>CM024268.1:2812495-7612495 GCA_013621005.1 Aeschynomene evenia
ATCAGGACGACAATGATATCAAAGAATTAAATCAAGTGTGACATGATACTATCACCTAACTTCAATATAGTTATATAGTTTATGCGTACTTGTTAATTAGTAAATTTTTTTTAGCATTGCTATAATATATATATAATGAAAATAATCAAAATAATTAATATGTTATGCACAATATATATTATATAATGCATACCATATATTACATGATATATACAATATATATCACATATTTTATTATACGTACTATATAATAATTAAAAGATGAAATTACAACATGTAATATATGTTATGCATAACATACATGTTATATATGTTGTGCATAATATGTAATATAGGTGTATATATACATATTATATATTGTACTTAATTTATTGACCGATTTTTTTACTATACACTAAGAGTTTCTGTTTTTTTAATTAAAATTGAATGACCACAACCGTCCATATCAACGCAGAAAAATAGTCAATTATCATTTCAATGATATTTGGACCAAAATCAAAGCTAAAATAGGCCATTAAATGTATTGACTGGTTTTTCATTGTACACTATTGTATTTAAAAATACGAACAACTCAATATTTTCTACGCATGATCGAATTGTATTACGTCATAAATTACGATACTAAGCCCTACATCTTTAGAATTACACGTTGGGACAATATAATAGTAATCAAATACAGAACAGTAAAATATAATATATATACTGCAGTAATTTCTCTTGTTTCCCGAATACACTGGGATTGTAAGTGGTAACTCAATAAGTGCGAACACTATTGCCCTGTGGATTAGCTTGATGACGATGAAGAAACATAACATTATTGTAATTTGAACTTGTTGAGGTCATTTTCATGATAGCGACAAGGAAACCAATCGAATCTCTCCCTCAATTATTTACTTGGAGCATTACATATTACATAAACGTGACAATTGGGTATATAAATATATGTTATCATTATATTTTATATGTGTAGTAATCACGTGAGGCTGCAATCATAAATAGTTCAGTTGATCACTATAATTAATTAAAGTTCTTTCTCGCCTCAAATATATATCTTAAGAGCATTGTTAGGGTACAATAAAAAAAACCAGTCAATAGATAGGAATTTGGACCACAATCACTTAGTCCATTGAAAATACTCATGGTTAAAATGTTATTTGGACCATAAAATGCTAAATGAGCTTTGTTGGCTGTTTTGACTGTTTTTTTATTGTTTCTCAAACATTTGTGATATCTTAACGATTATTTGTCGCTAAAATTTTTTTTATCAAATAATCTATCTTGTTACCTATATATAATATTTTATTACAACTCTAGTAAATTATTTGATGACTTATCCAATTTAATTTATTGATGTCTATGCATGGATCAATATCGTCATGTTGAAGAGAAAATCAAAATTCTAAGACGAATCCTATGCTGTTTGTTGTTTAAGTGGAAACGGTAGAGGTACTAAAAGTGGATGAAAATGTCCCCACGAAAGAGGGAACAAAAATGGTCTTGAAAAATGATATAAACAAATTTACTTACATTAATATACTGTTATAATTAATTTTGATTTATAATTCCCAGTTTTTTAAAGATTAATCTATAAATAACTTTATAAGCACTTAATAAACTTGAAGATATATACCTTAATCCTAATCCTAGATGTATAATTATTGTACATATATTATTACCGTTTTATTGGGCTCCAAATTGTACAAGTTGGAAATTGCAACTTTATCTGCATTATTATTATTATTTAGATATTTTATTTCCAGTCAATCAAGAATCAACAGTTAAAGTATAAATTAGTGGGGCGAGTTCGGTTCAATTTGTAATTTTGAACTAATTTATTCATCTATCTTTGGATATCTGGGCCATGAGAATTTAACCTTTGAAAGTATGTTCTCTTTCTTTTTCTTGTGTCTTTTGGAAAATTGATCAGTGAATGTGCTAGACATTTTTATTACTAATATAATAAACACGGTTAAAAAAATATGAAACAATTGAAATACTTCCTCTATTTTTTTCCTAGGTGGGGGGGATTTTAGTGGAGAAAAGTTATTAATTTAAGCAAGAACTTACCATTAACTTTTTTTAAAAGATTAGAACACTTTCTTATTTTAAATAAAATGTATCCAAATGAAACATACTCACTTAACGTTCTAAGTGCAGACAATTAATGGTAGGATAGAGGATGGGCCCCTATATGTGATAATGCATCTTCATGGCAACAATCTTTGTGTTCATATCAGTCACCTTCTCTTATTTTTTGATTTCTGATGGTTCACTGATAGGCTATCAATTATTTTAGTCCTTTTTTTATTTTCTTTTGGGGCTCTCGTTCACACTTTTTTTCTGCGCGGCTCATTCACACTTTTTTTTAGTGCATCTATACTATATAAGAGGATAAAAAAATAACTACCTTTTGTGTCCACACTCATTTGATAGTTATTTTTTGAATTCTAAAATTAAAATTAAAATAATCATATCTATTTCCATGTTATTTCTTTTACTCTTTTTTTAATTTTTTCTCCATTTTATACAATAAATTTAAAAAACAAATAATATGACTCGAAAAAAATGCAACTTGGCGGCACGAAATGCCCGACAAGACGCTAGTAGATATAAAGAGGTTTTCTTTAATTATTTCCATATCCAATTTTAATTTTCTCATAATTTACATATCACTAAAAATATAACACATAACTAATTAATTTTTTTTTTTTACAAGGAACTCCACTAGTAGTTAAGGAAAAACAAAGAAGAGACGGACAATTGGAGATCTAACCCTTGATTTTTATACTAACAAACCCCTTAGTGAAGGGAGATGTCATTTGTGCTAGAACTCATTGACCATAAATAATTAAAGTTACTTGAGGGTCACTTGAACTCAAGAAAAATTATCTAAACGCTTTTTTTTTAGACTAAAACCCCAAATTGGTCCCTGAGATTTACCGCGCGGGACAAATTAGTCCCTGAGATATTCATAATCCACTCGTGGTCCCTAACATTTGCACTAATGTGGACAAGTTAGTCCCTCCGTTCAATGACCGTTTGAAACGTTAACAGAATTAGTCCATTCGTTAGGGACTTGAACTATTCTAGTTTATTAAGGACTATAATGTCTCTTTTGTTAACGTTTTCAAACGGTCATTGAACGGAGGGACTAACTTGTCCACGTTAGTGTAAATGTTAGGGACTACGAGTGGATTATGAATATCTCAGGACTAATTTGTCCCGCGCGGTAAATCTCAGGGACCAATTTGGGGTTTTAGTCTAAAAAAAAAGCGTTTAGATAATTTTTCTTGAGTTCAAGTGACCCTCAAGTAACTTTAATTATTTATGGTCAATGAGTTCTAGCACAAATGACATCTCCCTTCACTAAGGGGTTTGTTAGTATAAAATCAAGGGTTAGATCTCCAATTGTCCGTCTCTTCTTTGTTTTTCCTTAACTACTAGTGGAGTTCCTTGTAATAAAAAAAAAATTAATTAGTTATGTGTTTATATTTTTAGTGATATGTAAATTATGAGAGAAATTAAAATTGGATATGGAAATAATTAAAGAAAACCTCTTTATATCTACTAGCGTCTTGTCGGGCATTTCGTGCCCGCCAAGTTGCATTTTTTTCGAGTCATATTATTTGTTTTTTAAATTTATTGTATAAAATGGAGAAAAAATTAAAAAAAGAGTAAAAGAAATAACATGGAAATAGATATGATTATTTTGTAATTTTAATTTTAGAATTCAAAAAATAACTATCAAATGAGTGTGGACACCAAAAGGTAGTTATTTTTTTTATCCTCTTTATATATAGTATAGATGCACTAAAAAAAAAGTGTGAATGAGCCGCGCAGAAAAAAAGTGTGAACGAGAGCCCCAAAAGAAAATAAAAAAAGGACTAAAATAATTGATAGCCTATCAGTGAACCATCAGAAATCAAAAAATAAGAGAAGGTGACTGATATGAACACAAAGATTGTTGCCATGAAGATGCATTATCACATATAGGGGCCCATCCTCTATCCTACCATTAATTGTCTGCACTTAGAACGTTAAGTGAGTATGTTTCATTTGGATACATTTTATTTAAAATAAGAAAGTGTTCTAATCTTTTAAAAAAAAGTTAATGGTAAGTTCTTGCTTAAATTAATAACTTTTCTCCACTAAAATTCCCCCCACCTAGGAAAAAAATAGAGGAAGTATTTCAATTGTTTCATATTTTTTTAACCGTGTTTATTATATTAGTAAAATAAAAATGTCTAGCACATTCACTGATCAATTTTCCAAAAGACACAAGAAAAAGAAAGAGAACATACTTTCAAAGGTTAAATTCTCATGGCCCAGATATCCAAAGATAGATGAATAAATTAGTTCAAAATTACAAATTGAACCGAACTCGCCCCACTAATTTATACTTTAACTGTTGATTCTTGATTGACTGGAAATAAAATATCTAAATAATAATAATAATGCAGATAAAGTTGCAATTTCCAACTTGTACAATTTGGAGCCCAATAAAAACGGTAATAATATATGTACAATAATTATACATCTAGGATTAGGATTAAGGTATATATCTTCAAGTTTATTAAGTGCTTATAAAGTTATTTATAGATTAATCTTTAAAAAACTGGGAATTATAAATCAAAATTAATTATAACAGTATATTAATGTAAGTAAATTTGTTATATCATTTTTCAAGACCATTTTTGTTCCCTCTTTCGTGGGGACATTTTCATCCACTTTTAGTACCCTCTACCGTTTCCACTTAAACAACAAACAGCATAGGATTCGTCTTAGAATTTTGATTTTCTCTTCAAACATGACGATATTGATCCATGCATAGACATCAATAAATTAAATTGGATAAGTCATCAAATAATTTACTAGAGTTGTAATAAAATATTATATATAGGTAACAAGATAGATTATTTGATAAAAAAAATTTTAGCGACAAATAATCGTTAAGATATCACAAATGTTGAGAAACAATAAAAAACAGTCAAAACAGCCAACAAAGCTCATTTAGCATTTTATGGTCCAAATAACATTTAACCATGAGTATATTTTTCAATGGACTAAGTGATTGTGGTCCAAATTCCTATCTATTGACTGGTTTTTTTATGTACCCCTAACAATGCTCTTAAGATATATATTGAGGCGAGAAAGAACTTTAATTAATTATAGTGATCAACTGAACTATTTATGATTGCAGCCTCACGTGATTACTACACATATAATAATATAATGATAACATATATATTTATATACCCCAATTGTCACGTTTATGTAATATGTAAAAATGCTCCAAGTAAATAATTGAGGGGAGAGATTCGATTGGTTTCCTTGTCGCTATCATGAAAATGACCTCAACAAGTTCAAATTACAATAATGTTATGTTTCTTCATCGTCATCAAGCTAATCCACAGGGCAAATAGTGTTCGCACTTATTGAGTTACCACTTACAATCCCAGTGTATTCGGGAACAAGAGAAATTACTGCAGTATATATATATATTTTACTGTTCTGTATTTGATTACTATTATATTGTCCCAACGTGTAATTCTAAAGATGTAGGGCTTAGTATCGTAATTTATGACGTAATACAATTCGATCATGCGTAGAAAATATTGAGTTGTTCGTATTTTTAAATACAATAGTGTACAATGAAAAACCAGTCAATACATTTAATGGCCTATTTTAGCTTTGATTTTGGTCCAAATAATCATTGAAATGATAATTGACTATTTTTCTGCGTTGATATGGACGGTTGTGGTCATTCAATTTTAATTAAAAAAACAGAAACTCTTAGTGTATAGTAAAAAATCGGTCAATAAATTAAGTACAATATATAATATGTAATATATACACCTATATTACATATTATGCACAACATATATAACATGTATGTTATGCATAACATATATTACATGTTGTAATTTCATCTTTTAATTTATTATATAGTACGTATACATAATATGTGATATATATTGTATATATCATGTAATATATGGTATGCATATTATATAATATATATTGTGCATAACATATTAATTATTTTGATTATTTTTCATTATATATATATATAGCAATGCTAAAAAAAAATTTACTAATTAACAAGTACGCATAAACTATATAACTATATTGAAGTTAGGTGATAGTATCATGTCACACTTGATTTAATTTCTTTGATATCATTGTCGTCCTGATTATACTACTTACTACGGTTAACTCTATTATTGTGGTAAATATGTATAATAAAAAATCAGTCAAAACAGTCAATATATTGTGCACAATATATCTATGCTGGATATGTTCGAACATTATTTTCTTATTAATATAGTATATAGTTGATGAGCATTATGTTTAAGTGAAAATAATTGAAAAAGTTAGAAACAATTATTGTACGTGGTAGCATGGGAATTGGGATTAAAGAATTATATGCAGTGGCAGCCCTCGTGGGAGTATGAATTAAGCCAGGGAATTGCATGCCCATGTGAGTTCCTACATCTATGTTATAAGCGAGTTCCAATTTAGCAATAAAACATAACAAGTTAAAGTAATTGTATTGTAAAGTGGTTTATATTTATATACATACCATGCATTAATTGTTGTTTTAGCGCTAATCACCATTTTTAATTTGTGGTTTGGGCATGACTTTATTTGGTCTCCCGCAGTACTTATTGCTCTAACATGTAGCCATTCCAGCTACGAAAAATGACAGTTTGTGTACTTTGCTATACTTTGGGTAATTGTTTATTAATTCATGCGCGTCCATCTATCTAGCTAGTTGTTCATTCAATCTGTATAGTTATTAATTTAAATTGATCATAAATCAACACTTTAAATTAACTGTAAATAAGTGTATGCTAATCATAATAGATAGATACGATAGTTTTTTAAACATTAATACTAAAGAGACGTGTATAATAATGAAAGATCAATAAATAATCAAATTTATAAATTGAATTAATATAATCTTAGCTGAGTTATTTAGAGTTTATTTGATGCTATTCGCAAAATAATTTATTTAATTACAAGTTTAACATATAGATTTGAGAAATCCAACAATTTAACTAGAATAGTAAAAGATATAGTTGTTTTGTATATAAGTGCCCTCATACCTATATATTAAAAATGACACGCACTAAATTAGTTATAAAAAAAATATTTGATTGAGTAAGTATAAATGTTGGATTGTCTCAGTATAAAAATTGTCATAGTCTCAGTATTAAAGTTGAATATATAATGTTGGATTGAGTTATAATATAAGTTAGATTGAGTAACTATAAATATTGAGTTGTATTAGAATTAAATTCAATGCCTAATTTAATATTAAATTTAGTATACATGCAATATTTCGTTTAAAAAATAGTCAAATCTGAACGAGGTACCAATAACAATGTTGCAATAATTATTTATTGTATGTCAAACAAGTTGGTGTGGCCAATACTCAATGTCTAGATTTTATGCAAATGGACAACCTTTAAGAAAATGAGAATATTCCTCATCTCCAAATTCCAATATAATCAAAGATTTGTATTAGTAATTTATTAATGACACATGCATTATATAGAGAGTAGTACAGTTTGGTCATAGCTCAAATAATTACTTAAGTGTACTAGTACAAGACCTGAATCAAGATGGGATTTAAATTATTGTGGTGGATCGTACTAATCAAATTTGTTTTCCCACCACCAATCAGTACATGAAAGAATAAGTGGATGCCATGATTCTTGTATGCATCACTAACTGCGTGCATTATATGATAGAAAGATACATATACCAATAATTAAGGTTGTCTTCAGATTTCATAATCCATTTATTTAATTTTTTAATACAAAATTATGTTTACTCGATAAAAAATATTTGGTATACAACTAAAAATTATTGACTATTTGTGAACTAACTTTAATTATGCACTAAATATTTCTCATATAAAAGATAAATATAAAACAATTCAAAATATCTTATATACGTTGTGCATATTATCATGGACGGATCCAGAAACTGAACAAAGGGGGCGAAAAATTAATTATATAGTTTATCTAATATGAATTTTAAAATATATAAAAAAGTGTATATATATATATATTACATTTTCACTAAAAATTAATATGATATTAATATGAAATATAATAAAAAATATTTCATACTTTTAAAAACAGTCCATAGATTAAATAAAAAATACATCTAATTTAATAATTTATAAGAATAAATACACTAATTAATTATTTTATTTAGATTTCAAATAGTTTTAATCTAAATCTAGTTTCAACTCTATTTTTAATTACTTTTTCAATAAATTTATAAATATACAATATACAATATACAATATACAATTTTTATTCTTAAAAATATAAATAAATAATTAATAACATGTATTTATACTAAGATAAGAGGAATACTAATGTAACAAAAGGGTGAAGATATTGTTTTTCTATAAAAGTGGGAAACTTAGGATTTGATTTCTTTACATGCTAGTACTAATAATATTTTCCATTTAAACCAACTCCAATTTTAGAAATAATACTTCACATAATAATATATAGTCGTTATACACTTTAAAATTTTTAAGGGGGGCCACTGCCCTACTGTCTCTGTGAATTCGTTTTTATATATTATATTATATATGTTGTGTATAACATATTAATTATTTTGATCAATTTTCTGTTATACACTAATTTATCTTATCAGCTGGAATAAATATAACACTAAATCTGCTCTTTAAAAAAGTATATATATATATTTTCACACCAAACATTGGCATACAAATATGATATGTGTCTCACTAGATGCAAGCTAAACTATATATATTGTGGCGCACTAAATCAAAGCATATTGTTGAACCCACGAATTTGAAGCATGATCCACCTGCAACAAGTGCAGAGAGCTAGTTTCTTCAACATTAATAAGAAATAATCGAGAACACTTGACTCGCTAAAAACTAAATTTTTTAATAAAAAAATTGTTAAATTATCATAATTCTTCGATAACAATATTTTTTCATCCAAAACAATAAAAAAAATTATTTTAACATTTCTAATTCAAATAACATTCTTTATTGTATATATATTTTTAATGAGTTTAATAATTTAAATTAAATTTTTTAATTTTAATTATTTTGACTAATACAATTTTATATCCTAAAAAACCAAACCCACCTGTTCATAAAGTATTTCCCATTTGGCGTTGAATGACTTTAACAGGAAGCCCCCCACTAAAAGTGGCAGTAAGGCCAGGAGAGAATCGTGGGTTTCCCTTGCTCAACGGTCTCATCATCAGTTCCACGTGGAAGCGTTTGAGGAAAGAAACGGTGACGCTTTTGAGCTCAAGCAAGGCCATCTCTTTGCCCAAACACACCCTCATCCCCGCTTGAAATACCGGGTACTTGAACGGATTCTCGGGACAAAACACCCCCTCCTTCAACCACCTTTCTGGCTTGAAGTCCGTACAATCTTCACCCCATATATCTTCCATTCGACCCATCGCGTACGCGTGGTAAGTCACTCTAGTCCCACCCTTCACCCAAGTCCCATCAGGCAACATATCATCCTCCAAACAGAACTTTGAATCAAATTGGATTGGTGGATACAGCCTCATGCTCTCATATGTTGCCGCTTGCAAATAATGCATTTCTTGCAACTGTTCATAACTTGTTACCTCCATTTCTGGCCCAATCACTTTCTCTGCTTCCTCTCTAATCAATGACTCCACTTCCGGGTGATTTCCTAGGAGCCAGAAGAAGCTTGTGAGTGCCGAAGCCACCGTGTCACGCCCAGCTAACAAAAAGCTTATCACTATGTCCCTCAAGTATGTCTCATCATTCACACTACTCATGAACCGTGACAATAGGTCCTTGTGACCCAAAAAGCCCATCTTCCTTCTTTGTCTTATGACCTCTTTTGCTAAGATATTGATTTTTTTGAGTGCTTCTTGAAGCCTCTTCTCGCTCCCTAGATTGAACAACCTCTTCACCTTCCAAATAAGAGGGGACACCGACATGGCTCTCTCCGCGGACAATTGTGATGCCAAGTCGAATGAGGCCGCGAACTCTAAAATCGGCATCGACAATTCAAGGCACATAGGGTCCAACCCAAAGGAGAATCTACAAATGTTGTCAAATGAGAATCTCTTGAAGACATCTTGTAAATCCAACACGTTTTCCTGTCTCGATAACAAGAGAGGCAGGAGCCTGTGTTGGATTTCAAAGTTGATGATTTCAAAAGCAAAGGATCTTGTTGATCCTTTGTTGAGCTCCAAGCTCGCCATCTTCTTCTGGAAGCTCCAGAGATCGCCGTCCACGTTGAAGATTCCTCGGCCGAGGAAATCACCGAGGATGGTGGAAAATGTTTTGCCTTTGGGATAATTGTGGAACTTTGTTCTGAGAATGTACTCGACGTTTTTAGGATTGGCGGTGATGGTGTTGCCCAGCACGTGTATGTGTATGGTTTTTGTTGGAGAGTTTTTGAGAAGATGAGAGTACCAATCGCAGAGGTTATCGAAGTTTTTGGACCAGCTTGAAGTGAGATAGGATTGGCAAGTTTCGCAGCCGCACAAAGTGTTGTTCATTCTGAGGAAGAGAGGAGAAAGGGTAGTGATGAGAATCATCACGGTGATGATGATTATGGTTAATGAAGCGAAGAGTGTGGAGAAGGAAAGGTTTGGGAAAAGCTGCATTGGGGAGTAGATAGGTAAAGGTTCAAGTTCCATTTTTTGAGGGATAGAGATCGATATAGATGAAGCAGAGGAATTTAGACGATGATAGTGGTGGAATTAGAAGAATAATGGAAGTTATTATGGGAATTGAACAAATAAAAAAGGAAAAAAAATAAATCTTTTTTCAAATTGGATAAATAAAAAGATAGAGGAAGTGTAAAATAGTGAGTGTATGGTGTTATAACATTTTTGGAGAAAATAAAGACATGTGATTAGCATGAGAAAAGAGGGATCATGACTATGGATAGATGGATCGATGTGTAATAATATATAGTAGGATAAATTATATTAGGGTATTTAATTAATTATTTTTAAATTTTGTGGGACCCTGTTTAAATATTTTTTATTTCATTTTTAGATGAAAATTGACGTCTTTAAACATTCAAATAACATCACTATATATATATATATATGCAATAATTGATTGGGCAATTTGTGAGCATATATACTAAATATATACATATATAGCATTAATTAAATAATTATGTTTATATATAGATATAGTTAGCACGTCTAGGTATGTGTAACACTACATCAAAATTAAATAATTATGATTGAATGTAGAGAGAAAGTTAAAGTAAGGACAAGAAAAACCCATGGCTGGGGTTGCTAGAAAACAAAGTCAGTTAGCCGAGGCGTATCTTCTTGCGACATCATCCATGATATGTAGTTTTGTACCGTAGGTAAGTTGTCGTTGCCATAATAGTTACCTGGCTCAATGATGTCTAAATGATATCATATGCCATAATTGCACAAAAAATAAAATAAAAGGGTGATACTAAATGAACAATACAAAACCAGTCAAATCAGTCAATAAATAAAATTTTGGGCCATAATTACTCAGTCCATTACAATCTCAATGATTATTTGGACCAAAACCAAATTTAAAATAGACCCATTGACTATATTGACTGGTTTTTCATTGTCCACTTAGCATTATTGAAAATTAAAATAAAGAATATAACGTAGGATTATTAGTTATTTGATATGTAGAGCTATTACCCTAAGGAAACTCATTTATACCATTGAGCAATATACCATGTTAACATTCATATCATATTTTACGACTAAATTAATATCTGCAAATCTTGAGGATCAATTTGGAGAAATTAAATACATATACTATACAATTTATATTGAAAAACGTATTAGAATACATGAAGACAAAAATAAAAATTAATTAACTATTATCTTTGTTAGATCCTCGATGCAAAGTAGATTTATATCAGACAAGTCAATTTAAAATTTTAGTAGAAAAGCATCGTTCGTATATAACATGACATGCGTATATAATATTGAATATTAAAATAAAATTCGAAATGGATACTGTGTATGTTGTGTCAATAACGAAAACATGCTATGTTGGTTCATAAAATAACGATTCAAAATGTTCTAAGAATAATGTGTCTATTATTAATTTATTATGTTGAATTAATTCCAATACGAGCAAGAAACTTGAAAATTCATATCGAACTAATGAAATTAGTTTGAATTAATTTAAATAATTACATAGTTTATATTGAAATTAATTCAAATGAATTACTATTAGTTAATTTTTAAATCAAAATTCGTTCAACTAATAATACGATCACGACGTGTTCAGCTAAAGTTTTCTAATTTAATTTTAAAAATTTCAAGTGTAGCAGCTAAATTATCTAGTGTGATATTACATGGTGTGCCATAGGATAAGTACATTACATGGTGTGCCATAGGCAAAAAAATCTTTTAGAACTTGTTGCCGTTTTTATTTTTTGTTTTTGGTCCGAACAACAGCCAACAACGTAAGTTAATTAAATTTTGTTTAGCACGTAGGCCCAGATGCATTGGGTTGCAATCCTAGTAATAATTACTTATTCCAACCCTGCAACCCATATACTCCCTCCGTCTATTTTTATTTGTCTTTCTAGAAAATTTATTTGTCCACTATTATTTGTAATTTTAAATTTTTAATAAAACATTTACAATCTTTTTCCAGTTTTATCTATACATACACTCTCTTTTTATCTCTTACAATTATTATTGCACAAAAAACTATAAGGATAATTTTGTCATTGTACATTTACTTTTATAAAAAAAATTTTGTTTTCATCACCTTCTTAATAAATGTGCAATACTCTAAAACGTCAATTAAAAGTGGACGGAGGGAGTACTTTTTCCTGTTTTTTATTTGTTTATTTTCACATTTTACAATATTTTAGATAATGATTAGTTCATTCTCCAAATTAATAAAAAATTTATATAATTTATTATATTATTCTTAATTTAAAATATTTTATTATTATTATTATAATACTCTCTCACTTCAATTTACTAGGTAAAAGAGAATGTTTTAATTAAGAGTAAAACAAGAAAAAAAATATTTAAAGTTATCTAGAATTTTTAATTAGATAAATAAAAAAAACAAACTAAAAGGTGAATAAATGAACAAATAAATAAAAACAAGAGGGAGTATAATTGAGCACGTGTTATAGCTAGTTATATCAATTTTAGTTGTACGACAAACATTTCCCGTTAGTTTCAAAGGTTAAAGGAAAATGCGCGCGTCTTATAATTTGTTGTCTCCGTGTTGCTTTAGGAATTACAATATTGTAGCTTACCGAACAAATTAAACACAAATGCTTGGTTAATAACACTTTTTTCAGTCAAAACAGCAATAAAATCTATTTAACATTTTATGGTCCAAATAGCATTTTAATCATGAATATATTTTTAATAGGTAGGATGATTGTGCCTCTAGCAATGCTCCAAATTAAATCAAAATGTATTTTCATATAACAATTCTCATATATTCTTTTGTGAATGAGATATTAGAGTTCATGAGATCATAAAAATGATGTAAATATAATATTACAGCTTTTTTAATGTTCATTTCGGACGAGACTAGGAATCAATCACAAAACAAAAACAGTAGCTTGAAACTAATAACTATATCATGATTGGTAGCTAGAAATGAAGAAGAGTTTGAAAAGAATTAGTGGTTCGCAAGTTGTTGTAGACAGCGTTCCAGCCAGCGTCGGTGGGGTGCGCCAAATCCCAAAAGAAAGCTGATTTGGGATCATCACAAACACGATACTGCTTCACCTTGTTTGCGTCCACGTCACCACAATTATATCCAATGGTAGCCCCGAGGCAACATGGAACCAACGGGTTTTGATTGAAGTTATAGGTCAACGGTTTGCTTAGTATTGACTTGAAGCTTTCGTTAAGGTCGAGCACAACAAAGGTGGAATTGTCGGTGGCTTCTTGGTTCAATTTGGCCACAGCTTGGTTTAAGAGACTGTTGTGGAGAGCCAGCAATGGGTTGAATATATCATTGCAGTGTTGGAATAAGAATGGTGCTGTGATCAAAGGAATGCACCCGAGGGGTCCCAAATTGGTCACACCGATTTTCTTCACTCCCAATCCATTAATGCGTCTAAGATTGGTAGTGATTTGATTAACCACCTTGGCAGGGTAGGATAGTGGTCCCTGAGAGAGACAGAGAGAAATGTTACGTTGGGTTGTGTAAGAGATCAAATGATGATGATTAGGGCCGTCAAAACGGGTCAAATTCGTCGGACCA
Source organism: Aeschynomene evenia (assembly GCA_013621005.1). NCBI lineage: Eukaryota > Viridiplantae > Streptophyta > Magnoliopsida > Fabales > Fabaceae > Aeschynomene > Aeschynomene evenia. Next base: position 2,826,762 of record CM024268.1, read on the forward strand.
ACCCGTTTATCTGCCTAAAAAATGAGGGTTGGGCCAAAAAATTTTGGATCGTTTAACATCAATTCATTTTTTGCCCGTTCCGTTTAACCCGCAAGTTAAACGGGCCAACCCATCGGGTTCGCGGGCCAACCCGTTTATCCGTTTATTTTAAAAAATTAAAAAAATTTATATTAATATTTATGGTGTTAGAATACTTATGAATTGCTTTTATGGTTTTTGGATTTGGATAATTATAATGAATTTATGATACTTTAAAACTTGTTAAATGATTATGAATTCATGGTGTTTGTTATTAAAATGCTAGTATATTGATTTTTAGTTTACTATTCTTAGTCAATTATCAATATTATTATATTTTATTAATATTTAATTTAAATAACATGAAATGATATTTGATATAGGTTAATTAGATTATTAAATTAATATAATTTTGAATTATAAAAAAATAAAACATATTCTAAAAAAATTGAAAAAAAGAATTTCTTAAACGGGCCTTGTGGGCCGGCCCGCGGGTTCCTCCTAAATGGGTCGGTCCCAAAAAAATATCTGCAAAAATTAAGCGGGCGGGTCGGACCGGTCCGTTTAACTTTCGGACCGAAAGGCCTAAACGGGCGGGCCCCGCCCATTTGACACCCCTAATGATGATATATATATGTTGTGAATTTTGGCCTTGATGGAATAATGAATGAAGATAGATATATAAAATAAGTTAGCAATGATATTAATGTTTGTCTTACAATAGAAATACGTTCAACTAGTATCTAACGTGTGCTATACATAGTACTACTATATATAACACACATTTCGTGTTATATATAACACAAATTGGATACTCGGACGACAAACATTATTGGTAATAGTTAGTACCTGAGTGGAGGCATTTTTGAAGGGGAGATCACTGCCGTAATCATTTCCAGAGACGGAGACGAGGGCGACAGAGTAGGTGAGGTCTGTGGCAGAGTACAGATTATCTTGTTTGATGAGCTGCTCCATGTAATCGATTTGGGTGGTCATGTCTGGCCGTCCCTTAAAGGTAACGAAAACGCCCGTGCCACCATATGCAAAATTGACCCCATAGTATTTCATGTCTTGTTGGTTCAATTTCCTCAGTTCGTATACTACCGGTGACTTCACCCCCAAATATTTCGCTGCACACACACACACCAATTAATCAAATTTAATATAATTTTGAACGTTCAAATAGTATATATGTTGGTACAAATTGAGTTTAGCAATATGGATACCAATATAATCGGTGAGTACTCGGCCGTCGGAGGCTCGACCGGCAGGTTTGCCGGGGTAGGTTATTCCATAGGGCTGGTTCCATTCACTAGAAGAAGATAGGCCGCTCCTGATGGTATTTCCGGTGTCAGCGTAGGAGTCCCCAAATACAAACAGTTTTGTCCTTGTGCCACCAAATTCTTCATTATTAATCTGCGCACGAGCATCAGCTTGCAGCACTACTAACACTCATAAGTTAGTTATATATACTCTACATCATATATATATCGCAATTTATACATATACATATATTATGTCGTCAATTTTGTTAGCCAGTAAAGAAAATTAAAGTTCAGGTAAATTAGATTAAATCGATAAATATAATAAAGGGATGGGGAATATGACAAGAATAATAATAATTGGCCTTATCTATGCTTGACTAGAAAGCAACTATCGCGATTAAGTAATAATATAAGATACCTTGGAGTAGTAGTGTTAGAGAAAGGAGAGAAAGGAAGTGGTTCTTTGACAAGAGCATTATGATGAGTTGGGGTAAAGAGCGAGGGAATTGGATGGAGGATGATTAGTGGTATGCGTAAAACAGCACTGTCATGAATTGGTTTGTAACGACGTAGCTGAATCCATATATAGATGGAGTGAGTACTGAGTAGAGTAGCTAGGGAGAGTAAATATAACACAGGATTAGTGAATACCAGTAGCTAGCAAGTCAATATATAAGGAATTGTCAATCGTGGCGGCTGGATCCATAGAGTTTAACTTACGACCATGACATCGCCGGTCCTGCCATATATATGCATCATTCATTTATTGAGAGATGCCGGCTCATTGTCACTCTTAGCTTGAAGCATTCACTGTCACATACAAGGAAATGGTCAAGGAATAGAGACTAGGTGGATTGAGAGGAAGATATCTATTTGCTAACCAAACTAGTTTTTTTCGATATATCAATTCTCACTACTTCTAATACTCAATTCTTTTCAAAATAATAGTCTTTTTTAGTTCATTGAAAAACTAATATTTCTAGACACAATTGAACCAAAAAAGTCAAAACGACTATTATTTTAAAATGAATGTAGTATTTTTTTATATGTTTAGTTTTAATTGCATATACGAATTAAAGATGCATTTTACAATATCTAAAATTTAAAAAATTTAAGCATATTTTACAAAATCATATTTTTACCGTTCATTAACTCTTCTTAATTTTCACTGAATTTATTCTCTCTTATATTAATTAAAAGTGTAGTCGAAAAAAATTAATAACGACTACCTAAAATTTCTAAATGAACAAAATAAAAAAAAAAATACACATTTCTAAAATGGACAGATAAAAAAAATGAACGAAATAAAATATAAATTGCTTTATACTCTTATTAAAATTTAACCTCTTTTTCTCCCTACTATATTATATATATATATATATATATATATATATATAACATATGATTACATGTCAAAAAAGAAATTGTACAATGCAAATAGATCCATTACTTAATTATAGTGCATCTATAAATTTTTTTTGTTAACTTAAAGGATTTATGTCATTTTATAAGAACTCTTGTATGATACTGAAACATATTTAATGCATACTCTACAAATATTTACAACTATATTTTTTTTATATAAATTTTAAATGTGACCTCATACCTATATTAAATGTGATAAAGTACTATTAAGAAATTTTTTTCACTCAATTAATTATCAATAATGTTTGACGTACAACGAAAATACGTCCAACTTGTATCTAACGTGTATTATCCATGTTACATGACACATCCTCTAATATAGATAGCACACGTTGGATACAAGTTGGACGTATTTCTGTTGTACATCAAGCATTATTGATTAATTATGAGTTGGTAACTTCTAGCAACACATATAACTAAAGAGAACATTAATTCTATTTGCACAATTGCACCCTTAATTTTCCAAAAGCATGCACTTGGGATGGATAGATAATTACAGACAAAACACTATGTGATGGATCGGAGGAACAGTTAATCAACAACTTAGTAGTACAATAAAAGGCCGCGTTATTATTAAACAGAAACAAAAAGAACAGGTCAATAATTGAGCTTAATTCAATCAACTAACAAGAACAACAGATGCAGATTTGTATGGGTGGATCAGAATTGAATTTGTTGAAGAGCATTCATGGTCCTCAACTTGTTGTAGACAGCATGCCAGCCTGCTTGAGTAGGGTGCACCAGATCCCAAAAGAAAGCAGATTTGGGATCATCACACACTCTATACTTCTTCACCATGTTCTCATCCACACTCCCACACGAATACTTGCTCGCCACACCAACGCAGCACGGCGTCAACTGGTTCTGGATGTTGTGCGTCGAAGGATGGTTCAGCACCGACATGAAGCTGTCGAAGAGGTCAAGAACCACCACGGAAGAAGAGTGGTTCAGCGCTGTAACCGCCTCGTTGAGGAGGTTGTTGTGGAGGAGTACGAGGCTGTTAGAGGAAGCGTTGCAGCGCTGGAATGAGGATTCTGCTGTCATCTGAGGGAGGCACCCCAGAGGCTGTAGCCCACACACAACAACCTTCTTCACTCCCATTCCTTTTATGCGAATTGCATTTTTCACTGTTTGATTAACCACCGACGCAACGAATAATGGTAGCCCCTATATATATCAAACCATCATTATATTATTAGTGCTCTTAATCAATCAAACAAACTCTTCATCACTATTACTATCACGCGATCTAACTAACTTTCTTTTACTCAAAATCAAATAGATATATTTTTTTAATTTTCTGGGTTTGTTGATGATCATGATCCATGACCATATGGAGGCCATAAATAAGAGAAACTTTTGTATTTTTGGGGTCAAAATTTAACAACTTCATTTAACCATACCCTTCTCGATAGTGGATAAGCATATCAGTAGTACCAGCTGCCCCACCTACCAGAGATACTGGGCCGAAATCAAGCCTCGAAAACTTAAGTTACGTAAATTGGGCCTTACGTTACCTTTTAAAATACATTGAATTAATTATTCTTTTAACGACCAAAAAAAAACAAATAGTAATTTTGTCTTCTAAAATATTTTAAGGTTTTTAAATTATTTTTTTATTGAATTTTACTAATAAGTGCTGCGTATTGATTATAGAAAAATAATATTTGTCGTGTAATATAAATATGTTTCACTAGCATAAGATAGAATGTGCATTGTACATATATATGTTATACATATAACATACATGTATAACATATATTGAATATTAGTTGAATATTTCTGATGTACGATAAATATATATTATTGAAATGAGATGAATGAAGTTAGTTTACCTGGAGAGTGCCGTTTGTGGCCAAGTAATGGCTGTAGTCATTACCAGCGATAGAGAGGAGAGCGACGGAGTTGGAGAGGTCAGAGGCGGTGAAGAGTTTGTGTTCTTTGAGAAGCTGCTCCAACAAATCTATCTGTGTTGTCATGTTAGGCCCTGGAATCGACGTGTCAAACACTCCCGTCCCACCGAACGCAAAATTCATCCCATATTTTAGGTGCTGCGGCATCAATTTCCTCAATCTGTATGCCACTGGTGTTTTCACTCTCAAATACTTTGCTGCACTCACATCAATTTATTAATTTGTTACTTCACGACGAAGAAGAACTAACATGTTCGTAAATATCATGTTAGTTAATTAAAGTGCTGTGTTTTATTTTAATGTTTACAAATTAGCATTTCTTAGAATGCTTTTTAATTTACTACTTAGTTTATAGTGTTTCATATTGTAACTAGGTGGTGGTAAAGTAAAGGACGACATGCTTTTACTTTTACTTTTACTGACAAAGGGGCAGAGATCTAGATAAGAACCACTGATGAATAAAAGCCTTGCGTCTTGGGATGACAAAAATAATAAGGATATTCCTAACCCAATCCAACCCAATGGTACTTCGTTAACTTTGATGGTACACGTATCCAAGTTAGTTAATTATATTAGTATATCCTAATCAACTATTCACTGAATTTTTTGTGGCAATACATTCAGTTAATTAATTATTTATATATTGAAATCTATAAAATAAATATTTGTAAACATCTATTTAAATTCAAGAGTAGAGAATGAAATAAATAATACATAAGTGAGAGTCTTATAATAATTGAATGTAATAGATTGAATATATACAATAAATATTAAAATAGTTTTATTGTAATGCTAATCTCGCTTTCGAGTTTGAACCTGATTAAAAAGTAGGATAAAGTGCAATTTATTAGTAGTTTGAAGCATCATGGGCGGGTCATGGCAGTATGGGCGAAAGTGGTTATCTATATATATATAGAGGAAATGGTAATTAATGTGAAACCAGAATCCCTAATAAAAGAGGAGCGTACGTAAAGCAAGCGAGATGATTAGTAATAGAAATGATAAAAGACAAAAGCATCTGCGTGTCCCAAAGCTTGATGTGTGTCACGCGAGAGAGAAAGCAAGGAAAAACATGCTTCTAATAATTCAATATGATATAATATGATATGATGAAAAAGATACACACATAATGCAGAATGCAGAGCCAACGTCGTGCTTGGTAAACGAAATAAGAGTAAAAAAAGGTGACACAAACGCGGCATAGTACTGGCAAAAGAGAAAACAGCACAAGCTCAGATTAGACTGGACAATGAGCACAAAAAAGGAAAAGTGGCAAGCCACCACACAGATGAACCCCACCATACCCCGTAGCATAATAATTATTTTTATATATGAAATTAATTAACGATGCAAATTGCAAAGCAGGGCAAAAAAGCAATAACTTTTGTGAAGGAGAGAAAGCTGCTAAATAAAGGTAAAGTAATTAATTAATTAATTAATTAACCAAAATTGAAAAGGAAATTATTGAAGTAATTAAGTACTAAACTATTGAAGCCATACATACCGATGTAGTCGGTGAGGACTCTGCCGTCGGAGAAGCGGCCGGCGGGCTTGCCGGGAAAGGTGACACCATAAGGGTCTTTCCATGAATTGGAGAGGCCTTTTCTGATGTTGCCTGTGTCTGCATATGAGTCTCCAAATACGAACAGTTTCTTTGGGCTACTGTTATCATTATAAGGTTGTGGTTGATTTTGATGAAGGCTACCCTCTGCTTGTACCACCACCCTTTGTCCTAATCATATCCACGAATAATAATAATATAATAATTAATAGCTAGCTAGCTAGTAAGACCCCCATATTATGTGCGTGTGTGTGTTTAAACATACATACATACATACCTGAGAGATGTAGAATTAGGAAAAGAGAGAGGACTAATTGCTTGAGTGAGTCCATCATGAACGAACAGACAGCTACTTAGTGATCAGGTTGAGCAGAGGAAGAAGGAGGTGCTATTACTATATATACTTGATTCTATATATATATATATTCTTGATATATTGGAAAAAAGAAAGAGCGTAAGGGGAAAGGGAAAGCACATGCACATGGATTTGCCTTTTATACTGAAATTAAAGACTTGAGAGTAGACTCAAGAAGTGGCATCCCCTCTCCACTGCTTTTTATTTATTTATTTTTATAAATATAAGATAATCTTAGTGTAATTGTATAAAAGATAAAATATAATAATTTTATAAATTTTGAGCATCTTTGGCGAGTATTTTGTTCACATGAGAGGAAATTCTCAAAATTCCTCCCTAATTTCTCTTTAGAGTGGGTTTGATAGAGGAAGGAAGTGAAGAAGAAAGAAATAGAGAAAAAAAAATGGAAATGAAAGAAATGAAATAGAAGTTTAACTTTCATTTATTTATTTCATTGGAATGAAATAGAAGAAAGTAATATTAAAAAGAAATTAATTTTTTTTTATGAAAAAAATTGGGAAAGAAAAAGTATTTATTAATATTAAGTTAATTTTAATTTAAAAAATAATATAGTATATAATAAAATTATTATATAATTGTTAAAAATAAATGTAACTTTTTTAGAATATAATAAATTTATTATAATAAAAACTTTAAATAAATTAAATATTATTAGAAATATTTAAATTTATTTTAAAATTATTATTTGATATCTTAAGTAAAAGAGGTTGCAAGAATAAAAAATATATAAAAAAAATAAGAATTGTCAAATTTCTCTTCTATTTCACTCTATTTTTTAAGAAATTTTTTTTATATGAACTCACATTTCATTTCCCTCTTTTAATTTATCTTCAATCAACAAATAAGTGAACTTCTCTTCAATCACACTTCCCTCTTACAATATATGATAAATATTATGCATAGCCTATTAATTATTTTGTTAGAATTTTTAATATAAATGCACCCAAATTTTTCCTATCATAAAACACTTATGAATATGCAAAGTGCGATTGTCACTTAACACCTTTTGATTGGATCCACGCATTCGTATCACTTTTGATTCCATTATGCGGTGGTGAGCTGCTCAATTTTCATCTTCTCGTTAAATTCATTGCTTGACCAAAAATTAAAACATTGTCATCAAGATCTGTGCTTAACTCTGTTTCAACCAATTAACTCATCAACATCTCTTTTTTTTTTTTTTTCTGGTTCTAAAACCAAATCATTTAGAAAGTTGATTTGTCTATTTATAGTAGCCAAGTTGTGCCATCGACTTCATCCATAATCTAGAAAATGTATAGACAAATACAAAAATACACGCACGCACGTGTGATCGATCGTCTAGACGAGTTATATCAGGTGAAGAATTGGACTGAAAAATAATGATATATTGACAATGACACCATTTAAATTAAATCATCTTCAATTTGCTTTGTTTTACCATAGGTTAAACAGGTCAGTCCATCTACATTGTGTCCTGTGGTTAAGCCTAGTTACACTTTTATTTTTATACTTATGGCGAGTTCCATGAAAATACGAGTAAAACTTAAACTATTTTATACATATATTTCATTCAAATTAATTTTACCTCACTTTTATAATTCAAACAAACATACCCTTATTCTTAAAAAATTGAAGTCTTTTGGTATAAATTTAGGTCTAACATACCACTATACCAGCAAGAAGGCACTCTAGTATACGGGAACAGTCCGTATATTTTTGTTTTGAAAATTACTGCAATTATTATCACATAGACTGGATTGTTCTTAATGGTCAACGCTTAGCAAAAGAATTAATATGTTGCCTTATACAGTTATACTTCTTCATCTGTGCTGATTTAGTAATATTTGTTATACAATAAAAATACATCCAATTAATACAAATATGTGTCATATATTATATGTAATGTTTTATTAGTTGAATGTATTTCTCTTGTACAACAAAACATGATTATTGAATGAAGTTTATGGCACACATAAAAGCAAAAAACTAACTAGTAACAAATAATAATGATCGAAAATAAAAAGCAACAAGAACACAAAGATAACTGAAAAAGAAACAAAGATACATTATGTACAAGGGAACCATCACCGGTCCCCGGCTCCCAACAAAAGAACAAATCCTTAAATTAGAAGGCAGAGAATAATGAGTAGTACCATCACGTTATACCAGTCTTAAAACAAGAACAAGAAAAAATTGGTGGAATGTCATTAATTAATCAATTATTCCTACCGTAAATCAAAACGGAACAAACACAATACAATCGGAATCATCGTGGTATATAGGTTTGTGTTAATTTCTGGTGTGTTACCTCTTGCTGGGTTGAAAATAGAGTACTAGAATTGATGAATGGAGAAAGGGTTGATCTTGATAACGAGGCCAGGGAAGAGATCGTCAGGGTCATGGATATGCGGATTGTCTTCAAGAATGAAAGGGTCCCCGCATTTCTCCCCGATTGTTTGCAGAGTCTCTCCCTCACGAACCACGTATATCTCCTCACACGCCCTGTTCTTCCCCTGCACCCTGTTCATGCTAATTGACTCGCACGAGCTCAACACCAACATCATCGTCACTACCACAGCACAGTACCATGATACCCTCTCTCCCATTGCCCTTGAACAACACCCACAACCACCCATGCCAATTCAACAATTGATTTTATATATTCACACTCGATTTGCTTCTTCAAGGTTTGTTTTGCTTCACGATTTATTTTAGGGGCATGGCATTATATCTATCCTCCTCTCACTGGTTGGTGGAGTGGGTATGTGTATATGGCCCTTTGCAGAGGTTGAGATGGTTCCTTCAGTGAAGTAGGTGACTGATGCCAAGTGTTGAAGTTGAACTCTCCATAATGTGCACGAGTTGGTTTAACTGCTTTTTATATATTGGGTTTGGTCTTCGCTGTTGACTTAGTACCCCCAAGTTTTAATCAATTAATTAATTAATTAATTTATCCCTTTCTACTGTTGTTAACAACTTGTGGACGACGTACTTACATAATTTATTACTTCAAGTAGAAAATCTTAAATGATCTGCAATCTAAAGAGTGCTGGGCACCAATTAAACTTAGTAGTTGTAATATAATGCTTTGGTTCTACGGGAGGGCATTTTGAAAATTGATGTTAGAGAAAATTTGGTTTTAATCTTTAACAAGTATGGTTTAATAATCAAGGCTTACCTTACGTCTATTTTATTATCTTTCAGTTTGAGTATTGGGTTCTAATCTTTTTCCTGATTTGCTATGTTGCGTGGTGGTTGGTTTCCCGCCCATGCTTCATGGGTTTGCGTTTCAAATTGAAGTTGCGATTGCTGCCATATGTAAACATACTTATTAAAAAAATAATGAAAAGAATCTTATGCGTGATAATAATAAGCTTAATATTTGCCTCTGAAAATGACTCTATCGTAAAAATTTGTCAGAAGAAAGAGTAAACTAACAAAACGGCTTTAGTATATATAGTTTCAGTAGTTTAGTCAAATCATCTTTACATCATGGCAAAAGAAAAGTCAACGAAACAATTGCAAGTAGTTAAGCATCTATGGTTGTGATTATGCAATAGCAACGCAGAGAAGTGACGATGAATATGGCCAATGCCATCAATCTTGAATCTTTATTTCTTTGCAAGACTGCAACAAGCATTTTAAGGGCCCATTATGAAGGATCGCTTCGATTTGCTATGAATCTTAATTGGATCCTATTACCATCATATATAGGCTTATAGCTAAAAGATTCCATTGTCATCACCATCTGAATTGAGAATAGCTATAGAGGTATTACTCCTCTTACAAAATAACGCAGTTATTTTATTATTATTATTATTTTGCTTGGATGCCCCAGAATTGTTTGTTTAAAACCTAAGTGGGAAAAGTAATGCAAAGGAACCGAACTGAATCAATTCATATAAACAGAATTTTATTAGTACATGAACTTTTACATTAAATGGGGGAAAAAGCTCATCGGCCTGCAGGATAAAACCATTGTGAACCCTTGATATACCCAAAGTTCTGGTTCTGGATGACAATGAGCAGAACAAAGAAAATGACCTTATATATAACTTTTGTAGTTTGTAAACTATCATCCTATCACTTTCCAAAGCTTTGACAGATATCAGAAGGGTAGTACAAATGGCTATATTTCAGGGTTTCATCAATAGCTCCCTAATATAATTAAGAACTCCCTCCACATCCACAGTCCAAGCTACTGAAACAGGAGAATAACCTGTCCACGGGTTGCTCGTATTCCATCTGCATGAAATGAACCCAGTCATAGGTGAGCATAAAAATCAAGAACAGAAAGGAGAAAGTAAGTGTGTTAATTAGTTTCAAATTTGGACATACTGTTTTAATCCTTGATCCATGAGTGTATGCCCAACACAAATGCCTTGCGTCTCTACCCTCACCACCCCCTTCTTGTATGTGAATAGCTCTGGACGCACAACTGCCACAAAACTGACAGGGTCGTGGAGGAATATTCCTGAAAGAATAAATCAGATCATCATTGCCAAAAAGAACTTGACAGCATAATTGGTGACATCAAAGTAATGCGTGAAAATGTGAAATTACCATGGACACCATCAGATTTTACATGCCAATCCCTGTAGAATTTGCACATATCACTCAAGAGAGGAGCATGTTTTCCTTTAGATTCCTTCAGTTGAAGCAGATCATCATCTGAAACCAAAAGGCAGTGTTCAGTTTTTAGTGTATGACTTAGAATCATACCATATAGCTAAAGATAACAGAGAAAATGGAGCAAACAGGGGAGTTTCAACCCCACCTGTGAATTTGACTTGGGTTGTAATGTTTATTCCAACAACAGCAATATTTGCCCCGGATGTAAATACAGTATCAGCTGCTTCTGGGTCTCCATAAATCTGCAAGTTAAAGAATAAAGTCAAGACTCAAGAGTGGGCTAGAACCAATATGATATAAGATTTGACATTTGAGATTAAACAATATGATGTGAAATCTGACATCTGACAATTGAGTTAATTTCTTGGAAGATAACTTCCAAAAAAAAAAATCTGTGGAGTGAATGGATAGTGGATAGTCTTCAAGAAGCCAAAAAAAGACCATTGCTTCTTAATAGCGTGGATTGTTTTTTGAAGCATGTCAAAGACGCTTATTCACCTACTACTAGCTATTACTACCATTACATGGCCACCTACAACCATGATACTGATTCAACCATATATGTAACAATCACGAGCTGATTTACTTTATGCGTAGAGCAACAAATAATGGAAAATCAGGACATGTACTTTACAAAGAAACAATAGTTTGCAGGAGAAATAAAAAACAAGAATCCAACACCTACATTTGCCTCTGCAGCCGGATTCACATTCCCCAAGGCAAAGAATGAACCACCGAGTATAACTATCTTCTTCACTTTGCTTGCAAAAGATGAATCCCTTTTGATTGCCTGAAAACAAAAGTCACACTATCAGGCTAAGAAATGTATGCAACTGTAGATTTTGAAGTGATGTTGGCCAGGATCATAAAATATGAGAAAGCTATGTACAACTTACTAATGCTATGTTTGTCAGTGGTCCAAGAGCTAGCACAGTTACTTCACCAGGATATTCAGATGCTTTCTCTACCAAAAACTCACAAGCACTCTTCTCAATCTTGTTAGCTTTAGGTGGGGGCAAGAATATGTTCCCCATTCCATCTTTACCATGAACAAAATCAGCAACACGAGGCTTTCCACCCTTTTACAGAATACAGCATAATCAATACTAGAAAATTGAGGGGCTGAGGCAGGGGAGGTAATATGTGACCCAAAAAGATGAGACAAGTAATGGGCGCAAAGCACACAATTAAATAAAACATAGTTTGATTGAAATGACATTGGAATTGGACAAGGTCAAAAACCAAAACTCAAAGCTACATATCAAAGTTTGTTACCTTCAATGGCTCAGAGGTGCCCTCTGCAACTGGAACATCTTCACGGCCTGCGATCTCACACTATCCTTTTTGCATATCAAAAAACAATCAAGAAGCAATTCGAGAAGCATGATGAATGAAAGACAAAGGCTTTTTTTGGAGGCAAGTGTTCCGGGAATTTTGAGAGGAAAAAAAAACACATACCAAAAGCAAAGCATTGCGCGTGGCATCTTCAGTAGCAGCATTGCCAAAAACAGTCGTCAAACCCAGAACCTCCACCTCTGGACATTGAAATGCCATCATAATCGCCATGCTATCATCTGCACAAATCACAAAAATCGCCAATCCCATTTTCTCGTGTTAGCCAAACTAGCATTAACAATTCAAATCGTAACACTTCAATCCTTTCGGCCCGTTATATCCACAAATCAAGTACGACTATCCATCAACTTAGAAGAGTAAAAATTTCTAAAAATTAACTTTTTAAATTTTTTGCATCGTAGAGCATGATAATTATCCTATCTCTAATTTATAATTACGTAAAATAAAAAAAAATACCAAATGCACCTAAATTAAAGCTCCAATTTGACAAGTCCATTGAAGCTTGAGATTCAATAAATTGACGAGATAGTTATAGAATTTTTCTTAAACGATATGATTGAAGTCGAGAATTGAAACTCACCGATGCCAGGGTCGGTGTCGATAATGAGCTTCTCGGCGGTCACGGCGGCGCCGAGTATTCCGTCGCAGCCGTTGCCATTTAAGCAGCCGTTAGAGTTGCTGACTAGAGTGGCCATAATTTCAGGATTGAATTGGATCAGAGCTAGGGATTCACCAAAATTGCGAAGCAAAAAAACAGCAAAGAGGAATTAGAATCCGAGGAAGATTGTGTGTATGTATGTACGTATTTATGTGTGTATATGAGAAGCGCATACACACACACACACACACAAAGAGGAGGAAGAGCGAAGGAATATGCAGAGATTAGAGGCCTTATTTGCTGGACGATGAAGTTGAAGAAGACAAGGAAGAAGGACGATATGAGAATTTGAGAGAGAAGATGGCGATAATATAATGCTACGGCGCACAACGCTTTCTCGTCTATGAGTTTCTTCGACCAATCAGAGGATGACACGTTGCGCATCCTTGTTTAGTTCCTGAATATCCTCTCTTTTCTCCTATCGCATCGGATTGCGATTGCCATTGCAATTGCAACGATCGTTTGTCGCGGCATCCACCTGCATTTCTCAAAGCTTAAAAAGATTAATTAATTAAAATTAACTTGAGAAAAAGTGGTAAACCCTTTTTAGCCCTTTCTGTCTTTCATTCTTCAATTCGCACACGTTACTTACTTTGGAATTTGGTTTAAAAACGACATTCCAATCAAATATGAACATACAAATATTTGTTTATTTTAATCCAAATACCACCACGAGAATAATTCCCGAGATAGATTTAACTTTTCTTGCTTACTCAGCTCAGCTAAGAATCAAATCCGGACTAAAAGAGCTAGCTACTCAAGGTTACAAAAAGTTTTTGGAGTTTTTTTTACCGTCATTGTGATTGTAACATAAATACGTTCAATGAGTATTTAACGTGTGTTATATATAAGACATAATGTGTGTTATACGTATGTATACTATACATATAACACACTTCATATCTTATATATAACACATTGGATGCTCGTTGAATGTATTTTGGTTGTATTACAAACATTATGTTGTCATTTATATATTTTACATAAAATAAGTATTAATTTTTATAATTAATTCTACGGTCAATAAGAAAATCCAAGCAGTTACGAAGAAAATATAGAATTGATTGTTCACTTTCATTAAAACACAATTTTATTAATTGACTGTTCTCTTATAAGTGGGTGAAAAGAAAAGGTTCATCAATCTAATTCACTTTCATTTTAATCTTCAATTTTTTTCAAAAAAAAAACTTAAGTGCACTTAGGTTAAAAAGAAGGATCAAACCAACTACAAAAGAGGAAAAAAAAACAAATTATTTCTCCATGTTTCCAGCTAAGAATGACATGGAGGATAAGAGTTTTACAGCCAAAGTGGGGTCCGTGAAGTCTTATAAAATTGAATTGTTGATTTCAACAGGATTCATATCCGACTTTTTCAAAATCAGCCTCTAACACCATGTTTTGAATTATTATAAATTATAACTACTCTTTTTAATAATGGAATAACCAAAAATATATTTATTGCAAATATTCTCTTATGAATTAATAAATTGAATTAAAACCTGTACATAATGCACAAAATGAAATGAAAACAGCTAAATCTATGTGCCCATTCCTACGAAGATCCTTCCTCCAACCTCTAAACTTAGATGCTTACCGCAATTCGCATTTACTCAAAATGTGAGACTTCCAAAATAAAATTTTAAATATATTTTTTTCCTACTAACAGTTTACTCAAAAGATATATGGCCTTAAAATGATATACATCTTGCAAATAAGAAATTCCAAATAACCTGATATTCTTCCTTTTTATACTAATTCTGGGACAGTTGAAATTAATAGTTTAGTTGATTTCTTTGAACTTTGTCTCCTTTTTAACGATGGTATTTGACGACAAATTGAGTCACACACCCACCAATTGTCTCCTTTTGGAGCGTCCATTAACACGTAATTAAGCTCATTTAACATTTCCCTTCGAACTGAGGCCAAAATGAATGAATAGTTTTACTTATATAGTAGGTCTATTTATCTTAGAATCTCAGAAACACACAAATGCGAATCATCATATTCATTTATTTATGTAATCCTATGAGGCTTCATTAGAAAAACATGTGGCCAAACAATTAGCATATTCTATATGTATGAATGCACATGTAGCCTGTCTTCAAAATAGAGCGCATGTATGTTGGCAATCAATCATAAAACTACAACAGTATTAATCAAGTGATCAGCAACATGTGCATGCACATGATACATATATATTTTCCTTATCTTCTTCTTCTATCCATTAGCGACTTCTAATAAAATTAGAAGCTTGTCAAAACCAACAAATTAAATTTAATGAATAAATTACCAATATCATAAACTCATGACCAATATGGAATTAGAGATTATTGAATAGACAGATAACGTTGGTCATACATACATGTTTCGAAAGTTGATCGGAAATTCTGTAACTTATAACACACGGCACATGAAGCCTTTAACTACTACTTACGCCACTCGCCTAACTTATGGGCCCATCCCTTGAACAAAACTCCAATAAAACTGAGACTTCGGAACAAGCTAATTAACCCTCAAGATCAAGAAAATATTGCTTTTCTATTTGAATTTGAGGGAGTTCACAATCATATGTCTAAATTGGAAAGTCAAATGTATATATATATACTACAACTACAAGGCACATTAAATTAAGCAAGTTATAACTTATTGATTTTCCAACAATATTTCCTTAGTATTAGTATATGTTAAAAAAGAAAATTGAAGTCGCTGGCAGAAAAGCTAATGGCAGGACAGCAGCATGTTTGACACCCTAGACTTGGTTAATCCATTATTTACAAATGGAATTTGAACAGATAGTTTAATTTGAGGAAGAAGCACAAAATGTATGTGATCGAAGAGATGCAAATTATATTATACTCGTGAAATTTCAATACTCTCAAAAGGGAGCACGTTGAATTTGAACCTAAGTAATGTGTAGCAATAATATAATATTACAAAGCCTAAAGATTCCATTTTGCCCCTTTCAACTGCTGAAAGTGGGTTTGTGTCATGAACCTAAAGAAACATTTACAGATGGTGTGTTTTCAACATCATCATAAAGCATTTGGTATTCGGTGTTCAGATTCTCATCCTCTACTACTGTAGCTGATGCAGGGACAGAATCCTTCCCTCTGATAAGAAAAAATAAACAAGAATCAAATAATTAGCAACAACACAAAAGTTTAATTATATTGACAAAGCAAAAGTTTGAACCACTTTTCTCTTGGCAAGCAAGGACTACACATCCACATGCAAAAAAAGCACACAATTAACACATTGAAAATGAAAGGCCTACTACCTCAATGCATTCAAGATTATAATAACTGCATAAGTTAGAGAATAATAAACTGTGAGTAAATGAGGAAAAGATATTAAGATAAATTTCACTACATACGTTAAAGAATAAATGATGAGGCCGATGACTACAACTGCAAAAGAGAGGTAGTACAACCAATCCACCTGCATTCAAATAATTAACAACATTGAGTCACACATTGTATTTATTTGCTTTTGAGTAACAATAACATCAAATTTGTCCAAACCAATTTTAGCATATGTATGTCACTTGTAATTGACAAATGAATGCTAAGTCTCCAATTTGTCATTTTGGGAAAGTAGTTAGTTACTAGTTACCTGCTGGTGGTAAAAGAAGACTCTGAAAATCACTGCCCACATATCAGATGTTAGAATTGAAAGGTTGAACATTGCTGCTCCACTCAACTGCATACATATGCAACAAAATCTGTTAAGATATCACTTACAAAAGATAACTTCTTTAAAACAAAAGGTTAATTTTGTGCAAAATCAGTAATCAATTGAAAGGAAAATGACCTTTAAAACAAAAGGAGCAAGTGTGTAGAAGATGAAGCCTGACACAGCATAGCCTGCAAAAGCAAGTACCTAAGAAAGAACTATAAGAAGCCTAATTTGAACAATCAATTATCCAAACATATAGGAGTGAATTGAAGGGAGATATACAGAAGATAAACCATTAGAAGATTGATTGTTCAGTGTTACCTCAAATGATTTTGGAATTTATTACTTACAATATCTGCAGTCCATTTGACAGATTCCAGAGTCTTCAACTCTATAAAAGATCTGTAATGTCATGGAATGAAGGAAAAATTTTGAAATTTTGATGATAGAAACACAAATAAAATTGCATTCAATTTCCTCAGCAGTCCACATTAGAGTATTTGGATGGTTTATGTACAAAACTTCATATGCAAGTTACGATAATCATGCACCGGCATATATATATATATATATATATGATCAGATAGGAAGGATACACTTCAACAATGCTTACTAAGAATCCGAAAACTCCAAGCATTGCAACCACTTCAACACGATCTTTATTCTTAACACAAAACTCCTGCATTTCATAGGAAGGCATCACAATGCTACAGTCAAATTCATCTTAAGATCACCACTTATACTGCAACATAAAGCTTTGATATTGATTCCTTCTATGGAAATGATATTAAATAATAGTGTTATGATTCACACACACACATACCTCGCCAACATTACTAATTCCATAGAAAAGTGTCCCTGCAATCACAAGTACATCACCCAAGACAGGCCTTGATCCACCTGCAAATGATTTTATTTGCACTTAATAATCCCTTGCAGGAATTGAAACTTGAAAGACCTAGTTCCAAATTAAATAGCACAAATAAAATTTGACCTCCACCACCAACGCCACTGTCTGAAAACAGGACTAAACAGAGGCCTAGCACACACACGACCGCACCACTCAACTGCCATAGGGAATATCGTGTGCCAAGGATGATCCATGTCAGTATAATGACCCATGGTATCGTCCAACAGTCGAGCAATGTCACACTTGTAATGGACGAATACTGATATGCTTTGTTAACTGCCATAGAAAAACATTATCAAACTCATCTCAAAATTCAAAATTTGATCATGTGATTTAGACCCATCAGTAGAATATACATATTTTGCAATCCAACCTGAATTCTTGTTATTAACAAAGGGAAGGGAAACTGTAATGAAATGCTACAGTTGCTAAAGTTAATCTCATTATTTCATTGTTCCAAAGTGTACTCAGTCTAGTCTTTCCCAAAATTAAAGTTTCAAGGAACCGAAAGCCTAAAATATTATGACTCATGAGTGTGACTGAGATATAGAAAAGCAAACACTAACCCAAATAGTTCCCCTGAACATCAACGAAGCCTAAAAGTAAATACCAATACCAAGAAACCTGCACAGCCCACAAGAGACACACTTTCTGAATATGAAAAAAAGGCATTTTTACTGATTAATTAATGGTTTCAGCAATGAAATTTAACATTTAACATAGATCTGTAAATATGGGAGACTAACCAGAGGTTTGTGACGCCTATAGAGCAATAGGGTGCCATAAACCAAAGCTAAAGATGCGTATTGAAACAGGCTCTGAGTTAGAGGAGCATAAACACCTGAATATACAAAGCAATATAAATGGCAAATTTTAAAATTCAGAAACAACAAAAATAGAAAGTAGTAGTAATAATACATAATTACATATTATTATTATAATATTATACATACCGAAATGTTGGGAAATGAGTGAGGAAGAAAGGCTAATGAGGGCAAGGGAGAAAGAAACAAGTTGACCCAGAAAGAGTAAGCCAACAACTCTTAAAGCTGAGTGGCTTCTAGCTCTAGTGGCTCTCCACCACCTTGTCATGTCAGCCCAACCCATGTTGTTCAAAATCAAAGCTTTCAATAATGTTTTTTATTATTATTATCATTTCATTTTTATTTATAATGAGTGAAAATGGCGTAACATATGTACTAATTTAATAAGAAGAATGGCGGGTTTTATGGTTATTATTTATTTAAGAACTAAGAAGGAATATGCAGGTGGGGGTTAGGAGGAGTGTGAGAGCTCCTTTGAAGATTGAGTAAATGCGTGCACTGCAGCTAGCCTAGCTACCATTCTAGTATTCCAGACCTTCTGAAAGTAAGTGTATGTTTGAATAAATGTATAATAAAATTTCAGTTAAAATCGTAAAATATTATACATAATATATATTGAGTTTTGCTAACAAGTGCCCTTAGGACAATTGCTAAGAATATTAAAAAAGGTAAGTTTTTGAAAAATTTAAAAAGTTATTGTAGGTCCATTACATAGAAGATATCAAAATGCATATTTTTAAGGTGAATCTTTCCTCTTTTACTATCTTAACAAGTGCCCTTAGGGCACTTGTTAGCAAAATCCATATATATTATATAACTTATATATTATATATTAATAAAAAGTATTATTATATTATATAATATATGATATGCATAATTTATAATATATATATATTATATAATATATTTTATGCGTTGACTAATTTAATAACTTATTTATTATACATCAATAATTTTTAATTTTTTTAATATTACCTTTATTATTCTTTTATATAAGTATAATTGTTATACTTAAATAATAGGAATCTCATTAAAAACACTATATTGATTTATTGTGTTTTTGAGAATGTAGAAAATATCACTTATAACTATGATGAATTTAGTGAAATAATTTTTTTAATTTATTTTGTGATTTTTTTCTCAATATTTTCCAAAATTTGTTCAATGATTTTTCACTCGATGCTACACTTATTTATTATGTTATATAGGTCATAAATTAATGGGTATCATTTTAAAAAATCTTCATATCTTTCTAAATATACTTTTACATCTATATTTGTATATTTGCAGTTTTATTAGAGTGCGTGCATATAGCTGAGTTTGGTAAAACTTTTTGTTGGGTGCTCATGCTCTCAAAAAGCTGGAGCTCCTCTTTTGCGTTTGGTAAATAAAAAAGTTGGACTGCTTTTGTTCCTGACTTTTGAGAACAGGGGGTGCTTCTGTGAGCCATTAAGAATAGCTTTTCAGAACCAACTTTGGCTATCTAAAAATAAAAATACATAAATGACTCTCACTTACACTATATTTTTTAATATTATGTCTATTATAGTCATTTAATATCTTGGGAGCCACTTTACACTATTTTACCAAACATTATAATGATGACTTCTGCTTATTGAGAACAATTTTTATCAAATGATACTACTATAGCTCTCTAAGAGTAGCTTTTTGAGAGCCCAAGAAGATAAGCAACTTTTCAAAAGACACAACTTTACCAAACTCAGCCATAATAGTTAGATATAGCTTACTAATTTTAATTGAGGAATGATATAAGTAAAAGTGGAATAAGTGTTCTTGTAATCATTTAGGTGTGTTTGTTACGAGCTAGTAAATAGATTTTCAATAATCTTATAATTAAATTATTTGTTTGATTTACAATAATATTGATAATATAGATTATTCGGTAATTTATATTATCTCTAAAGTTATAATGTAGATTATCTTCAAATGAGGTGTCTATCTGAATTACCATATCCATATAATTTTTTATTTTTTTATTCAACAAATATCATTTGTATCAAATATTACGTTTACAAAAAAACTTATTTTTTATTACTCGAATGCCTTTTATTACCTAAATATCCTTTGTATCTATTTTTTTTTGCAAATGCCCATGAATTTGAGGAAGTACTCTATGCAGAAAAAGAAGCTTAGTTTAATTTTAAGTCTGGGCGTTTAATTTTTTTATATTGAACTCTTTTTTAAAATAATACTTGCTAAATTTTTTTTAGTTATTGCATTGTTTGATTTTTCTATGTTAAATTCTTTACAAAAATATATTTTGTTACATTTTTTAATTATTATATTATATTTAATTTTTCTATTTTCCACTCTAACTTTGCTAGATCTCAAACTAAGTTTCTCTTTGCAGGCAAAATTTCGCATCAAATGGCGAATAAAGAGAATCCGCACAAATTTATTGAAAGGTAAGTTGAAAGAATGGATATTAATATATATGAAATATATATATATATATATATATATATATATATAATATATGAGTAATGTTATAATACGTACAATCAATAATAATTAACAAGAGAGTTAATTATTAATGTATTTTAAATTCTTAAATCTTCTTAAAATGTTATGGATCAAAATTTAGATTAAATGAATCTTAATTATATTAGTTACACATTGCCTACTTTTCATTAACTTCTAAATGAATCTTAATTATATTAGTTACACATTGCCTGCTCTATTCCATCTAAATCCAAGAATAAACTATATATATTTGTATATAGAAGGGTTGTGCTTGCTGTCCTATATCATGAATGATGATTGAAGCCAATTGAACAAAGCACATGAAGAAGAATATATGATTCTTTTATTGTTCTTGCTCTTTTGTACTCTAGCATTTGATGAATGAAGCACACATACTGGTGTAAATTTTCCAAGTTATAGTAACTTTGGCAGCATATATATGGCAGTTGCAACTGGCAAATTATTGCGGACATTGAATCATAGCAATTTACGAGTCAAATTGGGAAAGTGATACCTCGTTGTGGTAGGAAAATATATAAAAGAGTTTAAGAAACCACGCACCGCCAACATATGAGACATCGATCAGAATAAAAACCAGAATATGATTAAGCATTGCAGGCTCAGCTCAATTGCATATATATAGATAGGACAAAATCAT
Organism: Aeschynomene evenia; assembly: GCA_013621005.1. Taxonomy (NCBI): domain Eukaryota; kingdom Viridiplantae; phylum Streptophyta; class Magnoliopsida; order Fabales; family Fabaceae; genus Aeschynomene; species Aeschynomene evenia. Next base: position 2,848,499 of record CM024268.1, read on the forward strand.
CCCTCTAAATCATTTAATCTACTCAAGGTTTTAGAGAGATAAACCAAAAAGCATTCAAAAATTATAGTTTTTCTAGTAATTATTTGAATATATAATTATTTATTTAAAAATAAATTTATGATTTTAATTCTTTAACTAAAAAAATTTAGGAGCTAATATTAATTATTTGAATTGTTAAATAATATTATTTAAAAATTATTGAAATGAGTATAAAATAATAAAAGCTAATAATATATAAGATGTAGATAGGAAATTCTGCATTTTGCATATATCTTGAAATAAAAACCATTTTAACAAAATGTTCACATTTTTGGTTAAGATAGTATTTTACCCAAACAAAAGATTTTTAAAAAGAGAAACTATTATGTTAGCTTTTCCAAACACGGTTTAAACATACATAAGTGCATGAGATGACGTGTAGATGTGGAATGCTTAGCGCATGAGCACAGAGTTGAACGGAAAATAAGGCAGCACGCAGAAATTGAAACAAGTAACAAGACAGGGTGCGGTTCCTCCTGCTCTTATCTTGCACCTCACATCACATGATATGATGCTCTCATCCATCCAAAGGAATAGCCAGCCACCCCACCACACATCACTCATTTCTATTCATTCCTTATCATTAACCAACTCCCACTCTAAATTCCAATCCATATGCATGCTGTAACAAAATCATCTACATTCACTCACTTATTTGTTATATATATATATATATATATAGTTATTTTCTTATTTTTGGTTTATTACAAGATTCAGATAACATCCTGCAAAATATTTTTTTTATATTCAACTATATATAGGAATATATCAAAGTTTACAAAATTATATTTTAAAAAGTTTTTCTTCTTTTATAATTTCACTCCTATATGTGTGCGCTCAATTAACCATGGATGATAGTCTTCCACGTAAGTATCTTCGAAGTTACTGTATAACTGATCTGTGTAAAGATAATTTCGTTACTAATTAGTAATTACAACTTAAGAATACAATAATAAATAAAAATCCTCTCTAAATAATATCATCACATTCACATCACAGGATAGGACTGACCCCACCAATCTCTCACATACCCAACCCAACCCAACTTGGTGCCGCGCCTACTCACCAAACACGCTTCCACTCTCTCTCTCTCTCCATCTTTCTATTATTAATTATTATCATTATTTTCTCTCCATTATAATTTATCTACCACCAAGAATCAAAAGCAAAAGAAAGAAAAAACTTTAATAGCGATAAATTTTCAATGTTGTCATCATGTTATTGGGTATAAGAAAATTTAGAATTAATTAATGGGTTGAACATTGACAACCGCTACATCCTCCACCACCATTGCCGTCACACGCAGGCAGCCAGCCAGGCTGTCCTTTTATTTTTCTCTATCATGTACTAACATTAAAATGAGTATTATATTAGTAGTTATTATTAAATTATAAATAAATAAATGACAAATCGTAGAAATTCTCTCCTGTTTCAACACAACTGTTTATTCTAATATTTCATTAACAAATTTCCCTTTATGACGACGAGTTGAAAAATGATTAATAATATTGATTTGTCCAGTTTCGCCGTTTCTTCCTCTTTCTCTCTCTCATATACTTTCCGACTCTGTTAACCCTTCCCCGTTAAGATTCTTTCCTCCCATTTCCCATTCTTATCTCCTTCTCCAAATTCCCAATTCCACCACCACTCTTTCTCTTCAATCAGGTACTATTTTCTTTCTTCTTTTCATTTTTCCGTTCAAGAAGTTATTAGTTATCATTCTTTCACGATATGCAAATTTCTTAATTCAATTCGCCCGTTTTCGGCTATTCTGTTGTTGAATTTTCAATCTGTTATTTTGCTATTTCTGTATAGCTAGATTCAGCTTTTCAATTATTCTTTCGAATTTTTCTTGGAATATTCATCGTCTTGAGCCTTTTTTTTTATATATACCTTTCCTTTCCTTTTCTTATTATAACAATTATAACAAATTCCGGCAGGGTTAAGAGGCTTCTTTCAATCGAAAAAAAAAATTCCGCACCAGATCGAGGAAGAACATGGCTGAAGAGCACCGATGCCAAGCTTCGGAAGGCCTCCGGCTCTGCGCGAACAACTGCGGCTTCTTCGGAAGCTCGGCCACCATGAACCTCTGCTCAAAGTGCTACAGAGACATCCTCTTGAAGGAGCAAGAACAAGCCAAAACCAAATCCACCATCGAAACCGCCCTCTCCTCATCCTCCGCAACAACGACATCTCCTCTTCTGCCGATGCCGTCAGCCTCACCCTTGCCGCTGTCCGTCGAGTCCCTCCCTCAACCGGCGCTCCTCGCCTCGCCGGAAATCGCAGCGGAATCCTCGGGATCCGCTTCCGGACCGACCGTTACGGTTACGGCGGCGGTTCAGCCGAACCGGTGCGCGACGTGCAGGAAGCGGGTCGGGTTGACCGGGTTCAAGTGCAGGTGCGGGATCACGTTCTGCGGGGCCCACAGGTACCCGGAAAAACACGGGTGCGGGTTCGATTTCAAGTCTGTTGGGAGAGAGGAAATAGCGAGGGCCAACCCCGTCATCAAAGCTGAGAAGCTCGATAAGATTTGATCTGCGCCGTTGGTTTTCATTTGGAACGAGAAACATTTGATCGCTACCGTTCATCATGCGGACTTATGCTTACGAATCAGGCGGCGGTGACCGCTTGATGATTGAATTATGAGATGTGTATAAAAAATTGTTATCTATTCTGAGGACATTGGAAAAAAAAATGGGGTTGAATTTGAATAAGTCATATTTTAAGTGGCTTGCTTTTGTATAAAAGGAAAAATGGATTTATTTGTATTTCTGGTTGGATGTTGGAATTGAAAATTCTTAGGGCCGCCCACGTTTAGAATTTGAGGGGGTGGGTTTGAAATGTGATAATGGCTTGGCTGCGAGTGTAATATTCTTCTTCTCTTGCAATTTTAGACAGTGTTTTGGTGGTTCGATTATTATGAGTGTGAAGGCCAAGTGGTTATTGGTTGCCCTGTCGTTTTCATTTTTTTGGTTCTGTCTTTTCAGTCTCTAGAAATAGTTTTGAACAAATCAAAATCCACGTCCTGAAGATAATTCTCTGAAGGTGGTAGTGCAAAGTTGTGCACGCGTCACATGCTTCGTTAAACAACTAATGTAGTGCCAAAAGATCTACCATTAGATGATGGCAGATTAGAAAAACAAAGAATCCTGCAAACATTATTGCTAGTTTCTGGTTTTTGGGTTATCTTTTCATTTTAGGCCATACCCAATTTTGTTTGCTGGTCCTAAATAAAAAGAAAATAACACGAATATACCCAAAAACAAAAAAAGTAGGGAATTTAGGGGTAAATAAAAAAGGGGCTTTGTTAAACCCATAAAAAAGATAGAAACTTTTCAAAGTGCAACCCATATTTTTCACTTTTTACAAAAAAAAAATATATATATATTTTCCATTGGTCATCCTAGCTAATGTAGTAATCGTAAGTCGTAACACGAAATTATTGTAAACAAATTAATTAATATTCCCTTTATTGGAGGGAACGAATATGAGTCCAACTCCAAGTGGCATTGTTTTATAGTTCTTCGTGATTAGCCTTTTGGTCAGGTGTTCCGGAACATGCTTTGGAGCTGCTCAAACTCTCTATCCAGACACCATCGGCTACAACTGCATCAGTATCATTGTTGCGATGCCATGTCCATTGTGCATGCGTCTCATTTACTATTCTCAACCTTCCATGACCAAAGCTTGGCTCCCGGTACAACGAAAGTGAGCTTGGAGGATTCTTAAACCTACTCTCAACAATCCCAATTGAAAATTAAATTTGGATAATAAAAATGAAGTAAAACTAATTTAAATCCATCATTGACATTGAGCACGTATAAAGTGAATAAAGATAGAGAATCTCACTTTAAGGCAAGTCCTTCACGGTTTCCTCCGTCGCCAATTGTCACGTACATTGGACCACACGAATCAGCTTTGTTGTTATAAATTCGAGTCTGCAATGAATCCAAACAACTCATTAACAACAACAAAATTAAATGTACATAGTAAGCAAATCAATAATGCTAGTCATACAACAAAAATACGTACAATGATATCCAACGTGTGACAGAAAATATGTGCTAATTATGTCAATATAACAAGGAATGGATGAAAAATAAAAATAATGCTCGCAAGAGATGACGTACGAATCTTTCATAGGCATGAACATGGCCAGCAAAGACCAAGTCAACACGCGCTTGATAAAGCAAATGTTCGATGGCGGTCCTCATGGTCTCACCCTCACCTTGGTGCGCCTCATTAGTGTTATACCAAGGTGCATGCAAGAGAGCAATGAGCCAAGGCGTCTTAGTCCTATCAACCTTGGCAAGGTCAGACTGGAGCCACTTGTATTGGGGAGAATGAGAATCGAAATCGGTGTAGGAACCAAGCATGATGACGTGGGTGCCGGCAACCTCAAAGGAGTAGTAGAGGTTGGAGGTGGAGCCGCTCTCCTGAAAAGGCATGGGCCAGCGGGCGTTGTAGGCCTTGAAGCCGTGTGGGTATATAATGGGGAATGTCTCGACTTCGTGGTTTCCTTCTGTTACCATCCATGGCCTTCTACTTGCGTATGGCTCCACCAACCGCCCGAATGAGTCCCATAGTGGTTGTTGCGAATCCGCGTAGGATAGATCTCCCGGTAACAAGAACACATCGTACTCACTGCTATTTACATGTTTTAAGGTTGATTGTGTCCATTCAGTTTGTCCTAAATCCCCTGCATACATACATACATACATACATACACATGTTAATGTTATGTATCTTCATATATAAGCCAAAATGTTATTTTGATATCAAACAATATTGCCCACTTCATCATCTTGGAATGTGATGCTAGTGACTACTAATTCAATTTTTTCATAACTTAAGGTGATGAAGGCCATATCTTATTGAAACATTTATTTTAAAAAAAAAATATTGATATACAATATAAATATTTGTAACAAATGTACAAACGTGTATCCTTAAAATTGGATTTTAAGTATTTAGATGTAAGGGTGAAATCAACTAAAAATCTAATAATAAATATAAATATTATACAAGTATTATAAATATTTTTATTATAGGTGCAAGTTTACTCTTATTGTTATATATCACAGTACATAACTTTCTCTCATATGCCTCTCTTGAAAAAGTTGTGCAAAATTCTTTTTTGTTTGGTAAAGATAAATGTTTAACTTTTTTATAATAAACACTGGGCCTTTGAGTTGCATGAACCAAGGGAAGACTAACACATCTTTGGGCTTTTCTAAGCATGACTCAGTGTCCATGATCGAATCTATCAGGTAAGGCCCAAAAAAAGAAAAATAATCTTAAAAAATCTTTAAAAAAAAGAGAGGAATTGGTGATGGGTGTGTAGATGTGTATTAAAGCAAAATTATGTACTGGATGTGGGCTATGATTAATTTCCTAGAGTCGAAGAGAAATGAGTATTTAAGCACCCATAACTTTGTCATGCCTAAGTACTTTGATACTGTACATTTTTTTTTTAAGAATTATAAAAAATAATCAGCAAATTGGTGCTAAACTGCTAATTATCCTTGGAAGAGTTTTAAAAGGTATAACTAAAAGCTAGTAAAAATAGCCAACAAATAGGAATTTGGGCCACAATCACCCAACTCATTAAAAATATACTCATAATTAAAAATATTATTTGAATCATAAAATATTAAATAGATTTTTTTGACTGTTTTGACTGATTTTTTTATTGTGTCCTAGACGTTCTGAAAATGAATCAAGGTTTGTTCAACCAAACTCACCTAGTACGGGGACACACACCTACTTGTGTTGATTCATAAACATTTATGTACAAGAATCAGGGGTTGTGTGGCTCAATTACTACCTTTAATGATGAAAACGATTTGTTAGGTGGTGAGTTTGGCAAAAGCATACACATAATATATATATATATATATATATATATAACGAGTGGCGTACACTCCACAGACCCCTCTAATCACCTTATCCCATGCCACTACTCATCGATCAACACGTACAGCTTGCTGCTTTAATTTTCTGCTAATGAGTGCATCAGATTCAATTTTGCTTTACCTTGAAGCACTCATCCAACATAATTAAACCCCAGCTACCCTTATAACCAAAACTAAAATTAACATGATCTATCCGCTACTAATTTAGGTTAGGGGAATAAATAATAATAATTAACACCAAAAACAGAGTCGAAACCAAAAGAAATGGATGAAGTAACATAGTTACCAACGATGACGAATTCGATGGGCAAGTTGGGTGGTGGTGTCTTGAAAGAGTACTCAGGTCCTAAGCCACCACACCTGTAGAAGTAGGTTGTGCTTGGCTCAAGAGGCCCTATAACAGCGCTGTGGATCTTGCCGGAGCTGTAGAAGAAATACTTGTACAAGGTATGCTCCCCTGTTGACTTAGCAGTGTATTCCCCTGACTTTGTTCCGTACTCCACAATTGACTCTGCGTTCTTGTCTTCTGTTACCCATGACACCCTCATCTTCTCTTTCCCCGCCAATGAAATGTGCACCTACACATACATACCATCCAATTCTTATCATTTATACTATACTCACAATATCATATATAGAAATTAATTAAAAAAGCTATTCATAAGATTCGAGGAATTTCATATTACACACATATATATATATAGAACGAAGTAGCTAGTAGTAATGTTTAATCCGTTGAGATTACAAACACATCAATAAAAAGTGAACCTGTTGGGGTTCGGAATCGGAGCATTCTTGTGGAGTGACGACGGTTGGACGAGCAGGCTGACGAGTAAAATCATTATTGCTATTGCCGAGAGAGAGCAGAGGCTGCGGGAACAAGAGGAAGAAACATAAGGTGTGTATGAGAAGAGGGAACGCAATAATAGACTTAGCATATTTCTCCATAATGCTGATGTTGTTGTTTTGGCTTGGAATTGGAATTGTAATACTCAATTTGTAGGTGCAGGTGAAGGAGGAGGGTAGCTTCTTCCTGAACGTGGAGGACCAATAATTCTTATATACTAATTGGGATGCGGAGACGAAGGGTGGTGAGAGGGAAGAAAACATTTAAAATAGCAATATTATATTCTGAGTTGAATGTGGGGGTGTTACGTTGGAGCAAGATCCTTGATGATGATGATGAGGAGGAGGAAGGAACAAATTAATTTGGGTTTTCAATTTCTTAATTACAGCTACACATGTATGGACTCCTTCATCTATCTATTTTTTGTTCCTTCTTGTTGCTTTAATTTTACTCTCTTTGTCGATTTGATGAGAGTGTTTTCTTGGACACGCACGCACGCATGCCAACAAAACTTTATATTCCTTCTCATGGTGGAATCATGTCAATCTGCCTACAAGAGGAATATATAAATTTTTTTAAAATTTGTATCTGATGCGTTTGCTTCATTATGTAACCATTGTATTTATCAAATATTGCACGCTAACTTTATTCATATATAACCATATATTAAAGTTTATATATATGATGGTTAGACTTTCAAATGATGATTCATAAGTTTATAAATTTTGAAAGATCGATCGCCGTTAGAAAGCAATACCTCCGTGAAAGGCCCCAACAAGTTACAAGTCTACGTAAAAAATGAGGAGATTAATTTAATTATATTCAGAAAATTTTATGTATGAATATATTTCTAAGAATTTTTGTCCAGATAAACTCGTATAAAAATTAGTGAAACTCTTGGATAAATAAACTTATAAACATGTGTGGTCAACAAACGAAAAAAAAAGCTGTAGCAGGTGTTTTGATGTTGGTAGCCAGTCACAGGTAACACCTTGTGAGTTTTGATATTGGATGAATTAATACAAATATACAAGACATATTATTACTTTTTATTAGGTAAGCATATTTCATTGCCATGTTAGACAATATATTATCCGACACGTTATTATCCGAATATCTTTAGAATATGCTCCTATATAAAAAAAAATGGCCATTGCTGGCTTGAGAGAAGTCGTGTCAATTATTTTTTAATAAAAAAGGAAAACGATGTTTAAGGAAATATAAAACAAGTTAAAAAAAACGTAAGAAGCCCAATATGTATGAAACATGCATGAATACGACTGACAAGTAAAAGAAATTACTCACACAAGTGGTAATACTTGTTATTCTTAAGTAAGGTCTCGTTAGTTCGTGCTTGTGAATGGAAAAAAATTATTGTTGAGAGCCTCACCTGCTATTCCTAAATACGCGACTTGAGACAACGAATTAGTCGGGACGAAGTTCCGGACATCGTAAAAAAAAAAACAGAAATTACTTTCTTTTTAATCTCAATAAATTAAAATCACATGTATCCGGATATTATATAAAAGTTCATTTTGTTAGCATGAGGGAAGCAAGTTATTTACTTCTACATGAGCTACGAAACTTTAAATACAAGTGAGTTTCAGTGTAGAAAAACTTTTTTATATTCATTTGGTATTTCAATTTTTTTCTTTTTTGGTAAGGATTTGACATTTCAATTTATATGATTAATAAATGAGCTTTGTTAGGGGTACAGAATTATACTTGTCAAAATATCAAAAAATAGGAGTTTGAGCCTAAATCACTCAGCCCATTAAAAAATACACATTATTAAGAATGTTATTTGGACCAAAATTATTAAAATAAATTTTTTAAACTATTTTAATTGAAAAAATATTGTTATTTAAGAATTTATGTTAATGAATATATCCCTAAACTTTGAGTTTTTTTAACATTTCAATTTTGAACTCAAAATAATTATTACAATATTGTGAACGCAATTCGGCTAGAGAAAAAGTTTGGTCTCATCCTAAAACGGAACAAGTAACACGCACAGATTACAGATACTCTCATACATACACCCATTTTCCAAATCAGGTTTACGATATGGGCCCAAAATGGGTTTTGGCTTGGGCCTAATGGGACTAATAGATAAAATTGAACAGAAGTATGGTGTACTGTTGACCAAAAACTATCTCTCTTTCTTTTTTCTTTTGAAAATAAAATAAAAGAAGTATTTGTAATTGTTTGTTTCAAAAGTGGAAGCAAGGTGGTTGTCGATGATAATATGACATATGGTTACCACACGTTTGGACCGACTTCTCTGACCTTTTTGATAAGGGAGAAATCATCACTTTCTGTTGGGTAAATATCCATACATCTACCTCAAAATATTTGCACAAGACACAGAATATATCGTTATAAACTGTTTACTGAAATGAAAGGATTCTGACATGTTAAACTAGGAAAAGAATAAAGTTATAAATTCATGTCCAATTTCAAACCATTTAATTAATCAGTGACTTGGAGAATGATGATGCTAAAATGGATCAAGCTGTGGAATATAATTAATTAATCAGTGTGTGTATACTCTTGTCGACCAGACAAAGGAAAACTGAATTGTGGCAGCAACGCAAGCAGATAGGCCTAATCACATGTGCAATCGTTTCGCCATGGCTAACTAAAACTCTTTCTCCCATGGCCATACATACATACATAATGCTCTCTTTTGTAAGTTTTCCTCCTTTTTGTTCCTTGAACTGTGCTAATTATTACACACCAATGAAAAAATTTGGTGATCAATTAGTTTACGCTCCGTTTTGTATGATATTTTAGATAATAAAATAGAAAATATAATCATAATTGACATTGCATTACATGATTTAATACTTTATTCCACACACACAAAGTTAATTTATTTAATTAGGATATATGAAATCAACCGGTCATTATTATTATACCTAAGAAAACTAGTCATTATTTTTTGGTTACAATCTAGTATTCAACTTGAATAACTCATGTCAAATTAATTTTATTTATATAATTATGTACTATTCAATAGTCAAAGATCCTATTAATTTTCATATATTGAGAATTTATCATTTTAATTATGTATCAATTTATATTATCAAATAACCATTGGATATATAAAATTGAGCATTGCTAGAGACACAACAAAAAATAAGTTAAAACAGCTAACAAATAAGAATTTGGGCTACAATCACTCAACCCATTAAAAATATACTTATGATTAAAAGTGATATTTGGGACATAGAGTGTTAAATGGATTTTGTTGGTTGTTTTGACTGACTTTTTATTGTGCACCAAACAACATTTTGTGTATAAAATTTAAACCGAAAACCACACCTTAACTCATTAACGAATCCTTCTTATATGTACATAATTATCTAGTAAATTCTATTTTATTTTATTAGTCAATAATCTCATTTATCTTCCTTTTTTATTCAAATATATCAAGATAAAATAAGAAGGAATCTTCTAAATTAATTTTTTTTTATCACTGAATCCCTTTACTTGTATCTTTGAATGGAAATGAAAATTTATCTATATTTTTTTAGTAACTAAATGATGGTATAAATTTTGTTACTTGTTATATCATAATCCATACCCTTATAACCAACCCCTTTTTCGGGTTTCTCTGAACTTTATCTCAACCCCATTACTATCCAAATAAAACGTTACGAAATGGCTAACAAACATAATGTAGACTGTATATGCACTTGTGGAATCCCCAGGTGGATCCACGTTTCAATGCCTAACATTTGTTCACGGCACTTGTTATATAGTAGGGTAGAGAATTATATCGGTTAGTCCAAAATTAATCAGCACATTTTATTTATTATACAATAAAAATACATCAACTAATATTTAATATATATTATGTATCATATATAATGTGTATTATACATAATAAATATTACGTATAATATATAACACACATTGAATATTAATTAGATATTTAATTGTTGTACATGTATTATTATAGTTAAAAAGACATATATAATTAAAAATTTATTTAAACAAAAAATATTAAAAATATAATTTTTTAAGTGTTTTGATTAGAAAAATATTATTAATATTCACTTAGTGTTTTTTATACCCCTATATGAACACAGATGCCAGGCATGAACTTCACTTTAGTTGTCACGTAACACAACTATAATAATATATTATTATTATTATTATTATTATTATTACTTGTACAGCTAGCTATATATATAGGTATTGGAGAGCCCCAAAACCCAAAGTAGTTGATTGTTGCAGGGGTAGTGGGCACTATATATTCAATTCAATCACGTATAAGTATTAATTGTTCTGCCTTAACCTCTGTTTTGACGCCTCCTTGGTTAAAATATATAACCTCTGTTGCAGTTATATATAGGTAGAAGCAGTTTTGTGAATTTGGAGAGTACAAAATCTGATTGAACCATGAAGAGAATGCATATGAGAGAGTCGCACCGCAATCTCTTGCTGCTGCTACTGCTCTCAATCGGAGTCTTCGAATTCGTCACCGTTTGCTGCTACACTCGCCCACCGCCTCGTCAAACCATCTTCATCCCTCACGACGACGATGACGACAATTCACCACAACAGGTACGTATGTGTGTGTCTATGAACAATTATTCATTTTGCTTATTTAACTCCAAATCAAATAAAAATTATATAGTTAAGTTGTTAGGTCTTGATCATCATCATCGAAATTTCAATTATTCAGATGGGCTTGTGTGTTCTCTGCCTTCATTTTCATCACTACTATACATATTATGTTGGTGTAACCGTTCACATCCAATTAATATATATATGTTTAGTGGGCGAAGGAAACTGCAAGTATTTGTGGGTTGGTATTAGTTAGGTAGTGGAGATCCAATGAATCTAATTTATTTTGACTAGAAAATTGTTATTATCCAATATGATAATTTATTATTGAATTTCATATTCACTTTCTTAAGAAAATTCCATTATTTTTATGATAATATATGATTAAATGTGAATATAATACTATTATACTCTATAAAAAATGAACTCATTAATTAATTGCTTTGCTTGCTTCGCCGAATTGAATGTCTTGTGCCTTGCGTCAGATTCCAAAATGTTGTCACATGATCATAGAGGCCCCTAGCTAATTAAGCAGGCAAACCCGCATCTATATAATATCTGTTCACATCTACCGGTAGTGGTAGTATTGTCAATAAGCTATACATTAACAGCTAGACGCACAATGAAAATTCAGTCAAAACAGCCATTAAATAGGAATTTGAGTCACAATCACTCAACCCAATAAAAATATACTTATGATTAAAAGTGTTATTTGAGCCATAAAGTGTTAAATGAGCTATTTTGGCTAATTTTTTATTGTGTCCCTAGTATTTGTGAATATTAATTGCTGTTTGCTGCATCAATCAAGACAAAATATGTGTAATTAACTCTAACCATGTTGTACAGAATTGGAGAACCACCGGTACTTACTAGAGTAATTGATATTGACGAAATTTGGATGTTTGTTTTTTGTTTCACTATCATTGTTGGATTGTCACGAGTTATGTTATTACACTTATATCTAATTAAAAGTTTTTATTATTGAGAGACAATCATATTTTAATAATATGTCAAAATATAATTAGACAATAGTATAAAAGAATTTTAGTTGTATAGTGCAATGAATAAATCATATTCTACAAATAATGACAGATAACCAAAAATAGGTAGAGTAATTTTCAATTTAACTTTTTTTATAAGAAACGTGTAAGACTCTGAAGGGGAACGTACATATAGATTTGGTCATTCTTAGGCGAACTCGAAGCTCATTAAAATATCTCTAACCTATATAAAATATTATTTTATTAAACATGGCTAGAGATACAATAAAAAACTAGTCAAAACAGTCAATAATAGGAAATTGGGCCTAAATCACTTAGCTCATTAAAAAAATACACATGATTAATAATGTTATTTGGGCTAAAAGTGTTAAAATGGACTTTATTGACTGTTTTGACTGGAAAAATGTTATTCTCCAAGCATTTATGTATTTTATTAGAAAAAAGAGTGTCCAAACTTGCAAATTTTTTGTATGCATGTAAGATATTTTATGCATTTCATGTTAGAGGGAATAATTTTAACAGAAAACTTTGTTATAATTATGAGGTTGTTATGAAACCTAGCTAATATCATGGATAAGATTAGAAGAGCAGAGCAGTAATATATCGTTAACAATTAAATATATATGTTTTGCATAAATGTTTCTTGTGTTGGCTAATGAGGAAAACTGGTGGGCCTGACCGCGTGAATTAAGGTACATGTATCACAAGTGGGGGAAGACAAGATGAGGATAACGTGGATCACAAGCGGGTCAAGCCCAGCAAAAGTCCAATACGGCCCATCTCCTCCAGCTGACGCGTTCTCCAGCACCGGTACCACGTGGACGTACCGTTACATTGCCTACGAGTCCGGCGAAATTCACAACGTTGTAATTGGTCCACTGAAGCCTAACACCGTCTACTACTACCGTTTGGGTGATGACACATCCTCTACCCAAGTCTACCAGTTCAAGACTCCACCCTCCCAGTTTCCCATCAAGTTTGCAATTGTTGGTAAGAACTCACCATCTACTACAACACATACATACATTAATTAATTAATTGTAAGCAATGCACATTTTCTGTCATAATTGTTTACTTGTTCTATGTGGTTCAGGGGACCTAGGACAAACAGATTGGACAAGGTCGACGTTGGAGCATGTATCGAAATCAATGTACGACATGCTGCTGCTACCAGGGGACCTATCCTACGCAGACGCGATTCAGAACCGATGGGACTCCTTCGGCCGCCTGGTGGAGCCATTGGCAAGCCAGCGTCCATGGATGGTCACCCAAGGGAACCACGAGGTGGAGAAGATCCCCGTCGTCCACAGCGAGTCCTTCACCGCTTACAACGCCAGGTGGCGGATGCCGTACGAGGAGAGTGGATCGGACTCTAACCTCTACTACTCCTTTGACGTTGCCGGTGCTGTCCATGTTGTCATGTTGGGCTCTTACACGGATTTTGAGGCTGATTCTTCGCAGTACCAGTGGCTTCAGGCGGACTTGAAGAAGGTGGATAGGGGGAACACCCCTTGGGTTGTGGTGCTGGTTCATGCGCCTTGGTACAACTCCAACGAGGCTCATCAGGGCGAGACTGAGTCTGTTTCCATGAAGGAAGCCATGGAAGATTTGCTCTACCAGTCTCGTGTTGATGCTGTTTTTGCCGGCCATGTTCATGCCTATGAGCGCTTTGTAAGTATATATATATATATATCATTCATTATTATCTCCTTTGAATTCAAGAAGAATAGGTCATATATATTTATTTGTATTTTATCATCTTATCAAACGGTAATATGTTATCTAATTTAGATATTACTTTTTAGGTGTTTCCTTAATTACTACGGATTATTGAAGCGTGAATAATTTTATCTTAGATGAATCAGCTTTTTTTATTTATATTTAATTTTTCAGACAAGGGTTTATAAAGATAGAGCTGACAATTGCGGTCCAGTGTATATCACCATTGGGGATGGAGGAAACCGTGAAGGCCTTGCTTCCAAGTAAGTAATTATCATTAATTATATATTTGTAAGATACAGTAGTGAAGAGAATATATGTATAATGACATCTAATTAATGAATGATTTTGTTGTTATTTCTTATTTGTGGTGATGTGATAGTTACATAGAGCCGAAGCCAGAGATATCACTATTCAGGGAGGCAAGCTTTGGACATGGGATATTAGAGGTGGTTAATGCATCGCATGCACTTTGGAGTTGGCATAAGAATGATAATGACGAAGCTGTTGCTAGTGACTCTGTCTGGTTAACAAGCTTCTCTTCTAATCCCGCTTGTAAACTTTGATATGCACTACTTTTATTTTCTTATTATACCTCTAGCTAGGAGAAAATTATATATATATATATGCTCGTATTTACCTGCCTGCCTCAATAAGCATATGATTCTGAGATTGAATGTGGAATATAATTGAAGTTTCCATTTTTTACATTTTTGGTAGATTTTGGATTATATTTGTAATTTCATAATTCAGTTCTATAAAATTGAAAAACAGTACAATTGCTGCCTAAGAACAAAATTGGAATTTTCAGGTGTATGTAAATATATATCCAAACATTTTTTATTTTTCAAAGGTAAGATAAATTTTATCGAAAGCAACGGTTTGGTCCCTAAGGACACAAAGCAAAAGAATTACATCAAAGCTTAAATTAATTATTACATTATTAATTAAAAAAATAATTTAATTTCAAGAGTCACCCATTGACACTACTAGAAAAATGAGCACTTTCAACATTAAATGTGTCAATAAAAGTATTGTCCATAAAAGTAATATTGACAAATTTCGACAATACTTAACACTATTTAATATTAATAATATTAAATAAAAAATATTAAATAAAACATAATATTAATTATAAATATTAATTATATTAAATTAATAATTTATTAATAATTTAATAATATTTATTTAATAATATTTCATATATAAGTATTTTCAACGGTCATTAACTGTCAAAGAAAAATTTATCACTATTTTCAACGACCAACAAATATCAATATATCTTCTTTTTATAATATTTTTATCAATACATTTCAATAATTATATGTTTAAAATGATCATTTTTATTGTAGCACTTACACATTTAGATTTGGTATTGCATTGAAATTTGTTAAGAGTTAGTGAAGTAGGTTCGAAAGTTCAATTGTTCAACTCAAACCACACGAAGATCAAATACGTGGATAATATCCATAGTCGTCGGCAATTCTCTACAATCAGAATAGTCCTGGAAGTACTCTTTTCTTAAATGAGCTCAATGTCTCTTCTGACACGTACATCCGCAACCTATGTCTGAGCGACGTAGAGGTAGGTCAATAGTAATTAGAGGTCAAACATCACCAATAAAACCAGAATATATATATATATTGCTCTTGATAAATATAAGCCATAGAAATAATATTTATTCAATATATTATAAAGTTCCTAGCTCTATAATTTTAATATGAACATAATACACATGAATAATCGAAATGGTGGGATGATTTTAGGGGGAAAAATAAAAATTAAAAGTATTACTTAATAAAAGTTGAAAGTTTGGTTTAAGTAAAATTTAAGGGTTACATTGATACCTTAAGTTTTAGAAATTACAAGAGATCTCAACTTTGGAATTGAGAAATTACCTTCATTTGCTTTAAGTGGCGAAGTCACCTTAGAGAGAAGGGGCGATGGTCCCCTGATTTTTTTAACTTTTTTAAAAATTGTTTAATTTTAGTATTTTTAAACATTTTATTTAATAATATTTATCAATTTTATATGTAATTGGTTATTTATATACTATAATTGATAATATGTTATATATAAGTGTACAATTTTTTTAAAGTTTCATAATAAAATTTAAAGTGAATAATTATTTTAGTCCTAATATTTTTAATCTAATATCAATTTGATCTTAATATTTTTAATTTTGACATGAATTTAATTATTTTATAAAGATAAAAATATAATAAAATAATTATATCATTATCAAAATAAAAATATATTAGAACTCAGTTAATTTTTGGCCCCTCCTGAGCAAATCTTCTAGTTTCGCCTTGTTTGCTTTCTTTTTCTTTGACAATTATTCCTTTCTTCCCATTAGGAAAATTACCCACCTTCTATATTCTATTTTTATGCACATAAAGCTCCAACTTTGGAATTTAATTTGTCGCTCCTCAATTCCCTTCTGTATTCCTTTAATTTGTTTCAACACAAATTGGTTCCAACACAAATTGGTTCTTGTTATTCCGAAGAATTTCACTACCACACCTTGTTCGGTAGAGTGTGGAAATTTTCAAAGAATTTCTGATCAACGTAATTTTGACACGGGTGAGTAAAATGAATAACAATATAGTCCTATCTATCACAATATATGCACACATCTTAATTAATATTGTTTCTGTTCTAAGACTTTACACAAGTTGAGTTTTATTCTTCAGTTGTTATGAATTTAACCTCTTTGATCCTCTCCTTATAACCTTAGAAATGAAAGAAAGAAAAATTGTTTGTTTACAGGGGTATCTATCTATATTAGTTGAACTTGGAGAATTAATTAATTAATGGGTAGTGAGACACCAGATACAGTTGCAGATGAAATGCTGCTTTGCCAACTGGTAGAGCCAACATTTGAAGCTCATCATCAAATTTCATTAGGTCCCAAGATCCAAAGGGTTCCTTCATTTCTGCGCCAAAATCCTTACATCACCAAGTACTGGACACCTAAGACAATATCATTCGGTCCTATCCATCACAGGAATCAAAATCTCAAGCAAGGAGAACAATTCAAAATTAAGTGGGCATCTCTGTACATTGGAGATTACAGCAAGAAAACCAATCAAAGTCCTAAAGAAGCAGCCAGGTCTCTGCACAGAATCGTGCAAGACAACATTGTGGAACTGAAGAAGCTGTTCAGTGATGATGTGATTGAAGGCTACAATGACAAGGAACTCGCTCGTGTTCTGTTTTTGGACGGTTGTTCTCTGCTCTGTTTCATGGACAGAGTTGATGATCAGAACCCACAAGCACTGATGCTAAAGCTCGACCAATTGATGTTTACTTGGAGAGATATTATGCTGTTGGAAAATCAAATTCCAAGGACAGTTTTGGAGCTTCTAAGCAAAGAAATTGGAGCAGATTTGGAATTCTTGATGCTTAACATCAGAGAGATGGGTCTCCCGAATCGACTTGGAAAAACAACAATAGTAGTTGACCGGATCCAAGATAAGCCCAAACCGTTTCATATACTCGATTCTCATCGTTACATTGATATGGAAATTGAAAATAATACAAGCAACAAACATGGTGATGATGATGAGTTTCAGTTTTGGCAAACGTACAAGAATTTAAAGGATCTTAAAACAGCAGGGATTCGAGTGAAGGCGAACAAGAGAGAAGAATGGGAATGGTACAATGTGTCATTCAAATCAGGGTGGTTCAGCGGAGAATTGAGGCTTCCTGGGATTGTAATCAACGACGCAACACCTTATTTGTTTCAGAACCTGATTGCGCACGAGATGTGTCCAGATTTTGGCAACAACTTCGAGTTCTGCTCGTATTTCTGCTTCATGGACTCCATCATTGATGATGCAGGGGATGTGAAGGAGCTTAGATCTGCTGGCGTGATCCAGAACTTGATGGGAAGCGATGAGGAAGTGGCACAACTCTTTAATCAGATTGGCCATGGATTGCCCTCCAAGATTTTCAATCACATGGTTAGAACTGATCTCGTGGCATACAGCAACAGATACATTAAAGTGAAGCGCGAAATCGAGAGGCATTATAGGAATAAATGGAAGACTTGGTTGGCTGAGGCACGCAATACTTATTTTAGTACTCCCTGGTCTCTTATTGCCTTCTTGGCTGCTATGCTAGCTTTACTTCTCACTTTTATTCAAACATGGTATGCCATGCATCCCAAGTAAATTAAAGCTAACCCCTACACCTATTTTTCACTCCATTTAAATGATGGGGACTTTGAGTAAAAAAATGAGTAGAGTATACTGTGCACCAATAGCTCTGACCTAAATTAAATTGAACATTTTTTCTTTAGTAGTCTACTCATCATGGAGTGTGTGTATGTATGTGAATAATTAATTAATAAGATCAGCGATGTTGCTTGGTGTGAGTGGTGATGCGGGATCATTCTGTACTCATCTGTTACATATATTTATGCAGAGGGGATTAGTTTGTTTACTTTTCAACTCTAAAAATCTGGATAAAAATTAAAAATAAGTATATAATTTAAGTGAAATGGTAATTACTTATTAGTTATTTTTTAATACAATAAAAATGTATAATTCTACTGGAGTAGTGATTATTTTTGTTCTAAAAATTACCATTATATATATAGAGATGGATTCATGGCATTCTATATGAACATAGATTTTGGGGAAATTATAATCATGAAAATGTGAATATCACACTGGCATAATTGACATTCATATTATAGTAGCAGGGAATCTCTAGACATGGAGCATAGGAGGACCACCACCACCATAACCACCCTCTGGTGGGCAGCCACCAGAACCTCCACCTGGTGCCCCACCGCCGTAACCGCCACCTGGTGCACCACCACCATAGCCTCCACCTGGCGCGCCACCGCCATAACCCCCGCCAGGAGCGCCGCCGCCGTAACCCCCACCTGGAGCACCACCGCCTGGAGCGCCACCGCCGTAACCCCCACCTGGAGCGCCACCGCCATAACCCCCACCTGGTGCACCACCACCGTGATGTCCTCCCCAGCCACCACCAAAGCAATCTGTGCCACCATTTGGACATTCTTTACTTTGGCCTTGAGTTTTGCCGTAGTTGATAGCTGCAAACATTTTAATTGTGAAACATCAAATAATTAATGTTTAGCGACCAATGATAATTATTTTCATAGTTGAATTCCTATCAAGATCATCAATTGTCAAACAATGCAAGAACACAATTCAAATGATGGAGTCAATAATTAAATAAATAAATAGGTGGGATCTCCTTAATTATTCGACCGTTTTATGATTCAATGTTTTTGGGATTGAAATTAAAATAAAGCATAAACTAACCTGCTTCAGAATTGGAGGATGTCTTAAGAAAGTCTCTGGCGGAGATGAGAACAACCATTGCCAATAGGTTTAGGACGATTAAGGCACTCTTGGAAACCATTTTTTTCACAACAATAATAATAAAGGTTAAACATAAAATTAAATATATGTAAAGTAGATATGAGAAATCAACAAGAGAAGGGCACTATATATAAGGGGAATAAGAAACAAAAAAACTCAGCATATGTGTAGAATTAATCACGTGACTTGACATATAGTTGTATCCACTAGCTTAGCATATTGGGGAAGGAAATAGAGAGAAAGTGAGGGTGTGTTTAATATAATTCGAACTAATTTTGAGAAGTCTACTATTCTGATCTCTATTGAAATTTTGAAACAATAAATAAATAAAGCAATGCTGATAAATAAATATAATAATCAGCCAAAGGCAATCCATAATTTAATAGAGAATAATGAATTATAGTTATAATGATAAAAGAAAAAACAGTAAAAATATAAATTTATTATTAGAGAGAGCATAATAATATAAACTATAAATTTTTTGATAAATAATCATGAGAGATCAAAGATAACCTCATGAAGAAAAAATTTGAAACGGTGTCAACCATCCTTAGTGGAAAGGCACCAATGGTGCTAGGGGTTAGCAATAAAAAATGGACATCGGCTCTGTGGTTGAGTAATTATTAACAGCAAAATAATAAAATTATAATAAATCAAAGAGTTTGTTTTAATGTACGTATTGTATTAACAATGTAAACATACAAAATTTATATAAAGGCACCAAGGGGTACCCTTAATTTTTTCTACATATTTAATTATATGACATTTTTTAAATAGTGAGTTAGTTATACATTACTTATGTATTATATAAGAATATTGTTACATGTACAATAAAAATCCAGTTAATATTATTATTTTGTTTTATTATGAGTTTGCTTCATAAGGACACTCATGAGTTTTCTGAGAAAGGATATTACTGTAGGTTTCAATTGATGAGCATATATAAGTATGTGATGAAATTTCAAAGCCTTCACGTGTATTGCTCATTACCACAATAGCACTTTAATTTATTTTGCATATATAATTGCTTGTAATTATAGACAAGGTATCTCTATCTCATGATGGGTATTCTTGAGTACTGGCTGGTTACAAAGGTGGCCATGGATAAAAATATATACTCTCGAGTAGCACTCTCACAATTAAGTATGCATTTATGAATGAAGGAATATATTAGCAACACTAAACTCCCCTTTAAATCATGAAGGCAGAAGTTCTCATTAAATAAGTTATGTTTAGTTGGGAGTGACTCAATATTGCAGGAGAAAAGCATAATAAATATTTAAGGGTATAACTTTTTTTTTTATTGAAATGCTATTAATACATACAAAATTATCATATATCTTTTTTTCAGCCATAATATATTAATAACTTGTCAATATATATATCAAAATTATCAATATATTATAGATATAGAATAAGTTTGTCCCTCCTGAATTAGGGTCTAGCTAGGTCCACTCTGCTTTTACACTATATAGCACATTTTAGCTTTTCTTTTTCTTTGTTTCCTGATAGATCCATGCGTTTTTATTTATAATATTTAAAAGCTATATAAAAAATTTAAAAGATATAATTGTATATACAAGATGAAATGATATTTATTGTATTTTGTATGCGTGTAATAGTGTATGGGTGTTAATAGGGACTTAAATGATGGATTGCGATGACTATTGTTGTGAATTTGCCATCATTGCTGGTTTCTGACGAGATTTACATTCATTTTTATTGATTCAATCACTCATCACTCATTTACCCCAATTTAATGTTTAGTGCCTCCTCTATGCCGTGTGCTTATGGCTTTGTTTCCTTTTGTCCATTTTCATTTTTTTAGTCATATTATTTATTTATTTTTAATTTTATGTATAAGATAGAGAAAAAATAATATAAAAATAGAGGTAATTGTTTTTTATAATTTTTAATTTTAATTTTAAAATTTTAAAAATTAACTATTCAAATAAATATAAATATCAAAAGGATAATTATTTTTTTCAGTCCCTCTACGGTGCATATATATATATATATATATATATGAAAAATAACATTATTATTATTATTATTATAGGGTAGCCGCAGCTATATTATAGTGTTATGTATAATGGCTTAAAAAATTTGGACAAGTACCTGATGTGGTATTGTAATTCAATTCCTAGAAAGTCACACAAATTGAATTGAATAAATTTTCTTTCGTCAAAGTTTCATATTATTGGCCAAACTAAACTCTGAAGACTGCAGAACATGAGGAACTGTTTAGCCAAATACTCCCTCCGTTCACTTTTATTTATCTTTCTAGCAAGGACATTTATTAAAAATACTTAATTAAAATGATAATTTTAGAAAAAATTTAAGATATAATGATGAGTCCCTTGCATAAAAAACATAAAAATACATGTTTTTAAGATGAATATTTCTATTTTTAATTCCTTAACAAGTGCCCTAAGGGCACTTGTTAGCAAAACCCTTAAAATAATGATTAATTTTATAAGAAATTTTAAATAATAAAAATAAAAAAGATAAAAATACCTCTTATTCTCTTCTATAAATATTCTCTTTCCTATATTAATAAGAAGTATGATAGAAAAAATGAATTAATGTTTCTTAAAATTGTAAAAAGCTAAATAATTAAACTAAAATAAAAAGTGAAAAGAGACAATTATTTTAGATCAAATTTGATAAAAAAAATTTGTTAGGCTTAAGAATTATATATAAACAATGAAAACATGGACTAGAAAAATTAAAATTAATGTTTTTTCTTGGATTTTATAAATTATTTTGGCAATATTATGAAACTTGGGTTGCTTTTCTTCTAGTATTTATGAAGTTAATAAATAGTATTGCATCCAAAACTTTTAGCATTTTTCATTTACATATCAAAGAAGAAAATAAAAGGGTTAAGTCCTAACGAAGACACACGGTGCCCATAAAATCTACGAGCACGAACACGAGATGAATGCTCAAAAATTACAAACCCCTTGTTAATTAAGCATCACATAACTTTTGCGTTTGAGTAATTAACTCAAAAGAGAATTCTTTAGTTGCACGTAATTAAAAAAAAAAAAAAGAGATGGTTTGCCAAAGTATAACTTCATTATTTTGCCCATTTGGAGGTATAATGGACTATGGTCCTAAAAGGCCTCGACGCTTCGAGCTTGGACATAGAGTTCTTCTATGTCCAAACTCGGGAGCTGTGTAGTGGGCTAGGCTCATGCTTCGGCCGATCGAAAAGGCCCTTAACACAAATAAAAAGACACTCAGTTAAAAGATAGCGGAAGATCAACATGAAAATAGGTAAAATGAAGACGTTAGGATGCGACAAAACTTAATAAGATCGTAACGTTTAGATTCTACCATAAATGATCAGAATGAGGAAACTTTTCCTTCAAAACAGATTGAACTAAATACTCGAATATCAACTAAGAGTGAACAATTGATCTATTTGTGTACTTGTACTGCTAGTATTTGTTGACTTTATTTTGTCAACATCACCCTTAGGATTCCATGGTTTAATCATCTGACCCTTGGCCGATAATAGGTACAGCTCTTCAAGCTAGATGTGATTCTGAACAATAAGGAAATAAAGTTGTGCCCTTGCTAACAACTATAGCTTTTAGTTAAGTGGTAGACGCTTGATCCAACAAGTGGTATCAAAGCAAGGTCATGAATTTGAACCTCCCGACTGATACAGGGGAAAGATTGTTGGCTTTATTTGGTCAACATTAAGTTAAGCCCTTGCTAACAACTATAACTTTTAGTTAAATAGCAGGTGCTTGATCTAACAGTATCGACCTGAGCTAAGTTCCTAACCAATAGTTAAGATTTTCTTCAGTTATTCAAGATGAATCATACATTTTCACTAAAATACCCCTCTCTACTAAATTTCATTCAAATTATTTTTTAGGTAAAGATAATATACATACATAATTTTACGTTTATTTTTTTATGGATTGATAATATATATATTTTTAATTTATATCAAGTCCATCGACAATTTCTTACATTTTACATTATTTTTTAAGCAGTGAAGTGCATCATAATTTAAAAGTATTAATATCTATATTGGGCGATGAACATCCTAAATTCACATAATTTATTTTTAATCTATAAAAAATTTGATGACGGTATAAAAAATGTACACTAATATCATGCCCCTATTACTTAAAATCCAATTAATTGAACCCGACTATTGACTAAAGGCCTTTTATTTAAGGGGCAGGGGGTTTCAAAATAAAAATCACATTGAAAAAAAAAAAGAGTTGCAAACTTATACAATTGCATAAACAAGTAGCCAATGAGGACAAAAAGGAGATTTTAGAAGCAGCATATAATATAATATAACAAACTTAATGAAGTCCAAAAAATACACACAAAAGCATTAGAAAGAGGCCACTCATAAAACAGAGCCCCAAACTGAGACAACAGGAGATAATGGATGCAAGCAAAGTCCCAAACAGGGGAATAACGAAACCAACGAGCTCCACGAGGGATATACATAACCCCATGACGACATGAACTAAACTTGTTGACAAATTCCAATCGAAAAATATAAATAAATAAATAAATAAAAATAGACGAGACATCCAAAGATATATCATCTGTCAAGCATGATGTCTCACGTTTTGGCACTCATAACTCATGAGGGGATTTGTGGCTGGCTGTCTGGCCCCATCCTCTCATCCAACCATTTCTTCAATTCCCATCTCCTGAATTTGGCAATAAAAATTGAGTGCCTTTAATTATTATATATTATGATTCATTCTGGCTTCCCCTATAATTACTATCATTATAATAACGTAAAACAAAATACTATCAATGGCCTCAAAAATTCTCAATTAGCTCACACAATCACTGCATGCATCAAATGCAAATAAAAAGTTGGGGTCAGGTCATTACGATATATATTATGATCCGCGAGTGCGTGGAAATTCAATTAGAAGTTACACTAGATTCTCATAAGGAACTTGTACTAAAACAACCTTGCTTTAATATAATAATCATAATAATGATAATAATAATAATGCATTACACCCTCCACATTCATTCTTTATCATCGTTGGCCCCCCTTTTTTGTAGAATTCTTTCAATGATTTCACCTTCTGCCATGACCAACATTGACAATTTCACTAGTAATAAAATTTTAATAAATATTTTTGCATCACTGAAAATATGGAAGGGGCAACGCAGGCAATGAGCTAGCTAGTGCTGTGGAGAAAAGACCAGCAGAGACAAGTGGCAGTGTATTTCTTCTTGTCTAAACCACCATCAATGCAGAAAAACCGCCAAACTTTTCAACAAAAGGAATAATAATAATGAATAGTACTAGGACAATGAGAATGATTATGCCAAACATGAGAATGCAAAACAAAAGTGAGAATCATGAAGGCCTAAAAATAGAAGAAGCGCAGCATAAATAAAAACAAAAGAGTAGTAATTGATGATAGGAGGGAGGGAGGGAGAGGGGGCTAAGGAGGAAGAACAGAGGGAGAGGGGGGGGGGGGGGGGGAGTAGTAATACTACTGATGGTGGCTTCAGACCCAATCCAAACCATCATTGCAAATCTTTGGGATGGCCTAGCCCACCATCATTTTGGAAACTCTAGATCGAGCGAGGGAGGGACGCCATTTCTTAATGTCCATTATGCCTAGAAATCTTATCATCATTTTTATTATTATTCCCACTTTGCACCCTCTTTTCCTCCTGCACACAACAAGAAAGAAACAGAGCAATTTTGGGGGAAGAAAAGAAAGAAGCTGAAATAAATAAATAAAATAAAAATAATGATTCACATGACGCCATAAGGCACATAGTATCATGATAGAAACGAAAACATGAAAATCTTTTAGGCTCCTAACCAGCCGCCTTCCATGCTTACACATGCATGATTGTTGTGTCAGACAGGGGAGGGACACGTCCCCCACACCCACCCTTCTCCCTTTTCATCTTCTCTTCATTTTTTTGGCTCTATAAATTCATTCCCACACACGTTCCTCCTCTTCAAACCCACTCCACACACTCATCACCTCTTCCCTTGCTCTGTTTTCACCAAATTAAAGGTCTTCATCTAATTTCCTTCTCTCTCTCTCTCTCATTATTTTTTTGTGTTCTGTTTTCATTTCTTCCCTGCACTGAGGCCAAATCGGCTTTTATTCAAGTTGACATGGTTTTGTATTTTTCTTGTGTCTTGGCTCTGCTCTGCCCTGTTTGTTGTGTTGTGTGGAAGGAATGTTTGGCTTTCCATTTTCCTGTTTCAACCCTTTTTCTTGCTGGATTCTCTATTCCACAGCATTTGCTATCTATATCTTTTAACTATTATTTTAATCTAACATAAAAAGACTATCCGAATGATTTCTTTGTCTTTCTCTAGCTATATCCAAGATATATATAACATAACATCCTCCTCCTTTTTTTTTTTTTAAATTACATAATACTACAGCACTTGTCACGACTTTTGGGCATGATAATATTATTATAAATTTGAAAACATTTATCTAATGTGGCTGTGAATAATTAATACATATGCGTGAGAGCTACAAGAACATTGTTTATTACGTAGACATAGAAAGACATAGAAGATCTTGGTATGAAGCTTGTCTCTTTTGAGTGTGACCTTTATCCTTTTCTTCCATCTTGGGACAGCCGAAAGAACCCATTTGTTTATTTATTTATATTTTAGTTTCCCTTTCAAATGAGTGCAGATTTTGCACAACTGTTATTCCACCACCACTGTTTACAATTACATTCCTTGCTTTGGTTATGCAGAGACAACCCATATGCTATGCTCTATCTATATATTTGACATGGTGGTCCTAAAAGAACCCTCTCTACCTGCCATGCTTTTCCCTGTTTCCATTGGCTTCTTCATTTAGGTGCCATAATTATATCCACCAAAGCAAATCATAAAGTTACACATTCGCAAGGAACCTTAGCTTGTGTGTATAATTAGTCACTCCCTCTTTTTAACATTTCAATATATTCAATTATTAGGATGCTTCTTCGTTTCATTTTTAATTTCATCTCATAATGATGACATTGTCTTCTTTTTTTGTTTTCAATCATACTCATACCTCTCTCTGGTTTTCTCGATGAATTGTGGAGATTTGTGTACACATATAAAATATATACTCTCTGCTCAATTTTTCTTTTTCCTTTTTAATAAAAAAATAAATATATTAGATAGTACTGCATTAGTACATTACTAGTCCTATTTATTGTGATACCATTCATTTGTTCATTGTGTGTGTGGTTTCAGGGGAAGGCATAGAGTGGTTGTTGTTGGGAATTGTTCCATCCATTCATTCATAGCTAGGTAGCAATGGAAAGGTTGAACTCAGAGTTGTACTACCAGAACTGCCACATTATGAAAGAGAATGAGAGGCTGAGGAAGAAAGCACAGCTTCTGAATCAGGAGAATCAAGCTCTGCTCTCTGAGCTGAAGCAGAAGCTGTCAAAGGGTACCCAAAAAGCCAATAATGCTCCAAACACCATTCTTGACCTCAACCTCAGCTCAGGCTCCACTCACAACCCTTCTAGTTCCAGAAACTAATCATGATCCGTAGGGAGGAGGGATAATTAAGCTAAGGGGGCTGGCTATATATCATCATGACTCAACTAAGAGACTTTTAATTTTCTCCTTTTCTTTTTGTGTACAACTCAAGTGGGTGGTGGTACATTATTAGTAGTCTCTGTTCCATAGGACAATACTCTAGTATTTCCATTTTCATGTTAATTTCATCATCATATCTTCTGTATCATCATGGATTTAGATCATGTATATGCATTCCTGAACTACATGGATGTATGATGTATCAGACAGACTATCTTGCTAGAAAGGAATATAACGTTTTGTATTTTAACTCTCAATTGCTTTGTCTTTTTCGTGTATGGGATCATTCTGTTTGCTTATTCTGTTTCTATCTGAGAAATGATTTCTCATCAAATAAGCTATGCAAATATATTTCTTTCTCCTTTAAGAAATCCAATTTAAGGTTCATTCCTGTGTCCTGAAATGCGATCGTCTAAATCAAAACTCAAGGATATATAGGTGAAATTCATAACAATATCATACAAACATTGAATTGAATGCCATAGAAAGTATGAACTATGAACCCACCTATGAAGCAATGCAAAGGGGGTCATTTGGTCAGTTAAGTGCGTTACTTGTGCCACTAATACTAAGTGTACAATTCTTGTACAACAATCATATATACCATTTCAATAGTACTACATGTACATCAAGCACGCATCCATCAACCATTATGCAATTTGTGGGTGTACCATTTAAAACAAAAACTCAAACTTGCACACATACCTTTCACTCCCTAACTTGACACGTGGCACACACTCACTATGATGGATGTTTGATGGATTAAATGTTGTTGTATGTACATCAATCATTTTTATGTTGAATTGTAATATGAATTTATAAACTAATGCAATCCAATGATGGATATAATTTGTGTACGAATATTGTACACGTAGCATTTTGCTCTTACTTGTGCATCAGAGATAGAGAGAAATTGAAAAAAAAAATGCTGATATAAATAAGTAAATAAAAATGGGAAATACATGGCGCGCTTACTTAATGAGTATTGAAATGAGATGGAAAAAGGAATCGACATAGTTATGAACAAAATTGAATATATGAAGGAAGAGAGAATGGGTAATCGTTGAGATTTGGTTTGAAGGGGAGGATCTAATCAAAGATGACGTCTTCAAAAGATTTGATGAATGAGAAAGTCAATGAAGGTTCATTATGTTTGTTTGGGAATGTGGGAACCAGGACGCCGATATTCTACCATAAATTTCGCATTAAAACTTATAGATATAATTAATTACCATAGTGAAATTGTAGGAGTAGAGTAGCACTATTTGTTCAAGAAACATACTAGTACTATATGATTATCTCAAACAAGGATCCAGATTCAAATTAGAGTTGAGGACGGATACATGATGAACTGAGATCTGTCATTAGTGGCCTATAAGTACATATTTGTTTGCTGAGATTAAGAGCATAGTAAGTGATTAAAGTCATAAATAAATAAAATACAATAAAATATTGTGAATAGCGTATGTCCGTAATCGAAATCTTGCAGAGAAACTCAATAGAAGGATCCGCATGTCCCTACACTACATTTAATGGTCAATTGGTCATGGATTTAACTTTCATGTCACCATAAGGCTATCTGCACCCCGCAGATTTGGCCATCATAACCATATCACAACCTTACTTCAATCTCGATAGAGATCTTTGATCACCAAAACCAAAACCAAAACTATAAATTTGTATAATAAAAAATTAATAAAAATTAATTAATATAGAGATTTTAGGTCATAATTATTTAGTTTATTAAAAGCTAAATTTTTAAAGAGGGATTTTTTTTACCAAAAGATTGTCAAATGACTCATTGACTAATTTGACTATTTTTTCATTCTTAATTGAGTATTTTTCTAATTATAAATCAAATAACTTTTAACAAAAATACACAAAAAAAAGCTAAATAGTAAAATAATAAAAATCATTTTTGAGATTTGAATAAATTACACCCTATATGATTGAAGTGCAAGAGTGGAGTATAATTTTTCAATAAAATATTTGATTGAAGAGCAATTTAATCAAATACCAGGAGTAATTCATTTTATTTACTCTTTATTTAAATATGATTTCATGTAATTTGAAAGTACGTGTGAATACTAGTTAGTTGGACAAAAAAAATTTTGTTAATTAGATGATAATTTAAATTTGTTCATACCATATTAAATTAGGATTTAATTTTCATTCATCTTACAATTTTTTAACACAGTTCCAATTATATGCTTTTATGTATTGTGTTTTCTCTTTCCCATTACTTAAAAAATTATACAAACCGAGTGTTTTAACTAGATGACAGTATAAAAACATTTTATACTATCACTTTATCAAAGTTAAACTCATTAAACTATTTAAGTATCTTGTTTCACTCCAATTTTTTTATCAATGAACGTAATACTGTATAGTACTTGAAACTAAAAGAAACGAAATTATACAAATGTAATTCACTTTGCGTTCTTCATGACTTTTAAACTAACAAATTAAAATTCACTTTGATATTTACTGTGGGCTAAAAAGTTTAAGTAAAAAATAAAAAAAAGAACTGAATAAAACTGTTGCACAAATAGAAGGAGATATCAAAATAAGCGTCACCGAACCGACAAAAGGCCCCCAAATATTCTCTCTCTCATTTTCATTTCTCAGCAAACAAAGGAAAATTGGACATCGAATCGAACCCTTCTCAAAACCCTAATTTCGCCCCCAAATTCCTATCCCTCCAAATCGGATCCCAATTCCATGGCCAATAAAGAATTCAAGGTCCCGCCGGTGGCCTTTCCAAACGCCGGAAGCCCCGCCGTTGGCGGCCCCAACCTCCAGCAACGGCGCATGGCAGCACCGCCCTTCCAGCCAAACTCCGGCATTCCCTTCATGTCCTTCGACATAAGCTCCGCCGCAGCAGCATCCACCTCCGCGGGCCCAATCTACTCCGGCCCCGTCAGCGGCGGCGGGGGGTCCGCCAACTTCGACGACGAGGAGCCCCTTCTCGACGAGCTCGGGATCCACCCTGAACAAATCTGGAGCAAGATCCGATCCGTACTGAACCCGTTCCGTGTGAATCACACGGTCCACAAGGATTCGGATCTATCGGGCCCGATCCTCCTCTACATGTCGTTTTGTCTCTTCCAGCTACTCGCCGGAAAAATCCAGTTCGGCGTGATCCTCGGTTGGATCGTTGTGTCGTCGCTCTTCTTGTACATCGTTTTCAACATGATGGCCGGTCGAGCGGGTAACTTGGACCTGCACACGTGTACGAGCGTGGTTGGTTACAGCATGCTGCCGGTGGTGATGTTCTCGGCGATATCTCTGTTCCTGCCACAGGGAGGTGTGGTGGCGATCGCCGTCGCGTCGGTTTTTGTATTGTGGGCCACCAGGGCTTCCACGGGGCTCGTGGTGTCACTCGCCGATGGAGGGGAAGAGCATCGTGGATTGATAGCGTACGCGTGTTTCTTGATCTACACTCTGTTTTCGTTGCTTGTCGTGTTCTAGGGACGTGTTTGGCGCTGGAGATTTTTTGGTTGTTTAGAGAACAGTTTTTTTTTGGTTAATTGCATTTTGAACCTTATGATGATAAAAATTGTAGTCATAATATGATGTAGAAAATGGTGATTATTGATATC
Organism: Aeschynomene evenia; assembly: GCA_013621005.1. Taxonomy (NCBI): domain Eukaryota; kingdom Viridiplantae; phylum Streptophyta; class Magnoliopsida; order Fabales; family Fabaceae; genus Aeschynomene; species Aeschynomene evenia. Next base: position 2,879,154 of record CM024268.1, read on the forward strand.
GCTTGATTGAAAAGTTTTTGCTTAAACTGTTTACTTACGCCTAGGTTACTTGTGTGTGCGTTTTGGAAGTATATATATTTTTACATGCAATTTTGTTTTGGTTCAGTATGTCTGGTGCCAGCTACCAGAGAAGTGAGAACTAACTATATATGAAATTTTGAATCATGAAGACCACTCTAAAACTGGATTCCTGAGGAGTGACTAATTGAATGCCTAATTTGTGTACTTCTCTTACTGTGCTTAGTTGAATAGTTTGGTCCCTTAAGTACATCTTCATCGGAGTGGATGCTTACTGATCCTGAGCATTTAGCAATGTGGCTTTGGATCTGGGTTTCAACCGAGAAGTAACATGCCAAACTTGATTTTGCATGCTAGAGTTACAACTAAATTTGACACTGGTATGCACAATTTTGTTTGTAAAGGTGGCAGAGTATATATGCATTTTGATTGATAGATTTAAAAATTTTCATATACTTGCAATAACATATCTATGATGGATTGTACGTGCAAAGGTAACATCTTGAAAGGGTATAGAGTGTTGTCTTTATGGTTTAGGAGCTTCAAGTTTGGCTATACTCTGAGAGAGTTTTATAGCCTTAATTACTTTCACTATCAATGTCTTCCAGGTGCAAACTGGCCTTTAGTTGTGAATTCTAAGTTCATTTGCATACTTGCTGAAACATACTGATCTGGTTCTACTTCCAAATATTTGCCTCCACTACTTGTACAGTTTCTGATAAGCTGCTTCATTTTTATTGTGGCATATGTTTGTGGGTGGTGGATGTCCATTCATATTGCTTAGCATTCTAGAGCTATTCATGATATGCTAGAAAACCTATGGTAGATAATATTTTAGATGAATTTGATCATAATTTTTATTGCACAAAGGAATCCTTTGCCAATTAGGTATTTTGCATTAGATTCAATGAGTTATTTATTTTTGCAATCAAATTGGTATTATATTATTGAGATTCAAGATTAAGTAGACATATACCATTAGTGCTGTAATTGTTGTCATTTGGGGTTAGATATTTGCCATAGTATGATAAAGTAAACTCTTGTAGCATGTAAGCCACTAGGATTTCGATAGTGGCGTGGGGTTTGAGTAGTTTTTAAAATCAAAAATCAGAAATGCTACTAGTACATACATTTGGTACATACACCCATTTCTACACCCATTCAAATGTTGGCAAATTTGATGAATTTGTTGGCAAGTTGCCAACAAATTCATCAAATTTGCCAACATTTGAATGGGTGTATGCTTAGAATGTATGTACCAATAGCATAACCCTTTTAAAATAGCATAGGCTGAGCCTTCCTAAATGTGAATTAACTTTGTGTGGTAAAATGGGTGCCAGTTTCCCCTTACCAGCTAATGATTTCCATTTTGTTTGATAAAAAGAAAAAAAAAAAAAAAAAACTAAAACAATGCCCTTGGTAGCTGGGGCCTGGGCGTTTGAATATTATTGTGCAAGTGATGGCTTAAGGGGCATATTCTGTTGAACTAGTATATATGTTAATGGTATACTAAACTCATGCATTTGCCACATTTTATTAAAATAGTAGTTCACTCAAAGTTTGTCAAATATTTCCCTTACGGGAAATGGGTAAAGCTCTTTCAACTTGGGGATTACATGTGAATATGAATGAATTTGTTGTCCGAAGCTGGTAGAATTTTCTTTTTCCAGTTACTTTTTTCCTTTACCCATGAAAACTTCTGTTTTCATCATGGAACCTTTTGACCTGTACAAGTGAGGAGTGGATTTGTGCTGTCATTTGTTTCACCTAATGTTTGCATGGTTGTTTTATGAAGTCTAAAGCTCTTCTGTCAATTTCATTATTATTTCTGCCATCTGGAGGAACCCTGTTCCCTTTGAAGAAATATTTGGAAATCTAATGATGATCTCTGTTTATTTTTTGTTTTCATTTTCAAAAAATATATTTTCAGAGTTTAATTTTATGCACTTGACAATATAAAGTATTTTACACAGTTTTCTAGCTAGAATTCTTCATTTGTATGACTTTTTAAGTAATAGGTGGTTGAGTTAACTATTATGGCTGATGTGACAATATATGATTGAATGTTAGTATAATAATACTTTAATTTGTCAACGTATGAAAATTAAATAATTATTTTTATTAGCAGTAGTAGAATGCTACTGTGTATGCATTTTGTTTCCTATCACAGCTAAATGCAAATATCTGCTATACTTTCAATGTTAAATTTCAGGAGTTCTCAGATTTGTGAATTATGTAAAAGCTTTTTATTTTTACTATTGTTACTTTGTTATCTGGTTAAGGGTTGCAAATTGTTCTTCTCCACTGGGGTTTGTACCTCCCGTTGACTAATTAGGTTATGATTTTGGTGGGAGAGGGGGTGAGGATGTTCCTTACAGCCTAAAAGTTGTTAGTTGATGTTAGGATGATAACTTTGCAGGATCTGCATAAATTAGGTAGATACTTACTTACTAGTATTCATTTTACGGTACATGGCAGAATGAAAAAGAAAACAAGATGAAAGGAGCCTAATGTCTTTTGCTTGTTAACTAGCATATTTTTTGTGTGCTCTATTTATATACACGACTATTCATTTTTAAATATTAATATCCTGTTTGACCATTGCAATTTGTTGAAGCCTTCTCATTACTGGGAATGTTGCTACAGTTCCACCGGGAAATGGAATTCTTTGATGCCTACTTCTGAATTCTGATACTCCCTCATGCGTTTTTTACTCCACTCCGAATTCATTGTAAAAATACCAGTTATTAGTGTGGACGTGCGTAATATTTTGCCATTCCTATTAATATTAATAAAATAATAATGAAGATTCTTTTTTTCTCACTGGTCTTGAATAATGAAGAATCTTCTTCATCTTCGATTTTTTTGGGTCCGGGTATAATGAAGAATCTGGAATAGGGATCACCAACTAGAGCATATCAGGTTACCAGTGGGCCAAAATCTTAGCTCACTTGGGTGTTTTGGCCAGAAGTTTATGTTCACCTCATCAAAAGTTTTATCTATGGTTTATTCTAGGTCGTCTTTCTCCCTATACTCATTAAATTCAACATTAAATCAAATACTCAATTTAATTATGTTATAATCCAACATTTAAACCTACTCAATTTAACTTATATATATTAATTCAATTCAATATTATATTACATAATCCAACATTTATATTTATTCGTTCAGATTTATTGTATTGATAATTGATTTAGTATTACTTTTTTTTTTGTTTCCCAAGGTATCCATCGGAGCAATTCCGATGACAAATCTTCCGCTGGTTTGTGCGTGCACCTCAAGGGTGGGACGGACGACTGGCCAAGGTCCTCTCTGCATACACACCGTCCTGGAATCGAACCCGGGACTAGATACTTAAGCAACCCAAGCCACTACCATTTGTGCTACGCTCCTTGGTTGATTTAGTATTACTTCTAGTGCATATATGTAGTATTGCTCTTCTCCACTTTTAATTTTTGGGCTACTCTATTTAATTTACCCTCTCCTTCTTGGTTGTTACAGGCCATATCGACGTATATCCAAACCATATCATGCGAACTTTAGTGATCTCTACAACATTAAGTTTGCTTTTTCATTTCAATAATGACATTTGTACATATATTTTTTCTTACATATTTTTTTCACTTACTTTATCAACGTTAGATTTTAATGTGACATCACTTTAACATTTAAACTTTTATTCTTCATTCTTAGATTCACATATATGTTTAATATGTTTATTGTATATACAAAAAGATAATGTACAAATATCACATCTCTTTTCATTAACTTCTCACCAACCAATATTCAGTTTCATACATTGCTAGTCTTTTCATCCAGTCAGCTTGAATTGTATCCTTTATTATCTACCTATATTTCCCTATTAGATAATGGATCCAAATTAAAACACAAGATATTTCTACAATTTCTAATGTCAAATAAGTTACCAAATCTGTGCCTAAATGATCCATTGGATCAGATATTAAAGTTTAGAGTAACGTTATTTTTATAAAAATTTATTTATATTTGTGTTGATGAAAGTTGTATCCACCATGTGAAGGAGGTGTGAACCCCATGTAAGTAGGTCTACACTCCATATAATGGTACTTACTGCTTTTTATGAAGTTTTCATGGATACAAAGGCCGAGAGAAGTATATTTCTCTAAACTATAAAGTTTATGAATTAATTGGAAGGATAACATAATTCATTAAAAAAAGTAAGAATATAGGGAATTGTATGTCGATCTTTATTTTCCTGATTTTTTAAAAGTATACAAGAACAATAATTATGAGATATTTTTATTGATATTTACAATTTAAAAATTTTACAAAAATAATTAATTCAACTACTAAATATTCACTTGTTAAGAATATTACAAATGGTAAATTTTAAAAAATTTAAAAGAGATGTACAGTAAAAAACCAATCAAAACAACTAATAAATCGAAATTTGGGTCACAATCACCTAACCCATTAAAAATATACTAATGATTAAAAATGCTATTTGGGCCATAAAGTGTTAGATGAGCTATATTGGTTGTTTTGGCTGAAAAAGTGTTGTTCCCCAAGCATTTGTGAATTTAAAATTATTGCAATAGTAATAGGTCCAATATATTGAAAATATAAAATTATATTTTTCAAAATAAAAATTTTCTTTTTTATTACTTTAACAAATATCCTAAAGACATTTCTTAGTAAAATTAATTAAAAAAATAGTATTTTATAAAGGGGGCATCAAGTGATATGACTTCAGAGTATTAAATTTTATGGCAAGTATCGCCGTACCGCAATCCTGATTCATGTTTAATTTGATTTGTCTTTATAGGCTTTGTTTGGGGTGGTTTTTGTTTTTGGGTTCTATTCATTCGTGGTATGGTAATGAAGGGCTGATCTTTACTATTGAGGAAGGAGAGGAATTCGTAGTTTCTGGTCATTTATGTTCAACTGAACCAGATTCGAGGGATCTTTACAAATGGTACTTAGTTGGAGTTCATAAGTATGTCAATGCGAAAGCTAAGAATAGAATCATACGAAAAATATATATGATGGCAAGGTTTGTTTCAATTCCACCCGTGACCTGAAAAGCGAGACACGTTTCATACTCCACAAAGGTTTGTACACTGCCACTTACATTTACATGTCATTCGCTCCACAGTGTCTTCTATGACCCGGTGATCATTACGCCTTCAATTTTTAACCAATCTCAATATCATATATATATTTATTTTCTCAATTCGGTTTCGTTCAACTCCAATGCCTTTCTTTTTTCTTTCCAACCACCAATCCAATATTTTTGTAGGCCTTTTGTACTTTGGCATATATATATATATATATATATATTCTCCAGCTCTAGCTGTGGAGTTGGAAGGATCAATTGCAAATTCTGATCTATAGATGATCACAAGTTTAACATTTTATATTTAAACACTCATGATGATGATGAAAATGTGAGACCTAATAACTTTACTATATATTTACAATCAATATTTATGGTGAATGTATAAAATTAGAGCAATGCTAAATACACTAAATTAAAAATGACATTAAATAAGTTGCCAATACAAAAAGTTGAATTGGTGGTTGCATAATATGGATATTTTATGAGATATTTACTTTTCTATTATTGAATGAATCTGTAGTCTTTACTAATATAATTCAACGGTGGATATAATTATTATATAAGTATTATACAATTTTTCATTGTAGACATAACATGAATGAACAAAATGTATATATTTATTAGTAGTAGATAGAGAGACAGAGAGATAGTAAGTACAACATAACATACAGCATGATCTGATGGAAAGTACAAAAACAAACACAGCATATAAATATAAATAAGAATAGATAGATATAGAGTCAAGAGAGAAATGATTCGTCCATGCATCACTTCTTCTCTGCTGTAAGTTATTTTCCCCACATCACATGCTCATCATCAATCAGGATGGCATCGCATCAATGGACTTTCCATTCAATTCTTGCTTAATGAGCTTGCTACTACCAACCCAATTAACCCATTCATCAGACTCAAATGAAACACACACACACATATATATAGGTCAATAAGATAAGATTAGCGCCTGCGGGCAGCGGTTTCTCGCTGAGCATTGAAGTAGACAGCAGCAACAGGGAGGGAGAGATCATTGAGAGCAGAGAAGTGGCGAGTGCTGAAGTGATCCCGGGAGCAGGGTGCAGTGATGCTCACACTCTGCCTCCTCTTTTGCTTGAACAGCACAAACACAAACCTGTGGATCCCTATGTTCGGTTTCGGCATCTCGTAGCTCACCAATTCTTTCCCTGCCAAACCCACACACACAATTATATATATATTTAAATATCTCTCTCTCTCTCTCTCTCTATATATATATATATATATATATATATTTATAATATGAATTAATTATTCAATGAAACCTACCAAATGTGGCATCTGTTGTTCCTGGAATGTCTGTCACTATCCTGCAATAACACATCAATTCAACATTATATATATAAAACACACACATATATATAATGCATGGCAGGTTTGTTACCTTAGCTTGCGTTGTGGCCTGCTTGTTGTGTATGTATGTACAGATTGTTTATGTATGTATACAATACTATTATATGTACAGCTAGCTAATCTATCATCCAACTAACATCCAACCTCTAATATATACTTGTCGGACCCACTAGCACACATTAATGTGAGAGTGTAACTACTTTGATTGGATATACGTTGTAAGGTACTTGTTCGCGAGTAATGTTTTTAATATCACAAATTTTTGGGGAACAACAAAAAACTAGCAAAAATAACCAACAAAGCTCATTTAGCATTTTATGGCCCAAATAATATTTTAATCATGAATATATTTTTAATGACCGGGTGATTGTGACCCAAATTCCTATTTATTGGCTGTTTTGACTGGTTTTTTGTTATACCATGCTGTTTTGATATATATGTGTATGCATGTTCCTCATAATTAAATAATTAACACGAATAAGTGCTGATTTAATTTCCCGTGCAGTATTTTATTTAACAATAATGTCACAATAAAAGGGGTTGCATATATATATCTCACAAATTAATTAAACTGCCTAAGTTAAATGATGCAAGTAAGTAAAATATATAGTTTATTTATTCCTAGCTAGCTAGCTAGTTAGTTAGTTTATATGTGGATCATGTAAAGTAGATATATATATATATATACCAGTGCAAGTGCTCTCTGAGATAAGGATCACTAGGACCAGGAACATCCGGGTCTGTCATTACCTGCAACCAAACATATATTATACGTATATAGAGCCCAGCAAGGTCTTGCTTGATCTCGATCTTTATAATTAATTAATTAATGAATTAGTATTGATGTACATACATAGATACATACCAGTGTAAAGAAGGACCTCAAATCAGCGCCATCAATCTGAACCCTTGGCTTGTTGGTGAGAGTGGAAGGGAAGAACTCGTGGCCATTATACACTTGCCTGTTTCCGTAGCTAACGTTCATTTTTATGCTTGTTGTGAATGAATCCACAACATCCCCTACTACTCCCCCTACTATTAGAGGCTCTGATGATGACATTATTCTTGCCATTATTATTATTATATATTATCAGATCAGATCAGAGGAACTAACAAAGAGTAAACAGGAAAGAAAGAAAGCGATGAGAAATAATAAGACACTGATGATGATGATGATGAATAATACAAATACAACTCTGTTCTGTCTTAGCTCGCTTGGTAGGAAATGGAGTCTATGGGCTCCATATTTATAATCTCTCAAAAGTATCTTTTTCTTTTTCTTCTCTTTTTAAAACAAAAACACTATTTTCACATGCACTTTTCTTATTCTGTGCTCATATTTGTTCTCATCATCGATTAATTTTGATATGACTTCACTATTTTTGATTTTTAACAGTATCTCCCAGTCCGGAAGGTCAAAGTCTAATCCGTCGCGGATCTGAACTCCATTTAAGGATTTATTGCTGACCAATAGATTGCTGCAAACACAAAGCGATAATCGAACCCCGACCCTTGTTTATCTCAATGTGATTTCACTTTAACATCTCAATTTTCTTTATCTATCATTGATTATGATAGATGTCTTACCAACATTCAATTTTTTTATGTCTATGTAGAATTACTCCTTAACTATTATGCATCACAAACATAACATATTTTTACACTCATATTTAATGTTAACGTTTAAATAAAAGTGACTTTTTAAGTATTAAAGTTAATTAAGTAATATATTTAATCAAATATTAGTATAAAATTATTTTACCATGTAAAACAATTAAATAATATTTATTACTTTCATCGTTAATTTTAATTTTAATTTGAATGTATATCTACTAATATGCACTTATCATTTCTCTATATATATATACACATGCATATGGTCTCTTTGGGATATTTGAGGAGAAATCATTATAGTCATCTTATATGTGACAAATCCTTCCTTGAAATGGGACCCTTGGAATCGGTTCTTGATTGGCTAGCTATGTATTAGTAGTTCCTGATCAATGAATTTCTCATCCAACAAAAGCCATTTTCCTCTTGCAGCTCATCATCAGATCAGAAAAGCCATCAATAATAATTTTATAACAGAAATACATACAATGAGTATTTAATCTGTATTACATAAGACGTAATATTTATTATATATATAACATATGTATGTATAACATACATTATATCTTATATATAGCACAAGTTGAAAGTATTTCTATTTCTACCGCAAATATTATTGGAAAAAGCCATCACGTGTGAAGCTGCTTTTGTGGTTCCCCATTTTTGCAACTTGTCAAGCCCTCAAGCGTTTTATTAATTAATTTTAAACTAAAAAGCCTAAAAGGCTCAAATTCTAGGAATTTTCTTTGCTCCTTCAACATCCACATTTACCACTTCCTTTGGCATATAAGGCAATAGTACCCTGCCTCTTGGTTGGAAGTGGACAATTTGAATGCCTAGCTAGCGTAGCGTCCAGAGAGAACCTTCCTTAATTACATGCACCCAAATATTGCATTTTTCCCTTTCTGCTTCTCTGATTCTCTCCTCATTGCTTTCCCCCATACCCTCCCTCTCTCTTTCAATTTTCTTAATTATATTATTTTAAGATTCTTAAGGAACAACGCATAATTAAAGGAGCTCCATCAAAAATGCTCGAGGCTGCATTTTTTTAAGCCAATGTATATTCACCATTGAAAGTAATTAATCAATATAAGAAAAAATAATCGTTTTCAATAATTTAAGCATTAATTGTGTTAATAACATCATACAGTAATATTAACTATTAGCTTAGTGACAATTATAAAAAATACTTAAAAATTGTTTATAAGTATTTTTAACGATCAAAATATAATTTATAACTATTTTTCAATGATTAATAATTGTCAACATAACATTTATTAACAAAATTTTTATCCATAATTTTCAACATATAAATGTTAAAAATACCTATTATTATTCTTATATAGTGAATGACTAATTCTCCTAAGGTGTAGAATTCTTATACCTGAATTTTGCCACTAGTCATAAGATGTTACTATCTATTATGTACACATACACAATTAAAAATTAAATATCTAATTAAATATTTAAGAAATAATTAAAGCTAGATAATTACCAACTATATTAGGTTAATTAATGGAGGCTATAAGCTAAAGAAGCCTAGATTATCTATGAGTGTGAGTGGTGAAGGTCATTTCAGAATGAAACACTCTGAGATTCATAACAAGTTCTACTATTGGAAAAGAGGGAAGAAGGTGGAGCTTCTTTAACTAGAAGCCATTCTGCTATTCTCACCCGTCCACATAAATTTGTATCTTCTTTATTTTCGTTCTATTCTTGAGGAAATTAAGGGTTTGACGTGTGTTCACATCGCATTCTCTGTCCTTAAAAGATCACAAATTCTTGTTCCATAAAAAAGAAAAAAACAAAATAAACCCTAAGCTCTAGTGGCATATATATATAGTTTAATCAGAATATATATAAAATTAATTAATTAGTCATTGATTGCACCGGAAAATAAAGCATTCAGTGGTTGTTATTCTGTTTATCATTTGTTAGTATATTAATTATATGATATACTAGTATATGATTCGAAAGTAGAATGGTCCTTTCATTGCATAGAAAAATCAGGGGTACTATATTATATTTCACTATCGAAACATGGCACTAATAATAAAATTATATCTTATGAGTTATGTGGAGACATGATTCTGAAATTTGTTGGTTGGGAACCGTCAATTGCCTATTTCAGTATTTTGGTGTAGTTAGTTGACGTTTGCTTTTCCAAATTTGGATAACGGAAACTATTCCTGCCCCAAAACTTTATCCATAATGCTAAGCTGCCCATGTTTCTTTCAGTTCCTTTTTTTTTTCGTTTATCTTCACCAACAAACTTTTCTTTTTCTTTTTTAATTAAGTTGGGAATCTTTAGCTATTTTGGTAATTATATATAAAATATAACTATATACAGGGGCAAAGTTAGGTGGTTTAGAGGGGCGACGACCCTCCTCCTGAAATTTTTAGTTATCGAAAATGCTATGCATTTAGTTTTTTTTTTTCCTCATATTTTCAAAATTCATGATCAACTCAATTATTATACACTCACATAGTGCAATTATTTACATTATGAGAAACAAGTCAATATAGTGAAATTTGAGCACAATCACTCAATCTACTCAAAACTAACATTCTAAAGAGATATATTTTTGGGCAAAAAATTGTCAAATAGACTCATTGACTAATTTGATTATTTTTTCATTGTTCACCAAACGTTAGTTCAGGAACGGGGATAGAGACTATGCTCCCCGCCCCGCAGAGATTCTCGTCCCAATGATAAATTTATAATTTTACATGTATGTATATTATTCCACTTTTGCAGAATTGAAAAAAATCCTAAAATAACTTAATGTCTTAAACAAACCTTCTTCCCGGCGCCCCTCCCTCATTCACGGACCACAGTTAGAGACATGACTTATTTTACTTTTTTTTGTGACCTTTAAAACTTATTTAACAGTGTCTTTAGGATTCATAATTATTGTATTAATTTTCTGAAAATTAGATTTTTTTAATTTTATATGTAAAAACAAGTTTTTTTTTTTCATTCCCCATTTGGGGCATGCGGGGATTCCCGCTAGGAGCAGGGACGAGGGAGAAATTTCCCCGAAACGGGAAACGAGCTAGGACGAGAATGATGATTTTTTTATAGAGCGGGAATAAGAACAGAGACTATACTCCCCGTCCTCCCCGTTGTCATCCCTACTTGAACATATGCTTTACTACGACAACACTGCATAAATCATTACATTATAGGAATCACATTTTTTAAAACCTCCCACAAACAATTTTATGAGAGTAAAAAAACTGCCACTAAACTTTAAAATAAATACCAAAAATCAATATTTTTTAATACATCTAAATATATTGATTTATTGATGTATAAAAAATAAAAAAAGATATTTAATATAAAATGGAGGGGGTAATATTTTTTAACTAAAATATTAAATGAAATAAGAATAAAAAATGAATTGAAAAAATGAGTTAATTTGGTGAGTCTACCACTCTCCACGGTCCTTAACTAATATTCACTATAATTATGCACAGATGTAAGTATTTTTATTATTCAATAATATTTGTTGTACAATAAAAATACGTCAAACTAGAATCTAATGTGTGTTATACATATTATATATATTACGTATTATATAATAGCACACGTTGAATACTAGTTAAACATATTTGTATTGTATAACTGTCTTGTTATTATGTATGTGTAGCAGAATCGTTTAAAAAACAATATATGTTGTTATTTAAACACCAACGGTGCGCTGCCAAACATACACTAAAGACACCCGAGAGAGAGTCACAGTAGATTAATAATTACGTTTAATTTTTGGATGGACAAGATCAGAAGAAAAGAAATGCATGATTGATGAGATGCAGGCATGGATCAGCAAGTTTGTGCTACTTGTCGCAATGCTATAGGAGATCGTAGGCATTGCTAAGCCCTCTGCTAATAGCAATGCAACACGACCTTAGCTTGTTGATTGCGATCAGATCAGATCAGATCATAATCATATATCGATCTTCTCATGAATCAGTCTGTATGTTATGTTTTCGTTATAATAATTGCAAATCATATACATATATGTACGCAGTACGCACGCACGCGTATTAGTCAAGTCATTGAAAATATATATAGTGCGGCTCCTCTCTTTCCATTGCTTAGCTTCAGACCATTGGAAATTAAACCTAAATCATTAGACCTTGGAACACTAATTCGATCACATTGGAAATTCAACTGGATGCTCTACAAATTTATACTATATGCTATTGCTGAATTACTATATTTCTTCTGCCAATAATTAATGCCTGCGCCTGCCAGATTTCTATATATATGGAATTGGTTCAAGATTTGTAAAGGGAGATCAATATAGTGAGTATATAGAGAGCGCAATGTTATATGTATCTCAATCAATTGTTATATAAAAAAAGATGAGCATTATATAAATGAATAAGATATTACGTTACAATTTAAAATTTTAAGACATTAAATCATATATCCTCTCACTTATATATCATTTACTTGTCCGTAAAATAATATGAGAATTCTATACTTACACTTAAAATTCTCAACAGAATTACTAATATATATATATATATATATATATATATATATTGGAAATAAAAGATTTGTGATTTATGATAGATATATACGGCAGATCTGGCACTTTATATTATATTATTCCAATTTTCATTCATATATATATCTGCGGATGTGATGTTGAGGCGCCTAGCTAGCTAAGTAGGAGGCAGATGGTGTGCTGTTATTGCAAGTTCCCAACCAGTGATGGCCACCTCTCCCTCCCTAGAAAAAGAAAATAAATTAATAAATAAATATAAGAGTACAGCCTATTACCGACCAAAACCACACACACATGAACAATCGGCGTAAGTACTCAATTCGATCATCGCATGTATATATATTTAGCACATGGCTATATAACTTAGTGGCGCTACCTGTGGGCCACTCGAAGATATATATGGCTTGATCTAGCTAAGTTAACTAGCTTCCACTGGAATTGTATTGCCTCCACACAAAATTGAGACCAACTGCTTATAAAGTCATCCTTGGTACTGTATATATTCTTAATATTGATCATCATATGAAACACATGATCGAAAAGGACTACTACGTACGTACTATATATACTTTGGTGCTAGCTATATATATATATCGAATCTAATCTTAGTGGGATATAATGGTTGGTCGGTGTAAGATCGAGACTGACTGATGCATTCATTAATTAAAGAAGCTAAGCAGCTAATAAGTAAGTAGCTAGGGCTGATGAGTAGTACGTGTTCACTGAGGAGGTACGAGAAAGAATATATATGATATGATAATGCAATTGATCCATCAATATAATGCATTGAATGCATGTATAATCAATTATTTCCAGAGTTATAACAAACGTAACTGTATTGGACTAGACCTAATAAAGTCGGTTCAATGTTATTTTTATGAGACATATGTAACAAATATTGCAACGACCATATAATGGCTATAAACAGACAACATTAAAGAGGAGTAAAACTTGTAACGTCCCCCAACGGCTATAATCCAACAACAACATTAAGAGAGGATGATCTATCACTCTTTAAATAGAGAGCTCAACACTTCTCTAGGCAGGTCGAATGACAGATACTTTCTACTCTTGTTCTTCCTCTTGTGTTCGGACTTCTGGTATTTGACGTCGGCCAAGTGCTCGGTCGACTAAGTGTTCGAAAATGACCAGAACAGTAACTAACTAACTTCATAACAATAGAACAGAGGTATATATTAGCTATATATAAGCTTAGCTTCTAGTTGTAGTGGACAGGCTAAAGGGAAGAAATGAGTTTAATTTAAAACTGGCTCAAGGCGAGTCGTCTACTTTATAGAGAAAAAATTCTATGTATGTGATGATGTTTTCATGCTACCTTTACAATAATGTTAAGTGGACAATAAAAAATTAGCCCATACAGCAACCTATTTTAGCTTTAATTTTGGCCCAAATAATCATTGAGATTGTAATGGACTGAATAATTATGGTCCAAAATCTCATTTATTAGCTGGTTGGGCGGGTTTTATATTGTTCATTTAGCATCACCCCTAACTTTAATGTAATAATTAATTAATCTGTTCTAGACTCATTCATATAATATCATAGCACATTATTGTCTATATATACGTTTCAACTAAACGACATTTTTCATTTGTTTCTAAAATAATTAAGTCATGATTTCAATAAAAAAATATAAATATTGTTGAACTTATATATGTCTCCAATAATTTTAGTTAATTAAATTTAAAGACATTCATAAACTAATTTGGACACTTTTGCCCTCAAATAAATAGAACAATACTGTAACTACAACTATATCTTATGACCTGCAATAAGTCTAAGATTGTCCTATTTTTTATTTTATTAGAGGAAATCATAAAGAAGAAAGGATTTCATATTCATTGCGTCTTTAACTATGAAATGGCAAAACATTAACAATTTTAACTAAATCCTGAATACTTCACCATTTCTTGACGGTGGGCTTAATTAATTAACTAAGCCTTTTACATCTGACTCTTGAATTATATTGTACGAATCTTTCTTCCTAGTATTGTTGTGGGCGTCCTATAATGAAACGATGAATCATTTATTATGTTATAAATCACTCTATCTTTCTTTAAATCGTAAATTTAGTTAGAAATGGAATGATTCCTGTAATTTCTATTAATATAAATAAAAATTATGAGATTAGTGAAATAAATGTTTCTCTACTTTATGTTTGGTAATAATGATTTTTTGGATTTTAATGGAAAAAATCCGCATTTCAATGTTGTTATTTACTTTTAATTTTTAAATTGAAAATTGTATTTTAATATTTTTCCGGTAGAAAAAAAATGAAGACTTGTTAACAAAATTCTGGAAGAGAAAAACTGAGCGTAGATATTTTCGTTTTTCAGGTTTAAGGTCGCAGCTCTGATCAGTGCGGATCTGGTACGACCTACGAGTGGTCCCAGCGATCAGGTGTTGGATCCATTGTCCATGTGTTCAAAATTTGAACTCTAAACGATCCTGTTGAACGGTGTGATGATTCTATTCTTGTGTTTTTGTTTTGTCTCAGAAAGATAATGGCAACCGGAGTTAACAGAAAAATTTCAGCAGCATCAGCGCGTGCTCATACCAGGAAGGGCAAGAAATCCAGCTCCTTTCAGCTCCCTTCAGGTCCCTCTTTGGCTCTTTCTCTTCTTTCCTTTTGTTTTTCGCATTTATTACTATTGTCCCAGTCAACGTTTATAGTTCTTGTTGAATGAAGAGCATGTACGATGCTGTAATTTTGATTGCTCAAGTTAGCGTTATTGATTGTCTCTTTTGAATTTTATGGATTGAGTTGGTAAAAAAAAAATTGAGTCTAGTACTATTTTTGACATTTAATGGGGCATGTTTAAAATACCAATTAATGTCGAGTCAAAGACGGAAATTGGATGATTTGAGTAAAGCCAGGAACCATTTTTGTGTGTGTGTGTGCTAATAGTTGTAAAAGGGAAGAAATTAGTAACAACTCTGTGCAGAGAGTTAATAGTTGAATTAGAGACTAGAGAGACTGAGAGACAGAGTGAGTTCTAAGTATTTAGATTAACAAATTAAGGACACTTTGGAATAGAACAACATCCAAGGTTCTCTTTATTAATAGTATTGTTAGATAGATGCAGTTCTGTCTTACACGTTTCCTCAATTTTGTGGTAAGGCTTGCAATGCCCTGCATCTCGCACATTCCTTAGCTCGGTAGTTCTGCACTGATGATTTTGCTTATACTAGTCGGTTGGTAAGATAACTAAAGGCTGAAGCTAGTGCTGCATGTGTTGCAGAATAGGATAGCAAATTAATTTGTATTGATATACTTTTGGTTTAAGTATTGACCCTGCAAGGTGTTATTTTAATGCCATCTTTCAATTCCTTTTTGATTTTGCATTGCATTCTCTCAGGAATTCTTAGGACAGCACTAGCAGTGTCGTTCATTGTGTTTCTAGCATGGGCTTATCAGGCTATTCAACCTCCTCCTCCCAAGACATGTGGTTCTCCTGGTGGACCGCCTATAACAGCACAGAGAATCAAACTAAGAGATGGAAGGAATATAGCATACAATGAGTATGGTCTCCCAAGAGATGCAGCCAAGAATAAAATCATTTATATCCATGGTTTTGATTCTTGCAGGCATGATGCCTACTTTTTCAAAACCCTATCACCTGTAATTGTTTAGGCTATTTTTTTGTTGGTTTCTTTTGCTAACATAGTCTTCTCTGATATCTTTGAATTTTGTACTATTTGAAATTTATGGTGGAATTTTCCCAGGATGTTGTTGAGGACTTGGGGGTCTACATTGTATCTTTTGATAGACCTGGTTATGGGGAAAGCGATCCTGATCCAAATCAAACACTGAAGAGCCTGGCCCTAGATATAGAAGAACTTGCTGATAAATTGGGATTAGGGTCCAAATTCTACATAATTGGTTACTCCCTTGGTGGGCAGGCTGTTTGGAGGTGCATTAAGTACATTCCTCACAGGTATGAGGCATCAGCATTTGAGTTTTGCATTAGCTTAGTGTATTTCCTTTATGTGTTTCCCAAATCTAATCTTCCTGGCATCACATTTGCATCAGTGAAACAGAGTTGCCGCCTTGCCCGTCACACTTTTTGTCTCTCTTGTTTAGTGATTAAAATTTTAAATGCTGTCAGGCTGGCAGGTGCAGTGCTTATAACCCCAGTTGTCAACTACTGGTGGAATGGCCTTCCTTCAAACTTAACTAGCGAAGTCTTTTACCAACAAAAACTACAAGATCAGTTGACAGCTCGTGTTGCTCACTACTTACCATGGCTAACTTACTGGTGGAACACACAAAAATGGTTCCCGTCATTTAGTCTGATTGCTCAAAGTACAGATCTTCTCTCCATTCAAGATAAAGAACTTATGCCTAAGAGGATTGAGAGAAAGAATTATGAGGTATGTAATATGTATCTGACCTTTAGGTGGTTGAAAGAATTGTAATTTTTTGGCTCCTAAATGCATTAGTTTTTTGATGCATCAAAAAGACAAACAAAAGCTTCACTCCTAGAAATAAAGTGCCCCTATAATCTGCTTGCTGCAATGGGTGTATAGCCCCTGGCAGATTATCCCAAATGCAATAGAGTGAAAGCTGTATACTTGATAATTTATACTTTTTGAGTAAATTCGTTCGAATTGATTTTGATATTTATTGGTGATTATGATATGGTGCTTAAGAAAGTAATGCTAACTGTGCAAACTCAATCAGAATATGTTCTCTAGCCTTTTAACTTGGTGATAAAGTGTGTCTTTAACTGTTAAATGGTGCATGTGAATGTGCGCATCTGTTGAAGTCAGTCATGAAGAATTATAACTACTTGATATGTTTTAGTTTCTAATAGTTTGTAATCTGTTTTTATCTTGCAAGACTAATCAAAGTAATTCCAGTCAGAAATTTAAAATTGATAATCACAATTTGATGTTACCAATGGTTATTAAAAGACATCTTCATGCACTCAAAAACAAAATACAACAACCAAGTCTTATCTTATTAGATTGAGTTAGCTTTATTGTAAACCGAAGTTTCAGTCAAACCATTGTAAGCATTTAAAGCAAGATTTCATATCACAGGCTGTAGATTTGACTTATTTGAGCAGCTAAGAAGTAAGCACCCTTCTAACAAGGCGAACTTCGTTTTATATTTCATCCACTAGTAAAGAAATAGTTTCGTCAGATGGTTTCATTTAAGATTTCAGATGAGGTTGCTTTATTGTACCCTATAATTTCTGGTTAGCCTCATTGTAGTTGAGCTTGCATTGAATGTTTTCGGCTATATTCTAGTTTTGACATGAATTCTTCACCTCCTCCAGCCTCTAAAGTTCTAACTTCTCATCTCCTCATTGATTTACAATCTTCCTTTCCTTTTTTTTGGTTCTTTTACAGGCACAGGTAAGACAACAAGGAGAATATGAAACACTCCACCGCGACTTAAATATTGGATATGGGAAGTGGGAATTTAGTCCTTTGGATCTGGAAAATCCATTTCCAAGTAATGAAGGTTCTGTCCATCTTTGGCAAGGAGATGATGATTTGATAGTGCCTGTTCAATTGCAACGATACATTGCACAAAAACTTCCATGGATTCAGTATCATGAGGTTCAAGGTGCTGGTCACCTGTTCCCTCATGCTGATGGTATGAGTGATGCTCTCATCAAGTCACTTTTACAGGGGAATTAGGCTTCTACATGTGATGTCTCTGGCTATCTCAGTTCAACAACATAATCATCTCATATGAGTGTTACTTCTTAATCTTATGATGATTATATTATAGTGGCATGTCTGATGAATTTTTGTACCATGTTTTCTAGAATACACACAAACTTTAGGGAGAATCCAGTAGCTATTTAATAATTATATATGAACTTTGTTGTTTTGTTTGAGAGATGATTTATTAGAAGCTTCTTCTGTGTCTATGTAACTGTTCGCTTGCAGCTTTAGCTGACTGAACATTATGAACAAGAATTTGATTCACCATGAGCTATTAATTGTTCTTAATACAATTGATTTCATACCTTCTATTGGGCTGCATTTGTTTTTTCTGACACTGGGTCAGAGTCAGAGAGTTGTGAAAAATTGACTCTGTCAAGTGTTTGATGCGAGGGTCATAGTAATTCAGTGAACAGTCACAGTAACTCAGTAAACAAAATTTTCAATTTTTTGTTCACTCCAATTTTGTAATCACTGTGTATTGGAAGTGAGTTACTGTGTGCTGGAAGGAAGACACAAATATGTGAGGGTGTGTTCGGAGCCAATTTTGGAGTCAACTCTGACTCATGTGACACTGAGTCCGTAACTTACTTGATTCTGACTTCAGACGAAAAGTGAAAACAAACTCTATCTTGCTGTTAATTTGTTGGTCATCTGTAAAGTCTTTTTTTATTATTATTATAATATATGTTTAGAGAAAACTTAATTGGATTGGGCTTACAGCTCAAAATGATATGTTTTGGGTTTGACTGTATTTTATTGGGCTTATGGATTTCTGTTTAATGTTTTAGCGGGCCAAGGAATAGCGGGTAGTAACTCTTTTCTGCTAATCATAAACCAAATTTTTCTTTAAAAAATTCCTCTTATTTCTTGTAAGAAATTATATTTTAAGTTTATATAAATTTAATATTATATAGTATAATAAAACCAATGGTAATAGAAATCATTGCGCCACAAAATTCTGCTGGTAAGAAACATGAATCACGACCAGCAGGGTAAGGTATTATTTATTTTACCATTTAGAATCTAGTCCTCTTTGTGCTTTGTCGTGTGGGATCAGATACCTAAGAATTATAAGTCTGCATTTATATATTATTATTATTTTGGAGGATCATTTAGAATTAAAAAATGCAGAGTGATACGTGTTGAGCACAAAACATAAGCTGCACCTGAACGAGGTTGCACTGTCGACACCTGCCCTTAACGTGGCGATTTGAAGATTTTCCTCTGAATATTGCGCCATTTTTGACAAATAATTTTGTTCTTTTCTTTAAGAGGCCTTGTTTTGTGGGGTATACCCCTGTATCTGCCAAGCCTGAATAGTGGATTATATGGTCACTTACATTGTTTCGCATTTTTCCTTACAACTTTTGTTTTAAATTTGATCAACATACGGGATTGTGGTCACTGTTCAGTGTTCACATTCAACAGAAAAAAAAAAAGAACTCTTCCCTCTCAATTCTTCTCCTATTTATAGTGTATTATAAATAGTAAGCTCGAAAGCTTCTATATATATCACTGGTACAAAAAGAACTTGCTGTGCTTATCAACAATAGCTGGCATTTGAACTTGAAATCTTCCAGGTATTATTTGTATACATAATTATCTATTCTCTCTTGTGATATTTTCCATGTGGATGTATTTTTTTTCCACTTTGGTTTTATTGTTTTCTTTGGTTGTTTAATAGCCTTTGCTTAATATCTGCTGTGTTATGATGAGAAATGCTACTTTATTGTGTTATCGATCTTTTGGTACAAGTTTATTATGTTATCTCATTCTTCCTCAAGTTCATTTTTTTTTTCAAAATGCTTTGTGTATTCATATGAATGAATTATACAACCGGTTTCCAAATGCAAATATATATATATATATATAGTAATATTTGTTATAAAAAATTTATATGTGACACGTATAATGTGTTATGTATGATATATAGCACATCTTGTATCTTAGTTAGATATATTTTTGTTATACGAAAAATTTTATATATATATATAATTCTACCACCAATTATTCCTCAGTAGGGAATGCATATTTGTTCTTTATCGGATTAGAAGTTTCTTTCCCCCGATTTTGAATGTCATTTTTCCAAGTTACGTACGTGTGAAGAGTTTACCATTTTTTCCTCTACCAATCACTTCAAGTTATGATAAAAGGTAACAATATATGTAGGAAGCTTAAAAAAGAAAAAAAGAAAAAGAAAAAGAGAGAGATAAAAGGACAACTCAAGTTGTATAATTTGATAATTGATGTTTTAAAAAGTACTCCTTTAAGCCAAACCTAACCCTAACTACTATCATATTATTTGTTTTATTTAAGTGATTTTGCTATCAAGTAAAGAACTTATATTCAATCTCTATCTTGGATAATATTTGTGGTTGTTTGTAATTATGTATGGAGGGTCCACTTTCGGAGGTACCTCAAGAACCCACTATTTTAATTTTAAATAGCATTTTGATATTATTTTCTTTCTAATTCGTTTTTATATATTTATCATGATTGCTTCGATCGTTTGTTTATGATGATAGCTGATGAAAAAGAAAGAAGCTGGTTTTGGGATCATGAATCAAGAACAATATCTTGATCTATCTAGTTTTGGATAATATTAAATAATGCAAAACTTGCAGAAGATGTCTCAGAATAACATTTCGTTCCACCAGAAAGCAAAGAAAAATTAAATTGATTCTGACGAACCACTCAACTCCAATTTTATATATTCCAAAACACAAATGTTTGAAGCACAACAAAAAATCAGTTAAAACAGCCAATAAAGTTCATTTAACACTTTATGGCTCAAATAATACTTTTAATCATGAGTATATTTTTAATGGGTTGGGTAATTGTGACTCAAATTCCTATTTGTTGACTGTTTTGATTGATTTTTTATTGTACTCCTAACCATGCTTATTGCAAAATGACAGGTCTACACTAAAAAGATTCTACAACATTTGTGCAAAATTAATTTTCATCATTAGATTTTACATTGTTAGGTTCTAACAAATGTCAGAATAACATGCGTGAGTACATGTGTTATATATATAGTATATATTATGTTTTATGTACAATACACATTGAATACTAGTTCGACGTATCTACACTTACGACATTATTGATTAAAAAAGATAAGGTGCAATACAATGTTAACGATTACTGCATGTTCAACATCTTTCAAGTGTTATTAGTTGTATTAATTTTAAAAAAAATGCTATTTTGACATTAAAAATATGACAAATAGGATATTCATCTTATAATGATGGTGAGGATCACCGATCTAAGTTTTTGAATGACAAATGGAGTTGATATATCTATTAGGAAAATATTGGGACACACAATAAAAATTCAGTCAAAAATAATTAATATTTATCCATAATATATATAATATATACAAAATATATTACATACAGGGTATAAGATATTGTGTACAATATATATTATAATATAAAAATGCATAAATGACTGTGAACAGTGTCTGTGGATTAAAAATATGCTCATTGATTTTTATATCACGTCAGCCTTTTATAACGTACTTCTTTGATGAATAAACTACATTGAAATTATTGCCAATAAACTCATATACTAAAAAAAATTGTAAAATACCTTCATAATTAAAAGGCCAGGCCGATCTATTCTCATTTCTACTTGTAATTGGTTTATTGCTTGTCTCAATCACAAGAGAAAGGAGACAACATAATGAATCTCTCTCTAATTTAATTAGTTTTAACAATAGATTTGATAAAAAAAAAACATATATGAGTAGGATTATAGTTATAATCAATATTAGCCAATGCAATAGCTAATTTAATTAATTTAGTAATTAAAATCTTCCATCTTCCTAAAAACACACAAGTAATATCTTTCTATATAATATCTAATAGTTTGGCCGATGTTTGGCTAGGTTTAGTTGTAGAATGAGAGTTTTTCATATATTATGGTAGCAAGCAAATGGTGTAATAGCAACAAGAAGTAATTAAAATGGGAGAAATTATTAGGTGTTAGTTAATCTAATTTTGTCCTTTTCTCTTCAGCTTACGAGTACTGACAAGAAGAGCATGGGTTTGTTGATTAATTAGTTTGTTTGTTGCAGCAGATCGAAGAGAAGATGGTGGTGCAGGAAGCAGAGATGATGAACAACTCAGCAGAGTTAGGAGAAGTGGAATCGCAGCTCCAAACAGATGAGCAATTGTTACAAGAAGCAGCGAACAAGGACAGTCACAATCATGCGCTTTCATCTCTGGGAAGGCAATCATCCATCTACTCTCTGACACTGGACGAGTTCCAGCACACGCTCTGCGACACTGGCAAGAACTTCGGCTCCATGAACATGGACGAGTTCCTCAGCAGCATCTGGAACGCCGAAGAGAACCAACAAGCCTCCAACGCCATCATCTCTCTCAACCACCAACAACTACCTTCTTCCGCTGATAACAACAATAACAATCATAATAAAGGGATGGCGACCATAAGGAAGCAACCCAGCCTCCCTCGCCAAGGCTCATTATCCCTTCCTGCGCCTCTCTGCAGGAAAACTGTTGAGGAAGTTTGGTCTGAGATACACAAAGGGCAGCAGAACCAGCAACAGAATGATCACATTCAGAGTAATAATAACAGTATTAATGGGAATGGGAATGGGAATGGGAGTGGTAGTAGTGTTCTGAATAATAATAATAATAATAATGGTAATACCGAAGCTGCCCCTCGCCAACCCACTTTTGGGGAGATGACTTTGGAGGATTTCTTGGTCAAAGCAGGGGTTGTTAGGGAACCGTGTGCAATGCCAGCAGCAGCAGTACCAGCTGCTTCTTCTGCCTCTTCTCAGCAGCATCATCATCAGCAGCAGCAGCAGTATGGGCTGTACACTGCTACCAATGCTACAATGGCTCCTTCTTCTTTTGTTGCAAGGCCTGTCATTGGCAGTGGTGGAGTGGCAGGGAATGTGGTTGCGCCGCCTTATCCCCCGGTGGCTCAGGGATCAGCTGGGGAGAGGGATGGTAGTGGTGGTGGGTATGGTGTTGGGTTGTGCTACGGAGGGAGGGTGGTAAATAATGGAGCAGGGGGTGGGTATGGGCCCCCTCCCACAATCGCGGGGATGGGTGGGCCTCTGAGCCCGGCTTCATCGGATGGGGTTGGGCCGGGTGAGGCCCAGTTTGGGGTTGAGATGGGAGTGTTGAGGGGAAGGAAGAGGATGGTGGATGGTCCTGTGGAGAAGGTGGTTGAGAGAAGGCAGAGGAGGATGATCAAGAACAGAGAATCTGCAGCAAGATCTAGAGCCAGAAAACAGGTACTGCATTCACTCACTTTCACAATTGTTGCAAAAAATAATAGTATTATCTAGATCATGTGTTCGTATAAATTAGATTGAGATATGATCTTATGAAATATTCAATTCATTCTTAGGATTTTGGTTTGCATTGACAGGCATACACAGTTGAATTAGAAGCAGAACTGAACCAGCTAAGAGAAGAGAACACCCAACTCAAACAAGCGCTGGTACTGCAATTAACCATCAGTGAAACCAATCTTGGAGTGAATTAAATGTTGAAATTAGGTTTTCTTCTTTGTTATTTTTGACATGTGTTACTAATTCAGCTACTAACGAGGATCATGCTTTTATTCTTCAGGCCGAGCTCGAGAGGAGAAGAAGGCAACAGGTAATTGATGTGATGACTAATTACAATATTAATTCTTAGTTTGAAGCAAATAGCTTCTTAAAACTAGATAGTCTAATCTAATGCTGTTTTTGTGATTGATGCACGTGGTGGTGGTGCAGTGTTTTGAGGAAATGAACGCGAGAGTTCAAACCAAAACTCAGAAGGCGATAGAGAAATTGAGAGCGCTGAGAAGGAATCTGAGTTGTCCTTTGTGAACAAACTATGTCTTGGATTTTAGTGGAAAGAGGTGTAATTAGTAGCACTTCAGTGCATCGTTTTATGAAGGAGGAAAAAGTCCCATGAGGCTAAGACAGACAGGGAAGAATAAGAAAACCAAGTACTAAACTCTAATTTGTAAAGAGACAGAAGAGAAGCCACAGTACGCAGGGCCAAGTTCACGATCAACAGAGGATGGAGTCTTCTTCCAATATGGATGACACTCTCCTGAAACGATTACTAGTTACTCAATTGTATATAATATATATAGATAGTTAGATAGATAGATGGTTGTAGTATAATTACTCGGATTATGCTCATTCCATTCACAACAAGACATTATTAACCATTTACTTGTGGCAGGATCTATAACTTTACATATTATAACTTAAATAGTTTTTACTTTGAAAGAAGTATGGATGCCTTTATTGCATCACAAGTCAGTAGGTTTTACAAGTACGATCTGTGAATTGTGACTGTTGTTTCAGGAACATGAGATAACAATTTCTTCTAGGTTAAGCTGACAACACCCCAGTGAAGTTTCTCCTACGATCATTTGCTGGCACTATTACAGCACACATAAAAGGCACCATGATTCCCAGATTGTATATATATGAAGCAATTCGTGAGATTTTCATGATAGCCAACATGTATTACGATACAATTTAATAGTGCTCTATAACGTGCGTGCATTTGGGATTTCAAACTTGAATTAGAAGTGGAGATTAGAGAGGTGATGAAGATTATTGTTAATTGTTGTTTTGGTTCGACAAGAAGGATCCATCATTGAGAAGCACAATGCACCCAACTTGGTTAATACTTTTCGGGGAAGTAAAGATGATTAAGCAAAAACAGCAAAAGAATCCCTTCATTGCCAAAATCAAAGTTATGTCATCAAACAATGCCTACAGTAATGGTTTGTAGCACCCCAAAAGACATCAGTTTGCAAAGGGGTATAAGACACAATAATACCAAACAGCAGTACCAACACATAAATGTTCCATCAGCATATCAAGTGTCGTGTCAGAAGTGTCCAATACTTCCAGAAAGACAGGCAAATATATGCAATGCAGACATTTTCAAGCACATAGTGGTTACCCCAACTGAGATTAGTCTAATGAGGCAGTAAAAAGCCACAGAAAAACCTCCTCTACCCCTTTTCTCCTTCCCCAGAAGATGAGAAACTATCTAAAGCAAGGGTGTGATGATTGTATATCCAGATAAACTATCCAATGGTAAAACTAAAGATATAGAACTGAAATTCTCTCTCTAACACAAATAATCTGTAACTTTACAATTGATGTATTCTTGTACTTCACAGTTGAGGAAATAGACATAAGAAATATGGAAGTACCTTCGTGCTGAATGACTTCAAACCAAGGCTGAGACAGGGGGATTAACAAGTGCTGCAGAAGTCACTACTCATATTCAAACTCAATCTTTACATGCATGTATTTTCTGCCGAGGTGAAGAATGAATTCAGTAAATCTGGAAAAAATTAGACACTCTTCGTGTGTTTTAACCTCTGAAACGAAGCCATAAATGACCAACTTCCTCAAATTGGGACACCTTTCCAGAAGTCCAGCTACCCACACAGAGAAGAGATCACTAATTGCAGTCCATCCAAGTTCTAACACGACCACATTCATCAAAGGAGACAAACCCTGCAAGCCATAATGGAGCACTCCATCTCTTAAATCATAACTTAAGGACAAGTGCGTCAGTCGAGGAAAACAAACAGAAATCGTCTCTATATCAACAACCTCATCCTCATCATCAAAAACAACACCCCACAGCCTAAGCCTGTGTAACTTGGATGCTTTTGAGATCATATGATAAAATTTTGGCCACATGATGGTGAAGTTACAGACATCAACGATTTCAAGGTTCTCTGTACTCTCGCCAATATCAAGATGGATGACACTCACATCATCAATCTTCAACACTTTCAGGGTCCCCTTACCGATCAACTCAAAAACCTCAAAGGTACAATCTTTAAGGTGTAGATTCTCAAGCGAATCCGCTTCCAGTATAAACTTATCCAATCCAAACGATTCGACAAAGAAATCCTTCAAAGAAGAGCTGCTGAGCTCCACGGAAGCCTGCGAATCTGACATGGCAATCTCCGGACTAACAATGGACAAGGTTTCAAGCTTAGGACAAGCATAGAGCAGAAGGCTCAGATCCAGAGCCGAGATGCTAACAAAACTCAAAGAGAGGGATTTCAAGCAGGGGAATCTCTGATAACTAGGCTCAACGCCTGTAATAGAATTGCGAGCCAAGGCCAACAATTCCAGCCTCTGCCTGCTGCATTTCTCAATGATATTGAAATTAGGGGCAGACCTAACATTGAAACGCAGTTGGCGCAAGGAATCCCTGGTATACATGAGCCAAGCGATGACAGGGGAGGCAGAAAACTCGTGCACATCGTCCATGAAAATGGTCAAGCACTGGAGCGCCTTGGTCTGAAAGATTGTCTGAGTGATGAGTATTTCCAACTTAGTAGAGGTTAACTCATGAAAGAGTGGCCAATCACAGGAATTGAAGGAAAGTGTGTGTAGATGATTGCGCCAAGCCTCCCTCCATTTCTTACAAGTTGCAGAGGCAATCACAACATCACGAGCAGACCCAAGACGCGATAAAATGTTACCCACCACTTCCACAGGAAGGTGTTCCATACTATTAGACAGAAAGAAATCACTAGACAATCTTCTTTAGGACTGAACTAGAGCAAGAACTGCAAAAACGAGAGTCCAATTTGGGAAATTAAACTTGAAATCAGAAGTTGGATCATTGAAAAAAGGGGGGAAACGATTACAGAGAGAGTGAATAAATATTTGAGCGTTGAATCGGGAGAAGGAGAGATGATAATGATACGATACTCACTTGGAGGATTGAAGGACGGCGTTCGTCTTGTGCGGCATAGATTGGAAACCGATCACAACGGACAAAGCTCGCTAGTGAGAGTGAGAGATTGAAACCAACGGGGGAATATTAATATTTTTATTTATTTATTTATTTATTTATGAAAAGGGAGAGCGGAGTTGGGGATGGATGGAAATGGAATGGAAGGAGAAGAGAGAGGGCCCTACCTCTTCTTTCTCTGTTCTCTCTCTCTACCCATGGATGAGGAGGGTTCAGAGGGAATTTTGGTTTTGGGTTTTGGCTTTGGCTGTGTGTGACTCTCAAGGGTAAAATCAAACAGCATTGCTATATGTCGATGACAAAACCAATTATATATTATGCACATATATATAATATAAAAGTTTAATTATAATATACTAATAATATAAAATTTTATATAGTTAGTCTATCTTTCGTTCAATAATTTGTGTGACTTTTTAGTTAGTGAGTGATTGAGTTAAATTTTTTTTTACTAATGTGTTAATCCATAATTATATGTCAATGTAAAATTATTTTACACTCTGATAGTGAATTGAAACTAAACTCATAATATAATATACACAATATATATTACATATTATACACTATATATATTATATATTAGCATAACATTTATCATATGTTATAAAAAAGATAATGTTACAACATGTTATATATATTATACACAATATATAATATAAGATATACATATTACATATGAGTTTAATTATAATGCACTGGCAGTATAAAAAATTTCACACTGACAGTCAATTACATCCGTTAATTTGTGTGACTCTTTAGTTAGTAAGTGATTGAGTTAAAGACTTTTATTGATATGTCAATCCATGATTATATGTTAGTGTAAAATTACTTTACATCGACCTCAAATTAAAATTAAATATATTATATATTGTACACAATTTATTAATTGTTTTAACTAATTTCTTATTATTTACCAAAAATAAATGAAATGTGAGCGAGCTAGTGGTGTGGAGTGGGTATTCGGCACGTGTGGGATGTTCATCGCACGTGCTACCACCACACAAGCTGAGTAAGCAGTCAACGTTTTGGGTCAGTCACCACCACGCTCCTTCCTTGCTACTTCCCTGTCTATTCTTTCTTAATCACTAATTAAATTACACAAATCTGGAAAAAGAACAATTGGATTAACTTGAAAAGACTTGCGTTTGATAAATTAACAAAAAAAAGATTGTTATCGTTGAACTTTCAGAGAACAGTTCCATCTAAGGTGATTAGTATTACATAATGTAATTTTTGTTATCAATATAAAATATTTTACATGATTATTTTTTTCTTTGAGGTAACAATCTAATGATACGTAATTGATTAACTGCATAAAGGAGACTATTACAGCGCCAATGCGCAAA
Organism: Aeschynomene evenia; assembly: GCA_013621005.1. Taxonomy (NCBI): domain Eukaryota; kingdom Viridiplantae; phylum Streptophyta; class Magnoliopsida; order Fabales; family Fabaceae; genus Aeschynomene; species Aeschynomene evenia. The sequence continues at coordinate 2,907,625 of CM024268.1, forward strand.
TTGCAAGCGTGCAAATCTACTTGAGAAGTTCGGTGTATTCAACCCACACGGATGAGGGACCATTCTAATCATGCTGCTGTCTTAGTAGGACGCCATAACTTAAACCAAATTTCAACGACACATTTATCAAACTACTTGCATCCGCCATTTAATGATCTTACAGCACTGATGCTGCCATAACTATTAACCTAATGTTCATTTAATAAAAGTAATCAGCGCCATTATCCGCTGAGTGTTATGATAAACTAGATGGAAATGATTTCAAAGGTATTTTGTAAGTTAACCTACAAACTATACAATTTCCATAATACAAAAGAATTTACATCAGAATCATACATTGGGAAGTCGAATCATCCGATCAAATGATTTAGTGATACAAATTGTTGTCCTAACTTATTACCATCAGCTTCAGCGAACCGTGTGTAATGAATCTATGCCAGAACTCAGTACACTGTAGTTCTGAGCACCAAAAGCTTTCATTTCCTTGTTCTCCCGGAAAAAAATTATTGAAATCCATTAGCTGAACTCGTATGTTTATCAATTAAATCATGAAAGACCTACTTCAGAAAGGTGGATCCGCACTAGGTTGAATAGTGATTTCAACTGTTTCATGGCTTAGAAGCTCCGCTACTGGTTGTTGTCATGAAAGATTCACCACAACCACATTGGCCTTTCGAGTTTGGATTGACAAAAATAAACTCAGATCTGACGACAGGAAAAGATAATGTACTAGTGAACACAAAAGCAATGAAAAGAAGACAGCAGTTATTGATGTTATATCACACGCTAAGGGGGAAAAAACAGTTGATGCAAGCAACAGAATCAAGCATATCATATAGCTGTACTGATGCAGATAACCCACAAAATAACAAATTTTTCCATGGTCAGGGTGGAGGAGGGGGTAAATAGTTTCTGTCACAAGCTGATCAAAATGAGCAGATATGCTGTTCCTAAATGGAAGCATGAAGTTTGCCAGTATATTAGCACAAACAGTTCTACATGTATGTATGATTGATTGATAATTTAATGAAGAAGACACACATGAACATTGTAGAGGTATTACCAGTGTGGAAGGGAAGGAGAAGTGGCAAAATAAACTACAGTACGATATCAGTGACAAAAGACAACATCAAGGGGAAGAAGAAATGCACTAATGATTTCAATAACATAGTATTTGGCACTCAAAGTTCATCTCAGAAAATCAGGTTCAGACAACCACAATATGAAATGTAAGCAAACAAAGAAACTTAGTGAGAGGATGAATTCTCAGTCCAACAGGATAGGTATAATTTATGAAGATTAACAAGGGCAACTGTTCCTCAAATAATTTATGAAGCAGTACTGAAACAAATAATTTTAAGATGTCCGTTTTCCCAATATATGCAACTGTTCCTCAATAGGTTTCCACACCAAATTCCAACAATACATAACAATAAGACAAAAACAACAAAAGAAGAGAGAAAAAAACATAGAAAAGAAGATGAGTTAAAGAAAAAATTTACCTGAGTTTGTCATCTACAAAATCCATCTTAGTTCCAATGACATGCATAAGAGCCTTGGGATCAATCAATATCTTGACACCCTTATCCTCAACCAACTCATCAAATTTCCCTTTTTCGTCTGTCAAAGCAACAGGAAGTCTAAGGTCAAAAGGTTGAAATGCATTCAACTCCAGCTCACCACAATAAAAAATTGTAACTGCCTAAAAGGGTTGAACTTTCTCCCATGTCACTCAGAATTTTGGACATGAGATTTTTACACAAAAAAATGCATTTGCACTAAAAATAACCCTTGAGTCTTCCCATCTTAGCTTGGTATTTGATGAACTTATTCGCAAATCAAAGAGTTAACTACCTCAACTATGCATTTTGCATAATGATATAGTTCTAGGTGATTAGTTTTAGAGAAACAGCAGCCTCTAAATCTAAACTGGAGATGAGTACAAGCAAGACAGTAGAGTATATTGAATATAACTTATGCAAGTCTAATAAATGGGGTTAACAATGTTTTGGAAATGAAATAAGAAATGACTTAGCAATGTTAGCCCAACGCTGTAGACTGATCCATTTCTTTGCTTCTTATATATATATATATATATATATACACACCTAACCATGGAAGAATCCTCACAAGATCTTCAACACTTCAAAACATTATCTTCAAAAAAATATAGTTCGTACATAACTAATATTGGATCGATAAACTGCAACACAATCTCAAATGAACCTCTCTAACCAAACTCCAAACCACCAATTCATCTACATAGGTTAAATCATCAAAGACCATCGCCATAATCGATCCGAAGCTATGCCTATACCATAGGGACTCCAAAACGAAAAATCGCTCAGCGCGAGCTCATAACTAATTGCGTATATAGCATCGCACAAATTCAATTGAGAAAGTTTGCTTAAAATGAAATCGGCAAAAAAAAAAAAAAGAAAGAAAGAAAGAAATGGAAATACCTGCGTAGTTGAGGGTGTAGGATAAGCCGTTACAACCGCGAGCCTTGACGCCGAGCTTGAGGAATGACCTCTGGCGCTGCTCCAGCAGCTGCCGTATTCGGGAGGCAGCAGCGTCCGTTAACGTAACGGCCTGACGCCGCGCCGCCCTCCCCACCTTCTCAGCTGCCACCGCCATCGCCTTCGACGCCATTGATTTTGATTCCTTCCTTTATTATGGGAGAAGATTTGAGTAGATTGATATTCCCTCCTTCGTTTTATTATGGATGAAATTATTGCAATTGTAATGGATGAACCGTCCCTGCAGTTCTTGTAATCTGTGATTCTCTGACCAAACCTGTTAGGATAATATCGTCATTTAAAAAGGGCAAGGGTGGTTCCGTCATTTGCTCCCGTTTGGGGCGTGGCCGCCACGCTCTCGCTGAAACGAATGTTCCGGAAGAAAGAGAACCTTATTTTTTTATTGGGCCTGCTCAATCCCCCATGAGCCCATAGGAGGTGAAATCATTTGGGCCGGTTGACAAAATGGAATTTTTTGTATTGCCTTTATGCAAATTTTTGAAGTCTGCTCTTGTCTTTTTTTAAATTATTCTTTATATTTTCAAGGATTTTGCTAATGAATATGTTAAGGACATTCCTTAAGAAATTAAAAATAGAAATTTTCTCATAAAAAACGAGATGTTGAAATTTTGCATTTGCATACATGGAATACATTAAACAAGTCAAAGTATCATTATCAAAATCCTATTCTTAATTTGGTCTCATGTATTTATTTGGTCGCATAATTGATAAAAAAAAGGATATTAACTTGACATAAATACATAAGTAGTACTTTAAATTGAGAAAAAGAAGGAGGAGAAAAAAGAAAAGAAAGGGGAAAATGTTGAAAAACCCTGGCCGACGATTCTAGGGGTTAGGAATAGCATGTATGTATGAGATTTGATTGAGTATCCAATTCCAAAGTTGTTTGTTTGATTCCTTCCTACCGAAAAACAATAAAGGAGGAGCATTCCCATTTCGCATTCCCTGCGGACCATTTTCATTCACTTCGTTATCAACAAAAACAGACAGCAACGCACCAAACCCAACCCAATTCCTATGAACTCACAAAGTGCAGTGAGCCACTGAGTGACTCAGTGCTTCTTCTCATAAACCCCCTTTCAACCCTCAAATGCTCTCACCACCATACTCACTCTTTCATTTCCATACCTCTTAATTTTTTCTCAGGTCTCTCTCTCTCTCTCTCTTAATTCCTTATCTGCTACTCGATTGTTTTTGGTGTGCTATATTTCACTTGCATTCGCTATCTATGCCGATCTTTAACTACCAATTCTCCATTTTGTGCATTCATTCACTTTTTTCGATATTGTTGCTGTTAATTTTGCCTTTACAACGCCAGCTACTTTCCAGCTGTTACACCGCATTGCAATTTGCTTTTTCTTTATTTTTTTCAATTTGGGCCCTAATTTTTCGAGGGCTCAAGTCAGAATTGTGGGTTAATTGCAAGTCAGTTATAATCTTCTGATTACTATTTATTTTTGTTTTTTGTTGGTTTTATTTTGTAGGTATCTATTGACTCATTTAAAAGAACTCTACAAGAATTTGGATTTGGATATCATACAAATGGCGACTTGTATGTCAACGAGTTTTGCACCTTCCAATGCTAGAAATTCAGCTGGGGTGCTCACTGTTCTTGGAGGAAGAACATGTTTCGTGAAAATGTGTGAAAACAAGTATGGGTTTCTGAGTGGGAGCCGAAAGCCTGCTTTGTTGCATGTTAAGTGTTCTGCCAATTCCCACAGTGTCAGTCCTTATCACAGTAAAGACCCTTTTCTTGATCTGCATCCTGAGGTGTCGATGCTTAGGGGGGGAGAAGGGAGCAGTGGAGTGAACAACCCGAGAAAGGATGGTTTGGGTGGAAATGTCTCTGAGACATTGGAAGCCCCTTCTGGTCCGAGTAATTACAATGAAGCAAAGATCAAAGTCATTGGTGTTGGCGGTGGTGGGTCTAACGCGGTCAATCGCATGATAGAGAGCTCGATGAACGGCGTGGAGTTCTGGATTGTTAATACTGATATTCAAGCAATGAGAATGTCGCCTGTCTTTCCTGAGAACCGTTTGCAGATTGGTCAGGAGCTTACTCGGGGTCTTGGCGCCGGTGGTAACCCTGAGATTGGTATGAATGCTGCAAAAGAAAGCAAAGAATCGATAGAAGAGGCAGTGTATGGAGCTGATATGGTCTTTGTTACTGTAGGTTCAATTTATCCGCTCTTCAATTATAGCTTCTGCAAAGTGTGTTACCGTTTTTCATTATGAGGTTTCTTTTTGGTACTCTATGAAGCATTACAGCAGTACACATGATTCATTTCTCTATTATGTTACAAAATATATATGCATATAACTCAAGTTAGGATCGGATAATATTATATTTTGATAGAAGAAAAAGGATATGGTGATACTATTTGTGCGGGAGGAATAGGCCAGAATTCAACAAAGACATTACCAATGTGCTTAAGAAAACATCTGAGAACTTGCCGTATTTCTTTTCAAAGTTACAGGGAAAATTATTAGAGCATATATAAAATTCAAGTCTTTAACATTTCGGATTTTGATGATTATTAATTATTACCTATGTGAGATGAGGATCAAATTGTTCTTGATCTTGAAATATGTTGATTGTCTAAAATGGGAATGAGTGTGCTTGCAGCCTCTGCCACTTTGTTCATTATTCATATATTTTGGTAAACTTGAAAATTAAAATTCATTTTTTCAGGCTGGAATGGGTGGAGGAACTGGCACCGGCGGAGCTCCAATTATTGCTGGTGTTGCTAAGTCAATGGGCATATTGACTGTTGGGATTGTCACAACCCCTTTCTCATTTGAAGGACGAAGGAGGGCAGTTCAAGCACAAGAAGGAATTGCTGCCTTAAGAGATAATGTTGACACCCTCATAGTTATTCCAAATGACAAGCTGCTGACTGCAGTTTCTCAATCTACCCCTGTAACTGAAGCATTCAATCTAGCTGATGATATTCTTCGACAAGGTGTTCGTGGCATATCTGATATTATTACGGTATGGAATTCTTAGAAATTTGAACATGTACAGATACCTTCTTAGTGTTTTGTTCTTTGCCCCTCATCAGATTTTTTTATTGTGAAGGAGTAAAAGGAAAAGTATAAATGAAAGGAGAACCTTCACTATGCTGTGTCTTTATTTGTTGTAACAATAACTAATAGACCCTACCAAATACACTTCAGGTTGTCAAGTTGTTTGATACGTTTGTTCAAAATTGTGTTATTATTTGTTTATTTGCTTGAAACCATATATTCTGTTATCTATTTTTTGTGCACTTAGATAAAACAAACTCTGTCCATCTTACAAATAAGTTTTTCTGCAGCCCATGGTTTAAAGTTAATGGTGTCTGTCTGTAAAATCATTGATGCTCATTAGATTTGTTATTTGATTGCAGATACCAGGATTGGTGAATGTAGACTTTGCTGATGTTCGAGCTATAATGGCCAACGCAGGTTCTTCACTTATGGGGATAGGAACTGCAACTGGTATGTATGGAAACTGCAATGGCCTGCATGGCAGCAGTTCCTGAATCCTGGTCTTCTATTTAACTCAAATAATTACTTTGCACCTTATTTCTTGGTTAATGAAAATTATAATGTGTAGAGGGGTAAGATATGGATGTAGAGGACAGTTGTATTATCAGCTTACAATGTGGTTCTATAATCTATTTGGCAAGGTTTATACAAGCATAATTGGCATTGCCTTGAAACTATTTTTGGACGTAGTAAATACAAATAAAACACACACATTGATGGAGAATATGCTTTAATGGTCCTCACTCCTCAGCAATAAAATTATTCTTATCTACTCTACTTTCTGATACCTTTTTAAACTTTGAATTATTAGAATCCAAATTATTTTCTTTTGATTGAGCCACCTCTTTTTTGGGCTCAGAATTGATGTGCACATTCTGGTCCATATGAATTATGCATATTATTGAAATTTATCATTTTGGCTATTTTTGTGCTTTAGGGAAAACAAGGGCAAGAGATGCTGCGTTAAATGCTATCCAGTCACCTTTACTTGATATTGGTATTGAGAGGGCTACTGGAATTGTATGGAACATTACCGGTGGAAGTGATCTGACCTTGTTTGAGGTAGTTAGCTATCCCTCTGGCTTTTACACTTTCTTCTTTGCTAAAATGTTTGTTTGGTCTATGTCCATGGTGTTTCTCTCCTCCTCTTCTCTTTTTTATTATACTCTTCTTAGTTAATAAAAATAAATTCCCTTCTTTTTCCTCTGTTCCTTTAATCGAGCAAATGGTTGTTTGAGGCGTACTCATGCAATCAGAAAAGAAAAAAAAAATGCACTAGCCTTCCGTTGTTCTGAAGTTTGAATAGCTACCAATCTCATGATCTTTTATCTGTAAATTTACCATGCTCTTTCTATGTAGTAGGATGGTCTTTACATATGCTATGGCTTTTAATATAATCAATCATTTACAGGTAAACGCTGCAGCAGAGGTCATATATGATCTTGTGGATCCCACTGCTAACTTAATATTCGGAGCAGTAATAGATCCATCGCTCAGTGGACAAGTAAGTTAAACTATTTAAACCCTTAAATGTTAATTTATATGACTAGGTACTCTCTATATGTTATGCTGACATTCCTCAAGAAGTAGTGTGATGCAATGGGCTTGTGCAAACCATAAGCATAAGTAACTTTTAAAGTGAATTCACTATTAAGTTATATTTACCATAAGCACAAGAGTGTAACTTCTAGATGCTTTAAGAATATCTTCCAACACAATTAAAAAAACGACAATCTCCTAATACAATGTTGTGTAACAGAAAACCGTGAGTAATGTCTCTGTGCTTAGTGTCTCCGCAAACAAACACAACCAAAGAGTCCTTGATTGATATAATGGGATAAAGTTTAAATCATCACAAGTAGCATGCTTTTTAATACGTTAATACAAATTGTGGCTAAAACCTTGTGCATCTTTTATGTTGCTTGCATTTAGGATCGAGTGCTCTCTAAACTACCATTTCTCAAGAATAGCTTAGTTCTTTGAATATTTATCACATCACAATCAGCATGGTGAACCATGTCATTTGGTTTCATTACAGGTAAGCATAACACTAATTGCAACCGGGTTCAAGCGTCAAGAGGAGAGTGAAGGGAGGCCCATGCAGGTATGCCTTAAAAGCTGTTCCTCCTCTTTTTTCTTTTCTGCCATTGATATAGAACACCAATGCTTCTAGTTTTTGTTCAAAATGCAGGCCAGTCAACTCTCACAGGGAGATGCCGTTGGTGTCGGCCGGCGACCTTCCTCTTTCACCGATGGTAGTTTGGTCGAGATCCCTGAATTCTTAAAGAAGAAAGGGCGCTCACGCTACCCAAGAGTTTAATACCTGTTTCCTCCGAGTTCTTTATTAATCCCTCGCATCTCTTCACCACTGCAATCTGCATCAAGTTTTAGGGATACAAATAACATTTGTCTAGGTATTATTAGGGTCCCCGTTTTGTCCTTTGTTAGCATATTTAGGTTGGTGTTGTGAATACGGTTTGTTCATGAAAGATAAAGTACTTTCCAAACTTTTCATGTTTAAGTTGAGGCTTGTTTGGCTGGCATACTTGAATAAGTTGATTAGATTGTATCTTTGTACAGAGAATATATATCAGTTATGGTCAAGGGCTTGTTAGCATCACATGAAAGATTATGACAACCGTGAAATGGAATCAACCTAGCTAGCGTATTCAATTTTATTATTTTAAAGGCTGCAACATTGTACTATTCTCTTGAATATACGTCACTGTATTGAACTACTTTCTCTTGAAGATTTTGGTACACTATTTTCTTAAAGTGAATACTGAAAAGTATAAATAATAATATAAACAGCAGTTGGTATAAAGTATAAATGCTATATCGAATCATGACAAATTAACATCAGTTACTAGAGTATAAATACTTAAATAGACGGGTGATACTACCATATATATATATATATATAATTATATATATATTATTGTATGTAACGTATGACATATGTAATATATGTAATCATTGCTAAAATAAATAATGTGTTACTTCTTTATATGTAATGTGTGTTACAAACATATTTTATATGTTGGATATTAGTTAAATGTATTTATATTGTACAATAATATTTCTTCTAAATATGTAAGATTGATGACACCAAGTCAAAAAAAATGTATTTTGACATACTCCATAGTCCATAATCACTTGAAGGACACTTGAAAAATTCCAATTTCGTAAACTTCGATTGGCCCCCACTTTAGTTGGATTCTCAAGTAGAATCAAAATAAGAACACACCCATGTGATGTTAGGCGTAAAGATATGGTCCACACTTTCATATCAAAGGTTAAGATTTCGGATTCATAATCGAGTGACAAAGCCAAGTTGATATAACACCTAAATTTATCGCATTAAGTTTACAACATACAAAAACTTATTTTCTGTCACTTAAACGTAACATATTGAAGTTTAAGAAAGTTTGTTAATTGGATCAATAAGCTTTGAATCTTTTCAACCAAATATGATATCATTCAGACCCTTGTCTAATCTAATCTTACAGTTAATTTTTTAAAAGAGACATCCACTAGCTAGATTCAACCAATTAAGATCATGATTGATATGTGACCAGAACGCCCACAACATGCCAATTTAACTGTCTTTTTTAAATATTGAGATGTTATAAATAGTTTTTTTTCTTTCAGTAATACTTACTTTAACTATACTTAATTACTTATTAATGATGAAATAGGGTAGGAAAGATAATACTAAAGAGATCAGTGAAATTAATTTTTTTCAAGACATGGAGAATTTTATCAGATCAATTTATTTTACGATTATTAAAGTCATTTCTTATCTTTTTTCTTTTCAAAGAGAAGGTAAGAATCAGAATTAATAGCTCAATTCAATGACCTCACAAAAAGCTCAAGTTAATATATTTAAATATTCCAGAAAAATGACAAATATCTTTTTGGGCTGCTGAAAGGAGTCACTGTCTTAGTAAAAAGAGAGCACAAATAAAAGTATTTTTTCAATATATATGTATGTATGTATTCCTATTTTTTATTAAAAATAGTAATAATAATGATAATGATAATAATAATAATACTTGGCACTTGGTGAGGGAAAAAGAAAAATCAAATAATGGAAGCTGATTGGGTGAAGGAGCAAGAATGATGTATAAGGAGATCAACATCAACCTCACAATCCTCCAAAATTCAATTCCAAGGAATCCCACAAACCCTTCTCCACACTATTCAGAGAGATAGTGTTTTCTCCCTTCTTCTTTTTTCTCTTTTTATTTTTTGGTATTTATAAGTTTAAGTTGGAATTGGAAGTAAGCCACACATATTAGAATCCCCAATCTCAAAAACAAGACACGTATGTTTGTCACTTACCATAAAAAAAAGAGACTTTGTTGTGGGCTACGTGTAAACTAATTTCCCACCCATTATTATTTTTTGTTTCCTTTCTCTTCTTTGCCTTTATTCCACACACACCCCCTCCAATTCTCTCCAAAAATCTCTCCTTTTACTCAAAAACAAGATCACTCTGCATCCTCTTTAATTTCTCTCTGTTCTGCATGAAACAGGACATCATGGCTCACCAATCCTCTTCTGAATCTGATGACCAGATTCCTAGTTCTCATCCATTGGACTCATCAGAAAACAACAATCCCCCCCACCCATCTAAAGACCATTTCATCAACATGGAGGAGCAACAGCAACAAGAGCTACAAGAAGAAGAAGAAGAAGACCCTTCTGCCTCAAACACCCTCTTATGCAGCAAGGATGAAATAGCATTGCAGGGACATGGTTCTGTTGCTGAAGATGAAGAAGGAGCAATAAAAGAAGGTGAGGATAGTGGAAGAGAGAGGCTGAAGAGGCATAGAGTGGAAGTGGCAGGAAGAGTGTGGATACCAGAGAGATGGGGACAGGAAGAGCTGTTGAAGGATTGGATTGATTGCAGTGCATTTGATGCTCCATTGGTGCCCAGCAGGATCACAACAGCACGTGCTGCTCTTGTTCAACAGGACACAAGAGCCAATGCTGCTGCCCTAAGAATACACAACAGGTGTTAGTTTGTTAGTTACAAATATAATTATCATCTTTTATTCATTTTCTGTAATTCGTCTTCACTTTTAACCACAACCTCTCATTACTATTAAATATTGATTGATGATGGATGCTTTTATTAATCCTCACTGATTCTTCCTCCTCTTCCTATACTTATTATTAGTATTAAGTATTAACTGATAGATTCAATCTACCAACTTACTCATTTTCTAACTATCGGCACCGAATTAGAAACCAAAATATAAGATATAACAATCTAATGCTTCTTTTAGTGAGATGTATAGGATAAGATAGAACAAAAATACAGTGAAGAGAATGATTTATGCTTTATTCTGGCTAATATTATGTCCAAATATACAAATTTTCTGTTATACGTTCGATTCATATCAGTAATTTTTTTTTCTCTATACATTTCTATCACTGTACTTTTGTAAATTTACATTATTTCACTGAGATTCAAATTAAAATTGACAAAAGTTACCTGTCAGCTAATTATAAAACTTCAGTAGAGATTTCATTTGTCAAAATGCCAATGGCATATTCACATTTTTAACCTTAATATCAGGGTTTACAATGTTTATTATTAATATTTAATTATGATTTTGCAATCTTATGTAATAGTCCTGCATGTGCAGTAAATGTTGGCCTTCCCGGGGGTATACTAGTGATAACAGCAGCTAGCAATATTTAGGCAAAGGGAATGGAATAAATCATGTTACCATTCATGCATTCTCTATACATACTGTAGATTTTGCTTTCTCACCCTTCACGAAACTAAACAGGTACGTGTGAACATCAAACACTCTTCAACATGTAAAAAACCACTCATCAGACTTTTTACTTGTAATTTTTATATTCTACCTAATTTTCACCCCACCTATGCTTCTCAAAACTTTGTTCGAGAATAATTTACAGAACAACATTTCTGTTCAAGAAATAGTGGGCATGGGTTTGCTGAAATCTCAACTAGGGAAACCCTAATGCCACCGGCATGAAGTATATACTTAGAGAATAAAATTTACTTGAATAAAAGTTATGCATAAAACTATATAAAAAGTTCATCCAAGTAATTTTTACATAGCATCTTATCCTCTATCAAAAGCATCCTAACAAGTGAAAGTCCATGTTAGAGAAATATAAGTGATTGTCCTTCCTTCATTTCTGAAATTATCGATAGGGTAAGTTAAAGCAGCCTTTGGTCTGGTATTAATGCAGTCTAGGATAAGTAATTTTCAAGCATTTTGTAGCAAAAATGGAAAGTTTAGTTGACAGTAATTACAATTTACAGTCACCCTTCTGACTTCCCTAAATAATACAATATTCCATAATTGTTTTGAATTATTATTAATAATTAAATACTAAAAAGAAAAGAAAAACAAAAACAACTATGAGGATGCCTGCACACCTAGCATTTCTACTATTAGAGGCTCCATCAGTATAGTATAGGTTTCTGCTACTAATACAGCAAATGTGCAAAACTTGTATCACCTCTGTGATACCAGCTCCCACACCTTGATTGTCCCATCATCACTTGCAGAGGCTAATAGCGGTTTCTCCTATTTAGTAAGCAACAGAAAACAGAGACTTATAATCAATGTTATACCAACTCAAGAGATAATCACATAAAGGTTCTCTAATTATGCAAATTTATATAAGCCATATGTATAGAAGAAACTAAGTTACTTCTCAAAGGTCTAGGATAACTGCAATAACAAATTTTATATTATTTATACCTCTATGACAAATTATTCTGTTCTTTCTGATGCAAATCATATGGCAATGTACACTTCGGTATTTCTTTAGTAATACTCAAAGCTTACAACATTTAAGTACATGAATTATTAATTTATCACAGTGAAATTTAATGTCATTGTTTAGACTAATATACAGCAGTGAAATCCACCATTCCACCCACATAATATGATTCCATTAAAACGGTGTCTGAGAATCTTACCCCAGGGCTCCACTGCACTGAATTTACATCCATATCATGGGCCTTTTCCTTCTTCAATAGCAACTTGTATAGAGGTCCATCCACCTATGTTATATGCAAGCAGCAAAATTCAGTACAAAAGACAAACTCATTTATTTGAAAAGCCTTTCATTTTGGTCATTATTTTCCTATACGGTCTCACAATCTTATACTATTAGTTTGAATTTTCAGGGACTTGTTGGATTTCAGTGTACATATGGCTTTATCATCTAATAACTACTCCTCACAAATATTTAGGTTCAAAACACCCACAGGTTTTCAAAAGCGAAGAAGAGCACATAAACAAAAAAGGGTCCAATGCAATTCCACAAATTAGTGAGAAATGAGCTAGTAGATTATTAAATTAAAGAAAAATTGGAAACCGTGTGCTCCAGCTCGCTAGTAATCATGAATAATACTGAATGATAGTGCAAGAACATCATGCTTATCTCTTAATAATCAAGCATAGTTATAATGAAAAACTCTAAGCTGATAAATAAAGTTGCAAAATACAGTCAACGCTCAATCAGTTTGGTGAATGTTATCTGTCTTCAGTTGTATATAAAGAAACATTTGGCACTGGTTTTCCAAGTAAATTGCAACTCTAGGCCCTTGTAGTAGCAAGTACAAGAGATCAATAAATTCCATGTCTGTCCATATGTGAAAATATTCAATAGGCAAAGGTAAAGGGTCCACGACTTAGTGATGATTCTGGACAAGGAAAAGGTAACTTTTAATGGACATGCAAAGAATCTGATGCTTCCCCTTTATGTAAACTATTCACGACCTTTCATGTACAATGTACGAGGATAAAATATCAGATGCTCCTAACCTCCCAGGGCCCAGTGGCATCACGAATAAAAATCACATGCCAAATGCCATTATAATGAAGAAAGAAAAAAAGGAAGACAACTGTTCACCAACTAATATTCAAAAGTCAAAACAGCTTATGAATATTCAACTTAATATCCTCAGCCTAGTTATATAGACTACCAGTAATACCAATCATATATGGCGTAACCGGATCCTGACATGAGATATCTATCTATTAGGAAACAGTCGCACAAATTACAGTAATAAAGACAATTCAACAAGATATTAGAACTGCTTATGCTAACGGATAACTGAAGGAGAAAGGGCGAAGAAGGGTTGACATACCTGACTTTCATTGTCATCCACAAAAAGCCGAATAGCATCATCAGCAGCTCCACTAGCAAAGATACCTTCTCTGTCATACCAGAACAAAATGAAGGACACAGAAAGATCAGATATACATCAATGAAAGTTAGTTAAGATAGGGTACATTGGCTATCTTTATGACAGACAGAAAATGCCTGGGTGGCTTCATCTTGCTTTACAATTAAAAAAATGGCTTAATAATGATGGCAACTAACTTCTAAAAGTAATACATACAAAATTATGGGCGAGTGCTTAATGAAGAGAGTGAATTAGAAAAGGATTTAGATAAATGCTGAAAACTCAAATGAAAATTTCATTTTAGTTAACCATGATCCAACTACCTTGACCAATGAACAGAGAAAATTGTCCGGTCATGATACCCTGAAAGAGTGCAAAGATGTCTCCTGAAATTCCCAAAATGAAACAAGAATCAAATTTTATAGTGTATGGAAAGAAAAGGAATGATAATACAGTAAGACACTATCACCCATTTGATCTATGCCGCAGTTGTGCAAGTGGTATAGTAAATAGAATATTACTAGTTACTAACCCAAACCGATCTAACTGTATTTAAAACCTTCAAAAGAAACCAATGAACTACAATCTACAATATATATACAGACACACAACCACACACAAGCACCTGTAAGATTAAAAAAGAAATATACGTTACATACCAAGGCGCAAATCCACCACCAGATTGCATACCAGCATTTTCTGATTCCCATACCTTCACAGTAAGATCATCACTGCCATATATGAGGTTGGAGTCAAGAAGATGCCACAGAAGTGAAAGAAAATGTGAAAACAACTCCAGGCATGAACGAGTGTAATATTTCACATACCTACAGGTAACCATTTTGTCACCATTGGCATTGAAGGAGAGTGCCCAGACAGTAGAAGTATGACCACTGATAAATAACAGAGTTGTAAGTAAAAGATCAATATTCAATACTAACAATTTTCCATAAAATGTAAACATGGAATCATTTCAAACAGAGAAGAAAACAAAGAATTTATAAAATTTTAGCAACAGGAGAGGCCCAGAAACAGTACTTATTGGATTCCGCTAGTGTTTGAACACACTGCCAATCATCACTTTCACCTTCATCTGCCCAGACCTGGAAGGAAAGTTGATTGCACCATAAAGTTATCACACTGTCCATCCATATTCATTAAAAGTAGAAAAGAAGCAACTATAGGGCCAGAGGAACAAAATTGCAGAGCGATTCCATTGTCTGCATTACCTTAACACTGTTATCATAGCTACATGAAAATAACACATCCATTGTGGGATGCCACTTCACCATCTTCACATCCTGGGTATGTCCTTGCAGCACAGACACACACTCAAACTCATTGCCAGGCTGCACTTCCCATATCCAAACAGATTTATCTCTACTACACGTTGCAAGCAGAGTTCCAGATGCATTCCAGGACACACTCTTAACTTCATTTTCATGACCCTTTCCACAAAATCACATAATATGTCAACATGGAAAAAATGGAAAACTTGAATGATCAAAGAATAAACACAATTCATCCAAATAAACAATAATAACAAGAAAAAAGTGCAGTAAGAATACCTCCAAAGTGGAGACACACTCATAATCACCCCCAACATTTTCCCATATGGCAGTAGTGGCATCAAAGCTTCCGGTTGCCAAGAGCTTCCCAGTCGGTGACCAAGTGCAAGATCGAACAGTTCGAGTGTGCGTTTCATCCAAGACCGCCTGCATTTCATCATCACACTCATAACAACAAACAAAGCACACAACCTCTATTTGATATAAAATATTCACAGAACTCTATCTATCAGCTCAAGCTTTTGGATTAGGTGGTTTCATGACAATGATATTAGAGCCTCGATATCCAAGTGGCTAGAGAGTTGAGTTGACTGAGTTTGATTCTTGTCATCCCTCATTCTAACAAAATGCTTAAAGCCCCAAAAAAAAGGTATTCGGGTCACATATAAATCACACTAATTAGTGTTTACCGCATTGTTTTCAGTTCTAAATATTGTGATGATCATAAATGGAAACAATAATAGGTCGATCAGGGAGTAGTATAGCTGAATCTGTGATTGACATGAAATTCAGCCAAGATAAATAAAAAAGAGTTGTATGGTACTACCTTGGGGGACCAGAGACCGGAGGAGAGAGTTTGCTCCCAGATTCGGACGGTTTTGTCGCCGCTGCAAGAAGCGAGGACAAGTGGAATACCGTGGTGGCCGGTGGCAGGGTTCCAATCCAAACTCCAAACCCTATCGGTGTGGCCTTCTAATCTCTGAATCTCTTTCAGTTCCAACGCCTCCATCGCCAATTTCTTCTTCTTCTTCTCCCTAGAGTGAGCTTTTTGCTGCTCTGCTACTACTTTATTCTCAGTCCTCACACAATGTTTCAGCCTGTTTTCCCCCACGCGCACAGCACGCGCCCTCAGAAGACGATAAACGAAAGTAAAAAAGAATTCACTTTGAAGGAAAGAAAGGGACGAGGCCGCCACCAATCGAGCCAGAAAAGTGGGAAGATTAACCACTACTGTGAGAACCAGGGCTGATACGTTCGAGACGTGGCATTAGATGGATTAATCTTTTAATTTTAACAAATACTAATATTTACATAAATTTTAGAGTAAAACCCCAACCCCCCCCCAAACTGTACCTGACAGTTTTTGTGTCGGACAAGTTGGTCCCTAACAATTAGAAATACCTTATCCAATTCCTTACAATGTCAAACCTCGGACACTCTAAGGTCCCTAGACGGATTCTGTAACGTTTGTCCTACGTATCAGTCCAGCACAGTGCACCGGTGCTAACTTGGCCATTTAATGCTTGAAACGACGTCGTTTCGTTAGAAATAATTAACATTAAACATCTTTTACTACTGAGGATGGGGTGATTCGTGACTCAAAATCCAACAACAAACATGTTTAATGTTAATTATTTCTAACAAAACGACGACGTTTCAAGCATTAAATGGCCAAGTCAGCACGAGTGCACTGTTCTGGACTGATACGTAGGACAAACGTTACGGAATCCGTCTAGGGACCTTAGCGTGTCCGAGGTTTGACATTGTGAGGGTGAGGGACTAGATAGGGTATTTCTAATTGTTAGGGACTAACTTGTCCAACGCGAAAATTGTCAGAGACCGATTTTGGGATTTACTCTCAATTTTATTGCTATGATTGATTTTTTCATGCATGACATTCAGAAATGTTTAGTAGAAGATTTAAATTTACCGAAATTTTACAAAATATATCTCGGAGTGGGTATTCTTTAGTTAATATTTATATTCTTAAGAATATTTTTATACAATTTTTCAAAACTACTTCCTATAATTTTAATTTAAAAAATTAATTTTTTAAATAAGAAACTCATAATTACAATAAAATTTTGATAATTTCAACTTAAAAATTTAAAATTTTCACAAAAATTAAAAACTGTTAATAAAAAGTGAATTACTTGTAAGTTGCACTTAATATTAATTGTAAACTATGAAGATAAATGTGTCGTCATTGAAGTAACTCGTAAATTGGGTTCGTGATTGAAAATCATGATAATAATGTTTAGAAATAAGATTGAAAGAGAATAATTTTATTATCAGAGAGAGGTAAATTTGATATTTCATTTGGTCATAACACTTTTCATTCCTATGAGAACATGAGATTCTCATCTAGTAGGTGAGATTAAAATTTATAATTTTTCTTTCTTAGAGGTGATATATACCCAAGAGTCCTTTTTCAATCTTTTTACCATACATAGAAATATTGGATTTCAATGTATACATTCTTAGAATTAAAAGATTAATCCAGTCTACCTCACACTCCTCAGAATTTATTTTTTTTAGTATATAAAACTATATAGAGATAAATATATGTTAAAAATGAGATGGTATAACAAAATTATTTGATTAAATACTCAATAAAACATTTGTAATTAAAAGTTAATAAAAAAATGGAATATCAAACCTAACCTTAATTTGGACTTTTTTTTTTTTTGCCCACGATGTCCTGAGCTTCGTCCCGACTAATCCGTCGCCCCGGGTCGCGTACTTGGGAATGACAGGTGAAACTCCCAACAAGTATTTTTTCCATCCAGAAAGGCTCGAACCCGAGACCTTGCTTAAGGGACAACAAGTCGCTTACCACTTGTGTCAAATTTGGACTTTAATATGCATTAACAAAACTCATTGTCTTAAAATACTAAAAATGTGCTATAGATTCAGCCCAAGCCCGTCGTGTTTTTGTAATTGGCATAGCTGAGAGAGAGAGAGAGAGAGAGAGAGAGTCGTAACCCTAGAACAGAGGCAGAGCTGTGATCAGATTCGAAGAAAGCAAGAGAGCGATGGAAACCGCATCACGACGAGGAGGAGGAGGCATCTTCGAAGGCCTTTACAAGGTCCTCATGCGCCGCAACTCTGTCTATGTCACCTTCGTCATCGTTGGCGCCTTCGTCGGTGAACGGGTCAATCTTTATTCCCTCTCTAATTCCATTCAATCTCTTTTTTCGTTTTTCGGATATCATCTTTCTTTCTCATAGAAAATTGTTGAAATCTAGCTTGTAGGAGGGTAAATTTATCATGCCATAAAGCGAAACCCTATTTCAATTGTGACCTACGGTTAATTGTTGTTGGGATAATTTAATTCTGTTTTTATTATTATTATTATAATTATTATTGTGATCGAAAGAGGGAAATGGCGTATGCAACTTTGTTGTGCAAGTTTGTTTACTTTTGAAGCTCAGGTTATTGTCTCTGTTTGTTCTGTGTGATCTTGATAGTTTCATTTTGGGTTTCTCTGAGGTTTGTTTCTGCAGGTGGAAATGTTGAATTACTGAGAGATTACCTTTTGTTGGTTGCAGGTTGTGGATTATGGAGTTCACAAGATCTGGGAGCACAACAATGTCGGGGTACTATGTCTGCCTCACTTTTGTTCTATATTTTGTTGATTATCTATCGAATTTATTGCGGATAAAATTGACTGACCATCAAATTGAAATCATACGTTTTATTTGAATGTATTCTTGGTGAAACTTAGATTGGGCTTTCATTTTATTTCTCTCAGATTTGCAGTCTTCCTAATAACCTTGATTTTATTAGCATCTTTATATGATATATACATTAATATGGATTGAGGTTATAGATTTCTAATGTACTGCCCACAGCGATACCTGGTGATGTTTTCATGTTAGTTGACCGATTTGCACACTTCAAAATTGAATTCAATTTCTATGTATACTATTTCATTGATGATATTTTAATGTCACTTTTGCATTGGAGTCACCATGATGTTTGGGAATATTGCAGTTTTGAGATGAGACATCATGGTTTTTCTTGCACTGATCAATATCATATTGTTTTAATCAAGTTTTGTCAATAAACTTTATCCATTTGCATTGTTTTTACTGTGCTTTGGTTGGAGATAACCTATTTCCTTGGATTTAAAGACTTAAAATAAAATAGTGTCCTTTTTCTTATATAATATTGGCAAATGAGGCATGCACACACTCCATACTCACTCTGTACCCACTCTATCTTTGTGGCACTGGCAAACCTTTGCTCTTGCATTTTCTTTGTATAGAGAACTCGGAAAATTATCAGTTATAGATCTTCAGTATTCACTGACATCTCGTTACTATCATGATTTTTCTCATCCTTAAAAGAGGAGAATGAAAATAATTGAGTAGTCTTTAGCATAAAACTTCTTTGATTGACCTGTGTGTCGAATCATGTAAATTTTTTTCTGTCAATCCCATCTATGCTAGCATACAAATAGTTGTACCGATTATCAAGCATTGATTTTAAGGACTGTGGTTTTTATGATTTAATGGTAGTTGCCTTTGATGTTAAAACTTTTCAATATTTTACCCCTTAAACTGTTTTTATATTTTATCATGCAGAAACGGTATGAAGACATTCCTGTGCTAGGGCAAAGACCATCAGAAGAGTGAATTGTTCGACCATTTGGTCAGCCATTTTGAAGTTTAATCATATTCATGGAAATTTCTAGTGAATATCATGAACTGGAAGTAGTTTCCATTTTTGCAATAAGTGCCAAATACTGGTCTCTTTTTCAGTCTTAACTCTCATGCTTGGTTTTATGAACTGGCCACTGGGAATATAAAACACTAGTGTGGGCTTCTGTTTTTTTTATTGGAACCATTTGTTTTATTGAAACATTGTGTTATTGAAACCGTTGGCGTTTGAGCTTATTTTTAGCAGGATGGTTTCATTGAACATCACTTAGGAGAGTTTCAATTCTCTCAGTAGAATGGGAATACTGCATCTCTAAAGGGAGTTTGCTTTGTGACCAATCTCCTATGCAAGAAGTTAAAGAGTAAAAATAATAAAGAATGAAATGCAGAAACATTTCTCCATACTCTTCAACTCCACATAATTTTTTGGGTCAGTTGAAAGAGTAAATTTGCACTTTAGTTTGAGTAAATAACTTAATTTAAGTCTTTATATAAAAGTAATTTCTATAAAGTAACTTATGAATACATTATTTTATATATAGATATAAAATAATAAAAAAAATTATTTCAATTATTTGAAAAGTGCTTTTAGAGAAGTCAAATATTCTGATTTCTTTAAAAGTACTAAAATAACTTTCGGAGAAGTTATAAGTTGTATAGCCAAACATGACATAATAATTTTTTACAAGTTAAAAGTTAAAAATAGTGAGAAACACTTTAATCCAAACATATCTATAGCTAGCTAAGGTAAGGTATATATCCAAATTTTCCCTCTAATTAATTAGTAATGTTACTAGCTGGTTTGGTGAGTCCCGAGGTTGCACTTTGGAAAAGGGAGCTAGAGTGTGTGGAGTACCATTATTTTCTAGTTACCAAAAACAAAATCATATAGTTAAACTATTTTGGAAGGTTTTGGATTTAAGTCTTATAAATTGCCGCAAGAAAAAGTGTTTCCATAGTTTTACTTCCAGTCTCATGTCTTAATACAGTCATTAAATTATTTATATATATTATATTATATTATAATTATAATGAAAGATGCATAGATCAGCTGGCAGAGCCTCTACTAGCTTAATTAAAGGTCTCATGTTTAACTATGCAGTTGTGTATCACTTTAGTGATCATATCCATCTTAGCACGTTTTCCTCTAGCAGTCAAAATAATAATGATAATAAAGTAAAGATATTGTATTCTAGTTAAATTTTATATATATATATATATATATATATATATATATATTATTTTGAAATCTAAGTTAACTATAATTTTTTTTATCATTCAGGCAATGAGTGGGTTTTATTATGTCCAATATCAAGAGAGGAGTCGAAAACTGGAAATATATTTTAATTATTTTACTGTTTATAAAAAGGATTTACTTTTCATCTATTAATAATGTACATTTTTTTACACGGTCATCAAATTATGTGCTATCATATCAATTATTATTATATTTTCTCTTTCTCACTATCTAAAAAATCATACATACAGAATATTTTAATTGAATAATAGTATATCAAAATTAAACTCTTATCAAAAACAATTTCATTCATGGGATGTACACAAGAATCTCCACCTTTTTTAGGATCCTTCCTCCTCCTTTTATTTTTTTAGTCAGATTAATCATGGTAAAAGTTTCACAGTTTATTCTTTGATTTGTGGGGAGAGGCCCCGCTTGTTCGTAATGATGATTAACTAGTATAATTGGGCCATGGCCATCTATACCTCGTTGAGTTAGGTTGCCTGAGTTGTTTTTTATTTCTGGGCCTTAAGGCCTTCCAACGTACCCAAAAATATCTCATTAAAATAAAGAAAAAAAATGAAAACGGACCAAACCAAACGGTTCTATATATTTGTGATTTGCACAGCACGCTAGGGTTTGTCTTGGGACTCCGGGCGGCTAGGGTAATGCACGCTCGCTCTTCTCCTTCTTCTACTTAGGTTTAGCTCTCTCAACTTTTCAATTCTCTGTTCTAATCGTTTTCTCATTCTGTTTTCATCCCCAAATTTCAGATCAATCTTTGTTCCACCACCTGAAACAACAACCCTCAGCGTTTCACCATGAGGTACTTCTTTTTTCCCTCATCCCATCAAATCGTTGATTCATAAGCACTATTTCATTTTTCACAACTAATAGTTTTTTTAATTCAATTTTATTTGTATGACAATGTTAAAAAGTTTGTGATGTATGATATTGATATGTACTTTTTCTTTTTTAAATCGGACAGTAAGCTATCGAGCGATGCACTGAGAGAGGCCATTTCTCAGGTCGTTACCATGGCTAACGAGAAGAAGCGCAATTTCACTGAGACTATCGAGCTTCAGATTGGTTTGAAGAACTATGATCCTCAGAAGGACAAACGTTTCAGTGGCTCTGTGAAGCTTCCTCACATTCCTCGCCCAAAAATGAAGATCTGCATGCTTGGTGATGCTCAGCACGTTGAAGAGGTTATTGTTATTATTATATGCTCTGTTTTCATAGTTTTAATTGTTGACGATAATAGTTTACCATGTTACTGCTAGTCTATGCTATGCTTAGGGTTTGAGGTTTTTTTTATTGAAGAAGGATTGGATTGTCTTGTTTTTTCCTTGAGTGTTGCATAGATTTTTGTTATTTACAATATGTCCGATATTTACCATAGGCTGAAAAAATTGGGCTGGACTACATGGATGTGGAAGCATTGAAAAAACTTAACAAGAACAAGAAACTTGTGAAGAAGCTTGCTAAGAAGTACCATGCTTTTCTTGCTTCTGAAGCTGTTATCAAGCAAATTCCTCGTCTTTTGGGACCTGGTTTGAACAAGGCAGGCAAGTAGCTTCACTTTGTATGATGTTGGTTCTCTTGGATTTTGTTCTTATTACAACGTTGTATGTTATAATGTGATTTCATTGTGTTCTGATTGATAACTAGTTGTTACATACATGTCTAGGAAAACTGTTCTTATCATGTAGTTGCCTACCTTCCTGTTTCGTGCATTTAGATTGAGGAGGAACTTCTTTATCAGCAATCTAAATATCATGATGTCTATTTGTTTTTCCTGTGAATAGAGTAAGCTGCGCTATTCTACGTCTGAGTAATTCTTCTTAATCATATTGTTGGTTAACTCAGCCGAAATTGCAATAGGTTGTGAATGCTGTTGGCCTTCCACTTTTTCCAACTCCATTTTGGTTCCATATGATATTTTGTAAATTAGAGTTAGGAAGCCGTTTATAGTTTTTGACCTGTTTCTACTGAGCCATGTAATAATGCCTCTTTGAGTAGCCCTATGAAAATCAATTTCATATGGGCTTAGTTAGGGGGCGCACATCAATCTGGACCAAATTTTGTTTGGTATCCTTTGTTGAGGGAGGCATTTTGAAGGGACTCTTCAGTTCCATTCCTGTAGTTCCTCAAGCAGCCTTTCACATTTTTTCTTCATTTTATTTATGTTTGTGAATGCTTCAATGGCTGACATTCAGTCTGTTATTTTGGGATAGTGCAATGTTGTCTGTGTATCTGACTATATTATGAACACATGATTGCAGGTAAGTTCCCAACATTGGTGACACATCAGGAATCATTGGAGTCAAAAGTTAATGAAACAAAAGCAATGGTGAAGTTTCAACTTAAGAAAGTCCTTTGTATGGGTGTTGCCGTTGGCAATTGCACAATGGAAGAGAAGCAGATTTTCCAGAATGTACAACTCAGTGTCAATTTCCTGGTTTCACTTTTGAAGAAAAACTGGCAAAACGTAAGTTCTGACTACATGTATAAATTTCAATTCAAATATACTAATAAGTTAGGATGAACGTAGCATTATTAATCTTAGTGTGGTGTGTTTATCTCTGTTGGCTATTAACATATTTATTTCTCTTTTGTACGTAACAGGTGAGATGCTTGTACCTGAAGAGTACTATGGGGAGCGCCATCCGCGTGTTTTAGATTTATGTATCTTTTGAAAAGGTTGGGGGTGATGATTAGCATGGGCTTAAGCTTCTTATGGTTGTTAACATATAAGCCAGACATTTTTTTTGTGACGGTTAAATGTCCCTTTGATTTTCTTCAGATTATTTTTATATCAATTTTGTTAGATATTTTCTGGTTATGGTTATCAACATGTTATAACTTCATCTGTCGATTTTATTTGATGTTTGAGAACCAAGTAGTTGGATGTCAAACCAATATTTACAGCTTTTTTTTTTATTCTCCGTTTACAGTTTATTCTGATCAATTTCTAGTTGTGGCCCAAAATGTTTTCTTTTCTTGGTCAAGGTGGCCGAATGCGCTATTGATCTTAGGTGTAAACTTACTGATAGTCTTGTCTTACTCGTTGTTGTGCTTAGCTTTGATACTCTAAAAGTTTCTGAAACGTATTCTTGAGTCTCGACCCCTTAATTACTTGATCAAGCAACTTATCTTTCGACCCAAGGCTTGGACTTTTGCCATCTGGCAAGATTGTGCTATCTCACCGTTATTGGATGAAAGAATGTGGTAATAGTACTCCTGTCAGAATATTGTCATATCAATGAAACAAGTAATGTGGCTGTTAATCTTGCTTTTGAGGAAATGAAAAAAATAACTTCATTTTAAGTTTGGAAATTCTTTATAGTAGTAAGAGGATGTGATGAAAAATTTGCATTTTTTAAGGTTTGTTAGTTTCAAAATATAGTTTCATTACGTGATTCAAAAAATGCTATCAGCAAATACGATTAACTTTCACTCTGCTACTTGTAATTCTAAAGTCGCCAGAAGATCAAAATTGTATTCTCAGTTTTAACTTTCTTTTGGTGCTTATTTCAGTTTAAAAAGGAATAAGAAAACAGACTATATCAGCAATACAATCTCATTTGCTTGCGAGCCCCTATTGTAAAGTAATAAATTTGACTAACAGTAGTAGAGTTCCTTGGTATTAGAACAGGCTACATAAATTGCCTTATTACTAGTACAATTTCATGTTACACTCATCATTATACAAGCAAAATAAAAATTATCATCAGTTTGATCAATCGCGTACAAAAATCATTAATAATAATTTAATTTAATTTAGTTCACAAGGATTATAAAAAGGAAAAAAATATATCTGAGCTGTGATGGAGAGTCAGGAGGGACCAGCAAAATCTACTGTTTCACCATGAAGGAAACTTTACAACTGCAACCGCCAACTGCACTGGGGTTTTCAGTAACCTACAAATGAAACAAGAAGCTGACTATATATTCCTCAAGAAAGCAAGAATAATGACATTTGCACGTACACATTCACATTCACATTCACATACAAAACAGGGGCCACTCCTTGTAAACCGCACACAATTCTTTTAAGGATGTACGAACAGGCATTATTTTCCAAGAAAAATGATACCATGAAACATAAAACATTTTCGGGAAGTTATGCTAAAGTTCATAGAAAAATCTCCTAGGAGAATACATCTTAAGACACTTGTTCCTTAAGAATTGCCATATTTATAATAAGAAAATGCTTAATGATACGAACATTTTGCATGAAATCTAAACATTTCACAATGAAGTCGTTAGACTGAGTCTGCCATCCATGGCCTAAGATTCAATTCTCTCCCAAAATTCAATTCTCCTCTTCCACTGTACCCATCCTTATTAAGGTTCTCTCCTGTTCACATGGCATATTTTCCTAAACATGACATGATTTCCCCCTCCATAGTCTAGATGTCAGATGGACATTTTGTTATGCTCATTTTCCCCTGTAACCTCCCTATCTTTACAACCTTTTTATTCATACAAGTCAAACTAACAACACTCACTTCTAAGCCTCTCTAAACCACCGGGTGGATTCTTGATATATGCCATGTGTGCCAATTCTTGAAGTGGCTTTAGTTATTTAGGAATTGGATTAGGCCTTTTATTTGAGTCGGCCATTGAAACAAGTGGAAGGATGGAAAAACTAAAAAGGAAAAACATCTAAGCTGTGACCATATGTTCAAGCTGGTCCAAAGTGTATCAAAGTCTATGAAAATAATCAGATACATAAGGATACATATCCATGTCCTATCTCCTTTGAGTGTTTATGTTTAGCACATGTAGTATGTGAGTCTTATGAGTTACATGGACATGCGAAGTGAAAAGGAATAAATGTGAAGATAGTTTTGACTTACTACAAAAGCTGAACGGATTAGCTCCTCAACATAATCAACAGTTGCACCTTTCACAAAATCATACGAAATGTCATCAACGATGAGTTTAATTCCTTCCTTCTCAAAAACTCTGCAAATATGATAAGGAGAGTAAGTTGTCAAAGTCAAGGGTTTAGCATGTTCCTGCCCAGGACTCAAATAGCAATCATATCATCGGTGAAATTTCACTGGTAAAAAAGGGAATACCTGTCATCTGAGTTGATTCTGTCATCCAGATTGAAAACATACTGAAATCCAGAACATCCACCAGTTTCCACACTCAGACGAAGCATTTTGCCATCTTTTGATGGTTCACTGGCTTCCAGTTCTTTCATTCGCTGATTCAATAAGTTGCAGAAATGAGTTAATGTTAACTATATGTAGCTCCTAACTTCATCCAGCATAGTAAAAAACAAAGGGGAGAAGATCAATCTATCAAGCCAAATGTAGAAATACAATCCATCATAAGGGACCAGTCAAGCAAGATTTTGAAATGCATTAACTGCTAAATGCAATTAAATACCATGTAATAATAATCAGCCAAAACAAACTGTGTTAACAAGATGTTTACACAACAGACAAGGAAGAATTGGAGATCTAGGAGCACTTCACTTTCTCTCATTTTTTTTTTAAACAGGTCAGATTTTCGAGGTGAATCCGTCATGCTTGGATAACAAGTTTATGCTTGTTGCAACATGACATTGCAGAACACTAAATGGAATAGTTGACATTAGCTAACCAGGTAACCTAATTGCTACTATAAAAATTGGACAAAAATAAATTAAAGAGAACGGAAACTATTGAAAAGCATTACTGGTAGTGTGTGTTCCTCCAGAATAAGCATGGCATTGATAAAAAAAATACCCTAATAGTTGAACCCCCAAATTTTGAGTTATGAAACACAAATCAAGGTACAATTCAGAAGACACTACACAGAGAGACAATGACAGAAAACAGAGGAACGATGTTGTGTGCTTGTACTGTAGTGTACGCGGTACATCACAAATAAAAAATCCTACTTTCAAAATACATAGCAGTGATAATGAATAGAGACAAATTGCACGCAAAACAAAGTAGGATTGAACCGTTGCTTTTGTTTCCCTTTGGTTTTATTTACGAAAAACGTTTGAGATAAAAATAGCTGGATCCCAAATTTACTTATCTAGAATTAACAAGATGAGAGGAGGAATGAATGAGAAACTGGGAAGATTCGAAAGTAACCACCACAACAGAAAACATAAAACAAGAGGTGGAGAGAGAGAGAGCATACTCGAACACAGTTTTCGGTCATGTGAATCGGCTCCACCGAAGAAGAAGAAGAAGGAGTGGCATGGTGAAGAACAGCAGCAGAGGACGAAGAAGAAGCAGAGTTGATGAGCCTCTGGTTCTGTCGGAATCGCGCAGCCAGGTATGGAGCTAGCCTTCGAATCAGTGACGTCGACATCTCTCTATCTCTCTCTCTCTCTATGGAACCATCGATCAAAGAAGAATTATGGCTTCGTTCGTTCGATACCTTCTTCTCTATTCCTCTGCGATACAGAGCCTTTGGTTTTGCCCTTCAAAAATTCCCCGTTAAGATTCGGCCACGTCATCAAACATATAATCAAACGGTTCATAATTTCCCAGCCATAAAAAATAATTAAAAATAAAATAAAATTACTATGAAGAACCATATAAAAGAGTTGGTACAAGGTACACGGAATCTCACAGTGCCGTTGTCTGCGATAACTGATCAGAGAGACACCAACGTTGTTTTGTTTGCGTTGCTTGCTTGGGGCTTTTGCAGATCCTCCGCTGTTATTCCGTAGTAAGAACCCTCAAAATTTCCAAAATTCTCTTTCATTTTCTCACCAATCGTCACTCATTGGAGTCTGGATTTCATTCTTCATATATCTGCTTCTGGCCTTTTTTTTTCCTCTTTCTTGATTGATTTTGTCATTTGGCCATATTATATCATTGTTCTGGATTTATTGCATCACTTCACATCATGAATTAGGATTTAGGAGTGAGCAAAATCGATAATACTTTGGTAATCAGAAATCAGCTTAATGTGTATCTCTGTTAATTTACATAATCTGGTTAAATTCTTTTTTCTTGATTAAATCCTGTAGACTGCTATATTGATGATGCCTTTGCAGTTGCAGATAACCACTTTGACAAGCTAGTTCATAAGTAGCACTGGAGAAGATGCAAACCATTGATTCACATAATGTGGAACAAAAGTATACAGTTCGAAAATTGGAGATCTCAGACAAGGCCAAAGGTTTCATAGAGCTACTGCAGCAACTCAGTGTCTGTGACTCTGTCTCTGACAAGGAATTCGAGGATAGGTTTCATGAGCTCAGTGCCCTTGGAGATGACCATGTCATCTGTGTGATCGAAGATGAAGTTTCCGGAAAGATCATCGCAACAGGGAGTGTGTTCATTGAGAAGAAGTTTCTGAGAAACTGTGGCAAGGTAGGGCACATTGAGGATGTTGTTGTGGATTCCAGCACTCGTGGGAAGCAACTAGGAAAGAAGATAATCAACTTCCTCACAGGTCATGCTCATTCAGTGGGGTGCTACAAGGTCATTCTTGATTGCAGCCTTGAGAACAAGGCCTTCTATGAGAAGTGTGGCTTCAAGCAGAAAGAAATTCAGATGGTTAAATATTTTATTTGATCAGTAGTTCTTTTAGCACCCCTCAGTTTTCTCTTTATATGGTGCAACTTGTTTCCAGAATTACTGCAATTTGTACCCCTTTGGTTATGCTTTTTTCCCCCCCCCTAAAGTTGGGGTAAAGTACATTATCATTATTGTTCATTTTTCAACTCAGTCCAACAACTTTCTTGAGGATTTCTTGGTTCAATAGAAATTAAACCTTTGAAAATCTGTTTGGAAATCATATTACCATCTGTTTTGCATTGCACCATTTGTGTTTGCAGCACAAATAAACATACAAATTTGCAAATTCTGTGCAAATTTAAAATACATACATCTCCTAGTACAATTGTAAATCACTAAAACTACTTCATACACATATGAAGCTACTTGCACATTACCTTCATTTCATGCTCCATCTGACTATACAGGAAAATGAATCTGAATTTTGTTAGGTTCAGTTTTCAATCATTCATAATCACATATCCCATGCTTCAATCATTACTGAAAACACCGAGTCAAACCTTAAACACTTGTACTTTCAGTGATCAAGTTTGTTAACGTGACGGCGCTTAGAGTGTCGTCGACAAGTGGATAATCCATTCATCAGTTTATTGTATGAAGCAAGATCAGGTATGAATCCCCTATCCAACATTTCATTTACCACTGACTCTCCCTCAGTTCGATGCCCCTCTCCCATAAAACCAGTAACCAAAATTTTAAATGTCATGGCATCTGGCTCCAAACCCTTGATTGAAGCAAGTAATCTCAACTTGTTTGCTTCTTCTGTTCTTCCCACATTACAAATACCTTGAAGCACAGAATTGAAAGTCACAACATCTAGCACCATACCCTCTTTAAGCATCTTTTCCACCAATCTCCAAGCTTCTTCAGTCTTTCCCAGTTTTCTCAACCCATCAACCATCACAGTGCAAGCAATCAAGCTCGGAACACATCCATTTTCCCACATCTCATAAACAAGCTCCAATGCCCTAACAGCATCTCCATTCACACAAAGAGCCTCCACCAAATCAAAGTAATCATATCCTTTAGGCAAAACACCCCTTTTGGAGAAACCAACCAACATCTCACACGCCTCCAAAACCCTACCTTTCACACAAAGCCCATGAACCAGGATCTCACAAGTCACATTGGAGAATTGGCACCCCAGCTCAATCATCTCATGAGCCATCTCAATCCCTTCCTCAACCTTCCCTTCCCTGAACATACCCTTAATCAAAGTATTAAAAGTAACCACATTTGGCTCACACCCCATCTTCCCCATCTCCTTGAAAAGCTCCAATGCCAACTCAAACTTCAAATTCCTACAATAACCACTGATCAAAATGTTGAAAGTGAACACATCAGGCCTAACCCTATCCCTAACCATGTCACCGTAATAAAACTCCAGAGCCCTATCAAGCCTACCCCATTTCACAAACCCATGAAGCAGAGCATTACAAACCGCGACATTGGGCCTCCCATCAATCAACCTCCGCATGCAGTTAAACGCGAAAACGGCGTCGTCAAGTTTTCCGGATTTGCAGTAAGCGTTGATGGCGAAACGGAAAATGGGTTCGGTGTGGGGGCAGGAGAAGATGGTGTTGGAACAGGGGCAAGGGTTGGAGGAGATGAAGTCGAGGAGGGAGCGGAGTTGGAGGAAGCGGTGGGAGAGGGAGAGGATTTGGGCCATCCAGAGGAAGGTGGAGTGGGTATGGCGGAAGGAGTCGACGGAGGAGGCCCAGGTGAAGATGTGGAAGTCGTAGTGGGAGAAGGAGGGGTGGTGGTGGAGCTTTGATTTGAGGAAGTGGAGGAGTGAGTCAGGGGTGAAGGGAGGGGTGAGGTGCGATTTGAGGAAGTCGAGGAGGCGGTGGTACTGGGAGGGTGCGATTGGGGTGAGAGTCAGTGTTGGTGGTGGCGGTGGGAGACAAGGCTCTGGTGGTGGTGATGGGAGGGGAGGGTTCGGGATCGGAGACTGTGGTGGTGGCGGCGGTGGATATGGTGACTGTTGCGGCGGTCTTGCGACTGGTTTCAGCATCTTCTTCAGCCCCATTCCTCACTCACTCCTCGCAACTCAATGGAAAACTCATCAAAAGAAAAAGTAAATAAATTAGATTCAGTAAAAATCTGGAATTGAAACGAAAACTCAGATGAAAAGAAAAAATGGAAATGAATTTTGTTTTATTTTTTATACAAAATTTTAATATTTAAAATGAAAAGTGACAAAAGTCCCAAATTTGTGTAATTATGTGTAATTTCATGTTATTATGTGTAATTATTTCTATTAGTTATCCACATTGTAGTCATTCTATTATCATCAATACCACAATTATTTGAAAAATGTTTTGTATATACCACTTATAAGTATTGTGTAAATTATGTGTAATTTCTATTATTATACTTTTTTTATTATTATTATAATGAAGCCATGACTCACGAGTTACGTGGTATTGTTGTTATTATATTTTGAGAAAAGTTTATTGAACATCACAATCAGATATTATATATTATATGTAATAATCAAATTTATTAAAATTGTTAATTTATTTTTTAGATTTTAATATTAATCTAATATTTTTAAGAGTTGAATTAATAATTTTAAAAAATTGAATTATTGCATATAGAGAAATGATTTGTGTACACCACAAAATCAGCCACAATCAACCACCATATGTAATAATCTGTAATAATCCAACATTTTAAAACTAGTAATTCAACTTTTAAAGATGTTGAATTATTAATGTATACTAATAAAAGTTGGATCATTAGTTTAAAATATTGGATTATTACACATAGTGGCTGATGGTGACTAATATTTTGGTGTATTACTATATGACTGATAAAGGATGATTTTGTGATGTATATAGATCATTATTTTATTTTTATTAGTATTATATTATATTATTATTGTTATTAATTGTTACTATATAAATAAAAGATACGCTAACGAATAAATAAAATATAGTTTAGATATGTAAATGATAGATTACATGGATAAACCAATAAGAAAAAGTACAATATTTAACAATGCGGATGTTGGAAAAGTAATGAAGTTTTTAATTTGGGCATAGAATATTACTTCTTAAAGGTCATATAGGATCTCATATTGGTATTGTCATCAATTTTTTGAATATGGCTTCAATACATGGACTTCTCATTTGGAAATCGCTCAAATTACGCTGAGATCCCTCATCAAATGTTGTTGCAGCAACGTTCAAATCAAACTCACGTTGTATTGATTGAGCAATATTAATTCTATCGGTGTCAAAGACACCAATTATACCACGAAAAATATTATTATCCCCAACCAGAAGACTTATTTATCATCATGTGACTGCAACCTTCACCAGCATATTGAGGTTGTGATTGTTGCTCCAACAATAGCCAGTCGGCTGCAGATACCATTCAATATACTCAAGGTTTGGCACATGATCTTCAATAGGAAACCGCTCTAATGTACTTTCATTACGACTAAGCCACATCGTCAACCACTCTTCATGAACATTTTTCCAATTAATCACACCTCTTCTATTCCGTAGATCTAGATTGTGGTTTTGACCTAAACAACGATGGGAAGACAAGCATAAATTTTGTAATAGTATAACACAACCAGAAATTTTGTCTGTATATGCTTGAGACGCACAATCAAGTCCACGATACAACATGGTAAGACAAGCAGAGCCCAAACTATAACCTCCGATCTCAAGTATTTAGTATGCGCCCAACTACTACTTTTACCCGGCAATATGTTTTTTCCTAACAAACGCATAATATATGCACGAATATAATGTCCAACACCCTCTTCTGAATTTAACTAATTTGAATTTAAAATGCGTGTAAGCCACGTTATGGATATTTCACCAACTCTAACATCTACAGCTTGGGGAACGACTCCAAGTAGCTCTTGACATGAAATTGATATTGCATTGCGATCGGAATTTGTAGTTCCAATAACAGGATATCCTCGAACATGAAGTCCCATTAAAATGACAACATCTTCAAGAGTAACAGTACATTCACCAATTGAAAAATGAAATGTAGGTGTCTCGGGCCTCCATCTTTCAACGAGTGCACTTGTCATAGCCCAATTCGTTTCGACGTTGCAAACTTGTGAAACACGTAAAAGATCAATGTGCTGTAATTGATCCCATACTATTTGCTCCGGTGCCCACATCATATGACGGGGTTTCATTACCCGTAAAATCTAAAATAAAATTTAAAATTATATATTGATCACATTAATAAATAAATAATTAAAAATAATTTAGAAATACTTACCTCATTCTGACGGATAATTTCTGAAATATGCTTAGAAGGATCCATGGTTGTATCTTCCTTCATTTTTTTTTTTCTCCACCAAAGAACTCTCTCAAAAAAAATAACAATAATAAAAAAAAATTGAAAATTTAGTGATGAAAATATGCTGGAGGTTTTTCTCACTACCTCGGTTTCTCTTGAAAGCAAAACACATTGGTGGCCGGGAGAAGCACCGCAAATAGGGTGTTGGAGGCAAGCAGAACACTTAGGTTTTATAGAGGGGAAAATCCGCCAAAAGCCGGTTTTGGTGCTGTAGAAGGGGGACACGTGGCGGTTTTCAGCTGCTGAAGAAGGAACGGAGCGGCGTGGTGCGCATGCGCTGGCTCGTCAGGCTTTGTCTGGCACGGTCATGGCGCGTCCATGGCTTCGCGTGCAGCTTGTTGATGTGACTAGTCTTCCCACTGAAACACCGCCTAGAGCGGTTTTCCGCTGCTGCAGACGAGGTCTCCACGTGACTCCTGGCTGGCTTCTGTGCATTCACGTGGCAAGGGTTGTGGGAGATGAACTCGAGGAGGGAGCGGAGTTGGAGGAAGCGGTGGGAGAGGGAGAGGATTTGGGCCATCCAGAGGAAGGTGGAGTGGGTATGGCAGAAGGAGTCGACGGAGGAGGCCCAGGTGAAGATGTGGAAGTCGTAGTGGGAGAAGGTGGCGGTGCGAGACAAGGCTCTGGTGGTGGTGATGGGAGGGGAGGGTTTGGGATCGGAGACTGTGGTGGTGGTGGTGGTGGATATGGTGACGGTTGCGGCGGTCTTGCGATTGGTTTCAGTAAAAATTAAACGGAAAACTCGTCAAAAAAATAAAAGATTCAGTAAAAATCTGGAATGGAAACGGAAACTCAGATGAAAAGAAAAATGGAAATAAATTTTATTTTATTTTTTATATAAAATTTTGATTTGTGACACAAATAAATGACAAAAAATAAAATAAAAAATATCTGGAAATAGGTGCTATATGCGTATTCTAGTTGTGCCGGGAAAAATCGTAACTACTAGTGGACCGAAGCTACTGTGACTTGTGAGTGTTCACTGAAATTCAAATCAGAGGGGAAGAGGAAGAAGAAGGAGCTGCGTCGCGAATCGAATACAATTGCAAAAGCAACATGGTTCTTCTTTGCGGCAACCCCTCATCTCTTTCTCTGCAACCGAGAATCGCGGTTCCGATTCCGAGGAAAACGAACAAGCCCTCGTCGATTATCACCAACTCTGCTTCTTCCGGCGAGAGAATAAGCAGGAGGCAGCGAACAACAACAACAACCTTCTCGCCCTTTGAAGCTCGAATCTCACTGATCTTCGCCCTTGCTTCTCAAGCTACCTCTCTCTCCCAGCGACGTAAATGTCCATAAAACAAAACGTTCTTCTATTCTTTTGTCGTCAAATTCCCCTTTCTCATCCACCTCAATTTTCTGGTTAACTCTCGTTTTGCTTAATGTGTCGCAGTTCTAGCTGACGCGGTTACTGAGACTGCAAAGTACGTGTTTCCGAAGAGATTTGAAAGCCGCACTCTCGAGGAGGCGTTGATGTCGGGTATGCTACTGTTGTGTGTATTCTTGTTCCGGTTAATTTCCATTCCCAATTCAATCGAGCAATTGCAATTCATTCCTTCCTTTTTTAATTATTGACCTTAATTAATTATTTCGGTGCTTGAGCTTTGTTATACAGTTCCCGATCTTGAGACTGTCAAGTTCAAAGTTGTGAGTAGAAAGGATCAGTATGAGATCAGGGAAATTCAGGTATATACATTTTCTGCTTCATATTATGGGGCTAAGTGCATTGCCACTCTGCCAAGGAATGTGATTTTGATGAATATCTGTGCAGCCTTATTTTGTGGCGGAGACTACAATGCCTGGGAAGAGTGGCTTTGATTTCAATGGTTCTTCGCAGTCCTTTAATGTCCTAGCTGAGTACCTTTTTGGTAAGGTAAAATTTATATAGTTTAGAAATGAAACTAGATTTGCTGTGAGTTTCAGAATTTTGCTGGGTTGCTTTTGATACAAAAGAGGAGTTATAGATGCTGTGTTGTTGTTCTGATGGTAGAATACAAGGAAGGAGAAAATGGAGATGACTACACCGGTTTTTACAAGTAAGAATCCATCGGATGGGGTTAAAATGGAGATGACGACTCCTGTGTTAACAACAAAGGTGAGAATGCTGTTTACATTGATTTTCTGAAATATCTTCTTTTACAGTCTTTATCTTGGTACACATTTTCTGCAAGGTTAGTATATGTAAAAGCTCAAGTGGGACATGTTCCTATTTTATGATATTTCAAGTGTAGTAGTGTACTAGTGTCTTGTTGCATTGCCCTTAACTATGTGGATTTTGTTATATTATCATTTGCAAGTTCTAAATTTGATGCTGTTGTAGCATTGTTCATATAACAGTTATTTCTTCAATATATTTTTAATTTTATGATGTTTAATGCATTAATGGAATTATTCTAGACTGAAGATCAAGATAAATGGAAAATGTCATTTGTCATGCCGTCAAAGTATGGTGCTGAGTTGCCCCTGCCTAAAGACTCATCTGTGAGGATTAAAGAGATTCCCAGAAAGATAGTTG
The DNA here is from genome assembly GCA_013621005.1 of Aeschynomene evenia. Classification (NCBI taxonomy): domain Eukaryota; kingdom Viridiplantae; phylum Streptophyta; class Magnoliopsida; order Fabales; family Fabaceae; genus Aeschynomene; species Aeschynomene evenia. The sequence goes on from CM024268.1 coordinate 2,942,973, forward strand.
CTGTAGTTTCTTTCTCAGGTATGGTCTTGCCTTGATGCTTCATATAAATATTTTGTATGCAAGTTTATTTTTCCCCCTTCATAAATATTTGGATTCATTTATTTTGTATATTGTATGCTTCATTATAAATGCAGAAACTGGAGGGAGCTCATATAATATACAAAGTTGGCTTAGTAGATCATACGAATATTTGGATGCATTTATTTTGTATATTGTCATCCTGATGTGTTCTATTTTTATTTCAATACAATGTTGGTATGATTGAACATGGCTCTTGTTTTACTCACCATAAATATAAAGTTCAAAATGCGTAAATTAGAGTCAGACTCCTATAAATGTTTGTATTCATCATAAAATGATTAAAGATTGTCTGAATTTTGGTTAAAATCCTCAATAAAATATGTAATTTTCGTTCCTTTGTTCTGACTCAGGTTTTGTGAATGATGAAGAGGTTAAGCAGCGGGAACTGAAACTTCGAGATGCTTTGAAAAGTGACACACAGTTTAAAATTAAAGAGGGAACTTCAGTAGAAGTTGCACAGGTGAGAATGAGAGAGATCCTTAACGCAATCTTTTAGTTAAAGGTCTCTGATTTTGGCGTACCTGTTGAACTTTGTCTTCATTTGTCATGTACTCTATCATTTGGTTGCAGTATAATCCACCATTTACTCTTCCGTTTCAACGGCGTAATGAGATTGCATTGGAGGTGGAACGGAAAAATGAATAGGAACAAAATTAGCCAGTTTACAATCTAGAGGTAAATTAAAATTTTCATCATTCCTATTATATGTTGTAAATACTACCCTGTTCAATATCATATGAGTCGGACAACAATATAAGATCTTTCGTATTCAATTTTGGTGCTTGTCTTTTTTGTAAATATAGCATGTTTGACAAGTTTACAATCAAATATATATAAGATATACCAATTTCATGTATGTTCTGAATATGATGTTGTAAGAGCGTGACATGTTATGATAATTACATATGAATTCTTCTTAGAAAGTTACTTATATAGATAGATGGATCTAGAAGACCCCTATGTCACATAAGTTTATTAATTATTGAGAGATAAGAACCCCTAACCATGTAGAAGGGAAATGGATGAAATCACTTTGGCGGGGGATACAAAAATCGATGTGGCTGAGCAATGTTCTCTACTTTCTTGGATCTATTTGATATGGATGCAGAGCATGCATTAGCTGCCACATGAAGGAATGTTGCAGATGCACGCATGAGAGTGAGAGGGGAAATTGTTAGTTATTTGTATATATAGGAAATCTGTACAATATAGTGTCTAACTGTATACACCGAAAAATGTAAATCCTTGTGACTCATGAGAATAATGAACCAAAGGAAGATATTCAGAGCTTCTGTTGTTTCTTCCTTTTATCTCTTATATTTTTCTCTCTAGGAGGACTCCTTGCCTCGAACGAACCCATCCCTTTCCCTAAGACCATTACTGACCTTCTTCTGAAATTTCCAATATAAGTTGGGGGAAGTTGGGTCTGGCTTTATTTTTTGGTAACAGTACTGTTCCATTTGTAATTGGAGGAACCTCATGGGTTATTATATAAATATTGCAAATGTGTATTTTATTTATATTTAGGTAGGTATTGCTGAAAAGTGGGAGGTTGAGGCTACAAGTTTTATAGGGGTGTTTGGATCTTCTCTTTTCCTCCCAAAAAGCAAAAAAGTGTATCTAGATTTCCTTTTGGTAGGATTTTTTCAAAATCGGCGTCTCATTAACCTTCTATATTTTTCCTTCTTGTTTTCCTCACTTTATTGGTTATTTCGATCTTTTGTGCCTTGTCATTTGCAACATGCTTTATCTTTAATACATGACTCACAGGAGAATTGAGCTTGCTCAATTGCTATAGTATCTTTAGAATGCGATTTGTGTTCTCAATAATCACTTCTGTAAGCTTATCCTTTGAAAAAGCAGCAGAAAAGTTTATCATTTTACAAGTATTATCGTGAAAGGCTGAGAGGAACAAGTAGAAGATTTGTTTAATAAACGATGCTGATAGTTACTACTCAAGAATAATGAAGTTTTAGATCTAAGTTGCTGAGATTAAATCTTAATTACTGTAAAAGATAACATGTATATAGTAGAGATGGAAGACTTACAGCGAATGTAGACAATTTATAGCAGTTGACCCTTCTCGTTTAAATCATGTATCTAATAGATTGTTTGTTAATTAGTGATAAGAAAGTGATTATTGCGATTGCTACAGCAGTGGAAGCAATGATGCAGCACCATTATAAACATAATATTCAACTCAAGTGTGGATGGCAAACATCATCATATTTTCACCATTACTGGTGAATGCAGCTTTACCTTCCATGCTGGGCGGTTGTGGTTAATTAGAAACCAAAGAAAAGATGATTATAAGATTATAACATATTATTCTTATGCATGTATTTTATGAAAATCCAAATTAATTAAGTTCAATTAATAACCATCAAGCATGCACTTTCTGTACAGCTTGTCCTACCACCTCACCAATACCATCCTCTTACTGTTGCTTCCTTTCTTTTTAAGCTATTAATCTAAAGTGATTAACTGATTGTGTTGGAGTTTGAAGCCTGAAAGGCTCACCTGTGCTTTTATTTTTGTATTTATTTATTTATTTCATATGAGAAATTAAGGTTCAATATGAAAGGATACCCCTTTTTAAGATTAGCAGCAACATGCAAGAAATGAACAAATTCTTTTCTGTCAAGAACTCAAGATTATTATTTGATCTTACTAATTAAACCAAATCTTTTTGTCATGTAACGTCTCAAGTACTGTTTTTTCTGCATGCAATGCTGCATAGCCACCTTCCCTTCAAGGATTATATTTGAAAGAGAGAAAAAAAACAGAGGAAGATGATTAGGTAGAATAGCTGATATAGACCCTAATCAATAGATAAAACATGTTCACTGATCAACATGTTTTATCTGTTGATGATGTCAGTTATGTCATGAACCACGACCCGTGACGTGAGTTTAAAGTATGGATAGATGTTGCAGAGACTTATCTTACTTTGTGCTGATATTTAACTTTTATCTGATGAGGATCAGAACAAGAAGGTAGGACTGAATATAAACATCTTAATCATGCAAAACGTTAATAAACATTTCTTCAGTTCTGCTCAGAATTTCAAACTGTTAGATAGCGACCCAACAAATGGTATTTCATCTAACAAAAAAATAAATGTTTTATAATTTTCCTTCTTATATTTTTTTTAATGATGAATTTCGTTACTTGCATATGTAGTTTAGTTGAGTTTAATGAGACTGTAAAAGAAGATGCTGAAGACTGAAGTGAAGAGTGAGGTATAGGTTTTTCTTTTCTCTATGTATTTATGTATATCTGCATACTGTTACACTGTATTGAGCATGTTAGAAATATTAGATATAGAACCTTCATCTATGAGATGGTTCAATATCTAATAAGAAACAAGACACTACAAGAAGGGAGAAAGAGAGATAAAGTATCGAAACTTAAAAAACATTGCTAGTTTCCTTCGGGTATGCTTTCTAATGCTGGTCTCCATCCTTGAGAACCATCCTCATCACACTTTTTAGCCAAATCTTCTCCATCATCTACACCCTTTTCACCGTGAACTAGTGAAGATAACATGGTTTCAACTGAAATCCCTCCCTTCTGCAGCATATCCCTCAGTTCCTGCTTACTAATAACAACCTTAATCCTAACCACGCTACTTTCCTGTACACCTTGGACTTCTGGTTCCGCAAACCTCACCTTCTTGCCGGATTTCGGCGATGGAGGTGGCACTGGCAGAGGTACTAGGTAGTATAACTGCCCGCTGAGCAATCTAGTGTTTGGCTGAAGATGTCTGAGAGCTTGTAGTGAGTCAGAGACTGCATGGCCTGAAAACTCTATCAGAACCTCCTCAACTTTGATGGGGTTTTTGTATTCAAGGATTTTCCCATCTGTTTTCATGATCCTCACAACTTTTTCTTGCACAACCAAGCAATTCCCCATGGCTGTTTTTTCTTTTTGAAGTGGTTGCTTAGTAAGCAAGATGATATATTACAGTGTTTGGCTTGGGCACTTCTCTGAATGCAAGAGGAGGAGTTGTGAGCCGTGAAATATTTAAACCAGGTGGTTATGCAAAATGCCCTCATTGGGTTTTAAATATTACGAGAAGACCCTTCTGTTGTCTTCTTTTGGAGTGCGGTTTAGTAGATAACTTTTTTGGTAATTACTCCCTCCGTTTTTTTTTAATTGTCCAGTTTTAAATGCGCGCGGATATTTAGAAAATGATTGGTGTTGTATAAAAAATAACAAAGAGTAAATTGGTAAAAGAGTAAAAGAGATTAGTGAGTAGTATTAAATAGGGGTAAAAGGGAGAGAAAATAATAAATTTTGTCTCAAAATTTGAAATGGACAATTAAAAAAAACAAGCGCATCTCTAAATTGGACAATTAAAAAAAACGGAGGGAGTAACTTTTTTGGTAAACAAAAATTGAGTTTAATTATTATGGATTATTTTTATGAGTTCAATTTTAATTCACAGTATAAAAAAATTTTACTTAAACATCCAATCATGGATTTACACATAAGTAAAAATTTTGAACTTAACCACTCATTAACTAAAAAGTCTCACAAATCAATGGTTAGTGTAAAATTGGTCATCTTATATTAATAGTTTATAGAATTTAAATCATAAATTTTAGGATGAGAAGACGTATCAATCCAAAAATTTGATGCACTAGGAACAAATTGAAATTATGTGATACTCTACTCTATGGTATCAACCCAATGTAGTTAATTTTGTTATTAAGTTTTTTAGTGAGTCAACTCGCTTAGTTCAAGTCAATGACTCACTATGTGCCCATGGCGGTTGTAAAGCGAGTGGGTTTAGACCGGACGGCCCACGCCAGGGCCCACATCACCATATCAGATAGGAAGAGCATGTTGGGATTGGGAGTGGGGCCCTTAAAAGCCCAAGTGGTTGACCACTTGTGCACTTTGGATTTTGTTGTGTTGACTAAAATGGCTGTGCCACATTGACTATTTGTGTCTCTTCTGATCCTCGCCCATTTTCTCTACTGTTACATCAAAATAATACTACTTGATTATGGTCGGCAACAAGTTCAAAAGCATGTTCCAAATTTTCCTCCTCTGTTTTGTGCCATAAGAGTTATAAAGCACATTGCTTTCTGAAGAGCATGTACTAGGCTAGATATGTACAAACTACATCAAAAAAATGAGGACAACAACGTAGTTGCTTATGTCACAGCTTCCAAAACAGTTCAAGTGCAATTGAAAAGTATGCTATGGCTCTATCAAATGTACTAAGTAACATATATGGCAGTGGTTTTCTCATATTTCAGTTGTTATAGCTAAGGTGCATTTTAAATGTGCAGAGATTGGTATGACGGTATTATTAGTATTGATAATCTTATAATTTCTATGGACATTGGTACCAAAATAAAAGACTTCTATTCTTCTAATTGATAAGTTAGATTTTGTTTTCTATTTTATCTAATTAATTACTATAATCATGGTATTAGAGGAAGGGGCCGGAATTGAAGTTAAGGTAGCGTTTGGTAGCTGTCCCAGGACACAAAAGACAGAGACTGAGAATGGCTAATTCTGTTTGGTTTATAAGACAGAGACACAGATGGACAAAAATTTGTGTCTCTGGACAGAAAAGACACAAAATTTGTGTCCACTTCAGAATGCAGGACTGAGAGGGACTAGAATGGACTGGTCCTTTTAATGAAATTTTATGACCAGTATACCCTTTATCACTTAATATAATTCTCATTATGTATCTCTAAGGTCATTTTTACATGTTTTTATATCATATTCACTATTATCAAACACAATACAAAAATATTTTGTGTGTCCTGTCCACTGTTACCAAACACCATATAGAGATACAGTCCACTTGTGTCTCTGTCCATTTGTTTCTCTATGTCTCTGTCTTCAGTGTCTTCAGCTACCAAACGCTACCTAAGTTAACAGGAAATGAGTGCCCCGTTGTGTAAACCAGAAGAAATGAATTGGAGTTCAATTTGCTATCACATCAAAAAGGGCTTTACGCAATACATAGCTTTCAATGTTTTAATTCAAACAATGATCAATGTTGAATGATGATTCGATATGACTCAAGTATCCTAAAGGCAAAAATAACTTTTTGGTCCGCTACCTTTATTTGCTTTTTGGTTTTAGTCCCATACCTTTTTTTTTTATGGTTTTGGTCCGGAACGTTACAAATCGTTAGTGGTTATAGTCCCCCGTCTCAACTCCGTGAGTGACATTAACGGAAAGCACTGATGTGGACTAAACGGTGCTTAGGTGTAGGCTTATGTGTCATCTGACGTGTTTGTGACCTCTCTCTCACTCCAAAATGACGTCGTTTTGGGCCAAAGAAAAAAATTAAAAAAACTATCACACCCTTAATTGTCCCCTTCTTCTCATCATCTCCACCACATCTTATCAGGATTTTCACTATCACCTTCCTCTCATCATCTCCACCATATCAAATTTATCACAGCAATATCATCACGAAAACTTCAAATCAAACCAAAAAAATATAATAGAACTTCATCACCATCTTTACCACCAACATCACAAAAACCAAAAATCAAACTAAAATATAACATAAACAACAAAAAAAATCTCTTCACCTAACCATCTTCATCAACATCAACAACAGCGGTCATTAGCACCACCACCACCACCTTGTAGGTGAGCCGTCCACTATCATCACCAGCGGGACCACCTTCGTCATGGCCATACTCCTCCATCTCCTTCAGCTCAGGCCTAACCCGACCCCAGTACCCAGTAATCGCGTGTCTGGATCCAAGCGGCGATAACGACGAGGGACTAAATCCTAGCCTCCACGCCTTCCTGGTGCAGTGCTCGAGCTCGTCATGCTCGTTCCCTTGAAGGCATGCCCTGAACGAGAATGGTTACGACCCTCCATCACGAGCTCCAGATCTGGCCACGATGCGCAAAACTGTCGCCACCTTAAGCTCATCTCCTTCCAGCCGTGAGGTGAGAAACCGAATGGATGGAGGTGCGAAACAGAGTCAAACGCAGAAAACAAATCTTGATGGAGAACGCGAACCAGAGAGTGTCACCACCGCGCTGAAAAACATGTACAAACTCAAGCTCAGATCTGAGCGACGAGATAGAAGCAAAAACAGGGATGATGTATTGTGATTTTGTGATTTTTGTGGATAATGGATGAGATTTGAACCAGATTTTTGTGCAAAAAATAATGTATGAAATTGGGGATTTAGGGATTTAGAATGTGAGTTGGTCTGAAACGACAACGTTTGGATGACATATATCACTTAGAGCCACATAAGCCTACACCTAAGGACCGTTTAATCCACATCAGCCCTTTCCGTTAATGTCACTCACGGAGTTGAGACGGAGGACTAAAACCACTAACGTTTTGTAACGTTCCGGACCAAAACCATACAAAAAAAAGGTACGGGACTAAAACCAAAAAGCAAATAAAGGTAGTGGACCAAAAAGTTATTTTTGCCTATCCTAAATAGTAAATAGAGACTCCTCCCTCTCAATGTTGTTTTCACTACATATTCAAAGACATTTGTTTTAAACAAAAATAACTATTCTTTCTCTACTTCTATATGAATAAATGGTTCCTCTAGTGTGTGATAAGTATTATTGTTATTATACTTACAAACATATTATTTATTTCACTTGAGACATCTACGTCATATTTATTGAATGTAATAATTAAGTGGAGTAAATGGAGACCACAATCATATCCAATGGATATGATATTGGCGTCTCAGATAGAACACTCAAATTAATTGTTAAAATAACATTTTTATTATATTTAACAATTTTGAAATAATTTGTATATGTTGCTTTAACTACAAGTACCTTCAGGCCCTAAATTCTAATATGACTCAAGTTGAGTAGGTTATGCAATATAACTATATTGGTTGAAGTACTCACTCAATTATAAAATGCAGTGTATCCTATTGAAATGTTACTTTTTTTTTTTAGTTTATAGTTCTTTTTGTCCTTTTGGGAAAGAATTGGAATGAAATTAGGAATTTAAGACAACTTGGGATTGGAATTGATACATGAGGGTCCTTATCACTACCTATCCCATCCTTCTTCAAGATGATCACTAGCTAGCTGATGATAGTTTGGCTCCGTGTCATTTTAGGCAAGTGGTGGTCCAGTTGTGAAAACTTTATACTAGATTGGTCAGTAGTCCCAAGCTTTAGCAATAGCAAGACCTGTAAATTGTGCTCAAATTTGATGGCAAAATAGTAAAATTACAGAGCAAATAGAAAAACTTTATTATGATTTTATGGTGTACATGTATCATTATTCATTCAAATAATACGATTGTGGTGATATATTCAAAGAACCGGGATTGATGCTTTGCTATTGGTGTAGGAATTTAAAGAGGAGGCATTAAATAGGATTAAGGAGGTGCATTGTGTAGCATGATATAATATAATGATGGAGATTAATTGGGAGATAGTTGCAGAAAAGAAGGGGTTAGTGGTGGCTGATGTTGTCAACACGCATGCTTGGGAGTTGGAATAATGAAACTTCTGGCAGGCTATTGCTTCATAGTGGAGGTAGGAAAATGGGACTATTCAGTAGGAAAATCCATAAGGAATAAATATTACATAATATACAGAGGAAAAAAAAATAAAGTGATGGCTTTCGTATAAGTTACTATAAACATCTTGAGTGGGGCATTTATCCCTCCATTAATTCATCTCCATCATAGAAACTACCCTCCCTGGTTGAAGAACTATTTGAGGATCCACCATGAGTGGGAATAATATTTGATGAGTAGATAGCAAAATCTTGTTGTAAGAATAAACAATGAAATGTTTTAAACGGGACAACCCAAAATAATGACATATTATAACTGCTCAATTATAACTATTTACGGTATTAAAGAAAGAGAAATGTTTTTTTTACACTATAAAATCAGAAATATTGTTAGAGGCACAACAAAAAAAAATCAGCCAATAAATAGGAATTTGGGTCACAATCACCCAACCAATTAAAAATGTACTCATAATTAAAAGTGATATTTGGGTCATAAAGTGTTAAATGAGCTTTATTGGCAGGTTTGACTGATTTTTTGTTGTGCCCCAAGCATTTATGTAAAATCAGTCACTATTAATCATCATATGCAATAATTTAACTTTTTAAAATTATTAATTCAAATTTTAATATTATATATTAATCTAACATTTTAAAAGTTTAATTATTAGGTATAATGATTGATGATGACTGATTTTATGGTGTACATGTAACATTACTTTTAAAGAAATAATTGAGATCTCCTTAATTTGAGATAAATTTATATCATTGTACATATTTTTCCTTACTTAATTTTCTTTTTTCTAAACTTTTTTAAGTTATAACAATTATTAAAACCATTTATTAAGGAGATTATGCCGAAAAAAATAGATATTATCTAAATTTGTTTAATAAACAATTATTTTATAACAAATAAATTAAAATAATAAAATACACAATTATTTTAAAAGTTTAATTTTGATGCACTTACATTGTCATTCAATCAAAATATTTCATTTGTATGACTTTTTAGGTAGAATGAAAGAAAAAACACAATCATGACTGACATAATATGACAATACATGATTGGATAATTTTGTAAAAAAAAATTGGATAGTATCAATGGATGAAAGTTAAATCCTTATCTTAATTGAGATGGAGGAATGATTTTTAGTTTCATATATGATATACATAATCTACCAAAATAAATGATATTAAACAAAATTTGCAAATTATATCCGTGGAAAGTTAACTTAGTATGCACACACTTTACATGTGAGAGTTTTAATTTTAGGAGGGAAAGTGGTTGATAAATAATAAAAAATTAGTTAAATTAATCAATAGGCTTATTTGGTAATTTTTTGGTCAAAAAAAACTCTTTCTAAACTCTTTCTAAGTAAATAATTTTTAACGGACAGAATGATTGTGATCTAAAATTTATATATTGGTTGATATTTTATTGTGTAAATAATAACATTATTTGAGGAAGCAATGTTAATATTTTGCTACTTTAAATAAAATATGTTCATGAATCATGATGATATTATGTACTTTATTATTAAAGTTTGAAACATTCACTATTAACCCATTGAGATCCACAAAAAGATTATTTGCTTTGCGCAAATGCGTGTAAAGTGAAAGAGGCTTTAATTGAAAGCAAACCAAGATATTTATGTTTCTATCTGATGGAAATATCATCAAAATCCAACACTGGATTATATAATTAATGAATGAATATATTGGATAATATCCACTTGGCAGTTTTATTTAAATGCCACAGTATATGCTACACCACTAAAGGCATTTTAATTGATGCCAAATTAAATTTAAGGTATACGAATCCATGATCGATCCTATTCATCAAGAACGATATTTTTAGATGAAAGATAAATCAATATCTTACAGATATTTCCTATAAGATGCTCAATCTTTATTTTTTGCTATGATATTTGATTTTCAGATATGATAATAAAAATTGGGATGTGAGATTCTGTGCAATTATTTTCGTCAGCCTGATGCATGCATGCACCCTTTTTCTTTTTCTTATTTATTTTTGGTGAAAGTGTCTTCCACTTCAATTCTCTTTGGAATGATTTTTTATTGATTGCAAAATACGATCATTAAATATTAGCAAGTCCTTTTTATTAAAATAATGCTAAATCTGATCTTGTCACATTTGTGCGCCATGATGGTAGCAAGCAACTAGAAATAAATAATAAATTAAACATGAAATTCGAAAAAAAAAACACTAAACAAATCGAAAGGGTCATTTTCTCGGATAAGATGTGACCAGTTAGTGGATTCTAATATATCCCTTCAAATAAAATTTTGGTTTAAAACAACTGACACTTTTTTGTGTGGATTTCAAAATATTAGATTTTAAGTTAATGGCAGATAGCATAAAATGCTTTGAGATTTTTTTATATCTATCGCCAATACTATCTATTCCCTTCATTCAAAACTCAGAAGAATTATGATTTATTTATACATCTAGCTGGCATTTTATGTATGTTAATTAAATGATTTCTACTTTTTGGTTTGTTTCTTGTGAGAGATTGATAATTGTAATTAGTGCTGATCAAAGAATGAAATTAAACTCTCCATGATTTTGAAAATGAATTGAGGTTGATCGATTCTTCTTCTTTTTTTATGATATCTTGATTTAATCTTAGTTAAATAAGTGAGACTAGTATTTTAACAGAGTGCTCTCACAATAATAAAGTGAAGTAAAATTTTTAATCAACATATAGTTAAATAATGGTATTTTGAAAGAAAAAAGCTTAATGATTAATATGGTTAGTTTATTCTTTTAAAAAAAATCACTTTTTAAAGAAAAATACTAAATATAAATTACTTTGATTCAAATAAATTTTAACTAAAACTAATTTTACCAAAACAAAAACGACCATCACTAAGCAACAAGTTTATGCATTAAAAATACCACCTATGAGAGTCTATGAGCATCTTGTTTAGAGTAGTGCAAAGTTGGGTTGTGGACCTGTGCAGAAGAACATGACTCGTTAGTTATTTCTCCTCATATATATTTTGGCTACTTGCTGTTGTACTTGTACTACTTGCTACTCATCATCCAATAAATGGAAAAAAAAATGATTCTACTTGTCTCGTTACTCACGTTTTGGATTTCAACAACTCAAAAATGGAAATTAAATAGTGAGTATATAAAGCTACACGATTTGGATACTCAGAAGAAATAAAGAAATGAAATCAAGCAAGCAAGCATTTTCTCCAAACATTCCCTACACTGCAATTCTTCAATTGAAGATGAAAAGTGATGACCAAGTTCAGGTGACAATTAATTAATTAATGCGTATAAGATGGTTTAATTGAACACTTGCATATCAATGGCTAGGCGGCACCATGGGGCCCTCTTAAGTCCTAAGACACTGATTATGTCCTTTGACACTTGATCATTAATTATGAGTCTACTACGTCTGGAATCGGTCCTAATGTTTGTTGTATATCGAAAATATATCTATCAATATATCTATCGAATATTCAACGTGTGCTATATATCATATGTAATGTGTACTATAAGTATAACACACACATTAAATACTCGTTGGATATATTTTCGATGTGCAACAAACATTACTATTGCATCTAGAAATGAGTGGTGCACATAAAAAGTGGACCTCATTTCACATTCACATTATTGTGATTTGTTGTCCCTCCTACAATTTTCTAATTGCCATTGTACGTTCACATTGCTTGCAAGGATTAGACTCATGGATGTTCCAATGATTTTCATCTTTGAAAGATTCCAAATTATTATACTTTCGTTTTGGGTAATGAGCAATGCTATACAATCAACAATCATTTATCACTGTTTCTTGCCATAATTGGATTATAAATTTTCAAATATGATAGCTAGATGAGTTAAAGTAGTAGAGGAGATTCAATTATTTAAAAACTCAAAATAATGCCACACAATCTCACTATTTAGTTCTTATTTTTTTCTCATGATATATATATTTTGAAACATACGTGGTCCCATGATTTCACATTCTCCCTCCTCATTCTTTTCATTTAGAATTGCACATTCACATGGTAACAATGATGATTGAGTTTGTAACTCGATCATTTGTTTCTCCATATGTTCAGTTTAAAAATGATGTAGTCAGACAAAAATAACACTAACCATCGAATTTAAACATTGTCCTTTTTAAGAACTCCATATTATTCTATAATTCAATCAAGTTTTAACAAAAAAAAGTTTACTTACCATTCAAGGGGGGTGACAAATTCCAGAAACAAAAAAAAAAAAAAAACTAACAAAAACCTAAGTACAGTGTTTTGAGATTTTATTTTTATTTTCTCTCTTTATGTCTTAAGTTTCTGGAGATTTTCTAAATCGGGTATAGTTATTTTGGGTATTGGCCCAGTTATTGTACAAAAAGGCCCATTAAGTGTAGATTAAATAAAAAACTCAATAGTGAGTTACAATTCGACCAAAAAGATAAAAATAGTAAGTTAGTACAACGGGATTGCTTTTACGAAAGTACCCCTTGTAATGACAGGAGGATTCGAATTTTTCGGACCGTTGGGGCCCGTTGCAGACAAGATAACGGTTGGAATTCCGAGCAAAAACTTCCATAGCCGTTGTCTTCACCTTTTTGTTTCTCCAACAAACACCACTACCACATCATCGCCTTAAAACTAACGAAACCTCCAAAATCACAGAGAAGAGAGAGAGAGAGAGAGAACCCCACTCATCTTCCATCTATGGGCTGTGTCTCATCCAAATGCATCAGGGACGAACTCAAGCAAGAACAACAACAACAGAAACGACACGTCACTCTCATCAACAACAATGGCGGCGCCGCTACCGGAAGCTACTTGAACCACGTGGTGTCTCTCACTTCCACCACCTATGGAGCACTCAAGTTGGACAGAGATTCCGACGTTGCTGAATCGAAGAGGCACAAGAGATCTTCATCCTCTCCACCTCGCCAGGAACCAGAGGTTATCAATGCTTGGGAACTTATGGAAGGTCTCGAAGAGGAACCACAACCACCCATTTCGACCCAACTCAAGAAGAGCCCCAAGTCCACACCTTTTCTTCGCGGGTTTAAAGTCAATGCTGATACAAGAAGCCCCTTGAAGTTTCTCAATCAATTTGGGTCCCCAAAGACAGTGAAGAAGTCCATTGGGAAAGAAAACAGAGTTCAAGTTAACGGTTTGAGAGGGGGTGTTAGAAGATTGGATTATAGCCCCAAGGGTGTTCTCAAAACCGCGAATTCATGCCCGAACACTTGCAGGTCAACATTGAATTCGGGGGTTCCAGGAAAAGGGTCTCCGATTAGCGCTAAAAGGAACAGTTTTGGGAGCGAAAGTGGGTTACAGAGGAGGAGTCCCCTGTTTGATCCAGAGCTTGTAGCATCCTATGAAAAGGAACTTTCTCAAGAGGAAGAACAGATCAAGAGAATGGTGTGGGCAACCCCAAAAGCACGAAGCATCAGAAAATCACTGGATTCAAATACCCTTCTTCAAACATTTGAGAAAAAATGCCCCCCAGGAGGAGAACACTCTGTAGTCATCTACACCACAACACTGCGAGGAATAAGGAAGACTTTCGAGGATTGCAATAAGGTTAGGTCCATCATAGAATCCTATTGCGTGCAGGTGATTGAGCGTGACGTGTCGATGGATTCGGGGTTCAAGGAGGAGTTGCGGAAGCTGATGGGGACCAAGGAAGTGAAAGTTCCGGTTGTGTTTGTGAAGGGAAGGTTGGTTGGAGGAGCTGAAGAAGTTGTGAAATTGGAAGAAGAGGAAAAACTGGGTGCTCTGTTTGAAGGGATTCCGAAGGGATTGGGTGGTGGGTGTGAAGGGTGTGGTGATGTGAGGTTTGTGATGTGTGTGGAGTGTAATGGGAGCTGCAAGGTCTTTGATGGAGAGAACAAGAACAAGACTGTGAGGTGTGGTCAGTGCAATGAGAATGGAATCGTTCAGTGTCCTCTTTGTTGCTAATGTTTAGTGATTGATTGAGTGTGCTTTGTTGATTTGGATTTACTGGTTGTTATTGATTATTGTGTGAGGAGGAAAGAACAAGAAATGATGGTTCTGGTCTGGTCTTTGTTGGGCTGTTCTCACTTCTCATCATGTATGTTAACTAGGTAGGGCAGGGCAGGGGGGTTCTAAAGAGTGTTTTAGTTCCCATTGTTGCTGACTCTTTTCTTTTACTTGCTTGGATTGTATTTGGTTGGGGGACACTGGTTCTTCCTAATTCACTAATCTAATTCCAAATCATTAGTTTTTTTTTTCAATTTGTAATGTTAATCTAGGATACAATACACTTATATTATCATGAGTTTTGGTAAAATTCATCACGATTCTCCTATATGTATTATTCATCATGAACCTCATTCCAACTTTTTCTTGTATGCTAAAATATGATCCATTGCTGTGTAACTATTCTTATATTTTCACCAAATTAAAGTGAGAATAAAAGATTATTGTGACTTGGGAATATTAATCAATAAATAAATAAATAATTATGATGAATATATTGCTAGGAATCTCAGTAGAGAATTTTTGGAACATTTAACACTAAATAAACAGTTTTTTTAGAATATTCAGGAATAACAATTTTTAGGATCGTTTGGGTTACATTGTTTCTAACTCTTGTTTAACTATATAATTTATGATTTCTCAAGAAGTAATTTTAGAGCTTTTGAAAAAGTCATAATATTTAATTATTCTAGAAGTACTTTTTAAAATAATTGAAACAATTTTTTTATTATTTTATGTCCATATACAAAATAACTTATTTATAAATTAATTCTCAAATTAATTTTTTGTCCATCACAAATAAATAATGTCTTTTTTCAACAAAAAGAAATAATTGGACCGAGAGTTGAAGCCCAACGCAAAGGCCCGTGCAGCCACTCAATGGCAGCATTGAAGTCAAGAAGCCAAGTCGCATTAACAAGAAATTAAATTAACTTATCAAACGGTTGAAGAATATATTTAACTTTTAGCCTTAATAATTAATACTTTAGTAGTGGATCGTTCTTTGAAATTTTCCTTTCCTGTGTCACCAGTCAAACCCCTTCGTTGTCTGACCTAAATGACAATCCAACCTCTACCGGAGTTGATTGATTGGAACATTAACATATATGAATGGCTGGTTGGAAAAGGAAAGAGGGGACTTAGTTATAAAATTAGGTCCCAAATTTAGCTTGATATTGATTCGTACAATACTAATTTATTACTCCCTACATCAAATAATAATCATAATTTTTCAATATATAAATATAAATAATCGTTTGAATATATTAAAAAATGACAGATGTTACTGAATGAATATAGTAGTAGTATTAGATGCATGTCACATATCTGCTCCTATCTATAGCACATCAAATACATGGGCAGAGCAAGAATGAAAAGGTTTATCATTTAGGTGCTTACAAGGTAAAAGCTCTGATTATATTTAGGTGCTTGCTATGTCGTGCCTTCACATCCCATCCACCTCATACCTTGTAAGATTCTCATTCTACCCATCAAAAGGTTTATCATTTATCAACGCCGTGACTTCATGGTAATATAACTTTTTCAACTGGCATTAAATAATTAAATAAATTAGTAGAGAATGATGATGCAATATTTGACGCCTTTCATTGGATTTCAATCACTATGAGTATTATTATTTCCTGAGTATACGTATACGTAAACTTTGTGGTTATTACATGATTAAGGCCTCGCGGGATTGGTTAACCAAGTTTTGAAATATGTTCCATATATGATATGAAATGTCGATGAATAATGAAAAATCAGCCAAATTAGTCAATAGGTCTATTTGACAATCTTTTGGCTCAAAAAAAGCACTTCATAAGTAGTTAAATTTTAGCTAAGTGAATGATTATGATCCAAAATCTCTATAACAACTGATTTTTTATTGTGCAAATAACAACACTCTAATTATATATGCTATGCTTGTTTTGTTTAATTAAAAATAGAACAAGGCAAAACCATGCACCGACGAGTGGGACAACTCACTAATACCAATTATTAAACCAAAATTTTACAACTGCTCACTTCAAAACACCAGAAGACTCAGGACTCCTGTTATACATATTTACATATAGCATTTCCATTTTCGCTAATATACAGAGTGAGAAAAAAATACCCACCAAATTCATAATCACATCCAATATTTCATAACCAAAATCCAAACAAAATTTTACCTTTCAACAGTAGTGACTAGTGAGTATCTTTAGCTTACACCTCTTTCTTAACGTGCCACGTCACCCACCCATTCACCCAATGACTCTTTCAAAAGTGCGGGCCCCAGACCAAAGACTCGCGCGTCACGAGATTTTTTTTTTTTGTTTTTCCGCTTACTTGTAGGAAGGGGCGAAGGAGAGGGCCCCACGTCGTGGCAGCCATCGCCGAATGGTTTTACCTTGACCAGTGCTATTGCGCCACGTGGATCTCTGGCTCACCAACTCCCCACGACTCAGACCTTCTCCCAGACGCGAACCGCATCATTCCACCCAGACCGGGCGGTTCGCTCTCCGAAACGCTGTGTCGCGAAACCGTCTCCGCAAACGACGCGTCGTTCACGCTATCCATGCTATGCCTCGCTCTCGACGTGTCATTGACGCTCTTCCCCACAGTTGAGTCCGTAGCTGCAGAACCGGTTTTCCGGTCCGGTTTATCCCTTCGACTAGATCGGAAAATCGCGCGGAAGCTCTCAAAGAAACCAGGTTTTCTGCCGGTTTTGGCTGGTTTCAGGTTGTCGGCGTCGGAGGAGGATCTCCGGGAGCTCCTCAACCGGCGGTTCCGATCGCGCTTGGATCTAACTCTTCCCATGCACGAGACCTTCGGCGAGGAAGGTTCGTTGAGCGATGACTCTGATTTCGCGACGGAGGCGCTCCGCTTTGGGAACAGCCTAGTGTTGCAGAACTTGTTGTTGTTGTTGTTGAGGCGGTTCTTGGCGTCGACGAAGGAAGGCTTCTGAGGCTTCGGAAGGCCGATTATTGCGGCCTTGGATTTCAGATTCCGAGAGAATCGCTGCGAGCTGGAGTTGTTGTTGTTGTTGTTAGGGTTCAGGTTCGTGGAATTATTGGAGTTTCCTTTGGTGGATTCTTTGCGCTCGTAGACGGCGTTGCGGTCCCACCAGTCATACTCCTCGTCGCGCGATAGCCAGAACGACTCCGGCGGCGAGTCCGGGTGAGGCTCCGTGCGATCCGTGTTGTGGTGGTTGTCATCAGCGTCGTCGGTGGTGGTGGCGAGGGTTTCGCAGGCGATTTTGCGGTCGTTGGATCCGCCGGCGCACACTGAAACGAGTGTTTCCAAATCTACCTGTGGCATGGTATAGAAGGTGAAGACTAAAGAAGGCGCAGAGATAGAAAGGTTGGAAATGTATATAGAAAAGTTTAGAGCATAGAAATAGGAAAGCAGATATGGAAATGGAAGTTAGAAATAGAAGAAGCTTTTGGATACAAAAAAGTGTGAAAAGGGATTTGATTTGACGATGGTGCTGGTGGAGTGGTGAGATGTGTAAGGAAGGAATCGGAAAGAGAGAGAGAGAGAGATAATGTGTGGCGTGTTTGGAGGGAGTGTTTTCAACTTGCAGGCTGAATGCTGTTACCTGCTATAGCGGTGGTTTTGTTTCCTTTTGAATTTGTGAAAGACACCATAAAATGCCAACTCTTCCTATGAAAAGACAAAATGTATCTTAATCAGTAGTATTATTATGACATATTTTCTGCTTTTTTTTATTCATATCGTGATTCCCCTTTTTCTGGTTTACACACACAAAAGTGGGGGAGAAAAGTTAGCATCATCCTTTATTTTCCACGTCAAATAGTCTACCAATACAATGCCCCATACGCCTAATTTTTAGTAAGAATTCGGTAAAGTTTATTGAGCAAATATTTTTTTCTGAAAAAGTATAAGTTTTTTTATTTGGTAATTCAAAAAGTTAAGGAGTTTTTGCTCATAACTTATGAGAATTAAGGGTGCTCCTAGGAGCTATTAGGAGTAGTTTTTTGAGAGCTCAAACAGCTCAGAAGCTCAAGCCAACCTTAGTTACTGGTCGTTGGTTTGCAATTTTTAAGTTATAGCTTCTATTCTGATTTTTTGCTGTCTTCTATATGATGGCTCACCCAACCAGCTTTGCTCTTAATTACTTGCTAGTTAATTAAGTTAGACAAGAACACAATATTTTCAAATTTTACTGATTCTTAGCTAAGAATTTACTTATTAACGGGGCAGAGTGGATACAAGGCACATGTAGGTTCACATAATGAGGTTCGTTATATGATTCTTGTGTTAGGCAACATTTTGAAGCTTATGTACAAGTGTTTTTAGGATTATAAAAATATGAATTTCGGTATGTATAGCTGGTTATATTATAAATTAAAATATATATATACTTCCATATATGCATCATCAAGAAATTTATTATTTGGATCCAATTAATGAACGCATGGTGTAGTTATCTTAACAACGATGGCAAAAATCACATGACAATGTAGACACCTGGGGCAACAAGTTACATTAGGCTTATAATATAATTTTATGTGAGATGAACTCCTCACACACCCATACCCACGTTTGAGAATTATATATAGGAGTGGAGGGTATTAATTTATATATTTTTAATTACTGTATTGGATTTGTATGTTATTTGTCTCCATTTTCTGGTGGGCATGGTAGTTAAGAACCATGACATAGTTAAAGTTAACAATAATGTTATATGTACATTCTCCTATCAATCATCATTTACTTTTTTTATAGTGGACCTCATCAGAATGAAAAAAGTAATATTTGATAAAATTGAAGAAGTGACTGAGAGTGGCTGTAAAATGATGTACAAGAAACATTGTTATAAAGCTAATTTTATATTGTACATGCTATTTTTGTAATTTTAATTGCAATGATATCATATATATTAAGATTTTTTTTGTTAATCTGCGTATAATGAAAGTCAATAATTTAGTACGTAAATAACAATAAATCTCCAAGTTTGGTGTCTAATATAAAAGTCACATAATTAGGTGCAACTGACCATAATCTATATATATATACCAAATATTTTTTATAATTTTAAAAAAGGGGCCTCAAATTAAGGATGACACCGTGGAATTGGTCTCTTTCATTTACATGTTACATTTATTGGCTAATGTTATGAGTATAATTATTCTTATTTTGAATAATAATAGTGATACTCCTAGATGTTACTGTATTATTATTGCAGCAAGCGCATGTGTTATCCGGCAAGCTCATCGGAATAATTGCGTACAATAATTAATAGCACAATAATTGTCAGGTAACCACGAAATTTCGGAGAAATTAAAATATTCTTATTTAGTTAGCTAGCAAGCAACCCAAAATCAATGATTAATCACAAAGATGTCTACCCAAATATATTAGTAGTATTTTGTCACCAAAAAAAATATATATTAATATCTGCTAAGTGAACCATGAAAAATCAGTCCATACAGTCAATGGGCCAATTATGGCCTTGGTTTTGTCCCAAATAATCATTGAGATTGTAATGGGCTGAGTAATTATGGCCCAAAATCTAATTTATTGGCTGGTTGGGCTGATTTTGTATTGTTCATTTAGTATCATCCATAGTATTTTTTTAAAATATCAAAACTGGGGAATAAAGTGTATGCGTTTATTTTTCCAATAACTAAAGTGCTAAGATGAAAATATTTCGGAAACTATAATATATATTTTTTTCGATTATTGGAAACTATAATGTATTATTATGAACTTAATATTTCAAGAACATAATATTTTTTCAAAGATTAAAACTTTATTGTACAGGGGGAAAAAACAAGATGAAGACTCCATTTCTTCCAAAGAAAAAAAAATGCAATTCGGAGAGTGTAATTGGATGGTTATCTTTCAATAATCAAGTATCTAGGAGATCCTTGCATTGAGTATAAAAAATTTTAAAATTTCGGATTGACTGTCCTATTCTTCAAGGTGTTGAGCAAAGGATTAATTATCATAATCTACAATGGATACTCCTGGTTCACAAAAGGAAGTTTGATGATTTTGCATATCTAATAATAGAGTTAAACCTCATGCTCCTCCACTTTGCATGCGTGAATCAAATTAGTTCTCCAATTTAATTTTTGCTCAAAATAGTCCTTCACTTTGCAATATGTGAATCAAGTTAGTCCTCCTGACATTCTTTTGTTATAACTCCGTTAAACTCTGCTAATGTGGACGGTTTAATACCAACTTATCAAGTGACATGTAATCCTATAAATACATATAACTCATTTAGTCTTCTAATTTACTTGTTTTGAATCAAAATAATCATCCGCTCTTATTTAAAGATAACTATTTTGATTCAAAACAAGTAATTTGGAGAACTTATAGGAGTTATGAAATTTTAGGATTACATTTTACTTGCTAAGTTAGCAATAAACAATCCATATCAGTAAAAATTAATAGAGTTATAACATAAAAAATAAATGGAGAACCAACTTGATTCACAAAGTGTAAAGTGGAGGACTATTTTGAACAAAAACTAAAATGAAAGACTAATTTGATTCACGCATACAAAATAGAGGACTAATTTGAGGTTTAACTCTTAATAATAAGATAATGGTCTTCCCCCTCAATCCAGATGGCTTTGGTCACCTCCCCATTTGTTTTTTTTGTTTTTGGTGAGACCTCCCCATTTGTTTTTAATCTATAATAATTCTGGTCAAGTGTTGGGCTTGATTAGGCCCCCTTCGAAGCAAAAAAAAAAGAACAAAAATGGAAAAAAAGTGAGATAGATGAACAAAAAGATGGGAATACCCGAATAGGTTATAGGCCTTGTGATCTGTTCATTCTTTCAGCTCACACTCCTAAGCCTTGTGATTTCTAAAGCAGTTTTACTATATTGCTCAATAATTTATTTTCAACATGATAAATCGATAAATCGCAATGGATAATTATAATAATTATATTTGATTCTCTATACTTTTTCAATCTAACAAACTCTTTTTTGGAGTGTATAGAAGCTAAGTTTATAGAAGAATTTAAATGCATAGGAGTGTAAAATTCAACATAAAAAAGTATTAATTATCTACAGTTTACACTAATACAAAGTAGAATGAGAAGCATCGCGGGGTTAGTATTGTATGCGAAACAACGCAGGCACTACAGAACAGCGCACCTTTAGATTCGTGCCACGTAAGTGAGTATCTGGTGATGGATGAGTCCTGAAGTGATGTGTACCCGTGGAGCCTCTCACACCTTATCCTTCGCATGATTGCAGCTCATTCACACGTGTTCTTCGTGTGCATTTCTTTCTTGTGTGGCATCAAAACCCTTCTCTCTCTTTCTCTCTCTCTCTCTCTCTGAAACGCAACTTGAATTGCCAATTAGCACAGCACAATGTCGGGGAAGAAGAGGAGGAAGTTGAAATCGTGCGTTCGGTTAACTCTATTTCAAAACTGGAATTTGATTCTCTAAATCATTTTTCTTCCTTTACTATTGTTCGTAGTTGTTGTAGGGTATATGAACCACTTTTCTTGGGTTTTAATGCTGGATCACTGTCGATTTTTAAGATGTGCTGGTTTGTCTTCATTTCTTTCTTTTTCTTTTTTTGCTCTTGAATTTGAATTCGAAATAGCAAACATAAGTTGAAATTTGTGCTGGTATTTGCTTGAAAATTGACTTTGTTTGTAGTTGTGATTTTGGCTAGGGTTTATAGATCAGATCAGTCTCCCAGGTTTTGCCAATTTTGTTTGATAAATGGTTGCCTTGACTTGAGATTTTGAGAATTCGAGTGTTGCGACTTGTAAATATGCTGCATATGATTTCCATCACCCTCCTCTGTCGTGCTTCCTTTTGAGTGATTATCAATGCATTTAGTTCCATTTCCTCTCAATTGGATAGAATTTTGCATGTTTTACTTTTACCTACATTTGTTTGCCTATGTTTGAAGTTTTCTAATGATATGCAACGTCTTGGAGTTGTAATTGGTATATCATGACTGGACTTCAGATTTATGGAATTCTTTTGTAGACCCATGGCATCAATATTTATAAAGTTCTTAACGGTGATGGTTTTGTATTGTACTTTTATCAGTTATCATGTTAGAAACCTACAATTTAATTGTGAACTTTACAAGTTTTGAGAAGAAATACAATTCGGCTGGGTTCAAATAATATGTAGTTGTTTTCTATTTTTCATCAGAGATTTTCTGTGAAGAAGTTCTTCTAGATTTTATTATTATAATGATTTTTTTTTTGCATCATAAGTTTATTTGGTAATATACTACAATCTGTATCTTTCATAACTATATATCTAATACTGATTTTTTAGGTTGAGTGATACAATCACCAACAGCAGAAGAGCAGCTGCTGAGGTGAAAAATGAAAGTTTGGAGCTGCAAACTTGGGCTGATCTCCCTTCAGAACTCTTAGAAATGATCTTCTCCAGTTTGACCTTAGTAGATAACATCCGTGCTTCTGCTGTTTGCAAGAGATGGCATCCTGTCGCCCTTGCTGTACGAGTAGTAAACCAATCACCATGGCTCATGTATTTTCCGAAATTTGGTGACTGTTATGAATTTTATGACCCTGTGCAGCGACAGACCTATTATCTTGAGTTGCCAGAGTTGAATGACTCTAGAGTTTGTTATACAAAAGATGGTTGGTTATTGCTATACCGACCCAGAACACACCGAGTGTTCTTCTTTAACCCCTTTACTCGGGAACTTATCAAACTACCAAGATTTGAGATGACATACCAAATTGTTGCCTTCTCTTGTGCTCCAACATCACCTGGTTGTGTTTTGTTTACTGTTAAGCATGTTAGTCCTACTATTGTAGCTATCAGCACATGTTATCCTGGGGCAACAGAATGGAGAACTGTTAACTACCAAAATCGTTTGCCATTTGTTGGTAGCATATGGAATAAGATTGTGTTTTGTAATGGGCTCTTTTATTGTCTGAGTCTGACAGGTTGGCTTGGGGTGTTTGACCATGTTCAACGAAGTTGGAATGTTCTGGCAGTACCTCCACCCAAATGCCCAGAGAATTTTTTTGGCAAGAATTGGTGGAAGGGGAAATTTATGACAGAGCATGAAGGAAATATATTAGTAATCTATACATGTTGTAGCGAAAACCCCATTATTTTTAAGTTAGATCAGTCATTAAAGGGATGGGAAGAGATGAAAACACTAGACGGAATAACTCTTTTTGCTAGTTTTTTATCATCTCATTCAAGGACTGACCTTGCTGGTATAATGAGAAACAGTGTCTACTTCTCTAAAGTTCGTTTCTATGGAAAGCGCTGCATATCATTTTCTCTTGATGACAGTAGATATTATCCTAGAAAGCAGTGTCATGACTGGGGAGAACAAGACCCTTTTGAGAACATCTGGATTGAGCCACCAAAGGACTTTTCTGCCTGCATGTGAAGAATTTTGTGAAGCAAAGCAAGTAAGCATTTAACAAATTAGCATTGTATACAGCTTTTTTTTATCACTTAAGCTTTTAGCTTTGTATCATAACTGTTGGATAAATGCTTTAATAACTAGCACAGTAAGACATTCAGGCAATCGCTAGCTTATGCTTTAATCGGTAATCATGTATAAACTTGCTTTTTGAAATGCTGTTATAATATATATATAATATATATATATATATGTGTGTGTGTGTGTGTGTGTGTGTGTGTGTGTGTGTGTGTGTGTGTGTGTGTGTATCAGTGCTTACCATATGCAAAATCAGAATCATGTCGCCAAGTCTTCTATTTGTGGTTTGATCATACACAAACATTTAAAATGTGCATGATCCAATGATTTGGAAGTGAGATGATCAAAATTAAAGGTTAAACTGCAAACCATAGTTCTGTGCGCACATGTATTTTACATGAGGGAGGCCAATTCTTTGATTGTTGACCAACTAATGTGTTTGTGCTAGAATATACATTTTTTTCCCTTCAAATCTAGTCCTAATCTAGACAAATTCATTAGAGCCAACTTATTACTTTCAATTGAAAATTTTTGAGTCATGAGTGTTACATTGCCTTGTCACCTCATTTATTTAGAGTCAAATTATAATTGAATTTGACTAGCTAACCAATTAGTAAACACACCATTTTGACCTTGACTAGCCCTCCTTGTTCTATTGAAGACAATTTTCATATACAAATTTGAAACCGTGCACATGAATTTCTGCAAATTTTAAGAACTCACATGACTTTCTTGTTTTTTTTTTTAAAAAATAATAAAACAAAAAAGAACCTACTTGACTAACCTTGTCTGGGTAAGCCTATGCTAAATCAGTCAATTATGGTGGACCGTGTGTGATAGCTTACCTATTTGACAAACTGATGTCTGTGTCAACCTCGTGTGCTTTTGGGCTGAACTGGTTAGATCAATTTGTTGTTGATTGGTCATATATATCTTCTTCCAAATAAGGAGTGGGGAAATTAATCTCTGAAACTATAATCTTATGACATCAATTTTGTCATATTCTTCTCTCAGTCCCTTACCAAGTGTGGAGTTCCATATCCCTCACCCTCTCATTGGCCTTGTTGTTTTTGTTGGTTCACTCTGCATGTCAGTGTCAGAACAATAATGATAACATGATATTTATGGTTAAATGCAGTGTTTTGATTCAACCCTGAGTGCTTTCATGTGATCGCCGAAGCAGATCATGCAAATTTTCCATGCCATTATTTCAGAGTTCTTCGTTGCTGCTCTTTGGCTGTGGGATTTCATTAGTAAAACTCATTTGCAAGCATGCTATCTTTACAGGATGTAAATGGGAGGCTAATGTATGCATAGAATGGAATTTGTATGAAAAGGAATAGACATCTGTAAGGGGGAAGCAAAAGGACTTAGCCCCTTTGTCATTTTGTCACTGCAGATCCTGTAGTTTCAATATTCTTTTCCCAACACAGTACTGCTTGCTAATGCAGGAGTTAGAGTATATACTTGAATAATCTAGAGATTTATTTTAATTATTGACTTTGATCATGATCCTTAGATTTGATTATCACAGTTGTTATTAATCGTTCCGTTCTGTTTGATTTATAGTTTAGCTTCTTAAAAAATGTTAACAAGAAACTTAACCGTTTATCATACAATAAAATGATGTAATATGATTATTTATCTTCAAATCAATAAAGGTCACATCTCTTTTTTTTTTCTTTCACTCAACTACTATGATTTTTATTGAATATTCTGGTTAGATGGAAGTCGCAACACGCGTTTCTGCCAAGCTCATGATGTAAACAATATTTTGCATTGGCCATTAGATGAGAATTGTATGTCATAATTCAATACTATTTTCATTGAGGAGCGTCATGGTGACTAATACGGGAAACGAGAATTAGTACAGAAGCATTATCCAAAAGGGTCGCTTTGTGCTGTTCAATACCTGATGTAAGATTATTCCCGTATCGAAATATTAAGAATATAGTTCAAATACTTTAATATCGATCTATGTTATGTTGTATCCAATAATGCTATATGTACACTCTCCTATCAGCCACCATCAGTCACCCTTCACTTTTTTATAGTGGGCCCCATCAGAATGTAAAAGTAATATTTGATGAAATTGAAGAAGTGGCTGATGATGGCTGCAAAATGGTGTACAAAAAGCATTGTTGGTAATCAAATCATCTATTTGCGGAGTCCAATTCATAATTTCACATCAACTTTTTGACATTTCGTATTTCGTTATGGTGAAAGACTATAGTAAAAGCGACATTTCGTATTTCGTTATGGTGAAAGACTATAGTAAAAGCGGAGGTTACATACTTTAAAATGGAAAATTTTACTATTTTTAGTATACACTATAAAATAAAGACTAGCCTTTAAAAATATTAAATTACATGAAATTTTTTACGGTTAGTAGAAATTGAAGGCTATATACTTTTTAAATGTGAGATTTCAGAATTTGTTTACTTGTGTTATAAAATAATGACTATCCCCTTTAAAATATTGAATTACTTGAATTTTTTAAATATAATAGAAATTAAAGACCATATTTTTTAAAATGTGAGATTTCACAAATTTTTAATTGTATTATAAAATAAAGACTATAACCTTTAAAATATCTAAGCACATTAATTTTTTACATATAGCAGAAAGTGAGAGCTATATACTTTAAAATGTGAAATTTAACAATTTGTTCGGTTGTATTATAAAATAAAACTATAGCCTTTAAAATATTGAATTACATAAATTTTTCAAATATACTATAAATTAAAGGCTATAGACTTTATAATGTGAGATTTCACAAATTTTTTTGGTTATATTATAAAATAAATATTATAGGATTTGAATATTGAATTACATAAATCTTTTACAAATAATAGAAATTGAAGGCTAAAATGTGATATCTGACTATTTTTTTGGATACACTATAAAATGAAGACTATAGCCTTTAAAATATCGAATCACATGAATTTTTTACATATAGTAGAAATTGAAGGCTATATACTTTAAAATGTGAGATTTCATAATTTGTTCGGTTTTATTATAAAATAACGAGTATCGCCTTTAAAATATTGAATCACATAAAAATTTCACACATACTAGAAATTAAAGGCTATATACTTTAAAATGTGAGATTTCACAATTTTTTTGGTTGTATTTTAAAATAAAGACTATAGACTTTAAAATATTGAATTACATGAGTTTTTTACATATAGTAGAAATTGAAGACTATATATACTTTGAAATGTGAGATCTGACTATTTTTTGGTAAACACTATAAAATGAAGACTATAGCCTTAAAAATATTGAATGACATGAATTTTTCATATATTGTAGAAATTGAAGATTGTATACTTTAAAGGGTAAATTACACTAACCTCCCTTGAGGTTTGATGAAATTACACTTGGTTCCCCTCTATTTTTAAAACATGCAGCTGAAGTCCTTAGACTTTTAATAATATACACTTACCTCCCCTAAAAAATTTTGACTAACGGTCAAACTAACAGCCAAATTAACATGTGAGTGACACATGATTACTAATGACACTTTTGTAAATATTTGCTATGTTTTATATAATGAAAGTACAAAAATACCCTTATAGTACAAAGAAAATAAAAAAATCAGTTACAAATAAAAAAAATGTACCCATAATCATCTTCTCCCGAATCATCTTCACCATTATCTCCCGAACCATCATCAACACAACAGTAGCAACACTACAGAGCCACCATTGCTATCCTCATACAAAATTGTTGGAAAAAAAAGTAAAAAATTAAAACAAAAATAAATAGAGAGAAGAAAGAGTCACCTCCATCATCCCAAAAACTTCATAATAATAAAACATCATACCTCTCAAAAATTTCACGATAATTTTTCTTCCCAATTTTAGAAATCAGTAACAAATTAAACATAAAATCAGTAAGAAATCAAACCCAAAGAACGAAACATGAAATCAGTAGAAATCAGTACTTTAGGTGGTGGTTATGGAAGACGGAGAAAGCGAAACGGCGTTCCGCGATGAAGCTGGGAGCAGTAGCAACGTCGGGAGAAACGCAATCGATGGAACCGCCGCGCGCGCTCTGCGGTGAAGTTGGAAACGACGCTCCGCGGTGAAGCTGGAAAGGCGCTCCGCGGTGGCTATGGAAGCAAAACCAGTTATGGAAGAAACGAAGCAAAAGCATAACCCGTATTGATGATGGCTATGGAAGAAAGGAAGAAGAAGCATTCTTGGGTGGTGGTGTTGTGGCAATTATGGAAGGAGGTGGTGTGAAAGGCTGAAACATGAAAGAAGAATCGAGAGTACTGAGGGAGTGTGAATGGCTGAAAGCTGCACATGGGATTTTTTAATTTTTTAGGGTTAAATTTTTGTTGGATTAAAATTAGTAGGGGTAGAAATGTAATTTTATATTTTCCGTTAAATTAACTTAACATTGTTTATTTATAAATGAATCAGGGGAGGTAAATGTCAAGTGTTAAAATAGGGGGAGCTGAGTGTAATTTTATCAAATCTCAGGGGAGGTCAGTGTAATTTACCCTATTTTAAAATATGAGATTTCATTATTTTTTTTATACTCTATAAAATAAAGACTATAACCTTTAAAATATTGAATGATATGAATTTTTTACATATTGTAGAAATTGAAGGTTATACACTTGAAAATGTGAGATTTCACAATTTTTTGGTTGTATTATAAAATAAAGACTATAGACTTTAAAATAGTAAATTACATGATTTTTTTACATATAGCAGAAAGTAAAGGCTATATACTTTAAAATGTGACATTTTACAAATTTTTTAGTTGTATTATAAAATAAAGACTATAGTCTTTAAAATATTTAATCACATGGATCTTTCATATATACTAAAAACTGAAAGCTATATACTTTAAAATGTGAGATTTAACAACTTTTTTTGGTTATATTATAAAATAAAGATTATAGGGTTTAAATATTGAATTACATGAATTTTTTACATATAGTAGAAATTAAAGGCTAAAATGTGATCTGATTATCTTTTTGGATACACTATAAAATGAAAACTATAGGTTTTAAAATATGGAATCACATGAATTTTTTACATATAATAGAAATTGAAGGCTATATACTTTAAAATGTGAGATTTCACAATTTGTTCGGTTCTATTATAAAATAATGACTATCGCCTTTATAATATTGAATTACTTGAAAATTTCATATATATTAGAAATTAAAGGCTATATACTTTAAAATGTGAGATTTCATAATTTTTTTGGTTGTATTTTAAAATAAAGACTGTTTTCTTTAAAATATTGAATTAAATAAATTTTTTACATATAATAGAAATTGAAGGCTATATACTTTGAAATGTGAGATCTGACTGTTTTTTGGGAACCAGTATAAAATGAATATTATAGCCTTAAAAATATTGAATGACATTAATCTCTCAAAAATTGTAGAAATTGAAGGTTGTATACTTTAATATGTGTGATTTCACTATTTTTTTGGATACTCTACAAAATAAAGACTATAACTTTTAAAATATTGAATGACATGAATTTTTTACTTATTGTAGAAATTGAAGGCTATACACTTGAAAATGTGAGATTTCACAAATTTTTTGGTTATATTATAAAATAAGGACTATAGGCTTTAAAATAGTAAATTACATGATTTTTTTACATATAGCAGAAAGTGAAGGCTATATATTTTAAATTGTGAAGTTTCACGAATTTTTTAGTTGAATTATAAAATAAAGACTATAGCCTTTAAAATATTTAATCACATGGATCTTTCACATATACTAGAAATTGAAGGCTATATACTTTTAAAAATTGAGATTCCACAATTTTTTTTGATTTATTATAAAATAAATACTATAGCCTTTAAAATATTGAAACACATGAATTTTTTACTTATAGCAGAAAGTGAGGGCTATATACTTTAACATTTGAAATATCACAATTTGTTCCGTTGTATTATAATATAAGGACTATTCCCTTTAAAATATTGAATCACATGAATTTTTCACATATACTAAAAATTAAAGGCTATAGACTTTATAATGTGAGATTTCACAATTTTTTTGGTTATATTACAAAATAAAGATTATAGGGTTTAAATATTGAATTACATGAATTTTTTACATATAGTAGAAATTGAAGGCTAAATGTGATATTTGACTATTTTTTTGGGTACACTATAAAATGAAGACTATAGCCTTTAAAATATAGACTCATATGAATTTTCTACATGTAGTAGAAATTGAAGGCTATATACTTTAAAATGTGAGATTTCACAATTTATTCGATTCTATTATAAAATAATGACTATCGTTTTTAAAATATTGAATCACATAAAAATTTCACATGTCCTAGGAATTAAAGGCTATATACTTTAAAATGTGAGATTTTACAATTTTTTTGGTTGTATTTTAAAATAAAGACTATAGGCTTTAAAATATTGAATTACTTGAATTTCTTACATTTAGTAGAAATTGAAGACTATATATTTTGTAATATGAAATATGACTGTTTTTGGGATACACTATAAAATGAAGACTATAGCCTTAAAAATGTTGAATAACATGAATCTTTCACATATTGTAGAAGGAGGAAAAGAAGCAAAAAAAAAAACAGAAAAATATTTAATTAGTTAGTTAATTACATACCCATGTATGTATGGAGTACATGAAAATAAAAATTTTTAGTGTACATGAAAAATTATTGTTATCCAAAAGGGTCGCTTAGTGCTGTTCAATACCCGATGTAAGATTATTCCTGTAAGTCAAAATATTAAGAATATAGTTCTTAAAATCGATCTATGTTACGTTGTATCATTAATTAAATCATCTATTTGCGGAGTCCAATTCATAATTTCATATCAACTTTTTGACATTTCGTATTTCGTTATGGTGAATATGGTGTGTCCTTAAAAATTGAGAAAGAAACTTTCAAGGACAATAGTTCATACACAAAATTATATGAAAACTGATTGAAATAATTTCAGCCTCAGTAACGCAAATATATATCCATCTTACAAGAATGATCATAATTTCATTCCTATCTGTCCTATATGTGCAAACCAGTTGAGCTCTCTGCCCTTTGTTCTCGACAGGGCATTTTTCTTGCACAGGATTTCATGTCAGATAATCCAGTTTCTTAAACTGGTTCCATTCATGAAGGTGAAAAAGGACGGAAATTAAAAGCATAATCAATTCAGTATGAACTTCAGCAAATATACATGTATTGAACTGTAACTCATTTTCCTCGCATCAGTTCTCCACTTTTCCTTTTTATATGCACGGCCGCAAAATTTTCTGCATTGGGAGATGTAACCAGTAGGAACAAACCTCAGCTTCCAATCTTCTTGAAGTAGGGATGATATGAATTAGTAGGGATTATATCGGCCACGCCCACGGTTACGACTATTATCATTACCACGTTTCGCACCACTTGAGCTACCACCACCACTCTTGTTGCCATGTCGGGATACTGGTGGAGGAGGGGTATATTGTTGTAACCCTGGCTGTTGTTGCCTTCAGTCCCCCAAAAAATACACAAAACAGAATAAGAAACTCAACTGAGTGGCCATTTGTTAAAACTAATGTAGAACAAGCTAACACATTCCAGCATGCATTAAACCAAAAACCACAGGTTGAACATCTACAACTAGAAAAACCAAGATGATACTTACAAAACATATCCAACCCTTCCATCTGGTAAAAGCATTGGCATCATTGCCATACCAGCAGGTGCTGCTCCTGTACCATACATCATTGGCTGCAAATTTAAAGACCTCTATATCAGCAAGGGGCGTACAGAAGTGCAATTCTTGACTGAAAGCTTATAAGCAATTATTCTTTAAACTAGTATAACAGTTACACTTATATGTCCATCCATTGTTCATATCATATTAATAATCGTATCACTGTGATATGCACTCTATTGATTACCAATAAATATGATAATACGATTAAGTGATTAACTCATGTTTCAACTTATGTCCCAATTAGTCAAGAGACACCAAGTCCCAAATTGAAGTTCACATTAACATGCTTCTCCTGGCCTCCTGGGGTAGAGGGCAACATAAGCCCAACAATAACTAAAATAGAGAAACAACCAACTGAAGATTGGGAACCATTTATTACTGATGAAAGAGGGAATGATGTCCTCATGTTCACGGGAAGCATAACCACATCCAGCCACAAACCCTCAAACACAAAAAAATGAAAAAACTGAGACTCTAGCAGCATAAAAAAGCAACTTACTTGTGCAAAGCCAGCTGCACCATATCCTCCACCAATAGCACCATAGGCGCCTCCAACCATACCATAACCAAGATGAGGTGGATAAGAGGGAAGTGCAACGGACTTCTGCAAATTTGAAGTCCCAGATGACTTCTGATCTGCTTGAGGCTTTGCAAGTGAACACTCCAATGTTTGGCCTGCCGATCCAAGAAAACTTAAAGCTTACTAAATGTAACAATCCAACGTAACTACAAAAAACAGATTTTAAAAAAATAATGGTATTCAAAAGGGGAAAGAAAATTACCGTCGATTTCATACTTCTCAGTATTCTTCAAAGCTTTCATGGCACTTGACCTATCAGCAAAGTGCACAAACCCATATCTTCTTTTTTCTTGTCCTGGTTTAGCAGGAGGGACAACCACTTTTGTGATCTTTCCATGATGCTGAAATAGCTCCTTAAGACCATCCTGAGTAATGTTTTCAGGAAGGTTCTTTACGTAAACTGCTTTTACCTGTACCAAGCAACAGGTCTCAGCTATACAACTTTATAGCATATGCATAATTCAGTTTAAAGAAGTATGGATTTCATTAGGATTTAGGAATAACAGTAGCAGCTAGACAGCATAAGATAAAATGGAAAAATACAGTAACCAAAGAGCCCCTTCTTTGGAAACAAGCAGGGACAAAACATCCCCACTAACCCCCAAAAAAGGATACATATGTTGTAGTTTTGTAGATGCAAATTTGGCAAGTAACAGGACGCCTCTAATTAAAACACCCTATTGCACTATACTACATACTAGTTGAGTAATGGCATGTTGTATTACAACAGTGAAGTTGAATCTGCCATCAAAGCTAATGCAAAAATGGCACAATCCATCTAATTTCTGATTTGGATCTCCCCTAGATTAAACAAAGAAACAAACCTTAGTTGGGTAGTTTGCTTGTCTTTCCCTGTCACAGATCTATCTTCTAAATTTCTTAGTGTGACTAAGTAATAAGTCAATAAAGCAAAGTAGAGGGAGTTTTTTCAAGATTTTGAAACGAAGTTATTCATATAATCTTAATTTCACAAGAAATAGCATCAAAAAATCACCTGGGAGGCTGCAGATGAGTCAGAATTTCTCGGGTCAGCCCAGCTCACTGTTGGAGCATTGTCATCAAGTTTAAATTTTGGGTTTGACATCTTCTGTCTTGAATATTCTGCACAAGCACTATTGTAATACTCAATAAAAGCATACCCCCGATTTCGGCCAGAATTCTGTGAATCCTGTAACATTGAAAGTATGCCATGTCAGGCAAAAACTATCTACCATACCAAATACTCCAGAGTGGAAGCAAGAAGCAACTTGAAAAAAGCTTTTTCATAATACATTGTAAATCAAACCATATGACACAAAGGAATATATGTCAACAAACCTTCAACAGTTCCACAGCAACAACTCCAGGCCCAATCTCTGAAACAACCTTCCTCATATCTTCTAGAGTCCACATTCTAGGAACATTCCCAATGAACAACTTATGCTTAGCCTGAGATGTTGAGCACTTTATTTTCTTCCCCTGGAAACTCAGAAAGAAGGGAGTAAATTTAGATTATAGTAAAATACAGGATGGTTAAACATCCGGAGCCCATGACCTAACAATCAGTGAACAATGACGATAAAACATCAAGATTAACAGAAAATGACAATAAAATCTTGTACCAAATTACCATAAATTCGGAGTTGTTCAGCTTATCTATGGCCTTAGATGCCAACTCCTTTGACTTGAAGGTCACAAAAGCATATCCTTTTGCTTCGCCTGATTCTTTTCCCTTCATAATTCTAACCTGTACTAAATTTAATCAATTTAGACAGTCACGCAATGGGGGAGAAAACAGAAGAATTTCAAACATCTTACCTCTGCCACTTCTCCCACTGATTTACAAAAGGACCTCAAATCTTCCTCAGAAACTTTGTGAGGAATGCCACCAATGTAGACCTCTGAGCCATGAGGTGGAAGCGCAAGAAGCTCAGCATGTTTCTTTTTGTCATCCTCAGTATCTGCCACTCTTGTCTCCTCTTCACCATCAGAGGGCTTGGCTTCCTCCTCTTCTTCTTCCTCCTCCTCCTCCTCCTCTTCTTCTTCCTCTTCTTCCTCCTCCACTTCTTCCTCCTCCTCTACTTCTTCATACTCAACTTCTTCCTCCATGGCCTCCTCTTGATCATTATCCCCTTCAAGGTCTACCTGCTCATCAGAATCTGTAGGTTTTTCATGTCCACTGTTCCCCCCTGGTGACTCTGGATTTTGGGCTGTTTGATCTCTCTGTCTTGTCCCAGGCATTTTATGCATCTAGAAAAGCAAGCTTGCAGGGCAACTGTGAAGGAGGCACAGATGCCAAAAGCATTCATAGAAGAGAGATTGCAAAGTGGAAAGGTGGAAATCATATGAGAGGCCAGAAGGAATTGCAGAGTAAGAATTTTGATCGAAATTGTGCCATGAGGTATGGACCAAGGAGTAGAAATGTGATTGACTCTAAATACAGGGATCATCATAGCATAGCAACAACAGTAACAGAGACAGGCAAGAGAGAATTGTGAACAAAAATCAAGAGGATAACAATGCTCAACAGGCCAAACCAAAAAAACAAATCCTCGAAGAAATGAAATTCAGAATATCTCAAAATTTAGATGGCAAAAGTTGCCCAGGAAACAGTGGCCAGTTTAATTGTTGTTTAACTATTTGTTGGGTGGGGACAACAATGCACAAAGAGAAAGAGGGGAAAAAGAACACAAGTAAGAAATAAGAAATATAACTACATGGTCATAATATATATATATATATATACACACATACACAAAGCAACACTTTACATATTCTAACAAGACTGATTAAAACAGCACATAAAAGAGTA
This sequence comes from Aeschynomene evenia, assembly GCA_013621005.1. Taxonomy (NCBI): domain Eukaryota; kingdom Viridiplantae; phylum Streptophyta; class Magnoliopsida; order Fabales; family Fabaceae; genus Aeschynomene; species Aeschynomene evenia. The sequence continues at coordinate 2,978,089 of CM024268.1, forward strand.
ATTATATACAGCTCTGAACTCTTCTCTACTTAACATTTCAGAATTAAACCAACAAAAGAGAATTGAAACCCAATCAGGTTAACTGGATACAAAATAAATAATATGCCCTATTATCCCCATTTTTTGAGAATCAAACCAAACATCCTGTCCCCGAAGATAGTTACCCTTCACAGTGAAATTTCATATGAAAATGTGGTTTCCAGCTCCCACATCTCCACCCTAAGCTTCTCATTCAAGAATTTCTTACACACAATAACCTAACTGATCTCATATATTGTATCAATAAACTAAGTGTACATGATTCTTCTGTTTCGTGTGCTTAAAACATCATGTAATCGCTTTCAATAAGAAATTACGAGGTAAAAAAAATAAAAAAGCTAAAGCTGTTCAGCTTAGGAAACGATTTGTGGGGTGAAAAAATAAAAAATAAAAGAGCAATTATCTAGAGAACATGAAAAGCGAAAGTACCTGTCTGCGAAACCGAAATCGAAATAGAAACTCAAAAAATTGTGAGTTTTCAAACCCTAAATTGAGAGTTGCGGGAATAATGATTGTTGTGCGTCAAATTCACTATTGCAGTATTGCTATTGCCCGACAGTGTCTAGGGAGTCGGTTTGGGCCTTTGGATTGGGCCTTCTACAAAAATATTATTTGTTTTTGGAAAAAGCAGAAATATTCGTTATGCACATTTTTCAACAAAAGAGAAAATATGACCATTTGTTATAAAATATGCATAACTAATATTTTTTGTACTTTTTACAAAAAATATTTTTTTATTCCTTAACAAGGAGATTTTAAATAATTTGGTGTGTAGATTAGTTATTTATAAATAAATTGGTTTTATAAGTAATTTCCTTTTAAATATAAATGAGTTTTTTTAATTGTATATTAGTTGTTAGCTTTAACATTATCGTCCAACAAACTTAGCTAACATAGGAGTCCTTAAATTTAAACATGTTTCAAGTTTTAACAAGTTAACGCTATTGAGTAATCTAAATGTACACCATAAAATTAGTCGAAATAATTCAACTTTTTTGAACTATTAATCCAACATTAGATTAATGTATAATATTAAAAGTTGGATTAATAGTTTTATAAAGTTTGATTATTACATATGATGTCTGATGATAGCTGATTTTGTGATGTACAAAAAATATTTCTCAATGTTATTATTAAGTTTAACATGGTGATAATATAATTGGTTAAAGAGTTGTGTTATTTTATCGTTAAAGAGTAAATATCTAAATGAGACATCCACTTTATAATCATTAAATATGATGAATAAATAAATTTTATGTGAACTATCAGCTGCATCAAATCAAATGGTGATAAAATGAATTTCTCATTTGCACACCCACTTTGTGGTGTTGTAACATTTTTGTTCCATAAAATATGAATGAACTCGTAAATTGAATTTGAACTAGAAAAATGATATTCTAACACACATTATAAGTGTAGACACTAAGATGATGTGAAATAAGTGGTAGAGAAGGAAGAAATTTTTTTTAAAAAAAGTAAGTGCATATCTCCTACGTGTTTTGTAAATTGGGTGTTTCAATATTTGAAATTGTTGGATTTTAAAATAACATTGTTTGAACTAACTTGTTTTATTTTATAAATAAGTAAAACCGATAATTTATTATGTTTAACTCACAAATAACTCTAAAGAAATGTCCAAATAGAAATAGACCATGAATCAAATTTTACAAATCAATTAAACTTTACACTCTCATTGAGATGAGATAGTAATAGCTCTTTTGAGATTATAGAATTTCCATGACTCGAATTGGAATATCATCCTCCTCTTACCATAAAATTAGATAATTGAAGAAGTATTTTAACTGAATAGTACATGTATTGGCTTCACATGCTTATAAGATTTTGCATTTGTATATATAAAATCATATCTTATTATTAGTTTTTAGTACCACTATTATTATTATTGTTATTATAAATGAGGTTATGCTCTCGTAACTAAATATATATTAGCATACCAAGTCTAAGGCTTAATTTGTACTTAAATTGAACCATCTCATTGAGTTTGAATAACTTGTAAGGTAGCTCAAAGTGATGAACTCCAGGTAACAATGGTAAGTTGAGCTCGATTCTAGAAGTTAAATTCAGTTCTTATTTCTCAACATATTGTCCAAAAGAGACAAGTCACATGACTAATCTAAAAAAATTGACCATAAAGTGCTTCAAAATCCGAGTATGATTCGACTATATTTGGTTAAAATTGCTTTCCAATGGTACACCAGTGTCTCCTCTGGTTTTCCACATGACAAAGAGAGGGGACTTGTATCATCATATGAGCTTTTTATACTTCACACAAACAAGTGCTTGAATTCTCCATTTGCTAGCTGACAAAGCTTATTGAAGCTTACCATATCTGCAAACAGGGAGAAAGAAAAAAGAAATTACTCATAACCCAAAGCCTCTTGTACTTGGGAATTTCAATATAAGAAAACAAAAAATCATAGAACATAAAATAGTATTTCATTTGATTCATAGTCTTAGCTAAAAAATAATGAGTAATGACAACCAATTTGTGCAATGAAATGTGAAGGAAAAACAATACCAATTGCATCACCAAAATTGGTCCATATCTCAGCACGAATGGATTTATCGTTGTCAACAATACCAATAACTTCTACAAAAGTTGTAAGAGGAACATGTGGAGATTGTCCTTTTACAACTAGCTGCTTATCATCTGTTGATTTTCCGATGACAATTCCATTGTCGGATCGCACGACCTGCATCACTGCCCGAACCCTCCTTCCAACATAGAAGTGCAGCAGTTCTGCATTGACAAAGACTGCAGGATTTGATGCATCCATGCTCAGCAAACGTCACAAAAAAAATGACTTCAAGACAGTAAAAGAAAAAGGCTATACAGCATGGAAACATATGTTATGAAGATGCTGTTTTGTTTAATTTAGTATAGAATCAAATGGAACAAGTGGTTTTTCATTCACAGAAATCCTGTATGTTCAATTTATTTACTCTAGTTCAAATTTCAAGTATCCCTCAACTGTGTAGAACTATTTTCATAATCACTTTTGGGAAACTTATTATAAGCTATTTTGATTGCAATGCAACATAAGCTAATTCAATCATCCACTCAATAATTTAATTCAATCACCCAGCATACCTTACTTTTTAACTATACAGTAAATAGAAACCGATGCTGCAAAAGGTTTTTATATCCCGAGAACTCTAAATTCAGTTAACATTTCTTGAATATATATTGATTATTGACATAGCTTGTAGCTGTACAAAAATTGGGATTGAGTTATGTGAAAGGAGCAATGCTAATTAGTAATTACACAAATTAATTGCACAAATATCATAAGAGTTACAAGTATAGAACTCTTCAACGTAAATCAAAGAAACGATACCTTAATTGTGAATAAAGCTGCAATCGACTTATTAGAGAATACAACAACAATTCGATTAATCAAGAATTTACGATTTAGGAAACGCAAAGAAGAAAGACACAGATCAAAGAAAAATTGGAGCTAGTGTTTGGTTGTAAAGGAATGTGAAGAAATTTGCATAGATAGAATGGAGAGTGTGAAGAAACGTTGAATAGAGGAAGAATTGGGTGTCACCTTGCCTCGATTCGAAGCGTGAATTGCTTGCTGCTAAACAACTGAGTCAGGAGGAGAAGAAGAGAGAAGACGATGGAGCGCGGGCTCTTTGGCCTTTCTACTTTCTAGGGCGCGGCTTTTATGCGATTTTGGTTTCTTTAGCTTTATAGTCCATCGAAAAAGAGGTATATTATATCATATTTTAAACGTATTTTAAATTATAAAGTTTTAAATTTTATAATATATGAAAAATAAGTAATTTCTAATTGTATCTTTAATTTCTACTTTATATAAAAAATCTTAAAAAATTAATATTTTAAAGATCATAATCTTTAACTTTATACTATTTAAAAAAATTATAATATATTATATTTTAAATTATATAGTCTCAAATTTTATATTGTATAAAATTTGAGTAATTTCTAATTACAAAATGTATAGTTTCTACTTTTATAATGTATAAAAAAATAGTATAATCTCACATTTTAAACTATATAGTTTTCTACTTATATGTACTAAATCCTAAAAAAATTAATAAATTAAAGACTATAGTTTTTAGCTTTATACTCATTGAAAAAATTATATTATATCAAATTTTAATATATACTCTTCAAACTTTCATTGTTTAAGAAAAGAGTAATTTCTAACATCAAAGTGTATACTCTTTATTTATGTAATGTATCTAAAAAATAATCTAGTCTCACATTTTAAAATACATAGCTTTCAATTTCTACTTTATGTACTAAATTATAAAAAATTATTATTTCAAATACTATAGTATTTAGCTTAATATTTCTTAAAAAAATTATATATGATCCATATTTTAAAGTATATAATCTTTCATATTTCAATTTTTTATTCATCTATCCGTGCCGAAAAAGTTCGTACAAATAAATAATTCATATAATGTTAGCATGTTGCGGTAACAAAATCAAGTTTTACATGTGGGAAACAAGTTGCATATCCATTCCTCATAATCAAAAATGGATCTAACTACAATTAACTTGCGCTCAGACATCAATCACCACGTACATCGCAAAAAGCATACATGATGATGATATTTCAAGAGGACTAATAATGTTGAGGCTGAGGAATTATTTGAGAACCCGAAAAAATTATGTGAACTAAAAAAAGAAAAAACAACTTATATCAAAATGAAAAGGAGAACCTAGACAATCTCTCTCTATGAATTTTCCATATATCATCAAATATAGAGGTGATGTCATTTCTCTCTTAGCTTCTTGGTTATAGCAAAGGCAGCACCAACCACAGCCACAACTATGCCTGAAATTATAATGGCTGATTTTAGTGTTTGCAATGCTTCCTTCTTTTCCCTTTCCTTCTTCTTCCTTGCAGCTTCAGCTTGTTCCTTCAAACAAATCAGGGACACACACATATATAACAACAATTTAGGACAAGATTATATTCTTAAATCTTGTCTCTTTGTTAATGAAAAAGATAACAATATATGGAGGATGCAATGTAATGTACCTTCATTTCCTTGGTGGCTGCTACCTCAGATGATATAGGATCAACTTGAACACTGGTATTTATCCCTGGATTCAGCTCCGCCACAACGTCTGCCGGCGGAAAGGTTAGGTCTGATTGCAGCCTTGGGCTTCCCATTTTGTTGTAAGATTAGACTAACCAACCTCGTGTTCAATTCAATTGATAGGAGAGTAGAGGGAGGGGAGAACAAAAAACTAACAAACACATTCAAGATCAAGATGTTGCTTAAACTGAATTGACACGTGCTGATGTAACAAATGATTATGAGGTTGTTAGAGTTTTAAGGGCCCTAACCATGTTGATTGCTTGTTCTCATCTCACACTCACCGAGATACTTGTTCAGACTATGCTGAAATTTCGTTAATTAAATGAAAACAAAAAAGAATTAAGGAACGGTACCTAATGACTCTCTTCTGAGTTCTGTCTGCTAAATTTAGAAGAAATTCTTGACGGTAGATTGAACCTTTCTAATTTGAGATTGTACAAGAATGATACGTTACCCATATTTCTTAGATTTGCACATCCCGAAGATATAACTAATTTCTGCCTAAATTACATCGAACTCTCACAAAGTTCATTGCTGTATGAATTGATCTAGTGTTGAGAACAAAATATTATTTCAGCAGAAGAAAGCTAAATCAAACACTTCCATCACTAGTGACCCGTTGATCCAAACTCTCCGTGGTGTTGATCATCTCTAGAAAGTTCTCAACTTTTGCTCCCAAAACCGCGAGGAGCTGGCCTTGCTGATGCTGAGTCTGCGAACTGTTTCCTCGACTCCGATCTCTTCTTCCTCCTTGCAGTACCAGGAGGAGCCTGATTCGGTACAGTGCAGAAAGAAACATCAAATGTTCTGATTAGTAACATGGATATGCAAAATACAAGCACAAAATTAACAAAAGTTAGTTAAGACAGAACTTGAAAGTTGTTTAATATCATTTGTGTAGAAAATTGAAATCACCTTTTCATCTGTTTTAAGCGCTTCCTCAAGATTACTAAGTGTTGGAAGTGATCCACCTTGCATTACACCCATCAGATTCTTCATTCGAACGCGCATTTGGAACAGCTGAGCTACAAGTTGGCTTACCTGATATAATTGTTGTAGAATTGTCAGTTTGGAAGTATAATAGCACAGGTAGGGAAACCACAACTTTGAAGGTTGCTAAGATTGAGTTAAAATTTGAAAGAAAATCATTCAACATACCTGCTGCTCTGTTTTACCCGAATCCTGGGCGATTCTCTTCCTTCTGACAGGTGATTCTGCCAATAGTTCTGGCTTTTCCCTCTCCTCTGGAAATAAACAAGAAAGGTTGGTTTAACAATGGACTCAAAAGACTACAAGGAAAAATAGCAAAGTAACATCTAACAAATTACAAAAGGTGTAAAGCTAGTATCATTTTCATGCGATAACAGATAGGTCTCCAGTGTTTCCTTCAATTTTGTTATAAGAAATTAATCTAATAATGAGAGTAATCCATTTGTTCAAAGAGGATATGGTCACCCAGATCACTGGATATGTTAGTATGTGCCTTGAGTAAGACTGAAATAAGTTAATCTGATAGGTATGACAAAATTGATCAGTAGAAAGAACATACCAGGGGTCATTGCTTCTATCATTGCTTCCATTTGCTTCAAATTCTTCTCTGCATCTCGAATTTGAGCTGGAGTAACCTGTATCCATGCAAATGAGATTACATGACTTTTGCCAGATCAATAGAATCTGCACTGCAAATATACTTCTGAAAAGATAGCACATGCTAGCAGTGCTCAAATTTAATTTTCATTGACTAAATGGGAGATTGTCATCAGATAAATGCCATCTTTGTTCCCAATTGCTATGGAGCACCACAAAAATAGAACTCCTGTAGATATAAATATTCGGGAAAGTTCTTGTATAATATTTCATACCTTTCCCATACCAGGAATCATTCCAAGCACACGAGACACTGAACCCATTCGTGCAACGGCACGAGTTTGCTTTAGAAAATCATTGAAGTCAAACTTTGCACTCATGATCTTCTTTTGCAGTTCCTCAGCATCTTCTTGTTGCATCTATAATGAATGTGGTTAGTAATTGAATATTTTATTTTCATTTTATGACAATAAATCTAGAAATGCAATTTAGACTTACAACTTCTTGTGCCTTCTCTACAAATGAAAGAACATCTCCCATTCCTAATATGCGTCCTGCCATTCGATCAGGGTAGAAAGGTTCAAGATCCTCCATGCGTTCCCCCCGTCCTACCAGCTTGATTGGCTTTCCAGATACCTGCCATCATTGAACTATCCAATCACACAACAAAATCATGACTAGATATACTCCATTCAAAACATGCCTCCAAATACCATTTGCTTATAATAGTATATACAGCCACATGTTTTGAACACAGATCCTTCAATAAACCATGAATTCTTAGTGTAATGCTATATGGCATACTCTATGAAAAAATCTGCAAGTAACATTCCCCTAGGCGCACACATTCATCAGATTAGATGCAAAATTTCGGAAAACATTAACTGGATTAAATCTTCCAGGCTATCATTAAATTAGTTTTGAACACATGACAGTATTTTAAGGTTAATCTGTCAAGCATGTTATTAATGATTCCAAGTTTCTCATTGCACATTACTGTATCACACAAACAGGGCAAGACAGATGCTAACCTTGTGTCAGCACAATTGACAAAATGCATCAAGCATATACAATAAAAACAAGGATGATATGGATAATGATCCATCCTCATGCATCTAATTATGATATTGAATAAATTAACTGAACTAACTTTCAAAAGTTTGTAATGTTAAAATGTTGGTTCAGAATGGTTAACATTGCTTATGATGAAAACAAATGCAAGGTAGTCTGAAATAATTCAGTGCGTGTGGCGAAAGTTCTCCTAATCCATATAGTTTAAAAAATAAAAAAAATAAACCACTGTCTGAAAGCTAAGATCAACACATACAAACCTCTTTGACACTCAAAGCTGCCCCACCTCTTGAATCACCATCTAGCTTTGTCAAGATGGCACCCGTTATTCCAATCTCAAGATTGAAAGTAGTCACCAGGGCTGTTCACAGAAATTAGCAGTCAGAATTTCTGGAATGTCATGGTGTAACAAGCTATATCAGGTAAAAAAGTAATACCAAAGTCAAAGAAACAATTGATCAATAATATGATAACCTCTAATTTAGAGTCAATTCATAAATGTGGATTTTTTTTTTTTTTCATTTGAAGGAGTAAAAATTAACTTCTAATTACCAGCTGCTTCTTGCCCTGTCATGGCATCCACAACTAGCAAAACTTCTGTTGGATTCAATGCCCGCTTCACTTCTTTTAACTCATCCATCATGGCTTTGTCTATCTGTTTCATGTAATAACAACCATGATTCAATGGAGTAAAATGCTTCCGATTTTAAACAATTGTGACATAATTATTCTGACATTTCCATTCTTATAAAGAATTACCTGCAGCCTACCGGCTGTGTCAACAATAACCACATCAATGTTCTTCTTTTTTGCCTCTTCTAAACCTTGTTTAGCAATTTCTGAAGGTCTAACATCAGTACCTGCTGTATAGACAGGCACATCCACCTGAAACAAGCTATAACTAATTATGAATATGACTAGATGCAAAAATCAGAGAATATAAAGCAAAATAAAAGTCAAACAATGATTAGCTATTTTTGTCTACTGTCTGAACTCACTTAGTGTTGTCTCCTCCATATTTTAAGAGCCTCAGAATCTCAGATCATTAAATACACTGACAATGCCTAGGAGAGAAAAATATGGCAAGAGTAGATGCTAAAGCACCACCTCTCAGCATATGTATGATACGAGTAGCACATTCAACAAATCACTTCCAATACAATAATACACTTTCTTCATCAGTTTGAAACCAAAAAAACAAAAGTCTGTGGTTCCCAAACAAAAATGAAAATTTAAAATGACATTGCTGACTACAAATAATGGAGGCGTGTTTCTCAAGATATTGCAACTGGTCAACTTCAAGGAAACAAAATTCCAGTACCTGTTTACCCAAAATAGCAAGTTGATCAATAGCGGCAGGTCTGTAAACATCTCCAGCAACTAACATGCAACTCTTCCCCTGAGGTTTAATAATATGGGACATTTCAATAATGCAAAGGAACTAGTAACATTTACCCAAAAAGAGATCGAGTAAGCAGGAGGGAGATTGAAAAATCGACCTGTTTCTTGAGATAATTTGACAATTTGGCACAGACAGTTGTTTTCCCAACTCCCTGTAGTCCAGCCAGTAAAATTACAGTGGGCCCTGATTTGGCAAAAACCAGTTCAGCAACCTCTCCACCCATCAATTTTACTAGTTCATCACGTACAATCTGCAAAACCCAATGATCAACACTCATTCATACCTGTATAGAAATTTCAGCACTCAAAAAATAGCTCTTGTTGATATATCACCAATTATTATACTACAATTAGCATATGGTAATTTGATAAATATCTCACCCAAACAAGCTCTCTCAACTTCATCGCATATGAATTATACAGACATTACGAGGGAAACCAAAAATATGCACACATATGTGGTGATTTGACCACTTCAACATGAAGTGCAACAAGATTTATTTGTATCAACGGTCCATTGCTCATGTGATGCATTTTGTGCCACAAATTTCAAATGCAATTTTTAGGCTGCTAAATTGGGCTTGTGCCATGGGGGTTTAAAGTTTAAACTTCCCAGAAACACTAGCAATAGTAAACTTTCTCTTGCAATGAACCTCTCCAATTTGTCTGTACAATGTCCCATCTTAAGTCATAACTGAAAAATTTTACCTTAACCAACTGCTGATCTGGTCTCACTCCTCGAATGACGCCAACACCCACAGCCTGATCACTGACAGCTTGCACAAACCTTCTCACAACAGGAAGGCTAACCTGCCATGACAATACACATTACACAATAAACTTCGGGTTGACAAAAATGACAATGTAAAGGTCCCAAACCCCTTAAAAGCAAATTCTTACATCTGCTTCCAAAAGAGCTCTCCTAATATCACGCATAGGCTCCACAATATTCTCTTTGGTCAAAACCTCTACAAATCACAACCAAACACACAATTGATTAAGTCAGTAATCAACACCAAAACTATTGTGGGGTTTCACTTGATAAGATGAAATCAATGAATGAGCTTTGAGAAAACAATAATCAAAACCAACCTTCTCCTTTGAGCTTGTTCCAGGCAGCCTCAAGGCCACTGGTCAACTGCCCAAACATCTCAGCCCTCACCACACCGCGCATATCCCTTCTCATAGCCACGCTCTTGGAGTTCACCCAACTCCATATCTCATTCTGCAATCCGACCCAATTGGCCAAATCAATCACAAACCAAATTTTCTTAGCTGTTTGTTCCTAAAGTTTCAAACTTGCTACCAAATACTTGAAAATCAATTACTGGGTAGGGAGCATGCGTGTTGGTGGCACTTACCGTGAACAAGTTTCTGGAAGAAAAGGAAGTGGGTGTGGTTGAACCGGTCCAGGGAGAGGAAAGCTTAGTTGGTTTGAGAGAGGAAGAAGAGCACAAGGTTCGGTTCTGAGAGAGGGAAGGAGCAGAAGCAGTGGAGAAATGGCGGGAGGCAACAGCAGAAAAGTGCACGGCCTCCATGTCTGTTCACTGCACTATGCACAAGCTGATGAGGATGCTTCTGCAATCTATGCTATGCTGTGCTATCTGTGTTTTATCTTTTTATCCACAAATTATCTCTTTTGTTGATTCTCTCCCAAATAATCAAATGTCTACGTGGTTATTGGTTTAGTAACACCACCCCGTGCCATGCACGAGACAAAAAGTAATCAAATTTTGCTTGATCTACTTCTAAATGCTGGTTGAGTGCAAGACTGAGAAGATAAATTTATATGAATACAGTATTGATTTTAGTAACTCACTTGAAACGATTCAAGTGGATCAATAACGGTTCTCCTCAACTAACCTCTTGAATTCAAGTCTTATAGATTGGAGAATAAAAATTAATCAATTAATAAAGAGACTTAAGTTGAATCAAATTATTCAAAGTACAATAGATTTTGGAGACTATTAATATTGAAAAAATTAAGAGGCAAAGTTAGTATATACTTAATAAAGTAAAAAATTCAATTAAAAAAGTGCTCCTCCAAATAATACATTCGACTTTAAAATAGGTTGCACTTTTGAGTATATGATTTATTTCTCATTAACTCACATTTCTTGGCTTCTAAGCATCTGGCTTCTATATGGTGCTTTTTCTAGTTTGCATTATTAAGGGATTGACAAACATCAAACCCTTAAAAGAATAAGCATATGACTCAAAATGAAAGACCATGCATGCACTCTTCAATATTCAAAAATGTATTGGGCCAAAAGAAGAACATGTAGCAAATCTGAATTCGTTAAATTTTATACTGCAGACAAAAGGTGTTAGGGCTTAGAATTCTGCTTGGTTAAAGAAATAGAATGAACAAACATGGTTAAGAACCTCACCCCAGAAACAATAACAGAAAGAAAAAAAAACACTCGAGAAATTATCAGTACTAAGCACTTCCAAAAGTGGAAACACACACAGACACCTCTTTACACGTTGTTATCCCATCCCCCTTCTGTGAAGGAGCTTATCTGAGTGCTCCCAAACCACCAAATGATCTCAATTATGATATCAGCAATTATGCAACCCACAAGGTTTCCATAGTTCCTGAAATCACAATTGCAGTAATACCAAGGGAGTACTAGTCTTTTTCTGTCATCTCTGCCCCCAGGAAGAAAGATCAGAACATCAAATGCCATTTAACGCCAAGCTTCGGCCAACTCCGTTCTTGAATTTATGCGCCCAATAATTGCACTTCCCATGTTCGTCTCTGTGGGTCCAGCTACTGCAAGGTCAATCATATTTTTGGAACACTTGACTGTATCAGAACTCAATTGAAGGCTTTTGCTCTTGCAAATATTTGCTTGATCCACCTTAGTCTCACCAGTAGTAAGGCCATAGTCTTGAAGTCCGATTGCCAAAGAGCAAAGTTGAGAGACAACCTTGCAAGGACAGCTATCAACCAGCAACCTACTTCCTCTAGAGATGAATTTTTCGGTTGATGTTGGCAAACTTTTGGGTCCACTTTTAGTTTCGCAGCCGTCTTCCATAACATGACTAGGGCTTTGTTGAGATGGTTCTTCAGTAACAAATTCTATGTCCTCATCACTACTATCCTTTTCATTTTCACTGTCATCTGTGAGAATCAGTTGTGAAGAGCTGTGGTGCCCGTCATCATCAAAAGTGTTTAGGTTGGAAATGGGGTTTGATTTTACCATAGACTCCTCTCTTTCTCTCAGTGTCTTAACCACAAGAGTCTTGAGGAAATTCATGACTTGTACCGCATACATCAAAGCAGTCAAAGGATCTGCCATCTGCGGTAAACAAGTCAGATATGTTGTTATTTTAGCATAGAAACCATAAAAGAACAATAATATAGTTTTGCATAATAACATACTGCAAAGATTATAGGAAGAAAAGGAAAGAAACCAAAATTTTGTAATGAAGGAGAACCTTAACATGTATATACACCATAGTCCATAGTCAATCAGAAAAGCAATGATTGAACTGTTGATCAACCATAATCTTTGAAAGATTCCTTTTTTTTTTCTTTTGATACTCAAGTTTACATTAGGGGAGGCACACCTCCATGCAGGACCAGGACATACCACCAACCTCAACAAGGATTTACGGTGAAATTTACAGATCACCCACCAAAGAGAGTTCCCCAAGATTCGAACCCAAGTCACGCCTAGCATAGACGGAAGGCTAAACCAGGTGTGCCAACCCTCATTGGCAAAGATACCATATTATGAACAATGAACTAAAAAAATATTTTAGGAATACAAGATACCATTACCAAATTTGTAGCACTGAAGGGGAAAGATATATTCACCAGAATTAAGAAAGTAATAATTATCCCAGCTTAACGAACAACTCATCTGGTTTTAACATAATATGTAATTCCTAAGAAACATTCAATCATCCATAGGACTCTGCATTCCTAACAAATATGTTGCTTTGACTATTTCAAAAATCTCCATAACCCATGTGAAGGAAATACATTTTAAAACCAAAATTGTTTGATTACTTCACAGAAGACACTTAAACAAACTACATGGAACAAAGGATATAATAAAAATAAACACATAAGAAAAATGTATGAGCTGCACATTGAATTTATATTCAGTAACATGAAGTTGAGTTGTATAAATTCAATCGCAAAAACTGGGGCTCAGAACTTCGGTTTTGGACTTACGTGAGTCATGTTCGGAGCAAAAACCATTGCAACATTCCGTGCATTCATCTTGTTCAGATGTTCTAGTTGAGCAACATCAGCCATTAAGTTTATTGCCCAATCCAGCAAAGCAGCTTCTGTCGGAGGAAGACGACTTACAAGCTCAGCACATTCTTCTTCTGTCTGGGACTGCATCACCTGCTCCGGTGAAAGTGGGTCCAACACCCCAGTTGGAAGTTCTCTGAACCAAGCCTGCAAGGGGACATAGTGAATCAAAATTAAAGAAATTATCCCTTTGACATTGCTGCCTTAATGAGGTAATGGTCTCTTTAATCTATCCAACATTACCCCATATGGTAAAGAAAAGGAAAACAATTGGCATCAATGAATGCATTTATCAAATTCACCAAAACAAGTAAGAAGATTGGACCAAAATCAAACATTCAAGGGCTTGATTCCAAACAAATCTCTAAATATTGAAAAGGAAAAGTGATTCTGCAGGAGGGGAAATTGAAATATTAATACCTTTACTTTTTATCGACAAAAAAGTATTAATACCTTTATAAGACCTGCCAAACAGTGCACGTCGATGCCTTCAGGTACTACGCCTCTGTTTAATTGTTCCCTTACAAACTCCTCTTGACTATTTTCAGCATTAATTCTGAAGATTCCTTCAGCCTGGAAGTACATTTAAAATTTCAATTTCTAGTACAATGATATTAAATAACACATCAAACAAAAGGTTTCCGGTAAAACCAAAAGTGCACATGGAGAAAAAAATGCGCAGATTGTTCATCCACTGACCCGCATTATTATTTCTGATGAGTAATGTAATTATTCAAATCACCTTTATATTATTCCCAACAAGGCAGGGAATGACATAGGAGATAGGCTAAATACCTGCAGGCCTCCTTGTGCATACAAATGTCTTTGCATTAACAGCAGTATGGTAGGTACACTATTTCCTCTAGCATCAAAAGAAAGCTGCATAGATTCTGTCGAAACTCCAAAAACACTTGCACTGTGGAAAACAAATGAAAAAATCAACAATGAACAAGATCACACAATTCCACAACGCAGTCACTAGACATTTAACATGAGACAGGCAGACAAAATAGAAGATGATTGCCAAAAGGTAGATTGACTGATAGATAGGTTGCAAACTAAGTGCAAAAATGGCGTATATTGCTAACAAGTAACAACACATAACAGGCCATCTCAGTTGCAAGAATTAATCAATCATTTTGCAATGTTGAATCAAACACAATGGCATTGATGAGACACGATTTCAGAGAGAAAAACTAACAACAGATCCAACAAGGAAATAGAAGGTAGGTGCAGCACATTCAGAAAAGATGGATGGAAGGAATCACCTACACCACAGATCTGTTCACTAGTTAAAACTGGCATGGTTTATGACTGGACACTATACTAATCTGTCTCTGTCTGATACATGTATGTACCTGACCACACCTAGTAGGATAAGGCCCAGTCATTTTTCTTGGTGGTGCTCACTTGTAACAATTAATCAAACCTACTTCAGAAGATTAGTTTGCAAGATGGACTAGTATCATTTTACATGTTAGCTGTAGAGCATAGAGGGATAATACAACAAGGCATGAGAATTTACAGAAAAATTGGAATTATGTATAGTAGAGAGCCTTCAATTATTTCTCTCATTCAAATTCAAGCTCGACATGGACATGAAAATAAAGAATAAACAAGAACACTGGATTTTGGATAATTGGAAAGTGAAGGAAATGGGAGGAAAAAGGAATGATGTTTTCATCTCTATGATGACAGAGAGAAGAACCGTAGCCAAGGTAATCATCAGATATTAACTCAAAATCTCAATAGGGAACTAATTAAATGCTACATATTGAAAACCAGATATGAATTTTGGAAAGGAACGGGTTTTCAATAAAAGGCCCTTTTCAGAATCCAAAAACACAGTCACATCCCCATGTTTTATCCAACTGCATGAACTTGATAATCAAAGAAAAGGACATAAAAAAAAGTAAAGAACTTGAACAAACCCAAAAATCTCTCACCTTGCGCTGGGAGGCCTTCTGGGAACCTCAGGCTCAAACTCAACAGGCAAGCCAAGAAAGCCATGGAATCGATCAAAGGTGACGTGTGCCACGTGTCTCACATTGGAAGGCCACCCAATCTCCATTGAAGAAGAGGAAGAAGAAGAGATATCTCCACTGCTAGCACTGCAACCTATCAAAGATTTCCTAAAAGTAGCAATTAAGAGCGTCAAAATAGAAAGCTGATCTCCTTCTCCGTCCTTTTCTGTCTTTTCCCCTTCTTCTTCTTCTTCAACCTCTTCGAATTGGGATCGAACCACCCCTTCAATCTCCACTGTGTTGGGGCCGCTGTTAATAAGGGCATTTTGGTGCGACCCACCACAAGGACTGCTGGAACAGCTTGAAGGTGAAGGCAAATGGGATGGGGATTGGAGCACTTCGGTCATGTTTGGAAAGAGAAAAACAAAAACAAAAAAAAAATGATTGAATGATTTCAGGGGAAAAACTAAACAATTTTCCTCTTCTACCCTGCCCCCACTTTTAATATATATTTATTGTTGTATTTCGTCTCGGAAAGCAAAGATTTTTGACATGGGAAAATGGTGGTGGAGTAGAGTTTCGTTCAAGAAAAGGGTTTCTGGAAGGTGAGACGTGACTTTCATTCATCACTCATCACTGTGCCTTGAGAGAGAGAAAGAAAGATGGGTCCAGATTCTCGCGTGAGAGAGAGTATGGTTAATTCAATGCAAGGAGGAAGAATCATCATATTATCATATGAGAGATTGGTGGTTGGACTTGGTTGGGTTGGGGTGAACCTCAAAGATTATGATTATGGAGTGAGTCTGTGACTCGGATTTACAATAAAGAAAGAAATAGAGAGAGAGAGAGAGAGTGTGTATATGTTATGTATTTTGTACGGTATTTTTTGAGGTGGCAGTGTAGGTGATGTTTTCCATTTCAGACGATGCCTATGCTATGTAATGTAATAATGCTTGGAAGTTGGAATGTACACTTTGTTGATACATAGTATATATACTTACATACATACATCACCACCTACCATTGGAGGGGTATGTGCATAATGTAAAGAAAATAAGATAAAACAAACTGTGATTTTATATGTGTATAAATAGTAAACACCAAAAAAATTGTGCATACATAGTAATTAATGCTGTTAATATAAGCTTTGAGTCCATTAAGAAAAATATATAACAAAGCTTTGAGTGTCTATGAATTTTCTTTGTAATTTTATCTTTATTGGTTTTGGGCCAAACCCACTTCTCTCACTGATAAATAAAGCTATTTTTTTTTATTATTTATTGATATATGCAGTTGAGGCCAAGTGTATAAGTGCAGCACTTTGGTTGAATTGAATTCAAACCTAACAAAATTACTTGTAGCAGCATGAATGCCAACTTGACAAGTTTTCAACAGCAGAGAAATGTAAGTTTTGACCGAGGCTAGTTAGTAGTAAAGTAGTAGGGAAGGGATGCACTAATTAGTTAGTTAGTGTCTTAATAATCAAAGGGGAATGACAGGTAATTTGCAGAAGAGAAGAGAAAGAGAGAGAGAGAGAGCAATGTACGTCCAAAAATATAATCTAAGGTGAGGAGGAATCCACGATCTTGACAGGTAAGAATAAGACATCAGAGGTGTGCACTACTAATAACCATTCCCCTGCCATATCCACCCCCTTTTTCAGCGAATTGTCCATTTTATTTTTCAATCCTTTTCTCTCTTTTCTTCAAACCTATTTCAGGATAACATTTTTCGTACAAATACATTCTCACTTATTAAACATAGGGTAAATTTCCGATTATCTCCTTTAATTATACTATTTTCTGCACTGGGAAGATTAGTATAAATTTTAAAGTTTAATTGTAATATATCAATAGTGTAATATATCATTTAAAGTTTTCTTTTATACTAATCTTAAGTAATAGATATGTAAAGTAACTATATTTATTAACGTAATATTATATATGATTGAATGATAATATAAAACTCTAATTAAACTCTAACTTTTAAAAGAGATTGACAAATTTATAAATTTATAGATAAAGGAAAAATAAAATAGATTTACTAAGTCTTAACATAAATTAATATATATTATATTTTACTCTTAAATATAACAATAATTAATAATATTTAATTATCTTAATACACTGACTTTATTACACTATTACACTTTTATTTTGTATATATTAGAAGCTTTATATATATTAGAAGCTTTATATATATATATATATATATGAGACATATATATCAAGTGAGAGTGAGAGGAATAAGACCATTGGATCTTATTTGAATGGTCAAAATTAAAAAAAGTCACGTTATTCTATATTCTAATCTTGACCATTCAAGTAAATTCCAATGGTTCAATTTTATTTCTCACACTTTCATCCCTTTGACTTAATACATCCCTATATATATATATATATATATATAAAGACTCTATACCATCATTTTCTATTATTAACAATTGTAGTGATTATTAATTCTCTTATCATATAAGAGTTCTTTCAAAAGAAAAATGTTTGACCATAAAATATATTTCATTTTCATAGGTGAGATTGAATCTTCTACCACATAGTTAAGAAGCGAAAAGAGTTATCTTCACACCACACCTTTGGATCTATGGTTGCAATTTTTTATTTGGTCATTTTAGTGTACAAGCTTAATAAGAAGATGTGTCTTACAAAACTACCAAAGCAAATAATGCAGTCGTAAGTGGTCCACATAGCACCCCATCATATGACATTAGGGGTTAAATCAGACCAAAACTCTATAATGTTGTCTCCACGTGTCCTTAACTTCGTTATCATTGTTTTAAGTGTTAGGGCCCCTTGTTAGTGGAAGAAGAAAAATGACACAAGATAGCAATGTTTAGGGGCATGATTCATTATTCATTCACATCCAATATGCGCTTTTCTACTTCGGAAAAGGAAAAAACACTAGCAACTTACTATCACAATCATAATGAATTTCTAATTACTTATAGCACTGTTCTATGTCACTATGTTAAATATGAATTTCTTAATCTGTTAAACACATTACTTATTAAATAAAAGTACAGTTTATGATTCCTTTCAAGTATGTTATGTTTCAGAATATGTATTCATTGAAAGGAAGAAAATTATTAGGTAAGGTTGAAAATTGGAACTGATAACTTTTTATGTTGCTTTCTAATTTCTCCTCTCTTCACAGTTCACAAATTGGGAGAGGTAAAGGCTGAGAAAAAAGAGGAGAGGGTTTCAAACCTTACAAATAAATAAAAATAAATAACATAAAACTTTTTCAACGACAGGTAACATGTAAAATTGCAAATTTGATCCAATTATCAAAGTATATTTTGTCTTGTGGTAACCTTTTTATTTCACCTCCTCCTGTTTTTTTGTTCGAAATTACAATGTATCACTCATAATTTCATGTTTCTATATAGAGACCATGTGGCTGCTCGGAAAAGGTAGTACTAGTACCTAACAGATCATCTTATCTATTTGTTTTTATCCACAATTCTAGCTATCATGAATGCATATAATTGTCACTATATCATTATTATCAACTAAGCTATAATTAAAGGGCAAGAAGCAATCTTAGCTTCTTGATGGAGTTGCTTGAGAAAAACAGCATTACAGTTGTCTATGACAAACTAGATATTGTGAATTTGTTGTGTGATTAGTTTAAAGGTATAATAATTCTCACCGAACACATGCTACCACTTTTAATCCTTACAAGTAAGCGCTGAGATTTAGATTTGAGGGGAAAAACAAGGAAAGGAACAAAAGATGATGCTTTCTTGATGGGAGGGCAAAATATCACAACCTAATGAATCTTAAGCTGTTCAAGCAACCAAAATTAATATTAATAATTTCTAATTGGTTTCCTTTTAAAAGAAATTATTAAGAGTTTTATCACACTAAATGATGTCAAAGTAGCATCCCAAAAAAAAAAGTTATGATATTTGTACATACTTTTTTGCATGTACAAAAAACATACATGTAAATCTAAGGGTGGAGAATAAAAGTTGAAGTGTTGGAGTGATGTCACATCAAAATTCAATGGTAATAAAGTGAGTGGAAAAGATATGTAAGAGAAAATGTATGTACGAATATTATTATTGAAAAAAAAAAAAACAAAAAAAAACATTATGCTATGACTGCCTTGACCCCACAAATAAGCCACATATGAACTCTTTTTATTAACGGATATAATGATAGAGCAAGGTTTAGACAATGGCTCCATGCTACTTTGCAGGAGATACTTTAAGGCCAAGACAAAGGTTCTGCAACCAACAACGACATCCTATGCCTCTTGGTCTAAACCCGTTAGCATGAGCTTGCTTTTTGTAATGAGCTGAAAAAACCAACTTTTAAGGAAGAAAACCGTTGTGTGGTTCCTCAGAATATTGGTCTTATGTTCAAATTTAAAATGGCAGTAGCGACAGACATGGTTTAATTCGAACTAGTCTCTCCAATTGAGAAAGTACTTCACAGAACGTGACCTTTTTATGTGACTTTTAACACTGCTTTCATTATGGTTCTACTATTATTGAGGATTGTAGTAACTACATCAGGCTTCTACACCGTCCAACCCTAGTTGCAGCATTAAGCTTTGCTTTCTGCAAGACCAACAAAACTGCTAATAATTGTAGTAGCTTGCTGTTTAACTACAGATAATTAATTACTTGTTTGCTATTGTGTCGCCTTCTCTATAAAATATTGTATAACTCTCACTAAGATATTTTGGATTTGGAGTAACAATCCGCAATGCAATTCTGTTTACACCAAAATCTGTAAGGTGGTTTTGTCTGTCTGTTATGGTTATGTATCATTAGATTCATAACTATTCCAAAATGGTAGATACAAGCACCAATTCTTCGAGTTAACCGCAATGGTGTACCACACTATCAAGACCACGGTGAAAGAATTCCAAGTTAACCTGTAATCTTGTTTTTGCACTTGCAATGGAATCTGATTTAGGAGACAACAACAACCAACAACAAGTCTTACCTCACTATATGAGATCGGCTATATGAATCAAACGACATCATTGCGCTCTATCATGGATAGTATTAAGGTTTAGGCCATTAACTCTCACATCTTTCTCGATTTTTAAATTCGACGATGTTTTACGTTGGTTGTCGAAGACCTAACACAACCCTCCTTTTTTTCCGGGCTTGGGACCGGCTATCCTAAGTTTAGCAAAAAAAAAAAAAACTCAGCATAGGCAGAGTTGACAAAAGCACTGCAGCACATGTCTTCATTCATTCGAATGATACAGCCAAGAATATTTCACCAACAGCAAAAATCGGTTATTCACTTGCCCCCATGGTTTCACCATTTTTCCAAATCGTAATAAACCCCCACGACAACCCCAAGTTCCGAGCATAGAAAGCGACACAGTAGAAACAAAAGGACGAGAAGAAAACATTAAAAGGATATATGAACATCATTTTAATTAAGTCATGTCATTGCCATCTAACTAAAATCAGAGGTCAGCCTGAAGAAAGAACCCCCAAAGTAATGGCCGAATGACCTTTTCAAGATCCACAATTACATGCTATATACGCTGTTCGACTACACAGCAATTGAAACATGGAACAATGTGCTTAAGCAAACTGATACAATTTCACGCAAGTCAGGTCCTGTTCACAGGTTCAAGTGCTTCAACAGTAACCACACTATTTCCTCTAATTACCTGCAGAAGTAGGTAAAATAAAACTATCAGTTTCAGAAACCATGTTTCACACACTATCAATTGCCATATACTATCATATATTGAGAAAGATAATGCAAGGGAGGAACAGAACTCACCACCATCCCAATGTCATTCTTTTCATTGCCATTCACTTCCACGGTATTGTCAACAACTAAATTCATAAATTGGTCAAATCCACGCAAAGTACCAACAATCATTCGATTTGCATTCAGCTTGACTGCATCGAAATACCAAGTATTAAGACTTGTTTTCTATGATAATAACCCTAAAAGCTATAAGGTTCAATTAATCTGTGCATAGATACGTATTAAGCATGACAATCAAACAATGCATAATTATGAGAGTACAAAATTCGCAAACAATACATAAATAACAGGTCCATAAATAAGAAAAACTAGAAAAGAAAGAATCAAACTTACTCTGGAGCTTCTTGTCCATGTACCTGCAGAATCGCAAAAAAATAGAAACGAAAAATTGCAAATTATTACGTGTCGATCGTAGCAGAATTCGAAGAGAAAAGTGAAAAGGGAGAGCGATGCTTACTTCTTCAAATCTGGTGGCTGCCCTGACCTGCTCATGGTGAAGATTGAGTTGAGAAGAGAAAAAAAGCACAGAATCACGAAGACGAGATGAACAAAAACCCTCCACTTTCTTACTTCACTCGATCGAAACCCTAGCTAAGCTATGGTTCGCTTTTTGTTGAAATGAAACGAAAGCCACCCAGCCCATAGACTGTGTTGTTCTAAGGCTCGTGATAACCAGTTCCCAACACTAAGGCCCATGATGGAGGCCCAAAAATAATAACGGAACTACTCAAGCTTAAGCCACTTCAAACGACGGGAAAATAGATTAAAAGAAAAATACAATTAAAAATAGAATAAAAAATTTCATTAGAAAAAAATAAATAAATAGACCTAAGATGTATGAAGTCAAATGTCACGTAGAATTAAATATGTACAATTATAGGAGTATATCTATATACAAAAATTGTACTTTGTGTCCTGTCCCTCTGATAATCCAAATGCAATCTAAATATTCATACTCTTAATTATATGATTGAATTTTAGGAATATGAATACAAGAATAAATTTATATTAAAATACAAGAGGTGAGTTTGGATCTTAGATAACTTCTTATTATACACTTAACATTACTCTTCACAAAATAATCAATAATACTGTACATTAAAAATACATTTAACGAGTATTCAACGTGTGTTATATGTTATACATAATATGTGTTATATGTAATATGTTATATTTATAGAACATATTACGTATGACATATAACACACGTTAAATATTTGATGAATGTATTTTTGATGTACAACAAGTTCTACCGAGAATAATTGCAGTGTAAGGAAAATTAAAATAAAAGACAAGGATGTATAGGCATCAGCACCGCAATGACAAGCCATGGTTCTCAACTTCGACGTGTATGTGACATGTACACTATACACATAAGAAAAGATGTTTGAATACTCTATTCATTATTAATTAGGTGAAAAAATTTCATAGAAAAAATCCTAATCTATACACAGTCATTTTGTCAACATACGAACCTAGCTCTAAGTCACTACTAGTTCTTAGCCTTAGGGCAGCCTACCAGAGCCACTCTTAAATTCGTGGTTGGTTAGTGTGAACACGTTCCTTGTTAGCTTGTCAACTTGCTCGGTCAACCGTTCCCTTTCCAGCAGGAGATTCTAATTCGTTTACACATTGAGCCGACATTATTGTATTTTGCTACCCTTATTTCCTTATTTGAACTTCCCTAAATCTTCATTGTGGACCGTGGTGTCCATGGTTGAGATTTTCCCGGTATCTGTTGTTCATGAGCTTAAGTATAATGTAGGAATAGGGGTACTCAAAAGTGGCATAAAAAATAGTAAACAATATGCCTTTGATTATGAGGATACGGAAGATGATGGAATAATTAGTTATCTAATTATTTTTTTATTTTCGTCGTTATTGATTTGGAGTTATGATAAATAGTTCTAGAATCTATACATATATGTAATATAATATTCCTCGAGTAGTTAAGCCAAAACACTTATCTACATTGGAATTATTATTATAACAAATGATTATTTTTAGTTGAATAATGGATCGATTGTGCTGAGCGTTATTATTATAAAAAAAAAAATTAGTCAAAATAGTCAACAAGTTATACATAACATATATAATATAAATCGTACAACGAATATTACATGTTGTACACATCATATATAAATCGTACAACAAATATTATATGTTGTACACATCATATATCACATGTTGTATACAACACATATCACATGTTGTAAAGAAAAATAATATTACAACATGTAATATATGTTGTGTACTGTAAATAATATATATTTATGTTTTATATTATATTTGTTGTGCATAATATATTAATTGTTTTTATTAAATTTTTGTTGCGCTCAAATATTTATTGTTTGTGCTATTGGCATAAAACTCTACAAATTTTTTTGGTTGTCCACGGTATTCGAACTTTACCCCCGATTGCGTATCTTGAAATGACAAGTGAGGCTCTCAATGAGAAATTTTTTCATTTACAAGACTCGAACCCGGGACTTTACTTAAAAGATAACAAGACGCTTATCACTCGTGCCCATCTTGATCGGTCAAACTACAATTTAAATCATAAGCCATTTGTTGTCCGGAGCGGTAACGATGCGCGATGGGCCACAAATGAAGCACGCCTGCACAATATTACTCCCTCCATTTCAAAATATTAGTCGTTTTAGGGAGAACAAAAATTTTCACAATGATTGTCGTTTTCAACTTCCAATGCCAATTTAATTTTTTCATACCTATTATACTCCTAGTATCATTTCTCTTTGTTTCTTGAATATTACTCCAAGGGACCACTAATCATCTTTCTTTCTCATTAATGCTTTAGGTAGTTTAGTAATTTTAATATATCATTTTATAAAATTAAGAATATTTATTGAATTTCTTAATCTTCGTGTAAAAACCTTAAAAGACTAATATTTTGGAATGGAGGGAGTACTATTTTATCTTTTTTTAACAAATAAATGTTATGTGCTTAATAATTAGATGTGATCAGAAATAAAAACTAAAAAAATAAAAACTGTATGCAATGCTCCGGCACAATTAACAAATGTGTAGTGAACTTGAAACCAAAACCAACTATGTTATGCCATCATCAATATTATCTTAATGTGTTAGTGTACTTAGTGTACTATATATATTACGGACGCCTGTGTTTTTTTTTCACTTAGTAATATGAATTATGTATCACCAATTTATTTAAATTTAAATACTACAATATTATACATTGATATGTTTGGGGAATAATATTTTTTAGCCAAAATAGTCAACAAAGCTTATTTAACATTTTACGATACAAAGAGCATTTTAATTATGAGTATATTTTTAATGAACTGAGTAATTATGGTCAAAATTACTAGTTATTAACTGTTTTAACTGATTTTTTATTGTGCCTCTAGCGGTGTATTATTGTATAATAAGGTGAGGCTCATTAGCCTTGGCCACGTCGTCAACGGCAACTTCAATAAAAATATATTAAAAAATGAGATTTTTTCCGTAGTCAAAATAAAACATTCAACAGTCAAAAGATTCCATGCAAATATTCAAAATGATCAAAGAAAATAACCTTCCAATTCAACGACTTTATCAAATATAGTGCATATTTATTTACTCCCACTAGCTTGTTAATTAACTTAATTACCTAAATATATATAAGCACCCCTTCACATTGCACAATAGCCAGTTCCTCTGCAAGGCTCTATCTCTCTCCTTATTATTTCTACCTCCCTCAAAGTCCCCTTCAAATTAAATATATAAAATGCTAGGGATGAAAAAGTTATCACTCAAGAAACTAGCAAAAAAGGTGAGGGGTGCTAATGGTGGAGTAGTTGACCCTGAGCCTGCACACAATGAGTGTTTGCTCAAGGTCAAGGGATTTTGTGAGGAGGAGGAGGAAGATCAAACATCATCATCCCCAAACAACAAGAACATAACCCCAAATGGGTTTTTTGCTTTATACATTGGAGAGGAGCGGCAGAGACATGTGGTTCCAACAAGCTACCTTTGTCACCCCTTATTCAAGATGCTGTTGGAAAAGGCTTCCGACGAATTTGGGTTCTCTCAGAGGAATGGATTGGTTGTTCCCTGCACTGTTTCCACCTTTCACCAAGTAGTCAACGTTATAGAATGTAACAATGGCAAGTTTGACTTAGGAAAAGTTTTTGAGGAATTTGTTGTTTAACCAAGAACTCGAACCTCTCTTTTCATTTTTTGTTAGTCCGTACGTTAGTGTTAAAGTCCATCAGAATTATATTATGACCCTTTTTTTGTCAGGATTATTATATTGTAATGGATATGTATGTTTCTAGCAGCTGTAATTATAACACAATACACACATGTGTATTTACTTATTTATAGAGCATGCTTGATTAATTCGCCGGTTGCTATGTGTTAAGCACAAACATTTTTCATCGTGTAAATTAATTATTTAGTGAACTTTTTTTATTGGCTTGTGTAAATTTGTTCTTTTAATATATCCAAAAATTTCTCATATCATCTCGTGCCTAGGAGTGGAGAATATTAAGCCGAAGACTTGAGGAGTTGAATCAATAGTACTTATTGTATAATAGAAATGCATTTAATTAGTATTCAATTTATTTATATAATGTGTGCTATATGTATAACACGTTACGTATAATATATATCATATGTACATTATTTCTCATTTCTGTATAGGATTACTAAGATACGTTCCAAACTCTCATTTGAAAAAGTTAATTGGGTTAAAACTGAACACCTTGAAGGAAACAAATATTTGTAATTACGTCAAAGTGTGTTCGATTATGAAGTAAAAATGAGATAAAAAATTCCATATGTAACTTTACGGATAAAAGTATAAAATTAATCTCTTTTTTACTCTCCACCATGTGTTCTCTAAGGCTTTGTTTGGGAGTTTGAAGGGGAGGAAAGGTGAAGGTCTTAGAGGGGAAGGAAGAGGGAGGAAGGAAGGGGAAGAAAAACTTATTCCTCCTTATGTTTACAAGTGTAAAATTGATTGAAGGAAGAGAATTAGAGTATTTATAATGTAATTTTACTTTTTTATCCTTTATTAGTCTACTTAATTATTTTTTTAGAATTAATTATCTTACTTAAAATGTATTTCTATTAATTATCCAAAAAATATTAAATAGAAAACACAAATATTTTGTGCACAACAAAAAACCAGCCAAAACAGCTAACAAAGCTCATTTAACACTTTATGGCCCAAATAACATTTTTAATCATGAGTATATTTTTAATGGACTTGGTGATTGTGGTCCAAATTCCTATTTGTTGACTGTTTTAGCTAGTTTTTTGTTGTGCCTCTAGCAATGCTCAATAAAAAATATATATTTTGTATTATCATACCTTTTATTAAGATAATTATTTAAATTATCTTTTAAAAATTATATTTTACAACATATTTTTATTATTAAAAAATGTGCATCCCTTAATTTTTCATCTATAAAATAATCAAATGTTGTTTTGAAAAAAAAATTGAAAGAAGTATTAAGGATAAAATAGTATTTTGAATTTTAAATATCTTTTGAAATACCCCAAAATGTGGGAACTTTAAATGGGGGAGAAGGGAGGGTTTAGAAGAATTTCATAAATACCCCAAACTCCTCCTTCCTTAATTTTGGAAACTCCCAAATATAATCAATTCCCTCAAAGTCTCTCCCTCTCTTCTCTTCCCCTCCAAACCACAACTTCCAAACAAATCCTTATAGATATTGTAGCTTTTTTCTTTTTCTTTATGATCTAAACAAACTACTTGGATATGTTTGGAAGCTAAAATCATGGGAATTAATTTGATTTGAGAATGAATTCTATTGTTTGAAATGAACAAAAATAAAAAATGATTTCATTTAGAATTTTATGAAATCTCTTGGAATTTTATTCATTTGTATTTTTAAATCTTGTAAATTTTGATTAAATTTAAAAAGAATTCATTTCATTTTCATTAAATGATGCATTTCATTTCCTATAATTTAATCTTCTAAACACACCCCTTCTGATTTCCGTTGGAAATGTTTATGCAAATGAAAAGGTAGTTCTTGTTCCCTAGAGATTAGTCTAAGTTTTGTTATAAGTTGTTAGGCCTATCAGTTTTTCTGTTAGGCGCGCGCATATTCCCGTGTATATATATATATATATATATATTAAAAGGTAAATATAGTCTTCGACTAATAATGTAGGGTTGATGAAAAGAAAGATTTTTAAATAGACAAACTAATGAAGAATAAATGTTTAACGATGTCTGGTCTGGCCGACGCGATTGACCCACTGGTGGTATAAATCTAGAAATAATTAATTAGTAGTTAATAAGCATAAGTACATGACTTGCTTATAGTCCAAGATAGCGTAATCTGTTTATCTAGATGCTGATTTTCTTTTTCTCTTTAAAAATTATATTAAGGTGAGAGTTCAGAGTTATCATGATGGACAGATCCGACAATATAACATTGGGGGGTCCAAAACATAAGTAGGCAAGTAGCGAAATATGAAGAAAAATTAATTAATTCCTTGTACTTACTTTCGATCACTCTTTAATTATATATATTTTTATTGTAAGATTTAGTTTGAATGTTATGTATTGTTTTATATCGTGCACTCATTTTTTTTCCATCAACTAATATTTAACTAGATCAATTGATTATCATAACGGGTGCAGCTTGACGGGCACCAATATTCATGTGACAACTTGGTTGATTTCAACTTTGTGTTATTCACTTATTTATTTAAATAAAATTACAAACATTGATTGATTCTCAACATGACCAAAATTAGCTGATTTTGTCACATAATATTCTCAACTTGTATAAATTAAAATCTTCATTAAATATATATAGTCTAACTTGTGGTTTCATTTAAATATTTTTGAAAAAGGTACAGTCGTTTTAAAATTATTTTTTACTAAATAAATGTAGACTAAAATTTTAACATTGAAATATTAACATATTATTACAAATAATATATATAAATAAATAATATAAAAATAATTAAATTAGCCTTGAATATTTTTAAAATGAACAATAATAATATATTATACATAATGTTTGAATCTTCGTAATGTATAATTTAAGATGTTAGTTTTGGAGAAAAAAAAATGTTTTTGGTAAAAAAAAAATTCAAAGTTCATTAATTCATGGAGAAAAAGCTATCTTTTCAAAGATGCAAAAATTACTAAACCACCCGACTAATAATAATAGTAATACTCTTCAATTAAATCATTTCATCAAACCCATTTTAGTAATTTAAAAAGAACACAGTCCATAATTTATATCTATTATTAGTTTTCTTCAACTGTTAAAATCATCAAAATTTGCATACTATCGACAATTTGATTATCCGAATAATGTATGAAGTGGCAATGATTTTCTTTTATGGCAAAATTGCACTGTGCTTCTAAAATCGTAGGATTCTCTTCACCATGAATTTTGAAAAGAATACAGTAGTGATTAACGATTGTTTAATCTTCAATAAAATGTATGGCCAGTTTATTGATCTTAACTGCTACAAGCATCCACAAGGATTGTCTTCATATGATCCACGAGTTCTTGCATCTGTTGCCTTGAGTGAAGGGGTGATGGGTACACACAAGCACAATCCAACTTCCCCTGACGAATGGTGTCAAATATGGCGATGGATGGGCCCACACCATGAACAGAAGCACAACCTACACAGTCTTCCAATCCAATCTCTTTATGCATTTCATCTGAGTCATCGATGACAGGGTCTTCAAACACTGAAACTAAGGCAGTTCTAAGTGATGAGGATGGTGTCAAACCAGGGTTCTCAATTGCCTTGCACATTAAGTAGTTCAGATCAGACATGTCTGAGAAGTGCTTGTCGCAATCCATAGCATTTGCAAAGGCCATGTAACTCCTCTTTGCTAGATCCCACAGGGTTTCTCCACAAACATCATGTGTGTTCAAGATGGCAGAATGATAAAATCCTGAACCAAACAACCAATCTTGTTAAATTTACATGCAAAAAACAGAGTACTTCAATTTCAATGTAAGAGGTGGGTGCCCAAGTTAATTTATATGTCCATTTATCCAAAAGCTGGGAACCATTTTAAAAGAATCTATAAAGAGCTCATCACAACTCACAAGGCACAATTTCAAAGTTCCTATCGATTATCGGATTCATTTACCAGGAGCCTAATTAACCAATGATTTACCACTCAATTTAATTTGATTGGAGTGACACGGCCTTCTCTTCGTCCCTATCCATGATGTTTTCTTACCACTGAAGCAGAAAATGTCTTTTTTTTTTTTTATAAACAAGTCCAATCTGGCATAATGTAGAAAACTAGAGGTAGCAGTAACATAATAAAACAAACAGAAAACTGTGACAAGGGTTACTAGAAACTGCAGATTACCAAGATGGTCACTGGGAAGGACAGGATCAAGAATTGGGCGGCAATCGATAAGTGTTACTACACCATACTTCTCTCTTTGAAAACTTGGTAGGTTTTTTGAGGACCGGGAAGCAATCATTGCAGCTGCTGCCAGTGCCCCACAAAGTTTAATCCCTCTTGATTTGCATCCCTACATTATATTGCAAAACTGAATTCAATGTTCTTAATGCGTAAAATTACCAGATCATAGTAAAAAAGCAGGAACAGGATAGGATGCCAAATCAATTAGACATCACACAATCAGATCATAAAACATTGGTAGCATAACAAGCAGATTATTTATAGCAGTTTGAAGAAGCCCTTATTAGGCACACCATTCTGCTATATACATTACATTATTAACATGTTTATGTTATCTGCTTTATCAAGTTCACGCTTGTGTTTAGTCACAAACTTTGCCATGATAAAATATAATAGAACAATGCAGCTGATACCAGTTGTGCTTAGCTGGAATTTTCTAATTGGTTCACATGAGAAATCCAAATGATTTCTAATTAGCTTATCAAGAGCACGGGTGCAAGACACAATTCCTTATTTGTAATGTGGATACTACCCTCATCACAG
The DNA here is from genome assembly GCA_013621005.1 of Aeschynomene evenia. NCBI lineage: Eukaryota > Viridiplantae > Streptophyta > Magnoliopsida > Fabales > Fabaceae > Aeschynomene > Aeschynomene evenia. The sequence goes on from CM024268.1 coordinate 3,008,257, forward strand.
TCTAACTTGTAGGACACTAGGATCAGCCTCTCCTTTGTATTGGAATAAAAGGGCAGAACTATAAAACTTTATGTGGATAAAAATCCACTAACATGCATACTGCAATATTTTTAAAATTCGTGAAAGATTTGGTTGGCACCTAGTGTTGTACATGTAGCACTAATGATTTTATTAAGATGAGTTTAATGAACAAAATGCAATGACAATTTCTCTTAAATTCATCAAATATTTCACCTCAAAGTAACATTTCATTTAGAATTTTGTTCTCTCTAGGATATGGTGCAACACATAACGTGGCCAACTTTGCTAGTCACATGGTAGATGGCCATTCCTAATGAGGCAAACTAGCAAATACATTTTTCTTGGGAATTAGGACGTATAAAAACGGAGTTGCCCATAATGCAACACTTATCTGCAATGTGACTATCATCTTATCCCAATCATTTACATTTTTATCCTTTAATTAAAAAATAAGTGTTGCGATCGAATAATGTGTTGCCATACTTAGATACTAGATAGCGTTATCACGTCCTATCCTCATTCACACTTCCACACTCCAATCAAAACAGAGTTAGCCATACACTACCCATACTGCCACCCTGATTCTTTTCTATATTCCAATTAAAACAAGACACGTAAGAAAATTAGAAAACTAGAAAAGCATAACTGAAGCCTGAAGCAAGAAATATCTTTTATTCATATTAATATTATACGTAATAAATTAAAAATATCAGCATAATCAAGTTAACGCTAAGTGAACAATGAAAAACTATCTCATACAGTCAATGAGCCTATTTTGGCTTTGGTTTTGACCCAAATAATCATTGATTGTAATGAGCTGAGTAATTATGGCTCAAAATCTCATTTGTTGACTGATTAGCTGGTTTTGTATAGTTCATTTAGCATCACCCTAAAGTTATTTAGTCAAAAAAATATATGCATAACTCTTTTAACATTTTATGAATCTAATTTGAACATATTAATAATATAAAAAATATCATATTTATAAGAATAATGCTAAGTGGACAATGAAAAACCAGCCTATACAGAGTCTATTTTGACTTTGGTTTTGACACAAATAATCATCGAGATTATAATGGGCTGAGTAATTATGACACAAAATCTCATTTATTGGCTGATTTGTATTGTTCATTTAGCATCACTATATTTAAAAATATAATTAACTTCTACTATACTATAATTGGATAATAATAAAAAAATAAAAAAAACATAGAGGGTGACTCACAGCCAGTAACAGTTGCGTGTGGTTGGCGTCCAATTGCAACCTCACAACCTTGGAGGTCCGAGGCGAGTTCGCATCCACAAACTCCAAACTCCCGAGCCTGAACGAGTTCAGTGAATAGCCTAGCACGTCCAATCCACGCGCCCAGAACGGCTTGTTCCTCTTTCCTTCAGGTATCAGATCCTCAATCGCCATTCCCATTCCCATTCCCTTCTCTACCTTTCCTACCACCGCCGTCCCTTCCCCCCCGCCGCCGCCAACCTTCGCCAGCAGCTCCTTCAGCAGCGCCACCGCCGAAGCGCGGTCGCACACCGACGTGTGCAGCCTCAGGAACAAACCCCAACGCCCCTCGCTTATCGTGTACACGCTCGCGCACAGGACCTCTCTGTCTCCACCACTAAGATCGCGCCACGTGTTCTGGCTCAGCTCATGCTCCAGGATTAACTGGAAGGGGCTGTCGTGGGTGGGATCGCGTGCGATGATTTCGGACGTTGATTTGAGATCGAACGGCTTGATTTCGATTTTGGAATTGGAGAGGGTTCGGTAGTGGAAGGAATTGTTGGAGGAGTGGTAGTGGATGTTGGAGCGAAGGATAGGATTGGAATTTTGGAGTTTTCGGAGGGCGGTTTGCAGGTGAGGAATGTGGGGCGGTTTGGAGAGGAGGAGGCCCAAAACGGTTATCCCGGTTCCGCCGAGAACGGCCTTGCACCAGCTATATTCGGTGCCGCCAACGGCTCGAGTAGTGAACTCTTGTTCTTCACTCATGTTCAATTCGTTCGTTGGTGGAGAGTGACGAAGGGAATAGGAATAATAGGGAGTAACGTTTTTAGTTTTGGACAAGTGATGTGGATGTGAATGTGATGATAAAAATGGATCGATTGATTGATTAGGTGGAAAAGGACGCCATCACGCCAACAAGGTCGCTATCACCTCGCCATTGGCAAAAGTACAGTGCTTGGACCCACTTTTTGTTCTTTTCGTTTGAAGAGGAAATCCCACATTGTGCACACCACCTATCTACGGATTATTTTTTTTAAATATTATCTTGAAAATATTATGTGTTTATTTTTTAATTTATTAAGTTTTAATAAATAGCTTGATTATACTAATACCAATATGTGAATAGTAAATTGGTGAAAATTGTTGGAGAGATTATTAGATGCAGAGAAAAAAAAATTTCTGACTCTTAGTGAATCTAATAAATTTTCAAATGATGGTTTATAATTACATGAATAAATTGCATTGAACACTTTTCTTTTTCTAATTGTTCCTGCACTCAATGATTTCTCTATCAAGATCGAGAGAAATAAAATTTGACTATAAATCACTCAACTCATTAAAAAATTACGTATGATTAAAATGTTATTTGAGTTTAAAGTATTAAAAAGATCTTATTTTATTATTTTGGCTAAAAAAGTACTATTATTCAAGAATTTATGAGAGATAAAATACATTGCATACTCAAAAGCCAATTGTTCGTTTTATGTAAGTTTCCTATTGCCATTTTTGGTCAGTTTTCATTTTGTGTACGCTAATGCTACAGAAGTTTTTCCTCTCTTTTTTCATGTAATGCATGTAGTGAGAATGACTTGTAAAATATGAATAACTATTTCAGTTTGTAGCCATACTCATATGTGCTCTGCAAAAATATATTCAGTTTCTTTTATGTATTAATATGACTTGAATTTTATTATTAAAATTTTCAAGTTAATGGATAATCTATAAAAACTTTTATAATCACTTCATGAGTCTCTTAACCGGGTCAAACTTTCCTGTCAACCTATTTTTATTTTAATGAAAAATTACTTAATTGAAATGTTTTACTATTTTCATAAAAACAGAAAAGTAAAGTAAATGGAACTCGTTACTTCAACACAAAAGTAAAGCTAGCTTGGCCCAACACTTGAATGAGATTAACAATAATATTTGGCCTAGCTAATTTTGTTGGACTTATTGCTTTTAGAGAGAATGGATCCGACAGTCCATTTACATCTCTACCAACCGTAAGAAATGCTCTGTTTTTGTATTTTTTTTTTTCTTATATTACAAAAGAACATAGTTAGAGACACAATAAAAAATCAGTCAAAACTGCTAATAAATAGAAATTTAGGCCACAATTACCCAGCTCATTAAAAATATACTCATGATCAAAATGCTATTTGGACCATAAAATATTAAATGAGCTTTATTGACTGTTTTGACTGAAAAAATAATATTCCCAAGTATTTGTGATTATGAAAATCTATGCGCGGTTTATTTGGAGTATAAAAAAAATAAAAAATACTACTAAGCTAAACAGGAGAAATTATTAGTTCCACGAAGCCAAAAGATTTTTTTTATTTTGCATTACTTATATTTTAACACATTAATTATTTTATCTTTTTATTTAAAATTTAATTCATTTTCTTTTCGTTATAATTGACATTTTGGATTACGTATTATGTAATGAATGAAGCAAATCAAAATAATATATTCCTCTCGGTACACCTAATAATTTTTCTAACAGAAATTGTGCAATGACAAAGAAATGTATGATTGAAAAAAGAGTTCTGATAACAAATCTCCTAATAAGTGCCTTTAGGACAAGGGCACTTGTTAAGAGTACTAAAATGGATAAATTTTTTAAAAAATAAAAGAGTTATGATGGACTCATTACATAGAGAAAATATTTTATTACTTTAACAAGTGTTCTAAGGATATTTAGGACCCATTTGGATCACAGTGCTTCTGATTTTTTTTTTTTAATTTCTGACTCATTCGAAATTACTCTATCATGTTTGGCTATATAACTTATGACTTATCCTGTACTTTTGGAAAAGTTAGAATATTTGATATTTTTCAAAATAATTAAAATAAAAACTTTTATCATTTTATATCCACATACAAAATAACTTATTTATAAAATATTTCTCAAAAATTATAATTATATAAGATTTTAAATAAGTTGTTTATGTCCACCTAATTAACAAAACCCTTGAAAAAAAATAAAGGGAAAGACAATTAGACAAAGTTAGAAGAAAGTAAAAATGACAAATAGTACAATTAATTATAATCAATGATGATGGAACATATCCAAAAAACGACACAATATCATCATTAACAGACACAGATATATAGTTGAATTTCAATAATATTTGTCGTTCAATAAAAATATATTTAATTAATATTCAACGTATGCTATACATAATACATAATGTGTATTATACGTACATGTATTATACATATAACACACATTATGTATTATATAATAACACACATTGGATGTTAATTAGACTTATTTTTATTGTACGATAAACATTGACGTATATATATAGTATATAATTTATATAAAATGATATTATTATAAACCTCATTCATGCCTCACTCACTGCATGTCTTTCCAGCTTCAATAAGAATAGCCTTCATCTTAGAAACAAGGTCTTGCATCTGTTGTCTGGAGTGCAAGGGCGCAGGGTAGACGCAGACGCAATCCAACCTGGCATCCCTTATGGTATCAAATATTGCAATAGATGGGCCCACACCGTGGACCGAAGCACACCCCATGTAGTCCTCCAATCCTATTTCGTGTTGCGACTTCTCGCTGCTGTCGTCAATCACCGTGTCTTCGAACACGGACATCATGGATGTTCTTAGCGACGACGACGATGTCAACCCAGGGTTCTCTATGGCCTTGCACATTAAGAAGTTCATGTCAGCCATGTCTGAGAAGTGCTTGTTGCTGTTCTTCGAGTTTGAAAATGACCCATATGTCCTCTTCGCCAGATCCCACAGCCTTTCCCCTCCTTTCATCACGTGGTTGTTCAGAATGGCTGAGTGATAAAACCCTGCACATTCAAAACGTATATTCTATGCTCAATGCCCAAATTACATGGAGAAATAATTTCACAGCTCATATTTTTTCTTCTTCAGTATCTACTAATAATTCATTAATTGTTGAATGAAACGTTAATTATTCTGCTTAATATATGATTTATATTTTATCTAATATTAAATAAATTGTTTATTATTAACATTTAGACCCAAAAAAATTGTACAAATAGCCTAATAGTTCAATCATAAATTAAAATCCATGTCACACAATCAATCAATAGATTAGTAAATTGCAGTGATGTTTTATGAACTTATGTTATCTTACATGTAATAATGTAATGCTATATTGACATTCGTAAAGTGGATGTTTGTAAACATTCATTCATATTTAAGGGTGAAGAGTAAAATAAATAACGTGTAAACGAGGGTCTCATCAAAATTAAAGGTGATAGATTGAATGTATAACTATGTACGAGATAATGAATGTTAAAATAGTTTTATTGCATCTAATATATATCCCTTAAGTTATAAAATTATAGAACTGACACTTTGAGAAAAAAATGATTAATTATGATCATATATATTAATATTTCAATGTAAAATATGTCAGAGAATATTGAAGGAAAAGAATATAACTTGAGTCTGAGTTTAAAGAAAGTTGGTTTAATCTACTTAGTATGTATTAATTGAAACAAATAATATCTAACACTTGTTAGGAAGATGCTTTCGTGATAAATGCTTGGAGCATATTTAGTTTGTTCTGCAATTCAATAATGTTCTTTTTATTATCTGCTGTTGCTTGTCAATTGGTCCTATGCGTTCAATGGAACGCGTGAGGAGGGCGGTCCCAATAATTATCCTACGTACCTTGTGAAGTCTTCAAATTTAATAGAGCATTTATAGTTTTGTTCATGGTTTCAACTTTCTGCTTTATAAAACGAGTACCTTATTAATGGTCTATTACTGCTAGCTACGAATGGGCAGGGATTGCCTGCGAAAGCACCAAGATTTTTTATTTTATTTTTCCCTTGCACATGACAACAAATAGAACGTTGTCATAAATATCCGAAAGAAACACTGGTTCTATTTCATATAATTATGACAATAGTTGCCTAAATAAGTAACAGAATATAGTTATAATCTTTTTATTTTTGACCAAGAGAGTTCACGTTTCCTATGATTTGTGCGAGGGTGCCAATTAATGAACATGAAAATGATGAAATCATCTTACCAAAGCAAAACAGATCAAATCATATCTTAGAACTAATTCATATGCAACAAGGTAAATATAAATAATATACTCAATCTACGGGTTGGTTTTAGAGTAACTTTTAAGTCTAACCAAGATCGATTAGTTTTGACTACCCTAAAGAAAAGTAAATTCATGATTAGTAGTACAATTATGACACTCAATCAATTCATATGGTCAGATCAATTAGACTTTCATTTCCGCAAAATTGTGAGGAAAAAACAAAGGCCCTCACGAACTTAAAAAATTATATAACGTGTAAAAGAATATATATATTTTTTCATCACGCAATACATTATTTCTCGTCAATTTTTAATTCATAAATGCTAAAAAGAAATAATATTTTTTCCGTCAAAACCATCAACAAAGTCCATTTTAACACTTTTGACCCAAATAGCATGATTAATCATGTATATTTTTTAATGGACTGAGTGATTTAGGTCCAATTTTCTATTGTTGGCTGTTTTGACTGATTTTTTTATTGTGACTGTAGCAATGCTCTTTTTTAATTTATAATCATTTATTTTCGTACTATCTTCATTGAAAAATAAAAAAATTAATTACTTACGGATTAAATTAGTGACAATAATATTGTTGTTTAAATAATACATAAATGTTTGGGGCACAACAAAAAGCCAGCCAAAACAACCAACAAAGCTCATTTAACACTTTATGGCCCAAATAGCAGTTTTAATCATGAGTATATTTTTAATGGGCTGGGTGATTGTGGCCAAATTCCTATTTATTTACTGTTTTGGCTAATTTTTTTGTTGTGCCTCTAACAATACTCTAAATAATATTATCAGTAACAATAATGCTATCTAAATTTATTAAATTTTTATATAACTTATAATAAAGTGTAAATTCCATTAATTTTATCACTTTTTTTTTCTTTTTTCATCATTCTCTCCCCTTTATATTCAGATGTGTGGATGTCAAAATATCTTTATGGTAAGTAAAAAAATTAGTAGAACGTACTCAACACTCGCTCGCTGCGTACACAATACACTATATATGTTTGATATGAAATAAACTTAGGTGTATATCATTGCGTGTAGTGTGTTTTCATACATACATAGGCTAATTCCTTCGACCAAAAGAGTATTACATACTGTATATACTAACAAGTTTTGTTAAAGAAAAGATAGTATTTTATCTTCTTCTACTTCTAAATCAATCACAAAGCAGAGACATATATATGTTTGTATAAAGAGAAGTAGATGAAAAACTGACCGAAATTGTGAGGAGAGAGTGGTGGATCGAGATTGGGGCGGCAGTCTGTGAGGGTGATGACCCCATACTTCTTGGAACTATTATTCCTGTAGCTATGTGCAGCCATCAATCCCGCAGCCGATAGTGCCCCACACAGTTTAATCCTGTTACGCTTGCATCCCTGAAGACCAAATTGATGAATAATCTCAATAACAATAACGATGAAGATGAAGAAGAAGATGATGATGATCCTATCAATAATCTTACATCTAAAACCCTCTTGGTGTCATTTTGATTGAGTTGCAGCCTCACCACCTGGGAACACCTTTTCCCTTTTGTATCAATGAATTTCAAATTGGTTTGCCTGATAGAGTTCACAGAGTAACCAATCACGTCCATCCCACGTGCCCAAATTGCCTTCTTCGCCTTCCCACTAGGCACCAGATCCTCAACCGCCAACCCAACACCCTCCCCTTCTTCATTCCAACCACCACCACTCCTCTCTAACTCCTCCCCTTCCATCAGCACAAGCAGCTCCCTCAGCAGCGACACCGCCGTCGTGCGGTCACACGCCGCCACATGAAGCCTCATCACCACCACCCACTTACTCGCCTCCGCCACCTCGTAAATACTCGCCACAAACATCTCAGCAGATCCACGCCCTGCAGTAGGATCGTGCCACGTGTTCTCGTTCAGCTCGTGCTCCATTATCCCCTGCAGCGGGGAAACGGCGTCGTTTCCAATCCCTCCGAGAATCTTGGAACTGGCGGAGAGGCCATGAGATTGGATTCTGACGAATGGAGTGTCAGAGGTTACGAAGGAGAAGGCACCTTCTTCGGAATGCGCGAGCCTTGATCTGAGGATAGGATGGTAATTTTGGAGTTTTCGGAGGGCATTTTGGAGACGCGGAATATCGAGGGGCTTTGAAAGGAGCAACGCGAGAACAGCAATGCCGGTTCCACCGCGAACCGCTTTGCACCAGCTGCACTCTGTTCCACCAACACTTCTGCTCTGACCCGTCATCCTAATTAAACCCTCTAATTTGTTGCAAAATGGCACTAATTAGTATAGTCACTCTATGTATTTGGTGCAAGCTTAACTTATGGATTCAAATCGTATAGTTTATAGTAATAGTATTTATATATATATATAGATACAAAAGGAGGAGGAGGAAGAGGGGGTGATGGAGCAGTGTTGGCATTTGGTAGGTATTTGTGAGGTGGGGACTTTAGGAAGAGCCATTAATAACATTAACTATATATGGCTTCTACTTCTGATGAAGGATTCAGCTAATAGAGAAATAGTATTGTCGCCCATCTTCTCTCAGTAAATGTGTGTATGTATCTATCAACCAACCACATGATAGCACTTAATTTTCTCATCTGATCTGATTGGAATTTTTTCCCTTTCTATCCGCCCCAAAGTTTGTCAGCAATATAGAATAGGAAAACATTATATTATTATTATTGGCCCCCAGGTTCAAGTAACCTTTATTCCTTAGCAACTTGTGAGCTATAGTAGCTTCCATTATTATATGTTGTGGACTACGGTCGTCTTGTCTCGAAGCTAGTGTTACTTGTTAGATATAGATTATAAATCTGCTCTATCGATCTCTCTAAGAATAAGATTAGGACGAAGAGGAAATTATTATTAATTGTTGCTGGAAGTTGGAAGCTTTGCTTTCCCTTTGAAATTCATTACTCCTCATCATCATGCAATTTTAATTTTATGACAAGAGTGATGGATAAGTATAGGAGTATATCGGAAGTGGTGACCTCAATATCTGTGCTCTACATTGTGTTGCGAAACTTTCGCTACTACTACTATTTTATTTATTTTTAAATTCATGATTGAAACTTTTGAATGGCCATGTCCATTACACTATTGTCTCATTTGTTTGACTAAAATTTGATTAATTGAAAATCAAACTTCCATGTGCTGCTTAATTACTTGGATCCGTAGTGTCGGACACTTGGACCATAAGCGGAGTGATGCGAACCTGCAGGGACCCTTATGGAATGGATCCATTCCCTTCTCAAGTTTTCTTGTACTACTGTCGATGGATCAGCTACGAATTGAATGAAGGGGAATAGTTCAGCACCGAAAGGGAGTAACTGATCATATTTTAATAATATTTTTTGGGGAGATGAAATCTCAGCTCGCTGCATCTGGGGTTGAGTGTATGATCTGCAAGTTTCTGTTGAGAGTTAGTTGCTATCATTAAATGCCAAGTGCCGATCAAAAGCACTTTTTCAATCTTCCAATGCGATGAAGAAAACACACTTCATCATTCTGGGCAAGCAGTAATGGCAGTGCATTTTTTGCCCAATTCAAGATGGACGAGTGCATTTGCATTATTTAAGTAATCCAAGATTTGTCGCCAACTTACTATATATAAAGGTTACTCTTGATATAAACTCATGCCGCTCACCCAACCCCAACTGCAATATGGCAGTTGCCTTCATTATTTAATGATAATAGACTCCTATATAATATATACTAGCTATTTCAATGAGTTGTAGATTATTATGTTTAACTTTCACTCTCAACCCCCATTCCATAATATGTTAATTACAAAAGACATAATGTCAATGTATGTTCCAATAATATTTATTTATGCATCAAATATTAAATTTATTTATCATTATTATTTTGACGTAAAAAAAATAAAGTCACACTAAACATTTACTTTAACATAATAAGCTCACTCACTAGACATATTTTTTCCCAAAATTAATGCATACAATACGTTGAAGCGATTAAGCACGGAAAATACATGGTTGAATCAATAAATAAATAAAAAAGGTGGAGGAGATTTCAAAAATCAAAATGCATTTTGGTTGTAGTGTTGACCACTCCAACACAAGAAAGGAAGTAAATAAGAAACATATTAAAACAAGAGACGGAGTAGTTGGGCCGGAACTAGTTCTCCATAGAATCCAAGTCTAAGTACTGGGCTAATTGTTAAATCAGCCCAATTGAGCCCCAACAATCGAAACATTCAGGCCCAATAAACAAAAAAGGAAAACAATGTCCAGATAAAAAAAATTAAAGTGCTGAGATCCGTAGAACTTAGCCAGTGAATGTGTCGAGTTCTGAATGCAATTCAGGCACCAGGTTCTTGGTTCTTGATTTTATATACTACCAGCAGTATCACGACTTGTTAGTGAAGCTTATAAACAACAAAATCATATATACTGTAGTGTGCGCACTGTCATGGAGCATATTATTCAACACCTATTTTGAACTTGCATTGTCATGTGACTCTCTTGTCTTCAAACTTTTTAATGCGAGAGGATATTCAACCATGTACATTATTATCAAATTATCTGATTGTACCACTTATGTAAAAAGTCTTTTTATTATAAGTATGTTATTGGATGAAAGTAAATGTGTGCATTTACTCTAAAAGAGAAATTATATTATAGATAATACAATCCTTATAGAGATATAAAGAGTTAGTTAATGTTATGAAGAAATGGTCAAAATGGATAGTAATCCAAATCTCTAAAATCTCTCTCCAAAACAGAAAATGAGACTACTACGATATAGTTCAAATGAATTTATCCAAATCCTATTTTTACCTTCTCTCACTCACCATTGAATCCTAACTCTATAAATATAACAATTAATATCCATTGTCTCATCCTCATTCATGGTTTTTTATCCTCGTGTTAATTTAATTATTTTATCAGTTTCACATCATATCATATGGATGTAGCAAGATGTCTCGCCATCTTTGTGGTGGTGCTATTCCTTGGTGTGATAAGTAACTATTGCGGTGTTGACGCCTTTCACGAAGTGCATCGACATCTTCAATCGGTTTCAGCGACTTCCGTCAGCGAAAAACATAGAACTGGATACCATTTTCAACCTCCTAAGCATTGGATCAACGGTAATTCGCATGGCTTTATGTTTATACATGATCTTGTTCTATCACCATTAGATTCAATGTGATTCTTGTGGTCAATTCTTGATTGCCTAAAACTTTCTTTATATTAACATTTGAATTATTGTTCAACTTCTTAGTTTTGATACAAAGAGGAAAAGACCTGCACGATAATTAGAGGAAACAATATTTTGATCTAAAATATGATGGACACCAAATACCTTAGGTAAGATGTAAGAGGGAGGAAAAACCTGCATATTACGTGAGAAAGATAAAGTGGGGTCATATCAAGATATAAGGGTGATTATGTGCATATTCTTATGAGATAAAAAAAATGTTAAAATGTGTAGAGATTAGCTGGGGAGATATAAGAAAAAAGTGAGAATCATGAATAAAGAATAATATGCGGGTGTGGAAGGTAATGTTTGTGTTTGAAGATGGGTAGGAAGAAAGATCACCAAAATGGTGAAGGTATGTATGTGATGGGGTGAAGGAAAGCAGTGAGAATGAGGCTGATTAAGGAAATTTTGCATGGGAAAAGGAAACACTTAGTTCTTAAAAGTGTGTGGATGCAATATGGTTGTTGAAGAACATTACTCATCGAAGAATGATAGTAAGGTAAGTCAAGTGCATGCAAAAAGGTGGGTGCTGATCATATGTGTGCGTGTGATGATTGTGTCATTTATGCTCTAATCTTCATTGCTAGCTAGTGATATATGCTCATAATATAAATCACCTACAAATTAAACTTGAGTCTTCATTGCTAACTAAACTAACTTCCTTTGCCTTCTAATCCTTTCATGTAAAATGGGTGCAACTTAACGGACGCTTCAATGAAGTACAGATCCAAATGGTAAGTGGATACTTCTGTTTGGTACCATATAAGATATCTTAGTATTCAGTGCCTAATTAATTAATTAATAGAATGAATGGATGAATGCAGGACCCATGCACTACAAGGGATACTACCATTTGTTCTACCAATACAACCCAAAAGGGTCAGTTTGGGGGAACATAGTGTGGGCACACTCTGTCTCAAAGGACCTCATCAACTGGAAGCCACTGGAACCAGCAATCTACCCATCAAAGCCCTTCGACAAGTTCGGCTGCTGGTCCGGCTCCGCCACCGTCCTCCCCGACAGAGGCCCCGTCATCCTCTACACCGGAATCATCGACCAGAAGAACACCCAGGTCCAATGCTACGCCGTCCCCGAAGACCTATCCGACCCCTTCCTCACCAAATGGGTCAAACCCGACGAGTTCAACCCGTTCGTCATCGCCGACAGAGGAGTCAACGGCAGCGCCTTCCGTGACCCGACCACCGCGTGGTTCAAGGACGGCCACTGGAAGATCATTGTGGGAAGCAGAAGGAAGCACAGAGGGTTGGCTTATTTGTATCGAAGCAGGGATTTCAAGAGGTGGATCCGATCCAAGCACCCGATCCATTCTGCTGCCAAAACGGGTATGTGGGAGTGCCCCGATTTCTACCCTGTTTCTTTGAACGGGACAGAGGGTTTGGACACTTCGGTGGAAGGGGGTCACGTGAAGCACGTGCTGAAGAACAGCCTGGATGAGACGAGGTTTGAGTACTACACAGTGGGGACTTACGACTCCGATAAGGATCGGTATGTTCCGGATAATAGCTCTGAGGATGGTTGGGGTGGCCTTAGGTATGATTATGGTAACTTCTATGCTTCCAAGTCCTTCTTTGACCCTTCCAAGAACAGGAGGATCTTGTGGGGTTGGTCTAACGAGTCTGATACCACCCAAGACGATATTAACAAGGGATGGGCTGGAATTCAGGTAATTAATTGTTTGCATGTACTTGGAACTGTATGTTACCACGAACAATTATATATATATATATATATATATATATATATATATATTTATGCATGTGTATATGTTAAAATCGATCTTGTTCAGGCAATTCCAAGAACCTTGTGGCTTGATTCTAACGGGAAACAATTGGTACAATGGCCTGTTGAAGAATTAAATAGTCTTAGAGGGGAAGAAGCTAACATGACGGTTGCAAATATGAAGAAGGGAGAGTATCGTGCGGTAACAGGAATCACTGCTGCTCAGGCTGATGTTGAAGCTACCTTCTCATTCGGAAGCTTGGAGAAGGCAGAGCCATTTGATCCTAGTTGGGTGAACGCACAGGATTTGTGTGCCAAGAAGGGTTCAAAGGTTGAAGGCGGTGTTGGGCCATTTGGACTTCTCACTTTGGCTTCAAAGAATCTGGAGGAGTTCACTCCTGTCTTCTTCAGGATCTTCAAAGCTCCCACCAACCATGTCGTCCTCTTCTGCTCTGATGCTACCAGGTTTTGTGCACAACTTCCACTTTTCCACCTTCTCTTATCACACCTTCATTCTACAACAATACTTCTTGTACATCGAAAATACATCCATCGAATATCCAACGTGTGTTATATATCATACATAATGTTTGCTATAAGTATAACACATTATATATAGTACACATTACGTATGACATATAACACATATTGAATACTTGTTGGATATATTTTCGATGTAAACCAAACGTTTCTGTTCATCATTCATTCTACCATCACTTACTTTATTGTTTTTTTCTTCCAGTTCCTCTTTAAATGCTGACTTATACAAGCCATCATTTGCTGGCTTTGTTGATGTTGACTTGTCCAGCAAGAAACTCTCTCTTAGAAGTTTGGTATGTGCAAATGCATATTAAGCCATTATGTGTTAGTTTATGTACTAATTGGTTGATGATGATATATACTTTGAATTGGATATTTTTGCAGATTGATCATTCGGTAGTGGAGAGCTTTGGAGCAGGAGGGAGAACAAATATCGTGTCTAGGGTATATCCAGAGCTAGCAGTGGCAACTCAAGCTAACTTGTTTGTGTTCAACAACGGCACTGAGCCCATCACAGTTGAGAACCTAAGTGCATGGAGCATGAAATCTGCTGATTTAAACTGGAAATTAAATTAAGCCATAAATTAGTTAGACGGCCTAGCTAGCTAGAATCAATAATAATATTATGTAGGCAGTAGTAGACTTAGGGGACTTGTCCCATGACTTAGTCCTTTTATTTTAAAAAATTATTTTTTCATTTTAATCACCCTTGTATATATCACGTATGGTTTATTGCCCCACAAGAAAATGATTGAAATGATTTGGTACATAATTTTGATAAGTTTTGTTCATCTCAAATAACAAATATATTTGGGTTAAGCAGGGCCATGCCATTTTGGTCTTCAAAGTCTAATTAGATGGATTTGTTAAAATTTCAGGGGTCGTTTTTTCTGCCTATTGAAAGAGGCCAATGCATTATGACCTTAAACACAACACAAGGGCAATGATTGCAACCTCTCCTCCCTCCCCTAATAAAAAAAGCATCGCATGGGAAAAGATGGTACTATGAAGATATTTATCATTTAAATTAAAATACAAAGAAGTCAGTGCCAAGAAGTAACAAGTCTAAGAAAAATATTTTACATTAGCACAGGAAAGAAAAAGGTGGAATATGATTACTAGTATTCAGAAAAATAATATCTCATGTCACTTTATTTTATCTAACTATCTTCCTAACTTCAACAAAAGATTATGTCAATATTTTCTCGATGGACAACATAACTAAAAAAATTAAACAGACGACATCATGACATGAAATTATTGCCATTATTGTGCATATATATTTAGCAAGTTGGGATGCCCGATTGGTGTGGTATCAAAATCTTAGTCGACATTACTGTAGTTTGTATTCATCTATGATCTAACAACAGGCTTTAATATTCAATAACACAGATATGAAAATGACACCCACAATATACTAGCTTAGCACCCACCTGATTTAATGCTTGAATAAAGATATAAAAGTCCTTTAATTTCCATGTGTCTGATGCTTAAGCTTCTATAAAACGTCAACGCTTCTAATTAAGTTCTAACAAACGAGGGAAACCAAGAAAGTTAGCTTCATAAAAACTACTAATAGCCCAAAACAGAACATGGCAGAATCACTTGTATCTGCTTCTTCTGGTGAACAAATGAAACTAGCGAAGGAATTTGACGAATCCAAAGCTGGAGTGAAGGGTCTTGTTGACTCAGGCATCACATCCATCCCTGAATTCTTCGTCCACCCTGCAGAATCCCTCTGCGACCTTAAAGCCACTTCAACAACATCGAAAGCCATACCCTTAATCGACCTCTCAGGATTCGATTCCCTAATCCATCGACCAAATATCACAAACCAAATCAAAGAAGCCGCCACAACATGGGGTCTCTTCCAAGTGATCAACCATGGTGTTCCCACAGAATCACTTGACAACATCATTGCTGCTGCCAAGGCTTTCCACGAGCAACCGAACGAGCACAAGGCCAAGTACTACAAGCGAGAGGACGAACGATCACGAGGAGTTGTTTTCTGCAGCAACGATGCTCTGTATCAAGGATTAGCAACGTGGCACGACACGCTACAAATATGGAACTGGCCACAGCATACAAAGGAAGAGGACATACCTTAGATATGTCGCGTAGAATTGGTTTCATGGGAGTTCTATGCAGCTGAGGTAGCAGATGTATTGCTGAGGTTGTTGTCTGAAGGGTTGGGTTTAGAGAGTACAAGGTTGAAAGATATGACTGCTCTGGAGTCAGGTATGATATTGGCTCACTTCTATCCACACTGTCCTCAACCAGAACTCACACTAGGATTGCATGGCCATAATGATCTCGGAATCATCACGGTTTTGCTGCAAAATCAAGTGCCAGGGCTACAAGTTAAGCATGATGGTGAGTGGGTGGACGTGAAGCATGTGCAAGACTCTTTAGTTGTTAATATTGGAGACTTCACCCGGGTATTGAACCTTTTCAGAAATTACTGCTTCTTAATACATAAAAGAACTTAATTGTCTGATAGAAATACATAAAACAATAATACAATACTCTTTTTTTACAGATAATATGTAATGGTGAATACATAAGCCCGATGCACCGTGTTGTGGCAAATTCTTTCAAAGAACCACGAGTAACAATCGGTGCATTTTATGGCGTTACAGGAAATTGGAAGGATACCAAAAAGCATGGTCCCCTGCCAGAATTGCTGTCTCCACAAAAACCACCTCTATACCGAGAATTCACACTAGAGGAATACCTTGCTAAGTACCAGAGTAGCAAAGGAAAGAGCGATAACAAGGATTTCTCAGACCAATTCAAGATATAATGGGACAATGGCCAAAGCAAAGCAGCTTAAAGGATTCGTTCCATTTCAGTCACTATACGTTAGTAAAAATGGGTAAGTATGATAAATTGTATTTGTGTATCTTTTAACTTTTTCAAGTTGTATTGTGTCTGAAGCACTTAACAAGTATGTTTATTTTGTATCCTATCTTGTGCAAAACAAGCACAGCTTTTATCATTTAACCAGTATCAAAAGAAGAAACCACGATGATTAATCTCCCTGAAGTGTTGCTATTATGCTAAAGGATATTGCATAAAAAATATTGGAAAGATAGGGCAAACACAAACTAAAACATAGATAAGATCAAAAAGTCATCATAACAATATAATTCACTGCTACCAAAATAAACTCCATATCCATTTAACATGAGTTAAAAACAAAGATTTAATCTCAGCAGTAATAATGTAAATCAAAAACCGGAACTTGTTCAACACCAACAAGAGACTAGCGATATCAGCCAGAGTTTACTTGATCTTCTTCTTTGGCCTCAACTGCACCAGTAAAACAATGCATAAGTTTCAAGTTCATATCAGGCGTTAAATAAGAGCAACATCTACTGAATGAAAAATCTCAAATGGAATAAGTATCTAACCTGGTTACTGTGGCCACACTTCTTTTTCCTGCAGTTCACAGCCCTAGGGTGTAGACGCGCATAGCACCTAACAAATCATACGTACCAAACTTGTTCAAGACATAGCCAATATTGGAACATGTCAATTAAAAATTTTCAAAACATAGTATTGAAAATTTTAAGGTGTTTTTTATCTGAACTTAATGCAAAGAATATATGGCATCAAAGTTATAATGTACCAGCCTAGAAAATCAACTGGTAAAGAATAAACCAGCTGACAAAGTAAGAGATGGACGTGAATCTAGGGAACAAGCATAACCCCTTTAGCACAGCAAAAATCTAAAGGGGCTAAGTAATTGTCCCATGATAGCATAAAATTAACGAAAATAAAAAGTGAGAAAACCAAAAAAAAGGCTATTAAGGCATGAAGAAATAATTACTTGCGGCAAATCATCTTGTCCTGGTTGTATTTGCGAGCCAAAGCCATCAAGGAAGGCTCAATGATGCCACCACGAAGCCTCAGCACAAGGTGAAGGGTTGATTCCTTCTGGATGTTGTAGTCAGCCAAGGTGCGACCATCTTCCAGCTGCTTTCCAGCGAAGATCAAACGCTGCTGATCCGGTGGAATTCCTGTTCATTTCAAAATCCAACTAACTGTTCATGTTCGTTCTCTTTACGGATTTGAGAAGGGAAAGTAGGTATGAGAGATTGAGAGATGAGTACCTTCCTTGTCTTGAATCTTGGCTTTGACATTGTCGATGGTGTCGCTGCTCTCGACCTCGAGAGTTATGGTCTTCCCGGTTAGGGTTTTCACGAAGATTTGCATCGTTCCTGCTGCTGCTTCTTCTTCTTCCTCCCTTCTACCCTCTGCGCCGTGAAAATGAATGAGTGCCCGTGCTTTTATACTTCCATTTCTAGGGTTTCATATTCACTCATGGATCTGGGGAATGAAATCGGATTCGGACCCAAAACTTTATATTGGCCTTTTTTGTCCTTGTTGGGCCCCAATTGGGTTCCTTATTTTCGATAGCTCAAAATATTGCTTTTCTTAATACTTGATATACAACCAAAAGAAAAAAAGAAAAAGTGTTTTTATATTTTGGAGAGTGTGATTGAGGGTTGAGAGTCTCATCATCCCATAACCAATTGGTGAGGGTTCAATTCTTAGGCTAGTTGTGTCACCCATCAAGGTAAACTTACAAGTCAATATTTCCAAATACACTTGTTTTATCTTACCAAAAAAGACCATTATTTTATCTCCTCTGATACACCAATTGTTATTCAAGAAAAAACGGATGTTGAATAATTATTTAAAAAGGAAATTATGTAAAAATAATATGTGGATGTCAATCTACTTTTAACTCTACTTTTAAATAATATAATTATATAAACTTAATTTTGGGATTAGTTATTTGGGCTTAAAAATTTGGAAATAAGTTTCATAGATTTTTCAACTTAAAACTTAATTGTGCACTGCTAAGAAGAATTTACTTGTTATTACGCCATAAAAATTTTAACTCACAAAATATGTATGCCTTCTAAGTGAGCAGAAAACTATGAAGTCTCTGCTTTTATCAAGTTGGGGTGGGATATGAGGTGCGAGATGACTAGTGTACTACCATCACAGCAAATAGACAGTTGCTAGAGTATGGACTATGGACATAAACATACCAGCAACACAAACCTCAAGGGAGATATGGATTTAAGCCATAAACTAGTGTATCAGCACTTTAGGATCCAAGCCAATAGATGAATCAATTGCCATTTAGACAGATATGGATTTATTTAATAAATAATGTTAAAAAAAATATCAAGCTTCAAATGCTCAAGTGATTATGCCTTCAGCGCACAACAGAACACCGAATTTGTGTATAATTACCATGTTAGTACTGTGATCTGCGCGCTGTAAAGAATTGTCACTCTAGACATAGATTCTCAACTATGAAACTCCCTTTTTCCAACTAAAACAGGAACTAAAGGGATGCTATCTTGGGAGCCAAAATCTCTAGAAGTCCCTTTGCGTTGTCCACATGAACCCAATGACCAGAATTTGGAAGAAGACAGAAGGAAACTTTTCCATGAGAATCGGTTGCTCCCCTACTGGCTAGTTTTTGGAGCCGCTCAACAGCATCTTGTTCCCATCTGTCACTATTTTCAGCACGCACAACTATTATTTCCATTCCTTTGGGAGGGTTCTCCAATAGATCCCAATAAGACTTTTCCCTGCACAATTGCAACATTAGGGGGTTAATACTTCTGTAGTTCTGTTTGATGGAGAGAATATCGCAGAGAAAACTTCAGGATGAACAAATAAAAATTATTCACACTTTTAAAGCATTCAATTATGTTTCAAAGGTAGTTAACTTCCTTCAATTACCAGTAAGAATCGAACATCTCCTTAGCACTATCAAGATCGAATACCAATGTCTCATGATCACCAACTTTCTTCAGGTTTGTGCCTATCCAGTCTGACAATGCCTTAGTGTAACCTAGTCCCATTAGATGATTTACAAGCCACCTGAAAAGAGATGCACAGTACATCAAGACTAACCAGAACATAAATTGTAGTCCATGAAGATTCATATATTGTGAATTTGTGATGGTGTGTTCAATTATGATGGGTCACAGTCACAAGGAAAATACTAAATACATTGCACTTTCAACAAGACACTAATTTGTTTAGATATTAATTGCAGAGATGGACAGTGAATCAGATGATAACATCATCAAAAGAAAATGAAGGACTCTATAGTGTTCTCTTCTTTCTGTGATATAAAAACTTCAAATTTATTTTTTTCACTGAAAATATCTAGCAATCATTGTAGACTTTCTCTGTATAGTGTACACCTGACAAAATGTTGAGACTTCTACATGAGTTTCGCTTGATTAAAGACTGATAAGAGGATCAAAAACAAGAAAATAAAACGCAGCTCCACCTTTTGTCCCAACTAAAAATGACAAGTAACCTGTAGACAAACTTACTAGAAACATGGAAAAAAAATAAAAATCACGGGAAGAAGGTCTCACTTCCGAGATGGGATTTGTGATGGTAAACTTTGCAAGGTCGCTAAAACGTCCCGGACTTCTTCATTACTGTTTCCAGGGTTAACTTCTCCAGGGACAGAATCCAATACCCAGATCTGTTCTTTTACAGGAACAAAAGGAGAAAAGTCTCATAAACAATAAATTGAAATTGCAGTGTCCAGCAGAAAAATTCTAAGCACTAAAAGTCTAAAATGATTACATAATCCTCTTGAAAGTTTCAGTAAGGAACTTATAAAGGATATTAGACCTATACACTACAAAATGTTATACTATATATCACAGAAATCAAATTCTCATCATGTGAATAGCATAGCCATTATATACGTACAAAGACAAGTATTAGATGGCAATATCTTACACGTTACAACTAGCACATCACAAGGCTGCTGTATATATCATATCATTTAAACTAAAACTTTCACCCAACAAGATATTTTAATGCATTACAAGGGATGCACATTTTACAGGCTCATTTACTCATACTTACAAAGGAATACTCTTATTGCCTATTTCACCATAAAACTTGAAAATCCTACAATGCAACTATGCCAGTAAGCAATTAATTGTTGAATTTATAACTAACTAGTAACTATCGATACGATAGTTGAGAAGAGGAAAACGATGTGAAGAAGAAAAACCTGTTTGGGCCACTGAACAGAATCTCCGTAGTCGCCACGGCTGGAGCCCAGAGCATACTGCAAAGCGACCTTTCCACCCATGGAGTGCCCAATAACAACCTCAGGCCAAGACCAACCTTCAGCTTTCACCAAATCGGCCAAATCTTTGGCCGCACTATCCATATTATGAGGCGGATTCAGTTTCCTCTCCGCTGATTTTCCATGATTCCTCATATCCAATTGTACCGTCCTCCAATCTACGCGCACAAACACACCGAAAAAAAAAAGGAATGCGAATAAACCGATGATTCAGTTCAGAACTCGCGAATCGGAAAAGAATGAACAGAGAGGGAGGGAGAGAGAAAGATACTGGAAGAGGGAGAGGATTGGGAGAGATATGCGAGGAGATTGCGAGAGAAAGATCTCCAATTCCTGGAGGATCCCAAGAAACCATGGATGAAGACGGTCGTTGAAGTGTAAGGTTTGTCAGGATGAGCTCGAAATTCTTCGTAGGCAATGGTTTCCAGCGACCTGGTGGTGGTTGCGCCGCCGAGTCCACGAGGGAGAGTGGGTGAGTTGAGGAAGCGAGTTAGGACACGGAGATTGCCTCTGTTTCTAAGTACGACCGCTGCCACCATTTTGGTGGTTTGACTGGGTTTTCCGATTGACTGATACCTTGGCTTGGCCCAATCGAACCAAGGAAGGTGTTGAGAATAGGAGGAGCAAGAGTAAAGTAATGGAGGATTGATTAGTGGAAGAAACTGCAAGATAATAGCATACAAACACTTCACGGCTCCAAATGTGGCAAATAAAATTGAACTACACTAATCAACATTTAACAACACTTTTCAATGTGGCTAAATACTTATTAACACAACTTAAAAAAAATATGACAGCTGTGGGATTTGAACCCACGCCCTTTCGGACCAGAGCCTAAATCTGGCGCCTTAGACCACTCGGCCAAACTGTCTTTATATGATCACAAAGAGGAAAGTTATTTAATTATTCAAATTACAATCGCCTACTTATAGTGTTATACTGCTTAATACATCAGGTTAGGTTCTAATTTTACTATTCACACATAAAAGTCTATTGAGCTAGCAAGAACAACATGTTATTCTGGTTTAATGAAATCCAATTGAGTCTTTAAAAATATTAGTTTCTTTATTAACTTAATCCCTTACAAATTGATCTCTTCAATTTCAACACTTCTATTATATATTGTAAATCCTACACAACATTCACTAAAACTATTCCAGATCAAAAGAAAATTCACATTCACCATTTATATTTAGAATTGTGGAAAAAATGAAATAGGAAGACATTACTGAAGTTTATTGATATGATGTTATTCTTTTCACAAATACACATGCAACGCTATAAAACTTGTTTTAAAGAGCAAAATAAAGGTAAAGCCCAAATGAAATATTGGATATGTTACATCAGCATTCAATGGCAGTATTTCCAGATTCCAATCAGATCCAGAACTGATAAAACATAAAACCTTAACTCAAATTGGACAGGGGCCGCGCGAACGCTGGCCCCAACTTTCACAAATTATGATGTAGGCTCTCCCACTTGGGGAGACCTTAGGCTAGCACCCCTCCAAAGTGCAATGGAAGTCACCAACCTAGGCCATGGATCTTCTTGATCGTCCATTGACCCCATCCAGGTAAGTATGTTATAATGTGGGAATGTGCTGATTATTTAAATGACATTGTGAGGTTGTCAGTGTGTAAGTTGACCGATGTGGGACTAAATTGGTGGTGCGGCAAGCAAATATTTCTGTTATAGTTTGTACATGGTTTATGTTATCAAGTTTCTCTCTTTGGAATATCGAAGATGTGTTTGTACTATCAGAAATTAATCATTAATAAAAGATTGGATTTCTGAGGCTGTTAATGACAATTCAGTTTCACCAAGCACACACCAGAAATTGGAAAAGAAATCATTCATATGAAGGACTTTGGGAAAGCATTTTGTTAAACAAATAAGAGTTCTGAAACCAGTACAGTGTAGGAATACAGGGCTTAGAGAGAAAAGGCAGGGATAGAAGAGAGATAGAAGAAATGAGAATGTATATTATGATTGATTGAATTATGATTACAAGGCTTAGATATATATATATCAGCAAAGGAAAACAAGAAGAAGGAGCAAATAACAACTAACAGAACACTAATAACTAATAATAGAAAATAACAGAAATGATCTAACTCTATCAACCAGGAAGAGTCCAAGGAAAAAAAAACATGTGTTCTTGATGACTTAACCTGATAGAATAAGCTAATCCTTGTCCTTTGGTGTATAACCACAAAATTAAACTTATTCAAATAGATTCATTGTCAATTATTTCTATTGGCCTGGGATTTCTTAGCTCTTCTATCTTATCTACATAATCTCGTATCAATTGATAATTGTGGAGAGCAGCGGGTCGAAAAAAGTTCTTGTAAGTTGATTAGCTGGGTTAGATTTTTCATGAAATTAGAGAATATTGAAGAGAAATAGGAAAACTACTTTGATTCGGAAGGAACACCCTCCTCTATCAGTGGTGTTGCAGTTGATACCCTGCTCCATTCACCAAAGATGACTGATAATATAATATTGCCTAATCTCAATCTCAAGAGATGATTGATTGTTCGCTCTTTCTTTTAACAACAGTGTAATTTGAATTGAACCCCATCAAATTCAGGAAAATCCAACATCCAAAACACAAAATCACATGGCACATATCAATTTAAATTTTTTATTTGGATTTTTCCAACTTTTCTCTTCAAGTCCCTTCTTTTCTGTCATGGGTGTTCCCTAACGCCCTAAGAAAGAGCTCAAAAATCTGTATCGTTTCTTTGACTCCGAAACCGGCAAAGCAAGATATATATCCAGTGGATTAACCACGTCAGCAGCAAAAAGTGGGGCCCACAGTCAGTGGTCCTCCACCCCACCCACCTTCCCTATCTTCTTCATTCATTCATTTCTGCGACCCTCCGCCACATCACTCTGATTTCTCAGTCTCACTCACTTTATTTATTCACTCGCTTCCTCTTTCTCCTTTACCTTCACCCTCACCAACCTCACCAATGGACCCCACTGGATCCTTCCACCGCCGATCATCTTCCTCCTCCGACCGCCTACTCCGTTCCCTCACTTCCCCCACCGCCACCGCCACTCTCACCACCGCCGTCGCAGACGATCTCAACGAAGCCGATCTTTTTTGGTCCACCGATACCTCCGAGCCCGAAAATCAACGCACTCTCCCCACTGCGGTGGACACCAACCGCCGCCGGAACTTCGATCGGCCACCAAACTCCGGCATCCTCGCCGCACTGACGGAACCCGATAACGCGCCGGTGTTTCGCCGCAGTCCCTCGGCCTTTTCCTCCTCGAGGACGATTCCTTCACTACCGAGGCCTCCATCTCAAAATTCGGAGTACGTGACGCAATCCGTTCCTTCTAGAATGTTCCAACAGTCAGCTCCCGTGAAGGTCCCGATTATGCCGTCGAAGTTCGTCCCGAAGCGTAGGAACGCCGACGAGCTCGCCATCGTGGACGACGACGACGACGATGACGTGATTCTGCCGCCGCATGAGATCGTGGCGAGGGGTTCTGGAGTTTCACCGAACATCACTTTCTCAGTGTTGGAAGGTGTTGGAAGAACTCTCAAAGGCAGGGATCTCCGTCAGGTGAGAAATGCGATTTGGCGCAAAACTGGTTTTCTCGATTGATGAAATTTCATTTTCCAGTTTTTTTTTCTATTATGTATGTAAGAAATTGAAGTTGGGAAGCTCAGTTTTCATAGCTTCTCTTCACCGTCGAACAGATGATAATTAGCCTTCGCATCATAACTTGATTTTGTGATAATCTGGAAAAAGATTATTAATTGCATATATTAACGTGTTTATGCGATTGTTCATTTTTTGCTTCAATTGTTATTGAAAAAATATTCTTTTAAAATCTTTAAATAATACATATTCTTATTTTATTTTCTAATATTTTTTAGCTTTTACACTCTCTTAAGTCTTAACAAATTGATGAAAACATTTATATCCACAGAAGGCTGATATGAAGAAAGATTGAATTCAACCGATCAAGATTTGATTTTAAGTAAGGCTAACCATATGTTTGTTGGAGGTTTCTTAAATGGATAGCATAAACCTGTCATCTTGCTTTCATTTTTTATGTTCATGTCAAAAAATAAATCAAGCAAAATTATCTAGCAATATAAAACTGGGTTTACTGAAGGTATTAATTAGTATCTTAAACTCCATGAAAGTATTGAATGAGCAAAGGTGAAGGATCAATCACATAATTTCAGGTTTTCAATTCTAGAAACGGAGGACATAATTTTGTGAAAACCTTGGGCGAGTAGGTGGATTGTTGTCGCCATTCAAGTTGTTTTAGGTTTGTCTGATTATGAATATGTCGTCACTAATTAGAGACACTTGTGTTTGTTATTTTCTGATACGGAATAGCTCTGTGTGACATCCCAACAGTAATTTGCATGATTAATTACGCGTACTAAGTTTTCAGCTGAAAGACATCGTCATCTCCGGAACCATGTCATAGATTTTAAACGTAGTATAATCAATTTGTTGATACTATTTGTTAATTCGGCACTGGCCTTTATGTCAACACCAAACTTGGAAGATTACTGCATTGACTATGATTGAGGAATGCGTGTTAGTGCTTGCGCCTAAAGGTCACGGCGATTTATCTTAACATGGTCCAATTTTCCAGCATGAAATCGATTTCTAGGCCCACTCATACGTATAGTGGGCCTTTTGCTTTTTGCAGAGGTAAAGTCTTTTGAACACAACTAGACTGAATCTAGAGAAATTGTTAGTAATCGACAACATTACTTGAGCTTCATAAGCCTAAACGTGTCATGGTCAAAGAGCAAAGAAAGTGTACAGTTCCAAACAATATCTGCAAGTAATCGTTTATTCGAATCAGTTTTTTATGTTCAATGGGCTATGCTGGGAAAACGAGGAACACTCTTCTGGTGTCAATTCCATTGGATTTCTAACAAAAACATTGAGATTAAACTACATAGTTGTTTTGAGAGTTACGGCAAGTCAGATATATGAATGGATATGCCTCAAATGTTGAGTTCATAAAGGAATTCTCCTTTAACACATCTAATTGAATTCATCATCCTTGCCTTCTACTCTCGAAAATGGAATTAATACAGAAACAAAACAAGAAAAGAAAACTAGCCCAATCATCAATTCAGTTATTAAAGATCTAAAATTTGAAACTTGAAAAAATAATTGATGAAGTGTTTCCCACATGACAGAGACATTGACACAGGACCTAAACCAAGGAGCCAGATTAGCTGAAATCGCCATTTGTTGAAGATCTAAAGAGGGAAAATAGGGCACATAGCCATTAACCATTTAGATCAACAAACGGAAGAATAACTAAAGGCTCAAAGGTAAAGGGATCTATGCCTCGTGAATAGAACAAAGTGGGAAAAATGGAGGACCCAGAAGGAAAACCCTAATGAGAAACCTCAACGAATGTTGATGTAGCGCAGCTATGACTCAAAACGCTTCCATTGTGAATGAGGAAGGCGATCTTAAGGGGCTGCGCTTACAGATTCACCCAAGGGATTAAATAAAACAAGCAAATGAAAACACGTTTGCAACAACGAAAGAACAAATCGCAAAAGTTGAAAAGCACTGAGATGAAGATAAAACCCTAGATTTGGTTGGAAGAGTGGCGGAGAAAGAAACTAGGAGGGATCTATATATAGTCTGTGAATGTGCTGAAGATGAGTTTATCCCCTAATGGGCTTGAGCTTGGGCCTCATATATTTGTAGTAAATAATGGGCTTTTAAGTATTTGAATTTAAAAATCCATTGTTGCCTATACGGGCCCACTTATTCGGCTTTGATATTTTGGTCTCGTGCTAGAGTAATGTTATGAATTCACCAAAAAGAAAAATGTTATGCATTTAGCCTGTGACCAAAATTAAAAAAAAAAAAAGGTATGATATTCAGACCAACAAAAATGTGTTGTCTTCAGCACTTAAAAACTGCGATTCTAAATTTATTTTAGGCCATAAAAAAGGTATTTTCTTCATTTTATATAGGATTTAATTTTCATCTCCTGATCGTGTACTATTTTCTTTTTATATCCAATTATGTGTTGTCATGTTAGCCATTATTGTGTTTTATCTCACACATTACCTAAAAAGTCATACAAAAATCGTTTTGATTAGACGACATAGTAAAATACCTCTACATTATCAGTGCATCAAAATTAAACTCATTTATATTAATAGATTTTTAAAATTTTTAGATACATTGAAAAATCATTATCTCTAGATTTAATTGTGTCAAAATATGTTAGTTTTAAATGTAAAAAGAAAATCAAAATACTGCTAATTTGGAATAGAGGGAGTATAACTTGGAGAAGAAGAAAGATTTTTGAAAAACTGTTTGAGAGAGACAGAAGCTTACCTTCCTCACAGGTTCGTGTGCACGTTCTGAAGAAGATGCGATGCATGAACGCTTGCTTTCGATGGATCGAGACTCGAGTGTGTGAAAGCATCAATTGCCTAGCCCTAGACTATTTGTCCTAAGACCTACATATAATTACTCTAATTAATTACTAACTTAATTCTAAAAGCATCCACATCCTCCGGTTTTCAAAACCCTGTATGAATAATTAATTAGTAATAGTGAAAGTTGCTTAATTGCTTTACTCGTGGATATATATTTTGGAAGATAGCTGATACAAGTTTGAACTGGTCAGGCATTAATTGTTAAGCAAGCAATTTCGAAGTATTTTATATATATATAGCACGGAAAAAAAAAAAAAAAAGTGGCAAGAAAAGCGAAAAACAAGATATAGGATTTTATGAGAAATATTTCATGTACACTAGAATATAGAAAAATACTTGATGCACAATAAAAATAATCAAAACAGTCAATATATTATACATAATATATATAAAATTCACAGCGTATATCATATGTGGTGCATAATATATATCACATATTGTGCATAATATATATCACATGTTGCAGCATTATATTTCTTTGTAACATGTGATGTATGTTGTGCACAACTTGTTGAATGTTTTGATTGATTTTTTGTTGTACATATAGCAATGCTCCTATATTTAATACTAAATTGGTCACTTAGTTCAATTATGATATAATCTAACATTTATAGTTACTCAATCTAACTTTTATATCTTAACTCAAATTAACATTATATTTAAACTTTTATATTAAGACAATAACAATTTTTATACTTATACAATCAAATATTTATACTTACTCAATTAAATTTTTTATATTGATGAGTAATTTAATATTATTTTTAGTGTATATGTATTATTGCTCTTTCATCATTGATTAGTAATTTAGTCCGTTTAATTTTAATATCTATGATAAAATTCGATACTATCAATTAATAATACGAGACTCAATGATCAATTCTCCACTCACAGATCTCAAACTTCATACTATTATATTCTTTTATTAAAATTATATTATATTTAACTATCATATCAAACAAATATCATTGTAATTGTTCTAAAATCAATAAAGTCAAGCACTCAAGCTACCGTAGCAGTCAATCAGCACAATATTGTCACAAATTTGTTTTAAAATATATACTGCTTCAACCCAATCACAAAATGAATACATATATCCTCATTATACGTCTACATGTGACGATCTCCTATCAACGCTCTCTATTGACACTGCAATAAAAATGGATATATAAGTGAATGTATATTTGGATTGACATGAGCATTTTCTGATCAAATTATACATGTTATGTTAGGAATAATTTTTTATTATTTTTTACCTATTATTTGAAATTTTCAAAGACATATTTTTTGTTTTTTTCTAATTTTGTCTTTACATATATGGTTTATCATACTTCCCAAAAAAATGTTGCATGAAAAATTATAAAGGCAATTTTGTGGGGATAACTAATTTTTTATGATGTTAGTGCATTTTTACTGACTTTTAAATATACTCATAAAAAAAAAAAAAAACCTTAAGTGGCTGAAGAATTGTATTTTTCTTAAAAGTTTAATTGTGATGTACTACTAGTATAAAATAATTTTATATTGATGTACAAGTGAGTATTGACATATAAGTAAAATTATTTGACTTTCATAATAAAAAAAATTGCATTTCTAGACATTACAGCACATAATTATATAGTCAATGTAGAACTATTTTAGATTGAATTTGCATTTTTATTTTGTTTACAATGAGCTCCACTCGGAGTTATATTTTTTTTTGTTTTGGCTTATATAATTTTATACTCCTAACATAGCTCAAATTTTTAGAAAATACTTGGAGCACAACAAAAATTCAACAAAAACAGTCAATATGTTGTGCACAACATATATCACATGTTACAGTAATATCTTTTTTTTAACATGTAATATATATTGTGCACATAATGTAATATTTATTATACAATTTATATCATATATATTATGCCTAATTTATTGATTATTTTAGTCTGTTTTTTGTTATATCTATATCAATATGTACTCCTATTTTTTTTACAGTTTCATAGCGTAGTAAAGGCACGCGCAAACGCCGTAAGTTGTGATTTTGTCGTAACTGGTAGCAACTTTGATTCTTGTATTTTGGGTCATGGGCGTGAGTTGTCTCCCACAGCGACCTTCGCGCAAGTTGTGGATGACTTTCATTTCTCAGCTTGAAACAAGTCAAGATCGAATTTTCATTGACTCACTTGACCCAATTTCTTCTGCTATCTTTTTTCTTTTTTTCCCACGAATGCACTCGCCATAACAACACCTCCATCAAGTCAATTTGCTACTTCATTTTCGATCTCTTTTATATGTTTTTTTTTAGTTTTACACATCAATTAATATCATAATTGAATTTCATTAAAAATTTAAATATTAGAGTTAAAATAGTAATAATACTCCACTATTATTAATTAATTTATTTTCTCTCTCCTCCAAGTAGATACATATATAAAAGATTATAATAAAAAAATAAAATAAATAATTCTTGAGATTATAAAAGAAACAAATAAAATTGACTAAATAAAAAAGTTAAAAAAAAATTTTAAAAAGGACCCAAAGAAGTAAAAACACTAATAAATACTCCGCTGATACAATGTTGCAAGCTAATTTTTGTTATTATTTTCATTATTCTTTAACTTTCTTTTCAATTTGTACCTTTTGTACACACTATCTAGTATCTACTTATAAATGATTTTTTCATGTGAAATTTTAAATCATCACATCACCGTAAAATTTTATTACATATGTATTATCTTCAAGTCATATATGTTTTCAACTAGTAAAAGCTAACGCATATATATATGACCATGTTTGTACATTTTTTATGGTATAGGTTTCTTCGAATTCTAGAGGTAAATGTATGTGATCATTACATTAGGACTATCTTTTCACATGCAAATTAAGTGTGTATTTGAATTAATGTTTACAAAAGGATGTTGATACAAATGTATTTTTGCAAAATTAATTTTGATCAAAATTGGATTGGGGCCAATGTGATTTGTGTTAGGATACTTTTTGTCAAGAGATTTTGAAAAAATGAATGTTGTTTGGATAATGTTACTCAAAATCATGTTAGAGTGTAAAATTACTACAACAGTATAATTTATATCATTCTTTATATTACTTTTATAATTTACTTTTTATATTAAAATAAAATATATTTAAAAATCTAAATATTATTTTATGGTTTAAAAAATAAAATATTTATATTATGCAATTTTTAAAAGATTTAAATTAAAATTAAGATTTATTTTAAGCAAATTTATATTATTTTATTAATTTATTTAAAATAATATTAATATTATTTAAAAATCAAAGCATGCAAAGTGTTCAAATTTTATTATATTTTTAATTTCAAATAAATAGTTAAAAAGTTATTGTCATAATATTAAAAAAAACATTTTTATAAACAAAAGTAGGTTAATATAGAGGTAATTCTGACTTTGTCTCGTTTTATTTAATATGAACGGTAGTTGGATGAATGTCAAAACAATAAAACTTGCTTTTGACTAATGTGGATTGGAATGAAAACTCAACGGAAAAAATTTTGGATGAAAAACATCTAAACACTTATTTTACATCATTCAATAAATCAAAAGCACGTTTGATGGATGAAACGATTAACCAAACACACAATAAACCATCCTGTTTTCATATTAAAACAAATTAATATTCATATCGTTGACAACTTTATGAAGTTTTCACTCACTCAAAAAGGAAAAAAAATAAAAAATGAAAGAATTGATTCCGAGGATGCTAATTGATTCTTTTCGTAGTCAACTAGTTTGAATCAGTCACGAAACTATATATTCGGAACTATTGATGAGATTAGCGTTCATATCCATGCAAAATGTCAATATATAGTCATTTTACATTTTGGTAAAAAATACGTACTTTTTAATTAATTTGATGATAGCAAGTTAGCAACAATTAAATGTGTACAGTAATTAATTATAGTCATCTTAATATTCCATTCGTTTCAATTTATTTGTCAAATTTCTCTTTTCATACTCTTTCCATTTCAAAATATTAGTCGTTTTAGGAAGAAAAAAAATTCCACAATGATTGTCGTTTTCAACTTCCAATGCCAATTTAATTTTTTCATACCTATTATACCCCTAGTATCGTTTCTCTTTCTTTCTTGAATATTACTTCAAGGGACCACTAATCATCTTTCTTTCTCATTAATGTTTTAGGTAGTTTAGTCATTTTAATATATCATTTTATAAAATTAAGAATATTTATTGAATTTTTTAATCTACGTGTAAAAACCTTAAAAGACTAATATTTTGGAATTGATGGAGTACTATTTTAGGTAATGATTAGTTTATCCTTAAAATTAACAAATATAAGTTTAATTTACTAAACTGCCCTTACTCTATTTTTAATACATTATCTCACTACCGTTACTATTTCTTGATTATAGTAAAAGACAATAATTTAATTAGGGGTAGAATAGAAAAAAACTAATAAAAACTATCTAAAATTTCTAACTGGACAAATAAATTGAAACAAAGTCAAAAAAGAAACTGGACAATTAAATAAATTGAAATGGAGGGAGTATTTGAATATAGATCGATTAATTGGAAAAGTTTGTCAAGCGAGTATATTACTCCAGCAGCACGAAATTATGGAAGTAGCTATGAGAAGAATTGTAATGGAAAAAACATTTGGAACATATACATTACGTGAGTATAGATGTTTTGACGTGCGTGTATATTCCTGACAACTTCTTCAGCTAGGTTATGTGGTTCTTTCTTCTTGGTTTCATATGTATGTATGTTAATCAAAATTAAAGTTCATCATTATCACATATAGATATAGTAAACAAATATATGGAAAATGAAAAAATAGCTAATACAGTGAATATGATATGTATCGTAATGTGTACAACATATATTATATATTATAAAAAAATGATGTTATCATATGTGATATATATTATGCATATTATATATATATATTTTTATAAATAACAAGAGGCACCAAAAACAAAGGATACCTCAAGGTAGGCACACCTACTACATGAATGGAGGTCTCATTAAAAAATCCCTCAAGGGAAAAAGAGTAACCCTCCATCCAAGGAAAGCCAATAAAAACTTCACTACAACATAAACCAACACCACATACATCAAACAAACTAAAAATACGCCTACCAATCAGCAAATCCTAAGCATCATATAAATTAACATGATTATGCATATTATATATTATATATTATACATTATTTATTGACTGTTTTAGTTAAATTTTTATTGTGCATCAATAATTGTGAAATGAAATTAGATAATTCAACCAATTTTTACTTTGAGACTTGGCCCATCCGCCCCATTTTTGACGGATCTAAGGAGGACAGGCTAGTCCATTTTGTTATCTCCTAAATATTATTGACACGTAAATATTAATAGTCAAACTAACAAGGTTGGTTGTCAATGATGAAGGACCGATTGAAGGGTCACACATAGTGGTTCAACGTACATCTGAACGCAAGGCTTAATTAAGATTTAGATCATCAATTTCAGGAACAAGATACATACGTATCATCACTGATATGTAACATTATTATTGTATCGGCAATAATGCGTACAAATTACAATACAAATATGTCTTACTAGTATCCAATGTATGCTATACATAATATATAATGTGTGTTATATGTATAGCAAACGAACGTAGAGTACACATTTCATGTTATGTATATCACACGTTGGATATTAGTTATTACATGTATTTCTGTTGTACAATCAACATTATTGTATCAGTAATGTATTTTTATACACAATATAAATACATTTAATTAGTATCTACGTGTATTATGTGTCATGCGTAATATTTTTTACATATAACACATTACATATAATATATAACACACATTGAATACTAGTTAGATATATTTTTTTTATACAACAAAAATTAATAGATTCATACTATATATCATATATGGTCTCTTCCACCACACCACAATATGACCAAGCCAAACCTTCATCCTATAACGAGTCTCATTACGTACAATGGATGCTTTAATTAATTTCCAGTTTCCATATACAATAATGCTACGTGCACAACAGAAATACGTCCAACTTATATACAATGTGTGCTATCCATGTTACAGGATGTGTGCTATACGTATATGTGTTATACATATAGCTCACATCCTGTAACATGAATAGCACACGTTGGATACAAGTTTAGCGTATTTCTGTTGTACGTCAAACATTATTGTTCCATATATATTATGATCCATCGCCACATAGCATAAGTGTATATCACGCGGTTTAATGGTTGCCAAGTCGATCACTGAGTGAGAAAGAAGTGAAATAATATCAAGATCCTGTTAGACTAGCAGCTAGCTAGGGTGAGAAAATTGTTGGTGCTCTTTTTGTGTTGGATGTTCAATATTTCAATAATTACATCATATAAAATAGAATAAATATAGGGAGTATTTAAGTAAAGAGATAGTATATGTTAAAAATTATATTTGTAAAATTAATAATCAATCAAAATAGTTAATATATTATGTACACTATATATCATAAATTGTACACACTATATACCACATGCTATGTACATTATATATTTTATATTGTATACACCAAATATTATGTGTTACAAAGGAAAATAATGTGTAGAATTATCATTCTTTTTATGCACAAAGTGAAAGTGAAAATAAAATTTGAAAAGGAAAAAGTTTTGCTTTAATATGTAATAGAGAGAGTTACACATATATTTTTGTTGAACATAAGCGCATAAATATTTGTTTTTTATTGAGATTTGAGCCTATTGAATGATTTTGGCTATTTATACTGTATATTTTTTTTATATGAAGTAATATTTTATTGTAAGTTATACTTAATTTAAAAAAAAATTATATTATAAAACTTATTTTTAATTGATATGTAGAATTAATAAATAAGAAAAAAGAATGAAGTATTAAATTGCAAAACAGTACTCCTATCAACATGAATTTTAATAAAATATTCAAAGGGAATATGTACGGACATAAATAGATAGATAATGATATGGTAAGCGCGTGGAGTGGAAATTTCCGGGCAAAACTGGTAAGGATTCCAATGCAAAGTTTTCCCATTTCACTCGCTAGCTGATTATCATTTGCAACTTTGCCTAACTTTCTTCTTTCTTTCTTTCTCATCATTTAGTTTAGCCTCTCTCCCGAAACCGCTAGTGGTACTGGACCCCTCTCTCTATATATACACACACATGCATTCTGAGTGATCAGAAGTGCACAATTAATTAATCAAGTAATTAAATTAGAGAATCTAATTAATCTATTATTATAGATATATCGATCGGTGAATAATTAAGATGGAAAGCATGGCACCAGGTTATCGGTTCTACCCAACGGAAGAGGAGCTGATTGTGTTCTATCTTCGCAACAAGCTTGAAGGAGAGAGACACGACATGGACCGCATTATTCCCGTCGTTGATATTTACGACTATAGTCCTTCCCAACTCCCACGTATGTTTATGTAACTACTACTTTCTTTCATTCTTTTCTGTTTATGGCTTCTATCTTCAAATACCCAAGGTATGGTAAATGATGAATTTAGTTATATATGATTGGTTGCAGAACTTTCAGGAGAGGCAAATCTGGAGGACAGTGAGCAGTGGTTCTTCTTCATTCGGCGGCAAGAGAGCGAAGCAAGAGGAGGGAGGCCAAGGCGGCTGACAGATACAGGGTACTGGAAAGCTACGGGATCCCCTAATCACGTTTATTCTTCTGATAACCGCATCATTGGCATGAAAAGAACCATGGTTTTCTACAGCGGAAGAGCTCCTAACGGGAAGAAAACCGATTGGAAGATGAACGAGTATAAAGCCATCGACACCACCAATTCTCTACCTTCTTCCTCTTCAACCAACGCACCACCACTTCCAACGGTAATTAGTTACTTACTTAGTAATGAGCAAGCAAAAAAAAGCCAACACAGCCAACAAATTGTGCACAACATATATAACATAAATTGCACAACGAATATTACATGTTGTGCACACCATATAGTACATGATGTGCACAACATATATAACATGTTGCAAAGAAAAATGATGTTGCAATATGTGATATATGTTGTGCATAATAAATGATATACATTGTGCACCAGATATAATATACGTTGAACATTTTATATTATATATGTTGTGCACAATTTATTGACTGTTTTGACTGGTTTTTTGTTGTCTCCCAAGTATTTCTCCTTAGTTAATTAAGAGTTTTAATTTGGAGGAAAATAAAATTAAAAAGAACGGTTATAGTAGGTTGTGTTCAAAACCACCTTCGCTATTAGAAATTTATTTAGATGGAAAGTTCCCATTGGACATTTTCTATATATATATATATACATATACAACCATTCAGATTCAAAGTACATTATTTAATCAACAATTCTATATATATATATATATATATATATATATATAGTGAGACAACTGATTGATCGAATTTCATAGGTAATAAATAATTTAAGTTGGATAGTAAGGTTTAGATCTAATATATATTTTAAGGCCAACTTATGTAACTCACGTTGTAGTGCAGTTTTATATTATAGGGGAAGTTAGTTGCCCTTATATTAGCTAAGTAGTCATCACTTATTAATTATTTTTGACGATTAGTTATTAATAAAATAAAATAATTGCAGTTGAGGCAAGAATTCAGCTTATGCCGAGTGTACAAGAAATCAAAGTGCTTGAGGGCATTTGACAGAAGACCACCCCCAGGGAGAGACGTGACATATCCTACAGGTGCTAGTGTTCAGAATGCTCAAGAGGGGGCTCCAACAACAACATCTTCTTACAACAATCAGTATACAAATAATAACACTCCTCCTCAATCAAGTGCGGTGAGCTCACCTGATGATAGTTCATGCTCCGAAGAGCGTGGCCAAATGGAGCTTGACGGCAACGATCCTTTTTTGAGTTGGGAGCAAGTGGATAGGTTCTTGGGGTCACCACAACCATGATATGATCAGCCTTACATGCATACACCTGCAGACCAGAGAGAGAGATCCATATCCTTTAATTTGTTGTCAAGGTTGCTTCTTCAAAATTATTAATTAAATGCATCACTTTATAATTTCTCCATCTATACCTAGATTTTATATATATATATATATATATATGTGTGTGTGTGTACCCTTGACCTTGCTTGCTGGTGTACTAGTGCATGGGAATTAAATTAATTAATTACCCAATTGTTGAAATTAAGGTTCTTCTATGTAGTTAGTTAATTAACCACTACTTCTATTTAATTTGTTCAGTAATAATCAAGAGCTAGCTAATTATTTGTGGAGCTAGATCGTGTATGTGCAACGATAGATCGACGAATTTGTCTGATAAACTCTCAGAAACTCTTCATATTGTACGATTGTCGTAGATTTATATTAATTATATATACATTTGTACAAGTGATGGCTGAGGCTGGGCTTAATATAATGCTGGGATCTGGTGAGATGTATATATATATATATATAAAATTAGACAATAATCCGTTTTAATGTAGCCATCGTTAACTAAAAGTGAGATTCTAGCTTAACGTGGGAGCTTAATTAATTACTTGGCCAATTATGCACCAAGATCTCATATAAATTTTAGTATGAAAATAAAGTTAACATAACTTCAAAAATTTTATAAAAAACATAGCTAGTTACTATAAATCACTTAAAAAAAATAAGTATATTGAATGATAATTGTTGAGAGAATTCCAATAAAAGTATTATCAAGAAGATATAATGAATGGGAGACCGTTGAAAATAATAAAAAATATTATATTTATAAATCTTTTACAATTCATATTACTTAAAGGTACTTATAAACTTTTTTTAAAATATTGTTAATTACTTCATTTTTTATAATTTTGTAAAATTTCTTAAATATATAGCTTTTGAATTTTTTATGAGCATTTTACATCTAAAAAATCCTTGTATACACTTAACTTTTATCCAAAATTATTCATCTATCTTTTTGTAATTTATCTTACAAATATATTTTAAATATTATATACATATAATATACATATTAGTATATATTTTTTGTTATTATACATACAAAATATACCTATGTACACATATTTTCTTGATAAATATATATAATATTTTTTTATAATATTCTTTTTCAATGTGGATAAATAAATAGGTGGGTAAAAAATGGATGTACACATAGTCAAATTATTTTACTTCCACATTTTTTGTTTGTTCGTTTGAATTATCTTAAATTTTAGTCATTTTTAGTTCGGAAATTGTACGTTTTACTTTAACCATTGGTCATCACAAGTCAACGTATAATAATGACTAGAAAAATAATTGACAATAGAAGTATTTCAATTCGATTTGTTCTAACATTTTTTCTATTATCATCTAATTAAGTTATACTAATGGTTTGACCTACTAAAAAAAGTCATTGCAGTATAATTGGCAACCAACTAAAAAAAAAAATCCCAAGTTAACTGCACTTGACAACCATCCAATTAGTTGAATTCTGCCAAACAAACTGAAGGAATGTACAAGACTTAAATAACTGCATAAGACTTCAAGTTCAAGCTAATTAAGGGTGCACATATCTACTTCATTCTAATTTCTAACAAATTCAACGGCAGATGCAGCTTCTACTTATTATTATCAATTTATTTATTTATTTTTGTGTGTGTCTATGTATGTATAAACACAATATTAAATTTCTTCCCATCACTCCTTCAATTTGTCGTTTCATTTTACACGTAATATTAGTTAGTGTTAAAAATGCAATAATATGTTATATCACAAGACATTGAATTTGGATAGATATGTAACACAACAATACTACTGTTGCTTTGGTTCACCATTAAATAGTACCATATGATGAGATGCTATATATATCATCTTTTAAAGTGTATGTTTGTTTAACTTTTTATATAAGTTACTCATCTCAATATTTTTTGATAAAAACATTATAAAATTTGTCTTAGTTTTTTCAGTACAAATTGACGTAATTCACTTTTGCAAAAATTGAATTTTATTTTCTATAAAGAAAAAAGTTAAATCTCTTGAAAGCAGATTCTGTCTTGTGTTACACTAAAAAAATTTCATAGCTTTGCTATGCAGAATCTAACTCGAGAGAAGTCAAGAATAGAAGTTGATATTAATTACCAAAAGCGCGTTTTTGTTGATAACCGATGAATTATGGTTACAACATATATAGGCATGTTATCCTACGCTATGATCCAAAAATGTATAGTGAATTTCTGGGCAATTACAAATCACAAACACTGTCTCTGTAGAGAGTGTTGACTAGAAGACTCGAGCGAACATTAAGTAGGATCCTTATCTATCCTACCATCAACAACTCAACTTTATATTATATATATATATATATATATATATATATATATTGTCTTTATTTTATTTTATTGATAGCTATATATATATATATACGAGAAGGATCATTCATGATGAAACTATAACATATATATGTTTAAGAGGCTAAGAGCTAGTGTAAGTACATAGAAACTTACACATAAAATTATATTCTCATATTCCATTCTAAATATTTCCTAGGACTGATTTCTAATAATATTATTTCTTTCTGTAACAAATTAAACCTACAAATGAAGTCATCAGAACAAACTTATCAATGCAAAAATAAATAATTAAACACGTTTCTTAAAAGACTCGGAAATACTTGTAACAGTACTTAATCCATGGACACTATAAACCAGTCTATTAAAACTATAAAAGGCTGGATATATATAGTCTGCTTGCTAAAAAGTCAAATTCACAATCAACATCAACCGCTTTGGTAAAATTATGTCTTCATATATTAAACTCTTTTTTGAATTTGTATGGATTCGTTTTCAACCACTGTCAAATATAATTAAAATGAAAACATGCATGTACTATTCAAAACTTCATCTTAAGGAGCTTTACATTTAATTTTGGAAAGTGCAAGGAAGTAGTATTCCCGAATCCAAGGGTAGATAGGTTTAGATGCAGACAAGTTTAAAGCTCCACAACATGGAGTACTGACATTGTGTTGTATATACTATATAGAGTTCAGATTTGATATATCTGGACTTAGCATTGCATTGAAGTACCCGACTGGGAGAAAATTAAGGAGTAATATTATTTATACATTCATCGTCTTTAAATATTTAAATATTTTATTCATAAAATACATAATTTTTACTATTCTTATTACTTACTTTTTTTAATTTATTTTCTTTTTCAATCATTTTATTAAGAATATTGCTATATTGACATTCATAAAATAGATGTTTATAAACATTCATTCAAATTTAATGATAAAGAGTAAAATAAATAATATGTAAGTGAAAGTCCATAAAAATTAAAAATGATAGATTATATATATATATATATATGAAGTAGGAGATGATAAATATTAAAATAATTTTATTATTTTATTAAGTTATTTTGAAAGTTAGGATTTACAAATATCATTCCTCAAAATTAAGTAAACTACCGTGTATGTCACAGTCATCAGCCTAGTAACGCGTAGCAAGATAAGTCATGATATGGTTCAATTGGACTCATTATGTGACGGGAAAGAAGTGCAAGAGACAGGAGCCCACAAACCAATGGCCAATGCTATCAAAAGGCATTTATTTATATTTATAATTATATTATGGAGTTTCTCCCTTTAATGTTTCTTCCTTCTTTTTTTAAAAATAAACTATCTAAGAAATTTCTGAGTAACTGCATGCAGGACTTGTTGAGTAAGACCAATGTATAAAATCAATGCCTTAAGCCCTTAATAGTTAATTAACTTCAATGGCAAGTTTCAGCTCTGACCCCCCAAAAATAAAAGTTTCAGCTCAGAAATAGGGATGTAGATCATTCTGTTAGATAAGAAAGAAAGAAAGTGTTTGAATTATTTTACAGTGCCTTTTCTACAATACTATTGCTCAAGATTTCCCGGACCTAGACTTTAGATTATGCTTGGAAAAATGAATTCCAGTAACGAGTATTGCAACATAGGTGAGAAGAAAAATACCTCTAGTATTTGGTAGGCGAGAAAAAAAACTCAAAGAAAAGAGTATGTAGAGCTGGACTGAGAAAAAAATATAAAAAAATGTTTCCTTTTCTTCTATTTTTATTTTCTTGCCTTGAATCTTGACTCTTCAATTGCCCTTCATCTGGTCCAGCATGGTATTCATACTAAAGTTTCAGACCTCGTTCAACACAGAAGAAACATTTGTTATTTGTCAAGTCATGGAAACATTGAACATGACTAAAAAAGTGTAATAGTGATCATTAATATATGCGAACGACATCTGTGCGCATGAGCGTTTGCCTCATGTTCAAGAGGATATTATACATGAATGAACACATAGTCACAAACCAAGGAAATCAAACAAGTTATGTGTACTCCACGAATGAAAATTATCACAAATATCTTGGCATAACGTCATAATTACAGGCATAGCTTTACAGATCATTGATCACACTTATGTTTTCCAACGGTTGTTGCAATTTTTACTATTTGGCTGTTTTCCTTTTGATCTGGAACCAACCCTAACGAGTAGCAGGATGTCAGAACTTTGCGGAATTTGTGATCACCAATCATCATCAAGGCTCGCTTGGTGGAAACACATCACGGTACATATAAATATAAAGAACGATACAAGCTCAATGAGCATCGCTCCTGTCTCAATCATATGAGCGTGCTTAAGGATTATAGGAATGGCTACGCTCCCAATCGCTGATGCTCCGGTCAAAAATTTTGCGGCATCTATCCAACTGCATTGTAATATGTGATATTATATATTGTATATATATACTTCTAAAAACAAACTATCTATAAAAAAACAAAGAACTTTTCTGATCTCTCAAGAGCAAAAGAGATATTTACCCCCCACCATCACGGCTCATCAGAAAATGAGTGGATCCACCTCCGAAGAATAAGCAAGGCATAGGTACCAGCACATACATGAGAGCTGCAAGCACAATGTTCTGACCATCAATATTTTTCCAACATACAAACAAGATTTACAGCTTATAAGACTCTGACTCACCTGATAACATAGGCCACCAATTATTGTATATTGCACATGCCTGCCACAACAAATTAAACAGCTTACGGTAAATGTGCATTCAACAGATCAGAAGAGATTCATGTGTGCGACTATAGCATTCCATGATCAAATAGATTATGCCACTAGTTTGCAACTGAGAGACATGGTGGAAGGCTCTGATACAGATTGATAAAAAGCATGGAAGAAACACACCACAAAAGGTATCCATTGAGATTTGAGAGTCCATGGCCTTATAAACCCCACACCGGTATCCGTACTTCAGATGAGGGACTCAAGTGTCATACCTTACAATTGGATCCTAACGATCTCTAGGCTTTTAAAATCAGGTGGTTTTCTTACATCTTTAACAATATAACAACATCTAACTCTTATCCTGAATGAGACCGTGCTTATAATACAAATAAGAAATTTTCCTTTAGGTTTGATAGTCATCCTGCAGAACAATCAGCTAATATGGCTCACCTGAAATATTTTTAGGAAGATAGTATGTAATTAACTGTATGCTTTTTATTGTTTCATGCGATGACTCTAATACACTAATACTATATTTTTCACCAGTATCTTTCGACAAGCATTACTTTTCCTGTGGTGCCATATGTAGCATAGTACTTTTCTCAAAGTAGAGTTGTTCACTTCAAACCTTACTAGGATGAAACATAATTGTGAAAATTAACAAAACACCAGCAGACAGAAACTACTCAGTTCATTTCAAGCATTTAGGACTAGCAAAATTAGTCTCATTGTGGAAAACTTACCAGAATCTGTAGCAAAATGCTAGAAGAAAACATAAAAGCCAGCCCAGCAAGGCTGCACAACAAAGAATAAGTTAGAGTTGAATTGTGTTACTCTGAAGATGATCAAGATACAAAGATCACAACGTTTAGTGTTCACTTACACTGCGAATACAACAACAGGCCGGAAGCACCGATTTTGTAACATCAGATGCAAGAAAAAGTCAGTAGCATAATGAAAAATAATATATTACTAAAAAAATGCAGAAGATAGTCAAACAAAAACTCTGATCAGAAAGGATTTGGTGGGAAGATCTTCCTCTTGTTTGAGAGTTTAATAATCTTCCAAGTTGGAGGAACTAAAAATTGGAGAGTTTGGAGATTTTTGGAGGATTTTAAAATCC
The DNA here is from genome assembly GCA_013621005.1 of Aeschynomene evenia. Classification (NCBI taxonomy): domain Eukaryota; kingdom Viridiplantae; phylum Streptophyta; class Magnoliopsida; order Fabales; family Fabaceae; genus Aeschynomene; species Aeschynomene evenia. Next base: position 3,050,812 of record CM024268.1, read on the forward strand.
CCCCTCTCCAATATAACTCCCAAACATACCCACCCTCGTCAAAATCTTTCCCTCCCCTCCCCTTCCCTCCAATCCCAAACCCCTGAACACACCCTAAAGGTACAAGCTGAACATTGATAGACAATAACTGCAACAACTACATTGTTCCACTAGCTGGGATAGGTGGGAATGTGGGATCGGCTATATAGATCATGGGCCGCCATACTACTCTATCATAGACCATATCTATGCTTAAAACTAAAATAGACATATAGTTCAGGAAAAATTAGGATCAATGCCTCCACAAGCCCACATTTTAAAACAATTTAATTCTACACACTCAAATTCTCAAGCAGTGACAGCACTTTCAATAGGTAGCTTGCCACAGCAGCACACACACATATGCCACATAGCCAATTTAGGACCTCTAATCTTTCCATCCAATCCAAGCTACCCTGCGAACTGTGCTTCATGTTCTTACTTGTTTCTTTCGAATTCTACTCAACATTGCAAAGGATGTTCCCATTTGTGAATTTTACACGGTATCGACAAAATGCTTAAAATAAACTTCCCAATTCTACTATAGACTGGAGTAGTTAAAACTAGTGATTTTTTCCCCCAAACTAGCGCCAATTTCTATAATAGTCATGCAATTTAATTAACCTAAAAGGAAGACCACTCTCTCATTGCCCCAATTAGAATTTTACGGGAAACCAATGCACTACCACAGAAGATTACTACTATTCGCAACCCTAAACCGAGATTTAGCTCGATCCGTTAATTGTAGAGGAACAGGTAGAATTTGAAAGCGAAATTGGTGACTGGTAGTGAGAGTGATTGTGACTAATAAACAGGATCGTTCAAAAAAGAAAAAGAAAGATTGATTGAAAGATAGGTTGGAGTAGAAGCTAAAATTGAGAGGGGCGTACCGTGTACTGTCATCGCCATGATTCAGATGGGAGCTACCCTTTCTCTCTTGCAAGCGACGGAACAAGGAAATTTTCTGTGCGCTCAAATCAACGGCGAAACAGTTGCAGAGATGGTTTTTCCTCCAATTTTTTTTTTCAACCCAGCTTTTCTTTCTGGCGTTTCGACTTTGATAGGGTGTTTGGACACAGATGGAATTCAATTCCCACAAGAATTTAATTGAATTCAAGTATTTGAAACAAAGAAAATCATTTAAGTTGAAATGTAATTCAATTCAATTTCATAGTTTTGGTCCAAAAACAAATCGGAGTCATTCCACTCCGATTTCAATTGAATTCCATTGACATTTCATTTAAAATATGAAAATGTCCAAATTATCCTCTTTAAATTACCCAATTTAAATTACTCTCTTCAAATCTCAAAGTGTCTTAGGATAAATTTGTCTATTAAAAAAATTTAATTCATTTTATAAGCATTCCAAACATTGGAATTCAATTCAATTCTACAATTTTACTAATGTATTTTAAACACCAAAATTCAATTCAATTCAAGTGTGAATTCAATTTCTAACGGAATTCAATTCAATTTCATCCTATAAAAAGTTTCCAGTCCGTGAAACTGTAAGTTCTTTTTATTTTTCTTTTTTTTTTCAAATGAGAATTTTTTTTATGTACAGTACTATTTTAAGATAATTTTAGTAAACTTATGTATAATTAAATTAGCAAAATAATTTAATTAAAATACTCGTTATGTTTAAAAAGTATTGCAAATAAAAACATATGATTTAATGGTTATGTAAAATAATTTTATATTATTACTAATATTAGTATACTAAAATTAAACAATTTTAAAGATGAATATATATTCTTTTGCAAAAATTTAATTGCTATGAATTTCTCCTTAATATAACATCATAACATTTATATTTGGGTTATTAAAGGAAGAATGAACTAAAGTAATGGCTCCTTACAATTTGCATTTAAAGAAATATTTAATTATTGTATTTATTTTTCAGCTATTTGAAATATTTGGACTCACAAGAATATGGCTGTGTGAAAATATCAGAAATCAACCTCTTGTTATTGCGTAGAAGGTCAAAATCATGGTGTCTGATATTCAGATTTCCCCTGGACCCTGGTGTTGGATGTAGCCTCTCGGATTGTTGGTTGCCTCTTCCTCTGGAGTTTGTCAAAAATCAATGTCGAAGGCAGCATATTATGAGAGAAGAGTCGTGACAGGTTTGGTTATTCGTGACCATGATGGTAATTAGCTTAGTGCTTGTTCTGGGTCAATCTACCACCTTTCAATCTTGAACACAGAACTTGAGACTATTAGGCAAGGACTAGCTAACTTTAGTTTGGAAACTTGACTACAAGAAAGTAATTTGTAAGACAAATTCACTGGATGTTTATAAGGACGTTCACATACATGTCATTCCTCTTAGACATGTTGATTTTTAGGTGCTTACTGTAATTAAAATTTTGATACATATGATTTGGATTGTGCAATTTAATTTAATTTGTACTGATTTTATCGCTAAAAAAGGTACTATTAGCAGCAGTAAAATTTCTAGATAGACTAGTCCGAGTTTGAAGTTGTTAAGTCTTATTACTAATAAAGACTCTACTAGTTAGGCTCTTTGTGGTTTCCTTTTAAATTACAAAAAAAGAAAACTTCTTCATAGTTTTTCTTGTCATGATTAATTTTTATTTGTAGAAAAATGGAAGTCACACATTCATACAAGGCTGATGATAGTTAACTTGGTACTTAATAGATAGCCTTGCACATGAAAAGTAAATAAAACTCCAATAGGGGTGTAATACCCTCTATCACCTTCTATCAGCTACGGATGCAAGCTAATCATGTTATATGAATCCGACTAATCCATAGTTGGCAAACCATATTGCATTTAGGTTATAGGTTATTAAATCATATTGAAAAATGTTATTTTAACATTGAGTTGTACCTCCAACATGTGAGAAGGGAGAAATGGAGAGAGAATGAATTAAAAGAAATAATAAATAATAAATAATAAATATGGTAGATCCTATATATTTTGTGAGTATGATATCTGAATATCTGAAAAAGTTGAATGTTCAAATAATAAATCATATTAGGTTGAAGTTAATTTGAATCAATCATAATAGATTTGTTTATCAAATTTCACAATAGCCACATTATATGTTAAATTACACAAATTAACCTTCAAAATTCAAAACCCAAACTGTCAAGATTATTAGGACATTAATCTGTCATAGATATAGTTTAGTTGGTTCTAGCTCTGTTTTGGTTATGATCTGTTATTTGCCTTTCTGTTATTAGTTCTTGAATCTTCTTTGTAATCCTTGTGCATAAATAGCCTAATAGTCCTCTCTTGTAAGTAGAAATGATTTTAGACATTGAAGAGTAATAATGAAAGTTTCCCTTCTCTGCTTTCTCTCCCTGCATTTCTTCTTCTACCAATTCTAATCTTTCTCTTTTAAATCCTCTCTGACTTGATACCTTACATGATACTAGAGCTTCCTGACAGTCTTTTTTTCTGTGCTCTCACAAAACTTCCGCAACTATGGATCCTTCCATATCAGACACAAAGAAAGAATAAAGAGTAAAGACCTTCAATAGTTAAAGCACAACTCATTATGAAATTAACTACAAAAAAATTCGAAGCATACCTCACATTTAAAGTGTTAGGGATAAAACGTCAATATATTACATTATCAAACTCAATAAAATTTTCAAGTTAAAAACAAATTAATTATTTGGCGAGGTGCTCCATTTAAATCGTGGGTAAATGACCAACTAAAAATCCAATAAATTTAAACATGTCAAGATTTTTTAAACTTATCAACTCATAGTTTTTTTCAAATAAACTTGACAATTCATTAATTCAACTAGGTTGACCTATCTTGATTATGAATTTATGTTCCTAATAACAATCATTAATACATACATTATTCATTACTATATGATTGGGCAATTTTGATTTAACACTTTAAAATTTCAAACATTCAAACACCTTGTATAAGGATCATGTCTTTTTATTTTTCCGTTTATTTTCTCTTCACATTTCTTCCCTCCATTTTCTGTTAGGTGATAAGTGTTTCATCACCTTTGAGATGTTAAAATATAATTTTCTTATATGATTTCCTTACCCCTGCCTTTTCTTCCCTCCATTAGTTTTCTTGCGACACTATCAATTTGAACCAAAATAAAAGCTACACCTTGAGTAGCTGCAAATTATTCATGAAAGTAAGTGCAATCCAATCCCACTGCACAGGAGACCAACACACATGATTGAGCTCAGCCGTCGATCCATACCACATCAACGGCTCCACGTCACCAGCACCAACATTGCCCGTATCCATCACCTCCCAAATCAGAGCCGTTGAGTCATCACTAGCAGAGCACAAATGCCGTCCGATTTCAGGGGACCACGATACAGCATTAACACTCGTCCTATGCTTAGATAACTCCATAAAAGGCGTGGTTGGTTGCCTAATATCCATAACCACAACCTTATTACTATTCATCCCAACCGTTGCCATAAACCTTGCATCCCCTTTATTCCATTCCAAACGCAACAACGGGCAATCCTGCACCGGATTCTCATAAATTATCGTAGATTTTTCCTTATCCCTCAAATCAAACACCCTGATTGAACCATCACCGGACACCGAAGCAAACACATTAAACCCACCCCACGAAATGTCGTACACCTCCTTGTCATGCGCCACGAGTTGCGCGTTCATGAGTTCCCTCTCTATGTCCCATACGGTGCACGTGGTGTCGACGCTACACGTGGCAACATAACGCGCGTCAAACGTGGCCCAATCGAAAGACGTAATGGCGGAGTGGTCGGTGACTTTGTTGCCAACTAAGAGGGACTTGAGGTGAATGTGGTCGTCGTGGATTTGCCAGAGTCTGAGGTTGTCGCCTGAGGTGGCAAGGAAGTCGGGGTTGGAGGGGTCCTCGGAGGGGAAGAACATGAGGTTGGTTGGGGCGTGAGGGTGGTCGAGGACCAAACGAGGGTCAGTGGTGAAATTGAAGGTGTCGTAGTTGAAGTGAACGAGTTCCACCTTGTTGGTGTATTCTTCCAAGTAGCTAGCGATGGCCAGGCGTGGGGATTTGTCGCGCCGCATTGACCATCCTACACACGAAATTGGCCACGCTGCCACGTACGTGTGGACGCCTTGTTCTTGTTCTTCTTGTTCTTTCTTCTCTGAACCGCGACTTTGTGTGCTCAACTCAACTTCCATGGAATCCATTGCTTGCTATAGCTGTGCCAACAATGCGGTAATTTTAAAATAAAAAACTTGTTTAATTAGGTATTGTTTAAAAAATAACCAATTATAAATCACTACATCTAATACACATATTTTGTTTTTTTTTTCAAATAATTTCTGGGATTTTAAAATGTCATTTGTTGGCTAATTTAACGACCTTTCATTATACATATAGGAGCTCTAAAAAAAATTATTAAAATGTAACTACATTGGAATGAAAAAATTCTCTTCAGAATTGCTAGAGGCACAATAAAAAACCAGCTAAAACAACCAATAAATAGAGATTTGGGCCACAATCACCTAGCCTATTAAAAATAAACTCATGACTAAAAGTGTTATTTGGGCCATAAAGTGTTAAATGAACTTTATTGACTGTTTTGCTTGATTTTTTTGTTATGTCTCAAGCATTTATGTATTCTCTTATATGATGATTTTTTTTTCCATAGGTCACGAGAGAATTCATTTTCATCGGAATGGAAAATGTTTAATATATAACTAAAAGATAATTAACACTTAAAATATGAGAAGATAAATGGCCAATTTTAGTTCTACAACAAAAAAATATTTCTCTTTTGATATCACACTACTACTACTATATATATTAGCGATGATTGTACATTTTTCTGCATTTCTTTGTCTACTTCTGCATGGCTCTTAACTAGGCTTTGTTTGATGATATAAAAGTGTGATATTGATGTTATTATACGTATTAGTATGCATGGTGATTTAATTTGAATTAAATAGTGATAAAATAAATTATATTAGATGAAAGTGTATTTTTGTTTAGAATTTCATCATGTTCACATTATTTCCGTTGTATTTAAGATAGAAAAAGGAGTACATTCTTTCTTCTTTCATTCTATTTTAATGTTCAAACAATAATGTAGATATATTATATTCACTTCCATATCATTTTATATGACATTCTAGTACATTATTTTATTTGAATTTATTACCCAAGCAAAGCCTATCCCAATCGCAAGACTAGCTAAAAACGTGAGCAGCAATATCAAATGAAAGTGAATTAAGATAGAGTGGAACGATATGATTGTATTGTAGATGTTAATATATATAATGATATATATCTTGAAGGGGAAGGTAGAAAATGACTTACATTATATTGCTCAGAACTCAAAGGCTGCTTCCTATATTAGCACTGTGAAGTGCATGCAGGGTACAGTCTCGATATGCCCTGGCCTGGGGGAATGAATGAAGGTTCTGTGGCTTAGGAAATAAATATGAGACCAAAGTGTCATCAATTTTTTTCCCTGAAAATATGGGAAAGGAATGGATGGTGAAGGCGTGAAGCTAATGGTCAATCTTTACTAGCCTTGATAGTTCGCTCAGCTTGTATCAGCTGTTCAAGCATTTTACCCACCTCTATATATATAGTCCAATTGATCATTTCCCCTTTTATTTAAGAAATAATAATTCAAATCAAAAATGAAAATTCTCTCTAACTTTCAACTTATGACTGTTTTCTTTGTGGTCCAACCTAGGATTTTTTCCATTTAAATGGACACATGCATATATCAACCTTTTGGCAAAAGCCCATGTTGTTGAATGTAGAACTTAATCATCATTTATTGATGTTCCCAAAAAATTGTTTCCCTTAGTTTGAATAGACATGACATATATATATATATATATATTAGTCCTTTTTTTGTCTCTGTATTTACATGATATTCATCTCAAATTAGATAATATTATTATGAATAGTATTCAACTCAGTCTAACATAAAGATTAAAAAACAAGTTAAAATCTCGAAAAATACACTTATTAGAAAGGGATAGTAGCCGTAAATGCAATATGCTATGTTCTCCAAAATTGCAAGTCATCTATCTGCATAAGCATGCTTTGCCAGCAAAACTTTGAATATTTCACTTCTTGGAATGAAGGAATGGAGCATCTGATTGCCAGAGATGAAGATGAATATGTCAATCGGGCCTGTAACATTTCGGCGCTACAGAATTTGAGGATGAATGAGTATGCGAGATCTCATGTTTCCTCTCTGTGATGAATGTTGACCTCAAATTTTATCCTAGGTCTAGAGCTGAGTCTAACGTTGTTTGATCAGGGTGAAAAAGAGTGAGATCCGGTGATTGCGATTATCAAGACTAATTAGGGTTCAGTTTCACCTGATTGTGATCCATCATACAGTAATTGTCATGGTTGTGGCCACCGACCTTGACATCTAAACCATATATCACGGCACTATAGCAGGCAGCATTACGGCTCAGCCAAATCTACAATTCTATATAAAACATTCAAGTTTTTTTTTTTTTAAGAAATATTCTTCAATCCAAAACTACAGGTCAGAACAAGATCTTTGGAGAAAGAAAAAAAATGCGCACTACTGCTCTTGTGCTTAATCATAAAACACAATGTCTTCAGTGCTTTACAATATCAATCCTTGACTGATGTTCGTAGTATCTTGACGTCATGGATGGGCCTGAATTAGTAGAAGATTGATGTTAGAAAATGCTTGATTAATTTTTTGAACAAGTGCAAAGTGGAAGGTCAAAGAATGGTTTTCCCTAAACTACAAAGTGCAGTCTTTTTCATTCTCTTGTGAGATGAACTTTTAATTCAATACCCTGATACTTTAGGTGTGTGCTTCACCATAAGCATCCTCTGTAGCCATGTATTTAGAGAAAGATCATGAATATAGCTATTCCCACAAATACTGAATAGTATCACTATGTAAGACACCCAGCATAAGGCTAACTCAATATCAAGATGATGCCCAATGACCCAAATTGTTGTTGTTGCTCAGAACTTTACTGTTTAATTTAGTGTGTTATTATTAGAATAAGAAATTCTAAGCAATATTGTTGGTTTGTGCATGGTATATCATTCTATATTGCTATCTGGTACAATATTTGACATACCTATCGTTGTTATCTGTTTGGACACTGCCAAGTCTTTTGATAATTTCCATCCCCCGACATACTCTACCAAATATTGTGTGTTTCCCTGTTTGAAACAGAAGCAGTAATTGAGAATCATTAGACGTTCCCAGAATTTCGTGATATGAATTAGAATCATTAATCATACAGCAACCAGCCAAACATGAACAGGTATCCATTCTGACACCCCAAGTTTATAACTAAAAACCTACCAGGGCCTACTCCAGTAACTACAGAAAACATAATATACAGTACTGTAGATTTATCGTTACACTTCAATGCATAGATTATGTTAGAGCACTAAAAAAATGATTTTAAAAGAGGGAGTAAGAGGCCCTCTTGTTTTATCTCACTATAACCAATTTAGTAAAAAAAAACTAATGCAAGTCACAGTTGGATGAGGAAATGAACTAAAATCTGCAAGTAGTTCTAGCTACCAACAGAGGATAAAATACAAGAAACATAAGCAAGAAGCTGTATCCTATACATGCACCATAGCTCTACTGACATGTGTGTTACAAAACACACACAAGTACAACTAGGGAAATTCTAACCCATCATCAATACTCCACATGTAGACAGGACCCTAAGTTATACTGTAACTTTGATAATTGCTAGTACCCTCTGCCTATAAGTATCATCACTTGATCATCTATTCTTTTTGGTTCCAGTGACCACAGGCTACATTGAATCATGATAAATGCGGTGATAGTGATAGCATATTTTACATAAACATGGTGCGGTGATTATGTGGATCAATCTCTCACCCAAATCTTAAAAGATGAAAAGGGAAGGGGACAGGATACAATTATAAAAGTCACCCAACTCTAATGAGAAAGATATGATATTTCATTATTCTAGTTTCCATGCATGAGACAGTTGGTGACTTTATGTGAAATGTGCACGGAGCTGTCCCCAGAAACCAGTAATTGTGCATGGTTATTGTGCACAGCTATCAAGTTAACGCATTTTTTTTTTCGGTTTAAAGAAAATCAAAGATGGCATTTGAAGCTCAAAATCCTCAAAATACAAGTGGGAGACACATCAAGAAAACATATTCAAACTACTGTGATGTGAACTACAGATCTGGCAAGGCGATTCCACAGAATAATAAACTTAAATAGTGGCCAGAAGGAAAAGATTACCATCAAGAGAAGGGCATGGTGCCAGAGTAATGAAGAACTGGCTGCCATTAGTATCAGGGCCAGCATTTGCCATGGATAAGATACCAGCTCCAGTGTGCTTCAACTCTTGTCTAATCTCATCTTCAAATTTTGAACTGTGATAAAGAACAAAATAAACTATTAGACAAGTGACCAAAAAGTCCAAAAGGGAGGTGGGTAAAAGTAAAACAATATGAAAAAAACAATAACAATAATCAAAGTTCAAAATCAAGAGCAGCATACCCATAAATGGACTCTCCTCCCCTTCCAGTCCCAGTGGGATCCCCACCTTGTACAATGAAGTCCTACTCAAGAACAATCCACATAAATCCATCCATGTAAGGTACATTCTCCAAAAAGGAGGGTTCGTAGATTAAACACATAACAAAAAGGAGGAAAATTGAAACGTACCTTGATGATTCTGTGAAATTTAACGTTGTTGTAATAACCTCTTCGAGACAGCTCAATGAAGTTCCTGCAAGTTCTCGGAGCATGCTTATAGTACAGCTAAAACAAACATAAAAATGTTGACTTTGGTTAACAAAAAAACAAAACATAAAAAAAAAAAAGCAATTTTTGGTAGCAACTACAAGGCATAGCAACAAAATTGGAAAAGGCGAAGTACCTCGACGGTGAAGGAACCCATGGAAGTTTCTAGAGTAACCTCCGGAGCACCACCTTCGGCGCTTGCCCACATTTTTTCCGCTTCTTCAGTCAGGCAAGGAAGCAAGTGAAGTGAAAAACCTCCAAAGGTGATTCGATTCTTTCTCTCTCGCTGAGCCTAAACGCAGAAATATGAGACCGTGACTTTGAATTTTTGTTGGGCCGGGTCTTCAAACAGAACTATGGGCTTTGGCCCATAAAAAACACCTGGGCTGGTCTCAACTACAATCTTCTCATTCCTTCTCAAAGTTCCAAATTTTGGTTTCCAATTTGAAAATTCCAATCGAAGCGATGAGACCCATCAAGCTTCCTGAACCGCCTAGCCGGTTCTCCACCATGCCGGAGATCTTTGACGGCGCCGTCCGGCGAGCCGTCGTCATTGGTAACGGTTTCGCTGGCGCCGAGAATCAGTGCTTTGGATTGGTCCGTGCCCTCGGCCTCTCCAATCACCACTCCTTAAATGTAAGCTATTCAATTCAATATCGAAGTTGTGTTTGGTTGCCGGTAAAATTGTTATATTTTTTGGTATTTTTCGTGTAGCGCGTAACGAGGCCCTGTGGAGGAATCAATAGGTGGCTTCATTGGCTTCCGGTTTCTGTTCATAAGATGTTGGATTCCTTTGTTAGAAGGCTATGTGGCAATTCAAGGTTTCGAGTGTCGAATAAAGTGTCTCCTTTTTCCACAGAGAAGATTGGTATGCCAATCACATTTTTATTATTGTCTGTATAATTGTTGATGCTCATTGGTGAGCTAATCAAGTGTGTTTGAAAATGGTGGTAGTTCAGGTATATCCAACGTGTTAGAAGCTGATGCTCACCACATTGCAACCATGGCCCGTGAAATGTTTCACAAGTATGTTGTTTTGTTTGTTGCAGCCTTAAAGTACCATTTCGATTTATAGTTATGGTAAATTTGTGTTAGAAAGATTAATGAGAAATGTTGTTACTTTCTTTCTCCATAGGGATGGTCCCTTGTTGGTGATTGCATCAGGGAGAGACACTGTTTCTGTTGCAAGCTCCATTAAACGGTTAGCTCCAGAAAATGTTTTTGTTGTTCAGGTTAAGCTTCATACTTATTCGATCCTATCCCTATTCCCTTGAAACATAACTTTATCTGATCATTAAATGATAAGCCATCATAGTACTTACACTATTAAGTAAGTTGTATCTATTGTAACTTCTAAGTGAAGTAATTCACTTCCTTCTATTTCTCCCCAATACGTTTGATTCCTCTGGAGTCTGTATCTTATGAGATTTTGATGTCTTAGTGTGTTCCTCATGAGTGGACATTTATTGGGAAATGGCAATATCAAAAGATAGTGGATATTTTTTACTTTTGAGAAACTGATTGGACAAGTTATTCCAAGATGCCTGTTGGAGTCACAGATTCACAATGGCTTACCTGCTGTGATGTCAAATTTCAGATACAACATCCAAGATTTCACCTGAATAGGTTTGATCTTGTCGTTACTCCACGCCATGATTATTTTCCACTGACTCCACAAGGCCAACGGCAAATTCCTTGGTTTCTTCGGCGGTGGGTCACTCCATGGGAACCTCCTGGCCCCAATGTGGTAGGTATTGTGGCTGTGTGCATGTTGTCATCATCTTTCAGCTGAAATATTATACTTTATGTACAATCTTCAAGGTCACTGATTTTTCATTATTTCAGATCCTCACTACAGGAGCACTTCATCTAGCTGATTCCACTGCTCTTAGGGTTGCTGCCTCGGCTTGGCATGATGAGTTTGCAGGTCTGCCAAAGCCCTTGCTTGTGGTTAACATTGGGGGCCCTACAGGTATTTTATTTTTCTGCGAGAAACTTATAATGCTTTGGTTATATATATGTTAGATGCAAGCTTTCTTTTTCAAGTCTTACTTTGAAATGCCTTGTATATTACCTTCTGACTTTATACTAAATATTTAAATGTCTCATAAGGAAATTGTTCCTATGGTGTGGATCTTGCAAAGCAGTTAGTGTTTATGCTTCAGAATGTACTGTGGAGTTGTGGGACTATCAGAATATCTTTTTCTAGAAGAACTCCAGAGAAGGTATTGAAGATTATGCACTTAGAAGTTTTTGTTTTTCTTTTCATTCCATGGGTTGTGACTATAATAAGTTTTGGCTTCTACATGAGCCTGCTCGAGGTTGGTGGGTTTGTCTGCAAACCTTGAAAGCTGATATGGCCTTAGGCATGTATGAACAATGTTTCCCGGAGGGATGGAGGCTGCAGTTTAGCTATTCTTTCATTGTTTGTTTAACAAATTCTATTTTGCATTTCTTATTGCAGATCTCCAAAATTTTGTTGAAAGAATTTGCCACAAATCCTAAGGTTCAAATATGGAATGGTGAAGGTACTTAGTTGTAATATTTGTGGAGATAAAATCCATACTAACCACTCCTGGTGTCAGAGCCTTCATGATGTAATGTCCTTTGTTACAATTAGGTCCAAATCCACATATGGGACATCTGGCCTGGGCTGATGCCTTTGTTATTACAGCTGATTCAGTTAGTATGTTGAGTGAGGCCGGCAGTACTGGGTATGTACTATGTATAATCAATGGTGATGAGTGTCTATCTCATTTAACAGTAATAATAAAAAATCCTTGTTTCTGTGTTTTATCATTCCTTAGAATGAAATCCATAGTTTCATGATTCCATCTATTTTTACTACAGGAAGCCTGTGTATGTGATTGGAGCAGAACTTTGTACATGGAAGTTTGCTGACTTCCAAAATACTTTGCAGAAGCAAGGAGTTGCTCGGCCATTCACCGGGAAAGAGAATGTGCGTAGCTAGCTGTCCAGTGATGTTCTCTCTCTAATTTTTTTATAGGAGTCTACAATTATATTTGATAATGCGCCAACCATGACTCTTCTTGCTATTCCTTTATCATTCAAGATAGACCTGTGCTTAGCTCCTTGCAGTTGAAGCTTGTAAAAATACATACATAGTAAATATTAGAACTTTCCGAATTGCCTCATCACCTATCAGGATCATTTGTGTTACTGATTGTTGTTTTGTTGAACAAATACTATCTTTTGCTGATTTGTAGTTTGAAAATACAGATAAGTGAAAGCTGGAGTTATCCTCCACTGAATGACAATGCAGAAGCTGCCAGTCAAGTGATTTCTGCGCTTGCTCAGCGAGGATGGACTATTCGCGCATGATGATTTCTTAAGAATTCTCTGGAACTCTTTGAATTCATAAATGAAGTGTGATTGAAGAGGAAACATTTTCCATGATCCACAGTGTGCTCACTAGCTGTGGCAGTTTCCTCCTCTTGAAAAAGTCACTATAGATACTTTTATAGATGAAGCAACCAACGAGTGGATTCACCAATTTTTGCTTGTAATAGAATTTAGCTTTAGTTCCCTTCCCCCAATCATTTTTGGATGTCCCATGTTTTTGTTGTTGTGAGAGCTTTAGAAATTAGAATAATATAAGCTGAATAGTGAATAGCACTTTGAGATATAAGATTGAATCACACTTCCCCTTTCATTTTTTAACAAGAATTTTTTGTTCAACCTCAGCAGAGTTCTGTAACAAATGGAATTGGATTGGATGAGATACTTTTTGTTTTTCTTTCTGTTAATTATTAATTTATTTTTTATATTCTTGTTTCACTTTGTTAACAGAATGTTCTTTGCTGGATGCTCTTGCATTATGTGCAATTGACATGTACAAGATAAAATATGATAGAGGTCTATGATTAATTTACACTAACTATATAAAAGCTAATCTCCATTATCAAATTTTTATGCTTCAGTCTAGTTCTGAATGTGGAATGTATTTATTTTTTATTCAATCTAGATTTAAAGTATTTTTTTGGATTTGCAAGTGGCTTAGAATTTATGTATGAATAATTTTTTTCATAGTTTGCAATAATGTTAGATTATTATTCTCTATGATTTGCCCTCATCATGACACATTCTTCAATTTTTACCGATTAATAGTGTAAATTTTTACTTAAAAATTAAAACTTTTTTTAAGGGATAATAAAAAGTTAATAACAAGACCAGCTTTGACTTATATCCATTTTTCGAAATGTTTTTCCTTTGAAGAAAACGAAAAAGAAAAGAAAAAGAAAAAGAAAAGAAAAGAAAGAAAGGGTGATGTGGTGAAATTGCGGGTTTTGGTAGTGTTGAAGTCACAGTTTAGGTTCTTGAGTGAGTGAGAGTCAATTCTGTCTGGCCTTCTTCTTGTTCTTGTTCTTCATCCAATCCAAGCAAGGGTTTGCTCTTTCATTTCTGAGAGGGTTTTGTTCGAATTTGGATATGATGTCTCAGTCTCAGAGCAAGAAACTGACGCCGAATCTGGATCAGCAGAGTACCAAGGTTCTGAACCTCACCGTTCTCCAGCGCATCGATCCTTTCATCGACGAGATTCTCTTCACCGCCGCTCACGTCTCTTTCTACGACTTCAATATCGACACCAATCAGTGGGTTCGTTCCTCTCTCCTCTCTTCTCCCTCTCATTAACTTCGCTTTGCACCTTCTCTCTCCATATTGTTGATTCGTGCTTTTTCCATCAGAGTCGTAAGGATGTTGAAGGATCTCTCTTCGTTGTCAAGAGGTCGTCAACAACACTTTCTCCTTTTCTTTCTATACATATTCACTTTTGAATGTTGATTAATTTTGATCTATTTATTTTTTCTCTGTCTTCATCAGGAACGAGCAGCCTCGGTTTCAGTTTATCGTAATGAATCGGCGAAATACAGGTTCAGATTTGTGTGTGTCTTCAGCTAGATTCAAATAATTTGTGTTTTTTCCCCAATCTTATTATTGCTGGAAGTAACAATATGTCCTTTTTGCAATGTTTGATTTAGTATTGCAACATTGACAATAGATTTGCTATATGGAGAAAGAAACAAACACTTCTGCTCAGAACTCAAATTATCTGTGTGTCTGAATTGTGCTTTCTGTTCACTACTTAGCAACTTTCTTTCTGATATTTGTTCCGTCAGATAACCTAGTGGAGAATCTATTGGATTTTGAGTATGAACTTAAAAAGCCATACCTATTGTACCGGAATGCGGCCCAAGAAGTTAATGGTATATGGTTTTACAATCCAGAAGAATGTGAGGAGGTTGCAAATCTCTTTAATAGGTATGATAATTTTCACTGTTCAGGTTATCGGTGTTTGAGTTTCTTCTGGCTTATTCATGCTCTCAAACTTTCAGTTACAAGATGCTAATCATATCCAATCTGGACTGCCGATTTTGTGTGTGTGTGTGTTTGGTTAGTTTGTAGTGTAATGGAATGGGATGCTTAACTGCTAGCCTTTTTTTATCTAAATTCTAAATTCAATCTACAGGATACTAAGCGCTTACCCAAAGGCACCTCCAAATACAATAATGCCTTCAAGCAAAAGGTAAGGAATCCTAGAAAACTTGCAAAGTTCTTTTTTTTTCCTCTTACTATCTCTTTGAAAACTTTGAGATAATTTTTCTTTGTAATTTCATTCTGGTAATTGCTAAATAACCTTCTTTGAATTGTTTAGTCAATTGTATATTTCCTTCACTAGTGTTTCTTGTCTGTTGAATGTGCTTGCTCCAAACTTTGACTACATTTATGATTAACTAATTTACTCCTGCTGAATTACCTCTTTCGATTGGATTTTTGGTTTAAAAATTATTGTAGCTTCTTGGCTAATGCTTGATGTTTTGTATGTAATGTAGTGAGTTTGAGGAACTTGAGCCAGTGTCAGTTGTACCAGAAGGCCCTCTAGAGACAGCTTCAGCTGTTGCTTCTGCAACTGATGGTTTTGACGATCGTGTATTTACAAACTTCTTCAGTGTATGTAATCTAGTTGCTTGCCAATTTCCTCTGCTTTATGATAAATATTTCTACAATATTTATTTTTAAACTTTTGCTTTTTACTATATGATGTCTATGGCTTTAGATTTTTCTTTCAATTATTGCAGACATCTAAGGCTACTGGAAATAAAACATCAAATGTAGAAAGTTTTAAACAACAGATTTACCATTCTGCAACTGTCACTTCTACTACTCCAAATGTTTTATTGTCTGCTGCACCTTCCATGCAAATACCATCTGCCCCTCTTTCAGGTTCATCTATATCAGGCTTCCCCCTTGACCCTCTTGAAACAGTCAACAGTGGCAATCAGGTCAATAACCTTGTCAAGCCTTCTACTTTTCTTGCATCCACTTCGTCTTCACTCTTAATTCCGCCTATTTCTTCATCTGCACCACCTAATGCGGCTCTTCATCATTCCCTGAATCTACCACGCCAATATGGCACTCCAATGCTTCAACCCTTTCCACCACCTAATCCCCCTCCTTCTCTTGCCCCTATTTCTAGCACTCCTCCAAATAGACCTGTAATCAGCAGGGACAAAGTTAGTGATGCACTCTTGTCACTGGTTCAGGTACTTCACGGTTTTACCATCTTTGTGTGTATTTATAATTTAATAATTTGAATTGTATTTTTAGGTTGCCATCAGTTTTAGGTTTTACCATCTAATTATGTTCATAATTTCAGTATTAAGATTTCTATTAAAAAGATTCTGTTTAAAATGAATCTCTCTCTACTTTGCAAGACAATTGAAGTTACCAAATATGGCACTCATGGTGAAATTATGATTTTGTGCTTTTCTTTTATCCTTTTGTCGAAGGTTTACGAACTTTTGAAATAGTTTATCCACTAACGAAATTTTCGTCTGTCAGGATGATCAATTCATTGACATGATGTTCCAAACATTACTGAAGCTGAATCATTCATGAGTAGTTGGAAATTTGAAGGTTGGCTGAATATCACATATAAATCAATTCTGTATATAGTAGGCGCACTCCTACACATCTAACAGGACCATGAGATCTCACGGTGAATCGTACATTATGTCTTTCTGTCTTTCTTTTTTTTTTTCATTACGTCTTCAGTTTGTCTTTGAGTTTTGGCCACCACTTCGCAAAGTAGTCTTTAATGGCCAATTTTCACAAATAATGTAGAGCATTGATACACCCTATTATCTTCACCTTTGAATATATGCAATCATAAGTCAAAACCGTGCAATGTGTACACAAAATCTAAAGGTGAAGATATTATGGTGTATTCATAGACTGTAACTCTTTATTGTATTGGTAGAGGCCATCTTCAATGGCTTGATGGTGTCAAATAATTTGGTGGTTTGATGTCAGTTCACCTTGCTCTTTGCGGCACTTGTGTCTTCTTTGTACAAACTTGTTGGTTCTACCATTGTGTTCTTACGTAATCTTCTACTTTGGACAATTGAATCTATTAGAGTGCATGTTATAAATAATAATGCTGCATTCTGATATTCTTAGCTTCAAGAAGGGGTTTACGAGTCAAGAAGAGTAGTATGTTAATCTTATCTAATAAATTCCTTAGCTTTCCCTGCGTGCTTACTGATTTTAGTCTATGCAAAGTATATTTGGATAAAAATAAAAGTATTTTTGTGTATATTGTCCGGAAAACTCATTTTATATTATTTTTAATGAAATTAGTGTTGCTATTTTCTTTTCCGAAGTGTTCTAAGTAAATTTTTGTGAGAATATTGTAAGCGACTACGGTAGATACAACTCGTAAAAATCCTAATTAGTTCTCCATCTGCTTTTTGAAAAGAAAAAAAAAAAGGGAAATTATGGTGACAATATTAAAACTTTTTTTAAAAAAAGTTTATCCACAGAGGCAAAAGAAATTTTCATTCCCAAAGCCAAGGCGAAATTGAACATGCTAAAATAGTAAATGCCTAGATAGAGCTATTTGTTTTTAATTAAACTTTTTTTGGGTCGAAATTTGAATTTTAACTTTTTTATAGAGTTCAATCTGTGTCAGTGTGGCCCATATCACAATAGGGCTTTTTGTATGTTATTTCTATGAGTATGAGCTTCAGAATTTATGGACCAAATAGAAAAATGGAGTACTTGAGAGTTGAGAGTAATATGAGAGTGTGGGAGGCGAGAAAAGAAAAGAGGGAGTGACTGTTGTGTCTGCGAAAGTCGAAATCCATGGCGGCTATTATCAGAAGAATCATTGGGTCCAACAAAACCTTGTCCCAACCTTCTCTTCTCAATTTTCGCAGGGCTATTGCTTTCAAGCTCTTCGTTGGAGGTCTGTTCTCTCTCTCTCTCTCCGTGCTAGTGAATGTCATTTGTAATGTTAAATTCAATTGTTTGTTGAAGCTTTACGTTTGGAGTTAAGTGTGTATTTCTGGTAGTTGAAGTTCCATTGACGGAAGAACTGATTTTACCATAGTTTCGATTTTTTCGGTGAAGCGCGTGACATCTGTTCTTCCTGTATGTTAAGTCTCAAACCCCAATTACACAGAACAGAATACAAACAGCAGCAGTAGAGTAGAGAAGAGAGTAGAAGAGAGATAGAGAAGATAGGTAAATGCAGAGGAAAGGGGTATCAGTGTGATAGTCCCTCAGATCTGCAGAGATGTATATTTCTGTATGAAAGTATAAGCTGTAAAGGAATTACAAGATGATAAAATGGCTCTTCGAGAGGCCTTCTCTCCCCAATTTCCCACTTCACTCTTTTCCTACCTTACTTCTTTTCCCCACCTTCTTTATATATTCTATTTTCCCCTCTAACAAACTCCTCACCTTCTAAAACCAATTCTAACTCCTCTAACAGAAATACAATTTTTCCCCCAAATATCCTCTAACTGAATTACAATTTATTTTTCCTAATTACCTTTACTTTTATTTCTCTCAATCTATATTGGTATGTAACACTGTATCACCTATTCGTCATTCTGAAAAGCTATATATCTGTTCTGTTAATTCAATATAATTGCCAACATACTTTGTGCAAAACGAGATGTGATTGTGAAAATGAAATATACGAAAGTGAGTTTGAACATGCTTCCCTAGGTCCTATGTTGTGCCTAACGTGTTATGTATCAAAAATTTGCCTATGGTTGCTGTTCTAACTTCTAATTGATTTGAACGGATGAATTTTTCTGTGGTTATTATCCTTTCGAAAAAAGGGTCATTTATTGTTGGAGCTGTGTTCCTCATTACCTTGCAGGATTGTCCGTGTACACGACAGAGACAGGATTGTCAGATGCTTTCTCTAATTGTGGACAAGTTATTGAAGGTAGCTTCATACTGGGAAATGCACTAACAATTTTGCTACCCTTGCCGTCCATCTATTTTATCTCAACATCCTATGCTTTTCTGGTCTGGTCTTTGATTATTTTTCTCTTTTTATTATTCCAGCTAAAATTGTAACAGACAGGGTATCAGAGAGATCTAGAGGGTTTGGATTTGTCACTTTTGCATCACATGATGAGGCTGAGAATGCCATTTCACAGATGAATGGGAAGGTAATTATCAAACTTGCCTCACTCACTCACTCTTGTTTCTTTGTGGGGTTAGAAGTTGAGAACTGACACAGATCTTTGCAGGCACTAAATGGCCGTGTTATCTTTGTTGATTATGCAAAACCCACTTCCAATACTGGTGGAATGCCAATTGCAAGAGGCCCACCTGAGCAACCTGAACCATCAGTTGAAAGTTGATTTCTCATATGAATGTTTGATATACTTGAACCAGCTCTATGGTTCTCTCATCAGCTCATGCTTGCATAAGTAGAACTAAGATTTGAGGATCATAGATGCATTCAACAACTACACGCATTGCTCAGCACAACACAGTGATAGGTGAAAGATTTATGTTCTAGAATACTAGCATTTGGGAGGGTTTTGTGGCCGTTAGTAGAAACTATGTGATTCATGTTACAATTGTATTTCCTTTAATATGTAAAGGTCCTTTAGACACCACCCTATGTTATACCTATAATGAAAGAGTTACGGTTTGGTGCAACTTCCAACTCTCTAAAATTATAACAGAAGTATGAATAATTACAGAGTAAGTGTGTTGAAAATGATTTATTTGTGAAGGAAGAAGAGTGGAATGATGAATACATGGCTTTAGTTAAAGTAAGGCAACAAATTCATATTCATCTTTCTGATATGAAATTTTAATATGACTCGAGTATAACGTGCAACAATTTATACAAATGTATCTTTCCAGTTCGATTGATAGTTTGTTTTTCCTGCGCTGTGTTGCAATAGATGTGAAATAGTAAAAACAAAAACGCCGTCTGTGGGGATCGAACCCACGACCACGTGGTTAAAAGCCACGCGCTCTACCGCTGAGCTAAGACGGCTTGTTGAAAGACTTGCGTTACTATATTTATACGTTCGTTTTTAACAAAATTTTAAAAAGAAAAGAAGAATAAAGGCAAGATTAAATTTTGATGTGGTAACATGAAAAAGAAAATTCCTTTTTTTTATGAAGGACATGTAACATATACTATAATATTTTATTTCATGGAATGTAAGATCGTTGTAAATGTATATATAATTGAACATTTAATCTCTATGATCTACTTTATATATCTTAATTATCAATATAATAATTTAAACCTCCGTTGAGTGTAAAATCAAATAGCAATTTTTTCTCATCCATCAATCCATGTGTATAAGCTTTATAATGCAAACTTTCATATGGGACTAGTGTTATTCCTCATCATAAAGTTATTATAACATTTCCTAGCAAGTAATGACCATTCATGACCTTTTTCTTGTGTTGCATCAAATAAGCTAATAAATAATAATAGTGCTCATGCGGAATTGCCCTCCTCCCCGAATTTACCGGAATTTGTTTAATGTTAAGTGCCGTCACGGCCTAAATAATCGAAATTTAAGCATACCAAATGCCCAAACTTTATCCATTTAGCTTAATAGAATAATATAAAACCCACCGAAGCAAAATCAAACTTTATCCATATATGATAGAGCAACATATACATTATAAAAGAGCAATATATACAATAATCTAATTTTTTAAAATTATTAATTCATTTTTTAAAATATTGAGTTAACGTATAATATTAAAACTGAATTAATAGTTTGAAAAATTTTGATTATTGGATATAGTGGTCGAAGATGACTAATTTTATGATGTATAAAAAATATTTCTTTATGATACTGTTTGTTTCAAAGTTGATACAATACAGTATAATACGGTAAATGTTATGTAATTTATTTTGTGTTTGTTTTATTATATACCTAATAAATTTGTATTTGTATTTATACAAAATATTATTTTGAGATTTTTGGTAAAAAAAAGAGAAGAACAAATAGTAGAATTATGAATAAATTTGGAACAAAATTTTCTTTAAAATTTATATATTAGTACATATATATTTTGTGCATCTAGTCCGGAGGTTATCACAAAATATAAGAAAAACTTTCAATTGCTTTACCTCTCTTAATTACACCATTTAGAGAATGACCATTTGCTTAATTAACAAAGTAGCGTATATTAATGAATTAATGATCAACATTAATTAATTTCTTTTTCTAACTAAGTTCATTAACTGACAAACTAATTCGACAATTACAATAATTAAATTATCAGCCATTAGTCAAGGTGAAATATAGAGTTTAAGATACGTAATTATAAAAATAGCAGTGCTGTTTGAATTGGCCATCTGCTAGGAATAGAAGTTTCTGTCTGGTAGTAGCCCACGTCAACACACAGGAGACCCTGCTGTAAGCTGATATATGCATGTTACTATATTCATTTTCTTTATTACTACTTGCATTTTTCATGGCACAGTGTTTATATGGCAGTTTATTAATTGAATATGACACCTTGTTCAGAAATTATATTACAGTGGCACCACACACTAAAGTAGTGAGAAGAAGATCGAGAGCGAGAGATATGGTCCGTTTACAAGAAAATAAAAGAGAACAAAAGAAAAAATAATTATATAAGAACACTACTAACTAAAGAAGGGTCGTTAATATATGGGTGATGCTAAATGAATAATACAAAATCAGCCAAATCAGCTAATAAACGAGATTTTGGACCATAATTACTCAATCTATTACAATTTCAATGATTATTTGGGTCAAAACCAAAGTCAAAATAGACTCATTGGCTGTATGAACTGATTTTTCATTGTCCACTTAGCATTATTGTTAATATAAATGCCAAATTAAAGATGTAACAGCCAACAGGATAATTTATCACTAACTAGTCAAACTTTAAATAGCATATGATTTAAGCTTTAAGTTAAATAAATGTCTTCATTTGTGGTTGAAATTAATATCTTATCCCATGCAATGCAACAATCATATAATGAAGCAACTAGCTGATTTAGTTTATCTTTCATTATCACATAGTAGTACATCAAAACTGTGTAAAAATATACATTTATACATAATTGATTGAAAGTCAATGTGTTTTGTTTCTTACAACAACAACAAGATGTAATAATAGAAGGTATAATAATATATAAGTATTTTATTAGTTTCTTTGCACCCACGTTTTCAATTTTTTCATTATGTGTGGTGTCGTGTATATTGAAAACTCAAAAAAAGAAGATACTGAAAGAAACCACCACAAAAGACAAAGCCGCGAGTGCCACGCACAGCATATCCAACCTCCTTTCCGCTCTCACCTTACTCTCCTTCCTCTCCTTCTTCCTCTCCAAGAACGCCACGTACCCCTCCTTCCACCCCCAATTTCCCCTTTTACCCTCCAACGCCCTCTGCAAAATCCCCAAACTCTCCCTCCCATTCAAATGACTCCCGTCCAAGTCCTCCATCTGCAAACTCACCTCCCTCACGTGCACCGCCCCTCCATCCTCTCCTCCGCACGTGACCGTCACCTCGCACGCCGCCGTCCCCCTCTCCCCGCCGCCCACCGCCGTCGCGAACGTCGCACGCACTTCCCCGCTCAGCCAGTGCCGGTGCACCTTCACCGGCACCCTGCTCGAGACGTTCACGGCGCGCCGCCCCTTAGGATCGATCACGATCCAGCTCAGCCTCAGTCCTTCGCCGAAAACGAGACACGCGTCCTCTCCATTCGGGTATTTTATATGGGTCCGAACCGCGTCTTTCGGGTCGAGAATATCGACCCGAAACGGCGAGCACCGGAACCAACCGGACTCGGTCTCGGTCTCCACAACCTTCGAGAGGATGAGATTCTCGCCGTGGAAGAGATCGACGGCGGAGATCAGCTCAGGTGTACGGTCAGGATTTGCGCGGGAATTGGGAATTGTTTTTGCGGCGGTTACGGATGGGAAGGAGTCGGCGAAGAAGGAGAATGAGGCGCGGGGGAATGTGGAGATGAGGTGGCGGACGCGTGGCGAGGTGGTGGAGGGCCACGTGGAGGTGCAGATGTTGTCCCAGATGTGGTCGTTGGAGGCGAGGGAGTGGAGCTGGGAGCACGTGGTGGCGGTTGAGGCCAGGGAAGGGCCGTCCAGGCGCGTGAGGATGTGGGCTTCGATTATGTCGGGGTGGACGCCGGATATGGTGGTGGCTCCGCCGCATGAGTCGTCGTGGTCGGTGGTGGTGGTTTGAAATGGAGTGGAAGGCATAGTGTGAGTAATTTGCCTACCTTTTCGGGATGAGGTAGGAAGGTTAGTTTGGAGGTGAAGGAAGCAAGAGTGGCAAGTGAGTGAAGCATGAGGTTTGGTTGGTTTTGGCGCTTCCATTATATTATATAGAGTGCTCAGTTGCAGGTTTCAAATGCCACTTCCTTTTTGTGTTATTCACAACACTGCCCCTTCTCCATCTTCTTTGCGCCTTCCTTCCATTTCGCACAACTTGGCTACTAACCGTCAATAATAAGAAATTGGATTTAAATCAACGAGCATTTATATTCATGGCACTGGTTTATTTATGTCAAACTCTGCATTAATTCACATTTTAGTTTTTTATTTAGGCTTTTCTATACAATTCATTAAAACATAACACTACTAAAAACATATAAATTTAATAAGTGGTAAATTTGAAAATCCATATTCTCATTACTTATGTTACTTGAATTATCTTTTTCATTTCATTAGCATATTTATTATTAGATGAGATGTGGATCATAGAATATATATACCATCTAATAATGATGGGATGTTATTGTTTAAAAATTAAATGAAATAGTTAGTTTAGTTGTCACTTGTCATCCTCATTACATAAATATTTAAATAAAATTATGTATAACCCTATTTCAAAAGTTATCTAATTTATTCAATAATATTATAAAAAGACAATTTATAACCTCCATTATATTTTTATGAGAAATGTTATGTGTATAATGAAAATTGTGCGATACTTATATGATAATCATATTTATTGTTGGATTGCATTAGTTTATAAATTCATATTACAATCCAACAATAAATATAATTATTATACAAGTATTGTGCAATTTTTTATATTTTATTGATACGTCTGAAAAGTGAAATGAAATATTTCCCTTATCTACTCCACTCCCTTCAATTTCATTCAGTTTCATTCCGCTCCAACTCACTCAACTTCAATAATCCAAACATATCCCAAATCTGTTAGTTTTTACCCTCAACTTGTGTTCACACGAAGGAGATATTCATGCTCTTTAAATATGTTATTTTAATAGAGAACCTTTTTTTATATATGAAAATTTGTCAATGTGCGATACTTTATACGTAGAAAATTTATATTCACTAATCGCGTGTAGTAGATCAGAGCGGACACGTCTGTTTAAAACTCGTTCATTTAAGAAATATCCACGTATAAGGTGCTTGTCATAATTAAGATGACTAATAATTTTCGATTGAAATGTCATCTTATCACAATATTTAATTGAAAAAGGAGAACTTAATAAGTTAATTCAGCATCCATTTATTTTGCTAACAAATTAAATAACGATTGCGATATTTTGGTAATTTCAAGCTAACTACAAACCTTGATTGAGGATATTTCACTGGGTGGCCAATTGCAGAAGCAAACGAGAGAAATAGACAAAGGGTACTATATTATTGTTTTTGTTTCCGTATAGTATTTTACATTACTGTCCCTTATAAATAAGATATTTTTTTAAAGTCACCCAACAAATAAGACATGTTATCTAAAAGAAATGCCAAATTGGATATTAAAAAGAATATCTTACAATAACTCTAATTGTTAGACTAAGTAATCCCTGCAGACGTATATTCTCAAATGATCAAATATTGAAAGCAATTTATTGAATATCAATATCATTAAAAAAAGAGGGACCACTAATTTCATTACGTGTAAAAATAATTTCAGTTGGCACACAGTGATCTGATGAGGTCTCATCTGAAAATACAAGTGTTATTTTTAAGTCCAATAAATGTTAGACACTAATTGTCCTTGTTTTTTTGTTAATAATTAGTAATATTATTTCAACATTAATTAATTCCAAACATTTCAACACTTTATATAAAATATATAACGCTCGTACTTTTTTTTTTCGACTTATTATTTTTCTTTTAGTTCTCTTATAATTATTCGAGCCTTTGACCTTACACCTAGCTTTAAATAACATTTTTGTTAGTATTTTTTTTCTAACAAGTACCATAACGGTTAAAGATAAAAAAGAAGTAAGTTTTCAAAATATTAAAAAAGTTACAGTAGGTGTATTAAAAGGACAAAGGAAAAAAAAATGAAAAGAGGATTATTTTTTAAATATTGCTCGAGATATAATAAAAAATCAGTCAAAATAGTAAATAAATAGGAATTTAGGCCATAATTATCCAATCCATTAAAAATATACTCATAATTAAAATGTTATTTAAATTATAAAATATTAAATGATCGTTATTAACTATTTTGACCGAAAAGTATTATTCTCCTATCATTTGTGTTATTTCTGTTAGTACTTTATTCATGCTCTTTCTACGTCAACGGATTACCGGGTACGCCAAAATGCACAGTTGATCCAACTTACAAAATTGTTAGTGTCAGTGATGACCAGTATTTCACCTTTGACTTGCATATCCTTATTTTATTAGACACTTCGATTCTAGTATTACCAAGGAAGATAATGCCATTGATTTTAATATATATAATAATAGCGAGTCTTGCCACAATCATTACAAAATCAAATCTACATTATTCACAGGTAATGATTATGAAAAGGTCATACCCATACCTATATACTGAGTATGTAAGAAAAGGGTCTAGTAGTTACCATCGTATTTTTAGTACTACTCTTTTGTCGGTATAACTAGGAATATACGTGTCTAATAATTAAGGGAAAATATCACTCAATTCAACTCTTTCAATATTTATATCTACACAATTTTCATTTGATTCCATATTATATTTAAACTTTTATATTTAAATAATAATATTTTTTATATGGACACAATTTAATATTTATATTTATACAATCTAATTATTTATATTAATAATTAATTTAATATTATTTTTAATATACACACAAAAATACTCATAATTAATTGGAATTTTTCCCCCAAAAAATATAAAAAAATCATTATTTCCACTAAAGCAGTGAGAGAAACGTTAATTCCACGGAATGTCATGTTTTTGCTTTTTATTAGGGGAAATCGTAAGACCCCTATGATTTCAATGTAAATGAACTTTGTTTCTAGAAATCGTAGGGGTCCTACGATTTCAAGAAAGAAAGACTGATTTACACTGAAATCGTAGGATTCCTACGATTTCAGTCAAATTTATATAAAAAATATATAATATTTAATATATCTTATATTATTACCTTTATTAATATCAATTTTCTCATTACCAAAAAAATATAATCTCTCTTATTTAATTTTATATCTAATTTTTTCTATTTCTCTGTAAGGATATCAAAGAAAAAAATTAAGTAATATTACCTAGAACTTTTTAATAGATAAATATTAATAAAAATATAAAAAATAGACAAATTATACGTATAAATAGACAAATAATAGACAAATAGTAAAAATATAATTATATAAATAAAATTAATTATACAAATAAGAATAATATTAGATATATAGTTTTAAAAAAGTTTGTGTGATAATCATTTCTGACACTAAAATAAAAAATAATATTAGATATATAAATTTTAAAAATTGATAATTAATTTTATTTTCAGTTATAAAAATTGATTTTACTTATCTTTCTCCTTATCACAAAAACACCAAACACAAAAATTGATTATAGTAGTTTTTTACATCTTGTTAACATGTGTCACACATAACACAAGCTCTCAATTTTTTTTTGCAACTTTGAAGCACCATATATTGGCTAGCTTTCTATTTCCACAAAAATAACAAGAATGACTTATGATAAAATCCAAAATTTTTGCAATCAAGAAACACCAGAGATTTTATGTCAATATACATATATTACTATCTCTGTATTATATTAAATGTCTGATGTATATATGTATATTTTTTATATTTTTATTAATATTTGTCTATTAAAAAGTTCTAGGTAATATTACTTAATTTTTTTCTTTGATATCCTTATAGAGAAAGAAAAAAAATTAGATATAAAATTAAATAAGAGAGATTATATTTTTTGGTAATGAGAAAGTTGATATTATTAAAGGTAATAATATTAGATATATTAAATATTATATATTTTTTATATAAATTTGACTGAAATCGTAGGAATCCTACGATTTCAGTGTAAACAGTCTTTCTTTCTTGAAATCGTAGGACCCCTACGATTTCTAGAAACAAAGTTCATTTATACTGAAATCATAGGGGTCCTACGATTTCCCCTAATAAAAGTAAAAACAGGATATTCCGTAAAATTAACGTTTCTCTCACTGCATTAGTAGAAATAATGATTTTTTTATATTTTTTTAGGGAAAAAATCCTAATTAATTGAATAAAATCTGAAATACGCGGAATGACATTTATTTTGATTATATTGCCACGAGGCGCACGATGTCCGTGTGATATGCAGGTTAACAATAAAATAAGAGGAAGGTACTCAACTACTCTTTTCTCTTGCATGTATGATTAAATACAGAGCATGATGAATCACGTGCTTTTATTAGTGAGGGGAAAATTGGATATTCTTTTCTTGTGATTACATATCGAGGATCATTTTTTCATGTAGGACAAATGAGTTACTTTAGTTGGGTTTTGAGAAGAAAGTTCCGAAATGTGAGCTTTTGTATAATCTCAACTAAACTAAGATTTAGGTGGATTAAATTAATAATTTTTTGAACGAAATCTTAGTTAAGTTAAGGTTTTGGTTAAACAAATAATTTAAAAATAATCTATCAATGCTACTAGCTAGCTAAATTTCCTTTTGACCCATGTGAACTTTCTTGCTATCACATGGAGATCCATCATTTCAATTTGTGATCTGTTCATAAATTCTTTGAATCCTTCTATGTTCTTTATCATATGTGAGTTACCTATCCTTTCCTCAGGTTTCAGAACCTCCTTGAAATCCCCCCAATCATCATTATAGGAGTGATTGTTTAAGTGGATGAGAGAGTGAATACTAAACATATTTACACACCTCTAATATTTAAAGAATTTTGCTAACAAGTGCCTAGGATACTTGTTAAAAATACTTAAAATAATAACTTTAGAAAAAATTTAAAAAGAGTTCCCTTGCATAGAAAACATAAAAATACATGTTTTCAAGATGAATCTTTTCATTTTTAATTCCTTAACAAGTGCCCTTTTAGCAAAATTCATATTTAAATATGGGTTTTTGCTACTTGTTAAGGTAGCAAAAGTAGAAATAATCTCATTAAAAAGATGAATTTTTATATTTTTAATACAATGGACCCACTATTATATTTTAAATTTTATTTAAACTTACCATTTTAAGTATTCTTAACAAGTGCCCTTTAACAAAACCCTTTAAATATTATCTTAGAATATAAAATGAGACACATTATCTACTAATATGTAAAAATTTTGAAATTATTATATCAACTCAAAAACATATAACACTAATATCTATGTTTTATTATAGTATCTAAATAAACATGTCCATAATATTTATGTACAAACAAACACTCTCCAAATGGAATAAGTAATTTGAGCTTTTAGATGACAGAGTTCATTCCACAATAGTTTTTTCTTTTTCGTTTACTCGTGTGATGCCCGTACACCGAGAGATCGAGAGCATAACAGAAAAACAAATTAATTTAATTATGTTGCTAATTTTTCATATTTTTTATAAAATGAGAAAAAGTTAAAACAACTTTTAATTTTTATCACAACAAATTAATAATAAAAGACGTGCTTATACTATTATTACGAATTTGCTGTGAGATATAGTAATTTTGATCCATTTAATTCTGTTACCATATTTATTTCAATAACAATTTTTTTCAACAAACTATGAAATAAATATGTTTTTTTGAGTACCTACCCTTCTCTTCGATCTCTAATATTTTTTGAGTAACCAACATCCTACGAGCCTCAATTTATACCTAATATTCTACCTTATGCACTCTTTTCTTTCAATTTTGTGTGCAACCATGGCCTTTCAAAATGTTGGTTTGGTTGGCAACAGGCAAGCCGATATTACATAGAATCGCGTATTTTTGGTTATGCAAACAAGATAAAAATTTATATACTGGGATATAATTTGTGTGTTTTTTTCACTCTAAAGTTTCAAGTATAATGTTTTTTTAGTACTATTTTTCACTAATTTAAACATAATATATAGACTTTATATTTATGAGTATTTATCTCTAGAATCTATATATTTTTATCATGACCTATATTATATAACATATCAAACACAATCTAAATTCTTGGCTAAACTAAGATTTTGCCTCTCCAAGTCTTTGCAAAGCCCGGATTTTAAATCTTACATCACCACAAATTCACCTTTAAATTCATGTTATTGCACTTTTGTTTTTATATCTCATATATAAAATAAAAATTCACATTTTGGGGATCGCTTGTTGACTATAAGGAAGATGATGATTTTAAGTCCATGAAAATCAGAATTGTTACTCACACACAAGGAGTGATCGGCGGACGAATTTGTTTAGCTCTTGGGGATTCAAATTTTCCAGTCCATATACAGGAGATTAATACAACAAATCAGGAGGAAAGTAATTTTTTGTCTGTATCCTGCAACAATAACCAAGGTGTCAATGAATC
Organism: Aeschynomene evenia; assembly: GCA_013621005.1. Lineage (NCBI taxonomy): Eukaryota > Viridiplantae > Streptophyta > Magnoliopsida > Fabales > Fabaceae > Aeschynomene > Aeschynomene evenia. The sequence goes on from CM024268.1 coordinate 3,080,625, forward strand.
GTGTGAATCAATGGCCTCAAAAAATGATGATTTGATCAGCCCTGATCATGGAATTTCATATCAAAACAGGGGTGAAGATGAACAGATTGGAACTCATACCAAGGAAGACGAAACGATAGTGGCGGATTCTGAGCAACAATTATTGGGTCATACTCCTAATAATGTTACGGTCCAATTCCCTGAACTAGTTAATGATAATTCAATTGGGGTCTTGAATACGAGGGGGATTGAATCATTGGAAGGCACAAAAGAGTGTGGGAACTTAATTGGGCTCCAAATTGCCATTGGGCCCAACTCGGATTCTGCCTCTAAGACTAAAAGCCTCGCCGACAGCCAAGAAACAGAACACTTTATTACTAGTGCCCGCAAAATTAGACCCAACTTTATTGATCCAAGCCTTAATCGTTTCGAGTCTCTTGGGCCACCACCGGGCTTTGAAAAACCGAACCCAAAAATGGTTAATGAAATTGAGGGTAAACCTGAGGGTGTGTGCAGCGCAGACGGGGATGATTTTGAACCCCAAAACTCCATTGAAGACACCCCTGAGGTCTCTGAAGAAGATGAGAAGGACCTGGTAGAAGAAGAAGAAGTCATAAAATAGACTGCAAAAGCAATTGAGGCGGGTAGAGCGGCGGATTTCCCGATTGACTCAGAAGAGGATTAACTCTATACAAAGGCGATTACAAGGATTAAAAGACGCCAAAAATTGTGTGCTAGAAACTGGAAAAAAGCCCAAGAAATGCCCACTCCTGAAGCAGTAAGGAGGATGAGGGCTACCAGTCGATAACCAGATTTGGCCTTTCTGCAATTCTGTGGCTCTAGTGATGTCGAAATTTCTGTTCTGGAATTGCAGGGGATTAGGGGGGTGCGGTAAGAACACAACGATTAAAAAATTGATTGCAGATAATAAGGTTGATTTCCTGGGTTTGGTTGAAACTAAGCATTCCAGGTTAGTAGAAATGAAGGTAAGATCTTGGTTTAATTCAAATATTGCATGGAAGGAGGTGAAGGCTATTGAAGGCAGTGGTGGCTTGCTTTGTGTCTGGAAGGAGGATTTATTCACAAATGTCACTGTTACTACTGGAGACAGATGGATCTGTATTCAAGGGGTTTTGCAACCTGTTGATTTAAATGTGCCATTATCACTATATATGGTTGGCATCGAAGGTCTGACAAAAAACTTCTGTGGGATGAACTGACTCAACTAAAAGGAACAAGATCGTCTTTGAACATCACTCCCCAAATTGGACAACGGAGCTGTTGTGTATTAAATTGACTTTGGGATTGTGGACTAAAGCGTGGTGTAAGGATTTCCCCTTTGAAGCTCAAATGTTCGTATCACATTTTGATTTATGTCGTGCGTGGTTCCGTCATCATTCAAAAGCAGGGCTTCAGAGACGTTCCTTGATGAATTTGTGCTGATTTGTGATCTATTGGAATGAATTTGCAATTTTTTCTTTTTGAGGGGGTCTCTTAGCTCGTTACGTGGCTTGGACCCCACTGTTTTGCTTCCACCGAGTACTCTTTTTCCTCAATAGGTTAGAGGATTTTAGGCTAGGAGGCTTTTTAACGAGGCTAGGTGGTGGTAAAACGTGGGTGTTCGTGCTCCGTAACGATAGGGTGGGGGGTTTTTTCTTTATTGCTAGTAGAGTTGCTAAAGCCTATGTTGGATTGAGGTTTTGGCATTGCTAGTTATTTAGTCTGTGTTGTAAGCTTTAAGCTATGTAGCCTTTTGTATTGTTTCCTTTGTTGTTGTATGTTTGAACCTTTTTCCATGAATGTCCCTCTTGTTGCTGGAACTCATGTTATTTATCGAAAAAAAATAAAAATTCACATATCGATGATGTTTTTATATTATCATTCAATTATATAAAGTTAAATATCAAGATACAATCAATACAAAAATATGTTAAATTGACGTTCCATCCCATACTATTATTTAAATAAAAGTTCTTGACTTTCTTATGTTGTCTCAACATAAACAATTAGACAACAAGTTTTTAAAATCGAAAATGATTGGCGTACATCAACATTTCATTCATCAAACATCTATTAATATACATGTAGTGTTATTGTTTTTAAAACTAATAGATTGTAGTATTTATTTTTTTTTCCAGTATACATCGGGGCTAATGGCCCAAAAGATGAACGTAGACAATAACCAAACACATAACTTACAAATAAAAATTTCACCAAAAAAAAAAAATTACAAATAAAATTAATTGGAAAGAGAAAAGAAAAGCCGTGAATATACTCACTATAAAAGAAAAATAGATACAGGAAGAGATTTCCACACAAAACGAGAAAACGGGCTAAGTAGCTTAGCCCAAATAAAAGTTCAATCAGAGATCTAAAAAACAAAAAGAAAGCCCAAAGCCCAAGAAAATTAGCTGTATCTGCATCTTTAACCAAAAATTGTTTTAAAACAAAAAGAAAAACAAAAACAAAGCAGAAAGTCGAGTGAATAATAATCGTCAACCAATCCACCCAAAAAGAAGAAAAAAAAAACAATCGTCAACCAAAAAAAAAAAAGAGAGTGAATAACAGTCAAGGGTGCTGAACGGCGGGCATGACGTATCAGCAGAGGTGGTTGGCGGTGGCGGCGCGGGTGGCGGTGCTACTGGCTGGGTTAGAGCTTTGAACTCATCCCGGTTGAAAAAATTGCGCCTCTTGTTCTCTTATTTTCATTCCAAGAAGAAACAAGATGAAAGTGAGGGTTGTGTGCCGCAAAATTTACGATTACGTTCGTTATGACCTCAAAGAAATTGCTTTTCCTTCCTCTTTGCCTGACCCTCCCAACATCAAGAAACGCCGCAAATTGACCTGGGAGGAGCGTCTCTGGGTAATCCCTATTTCCACTCATATTTCACACCGTCATTTTTTTTCTTTTTTCTTTTTCATTTGATTTTATTTAATGTTGTTATTAGGCAATTTGGGTTTTGGTTTTGCTGAATCATAGTTTATTGAGTTGGTGATACTTGATTGTTGGCAATTAGGTAATTTACTGAAATATTCGCTCTTTCAGGTTTTGAAGAGAGCTGGTAGGCTTTATGCTGCAAGCTGGGTTCGTGATATTGGTCCTGATCTAAGGCCAGAATATTATAAGAAGGATGAGATGGATGAAGAAACTAGTGGTGGTGAAAAGAAGAAAACGGCTAAAGAAAAAGATCCCTCAACATTAGAGGATCTTGGTACCATTTCTTACTCTAGTCTAAGATTAACTTCGTTATGTGTTTTTTGGAATTTGATTACTTGGCATAACTAAGATTACTGTTAATGAACTATATTGGCTATTTGGTGTTCTCTTGTGTGAATTATTTACTCAGACTCTAAAATATGTTCAAGCCTGTAAATTGATGACTTTACCTCTCAAAGAAAAACTGCATAGAGCCTAGGCCCTAGGGGTCCAAAGTACTAAAAGAGATTAGCCATGTATAATGCTGCTGCCAGGTATCAAGTGAAACGTGCCATGGGAAAAGAAATCTTCAGTGAACATGAACAATTATAAATATTTGTATGAAGTAGCATGAAGCTTCCCTTGCTTATTCAACATTGTTTAGAGCTCTCTGTTATGATTTTGTTATTCTATTAACCATGCTGTTTAATGCCCCCTCCTTTCTTTCTTTTCCTTTTCTCTATTTTTTAGTTTTCCTACCAATACTTTGAACAATGAGATTGTGATGGTGATTTTGACAAAGCTTATGTATCTTTTACGGGGAAAATATACAGCTGTTGCTGCCAGGGGAGGAATGGAGACTCTAAGACCTGCTTTGCAGCGTGTGTACATGACCAGAGCTTCTGCATACAGAGACGCTCTTAAAAGCTTTATTGAAGGATACCAGGAGGGTGTCCAGCAAGTAATGGAGAAGAAGGAAGATTCAAAAACTCAAGAAGATGTTGATGTACCCAAAAAATCAGCTTGAAGTTTTCTTGTAGGAGGCAGTATGTTATTTCTTCTCCTGCAAACCCTACCTGTCTTTTAGGCTCAAGCACTCAGCTGTGCTGAAATTTGTGACAATACCTTGACTTCAAGGGTTTTGATGTACATTGCACTGAACAGATAAATTGAATATCCAAAATACTTGGTGTATTTGGGTAATAAATATCCAGTGATACTCCTGAGTTTTGCTTTTGCAAATTTATTACCAACTTTTAAATTTCGTGTGCTCATTTATGATGTTAAAGTAATGTTTGTTCAGAAAACGGTAGCATCACTATTATATGTAATATGTTGATGTCTTCTTTACTAGCTTTATAAAATGGTATATTATCTGTCATTATTTGGTTGAATTGTTTTCTAAAGATGCACAGTTTGAAAACGTGCTAACTGTATAGAGCTCTTACAGTTTTAATTAATTGTTGTCTGAGGAATGCTCATGATGCCAAATAATTTGGCAGTCTGAATGATTTTCTGAAGTCCATATTGAATGTAAATTTCATCTCTTTTCTGGTAAGCAAGTCTTCAAATTATGGCTTTGATTTTATTTCTTATTTGTGGTTGTTGAGCCGGTCATCACTGTGAAAGACACTCAGAAAAATAATCCTTGTAAAAATAATCTGATGCTCCTCATTGCATGTATTTTTTTTTTCTCTCCTAGAGATACATTGGGGCACCTGTGTGAAGATGATATAAGGTCAGCTTTTATTTTATTGTTCATGACTTCATGGAGTGTGTTGTATTCCCTGATGCAAACTAGTGTAAATTGTGTTTCCATTTGCTCTAGCTAGAATTATTTTGCTATTCTAGAAGAATTTTTGGCTACAGGCGGGCTCAATCATCAGCGTGAAACTATGAGGTTGCAACTTCTCATTCTGGATACCATCTTTTGCTTTGAAAACATGTATGTGGCAGACAGATTGGGTCATGAGATGCCAGGTTGAACAGTTTGGTTTCATCGTGGAGGCTTAGAAGACTGAAAATGACCTGCATAGTGTGAAAGATCAGACACAAATTATGGCACCTCAAAATATTATTACTCCAGCTTCTGGATGGTAAGTATGCCATATTGATCTATTTCATTAAGAAACCATGTATCTACAGTCCAGGTTCAAATTATTGTCGGAATATTCCAACTATTTTAAGGTAAGAATTGAATTACGTCTGAAATTGTTTCGAAAGGCGTATCTCTATTCTTATTCTATTATATTAGGTGGGGATTCTGTTTTCACTCTTGCCTCAAAGCTAGGTTGCTGAAAATCTTTTAAAGCACATATTTTGGATCGTCAGTACTATGACATTGAGGGCATTACCTACACGATTGACATCTCAATCTCTAACATTTTGCTATTCTGTGGTGAGAATCAATTGGGCAGGATGAACGTGATGCTAGCTAAGTAGAGTGCAATAAAGAGATACACTTATATGGTATTTCTCTCCCTATTATTTTCCTTTTATGTCAAGTGCATATTTGTAAGCCATATGCATACAATCGTATCACTCTGCTCCTTCAGGTCAAATCCTTTCACTTCTTTCATTGGCTATTGTGGATGTCAATGATAAACACCACATATCTGGGGACCCTCCCCACTTGCAGGGCCAGTTTAACCACTGAGAGAGACATTGGACCCCTTCACAAGCAGATGTTAATGGGCCTCTTTGTCTAAATCTTTATGGGCCCCTAATAATCTCATGACACAGTATTTGATTACTCATAAAGGTGTTCTACTCTCCTGTTGTTCTTTTGCATTATTGTTTTTTGCATAACTTATAATTGAATCTAAAAGCTTTGGTGAAGCCACTGTTCAAACACAGTGATGAGTTGAAGCTCTTCTCTCCTCTTGGACCTCAAAAATTTTTACTATTCTTTTTCTTGTTGTTCTTCTTCCCCTATGGGAGAAGCAGGGGTGAAGACTTGTACTAGTTGGACTTTTTGTTATTCCGTGCCATGATTCATTGATCAAAAGCACTTCACTGATCTGATGGGTCACATCTTCATTTCCGCAGCCCCTACTTGCCGACTATACATGCAGTTGGTTTTTGTACGAACAGCTAAAACTTCTCAGACATTGAAAATGTCCTTCCTCACCTGATAGAATCCCGTGTGTTGTACCTAAAATTTGGAATTTTTTATTTCACCTTGTAGCCATGTCACTTCAATGTTCACATAGAAGAATTGGAGTGGAATAAAGAATATAAAAAACATAAGAAAATAGCATTTATAGCGTGTACAGAGTTTTAGACTTTAGGAGTTAGGAGAGAGGTTCAGTGGTGGAAACCTCAATCAATCATGTCTCCTCTTGTTTCAGTATTATTAGTTGAAATGGCTCACACATGTTAAGTGGACTAAAATCTCCTTCAATCACTGTGCTGTGCCCACACTGATTGTTAATCAGCCAAAAAAAGGAAAACTGATGTTGCCACTAATGTTGGATGTGACTCAGTGTTGACCCTGAGTTGTTTCATCAAGTTTCCATGCTCCCGCTCCCAACATGATCTTGTTTTGATATGACACCAGGTGTTTGGAAACTTAGAAGCTCTAAATAGACCATTTAGAATGATACCATTAAATGTAGCATTACTACATTAACCTTGAGTTATATACACTATTGTTACTTACTTGCCTACCCTTAAAGGATATCAGTCTCCTTTTTGCTTATGTCCCATTTTTCCATCTTTGTTCAAACATTTCACCCGAGTCAGTTAAATTCTGAACGTTGTTTGTGTCCCCCTTTTTCTTTCCTTGCGTGTTGTTCATGCTTTGCCAAATAAATGTTCAGATGAACATAAATAGACCTAGGAAAACACATCTGGCAACAGCAGTGGGGGACCAATACCTATTGATATGTCCAAGTTTATGTCATTATTCTTCAATGTGACAGATAATAGTGGATGGAGCAAGTAGTATACGGCCAATCCCTGATAATTTTTTATGGATAAGTGATTTAGAGATTTCTAGCCGAAACTTTTGTATATAACAAAGATTTGAAAAATCTAAAACCAATGGTACAAAACAACAATTATTATAAAATGGATGAAGGTATCATATACTATGTACTTCTTTCATTGTATAATAATTGTGGGATGCACTTCGGTGAAGTGGGTATTTTTGTTCCGGTGAATTTTGGTGAAGTGGGTTTTTTAGCCACACTTTTTGAAATGTTGCTATTTTTTGTTTGTTTTAATTTTTTCTGAGCGTTGCCAAGCTCTGATACCAATTTTTCATGCACACTAGCGGAAGTTTTTATCATCTTGCAAATGGTTCCAAAATATTTTTACATCTAGTAATTCCTAAATTGACAGCTCTCAACTGACTTTTTAATCTATTTAAAATAGCGATGTGTTGTATAGTAGAAACTCCATATATTTCAAAATCTTTTATTTCTCTTGTCACATCTTCAATGTTTTCTAGTACTTTTTCCTTGATTTTATAGTATCTTTTTAAAATAACTCTGACTTGTAGTAAATTAGGATACATCCTTAATTTCTTATAATTTTTCCTTAATTGTTTCTTCTAACTTTTTTATTTTTTCAGTTAAATCTTTTATTTCAGATTTTTCTTCTTGTTTTTCTACTTTAGATAGACTTAGAGGGTCTTTTATATTTGGTTCCCTTATTTGTAGAAATTATCTCCTAGGGGCTTCACCTATTTGTAGAAAAGATCTTCTGGGGGCTTCTTTTGCCAATTCTTCTATCAAGAGAGGTTTTGGTTTTTCAAGTGGACTGAGCCTTGGAATTTCGGTTTTGATGATTTTTTGAAAAAGTTCATCTACATAAATTCGTTCCCTATTTCTAAAGGTTATGCTATGATAACTATTTGTCAGTGCGTAATTGAGCGCATATTTAATTGGAAATGGTTCATCACCTCCAGCTATTAGATCCTGTTTGTGGAATTTATAAGCTAAGCTTAGAGAACGTCCTACGTTCTTTGATGAGAGGGGTATAGCATACCCTAAATGGGTGCTGAATTTTACTGAAACATGTCCTAGATTTCCATGGGCTATGCCTATTATTTGTTCGACTGGATCTAAAATCCTTTTGTCGCAGATTGCTAAGCATATTGGTGTGTTCAAGTTTTCAAAACATGTAGATTTGGCTAGAATTTGGATTGTACTAAGGTGGATCCATTTACTTTTTGATCTTTTTGATTTGTCCTTGATTTTACTTATTTGATTTATTATTTCTTCTTCATTTAATAATGCTATTTTTAGCTCTCCTTGGGCTGATCTTATTTCTATGGGAGATTCAAGTTGAATTTTACCGTAGTAGATAATATTTTTTCTGTTAAAAATATTTTCAAGAACTGATTTCTTATCAAAATCTGTTTTTGTTTTTAAATCTAGATCTGAACATCTTATTGTTCTCTTTTCGCTATCAATTAGTGCTGATACCTTATAGAAGTTTGATTCTTCGGATATCTCTAAATTTTCTAAATATTCCATAAAAACTTGAATATGATCATCATAATTTCATATATATTTGACAAGAAAAGGGTTTAGAAGTACCTGATTTGAGAAAATAATTCTTTTATTGAATTTTGAAAGGGTTACACACTATTATCTCCAGAGGAGAGATTATTTATATTACAAGTATTTTTCTCCAGAAGGAGATTTTTTCACTACCTAAGAATTGCCTAAGACTGCTTTCCTCCTTGCTCCTCCTGAGCTGTGAGTACTTCTGCGTCTAACTGTCTTCTTCGGTGTGTTTTTTTTTTAATGCCTCTAAGGACTCATTTATAGGCCTTTGGGTCTGATGGATAAATTCCATCCTTACCCTTGGATATTTGCTCCGGATTACATTATTGGAGTGTGACATAATCGCTTACATCATCATACAATAATGTCTAAGGACTTTTCTGATGAGTTGTCCTCTTTAATGCGCTGTTGTCCTATCTGATTGCTACTTTCCGTGCTACTGACTTCACTGTTGGTGTCGTTTTCTACCGACATGTCTTGCTCACAAATAGTGCATTTGTGATTATTGCACTCCTTTATGAGTTGGCAAAGATGCCTTCTTATCCCTAGTGGGAGCTTTTCAAGGAGGCCACTAAAGTCGTAAAATGCCGATTCACATTCTACTAGCCAACTCATTTCCTTTTCCGAGATTTTTCCTCTTTGATTTGAAATGAGGAGAGTATTTATGCTTTTGTAGTTTACTCTCATGTGATCTTCTGGAGAGATATTTCGGATTTTTTGGTAGATCCTTGCCAGAGAGCTTGCTAGTCTTCCTTCATCTTCATAATCTTCGAAAGCTTTTACTTCATCTGAGGGTTGAAATTTATTATTGAAAATCGATATAAAAACTATATGGTATGCTGGGACCACTCAGTTTCCTTCTTCATTAAATACAGGTTGGCTACTCCTGAATTTGAGAGATATGTCTCTTGGTTCATTCTGATCGACCATTCTTTTGAACTTGCGAACCGCCTCAATGAAATTAGACGGGAATTCGCTAAGGACTTGGACATCTTTAAAGATAATTATTGAATCAATTAATCCGTATTGGAAAAACTGATATACGTCTTGAGCAGGGGCTTCTGGAAAAACAACCAATTTAGTCAGTTGTTCTTTATTTATGGGATAATATCCTAGAATTGCTTTCTTTTCTTCAGTCCAGTTGAGGATTGTGGAGAGAGTTTGTTGTAGGTTCTTTTTACAGACTCTCTTCTTTTCAATAACTTCTGCTTTTGTTGGAATGTTGCTGATCATTACATTCCTGAGTTTTTGGGCTGGTGCTATTGCTGGAGCCTTTCCTTCTCGCTTTAGTGGTTGTCCTGGTTGGTGCTTGAAAACCTGATTTGAATTTTGTTCATTGAACTCTTTTAGAGCTTTCTGTGCTTCTTGAAGGCTTTTGAAGCTTCTGTGAAGGATCTGAGAATGTCCTTGAATATAAGGTGCTGTTTTTTCCCAAGCATCATAAATTCCCTTCATGGGACCATTAAAAATGACATAGTATTTTTTCTCTTGGGATGAATTTTGGACTATTTTTTCGATTTTTTCATCCTTATTGTCCACCACGCTTAGCTTGCCGAGCTCTAATGCTGTTAAAGTTTGAAGAGCTTGATCGATATTTTTAAGTTGACTTTTGAGCTGAGCTATCTTCTGCTGCTTTTCTTCGAGTTGCTTCTGCATTTGCTGTGCTTCTTGGATTTCAGTAGAAATTTGTTGGTGCAGTTGTTGCTGTTGTTGTTGAAGCATTGCTACTGCGGCTTCCATTCTCTTGTTAAAGTGTCAGCTATGATATTTTTTTCTCCTTTGAGATAGTCGATTTTGATCGGGTATTGTAGTAGAGCTAATTGCCATCGAACTAGCCTTCCTTGACTGTAGTCTTCGTTGAGGTTGTAACGGATAAGTCCCGTTAGATACTTTGAATCTGTTCTTAATGTGAATTCCTTTGGTAGTAGATCAATTTTCCACTTTTTTAGTGTTTTAATTGCTCCAAGCGTCTCTCTTTCATGGGTTGGATATCTTTGTTGTGTTGGAGTAAATGTACCTGAAATGTACTTGCAAAGAAACTCCTTAATCTTTTTTGAAGACTTTTTGGAATCAAGAGATTCTTTATTATCTGAGCTTTTAATAGCTTTTTGTGCTTTTAGACAACCAGACCAGGTTGTTTTTGAAGCATCTGTTTCAACTATTAAATAATCTTCTTCCTTTGGAACATAAAGTTCTGGAAGATTTTTACAGAGTTCTTTTATTCTCTGTATTTGTAATGTATCCTTTTCTTCCCAACTCCAAGTCTTTTTTAGACTTATTTTAGGAAATAATTCCTTTGTTTCCTTTGATATATTTTTAAGGAAACCTTGATCAGAGATGTAGTTGATACATCCTAAGAACCTTTGAAACTGCTTTCTATCTGTCATCTTATCAGGAAACAAATAGACTTTTTCCAATATATTGGGCTGTAATTTTAGTTTTTCCTGCACAGAAAATATTAGTCCAAGAAATTCGATTTCTTCTTTAGCAATTTTTGCTTTCTTTTTACTTAAGACTAGACCACATTCTTTGCATCTTTCTAAGACTATCAACAATTTTTGAAGGTGATCCTTTTTATCTTGTTTTTTAGTAAATATTAATATATCATCAATATAAACTAAAACAAAATCATTTAATTCTTTAAGATTTTCTTCCATAAATCTTTGGTAAATTCTTGGAGCTTGTTTTAGTCCGAATGGTAGAACATTCCATTCATATAAGAGGACTCCAGTGGATTCCTTTGATGGGCATGTGAAAGCAGTTAACTTTTTTGTTTCTTCGTCTAGTCGAAGTTGCCAATATCCTGACTTTGCATCAAGGGATGAGAACCATGTTGCTCCTTTAATTCTTTCAAGAATAGAATCTTTTCTTGGGAGCTTATGAGCATCTCCTACTGTTGCTTCATTCATTTTTTTGTAGTTAATTACCATTCTTCGTTTTCCTCGTTTAATTTCGTTATGATTTTCAACATAAAATGCGGGTGCCGCATGAGGACTTTTACTAAGTCTTATTATTCCTTTTTCTAGAAGTTCTTTACATTCATTTGAGAATTCTTCTCTATCTCTTAATGAATATGGTATACTATTTGGGACATTGACTTCCTTATTAGGGTCTTTTAACCTTATACTTACCAACTCTTTGTTAGTATTTTTAATGTCCAATGAATTTTCTGAGCATACTTCCTCTAGAATCTCTTCTATCTTAGCTTCTAATTCATCTTTTGGAACATTTATTTTAAAATGTAGATCTAAGTAACATTCTCGAATCAAATTTAAAATTTTGAATTTTAAAATTTCATTCATTGTAGTTGTAGGTATTTTTATTTTTACCGCTTTTTGGTTTATTGTTGTGTCAACAGGTGCTTTTAAGACTATGTATGTTAGTTCTTGAATGAAGGGGTGATGTAATCTGAGGAAGTTGTTTCCTATTATGAAACTCATTCCTGAGTCTTGTTTGTAGACAGTTGGTACGAAGAATCTATATCCTCTTATGAAGATTTCAACCATTACGGCTACATGATAAATTTTATGAACAGATTTATCAGCAATACTTATTGTTAAAGGTCTAGCCATTTTCTTCCAGTTTAAGGGAAGTTTAGGATCTGCGAAACATACTGTTACGCCTGTGTCAACATAGGCATTGACAAATTTATTTGCTACTTTAATTGTAATAAAAGTCGCATTCGGATTCACTTTCTGAACTGCTTTCTGAAACATATTCGTATATAGATTCTAATTCATCGTCCGATTCTTCCAATGGTTCTAAAAAGCATTTGTTAGCGATTTGAATCATTTTTAATTATTTCTTTTTACTTTCCCTTTTTGGGCATTCATTTGCGTAATGGCCTTGCTCATGACATATCCAACACTTACATTCTTTCTTCCCTTTAGGGCAATATTTTTTCTTTTCAAAATTTTTCTTTTTGAAATTCTTTTTACGAAAATATCTTTTATTTTTCCATTTGTTAGGAATATATTTTTTCTTTCAAAAACGTTGTTGTATGTTTTCTTTTTATTTTTCTTTCTGGATTGCATCCATATTGTTGAGGAATTTCAGCATTATTTTGACAACAAATTTTTACAACCTTACCAAATCGTTTTGCTGTTGTTCTTTGTATACATCTTTCCTTAATTTCTTCCCTTATAGCTGCTGATGTGGCTCCTCCAAAATTATTTTCAAGGATTTTATTCTGAATTCCTTGTTGGAGTCTTTTTAAAACAACTTTGTTTGCTGGGTATGGGAGTTTGTTGATATAGATTTCCAGGAAGGAAGATTTATCTTCTTCCTTAAGTTTATAGTAATATTTTCTAAATTCACAGATGTATGATTCTATTTGACACAGATTGCAAATTTGGATATTGCTAAGATGTGTTTTAGCATTCGAATATTCTTCATTTGCTATCTCTTGTTTATGATCAAGAATATCTCTTCCAAAAAATTCTTTGTATATTAGAGCAATTATTCGTTTAATTCTATCATATGCATTATTGTGAATTGTCATAATTTCAATTTCAGTGTCTGAGATTTCTGCCATGAAGTCTCTGATTGTTCCGGTGGTATGGAACATTAGATAATTCCATATCTCTTTTCCTGTTAGCTTGTTTAGGGCTTTGTTTGTTTGGGCGTCTAGAAGGAAACTATTTGCCCAATTTTCAAAAACTTTTAATTCGTTTTCTTTACAATCTAAATCCAAGATTGTCTCTTTCTCAACTCGTTGAGTAGTAGGTATGTATTGTGTAGGGATTTTTCTATATTTTGATCCTTCTTAGATATCCTCTATCCCAAGCATACCTTTCGAAGTCGGGTGTTGCCTCCCAATCGTAATCGTAAGTTTGCCTTCTATCTCTTTTTCTAGAATTTCTTGAAGGTTCTCCGTCATCAGTTTCCGACTTTACATGTGTAGGAATAACATGTTCTTCTTCTGAATCGTAGTCTAGAATTACATCTTCATTTTCTATTTCTGAATTTTCATCTTTATCTATTTTAAAATTTATTTCATTATCCTCTTGTTGGATCATTTTTAATTGGTTAAGTAACATAGTTACTTCTTCAATTCTTTCATCTATATTATTCATGATAGTTTTAGTGGGGGTTTTATTTTTAATTTTGAATCGTCGATTACAACTATTTTATTTTTCTTTTCAGGGTTTTTACAATATTTCTGAAATAATTGTTCTATACTTTCAACTGTTATGCAACCTATATTTCCGAATTGAGGATCTTCTCCAATTTTTCTTTGTCTTTTTTATAGTTTATAGCAGTTAGAATTTCTTCCAATATATCAGTTATCGTATTTAATTGTGGATCTAAAGTATGGTGAAGATGAGGGTAATCTTTACCATGTTGACATTTTTTAGTGATACCGTGAGAGGTATAAGTATTTTCTGGAACTTGAGTTCCTTGAATAAAACTTATTGTGTAATTTAAATTTTGTGCGAAATCGTTTTGTATTGATTTTAAAAATTTTGTATCATTTGAGCTAATGTTGTTTAATAACAAAATTTTTTGTTCAATTATTTGAGATAATTTTATTATCTCTTCTTTTAATTCTCCAATTTCACTCTTTAAACTAGGTGAGTCAGAGGATTTTATTTTCTCAATATTCATTTTGTCACACTTTTGCATTTTGCCACGCTTGTGTTTCTCAACACTTTGAAAGTGTTGCTAATAAAAACTGCTTCACCATATCAAATTTTTCAACTTCACCGTAGTTTTGGCCAATAATTGTTATTTCAATTTTCTTCTATAATACAAAATCAATGCAATGACCATTATTATGAAATAGATAGAGTAATAGTTGTGGTTGAGGTGGAAGGAAGTAAGTAGGCATTATGTGGTCTGTGTTGCTTAATTAGCTAGGGGAATGTGGGCTTGTATAGTAAATGGTTGCAATAGTACATTTTGTTTTGGATTGCTATCTATCTATCTATCTATCAAGTCCAGTTAGTCCTTCCACCCACTCACTCACCCACCCACCACTGGCACCATACTTGCCCCTCCCCATGTATATTTATTATGATTAGCCTTTGTGAAAAATCTTCATGCAGAATCCCAACAGTAGCAAAAACAGATTCCTCATTCCTGATTTCCAATGACCTAAATTCCCCATTTAGGAACTTGCATGACGTCACCAATACCCTCTGTCTGGCTGCAGTTTCCTTTCTTTTCCCACCACTACCTCACCACCCTTCCCTTCCCTTGGTTTTTTTATCACTTATTGCTTTCCTTTTGGTGTGAAAGTTTGGTATGAAAATCAGGGATTTTGTTTCTAGTTTTTCTACTCTCTCTGCTGTCCCTCCCCCGTTATTTTGCTTTCCCTTTTAGGCAGGGTTTGAGGGAACCTGACATGTGGTTAATTTGGTCAATTTTGGGGATGTCACATCCACCTAGTAGTATATATCTTTTTCCTTGTTGACCTTTGACTATTATTTCTCATAGGATTTGACATCTCATCCTTTTGCAATCACACATTATAATTCTATTAACAATTCATCCTCATGCTACCATTTAAAAAAAATAATAATAAATGAATTCCTCTGAAGAGTTAGATAATTCTCGCGCAAACTAGTTCGCCCTCATTAAAAAAAAATAAAGATTTTTGTAACAATTGTTTTAGGGCACTTGTTAAGGAAATAAAAAAAGAAATATTTATTTTAAAAACATGCATTTTTATGTTTTCTATGTAATGGACGACATTACTATATTTAAAAATTCTTCTAAACTTACCATTTTAAGTATCCTTAATAAATGTTCTAGCAAAACCCAAAAAAATAATGGTGAAATATTTATTTGAATAATCTGCATGGAGAATTAAATAATCCCTGAAATTGAGGAAAAACTTTGTAGTGTCGGGATTCTGAATAGGTAAATAAATTAAACTAGCTGTTGAGAGTGACATGAAGAGACACTCATTTTTGTAATTTTTTTTTTTCTTCTGCAGCGGAAAGTTAAAGCTAGTGAGTAGTTGACTTGGATGTCTAAGAAATGTAGAGTAGTTCGCATAAGGAAAGCTTTTTCGATATGGGGTTAAACCAGGTGATGAAAAAGGTAAGACTAGCATTCATCATTTTTAATGATGATATTTAATTACAAGGTCCACAAACATGAGATTATATATATTATCGAGTTCGATCGGCTCGAAAAAAAAAAGAGAAGTTATATATAGACTATAGTTTTGATCTTGTCATCAATTTCATGCTTCGAAATACATTGTAGATTGGTTGGCAGACCATATGAAGAACATAAATGCAAAAGTGGGGCATAAGGAAAATTAGATTACACCAAATCCTGTTCCGAGGTTAAAGAACCTTCATCTACTACTATTATACTATACGGGGAATAATGGGTTTTCCTTCTGAGCTATATACCCTAGCACCTTTACTATGTTGGAGCGAGTGTGTGTGTGTGTTTTTTTTAATTTTTAAAAAGAGAGAGAGAGAGAGAGAGAACTATGAAGCTTACTCTGTTGTCGGGGTAAAAGGAAACCAATAGTTTTTCCATCCTTGATAATAAATTATTAATTTAAGAAGTGTAGTCAATTTAATAAAATTGAATGCCAAAGTGATTATTAAACCATATAAACCTGACACAAAAATAAAATAAGCGGAGATGCTCAATGTTCTACTAATAGAAAAAAAAAATTGGACTTTCAATAAATCATAAATTTATATGTAATTTAGTTAAACTTAATTCTCTTATATTTATTTGGTATTATCTTAAGAATTAAAAGTATTAAAGGTTCACATTTCTGAAAGAATCAAAAGAGGAAATATTTACTTTAAAAAGAGTTAATTTATCTTAAGAAATCCTTTTTTTTTTGTACTTATTAGCAAAATCTAAATATTAAATAGTATGAGAAAATTGGTTTCAGCAAAGGCGTACCAGGTGGGAGCAAGCATTAGGAAAATGATTAATAATTGGTTGAATGCGTAAGTAGGCAAAGTTTCCGTACTAGTGCTATTATTTTGCTATGCTCCGTCCTGAAGTGAATTACTAGTACTACTATACTACTCCATTGGGAACTTGACCCTTCTCTTCTGGCATTCACACTTGAGTTCAGGTGATAATTAATTAATCCATATGCCCAATTAACAGGGAACATGAAGATCCTACTACTATTAATTAAACAAATAAATTACGGACAAGAAAGAAATAAAAGATAGATCCTCCATATATATATATATATATATATATATATATATATATATATATATATGTAATACTCATATTTAACTAGCGACAATATATAATAGTAAATAAATACGCTCATAATAATAAATTAAACTAACAACTCCTATCAACAGTTCGTCATGTTAATGACATCATCACTATTTATTATAATAACATCAAAGCTGAATAAAGAAAACAGGAGAATCTAATTAAGAGGCAGGCGCCATATATATAAGATGGTTGTTGAGGTAGCATTCAGCATATATGCGATGTTGACGGTTGGAAGAAGAAGGATGTGATGATGGTGATGGTTGGAGGAGGAAGAAGAACCACTTCTAATATTCTTTATCATCCAATGTTCACGCCGAACACCCAGCACCCTCCCGAACCTGATGCCGAACCCGTTCCGTTGTCCACTGCTGTCGGAGCCTCCGACCCTTCACCTGTTTCATTAATGCAACACGTACTTGCATAATAAGCTCATGTTCTTAATTATCTTGGATATATATATATATATATATATATATATATATATATTAGATTATCATTCTTCTCATTTTTTTTATTTATTAATCATGTTTTGTTTTGGATTTTATTTTGATAGAACAATATTACGCCCTTAAAAACTTGTGAAATGATAGTTAAGTTATCAAAAAAGGTTTTACAGATGATCAAAATTAAAATCATCGTTTTATTGAATTTGTAATTCATTAAAAAAGGTTGAACCGAAAATGCGGAAACGCATTGTAGTGACGAAAGCATGAAACGATGGGTAGGAGCAAGCTAAGCAAGCAAGTTGGCAGTGCATGCTTTGTTGAAAAATGTGACACATATGGATGTATGTACGTATGTTTGTTGTTTTCCTTTTCTACTCCTACGTTAAACTGAACAAAAAATATGATGGGCCCACATGGTTCACGCATCAAGTAGCTAGCGCATCACCTGCAGATTGTTTCATCACCAGCAAATCTGAAACTCTGAACACACAACACACAACAGAGATATGATATAAAACCCAAACTACACTCCTTCCTATTCCCACCATACCATACCATACCATACCATACATACATTTCTCCCAATTCATAGGAACCTACCCTCCCCTTCCATTTATCATCATCAATTACTTTATCTTCTGCATGTCTTCCTTCCTTAAATTAAATAATAATTCTAAATAAAAAATGTCACTGCTATATATACATATACGACATTTTTAGTGAAAATTAATTAATTGATGAATGAGAATGTGAATGCAAACAAGATATCTGATCTGTCAGTTGGGAAAAAAGTAATAATTACGACAGAGAAGTAAAAAAACAAAAAGAAAAAGAGAGTGTTAATGAAGAAAGAGAATAAGGAGAGGACCTGCATGAAGATGAGGATTGTTAGACAGGTGTTGCCCCTGCTGCTGCGTAGGATGAGCAAGAAATTCCGGATAGAACTCTCTCACCCTCCCCACACCAACACTCTCACTGTTCTCATGGTTATACCCACTGTTGTTGTCGTCGTCGTCATTGCCATTCTCATTCTCATCAACGTCAACAGCAGCGCCATCACCACTTTCACTTGTTTCCGGGTGGTGGCTCCTCCTTGGCCTTGCGGGAGGGATCTCACTGGGATGGCGGCGCCTCCAGCTGACGAAGAAACGGTTGGGATGGAAACGGTGCCTGTGGAACATGACGACGTCGCCAGCCTGGAGGCGCTTCTCCTTGACGAAACGGGTCCAGCCTTTGGTGAGGACGTAGCTCTGGCTGCTGTGCCAGTAGGAGTAACGGAAGTTCCACCACTTGCCGTTCTCATCCTCCAGATCCAGGATGAGCCCTTTCCCATGTGTGGGCGAGTAACCATCTGCGCCAGCTGGCAGGTGCGCCTCCGCCTTGCTCTTCGGGATCACCAGCCTGTTCAGTTTCCCGACGTCGCTCGGTGTCAGCGCCTTCTCGAACATCAGCTCCTTCATGTCGTCTCCTACAGCACCACCGCCATGAACTTGCTGCTCTTGCTGGTAATAAGGGTTGTTGACGTTGAGGACGGGATGGGGTTGGTCGAGGGGCCATATCCGAATGGGTTCAACTCGGATTGGCTCCTCCACTGGGAAGGGGTATTCTTGTTGTTGATTTTCATCAGGAAGCCACCAGGGCTCTGTTGTTTCTGCTGCGAAGGATGAGTACGGCGGGTTTGTGCCTGTCGACATGTTTTTCTTTTTCACGAGCAAGAGATAGAGAGAGAGGGAAAAGAGGAGGGGTGAGGGATGTTTGTGAGTGAGTGAGAAATGAGATGGAAGAGGAGTGGGTATTTAAAGGCAGGGAGAGCGTGATCAATGTGGGGCTTCATCTGAGTTGGCTGCAGAATATAGGGAGGAAGGAAGGGAGGGAGGGTGGAGTTACTGTACGTTTGCCCTTTCATCCTGCGTGCTAAGTAATCCAATCCACGCCAATATATTTGTCCTAGGGATGCCAGAGACTTGAGTTTCTAGATGCATACATCCAGGGGCTTATCAGTCACTCCCATTAATATACATACATACATACGTCATACCTCTGTATTTCCTTAACTTAATTTTCAGTTTACAAATAACATTTGCACTAATATATTAATATATATGGACACAATTATTCATCTAACTAATATCTAACGTCTCGATATGTAATATGTGTCATATGAAATTAACATTACATATATGACATGTATTAATACACGTTGCATACTAGTTGAATGTGTTTTTATAGTACAAAAATTATATTATTTTTCAATTAGTATCCGATTTGTATAGTTATGAGATACTACTCCTTATTATTTATTACGATATATATGGCCAACTTAAATATTTTTTATTGGTTGTATAAGTATTTTATATTAAATTTTGAGTGTGTGTGTATGTTTGATACTAGCTAGTGCTGCTCCTGTGTGGCTGTGTCGCCTCTATCTATTTTTAGTTAGTGAAAATAATAATTGGTACTTGATAAGTTAACGAAAGGGGTACGCACTTGTAATTAAGTATAACTTAGTTTCAATTTATGAGACACATACATAGTGAGATTATAAAATTGAAATAATATTAAATAATTATTATAGGTGAATTGGGCGGAACGGATATGTGAATCTTGAGAATGAATTAAAGAGAAGAGAGATTCTTCTAATTTCGTGTAATTAGGGAGATCCCATCACTCACATGTTACTGAATTGGCTAACAAATCAAGTGATGAGGGGCCCTTTAATTCCACACCATGCATCCTCGTTCCTCTGATCAGATGGAATCATGATAATATTGCTTAATTCCTTCGTTGCAATTACCATGCATCTTGTTCTTGTCTTGTAAATATATATATATATCTAACGTTAACGGCGCTAGCTGGCTGGCCTATCTGTACTGTAGTACCACTTTATTTGCTTCCATTTCTCATTTTTCAGGCCCCCCAATTTCATCACCCCTACTCCTATCCCTCCCCTCGATGCCGTTACGTTTCTTTTATTTTATTGTTGCTAATTGCTTTTTTCTCATCTTTTCATCAAATCAATCTCATAATAATATATAATTATATATATTACAAATTACAAATATAATGTAAATATGGGTTAACGTTATCTTTTCTCTTTTCAAATTAATTGTAATTATTATTTCTAGACTTAGTTGAATATACTAGCTATAGATGAGGATGAAGTTTACAAAATTAACTGCATCCTAACAAAAGTTAAAGAACTACACGTAGTCAATATTGAGTTTTCATCAATATTGAAGTTGTATGAAGATCATTTATGAAACAATTTATTCATTAAAATTATCTCTCTCATCATTGAAGTTGTATGAATGCTTTCTCTCTTTCTCATTTCACAACAAACATTAATGAAGTTTTTCAATTTTACAATAAATTGGACAGTAGATACAATAATATTTATCGTGCGACAGAAATACGTCAAACGAGCAACTAATGTGTGCTATATATAAGACGTAATGTGTGTTATACGTACATGTGCTATACATATAGCACACATTACGTCTTATGTATAGCACACGTTGAATGCATGTTGAACGTATTTCTGCTGTACGATAAGTATTATTGTAGTAGATAAAGACATGTTTAGAAAATTTAAGAAATTTTCTTGATACATTAAAAGTTGTCTAAAACTAATTTAAATATATTTTAAATCAAAGTCACGTTAAATTAAAGCCACTAGAAGAGTAATAAGTATTTTAAATATTTAACTATATATAAAAAATATTGATAAAAATATTATCAATAAAAATAATATTGACAATTATTATACATAAAAAATAATTATATATAAAGTATTGTTTGATAATTAGTGATCACAGAAAATATTTATAAATTATTCTTGGGTATTTTTGACAATAATTAATTGTTAATATTATTTTTATTGACTTATTTAATGTTTAAATTGTTGAAAATGATCTAGTATATGAGTCGTGTTGTCAGAATATAATTAAATTTATTAACATGTCACATAAGCAAAATAATAACGGTTGAAAAGGAATAATTTGATAAAAAAATATAAATTTTAGAGCCTAAAAACTTAAATTTTGGAATTTTAGGAATTTAAAATGAAATGCACTTGTAATTTCAAGGACCAAGTAAAATTTTCCTCATGAATAAAGTTATGGGGCGTGAAATGGGTGGACTATATAGGGCTCTCACTGATGTATTATTATATTTGTGTAAAATCTACAGGGATGGATCTTTTCATGTGTCACTTTTTCATGTAACGTTGAAAGAAAAGATCTATGCCGAATCAAATAGATTTTCTTTGCAAAAGGACCATTTCTCTCTATAGATATATATCAAGCAAGTTATATTAATGTTATCATCAAACGTACTGACTTGAAAGTGAATGAAAATGCCGAAAATAAAGAAGAAAAGATTGAGGACAAAACCCATGCATGTTGCGCACACTACTCGTGTTCCAATCACGCTCTCTGCACTTCATCTCTCTTCACAATTAACTCAAATGCTCTCAGAAAGAGTCTCATTGAAACATATATACATGCTCTCCTCCTGTGTCCGTTTATTTTATTTATATTTAATTTGGTCCTATGGTTGTGCTTCTCCTTTCAATTTGTTCAATAATGTTTTTCGTACAATATAAATCCGTTCAATTATGATCCAACGTGTGCTATACATAAGATATAATGTGTGTTATATGTATAACACACGTTACGTCTTATATATATCACACGTTGGATACTAGTTGGACATATATCTGTTGTACGAGAAATATTATTGCAATTTGCTATATACTTAAGCAATAAAATAATTAATGTACATTAAATCAAGAACATTGATAGAGGCACAATAAAAGAATCCGCCAAAACAGCCAACAATAGGAAATTAGGCTTAAATCACTTAACCCATTAAAAAAATACACATGGTTAATAATGCTAGTTGGGTCAAAAGTGTTAAAATGGGCTTTGTTGACTGTTTTAACCGAAAAAATGTTGTTTCCCAAACATTTATGTTATAGCAATCACTCAATTCAATACTAATATAACTTAACATTACCATTAATTAATCAGTCTAACTTATATTTTGACTTACCCAACATTATATTCAAACTTTTATATTGAGACAATAACATTTTTTATACAAACACGATTCAATATTTATATTTACTCAATCTAACTTTTTTATATTGATGACTTATTTAATGTCACTTTTAATGTACACATGATATTATTAAGTATACATATTTTTAATAATATTTTTCAATTAAATTATCTTATATACATGACTTTTGAAATAATAAGAGAGAAAAAAATTAAGTATTATGTTTTACTGATATGATACAATATATGTAGATTTGACATACAGTGTTACACACAGTTTATATAACACAATCAAATTATATTTAAATTCTATTTGAATAGTTTCAGGTAATTAAATGCGTACATTTTAATTTAAAGAATAACAACAACAAAAATAATAATAGTTCTTTATTAATTAATACTATGAATGTATATTTTAATTTAATTTGTGGCGGCGACTTGGAGACCAAACCCAGCTCAGTCTTCACTCTTCACTCTTCAGGTGGATTCAGAGTATTGAATTCTATTCCTAATATATATACATTATCACGTCATGAACCATTGGAAACCCAATTAGGGGCCATAGAAATATCTAGCCAGCTGATCGATCAGAACACATGGACTGCAGTTAGTTAGCAACGCAGAAAAGGAATAAATAAATAAATAAATTGATGATACATAGTATCTCAGAGGTTCCAAAAGGTGATGATGATATATATAGTGGCTAGCTAGGCTAGCAATTAAGTAAATGCCGAAGTCTAGAAATTTCTGATTGTTGGAAAGGTGTTGGTTGTCCAACAAGTGCATGAATCCTTGTCTATCAACTATTATATATAATAATTCAACTCTTTAATATTATTAATTTATTTTTTAAAATATTATATCAGTATATAATATATAAAATTGAATTAATAATATTAAAAAATTAAATTATTACGTATAATAATTAATAGTAGTTAATTTTATGGTATATAAAAAATATTTCTTCAATTTATATATATATATATATATATATACAGGGAGAGAGAGGAGTGGGCAGGATGAGGAATCTGCCACACTAATGAGTTATTTCCCCTGTTGGGTGTACGTTCTAAATGAGAAATAAAAATCTCAATAGATTAATTATTATTGTATAGCTAGCTAGGGGGCACCTGTGATGAATATATATATATACATATCAAAATGTATTATAGGGAATACCAATGGGAAACAACAAGAGAACCACTATCACGTTTGTTTGCTAGATAATAATTTCTCTGTTAAAACAAATAAACCAACACATAAAAGGCTAGAATTTTATTTCCATCTCTGGGTTCTATTAACTTATTTGTTTATTTTGGTGAGCAAAGCCATGGAGCACAATTGCGTCAGAAAGATGCATATTTTGTCTCTTATGTAGGAGATCGTCACATAATGCTCCTGATTCTAGTATTCATTGTACAAGTAACTTATTTAACAAAAATACAAAAAATATGATGATGTATGCAATCTTTATATATATATATATATTACAATTAATATTTTACTAATTAGCCTTAGTTAATTACTAATTCAGGTGATTATTAGTTTGATAGTTAGTTAATTATTAGGAGACTGTTATTTCCTCAATGTATATAAACCATTTTTTCATCAATGAGAGGCAAGTTTGCTATCGTTTTCATCACATTTCAGAAATAGATAGGCAGGGAAATAGTCAAGGCCAGTAATAACCTCAAATGATAAACACCACACAGCCCCTTACTCCAATCGAATAAGATGCATCATATTATATTTTGGTGTACATGAGTTATACACATCCTCTTTATATTTATTATATTTATTGAATAAAAGGTTGATATGACACGAAAATCAATGAGCATACTTTTAATACGAAAATTAGGTTCATTACACACTAAAAATATTTTTGTATTTTGTGTGTGCATTTCTATACATTTTAATGTGTGCAATTATGAATATTTGGTGAGTATATTTTTGTTATTCTGATGTCTGTAATAGTGTATATTTAGTGTGCACAA
Organism: Aeschynomene evenia; assembly: GCA_013621005.1. NCBI lineage: Eukaryota > Viridiplantae > Streptophyta > Magnoliopsida > Fabales > Fabaceae > Aeschynomene > Aeschynomene evenia. The sequence goes on from CM024268.1 coordinate 3,104,757, forward strand.
AACTATAGTTTTTTAATAAAAAAAATAACTAATTATTAACCCTTTAAATCATTTTTTTTAATTTTATAGTATTTAATATCATAAAAAATATATTAAAAAATATATAATAAAATTAAATTAAATAGAGAAAAATAAAAAATTGTGGGTTACGAATTAAAAAAGTTATGAATGCAGAAAAGCAATTGTGAAATATATATATATAGTCCAGTTGCATAGGTAAATTTGATCAATTGTGATGGGGAAAAGCAAAATAGAATGCAGAAAATAGAGTGAATTTTAGCACGCCAAATGGCAGGGCTATGAGGACATTAGGTATAGTTGGGAAATGATTGAAAATGTTGATAATTACCCATAATTAAGAACATTGAACCAAAGAAAACTGTACACTAATGACATATCAGAATGCGTTTCATCATGCAATAGGGCTTAATTAGTTTATCTATATATATTGGTGGTAATGAGTGGCTCAAATTCATGTTAACCCCTATTGTGATGTCTGATTATGATACATACCCAATGATTTGCCTTAATTATCGAAAAAAATCACTAATCATGTGTTTTTTAGCATTCAATTGTAGGCATGCAAGTCAAATCGTGTAGTGCATCATACTCATATTTTACATATGTCGCGGCATACTGCCCCACATTTACACTCTCATTTCTTGCTCTCTTTTTTGTTTAATTTATTTGATCAAATGTTTAAATAACACTTATCCATATTCATTTCTATTATTTGATTTTAAGACTTTGGAAAAAAATAATAAAAATAGATGTTGACTGGTTGATATGATGATTAACTTTGGAAATATGTTTGATAGAAGAATAAAAATATAGTAAAATTTTCTTGAATGAATTTTGCATTATTTAAAAATTATTAATAGATCATTCAACTAAATTTTACCCCAAATTTCATCCTATAACTAACCATATTCTTAATTTTGCATTAAACATTTATCTTTTATTTTTTATGTTGTTCCATTGACTGCAATTTATTAGATACTACATACTCAAAATGATATCATAAGATAGAGAGACCTATTTGCACTCCAAAGGTTCTATAGGACGCTGAGATAATAAAAAGCAGCGTTATTATTTTATTTAGTATATTCCATTTTAGATAAAACTCATACATAAAAGGTTGGTCTCATGATTTTATCATTGTCACATCATAGTGCTTTCAGACTCTAAAAATTAAATGTGTCTGTAGGAGTATCATTAAATCGAGGTATTAGGTGTATACCATTATAACAGTTTTTATAGAATGCATCATCACGCAGAAGGGTATTGTCTATTGATAATGATTTGATTGAATTTTTTAACTTTTAACTAATAATATAATAATTCCCAAAATATACTTATTCAGAAAATGGATGTTCTCATCTTTTATGAGCATTTTTAAGCTCATCGCATAACCACGTGGTAAGAATTCAAGTTAAGTAGTCACTCTATCTATCACACTATATATATATATTTTTATATATATTTTGAGTGTTGCATTGTAAAAAATTACTCAATATAAAAATTTAAGATTCATTAAAACTTAATTAGTGATTTTTTTAGCCAAAATATAATTAAATAAATATATTGACTAATTTAATTATTTTTTATTATATACAAAATATTTTATATTTTCAAATTTTATTTGAATCTTCTAATAAGATTAGAAAGGATTAGTTGGATTTGGACTTAGATAGCTATCATTTAATTTTAAATTGGAAAAAAATGAACAAAGGCTAAAACAAAAAACTATAAAAACGATAATACTATATACTTATGTATTTACTCACCAAAAAAAATATACTTATGTATTTAATAATTAGTTTATGTATTTACTTGCATCAACTTTCACGAGCTATTTTCTTTGGCTGATCCGAATACTTCGTGAGGATTTTTTTTTCTTTTCTTTACTCGATTTAAAATTAAAATAATAATATTTTTGAAAGCATTGAAAAGGTTATACGAGAAAGGTATACATTTCATGTTTTTTAATATTTTTGAAAGCATACATTTCATGTTATAAAAGAAAGGTTATACGAGAAAGCATTGAAAAGGTTATACGAGAAAGTTATACATCCGTTATTCATGTGAGTGAAGGATGGGAAACATTATTTATGACGAAAACACATGAAATGTTTCATGATGTGGTTCCATCAAGTTGGACTAATTAAATAGTAATTAACTACGTCATAAAATGCTGGAACCTGCTGGATAGGCCCTACATGTTCCAGCTAAAGATAGAATATTAATATATAAGTTAACAACCCTGTGAATTTTAATTTATATATATCAGAACCATCTGAGCTTCTTTTTTTTATTATTATTATTATTATTATTATTTCTTTTATTTTCTATGTCTACTAAGGTAGGCTACACATACTACTCACTTTATAGTTTAAAGACAAACGAATATCTGGCTTCATGGAATCCCAGGCTAAGTCTAGTGTACGTAAGCATAGACTAAATAAATAAATGTATGCATATATAACACATACAGGCAATATATAGCTACATACAGCTATATAATATAAATTACTATTAGTCTATTAATAATAGATAAACTATTTAAATGTTATATATACATATATATATATGAAACTGTTAACTTATGCAAAGATGTTTTGAGTCATGTTCATTATTTTAATTTTGTTAAAATAACGGAATGAAGTGAAGTGAAACGCATTATATGGAGCAAAGTTTTTCTCATCAATAGTTTTTCCTCGTTTCGTTCACGTTATTCGTACTCAAAACTACGAGGAACATGTGCTAAATAATAGGTATGGTTATATATTGAGATTATAAAGAAGAAGAAGAAAATAACGTTTCTTCATCAGTCATCACGGTCACGAGTAGCAGAAATCATGTTTACACTTTTTGAGAGCGAAAAAACATCATATAAGAGGCCACGTCTCTTCCTTTAAGCCGTCAGGAAATGCATGCGGCGTGGGCCAACTTATCATGGCCCACCATATCAACGTCTAAATAGAGTTTTTGGGCTGTGGGCCCACACTTGTATTCTACTATTTTCTTCCCATTCGTCAAATCTTCTTATCCTTTCTCTACCAGTACACTATGGACTAAAATGTTGCTCTCTGTTTTTTTTTTCCTCTCTGTTTTTGTAAATGGCACGTGGCACGTGATATGTGCAGGTCTCTAGAGACGGGTGGGACCGACCATGCCAGGGATGTAAGAGGCCCAATGGGCTGGCCCACTGGACCCCAACGTTAGAGTTGCTGACGTATTCAGTTTTGATTATAGTCCCCTGGAAATTAGAAAGAGAAAGAGATGTTGGACAAAATAAGAAAAAGAAAGAGGTGCGTGGCTACTTGCAAGTAAGAATGTGGAATTTGGGTTTGCCTTTTTAAGGAAGGGTAATGCATGCGTTGTGGTGTTACGTGACATGGATGAATGATTATGTACCATAAGAAAAACAAAATTGAGGGCATCAATTGCATCTACGAGCTAAGCTAGCTAATTAGCCCTCCCTCCGCAGAAAGTGTATGTGTGTGAGAGAGAATTATATTGGCCACGGCTATAACCCTATTGCTTTCATTATGTTTCTTTCTCTCAACCGATAGCGACGTAATTCGCTTAGATGGATAGATAGATGCATGCAAAATTCATCATAACAAATTAATAAATAATTTGAAAACAAATTATTCTGTATGTGTGGATCAGCTTCACTCTGCATGCTGCTCAGCTAAGAAGGTAGGATTATAATTAAGTAGTGCTTGATTAAGACAATTATATATATATATATATAATAAAGACATGTACACGAAATGTTTAGTGCAGTAAAATAGCAGAAAGACAATACACACGGTTGGACAATAATGAATGATGCACATTTTAGGATTACGATTTTGGGCGATATACAGAAGAAGAGAATGAGAACAAGAAATTCTTTAATCCTTCAAGAACAAGTGTTTTTTTACTCCAAATTCCATATAGATCTTCCATAACTTTTTTTAGGGAAATACTCTAGGCATAACAAAAAATCAGCCAAAACAGTTAACAAATTGTGCACAACATATATAATATAAAATGCACAACGTATATTATATGTAGTGCACAACGTATATCATTTATTGTGCACAACATATATCACATATTGCAACATCATCTTTCTTTGCAACATGTTATATATGTTGTGCACATCATGTGTTATATGGTGTGCACAACATGTAATATTCGTGGTGCAATTTATTTTATATACGTTGTGCACAATTTATTGGCTGTGTTGACTATTTTTCTGTTGTGCCTCTAGCATTGCTCTTTTTTTTAATATAACTCATCTTTTTTCTATTTTTTTATAATTAACGACTAATATAAATTTAAAGTAAGAGAAATTTATTCCTCTAAAAGCAAACATAAATTTTTAAATAAGAAAATCTCAATTAAGTGTTAGAGAATTAAAAAAAAAAACTCAATTAAAGGATAAAGAGAAAATATATATCATTTCATGAGACTTATATCAATTTCCTTATATTCTTTTCAACTCATTCTTTAAGTCAAATAATTATACATGTATAATTTTATTAGAATTAATACTTAAAATATATTCATCTGAAGAAAAAAATATACATCTATCATTCTTTAATTCGAGAATTGATATAAGAAAACATAAAAGTCTTAGTCTAAGTTTTTTCCTACCTGTTATATTTATTTATAATAACTAATGTGACATACCTAATTTATTTGTTGAGCCTCATTTTACACTTTAAATGATTACATCTTACTTATAATAATATTTGATAAATAATTAAAAAATAGTCAAATCAGTCAATGAATTCATTTAGTAATTTTCTAGAAAAAAATAAAAAATTTAATTTTTAGTGGGTTAATAGAGTGATTATAACACTCAAAATCCTTATTTTAACTAATTTCTTACTGAGCAAATAACATCACTCTTACACTTGCCAACCGAACAATATACACCATTTTAAATACAAGCTATTTCAGTACTCTGTTCCTTAATAATTGTTTTTTTTCCTGTCAAACTTGAATGGTTTCATTTTGGGGTCAGAACTTGAATAATTGGTTTGGAGAATTGATTCATGCCAGACATGGTCTACCATATATGAGCTATTTTGGGCCAATTCATTATTTGGGCTGAACCTATTTGGTAAACTCCACAGTTATAGAGATCATTGAGTTGCAGAGTATATGTGCCTGCTTGTTTGGTTAATTTGAAACTGTGTTCTCACCTCCAAATTACCAGCTGGGTTAAGGTAATTAATTGTGCACTTGCCCTCTTCTATATTTAACACTTCATTTTTTTTATTATATATATATATATATATATATATATATATTACTATTTTCATTTCAAAATAATAGTTGTTTTAATTTTTTTGATATACTAAAAAATTAATATACTTAGACATAAATATTATTTTTTTAATTTACAAAAAAATTCAAAATGACCATTATTTTTAAAATAAAGGGAGTAAGCAGAAATCAACTTCCAAAAACTCTTGAATAACAAAAGTTTCATAGTAAATCAGTCAAAATCAAGCTTAATTCATATTTATTGGTCCAATAGCATTTTGAGCTTAGTGATGCATATTTAACTTTGATCTATATTAACTAACTTGGGTTGATCAAATGGTTAGCCCATTGCTCACTTGTATGCTTAAACAAAGGTCGGGGATTCGATCCCCATATGTATGCAACAACCTATTGGCCAGCCTTTTGGACCGGAAATACCGTGGAAAACCAAAAGAAAAAAGGAAAACTTTGACCCATATTTCCGTTTTTGTCTGGTGTTGCCTGTAATTGTGTTGTTCCTCTAACAAGACGGATAAACTTCCTTCTCTCTACCAGAACAATTGAAAAACAGAATATTGTGTTTCACTTAAATTCTGTCCTCTCTGTTTATTATTTTATATAATCAGATGAGTGAGTATACCTGGCTAACATGGTTTTATACAAGTTATAATATATGGCTGTGTGCCTGTGTTAATAATTATAAGCTCTGCAAAAGTTACCCATTAATGAATCAGAGCGAAGGTGTGGTCGAGTAAAATTTACTATACTACTTCTGAAGACTGTAATATGAGAATATCTGTTAGTATTATATTAATCAGAACATGCTTGTGTGTTATTCTCGTTGTATATAACCTTTAATTTATTTCACCATGCTTCGAACAATTCATTTGATGATAACAATTGGCGGTGCCTCCAATTTTAATTCAAGGCAAGTAATGAGAACAAATCCATAATTAACTAACTAACTATATATATATTGTCATGGAATGGAATGCAAGTCTTGGTAGTATTGAGAGATCCAACTTGCTATGATGTTTATCTCTTGTTGCCTTATATCTTTTAGCCACTTCGGGTCTTCCTTTGTTGAGAATCTCAAGTCTACATGATGAGCTCCTGCACGTGGTAACATACAAAACAAAACACCCCCATTATATTATTAAACATAAAGAAACCAAACCAGAGATTGATATATATTAATTTGGGCCTGCACGCTAACCTTCTTTTGCGACTATAGCAACTAAAGTACTTGATATATTCTTCAACACCCTGCAACCAAATCAAACCCATATATAGTTAATTAGTAATGAAAAAAAAAGGGAGGATAAAAAGAACCAAAGAGGAGAAGAGATGGCTTTACCCTCCACCGCTCCAAGGATCTCTTAAACCATTAAAGAAGATAACGTTGCTTGCAGATCTTTTTAAAACCCTCCCAATATCCTGCAGAAAGCGTAATAATAATACGATCAACATTAATTAATTAATTAATTATATTATTTGTAACATTTAGATGGGAAATAAGTTAGTAAGTAGTAATAGGAGTGACTGACTTGGCCACCAAATTCGGTTGTAATCCAATGGGGCCTAGGCTCTGTGCCGTAGAAAAATTTGCAGTAATCGGCTCTGCCTCCGTATGACCACTCATACTCTGGGAACATGCTTTCCTTATTGTTGCCAAGTGGCATTATCATCTCCGTACAAGCCTGCTTCCACAAACACATCACTCACATAGCTACTATTATTGGCGACAATAAAGCCCAATATCATTGGATCTAGCAAAGTAGGCCCAAATAGAAAGTGCTCCTCTCTGTTTGGGCCTAAAACAATTTTATTTAAAAAATAGAAAAGAGGAGAGAGTGAAATAAGTAAGTAAATATTAATATTAATATTAATATAGTACCTGCCACTGCCATCCGCCGAGATCGTGGGGATCAGAATCATCATCCAAGTCGAAGCATGAGGCAGTGCCAGTGTAGTTGTAGTAGATATTCGCTGCTGCGTACAACTTGCCCAATGTATTATTGTTTTCCCTGTCAATTGCCTCGCACATCTACATTACATTACATTACATTCTCTCCTCTAGTCAGACTCAATGATTCTTTTCCACTTTAAACACTAACCCTTATCTTTATCTCTTTTGCTTTTTCAATTTTTACCACCTCTCTTCTCAAATAAACAATAAATGCCACACAAATTCATAAGATAAATAAAAGAGATTATTGATAAATAAACGGTTATATCTTTTATATTATTGCAATTAAAATTTGCACAAATAAAGATTGGTATTTGAAAAAACGAACGCAAAAAAAAAGTAAAAGGTGGCATGGCATCAATCATTCTTAATTATAAAGAAGAGAAAAAGAAAGAAAGAAAGAAGGAAAGAGAATATGACAGTTAAAGCACCTTTCTCACTGGATAAGCTGGCAAGGGGTTCAGGAAATTGGACGGTGTGGGATAATCTGTCATGGCAGTATAAGTCCACGCCATTTGAAGCCAACTCTCCACAGAATTTGCGCTATACTTCCTGCAGGAAAATAAGGGGAAACCAATATTATTAAAATAAGCTAAGCTATATACTATATAGTCTCACATGAAACTCGTTCGCTTCAATATAATCGGTTATTAAACTAAACTAATATCAAAATAGTTTTCTTTCCACTAAACATGTACTAAGATCTCACCCACCCGCATAGTTTGAATGATTTCTGCAGTAGCTCTTGTCCACCATGCTTGTCCCCCAAATCCTCTATCTGTTTCCAAGACCCCTTTATCACTTTGTAGCAATTCTCACTCTCGCTCTATCATACACACAACAGAAAAACAAACAAAAAAGGACAAAAAGTTAGTCTTTAATAATAATCATGGCATGGCTACAGTGAAGTTCCATGTGAGTTATATGCACTGTCACTAACTAATTAATTCATAAAGGTACAAGCAACAGCAAGCCCCACTAAAAGTGAATAAATTAAGGACTAAAACTCTTAAACATCGTTTATATTGTGTCACATGGTGTTGGTTTTGCGTGCAGAATTACACAATTCATTAATTAATTAGTAAATATGGGGCTCACACTTTCACATATATCACGGCAAATTATAAGGAAAAGATCCAATTTGGGGATGGGAGAAAGAAAGATACCCTGAAGTCTTGAGTAACAGTATTGCTGAAGACATATGGTGAAACCAGACCCAGAAAATGGAGGATTGGTGCAGAGGATGCTAAGGCTCCAATGGCAACATGAGGATATTTCAACCTGAACCACGCAGCCAGCACTGCCCAAAAAGGAAAAAAAGGACTTTTAGACCAAACATCAATTAGAAGAAGGAATATTAATCATGTGATAGTAGTGTAGTACTATACTTCCTCCATAGGATCCTCCAAACACCACAACAGGGGAATGAGTTGCTGACAAATTCTTCTTGAGGTCAATGATGAGAGTTGCATAATCAGCCAATGCCTGTGTGGAGCTCAGATATCCAAGTGTGCTGCTATTTGAATATGCAACCTTCTTGTTCCCCCCAAATGGTACTGATTTTCCATAGAATCTATGCTGCAATTCAATTCATCATCAGCATTTTATTTTCGTAGCTAATTAAACTGTACGAGGTTGAGATCTCCATGGCTCAGACTACTTACTGACCGAGTGAAATTTCAACACTGTACAAGTTTGACTTTAATTGGGTAGGTGAAACAGAATGTTTCCTTAACCAAATTAAAGACACAGATCTGTTGTAATATACATAATGAGGAAAGGCTTACGGCTTACCTCAATAAAAACCAAAAGGGCTTGGAAAAGGGGTGCTGTTTCGAACATAAATCCTGTGTTCTGTGTGAACCATTCTATGTTCCCTTCATTCCCTGTGTAGACAAAGATTGGAGCTTTCTTCTTTGCACCACCCCAATAGGTATCATTGATGAGATACCTCTGCTGAAACTTTTGGTAGCTTTGAGGATTGAAATTGAAGTGATCAAGTGTTTGGGTGAAGAACTCTGTTCTGTAAAGCCCATTTGGGGTGGAACCAGATAGTTTGTTCAGTTCTGGATGGAAGGATGAAGAAGGGAATCTTGGTATGATATGTGCAAAAGTGAAGGTGAATCCCAACCAGAAAAATAAAGAAAACAGTGCACTAGTAGTTGTTAACTGGAAACCAATTGCCATTATTTTTTTCTGATCAAAGTGTAGTGTAGTGTAGTGTACAAATGATACGAGTCTTTTGAGAGATAAAAATGAAAAAAGGAAAGGCCTTTATAAAAAGAGAAGAGAATCACAGAACTCTACAGCTAATGCAGAATAAGCCAAAGTCATGGAGATTGGTGGGCTCCTCTCTATGAGGCTTTGAGGTGGACCATTGACTATATATGTACACACATATACAAATATGCTATTGGTGGACTATGATCAAGAACTTCGTCAATTGATATGCTGTTCGTTACGGACAGTGTTTAGCTATATATAGTTATATACCTTAGCATCGTAAGAGGAGTGATAAAATTTGGAGTAAAAAGTAAATGTGAAAATTTATATAAGATGTAGAATGTGAAAAAGAAAATTCCTTACTTTTGATATTGACATCCAACTAATCTCATGTCGAGAAATGCATAAATAAAGGTATTGAGATGTATATGAGATTGAGGAGAGTGTACAAATAACGCAACCCTTTTGTTTATTTTTACATTAGCGAGAAATGATTTATATCCATTCTCTTACATTATCATAAATTTATATAGGATAATTATATATGCATATCATTTTATGATCTTTGTATTTATGGTATGAAGTAAACCTTCTTAATAACATGACAGGCTAAAATTGAACATTTGTATAAAAAAAAATATTTATACTTAAGATGTACTAAAATTATTTTTTTAACAAAATACATTTAAGGTTCATGATGATAATTTTGTAGACATAATTCATAAATTACTTCCATCGATAAATATATGAATCTACAAATAATATATAAATGAATCCGGGCATAATCTCTTATCTCCTATTCCAATACAATCATAAGCGACAGGACTAAAGTTAAAATCGTCTTAATCAAAATTAATCAAGCAGTCTAAAATATCCTCATGTCGTTTTACTTTATTGAATACCATTATAAATACATAAATTGAAACAAGCTAAAGGACTAGTTCTTACACTATCACAAGCATTCATTTTCCATGAAAATGAGAGGAAAAAAGAGTCGCGCTATTTGCGGGATGGGTATTCCCATTGCGAGAAAATTCCAATACTGGTAGGCCCTTAAGGTTTGTCCAAATGGGAAGATGTCTTTTTTGCCCTATTTATGTTCTTGACAAAATCTTGATGAGGACGTATGTATTCCAATGGGGGAATTCTTCTGTGACCATAAATAATAATTGATATGAAAGCGAACATACACTTTGGGTGGGAGATCATGGACCGCACTCCACTTTATAGTTTATACACTCATATACATAGACATTAGGTTGCAGGTTTAGTTTAAATTTTAGTTATATATACTATATTCTATTTTGTGACTTTTTCTATGGAAAAATTATGAATGCGCATCATAGTTATAAAATATCAGATTAATTATATTATTGTTTGAATGTAATTTTAACTTGACAGTCAAATGGCTATAACACAGTTTCTAAGTATACATTGAGTTAATAAGTATTGTTGTAAAACAACATAATGGAGAGAACAATAAAAATAAGAGGGGAACAATATAATGTTACATATTGAGGTACCATATATTTATTAACGTAGAATGAGACCGATATTAGTTTGCTCATCTAGTGGACATTTCGATTATTCACTGATATAACTTGAATTCAATTATCAAATTTTCTATATTAATAAATAATTTGTAAGAACTTTTATAAGTATACTCAATAAGTCTATAAAAAAGTCTTGACTCATGATTGTAATGAGTTTATCCTAATCTCATCCTAAACTTTTATTTCTGTAATAAAAATGATACAAATGTTTTGGAAACAACATTTTTTCAGCCAAAACAGTCAATAAAGTCCATTTAATATTTTATGGCCCAAATAACATTTTAACCATGAGTGTATTTTTAATGGACTGATTAATTGTGGCTCAAATTACTATTTGTTGATTGTTTTGGCTGACTTTTTTTATTGTGCCTCTACTAATACTCTAAAAATGAAGACTTAGTAGTAAAAAACGCTTCTCCCTTTATGCATGTCAAGAGTACGTGTATGTCACAAAATAAATATGATAAATATCAAACGTCGCCTCTTTCACTACCTTATCATCATAAATTTTAGGTGAGAAAATATTATTGGAAATCACATATTGTTACAAAATTACAAATGGTATGTAATGCCTCTTTCACTACATCCTGATGAGAGGCTAGGTATAATCACTTATATTTTTAGCTAAACAAACATTATATTTGAAATTGTGGCACAACATGGCAATGCCTGGTGTTGGCGTGATGTTTCATATATCTAGGCTCATAATTTATTTTTGCTGCTTTAATCATCCAAACAAAAAAACTAGAGTTAATTGGGATTTATAACGTAACGAAAAAAGAGCTGGACATGCAATGTATCTTTTAGCATATGAGGCACAATAAAAAACAAGTCAAAACAGTCAATAAAGCTCATTTAACACTTTATGGTCCAAATAACACTTTTAATCATGGGTAAATTTTTAATGGACTAGGTGATTGTGGCCCAAATTCCTATTTGTTAACTGTTTTGACTGATTTTTTGTTGCGCCATATTTTATTGAAAAAAATTGTATTTTTGGTTAATTATTAAGTTCAAGGTTAGTAGCTTTCCAAATAGGAAATAACTCAATAAGTGATATGTTTGGGATAAAATGATCCAAGATAAAACAAAAACAATTCTAATAAATAACTGTTTTTATGAATAAGTACTCATCTTAAGAAAAAGTGTAATGCTGTTATTTTTATTATTAGTTATTGCAAGCTTTAAAGTTTGTTTGACGATAGGCCATAACATCCGATACTGGGCTTCATAAGTTGTTCCTTAAACAGTTGGGTACTCATGTACATTTGAATCCCAATTATGACCAAGAGAAAAATAAAAGAAAAGAATCCCAATTAAAGTTTTATCCCTCTATTGGATGGGCTTTCTTTAAACTTTTTCCCATTGAAAAACCCCAATAAAGGCCAAAACTCAGGAGAAAATAAAGACACGACCCCAAAAAGAAAAATGTGGAGAAAATAAAATAAGTCATGTATTCACAAAATAAACTAAATAAAAGTAATATTAATATAAATTTAAATTTACAGTAAATCATATAAATGACAATATATCAATTATTTAAAATATTATTTAAAATTAATATTATAGGATTTCTAATTAATATATTATTACGTGTAAAATTTATTATAAACTCACATCTATATTTCAATTTTTTATTAAATAGATAAAAGTAGAGAGACAACGAAAGAGGGAAGAAGTTGGAATCAAAACACAAAGCATGTGACTATGAAGTATGAGATGCTATTAGGTTTTTTTTTTTTTTTTTTTGGGTAATGTGCTATTTGCTTTAAATCAAATCTCCTTTCTCTTCAAGAAATTTTCCTTGTCTAAAGTTGAGCTATGAATATGGATCGAATCATTGTTTTTGATGAATATGGATTGAATCATTATAAATAAAGCGAAAGAGTGCCCAAAAGTTGTTGAAATTATCCAAATTATGTCCATTTATTTCATGAAAGTCTAGTGAGGGAAATATTGATAAGTACTCACAAAAAAGAAAAACATTTCTTTATGTTGAAGAAAAAAAGGGGTAAATGATAAAATGATAAGTGAATGACAGGGAAAAAACTCATATAAAAGACATTTATACCTATACAATTGAGAGATTTAATATTAATAAGTTGATATGTAAGAGAAATTAATAAAAATATTGTAATTGAGAGAAAGATTGATTTCCTGCTCTTATTTGGGTTAATGGTGGTTAAAGAGGAAAAGAATATATTGCACCTCAATTGTTTCCCTCTATATTCAGAGTATTGTAATTTGAACACAAAAATATCAGTATCTTTACATTTATTTTGATCTAAAGGTGAAAAAAGAACCAAGATAAAAAGATTGATGAAATAATCAAATAATAACAGAGATAAATTTTGAATATCTATAAATACTACACAGCAATATATATTGAAATAATATTTCTTAAACATTTATTTTATTGATTAAATTATATGTATAATATAAATACTTATAATATTTATATAATATTTATTTTTATTATTGTATTTAAGTGGATTCTATTTTTAAATCTAAATACTCAAAATTAAATATTAAAAATAAATATTGTATATTATTATAAATATTTATGTTATAGATAAATACTTGTCAATTTTATTGAGGAAAGGGAGATACATAGACAATACAATCTCTACTTTGAAGGGTCAAAGTCAAAGTATTGATAAGTCTGGAATTGAGAGCTGAGGCCAACTGCCAAAAGCAGCATCCATGTTGTCGCCATAATACCACTCCACCGAATTTTCGCTATTTCACTTTCTCTCTCTACCCTTTCTCCGCCAATCACCTCCTCTTAGGATTCCTACGTTGTCTCCTCCCACCACTCAAAACCATACACGTGCCCGAACTCCATACGCCTCTCCGCACAGTATCCCCACCCCACCTTTCCCTTTTGCTAGGACTGCGCTCATCAAAAATCAAATCTAGCGCACTAATTAAGCAAGCAGATAGAGACAGTGGCTAACGGAGCAACCACCAAAACGACATCACAGCTCTGCGTTCGCATGATCGAGAGTCTTTCGCCGCGATGCTGAGGCCGCAGAACCGAAGCATGGACATCATGATCCCTGGCAAGATCAGAAAACGAGGCTGCTCCTCCTCGGCCTCCTCCTCCTCCTCACTCATCCACAACTACCGTTTCAAGAGGGCCATCTTGGTCGGCAAGAGGGGCGGATCCACTACACCCGTTCCCACCTGGAAGCTCATGGGTTCGAGATCTCCGGCCTCGGCGCTCCGGGCGCTGGAGTCCCCCAGGTACGCCGCGTCGCTGGCCGCCGGAGGAAAGGCGCCGAAGCAGGTCCCTCCCGTGTCGGCGAGGAAGCTTGCGGCGACGCTGTGGGAGATGAACGAGATCCCTTCGCCGAGTGTGAAGGAGATGAAAATGCAGGGCGATTCGAGACTGAAGAAAGAGCTCAGAGCAAAAGAAAAGTTGGCTAGGTCTATGCGTTCTGGTTCTTTGCCTCCCCATTTGTCCGATCCATCTCATAGTCCTGTTTCCGAGGTAATATATACTGTATATTTTTTTCTTACATTTAAACTGTTTTTTTGTCAGCTCGAGATTATATTTCTTTCTATGAGTTATGATTATGATGAATTGTAGATGACTAGATGTTATGAATTGGATTATGGATTATATTCTTATAATGTATTGTACCTTTGTTTTTTTCTTTTTTGTTGTTTTAGAGAATGGATCGATCTGGAACTGGTAGTCGCCATAGAAGAACTCCATCCATTTCTCACAAAACGAGACTCACAGAACACCTTGTTGGGCCTTTGGATTCTGTTAGTAATGCCAGTGTCATGGAGGTAGGTATCATACAATGTCTGTACTTTGCATACCTTCTGCTTATAGATTGATATAGATCCCAACTTAGTGACTAATTGTATAGATTGATGCTTTTAGTAAAGATTCATGGAGTTGATTAAGAGTTAATACAATTTGTTCATGATGTGCAAACACTGCATTTAAGCTGAGATAACTTATAGCGTAAGGACAGTATCTATATCTGCGCCAGACTGGTTTAATTACACATCAAAGATCATACTTTCTTCATTGTTTCTTTGGATTGTGGTTTTGATTTTGCTCTTCTTTGTTATTACATGTTGAATTTTATCCCTCTGGGCTTTGGTATGCAAAGCCCTTCACACATGTCACAGTTAATTCACACATTATTTTTGGCTACTTTGGATGGAGGGTGTTCTTTATAGTTTTTATACTATTTGAATAGTACCCGTGGCATAAAACACCCTGTCATGCACAATTGCACATGCATATTTGAAAAGACAACTGCATGCATTATGCCCTTTGATATTTGACTTAGATTTTTGAGCATTTTAAATTCTGTTGAACATTATGTGATATTCATGTTTCCTTATAGTTGCGTCATGGCTCTCTTGCAGATTGAAACGAGATCTCGAGCACAGACTCCTGCTGCTTCACCGACTGTTGGAGTTAAGACACGTTTGAAAGATGTCAGTAGTGCTTTGACAACATCCAAAGAGCTACTTAAAATTATACACCGAATGTGGGGTCATGAAGATCGTCCCTCTTCCAGTATGTCCCTTATCTCAGCTTTACATACTGAGCTTGAGAGGGCTAGACTGCAGGTCAATCAACTTATCCAGGAGCAACGCTCAGATCAGAACGAGATCAATTATTTGATGAAGTGTTTTGCTGAAGAAAAGGCTGCATGGAAAAGCAAGGAGCAAGAAATTGTTGAGGCTGCAATTGAATCTGTTGCAGGAGAGCTCGACGTAGAGAGGAAGCTCAGAAGACGGTTGGAAAGCTTGAACAAGAAGCTTGGGAGAGAACTGTCCGAGACCAAAGCTTCCCTTCTTAAGGTAGTGAAGGAACTTGAAAGTGAGAAGAGAGCAAGAGAGATTATGGAACAAGTATGTGATGAGTTAGCAAGAGATGTTGATGAAGATAATTCTGAGATAGAGATACAGAAGAAATTGTCTACAAAAGCTTGTGAAGAGGCAGAGAAAGAAAAGGAAATGATGCAACTAACTAATATGTTACGTGAGGAGAGAGCTCAAAAGAAACTCTCCGAGGCAAAATATCAGCTTGAGGAAAAGAACACAGCTGTCGATAAGCTCAGGAGTCAACTTGAAGCTTTCCTGGGAAGCAAACAAGTTAGAGAAAAAGGACGCAGCTCCAATCACTTAAATGATGAAGAAATTGCTGCATATCTGGGTAGAAGCCGATTTAGTTCTTATCATAGTGAAGATAAAGAAGATGATGGTGGAGAGGTTGACAATGGAGTAGAATGTGAAGAGGAATCTGCTGATAGTAGTGATCTGCATTCTATAGAGTTAAATATGGACAACAACAACAAGAGCTATAAGTGGACCCACCCTTCTGAAAGCAGATTCGATCCGAGAAGGTATTCTATTGAGGAAGAAGCTAAAGGGAGAAGGTCTACCTCTGGGAG
The DNA here is from genome assembly GCA_013621005.1 of Aeschynomene evenia. NCBI lineage: Eukaryota > Viridiplantae > Streptophyta > Magnoliopsida > Fabales > Fabaceae > Aeschynomene > Aeschynomene evenia. The sequence goes on from CM024268.1 coordinate 3,121,196, forward strand.
AGTTCCAAGGAGAAGCACATCTTTGCAAAGGAGCATATCAGACGGAATAGAATGGGGAGTCCAAGCTGAGAAGCATCAAAATTCAGTAGACGGTGTTGATTGGGAAAGGTTTTATGAAATGGAGAAGCAGGCTCAAGGAAAAGGTTATGCCGACGAGATGCAAGGCTACAAGTCAGTAAAAGGTTTGAGGGATCAGATCTTGGCCGGATCCCGGCCCGGATCTTCAAGAGGTTATGCCAGCCCAACTAGACAATTCTCGCAGCCTTGGCCATCAAGAGACCCCACAAACACCTTCCAGGAAAGACCTCCTTTAGGGCAGGGCAGTGGTCATAAATCAAGGTTAGGGGAAGCCAGGGGTGAGGGCCAGAATGTAAGGAAGTCCAAGAGATGAGAAATGCACAAATCCTGACACACAACACAATGCTTTGAGGCCAAAAGCAGGACTGCAAATCATAGACCCTGCTAGCTGCTTAGGTAGAGAGGCCTAAAGAAGCTCTTCTCCTTTGAAGTTTGTATGTTTTGTTGATAGCTTATGGCTGCTAATGTTGCGGCACCCGCTGCTGAGGTTTTCATTTGACCATATACTCATCATATATGGTTGTGTTTGACTGTTTGTAGAGTTTAGAACTTGTGTCGTTAATATAACTGTCAAGTCTTTTCTCCTGTAATATAAATGCTCAAGGTAATCAAGAAGAATATTTTGTTTTTGTCTTCCTTCTCTTCATTCAAGGAGACCCACCCTTTCTTCCCACTAGATGGTTCAATGAATGAGGATCCAAACGATTTGATGTTGACACTTGACATTTTCTTCGAAATAGGGATGAAAAACTATTCTTTTTTCAATGAGTCAAAGTTAATGAAGTGTAGTAGAGAGAGGTTGGAAAGATTTGCAAATTAATTATTTTATGCTAAAGCTATTCTCTAAAAATGTATCACACTGGGACAGGGAATAAGGACACAGCTAATTAACTTGTGCTTTGGTCTGCTTGTTTTTATACCCAAGCGCGAGCGATGACCAAGATGCAAGATTATTATTTTTCTCTATATTGATATAAAATAAAGGAAAATACATAGTAAATAATGAAAAATTAACCAAACTTATTAATGGGGTCTATTTGATAATTTTTTGTCAATTTTTTTTAACAAGTTAACTTTTGGTAAATTGAGTAATTCATAGTTCAATTATGAATCTTAGCCAGGGTAGGATTTAGGATGAGAAGATGTTAAACTTAGTCAAATTGGCGTAAAAATTTATACTTATTTTATTTCACTCGAACTTATTAGAGCATGTTTGGGAGAACGTTAATTATGAGGAAATTAGTTAATTCTTTGAGAATGCCGCCTTTTTTTGTTTGGGTGGTTTTGCACTTGTCAAAAGTGAACATGATTCTCCACTTGAAACTCCTTTTGATAAAAGTAAAAAATTGACACTTTTTTTTAAGTTCAGTTTAGACCATTACAAATAATTCATTCTACCATAATCAATTTTAATATCTAATTGTTAAATATAGATTATATTGACACAAATTCACTTTTATTCAAAATTAATTATATAAAATCAAGTTGATCAAAATTACAGTTTGATTAATGTCAATCTAAACATACACTTAGATTGAGATTAATCTTAATTTTGTTGCTTGTTTATTTTGAAGTGAACCGAGAGACCGACCTTGGGACGACAAATGGTGAAACTGAAAGCACAGAGGTGCAGCCAAATGCAGGGCTTTCCCTCCCTCTAACCTCATTCCCATGCCTTCAATCCTTCAACGCTCTCCGCCTCCTCGTTCAACCGCAGCAATCTTGACCCTCCTCAGAGCCTGCAAGACCATTGAACACCTCCACCAAGTCCACGCCTCCATCATCCACCGCGGCCTTGAGCAAGACCACTTCCTCATCTCCCACTTCATCTCCCTTTCCTCCTCCCTCTCCTACTCCACCTCCATTTTCCACCGCGTTCTCCACCCTTCCCCCTTCCTCTGGAACGCCATCATCATAGCCCACTGCCAAAAGAATCGTTTTTCCGACACCCTCTCTGTTTTCCTTCGCATGAAGTCAAGTGGGTCTGTTCCCGACAGATACACCTATCCTTCTGTGATCAAGGCATGTTCTGCCATGTGCAGGGTATGGGAAGGAAAAACGGTTCATGGGTCGGCGTTGAGGTGTGGTGTTGAAGCAAATATGTTTGTTGGAACCAGTTTGATCGATATGTATGGGAAATGTGGCCAGATTGACGATGCTCGCAAGGTGTTTGATGGAATGTCTGAGAGGAGTGTGGTTTCTTGGACGGCCATGGTTGTTGGGTATGCAAGTGTTGGGGATGTTGTGGAGGCGAGGAAGCTGTTTGATGAAATGCCACGGAGGAATGTGGCTGCGTGGAACGCCATGATGCAGGGTTTTGTGAAGGTTGGGGATTTGGGTAGTGCTAGGGGTGTGTTTAATGCTATGCCGGAGAAGAATGTTGTTTCGTTCACTACCATGATTGATGGCTATGCAAAGGCTGGTGATATGGCTTCCTCGAGGTTCTTGTTTGAACAAGCTACGGAGAAGGACATTGTTGCTTGGTCTGCTTTGATATCAGGGTATGTACAGAACGGTCAGCCTAGTCAGGCCTTGAAAGTCTTTCTTGAGATGGAAGCAATGAATGTGAAACCTGATGAGTTTGTATTGGTTAGCTTGATGTCGGCTTCTTCGCAGTTGGGCAGTTTAGAACTGGCTCAATGGGTTGATTCTTTCGTAAGCAAGAGCTCTATTGACTTGAAACAACACCATGTGATTGCAGCGCTTCTGGATATGAATGCCAAGTGCGGAAACATGGAAAGGGCGTCAAAATTGTTTGAAGAAATGCCTGATCGTGATTTAGTCACATATTGCTCGATGATACAAGGGTTGTCAATTCATGGATGTGGCGAAGATGCAGTGAAGTTGTTTAACAGGATGCTGATGGAGGGGCTCATTCCAGATGAGGTGGCCTTCACGATAATCCTGACTGCTTGTAGCCACTCTCAGCTTGTCGATGAGGGTTGGAACTACTTCCGGTCCATGAAGGAGAAGTACTGCATTAGTCCTTCACCTGATCACTATGCGTGTATGGTTGATCTTCTGAGCCGATCAGGGCAATTACAGGATGCATACGAGCTCATAAAAGCAATGGATGTGGAGCCTCATGCGGGTGCCTGGGGTGCACTTCTTGGGGCTTGTAAAGTATACGGCGATTCAGAGTTAGGAGAGATTGTTGCTAATCGACTTTTTGAGATTGAGCCTCAAAATGCTGCTAATTATGTACTGTTGTCTAACATCTATGCAGCAGCAGAACGATGGATAGATGTTTCCCTTGTTAGAAATAAGATGAGTGAGAGGAGAGTGCGGAAGATACCTGGGTGCAGTCAAATTTAGTCCAAAAATTGAATTCTTTTGGTATTATAAGCTTTCACAGTGCCATGTACGAAGCTCTCAATGGGATAGTTCGGGTGCAGAACATGAAAGGTGATGTAAATTACTTGGACCTTAATTTTGAGATACAATACTTGTTGTTCATGTTCATACGGCAACTTCAATTGTTGCTCTGGCTCTTTTGGTGCTGCTTAGCGCTTTTGTCATGGAGATGTGAACAACCATTAGTTACCTACATGACTAGGGTACAAAATTATATCACTCAAAACTCCTAAAAATAGGAGTTGGAGTCTAAATTACTTCGCCATTAAAAAATTACATAGAATTAAAAAAGTTATTTGAGCTAAAAAATGTTAAAATAGTTTTTTTAGCTGTTTTGAGCGAAAAAGTATTGTTACTCAAGAATTTACGTTTTTAGGCTCCTCTAGTTTTGTTTCTGAGCAATCTATGATAATATATTCTCATGAATTCTGTAATTTTGCCTTATTCTATATACAAAAATTAAGTATATCTTGCAACTTATTTTTCTTATATTGCACGTACAGGTTATTGCAACTAGGAGATTTAACCAATGTAATGGTTTATTACATTTATTCTGTCGATTGTATTTCCTTTTTTAATTAAAAAAATAAAAAGAAAAAAAATGAAGACTGGTGCAAAGGCTAGATTGATCCAATTTGCAGGCTAGCCCACACTAATCTAGAAATAATAAACGGTTAAGGTTATGAAGTAAATTCTTACCAAAAAAAAAAAAAGGTTATGAAGTAAATTTTTATATCAGGTACTTCAAACTAATCACTTCCGTGAGATTCCCAACTTCATTTTTTCATGTCTATAGCGGGATCCTACTTTGTCGTATTTGCCAATATTTTTTCTATGAGTTGCGTATCATACATTGATTCGATAGAAATGACAATATCGTAGGCTTGGAAGTAATAACTAATAATAAAATAAGGGTTTTTTTTAGTTTACTGGTTATGAGAAGAGCTTTTTTTTTTACTAAAGAAAACAAAGAAAAAAAGAGTTTTCGCTTTTTCATTTTTTTTCTATTTTTTAGTAGGTAAGAGAGAGATCTGACCAATAACCGACCATGTTGTTCGTCATATTGTAAAACTCCACCTTTCTTGTTCCCGATTGGTGTGCTTGCAGTAGCTGCCTTTTAAGATAAACAGATTTGTTGAATGTTATTTATCATTTTTTTCCATATTCATGTATTTTTGTATCATTAATTATTTCTTAATTTAAGTGCTACAATAATTTAAAAGAGTACGTGGAAATCATCTTTATAATTGTCATCTTGTGACACACACAAGGTTAGTTGAATTACAGTGTGGAATTGATTTTAGATTGTTGAGTTTTTTAAATTAAATATAATATCTCCTTATATTATGGATCTTATCCTCCAATGTTTTATAGTAGCTTACTGAAGCATATCCCAAAAAAAAAAGTCCTCCTCTTAACTTTCTCTCTTTTCTGCTCATAGCAATGGCAGACTCATCATCAGCCTCTGCAATCAAAAGGTATGTACATAATAACAAATGCTTCAAATTTTATTTGACATACTACCTTCTGTTATTCATTGACATGATCTATGAACGTTTCTCCAATAGCTTTATACATCTTTTTGTCCCAAAGCAAAAACAGCCTCTGTTAGCTTTTTTAGTGTTTCCATGTTCATGTGTGATCTTTCCTTTTCATTACGTTAGTTTAGATCGAAAGTTGAGTGTTGTTATTTGAACTGCTGTGAGTGACAAAAAATCAAAATTCAGCGGTGGAAAACAAAAATTAAAATTTTCTGCATCAAGTGAGGTTCCTCGTATAATTCAATCAAAAGTCAAGACTAAAGATTAAGTGTATATCAACATGAGATCCGATGTACTGGGTGCTTATAAAACATTTCTGTATAAGATTTATAGACACCTAAATCAACATACAATGATCAAAACCCAAATATGTGTATATTTAACTTAACTTTTTAGTTTAGATCCACTATCAATCTTTTCTTGATGTTGATAGGCTTGAAGGAAAAGTAGCACTGATAACCGGAGGAGCAAGTGGGATCGGCAAACGCACCGCAGAAGTATTCGCCGATCACGGAGCCAAAGTCGTAATCGCAGACATCCAAGACGAATTGGGCCATGCCGTGGCCCAATCTATAGGCCCATCAACATGCACCTACGTCCACTGCGACGTCACCGATGAGGCCCAAATTAAAAACGCCGTTACGACAGCCGTCGAAACCTACGGAAAACTAGACATAATGTTCAACAACGCAGGCATAGTGGACCCAAACAAGGCCCGAATCATCGACAACTCAAAGGAAGATTTTGAGCGCGTGATGAGCGTGAACCTCACAGGCGTATTCCTAGGAATGAAGCACGCGTCGCAGCCAATGATCAAAGCGCGTGGGGGAAGCATAATCTCAACGGCAAGCATAAGCTCGTACGTCGGTGGTGCTGCGTCGCACGCATATTGTTGCGCGAAACACGCCGTTGTTGGGTTGACTAAGAATGCGGCGGTGGAGCTTGGGCAGTTTGGGATAAGGGTGAACTGTTTGTCGCCGTATGCGCTTGCAACACCTTTGGCTACGAAATTTGTTGGCGTGGATGACGAGGAGCTTGAGAATGTGATGAGCTCGCTGGCGAATTTGAAAGGCGTGACGCTTAAGGCTGATGACGTGGCAAATGCCGCGCTGTATTTTGCTAGTGATGAGTCGAGGTATGTGAGTGGGCAGAACCTGCTTGTAGATGGAGGGTTCAGCATTGTTAATCCATCTTTTCACATGTTTCAGTACCCGGCGGAGGAGCCTTGACCTTTTCTCCTCAAGTTCAAAGAAATAAAATGCTGTTTGTGTTGATTAATAATTACTACTCGCCATTGGGCTTTGGAATCCTCTCCACTATTTTTCTTTCTTATTGTAATTTAACGATTTTCATTAATGAAATCAAATGGATCGAAAAACATCACGTGTACTGGGCTTTTGGGCTTAAGCTTTGAACTGTAGTGTACTTCAATTATTGTGTAGAATTCACATAACAAACAGACCTCAACTTCGACCAAAATTAAAATTTAAAAACAACACAAACCTCTTTTTCTTACAATAAAGCCCACATTTATTTATTTTTCTATTCTTTTGGTTCCACAACTATAGAAGCCTTTGATTGTGTAAATATGAACTATTCATAGATGATATTAGAAAGTAGTTAGAATCATATAAAAAAAAAAATAGTTAGAATTGCTTGAGTTTATTGGATATCAGTTATAGCATATTATGCTTCTTAATGTGTATAATAAGAATACAAATACTTTAGTCACAACAAAAAAAAATCAGTCAAAACAGTCAACAAAGTCCATTTAACACTTTATGGCCCAAATAACACTTTTAATCATGAGTATATTTTTAATGGGTTTGATGATTGTGACTCAAATTCCTATTTGTTGACTGTTTTGGCTGGTTTTTTGTTGTACAATAAACATTTCCCTTTTTGTTGTGCCTCTAGCAATGCTCTAATAAGAAAAATTATACTTGTATTAATTACCTTATGTTTTATCATTTGATAAAATTTTATATCTTAATTTTCTTTTTTATTTCTTTATCTTTTAATTTTAGTTGAGATTATGAATTTTAATAGATAAGGATAGACTCTAGTGTGTGTATGACCCTGTCTAGTCCTATATATATATTTTTTAGAATTTTATTAATAAGTGTCTTTAGAATAATTTTTAAGATAATAAAAATATAAAATTTATATTGAGAAAATATATTTTTATGTTTTTTATATAATAAGTTTACTATAAATTTAAACCTTTTTAGATTATTTTTATTTGAAATAACTTTAATAGACACTCATTAGAAAATAAAAACTCTTTTCTATTAACAATAAAAGTTTACATATAACTATTAAGTACTATAGTTCCCATTAGAAGTCTTTGATTGTGCAAACATGGAAATACGACTGCGGCGTTTGCATACCATCTTTTATACAAATGCTTGAGACACAACAAAAAAATCAGTAAAAACAGCCAACAAAAATCATTTAATACTTTATATTTTTAATGAGATGTGTGATTTTGGCCCAAATTTCTATGGGATGGGTGATTGTGCGGCACAACAACATGGCTCAAGTAGCACTTTTAATCAAGAGTATTTTTTTAATGTGATTGGTGATTGTGGCTCAAATTTCTATTTGTTGACTTTTTGCTGATTTTTTTGTTGTGTCTCTATGCATGCTCATCTTTTATTGTATTTTGCCAACTAACTTCACACTTTGTACGCTATTGCAACATATAGCTAAACCGGGATTGTATGCCATTTTGCTTTGTTTTCCATCCATTCACATCTTTCGCATTTATTTCTCTCATCAATCTGTGATTCATATTGATTTTTCAAACAAAAAAATTTACTTCAATATTCACAAAAATAATCGTTCCCCAAAATGCTTTCTTTTTTCTTTTTCAAAATATACTTTTGGTATTGTAAATGTCCATCAGCCAATATTATCAAATGTGATATTGATCGAATATATATATTGAAATTGTTCTTTTCAGAATATTGATCCAAAAAAAATAAAGAAAATAAGCCTCTGCTGGTTCTTCATTCGTACAGTTGGAAGGCAGATTGAGTTGAAATTGTAAAACATTGGTTGCCGTATATTAAATTACTAGTATTGACTACGATCAATAATAAGTGGTTTTTAAAGAAATTAAAAGAAGATTAGTTATGTTTTGTCAATTGTCGGTGCAAATGGAAAACATGAGAAAAATTTTGGTACCAAATTTAGAGTTTACTGTTATTTTTAAAAAACTTGGAGCTCATGATTTTATCTGAGTATTGGTTACTTGGTTTGTTCCTTTGTTTAATTCTACAATCTTCATTATGTTTATTTGACTTGCCCGCATTCATTAGGAGTGGTTGTCAACAATTTTGGTTGTTAGCTTTCATTAATTCTCCACAAATGTCGACACAACAAAAACACAAATGTTTGGAGCACAATAAAAAAATAAGTCAAAACAACCAACAAAGTTCATTCAATATTTTATAACTCAAATAGCACTTTTAATCATGAGTATATTTTTAATGGGCTGGATGATTGTGGCTCAAATTCGTTGACTGTTTTGACTGATATTTTATTGTGCCCCAATACTCTTAATCCACTGATGTTTTTAAGCCATAATTTAACTCCAAAAAATTATCACCTTATATAAAGTGCTAAGCATTATATATAGGAATCTTAGCATCCCAAGTCGTAACATTCATTCATTAATTGGTATCCATAGTGCTAGTCCTAGACGAACCAACTCATCCCCATATCCATGGCTTCAATAACCAAAAGGTAATAGTTTCGGAAACTAATTTCTTTAATCTACCAGTACGAATCAAATATGTAAAACATAACAAGAAATTAAGTTAATTAACCCCTCATATCATATCATATATATATATATATTTTTTTTTTGCAGGCTAGAAGGTAAAGTGGCAATAGTCACAGGAGGAGCAAGCGGCATTGGTGCAGCGACAACAAAAGTATTCATTAAACATGGTGCTAAAGTAATTATTGCAGATGTCCAAGACGAACTAGGCATGTCCCTATGCAAAAGCCTTAGTGCCACCAATAATAATAGTGTTCTCTACGTTCACTGCGATGTAACTTCTGAATCAGACATCAAAAAAGTGGTTGATATGGCAGTGTCCAAGCATGGAAAACTTGACATCATGTACAACAATGCTGGAATCTCAGGGGAGTTCTCGAGAGGATCAATAGTGGCTTCTAATAATGAAGATTTCAAAAAGGTCTTTGATGTCAACGTGTATGGAGCTTTCTTGGGTGCCAAGTATGCCGCTAGAATCATGATCCCGGCAAAGAAAGGTGCACATTATAAATTAGTGCCATATCACATCCTAATTATAATTATGTGCAACTTGATAGAAATATAGCAGTAATAGCACTATTATCCTACCACTATACTACTCTCCACTATATCTAACACACTATTGTATGCCTTGATTAGTGCTCCTTCCATTACTTTTCATCTACTCTATAAATTTCATTGCATTGCTTCTTGAATGTACAACCAAGAATAAAAGTGACAATAAAAATATATCACATTTCTATTACTTATAGTATTGTTTTTTTTTTTATTTATTATTTTGAGTTATCATCCTGATTTGTAACGTATCTTATTATCATATTTATCCAATAAATTTTATTATTTCATTTTTCTCTTTATCGTTTCAATTTTTACCATTTAACAGGTGTCATTCTTTTTACATCAAGTATTGCTTCGGTGATTGGTGGCATGGCAAACCATGCTTACACCGCGTCAAAGCACGCTGTTGTAGGACTTATGAAGAACTTGTGTGTTGAATTGGGACAACATGGAATCAGAATTAATTGCATCTCTCCCGGAGGAATTCCCACCCCGTTGTTGAATAGTGCGTTGAAGATGGATAAGAATGAAACACAAAATTTGTTGTGTTGTGTTCAGCTTCAGTGTTGAAACAGGGTATTCTTGAGGCAGAGGACATAGCTGAAGCAGCGGTTTACTTGAGCAGCGATGAGGCCAAGTTCGTGAGTGGAGTCAACTTCGTGTTGGATGGAGGTTTTAGTACAACAAATATGTCATTTGCTTTGGCACTTAAAGGTTTTGTGAAGAACCAAACTAATAATAACGACATAGTACATTAATTAATGTCTAGTTATGTTTTATCAATAATACTAGATGCACAATGAAAAATAGTCAATATAGACAATGAGTCAATTTTGGCTTTGATTTGGACCTAAATAATCATTGAAATTGTAATAGGCTGAGTAATTGTGCCTCATAATCTCTTTTATTAGCTGATTGGGCTGATTTTTTATTGTGCATTTAGCATTACTTCGGTTTCATCTAGTATTATAATGAAATGATTAGGTGCTCAATATTAAATGAATGAAACATAGAAGGCAAGACTTTCTTCTCATGGTGTACTTGGTTTGTGTAATGAAATCTATACGTATAATATTTACGAACCTCCTGCAATAAATTTTTCTGCCACGTGTCATTTTCTCAAAATTTTCAATTTTTTACTTAATTTTTTAATAAATATCAATTAAATTTTTTTCTTGATTTAATATATTTATTCATTAAATATAATTATTATGTTAATTATTGATTTTATATCTCTAATTTATTATTTTAATAAATTATATCAATTAATTTTTTATTGCCATATATGATCTTGATTGGTATATCATTTAATATGACGAATATAATTAAAACATTTGAATAAAAAGGAAAGATTTGCAAATTAACATGATGAGTCTTATTTTTTAAAAAAGGAAAGATTTTAAAATAATGTTAATTTACTGTTCAATATATTGGACAATATAACAAATATGATTATAATAACGAATATGATTATAATCCTTAATTGATTGATTTATTGAAATTTCCATTTTTTTCATCGATTATCTTCCTATTGATCTACTATAAATTTTTTTGCTACTTTATTTGACTCATTTCCATCCATAAATTTATCGTGTGTTTTTTTTTACTTCTTTCTATTTTTTTTGCCATATCTCTTATATATTTTGGCATCTTCTTCTCCTTTTTCCTAGAATCTCTATCTCTTTTTTTTTTTGTTTCCCACGGTATCCCCAGCTCGAAAAGTCAAGGGCTAATCCATCGCGAATCTGAGCTCCATTTTAGGGTTTGTTGGCTATTTAAGGGCTTCCCTTGAATCTCTATCTCTTTTTCCTTATTTTCTATGATTATCTTTCTATGAATGTCTTCTTCTTTTTCATTCTAATTTTTTCCTATTTTTTAACCATTGTTCTTTTTCTGACTATTTATTTTTTATTTTCTTTTTAAATATTTAAATTTTCTTCATCTTCTTTTATTTCTCTTAATTATCTCTTCTCTAATTATTTGTATGAGTTTTAATTAATTTTCTATTTGGTTTTAGATCAAGCTTCAACACAGTGAAGAAGGTATACAGTAAAAAAAGGTACAATATAATCTTTCAAATTCAAAATTGTTGTACACTTTTATCAATATATCTGGATTTTCTTCACCTATGCATCTCTTAATATTCTAACAATATTTAATTTTCAATATAAGAGTTTTTGTCTATTATGAAGAATTCTCAACATAATATATTTTTTTAGTATCAAAACTTTTCAATATTTTTACATTTCTAAAATAATTATCATTATTTTTTGCAATTGAGCGTTCATCTTGATTTTCATATAATGTACCTAACAAATTTATCTTTTGCAAATGGTTGCTCACCTTAATTTTTATTTTTAATTGTTTTTTATTTTTATGTATTAAATATAATGTTGATGAGATTATATTTATTAAAATTATATTTTTATATTCTATTTAAATTTATTATTTAATTACATCATATATATAAGTTTTGATTTGTCTTTTATATATATATATATCTTGTTATCTATTTTATGCAGGTATGATATTGAAGATGTCATAAGATGCTAGCTAATTTTGATCTTATTATTTTTTTTATCTTTGATTATATTGTAATTGTATTCATATGTAATTTTGTCATTTAGATTTTTTTTATTTCCTTAATTGTACAATTGTTAATAGATATGTAAACTATGTAAATGACAATTAGTATATACGTTTTTAGTTTCTATTTAAAGTATGAGATTATATATGCTATTTAATAGAATAATCTATACATATAATATTTACGAATCTTCTGCATTAAATTCCATGTCACGTGTCATTTTTTTAGATTTTTCAATTTTTTACTTAATTTTTTAATAAATATCAATTAAATCATTTTCTTGATTTAATATATTTATTCATTAAATATAATTATTATGTTAATTATTGATTGAAGATTTTATATGTCTAATTTATTATTTTATGGGTAACTCTTATCATTAAATTTTTATGTTAATAATTATGTTTACATATTATATGTATAGATGATTCTATTAACGTACCAATCAATATTAAAATGAGTTCGTAACAATCAATACTAATGTAGTCGTGTACTGCACGGGACAAAATATGAATCAATCACTATTTAATTAATCATCAATTTGATCATATTTAATTATATATAATGAATTTAATTTTTAACTTAGAGCTAAATATATGTTAAGTGCATTATCAATAAATTTGATATTAAATGTATTATTTATTTAATCAAATATATTAGGTAACATAAGGAATAAAAGGAAAACAATTATATTATACTTTTATTGATAGTACAGGGAAGAACAAAAATAAGATTGATTAATAGTACAATTCAAATAAAAATTCACCAAATATATTATTTCTAACAATAAATTTCAATTTTTATACAATTATTATCAAATTTAAATTTATACCATAACTCAAAAAATAATAAGAGCAGTTAGTAAATAACAAATAAAATATAAAAATTATAAGTTAAATTATAAGGAAATGAGTATAAAACTCGTACTTAATATGAATACGGGTTCAGAGCATGATAATTTTTAATATATATATATATATAGATATAAGTTTTTATATTATCATTTGTGTTTATCATATTTTCATTATGTTATAATTTTAGTGTATGTTATTTAAATATTAAATATTTTAATTTTATAAATAGATATACATTTCAATATTTTAATTTGTTAAAATTAAAATAAATACTTATATTTTATCCCGTGCACGGGTTGAAACACTAGTTTTATAAATAGTAGTATCATTCAAGATAACACGGATTTATAGCATTATATTTCACATATTTGTAATAAAAGTGAGCCATATTAATTTATTTAGATTTTTCTTTTTTCTCTTTAATGTCATTAATTCAATTGTAAATAACAATAGTATTACATGTATATTAAGCACACATCCATCATTTATTATGTGATTTGTGGGTCCACCAATTAAAACAAAAACTCAAATCCGCACACATATCCCTCACTCTTTAATGGTAAAATATCTTATAGATACTTGATGGATAAAATGTTGATGTATGTCAATCATTTTCGGTAAAAATTAAAAAAAAAAACAGTACTATAAATTTATACTCTTACAAGCTAAGACCTAAGAGTATCTCTTTGAAATTTGTATGGGCGTATAAATGCAAACGGCAAACCTTCCAAGGTGAAGTGGGGTCCAAAACACAAATGCTTAGGGCACAACAAAATATCAGCCAAAACAGCTCATAAAGCTCATTTAACACTTTATGGCCCAAATAGCACTTTTAATCATGAGTATGTTTTTAATGGGCTTGGTGATTGTTGCCCAAATTCCTATTTGTTGGCTGTTTTGTATGATTTTTTTATTGTGTCTCTGGCCATACTCGGTCCAAAATATTATGGTACATCAAATTTAATTTATTGGTAATGGGCCTCATTTAGATGATAAAGGAATTTATTCCTAGAATAGGCCCATACAACAGACCCATATACTCCGAGAGGCAGGAACAGGAAGAGAGAGAAGGTAATGTAATTTAGATATAAAGGTAATATTTTTTATTTAAATAAATAAAAATTAAAATCGAAAGAAATTTAAATAATGTATATAAAACTTATCATATAATTTTCTCTCTCTTAGATTCATATTTAAAACACAACCTGAAATTTGTAAGATTCTACAAATTGCTAGAGCATGTTATTAAAATGTGACAAAACATTGGTAAAAAAATTCTCTAAAAACAATATAGAGTAACACTCCACAATCCAGATGCTATATTTTATAACACAAATAATATTTTCAAAGTCAAAATTAAATTTAAAATATATTAATATATTGTTGATTTGATTTTGTGCACTATATTAATTTTAACAATTGGATTTTTATATAATCCCTCTTTCGAGAAATGTCATTGTATGAATATATATATATATATATATATATATATATATATATATATATATATATATATGATATATCAAGTGAGAGGAATGGAAATAAGAGAAATAAACTTAGATTATTGGATATTATAATTTGATTGGTCAATGGGGATATATCAAGTGAGAGATGAGAGTAAATGGAACAAACCTAAATTATTGAATCTTATTTAAATGGTCAAGATTAGAAAAGACTTAGGTATTACATTTATTGTATTTGGGTTGTTAAACATTATAATGGTTTCAATGAATTTTTAGAAAAGAATGGGACTCTCTTTAACAATATTAATATTTGATGTTTTTAATAGTGCAAAATAAGAAATGCTACTTTCATTTGAGTAATTTGGTATGTATTTGTATTTTAAAGGTACCAAAAATATAAACCTTATTTTTATAATTTTTATGTTGTATATTATGTTAAGAAAAATATGTTTTTTTTTTATTAAACTCGCATTGTTTCGAGCACTAACAAATCTTTCATTAGTTGTACGGAATTAAAAAAAAAACAACTGTAATAATCATTTAGTGGCTCTAAATTATTTACGCATCATTAAAAACATTTGAAAAAAATATTCATTTTCATATGAATTTAAGAAAGAGTTCACACTCAGTGCAGAACAATTTTACATAGACATCTAATTATGTATTAACATATCAATAAAAGTTGTTAATTTAATCACTTACTAATTAAAAAATTTCACTAGTTAATAGATATGATTGACTGTTGATGCATTATAATCAAACTCTTTGGGTGTGTTTGGAATAGTAAATTAGCAGAATTGAGTTGAATTGTAAATCAAATTTTAAGTTTGGAATTTCTAATAATGAAAAATGAAATTATAATTTTTGAGAAATTCAAACTTTGTATTTTAAAATTTATTAAATTTTGATCAGATTTAGGTGAAAATGATTTGTGATTTCATCTAAATCATTCAATTTCTCATTTTTATTAGTTTCCAAACACACTCTTTTAAGAAAATGGTAAAGAGTTTTGTTTTTATCTTTCACATTATGTTGTATGCTTTCTTGAGCCCACTTTCAATTCGTATTTTCAAACAATTCTCAATTACCACAAAACTGATTCAATAAAATCTAAAGCATCAGCAGCCCACATGTTTTTTGCATTTAGAAATGGCCTCTCAATAGTTGATATGACAACCTTGCCTCAATTTCAAAGAAAACAGAGAAAAAAAACAGACCTCTCGCTGTCTCACAATCATGGAACCCTTTGATTTTGTAAATATGACATTTTATAAATGGGGATAGACTCTCGTGAGTAGCCTACATCTTTCTGAGTTTTGATAATAAGTAGTAGTAAAAGTAAAAATATTTATTTAAAAAATATTCTTTTTATTATTTAAAATTTAATTAAAATTTATTAATTTAACCTTAAGTATTTATAATAAGTGTACCTTAAAAATAAAAATCTGAGTTTAATTATTATTTTGTTATCATTGTAAAATAATTTTATATTAAAGTTATAGATTTCTATATAGTAGTAGCATATTCATAACCAGAGTATATATCACTTTCAAGTTTCAAGTTTCAAGTTTCAACCACACGTAGCCGCCCTATTGCAACATCTACCTAAACTAGAAATGTTAGTACTTCCCCCTCTTCCATTTCACATTTGTGCCATTTATTAAGTGAAATATTTTATACACAAATATTGTGAAAATCATGGACCACGTACAATATGCTACTAGTACTATATAGGAGCGGACATTTAAAATTAAATATTAAGAGTATGAAATACCCATTATGATTAATTATTGATGAAAAAATTGAAATATTGTGAAAATCATGGACCACATACAATATGCTACTATATAGGAGAGGACATTTAAAATTAAATATTAAGAGTATGAAATATCCATTATAATTAATTGTTGATGAGAAAATTGAAATATTAGAGCGTGAATCACACTAAAATTTGAAATAGCGATTGCTTATGAAAAAGAAAAAAAATGGTAAACTCTATTTTAAGTCATTAGAAATATTTAAAAACTATATTAGTCTATTTAAATTTAAAAATTTTCAATCAATTAATTATAATTCTATAAAATGTGAAAAATAATTACCTATATTTATACAAAATAGTCAATTTATCTTATTTTTAAATTGTAATTAACAAATTAGAAATATTTAATTCTAAAAGAATAATTTAATTTTTTAAATATATTTTAATGGACTAAAATGAGTGCTTAGTGAAAAAATTTACATTGAAACTAGTCTACTGATTTTTAATTAGTATACGTGGAAGACATCTTGATCAGGTATAATTTTCAAAATATTTGTTGCCGCAAGTTGAATTATTGACTACGATCAAATAAATAAAAAATCAAAAGTATTTGGTGCATATCATTAAATTATTTGACAGTCCTCTAATATTTACTCCAATCATTAAATTTTAAGAATTTGAATTTAACAGTAGATTCATACTAAAATTAAGATGAGTCTAATGACTTTATGTTATAAACATGTGGTTGCTAGTCAATAATCAGTGTTGGTTACTTGCATTATGTTTTTTGTTTTAGCATTTTTTTCTATGTAAAAGATTTGAGAAATTTTAGTTGTATAATAAAAAGTTATTTAATATTTATTTAATATATTTTTCATAAATGCTTGAGGCACAATAAAAAACTAGTCAAAACAGCCAACAAAAGCCCATTTAACACTTTATGGCCCAAATAACACATTTAGTCATGGGTTTATTTTTAATGGGCTAGGTGATTGTGGCCCAAATCCCTATTTGTTGACTGTTTTAGCTGATTTTTTGTTGTGTCTCTAGCCATGCTCTATATTTCTACATCTTGACATGACTTACTCTTATATTTAAATTCTTAAAATTTTATAGTAAGAATATGTTAAGTAAAAAATTCATAGTTGATATTAACGTCAATAAAATTTTATTCTGCACTATTTAATTTTTAACACATAAATATATGAATCAACTGCCGTGGGAAAGAGAGGGACTAAATTTTATCTTTAAATATATGATAGTTATATTTTTTTTGTGTCAAAAATTTGAGTTATACAAAACAAAAATTCTTTTACTCTTATAACATCTAAGAATCTCTCATTTTAAATAACTTTTTATTCCTCAAATCAAATAACTCTTGGATCTATTGTATAAAAGAAGTTAGACACAATTATTATGGAATGAATGATTGAAATGTACTGTTTGCTTTCATTTATCTATCGCTTTAATTTCTATAAACCCTTTATAAGTTTGCCCCTTGGTCTTGACATAATTTCACACCCAAAACCATCACCTTATAAAAGCATCCTAACATTCATTCTATAGTGCTACTACTCGTACCTAAAAGAACAAATCTATATATCTTCTCCCATCCCATGGCTTCAATTACCAAGAGGTATAGTCTTTGATCAATCTGATTTATTTAATTTTATATCAAATTCGAAAAAACTTAACAACAAATTAATCTATCACTTCATATATATATCTTGCAGGCTGGAAGGTAAAGTGGCAATAATCACAGGAGGTGCAAGCGGAATTGGTGCAACGACAGCAAAAGTATTCGTTAAACATGGTGCTAAAGTAATTATTGCAGATGTCCAAGACGAACTAGGCATGTCCCTATGCAAAAGCCTTAGTGCCACCAATAATAATAATGTTCTCTACGTTCACTGCGATGTAACTTCTGAATCAGACATCGAAAATGTGGTTGACGTGGCAGTGTCCAAGCACGGCAAACTTGACATCATGTATAACAATGCTGGAATCTCAGGGCAGTACGACCCCAACTCCAACAATTCAATTTTGGCTTCCGGTAACCAAGATTTCAAAAGTGTTCTTGATGTCAACGTTTATGGAGCATTTTTGGGAGCCAAGCATGCTGCTAGGGTCATGATCCCAAAAAAGAAAGGTGTTGTTATAATTTAGATGATACAATTAAGATAGGAAATGTTTTAGAATCCATTGAGTTTGCCAATTTGTTATGCATCTTAATTTAATAATGTTGATACTAAAATATAAATACGTCAAACTAGTAATCGAACGTGTAATATACATACGGTGTGATATATATATATATATCACATATTTCATATTAGGCATAACACACGTTAGAATACTAATTGGACGTATTTCTCTATTTATGTTGTACGATAAACATTATTTATCTTAATTTATATAAGTTTGCATACTTATTGATACTACTTTGTATTAATTACTAGATTATTATCCTCTGTTTTCTAATCACAGTATATTGAAATTGAATAGGTGTCATTCTGTTTACATCGAGCATTTGTTCGATTATTGGTGGCGAGGCAAGCCATGCTTACACTGCGTCAAAGCATGCAGTGGTGGGACTTATGAAGAACCTGTGTGTTGAGTTAGGACAACATGGAATCAGAGTTAACTGCATTGCTCCCGGAGGAATTCCAACTCCGATGCTAAACAATGCATTCAAGATGAACAAGAATGAGACTCAGGACTTGCTCTCTTCTGCTGCAGTGTTGAAACAGGGCGTTCTTGAGGCAGAGGACATAGCTGAAGCAGCGGTTTACTTGAGTAGCGATGAGGCTAAGTTCGTGAGTGGAGTCAACTTGGTGTTGGATGGAGGTTACACTACAACAAATATGTCATTGGCTTTGGCATTCAAAGGTTTGGTGATGGACCCAAACAACAATCACATAGTACATTAATTCATTAATTAATGTCTAGTTCTGTTCTATTTACTATTATAATAAAATAATAAAATGAGAAATTCTTGGATGTTGGAAGAAAGTTCTTTTGATTATGTAAGAGTTCCTAAAAGTTTCTCATATTAAGCATATTTATATATATGTATATTTTGTGGGTCTTTTATGAAGGAATTAAGGCCTGGTTTCCCATGGCTAGGATACTACTGGTACCTGTAAGTGTAACTAGGTGAAGATGTATTGTGGTAGTACTGCTCATCAATAAGATTGATTGTAACAAAATCAATTAATTATTCGAGTGGAAGCATTTTTGTCTGGATCTGGAAAAAATATTGATAATAAATATTGTTTTTGGTGAAAAAAGTGGTTTTCAAACATTAAAATATGGGTGATGCTAAATGAATAATAAAAAACCAGTCAAATCAGTCAATAAATGAGATTTTGGGCTATAATTACTCAGTCCAACAGTCTATATGATTATTTGGGCCAAAATCAAAGCTAAAATAGACCCATTGACTGTATTGGCTGGTTTTTCATTGTACACTTAGCATTATTGGTAAAATATTGTTAATAATTTTCTTACCAAAAAAAATATTGTTAATAAGTACTATATATGAAGAAAAGACCAAAAAAAAAGTCCATGATGGTAATTAAATAGAATTAAGTTTAATGTTTTATTTCATAATGCATATAAAACTAAATTTTTAAAATTTTAATTTCAATATACAAATAATATAAAATCTTTTTGGTCAAATAATATTGATGTCTGTATTACATGTGCCCTTCTTATGCAGGTGAACAATAGACATGTTTGTATGGGTCCTTCAAATCTTTCTAATGATTCTTCAAATCTATTAACAGTCGAATAATGAGGTAATATTATATGTATAATAAAAAAAATTATTTATCACTTATTTAATATTTACTATTATCATTGAGTTTAAATATAAATTGATTTTTACATATAATTTCTAAAAATTTAAAAATTAGAATAAATATTAAATGACTTTTAGATAATTTTACATTGTATACAAAAATATCTCGTTGAAATATGTGGGTGCTTATAAACGAGGTTCAATATTCTTAGATGTTACAACAAATTTAATTTATGGGTAATGGGCTGCACTAGAACAGGCCAATGTATATGATAAAGAATAAATACTTAGAATAGGCCCATAGAAGAGGCCCATTTAGTGCCCATAATATTAACCACCAAAACCCTAATGTGACCTAGTAGGTGTTTCTTTCTCGATTGATTTCTTTCTGCGAGAGGCGAGAGGCGAGAAGAGGAAGAGCGAGACGAAGCATCATCAAGGATGGGACGCGTGAGGACGAAGACAGTGAAGAAATCGTCACGTCAGGTGATAGAGAGGTACTACTCGAAGATGACGCTGGACTTCCACACCAACAAGAAGGTTCTAGAAGAAGTTGCGCTCATCCCTTCGAAGAGGCTCCGCAACAAGATCGCGGGGTTCTCCACGCATCTCATGAAGCGCATTCAGAAGGGACCCGTCAGAGGCATCTCCCTCAAGCTCCAGGAGGAGGAGCGTGAGCGTCGCATGGATTTCGTCCCTGATGTCTCCGCCATCGACACCCACAACATTCAGGTCGACAAGGAGACCCTCGACATGCTCACTGCTCTTGGCATCTCCGACATGCCCGGTCTTGTCAAGGTTGAGCCTGTTCCTGTGCAGCAGCACCTTGGATTTGCACGAGGTGCTGGTGGTGCTCCCAGGAATAGGTTTTGAGCTTTCTTTTCTCGTTTTGCTTTCTTATCTATCGTCGTTTATTATTCTCTTATAATGCATTGCTTTTGCAGTTTTGCCACCAAATGAATGGTTTTATTTTTTGAGGTTGTTTTCTAGAAATACATTATTGTTTGGTATTTTATTTACTTTCAAGATTAGCGTTTCACTTCGTATTGGTTCTTATTTTTCTCTTTTATCCTTTTATTCTTACTCTTTACCAGAAATTTAAGTTGGATGGTTATGAATGATATGGAAATCATGACTGCGAAGATCTTACCGGATCCTATTGGATGGAATTATCGCAATGCATTGATCAAATTTTCCGCGAATCCTGTTTTTTTTTTACTTTTTCGGATAAAATTTTACACATTTCACATGAGAATTTGACAGTAGAGGATCCATTTTAATTCCTAGTAACGAATTAGGAATATCTAATTGAGTTCATGTTACTACCTACGATCCTGTCAAAATGCGAAGAACACGAACAAATAAACAAGCTTCTCAAGATGCTACTTGAGCAAAAGTGTTACTTTACTGCATCGTATAAAACGTACAATATATTGTTATAATTATAATAATGGTACAAAGTACAAACATGATCGATTGTTAGTGTTTACTCGCTAGAGTTTGCTAGCCCTACCATATTGAGCATATGCCGGTCTTCTTTAAACCTTTCGAGTATAGTGCCCTTGACGGCACCGTTCTTGCCTTGTACCGCTCCTTGAGTCACTCCCCAGCACTCTATTACTTCCGGCAATATACGACTGGTCTTGGAGAGGCAAGGGCTACCAAATGTGGAACATGTAAATGTGTGCCCTTGATCGAAGTTGGCCGAGACGAATAAGCCGTAGTGATTAACTCGTCCCCCAAAACCGATGCCGTTCGGGATTTCCTCTGAACTGAAGTTGATAGCACACTGCAAGACATGGGTGGAAATTCAAGAGATAAATAATGGCATGAAAACTCTAGTAAGCAAATAGCTATCCAAAATAACTCAGGTGGTGTATTGTGTGAGATTATTGTGAATCTGTAAAGCAAGCGGATAAGCTCATAAGCAAGTCATGTGTTGAAAAATATGGACAACTATCTTGCAAATTCACACTCACATTCCAAAATTCGTAATGTAGAGTCTTAGGAAGAGGCTGATACTTACCCATTGTAAGTTGTTGTTTGCTCCAGTAGGCCTGAAGATAGATGCCTTTGGATTTAATTGAAAAAGGAAACATTTCATGTCTCCATAAAAATCAGCATGCCGATCCCATGGTTGAGAAGCATATCCTCCATATACATATCCCTCTTTATCCTTAATTATTAACACAGTGGGGCCTTCATGATTTCTGCAGTTTATATTATTATGAGGTACCAAGAAACTGACTTAATCTAGCTCTGATTTAGCACTTACAACATCAGAAAACATCACCGATTGACAAGCTGACAAATTATGCCTGCTTCAATATCAATGTTGCTTCCATAATGGTAGTAATGAAGGAAATGCATTTTACTTCCAACTTTTATTATTACGACTGATAAGCCAAGGGTTTTTGAATCGTCAACATAGTTTAAGATCAATAATAACATAGAGAGCAAAAAAATATACTTACGAAATGTTGCCCAAGAATGTATTAAAACTAAGACCATTCACAGAACTATGATACAAAAGCTTCCACTCTTCCAGCTCATGCTGAGAAAGTGCCCCTCCTATATGCCAAGCATATTCCTTTCTCAAAAGTATAATGTTAGAATCAATGCCCTTCGACGTCAAAAGGTTAGGAATTTGAGAACCTGGTCGTCCTAGAATAAAGCAAGACACTGGAATGAGAAAATATGCCACTATTGTATTTGAGGAAAACTCATCATTAAAGACAGCATTTTTCTTGTAAGTAGTCAGATGAATCACAGAAAAAATGTTTTTTGGACACTTATTTGAAGCCATATTCATTGATGAATACAAAGATACCAACAAAAGCCAATTTTTATCCTACTTGGTGAGGATAATTACCTGGATTGATGTCAATGGGTCCTATCAAATATCACAAGTTCAGTAAAACCATTTACCAAGGTCTTTAATCTTTTTCAATGTTTGTCTATATAAGGTTGACCACATTATGCTGTAGGTAAGTGTTAATCCACAGTAATATCTGCTTTCTCTGAGCACCAGAGGTCAAATCCTGAAATGTCTTAATTCCTTAGCCTTTTCTCCAGGTCACTTGGTGTTTTTAAGCCAGATAAAGCTAATTCGCCTTCTAATCATGGTATCAACTACTTCAATAGCTTTACATGTTTCCAATATTAAAATTTTCAAGTACCGAAACAAATCATACTCTTATGATCCATCTTGGAAAATCATACTACTTAACACCACATCCAAGCACTAATCTAGTAGCTCTAGGTCATTTAACGCAGAAAATGAACCTTGCTGCAACAAATCATTTACTAAACAACCAAGCATTAGCATAATTGTTTTGTTAATCAATGACATGAAAAACTTGTCGATGTTTTATATTAGCTATTGACTACCTAACACAACTTTTATTTGTGCTTAGGAGAGACTGTGTGAAAATTGGGCAAGAAAAAAAAGCATAGGTAAAGTACAATCTGTTTGAAACTTAACTAGGAATTTAAATCCAACTAAATTGACAGTTAGTTTCATCAGCTCAAACTCATTGATTGTGTTCTCCTTACCTCATATTTCACAAAAACTCACAATTCGATGACAAAAATATTGGAAGTTAAGCTCATGATACCTGAATCAGGCGGCATCAGCAAGCTTCCAAGAAGCTTCCTCACAGATGGGACATGAGAGCACCAACTTCTGAAATCTTCAAAAGACATAGACTCCTCAGTGCACCCTTCATCATGCATTGAGAAATTCGCACCATTCAGAAATATGTTGACAATGTCCTGATCTGAACTTGATCTAACTTCGGAATCTTTTATGGATAATATATTGTTAAAAATGGAAATCATAACAGATTCCAAATCAGACCTGCATCTCGAATGCACCATGCATCAAGAGAAATATATAAAGGAGAAAAATAAAGCAAAACAACTATCAACGTAGCATAACTGCATAAACATATATACACCAAATAAACATTCCGACATGTAAAATCCCTTGTCTTTTTATAAACATTAAACAAAGATATCAACCTAGAAGACAACACTATTTCTATAGAAGTATCACTTGTAGAATTGTATTACAAACTTTAGCTAATCCAACTCAAACAAGTTGTTCAAATCTAAGGAAAGAATCCTGCTGCTTGATTGAAAATACAAGGATTCTATAGGAACGACTAAAGTTCATCTATTCAATATTCTAAATGAATTCACATCAGCAGATAAGTAGAGTAATATTGTCGCTAAATTGTTCTGCACAAGAAAAAGGCTTTTGTTTTGTGTATGATCAAACCTGCATTTGACTTTTAAAAGCTATAGCTTGTAAGTGAGTGAAATGCTTTACCTCCCTACAAAATTATCTCCAGCTACATCTAATAAGCGAAAGATGAATTCTTCAATTTCATCTTTTGTTCCTTTTTCATAAGTAGCCTGCAACATAGATAATTAAAACCCCCAAAGAATTTGATATAAGACTTCATGTTAAAAAAGAAACCAAAAATTGAGACAACACCGACCAAAAAAAATGATGATGATCAGCAAAAGCTCGCCTTAGCAATAACGAGGTCTTCGAAGGTTAACCGTTGATCCTTGCGCTCCTGAGTAACTAAATCGAACATCCTCTCCCCAACAGGGCCATTCAGTCCAAAATATGACTATAACCCATAAATAAATAACTAAAATTAAATGGGTTTTACTTTTAGCAGATAATTTTGGGTAAATTGCAATTATCTATTGAATTGGAGATCACCGAAACGAAAAAAGGAACCTGAAAAACGGAGGGAGAGATGCAACTTCCATTGTTCTGGGATTGATGTGCCAGAGAATCGAAGAGGGACCTCAAATCTTCAAGTTCCTTTTGAGTAAAGGCTCTGTAGTAAGTGATCTTCTAGATTATTCCATGAATATTGATTTTTGTGATAGCGTGTGGGGTTTCTGCGAAGGAAAACCAAAAAAAAAAAGAGACGAACCTGGATGCAGAAACATATCGAGGATCACTGGTAGGAGGTGACTGAGCGTTCCCCATTTCTAATTCTTCCTTCCTTCCCCTCGATTGAATCAATGAATTATGCCTATGTTATACGTTCCTCACTGTCATTTCGGTTCACAGTTTTGAGTTTTCTTGTGCCTTTTACCTTCTCACTGTATTTTTGTTCCCATATAAAAAATATATATGTATATAATAACCTCTCAAGTTCCCAATATTTCTGGAATTATAGTGTTTTAAATTATTAAGATTTTAAAATATTAATAGAGTATAGTGACACTAAATGGGATCTATTCTATTTTATATTTTTAAACCAGGAAAATAGAGTTCTTGTTCATTTTGGTTACTGAAATTATTTAATAAAGTGCATTTGTGTGTTGGAGTTTCTGCGAAAATAAAAAAAAATAATGTAAATATAGGATGATGATGATGATAGTGTAGAATTTTATACAGCTTTAAACTCGTACTTAAAATCAAACTTTTAATTAAATTGCAGTTCTTTTGATAAATCCGTGAATACAAAATTAGTTTTCAATTTCAATAGATACACCCCAAGTCCCCAATAATCCCCATCCGTAAAACAACTTTGTAGAAACAAATGGTGTTCTGAAACTTAGAAAACTAGAAGAAGAATGCAGCATTCAGCATTGGAAATTCCATATTAGATTGCTCAATTAATGAAATGGTTTCCTTTTAATTCAACTTTTGGCTGAAGAACTACTCTGAAATAACATTGCCTTGCTGGTTAAACAAATTAACATGTGAGTTTTGGTCAAACTTTGAGGTCTCAATAGCATGTGGAGTGCATGTACTAAATAAAAATATTAATACATCAGTTACGTATGAACCTAAACTTGAATGAATAATGAACAAGTTCTTAAGATAGAAACTCAACTTCCAACGGATTATCTAATTGATATTGAAGTGCAATTTATATCAGTGATTAAGACACTCCCTAAGTGGAATACTAATTTGAAAGCTCCTTCCTGTTAAATTCCACCAATCCATAAGCCATATTTTTCTCTGTTCTCACGAGTTGCGTCTTCTTTTGGGCCTTGAGTTAAGACATGGGGTCCATCTATAACTATCCTTTCATTGACCAATACTAGGGCCCATGGATGCAGCCCATCATAATGTCTTTTCTATTTTCTCTTCAAAATCACCAATATCATTTGACCAAACATAATATCACTAATATCTTTTGACCAAACATAATATCACTAATAAATAATATATAGACTATTTTCAGGCCTAATGTAACTAATCTGACTCTATTGTTGAGCTTGCCCATTATAAAATGAAGTTCTTCCAATGCTAATTTTTTAATTCACAAAACTTAAATTCAATAAATTACTTAGTCAAAGGAATTAAGTGTTGAGCCTCGTAATAAACCAACCATATAATATTTTTTAGTTTAATTTTGTTAGCTAACGTTAAGCAGTTAGTTAAAGAATTTTAATATAACTATTCAGTGCATAGACACGAATATTTGTTCGTGATATAGCAAAGAAAAGACATGAACTTCGGCATTACTTTGCATCATATGTGAATATATTATATTACCACATATACGGACCTCATGGAACAACATTAATTCAGTGTAATAAAAAAAATAGAGAAAAGGAAGCAACGTCAATGAGAGTTAATTTGCGCAGCATAAGTTGTCTATATATTTACAAATAGAGAATCCACTGTCACGTGAAAGGATGGATCTTGGAGTCTGTCAAATCTTTTGGTGCTTACAATGTTTAATGTGAGCATTGAAGAATTTTAATTTCATTGAAATCTGCAACATGAATTAAAGTCTATTTTAATTTTATGTACTAGCAGTAGCTAGGTTCCTCCACCCTATACAGCAGAAATTACAATTTCAAATTAATACCGCTGCTGTGTGAACTAAGAATAAGAAATTGGGGGCGATAAAAATTATTGAATGGTGCCTTAATAGTACATAGCAGAGGGGGCATTTGATTTTGCTGAGAAGTTTCTGGTGAGTTTGGTTGGCACATGAAATGGATCCGTTAATGGCGTTTTCAATGCTTGCTAGCTGCACTCTTCTGGCAAATGCTAAAGCAAAAGAACCCTCTCTCTTTCTCCCTCTCCTCTCTCTCCCCATATTTAGAGCCTAATCTGGGCTATGCAACTTA
The DNA here is from genome assembly GCA_013621005.1 of Aeschynomene evenia. Lineage (NCBI taxonomy): Eukaryota > Viridiplantae > Streptophyta > Magnoliopsida > Fabales > Fabaceae > Aeschynomene > Aeschynomene evenia. Next base: position 3,148,101 of record CM024268.1, read on the forward strand.
ATGCTTTGCATGCATTTTGAATGAGTGGGTTGAGAATTCAATTCAAAGCTTTCATATCAATAGGGTATTTAAATTTACATTAATATTTGTGAGTATAAAGGAAATACATTCAACTAGTATTAATCGTATGCTGTAATGTGTTCTATATATATAACATGCGTACGTATAACATATATTTTGAATATTAGTTGGACGTATTTATATTATACGACAAAGATATTGTTAAATTTATGGCATGGATCTGCTTGCTTGCGATTGTATATTCATATATTTAATTATATATGTATAAATAATGCAGAGAGTATATGCTGAATTTTTATTTTTTTTAAGTAAAAAATATTATTTCCGATAGGTTAATTTTGACTCTTCTTAATGGAAATTAATTTCGCTGTTGACAATCTCTGCATCATATATTCAGCAATAAGCTCTATTTTTTTTTTTTTTTTGGTATGGGCAATAAGCTCTATTTAGTGCCATGGGAAAATTGCAAATAAGGACTCAAACTCTTATTTCAAAGTTCCATCTACCAAATTGTTCACTCTCATTATTATCATTAATTATGGCCTACACGTAGAAAAATTTCCAATGTCATGCACAAACTAATTAACTCCCCTTTATATATGTGGCAAGCGGAACTTGATTGAATTCATCATCTACCAACTCAAGTAATTAAATGTCAATTGAGTGTACAATAGTACTATTATATATGAGTTTACAAAATTAATTTGGACCAGTTACCAAAAACTATCTATTTGGACCTGTCAGCTTAATGCCCAAATGTTTGAACTTCTTTAGTCCAACTCAAGGTTTGCTATTTTCAACCACTCAAAATTGTGTTAAGAATCAAAAAACCACATACTGATAAGGAAGATTTTCGAAGTTACATTCTTTCAAATTAAAAGTATTGAGATTAAAATTTAAGAACAAAAAAATTTCTCAAAGGAGATTTGATGGTCAAAATTTATTTATATCATTATAATATAAAATGATCTGTTCTCTTTATATATATACTATAAAACTAATGTCTTTTGTGAAGGTTATGGGGGATTAACTCCTTTATTATTTTTTTAGCAGTCTCTTTAGGATATATTTGGAATAAATATGTAAACATCGGGTGAAATTTTGGTCAATAAAAGAGATATTTTTATTTTCATTATTTTTTATAAGAATAATGGATAATAGAGATATCGTTTCTCTAATGGCCTTATCTACAACAACATTGTACATCCAATTAATTATACCAACTAGTACTAGCAACAATAAAATAAATAAATAAATTACGAGCAAAATGCCGAGAACGCGAGTTTGAGTACTTATTTATTTCATTATTCAAATTTCATCATTACATTACACCTATCAGGCTGCGCATTATAATGCATGGTGAGCGAATTTGTTGTGTAATTCATTTCACGTTTTTTTGTTGGTATGTACTTATGAGTAATGTCAACTTGCATTGATGACCGATTCATATTATATGTTGACTGAAATATAATACTACATACAAAGTGTCTTATATGAAACTTTAAGAGCAAAAATTAATTGATTATTTTTTTCGCAAAATATAAGAGTTCTCACCCGTTGAATAGGTGGTTGGTTTCCGGATTGAGTATGTCGAGTTAGCTCCTGCTTTAACGTTCAAGCTCTCACACACCGGTTCGATGTACCTGAAAAGAGACTTTGACGTTAAAGTCAGTCTCAAGTGATGAAGTCAGTAAAAATCATGTATCACTGTGTAAGTGAATAATGTTGTATTATAAAATAAAATTTATAATCTATAAAATATTGAATTATATTAATTTTTCACATATAGTTATATATTTTGAAATATGTGATTTCATAATTTTTTATATTATATTCTAAAATAAAGATTATACACTTTAAAATATTGAATAACATGAATCTTTTTCATATAGTAGTAATTGAAGGCTATATACTTTAAAATGTGAGAATTCACAATTTTTTTTGTTGTATTATAAAATAAAGATTATACCTTTAGAATATTGAATCATATAAATTTTTACATATTGTAGAAATTGACAGCTACTTTCAAATGTGAAATTTCACAACTTTTTTAAATAGACTATCAAATAAAGACTATAATCTCTAAAATATTGAATCATTTGAACTTTTTACATATAGGATAAAATGAAGACTATATATTTTAAAATGTGAAATTTTCATCACAATTTTCTTGGCTATATTATAAAATAATAACTACAGCCTTCAAAATATTGAATAACCTGAATTTTTCACATATAGTAGAAATTGAAGGTTATATACTTTAAAATGTGAGATTTCACAATTTTTTTGTTTTATAATAAAATAAGGTCTATAGCTTATAAAATATTGAATCACGTGAATTTTTTTATATATACTAGATATTTAAGGCTAAATATTTTAAAATATGTGATTTACGAAAATTTTTGGTTGTATTACAAAATAAAGACTATAACCTTTAAAATATTAAATAACCTGAATTTTTTACATGTAGTAGAATTTGAATGTTATATACTTTAAAATGTGATATTTCACTTTTTTTTTGTATTATAAAGTAAAAACTATAGCCTTCAAAATATTGAATAACCTGATTTTTTCATATATAGTAGAAATTGAAGGCTATATACTTTAAAATGCGAGATTCTAAATTTTTTTTGTTTTATTATAAAATGAAATCTATAGCCTATAAAATATTGGATTACATAAATTTTTCATATATAGTAGAAATTGAAGACTATATATTTTAAAATGTGTAATTTCAGAAAATTTTTTGTTGTATCATAAAATAAAGATTATAGCTTTTAAAATATTGAATAACCTGAATTTTGTACATATAGTATAAATTGAAGGCTATATACTTTAGAATTTGAGATTTTACAATTTTTTTGGTTGTACGATAAAATAATGACTATAGCCTATAAAATATTGAATCCCATGAATTTTTCATATATATTAGAAATTGAAGGCTATATACTTTAAAATGTGAGATTTCACAATTTTTTTTCTTGCAATATAAAATAAAGTCTATAGTCTATAAAATATTGAATCACATTAGTTTTTCACATATAGTAGAAATTGAAGGCTATATACTTTAAAATGTGTGATTTCATAATTTTTTTATTGATGATAAAATAAAGACTATAGTCTATAAAATATTGAATCACATAAATTTTTTCACATATATTAGAAATTGAAGGCTATATACTTTAAAATGTGAGATATGACATATTTTTTGTTGTACTATAAAATAAAGAATATAACCTATAAAATATAAAATCACATTAATTTTTCATATATACTAGAAATTGAAAGTTGTATACTTTAAAATGTATGATTTCACAATTTTTCTTGTTGTATTATAAAATAAAGTCTATAGCCATTAAAATATCTAATCATATGAATTTTTCACATATAGTAGAAATTGAAGACTATATACTTTAAAATGTGTGATTTTATAATTTTTTTTTGTATTACAAAATAAAGACTATATCCTATAAAATATTTAATCACATGAATTTTTCACATATAGTAGAAATTGAAGGCTATATACATAAAAATGTGAGATTTTACATATTTTTTGTTGTACTTTAAAACAAAGGATATAACCTATAAAATATTGAATCACATTAATTTTTCACATATAGTGGAAATTGAAGGCTATATACTTTAAAATTTGAGAATTCACAATTTTTTTAGTTGTATTATAAAATAAAGACTATATATATAGCATCACTTTTAAAGACATTGCTGTTAAATAAGTCCTTACAACATCAAAAATAGTCAATTAAGTCACAAAATGTCAAAAAAAAAAGTCTTAGACAATAAAATATAAGTCACAAAAATAGTCAAATACATTTTTTGATAGTGGCTGGGTATATATGTATTATGGTTTGAGAAATGTGAATTGAGAAAATGAAGGAGGGTCGTGAGGGGAGGATTTACTTAAAACGTAAAGTTATTTCAGGATTTCTAAATTATACAAAATTAAACTTAATTATACACATACATGTGAAATTATAAATTTACGCTCGGGATGGGGATCCCTGCAGGATGGGGAGCATAGTCTCCATCCCACATTCCCGAACTACCGCACGGGGAAATTTTCCTTCCCGTCCCCATCTCCACGAGAAAAAAATCTCCAACCACATGACTCTAAATCCGGGAGTCCCTATCGGGAATCCCTACCTCCCCATCCCCATTACAATTCCTAAATGAATATGTCCCATAAAATATATAAGAGCATTGCTAGAGGCACAACAAAAAAATCAGTCAAAACAGTCAATAAATAGGAATTTGGACCACAATCACCCAACCCATTAAAAATATACTCATGATTAAAAGTGTTATTTGGACCATAAAATGTTAATTGAGTTTTGTTGGCTGTTTTGACTGAATTTTTATTGTGCCCTAAGTATTTGTAAATATATAACTACAATAACTAACAATCTTATATGTACTATAATTATTATTTTCCTCTAACATGGACTCGCCTTCACAGGCTAATTGAAGATGCATTTCATTCGGTTCATGTTCTTTCCGTTGCTTATGTTCTGTTATCTTACCACACCTTTGCATTCTCATCGAGCCGCATCAATGTATGCGGATATTATTTTATATATACATAGATACATTCATCTTTCAAAAGAAAATAATAATAATAGTAATAATAATAATAGCAGCTAGCTAGCATAATGAAGAACTTTTAATTTGATCATCAATCGAGATTGATAGATCCACAAAACTAGGGTCAACCATTAATGATGCACCCAAAATGAAGCCTTTGGAAGCGTCAAGAAGCCAGGCTCTTTCCAATATCTATTACCCAAAGAAAGGTTCACTTTAATATATTTTTGGATCACAAATACGTATAATATAAAATGTACGTATGTAGTAGCTAGTGTACATGCGTGTATGTGTGCATTGCTTGTTTGTTTCAATTTGCAAGATAGCGTTTAATAACAATTAATAGAGACACAGAGAGAGACAAGTCCTTTAATTTTATTTAAAACCAAAATGAATTCAGTGTTGGATTAGGCCACCCCCACCTATAGTCCATCTTCAAAGTACGGCACATTATATTGGTTGCAAGTTCAAGCCAAATTTAAAGCCCACCATTTGCACTCACTATTATTATTAGTATTATTAGGAGCATTGTTATTATGTTATATCCATAAAGAAAAAATAATCAAAATTGTCAATATGTTATGTAGAACATATATTACATATTGTGTGCATTATATATCACATATTATAAGAAAATATATTATGCATAATATATAATATACGTTATGCATATTACATATTATAAATAATTTATTAACTTTTTTTACTATTTTTATTGTACGTCAATCATTTCAGTATATTATTGCCTCTCATCACCCTCCCTGAATAGCATCATTTACCTGAAATATTTTGTGATCAACCCAAGTTTATATCGCCTTTCCTCACAATAAATAAAGTTGATATAACCAATAAAAAGAGAATATATCTTAAATAAAATTGATCGAATATATTTTTATGAGATAATAAATTCGAGCTCGTGTTCACACAATTTTATGAAAAATGATAGGTACATAATAAAAAATTATATAATATATAATTTCCATACACACTATTATATATATTAATGCATAGAAAAGCTGTGAATTTTAGCTTTTTATCTATATATACTTTGAAATGGTTAACCGGTTTTGAAAAATATAGATACATTTATTATATATGTCTATCTAGACCATATATTATGTAATAATCCCTTGCAAATTACATGTTGAACCTAACTTAAATTTATTACCCTTGAATTCAAAGGTGGTCATGGTCATGATCCACTTTAATTTATTTTCTAATCAAATAAAGAGGGCGATGGTTCTTATTTCTGCCTTGGAAGGCCCATATTGATCTCATAAATGAAAGGACGATATTACTATTTGGTCGTACTTATCCAATATACACCTTCATTCAAATAAAGAAGGTGGCATATGATGGTTTTGGCCTCTGGTGGGTCTCATTAAAGCTCCAACTCAATGACCATTAAGTGAAAGCAGCTTAGAATTTATTAAAATAACCAGAATCATCATCATCACTTCTGCATTCATACGATTATATCTTATCCCTTTATTTAATAATACTTTACCAAGGAACAAAAAATTGGTGGAGATAGAAGAAATCCACTCTGGAGGGGTTTTCTTTTCTTTTCTTTTAGTTGCTAGCCAGTTTTAAAATTAATTTACTGAAGGAATCTAAATTTACAAGCTTAGTTTGTACAGGTCAGGTTCTGATGAATCAACTGGTTAACTTTTAGTTTATGTTCCATTGAAGTCTTTGGTCGCCATTACAATCTATTTATGCAGTTAGGATTGATTTTAAACCTTCCTAAACAAATCAAATTAAATTATTACTGTTAGATGTACAATGTTCAGGGTGAATTTGGTTAAGGTAATTAAAAAAAAAAACAAATATTTATCATATGATGAATTTTATACAAAATATACATAAAATCTATCCGTAAAAATTTTGAACTTATTTTGTTATCCTCAACCAAATAAATGTCTCTAATTATACAATATTCCCCAATTCTAAAATTAAATATTTTTAATTTTTTCTTCTATTTTATATGTATCTTACCTTTTATTTTACATTTCATAATTTTAATTTGTATTTTTAATTTGTAATTTTATCTTCTGATTTTTTAATTATTTAAATATTAATATAAATGAATTATCATTTTAATATGTGTAGAATATTTAAAATAATTTATATCTTGAAATGAAAGAAGTAATTTTTTTACATTGACTTCAAAATATAACAAGTGGACATAAAATAGCCTCATATGTTGTTCCACTGCCGTATACTGCCATTCCACCATACAAAAGGCATGGAAAATAATAGTACATATTTTGTACAAGAGGGATAAGAGAGGATTGATGAGCAGAGAAAAGATTAAAAGAATAACAATAAACAACGTGTTTTATTTATTTCATGAGTAAGTCTATGAGTATATATATATAAACTTGATATGTATCTAAACCATTTTTTATAAAAAAAAGTTCTATTTATATAGATCTTTTTATTTCATACTAACATTTATTCTAAAATCCTTAAATTTTAATATTAATTTTCTCTTATTTATTATTGATGTTCTCTTTAGAGATTAAGCATATATATATATATATATATATATATATATATATATACTACAAACAGAGCAAATGCTAATCTTACTGAAATTCTGATCAGTACCCGATACTACCAAAAATTATGATTTGCCATGCCATTCTTGTACTTTCAGCAGCCTGCTGCATCACACGATAATCGCAACCACCAATCACGCAATCTTAATGTTCTTCTTTCTCTGCAGACCGAGACCTTCTTCAGCAGCATCCCACGCCTTTTGCAACAGTTCACATTCCATACAAGTAATTCATCTAGCCACAGAACCTTCACAAAATCCACACACACATACATAAAATTAAACTAACCCCCACTCCCATTCGCAGCCCTAACATCCAGCCACTCCACATCTTTATTTGGGAACCATCACCCTCTCACTTCTTCATTTTGCAGCTAGTAAATAGTACTCACTTTCTCCAAAAATAATAATTATCATTTTTTTAATCTGTATCTTATATGGGGGAGATTCATAAAAAAAATACAATAATGATATTTGTACATACACTTTCTCTTACATATCTTCTTTACTCACTTTATCACATTTGAATTTTGATGTGACATTACTCCATCACTTACACTTCTTTTCTCCACCATTGGATCAAAATGGATGTTTACTATACATACCAAAAGATATGTACCAATTATCGATACTAAAAAAAATAGTATTGTTATATTAATATTCATAAAATTGATATTTATAAATATTCATTTAAATTCAAAGGTCGAGAGTAAAATAAATAATTTGTAAGTAAGAGTCTTACAAAAATTAAAGGTGATAGATTAGATATATACACGACGCATGAGATAATAAAATGTTGAAATAATTTTATTGAAAAAAAAATCTTTCAGTTTGTAAAATTTTAATTAAAAAATCTTTTAACCACACAAATCTTACAACCAAAAGAAAAACAAGAGAAAAATTTCATATAGTGCTTGATAAATTGCTAATATATAGAATAAATATTATAATATTCAAATATATTTAAAAAATATAAGTTAATCTTTTAATTTGAAGAAAAGAGTAGCTACAGTACTTATTATCATAAATATTAGATAGTATATTCATGTTCATAACAAGATAGTAGTATATGACAAGAGATATATATATCAAGTCGTTTTAATTTGCACAAACTAATAAAATGTAAATGATCATGAGTTGATTAAGATCTAATTTAATTAATAGAAATATACTAAATGTAATAATAAAAAAAATAGATAAAGTTAGCGTCAACAAATTATTCCTGCATAAAAATAGAGCTCAAAAGTACCTAATGATGACTGCTAGGAGGATTGCAATAGTATAGTTGGAATATTTCAACAGAGCTGAAAGTGACAAGTGAGCATTTTTATCTTTTTATTTATTTATTTGTAATGAGTTGTTAATTTTTTAATTTTAATGAACTCAAGACCGATTAAAATAGTTAAAGTGGAGATAGATATGTCTTTTATCGATGAGATGATGAATTCAGAGGAAGAATGAGTTTGTCTATTTATAGTAAGAAGAAGCACATCATTTAAGGCATGTTTCATGAACCTATGCCACGTTGACAAAAAGCTCCAGATATGGAAAAATGGAAAAAATGCAGCCTTTTACAGCTGATTTTCTCACTTAACCAAATTTCATCATTCCTTGACTTAGACGTTTGGTTAGTTTTCAATTATTAAATTTATAATGGAGACATGTTTCTGCCTAACAAATAATGCTAGCTAGGGGTATATTCACAACAGCTCAACTAGTGTAAAAGTAATCCTAAATTAAAGTAATAAGTAATGATAGATGATAAATATTAAATAAGTAAAATTTCAAAATTAACCTTCTTTAAGAAGCACGACCATCTAACACAAAGTCCGTGACATTGAATACGGATTACAAGAAGTATTGCTAGAGTTTGACTTGATGCCTTTATTCAGGCATGATCATTCTATTATATATATATTTATCTTGTATTTGTAGTGAGGCAGAGAGCCAAAAAAGGATCTTTCGTGTATAATCCTGCATAATCTCGAATGTTATCAGTTCCGGTACGTAGACCAAATAATATAATGCAAGCAAAAGTAAGGATTTTGTTTTCCTTTGAGAATTAAGTTATCCAATTTGAGTTATGAGGTTGCGAATACGACGAATACGAGGAGTTAGTTTTTTTTTTAGAATTAGAAAGAAAAAAGAATAAGAAAAAAACTTAAATAACAGTCTAATTGATTTCATGATTTTATTGATCTATTTGGCCTTGACTTATGTGTTAATTATCAAAACCTAATGAAATTGAAATTTGATTATGTATAATATTAATATAAAGTAATTACAATTTTGTTGATATTTTTATTATTAATGAATTGCCATAATTATATTATATCTATGGAAAAATCTAGGTACACACTAAATCAGCAAAAACAACCAATAAACTGTATACGATATATAAATTTAATAGACATAACGTATATAACATATTATGCACGCACACCATATCACATGTTGTGCACAAGATACATCCACGATATATGATATATACTGTTTACAACATGTAATCTATTTTATGCATATTATATAATACTTGTGCATAATATACTAAAGTGAATCAATTGCAATGACTTCTACAATATAATTAGATAAATTTAGTCTCGATGCTTCTAATATCCCTTAAAAGTGCTGTGCAATTTACAATTACCAAAAAGAAATGGATTTAATGATTTCACACATTTTAGAAATCTAAAAACCTTATGAGCCCCAAACAAAATTTCCAATCGGAAAGGAATTAAAAATACACAAATGTTTGATGAACAACAAAAAATTAGTCAAAACAGTCAACAAAACTCATTTGACATTTTATGGTCAAAATAGCATTTTAATCATGAGTATATTTTTAATGGGTTGGATAAATGTGGCCTAAATTTCTATTGATTGACTGATTTGATTGATTTTTTAATATACCTATAGCAATATTCTTGAAAATAAATATGTAGATATTAGTGAATTACACACTTTACATCTCACATGCCATGTAAAAGATGTAGCACATAAACCACAATAATTTTGACAAAACAAAATAATCCTAAGGCTAATAAGGCAACTGAATATGGAAAAAAAAATATTAGATAGATAGAGCCCTGACTACATAGTACATATTCCATTATATTGCTCTCTCTCTCACTCTGCATCTCTGTTGCAGCATGGTCAAATCATGAATCAAATTCATTACTGAAAAGCATTAGTATATTATTTTTCTTTGATTTTTAATGGGTGAAATAATGTCTCCAAAAGTATCAATGGTCCCGTCATATGAACAAACAAACACAATGAGATCCTGTAATGTCTGTTGGATGATGGACATCTGTTGTAGTTTCCAAAGCAAGTGAAAACTTGGTCCCACGAAAAATGCATTCCAAACATTTTCTGTAATGTATGTAGTATATATTACATGCACCATTATTTGCTCTTGCCTAGCTACAAGGTTCAGATTCAGATGGAGGAGATGCTAGCGGCTACACATACCTGCTACAAGCAACCTCAGAAAATTAAACCTGAGATTATAAAAATTTCATCTAATAATGAGGGGTAAGGTAATGCATGCTGTGTTACACTTGACTTGATATTATTAATTAATTAAATTTGCATTGCTGCATAATTACTGTATTTTAAATGATGGTATTAAATTTTGTTGGTGGGGTTGGAATTTTAAATAATAGGGGTTAAGCCTTAAAAGCCGTTGGGGGTATATTTTATATTTTCTTTTCTTTTCTTTTTCGATCTTGTGGTGTTGGGTCTGAGAGAGCCTTAAAACTTAAAACACCGACTCTTCTCTCCCTAAAGAATTAAGAGCAATGAATGAAGAAAGGCCCTCCCTTCTGCACTTTGTAATTGCAATATTTACTGCAAATTTCCCATTCCTGCATACTTCTTGGGATTTTTCCAAACAATTAATACATTTCCTGGCCTCAATTTACACTCTTCTTCTACTCAATACTCTTCAATTCCATTCAATTCCATCACCCCCTCCTTCTCTCTCCTCTCTCTCTCTCCCTCTCTCTCTCTCTCTAACACACCCTATACCCTCCACCTCTCTCCCTCAATTAAATTAAGCTTTAAATCACTCCCTCCCCCCCTTCAATTTTCCCTTATATAATATGGCCTCTGAAGGTCCATTTTTGCTACACCGATCACTTTTCTGCAGCCGGAGGAGCTTCTTATTCATTCTCCTTCTTCCTCTTCTTCTTTTCTTTCTCACCTCTAAAAAAATCAAGTGAGTCGTCATCATCACCCCCTTTTCTTCTTCTTCCTCTTTTTATTTATTTGTTTATTTTTCTTTTATTCTTTTTCTTGCAAAACCGCATGTGTTGTGCTATATGGTGATTGGCTCTATCAGACTACCTTTTTGGGGTCACGGAATTGGACTCTTTTTTCCTTCTCCTTTTTTATATCCTTTTTGCGGCTAATATTTGCTTTTGTGTTCTAAAAAACAGGGGAAAACAGGGGAAGGAACCATGAGTCGCAGGAATGGAAGCGGTCCAAAGCTTGACCTGAAGCTGAACCTGTCTCCGCCGCGTGCAGGGCGGAGGATTGAGTCTCCGACGAGGTCTGCGACGGCATCTCCAACGTCGCCGCCGAGCTCCTGCGTTTCCTCTGAGCTGAACCAAGAGGACAACAACGTGAGATACTCCAACAGCCCTGAAGCCACGTCGATGGTTCTGGTAGGTTGTCCTCGCTGCCTCATGTACGTGATGCTCTCCGAGGATGACCCCAAGTGCCCAAAGTGCAAGAGCACCGTCTTGCTCGATTTCCTCCATGACAACAACAACAACAACCACAACAACGTTAGGAAGAATTAGAGTTTTTAGGGTCCCCTGTTTTCTTGCTCTGTTTTCCTCTGTCTCGTATCATCGCTAGTAGTAGGACATATTATTATATTCCCTTTAGAATTTTAATCCTAGGATTCTGCTTTTGGACATCCTTTTCTTTTATCCCTTTAACTATTTAAGCTATTTTCTACCTCTGTATGATGATGAGTAGTGCTACGTGCGCTCCACTTTTAACCTTCTTTCCTCCTAAATTCACTGAGGGAATCCCAACAATTTTGCCAAAGCAGGGGATGCAGAGACAGAGAGAGACAAAGAGTGGAGCGTAAATAGCACTATTCTTATTATTATTATCATTATTATTATTATATATAGAAAGGATGCTACTGGGGCTGGTTTCAGATTTAGCAGCAGAAAAAAAAGAAAAAAAGTGTAATAGGGCTAATCCTCATGTGCCCCCCTTTGTAGTTTGCTTATTGGAATTTTAGGTGAAATCAGTCTTAGCTATCCTTGAACCTCCTCCTTAATTTTCTCTCTTTATAAATTGATGATAACTATTAAAATTATGAACATCACTCACTGTTTCATCCAAGCAGCCACCATAAAAGGCAGAGAGAGGCCAATGAAAAATAGCAGAAACAGAAGTTTTCTCAGTATGACAGAGTGTATGTAGATCCTCTGTACCTAGGTTAGCAGTTACAAATGCTTTGTAAAGGCCCACCTAACCACTGTTTAAAATTTACAGGTCAATCTACCACTCATCATATGCTTGATGTATCAGTTCAGTTTTTCAACCAAAAAATTAAAAAAAAAATGATTTTGAAAAAAGAAAACTAAGAATGCGTGTAGCCGTGTAAGTTGAAATTTGTAGTGCGGCAACTAATGGTAGAAGATAAATGTGCTAGTTGACTTTCTTATAGATTGCATGCTTAACAATTTAGGATAGTATCTAATATCTTATACCTAATATTTATATCATCATGGAAAAAATTCAGTTTTCTAATTTCATTCAGATTCCCTGACATGATCCGAGGTAGTCAATGGGAGGTTTTGCCTATAAATGGCTACTATTAGTAGTATAAAGAAAAAGTTGATAGTAATTCCAACTCCTTTGTAACAAGTTTTCAAGCATCCACGAGTATAATGAGAGCAATATAATGATAATGTAATGTAATGTCGTGTAGCATAAGAAAATTGTTATTGTGGGTTAGGAAGAGAAAGGGTAAAGTAAGGATGAGTGAATTAAGGAGTGGTAGAGGGTGGGTTGGGTAGTTCCGAGCATTGAAATAAAAATGGCCTTTCTATTAAGACCATTTAAATCACATAAATGCAAGAGTAATTGAGACGGTTGAGAATAATAATAAGAGAGATACTAGTATATTACGTCAGATTATAAATGCCCACCTTTTTCAATGTTCATCTTCTTTTTTATCTTTTTTTAAATCTTCTTTGTAGTATTTGTCACTAATTTCTATCTCAACCAAAATTGCATTGTGTTTGTTTGCCTACAAAACCATTTCTGCTTTCGCTTGCTGCCCCCATTTTCCAATTCATCTCTCTAATTGAATTCATTTCCTTTCAATATTCTTTAAATAAGATACATTCAAACACCATAAATTGCACCACCTAAGACTATTATTGTATTGTCAGTTTCTCAGTAAATTGACATTGAAGGTGTAGTGACGAGTGTTTGATGATGATGAATTATAACCATTAGATTGTAAACCTCCAAACAAAATCAACGCATATACTAGCAGTACTCTTACTGCTGTATGATGTGAGAGCGATTTTATTGACCAAATCTTATTTTTCTTTATGCAAATCTTAAACCTTAAATTTGTAAATGTGCATTTCAAAAAGTACCACATATATATATATATATATATATATATATATATATATATATATATATAAGAATAATGTGTCTCATCAATAAAATAAAGGCATTAGCAACAAGGTACACATCTCATCAAATTAGAAAGAGATCGCTCATCAAGATGAGGGGCCAGTGACTCCAAAACCAAACCACAAAAAGGAAAACCCTTAAAAAGAAACTAACGCGTGGGAGGGATCAAACACTTGCTGCTAGAATAAAAAAAACTATAGTTATTAGTTACGATGCAACTCTTTATTATGAATAATTAAGATCATAATTAGACGTTAAGATAAGATTTGACTTTGACTCCATAAGGCAGAATGCTTACTCACAATCAATATAAAATATCGTAATAATAAACTTTAGATTATGAAAAGTACGTAATATTAACGTGCTAAAATTATAATTTGCTTGCAAATAGTGGTTTAATCCATGAGATCGCAGGAAATTAACTTATAGTTTTTGGCATAATCTAAGGATCACTAGAATGGCCTAAGATGAAGTGCAATAAAACACTTTCCTCTCCATGACACCCAGCCTGCAACCAAAACAGAAGCTCACTATAAATGTTACATAAATTTTGAATAAATGCATAAGCAAATTTTACAAGAGTACCAACAAGGCATCACTTCATCCATCGGTAGATCTGACACATCATATTTATTATTAAGCATGAAAACAAGTTAAGAGTCAAATTTTCATGATAGCTAGTTAAATTGTCCATTAAATGCGTGGTTTGAATTGAATCATACAGTAGTAGCATAAATTATTTCATGTGAACGATCAAGATTGGTTAGAGAGACTTTAGATCATTGACACTAGTACTCTTCTCCAAATGAATCAAATTCCTCATAAGAATCATGGTGGAAAAAATTGCTTATATTTCTTTTAAAGGCAATTTACCTTGGACACGAAATTTGTGACCACATATGTTTCAACCAAAATGTGTCAATTTCAATTTTCTGTACATAACTGAACAATATAGAAAAAGTTTGACAAGAGCAACAGTGCAACACAAAAGTAATAATAATAATAATAACAAAATTAATACTTAAGCTGAAATATACCCTAACATTTTGTACGACAAAACATAATGACATCATTTGATCCATATAATTTATCTCACTTGATGAGATAAGATTGTTATTGTTGTTGTTTGGCCAAAATATAATGGTGAGAGAATTCAGTAAGACAATGACTTACTTCGGAACCTGGGTGTGTTTTGCAGGAAACAGCCCAACGCGGTACAAAAACCAATCTACCAATAATGTTCGAACCTAGATTATATTATAAGTTTATAACTCAATAGCTGACAGCAGTAAATTAAAATAATCTATTCTTGATATTTCTATTCCTGAATAAAGTTATATGTATTAATACGCATTAAAAAAAAGGTGTATGTATTGATTGGTAAATACTTTTTCAGTAGTACGGTTGAATAATTATTGGCCTTTTATTGATGTATATTGACACACAAGCACACAAGGGATCGAATATATTGAAAAAATAACAATAATTTATTGGTTACATGAATAGAAAAACAATTATTATTTTTTTTGTTGCCCACGGTGTCCGGAGCGAACTAATCCGTCGTCCCGGGTCGCGTACCTGGGAATGACAGGTGAGGCTCCCAACAAGGATTTTTTCCATCCACAAGGCTCGAACCCGAGACCTTGCTTAAGGGACAACAAGCCGCTTACCACTTGTGCCAATCCTTGTCGGTAAGAAAAACAATTATTATTAACAGTCTCGTTCCCGTATATTGACTTACTGAGTTAAACATTTGGTTCTTCAAAGAAATATTTTTTCAAATGGCCCGAAAGGTTTCGAACAAATATTTTTGATCAAATAGCCTAAAAGGTTTCAATCAAATGCCTTTTACTAATGGCCCAAAAGGATCCAAATAAATGTTTTGATCAAATGGCCCAAAAGGTTATAACATATATCAGTGTTGATTAGCACAATAAAGGAGGCCCCTTTTCCATTCCTTGGGAAACATAGCTTAAAAGCAAGGGGAAAGTGTGGGTTTCCCGCCATTTCAAAATCTAAATGTACCAGAAAAATATTGAGGTCTAATGAAATGAGGATAGCAACCAAAAAGGGTTAATTTGTAACAACAGCCTTAGAAACACATTTTAGCGAATTTTTTTTACTTCCTATGCATATTTTGTTTCCTACTACTGACTTACTTGATCGGAATACATACGTCTCTTTCATTCATTCTTTTTTCTTTTTTATTTTAATCCCATTTTTGGAAAAAATTAACACTCCACCAAACAAACTAACACCTCTAACGGTAAAGACTAACAACGTGATTATAACTATAATAATAATAATAATAATCTATTACAACTTATAAAGGGAATTCCAAAAAAAATTAGTTACATTTTCATCTCTATAAATAAATTAAATAAAAAATTAAAAAAGAATTAAAAAATTAAAAAGTAACTACTATTTGTTACTTCTACTGTTCAAATTGAATCACAAGAATTTTTTATATATAATAAAATAGAATGTTATATACTTTAAAATATAAGATATCACAACTTTTTGGATAGTTTTATAAAATAAAGACTATAACCTTTAAAATATTGAATCATATGAATTTTTTACTTATAGTAGTAATTAAAGGCTATATACATTTAAATGTGAAATATCACTATTTTTTTGGTTTTATAGCCTTAAAAATTTTGAATTATATTAATATTTCACATATAGTAGAAATTGAAGGCTATATATATACTTTAAGATGTGAGAGTTTAATATTTTTTTTATTGTATTATAAAATAAATACTATAGACTTTAAAATAGTGAATAACATAAATTTTTTATGTATAGTAGAAATTGAAGGCTATATACTTTAAAATGTGAGATTTCACTATTTTTTTATACACTATAAATAAAAACTACAACCTTTAAAATATTGAATTACACGAATTTTTCATATATAATAGAAATTGAAGGCTATATACTTTAAAATGTGACATTTCACAAACTTTTTGTTATTGTATATATATTATAAAATAAAGACTATAGCCTTTAAAATATTGAATTACATGAATTTTTAACTTATAGTAGAAATTGAAGACTATATATACTTTAAAATGTTAGATTTCAAACTTTTTTAATTATATTATAAAATAAAGACTATAACCTTTAAAATATTGAATAATATAAAATTTTCACATATAGCATAAATTGAAGGTTATATATATATATATATATACTTTAAAATATGAGATTTAACAAAAAATTTTTGGTTTTATTATAAAAGAAAGACTATGACCTTTAAAATATTGAATCACATGAATTTTATACATATAGTAAAAATTGAAGTCTATATACTTTAAAATATGAGATTTCACAATTTTGTTGGTTATATTATAAAATAATGACTATAGCCTTTAAAATATTGAATCATATGTAAATTTTTCACATATAGAACAAATTGAATGCTATATACTTTAAAATTTGATATTTCACAACTTTTTTAGTTTTATTATAAAATAAAGACTATAGCCTTTAAAATATTGAATTACATGAATTTTTCACATATAGTAGAACTTGAAGGTTATATACTTTAAAATGTGAGAATTTACTATTTTTTTATGTATTAAAAATAAATATTATTATAGTCTTTAAAATATTGAATCACGTGAATTTTTCACATATAGTTAAAATTAAAGGCTATTTACTTTAAAATGTGAGGTTTCACAATTTTTTGGATACACAATAAAATAAAGACTATAGTCTTTAAAATATTGAATCACATGCATTTTTTACCTATAGTAGAAAATGAAGGTTATATAATTTAAAATGTGATATTTCTCAATTTTTTTGGTTGTATTATAAAATAAAGATTATAGCATTTGTAATATTAAATCACATGAATTTTTCACATATAGTAGAAATTGAAGAATTTATACTTTTAAATGTGAGAATTCACAATTTTTTTGTTGTATTATAACAGAAAGACAAAAGCCATTAAAATATTGAATAACATGAATTTTTCACGTCTAGTCGACTTGACAGGCGCAAAAAAGAAAAATGTTAAGAAAAATGTTATGTGTACAGTTAAAATTGTACGAACAATTATATCCACTGTTGTATTATAATAAAAAATTATAAACTAATGTAATCTGACGGTGGATATAATTGTTGTATAATTTTTATTGTACATTTAGCATGAAAGTCAATTGGTGTATATGATATTTATCCTTTATTTTTTAAATCTTCTGAGGATTACTAGCTATAGAATTCAATAATGAATGAAATATAAGTTTTTGTGTGCTTTTGGAGAAAGATTTAGATTAGATGTACGTGAAACAAAAAATCTCTTATAATGTGTATCTAAGAATATTTCTGAAGATACTTAAAAGATAAGCTTTTCATAACTGAATATAGTTATGGAAGTGAATGAAGTCTTTTTGAGGGTTATTTTTAATTTAATTAGTTATTAGTCTAATATGTTCAGTTTATGAGCTAATCTATCGAGCTTGAGTAAAATACTTGAGTGCGTTTATCAAATGAGACCTTCTAACTTGAGTTTAAGTAGATATAAATTAGTTTGTTTAATATAACTATTTTTGCTCAATTTATTTAAATATTTCTTGTGGTTATCTTTTGAAATCATTTGGAAGAATAAAATAAGATGGAAATAAATTAATTTATAAATCAAACTTTTTGTTTGAAATTGAAAAAATAGGAAATAAATTGATTCGAAATTCTGTTGAATTTCATTATCTTAATTTTGGAATCCTTTAATTGTTTTCATAAGATTCGGATAAAAATGAGTTGATTTTAAAAGTTAAATACAAACCAAATTAATTCATTTTTTAAATATGGTATTTAATTTAAGCATAAAAATTAGATTTTTAAATCATTTCATTTTTTTCCCTCCAAACATAGTTTTTAATTTATAATTCAGATCAAATCAATTTATTTTTTCATATTCTCTTTTACTCCAAACACATTCATAAATCTTTTCTAGTATATGCTATATATATAATAAATGTAGCAAAAAAATTATATTGTACATTTATAAAATTGAATTTAATTTTAATATATTGATAACATGAAATATTTAACCATATCATTCAATGATTTTCTTTATTTATTTGTATGCTATTTAAGATGATAAATATCAAAATCAATTATATTTTTCAATATGATGATAGATAATTAAATAATAATATAAGCTCTTTTGCATTATCTGAAATAAAAAGTAAAAGTTAATGTATCAGTATGAAAAAATGGACATTATTATAAAACATACCAAAATATCTTAAGATTTCCCTTATTTTCTCATTAAGTATATATATATATATATATATAATATATATATATATATATATATATCTTTAACCAGTACCAGACTTACTAAAAAAAGGTGAAGTTTAAAGCGAACAAACTTTCAAAAATCCAAATAAAATGGCAAAATATCTGGTAGTCTGGTAAATATTAATCTTCTTCCCTAATGAGGCAAACTAACTTTCGCAATCGAAATAAAATGGCAAAAGTAGTATTATTGTTCTTGCAATCTTCCCCAAATCAATCTTAAAAATTTAATGGGCGGGAAGCTCTTTAATTTTTTCAATCATGAACCTTAGCTTCTTCTATAAATAAAACAGTAGGCGTTACCTTCTCCAGTCAGTGATTCCACCGCAAACACGATCACATCAAACAAAACAAAAACCCAATCCTGAAACGTACGAAGCCCTAGCTAGGGAGTAGTGTGACTGCGCGATGAGCTCCAACCCATTAATCCCATCCGACCTGATCCTCATTCCAAACCTTGATTCTGATGAGGAAACGCAATCCCTCTTACCAAACACAAACACACACACACTGACCCCAATTTCCCTAGCAAGCACCACTAATACTATAAATACACAAGTAGCGATCCATGACCCTCAGATTGCTCTAAAACCCTCACCGATGGACGTCGTCATCAGATCAGTCTGGTACTACAACCTCGACTCTGAGTTCCAGATCATCCGATCCTTGATTGATTCCTACCCCATCATTTCCATGGACACCGAGTTCCCCGGTGTACTCGTACGCCCCAACCAAATCGCCGCCGCCGACAACTCCAACTCCAACTCCAACTCCAATTCCGGCAGCACGCGCAACCCCCCTGCTCTCTACAATTACGCTGCGCTGAAAGCCAACGTGGACCGGCTGAAACTGATCCAGATCGGGCTGACTCTGTCCGACAAGAACGGCAACCTCCCGACTCTTGGGGGCAACTGCTCCTACATCTGGGAGTTCAACTTCTGCGACTTCGACATAAGGCGTGACCTGCACGCCGCCGACTCCGTGGAGCTGCTCCGCCGGCAGGGGATGGACTTCGAGATCAACAGCGGATTCGGGATCGAGTCGGTGAAGTTCGCTGAGCTGATGATGTCATCGGGGCTGATCTGCAACGACGCCGTTACCTGGGTGACGTTCCACAGCGGGTACGACTTCGGGTACCTGGTGAAGATGCTGACGTGGCGGGAGTTGCCGGAGAAGCTGGGGGATTTTGTGGAGCTGGTGAAGGTGTACTGTGGGGAGAGGGTTTTCGACGTGAAGCACTTGCTGAGGTTCTGCGGGGGGCTGCACGGCGGGCTGGAGAAGGTGTGCAAGTCGCTCAACGTGGAGAGGCTTGTTGGGCAGAGCCACCAGGCTGGGTCCGATAGCTTGCTTACTCTCCACGCTTTCCAGACCATTAGGGCCTTTTTCTTTGCTGATGTTGATTCTGATATCGACAAGTTCGCTGGTGTCCTCTATGGCTTAGAGATTGACTGACTAGATACATATATTAGACATCTCTCTCGATTCATTGATTCCTATAGCTAGCTAGGATGCGGAATAATATATGATTCATTGTATTTTATTCTTTTATTTTATTATGTATGGGAATACAATAACTGTCCACCCATCCGTGATTAGTAATTAAACTAGCTATTCACTGACCTATCTGATCCATGTTGAAACTTGCAATTATTCTCCTTCGCTTCCATGAATATGTATGTATGTACGTCATCAACTTATCATGTGATCCTCTTTTCAGAATTCAAGCTATTGCATTATATTGGGTGGGAACTGGAAATCTCACCCGCATTATATATAATTTTGAATTGCCACTTTATATAGTCCTCAAATTAAAGCAAACTTTATGCATTTTTGGAGGATAAGAGCATCGTTTGTTGCCAGGTTTTCATGAATCATGGAATATTTGTGGCTATTGAGAGCAGGGGGACGACACATTGATTTGGCACAGTGCTTGAGAAATACTGAACTTACTCTTTGTGCCATATATACTAATTACGGAGGCAATGTCATTATTATATGAGTTAGTTTACCTTATAAAACAGGGTTTGCAAACTACTTCCTTTTGTTTATGTTTATCTCTGTGTTGTGCTGTGCCTCGGTAATGATTAAACAAGCGATATCTTATATTTATCATCAAAATTCACAGTGTCTGATTGTACTAAACTTGTGAGTTTCAGCAGTTCAATGATCGATTGATTATAAAGATTATAAAGTTTTAGTACATCTTAACACCAAGGAATACACCGTGACATAAGTATGATGATAAATTTGTGCAGACAATATAATCAATGCTCATAAATTGGTATCCAAAGATGTCAGAGAATGTTTGTTATGCTTGGACTCTGCATGCTATGTATGTTTTTGAGGATTAAGCTAATTTATACAGATAGAGTTTTTGCACGTGTGATTAAATACTAGCACTGCAATAGTGGAGGGTCCTTGTTTGTGACTGATTTTATTGCCTTCATAAGCAGAGAATCAGAGCAGTTATGGAAGGGGGTTTGTTTATTTATTTGGTGGCTCCACTTGTATGAACTTGAGGAGCCTCTTGTCCATCTCAGAGGTAGCAATAGCATAGGTAGATTAAGATTTGCTGTGACATTGCCTTACACGCATGCATATATATAGGTACTATATACTGAAAGAATGGATTCAAAATGGCAAGAGCAATTATCTGATGGTGTCTATTTCAGTGTGGGTCAACATGTCATAATCCTGCTCTTCCTCAACCCGGCCTGATGGTTCATGGATAGTGATTGTGTCCAATATCATGACTCTTACCTTGCTTCATCCACTTGTATGCGGTCCACCTTTTTATCCTTCCCCATTGCATTTGTTCCTTTTTAATCAATGACTACCAGGTATGGTATGTGCCATGTTCAATTGGTATTTATATATATATATATATATTATATATATATGGCAAATCTGTAATAATTTATCTGCAATTAATATATTTTACTTAATTAGATTATTTTAGATTCATTCTCAGGAATAATAGAATATATATAGAAGACGGTTTATTATCAGTCAAGAGGAGATAAAACACTGAATTTCAAATAATATATATGGAAGAATTGAAGTATAATAATTAAAAACAAATAATTTGGAATAAAGTACCAAAGGAATGCAATATTAAATAGGCCCTCTAAAGTTGCCAATACATTCCACGTAACCAGAAAAGTTTTGCTTGTTGGTGGTGGGGCTGGGGAATCTAAATGTGTCTCTACTTTAGTGTTTTGATTGCAATTGTGGATGACACTCCAAATCCGAAGGGATAATATATTAGTCATTTCCTTGGTTGCAGGGGCTGGGATTGGAATGAAACAAAAAGTTGCCATGCGTTGGGACAATCCTATAACCCAATCAAAATACTATCTAGCATGGGCTAGCTTTAAGGTCCCGCCATTCAATTCATTCATATATACACTTGAAATAATAAATGGCAGTAGCTAGCTAGCAAGTACTAAAACCATGCATGTTCATTCAGGCTTCAGCTAAACCTCAACACAATTTCATGCTAGCTAGCTAGCTAGCTAGCTACGGTCAACACTCAACACCATAAATGCAATTTGATCTTATTGACTTAAACTCTTGAATTGACTACAGAATAGAGGTACAACACTTGAACCTTTTTGAATGTGACCACCAGTGTTTGGGGGGCCAATATATGTATGAACCAAAATAAAATAAAAAGTGAGGCCTCTTGCGAAGGCATCCATCCACTCACATAGTCAGTCTATATGTATATATATCCTAATTTCCCAGTTGTATGTATGAATGTCTCCATCTGCCATTTGGAACCTTTATCGTGAGGCACGTGAAGAGTCATCCATATTAACATGTTACACATGAATATGCATCCCCACATACCCCGTGCATTATTAATTATAACTATCATATTTACAAAACACTAATGTTAATGTTTGTAATGGCATTTGTGTTAGCTCCAAATCCAAATTAAATGTTAGAACTTGGAATTAACACCCGTCGTCCTTCCCGTGCAATAAAAGTAACGTTGTTGACCAATATAATGTAGCAGGTTAGCGTTAAGTGAGTGCCTTGTGTTGCATTGAATGTGGTTGTTTGTTGATGGTGTATTTTTTACTCTACATATATACAGTAGTAAGTATCTCTGTTGGCCGAGGTTATTAGTGAATAATATATACATACATACTACTAGTAGTAATATAGGTGAGCAATTTAATAAAGAGGAGCGTAATCTAGTTGAATAATACTACTCAGTAGTAGCACGTTAGTTATCAATGCTGGAAGCTTAATATTTGATAAATCAATCAAAAATATTTTTAGTCTGATAGATGCACTCCTCAACCACAATTTATTTTTTTTACTGGACCAACGGTATCTCCCAGCCCGATAGGTCAAGGTCTAATCCGTCGCAGTGTGGAGCTCCATTTAAGGGTTTAACCGCTGACCAACGGGTTGCTGCATACACAAAGCGGGGATCGAACCCCGACCCTTGCTTAAGCGGCCAAGTAAGCTAACTACTTTACCAACCCAAGTTGGTTAACCACAATGTATTTTATTACAGTATTATTATTACTCATTATCGAAGAAAAGAGCAAATACCCATAAAACTATATATATATAAAAAAATTAAATTTTATCCACAGATGGTGTGTAACTCTTTTACACAATTATTTAATTATGTGCTGTCACATAAGTTATGATTATGTTTTCTCTCTTTCATTATAAAAAAAAATCATACAGATAAAATATTTTAATTGAATAATAGTGTAAAATGTCTTTACATTTTAAGTTATCAAAATTAAATTCAAAAAATAAAATACAAATCAAGAGTTACTTAAGCGCAATATATGGATATGGAAAGAAAATTGGTTTATGTGGAAAACGAGGGCTATAGTAATACTGAGCTTTGAAAAAAGCGGAGCAAACTAAGTTGGCATAGTTATGTTTAAAAAGAAAATTGGATGAAATTTTGTGAATTTGTTGTACAAATATGAATTAGTATTTTTATATGTATAATGAAATATAGTTAAATTAGTCAATAAATAAAATTTTAGATCATAATTATTTTATTCATTAAAATTTTAATGATTATTTAAAAAAAAGAACAAAATGAGTTTATAGCTATATTGACTAATTTATCATTTTATATAAAACATTATTAAACATACAAAATAGATGTAAAAATATTATTTCTCTTGTCCAAATTTATAAAAATAAAATAAAAATTGAAGGTAGTGAAGTGACCCCAGTCCAAATTGTCCCTACCATTCATTTAAGTAAAATGCTATTTGTACATATAATGATACACATTCATCTATTTTTCACCAATTTAAAAAGTTGGTAACTTTTATGAATATAGTATTGTTAGGGGTACAATAAAAAACCAGCCAAAACAGCCAACAAATAGAAATTTGGATTATAATCACTCATCTCATTAAAAATATATTCATGATTAAAATGTTATTTGAATAATAAAATGATAAATGAGTTTTGTTGGCTGTTTTGACTGATTTTTTTTTTTTCCCAAACTATAAATATGTTGACAACTTACCAACATTTTTATAAAAATTGTCAATTTTTAAATGAGTAAAAAAAATAAGCAAATAACACTATTATACTACAAATACTATTCCTCTTCATTTAAAATCTTCCGTTTCCCCTCTACTGCCCATAGCCACATCTGACTTCCCATCAATGCCCCTCCCCTCCCTCCTCTTAACTCCCATCTCCAACTCTCACTTGAACCCACATTTCTCTTCTCTCTCTCTCTCTAACATTATATTTTCTTTTTCTTTTTCTTTAAAACAGAGAAATCAAATGGGCAAGAAAATGAAGCTTCTTCCCTCTCTTCTCAAGAACACAGAAATCAAAAAGTCCTCATCTTGGCCTTGGCCATCATGTAACCAACCCAAAACCCTCTCTTTCAGAGCCAACAACAACGACAACAACATCATCTTCACACCCTACTTGGATTCCTCCACACCCATGGAATCCTTTTTCACTGATGACTACTCTGTTCTTAGCTTCTCAACCAATGCCTCTGCCTCTGCCTCTGAGGATCACTCATCAATCGAGACCGTGATTGATGGGTTGCGCTCCGGCGACCGTCTGTTCTTCCAAGCAGAGGAAACGAGTTCAATCTTAGAGTCTTCATCCTCCAAAACAGCAGAAACAAAAAGCTTGCCAGCATTCAAAGACAGTGTTGTTCTTTCCTTGGATTCTCAGGACCCTTACGTTGACTTTCGAAAGTCGATGGAGGAGATGGTGGAGGCTCACGGTGTTAAGGACTGGGAAGGTCTCGAGGAGCTTCTCTGTTGGTACTTGAGGGTCAATGGGAAGAGCAATCATGGTTATATTGTTGGTGCTTTCGTTGATCTGTTGCTCTCTCTTGCACTCGCCTCTGTTTCTGCCTCTGCCTCTGCCTCTGCTTCAACTTCTTCTTCTACTAGTTCCTCTTCCTATTCCCCTTCTTCTCCTTTGTCCTTTTATAGTTCCTCTATGTCTTCCTCTTGTAGCACTCGTTGTGTTTCCTGTTTGGAGGATGAGGTCGTTGATAATGATACTCGTACTACTACTCCTAGTTCTTCTTCTTCTTCTGCTTCCTTGTTGGAACAAGTTAAGGAGCAGAGTAAAATTCATGATGAGGCTTCATCTTCTTCCTCTTCACCGAATTAAAGCTCATGGGAATCGAAATGTTATTGTATGTATACCAATCAAGTAATGTATAAGAAACATCTTATTTCATTTTATTTCTGGTTTTGTTTGTGACTTTCATATACCCTTCTCTTATTTCTATTATTTGACCCTTTTAAGATGATGAGGAGCTTTTTTGAAGTGAGGATATGGAAGATCAATTATCATTTGATTATTTTGTAAACAGAAAATATTTAGTATACACCTAAAGTAGTTAATATTTAGTCATCATTTATTCTTATTATTGAGTGATAAGAATTTGGTTAATTATAAGAGTTAAATTAATATTAAAATTCAATAATAAAAATAAATGACAACTAAATATTGATAATAAATATTTGTATAATAAATATGATTTAATTTTCATCCACTGAGTGTACCATTTTTTTACACAGTCATCCAATCATGTGCTGTCACGTCAACCATGATTGTATTTTCTCTCTTCCACTACTTAAAAAGTCATAAAAAATCAAAATTAAAATCAAATAAATATTTCACGTTTATATGACTCACTACACTTAGTGGAAGTTATCAATCTCAAATGATGATTGAGACTCAATTATCTCATTTTAGAGGAGCCAACTTAACTAGGAGTTGATGGTGGGTCACACGTGGGAAGGGAATGCATCCGTGCGATCTATATATTTTTCCCATATGGGAAGAAGAAGACATGAGAGAGGAAGTTCCTACTTTTGTCTTAATTATTATTTAAGTAAAATCATTACTCTCATGAATCTATGTATATTTGTGGCTAAATGACACCGAATCCTCTATAGCTTTCACTAGGATAGACAGTCACACTTTCTTACTCAATGTGAGCATAGTTTTACTCAGCAAACATGAAGTTGTTTGTGGCAATTAATAAATGTACACAATAACATGAGCGTAGTACAAGACAATGAGGATAGCTTGTTAGGTTAGTGCTTTTGCTTCAACGGCATTGTTTTATTTATGACATTCATCACACTTCCATGCTCATGCCGGTAACTTGTACCTGTTGCGTAAATGTTAATTTTGGCAAAATTGTGCAAAGTTTAGCCAAGTTGCACTAGACATGAGAAAACATAATAACTAATTTGATGAATGAATGAATATAATATATAACAATAATCCTTGTCGTACAATAAAAATACATCCAACAAACATCCAAAGTGTGTTATACATAAGACATAATGTATGTTATACGTAGGTGTGTTATACATATAGCACATAGTACATCTTATATATAGCACACTTTGGATGCTCGTTTGACGTATTTCTATTGTATGACAAATATTATTATTGTAATATATAATATATAGTCATTGAATATACATTTTTAATGTTATTAATTAAAGAAACAGTATAATGAATCCAGTGCATCCAACACACGTGTATTTGGCCCGCTTGAGGGATATCAGCCATTGGATACGTTCCAATTGGATTAATCAAAACTATGGTGGAGAGGGAGATCAGAGCCGTTAGTTTTGAATTGGGGAAGTCATTATCAATTGATGTATACAATCCAGGGCAGAATTTTGGCGTGGTCCTGCTAAACTCGTATATATCCTGTGCACCTGCACCAAGCTCAAATATATATTAATTAGTATATATCATATCATGGTATTGGACCATAAATTCAAAAATAATAAAAATAAAAAAAGCAAAAATGTTTGTACATGTTTATCTATATAAATCATAATATATCGTATATCATATATGATATATGCTCTTGTATTGTGCATGTGCACATTTTGGAATATAATTTTTGTTTTCAAGAATCTAACTTTAGCTGCCTGCAAGATTTTAAGAAAATAACAAAAAACTGCCATTCTTTGCAAAAGCCAGCCAAAATTGCTGTCCAGATTTAAGTTGTGTATTTGAAATTTTTATATTATATAGCACAATATATTAATTATTGTCCTTTTATTTCTTTTTGTTTCCTTTAACTTGGTAGGACACCTTATCCCTGATACTACCACCTTAGAGCACAACAGAAATTGAATCATTGTCATTCACTTTCAAGGATACTAGTGGTTGTTGGAAAAAACAAGAGAGGCGACATGTTTTTTAGAGTATAATTATATAATTATATATATGTGAAGAGAATATCATGTACTCACTCAATCTATGGTCCCTGAGGAATTAATAGAAACAATGAAATGATATTTTGCCAAATCCTGCCACTACGAGTCCCTCTCCATATATCCTCCCACGAAATTGTGTAAGCAATATAAATAAAGAACGCCAATTCGCCATTAATTATTGAGTTTCGTATATGCATAGATAATTAGATATGTATGTATTTTAATTTAATTAGATGCAAGTTAGAGTTGGGCATAATTAATAATGATATAACGTGCCGTGAGCTAAAAACATTTATTTACTTTAAAAATGTCACTTCAAATACTTTATCATACCACAACATATTTATCGTTTATGGTTAATTGGGATTTTAAAAAGAGAGGACTTTGTCTCAAGCTCGAACAATGAGAATAGAGTTGGGACCAATCTTGGTGCTCTCGTTCGAAATGATACTAATAATATGTTACTATTCCAAATTCTGTCCTGTATCTCAAGTTACACATCCCACAAAGATCAAAATTAAAGAAGGAATTTTTTTAAGCATAGATTCCTCGCCGATGATTCTGTCTGGCACCGAAGCTTCCAAACCTGTGCACCACTATCATATTATAATATCTAATTCTACTTTTCATGGAGGCACGCACAAATTTAAATATCGTGTTTCTCTAGCGGATTAAAATTGTAACAAACAATCAAACGATGTAGGTGAATCTTAAGATATATAATACTCATATGATGGAAGTTCAAAACTTTTCTAAAATCAATTAATTAACAATAATACTAGAGGCACAATGAAAAATCAGTCAATGTAAACAATGAGCTTATTTTGGTTTTGGGTTGAGTTCAAATAATCATTGAAATTGTAATGAGCTCAATAATTGTGGCCCAAAATTTCATTTATTGACTGGTTTAACTGGTTTTTTTATTGTGCATTTAGCACCATTCATTAATTAATTAATCAGACAAATAAGAAAAATGATATATTGACTCTCCATATAAGTGTCCCATAAACATCCATATTTTGATGTCAAATTATGATATCGTAATGCCAAAATAATAACTCTTGATATCAATTTTTTTTAATGTCCATATGGAACACTTATTTGGAGAGTCTATATAGCATTACCTGACAAATACTCAGTGAAGTACTGCAAAACAAGTGCTTCATGTTATCCGTCATGGGACTTGTATGATCTAATTAAAATAAAATAAATTAAAATTTTATCTATTTTTTATTAGTCTGATTTGAGACAAATAAACAAACACACTGCAGGTTTTAACTTGTCTTAATAGCTTGGGGGAAATCAATCCGGGAAGATGCAAAATTTAAGGCGAGTAATCAATGTTAGTTTATTGTATTTAGTGAGATAATGACCTAACAATGAAACCCTCATTTTCCGAGAAAATTAAATTTCTATGAAAAGCGTGACCAAACACAACTTGCCGCATTGGTGTTTCTCTAGCAATCTGTGATCTTGCATTTAATGCACCTCTGAGCCCAATTCACTATCCCATATTGGCTCTTATCTGTTTTTGGAAAATGCGCATCAGACCTTAATTTATTACACTACTGGGTAGTAGTAGCAGTATTCAAATACTCCTATACTACTACTGCTGCTATATGGCAAAAACAAAAAAGAAAGAAAAACAGGCAAAAATACAAATTTTCATAGCAGTACTATATTCTGATTTTTTAATGTATCAAAATAAATCAGAATAATGTGTAAGTCAGCTGATTTGAAATTTGAATTTCACATTTGAATTTCAGAGATATTAAATATTGACTATAATTAAGCAAACTCTAATAGTCTAATGTAATGACATTGGTACTACTCCCTCCATTTTTTTTTTAATTATCCAATTTAGAGATGCATGTGTTTTTTTTTAATTGTCCATTTCAAATTTTGAGATAAAATTTATTATTTTCTTCTCCTTTAATCCCTATTTAATACTACTCACTAATTTCTTTTACTCTTTTACTAAATAAAGTAATAAAGGGTAATTTAGTAAAGTAGGTGTATATTTTGTTAATTTTTATACAACACCAATCATTTTCTAAATATCCGCGTGCATTTAAAACTGGACAATTAAAAAAAAAACGGAGGGAGTAGTTGCTAAAGATCTATTTGTAGCAACTCTCTTGATTGCAGCTACAACTGAACTGCTTCACCTTAGATTTGGATTAATTCCACTTAAATAACCAGGATAAAAGATTGGATAATGTCAGTTTAACTAATTACTATTGACTCAATTTGTGAGTTGAAGGGGAACAAGCTGAAGGCAATGCCCTTATTAGCATCTTTTAAGAATCTGAGTAGCATAAATGACAGTGATATATCTATCTATCCATCTTTCATGTAAAACAACTAAGTGTGCTTCAAAAAAGATGGTAAACTTTCAAGTTGTGCAGATAGTGACCTATGCATGAGAGACTCAATTTACAAACAAAATTTACCTATCTTGGATCCTGGCTCTGCCCAGCAACATAATTACATTTACAGGTCATGTAAAATGTGACCCACTTAGCAGTCAACTTTACAAAGAAAACTGCCAATTTCATGGTTGTCATTTTCTCAGCTTCTCTTTTTTATTAAATATATATATATATTTTTGGCTGAGGATTCGTTTTTCTTTTCCTATTTTTGGTCTAATATCTGTTTGTCTCATTTACTGTAATGTAGGACTATTTAATGTTTTTTATCAGATCACTTTTTTTGGATTTTATCTTTGTAGTGCTTTATTTGTTGGGCTTACCTAATTGACCAAACACTATAAATAGGCCCATTTAAGCTGAGATGTCACACCTCTTAGTCTGAATAATAATAGTGCAATGGATAATGTTTGAACAAAGAGTGAATTGAGCCAAAAAAAAAGAGGAACAAATAACAATAAATACCAAAGTGTAATGATTTTTTAATAGCATAAAGAGAGTCATTATCCAGTCATCGTAATAATTTAGCTTTTTTAAAATATTAATCCAACTTCTAATATTATATGTTAATTTAATATTTTTAAAAGTAAAATTAATAATTTTAAAAAGTTAAATTATTGTATATAATGATCGATGATAACTGATTTTATGGTGTAGATATATCATTACTCAAGACTAAATAATAAAATGTAAAATATATGTCTGGCTAAGAATGTATTTTATTCAAGGATTTTGCTAATAATATGGTGGTCCATTGTATTAGAAGTATAAAAGTTTATATTTTCAATATAAAATTTTCTTTTTTACTACCCTAATACCCTAATAAGTATAATTACTTAAAAAGAAAGTGAACAAGATTTGTCAAACTACTTCATTTCATTTCTATAACATGATTTATTTTTTCGCTAAACACTATTTTACTACTGAAATCTCTTATACTTTTATGAGATGTATTTAAAGGATATGAAGTATCAGAATCATCCAAAGTGTTTTAAGTGCACCTAATAATCTCTCTGAACAAAAAATGCTCATGTCATTTTAATGCTTTTTACAATCACCAGAAAAGAGTAATTGAAAGTTGGGAGTTGACTTCTCTGTCTTCTCTCTGTAAAAGAAATCACTATCTTTCTTCAATTTTGGCTGCAGCAAACTGATAAGAACTAATGAACTATAATAGCCAAGCCAGATAATATTTTCTCTTCCCTCATTCAATTCCTCTTCATTCAAATCTCCAACTACACGATCCCAATTGGAGATTCTAGTTGCAATTTAAAATCAAATATGATCATGATATATATAAGGGTTTTGCTAACAAGTGCCCTAAGGACACTTGTTAAGAATACTTAAAATGGTATGTTTAGAAAAACTTTTAAATATAATGGTGAGTCCATTACATAGAAAATATAAAAATGCATGTTTTCAAGATGAATATTTCTTTTTTTATTTTCTTAACATACCATTTTATTATAATTACAAGCATTTTAGATTTTTATTATACATACCAAGTGAGTACTTGAAAAAATTAATCTCTTCTCGAAGAACATCACAAACACATTGCAAGACTTAAATGATGATGTCGACCATGCATGATGTTATGAAATTGAATTGTAGTAAATGTTAGTTCTCAGAGAGACATTGATTACTCTCTCGCCCCTGCATAGTACTATGTGACAACCCTTGCTCCTATTCTACCCTGCAAAATCATGATACTATTATCCATAGGACTAGTTTATACTTACTTTCCTACACGGACTTCAAATTAAAGCATGCATCTATATGAAATTATGAATACACATTTGATTCTTAATTTAATTTGTTAAGAAACTAATAATATTTGTCATTCAACATAAATACGTCCAACTAGTATCCAATGTGTGTTATGCATGATATGGAATGTGTGCTATATGTATAGCACACGTACGTAAAACACATATTTCATGTTATATATAGCACACGTTGGATACTAGTTGGACATATTTTTGTTGTACAACTGACATTATTGTTAAAAAAACTATAAGCAATCATTACCCTAGAAAAGGTATCAATAAATTTAGGAATTGTTTGTGGCAATAATAATCTCACACATTTATTTTTTCTTTTCTATTGTTGCAAAATCCAAATGCCAACTCATTGATTATATTGAAAAGATTAATCAGCAATGGTAGTTTGCTTTTCTTGTCCGGACAAGACCAACGTCTTTCATGAAACTCTTTTTTGAGTTCTCCTCACTGTTTGATAAGTAATAACAAACAACTTAAAATCCAGTTAAGGCAACAAATCATGTTAACATCTGGCCTACACAAAGTACAAACATGTCCCCCACTATCACAAAATAAAGATGAGTGGATAAATTTAATTTTTTGATTATGTCTACTAATTCATGCTTTATATGGCTCCACTGCATCTGATGATCAGAAAAAGATTGTCACTGTCTACTCCAAGCTCCTGAGACATCAAATCTAACTTCTAAAGCTTCAACTAACGTCTTTTATTTATAAAATATATAATCTTTTACTGAATGTTTATTTAAATGTAACGATTGATATTCAGCTTATTTATCCTCTAAAATATAAACAAAAAAAACTTATAAATGTGCGTTTTATCTCTGCCACAAGATCCTCTCTATACGTATGCAAGAGATAAACACCCTCAATTAGATGCTTTCTAATTAAGTTGTATGTTTAAGCAGACATATTCACTGTTTATTTTGTCCTCTAGATTTGTATCTTTGCTAATAGATAAACATGATTGCACATTTTGAGCATGAGTGAAAACACTTGACTTTGGAGCAGATAACATGTTGATCTGCATATATAGCAATTATTTGACAAGGCTGAGTTGGCAGCTTGTTAACTTGGTTGCACAAACTTTATCACAATTGTGCTGTTTGGATGTTGCTTTGAATGATGGCCCGCTATGTTAATATTGCCATGAAGATGCCCTGCTCATGAGTTGACCATCCCTTGAAAGTAGACCACATGAATCACTACTTAACACTGATCATTATGAATCTAACTTTTGGACTACAAAGACAGGAAGAGATAGTAACTAAAGCTTTATGGCTTTTTCTTTTGTTAGTTGTAGATTGAACTCTCACACAAGTACTTCTAAAAGATCTGCTTAAGTGCGCCTTTTTCCCTCGTTTGTTTATCAATCAATTCAATGAAAAGCATATAGGAGTCTCATCTTTTTACTAAAGAACTTTCACTTGCAAGAGCTTTTCTTGTTCACAACTTGGAACATTGCTGGTAATTTAAATAGATAGCACTCTGAAATCTTTTTTAAGGTTCCATTCAGAGATCATAAATACTTGAAAAATGGGTTGAGTCATTTTTGTGTGACTAAAATAGTATTAGCTCACAACTGAATCAAGACATGGAAAAAGAAATCTTACATCAAGTTATTTAAATTCATTTCATCTGACTTTCAAATCAGACAATGAAATGTATTTTTTTTAGATGAGTGTAATTTAAAAATAGATAAAATGTTTATCATAAGAAACTTGATCTCAATCTATATATATATATATATATACTTTTTATATGGGGAAGGTAGAGACAAGGTATCCATTCTTGTTAAGCAACTTCAGCAACCAGAAAGGGATCTTGAGCATTTAATTTGGTTTCAATTAGATTGTGAGATACTAGTATTTCAATTATTAATTAATTAATCTAATCTCATAGTTTACGGGGTAAGGAAATATAAATGTCTTCTCTGCAAGATTTTAATGCTTGCTGACCTTTATCACCCGTTGGAACCTAACCCCTCTTGCAATGTTTAAATACCAATTAAAGCTGCGTGCAGAGACATATTAGTATCAATGCCAAAGTAAATACAAACTGGAACTAAATGCATGCACTATTCTAATTTGTCCAGATCTATTGACTTGTTAATGTAGTTGTATCATTTTTCAAAATTCTTTTAAGGATTTTATTAACTAGTCTCGTAGTAAATGTAAAAACATTTACTTTAAAAAGATACATTTTTATTATCTCAATAAGTGCTTTCATGATATTTATTAGTAAAATAAAACTATCTTTTTAGACAAATAAAACTAGAGAAAGTCACAAAGATAATACTAAAATCTTATTGAAATCACTTCAAAAAGAAGGAAGCAAGTTATTTAAAAAAAAATCGCAACGAGCAAGTTAAGAGTACAACTGGCATGCATACTCCATAGAATAGCAAAAAACAGAGTAGCAAACTTTAATAGCAACATTGGAAAATGCAGTGAAGAGAGTCAGGAAAGTTTCTATTCTCATCATCTTCATTGAAATTAAGGCACTAAACCAAACCGTCCCTCGTCCCAATGAGTCCTCATACAGTATTATTATTATTATTATAATTCAAATCCCAATGTCTATTTTATCCCACCACTCAAAACTTGGCAAGTATTATTACTGTTGACCAAACCACACACGCCAAACACAAAACTCAAGGACCAGCCCCAATGGACATATAGAATCGTTCCGTAGAGCAACACACCCACATCACAGTTCTTTCAAGGAGTAAAAATGCACTGAACTACTATATCAACTAGCCTTTTTTATTAGTGAATCCTACTCAACTTGTGCCAATATTATTCTGTAGCTTTGAGTAAATAAGAAGCATAAATAATTGTATTCCACTTCGGTTATGTCATTTTCATCTGTGCAATTTGCACGAGGGAAAGTTAAGTTAATACAAAAAACAGTGCCCCTTTCATCAGCTAGATGATCAAAATATGTACTACTACTATACAACACAACAGTGATACCAGCTAGGGAAATTTTATTTTCACAGAAGAAAAAAAAGTACAGAATCCTCAAAAGGATCAGGTGGTAAAACAAAAGAAAAATATACAACAATAATTATCATAATCAACAAACCTTTTCTCCTCTCTCTCTCTTCACAGAGAGTTTGTGTACAAGTACAAATTTCTTTGCTATGAAAATAACAGTTCCCTAGCAACTTAATAATAAGCATTATAAAGCTCTCAAGAGTTTAGAGTTTAGAGTTTAGACTAGATTTAAGCTAGTAGACATCACTAAGCAGAGGTTCAGCTACTATACAAACTTGCAAATGCTAATGTAAGCAAGGGGGTTGCACGTGGTGGAGAGTAGTAGGTACTAGCTAGCGCTAGCTAGAACTCACGTGGCTTACGGTTGAAGTGAAACCTGGATGATGAACTGGACCTAACAGAGAACACCCCATTCCAGATCTCAGTGAAAGCTCTGACAATAACACCATGATGGTAGGGTGAATTGAGCTGAAGGAAACAGTTGAGAAGCTCCCTGAGATCATCCTTGGAGTATATCTCATTCTCCAATATCATCTGAAGCATGGAATGCCTGAAATCCAAGTAAGGGTCATCAGAGTCTTTCTCCACTGCAAGGCCTTCTCTGCCAGCTCTTCCCAAGCCACCAACACTCCTTGGTGCTGGTGCTGCTGCCGCCTTGGCATAGCTCTCTGCGGAGTCAGAGAAGTGTGAGGAAGCAATGTAGCAAGGGGAGAATGTTGTGGCAGTTGTGTTTGTTGGGGTGGTGCTTGTGGCAGTGTCATATCTGTCCTCACCCCAAGTGCCAGAGGAAGAAAGGCTGAAAAGTTTGTTCTGTTTTTGGTGAGTCTTTGCTTTTGGCTTTGGGTGGAATATGCGACAAAGCCTTGGTCTTCTGCAGCTGCCACACCCTAGTTTCACAGACACTGTGTTAAGAACAACCTTCTTTCTGGAGCTAGACATTGCTAGGTTTTCCTTGTTCTGCTTCTACTACAACAGAACAGAACAGAACAGAACAGAACATGTAAAGAAAATAAGGAAATAGAAATAGAAACAGAAATAGAAGAAGAAGGAGAAGATTTGCCCTGAGTCAAAGGGTGTTTGTTGATGTTGCTTTGGAAAGATGCTTAGTATTTATTGGGGTGGCTTTGGGGAAGAGAAGGGGAGTGAAAGGACCAAGGTCTAATTGAGGAAGTGGTGGGTCTTAATTAGTTTTGCATGTGACATAGAGAGGTCCCTACATCATATCATATCATATCATGATAGTAGTATATAAGTACATACATGATGTTTTTATAGCTTACCTTGCTCAACTTTATTGATGACACAGTGATCTGGACCGCAGATTTTTTTGGGATAAACAATGTTCATGGAGCTATCTGGAAGGTTGGCCATTCGATCACATGTGGATTGAGAATATCAGAGCCATTTGAGGTAGTAGTAGTAGTATTTTGCCTATATGGCAAGGGAACCATGGATATTTAAGTTGCTCATTTGTCTTAACTGTGGGATGAAAGATAGGCATGGATCAATTGAAAGAAGAGAATTGTATAGTGTGTGTACTTAACTACCTACCAATTAAATATATCAGATTTGGGAGATCCAGTTTATAGGACGAGCAGAAGCTGACATGACAGGGTAGCAAGAATATACGGATTCAAATTTTCATCTATTTTTTATAATGTTAACTTTTTGTATGTATATATAAATGTGTCTAGTTTACTAATTTTAGGTGTTTACTGCTTAATTTGATCTCTTTTAAATATTCAATTAGCATCATCGGACAGAGAAAACAAATGTAGTCAAATGAAATTAGTAAAACCTAAATACTGAATGTAGATAATTCGCTTCGGCTTATGCGTTGATAGATTCCTTTTATCATTACTTTTATGAGGTTTGCAATTTCGAAATTTTCATTTCAGTGGTTGTTGATATGGACTGTCCGTCGTTTCTAATGGGATTCTTTTTTTCTTCATATGAGTAGTACATAATGATTTTATGACAACGTTGGTGTTCTTCAATTGCTAGTTAAGGAGCGAGCAAGATTCTCAAGTCTCAACATATTTCAATGTCACAGTTGGCAGACAAACAAAAAGCCAAATTGCGTAATCATCAGCTTGCCATGATCGGAGGGCTTGTTCCAAACTTGAGAAAAGCTGATGAGGATGTGTTATCCTTTTAGAAATTTGTTCATCGATCAACTAAAGTGAAAAAAAAAAACCTCACTCAAGGAAAAACTTCTATTCCTACTATATATGAAAATGATGATAATTGTGTTAGAAATTTCAAGTGTGAGAAGTAAGTCCCACATTGCTTAAAAATAAGACAAGTGAAGTGTTATAAGTGGAGGATCCAGGAACCTAATGCCTTAAGATTTTGGATTGTGATGTGGTGTCCTACTCACTTATATGATGCTAACTTGGTCCGTACAAGTGGAAGGACTCATGGACCTAATGCTTTAAGGTTTTGGGTTATAATGTGGTGTCCTACTCACTTATATTTATATGATGTTCACTTAATCCATTCTATCATATCTCCCCATATCCCTCCCCCAATCCCTAACAAATTGAGTATTGAATTTTATTTGTGAATGGTGGTGGTGAAGTCAACTTTACCTCTTAAAACATCTACAGTTTATTACTCACAATGGAGTATAGACTACAGCATGCACGAATAAATTCTGAATTAAAAGTGAATACTAATGTCTAGTAAGATTAAGAGTAATAATTAAGTAAAAAGTAATCAAAAACATTTTGTACGGACAACAACATCCGGAGTCACGGAGAGCAATTACAAGATTATTCAGATTAACATTTCTTACAGACACACTCGTGATTTTGCTGATCGTCATCACGGATCTTTTCTTTGTCAGTGATGACCTTGTCTTCATCATCATCATAATAATTAATATCTTGTACCGCATTCTTTTATTCCCCCCAAATGTTATACTAAGCATTTCATTATAGTTAGGTAAATAACCATACCTAAAGCTATTATTAGTTATACTCTTATCTTAACTGTTTCCACAATTTTGAGCTAAAAGTAGTGATTAAGAAAAAGTTCTTCCACTTAGACACCTAATATTTGCATTACAAGTTTACAACTAATGATTTGTAAGTTAAAAGAAGTGTTTACCAACCTGTGTTTGTGTTACCTCGGTTTTCAACTGTTTCCTCTGAACCAAAGATGTTACGTAGTTATTTTTCCCTAGCAAAATAGAAGCCTCTTCAAGTTCCCTTAAGGCATAAGAACATATAGGTGGTAGTTGTTATTTAGTCCTCGGTCATCAGATTAAGATTTAAGTGTGTAACGAAACACTTGTCATGCAAGATTCAAGTATAAACAAAAACAATGCATAAACTAAAAGTATATCTATCCCCTGCGCAGTAATCAAACTCTGTTTTGGTTAACCAAAATGATTAAATACACTGTTTTCTTATGACTTTTTGGATCAGAAGAACAATCAAACTCTAAACTGCAGCTCTAGACAGCACGAAACTATATGAAAAATTGGGCTGACCCAA
Organism: Aeschynomene evenia; assembly: GCA_013621005.1. Lineage (NCBI taxonomy): Eukaryota > Viridiplantae > Streptophyta > Magnoliopsida > Fabales > Fabaceae > Aeschynomene > Aeschynomene evenia. The sequence goes on from CM024268.1 coordinate 3,186,707, forward strand.
ATTTGAATGATCCTTTTGAGCGAATGCAATTGTTGGGCCACCCCAGCCTCACTAGGCTAGGACTTAAAATTTTGGTCTGACTATAAAAAAATAATGCGCAGAGCCTAAAATGAAAAAAAGGTAAACTCAAGTGGACTGCGACTAGGGCGGATGAGATTAACCATTACAAACACTGACGGATCCTCAATTTTCTCTTAAAATAAAACAATAGAAACATTGAAAAGAAATTTGATTTAGCTTTTTATAACTATCTAAAATTTAACCAGCTGTTCAGTCCTTTCATTATGTGACTAATAACAGAATAAAAGAGACAGACCTTATTGACTAGTAAAAGCTGTCTGATTCTTCTTGATCAAGTTTGCGACATGCTGAGCCACCCAGAATGAGCCAGCCTCAGTGCAACAGAAACCGTGGGTGTGGTTTTCTCGTTCAACAGCTACCGCAATACCTGGAACCTGCCTAGAAATCTGTCAACCAAAGAAACTATGAGCAGTTAGTTAACCCGAGATAAACATTCAATGCTCTGAAATTGTCATGACTAGGTGAGCCAACACCATGTTACTACAATCAAGCTATTGTAATTCAGTTTCATCGAATAGTTTGATATGTTCTTAATAGGTTACCTCGTCAAGAACTTTAAGTGGTCCCCAATGATCATTGATGCCAAATAAAAATGCAATTTGAGCCTTCCTTTCCTTTATAAATGACCAATCCGGTGCCTCTTTAAACTAACACAGGATGATGTGGTAAGCATGGATGTAAATGTAGTTTCAATACTGTGTAATGCAAGACATTCTAAAATGTAATCCGAATTTCCAAATAGAAAGTGTGGAGTTGATAACCCACTATCCCAATATGCAAGATGGTTGAGTAGAGTCCACCATTCTAAGAACAGGGCTATGTAATCAAACATGAAGAAATCCTTAAAAAATGTGATAAAGGGAAACTTGGTCCTCTACAGGGCAGGTGAGCGTACAGGTCAGAGATCAATCAGACCAAACAGCTACAAATATTAAGAATTAAGAGCCTAGTCAATCTCAGACACTTTAACGATGAAGTTTAAGCATCTCATTGAATTTGAAAATTGAGAACTTTCTGAAACTTTTTCCCTAAGTATCCTGAAGAAAGATACCCTCCCAATCAATTTTCTTTTTTATATTGTCTTCAACTTATTGTATATCAATAAATTGCTGGGTCCTTGGTAAAGATAACAAAAAAAAAAAAAACAAATTTACCTTTCTGAATTCAGTCATGGCCATATAGAGGACATTCTGCATGGTATGATACTGTGAATTGTCAAAGTTAGAAAGAGTCAATACGAAAAAGATATGGATGCAACACCACAATAAAAGGCTATAAATCAGTAGTATCAATAAATGTAGGTACATTTGCATTAGTATTCCAAATATAATTAGAGGACTAAAAAATGTTTTTTTGTAGATTAATGTATTCTAACACTGAAGCCATTTTATCCATCTCTTTAATTTGTAAAACTAACCTTTGACAAATGAGAACATGTAGCATCAACTGCATTAGCTGACCATGACTTTCCAAGCGATTTTCTGACTATAAACCTCAAAGCCCAGAGAGGCAAGAATCCTAAAGATGCTATTAGAAAACAAAGAAAGGAAGCTACAATTCGAGATCTGAAAAGCATTGTACCATTAGTCATTTCAAATGCTGTAGTTTATATTTTCAAGAAGAAAGTAGCATTCACTATTTCACTAGTTTTGATGCTAAATGTTTAGAATCAAATGTAGTTATAAAAATAGTTTTATTTGTAAATTGAACCCAACAAAAGATTTTGAAATAGAGTGAACCATGTCCAAATGTTGATATGTAAACCAAAAATGTCATTGCTAGTTCATGTCATCTCTAACAAATTAGGCAATGTCAAAGGGTGACTCTGGGAGGGGGTGAAACTTACTCTGAAATCTTTTCAATAACTGGCTGTATGGTTGACTCTGGGTTCAACGTCAAAAAAGGATAAAGTGCAATGCAATATTTCACCTACAGAGCCCAGAAGAAATCCAAGCAGACAATTTACCAAGATCAGATGTGATTGATTGGTACCATGAGGTGTGCATATATATTTTATGCAGAGTTCCAATCACCTTCTCTGTAGACCTCTTGAACATTTCAATAGATATGTAAGAACCAATTGAGTGCCCAACCTGATGAAAAAATTTAATATTAGCTACCAAAATTTCATTCAAGTAATTTTTTTTATTCTTTTTTTGCGTAAAAGAAGAAATTACATTAACAAGAGGAGAAGAATAATACAAAGAGAAAAGAGGCAAGAGATCCTCAACAAAAAGAAAACAAAAGAAACATTGAAACATAAAAGTTTTCTGATGTCTTAGCATATCAGAGATGGAAACCCCTCTAAAACGGTCATCTACTTTACACCAAGTAGATGCTAGGCATCATCTAGTCTTATGCCACAAAACCTGCTTGTCTGAATGCCTATAGTTTCCCAAATCAATAGTAATACTAATATATGCTATGAAAACAAAGATAAGAATAGCTAGCAAATAAATCTAGCCAAGAACCTGACAATTGATTTATTTATGATCTTCCAAAATTGTTCTTGTTTGGTGGATTAAAGTATGTTTGCTGACACATGCACCCAAGTTGTACAGTAGGCCAAGCATCACAAACTTCCTAACATGTAAGTTCGTAAGATTGTGCAAATAATAATTTTATTTATTTTCAAATTCACAGGCAGCAAACAGTAGCTTGAAATGACTAGATGACAATGTACAAGAACATTGGAGGCCGAGAAATACAGAGAACCCACCAGTATAATAGGAATCTCAGTGTTTTGCAGCTCTTCGCGAATGAAATCAATCTACAAAAACATAAGTACGATTAAGACCACAATTACACATCAACACACTGTTAAAAATAATTTATCAAAATCAGGAATAAAGAGAGAAATCCAATCATAAAAGCATGGAAGTCAGAAATGGATAACAAGACAAAAACCGAAAAAACAAATACAGGAATACAGTGCAAGTGACCTCAACATGTTATCCCAAACCCAAAAGTAGGACTGCACGCAATATACCAGAAAAAACAATTCCAGGATGATAATTCTTGTTTCTAGACAACAGTTGGGTACATTACTATGTGGAATTAATGTTTAGTTATCCAGCGACCAGCTCTTCCCCTTGTTTTGAATCATCCAACAATTCATAGATAAATAAATAACATTTCACAGATGTTCAAAGAATAGAAGATTTCTAAGTTATTCCAATTCCTCCATTATCCCAAGTATAACTAACTGGCAAATGAATGTTGAAATGAAACAAACCATTTGTCAATTTATCCTACACTAAAATCAATCAATAATCTGCTGTGAAGATGGAAACAGCAAGCATTAGTTACCTTATTGTCGATTTGTTCTTCTAACGAGAACAACTGTCCATGCTCCCAATCCTACCAACAAAATTGCATATAAGAGACATACAATTACAAATGCCACTAACCCAAATCAAATCAAACCAAACCAGATCAACAAAATGCACGTACATTCATCGTCTGAGAAACATGGCCAATAGCTGATAGATCACACAGAAACACAACTAATAAGCATACTTGTTGATCAGAGTTCCATACTGTGATAACTAATTAGTAAACAGAAAGAAGGAACTATCATTGCTTGCCTGTGACAGAGGCAGTTCCCCCAAGCAGATCATACAGAAATTCCACAAAATCCTTGTAGAATAAAATAACACCTGAGTTAACCGAATAGACCAAAAAAGTCACATATAAACAGATATAAAGCGGAAATCATAGGCAAGCAAAGAAACAATCGAAGCAACACACACCTGGGTTCCCAGGCACAAACAGAACATGCATAGTTGGAGCCTCGGCCTTAATCTCTAATATTTCAGATGTGCAACTAAACAAAATATCACACATAAATTATATAAAATTAATTAAATAATCAAGTACCAAAAATTCAAGGCCCGAGTCGGAAAAATAGATGAGATTATGATTATAATTACATACCCTGACACCTTACATAATCGGAAACTAGCATGCCTTCTAGCCTTGGCAAGCAAATGAGTGTCTACACCCATGTCCTTACCGAAACACTTGGCACTAAATCTTGTCCTGGAACAAAAAATTGTTAGGATTGAATGAAATTTGGGAGAAATGGAATCAAGGTAGTAGAAATGCACGTTTCCTAAGGCATTGAAATGAAAAAAAATGCAGCGGAAGGGAAGGTAGCAAGCAACAAACCTGGGAGTGGAAAAAGGGCGCAGCAGAGAGTGAGAAAAGCTGGTTCCGGCAATCGTAAAAACAAGACGACGAAGCATTTCAGTTCATTTTGCAGCTGCTACTACTTGATATCTGTCTGTCATAGCACAGTAAGGAGTCGCTAATTCGTGTCGTCATTTCGTAAAAACATGACTTGTTGGAATCAGATGAGGTGCCACAAAATTGAAACCCTCCATCATACTATTTTAAAAATTCATTTTATTAAGGGTTTGATTTAATATATATTTTTTCGTAGGAAATATAAAAAAAAGGATTATATTTGCTGATTTGATGATGTATAATTAAATAAAAATGTAAATTTTATTTTTTATGTTATTGGATCACCTAGATTGTTTTTTAAATTTAATTTAATTGGTATTTAAATAATTCTTAAAGAGTATGGTAGATATTTTAATTTTTCAAAAATGAATTTATTTATTCATAAAAAATGTTGACATAATATTGGAAGATTGATGGGAACGAGAGGCGCTATATCAAATAAAAGTAGTGCTATATGTACATTATATATTAGTCATTTTCTGTAATTAACATACTTTTTATTTTAGGTCCTATAATATTACAAATTACAAATAATATATTATTAGAATATTAAATTTATTTTTTAAATGTAATTATTATGAGTAGTTGATGAAGATATAAAATTAATGTACAAGAAATATTGTTGATCAAATAAATGTATCTTAAATAAAATTTAAATTGAATTTGTTGGATTGCTTCGTCCTCAAATGTTAATGGATAAAATTACTGGTTTTCGAAAAATGGAATGAGTAGAATCTAAAAATAAGATTACTAATTTGGTCAGGTGATGATGCCCATCCATATGCCAATTCATAAAACTTTGTCAAACTATATATTATAAAATAAAAACTTGCTTTCTCTTTTTTATTAAATAAAAAATGGCCTAAAGTAGAGTGTCAATCATCTCAAAACTTGAAGGCCAAGAAGACATTATGATTGGCCCAAAATAATGGCCTAAAGTTGAGTTGACCGTATACTACACTCAATTGTTTTGTAGTATCTTTTACCATTAATGCAAGTAAGTAATATCCTCTTATAAGTAACTTAAATCCAATATTTTGGCCAGAATTTCTGGTAGGCATCCTGAACTTGGGTGAATGAAGATTGAAGAAGAACCACAACCTTCTCTGCAATTGCTTGGAAAAAGACAACTTCGTCTTTGTCCCCTTAATAGCATAATCACCATTCACCAATAATATTCCGACTCATTCAAACCTTAGAAGTTTCCTAGACTTGCTTGCGGCTTTTAAAATACCTAAATCATGAGGCTAAATTAATTATTTATTTATTCTATCGTATAAGCATCATACTTCGATCGCACAAGGAGCAAGTCAAATGTATGAGTGCAAACTATAAACTAATCTCAGCAAATCCGATCCCTCACGTTATTTATAATATGAACATTTTTTTTATTCCCTTCATTTTCAACTTTTTACATCATCGTAGAGTAGGTTTGTGGATTAAAATTCACAAGACTTACAAAAATCTCTATTATATATATTTTTTTACATCGCACTATCAAATTAAACTATATACTCGTGACCAAAATAATAATAATACTAAACTATGTATTATGTACTATACTAATTAGAAATTAAAGTCTAAAATCATTTATTACACAACATCTGATTATTTTTAGGAGTTGTGAAAGTTATTCTTCATTAAATATAAAACTTTGATACACTTTGTAATCATATATTATTAGAATGGAAGACAATAAATTTAAATTTTTGACTTGGATTATCTAATTACTCATATCAAACATACCATATCGCACATACATCAAAAGGACATATGTTCACCCGAAACACAAATTATTGTGAGGGAAGAAAATGAATAAAAATGTACATATATATTGTGCGTAGTTAACACTATTTTTGCATTAAAAGTTTGTACATTAGTTACTATATCATGTCAATCTTTCATACTATAGATAAAATGATAGATATTTGTATGATGTTCATAGATAATCTGGTTCCTTAATATTATTGAATTTTCAATTCATTAACAAGCGTTCACAAAACAGTCATTTAAATATTATTTATCATATGCTTAATAGTCCATTTATGAAATAAGCAATGATGTAACAATAAATACTAAATATTGCCATTAGTATGGCACATATACATAATAGCAATCTCACATTCAGCTACGTTTTTATATAATATTTTCTCGCACAATGGTGAGTAGAAGAAGACGCTTTAAATTTTCATTTGGCATTTACCTTCTTTCGTTTATTGTAATGATAAATTTTAGAAAAGGGTATTGCTTATTTTGACTAGAAAATGTGTTTATTTATTTGAATTTGGGATTTGTTCAAAGCGTAAATTTCGTGGACATGACTATATGCACAATAAATAAAACAGTTAAAACAATTAATATGATATGCACAATATATATTATATAATATATATTATATATTTTACACAACATATATCACATAATGTAAACAAATATAATTATATTACATGTGATATATATTGTACATATTACATATTCATTATTTATTGACTATTTTAAACTGATATTTCATACCAAGAATTTCTGAAGTTTCATTTATACAGCTATTTATTTATATATGTGCCTCATGATATAAACAATAACAATGACTCTATTGAATTTGTCTATCACCATCATGCTTTGCCAAATATTTGCAACCAAAATTGAAAGACGGCAAAGGTGTGATAAAATGCACGTAGGTGACAACCGTGAACACCTTTTTCGTATTTGTTCTCTTATCTACAAATGTCAGATTAGTTAAGAGAGGATAACTTGCGAGCCTTGGTCAAACTTTTATCAGTATTTGACCACTGATGGACTAATATTGTTTTTATCTTAGACTTCTTTTCTATTGATGAAATGTCAAAGTAAAACATCTTCAAAAGTAAATTATTTTCATTTTAGCTAATGTTGTGTAGGTTTATTTAATTGGTTTTGCTAATTAGTAGTATTTTAAAGCACTCTTTAAAATTACTGAAACGAATAATTTAATTTTTTTTTTGTGAAATAAATGTTTAAAAATAAAAAATCTAATATTTTTAAGATTAAAGTTACTCTTTTAAAACTTTTAACAAGTGCTCTGGACACTCGTTAATTAAACTCTTATTTAATCTACTTCAAATTAAATGAAGTCTAACAAATAACAATAATGTGAATTATGTTTAATTACAAATCATTTAAGAGCTACTCAAATGATTACCATAAATGTTAGGGGAAAGAAACATAAACGAAAAACAGCTCACGTCACTCGTATGAGATATTTTTTATTTATTTATATATTTTGTGTCAATTTTTCCCAAGAATTTAAAATCGTATACGTATATCAAAATCAAAGTGGCCATATAATATGGCTACGAGATAACTTCGTGGAACTTAACTATAATTGCTAGTCAAATCATAAATTCTGATATACATCATATTATTGCTCATTATTTTTTTTCATTTCAGCGACCTTGAATTGGTTAATTAATGAGTGAAAAGTACTTGCATCATATAAATAATTGAGCAAATCTGTCCAATTTGTTTGTTACACCTTACCAATTACAAAGAAGGCCTAATTTTCATAAGGGGAGAGTGATGACGAACCAATAAGGATAAGAACCAGTGAACAGTTTTGCTATAAAACGTAGTTGGATCACCAACCATAGTTAATTGAAAAAACACATTAGATTATGATTATAACCAAACATTAACTAATCTGACTAATTTCTCATTTTTGATTCACTATATATTTTTCCATTTTCGCAAATATTTCGTTCCTTCTTTGGTGCATACAAAACAAATATTCTATTCGACAAGTATAAGTAATCAACACAATTGAATAACCGATCTGAAATGACGGAAATACCCTCTAATAATTATTATACGAGGGCGTGTCTTAACTGCTAAACGGTGGATCCTTTTCACGCAGAATCCCACGCAGTTGCGTATAAAATTGAAGACAAGCGTACGTGCCAAGAAATCCCTCTTAATCTTTTTCTCTCTCTCTCTCTCTTTTTTTCTTTCTTTTTTCCATTTTTATCTTAGATATTAAGATACTAAAGTTAAAGTCAAAAACAAAAAAATAAAACATCATTTGCTGAACGTGGCGTATATGCTTGTGTTCCTTTATATATGTGTGGATCTTTTTAATTGTCTCAAATCTAAGAGCTTGTTCATCATTGTGTATAATTTCTCTCTTCTAGAGGATTAAACCTCAACCTATTTTCCAAGTTTAAAAAGTCTTCAACTTGTCCATTTTCCTTAGCAGTTGCCTCTGACTCTGTCAAACGTGGGATTCTGGAACCAAGTCGTGGGTCTATTCCAGTTTGGATTCGCATATATATATAAACTCAGGTAATGCGGTTCAATAAACATTTTACTTTCCCTTGTTTTTTGTTTTCTGTTTTGGAGAAGATCATAGTGATTAATCCTGTCTTTGCAACTACTACTAGGCACACCCCGATCAAAGCCTTGCTTGACAATTCAGAATTCTGTGTGTGTTGGTTGCTTTTGCTTCAGAGTTTAAGCAGTTGGGCTGTTGATTCAGATTTCAGCAGAATTTGAGATTTCAAAATGTTGGGGGATTTCCTTACTAGGTGTTTGATGTAAGTGCATATGTCTTTTCCTCTGTTTTTGCTTCAGTTTATGTCTTTATTGATATTGTTTACATGCGGCTAGTGAATATTAATTATGTTTATCTGACATTTTTCTCTTGTTTTGGATTGCAGATTGCTTCTGGGATATGCATATCCTGGATTTGAATGCTACAAAACTATAGAGAGGAACAGAGCTGACAGGGATGAGCTTATCTTCTGGTGTCAGTACTGGTATGAGAATCCACCTACCTTCCCCTTCGTTGACAATATACTTCTGATTAGTTGTATGTTTGGTATAATTGATTTCACTAAATTACATTATAATTCTCAAGGTTGGTTATAGCGGAGAAGATAGGGGAGGATATACCTTAATAATGATTAAGGATTAAAAAAAGAATCCCTGAAAGAAAGGATCTTCTTATCTTATGTAATATTCAAAACCTTGAAAAGAATCAAATAGCACCGAAACCATGTGCACCATTATGAACGTGAGTAGCATGTTAGGTCCTTTATCAGTTGACAGTTGTACAGGTGGTGAGATACCCGTGTCGGGTATATGAACTCACCTCATCATAAGCTGAGTTTGTGCCTTTTTTTAATTGCAAAAAAGGGTTGAGATGAATTATGGGGGAAGATATCTTTTCTTTTTTATTCTTTTTTCTAGAGTGTGATCAATTGCCTGAATTCATGTTGACTTATCATATACTAATGTGAAAATATATATGATTGCAGGGTCATTGTGGCAATGTTCACAGTAGTCGAAAAGTTTGCTGATGTAGCTGTTGGATGGTAAGATTTTCGTTTGTGTACTGTTGAATTTTGATTAAGATGTATTAAATTCAATAAACTAAAATTGAATTTTTATGAAGGCTTCCATTGTACGACGAGATGAAGCTTGCACTCTTCATATACTTATGGTATCCCAAAACTAAGGTAAGAGCATAACAGAGTGCTGAGAAAGCATCTTATTAGGCTCATTCTTGATCTATCTCCAAGTAAGCGAGCATTTATTAGATGATGATAACTGATATATTAATGTTGATTAATGCAGGGAACGGGATATGTGTATGATACTATATTGCGACCTTATGTATCAAGCCATGAAAATGACATTGACAAGAAGTTTCAAGAGTGGAGACTTAGAGCATGGGACTTGGCCATCTTTTACTGGAAAAACTGCACAGAGCTAGGACAATCTGCGTTTTGGCAAGTCCTAGACTATTTGGCTGGTCAATCTGCAAAGTTCTCGGGCAAATCCTCCTCTAAGAATAAGGTGAATATAATTTCCCCCTTCAATTAGTAACGCGGCACATTCACACCTTAATCATTAAATTAACCATATATATATACGATCTTAATAAACAAAAGAAGAGCTATTAATAGATTGTATTACACTGTTACATTGCAGAAAAGGGGCAATGAGGGTCCAACTACTACTCTTCCAGCTCCAAGTGCCCCACCATTGCCATCATTACGTGCGGCTATCTTTGAAAACAACAATAATGGCTTAGACAACAACGCATTGAACCGCCGTAACATTTCCGACGCAACCCGACCTGTAAATTTTCATATTGATCCCCAAACTGGATACTTGCATGAGGATGAAGGCCTAGAGGATTATCACGCCAGGCCCAATGGAATCCGTGAAAAACTTAGACGCTTGCGAAAATAATAGGCCCATATAACTCAAAAGACAATAGGCTGAGCCCATGAAGCCCATTGGATTGAGAATTGCGTAACTGCTACAGCTTGTACATACTCACTCGCCTTAAGCCCACAGCAAAAGAAACTATTTTGCGTTCATTGCTGTAATTTCTGCTTGTAATATATGTGCACCCACCCAAGGCCACAAGATTGCTTCAATCTTTCCTTTTTAATTTTTTTTTGTCTAACATGTTTCTGAAACAATCTCAATTGATTATTATTATTCTTTTATTTGTTTACACTTTGAGGCCAACAATCATGAGCCGAAACTCAAAAATTGTACACAGAAAAGAAAAGAAAAACATGATGGGCTCCATGGAGCGTATGTTATGATGTGCTTACTTGGCCCCTAAGAGCGTGGAGTATTCGCTGAAAGATTTGGGCGAAGCTGGGGATTAGGCGGCGGAAGAGAAAGCTGAGACACGCGGCGGCGGCGGAGGTGATGCGGCGGAGGAAGTGAGGGCGGAGGAGGCGGAGGAAGGGGAGGCGGACATGGGCTGGAGGTAGGCCCAGGCAGCGTGCTTGACGAGGCGGTTTCGGATTGAGATGTCGGTGATGATGGCGGCGGAGGAGGCGGTGGGGGAGTTGACGGCGGCGTTGGGGGAAGGGAGGACGTCTCTGAGGGAGGTGTAAGAAGAAGAGGAGGAGGAGTGGGATTTGATTGTGAAGGAGACAAGCTCCAAGTCGATGTGATTGTTGGGAGCGTCTAAGCTTGTGGTGCGGTTGGGGATGGAGAGCTTTCTGGGGAGACTCACCGATGTGGGGATCGAGTTGTGGCGGCGGAGGGTGGTGGTGGATTCGCCCATCGATGCGGATGCGCGAGTGGGAGAGAGAGAGAGACAATTTAGAAGAGAACAAAATTGAGAAGAGTGGAAAAATTGGGATCCTAGTAGTTGTAGACTAGTAGTAGCAGCAAAGCCAAATTAAATATAAATAAATCAGGGTACGCTCTCCAACTTTGATGCAATTATTTGCCTGGTGCTTTGTCTACAGAGTTAGAGTAGTTCCAATTGTTAGTTGATTTTTTGTTTTTTCTTTATCTCTATGTTAATAGAGAGATAAAAATAAAATAGTTTAATTTTGACGACGTTATTCAATTAAAATATTATGTTTGTATGGCTTTTTATATAGTAAGAGAGAGAAAATATAATCATAATTAATATGATAACACATAATTAGATTATTATGTCAAATAATTATACAGTGAATAAAAATTAAATACAAAATAAAATCATCATATAAGATAGCTATATTCTATTTTATTTTTTTTCTAAGTTGGGATTCTCCCTTTTAGTCTTGGTTCAGCCAATCCAATCCAACGCTGATGAGTGACTCACTTTTCTTATGTTATTATCAATCAATCACCAATCATTTTTTAATAGTACTCAATAATGATAATTTAATTTTAATCAAATCCTCCTGTGTGTGGTCACACACGATCTTCGAATGTAAGCAATCATACATACTCTTATCTTGTTCAAAAACTTGTGTTTAGTGATGCAGTTTAATATTTTTATTTTCTAACACTCGGATACAAGTATATACAATATTCTCTTCTCTCTCTCAATTTATGATGAGCTAATGACAGCAACCTTTTTATTACAAAAAACAACCACTTCTCTCATTGTACGTAGTAACTAGACTTTTCAAGATAATGTTCAATGACTAGTTAGAAAGTTCTTTTGCGCAAAGTTCAACCCATGCGATTCTGTTGAACTTCACTTTCTTATTTTGAAATCATAGAATCACCTAATCATTTACTATCACCCATATATTTTCAGAGATTGAAAGTTAATATAGTAACAAACTTAAATTCTGAGGAATAGTACTTGGCTAAGTATGGATAACAATGAGTATTGATAGGAACTGGGAAGACACGCAGACAGAGGCCCCATATCTTTACTTGTCATCGAATCTCAACATAAAAATTGGAAAAATAACATGAAGATCTTCTTATTACTCATTTTGTATCAATTATTGAATATACATATATATATATAATTTTTATTTATTGACAGTATTAAATTTCCATAGTTAACCGATAAAAGTTTAATAAAATGATAAATTATTATTAAAAATCAGTTACTATAATAATCATCTCCAATAATTTGATATATTTCTCAATTTTTATTGACTGAACATATAAAATACTATCAATGCATAGAATTGTGAGTTGTCCCTGTTTCCAGCTTCCTATGTTTTGTAAATTGTGCTTCTCATCCTGCCTGATGTCAATTCTGTGCTTCTCTAAGAACAAATTTATTGATTATTATGTACTCTGTTTTTTCTTGCACCCTTCAATGTATCAATGTTTCTATAATTTAAATCATATGATTCATTGAAAATTAAAGCGTGGAGATATTGGACAGCCACGTATGTTATGGATTTTAAAATTGCTTTATTATTGTTTTTATGAAAATGAATGATTGCCTACGACAAGCGAACTACTTTTTCTAGACAAATAAACAATGAAGGTCTCATCCCACTACTACATTTTCCTTTCCTTTAAGAGCAACTTATAATTATGTTTAAATGCTAGGAATTAAACTACTCATTCGGTCTAAAATAATTATCTTTTTACATATTTTATTTTGATTCATATTATCTATCTATTTATAATTTTAAAAATATTAATTTGTCTTTTTCTATTATATTTTTTTATAGGAGAGAAAGAATATTGATAAAAACAAGAAAAATTGAATTAGTAAAAATAAAAAAAAAACATTGGTGTTAGAACAAGATATCTTTTACTTTTACTTCTATTACAATTAAATCATTATCTTAATTAGTATGTATAAGTGAAAAAAGGCACTTATTTTTAAGTACTCTTACCATTAAATAAAAATTAATTTCACATTGAACTACACTAATAAATATTTCTTGAAATTTGGTAAAATTAATTAAACTTATCATATTTTGTATAAGTTCAAATAATTCATTCGTATATAATATGCTTATAGGTAGTGGACACCATAATCCCTCACTGAGTCACAAACATATTATTGTATATTCTGTTTGCTTTGGCCACAGAATCATAGGGGTTTTGCTTTTGTCGTTGGATGGCCACTAACGTTTGCCAAGTTAACGTCACTGCATATGGCCAAAGTTGTGACCCTTGTTCCATAAAATAAAGCGTAAGCAATAAGCACAAACCTGTGACTGTGAGTATATACAGTTACAATTTATATGGAATGTAGTTAGTGTCCTTAGCTCAGCAGAAATTTGTCTCATATTTTGAATGTTCTTTAGGGATCAAGATTACCAAAAATAAGTGTAGGAGTATAAATCTATAAAGAAATAAAACCCACATGCATGTCCAAGTTTCTTATACGAACCAATCAGTGCTGGCCTTTGTGTAAAACAGTGACGCAAGAGAATATCATACCTAATTTTCTAGAAAAACGATTCTCAGCCTTCGTCACTACCATAAACAAAATCAACATTATATTATAAAATCTTAGCATTTTACACCATCTTTTTACCAATAATAGTTTCTTATCTCACAAGTCAAAATGCCCTAAAAGAGAAGGAAGATCAAAGTAGTAGTATTAATTTGAAAGAACTACGTTAACAATCATGAGAAAGTACCTTCCAAAAGAAATCGCGACCGCAGATTGAGACTGAATCCCCTTGCTACAGATTGAATAATTGGACCATCATGCAAAGCAACATCTCAAAAATGATGCAATCCATTTAGAAATTAGGGAGCAAGATGTGAAAAAATTGTAGAAGCAATTTGTGAATATTGACATTATTCACCAGTGTCTATGAAATGTTTACAAAAAACATAAACTAATAATCAGTACACAATGGAGCTTGTTTACAACAAGCACTTGAGAATTCACATATTTGCTCAGATCGTCAAAAACGCAAGACCCAAGTTGCAAGACCTCAAGTTTGGATTATCATACGATGAGATAATGGAAATCATGTCTACCTTGTTTATTGTTTCATGTAGTAGAAACATTGAAATAATAAATGAAGCAACTGCACTACCTCTCCAACAAGTTAAATCCTCATCCGACATTGCACCTACTGTAATCACCTTACTCATACCTGGTGGTTAATGAGGAAACTGTACAGTATGGAAACAAACTCCAGCTTGACATTCAACAGCTCCTGACAGCATCCTCAGCATTTACAAGGCTATAAATTAATCTAATGCAGCAGTTTTCCTCAATGTGCAATGGCTATAGTCTAACCATGAGTTTCCCATCCAGCACCATAAACCAGATCATTGTTCATCTGTGAGGAGTGGTGGGTACTGTTGATGGTGCTTCAGCAAACCCAGATGATGGAGTTTGTGGCCTCGAGATGAATCCAAAGTCATCAGGAAGTATGTCCATCCCATTCCAATCAATACTAGCTGTTTTATCGGGGGTTAAGGAGTTTAAAATTTAATATACTAATTTGATAGAAGGCAAGAAGTAGACAATGAGAAGGATTAAAGAAAGGCATGGAGCATGAAAAGATGGATACGATCTGTTTTCCACATGTCTGTTATGCTAACTTCAGCATCCGATAGAAGCCAGTAATCTGCATCAGTCTGTAATAAATAATGCCAGTGGTTTTAGTGCCAACTTCTCCACTTATCAAAACATTAACTTAAAGACTGAAAATCTGAGCACTCAGAAGATTCTTGATCATTGCAAAAGGAAATAGTATATATGCCTAAATGAAGAAGGTTTGATCATCGCTTCCTACCTTCAGTAGGAAACATAGTGAACTGTCATTAGAAATATATGCAACCAATACATAATTGTTGAACCCTTGAACTGTAGTCATGCTGGAGCTATGGAACAATGGAAATAATTTTCTTATGATGCACAGATACCAAAATTTATATACTTACATGAGCAGCTGAAGGGACAATTTTCATCATGCTCCCAGCAGACTCTTGTACAGTGTTTAGCTGGGAGCAGGCATGAGGATAGAGTTGAGCTTGTGATTCAGGGACATTATAAGTACATTCAACAGGCACCATTTCTGTTGCTTGATGTTCATTGGACTCTGAACTTGAAGCAAGCTGAAAGTTCATCTCTTCGAATTTCTCTTCAAAGTTACTGCAAAACAGATCAGAAATTCTAACGATTAACTGGATTAAGTGGAAAATGCATTATCAATTTATTGAATAGATTAAGGGCTTGTCCGTGCACAATTATTTTGATTAAAGAAGGTCTTTATATATATATATATATATGCGCACGTGCACGCACACACCACACACATATATATATATATAAACAAGTACTTTTTATTTCTTTGGCATTGTTTGTGTAAATTTTTAGTAAAAGTAAAATCATTATAAAAACTAAAAAGTATAAAAAGTATAAAAAGTATTTTTTAATAAAAACTATAATTTTTATCTTTGAGAAAAAGATATTCCTCATAACACCAAACAATGTTTTAGGAATAAATGATGAGCTTTTAATATTACATCCAAACATAAAATAACTTCTATTTTTTAAGAAATATCCTTTCTTAATAGATCATCTTAAAGAATATATTTTTCTAGACGCTCATCAAACCAACCCTATATAGAAAACTGATGAATATAACCCAACGATCACAAAGTATTCAATATCAAATAGGAAATAAAGAATATAATAATCTTATCCTTTCTATTAAGAAAAGAGAGGCAAAAACAAATAATATTGTTCAAGGCCGTGTACCTGATAAGGTATACATCAATCGGACCCATTGTGCTTCTAAGAATGGCACTATATCTCCTCTCATCTACTGCCTGATGGATATAGAAGCAATAATTCTCCATCATGCATAAAAAATACCAGTTTAAAATCATAAACCTTCCATCAATTAATGTCATATAAACTTACTTCCTCAGGTTCAGGGACTTCCAGTGTGGTTCCATGGGGAGCTTTAACTGCTATCAGAGTTCTTTTCTGCTTGCAGATATGCACAGATGTGTAGTACATAAAAGTTATGAGTCAATAATACTCAACATGAAATGGAGAATATAGCAGCATTCATAATAACAAATTAATAATAAATTAAGTGGGAATGCAGTGCATGAAAACACACACCTGGAACTCAGGTATGGCCCTGATATCATCTTCAGTCACAAAAAGCAACCTATAGGAATTGAAAATTGGCATAAACATAACATTTATGATAACACTTTTTCTGTTACCTTATGTAGAAAGCTTACTTCTTATTCTTTTCATCTTCACTTAAAATCCTCAGCCTTTCTTGCATTTCCCTGCCAACAGTTAAAAAAGACACTTTAAAAACAGTTTTATAAAAGAAATTTTTTATTTATCTAATGCAAAACAGAGCAACCATATAACCTTATTTGATCTTCTAATCTGCACTCCTCTAAGGAAAGTTTCTCAGCTTCCATCTGCAAGACAAAGCCACAGGGCTCAATGCTCAGCACAACTTACAGTATTCTCTAAAATGCTATCAATATTTTCCAAACATTGCCAATTGCCATGCAATTTTTGTTCAATGACTAGTAGTTTCAGGTTTGTCAATAGATCCTTACAAGAAAACTACAAGCCCATGACATACCTTCAGCATTGAGACGTCATCACCTACCTCACCAGATGTAGTACAATCAATCCCCCTGCATTAGTTATTCCACAAGAATCAATGTAAGAATTGTGCTGTAATCCTTTGATCCAATCTTTAAAGCTAAAGACAGGAGAATCTACATGTACTATATACAAACTTAAAAATGCAGCACATATTACTTCCAATGTATACTGTTCTTGATTTTCTTCTCTATGAGACCAATTCCTTCTAGAACATTAGTTATATCATATATCCTTCTCTTCTGCACCTGCACAAAAGGAAAAGTCCAAACTCATATATGATAGACATGAGAATATACATCAGGTATTCAGTCATGATTGTTAAATAAGGACCTCCAAAGTTTCTGCTGCCTTATTTAAGTCAAGGTTTCCACCTTCTGCATGCTTGAGTAAATTGATGAACCTTTTTGTCAAGAGACCTGCGATGTTCTGGTACAATGTTGTCATTCTTTTCTAATACAAAGAACTCCGATAGCTGTATCAGGCAATAGGAAAAATGTAAAGAGCTTGTAGATTAAGATTGTTTCCAAAATTACCTAAGGAACTGTCATAACGACAGTTGTTACCAGGAGTAAGAGACGGGGATCCTGCATATCAACAGAGCGCATTGAAGAAGAAGCAGATCAAATTTGAACATAAGTTTGTTTCTGCCAAGCACTAAAAGCTTCTCCAATGGAATGACAAACTTAGTTTAACACTTCAACATGAATTACAAATGGAAATTTTCTCACCAGCATCTAAGATGGGTGTCCGCGGACCAGATCTACCTTCCTTGGAAACCTTTGACTTATTATATGTCCTTCCTCCTTTTGTAGACACAGGGGTTTTGAGTGGACTATTGAATGTGTTAGCATATCCAGGGCTGTTGCTCCGCTCTACTGTATCTCCCACACTGCCTTTCTGTCCTCCACTCTTTCGCTTCATGTACTGCCAACGTTAGCAGGTTCCAGAAATGAGAAGACAGCAGCGGAAAAAAGAGACAATACACAAAGTTCAAGAGTGCAAAAGATATACATCACAACGATACACAAGCTAGATGAGAACAGCATAATGTAAATCAAATAAGAGTAATAATCTATACTTTCTGAAGTACAAAACTGCAAAGTTCATGAGCATTACCAAGCAATCAACAATGTCACAGATACTCCAAAGAACTGCACAAGTAAAAAATAAACAAGAACAAAGTCTGTACACAGGTACGCACACAGCAACATACAATCACTTGATCTGCCTAACAAAAGATCTAAAATGAAGATGCAAAATTCCTTCTCTATCAACCTCCTCCTCCCTCGAGAAACTACTGCACGGAATTACCAAGCTACAGTACAAAGACCAACGTTGACTCCAATGAATTAGGGAATGCGACAAATGTGACTGGCACTGAGACCCTAACATTGACTCTAATGAAAATGAAAAACTGAGATTCCACTAAAATAAGAACAAATCAAAAGCATATGCAAGTTAATCTCGCTGATTCAGCTAAAAATAGAGAAAAAATCAAAGAATCTAACAGAGATATAAAGAAACAAAAGCAAAAACCGAAATGATTTCGGAAACCCCAATTATCAAACAAATTCGAAAACAAAATTGCAGTCCAGAACAAACTGAAAAGACGCACTGGAGATCGAACAACGACAGCTTCGGCTTCTTGATCGGAGGCTCTCCGAGAGATGATGGAAGCGGAGAAGCTGTGGTAGTCGTCCGGCGGAGCAAACGGCGGCTTCGTCGAGGCAAAGGCCAGGTGTCGCTTTAGAGGCGGCCGGTTCGGGATGGCGGGAGCCTCCATCGGCGGCGACTCCTGGCGGTTCGGAGCTACGGCGGCGCCTGACATGGATCAGTGAGCTGATCGCAACTCCGGCAACAAGAAATCAGTTAAGAGTTGAGAGGTGAAAGCGAAACGGTTGGAAGGATCAGCGAAGAGGGTACGGGGATTAGGGTTTGTGGGAGGGAAAAAGGGATTGCAGGGTTTAGAGAGAGAAGGAGGAGAGTGGAGGTTTAGAGAGAGAAGGAGTGAGGAGGGGAATGCGTTGTGAGTTTTGTTTGGAGGAAAAGGAAATAGAAAGCGGAAAGAGCAGAAAACGAGGGAAGGAGGGAATTTTGTTTCGGATAGATGTGGAGGGAATACCCAACCCCGTGCGTAAATAATAATAATAACAACAATAACTCCTTATTTATTTGCAACTTCGCCATCGTATTTTTGGGTTATTGCGAATCTTACCCCGTGTTCTTTTTAGTTTCTTCTGCTTCTTTCCCCTTATGTTTTCAATATTCAAGAATCAAGATCTTTCTGCTTCCGCGTTATCTTTCTTTTAATTTTGGGAAGATTTTGGAGGTTAATGATGGATGATTGATTCTCACTGCTTGGGCAAATAATTATCTAGTCTTGTGATTGTGTATTTGAAGAATTGAGGAATTATTTTCCCCATTCTGATGATCAGATCAAATCATTTAACAAGTTTTACCGTATTGATATGAATTAGTATAACCATGCGTGACGGGCCTTAATTAAGGGTGCGTTTGGATTAGCGTTTGCAAACTAGAGTTTGGATGAACTTGATTCTGTAGAATTGATTTTGAGTAAAAGTAGGTTGATGTTAACGTGATTTATGTTTGGATACTTTTATCTTAAAATTGATTTTGATTTAGTAAATGTTGTTTGGATGATCAAAATCAAAATCACTTTTAAATTTGTAATTACCAAAAAGATATGAATTTAATATTTTGCTATAAATATTATTTTTTATATTTCAATTTCTTTAAGTATATCAATAAATTATCTTTATAATATTATAAAGAAATATATATTATTTAAATTAATATTATTATATAAATATTACAAATTAATAATTATTATTATATAAAAAGTTAATTAAATATTAAGTTTACATATATATATATATATGAATTTCATATTAAACATTATTAATATTTTTTCACTTTTAGTTAAAATATATTTAATAATATATATTGATATTATTATAAAAAATTATATATTATTTGAAATATTGTATAAATAATACAAATTAATAAATTGTCATTATTATTATGAATAGAGTTTTATTTAAAAAATAATATTCCTTTTCGGTACATGTTATAACATCAATATAACTTTTTTTTATTTTATTTGACTAATATTATGTTAATATTTTAATAATTTACGTTATTATTTTGCTTTTAAATCATTTTGAAAAAATAAAAATATTTTAAAAGTGTTAATTAAATAAATAATTAAAAAAATTAAAATAAGTTACATATATTTTAAAATTGTCTTTTAATGATTAAATGAATATATAAATTATAAAAGAATAACCTGATGAAAATAAGTAACATAAATCACTAAAGTACAATCTTATATATGACAATTGTATAAGGGTAATAAAGTCATTTTGAGTAATAAAATTTATTATGAAGTTCAAAGTATCATAAACTCAACGGAAAAGTAAAAAAAAGTTGTTTTAGACCAAACCTCAATTAGGAAGCAAACTGCAGTTCATGAACGTGAAATTAAAAGCATCCAAACGAACTTTTATTCCAGGCAAGTAGAATCACAAATGCGAAACCAAACATGCACTAAGGAATTACTTCAACGGGCTAATAATTATGTGATTGACAAGGAGTCAGAGACATTTTTAGCATTTAGTATTATTTACCTTTTGCAAGTGTATCCAAAATAAATAAAACAATGGGCCGTTTGAGTTCGATCTTTTTTTCTATATCTAAAAAAGTAACAATTTAAACCTGTAATCTTATATAAAATACCCAAACTTTTTTACTACTTAGGACAAATTGATCCCTGAATTCTCAGCAACAAATTCATCTAGCTACTTAAAGAGCTTATAATATGATTTTTTTTCCTGCAACAATGAACTATACATCTTGTTATTATTGGAGAGAAATAATGTTGGAGAAAATTAGGAAAAGAACTTTATTACTAACCTGAAAATTTTTGCACCCAAAAATAGGTTTATTAGGATTTGTGGGAGCATTAGAGAGATATAATGTCGTATTCAATCAACAATGATACTTGCAAGACTTCATAATAGTTTGCATTCCACTTCTCACACTTGCACTACTAATATTTCATTCTCTGTGTATTCAAAGTAAAGATGGTGAGGAGCATTTAGATGAATTTATTTTTGTTGACTCGTGAGCTGTAGTAGTGGAATTCTTTGAGGATGATGATGGGAAAAGAAGTGTGGGTAAGAGAAAGGAGCCTCTATTCCTAATGAAATTGAGGAAAATTGAGATTGGGATTTTGGATATAATGGGTTTTAAAGAGAAAGACAAAACGACTATGTTTGGAGGAAAGAAATAGATTAGTGTCATGATGAATGTTAACGAGCAAACTCAGCCATTTAATGGTATACATGGATTGGTCTGTTAAATTTGCAAACGACCATGGTACGAAGGAAATAACTTGTGCTCATTAGTGCAAATTTTAGAGACCACAAATTGAATATGAATATCTCAGGAACCAACTTGTCATATACGGTAAATCTCATGTTTAATTTGGGGTTTTAGTTTAACAACAAATATATTTGTAGGAAGAAAAAATATAAATATAAGTTGTAAGTCAGAATTGACACACTTGGTTCATAATTTAGTCCATGAAAGACGCGTCTCTCAATTAAACTTTTATAAAAAAAACAAATATATTTTCTAATATTCCAATACATTAATAACATATACTTTTTTATTAAATTTAATATGTTGGAAGATTTCATAGTAGTACTTAAAATAAAATGTACACAAGTTCGATAAAAAAAAATGAAAATAATTGCATACTCTATATTCAATCTATATTATTACAACAACACTTGTTAATAAATTAAGAGCAATGCTACGCGTACACTAAAAGTAACATTAAATTAGTCTATACAAAAAGTTGGAATGAATATGTACAATGTTGGATTGTTTTGATTGGATATGTTATTCAATCTATAACAACCTAAAAAATAGACAGAGTGTTTTTTTTTTCGATGGGTTTTTCCTTCGGGTATCCGTCGGCCGGTAGCTGACGACTAATCCCTCGGATATCTGTCGGCCGGTAGCTGACAGAGTGTTTTGATTGGATAACAATGTAAAATATATTTACACTATCCGTGTATCAATATTAAACTCATATATACTATAGAAATGAGTGATAATAGATGCATAATAATAAATCATTTAATATTTATTTCTACCATTAAATTTTAATATAAATTTACCATAATCTTCAAACTCTAAAATATAACTAGGTAAATATTGATTAATTTTTTTCATATATTAAATATTTGTGCACAGGAATTATTATCAATTCAACCACTACGACACTGAAGTCAAACCCTGTGAGTTTTTTTGTTTGTTTATACTTATCCCCGTTCTCTACACTAATCTATCTTCTTCTGCCCCTCTCTCTTTCTCTCTACATTTCAGCGACACTCCCTACTCCGCGATGGCCTCCACAGCTGCGTCTGCTTCTGCTGCTATCATCATCTCCTCAAACCCTAACACCAAATTTTCTCATTCTTCTTCTACTTCCTCCGCACCACCTTCGTCGCCAAGGCATCTGTATGATTTCTCAACTAACCCCTATTTCCCTTTTCCTTTTTGCTTATTTTTTTGTAGAGAGTGATTACATTCATACTCGTGATCAATAGTTACTTAATTGTTCATTGCTGTCTATTTTATGTTGTTTGTCTATCTATCTGCTCAATTACGCATCGTTTTAGCTGGAAAATGTCTTGTTAGGGGCTTTCACAAGCCTCCTTTACATGCTAACTTTTATGGGTATTGCCGTTTGATACTCAAAATGAACACACGCTACATTTATGATAGCTGTTGATGCATTCAAGTAAAATTGGCTGTGATTACTAACTAGTAACTACTACAGCGTGTAAATGCTTTAAAACAATGTGTGGATTCTTGATTCTCTGTCATCAGGGTCAGCGGTTATGAGCATCAACTATCGTAGCTCATACAATATCTTGTTCATTTGTGTAAGAGTCTTTTTCGCTCTAACTGTACTAACTTCAATTATGAGACTGAACACCCTAGCAAGCATTATTTTTATCTCGCATGACCTATGATTAAATATTTTGCCCTTCTAAGTAGAGCGAACTTCCATTAGTTGGGAATACAGCACCAGATTTTGAAGCAGAGGTTGTTTTTGATCAGGAGTTTATCAAGGTACACTTCTACCAGCCACAGCAAATATGGACTGAGTTTCAGCACTTGGAATTCTTTTTCTCTCATTCATTCTTTATTGTTTATGACTTTTCAGGTTAAACTATCCCAATACATTGGGAAGAAATATGTTATCCTCTTTTTCTACCCACTGGACTTCACATTTGTCTGTCCTACAGGTTAGCTAACATTCTAGTTAACTATACTTGGATCAAGATAGTTGTCATTAGTAAATCTTCTTACTTTCACCCCTAACAATAATTATGTCTTTACAGAAATTACTGCTTTCAGTGACCGGTATGCAGAGTTTGAGGAACTAAATACAGAGATATTGGGTGTTTCAGTTGACAGTGTGGTGAGTTGGCCCACTTATTGTCTCTTCATAGTATAAGGCGAGCTTCTATGATTGAGATTCCAGAGTTCTTACAATAACCGGTTCAATTTTACTTTCATCCGTCTCTAGAACTTACTACATAGATCACATGGAAAAGTATGGCTGGAGGAAATTACTTCATGAATAACAGAAAAGCAAAATATGTGCGTTAATAGCCACATCATCCAAACATAGATAATTAAAATGTGTTGTTCCTAATCTACAGGTGTTATGAGATTCACAAGAATCATATAAAGCATGTGTCTTTTGCATAATGACATACAAACATTCCTGCATTTTCCTGTTTGCATTCCCATGAAAATTATGTTGTGATATACTGCATTCTGTGTGTTCACCATTACCTTTTTATAGCCCATCAAAAGGCACTCCAAACTTTGCTTCTTCTTGACTAGTGGGGCAATTTTTATTACTGTAGTTCTCGCACCTTGCATGGGTTCAAACAGATAGAAAGTCAGGTGGGCTCGGTGACTTGAAGTATCCTTTGATTTCCTGATCAGGTATGTTCCAATGCAATTACTTAAACTGTGACCTTTCATTTTCCTTTCCTTACAACTCCAGCACTTTTTGTGCTTTAGTTTCAATGTTTTCTGGAATGAAATGTAGGATACTGTCTAGGTAATAGCTATAGTAGTTTGCAATTGCATCACGTGGTGAAGTTTTAATTATATGTGGAACTTTTTGTTTTCATTCCACCTTTTTTTGGACTTGTGTCACAACGATTCCAACTTTTTCCAATGATTTAGGGAATTGCATTGAGAGGATTGTTCATTATTGACAAGGAAGAAGTTATCCAGCATTCTACGATCAACAACCTGGCAATTGGAAGAAGCGTTGATGAGACAAAGAGAACACTCCAGGTAAATTATCTTCTTAATTAGGATAACACTATTGTTCAACAATTTTAAGTATCTTACTTTTTTGTTGTTTTTTAGTTTTTTCTTTTTTTTTTTCATCTCAATCCTTTCTATATAATGTTATTGCCACCATTAATGTGCATTGGTCTTGCAGGCTTTGCAGTATGTGCTGGAGAACCAAGATGAAGTTTGCCCTGCTGGGTGGAAGCCTGGTGAGAAGTCCATGAAACCAGACCCCAAACTTAGCAAAGAGTACTTTGCAGCGGTCTAGGGAGGATACCCAAGAGTAGCAGTTGCTCATATCATTCATTTGTATCAAGCATTGGGTGGGGGGTAAAAGGATTTCGTTTTTCTGTAATGTGAATCCTTTTCAATTTTGAGCAGCAGGTGTACCTGGATTTTGGGTTGTATTATGTATCAACAACTAGTTTTAGAATTTCTTCTTGTTATGGCATATTTATATCATGGTCGTGCATACATAATAATGCCTTAAAAAACCATAAAAACTCTAAGCATCTCTTGTTATGTGACTTTAGCAATCAAGCAAGAAGCTCTTGACTAGAAGGAATAGTGGAATACCATTGAGCTGTACCTACCCTTTTCAGGGTAAAACATAGAAGCACCAACCTATTTTTTTGGGGCATGGCTAGATTATTGCAGATTTTTCTCACTTGATATTTTCAACTTGGTATTGACATCCATGCTAAAAGCTATTATAATCTTCCGTAAATAATAAAATAAAAGAAAAGTAAAAGGATTATAATTATCGTCTCAACATATTGGCTTGTACAAAAACTTGTAATTCGGTTAAGGGTCCAGATTTTATATTTTAGTTCTATTTATTATTACATTTTATTTATTTAAACCTTCATTTTGGGGAGCGTTGGTTTCAGAGGGTTTATCTATCCAAATCCGAGGCTGTTTTCTTTTATCATAGTGCAGATTGAAGAGAATGTCGTCTCTAGCAGTGAAGGGCCTCTGTTGTGGCATCCACAATAATGTAAGCTCACTCACACTGTCATCACCTCCTGCTCCCGTATGCAAAACCAACCACCTTATCCGCAATTCACCACCACTTCAGCAACGAGTGTACCTCGTGACACGTGTCAAGCGATGGAAGAAGTTGAAACCTTTGTCAGCAGCATTTTCGGCTCCACCGCCTCTTGACCTCACAGAAGACAACGTGAGACAGGTCTTGGTCGATGCTCGAGCGGAGCTGGGTCAGATCTTTGACACCTCTGTTGGCATGACTGGTATCTCTCTTTTTGTTCTGTTTGTTGATTGAAACACAAACTTTAAGTGTGCTTTTTTGCTGACTTATGGGGTTCTATATTTCAGGAACGGTTGAACTGGCAGAGTTAGATGGACCTTTCGTGAAGATTAGCCTCAAGGGTCGATTTTGGCACAAGCGTTCAACAGTAGTTGCCAGAGTCGCTAATTATCTCAAACAGAGGATTCCTGTAAGTCTGTCTATCTCTTCTTTCTATATTCCATAATTATTTTCCCAAAGGCAAAAACATTCACTTTAGTTAGCTATATTACAAGTTCGATTCATAGCCACTAAACTGTATATATAGTTTGAAAAATGATAGATAGTTAGATTAGAATCTTTGCTGTAATTTTCTTTAGTTAGAACAGTAGTATGTTGTTATACTAGTTGATTCTCAAATGGCCTAGTAATTTCTTATCACTTTAATTAGATCATCCAATTAACCACCACCCAATCGCTGCAAAATTTTTAACTGTTGGTACATCTAGTTTTCTTTCTTAGACCCAAATGCAAAAGCTTAGAAAGTGTTATTAGTGCAAAGCTTCACAACTACAAAACTAGATTCGTTTTCTGTTATGCTTTGTACTTCTTTACAGGAGATTTTAGAGGTTGAGATAGAAGACGAGAAACAATTGGATGACAGTCCTGCGAGCTTTTAAGCTGCTGGGCATGGTGTGCCGTGCCTATTCTTTTGCCTAGTTAAGAGAGATACAGAATTTGTTTACTGATTAGTGCATTTTCTAAGTGGATGAGAATCCATCAGATCACAACGAAAATAGTATGTCATTTGTGATGATATGTTGCTTGCTAGATACAATTGCTCTGTCATTGATCAGAGTCAGAGAGTCACCTAGGAACCAAATTGGAGGCTCGTGTCTTGTTGTAAGTTGAACTATCCTTATCCCCCATCATTTAGCCGAGAGTTGCAGCTTCCATGTTGTCCAGATCATTCAAGATTTCATTAATCGAAAATAATAAGATGCAGACTGTATAGTTAACTTACTAGTTATAGCCTTTTTTCTTGAGTTATTAAATATTGTGTTTCAAGATTGCAATGAGTGTCTATATGTTTGTTAGTTTATCCTTGCCTCTGTGACCAAAATTTCCTCTTCCAGCCACTTCATTGTAACATTCTTCTACAGCTTAAGGTATTTTACTTTTGCCTGTTGAAACACAAGAAATAGGATTAGTGAACCTTTGAATTATTCTTCGATTGAATTTTACTAAGCTTTACTATAACCAGAAGGCCTTATTCTGAATGGTTTATGACTGTTCGTGTGACTTGTGGAACTTTCTGTTCAGAATGGTAAAATAAATCAGATAACCCTTGTTATCTATTTTATTATATTTCTAATAGGCATCACTTGGTATGTAATTGCTAGTTTACTGATCATGTATGAGCCTCACATGTATTTGTTAGGACCAAGATATATATTCTTTATCATTTCAATTAACACTATTCTTCTCCACTTACTTGTGAATTCACTGCTCAGAAGTCAGAAGTCCACACTAACTCCCTCATGCTCTGTACTTCACAACCTTATGCAGGGATTAATTGAAGTAAATAGAGAAGAATAAAAAGAGATGTTAATGTTTAGAAATTTGTATGTTTAAATATTATTTTCTGAGCACATCCAAGTAAACTTCTTGCTTACCTGTTTTTAGGAAAATTCAAACCATCCATTCTTTGCTCTATTATTCTCTTTTATACTTTATATATATATATATTTAGTGGTTGTAAAACAGCTGCAAGAAAAAAGTAACTCCATGGTGTATAGAACAATTGATTTAAAAAATTAAACTAACTAGGTCTCAACATATCTTCGGATGAAGCAAAGGACCGACCTTGTTCACATTTGGGACCACAGCAATGGTAGTGTCACATACATGTTTCCAACAATTTTATATTCTGATATGCAATGCAACTAGCCATTTCACTCAATTAACGATGTAGCATAGGACAAAAATTAGCTTTTCGTGATTAGATTACTTAATAAATGAACATAATATGAAACATCTAACATAGATTTTGAAGGACTTCGAAGCCTCCCAATGTTTTTCTCCCAGTGGGAGGGCTAGCTTGACCTAACGTGGAATTTCAGCAAGCGAAAGGGGCTGGCTTTATAACATAACATTTCAATCCTATAAATGCAACTAGTGCATGCATCTTACTCAATCAACCGAGGTTGACACATTACAAGCTAAATTTGTATGATTAGATTAATATTTACAATTACACAAATGTTTCGGGCACAACAAAAAATCAGTTAAAACAGCCAACAAAGCTCATTTAACACTTTATGGCCCAAATAACACTTTTAAACATGAGTATATTTTTAATGAGCTAGGTGATTGTGGTCCAAATTCCTATTTATTGGCTGTTTTGACTGATTTTTTTGTTGTGCCCCTAGCAATGCTCTTAAAATAAACATAATACTACTGAAAATCTCCAACACAGATTCAGTTTCGAATTATGAGAATAAGAGCTACTACCTCATTTTTTCCATTGTTTGGGCTGGCTTGACCTAACATGGAGGCTTACCCATTTTGGGAGAGGGCGTGGACTTTTTGTTTTCCAAAAGATTTAAATCTTTAAAATTGTAAGATACGTTTGACCAACAAAAAAAGAATGTAGGATACGTACGTTGACTCAAGAATATGTAAATACATCTTGAAAAAGAAATACAGAATTATTACGATTAATTGAAAAAATACATAAAAACTTAATTTTTTTTGCATATGTACATAATTTATCATACAATTGATGTAAAATATAATATATCATGTTATTCATATTTATTTATAACTCTTCCTATATTTACATAGTCGGTCCAAATCGGGATACAATTTTATCGAATCCTTTGACATAGATCAAAGCAAAAATATTGCTCAATCTTTATTGGATCATTAACTTTGACATTAAACATTGCAATTATGTACATATCAGTGTCCGTACCTTCTGGGCTATGAGATCTGGTGTTTGCTAATTAAGAAATAGATTAATCAACCAATTGATCAATATGATACACTTGCAAGTAGACATCCAATCTAAACCTAATATGATATCACAATCTGCATTATGTGAAGAGAATCCCTTCGTACTAACCACTATTGTGCGAGCATCTCCCCCAAAAAATAACGGAAAATTTCTTGTAACGAGCTGTGCATTTATAAACCATACACATAGTCAACATATTAAAGAATCCAGAGAAATCTTAATTCCTAAATTACATAATTGTATTGAAGGAGTCAGAAGGAGGATTGACATTTGATTATGATACAAATTCACCAATTTGTGACTAAAAAATGTTTAGCGACCTGGATTTGGACGCCTTTGGTTGGCTCAAAGTGACAAACAAAACTTAACTGCCATAAAATTAAAATTAATTAAAAATTTAGCACAAGAGAGGGATTTTGAGCAAAGGCCACGATAATTAACATTACTACTTTCATTACAAGATATCCCACATTTTTTAACTAACCCTCATATAATTTTCTGTATACTAGGGGGGCGTTAATAACAAAAGGTTAAAAATTACTGTACCCATCTACAGCAATTAGGTATGGCTCTTTATGTACCCAAAAAGCTAAAAAGAGAAACCCAAAATCCAAAAAACGTGGTTCATCAATTTGCCACAAAGAGGATCGATATATCACATGGCAACTTCAGATTCAGGCACGTAATTTAGTCTGTCCTCCCACACCAACTTGGATGCAACCTCATCTGGCTCAGGAACATGTTCCTACACAGACACACATAAATATATATCCATCAAAAACATTAATCACATAATAATTAGCTTATATGCAATTGGGGCAGCATATATGATGATAGTATCGAAAATCAATATATAGCCCCAACTTGATTTTAAATTTTGAATGATTTAGCGCAACTTGTTGATTAATTTAATAGCACAGTTCTTAATCTTGCTTGCTTAGTAAAGGAAAGGGAATCAATGGTACGTGTCGTTGTTGAAGCACAGAATTGAACAAATTTTATATTAGTGATGAAGGCAATATATGTGTGTTGGCGCACCTCAAGCTCAAGCATCAATTGTTTTGCTGTGGGAGCTGACACGATAATGCGACGTGCCCTTGGGGAGATAAAGCCTTCATCAACAGCCTTGTCAATGAAAGACAACAAGGAATTGTAAAATCCATCCACATTCAACAGCCCCACCTGCATTTGTTCAAACAAAACTCATTATGTTACTTACCCCCATTCATTTTCTTATGCATTTTTTTACAATAATATTTGTCGTATAACAGAAATACATTCAACTAGCATTCAATGTGTGTTAAACATGATACAGAATGTGTGCTACATGTACTTGTGTTATACTATAGCACACATTACGTACTATGTAATAGCACACATTGGATATATTAGTTAGACGTATTTCCGTTGTACGTCAAACATGGTTGGTTGATTCTTTTATATTCAAAAGAGAGAACCTTCAAATAATGTAACATGTGAGCCCGAATTAAATAGCCCACATGCATGTATCGGTTTTGTTCTGAACCTTCCTGGCTGTTGAGCATAGATACACAAACACGCACGCACGCACACACACATGGATCCCAAAGTTGATAAAACATTTTATTCACTGAGGCATAGCATATATATTCAGTCAACTTGACTAATTAACCGAACAATGAACGTATCTATCTTTTCTTAGATACCAAAGCAATGTATCTAGTGACATTGACAATGGATCATGTGGAAGCAATAGTTTCTTATTAAGTCAAATACTATTAACCCAAGACAAAGCATAAATAAAAGGAGTTTGACCAGATTTACTTTACATTTTGTTTGTACTAGAATTTAGTCAAAGAGATGGCAAGAGGGAGGCTAATGAATATTTCCTTTGTCATTGGTAAAAGCAGCAATGATATATGGTTTTCTAGTATAATACTATATTTTCCTAACTCTGTTGCTACGTATACTTACTTGACTTGTGTATATATATATATATATATATATATATATATATATATATATATATATATTCTCTGTATTATTCTGAATACAATTTACAATAAATAATTATGGTCAACGAATTAAGTTGGTATTCAAAGTCAACGGTAACGGCCTTATCTATGTCTGACCTAATAAAATTGTCAAATGTAATAGTAATGGATTAGAAATTGAGGAATAATATAAGAGAACTTACGGGTTTGCTGTGAATCCCAAGCTGAGCCCAGGTAATGACTTCAAGTAACTCTTCAAGGGTTCCATATCCTCCTGTGGATTAAATTAAACGAAATAAAATGAGTACCATATATCTTTGTGTTGCTCAAAAGATCATACAAGGATGGTTAATTAAATTACCAGGGAGGGCAATGAAGGCATCAGCTTGACGAGCCATCTCAGCTTTCCTTTGATGCATATTTGATACGGCTCTCACTTCCCCAATTGGATCGCCTGTTATCTGCATTATACAATAATAAATATAATTTAATTTATTTATTTATTTATTTTCAACTAATAATATCACTACAAGATATGTGTTAGCAATGTACCTCTCTTGGCATGAGACTAGTTGGGATAACCCTGCACAAATAAACAAGCTCTTCCGGTCATCGAATGTGCCAAAGACGAAATATTTAAGGAAATTGACTTGCCCACTAGGAATATTATATTTTATCTTCAAAGTGCAACAAAAGAAGAAAGGAAGACAGACAAAAATAGAGCAACATGGCTCCAATTGTTGCGCAAAAACTTTTTACAGGTATCCAACATGACCTTTCTGGAAGGGCCAAAAGGGATTCAACTTTATAACCAATAGAACAAAGCTGCTCTAGAAGCTTCTAAGCACAGATAAAGGTCACCTTTCTCTTTTTAATTGTTTCTTGATAATTAATAATAATTGTTGGAGTTTATGAATAGCAAAAGAGTAGTACCAAACAACACAATATAGAAACAAAAGAGTAAGTAATATTATTTGATCAACATTTCCGACTAAACACCAAATTACAATCATATTACTCTCACTCACTTGTATCATGATACTCACCAATCACATAATATCAATACAATTAAGATAAGATGTCTAAATTACTTCTTGAGTTCAATAAATAAATAATTTCCTATATATCAAGCCCCGTGAATATATTTTACTCAGATAGTAGCTAGGCAACACCACCCAAGTACATTAGTTCTAGTTTGAAAATCATCGAGGCTCAGCGAAAATGATGACACGCTAGCCAATGAGCAAAGGATAGATAGACACGCAGAAGAAAGAATGAATAAAATGAGAGAGAGAGAAGACAAACCCTAGAACATGGCGCCCACCATCATGAACAGCCTGAGAAACGAGACCCATCAAACCCACGCTTCCACCTCCATACACCAAATCAATCCTTCTCTCCACCTTCAATACCACACACATACATCGATATTACCAGACGCGTGTTACTACATTCATCATCCAAATACTATTTTCAAATAAATTATTGCTACTACTATTATAGTACAAATACATTATTAAAACCGATCCCAACTGTTCCCTACCTCCTACATGTTTAATTAAAAATAATACTAATAATAATAATGATTTAGTGGCGAGTGATGTGGTCAATGGGAACAAGAAGTGAAGGAGAATGAATATTTAAAGAAAGAAGGGAATGGGAATGGGAATGATATTCTGAAGGCAAAGGGAGGGGGGAGTTCGGTCATGGAGAATCTCAAAGGCTAATTAAGGACACGCTTCATAGTGTAATCATACCCCTATCCTATATATGTAGCACGCTTCCTATATACATATACACTACCGTGTTCTTATTCTTAATAATTAGTTAGCATTTTTATTTTTATTATTTTAAAAGAAGAAAATACAAGTGTAGTACTCAGCAAATAAAATAAATGTGGGGTTTAGCAAAGATCATGCAAGAATGCTGCTCAACTGACACCACGATTACAGCTAGCAAATAATCTCTCTGCAAATGTGTGTGTTAGTGTCTCCTCTCTCTCACGCCAAACTTAAACCCTAAACCATTCATTCATTCCTCAACCACAATCATAAGCCTGCGTTGAGAGAGAGAATAAATAATGGCTATGAATGGGATTTTTATTAAATTAAATATCAGGAAAATGGAGATTCCGTGCAATGCTGCCCGGAGAATAATAATAATAATAATAACAAACAGAAAGAAATGCAATAATCGAATCAAAATTGAAGGAAAAAGAGAAAGGGAAGAATATGAATTTGACAACCCAACGGTGCCATGGAGCAGCACCCGTTCTTCAAGATTTGCATTCTGTTTATGCCAAACCCAAAAAGAACAAAGGGGGAGCACAAGAAAATAAAACACAATTTATTTGATCAAGTTATTAGAGCGTGTAGGAGGAGGGGATTGTAAAACAAATTTTTGCGAAATAGGAAGAAAAAAAAAAAGGTAGAGTAGTACGAACTAACCAGGTGCTTGCCAAGTTCTACGGCAGCTTCTTGGTAGGAAGTTTTCTTGCCAGAACTGCTTCCACAGAAGACGCAAATACGCTTGAATCTGCTCGATTTAGCCTCTTCCATTTTACTATTCTATACCCACTGATCGATCGATGGGATGGGATGGGAGGGAGTGAAGAGGAAGAACACAAACAAAACAAAAGAGGGTTGAGAACGAAAACAAGGTGACTACTATTTAATTTGTGAGTAGCATTGGTGTTTATGTGACTATATATACCCTGCCCCTCCTCAACTCCCTTCTCCCATCTTCTATTTTTAAACCAAAATAATAATATTCTTAATTACTCCCCAAAATCTTTATCACTAATTTTTCATTCTCTAATAAAAAAATTCATAAATTAAAGTAAAACACAAAATACTTTTCAATTCTCACTTTTTTTAATGAATAAATAATATTAACTCATACTTGTTGTATTATAATGATTTTATCATTAAATTAATATTACGTTTTAATCTTAAACTAGGTTAAAAATTGATTTGATGCGCCAATTTATTATATTAATTACTTTGTGCAAATATATCATTGCTAAAAATTATATGATTTAATTTTCATACACTACTATTTTTTTATACAGTCTTCCAATTATTTGCTTACGTCATAATTGTATTTTCTCTTTTCCACTATCTGAAAATTCATACAGACAAAGTGTTTTAATTGGACGACAGTGTAACGGCAAAATTAAACTCTAATTATATACTTCTTCGTAATTTCCGATTGTTTATCAATAAACTTTTTTTCATATATTAAAATATAAGCATTGCTAGAGGCACAACAAAAAATCAACCAAAACAGCCAACAATAGGAATTTGGGTCATAATCAATCATCCCATTAAAAATTGGTGATGCTAAATGAACAATACAAAACCAGCCCAACCTTCCAATAAATGAGATTTTGGACCATAATTACTCAACTCATTATAATTTCAATGATTATTTGGGCCAAAACCAAAGCCAAAATAGGCCCATTGGCTGTGTAGGCTGGTTTTTCATTGTCCACTTAGCATTATTGATTAAAAATATACTCCTAATTAAAAGTATTATTTGGATCATAAAGTGTCAAATGGGCTGTTTTGATTGGTTTTTTGTTGTGCCAAAAAATATTAACATATTTTAATGCAATTGATATAATTGTTTCTGAATGGAACTGATATCAAAATATTATAGAAAACTAATTTAAAACTAAATTTCGCATGTTACAGAAAAATCAATTAAATATATATTTTCGACAATTTTCTTATTTTTGTTACAATTTTTTTAATAACTTTATAATACTGTACAGAGTTTTTTTTTTTTTTTAACCAAGTCATGTAAGTCGTTCCTATATGCTAATAAGTTATTGGGATTTATTTCTATCCAAATATGCTTTTAAATAACTAAGAAATTTTACATTGGCAAGTCATACTTCCACAATTCTTTCTGAATTTGTTAAAATATTTTATCTGCAGTTGAGAATTTTGATTTCTATACCTAAATTCATTCCTTATTTCCTACAATATAACTAAAAAATATATATTTACACTTTTTTTTTAATTCTCATATAGAACATTTATTGTCAAACATACTCATAAGTAATCTCTTATCAAATTATAGGTAACAATTGATTCGAAAATTTATATAAAAGAAATAAATATATAATTGGTTACGGTATAAGAAAAATCAATTCAACTGTTTTTTTCTTATGCTATATGTATCAACTAGCACTTCATCCTTTAATGAATAGTGTAAGATAGACTTCGCGCATATTCATATTTTTAATAACTTATTATTATTCTTTTTTCAAAGTTCACATTATATAAGACTTATAAATTATCTCTATTAAGTTTTATATTAATCTGAATAATTTTATATGTATTTATATTGATGTAATAAATATTTATTAAATGTGTATGATTTTTGTAATTTTTTTTAACTTGACATAGATAATCAATATGATATGCAATCAATAATAATTACTCCGTTGTGAACATATCCATCCTTTATATAGATATTAAAAATGATTGAACTAATAACAAATAAATAAATTTTAGTATATTTTAAATATTATGCTTATTAATAGTATTTTTAATATTCAGTTTATCTAATAATTATTACTCTTTCATAAAAGTATACAAACATTAATACTATTAAAAAAGTTTATTAAAATATTGAATAAGAATAAAAAAAAAGTTTTTAACAAATATATACAACCTAATTTTTTAGTCATTCTTCATCAAATTTTATGGTCTTATTTATTTTGAATATAAGAGTTTAATTCAATAATATAATGATATTTTATACTGTTATTTAATTAAAATATTTTATTTATATAAATTTGTAGGTAATAGAAAAAAAAATATAATATAATTGAATGATAGTGTAAAAAATATTTATATAATAAATAAAAGTTTAATCCTAAATATAAATACAAAAAATTTTAAGAGTTGAAAAAGTATTTACATGACTTAAGAGGAAAATGTAGTTTCTTGGACATAAAAAATAGAAATAAAAAAAATTGCATCAGTTGTGAGGATGACCATCATTCCATTCTTCCGATTGCTTTGAAGAGTAATCATTACACTTTTGCATGATTTATGCACTTCTGAGTTATGATTGATTGATGTCATACGGAAAAAGACCTACACTATCTAATGTACTACTAATTCTGATTACTGGGTCTCTGTGAACAGTCCCACCACTTGACCCTTTGCTTAACGTATACATGAAATTTGTTACAGGATAACCATTTGTTTTAGCATATAATGAATTGTAAGATTATAGACAGAAAAGATCCAAAATACAAACAAAAAAAGAGCTTAAAATAGAGTAATAAATTTCAGTCATCTTCTATATATTACTGAATATATAAGTAAATAAATTTAGAAAGAGCATACAATACGATTGTTCCGTGCGATAATATAACCAGTACACTGTACCATTTTTTACTTCACTATCAATTTATTTATTCAAAAAGTGTTAATTTTAAAAACTGAAAAGATGATATGATAAAGTTTTGAAGACTATATATACACATATCATTTTGAGTGAGTGAGAGACTTGAATTGAAGCGAAGGCAGAGGATGAATGAAATGAAATGAATTGAGGTGATGGGTTATGAGAGTAGCGTCAATGAGAATCGTGGCGTTAGTTCATTGGTTGAATTGCTGAAACTGTAGCCACACACGTGCGACAAGCCGCCGGCAAGCAACCTGCTTGCTCTCGGGAACTTAAAAACTACTACTATCCTATCTCCTCTCCTCTACCTCTCTCTACCAGTACGCTTATTAATTTGATTTGCCACTATAAAGCTTTTTATCTTTTTCGTAAGAAAATATATTTTATTTAAAAGTTTGGACAGCAAGTGTCTAGAACAGAATACTAGAATAGTTGATTATTTATGTATGGCCAGCAACCCAAATTCTTGCATATTCAAAAAGGCTCCACTAAATAAAAACTATGATAGCCCAAATTATATACAGAAATTTACAACGGACATCGACTACAAAAATAGGTTGGGCCAAACAAAAAGAATGTAAAAAAGATTCAACCTGAGTTTGAGATGAACCGAAAACTGGGCCGTGGGTTATGCCTATAAAAGAAGAAAATTTGGCTCATGTTTGAGCTTCACTGAAAGCTGGACCACAACATATAGAGAGGCTAAAGGTGGAGTACAAAATTGTGACGGTGTCTGTCTCATAACATGGGCAGTTCAATTCATATGTATTCTCCATTTAGGGGTACAGAGAAGAGACACATCCTTTGACCAGAAAATAAAAAACAAGAAGAGAGGTCTTTGCAAAAATCTAAAAAATAAATAAATAAATCTAAGTGCAAATTGCAATGCTATTATTTTAAGTGTAAACAACCTTTTTTTACCTCAATATTTTCAATTTTATATCAATTTTGTCCTTGAAATACTTAATCTTTTATTTATATACATTGAAAAAAATTTATTATCTTTGAATGGATGTAATAATTCTTTATAAAATAAACAAAGAAAGAAAAGTAAAGAAATTCACGTGTACAGTTGTCTTTGTTGTTGCGCCACCCAAATCCAGGCGGTAGAAACCCAATGGGCCAAAAGCTAAGTTTACAGAACTAACTTCTGTGACTCACTCACTCACTGTCCCCACCACTTTGTTTGGTGCACTTGCAGGATTTCACTTCTCAGTGCGTCACTTGCTTCTGCAAATAGTCAATAGTACTAGATTCGTATGCGCCCCTCAGTCCTCACCCGCATGCATACACGTACATCGCTACATACATTCATAATTCTCCCTCTTTCTAAAATTACCATTTCAAGTATGAAATAAAACCACAAATAACTGATAGTCGAAATTACCATTTCAGTTTTATTTTTTCAGCAAATTAGTTGAGAGTCAAATGAGTCATCATAGTTCATATGACTTGACTCATAATCGTTTTATCACATACCATACTCTATTATAAATTTATAATACATCCAAGCGATACAAGTTAGGAAAATGCAAATATTTTGTTGTCAAGGTCTACGGGGTAGATGTGAGTGTATTAGCGAGCGCGTAGAACAATCAAAACCACCGTTTCCGTTGGGGTTAAATTACAGACGCCGCAATGTCAATTCTTGCCCGTTGCTCTCGCCACCGCATCCATTTATAAATAAATAAACAACTCAACTCACACACAAATAGAAACACATGTAATGTCCTTTCTTTCATTCATTTCCAATTTTTTCTATTTTCACTTCTAAAACAACACAACACACAGCAGCTCTGAGGAGGGACAACGTCAAAATTCTCCCAATGGCTGCTAATTATCTTCACTACTTCCTCTGCACCACACTCTGTATCTTCTTCTCTCTCACTTCTGGTTCTTCTTCTGCATCATCCAATCCCAACACCATTACTCTCCCCCTCTCTCCCATATTCACCAAACACCCATCCTCCTCAGATCTACTTCAAACTCTGAAGCTCGCTTCCTCTGCTTCCATCTCCAGAGCCCACCACCTCAAGCACCGCCAGTCAACGTCCACTCCCACCCCCTCCGCCGTAACCACACCGGTGGTTGCCAAGAGCTACGGAGGCTACTCCATAGATCTCCAATTCGGAACCCCACCACAAGCCTCCTCATTCGTACTAGACACAGGAAGCAGCCTCGTTTGGTTCCCCTGTTCCTCCCGCTACCTCTGTTCCAATTGCAACTTCCCTAACATCGACCCAACAAAAATCCCAAGGTTCATTCCCAAGAACTCAACCACCGCAAAAATCGTTGGATGCACCAACCCCAAATGCGGGTGGATTTTCGGCCCCGATGTTCAATCCCGATGCCAAGGTTGCAACCCTGAATCCCAGAACTGTACCCTGAATTGCCCTGCTTATGTAATCCAATACGGGTTGGGCTCAACAGCGGGTCTATTGCTCTCAGAAAATCTCGATTTTCCTGGGAAAATCGTGCAAGATTTTCTCATCGGGTGCTCCATCCTCTCGATCCGGCAACCCTCTGGGATCGCAGGGTTCGGCCGAGGGAAGGAGTCATTGCCGTCGCAGATGGGTCTCAAGAGATTCTCTTACTGTTTGATCTCTCACCGTTTCGACGACTCGTCGGAAAAAAGCGACCTCGTTCTTCAGATTGGCTCCACCGGAGGCACAAAAACCGCCGGCGTCACCTACACGCCGTTCCGCGCGAACCCCACGACGGCGAACAACTCCGCATTCGGGGAATACTACTACGTGAACCTCCGGAAAATCCTCGTCGGCGGCGAGAGGGTGAAGATTCCGTTGGAGTTCTTGGAGCCTGGATCAGACGGCAATGGCGGCACGATCGTTGACTCGGGGTCAACATTCACGTTCATGGAGAAGGCAGTGTTCGATGTCGTGGCTAAGGAGTTCGAGAAGCAGATGGCGAACTTCACGAGGGCGAAGGACGTTGAGGAGCAATCTGGGTTGAGCCCTTGCTTCGATTTCACCGGCTTCAAAACGGTGCCGTTGCCAGAACTCACTTTTCAGTTCAAGGGTGGAGCCAAAATGACGCTGCCCGTGGCGGATTATTTCTCTCTCGTCGGGCGTGCTGACGTGGCCTGCCTCACGGTGGTCTCCGACAACGGCAGCATCGGTCCGGCGAGGGCGGGGGGACCCTCGATCATATTGGGGAACTACCAGCAGCAGAATTTCTATGTGGAATATGATTTGGAGAATCAGAGGTTCGGTTTTAAGCCTCAGAATTGCCAGAGGAACGCTTAGTTTAATTAATCACTGGAAGTGGATGTGGCTGGCTAACACTACTCAGTGTTCCGTTGCGGCGGTGATGCCATCACCGGTGGTTAATTATTGGGAAGTGGCTGGTTGTGGCGGCGGCGGCGGCGGCGGCGTTGTTTTAAATGTTATTAAATTGTTTTTTTTTTTAATTTATTTATTGAGGGGGTCAGTGGAGTAGGCAAAAACTCATTAATTGTTTTATTTTGCCATAAAGTTACGAAAATAATGTATTAATATTGCTGAAACAGGGTATGGATGCTCAGAAAAATGATAAATAAATTTAAATAAGTAGAATAACAATGTATGATTAGTTCATAATTGATTCATAAAGGAGATGATGATAACCGCTGGGTGATATATATTGGGTTCCATGTGTTCATTATCTTTTGGGTACATGATGATTTGATGCGATTCCTGGAGTGCTTTATTATCATCTAATTTTCTTTCTGTGGAAGCAAGTGCATGCAAATATATATTCTGTCTGTTTTCTGCTTTCTGTGCTCTGTCTATTTTATTTGTGCTAAAAGAGAAAGGGCTTCCCTCCTCCTCATGTGGGGATCAATTCCTTTTCATGCTCTTTAAGAAAGTATTCTCTTTTATTATGTATGGGGAAGATAAGGTAAAGCGTTTGTGTTATTAATCAATCCACTGTGCTGTCATCATCCGTTTCAATTATATGCGCTTCTTATGCAGCATGTGTCCTCTAGCAACTCATTCATGAACCAGCCCTACCTGCTACAGCTACTTGGTTTCTGTTATTTTGTCCCTGATCACCGACAAACTCTAAATTAATCTCATACCTTAATTTGGGTTAGTTCGTTTAGCAACTCAATAATCTATGAAAATAAGGCAATATCTTCAAAGATAGAGAAGATTTACTATATCCTTCTCAGATATCTCCGGTATGTGGTTCATACTCTCTCCTCTGCTTGTTGCAGATATATGCACGGGTTACTTTTTTTCACCATTGCATGATATTATTTTGATATTTTAAGTTCAATTGGGAAAGTTGAAGGTTCAAATACTTACCAAAAAAGAAAGAGATCTGAAATGTGTCCACTACAACTTTTAACAAGTGTTGCTCACAGAGAGCGAGTTTGATCCCAAACGTGGCACTGACAGCACAAAAGGGATGTTGATCAATCCATGATGAGAGTGAAAGGATAGAGTTTGATTCCCAAAATGTCACAGATTGCACAAGACTGAGTTCACATTTTCTGTTGATAATTAATTAAGGCCCTATGTGTATCAGCTATAATTAAGCGCGCACTGGATTCAAAATTAATCAAGCAACCAACATCTAGTTTCGAACA
Organism: Aeschynomene evenia; assembly: GCA_013621005.1. Taxonomy (NCBI): domain Eukaryota; kingdom Viridiplantae; phylum Streptophyta; class Magnoliopsida; order Fabales; family Fabaceae; genus Aeschynomene; species Aeschynomene evenia. The sequence continues at coordinate 3,227,525 of CM024268.1, forward strand.
TTCTGTATGAACAATGAAACATGATTACCATTCACCACACATGTGTAGTAGTATATGTGATGAGCTGGGAGAAAGTAATAAATGAAGATATGGACACAACTTGTGGACGATTCAGACAAACAAGTGACCGAATTATGACGAGGCAAAACTAAAACTAAAAACAAAAAACTCTGACTATCATTCTATCAAGATCACATAAATAAATACTTTATATTCAAATCAGGACCACTGAGATTAAGCGAGGCTCTTTCCCTGTCTTTATCTTATTTCTTTTGTTTTGGAACCAGTTTTCACACACATACATGTGATTTTAGTTTGTTTTTACTTGTTAGTTAAGTTAGGCTCCATCCATTGCGTTAGGATATGGGATGTCGGTATTTGAATCTGAACCTTTTTGTCTTTTGGTAAAAAGGGCCAGAAAGATGCTTCAAAATTGAAATTTCGTTACACCTATTTGATTTTATTTGCTTTCAATTTAATTTCTAGTTTCAGACATACAGGAAAAGGCTCCAGTCCGATGGACATTCAGAACCTTTAATTTCGATATTGTTGAAGAAAAGTGAGATGGTTGGTAAGGCAGGGTTGGAGTACACGTGATTGGTCATGACCAGAAGTGAAGAAGGGTTTGGTACTTACTGTGTGCTAATTTTAATTGGACCACCACCCTTTAGCTAGTAATTAAGTAACTACTTATTAGTGGCACTATAACAAAAATAAGTGCGTGCTAGCGAAATGGTGCATTTTACAAATGGGGTTGGTTAGTTGTAGGCTTGTAGGTGGGTTCTTCTCCATTTTCTTCAGTTCAATTATTAAGTATTCAACGTGGCTTGAATTTGTGTTTGTGTGTTGCGTTATCCAGCCAAGTGTGAAAATAAATAAAATGAACTGCCTCCTTAATTTGAGCTTGCTTGCTCATGGTGTGTATGTTTTCTCCTTTTTAATACTACTACTCCATATAGTAAGATACAGATGTAGATTAGATTATAGGCATCATTGACTTGTTATTATTCTATTCAAGTGAATTTATTATTATATCTGTAGCAGCTAGCCTAGCGGTGCTGATTTGGGAATAGCTGAGGGGAGAAAGCAAGCGGCGTTAGGCAGATGCAAATGCAATTGACCGATCGAATTGGTTCACAATGCATGTCAGTCCCAATATATAAGAATTGAAGATAAATATGGTACAGCAGCTCAAGGACACAAAAATGTACTAGTACTACTTCCTTCATGAATGAATGTATTGTATGCAGTTAAAGCCTGACATATATGGCATGGGGTCCTGTTAAATCCTCTTTGGAATTGCGGCTTCAGTTGCAGACTGAATGAATGGAAAATGATCGATAATATTGATTTACTTGAATTAAATACTCAATTTGATTCTAGTTCTACTATCAAGATTGGTAGTAACGAAACCCGATATTAATTCCATTCCCATAAACAACATGGCCATGTTATTAGGGTCGAGAGAACATGCTGAGAAGGAATAAACGATCCATGTGTGAAGAATAGCCCATTGGTATTCATTTATTTCATTTTTAATCTCTAGTTGCACATGTCTCAGTAGCTGTGTTGTGAGTTGACAATTACTGGCTAACAGCTACTTCACCTACAAGTTTGGAATAAACGATGTGGATTCAAGAATTCATGTGTGTGTTGCCGTACGATTGTAAGTATATAACTATGACCAAACCGTGAATTCTGGTGGAGCCAGGGCAGGGGAACCGGAGGTAAAGGTTCATGAAGCAATGATGAATATAATGGACTAGTTTCTTTCTACTTTCTAATTTAATCTAATTCGCAATGCTACTGAAAATAGAAATCAAGTTCATGTGACAAAAAAGGAATGAAGGTCAAATGAAAGAAGGAAAAAAAAAAAAAAAGCTAATGGACATAGTACAATACCTCTCCATCCATTTTCTACTCATTCAAATATTGACAACTTTGATAAATATATTGGAAGTTACAAATATATTCATCAAAATTGTTAATATTTGAATGTGATGAAAAATTAATGAAGGGATAATATACTATGTACATTTAACATTTAATAAAAAAAAAAAAACTTTGATTAGTATGTTTAGTTAGTTACCATGTGCATGTGAGAGAGAGAGCGAGAGAGTGTGTGGCTTTTGTTCTCTTGTCCCGGCCCCAACATGCTATAATTGATGAGAATCTAGTTCGCTTCATCTTGCCATGCTTCTTACTAGTTGGACACTACCCACAGTTTATGCCTAACCCAAATGACGCTGCTTTCCCATTACTACATATATAGCTGCAACAACTGGTAGACTTCCAATCATATACATTTAGCTTGATAATTTCGCTAGTAGTAGTCAGAGGAAAGTAATTGTATGTATTATTATTCCATTATTTTAAGTTTCAATTTGAGATATTATTATTATTACTATTATTGAAGCTTCCAGCTTCAGAAAGCTTTGCTTAAATGTGATCATCGTAATAAATGACCGTGTAGTTAGGTTTAAGTCTTCAACTCAGCTGTAATCAAGCTTCCAATTCCAGCAAGGATTTTTAATGCTTATAACAAATTCGAAACAGAAGACTTTATACAATGTACGAACTTAAATTTGACTTACTTACTTCTATTCAGAAATAAATAAAGGCAAAAAAGAGGATAAAGCAAATAAGAAAGTGATGGATAACCTCTGTTTTTTAGCTTGTATTGATGTGATAAATGCAAAGTTGCTTATTATATTGTCTACAATAGGAGTAGATAACAATATCACATAAAGTTTTGCATTAGGTCCAGGCCGATAGCCCAACTCTTTGAGAGTGTAAGCCCAATATCTTTATGGGCTTTTCAAATTTTAAGCCCAACTCTTTGTGAGTGTAAGCCCAATATCTTTATTGGCTTTTCAAATTTTAATCAAGTTGATTTTGTGCCTAATATACTTGAGGCAAAGTGGTGTATTCATGGGCCTGTAAAGCTCCCTATTATGTCCCCCAATCTTTCCATCTAACCAAAAGAAAGCTTCAGACCCAAAAAAAAAATATTGTAAGATCATTTTACTAACACCAAAATAATATTAATAATAATAACACTCTCTAAAAAGTAAGTTTGATAAATCAGCAATTGGAAAACTTTTGTTTAAAGTAATGTGAAACTAAAACCTTTTGAAACAATGAAACATCTTCATTTCCTTTAACACAATAATAAATCAATGAGAAGCCAACTTAGATATATACAAAAGATGAATTACAGTCAGGTAGATATTAGTGATTTACATTGATTGCATGTAATGCAGCCTCTAGATTTATAATAAGCTTTGATTGCATTTACAGCACAAAATGGGAGGGCAGAGAGTAAGGCTGTCGTGTTTTATTCTGCACAGTGAATGAAAGCCTTAAACACTTTCAGACTCCCCAGTCCCCACCACAATTGATTAACATATATATTATACATAGGCTGCTATGAAATGCTTAGATTTGCTTTGCTCTGGCGCTGCAAACAGAGTACATAAGGTAGAGTAATCATTTTTATTCCTAATGATGCTGCCCTTTCTAAGTCTTTAATGAAACACACACAAGATTGTTTTAGTGCTTTGCACATATATATATATTTTATTAAGACTAAAATAATGAGAAACTTTTTGCAAAAGAGAGTGAGTGTGGTACGTAATTCCATCACCTTTACATTTAACAAGGCTAAGGCTGTCATGTCAAAATTAGAGCAACTTTTTTCCCTCCCATTCATTCATAGCCTTTAAAGTGTAAAGCTGCCTGCCCTGCCCAACACTACTACTATTAACTAATTTAATCTCACATCGATCCATCAGTTAAGCGATCTTTCAGTTTCGTTTTTCCCTCTCTTCTGCATATTGCTTTCAGCCACATGGCCACGTAGGAGCCACAAAGATGCTCCCATTTGAAGCTCACAAAATTAAAAGCATAAAAATGAGCGTCCCTTTTGAGTAGATAATGCCATATTTTGCTTTTAATATTGCTTTATGATATGGCGCTTTACTTTAGGCAAAAGCTGATGAGGCCATAATATGTATATTTATTAATTAATGTTGGAGCTCTTATTAATTAATGAAATTGTGCTTTGCAGCAGGAAAGTAAAAATTAAATCAAAGATGGGTTTTGATGGTGAAAGGAGAGAAAAGCTAGTTACATAGCTTTCACTTTGTGACAAATCTAATCTCATGTGTGTTAAGCAAATTAAAGATTTAGCGATCAACTGTTAGCTAGGATGGCTTTTCTTGAACAGTTATCCATTATATATATTTTTAAAAAAAGAAAAGCTATACCGTTATTGGTGGGGTTAGGGTGTGTGTTAAGTAAGTCTATATATTCCTCCCTTTAGTTCTTCAAACACTCCTTTTCTAGCTAGCATAGCATAGCATAGCTGAGTAGTGCTTTGTGTTCAAACCAATTTGATACTCCTTGCTTTGTAAGTCTTTTTAGACCAACAAAAGATACGATACAGAGAGAGAGAGAGAGAAGGGGAGACTTTTTGACTGGAAGCCGTGGGTGTACCTACCTAGTTAACTGCTGCTCAGTGTGAGTGCTCATGCTCATCACTCACCCATTCAAGCCAGCAACAGGGCAATCACTATCATCATCATTATTATTATTATTATTATAAATAATTGCTAGATTTAGATTGCTTAATTATTGGATATTATTAATTAACTATTTAGCGTTAACAGAGATCACTCATTTTGGGTCCTAATAATGCAATGCAATACAAGCTGGCATATTTAGAATAGGAGTACTGAACAAAATGCCAGATCAGACTAATAAGGTTAAGCTCAATTTACAAGTATGCGTTGAATTTCAACTTAATTTCGAGGGACTAAGTATATATAGACTATAGAGTATTTAAGATGGAAAGACATAGTATTATCCTACGAAATCACTAAAATGTTCATATATAAATCCGTACTAATTCAGGTATATAGGTTCGATAAATTAAAGAAGACAATTAATATCATGGGCTATTTGAGGTGATTCGTACTGTTTCTTTATTTCATTGAGTGCATGCACATCAATCAGCTGATTTATCCATTACATATATCTCACTTTCATGATGATTGTTTGATCATTCTCCCTTTTTTCTTTCCTTTCTTTTGATGTTCAATTCCTTGGCATATTTGCTTTGGTTAGTTGCTTTCAATTATGTCATACTATATAGTGACTGAAATTATAAGTAGTGATTGATGCACTCATTAATGATACGTCATTAATTGTTTATAACAGGTAAAATTAAATGGGCCTTTGATGATTGTGGAATTAATTAAAGTCAGAGTCATATGAGCTCTTGTGTGATTTAAGTGCAATTTTCCATGCTTTCATAATTCCTTTATCGTGAGACTAGACTGAGTGGGTGCTCTATGTATGTGCCTTCTCTGCTTTCTATGCAAGCAAAGGCAATGTTGAACACTTGAAGATTTAGACCCCAACACACCAGATACTTACAAATTAACACCCACACTCACTAGTTAAACTCACTGTTATCCACATTTTGGATGTCGAACCAGAATTGTTGAAATTAATGTTAAAATTCATGGTATGAAGAAAATAGATGAAAAATATTCAAAGAATTGAGAGAGATGTAAAAGATAAAATTTATTCAAATGAGATAAAATTTTGTTACAATAAATGTGAAATGTATCCATATATATAGGATATCAAGTGTAATAAATTTCTAACTAATCTCCTAATAATTTACCAACTCTAATTATCTCTAACAATTAATCTAAATCTTATTAACCCGTTGGATTCAATCATTTCTTTCAAAAGCTATAGTAGTAGTTAAGTAAAAATGCAAGAATTATTCTATATTTAACCTGTCCATTTACAAGAATGTCTTCTGGAATTGAAGTGTAAACAATTAATTAATTAAAATGGATTAATAAAATCCAACCTGGCCTCAAACCTTGGTCAATAAAGGCTCATATACGTACTACTATGTCAAGAATTGGGTCTATTGATATAACTAGCGTCTAATGAAATTATGAAGACAGACAATTATTTAAGCAATGATAACATGGTACATACCTTTTGGTATGTATACTAAACATACATTTTGATCTAATGGTGGAGAAAAAAAGTGTAAGTGATGGAATGATGTTACATCAAAATCCAAAGATAATAAAGTGGGTGGAGAAAATATGTAAGAGAAAATGTATGTACAAATATCATTATTATAATTATATAGATGTACTCTTGTTGATCCAAATATATACTACCTAAATCGCATTTATATTAAAAGAATAAGATGCTTAAATCACCCAACATTTTTATGTGATTATTATATATAATTGGCTGAGGGTATGAATCGTGGGGGAAAAGAAAATATATAGAGTGCTCAAATTAGGCTTTAATTTGTTCTCTGTTAATGATGCATAATATATAAATAAGGGTGATGCTAAATGAATAATATAAAACCAGCCCAACCAGCCAATAAATGAGATTTTGGGCCATAATTACTCAGCTCATTATAATCTCAATGATTATTTGGACCAAAATTAAAGTCAAAATAGGTCCATTGACTAATTATGTGTATTGATTCTCGTATATATGCGTGTATATATGTATGTTCACGAATTAGGATCAATTCAGAGAATGTGGTCCTTCCATTATTCCAAAATAATCTCGATAGATAAATCGTAGTCTGCTATACAAATTATGAAAAGCTTAGATTAATGCATCTATCTAAGATTTGATTAAAGTCAAATATAACACGCGTTAGCTAGGATTTATTAGGACTAACAATTAGTATTATACTTACTAGAAAAAGGAGATGGATGTGAACTCGCTCGACCGCACGCGCAGAAGCTTCAATCCGTGTTTTCAGGTTCTTAATTATGTTGGAATAATTTCACCATTTGAACCCACAATCATAGTCATATTGATGGTTAGCCTGCTTAGTTTCATTGGGAAATACTAGTATATATCCCTCTATAAGCCAAACCAACATTTCAAACGAATGACTTATAGTTCAAGTTGAATGATTGAATAAATAAAGAAATTGAGATGACACTTTCGGTTGAATTTTAGACCGATTGATTAATTTGGATGATCATTAACATCTAATGATATAGAGATTTGATTTTGGAACTCATAATTATATAAAAAGTTTTTCCAGTTATCTAGCTAATTGTATATTATCATACTACTAATTTGACTCTTACAACGAATGAGCATGAACTAGAAAAAGGTAGTAACTTTTTGAAATAAATGGAGGAGAGAGAGAGAGTGTGTGGCATACTGGGCAAGAAGAGAATGTTGGTCTGAATCCCCATGCAGTATGTATGTATGATGTGTTCAAAAGCGTCTAAAATTAGTGGTAAGTGTATTGGAATGAATGAATGTTTTTTGTTTTTTCCCATAGAAATTAGAGAGAGGATCGAGGTGAGGTGAGGTGTGGGACTAGCTCCTGTATTTCCTTCCTCAGGGTGTTTGGTTTAGGGAAATGTTGTAAGGTTCGTGGGAAATTTTTATGGAAAAATTATTTTTCTATGATTGGTTCAATATTAGTTTTAAAGGTTTTTAGGAAAATTGTATTCTCGGGAAATATTTTTCTCTATTTTTATTCCCATCCTTAACCATGGGTAAGTTTTATTCCCATGACATGAGAATCTTCTTAGATGTGTAAAAGTACATTTATGACCTCATTTATTATCTTTATATTATATTTATTATCTTTATATTATATTTATTTTATTATACATGGGTATTTTTGTAAATTACAAGCTTTTTCCCGGAAATGTTACTACGAACCAAACACGGGAATAAATCATTCCCATGAATATTGTACAAGATTCCCAGGAATTTAGTGTACAAACCAAGTACATGAATAATACATTCCTGAAAAAATGATTCCCGAATTTATCATTTCTGGAAATTCTATTCCCGAGAATAAAATTCCAATCCGCGAACCAAACACACGCTTAGCTTGTGTCTTTGCATCCGGGAGAAAATCCTACACAGTTCCCGATTCCTTTACCCATATCAATAATAATAATAATAATAATAATAATAATAATAATATAGGTAATATATACGGCGAGAAATAATAGATGTACATCATATTTTTATCCATTAAGCATCCATCAGATATTATTTCAATTGGGGGTTGAGAGATATGTATAATTTTTTTTGTTTTTATTTAAAATGGTGGGCCCAAAATAGCATAATATGATTGACGAATGGTTGATGGATCTATATATTGATGTACATGTAATACTATTGTATATACTACTACTATAGTAGTTCTAACTTACTAGGAGCATATATAGACCCCATCCTCTTTTCAGGTCCTCGGTTTTGGCGGATATATATGGTCTCGTGAAAAAGATGTTTCCTCCCTCCATCTCATTGCAGTATAATATATATTTATTGGAAAATTATAGGTAGATCATGTATACTAATAAGGAGTTTAATTTGCATGCATACACCACCACTCAAGAACCAATGTTAAATTAAAGAGAAGATATAATTGTTATACTCAAAACAATAACACAATTTCAAACTCATGGAGAAAGATGGTGTAATGCAAAGCCATATTTTATACAAATAGAAAAAAAAATGATAAATTATTTAGAGTTAATTTTTTTAGCCATAATCTCATTTAATTTATTCAATTATATACACCAAATGAGAAAAAAAAAATTATCCACATTTCATTTAGACCTTACATATTAATTATTCAATACAACTTACTTTTTTAATTTTATTCGTATGTAATGGCTAAAATTTGTTGAAGTAAGAAAAATTAGGTGTGTATAATGAGATAGATAGGCGTATGAAAAAGAAGAGAATGAGAGAGAAAGGAGACTGGTGGCTGCTCATAAAATTCCTGCTCCTAGTCAGCACATGCAATCCACTCCAACAAAATCGACGACTCTATCTGGCCCCCAAGTTTTGCCTCTCCCACAGGAAAAGCACATTACCCTCGCTGCTTCCCATAATAAATTTCAATTCATCACAACCCCCTCCCTCCCTCCCTCCTTGCCTATTCATTCCGAAGGAAGATGAGAACGGGAAGCTGCGGTAGTGTGCAGCAAGGGCTAACATCAGAGGCAGCAAGCATAGTGAAGGAAGCAGTGACACTGGCGAAGCGTCGTGGGCACGCTCAAGTGACGCCACTCCACGTGGCCAACACCATGCTCTCTATCACCAACGGCCTGTTCAGAAGGGCCTGTCTCCAGTCCCACTCTCACCCTCTTCAGTGCAAGGCCTTGGAGCTCTGCTTCAACGTCGCCCTCAACCGCTTACCCGCATCATCTTCTTCTTCTTCTTCTTCTTCTAGCGCCATGCTATTAGGATCTCCTCCTCATCATCAGTCTCCTGCTTCCATCTCCAACGCCCTGGTTGCCGCGTTCAAGCGCGCTCAGGCTCACCAGCGCCGCGGATCCATCATTGAGAATCAGCAGCAGCAGCAACTCCTGGCAGTTAAGATAGAGCTTGAGCAGCTCGTGATTTCCATCCTGGACGATCCTAGTGTCAGCAGAGTCATGAGAGAAGCTGGCTTCTCCAGCACCCAGGTCAAAGCCAATGTTGAACACCTCGTCTCTCTTGAGATATGTGCTCACAACAACAACATTAACAATAACAATATTAAGTCGTCAAAGCAAGACAACAACAATCTAGCCTGCAGTACCAGAGAGAGTATTAGCATGGTGGGTAGTAGTAAATCATCATTATCATCATCATCATTGGTGTGTGATCCTGTTAGGGAAGAGGATGTGGCTAGTGTGATAGATAATTTGGGGAAGCAGAGAGGGAAGAGTGTAGTTATTTTGGGGGAGAGTCTAGTTGGCCTTGAAGGTGTTGTTAGAGGGGTGATGGATAAGGTTGATAAAGGAGATGTGTGTGAATCTTTGAGGGGTGTTAAGTTTGTGTCTCTTTCTGGCTTTAGTCATCATCATCATGTGTCTACACTAGAGGTTGACCAGAAGATTGAAGAGCTTAGGAACCTACTACTTCATCATCAGACCATGATGAGTAGTAATAGTAGTAGAGGAGGAGGTTATGTTTTGTATTTGGGAGATCTTAAATGGGTAGTTGAGTATGGGGGAGGGTATAATAGTGCTGTGGATCACATGGTGATGGAGATTGGGAAGCTGCTTGTCAGTACTGCTGGGAGGTTTTGGATTATGGGTATTGCAACTTTCAGGGATTATATGAGAAGCAAATGTAAAAATAATAATGGACATCATCCATCACTCGAGGCTCTTTGGGGTCTTCATCCAATTACTATCCCTGCTGCAACTTTGCGCTTGACTCTCCTAACTCACAGGTATGTAAACCTCATTCATTCCATTTAATATATTCTCATCTCAAGTCAAGAGCTACATACTTTATTTGTTGAGATTGAGCATTAGAAAATAAAATGAAAAGGTAGGGGAAAATAATGAAAATATTCTTTAATTTTATCTTGAAAAGCAGGGTAAAACTTTAATAAGAAAAGTCCAGAGCTAGCTAGCTACTTCTTCAAACCAACAGAGAAAATTGGAACGACTTTAGATAAAATAAGTCACTAACTGATAATCTTATTATTATTCTCACGGTGATATGAAATCTCACTCACTGCTACTTGTGTTTCTTGCTTGTCATCTATCTATCAGTGATTCGCAAAACCAATCGGGCAGCGAGAAAGCTGATGATGATGATGATCAGAATGGAACAATAAGCACAGTGCAGGGCGGTAATACTTGCAACACTAGTGATTCCTCCAGGTCAAGCCTTCCTACGTGGCTTCAACAGTACAAAGATAATGAGCGTAAAGCAGCTCCCTCTCATCATCAACAGGTCCTAATTAAATTATCACACCCAAACTTCTACGTTGAATTGAAGATTTATTACCTTTCTTACACCATTGAAATGTTGAATAATGCTGCTAATTCAAAAATATTTATTGAATCTTAAAAAAAAACTAGGGCATTATAGTATTATTGTATTATTTTATATATGAAAGTTTGACAAAATCCTTATAAAATTGCTTGAAAGAAAATTAGATGACAAATTAATTTAGTTACTAAAATGTTATATATGGCATTATTACTAAGCTTTGAGTCACTTCATTTCATTTCACTCTTATAATTCCAACAAAAAAGATTTTGACAATATCTTTTTAGTTGTGTGGGATAACATTTACTGTATAGAAATAGTAGAATCTTATAAGGCATGAAATTTATTTAACTTTTTCCTATTGTTTCAGAATTGTGTCCAAGTGGGAGACCTTTGCAAAAAGTGGAGCTCTATGTGTAGTAGTTCAGTAGCTGAACAACAACCCTATCCAAGCCTCACATTCTCCTCCGCATCACCTTCTTCTTCTTCACATGAAAGGTCAACGGCTGAACCCACAATGAGAATATACATCCCTGAAATCAATAACACTACTAACCAACCATTATTCTTCTCGCCATCGAATCGTAGCAATTCCAGTTCTTCCAGCGACGCCTATGCAAGCCGGTTCAGAGAGCTGAATTCAGAGAACATGACAACACTCTGCGACGCACTGGAAGAGAAAGTCCCGTGGCAAAAACACATAATACCGGAAGTGGTTACAACTGTTTTACAATGCCGATCTGGCATGGTAGGAAGAAGAGGTAATAAGTTGTTGAGAAGTAACAATAATAATGAGTGGAACTCCTCGAAACAAGAAACGTGGCTGTTTTTCCAAGGTGCAGACATAGAAGCGAAAGAGAGAGTAGCGAGAGAATTAGCGAGGCTTGTTTTCGGGTGCGAGAGCAGCCTCGTCTCAATAGCACTGATGAGCAGTTTTTCATCATCAAGAGCAGATTCAGATTATTGCAGAAATAAAAGGTCACGAGAGGAAGCAGCAAGTTGCAGTTACATTAACAGATTTGCGGATGCAGTTTCGAGGAATCCTCACAGAGTGTTTGTTGTTGAAGACATAGAGCAGGCAGATTGGTTTTCTCACGTGGGCTTCAAAAGGGCTATGGAGAGAGGAACGGTTATAGATTCGAACGGTGAGGAAGTTGGTGTGGGCGATGCCATCGTCATTCTCAGCTGCCAGAGCTTCAGCTCCAGCTGTTGCTCTCCTTCTCCTAGCAGGCAAAAATCGCGTGAGGGTTCGCAGGAAGACAATATTGTTTTTATCGGTGATCATGTTGCTAATGATTTGGAGGCGAGTCCTTGTGTGTCTTTGGATTTGAATATCTGCATTGATGATCGTCACGAGGATCAATCGCTGGATGACGATGTTGGCCTTATTGATTCCGTAGATAGAAGGATTGTATTCAAATTTCAGGAATTGTGAGCTAATTTAATTAAAACAACTCAACTTTTGCAGAATATTGATCTAATACTTTGTTTTAAAAGAAAATTAGTTATGACTAGCTCTTCCACTCTCTTTATTCATCTTTACCTCTTCGATTTAAGCCGTATTTGCTCATAGCACCACCTATTTATAGATCTGCATCATTCATTGGATGACACATAATCTAAAAGGTTAACTACAGTGGGGAGGGAAGAGATTAAATTTCCAATAACGGAATAGAATTGTTGATGTGTCATGTAATAAATAGTGTAGAGTAAAAAATCCTCTTACTCTTGGTGCACGTAATAATTTCTCTTCCTCCCTCGATACCTATCCTTTTATTTATTATTATAAAGTATCAATTCCTCCCTCGATACCTATCCTTTTATTTATTATTATAAAGTATCAACTGTCAATAAAATAAAAGTACTGCTAGACGCACAACAAAAAGAGCATCGCTAGAGGTACAATAAAAAACTAGCAAAAATAGTCAACAAATAGGAATTTGGACCACAATCACTCAGTCCATTAAAAATATACTAATTATTAAAAGTGTTATTTGCGCCATAAATTTTTTAATGGGCTTTATTAGTTGTTTTGGCTAGTTTTTTGTTGTGCCCCAAACATTTGTGATAAAATAATTTATCAATCCTTTCTGTCAATTTATAAAGAGTATTGCTAGGGGCACAACAAAAAATCAGCCAACACAGCCAACAAGTTATGCACAACATGTATAATATAAATTGCACAACGAATATTACATATTGTGCACGCCATATATTACATGATGTGCACAACATATATCACATGTTATAAAGAAAGATAATGCTACAACATGTGATATATGTTGTGCACAATAGGTGAAATATGTTGTACATTGTATGTGATATACATTGTGCATTTTATATTATATATGTTGTGCATAATTTGTTTGCTGTTTTGGCTGGTTTTTTTTGTGCCCCAAGTATTTCCCATTTATAAACAATAATATTTACGTAATGTATGTTATACGTAACATGTTATACATATGTACATATTACTTATGATATACTAGTCGGATATAATTTTGTCATAAAACAAGCATTATTGATTTACAAATATTTACTATAATAAACTTTGAAAGTATAAATGAATCGAAATAGCTTTTTATGCATTAAAATGTAAACAAGAGATAGGAGTTAAATTTAACTTGATGACCATTAATGGATAATAATTAAAATTAAATCAAAAGTTAAATAATAATTATGCTCACTTAAAAAATCAATTTATTTTGTCTTATTCTTAACTATCTAATAGTCATTTTTCACTCATATTACTCAGAATCAATTTCTTTCGCTTCATCATCATCTACTTCGCATATTTCAATTACTAAGAACAAGTGTATTATATATGTTGTGATTCATTAAAGACCTATATGGTAGCCAAGTATAATAACTATTACTTCATCATTGTTATTGATTTAATTATAGTGTAATTTTAATCTAATGTTAATGTAAATTAATTTTAGACAAACATTCAATTATTGATTGACACATAGTAAAAGTCTTTAATTAAATCACTCACTAACTAAAAAAGTCACACAAATCAATAGATGTGATTAATTGATTGGTGTATCATAATTAAACTCATTTAATTATAATAACTTATATCATCAATTCAGTTATATTATATTGACATATATAAAAAATATCACTATTTAATGTGATGGTAGAGACCTTTAATCACATTTATTAATGTCAATGCCATTTAAAGACGATAAAGTGATTGAATTATGTTTTACTCTTTCACTTTTTACTGCCTTATTCTACGCATTTATGTGGATGTGTGCATGTCCGTAGAACAATCGGAACGATAATTTTGTCTCGCTGGAAATTAAAAGACTCGTGTTCTATATAGTTATAAACTTATATTGCCTCTGAAACAAGATAGAAACTACAGTTCAAAATTTCAGTGAAAATCACGAAGCGGAATATTCCTTAATATATGATTTTGGTCTTGCAATCAGTAAGGTAAAGATATAAAAAGGTGAAGTGTTGTAACATAGTTAATTAATTAGTTGGCTTTTCGTACAAATCATGTTTTGAATACTAACTTTTGTTCAAATCATGATTTTACAGTATAATAATTTTTCGAATGAAAGCCGAACATTATGTTAGTATTAACTGGTTTGGCAATTATCGAAAGGAAAAATCAACCGCACAAATTAAAAATGATGTTATATATATATAATTAAATTATGATCCATAACGTAAGGGTTGTGGAAAAGGAGAAGCAACTTTTCTGCTTCTGAAGGGAAAAGCAAAATCTTCCCCAAGATATATTAAAAGAGCACTCCTTTTTAGGCTTTGTGTGATGCATTTTACGAAAGAATATAACTTTCTTTGATTTTCGTAACCCAACATTCTCATCTTCGGAAAGCAAGAAAGGTAGCGGGTATAATGGTTCAATGTTAGAGGATTAAATAAAGAAAGTGAACGAAGTAGTATTAAGAAAAAGATGTATAGATGAGCATCATCACTTCTTTAAAACCTTCGATCAAGATGACCCTACTTTTATAAGAATCACTAAAAGATCATTATCTCTCTTCACAACTTTAATTCAACCCCTTAAGCATAAGTAGAGAATTTGTCGCTTATATAGCTTTTAAAAAGAAAGGGTCTCCAAGGATTAATGTAATCTTTGGTGGAACAAATGTGGGGTTTCCATGGATGCTTTGGCTCGCAAAAATCAAGTTCGTTCGATTAAACCACATATTATTAATTATTTTATGCTCTTCCACTTTTTACGTATCTCTTTTTTGCAATCTGTGAAAGGCGGAAGCCTCCATCTTAGACTGTCGTCTCTTGCTCTTTTTAATCCTCCATGCTTTTATTTATTATTATTCTTTTTTTTTTGCTTGACTAGGTGCCGACACGTAATTCTAGTTCTCTACGAGGAGTAGTGCCGTATCTGATCCCAGCTCCAAGTTGATATATTTAGAACGAAAAGGGGTATTAGTACATAGAAATGATAGAATGGAATAGTATAATACATCTATTTTTTATTTGTTTGTCAATATCTGAATCAAAACTGCAATAATAAAAAATAGATGTATGACATTATTCTATATACTAATAGTATTATGTATTTGGAACATATTATTAGAGTTAGTTAATTAAGTACTAGCAGCTATTTATTATTTTTTATTGTCTATATAAAATTTATTTATTTGTATAAATTATTATTGGATCATTTTAAATGAAATTCTTTTTTTTTTTTAATGTTATTCTTTCTCAGTAACTCTTATATATTATGAATTCCAACATGCCTCTGTATATGTGGATGCTGAATCATTTAGTTAATGGGAGGCTAAGATGAACTTCAATGTATATCCAAGTCATTAGTCATATGTATTGACGAGGTATCATGATAGTATGTGTGAAATCTCACTAGCTCAATGCATGCTTATATAATAGTTGTACATCCAATATTCCGTAGAACCAATCTATTGGAGCCCTATATATTAATAGCATCCTAACTAGTAATGTTATCTATATGACAGAGTGGACTATGACAAAGGATAAGTTGAGGGTTATCCTGATCATGTTCAATCAAAAATGTATATTCTCCTTTTTAAATGTTGAAATAAGATTTTATATTTTTGAGATTTTTTTTTCTCTCTTTTCGCTCAATTATCCATTAAAAAATGAATAATATTAAATTCACAATAAAAAACCAGTCAAACCAACCAATAAATGAGATTTTGAGCCACAATTACTCGGTTCATTACAATTTCAATGATTATTTGGGCTCAAACCAAAATAAAAATAGACCTATTGTTTATATTGGCTGGTTTTTCATTGTGCATATAATATTATTGTTAAAGAAAATATTGACTTATTCATAAAAAAATATTGTTGGCTTTGTTAATTATTTAAAGACCTTATAATTTGTTGAAAAATATTTTTTACACCACAAAATTAAGCAATGTAATAATTCAACATTCTAAAATTATTAATTAAACTTTTAAAAAGTTTAATTAATAATTTTAAAAAGTTGAATTATCACATATAATGATTGATATTTACTAATTTTGTGGTATATATATATATAAAACTACTCTAGTTTATTTATCAATTTGGATTTAAGCTTAAACCGAACATATTAATGGAACCAAATCTTACCAATATTAAGTATTAACGGCGCGCTCAGCAATAATGACATGCAAAATCCACGTGAGGTTTGATGGTCACCAAATTTATTTTATTTGACATACTTGAAGAAAGAGTAGATGAGATCACAGTACAAACCTGCCTGGGCCTGAGCCCATAGTCTCCTTGAGTACACTATGATTCACATTTTCTGTGTCTAAATTATCCATTAATAACTAATTATGATTTGACCTCTTAACTTTATTTTCGAAGTAGTGTGCTCACCTATCCACTATTAAAAGAAATTATCTATTAAGAAACTCTTTTCTTGCATATATTTCATATAATTAGTAAATTACATTTTTGTTAAGTCTAATCTTCACCTTTAAATCAGATTAGCTTGACTTAGTTTAATGGAAAGAAGAGAATCAAGAAAATGGAATAATTTATTGTGTCACATATATATAAGAGTGTGGGTCTGATTTGAAACATAAACAGAAAATCTCTATTTGACTGTGTCTGGTTATTAGTAAGCACTAATGCAAGCAAGAGATGCGTTAAATAAATAAAATAAAATTGGGATAATTGGATTCCAATGGTTGAGGGTGGTGGTAGTCGCATAAGGACAACTTCTCAACCCAAATAATAAAGTGGTGCATTACATGGCATTCTTGAGTCTCAAGCCTTAGCTTGGGGGAATTATAATTAAAGAGAGACATAAATACTCATTTGGGTAACCAATAAGGACCCTGCTTGCTTACTTTTGTTGGAGCCAATCACTCCATTCTATCTTTATCCCTTCTTTATTTCTTTTCTTTCTCCACCTTTTAAGAGCCTTATATCTATCTATCTTGCGCTTCACTTTACTTTGGAAACCTTTTTCTAATCACAATAATTGAAATACCTAAATCACTTTTTGGAAACTAGTCTTGTATAATCATGCATCTCTTTCTCAAGATATATGGATTAACTCAACTATATATATATCTATCTGGCTTTTCTTGTTCAAAATAATTGTGGCCGGCTCCTAATAATGTTGTACATGCATCTCTTGCCACCACTTCCTTTTCTCAAAATATTCATTATTTTCAACTTTATGACCTATATATATATAGGCATGCATCTAATAACTTTAACATAGTGGCAGCAGGTTGATTATTATGATTCGTTATTTGACTAATATAAGGCAAAGGAATCATAGCAATGATTCGCAAAATTAAAATGGTGAACTATGTAATTAAATGGTACAAAGAAACATACAGTATTTTTCATAAATTAATCTCAAATAAGTAATTAATCAAGCAGCAGGTTAGTAATTTAGGTGTTTCCTACCTAAAGCTCTGTTTCTTTAATATCTGTTTTTTTACCCTATTTTCAGCAGAATTACTGAAACGCATATGCTAGATTCAAGTGAGGTATGTAAGATTAGATTATATATTGGTTACAATATACAGTTTCTCAGCATCCAAACAAACATCAGAGAATCATTGATTCCACGTCCACGTACGTAAAGATACATAAACACATACTACCAGAATGAATCAAATACCAAGTCAATTTGTTTTCTTTT
This sequence comes from Aeschynomene evenia, assembly GCA_013621005.1. Taxonomy (NCBI): domain Eukaryota; kingdom Viridiplantae; phylum Streptophyta; class Magnoliopsida; order Fabales; family Fabaceae; genus Aeschynomene; species Aeschynomene evenia. The sequence goes on from CM024268.1 coordinate 3,245,478, forward strand.
GAAGAAAAAAGAAAGAGAGGCCGTCTTAATTTCACTCCAAAGATACTGTTACTACTTGAGATAGAGGCACCCAAAAAGAAAGGGTTATAGGCATCTACAAAAGACAACAATTTAAGATGGAGACAAAGTATCCACACACACACATTTGTGCCTTTCGCAAACTTTAATAAAAGGGAAAGGACCTAAACAAATGGTTATCTTCCTTAATAAGGTCATTGTCCAGCGTCCATTTCCTTGCCCCCTTTTCCTTTTCCCCCCCTGTAATTCCTTTTGTGAGTTCCATTCATTCTGCATGAAAGTAAGGGAAGGAAACACGCACATATATATATACATATACATATACATATACATATACATATACATATACATATACTGATACATATATTCTGATTCTTTAATTTGTCTTCTTTTGGATTGATACTAGTATGATGCTTTTAAGGAACTACTCATCATTTGAAAGTGATGAGATTGAGGGATCCAAGGCGCTTTATTTTTCATGCATGCATGTGCTGCTGTTTCAGACCGATCGGCTATTAGAGTAGTGATCCGTGATGGATGACAATGAGGGAGGGAGGTACCACACCACAACATGCAATTAATGCACACACACATATATATATATATATATATGCATGCATGCATGCGTGTTTGTTTAATTTGGGTCGGTATGTATATGCAATGCAAGTGGTCTCCGATAGATGTATAAATTATGTAGAAAAAGAAAGATGGAGCTCTGGTCAAAAGATGACTCTACTGGTGCGTGCGTGCGAGCGAGTTGGGGTATGTATATATAGTACACGCGAATTCATGAATCAAATTAAAGAATATCTTTGATGATGATGATGATTACATCATCTCCAAGTCTTGAATGATTCTGCTTTTGAAGATTGTTCAGTCGTTTTCCTAAAAGCGTCAGTTTTCGTCATTTATATTGTTACCTAGTTAAGTTTCTCTGTTGAACAGAGTATGTATGTTTCTATATATCTAACATGTTATCTTAATAATAATTAGCTAGCTTAAGCTTATAGGTGCCTGATAATCCCCGTTACACTTATAGGCTGGCATTATTCACGAGATGCACATTCACCACGTGTGCTGATAATTACAGGGGAAATCTTCCTTCTTTAATTTGTATGTATACCCAAATGGACCAATAGATTACACCCATTAAATAGTATATCTACAACAATTATACATCAAATTAGCATTTAACGTGTGTTATATATCTTACGTAATGTGTGTTATATGCAATAATTGTTATGTATGACACACATTACGTATGACATATAACATACGTTGGATATCGATTAGTTCGCCTTATTATGTTTTTTTGACATTTTGTTTATTATGTTTGATGAATTTTGATTTAATATTGTGTATTTTACTAATTTATTTTTACTTGAAACTGAAAAATAAATAAAAACAATTTTTTTTAGAAAAAATCTAAGAAAAAAGAGATGCAAACACGCCAGTCCACTATAAAATGAATTGAGCTGAATTTTTCTGACCATCACTATTTGGTAGAGGCCAACCCATTCGTCCGATTTAGTTTAACAAAGGTGCATTCTTGTTACCGAAAAAAAAAAGAAGAAGGTGCTTTCATCCAAGGTTTTTTTTTCAAGTTTTGATTTGAGTTAAATAATTAGGTTTTTGTAAACCCAAAAAAAAAAGGTTTTCTCCAACCCTATTTTTAAAAATAAGTGTATTTGTTTTTGGAAGACGCTGTAGAATGTACTGGTTATAAGTATACAACACATAAGCCCATGAGTCCTTAATGATATTGGGCTTGTATGCCTTTAGCCCGTTATACTTCCGTTACTGTTTAATGGATTTTCATCAATTGAGAATTTGAGATTCTAATTTTACGGAAACGGAAAAAAGCATAACGATTCAAAACCAAACAAGTGAGTTCAAGGGCCTAGGCCCCGATTATTCACCAAAAAAAAAAACAAGTGAGTTCAATTGCACACAAAAATGGCAGGATCACATGAGCTTTTTAATTTTAAAAGAAATAAAGAAAATGAGAATAAAGAAGTGAAAAATATGGAGCCTAAGATTTCGTTGCCATTAGAGCGTTGCCGGCAATAGGAAAACGAGAAATAATGTTTATGATATTTCCTTTAAGATAAAACGGTTTCGGTTTCATCTTTTATTCTCTCTATACACAAGTATAGAACGACCACGTTGGTGTAGTTCTATAGGTTTCAAACGTCACCCTGATTTCAATTAATATCGGGAATTCAAGTTTGATATTGAGTAGTTTGTATTTTATAACGTTATGGCTCTTGAATTTTTTCAAGGGGAAGAGTCATTTAATTTTAGAATGTATATATTAAAGACGGTGGTGGCTCTTTCACAGAGAGTTTTGCACTAATGTTTATTTGGTTCCTAACCACGTATAAGAATAAGAGCATCAAAATAACAATTAAATCTTTAATTTTTATTTGAGCATGGCTAGAGGCACAACAAAAAACCAGTCAAAACAGCCAACAAATAGAGATTTGGGCCACAATCACCCAGCCTATTAAGAATATACTCACGATTAAAAGTGCTATTTGGGCCATAAAGTGTTAAATGAGCTTTGTTGGCTGTGTTGGCTGGTTTTTTGTTGTGCTCCAAGCATTTGTGTTTTTATTTTAATATTACAATTAATAAGTATTTGGGCAAAATCTCCGTCGCAATGAACTCCATTGTTTGTTTTGTAGCGTTATTTTTGGAAAAACCCCAATTAAAAAAAAAAAAAACAGGAAAAACCCCGAATTGAAATGGCTCAAATCATTATAATATCACCAGCATTTTCGAGGAAAAAAAAAACATCATTGTCCATGAGACCATCCAAATAGGCCAAGTATATCTGCCTGCCTGCTACGTACCTTTTCACATTCCGAAGCTAAAGATTCGATCCATTTTGGATTCCAGTGTTGTTGTTATAGCAAACTTGTATTTGTTTTCGTGTATCAGCTCAGCTCTGTGCTTGTCTGTGAACAGAATGCCAGTAGGCCTAACAAATTTGGGAGCTGGAATCATCAGCATCATCGTGGCGGCCTCTCTGATGGCCCTCTTAGTGGAAATCATGTGCGTGCTGAGTCGGCGTGGTGGGCGCGTGAGGGCGGAGCCTCAAGAAGTTCAACAACATGGGATGAAATGGGAGTGCGCGTCGAGGATGATGTTGTCCACCATCAAGGAAGGAGAAGCAGAGGGCTTCGACTCTACCGTTTCATCCATTGACACTAGTGCAGTGATCAACAGCACCAACAAGTTGAACCAATGATCCACCACCTGTGCTTTGCAAGTTTGCTTAATGGATGCGCTGCCTCATACATACATATCCAACAGTTTTCAAATGATAAGGTAATTGGTGTTCCGTTCTGTATCTTTCCATAATGTTCACATAGATTTTATTAGGAAATTAATCAAATAAGGGACGGATTGACAGTCCTAGCTCTCCGTTTCGTCATCCTTTTGAATTCGAAAATCTTAGTTAAGACTTGAGAATATACCAACACTTATCTTCTATGAGTGAGATACACCTCATTCAAAATCTTAGTATGTAACAATTTTGTTTTGAGAAACGATTTTAGTATACCATAAAATCAACTATTTATAACATGTAATAATCTAATTTTTTGAAATTATTAATCGAACTTTTAAAAATTTGATTACTGCGTATGATAACGATAACTAATTGTGATTAATTATGTGGTTTACATAATATAATATTACTTTTTTTTTATTAGTAGGCCAATATATAACTCTTTATTAGCCATAAATTATTAATTTATTATATGATATTGGTGGTTGATAAAAAATGTTATCATTGTTTTTAAATTTTATTAAGTATAGTCCTAAAAATTATATATATATATATATATTGTCTTAAAATGTATTACATGTATATAATTTAATGTATTATTAGAATGAAGTGTTTTATAATCTAGGTCCAATTATAATACATACGATTCAATTGTGATATATGACCAAATGGTTGATTTTTATATTTATCATCATCGTGTAATTAAGTGTGAGAATTTGATTGGACAAATCACATTTTACCATAGATAAGCTGGTATAGTAGCATGTATCTTAGTCAGTATAATATTCAATTATGATTATATTTTAACATAAACGAAAATCATGAAACGATGTGACATAGAATTCAATTGTGATATATTGTAACATGAAGAGATATGTTGTGATTGTGTGCTATTACCTATTAGATTTATTGTTAAGGGTCAAATTAATGATTTTGTTTTATGGTTCCGAGAGGGCAGTATATTGAATGGTACGGGTTTAGTGATTCAACGGCTATATAAATTAAAATGTATAAAAATATTAATTGAAATATAGACCACTTATAATAGATTTAGAGGTATGATAGTTCTTAATTTGATTAATTAAAATATATTTCATATTAGTAATATTAAATTAAAAAATTAATATTTTTATTTTTAAATCAGTCGATCAATTTTATGGATTTGTAGTCAATTTGTCAATTTTTTTTACCATTTTTAAAAAAAAATTAGTTTTTCACATCACCCAAGCTAAAAAGGGATTTAGTTCATGCTCTCAACTAATTTAATTTTGATCTACTAGATAAATTTTATAATGTCATTCAATTATGTTCTGTCATATAATTTATGATGTTGATATTTGGGTCTCATTATCTCAAAAGTAAAATTAGTTTTTGATATATGACAACACATCATTGAATATCAATGTAAAATAGTAATTAAACTCTTTAATTTATATATTCTACTACTATATTATTTATCTATCATTTTAACATTCTAATATGTTTAGACAGTTTTTATTATGGACTGGAGAAGTACCATGAAATCATGGTTGATTTTGGATCAGGGATCAATTTCCATTTTCCCATACCTCCTCCAATGGGAGCCCTGTAATATTAGAGGAGAAAAAAGTTTGAAGCCTTTAAGTGATGTTAAAACCTCAATATCAAGAAATAGTGCGATATTTTAATCTGAACAGTGAAAGAAAAGCATATGGAGAGTTCAAATCAGGGAAAAAAATAAAGCAGCATTTCAGTTAGCGTAAAAATGCGACCCTGATTAAACTAATATATATGATTCCTAAAGCTGCTGCTAAAGTTTTAAACAAATGAAAACCAGGGGCAATTGCTAACTACTACCGCAACGAACCAAATGTCAAGTTGGTAATTGAAATATGAGGAAACAGTTAACCAAAGACATGAATGATATTTTAGAGTAGTAAGTATTGACACGATCATCCCCCAACCCCACAACTTCAAAAAAGTCAACAGCTTTACATTATCACAATCATGCAGGAAAAATACAAAAGTGGAAAAAATATACTTATTTATTATTTTATATGGCAGTGTCATTCGATCAGAAGTCATCACGTGATGTTTCCACAGAGAAAAAGGGGAAAAAATCAAAACAAGTCATGTAATCAATTGAATTTTTCAATATGGAAAATTCTTATTATTCACTCATTGTCACCATTTTAGCATATATATATATATATATATATAAGTGAAAATTTAATTCAAAACCAAATATTTCGGCTCTTTTAATGGAAGAATAGATATTGTGTATGAAATTAAAACTCTGGCCAGAGCATTCAGTGCTATGATCAAGATAAAATCGGCAGCAGACCACTTTTGCTTTTAGTATTATGCTTCGGTTTTGATTCTGCTTCACATTTGGATGTGTATTCTGATTCTGTGACTATGGCCTTCACATTATTACTATTTTTATTGAAAAAAATAGTGAATGCAATAAAAGTAAATTAGATTGTGATTATTTGAATTGATGGAGGAATAAAAATGAGTGAAGTACTAAATGTCATAATTAAGTTTCCTCAGTTCTTCATTAGGTTATAGATTAGGCAATTTATATTCATGTCGCAATCACAGGCAACTTGAGAAACCAGAGATCGATATAACTAATAATATAAAAGAGGGGGAAATAAATTAAATTTTATTTATTCACAATAACAATATAAAAATAATAGTACCCAAACCCCCCCCCCCCCCCCCCCCCCTCCACTGAATGCTATAAAAAAATACACTATAGAATGAGTATACAGTAGTGTAATATAAAATAAAATCCCTGAATATATGACCCGCTCAAGGAGTATGACTATGTCCAATCAATGAACAAATATAATACGAAAAATAAGAAGCAAAACACAGAACAAATAAATAACACAGACAGAGTATCGGGTCGGATCGGGTCGGGTCGTGAGAAACCCCATATGCAATATCGAATATAGATATTATAGAATGAACGGATGAGCTAGCCAGCTTGCTTAGCGACTCCAATCGCACTTGGTGGTCTGAAAGGCATTATTATTATTTCCGGAAGAAGAAGTCAAGGGAACCTGCAAGTCGCAGGTAACCTTAGGCTTGACCTTCCTGGTCTTGAAGGAACCCAACTTGAACCTGACCTTCAAGTACAGCTTCACCTGGATGTCATAGACGCCCTTGCTCTTCTCCTTCTCAAACTCCGAAACCTGATCAGCACCCAGCGCGACTACTTGCTGGCCCTTGAACACGCGGCTCAACTCTGTCGTGTTCTTGTGTCCCTGATAGAACGTCTCCAGAGGCTGCGAATCGAACCTCGCATCCTGGAACAGCGCCCGCGCCTCGATGTAGTCGTAGTAGATTCCCAGCCTCTTGTTTGGGTTGCGGATTGTGAAGTTCAGGGCCAGGTCGTATTGAAGGGTGTTCCCTGTGTAGTTGAACTGCCTCAGGGATGCGTCCGTGACGTGGACTTTGACCACGTTGGGGCGTACGATGAGCCAGATCAGTAAGGCGGCGATGCCTATGATGATGATGATGGTTAGGATGATCTTGAAGATCAGGTTGAAGATGCAGCCGCAGCAGCAATCGAAGCACCCGCCGCCGCCGCGCCCTGGCCGGTGGTACGACTGCGGCGGTGGGATGGCGGGGCCGTAGTAGGCTCCGTTCAAATGGGACTGTTTCATCGTTATATATGGCTGCAATGAATGATTATAGTGTGTGGGAGGAGGGAATATATAAAGAAGAGGAATGGTGAGTGGGAGAGGGGTAGAAGTGGAAAAGCGCGTGATAGAGTCAACAAAATTAACCAGCAGTATGTATTAGTTAGTAATAATCTTCTGAGGAAGCCATAAAACTGATTGCGGCGAACTATACTAAAAGATAACGCGTGGGAGTGGTAGTTCATTTTCTATATGACTATAACAATAAAATGAACGAAACGCGGTTGCTTATGGTTTTGGATTGGTGCTTTTGTGATTAAGGTTTCAGCTTCAGCGTGTGAAACCCTTACACAGTGCTCGTTCGTGGAAACTTCTAAGACATTGACTCTCCATCCTTGCTATCATTCTCTGTGTTTTATCTTCCGTCTTTCCATTTGCTTTTCTGATTCTCAGGCTTTTTAAAATGAATATTACACTATTAATTAATTAAATAGATAATACCACACATATATAAACGGTTTTTATAGATATTATTTCAAGATTTTTATAGTGAGACTGAAATAAGATGTTTCTTCCAATTTAAGCATCTAAAATATTCTTCACACACAAATTCTTCATAGGAATATACGTAAGCAGCACACCTACCCATTGAATTAATTAATTTATACTACTTGTTATTATTTCGACCCATTTTTTTTATCTCTGTTTCAATTTCTACTGTGCAATCTATCATTTTCTAATTTTAACATGTTGGCCTTCAAAATCCCCTCTTCTTTCATCAATAAAAAAAAGTCAACATACACTTCACAAACCACCGATCTTTCCACGTCTTTATTTATGAAAGGTTGAAAGCCATTCATAAACTTTATTATTTAAACACAAATGCTTTGGGCACACAAAAAACCAGCCAAAACAGCCAACAAATTTCATTTAACACTTTAGGGTCCAAATAACACTTTTAATCAAGAGTATATTTTTAATGGGCTAAGTAATTGTGACCCAAATCTCTATTTGTAGACTATTTTGGCTGGTTTTTTTGTTGTGCTCCTATTCTTATTTAAAATAATTCATCAGTTGTTTATTTTTTTGAAAAGTATGTTTTTCTCTCTTGTTTTTGGGTTTGAAAGGTCAGTTACGATTGAGGAAGAAGAGGTGGATGAGTAACAGGCCTATAAGCCCACTAATCTAGCTAGTGGCCCGATGTAGTAGCCTTTTATATTCCCCCTACAAAAATAAAAAAGCTGAAAAAGTTTTTAAAAGAAAAAATATATTATATATTTTCTCAACTTCCTACCTGCAAATATCTTATTCAATATTTAATAATTGTGATAAGTATACTCATAATCAATATAATGTTTAGTTGGGTAAGAAAAAAAATAATAGTTCTAACTTCTAACTATCATTTCTATTGTCACATCTATAGTTTTTACTATAATAAAAATATTATTTTAACATTAATTTTTTATATAGATTCACTTTTATCATCATTAGATTTTGATGTAACTCCACTATAATATCTCAATTTTCTTTTTTCACCATTGTTTATCATGATGTCTCACAAACATCCAATTTTTAGATAGATGTTAATCTAGCATCACTAGATACTCTTTCTAGAAAGAAATAATATAAAATAATATAACTGTAAAAGAAACTAATATAAAAAGAAACATTTTATTCCATTAAAAAGTCTTCATTACACAAATATATTCAAAGAATGAATAAAATAAGGACAAAGGCATAACACTGAACAAATCAATAAACAGAGTAACGAAAATGGGATGGGATGGGCAGAGGAAGAAGGATTCAAAAACCAATCCAAGAAACCATCAAATTGGCCAGCACTCTAGAAATCAACATCGCACTTGGTGGTGACAAAGAAGGTCATGGTTCCGTTAGAACTCAAAGGAACTCTTATGTGACATTTAGCCTTAGGCTTCTCTGTTCCGGAGATGGAGTCCCCAAGCCTGAACCTGATCCTGAAGTAGAGCTTCACATAGATGTCAAAGGCCTTGTTATTATTCTTATCTTCGTTGAACTTAGCGATCTGGTCGCTATCGAAAAACATCATCTGCTGGCCAGAGAAGACGGCGCTCATGGGGCTAGTTGTCTTCTTGTACTGTCGGAAAGAGTTCCTGAAAGTAATAACGTCGGTGGTGTTGAAGCGAATGTCCTGGTAGAAGGCGTTGGCCTCAACATAGTCGTAGTATATGCTCAGCTTCTTGTTTGGGTTTCGGGCACTGAAGTTGAGTGCCATGTTGTACTTGAGCGTGTTGTTGCTGTAGTCGAATTGGGTGAGCTCTGCTGCGGTCACGGAGAACTTGAATGCGCGGGGTTGGACTACGACCCAGAATATGACTGCTGCGATGATGAAGAGGGCGATTAGTGTGAGGAAGATCTTCCAGAAGATGCTGAATAGGCAGCATAAGCAGCTTCTGTTTCGGTGGTAGCGCCGTGGTGGTTCCGCCACCGGAATGGCGGGGCCGTAGTAGGCACCGTTCAAGTGTGGTTGCTTGTTATCAGCCATATGTATATGCTTGAATATATATATATATATATATATAATGAAAATTATATATGGAGCGTATATATGTATGTAGAGAAGAGAAGTGATTATATATTGAGGATTTGATGGAATTAGAAGCTATGAAGTGATGGATGGAGTTGGGATATTAGGGAGGATGGAAGTGGTGCTTATATATGGATGGAAAGGGTGTTGAGTATTGAAGACTCTTTGAACAAAACGCGGTTGTTAATTGTACGTGTGCGCGAGTTGGGCATCTGGCCAACCATTATGAATGAATGGAAGTGATCAAAGTTGGCTGTTTTGACCGCTCCAACTTTTAATTTCTCATTTCAAGTGTACCGGAAACCAACAAAACAAAGCTCTTTTATCATATATTTTTAATAGGATGAGTGATTGAGGTCCAAATTTTTATTTGTTGGTTGTTTTGGCTGATTTTTTGTTGTACCTCTAGGAATACTCATTCAATTGGTGGCTTTAACGAGCATTACTAGAGACACAACAAAAAATCAACTAAAACAGCCAACAAATAGGAATTTTGACCACAATCATCCAACCCATTAAAAATATACTCATGATTAAAAGTGCTATTTGGGTCATAAAATATTAAATAAGTTTTATTGACTATTTTGACTGATTTTTTATTGTACCCTAAATATTTGTTAGCAACCATATGGCTGGGCTGCACAGTATTATGGGAAATGATAAATATGTTTGGTGTATTAGATAATATTTAATTAACTCATCCCCGGTCAAATTCAATATGAATATGAATATTGATTGTAGAAATATAGGAATTTTATCTCAATCCATATAGTAAAATTTAACAATACAACATATCTCTTTAATTATTTGTAGAAAAAAATAATAAATAAAGACTATAGTCTTTAAAATATTAAATTATATGAATTTTTTACGTATAATAGAAATTAAAAGCTATATACTTTAAAATTTGAGATTTCATATTTTTTTTATATTATAAGATAAAGACTAAAATATTGAATCACATGAATTTGTTTACATACAGTAAAAACTAAAGGCTATATACTTTAAAATTTGAAAATTCACAATTTTTTTATTATATTATAAAATAAAGGTTATAGTCTTTAAAATATTGAATCACATGAATTTTGTACATATAGTCCAAATTTAATACAATATACTTTAAAATGTGAGATTTCAAACTTTTTTTAGGCTGTATTATAAAATAAAGACTATAAGCTTTAAAATATTGAATTACATGAATTTTTATATATAGTACAAATTGAAGACTATATCCTTTAAAATATGAGATTTTACTATTTTTTTGGATATACTGTAAAATAAAAACTATAACTTATAAAAAAATTAAATACATATATTGATAAAATATTTATCATATATGTTAAATATGTTGAACAAATAATACATATCCCTTTGTATATATAGAATAATGATTATAGTCTTTAAAATATTGAATCACAAGAATTAATTATTTACATATAGTAGAAATTGAAGGTTATATACTTTAAAATATGAGATTTTACATTTGTTTTGGTTGTATTATAAAATAAAGACTATAACCTTTAATATATTGATTCAGATGAATTTTTGACATATAGTAGAAATTGAAGATTTTATACTTTAAAATGTGAGGTTTCACAATTTATTTAGTTGTATTATAAGATAAATACTATATATGCTTTAAAATATAATATATAACATGAATTTTTTACGTATATTGAAAATTAAAAGCTATATACTTTAAAATATGAGATTCTACTATTTTTTTGGATACACTGTACATGTAAAATAAAGACTATAGCCTGTGAAATATTGAATTATATGAATTTTTTACATATAGTACGAATCGAAAATTATATATACTTTAAAATGTGAGATTTTACAATTTTTTTGGTTGTATTATAAAATAATGACTATACGTTTTAAAATATTGAATCACATGAATTTTTTAGATTAAGTAGAAATTGAAAGCTATATACTTTAAAATGTGAAATTTTATAATTTTTTTATCGTATTATCTATTACTAGAATTTCCAAAAAGTTGTGCTCATAATAATTTAACACTAAGTTTAGATTCATTTGAGCTAAAAAAAAGGTTGTCTTTAATTTCCTAAGGAAGAAAATAATAAATATATATCATCTCCTTCCATTACATTCTTCCTATACATAGCACTTTTTTCCATTGTAACATATTTTTCATATGTAACACTTTTGACCTATATAACCGTCTTTTCTTTCATAGCACTCTTATCTTTACGTAACACTCTTATCATTAAAACAATTGAAAAACGATTTACTGTGCCTATCGAGTCACTAGTAAATTATAATTGTTTTAAAAAGTTGTTATATTATTATTATGTTATGCAAATATATATACATGACAGTGTTTTTTCAATAACCAATTTCATTTAGGGTGATGCTAGATGTACCATAAAAAACCAGTCAAATCAGCCAATAAATGAGATTTTGGGTCATAATTGTTCAGTTCATTAGCATCTCAATGATTATTTGAAAAAAAAACAAAGCCGAAATATTTACTTTATTGGCTGATTTGTCATTGTGCACTAAATTAAACATTATTGTTTCTTTTATACTTATATACATGTACACACATTTTAGATTTTATTAAAGATTTGTTTGTTGATATTTAGGAAAAACCTACATGCTTACATTTGTTAATATCAAAGTGGATATCTAAATATTATTTTTGTATTTTTTAAGCCATAGACAATTCTAGTCTTCTAGATAGAATAGTGATAAAAGAATACAATAATAGTAGAGGTAAAATTATACTAAATTACTAATATCAACTATTAATATTTTTTTCTCAAAACAAATCAATAATATTTAACTCAAGTATGAGATTGATTTTACATATAAAAGCACTTCATAATTTTATCAATGAATCGGTGTAAATTTGATATATATTGTGTATGGGCTATGAAGAGTGAGTTTTTGAAAATAATATAAAGAGTGATGCTAAATGAACAATACAAAATCAGTCAAACCAGCCAATAAATGAGATTTTGGGCTATAATTACTCAGCTCATTACAATCTCAATGATTATTTGGGCCAAAATCAAAGTAAAAAATAGGCCCATCGACTGTATTATTGACTGGTTTTTTATTGTCCACTTAGCATTATTGTAATATAAAAAATGTCTTATTCCATGAAAACGTATGTATTATGATATATAGTAATGTATATTAATCAATAATGTTTGTCGTACAGTAGAACATGTATTATATGTTGGATAATTATTTGGTGGATTAGCATAAATTAGTATTTATCTAGATCAATTCATTTATTAAATATTATGTAGCAATTATTATATTTATTAATATTATTGTTATTGGGCTACATAATATATTATTGTGAAAATGTGAAAGAAATTATGTTTGAGCCAGCTGATGATAGGTGGGCTGGACCCATCATTATCTAACCTTGGAGAGTCTCTACTGTTGACCAGTTGACAGTATTTATTCCGCCCTATTAGGAATAAATTAATATAAATAGGCTGCTTAGCCTAACCTAACGAAAGTTGTCTCTTGGCTCTCCAGTAAACACTCTCCTCTTCCCTTTCTCTCTATTATCTTTTCAGTGGCTGAGATTCTTGGTGGTGTGAGGAGCAACAACAATCGAGAAACAAGCCAATGACTTTTAGTTAATCGATTTCAGGTTTTGTTTCTCATTATCCTCTTATCTATCACATGCTATAATCAAAACTAAATATATTGTAGTTATTATTTTCCTTCAATTGGTATCAGAGCCAATTTTAGTTTTGATTATGGTTGTGTATAATTGTTGTTTTTGTTCCAATTTCGGTTTTAATTTTGTTGTTAATTTTTGTGATAATCTTGATTTTGATTTAGGGTTTTATATTGTTTCTTGAGACTGATTTTTTGATAATACATGATTAATTTTTTGTTAAAATCAGTTTTATGAGTAACCCTAATATTAAAATTAGGATTTATTGTTCTAGCCGATTAAATCTGAAATTGTTTGAGGGTTATTGTTGCTCTCTTTCTTCTGATTAAATCGACATATGTTATGTACGATTTCGTTGTGTATAAAGAGAGAATTTGTTGTTTGAACATAAGAACCCTAATTTCGACCATTAAACCCTTTTGATTCTGGTTTGAATTTCCTGAGTTGTTTCATTATGTAAAGCCATAGGGCTTTCCTAGATAATTGAATTCTGAACAAAACCCAATTTGAATCGTCGTTTTTCGTTGAGTATTGAGTGAGAAATCGATGAAAAATCGCGTTTAAAACCCCTATATTTTCGATCGATTTCTGTAATTTTCTGGGCTATTTTCGTTCGAATTCATTCCATAATGTTGAAGAAGACGATCTCACGATTCCATAGAGACAAAAATCGTTTGAAACGGAGCTCTGTGGAGAGAGATATCGAAGAGAGAAGTTTGCGGGTTCGCGAATCGCGACGAACCGAACCGACCCGGTTCGCGACCCGACTAAAGGTTGAAGACGATGAACAGTGCCCTGGCCGTCGGATTGCACCACGTGTCAAGCGCAGGGGCGTCGGATTGCTGAGCCGGATCGCGCCACGTGTCACGCTTTGTGCCGTTCAATTGAAGTCTCCGGATCGTGCCACGTGTCTTGTCCGCAGCCGTTGAATTGCTACAAGATCTCCAATCCAGATGGCGCCACGTTTCACTACCTGGGCCGTTGATGTGCGGACTGCGGCTCTCCCAGATTGCGCCACGTGTCGTCTCCGCAGAACGCGCCGGGACGTTTGGCGGCGCGTGGAGGCGCGTGCCAGCGCGTGCTAGCGCGTGGAGGCGCGTGGGTGCACGTGTGCAGCGTGTGGTGGCGCGTGGTCGGCGCGTGGGGTTTTTTGGCGGTGCGTTTGTGCGCGTGGTGACATGTGTATGTTCGTGCTTTGCGTAAATCGGTGCATAATGCGTATTTTAGTGTGTACCAATGTGTGGATAACCTATTTTGGGTTCGTTTTTCACCAATCTTTTGTTCTAAATTAATATTTTAATTAAATATTAATTATTGGTGATATTATTGGTATTATTTTGAATATTTTGACACCGGTTATAATTTTGCTTTATTATCTGAGATGAATATTATTTTGTAAATTATATTGTGCATTTTGTTTAAAGTTTTTATTTGACATATTTGTACTCCCATATTATGTTGCACAATATTTTTTATAAATATTTTTATCTGATTTATGTCGTTCAAGTGAGAGAATATTTAATAATATATTATTTTGTGAACTTACATAAATCAGAATTGGATTTTAGCTTTTGTGAGTCCCTGAAATTTGAATCTTTTGGATTCTTTATAATATGTCTAGGGACCTTTTATGGCAATCAAGTTATGTTATTATTGTTTTGCTAAAATCATATTTACATCTTTATGTGTTTTGCTAAAACCTTATTTCTCGTAATGAGAAATGTATTGTGGGTGAAGTTTTAAGAAAGACATTATATTTTATTTTGTAAATCTTTCTTTGTTTTACTTACAACCTTTTGAGTTCATTTTGGGAGATATTTTATTTTTTGGCTCACAAGTTTTCTTTTGGTTAAAAACTATTGTGATTAATTTATTGAATCTCAATAAATTATTGTTAATTTTGTGAGCATATTGATACAAATAAAATTTGTTTTTCTCCCATTATGGTTGTGACAAAATCACCATAATTTATAATTCTTGCATTGTTAAGATTTAAATTGTGATGAGCATTTCACATAATTGAGATTAATATCTTTTGAATAATTTTGTATTTTTGTTCATAAATTTTATTGACTATCTTTTCATGGTTTAGAGCTCGCTTTCGCGGGACGGACCATGTAAGATATTATTGTTTTTTATTTATAAATATTGTTAAATATTTTTCATGGTTGAGAGCTCGCCTTCGCGGGACGGACCATGGAAGATATTATTTTTCTTGTTTATAATATTGATTAAATATTTTTGGACTCAATTATGAATATTATTATTGTGTTGCTCATCAAATATTGTTGGATATTTTTCATGGTTGAGAGCTCATCTTCGTGAGACGGATTATGAAAAATATCATTGTTTTATGAATATTGTTATTTAACTTATAAATATTAGTATTTTGTGGTATTAATATTGTTGACTATTTTTTCATAGTTGAGAGCTTGCCTTCGCAGGATGGACCGTGATAAGATAGTATTGTATTTTATAGAAATTTGTTGATGCTTTGCATGATTGAGAGCTCACATTCGTGGGACGGATTATGTAAGACATAATGATATTCTATTATTGTTTCTATTGTTGCATTAAAAATTGTGTTGATAAAAGTCTTGCCCTTCGGCTTGCTTTCATTGATGCAATTTTTTGATGAGTTGTAATCGTATTTTAAGGTTCTCAGTATCCTCTTGATATTAGCCTTAAATATATGATGATCTTTATTTGATGCTCAATGCTTCCTGTGGGTATCCATTTGGATTTTGTTTTCCTTTCTTGTGTTGTTGAAAACAACTTATTTTAAAAGGGTGACAATTATGTAACCTGGGAGATTATCTTGCTACTCATAGTGACTTGAATTTTATGTATTATTGAAAATATTGTTTTTGCTTCCGCTGTCGTTAATCTAGTGTTTTCAAGTCTACATTGAGTTAGTAAGAAATTGTAAATTGTTTAGTGCATTGAGTTAGTGGGAGTCATTTTGTAACTATTGTTATGACTCTGCTTATTATGAGATATTTTATGACGTTTTGATTTATGTAGTCCAAGTGGGAGAATTGATACCCTTATTGTTGTGGACTGACATAAATCAAATAATTGTCAGTGATGACATATTATGTAGACCCTTGAGGTCATCTCATAATATTCTATTGTATTGTTAAATGTCTTGACATATTGTTTGTCAAGTTAATTTAAGGATTGCTTTTGTGTTATATGATATTGTTGTTGTGCAATCCTTAATTTCTACCCATATCCTATATTTGTTGCTTATTGAGAGTGTTTTGGTATACTATTGTGGTCATGTATAATGTATACACATTATTAGTAATATGATAATTGATTTATGTAGTCCAAGTGGGAGAATTGTTGGTCTTGCTATTGTTGTGGACTACATAAATCAATTTTAGTTATTGTTGAGTATCAGATTAATGTATACCATTTGATTAATTATTGTGATATTGTGAACACTCTCAATTAAGGATATGTGGTGGTCTGCGTTGTTTTGACTTGTATGGGCAAGCTCATTTTGTCTCTATCCAACACAGTGTATATAATGAGGTTTTATGATATATTGGTTTAGTGGGAGTCTGTCTCACATATTGTTTGAACCTCATGTTTAAGATTGTCATATTAAGGCCAACATTTATTTTTGTTATGATGACAATCTTTATGTATTGCCGTATTTTGTTTAATGTGGTTTTTGACAATTATAGTTATTTATTCCTTTGTTGATAGAGACATTTTGGACCCAGTCTCATGTTGATATTGTAATGAGATTATTTGTCTTAATCTCATGTTGCATCTTGGGCGGATGTTAGGGACTATTGTATTTCACATTCTTAAAGGTCACCGAGATGTGAGTGTTTTATTTCTGTATGATATCTTTGCTCTTTCGGGTGAAATTTTCTGCAGAGATGAGATACTACATTTCATTTTGGACCTTATGGTTGACAATATTGTGATGTTTGGCATTTTATTATGATCACACATTGTGTGAATTAATCTGAACTAGTCTAAGTCTTTTTTATTTTAATTTGTGTAGTCCAAGTAGGAGAATGTTGGAAATTTATTTTGTGGACTTACACAAATTAGCAAGTAGTTCAGACTATTTTTATTGCCAAAATATTTTATGAATTGATATGGAATGATATTAATCTCGTGCAATAATTTATGCTGTTCAAGTGGGAGATTGTTGGATAATTATTTGGTGGACTAGTATAAATTAGTATTTATCCAGATCAATTCATTTATTAAATATTATGTAGCAATTATTATATTTATTAATATTATTGTTATTGGGCTACATAATATATTATTGTGAAAATGTGAAAGAAATTATGTTTGGGCCAGCTGATGATAGGTGGGCTGGACCCATCATTATCTAACCTTGGAGAGTCCCTACTGTTGACCAGTTGATAGAATTTATTCCGCCCTATTAGGAATAAATTAATATAAATAGGCTGCTTAGCCTAACCTAACGAAAACTGTCTCTTGGCTCTCCAGTAAACACTCTCCTCTTCCCTTTCTCTCTATTCTCTTTTCAGTGGCTGACAATCTTGGTGATGTGAGGAGCAACAACAATCGAGAAACAAGCCAATGACTTTTAGTTAATCGATTTCAGGTTAGGTTTCTCATTATCCTCTTATCTATCACATGCTATAATCAAAACTAAATATATTGTAGTTATTATTTTTCTTCAATACGTATAACACATATTTCATATTATATATAGCACACGTTGAATATTCGGAAATGTTTATATTGTATCGCAACTATTATTTACTATAGATAAAGAATGAATTAAAAAAGATATATACAACAGAGACATAATAGAGAGAGTTATGAGAATTGGATGGGCAGAGGAACAAGGATTCCATATGCTCTGATCTAGAAATGAGCATCGCAATTGGTGTTGACGAAGAACGTCATGGTTCCGTTAGAACTCAATGGAACTCTTATGTGACATTTAGCCTTAGGCTTCATGGTTCTCAATATGGTGTCCCCAAGCCTGAACCTGATCCTGAAGTAGAGCTTCACATAGATGTCAAAAGCCTTGTTGTTATTCTTATCCTCGTTGAACTTAGCGATCTGGTCATTATTCTCAAAAAACGTCTTTTGCTGGCCAGAGAAGACGGCGCTCATGGGGCTGCTTGTCTTCTTGTACTGTCGGAATGAGTTCCTGAAAGTAATAACGTCGGTGGTGTTGAACAGTTTGCCCTGGTAGAAGGTATTGGCCTCAACATAGTCGTAGTATATGCTCAGCTTCTTGTTTGGGTTTCGGGCACTGAAGTTGAGTGCCATGTTGTAATTGAGCGTGTTGTTGTTACTGTCGTAGTCGAATTGGGTGAGCTCTGCTGCGGTCACGTAGAACTTGAATGCGCGGGGTTGAACTACGATCCAGAATATGACCCCTGCGATCACGGCCAGGGCCACGATTGTCGTGAACAAGCTGAGGATACAGCATAAGCAGCTTCTGCCGCGGTGGCGGCGGTAGTTGCGTGGCGGCTCCGCCGGTGGGATGGCGGGGCCGTAGTATGCACCGTTCAAATTGGTGGCAAGCTTATCAGCCATGCTTCAAGATGAAATAGGAGTAGATGGAAATTAATTAATAATTAAGGGAGGCACTGAAATAGGAATTGAAGATATATATGTGTGATTGTGAAGTTGATGAATGAATTAAGAGAAGCTGCTATGCTATAGTGAATTGATGGATGGGATAATGGCGCGTATATATACACGAGGAGGGGCATATTGAAGATTCAATTAACATAGCGCCGTTAATGATAAGCATTGTTAGAGGCACAACAAAAAAACCACTCAGCCCATCAAAAATACATTCATGATTAAAAGTGTTATTTAGGGCATAAAATATTAAATGAACTTCGTTAACTGTTTTGACTGATTTTTTTTTGTGTTCCGATAATTTGTGGTTGATCATTACGCGCTTTGCATTACCGTTTGTGCAAATTAAAGTTTGATTGATGTAGATTGTTGAAGGGGTTAATTTGCGTGGCCCGAAACAACCACGAAATAACATTACGGAAGAAACTTCCACACAAGGAGACTGACGGCTAGAGTGATCATTTTTCAAAGTATTGGTCCTACCTTAATTTCTTGATGACTGCGGGAATCATACTTGTCCAAAACTGTGACAAGTGGTTTTATATATATTCATGTGGGCACACTATTTCTATTTATGGATATTCCCATTAAAAATTAGAGTAGTGTTAATATAGATTTGGATTTATTGTGAACGCTACATGTGACAACATATCAATTATTCAAGACATAATTAAAAGTTATAACTATAATAATATTATGAAATAATTGGTTAATACGTATATTATCATTTTCCTAAGTTATTCATGTTTTACAATTCTCTCTCTCTCTTTTTCTTATGTTTTCTCTGAAACTTACGAAAATAAAATAGTTTTATCTCCAGTTTTTCGATGAAACATTCAATCAACTTTATGTGATTGTATATACATGACTTCAGTTGTTCAAAATTAAATGATTAAATAATACCCAAAAGCATGTCATGTAAAAGTTCTAAGAATTTTATGCCTGTAGTGTTTCTGGTAACAAATACCTAGAATCAATCCTCTTTTATTTTTCTTAGACATAGTCAACTTTATTTTATTTTGGTCAAAAAACAGAGTCAATCTAGAGTGAGATGATTCACATGAAATTTGGGCTTTATGTTATCATAAACTATATCAAACCTACGGCAATGTTTTGACAAATAAAATTAATAATAAAGAGTAAATTAATGTTCAAGAGACGACCAAAATATTTTTCTATAGCTACAGATAGGCCCATAATGTTTTTGGTGAACAGATAGGCCTTAATTTATGCCAGATAATATTCAACAAGATTCAGCACGGAGTTGAAGCCTAATACAATTAGGCCCAGAAGTGTAGGAAACAAAAACAAAAACAGAACTAGTCCCAGAAGTTTTCTTGGACAAAAAGAACCTGTAATTTTAATTTGTCAATACCTCTGATTTCCCTAATAAAAAAAAACTAATTTGCCAAATCAAAAAAAAAAAAAACTTTGTAAGATGACAAAATTGGTCACTACCATTGGAGAGAAGAATGTCTCTCTTAGCCCATTTTTATTTTTAATTCACAAATGCCCGGGACACAGTTAAAAATAAGTCAAAATAACCAACAAAGTCCATTTAACACTTTATGGTTCAAATAACACTTTTAATATATTTTTAATGGGTTGGGTGATTGTGGCCTAAATTCCCATTGAAGATGCTTTTACTTATCCTAAGACCAACAATTCCTCTGCCTTGTTACATTCGTCTACACAATAATGCGAAGTGAACCATGAAAAACCAGCCCATACAGCTAATGGGCCTATTTTGGCTTTGGTTTTGGCCCAAATAATCATTGAGATTGTAATGGGCTGAGTAATTATGACCCAAAATCTCATTTATTAACTGGTTGGGCTGATTTTGTATTGTTTATTTATTATCACCCTTCGTTTACATCGATATTTGTAGTAATATATATTGCGGAACTTTCTCTTTAGCCTTGTTTATTTTCAGTTTTTTTTTGGTCCTGTTCTCTCAAGTCTCTTACCACATGGTTTTTCAAGAAATTCTACGAAAATAAATATTTTACAAAAATTGTTTAGCACTTTTGCTATTCATTACCATTAATAAAAAGTTTTAGATTAAAATGGCATACTTAAGATATTAGATTAAAATTACATACTTCAGATGCAAAAAAAAGCGCAAAGCTTTATCCTTTTTTAGAAAAAAAAAACTTTGAAGATCGGACACAATTCATTAGAAAAACGCAGTACCACGATCTAATTAATTAATTAGTTTATTAACACAAAGGCCATCTGCTTTGCTATGATCAACAGTTTTATATACCATATTCCAAGATATTTAGCGCTTGATCTCAGCCCCGAAAAGCGGATTAAGATATCATCTCGTAAAAAATACAAAAAATAAAATAGAAGATGCAATGATTTTAGTCAATTCAACAATGGTGACATAGAGAACATGTGATTGATTATTGGGTAGTGCTATGAGAAACCATAATATATAGTAATACAATAATATATAATACATGAATAACCCCAAGGTGTATGTGTGTATGAGGGGTCTAAATTGACTAAATGATGTTGCTTGATGAGTATGGCACGCAGCGTGAGTCGTCATGAAAATAGCATCCTATCACATGCACATGGTGGTGGCTGGTTTTAGATTGTTGACAAATCAAATAAACAAGGTTCTTTTAATTTTCCCAACTCAACCCCCCTTGACGGTGCTACCCATCATACCAATCTTTTCTTATGTTCATTCTAACCACTTGATGCTAAGCGTGCATGTGTTCTGTTGCGCTGTCCATTACCAAACTTTGCTTTCATTTGAGAATTTTTATATATAGATCAACATGAAATAAAGGGGGTATCCAGTTGTAGTAATGACGTAAGGAAATTAAGCCTCTTTCTATCACTGCATTATTAATTAATAGGTAAGTTAGGTGAAGGGGACTAATAAGGACCACCACTACATACCACCATCACCTTGCATTGTGGAAGAAATGGAAAAAATGCCTATACAATCATTGAAAGTAACCAGCTAATTAGAGAAAAATTCACCACGCAATCTATTTCTCCAAATTTGGGCCATTTTGTAAAGGAACAAATGTTACATGTACAATAACAAGTTGTACTATAACACTTATGCAACACCCAAATATTAGATTGTAATATAGGCTCACTTTTTTATTTAAGTTGTTACAATTTAATGGTAGAAATGAGTGTTGTAAAAATGTTTACAATTTTTTGTTGAACACCAACAATTTTGCTTTTTTATTTGGGGGTGAGGTGTTATCTAAATAGAATATACATCAAAGTTGGAATCTGGGTGGAGCCGTGGAGGTATATATTACCCCAAATGAAAAATAAGGAAAGCAAAGTGGTCCAATAATTGAACCTTCAATTTTGATATTATTAGATGTTTCCATGCTTTCACTATTGGTTCAATAATGAATCAGGCCGCAGAGAATACTCATACAAACAAAGAATACACACCCATATATGCCAATTCATAAGAAATCAACAAAGATGATTGAAAAAAACTGCAAGCCAAAATTAACGGCCGGGGATCGAATCATATGAATATTCTTAAATTATTCATTGAGAAAAGAAGAAACCAAATGGCAGCAGATTCTTCCTGAGACACTTATTCTTCTATCCAAATGGACAAAAACAATAAATTCATAACAGTGTTGTTTTATCTCAATTGAGTTTCTTACAAATTGTAATTTTGCTATGTCTACTATCATAAACTTCACATTCTCACCCAATAACTGCATTATTTTTTTATTATATAGCAAAATGTACAATTCCAATTACCGTAAATCCGTAATGACAAAGGTACATGCGTATACCCCAATCAAGATCCAAGATATTCGAAGGATAGTAGAAAAATACGTATAAAAAAAATTAACTGTAAACATTATACAGTAATACCAAGGAGCAGAGCAGAGAAGAGACCAAACAGGATCATACATCATCTTAACTAACGGTCGTGGCTTAACGGCGTTGACTCAGACCCCAACATTGCATCGCTGTACAAGCTGATACTTAACGACGTTATTTGCGAGAGCGATACCGGTGCTATGGGGACCAAAAGTGATAAAAGCAGGGCAGCGGACATAGAGATGATAATGTCCGGAAACGAAGGCACCGACCTTCCATCGGACCTTACCGTCGATCTTGACCACGACGACGACGTTGCCGTTGGTCTGGTCCTGGCTCAGCCCCTCGAAGTTAAAGGGCGCGACAGGGACATTGGTCCCGTACACGAAGGGAGACCAGACATCGGCCTCCTTGTGACCCTGGTACGAGGGAGGGATCGAGGTTCGTAGGGTCACCTGCTGGCTCCGGTAGGTGACGTAAGCATCGAGGCGGTCGTAGTAGATCCCGATGTTGTCGTTTGGGTTGCGGGATGTGAGGGTGACCTGGAAGTTGGAGGTGAGGAGGTTTGGGACGGTGGCGTTGAAGGCGTAGACTGTGACGTCTTGGAGGATGAAGGTGGGCTTGGTGGGCTGAAGGATGGCCCATATGATGAGGATGGTCACTAGGACTATGAAGCAGAAGATCACGATTCCCCAGAATATCCTCTTCAGTAACTTCTTCTTCTTGCTCTTGTGGTGCCCACACTCCTTCACCGACATCCTGGATGCTCGCGCGCTGCCTTAAGCTACCACTAACTAGCTAGCTAGTAGTTGTTTTGTGTGTGTTAATAGAACTGGTTTGGGGATGGAGGAAAGAACAGGGGAAATGCAATGTGATGGACGCTTTTTTGTGTTGTGGCTTTAAATGGGTTAATTAATTTATGAAAATAAATAAACTGTTGGGGTTGAAAAGATGTGGTGTAGTACTAGTATATATATTATATTATAGAAATTTTGTATCATGCATGCTGGCATACAATTGAACTTATGTAATGGAGTTTGGTTGCTAATGAGGCCAATATTTAAATACCATAATGATTGATGTACAATGGTAAACCGGTCAATACAGTTAATAGGTCTATTTTTTTTCATTTTTAGCCTAAATAATCATTGAGATGATAATTGGCTGAATAATTGTGACCCAAAATCTCATATATTTGCTAGTTTGGCTGGTTGGAGAGGGATCATTACCAAAATTATGGGTGAGGCTAAATGTACAACAAAAATCCAGACAATAAAATGAGATTTTGGTCTAATTACTCTACCGATTACAATCTCAATGATTATTTTGGTCAAAATCAAAGCCAAAATATTTGTTAGTTGTATTAGTTGATTTTTCATTGTATACTTAACATTATTGAAAGTTATTGATTCGTTAAGGCTGTAATAATTTCTATAAATTAGCTTATTAATTAAATCCCCTATTTATCACCAAGTTAAAAATAACATAAAAATTATACAGTATTAAGAAAAAATCTCATATATATCCAAATGTTTTTTTATTTTGTTGAGTAGTGTGTGTGTCCTAGTTACATCTAGAAATTGATAAAAGTAAAAAGTTTAGAAATGCATTGGTACTTACATACCATTCTCTGAGTCGTAGGTTGCTTTCATTAGAATACACTCCAACTACTCTTAATATGTTTACAACTTAAGCAGCATTAGTTGACAACTACGTAACAATTAGTATTTCTTTATTCACCCTTTAACAATAAATTAATGAATTGCAACTCCCCACTTCTATTTTGGAAAACAACCCTTGCTTGTTAGTCAACTTAATAATTTGTATCACTTCTTTGAACGGACTCACTTTGTCTAGTGCAGTGCCATTTTAATTTGCATAGTGTGGTTGGTGTAAGAAAGTTTAAAATTTAAGGTGGTTAATTGACTATATCAATGCTTATCAGTTACTCCATCTTAAAAAAAAAAAACATAAATTTCAATCTATTACTCCCTCCATTTTAAAATAATAGTCGCTTTGACTTGTTTGGTTCATTAAAAAATTAATAAATCTAGACACAAATTATGTTTAGATACATTAGTTTTCTAATGAAACAAAAAAATCAAAACAAATGAGGTAGAAATATATTTCATTTTTGAACATGATTTTTTTAAAACATGATGATGGTGATGTTAACTTGTTAACCACCCACATATATCTGACTCCAACTATGAATTCATGATGCCATAATTCAAAATTTAATTATTTTTGTTGATGTTGTTAGTACATTTATTATAATTTCTTTATTACTCCCTCCCTTCCAAAATATTAGTGGTTTTAGGGAGAAAAAAAAAATTTCATAATGATTGTCGTTTTCAACTTTCAATGTCAATTTAATTTTTTCATATCTATTATACCCCTAGTATCATTTCTTTTTCTTTCTTGAATATTACTCTAAGGGACCACTGATCATCTTTCTTTCTCATTAATGCTTTAGGTAGTTTAGTCATTTTAATTTATCATTTTATAAAATTAAGAATATTTATTGAATTTCTTAATTTACGTGTAAAAATCTTAAAAGACTAATATTTTGGAATGAAAGGAGTACATCTCAATAAGTGGAACTTCGTCAAGGCCAACGAGCAAAACTATACTAAAACATTATTGTTATTAATCAAGATAGACCTTCTTTTGGGTCATAATACAGTTGTTGGCCGACAGTAGAGCAATGCCAGTGAAAACACCAAACAAACGGAGAATAACTAGTGCATATGATTCATTGAAGATGAGACCCCAAAAACACATTTAACTACTGAAAGGAATTAGGGAGGAAATTAGTGTAAAAAATTCTTCCGGAATCTTGTGGTGCATTTCACGATCACAATGCATTGTTGTTTTAGGTCCCATATGGCATAATAATAAGTTAATAACATAAAAACGAGAATTGCCTATTCACTTAGGCCGTTAGAATCTCCAATAGTTGTTGTCATTTAATTATATATTTTTATCTCCGGTCAATAGCCCACTTAGTTACACGTTATTTATAATATAAATAAATAGTGAGTCTTATCGAGATGATTATTACTTTTAAGAATAATTTTTGTTTAATCCATGGGCAGGTAGAGTGGCGAACATGCTGACAAGAGAAAATGTGCATGTGGGAGCCGAGCCAGCCAAGAGATAAGGCTAATATTACTAGTAATTGATCTAAAAAGGTGTGCGTTAAGGCTCCTGAACTGAACCCAAGGATGCGATTCTGATCCCAAGGTTTGTACTCTTTCTTCGGTGGTACTCACTTTGAACTCAAAAAAAGGTCCCTACACGATCTTCTTGGAACTTCACATCTTAACAAACACGTCTACTTTTTTTTTTTTTTACTTTTATAAACTAAATAAATAAATTCTTCCACTGGATTATTGGATTAACCCGTGTCTTTATTAATCCACACAATTCACCTAATCACCTAACAGAACAGGATCAAAATGCATAACGACAATGACCTTCCACGCGAGGGAGTATTTTTATACTACAAAATTATGCATATTTTATAATTTCTTTGGACTGAAAAGAAAGAAAAAACCAAGTAAAAGAAGAAAACAAGATAAAAGCTTTGGGGATATAGGAATAGGACTGAAGGGGTTGGGTGATATACTGATGTGAAAAATTTCTAGAATGCGGAAAAATCCAAATTACACAAGATGAGGAGGAACTAATTTTTCATAGATTAGTGAATAATGAAAGAAAATATAGCTTTCTTCGTTGTCTTCTTTTTTTACGTCCAAAGGCCAATTATTTTAGTTAGACAAAATTACGCTGAATAAGCAACCCCGTGAAAGAATCTATACCTGCCAAAAGCTGACAAAAAAATGATGAATTTAGCTTGGAACAAGCTACATAATTGAGTCACACGTATACAAAACTTTAATAAAAAATATGCGGAAAAATATATTTAAAGAGACATTAATTTCATTTAAATTGTTTCTTTTCATTGTCCTTCCAGATTAAATTATGAAGAAGAAGAAAAAAAATCAAGAATGGTAGAAGTAATATCAATCAATTTTATTACTTTGTAAATATGAAAAAATTGACTTTTGAGTTCTAAATTCTGTTAGAAAAAAATAATATAAAGTTTCATCTATTATTTAATGATGATATACAATATTACAACCCAGAATCAAAACTTGAACTGTTCAAAGATTATAACCTCTAAAATATAGAATCATATGGGTTTTTTTTTATATATAACAGAAATTGAAGGTTATATATTTATATTTTAAAATGTGAGATATTATAATTTTTTTGTTGTAATTTAAAATAAAGACTTTAACTTTTAAAATATTAAATAACCTGAATTTTTTACATATAGTAGAAATTTAAGACTATATACTTTAAAATGTGAGATTTCACATTTTTTTTATTGTATTATAAAATAAAGATTATAGTAAATAAAATATTGAATCACATGAATTTTTCACATAGAGTAGAAATATACTTTAAAATATGAGATTCCACAATTTTTTTTGAATATCTTATAAAATAAAGGGTATAGCCTTTAGAATATTAAATCACATTAGCTTTTTACATATAGTAGAATTTGAAAACTATATACTTTAAAATGTGTCATATATATAGAATTTTATCTATTAATATTTTCACTATTTTCTCAAAGATTTTATCCTTTAAAATATTGAATCACATGAATTATTTACAATCAGTAAAATTGAAGACTATATACTTTAAAATGTGAGATTTCAATATTTTTTTGTTATTTTATAAAATAAAGACTATAACCTATAAAATATTTAATCACATAAATTTTTCACATATAGTAGAAATTGAAGGGTATATACTTTAAAATGTGTAATTTTACAAGTTTTTTTTGTTATATTATAAACTATAAAGTAAAGACTATAGCCTTTAAAATATTGAATAACATGATTTTTTTAAATATATTAAAAATTGAAGGCTCTATACTTTAAAATGTGAGATTTTACAATTTTTTTTTGTATTATAAAATAAAGACTATAACCTATAATAATATTGAATCACATGAATTTTTTACATATAGTAGAAATTGAAGGTTATATAATTAAAATTGTGAGATTTCACTATTTTTTTAAATAGACAATAAAGTAAAGACTATAACCTCTAAAATATTGAATCATTTGAATTTTTCATATATAGTAGAAATTGAAGTTATATACTTTAAAACGTGAGATTTCAAAATTTATTTTGTTGTATTATAAAATAAAGTATATAGCCTATAAAATATTGAATCACATGAATTTTTCACATATAGTAGAAATTGAAGGCTCATACTTTAAAATTTGTGATTTCACAACTTTTTTTGTTGTATTATAAAGTAAAGACTATAACCTTTAAAATATTGAATAACCTGAATTTTTTAAATATAGTAGAAATTGAAGGTTATATAGTTTAAAAGATGAGATTTGACAATTTTTTTATTGTATTTTAAAATAAAGACTATAACCTATAAAATATTGAATCGTATAAACTTTTCACATATAGTAGAAATTGAAGGTTATATACTTAAAAAAGTGAGATTTCTCTATTTTTTAAAATAGACTATAAATTAAAGACTATAGCCTCTAAAATATTGAATCACATGAATTTTTTACATATAGTAGAAATTGAAGGCTATATACTTTAAAATGTGAGATTTCAAAATTATTTTTGATTGCATTATAAAATAAAGACTATAGCCTATAAAATATTGAATCACATGAATTTTTCACATATAGTATAAATTGAAAGATATATACTTAAAAATGTGAGATTTCACTATTTTTTAAATAGAAAATAAAATAAAGACTACCTCTAAAATATTGAAGTACATGAATTTGTCACATATAGTAAAAGTTGAAGGCTATATACTTTAAAATGTGTTATTTGGTTGTATTATAAAATAAAGAATATAGTCTATAAAATATGTAATCACATTAATTTTTTAGATGTGGTAGAAATTGAAGACTATATATTTTAAAATGTGAGATTTTATAATTTTTTTATTATATTATAAAATAAAGACTATAGCCTATCAAATATTGAATCAAATGAATTTCTCACATTAGTAGAAATTGAAAGCTGTATATTTTAAAATGTGAGATTTCATAATTTTTTTTATATTATAAAATAAAAACTATAACCTATAAAATATTGAATCACATGAATTTCTCACATATAGTAAAAATTGAAGACTATATACCTTAAAATGTGAAATTTCACTATTTTTTGTTTATATTATAAAATAAAGACTATATCCTTTAAAATATTGAATCACATAAATTTTTTACATATCGTAGAAATTGAAGGCTATATATTTTAAAATGTGAGATTGCACTATTTTTTAAATAGACTATAAAACAAAGATTATAATCTTTAAAATATTAAATCACATGAATTTTTTACATATAGCTGAAATTGAAGGCTATATATTTTAAAATGTGAGATTTCACAATTTTTTTATTGTATTATAAAATAAAGTCTACAATCTTTAAAATATTGAATAACTTGAATTTTTTAGATATAGTAAAAATTGAAGACTCTATACTTTAAAATGTGAGATTTCACAATTTTTTTATTATATTATAAAATAAAGACTATAGTCTATAAAATATTCAATCAAATGAATTTTTCATATATAATAAAAATTGAAGATTGTATACTTTAAAATGTGAGATTTTATATTATTTTATTTGTATTTTAAAATAAATGCTATAACCTATAAAATATTAAATCGCACCTCGTACAGTGCATACGAGTATAATCGTACGGTGCACACGAGTATAAGACTAGTTTAGAGCAAAATCAAATATAACAAAGCTAATTGCATAGAGAAATATAATACCGATGTGCACAACACCTACACCAAAAACTATAGGGCAATCGTTTTAATATCGGCATGTTTTTTTCTTTCCTACCCCTCTTCTTTATGTGCTTTTTACTACATTCATATTTTAAATATATGGTTGATGGATCAGAAGGAAAGGTCAAAAGATGATCATATATATGCGATACAATCATTCAATGGCGACTTATAAATCCTGATTGGTTAGCATTTTCCATGTAGTGAAGCCATAATTTGAAAAGGATCAAACCATGCACCAACTTTAACAATCAAACCTAACAACAACATTAGTCTTTGGGTTGATTCCTTGTCAGCATATTATATATCCACCGTCTTCACACTCATTTCAACTTTATGGTGCTAAAATCAACTTATAATTATGTTGCTATTGATATTATGATTTGGAACTTTTATCTAGCTTCAACAATAATTATCATAATTAATAGTGAGACTTCTTTTTAACGATCGATCTATATGATTGTAATATGACATTCTTTTAAGTGTAAACTTAACTATAATATTATTCAAATGTTAATTTATCAAAAAAATATTTCAGGTAGTAGAAAAGAAAAAACAGAATGTCTGATGTGACAACACTAATAGATGACTTATAAAAAATTGTATACTGTCAGTAAATAAAAATTAAATCCAAATTTAATTTATAATTTGCACAACATTTTACATTTTATCATAAATAAATAGTTGATATGATTAAGAACTAATAGTTGGCTGAAATACAAAATCCATATCAATACGTAATTAATTTAAATTTTTAAGTAATAATTGAAAAATATAACAATCCCTCGATTCAAAAGTGTGGATAAAATAATACTCGTTACCCATTTATAAACAATAATGCTATATGTACACTCTCTCATCAGCCACCTTTACTTTTTTATAGTGGACCCCATCAGAATAAAATAATATTTGATGAAATTGATGAAGTGGCTAATAGTGACTGTAAAATGGTGTACAAGAAGCATTGTTGATTTATAAATCAATATTATTTCTCGTACAACAGAAATACGTTCAACTAGTAACTAATATGTACTATATATGATACGAAATATATGCATATATGTATTGTACATACAACACATATTACATATTATGTATAAGATATATAGGACACTAAATATTCCTGTTTGCAAATCAACGCGCAAAAGCTCATGTTTCGCTTGACTTCTATCTAATGACAACGTGGGATTGGACGTCGTCGTCTACACTATTACCTCATAGGTCAGAATATAATATGGTATTTGTTTAAAAAAAAAAAAAGGGGAAAAAAGACAAAATTGAGTTATCTATCCAGCTATTGTCAAAAGATTTTTCTAATAAAGGTAATGTTCATAAGTTGAAATTATTTATGGATTATCACAATAAGTTATGGCCCTTGATCTTTTCCACAAGATTTGCAATTCTTGATGGACAGTGATATTGTGGGGGTTGCTTTGCCCCGGGCCGGGGAATGTAGTTTTTTGTTCTATTTCTTTGGGCTTCGGCCCCAATTCCCAACCAAAAATTTTTTTCTTGCCCTTGTTTAACAACTTCTCTTTAGCCTTATTTAATTTTTTGTGTTGTGTGCAACTTAAATCACCAATTAAAACATGATTGATTGTATGAATTACAATGACAGCAAGTCATATGATAGGTCCTATCGATTTTTGTCGTGGACAAATCGGTCCCTAACAAAAATAAATAGTAAAATTGTCCCTAACCAATACAAATATTAGACTCATAGGTCCCTCGATTGTATTGGTTAGGGACCTGCGAGTCAAACAGTTAAAGCAACCGAGAGACCTATAAGTCTAACATTTGTAATAGTTAGAGACAATTTTACTATTTATTTTGGTTAGGGACTTATGTGTCCACGACAAAATTCGATAGGGACCAATTTGTCCTTTACTCTGTTCATAAAAAGATATGCAAAAGTTAATGGTATCAATAATAGTTTGCTGGTAAAGATTTTGGGACCCGTTACCTGAAGAAAAACAGAACACTTTGGCAGCCATGCATGTTCCTTTTTATCTTGGGCCACTCAGGAGCTATCACAGGCTTCTTCCAACACCCAACTCTTTCAGAACAGGGCCTCCCTACGATAAGCCCAACTTTATGATCCTGGATATTAAATTTCTTCAAAAACCAAAAAATACTTTAGCCCTTATAAACATTTTTAATATCAGACCAAAAAACAACATCATCACCTTTGATATCAGAGGCTGAGTTAAGGAGTCCAATTTTTCTAGCAAGACCCCTGCAGCGGGGGTAACAAAGGCGGAAGCTTTGTAAGCTCATTTGTTCAAGCTTTTCAGCAACAGTAACATATGATTGATGCATCAGACGATTGAAATGTCGGAAAAATTTCAAGCAGAAATGGAACAGTTGGAAACTTGTTAGAGGAAGGAAAGTACCATTTCAAACAAACCAGCAATAGCCAATAGCCAATCATTAAATTCTGAATAATCCATGATGCTGCTTGACATGATAGCTTTCACCAAGCTCTCACCCTTTTGTTTCAACTTCCTTTATAACCTGAAACATGTCATTATTTGACAATTCTTCTTTTCATGCAGTAAAATACACGATCAGAGACATAACAACATCAAATCAAGAAGAGGAGTCATGCAGAGTCACAGTTTTGTGGACATTGATATCCAGCATATGAGTTCATCTTTCAATGACTCTGTATATTTAAGGGGAGAAGGGAGATACAGGGAGGAAACCAAGGTGACATCTTCTGTTGCATTTACATATCAGCTGTGTAATCAATGAAAAATTTACAACTCTTAGATTAATTTAATCAAAACTTCAGCTAATCCTGAAATAGAGTATTGATAAAACCTCCATCAGCAAATGGGGAGAAAAGAACCAGAAAGAATGTTTCCAGTCTCAAAAAGCTTAATGGAAAGGGAGGAAAAAATTCTACATGATTCCATTCTACATATTCTTTTTTATGTTAAGAGAAAACATTGCATACAGGGTAAACCAACAAAAAGTATTGCAATAGGATCAAAAGCAAATCATGAGCAAAAGAATGAACAAATCTCCATCCCATTCGCGAACCCATTCTTACTCGTTTGATTCATTATCAAAACAATTCTCAGAACCCTGTTTACCCTTACATTCACCCGAACACAGAAATTTATTAACTCTTCAATACCCAATAGCAGGAAAAAAATAAGGGATCAGAAAATAAGAGTAAATGACAATTGATTATTAGAATCAACTAATCAGAATGCATCATATTATTCTCTCTAGAGTATTTACAGTTGACCCCCGTTACATTCAAAGTCAATTCCCTTTCCTAATTCTCCTCGTTTTTTCCAAAACAGAACCCGGAAACATTTGACATGTATCAGCAAGTTTTCCAACAGTAACGGAGTTACTCATTTTTCACTGCAAAAAGGAGGAGAATCCCCTCTCTACATCACAAATCCAACCACAAAACAAACATGGACGCCATGCAAAAAGCCCCAAATTACAAATAAATAAATTAATAATGATGCAGAAATGTTCTTTACACACAATTTTAAGGCACTTTGAATAGATACTGTGAATTATAACTATAACAACAATAATAATATAATAATAATAATAATAATTCTAATTGTTCGTTTAGGATGTCAAGAGCCAACCACGACTCATAAGTCATGAGCTACCTTATTATTAGATTAAAGTTTTAATGTTTAAACACGACGAACAATCACACACTCCGAGTGCGCGTTACTCACAGTTCAAAGCACGCATCAATGTGGCAGTGCCATTGTTGCTGGAAGAGAAATCAAAATTGAGTGGGTAACACACGGCCTCCCACAGATGATATCTGGACCGCAGAATACCAGATTTGAACCTCAACCATGCCGATAACCTAACCCCAAATTGAACAAACCCACGCGCCCTGTCTCTGTCAATGGCCCTCGCCACGTCATCCCCAATGAACTCCTCCATCACCGCGAACTTAATGTTGACGGTGTTCTCGCTCCGCGTTTGCTGCAACAGAGGCGGGTAGCGCGTGTTGGCAAGGAATCGATTCCCCCGGTAGAACAAGCCGGCCGAAATGCTGTCGTAATAGAGCTTGAGCTTTTGGTTAGGATTCGTAGCTACGAGCGTGATGTCCCACTGGGCGCTGAGGCCGGAGCCTACTGTGGTGTTGAGCGAGCCCACGGAAGCAGAGACGACACGGAACTCGGGGAGCTGGGGATTCAGGACGAGCCACGTGGTGAACGTGATCAACGCGATGAGGGTGAATGCGGCGGCGATGGCGGCGAGGAAGCGGAAGAGGAGGGTGGAGGTGAAAGGGCGCGGTGGCGATGGGGTGTAGTAGGCGGTGGGAGTGGGTTGTTGTTGTTGGTAGTAGGTGAAGTAAGAGGAGGGGGGGACTGCGCAATAGGCGGCGGGTGTGCTCTGGGGAACGGGGTAGCGGGTAGCCGGTTTGTCGTGGGAGGAGGTTGCCATGGGTGAGGAGATGATTATACGGCGTGTTTGTGGGTGGGTATAATGCGAGTGGGTGAGGTTTTTGTAATTGTGCGTTGTGTTTGTGGAAGCTTGCTTGCGTTGCTCTACGAGCTGTTGCTGATTGGTGATGAGAGCGGGGAGTGAGTGGGTTTCATTCATTGGCGCGTGCAGCAGAGTATTTGTAGAAACAGAAGAAGATGGAGAATTCAATTAATTATATTCACGCCAAACGCATAACGCCTTTGATTTCCTTTTTTAGAAAACAAATTATAAACTTCCATTTCATTGTTTTAGGTAAAAAGATAATGCAATTATTAAAAAATACTCCCTCCGTTTTTTTTTTAATTGTCCAGTTTTAATTACACGCGGGTATTTAGAAAATGATTGGTGTAGTATAAAAGTTAATAAAATGTACACCAACTTTACTAATTTACCCTTTGTTACTCATCTCTCCTCAATTATTATTGCTATTAATGAGTAGTATTAAATAGGGATAAAAGAGGAAAAAAATAATAAATATTGTCTCAAAATTTGAAATGGACAATTAAAAAAAATGCACGCAATTCTAAGTTGGACAATTAAAAAAAACGGAGGGACTAGTTTAATTTTGATGCTATCACCGGTATAAAGGTATTCTACCGTGTAAAAGTATTTTACACTGTCTTCCAAGACGTTTTGTTTGTATGATTTTTTAAGTAGTGAGACAGAGAAATCACAATCATGACTGACATGATAATATATGATTGGATGACTATGTAAAAAAATAATACACTGTCTGTGCGTGAAAATTAAATTCTATTACAATAATACTTGGTATACAATGATAAACTAGTCAATACAGTCAATGAGCCAATTTTAACTTTGATTTTGACCAAAATAATAATTGAAATTGTAATGAGCTGAGCAATTATGACCTAAAACCTCATTTATGGACTGATTTTTCATTATATATTTAGCATCATCATTCTATTAAAAATACGAATGTTATTCTAATCCTATTATAAATTTCTTTTACACATTCAATCAATAAACACCCTGATACATCATCTATTTTAACTATTTTTTTTAATATATATTTAATATAATGAGATAATGGACCATATTACGTATTTTTTTTGCATGATAGTTTAAATCATTTTACATTTTTAGTGCATAATAATTAAACCCTAAGAAGATTTAAAATATATATTTGAGTCCAATATTAAAAATAAAATTTCATCCCTTGACGGTGTACAACTTTTTTACACAGTCATCCAATCATGTGCTGTCACGTCAGCCATAATTATATTTTTTTCTCTCCCACTATCTAAAAAGTCATATAAATTGAATGTTTTAATTGAATGATAGTGTAAAATTTCTTTACATCATCAGTGCATCAAAATTAAACTCTTAAATATCATATAAAAATAACATTAAACTGACTTATTTAATATTTTTCTGTATAATATAAATATATTAACTTATTGTTACTTCATTTGATTATACGTAAAGACTTTTTTACTTAGGAATCTAAAGTTCGCCTTTCATGTCTAATTATAGTATGCTTTTAATTGACATTGCAAAAATGATATTTTTTTCAACTAACTTGCGATTATGTTCACGTTATCTGATTAGTTTTATCTTCCTCGTGTGATTATATGATAATAAATTTTACCCACAGAAAAAGTAGTGATAAATTTAACAATAATTTATCACATAATTCCTACATTACAAAGTAATGAATCAAATGCCTTACAATTAACTTTTGGTGTGGGCTTGTCTTCCTGTGTCTTGATGAGTATTAAATTCAGAACATTAGTTTAATTTACTTAATTACCAATAATACTTGATATACAACAGACATACGTTCAACTTGTATCTAACGTGTGCTATTTATGTTACAGAATGTGTGCTATATGTATATCACATATACGTATAGCACACATCCTGTAATATGGATAGCACACGTTGGATGCAAGTTAGATGTATTTTTGTTGTACGTCAAACATTATTGCTTAATTACACATTATATCCATACATGTGCAAGCTAATGAATCTTAATTATATGTGTGTAAATATAAGCCGAATCCCTCCTAGAAGACGATGAAGAAGGATTGAAGAGAAATTTTGCTTGTGTCCATCTACATTTTCATTAGTGGATGTACTTGACATGTCGATTTTAATTAGATGTTGATAAAGAAACATATAATATATTAAAAAATCAGGCAAAATCAAAACCTATGTATGTTTCCCAAAATTTGTTTAGAAAAAGGGCAGGTATATATGGTGTATGTTGCATTGTTGCGCTAGCTCTTTCTCAAATAAAAAGTTTGCAAACGATGGGATTGTTCCCAGTGTTAAAGGTGCCACTGTTACTGTTATTTGAAAACACAACCTTCAAACCATCGCACAAGGCCAATATCATTTCTCCTCTCGTAGAAACAGAGCTAGACTTGAACGCAATTATGGAAGACATCTTTATGGAGAAAGTGAGGGAGCCACCTTCTCGCTCCTTCGCCATGGCACTCAGGTCCACAATGGCTCCGTTTGCCGTGGAACTCACACCCAACTGCTTATTCTCGTGCGTATCAAGCTCAAAACCCAGAGTGCTACCCTGCGCTATCTCATTCCCCTGGTAAGCCAAAGCCACCTTGAAATCCGAGAAGAAAGTGTTAAGCTTGGTGTTGGGGTTTTCGACGCTGACAACGGTGCTCCAATTCCAGGATAACAATGTCGTCGTGTTGAAATTGTCGACGGAGAGGGAGACAACCTTGTAAATTGGGGGTACCGGGTGCATCGCCAAGGCCATCAAGAGGGTGGAAACGAAGAACATTGTGAACATTATGCACGAAAAGAGAATGAATCCCCTGATGAAGCCTCGACCGTTGCTTCCATCCGCAGGATATGTTTGGGGGGCGTAGTAAGGGGGTGGAGCACCACCGCCATAATTGTAAGGGTATGGGCCCGGAGGGTACCCTTGAGGGTATCCATTAGGGTACCCTGTTGGTGGAGGGTAATACATTTGAGGTGGAGACCCCACTGGCGGAGGTGACATTCCGTCCCCCCTGAGGCGTTGGGAGTCGTCGAAGGATTGTGATGATGACTCTTTTGGGGGTCCTGTTCCATTGTGGGGCGCTGTATTAGATTTCTCCATGGATATTGATTGGTTCCTCCTCCGATCCTCGCTTGCTTCTCCACTATCTCCCCAGAGAGGGAGAGAGATTTCAGATGGGGCTGGGGAAGCAATACGTGTGTTTCTTTTTTTGATTAATTAGTTTATTTTGGGATCAAATCAAAGAGATAATGAAGATGCAAAAATAGACTGATAAAAAATAAACGCCAAGATGTGACAAACAAGAATTGCCTGTGGTTGTTGTTTGTTATATGATGCGTGTGGGGGATTCTTGAGCCAAATGTAATTGGTAGGTGTGACAAACAAGGATTGCCTGCATTTTTGGATTCTCTGGCTCTTCATTTCCTCCCCTTATTTTAATTTAAATTTGTCAGTATTTTTTTTATCAAATACACAAATCCATTATATATACTTTTATAAAATCTCAATACATTTAATAAATAATATTTGTTGGAAAGAAGAAAGTGTAATTACTTTTGAATCATTGATAAGTATGATGGATAATTTTCAGCATAGCATTTGAAAATAATTGGGATTTTTATTTTACAATATATTTGGAATAGAAGAATAAATGTTAATTCCTCTAAGAAATAATATAACTTTGCTAATGCTAACATACTGAATGCCTGATGAGCTTGCCCATGAGACTCTCAATCCCCTAATCCTTCTGAAATGTCTTAGCTTGCTAAAATGGTTGAAGAGTAAAAAAATAATATTTTGTTCACGTAAATGTATAATAAGTCTACATTTATTATTTTATTTTTTATTAACAGAACATAATAATTAATTTAGTTCTATTTGAAGACTAATATAATTTAATTATATTTTACATGATTGAATAACTAAATAATGATCCATATTTTAGACTAAGTTATCAAAAAGTTGAATTAATATTGAGACTATTAATTTAAAAAAGAACAGTAATTATATAATGTTAAATTAATGAGATAAAATTTGTCAAAAATAATCCTAATGGCCTTTCAGAATACTATACTCCAAGGATTTATATTCTAGAAGAAATTAGTAATCCAATACTAGACTCTAGCTTAGTTACATCATTGGTAGTTTTCATATGATTATTTTTCTTATAAACCAATACAAGAAGAGTCTTGAGTTAAACATCTTTTCCAATTTATTTTCTGACTTGGTTAGAAACAAATAATAATTTTCACTCTATATATATTAATCGGGCAGCTTTAGCCTCAATGAGTTTGTCAAGTGGAGTCCGATAAAGTTTCATATTTGACAACCCACAATTTCTTTATAAAGTGTTATGTGCATTTGAAGGTTTTCTCTATTTGAAACCAAAATGTTACCCTCTTCCTAATTTTTGTGTACCAAAAAATTTAATCGTTTCCAAATCTTCATACTTATTCTCCT
The DNA here is from genome assembly GCA_013621005.1 of Aeschynomene evenia. Taxonomy (NCBI): domain Eukaryota; kingdom Viridiplantae; phylum Streptophyta; class Magnoliopsida; order Fabales; family Fabaceae; genus Aeschynomene; species Aeschynomene evenia. Next base: position 3,283,879 of record CM024268.1, read on the forward strand.
ACATAAACTATGGAGAAATACTTTTTTTTTTCTTCCGATTTCTCCATTTTCATGAAGGCAGTTTAATATTGCAACTAATCCTTACCCTAGGGATAATCACGTCTTACTTTTCTTTGGTTAACGTTGATTTTAATGTTCACAAGGTTACACCTGTTAATATAAAATCTCCAAAATCTCTTTGTTCTGAGTTAACCTAATCAATAATGATATTTGTACATATACTTTCTCTTACATACATTCTTCACCTATTTCATTACCTTTGGATTGTAATGTGACATCATTCCACCACTTACACTTTTTTTTTCCACCCTTAGATCAAAACATATGTATGTTATACGTACCTTTTAGTATGTACCAACACGACTACTCTAACCTAATTAGGGTCTTGGGTTTGCATTTGCACCCTTTAAACCCAAGTTTATATTCTCGAAAGCTGTGTCAATATTGTGCAATATTGTTTGGCTGTTTTTCTTTCAACCAACGCAAATGTGATTTTAACTTCAAACCACAGTTGTGCCTAAAGCAATAAAAACTAGCTTCTTCGTTGAAGTTTTTCTATTTATAAAATTAAAGTACAAATCAAACTTGTAATTATCAACTTTAACTTTCTCTCATTCCATTTTTATTGATAATTAACCAGTAAAAACTCCAAGAACAAAATGATTTACACCCAATAACAACTATACTGCAATAATTTTTTTACTTTGCTGTTACAAAATTTAGTTTGCTGAGCACTTTATTTTATTTTTCCTTTTAGAATTTCATTAGTTAAAATATAATTTAAATTTGTTTATTATATATATATATATTTGTAAATAAATTATTCATAATTTAATACTGACACTAAAAGTTTTTAAAATATAATATTTACATATTTTGGTCAACTACTTAAAATATAATATTGAATAAAAAGTAATGTCTTTTTAAATAATTATACATCTAAAGTAATTTTAAATATTATGATCCAAACTTTAAACTGAAATATATATTTAACTTTTTTATATAATAATATATTATTAATATGTAATATTTATATAATAATATTAATTTAAATAATATATTTCTTTATAATATAAATGTTGTTTATTGATATATTTAAAATAAAATTGAAATAAAAATATAAGTAGTAAAATATTATATTCATATTATTTTTAGTAATTATATATTTGAAAGTGGTTTTGATTTTAATCATCCAAACAATATTTCTTTTATCAAAATTAATTTTAAGATAAAAATATCCAAACATAAATAACATTAACATCAACTCACTTTTATTCAAAATTAATTCTGCAAAATCAAGTTCATAAACGCTAATCCAAACACTAAGCTAAGCTCTTCACCTTTTTTCTTCTTATTTGCTTTTCCTTTAGGTTTGTTTGTCATTGGCAAGTAATAATAACTATAGAAAAAAAAAACTTTTGGATCTTTGATTTCCTACGCAAGAGTAAAACTTTTGTATACACAATTCTTTTAATTTGAATGAATTTCTCAAGCCATCGCCATCGCCATCACATGCATTCTTTCTCTTTGTCTCTGTAGAACATCAATTAAACTACTTACACATATTTTTTTTTTCGTTTATAAAAAAGTAAACAGAAAAAAAAAAAAACTATCTACCAGCTATATATTGTACCGGAAAAATAAATATGAACATCAAGGCATGGAATATAATTTTGATAAAATTAAAAGAAAGAGAATGGTTTCCACTCTACAGGAACGGAGAAGTTCCTATTAGGATCAACTAACTTTCCCGAATTTTTACTAGGCCAAAACTGAACCTTCAAGTCTTCACAATGAGGATTCATAACCACATCAGAAACCCACGTTTCCCCATAGTAAATAGCTTCCACATTCATCTCCATTCCAAAACTCAAAGACTCATCTTTGACCCTATCTTTCCCTATCTCCTCCACCAACTTTTGATTAACCTCAAATCCTGTCGTCTCGAATTTCAAGTGTAGTTTTATGTACTCCCCTTCGTCCAAATAAAAGGGGTACGAAGAAGTCACGGACAGAGCATCTTCCGCGTTTTGTTTGTAAAATAATGTGAAATCAATTGTTCGGAAGTAAATGGAAGATACATTGATATTGATGACGGTGAATTTGGCGTCCCACGTGGCACCGAGACTTTCCTTGGCTGTGGTGAAGTTAGAAAGGTACAATGAATTGAGGACGAAAACGGGAGGAACAGGGTCCTCATTTGGAACCCCTAAACGCCTATAAAGAGGCAAGAATACGAGGAGCATGAAAACCGTTATGCCAAGGAGGTCTTGTGTCATCTCGCACGTGCGTGCGCTAACGTTGAAGAATTCGTCTGAATAGTAGTAAGGATCGGAGACGTTGTCACCAAATGTGAGCCCGGATTCAACAGAAATTGATGATAAGGGTTGCTCCTCCTCCTCTTCATCATCATGGTGTTCAGTTTCTTCTTCTTCTCCGGTTTCTGATTGAGGCAAAGGGGTGAACCTGTATACATGGCCTCGCTCGTTTTGGGATGCAGCGTTGGTTATTGAGGAGGCCATGTATCAGGGAAGGAATTAAGGGGAGGAGAGAAAGATGTTTGGGAGATAGCTATAGATAGATAGAGGGGAAAATTAATTGATTAATTAAAAATGTGGGGAAAATTAACGAGGTACATATGTACACCTTATATTATATGTTAGAGACGTTCCAGATTGTCCAAACGACCAAGGTGTGAAATTGAAACTGAAATTCAAGGGTTGTCTTGTATGGAAATGACGATGATCAAATTTGTCTATCACGAATGACATGGATTTTTTTTTGTTATAGCTAGTCAAATGTTTATCCATTAAAGGAAAAAAAATAAATTTGATTAGAGAATGTGACAGTCAGATTCAGCTTGTAAATTCCATTATAATTAACGGATATGTCCAAATTTTTAATTAGCATTGTCTCCGATAAAAAAAAAAAAAAACTGATAAAAAAATAAAAGCATTACTCTAAAAATGGTTTAATGGAGAAGGAGAGACATTTATAATCAAATATGGTATTACAAGTTTAATAATTTTTGACATGGACTTACACATATTAACGATAAAATGAATAACTCTAAAGTGTGTGATTGCACTAGATATTGATTGTAATCCCAATTAAATTTTACGACATTTTGGATTTAGTTACGGATTTTAAAATTGTTTCATTTTCAAATTGATGATTAAATCTTTGATTACTGTTTAAGAAAGAAGGTGATTCTTATTATATCATCACGTGATTGTGATTACTAAAGTATATGTCTATAGATCTCATTTCAAGTGTTCTATTCTTGAAACCTTTCATATATATCCTTAGAAAGAATTTATTTTACTCAAATATAAACCAGAATCAGAAATTGCATGATTGAATGTTTTAGGGAAAACATACGTACGGATCAAAGCGAAGTGCCATTTTTTTGGGGTAAATTTTTTTATTAGTAAGAATTAGTCATATGTTACACTAGTTTAAGTAATTAAGATCTATGACATTTATAATAAATCAATGTCATCATTTACATAATGGTACATACATTTGGAGAGAATTGTAACTAAGAATGAGAAATGATTTGAAGTCAATTTTTTTAATCAGCTTCTATCAACTCATGATTATAAATGCAAAAGTTTTAAATAAATGTAATGATACAGTCGGCAAAGTGTTAATTAAAGTAATTAAATCCGAATAATTTCTCTTTAATAATTCATTACAAACTCTGGCAACTCAACTTCTATTTCCTCCCCTATTTCTCAATGTCTTCTAAAGAACAAAGCCATTATATGTGCATATATATGGTTTCACGGTGTAGAAAAAAGAGATGTATTTTGAGATTTTAAAACCTGGATCAATAATAATGCATCACATATCCTATAATTGAATCCTAGAAGGCTAGACTAGAAGAGTCATCGTTTTGAAGCTTTACATAATTACCATCCTGTCTCCAAATTGTGTAAACATTCTTGATAAGACCAAAATATTTAAAAAAGAAAAAGAAACCCTGGACAAAATTTGAGCATATCAATGTTTTTTATTTTTATTTTCTTTTCTTTTTAAACATTCATTTCTTTTACTATTTCCCTTTAAAGAAAATTTGAAAGCCTATTATAAGAACTTCCAATTTTTCTTTCTGTATTTTTTTTTTCAGAAAGAGATATATTAAAATGATTTGTGAGCTTACACCATATGTCTCAACAAAAGTCACTTAAGCTTATAAATAAAGAAGCAATATAATATTGCACATAAAAATAAGAGAAATTTTACACAATAACCAACTATACATAGAAGATTAGTGGAAGAGAAGTCAGAAGAATCATATCTCTTTTATTTTATTTTTTGATTTGGAAGAATCATATCTCTATTTCCTATATCTAATCTGCAAATGTTTGTTTATATATATATCTCTAATATCTATATAATGAGTCTCTAGGAGGTGCCAATGTAGCATGACCCACACACTCTCTGGGCTTGGGATCTACCACTATCGCGACCTCATTATCCTTCTTCTTCTTTTCATCCCCAACCAAAAACTGAACCTCCAAATCATTGCATTTAGGGGACATATCAAAGCCAGAGACCCACCCATCAGCAAACACAACCTCCCCATAAACCCTCACCTCTAAGCCAAACCTGTCATCCCCTCTTTTCATGTCTTCCATGATAGATTGAACCACAGTGTCATCCACAATGGGTTGGTCCTCCTCCCACCCCGTTGTGCTAAAGTTGAGAGCCACCCTCCTCTTCTCCTCTGCTTCTAGAGGGAAAACAGTAACATCCAACGGGTCTTGTGGCAAAATTAGAGTGGCCACCGCCAGAGATTCGTTTCCCTTGTAAGTAATTGTTGCGTCGAGCTTTAGGATGTTGATCTTGGAAGAGTTCATTGGGTTGTAGATTGTTAATGTTAGGTTCCATGTGGACGATAACTCGCCCTCTGAGACCTTGAATTGGGGAACGTGGAAGGAATCGAGGAAGATTTTGGGTTCGATGAAATCTAATGATTCTGAGTTATCTGAGGCTGATTGGTCTAATAAGGGCTTGGGACTCAGAGCAAGGCCTAGGAGCAAAGTTCCAATCAAGGCAATGCGAAGGATTATGACAAGGGAACCCACATCGAAACCTTCCTCCTCACATGGTTCCATCTCCACGATGTTGTCGAACTTGTCCTGAATGTTCTGTTCATCATGCGCTTGTCCTTGTTCTATGTCTAGTGGAATTGGAGAGAATTCCACTCTGGATTCAACTTGAGGAGCTGGGACGAACGACATGGTTAATGAGACTCTTATTGGATGCGAGGGCTTAATTTGATTTGGCTTATGGAAAAAAGAAACAATGGGAAGCGCTAATTAAATATCAATAATGTTTGTAGACAGGATGGGATTAGGAGTATGATTTTTTGCAAATGTGTGTACACCGAGAATAGGGAAGGAAGGGGTTACTTTTGGGTGCACACACTGTTGGGACCTATGTAAGTATTAATCACAATGATCAAGCATTTTATCTGTAACACCGTTACTTGTACAGTACTAACTTAATTTTAGAAAGAACTGTTTGTAAAATGTTGACTAGTTAGGTTAGTTTTTTTTATTGGTTTGACCTATCTGTAACTTTCAGACAATTCATAGATTAATGTATTTTATATGGATACCAAAAGACATAAGAACAAATTGCTTAAGAGCCAATTCAAGCTGTACACTAGGTATACGTACATTTTTTCCTGCACTTTGACATTTAATCCCATATTCATGTAATCGACTTCAATTAGCCCCTAGTTTGATGCAATTTAAAACTAATCTCATGAGGAAACATGATGTCTTGTTTTTAAAAATTAAAAACTAAAACAATATTATTTTAAAAATTTAATTTTCATTCATCATCATCCAATTATATGCTACCACGTCAGTTATATTAATATTTTCTCCCTCACATTATCTAAAAAGTTATATTAGAGTTTAATTTCAATCAATTGTCAAAATAATTTTAGACAGACAACCAATAATAGATTGACACATAAAAAAAATCTTTAATCCAATCATCTACTAATTAAAAAGTTAGTAATCAATGTATACCATTGATTGACATACCTACTTGGATGGGTTGGAAAATGCTGCTAGTACTGACTAGAAAAATCATGGCCAAGCTGGTCAACACCTCCTTGCATCTTACCAGGAACGCCTTGGACATAATTGGCGGCATGTCCTTGGTCACAAGAGTCAACATCACGTTACCAATTACAAATAGCAGAATTGGGGATGAATGGACTAGATATATGTGGAAGTTGTGGTTAAGCATGATAAAACCCTCAAAACCATGTGACCATGTCCCCTCACCACCGCCACCCTCTTCTCCTCCGCCTTCTCCGCCATCAGCAACCACCAAAAACTGCCCTCCTCTGCCTCCTTTGCCAACCTCCTCCGGCGATAGCGGCTCGTACTACTACTCTCTGCCACCGCTTTGAGTGTACTACTACACATCACCACCGCCACTGGCGTCCACCGGTTACAGCAGTAGAGGAATTGACGAAACGCAATACCCTCCACCGAACTACAAGAACTACCTGGCGCCACCACCGTCAAATCCCCCGTTGTGTCGTACTTCCCATTCTACTATTACAATCCTCCGCAGGCGTCCATTTGTGGCGACTCTGTGCTCTATTTTCTTAGCAGTTCTTTTGTAGAAGTCGAATGACGAAAAACACCCATTCTAAAGTGATTCAGCTCCCACCCTACTCTTACTAATCCTAGGGGTATGTGTGCAGTTCTAATTGAGACAACACATGTCTTTTTACCTAAAGAAAAATATTTTGTCTGTATTAAAGAACGCTCCACCAGCCAAACTTAAAAATATATAGAATTCACTATTTTTTTCTCCTCAACTTCTTTTTCCATCTATCCTCTCATAATATGATGGATGTATAAAATATGTATATGCATAACTATATACAACAATCATTTTCCTAAAGAAAAATCCTTCACCACAACACATGACAAACACTATTGTGTTTACCCACCCCAAACACACAAATACAGAATGAGAGACGAACATACACCATGTTGATCCATATGCACACACCTTGATTGTACAGACACTCCCACTCAAATGAACACACACACTTTCCTTAATAATTCTATAGATCAAGATCACATGCATGTCAAGAGAGATAAACACCAGAACCTGACTGAGACCACCATTTATATCATATCACAAACTTAAAATAGAATCAACATCAAAACACCACATCACATCCCTATAGCTGACGCTTCTCAATCCAATTTAGAATGTTACATGCTACACCCAATTAAATTCATTATTCGCTTTAAATGCGACAATCCACACAGTCATTTCAATAAACACATCAAATCTATTACCTATCTGCATAACCACAAACATAGTCATGAAAACAACTTCCCAAATCACCCACAGTGAAATACCCAAGTTACCTGAATTATCTCAGTATCATGCTGCACTCAACATTCCACTAATCAAAATAGAATTGAGTCCTATTTATTGCATCCATCTCATTCTTAAGTTTCTTTTCCTTCAATGATCTCACATTAATCCATGATTCAGAAAAGCACCTTAGGTCATTTAAGCCTATACTCAACCAACATTCCAATTTTACAACCAATACCACCAAATAATAATCCAGGTGAAGTCACAGCAAAAGAAAAAAATGCTCAATGCTTTAATCACACCTGGAACAGAGTAGACAACACAACTGATCCTACTGAAGAATTCCAATCTTAAAAAGTCTCTTCGTCCTACATAGCCTTCTAGTTTAACAGAGCCTAATCTTAGATGCATCTAATAACTGACTAATGCCCATTGAAACAGAGTACTCTGCCTCTAATGGATGTCCCAAACCCATTCAAATCTCTCATTTTTGTAATTGTTTTAAGATTGTGTAGTTTTGAGGTTGTTTAGACTGATATCAATCAAGCATCAACAATAGCATATAAAGAATAACAGAAAAGAGGAATATAAAAAAAGGGAGCAATTATTAGCATATTGTCTGCATGAATAAGTTTCACACAAATCATCTTTAGATGTATATGTTCGGCTCATGCTCCATTATTAGCATTTGTCCAATTTTCAAAATAGTACTAAATTGAGTTATTCCATATCACCTTAGACTTCATGGCCTACTATATTACTCTCAAAAGGCCTATGGACTTAGTATGTCCACTCCTTGGGCAAGCCCAATTCATCAGAGAGTGCATTGTTATCTTCGCACTCTTCCTTTTGCTTCTTCTCCTCAATACCACCATTGGATCTGGATGGGCCTGGGCTCACAGGGACCCAAGCCTGATTAATTCTGGCCTTTCGTGCCTCTTGCTTATTCCTCGGACCTGCCAAGAAACCAAGAAATATTTGTTAAGGTTTTGACCTTGGTCAACTCACAAAATGCAGTTATGAGACAAAATTGCTAATTCAAGTTGTCAAGGTAATGATTGAAAGCCAAAAACTTTGCCAATTTATCGTTGGGAATATTAAAGAATGGATATGTTTCTATCCACAAGTTCTTACACACATTAATTTGAAAAATATATTCAGTGTTACTCATTTAACAAATTACATTAATAATAATACTTATATATAATTTTTTCTTACATATTTTGTACATATATTTCACCATTTTTAAATTTTGATGTGACTATATTATAACACCTATATTTATATTCTCATAATTGAATTTAAATATATGTACATTGTAGATATCATTTGTTGTGTATAAATAATATTACTCAACTGCTTAACTCTATTTTTACATTCATTAACAATGATTCCCAATCTTTAATTTAACAAGATGAATTGGTTTAAAAACAATACGCAACCACATGTAGATTAAATGGTTTGCAAGTAACATTTTAATTTGAAGTCAAAGTTGATTGGTTAGTCCTTGAAGTATAAAATAAGTCAAATTTGTCCTCAACTTTAAAAATGTGAATCACCTTAGGCTCCAACATAGATTGATTATTATTCTAGTAGATAAATGCTAGTGTGTAACATTAAGTAGCATCTATATATGCTATGTGCTATTTGATTTGTATAAAGACTTTTAAATAACTCATTTTCTTATGTTAAATTATGATTTTGGATATCAAAATTTAGTTATTTGATTCAAGTTTTCATATGATATCAAATAACTTATGGTATGCTTAAATGTTACTTAACATCACATACAAGCACAAATTATGACTAAGGTAGCGTTTGGTAGCTGTCCCAGGACACAAAAGGCAGAGACTGAGATGGACTAATCCTGTTTGGTTTATGAAACAGAGACACAGATGGACAAAAATGTGTGTCCATGGACAAAAAAGACACAAAATCTGTGTCCACTCCAGAAGTGAAGGACTGAGATGGACTAGAATGAACTGATCTTTTTAATGAAATTTTATGACCAATATACCTTCCATCACTTCATATAATTCACATTATGTATACTCAAGGTCATTTTTACATGTCTTTATATCATTTCCACTATTATCAAACATAATACAAAAATATTTTTTGTGTCATGTCCACTGTTACCAAACACCATATAGAGACACAGTCCCTTTGCGTCTCTGTCCATTTGTGTCTATGTGTCTCTGTCTTCACTGACTTGGGACAGCTACCAAACGCTACCTAAGAGACTAACACCACTTAATATGTAAAGTTAAGCTAAGGCGGAAACATTAGGAATTAAAATGTATCACAAGTGCAATGTATACAATATCACTCATTTACGTCAAATCAAGTGACAAAGTTAAATTTTTCAAAATTTTAGAATACGTGTCATTACGTATGACACATATAATATATAGCAAATGTTGAATATAAGTTGGATGTATTTTCTAAAAAAAATAAAAAATAAATGATTCTTCCAAAAGAGAAAAGAAAATTGCAATAATGATAACATAACGGACCCTTGTTGATATTGGCATTCACATTGTTTGTAACTGGAACTTGGGGTTGAGGCCTAGGAAGAAACACACCAGTCCCACGTCGCTGAGCAACCATTGTAGCTCTGTTCCAATCGACCTACACAACAACATGATGAAACCAATAGCCATGCATAAGCTAATCACTCGAAACCGTTAATTTGATAATCATTAAATGAAAGGATGAAGTTAAAATTACAATAAGATTGCCAAAATGAACTAAGGTGCAGAAAATAAAGATGGTGAGAACAATATGGATTAAGTGAAATAACACTACCTGTCGAGAATAGGGAGGGCGACAAGACAACTGAGGTTGAGGCAGAGGCATATGAAAAGGAATAGGTGGACCATTTGGTATAAATATAAAATAACCATGAGGTCTAGCTCCGATACGGTAATACCCAAACGCATTAGGTGAAGGTCCACCGTGCACAATTGGAGATGTCAGAATCACACGCGGTGGTGGAAATGGGGGTCGACCCTGCGATTTTGGCCGCAAACAAAAAACACCAACAAAGATGATAAATGATTAATTAAATTGAAAAAATAATAGAGAATTAAATGAGTGAGTAAATTAATGTAAAAAAAAAGAGAGAAAGAAGCAAACCTGCAGGCGTGGCGGCAACATTAAAGGAGGAGTAAAAGGAGTATTTGGCCTTGGTAGGTGAGCTGATGCTCGTCCTCCATTGTTCTTGGCCACTAGTGGTGGTGCTGGTGTGGGTGGGGATGGTGGAAGTACCTCTGCCATGCTAGTTAGAAATAAAGGATACTACCCAAACTTCGCATACCTATACTAGTGGCTTATTAATATAAATAATAGAACATTCCTAGCTGTATAATGAAAAATCAGTTAAAATAACTAATATATTGTGCATAATATATATTATATAACATGCACATCATATATTATATGATATGCATATCATAGTTTGTATGTTGTGCACGTCATATATTATATATCGCAAAGAAAAATAATGTTGCAACATGTGATATATGATGTAAGTATTATATAATATATGTTGTGCACAATATATTGACTGTTATGAGTGATTTTTTTTTGTACACCAAATATTTACCCAAATGATAATAAAATAGAAATAATAATTTGTAATCTACACCATCTGTAAATAAGGAAACATATAATTATTTTAGTTAGTATTATTTTTTATTTTTAGAAAACTAATATAAATTTTCATAATTATTACATAAATTTTAAATTAATAGAAAATGTTTTAATCTCGAACTAATAGCTCGATTATTAAGTGCGAAATGTGGTAAGAGAGTAATGAGATTTGATTTCTTTTCTATCTATATCCCCTAGGGGACGCTTGTTTCCTCTGGAATGAATTTTTATTTTAGGGAATACTCTTCTCATCAGAAAACTCTTTTGAGGAATAACTTTTTTGAGAATACAATAAAGAGATATTTAACATGCAAACTAAATATAAAATGATATTCTCCATAATATAATATATATTTCCTAAAGTACCCGTGGTGAAGTGGTGTTGATTGGCATTAACAGTTGTCCAACGATGGATCAAAGGTGGTTCGATCGACTTCGCTAGGCGGTGGTGGTCTGTTATTGGTAGGAATGACAAAAATCCCCACCAAACGAGGATCCGCGCTAGACTTTCCCATTTGGGACCCCGAAGTCGAGGAAACTTTTCCTGCAAGAACAGGGACGAGACCAAATTACCCTCCACAGTAGATTCCGAGAAGGGGCAGGGATGATCATCCTCCACCTTGCTGGGGACATTAAAAATTAAAAAAATACCCTTGTACTAAAAAAATAAAAAAGTATATATTTATATATTATCACATTTTATTATAATTTTGACATTTTAAAAATTATATAATTATTATTTGACTACATTAGTCATTATTACGCTAAAATATTAAAAATTTTCACCCTCAAACAATGAAACCCTAACAGAGAGTAAGAGAAGAAACTTGTTGCACCTCTGTCTCCTCCCACCTTTAACATGCATGCTTCACTATTCGGCCTCAAGCCCTCAACGTGGCTTCACTCATCGCGATGTGCCTCCACCCTTCGTTTTCAACTTGGCCTCGCGCGACCTGACCATCATGCATCTCTGCTTGCTCTCATATGCAAAGTAGCATCTCCGTCTGCATGCATATGTTCGATCTGAACGCAATGACACCTTCCATGTGTTAAAATACACTTTCAAGTGACTGCGACTTCACCTAGTGGAAACTCAACCTGCATGTACTTTGCTTGCGATCTACTTCGCCTACGTCGACTCTTGCCTCCTCGACTTCTATGTTTTCTTTTTTGCTTTTGCAAATTTTAAGAATTTTTTCACAGGTTGGGAACCCCACGTGGAATTATACGGAACGTGGTCGAGGATCAAATGAGATCATGTGGGCGGGAACATGGGTGTACTCCCTGCTCCCGCCCTGCGTGGGTGCCAACCCTAGTTGTTGATTATCGATTAATGTGTATATAAAAATGAGTCAATCTTATAAGATATCCCTTTAAATTAAGCACTACTATACCAAATATCACAAATAGGGTCCAATTCCTACAATATACTTTCTCATACATTTTTCACTTTGCTAACTTAAGTGTTGGAGTGCTTTGAGATATGACCCCATTCTCCAAAGGTTACAAGGATATGAGAAGATTTGGGAAGCACTACTTGTAACACCCCTACATGTAACACCCCGACTTTTATTAAGTCCTAATTAAGTGAGATTACGGGTAATTGATCTTGATTAGGATTTAATTCAGTTTAGGTGGATAAGTTTTTTCTAGTCAAACTCTTATGTGTGACGTGATTTAAGTGTGTATATATGTGTTAATTCTATGCTATGTGAATTACGTGTGTAAATTATATGTCATGATAATTATGTTTATTTATGTGAGTGTTCATTGTGTGTGGAAGAGTACGTTGGATGCATATATGAGTTTTAATTGGTATTTAGATGATGCATGAGGTTAGGAATGATGATATAAAATATTTATATGAGTTACATGATGTTATTAGATAATGTTAGTGTTATATATTATTATTTATTTTATTTCATTTTATTTTATTTTATTTTATTTTATTTTATGTGCCTATGTGTGTATTTTAATTCATAATTAAATATTAGAAAAATTATATGAGCATTATAGTATTATTTGGAGGAATTTGGAGTGTTTTAGTAATTTAAGTAACGGTGGCCCCACAATAACTCTTGACCTAGCCACTCCCTATATAAACACTAGTAACCCTCTCTAATTGAGAAAAACACTCTCCTCCTTCTTCTGAGCCGCCATAGCCATCTTTCTCTCAAGAGCTCCCTAAGAGTCTCCGGCGTCACCGGACCGTTCGTGGGGCTAGAGAGAGGTTTCCAACGAGAGCAACGTCGGGAAAAAAAAGGGGTTTCTCTTTTCATTCTAGCATTTTGTCTTCAAGAGGTAGGGGTTAGACATTCTATTTTCATGCATATTGATGATGATTTTATGAGATTAATTTGATGGTCATTTTTCCCATTAGGAATTTTTGTGCCTTATTATTTTTATTATTATAATTATACACGATTATATATATATATATATATATATATGTATATATGTATGTATGTACTATGGCGTGAGCGAGAGCATTCGTTTTTCCCATTGATTTTGCTTTCTTGGCAGAGCGTAAGCATTATATATATATATAAAAAGAAAAAAAAAAAGACAGTTTACTAGTATATGTATATTACCATTACATATTATTATTACATAAACTTATACCTATTAGCATGTATATTAGTTAATAATAGGTAGATAACAGGTAGAAATAATAATAATAATAATAATATGATAATGATAGTAATATTAATAGGGAAGATAATAATAAAATATTAACCCTAATAATAATAATAAAAGAATAATACAGTAAGAACAACAACATGTATAATATATGATATGTAATGATAATAGTAATAGTAACAATAATAGTATAGAAGACAAGATTGGTGATGAATAAAATATAAGAGTTTACAAGATACTTAAGGGTAGAGTATAAAGTACAAGTAAAACTAGAATAAACTATAAGTATGAAATAATAATAAAATAAACGAGATCATATGACATGAAAGGTATAGAAGCATTGAGAATAATATTTATAAGTAGTTGTATATCATGTTTATTTGATAAGGAGTGATATTGATTTATTCTCCATGATGTCAGAGTAAGTAAGTGAATGTGCTATGTTTATTCCATGATGTTAAAGAGTATAAATTGACATGTTTTTACCCTTTTATGTACCCTAATGCGTTCTACAACTAGTATGGATGATATATATGAGTTAATTATGGATTGTATGCAAGATTATATGCTGTTTGGATAATGATGTGTGGATATGTTATGTTTATATGAGTTATATGATGATAATGTATGTTATTGTGAATTATGTGATGAATGTATGTGTTATGTGTTATGTCTGAGACGTCACTGGGTGGCGCATGTATAATGATAAGACGTCACCGGGTGGCGCGTGGTTAATAAAGACGCCACTGGGTAGCGCAGAGATTACAGAGTAGCCTTCGGCTTGTGATTGAGAGGCTGTAGGAGAGGGTTGGCATCCTCGGCGCTACAGGTCCTTCACTTGCAGTTGGTGAATATCCTTCTCTCCCCATTAGTTTAGGATTAGCTCATGCCTAGGGGTCGGTGCAGCGGAGGTTACAGGAGGGTGGACATGCCATAAGAGATAATAAAGAGATAAAAATTATGAAAGTTTATTACAGTAAAGTTTGAGTAAACGTAGTATGATGTATGATTAAGTTTCCCTATATGATTAGATGGCACGTAGAGCACACACACGATTGACATGATTAAGTATGATGTATAAATGATGTAAAATGAACAAGAGGCACTTAGGTAAGTCGTTCCGGGAAAGATGGTTTTAGAACTTATAACTGAAATGGAATTCATTCATGCTACACCTATTTAATTAATAAACCCGGAGCGGCTCCCCTACTGAGTTACTTCCCAGTACTCACCCCACGTTTTTCCCCCCATTTTAGATGATGAGATTCAGCAGGATACAGGAGCGGATGAGGAGCCCGCACAACTTTAGTTTCATGGAGTTCTTTTCGTTTCTAGATTTATCAGTTTCTATTATTACGTTACGGATTACGTTTTCTTTTGGATGTTAGCATTTATTTGTATTTACTCTGAGTCCGGACCTATGTTAGCCGGCAAATACTTATGTTGATGGATTGTATTAGTGGAGTCTTGTGAGTCTCGGTTTTGGGGTTCATGAGATTACATATATTATTATTTCCTGCTGTATGTTCTGGGAGACTATGATTTGTTATTTTATTATATTGAGGTTTATTCAGGATTATTAGCTTCCGCACCTATATACGTTGTATTATCTCGCAAGGCCCTTAGTTTCTATTCCGCAAACATTTATGAAAATTTCTCCCACGTATTTTCCGCGTATATATATTTTAAATATAAAGATAAAACATGATAACAGGAGGTAACCCTTATGAAATGACCTAAAATGACTTAAACATTAAGGGCTATCTAATAGGGTGTTACACTATTTCATAGAGGTGCTCTAATGCCTAGGTAATATGCTTTGTATCATGAATGTGTTGTCATGGCCAGAGTGTTGCTCCCCTAGACTTCTTAGTCCTTCCAAGTCTTCGCCACAGTTGGATGGGCGACTTGGAAGGCACTATGATGTTCAAATCAATAAGTGCATGGGGTGTCTAAGTAGTAGGGTGATAAGATACCGATATACTTAGGCTAGGGCCTCTTTTATAGAAGCACGAGTAATCATTTTTACGTCTCTCAAGAAAGTGGTTAGGGTTCCCATTCGGTTATTTAATTATTTTTATATATTCCTTTTATTGTAGGTGGATATACAATTATTTATCAGTAATGTTTGTTGTACATAAGAAATACATTCAACTAGTATTCAACTTGTGTTATAAAATATGACACACATTACGTATGACACATATTATGTATAACACACGTTGGATAGTTGTTGGATAGTATTCTCGTGTACAACAAACATTATTGGTTATTTAGTGAATGTGCCACTAGGTTTTTTTTTTGGTTGCCCACGGTGTCCGGAGCTTCGCCCCGACTAATCCGTCGCCCCGGGTCGCATACCTGGGAATGACAGGTGAGACTCCCAGCAAGGATTTTTTCCATCCACAAGGCTCAAACCGAGACCTTGCTTAAGGGACAACAAGCCGCTTACCACTTGTGCCAATCCTTGTTGATAATGTGCCACTAGGTTACTTTCTTAGTTTTGGGCAGCCTTCTGCATTGGGCCTTTAGGCCTCTACCATACTAGGCTTGGGCCCTTCCAACGAGTTGGAACACTTCGTTATGGTTTGCAATATATTTTATAAAATTAATAAATTACGAGTTGAGCTTCTTTTAAAGAAAAGCATATGTAATTAACAAATTATGAGTTAGGCTTCTTTTAAAGAAAATAATTTGTAATATATAATATGATCAAATAATAATTGTCAATGCAACTTTAAGCAAAGTTACAATGCCTAAGACATTTTGTCTTTTTTTTTTTTTTTGCCTATTTTAATACTTGAATTACAATAACTAGTCATAAATATCATCACCAATTATGTATTTATAAAGGATTTAATTTTGATGCACTAACATATTAAATTTTTTTGCATTGTTATTCAATAATGAACTGTCATTTCAACTATGACAATTTATTCTTTCCTATTGTTTGAAAAGTCATCAAAATGAAATGTTATGATTTGCTGATTATGTAAAATCCTTTCACACTGACAGTACATCAAAATTAAACTCATCTATAAAATTCTTATTCCTACTCATTTTAAACATATGTGTTTCATTGATTTTTATGTTTATAAAACATATACCAAATAATTAGATTAATTTAAAGATTTATAAACATGACATATGTAGTACTATGAACTTTTAAAATAAGGAAGAGTTTTGTTAAAAATAAATTCAACTAAAAGTTACTTAGTATGTAACAATTGTTTAAAATATATTGATATTATTTTATTCATACTAAAATGAGAAAAGATGTTATTTTTTCGTGTTTTGTTTAATATTAATTTACCTGATGCACCTAGCTTATTAGATATTAGCTAAATAAGAGTGAAGTGATCAAGATTGCATGATAACATGTAATTGAAAAATTGACAGAATTGGAGTCATGTGATTACATCAATGGTTAAACGGAGGATTAGATTCAGTGATTATTTTTTATGCATTAAAGGATTATTATCTAATTATATAATTTATTTTCAAGACTTGATTAAACATTGTAAGTAGAACTTTTACTCAAGAATGAATTTAAGATATATTTGATTAGGGTTGAAAATTGGATGATAGATGTACCTGCAGATGTATAAAATTATAACGAAAAGTTTACCCCTAACGAGAAGTTAAGATGAAGTGTGGTATCATAAGTAGTTAAAATGAAAAAACATGGAAAAAGTTTTTCTCGAATTTGATTTAATCTTTGAATAAGATATGCTTATTATCGAGAAGAAAATACCTATTTTTTACTCTTATTGTCACAGCCCGTCGACCTATTGTTGGGACCTATTATTACGGAATAAATTCTTATTTCAAGAAGGAAAAGCCTAGGACTCTTGTTCAATTCAATAGTCTTGAGATAGATATAATACACCATCAGCTAGATATCAGAAACAATTCATGAAACATTCAAGATAAGGTAAAAGAAAACATAAATAATGAAGAACAAAAATGTAAGAGTAGCAACTTCGAAAAGGAAAAGAAAAACAAATTAAAACACAAGAAAAAGGAGAGTATATTAATATAGTTAGATGGCCAAACAGACAGACAGGCTCAACATCTAATTTACCAAAAGGAAAAAAAAAAATAAAAATCTCATTCATGCATTTCACTCCAATTCAGAGATTTCATTCTCTATCCGTAAGAACGACATGGAATGCAGCCCTTGCCGTCCCAATCCATCACAACCCACAAAACCATAACTAACAAGGTTTTTCAAGAAAGAAGAAAAACAAAAAAAGAGAACTCTCATAAAAATAGAAACCCCGTTCCCCGTGGTGGGGTCAAATCCGCCACCCACGTGTATAATCCTTTAAAATAAACTCTAAAGTCACCTAATTATCAATCAATTAATTAATTAACGTCAAAAAAAGTAGTGTGGGTGGTATACCTTCCGTTTCTTATCGTACACCACACCACATCCCATAACTTGCCTATTTTTTCTTTTTTCAGTTTCCGAAAAACTCCCTAACCTTTTCCGTCTACGCTAATATTCACAACACCATGAGGGTAAAGGCCACGTCACTCTTACCCCTTAACGGGTCGGGCAACCGGACCGGCCGGTGACCTGAACCCAATTGTCACAACTGCATCATACACGCACCAGTGAAAACCGTCGCTAGTCCCCATCGAACACTCCTCACAAAACACGCCTCCACCGATAGCCATCTTCATCATGAATCGCTCCTTTTCCGCCTGCAATTCCCTCAAGCGCTTCTCGTACTCGTCCAGACCGAGAGCCGAAACTTCCTTGTTTCGGTGAAGGAGCACGGCGTTTTCTGGCATCGCGTTCTTATCACTGTTGCTGTTTTTGGTGGCATTATTACGGGAGTCTCTGTTGCGCGGCTTGTTCTTTCTGGGTCGCTTAGACCGCTTGACGAGGAAGAAAGAGGCGGTTATGTCGGCGGCGACGGCGGCGACGTTGACCTTTGCAGTGATAGGGATTTTGCGGTTGTTGCCAAAAGTGGCAAGGTAGACGGAGAAACTGTGCGGCGAGATCCCGATCCTCTGGCTGAGGAAGGAGAGGAACTTGTTGAAATTGAAGGAAGCGTCAACGAGGAATTCACCGAGGGAGGACTCGGTGTCACCGTCGAGGTAGACGACGGGGAAAGGAACACCTTCGCAATCAACCATCGTGTCTTTCCAGTAAACGAACGAATGGATTAGGAGTGAAGTGATTAGAGGGTTTCGATATATAAATAAGAACAAAAAATAGGGCGGTGGCAGTTTGGTAATTTGGGAATGGCGGTGAGGGGTATTAGTGAGAAAGTGGAAACTGAACTGGTGACTTGGGGATCAAGCAAGAAAGTGGAAACCGGGTGGTATCATAAATGCTTTATTGTTTTTATTTTTATTTTTTTATAGGGAGGAATTTACTTCGGCTAACCTTATTTTATTTCTAGACAGACACCTATAAGCCTATAACTTTCCGTTTTTAATCATTAAAGTCTTGCTTCCTATTTTATTTTATCTTAAAAGTAATTGAAAAAACAATTGATTCTTTTTTTCCCTGAAAAATTTAATGATTTGTAAGATACGTGAGAAAAACTTATCAGTATTATTTTCTGGCGTGAGTTGATCAGCAATAACCGTAAGATATTGATATTTTCAGATAACTATACGATATTGATATTTTTAGATTTCATAACAGTATTCAAGAAAATATCATTATTGTGATTTTACATTTATAGTAATAAAAGATGCGCCACTAAAATCGTTAGGTGGCATTGCCAAAATCTTTTTAATATATTTTAATTAAAAAATCGTGGATATGGAATGACTTCAAGAATACATAACCAGCCAGAGTTGGGTTAAATGATGAGCAAACAGTACTATGAAAAAAGAATTTAATCATAAATCAATCTCAAAATGACGTCTTTAGAAGAGTGACCCCAAATACTGGAACAATTAGGTGATGTATGAATTACGAGTTAGTAGATAACGCATACCATAACTCATTTGTTAGAGAGCTTAACCTGTAATTACCAAAAAGACCTGAACTCACCAATTTGCGTTAGTCCTTGGATCACATGCTTTCTGAATTCAGTTTACCGTTTACCCAATATTGATGCCATCACAAATTGTAGAAATTGATATTTTAGAATTATGATCTCACCTGAGAATTTGCACAGCCATTGATAGACAAATCACGCTTGTAAATAGGTTGCACCGAGTACAGATCACCCAACTTTGTCGCCTTATATAATTACTATCTTAGCCCTTAGCTTCAATTCCTTCTTCCACACGAATCTATTGAAGAAAACTAACTCACAGTGATAGCGTCTTACAAGGAAGCAGGGAAGAAATTACAGATTTACTGCTTAAAACAATTTGAGCAAATAATTAAATACTACGTAAGAATAGTAGCATATACATTAGGTGTTAATGAAGTATGAACAGACAATAGAAGTAGTTAACTAATTACTAATCAACAATCAAGATGTGGCTTGATGTATTCATTTTTCCTTATCTATGACTGTCTTGTCGGCTTTATACACCAAGAATGATCCAGTGCCAGTGTAACTAGATGCTAAAGCCTTTCCAGCTGAGGTTGGCTGAGAGAAAGCTAGTTGAGTACGATCAAGCTCAGAACCACTGCAGAAGCTTTTCCTGCCATAAATTTAGTCACACATTGACAAAAGAAAACAGAATCAATGTGCTGGTAATTGATTTAAGAATAATCAACCAAATAGGACTTGTTCAATCCAGCTAATATTAAAAACTTGAAAGATATAATATTACTTAATGCCATCTTTCTTTATGTGTACTTGTTGAATTTATCATTTATCTGCTGTGGGCTCTTTCAGTTAATGGATTGGGGAAACTAGATATAAAAAAACACCAGGCTTGGACTGATGACACAGACAAACTATTAAACTAAAGCCAAATTTAACGTTTACCTCACAGCATCTAGCAATTGGCCAGCAATGCCTTTTCTTCTGTTGAAGGGAGTAACCCAAATGGCTCTAATGCCACAAACAGCCGCGACTGCTTTGCTTTCACAGAAGATTGCCGCACCAAGCGATCTATCCTTCACCTCAGAATCACTCACTGATACAGTTCTTTTTTTTACTTCCCTTTTAAAAACAATATTCCCAAACTGGAGAGTGGTTGAAGATGACCTTGTTTCCCTTTTCTTTGTGCTATCAGAATGTCCAGCAATGGAACAAGACAAAACTTTGAATGCTTCTTTGATTGGTTCAGCAACTATGCACCCAACAATCCTTTGTTGAGAAATGAAGAGGTAGACCTGCACATATATAATACATTCCCCAAAACTTGTTCACAAGGAACTCAAAATTTTGAACAGAATTCATCAACAGGTACCATTATGCATAATGCAATAGGTTTGGCTTAGATTTTTTTTTCTTTTTGGGGCAATTTATACTGAAGTTTCAATCGTTGCATTTTACTTACTTGAACTTACAGCATATCAATTCAAACTTCTTCACCTAAAATTATGATCAATTTCATACATCATTACTTCCCAATGCTGAGACCTAATTAACCAAAATTAATAACTGGGAGTAAATTGTTGAAATTCCATGAGTACTTTGCAATTTCAACTATAAAAGAACCTAACACAATCAAAATTGCAAATAAGCTCGTTGAGGAGAAGGAAAGAGTTATCCAACCTTACATAGTTGATGAAATATCCACCCACTTCCCAGCTCAATTTCCATCATTCTCACAACGTCTTCAACCTGCCATCACAACAACCTCCCAATTAAAGGTTACCAAAAACAAATCTCGAACAACAGAACATGTTCCTATGAAACATAGAAATGGAGTCAATGTAGCCAAGCTAAGAAACCTTATTTCTATGAGCAGCTGAGTCCGTGTCCAGGACCAAAACGATTCGACCCGATTTAACTGTGGGCATTGGGACAACCCTTTCACAGGTCCAACCCTGCACAAACACAAACACAATTGCGAATCATCACATAAATAAGGAATTACAAATCAGCAATTGAACGAGAACAAAACATAGAATCGTCAGCGAAATTACTCACTCTGAATTGGATGCCCTGCGTATAACTCTTGTGAAAATCCGTGTGGGCTTTCTCGCCGTCGACATCCCCGGGAGTGAACTTGAAGCCACAGGTGGAACACGTGCGCAATAGGAAATCGGATTGACCGAAATCGAGGTGGAACTGGGCGTAGCTCCTCTTCTTGTTCTTAACGACGGGTCTTCCCGTTATGGTGGCGGTGGTGGTGGATTGTGGCTTCGAGCTTCGAGGTGGTGTAGGGTTTGGGCGCGTTTTTGCCGTAAGTGATGAAGATGTTGGGTTGTGAGTTCTCCCAGGTTGACAGTTCGTCGTCATCGTTGTTGTTGGGAGTGGAAGGTGTAGAAGGAGAAGGAGAAGGAGGTTTGAAGAATTCGCTGATTTTGGACTGCATCTTCTTCTGCGATCTTGGATATTGCTCATTCAAATCATTCCCCCTTCTTCAGATGATGGTGCTATTTTTCTTGATCTTGTTTCGTTTTTTGCCGCCAAAACTAGCATCAAATATTTCAAGTGAGCCTAGTTTGTTTTTCACGTTTCCCGCTATGGGGATTGACCCACTTTGTTTTCTTGCACGTTTCCATGCTTTTATTTTTATTTACATAGTTGAATTATGATACATTTACACTATCAATCAATTAAATTCATTAATTTGTCTGACTTTTTAGTTAGTGAATAGTTGAGTTAAGGACTTTTGTCAATATGTGTAAAATTATTTTACACTAACAGTAAATTGAAATTAAGCTCTTAACAATATATGATTAAATAAAAGAGTAATACAACATCTACACCATTAAATCAGTCATCATCAGCCACAATGTGTAATAATCCAATATTTTGAAACTAGTAATTCAACTTTTATTATTATATATTAATCTAACATTTTTAAAAGTTGAATTACTAGTTTTAAAATGTTAAATTATTATATACGGTGACTGATTATGTGGTGTACATACAACATTTCTTTAAATAAAAATACAAATTATTGATATATGTAATCGTTATATCAAAATAAATACTGAACAGATTAGAAATTTTACAAAAGAACTTTAGGAATTAATTTTAATGTAACTTTCTCCTTCGTTTTTGCTTTGCTTTGTAATCGAAAATATGTATAATTTTTTTTACAGTATTATTTAATCATATATTTTTAATATATAGAGAGCGATTTGATCTGATACTTTTATGACATCTTGACATGTAATTAGATCTCTACATAAATCTATTTTGCTTAAATTCCTTACAATTTAATTTTTCCACGAAAGCTTTGTAAAATCCCATTTTCTAATAAAATAGACATACGATATACGGTTATAATTTTCTATCTTTCACCATATTACCCACTTAATAAAATGATTTAGTCTGCAATCATATTATAAGATTAATTTTCACATTCTAGAAATATAAAACATCAAAATATGGTAGAAGTAAAGAAGACGGGCAAAATTCTTACTATGATTTATTGAACGTAACAATAAAAGGAATCAAATGAAGTTTATTTTGCAATTTCATACGACACATAAAGAACAGACCTATAATTGGGATTAATGGAATAAAAGAAAAATATGAGCGTAGGTGTGGCGAAGTGGACCGAAGGAGGGTGTAGGGTGAGTTTTTCAAACACTGATGAGGGCGTGAGATGTTGAGGGCAAGAGAGGGTGTAAAGTAGCGTTTGGTAGTTGTCCTAAGTAAGTGAAGACAGAGACACAGAGACATAAATGGATAGAGACACAAAGGGACTGTGTCTCTATATGGTGTTTGGTAACAGTGGACAGGACATAAAAATTATTTTTGTTTTGTGTTTGATAATAGTGGAAATGATATAAAAACATGTAAAAATGACATTGGATATACATAATGTGAATTATGTTAAGTGATGGAGGGTATATTGGTCATAAAATTTCATTAAAAGAACCATTTCATTTCAGTCCATCTTAGTCCTTCACTTCTAGAGTGGACACAAATTTTGTGTCTTTTCTGTCCATGGACAGAAATTTTTGTCCATCTGTGTCTCTGTCTCATAAACCAAACAGGATTAGTCCCTCTCAGTCTCTGTCTTTTGTGTCCTATGACAGCTACCAAACGCTACCTAAGTGTGTTGTGACTAGACCAGAGAATGACAATCAGATGGTGGTTACAAGGAAAAGAGCTTCAAACAAGTTTGGGGAAGGCACAAGCAGTGCTAAGGATATGGGTGGTGATTATTTGAGAGTTTTAGAAAGTAACTCGTATTCGATTTTTGTTGATGGTCTCACTAACAATATCACAAAAGGATGTTTACACAAGGCATTTTCATGGGTTGGTCAGATCATAGATATCTTCATATTCATGAAGATAAGGAAGGCAAATCGTAGCTGCTAGGCCTTGGTATGGTTTGACTCCAAGGGGGCGGCCCTAAGCGATATTGATAGCATGCAAGGTGCTATTGTAAATAGGAAGTCCATTCAAATTAACGAAATCACTTACAGGCGCCGTATTGCTAGGGTGATCCAAAATAATGGAACGAGGGACGACAATGGTAGAGCATATGCTGATCTAGCAATGAGATTTTGGTTACAAGTGCTTGGGGGAAGCAAAACGCAGCAAGGTAATGGAACAATGAAACATCATGTATCTAAGGGGGTATGGCGAACCAAGTTGGTGAGTGATTCTGGTAAGGATCCGTCGGACAAGGATGTGCAACTCAAAACTGTCAGTGTGACTGCCAGTGAAGAAAGAATGGAAATATTGCGGAGGAGTATAGTTGGGGAGTCTTTCCTGCCCTTAAGTTACGAGATTACTTGCCAAAAACTTCGTGACGGTTGGAAAGGTCATGGGAAATAGAGATCGCAGAGATGGGTGCCCATAAGTACCTACTAACTTTTGAAGACAAGTCACTAGTGGAGAATGCCTTGAAGTCAGTTTTGGAGTGGTCCATATTGGTCTACAACTAGACGTGTATGAGTTGAAGTTAAGGGTATTCCTATCCACGCATGGTGTCAAGACACCCTGCTTCGGATTGGGGGTTGTGGGGAGGCTTTGACGGTGACATTACTAGTAATGGAAGATCATTTAGCTCTGCAAGTGTGCTTGTAGAGACTTACCAGTGGGAGCCTATCCTTTAATGGGTCAAATTGGATGTAGTGGTATCAATTATAGAGTGTTTGCAAAAGAATTTGGTAGACGAATTTATAGTATTCAGTGCTTCTCTAATGAGGATGATGACAGAGATTGGAAGGATTCTTAAGAGCATAATATTCTTGATGAGAATGGTGTCATGGATACTAGCGAGCAATCTCCTGCAGAATACGAAAGAATGAAGGTACGTTGTGATGGGCGGGGTAGTTATATGGGCCCTCAATCCACAGTCGGCATGGACAACAGCTGTGTGAGTTCCAAGAATGTTAATGAAGATCATGTTCAAGCTTGCTCAAGGTATTTTGGGGTTCCCAGGATGAGCAGTTGAGACTCCGTTCTCTGATTCTGACTCTGGTTTAAAATATAGAGTGGTGAATAGTAAGACTCCATAGGTTTGTGTTCTCACGCAGGGATGAGGTTCGTAGATGATGAAAAACTTAACGATAATGCAATTGTTCCTCTCAAGGAAGAAGGAGCATAGGGAGTCGAAGAGGAGGGTTAAGCTTCAGTTAAAAAATCCAATGACTCAAATTTCTCCAAGAATGTGTTCATGGTTGTAATTCATCGGACGGTTAAGGGGAATATGATTAAAAGATCGAACTTTAAGAAGAAATCAGGTGGCTCACTTTCTTCTAGATGAAGATTGTTACTTGGAATGTCAAGAGGTTGAGGATGTAGGGAATTGATGTGGTTAAAAAATTTATCAAGGAGAAACAAGTTTAGATGAGGGAGAGAGGATTGAGGTTGATAAGCACAATGAGTCCTTGTGGAAATATTTGTGGAGGAATTTGGCTCCCCAAATAGTTGATTTTCTACTATGGTTAGTAGTTAGTTTTTGAAGCGTTGGAATGTCTCTTGAATATTTGAAGTGATTGAAGAAAAAAATGTGTTGAACTGGTGTGTTTGTCAATTTTTCAAGAAGTGGTATGGGTGTGTAGAATGCACATAACAAAATATTTTTTTACGGTAAGGTTACTGGTGTGAAAGAGGCTTGTGAGTAAGCATTGTTTTGGATTGATAGATATATGGATTAAAGACATTCAGAGAGGCTAAATGAACGAATCACATCATACTTTCCTCATGTTTTTGTGTGTTGTAGTGAAAAAGTGTTATATATGAGCTACTATTTGTGTTTTCCTCAAATTGGGCTTTGAACGTATGTGGAATGGTGGAGGTTGAATGAATGTTGAGAAATGTTATTAATGAGGGGAGTAGGTGGGAAAGGAAGCATGGTGTTATTAATGTGAGAAATGTTATTTTAACATTTACTACATTGTATTCCGTGCAAACATCCAATCTATCACCATTTATTTTTTTTATAATCCGACCAATCTTTTACGTTGAGTTTTTAGCCACCCTTATATCATAATGGATGTTTATGGACATCCATTTTTTGAATGTCCAAATAACAATACTCTTAATGTTATTCTCATGGATGGTTGCTGCAATTTTCATATAGAACGCTGTAATGGTATGCTTAAATCCTTTTTGGATATATGTATTTTTTTTTAAATTGTCATAGTTTACTATGCAATCTTAGACTTCATATTTTATTTCGCTCTAGTACTCTTTTTCCTCAATAGATTAGTTAGTTAATAGGTTAAATTTTTTTAATAAGGCTAGGTATTTTTAAACTTAAATGTCCGAATTGCATAGCGATTAGGTTGGTTTGAGGTTAGATGATGATAGGTTCCGAGTTAATTTTTGGTGTTATTCTTAGGTGTTAGATGATAACACTGTAATTCTGTTATTATAGATACCAAATTATAAAATAATAAAGAACATAATTACATAATCACATGACACCGTACAAAACTTTGGGATTGAGATTGTGGAGAAGTTGTGACTGTGACTCATAGAGTCCAAAACATCTTTATCTCCTTAAGATTTGGAGCCGGTCATACGTGCATTTCAGTGTATGCTTTTCTTCAATTGTCATACTCTCTGTTGACTAGATAAATTAAAAGAAAAAAAAATATTAGCATAAAATCACACCATATGGAGTATTAAGTTGGATAGGAAAATTGCACAAATTGCAACATTCATGAAGTTTAAAGATACCTGTAAAGAAACAATATTTTGTATAATGTTGTTGATATCTTCCTTGAATGTAGACATTATTAGTTGCATCTTAGCTTCCTTGTCCATCCATAGGAGCATAGAAGCAATAACATTCACCCTCGCCAACCATTTCTTTGTATTTTGAGTACACTCATCAGTTATTATTGATGTCATTGACTTCAACACAAGACTTAAGAGATTACCACACCGATCAAACAAGAAAAAGCAAGGGACGATATAATTACGACAGGACGGAGTGCACTGCTCAGCATTACCATATAGTATGTACTGTGTACCAGTAAAATATTTAATCAACAATAGCATCATAACAATGCATGTCATTCATCAACCCACATGAAAATAGAAATATTATCAATAATATATTTATATATTTATCAATAAAATGTATATACATATGCATATTTTGTATGTATAGTATCAAAAAATGTATATAGATATGTATATTTTGTAGGTAGATTATCAAGAAAAATATATGTATATATGAAAACAATGTATGTCAATATGTATATTTTATATGTATAATATTAAGAAAATGTATCTAGGATAAGTTATATATAAGAGTGGACGAATTAGTGTATAATATTAACTATGGGCATTGAGATAACCTTTTCACTGGTCCAACCCTGCACAAAAACAAACACAATTATGAATCATCACATAAATAAGGAATTATAAATCAGCAATTGAACGAGAACAAAACATAGAATCGTCAGCGAAATTACTCACTCTGAATTGGATGCCCTGTGTATAACTCTTGTGAAAATCTGTGTGGGCTTTCTCGCCGTCGACATCCCCTGGGAGTGAACTTGAAGCCACGGGTGGAACACGTGCACAATAGGAAATCGGATTGACCGAAATCGAGGTGGAACTGGCGTAGCTCCTCTTCTTGTTCTTAACGATGGGTCTTCCCGTTATGGTGGTGGTGGTGGTGGATTGGGGCTTCGAAGCTTCGAGGGTGGTGTTAGGGTTTGGGCGTAATTTCTTGGCGTAAGTGATGAAGATGTTGTGTTGTGAGTTCTGCCAGGTTGAGTGTTCGTCGTCGTTGTTGTTGGGAGTAGGGGTGGCAATTGTGCAGGGTCGGGGCGGGGAGTACCTTCCCCACCCCCACCCCCGCGATCATGTTTTTCCCCCACCCCCACCTCCACCCCCATCGCGGGGATTGTTTTCCCCCCACCCCCATTCCCCATTCCCCATTCCCCATTCCCCACGGGGACCCCACGGAGAATTTTTACATGTGCAAAAATATTTTTCAAAAATAAAAAATAGAAAAAAATATAAATAATAAAATTTTAATTACTTTAATCATAGTATTGATAATTCAGAATTTAAATTTTACATAATAGTTCAACAAACATAACTATTGAACAATTTTAAAAAGATAATAAAATATAAAATGACCATAAATTAAAGATATTTTAATTAGGACTGACACTCACACAGAGCAGAGGCGCGCAGTGGAGACAGAGCAGTGGTGATTGTTGAAATTTGAGGTTAAGGAATGAGAATGAAGTGAGTGGAGGTGGGGTTAGGGTTTCTTTCTTACTTTCTTAATTGTGTTACTTCACTTTAAGTTAAGGATTTATTTATTTTTTATTTTCAACAATCCTAAGTCCAATAAGTTTAGCAATTAAGGTTTTTTTTAATATAAGGTATTTAAGTTCAGTTGTAGGAAATAATTTAAATCACATGGTCCATATATATTTTTTTAATACTATAAATTACTTAAATCTTCTTCAAATAACATAGATAAATATTTTACATAAAAATATAAATAAGTATTTTAAAAATACTATTTATACAGGGTGATGCGGGGTCCCCACGGGACGGGGAGACTAATCCCCACCCCCACACCATATTTGTCGCGGGGGGAATCTGACCCCCACCCCCACCCCCACGGGGAAAAAATCCCCACATGCGGGGCCCCAAGCAAGGCAGTCCCCGCGGGGTCCCCATTCGGCGGGGGAAATTGCCACCCCTAGTTGGGAGTGGAAGGTGTAGAAGGAGAAGGAGAAGGAGGTTTGAAGAATTCGCTGATTTTGGACTGTATCTTCTTCTGCGATCTTGGATATTGCTAATTCATTCCCTCTTCTTCAGATAATGGTGCTAATTTTGCGATCCTGTTTCGTTTTTTGCCGCCAAAACTAGCATCAAATTTTTAAGTGAGCCTAGTTTGTTTTTCACATTTCCCGCTCCAATTTATTTATTTATTTATGCCTAAAATGCGATGGGGATTGACCCACTTTGTTTTCTTCCACATTTCCATGAAATAAAAATATAAATTAAGCAAAGGCCCTAGCACAAGTGGTAGTGAC
This sequence comes from Aeschynomene evenia, assembly GCA_013621005.1. Taxonomy (NCBI): domain Eukaryota; kingdom Viridiplantae; phylum Streptophyta; class Magnoliopsida; order Fabales; family Fabaceae; genus Aeschynomene; species Aeschynomene evenia. Next base: position 3,313,079 of record CM024268.1, read on the forward strand.
TTGGTCTGCTTAAGTATCTAATCTCGGGTTCGATTCCAGAGGCGGTGTGTATGCAGAGAGGACTTTGGAAAATTACCCAACATATTTATCTTTTGATAGTAATACATCCAAATAGAGACTTAATATTTACCGGAGTAGTTATATGTAGCTTGAAATTAATACATAATTAGAATGAGTATGAGTCAATGTTCATATCATAATTTATAGGATTCATTCTTATTAAATCTCTTTTATTAGTCCCTAACAATTAATAAATAAGTCATATTGGTCCCTCGGAATAACGGAAGCCGTTTAGAGACTAACAGTTGTCCGAAAATTGAAATTTTTAGGAACTAACTTGCTAATTTCTCAATATCAGGGACTACCTTGTCCACCGCCAAAAATTATCAGAGACCAACTTGAGGTTTACTCTTATATAAATAAAGGGTTTTTGTTAATGAATGCTCTAAAATAGAAATATTTTACCTTTAGAAGCATTTATTTTTATATTTTTTATATAATAAATCCACTATAGTATTTTAAAATTTACTACTTATAATATACTTATAATATCCTTAACAAGTACCTTAGGACAATTATTAGCAAAAACCCATCCTTATGCTTTTTCAAGAATGATATATAGCAGTAGGTATGCTAGGTAGTGGTCAATCTAGCTCCATCTAACATATAGATCAAGTTCCTTTGACTTTTTAATTTACCATTGTATCCTTTCCCCAAATACAGGCAAGATCAAATAGGAAAAGAAAATTGGGAACAAAACTAAACTTGTCAACTGTATCGAATAAGAGAAAAAGACTGAAGCAGAGCACTGTAGCTAAAACATGTTGAAGAGAAGAAACACTAGCCTCAAAAAAAAAAATTAAACCTTAATCCAACAGCCCAATTCAGTCTACCAAACCCAACACACTCAATTGAATGTCATGTGTCCAATTTTACAGTAATTTTACCCAACTACTACTTTAGCAAATTGACAAATAGCAGAACAGTACAAAAGGGCAATTTTAAACGGTTGAAAATAGTGCAAACAAACAATGCATCCAAATTCGAAAATCAAAGACAAAAGGCAAATGGGCCAATTGAATGACATCTGTCCAATTTGGCTACAAAGTTACAATATAACCTCAAGAACAAAAAGGTAACCAATACAGAAAGAGAAAGGGTAAAATTGAAATTGATGAATTATCAATTGAGGGTAAATCAGAGACTCCAAGACATCTCTATCTCAAGACTTGGAGCTCGTTGTACGTACATTTTAGAGTATGCTTTTCCTCAATTCTCATACCCTCTTTTGACTGCATATAAATTATAAAAAAAAATTAGCATAAAATCACAACATATGGAGTATTAAGTTGGATAGGAAAATGGTACAAATTGCAAGGTTGATGAAATTTAAAGATACCTGTACAGAAAGAACATTTTGTATGATGTTGTTTATATCTTCCTTGCAGGTAGACATTATTGCTTGCATCTTAGCATCCTTGTACATCCATAGGAGCACATAAGCAATAGCATTCACCCTCATCAACCAGTTTTTCGTATCTTGAGTACATTCCACAGTTATTATCGATGCCATTGACTTCAGCACAAGGCTTAAGAGATTTCCACACCGATCAAATAAGAAGAAACAAGGTACGATATAATAATGGCAATAATGGCAGGAGGGAGTGTGCTGCTCAGCATTACCATGTGGAATGTACTGTATAACAATAGCATCATAATCAATTAATATTAAAAGAAACCAATCCATAGCTTTAAATAACAAGTGCCAGAGAGGGAAGGGAGAACAGAAAAGAAAAACATATAAATTAAAAGCTGTTAATCTTTATTTTATATAGCATATTGTTACTCGGAGAGGAAGAAGGATTAAACAGATCAAATAAAGGGAAAACACTGAAACATGACAAGGACCTGACTGAAACATGACAGGGGGCCATGCGAGTGGGGAGGGTGTGAGCAAAGGTTTTTCTGTTATGGGTGACAGAATGAGTGTCAGAATATTTGATGGACGGGGAGAGTTCGAGTCAGAGAGGATATTTTACGGGCTGGGAGTGAGTACTAGGGAGGCTCTCAAGAAAAATGGGGAATTGAGGACTAGGGAGGCTCTCAAGAAAAATGGGGAATTGAGGACTAGGCTAGGAAAGAATCAAGCCTCTCAAATGCTTGATACTACCATTTTCTGTTTTCTTCCTTTCCTTCAGAAAATAATACACCTTCAAACAGAGAGCGCCTAAATCACACTGGTTTTGAGCTTTTTATCTCTTTTCAGCACCTTACTCCTTCTTTCTCTATTCTGCTTCTGCTGCTGTTTCAGCACCGAACATAGAGGGATGCGAGCTTGAATTCGAACGGCAAGAGGACAGAAGGGGTCTCACGTGGAAGCTGGTCGGGAGGAGTGAGTGGAGGCGGACCCGGTTTCAATCTGAATAGAAACCCACTAGGCCCAATCGGAGTGAGAATCGTGGAAACAGGAGCAACAGGGGGAAGTTGGGCCCAGTTCTCATAAAACAACTTCAGGTGTGGGGGCAAAAGTGACCAGGACCATGTAGGAGACTCACAAATAAAGCCACTTTGCAAACCATGAAGAAAGTTAGAGGAGGGGTATATGGTGACAACAACCTGACTGAATTAGGGCAGAAAGTTGATGGCTGAATATGAGGATTGATTCCAAGCTCCTCACGTTTCACTCCAAAAAGAGAGTCAGACCATGCCATGCCATCAATCTAACGGAAAGGGCAGAGATCCCTCACATAAGGCCATATAAGTACCCCTATTACCAAAAGGGTGAAATTGAGAAAATTATTAAATGGATGTTTCAAACGGAGATGATTCGCTGAAGTACCAACCCTTTCTCAAGTCCCGTAATTCTAGTCAAGAAAAAGGTTGGAGGGTAGTGCTTTGCGTCGATTATCAAGCTTTGAACAAGGTGACTATTTCGGAAAAATTTCTGATTCCTGTAATAGAGGACCCGTTGGGAAGAGATCAGTGGAGCTGGAGCTAGAGTCTTTTCCAAGTTGGATTTAAAATCTGGATATCACCGGATACGATTGAAGGAATCCAACATCGAGAAAACTTTTCACAAGCACAAGGGCCACTGTGAGTTTTTGGCGAAGCCCACATCCACTTTCAGGTTTTGATGAACAAGGTACTCAAGCCTTTTTTTCATATTGGCTTCTTCGTTGACATTAATTTATAGCCCCGATCTAGACTCCCATCACATTCACCTCCAACTGATTTTGGAGACTCTAAAAGCTCATAGCCTGTTTTATAAACCTAAAAAATATATCGTTTTAAACAGCCCTAAGTTGAATATTTGGGACACATTATTTCTGAAAATGGAGTGGCAGGCTGGCAACAAACTCGGGAAAAATCCAAAGATATGCAAATTGGCCTGCACCGAATGATTTGAGGGGGTTGAGAGGTTTCCGTGGCCTCACGAGTTATTATAGGCATTTTGTCAAGAAATGTGGAAAAGATAGCTTGGCCATTGACTCAATTGTTGAAGAAAGATAATTTTAAGTGGAATGTAGAGGCTCAAGATGCATTTAAAGAGTTAAAAAGGGCTATGATTTCTCTGCCTTATTGGTTGTCCCCTGTTTCTCCAAGCCCTTTGTGCTAGAGATGGATGCTTCGGATAAGGGTGTTGGGGTTGTCCCCTGTTTCTCCAAGCCCTAGTACTTGTGATTCAACGATGGCGACATTATCTCCATGTGCATCACTTCATGATTCATACGGATCAACAAAATGAGGTATAATTTTGATATCAAGTACAAAATGAGGTTGATAATATATTTCAGCCATTTCCACTGTAGAATCTGCAGAATGGACAGAACTTACAACAGAGGTTCAAGCGGATGCAAAGTTGAAGTATATAATGCAGAGTTTATTGCAAGGAGAAAATGAGTATATGGGGTTTGAATTGAAGCAAGGTGAATTGTTTTACATGGGCAGATTTGTCCAAGGACTCAAAGGATCCCCAAGATTTTTGCAAGTGTTTCATGACACAAAAACAGGAGGACATTCAGGTTTCTTTCGCACATATAAGCGGGTTTCAGGGCTGTGTTACTAGGAAGAAATGAAAAATACAATTCAGCAGTACATTCAAGAGTGTGAAGTGTACCAAAGAAAACAACATCAAGATCGAATGACCTCTTCCAGTGCCCAATAATAGCTAGACTTACATTACTATGGACTGCATAAGGGGGCTGCCAATGGCTTTATGGAACGGCACGATTCTAGGTGGATCGAATGACCAAGTATGCTCACTTCCGGACATCTCATCCGCACACAGCCAAAGAGGCAGCTGCTGGATTTGTACAAGAAGTTGTAAGGCTTCTTGGGTTCCAAAAGTCCATAGTTGCGGAGAGACTGACTATTTATTAGCCATTTGTTGGGGGAATTGTTCAAGGCTGCAAGAACCAAATTGAAGATGAGTTCGTATTATCATCCTGAGACGGATGAGTTCATTGTCTACACTGGAGTGATGGCCTAGGTGGTTGACTTGGACTGAATATTGATATAATACCAATAACCATGGCTCCATTAAAATGACACCATTCAAGGCCCTATATGTTCTGACTTCTGAGATCCTCCGGTGTTGTTGAAAGGAGGAAGAGAATCCACCACTGATGAAGTTCCGGTGCTTCTGGAAGTAAGAAATTAAATGATTGAGGATTTGAAATTTCAATAGGAGAGGGCTCAAAACAGGATGAAGCCGTATGCAGACCGAAAAAGAAGGGATCTTTGAGGTGGGAGACAGTTTACTTGAAGTTGTAGCCATATATAGATTGCGCACCTTGGCGAAGATAATAAATAAATAAAAAATTCAGCCCCCGATTCTATGGACGCTATGAGATAATGGAGAAGGTGGGACAAGTGGCTTATAGGCTGGATTTATCGAACAATCACGAACGTTCTTCTATGTTTCCTGGTTGAAGAAGTGCATCATCCCAAACATTGAGTCGCAACCAATTCCAGAAGCTTTGACAGAAGAATGGGAGCTCCAAGTGCTGGAAGAGGCTATAGCTATTTGCAGATCAGCAAAGGGTCATCTTGAAGTTCTGGTCAAGTGGAAGGACTTACATGCATTTGAGAACTCTTGGGAAGACTACCCTAAATTCAGCAAGCTTTCCATGAATTCCACCTTGGGGACGAGGTGAATCTTCAAGGCGAGGGTATTGTTACACACCCACGAGAGGAAGAAGGACTAAACAGTTCTAATAAGGGAAAATACTGCTTTACCCCTTTAGGTATGTCAGGAGGAGGAAAAAGCAGGTTAGTGGGGCAGAGTCTAGGACTGAAAACATGAGAGGGGGGCATGTGATTGTGGAGGGTGTGAGCAAAGGTGATTCAGTTATGGGTGGGAGAGAATGAGTGTCAAAGAGAATATTTTATGAGCTGGAAGTGAGTACTAGGGAGGCTCTCGGGAAAAATTGGGAAATGAGGACTAGGATAGGAGAGAATCAAGCCTCTTAAGTGCTTTATACTATCATTTTCTGTTTTCCACCTTTCCTTCAGAAAATAATCACACTGGTTTAGAGCTTTTTATCTCTCTTTTCAGCACCTTACTCTCTGTTCGTTCTCTATTCTTTTTCTGCTATTGTTTTGTTATGCTATTTGTCTGTTCTGTTTGCTACACTATATTTCTATTCTGATACCCAGTTGTAACACATACCCATAAGTCATAATATTTCCAAGGTCTTCTAAACATTTCGACTTTCAAAGCAAAAGAGACAAAAAAAAAATAGAACCAAGTTTTTCTCTTTCTAAGTGTATCTAGGATGAGTTATAATATAAGAGTGAATGAATGAGTAGATTTCAATTATCAAATAGGTGTACAGAAAGATTTTTTGCTTAAATAATATTGGATAATCATCAGATTCAAGAAAGTATACTCACTTGTGCAGCATCAATCAGATATTCAGGAAGATAATGGCCTAGAGTGATAATGCTTTGTTCAGATAGTTGTGAGGGCTTGGAATCCAATGTTCCAATTATCATAATGACAGAACAAGCATTTTCCAGAGGAAGCTTTGTTATCTGCAACACAAAACACCAGTATCACACATTCAAAATACTCAATGCAAAAAAGGACAATTCCCGAAGAAAAAACACATGCTCACACATGCAGTTTGAGTCAACTTACTACCTCATCAATTAGCAAACTCTCTATCAACCGTAGAACAGAAGAATTGTCACGCATTTGTTCCATGTATCTGCAAATACGACGTGTCATGTTCATAAAAATTCGGCAGCTCTTCGAACCAGCAGAACCAACCACTGCAAAATAGAAAATTCCGATGCCATAAGTCTATATTACACTTTTTTTTCCAGGATAGGAGGGAACACAACCTACTTAGCAAGTTACAAATAAATGTCAATGGACATAAATACTAATTTGTGTTATAGAAATTTTTAAGCCAAAACAAGTCGTGACTTTATAGTGTACCGTGAGTAACTTTATAACGAGCGGCCAGTGTGACTAAGAAAGACAAGTGATCTTTAACTCTTATCTTCCTTATTCTATAGGCATCATCAAGAATATCTATGATGAAAGATGACACCCATGGATCTAGTTCAGGACCTGCAACAATTACAAGCATTAGTAATATTCTAAGCTTTGACCAAAAAGTACTGCATTTAAGTACAACTGATGTTGAACCCTACTTAAATGACATTGGTTATATAGCAAATTAAAATCTGGAAGTGAAGAAAATAACTGTACAAAAGAATCCTTCAAGTAGAACTAAAAAATAATAACAAAGCAAGGTAGGTTAAATTTCATACAGGGATGACAGGCTTACTTAAGCAACAACGACCTACTGACATTATAATGGGAAAATTCAAATGAGATACATAGTGAAGGCAACATATAGAGAGATGCTGAGGTTCTCTAGGAAGCCTCAGAAAAGGGCCATAGCAAATCTCTCCTGCAAAATGAAAAAAACAATGTCAAAGAAGGTCAAAGAATAACTATGTGGGCAGTGTATTACTGCTATTGATTCCAACACCTTGTGTGTTCATGTTTACCTCCTTCTTGACATGTAGAATAAAACTCCTGCAACACGTTCTGTATGTTGTCATACATGCAAACAAGTGATGAATTGTATAAAGCACGTTGTCCTATACGAAGTAGAACACGCAAAACAACCTATACAGCATTGAACATTTTACGGAAAGAAATACTAAATTAGAAATTTCAAATCATAAATGCTACAGAGCATTTAACACTATAAACTCCGCCATATCCACATAATTTCACATAGAGAACTGCTTTTAAAATAGAAATAATGATTACCTCGGAGCAGGCTGGGTGTTTATCTCCGAGCTTGATCAGCAGCAAAGGAAGCTCTGTAATCCAAGCCATTAAAGCATCTTGAATTTCTAAAGAATTGCTTGTCTTCAGTGAAGGCTTGGGTGGGACCTGGATTTGAACCAAAAAACAAAAGAACATTGCTTAGGGGAAGAAAAGTGTAAAATTGCTTTCATAAGATTATCATTGAGTCAAGAATTCCCATGGTGTAGACCTTGAGGTCAAACTTACAGGAATTATCATATCTTCAATTACAGAAAGCATATCATCAATCGTAGAAAGGCAGGCCAACATAAACTTGGAACCAGGGTTGCTTTCCCTGAATATCTGTGTAAATGCCTGCAAGTTTCACATATTCAATTTCACAATAGATACACAGATACCACATGCATTCATACAAAAATAAAAAGGAAAAAAATTTAGAAAATCAGAATGTACAATCAATTGCTTAGAACAAAAGAAAAATTGATATTCAGAATTCCTGCAATTAGTCAAACCTGAAGAAGACGAGAAGTCCAATTACTTGTGCCACGTGAAACAAATTTTGGAATAAAAGGAAGGAGCTGAGCTAAATGCTTTTCCCAGATAGCCATACCAGACTGTGCAGACTTGCAGATCTGCAAGCAACATTTCCAGTCAAAGTCAATTGTAGAATGTCCATTATTTTCAATTTTACGAAACTTGTGTAGATAAGTTGTTTTTGTCTAACCTTCCCAACCAGTGCACCTTCAAAAAATTCTAGAAATTTCTCCAACGAATCAGGAGAAAGACGAGTCCATTCATTTAACTCGAAAAATATTTTTGCAATAACCACGTTCAAGTCAAGCAACCTATCATTGTCCTGGAAAACAGAGGAAGAAAGAGTTAGTTTATTCGAAATTAGAATACCCTGCTGCTTCCCACTTCCCCAAAAGGAAGAGGACCCTAAAACAAAAAACTGCTAATTCAGTACAGAATAATTTAGAGGGATAAACTCCAAATGTAAATTTTAAATGTGCTTTGACCCTAAAACAGGCCAAATTTGTGTTGTGACATCCAATGCAAACACATACAAATATCGAGATGAACACACACACTGCATCATTTAATCTTCCTTTAAGTAGTCAAATTATAAGGCTTGAAGCAGTTGATAATACTTATTCCTCGAAGAAGACCAGTTGGATTTTTGGAACATTAGAATTTAGACAAGCCTTATCAAAAGTCACGATTTTTCAACTTATATTACCAACTATACTTGATATATTTTTCAAGGATAGAGAAACAAACAGTACAAGTATGTTGGGGATACAATACCCGTTAATACAGAAGGGAGAAAAAGTGGACAACTTATGCTTGGACCTAATTGGAGAAAAGAACTATTCCTTGCTATGTGAACAAACTGGAGGGCTATTCTTTGCTTGGTTTCTGTTTTGTTCAAAGTGACTACTGACTAACTTAGATTGCTCTTCCTTCTCCTCCGTTCTACTCTATGTTTCCTCCTAATTAAAATGTCTTTATTAAAACACCAATAGTTAAACAACTAACTAAAAAAATCATTATATTTGATGAAATCAAGCCAGATTTACATTGAGTTTGTTACAAAAGGAAAACTGTCCATTTGAATAGTTTATATTTTTCTCTTTGAACCGAATTTGATGACTATTCTTCTCCGCCCAACTAAGTCTAAAAGATAATGAAAGAAACTTATATATATATATATATATATATACCTTTTCTGAAAGATGGTCCACTTGATTGAGGGGGAAAAGGGGAAATAATTTCTTCAGCAATAAAGAAGAGATAGTAACATCACACTCTCGAAACCCCCAGAATTTAAACCTCTCCTTATTAGTCTCATAAACAAAGGACCTGATTATAAGATCAATGCTATGAAGGATAGATAGTACACAACCAAAAGACTTCCCTTCAAGACTTGCAATAGCATGAACTGATGGAAGAAATTCCTGGAAATTATGTATTAATACTGGCACTAGTTTCTCCAGTTTCTTTATGATATGAGAGAAATCTACACAAAGACAAAGCATAGAACACAGCAGTCAAACAATTATCAAGATTGAAAGAGATCAACAAAACCTTTAACTGTACGACATTTGAAAATTACACAAACTCATGCAACACAAATGGAATAGTTATCGTTTAATCTGAAAGGTGTTTTTGTTGTACCTTTAGAGCCCAAAGGCATATCATCTTCATAAGGTTGCAGTACCGCTGTTGGTGGTCTACTATCATTCTGCTAAAATTAGAGAATGCATAGAAATAAATTAGAGAAGGCAAAAGCCAAAAAGGACTGATGAGTAACTCCTAGTTTATAACTATATACATATTTCCAGCTAGCAACGTGTTTTGTGATCTGTGCAACATTATAAAGTACTACATGCTTCCTAAGCAGAAGTTACCAATTCCAGACTTACAGTTGCAGGTAATTCAACCAATTTAAGCATATAGTTGAAAAGAGGAAATGTAATGCTGAAAGAAGAAATTGCGAAAATACCTAAAGTGGTTTATTACACACATAGAGATACTAAAGCTTAAAACAAGAACAGTGCATTTACACCTACATTTGCACAAAATACCAGAGAGAACAGTGCATTTACAATGCATATCCATTTCACAAAGACTGACTGGTGCAATCATGATCAGATAAAAACAAGATACCTTATTCTGCAAATCTTTTCCTCCTTCATTCCATGGCAAGAGTGACAAGCAATGAACCAACCCAGCAAAAACATCTTTTAGTTTTCCTTTGTCCTGTAAATGGTACTGGTTGTTGCTTAGAATATTCTCGTAGTTCTGCAAAATCTGTTAACAGTAAAACCAGCATACAGTCAATTCTAAGCCCCAAAATACAAACAAAACACAGAGACTAGTATGGGGCTGAAATGCACCCAAATTTCAGAAGGCTTAGAGAAAAACTGAGAGTGAACATAATACAAAAACAGGTAAGAAAATGATAAAAAGGTGATGTTTACATGATCTAATTATGAAAAGCCATGAGAAGAAGAAATGCATTTCATCAACAACTCATGACCAAATAGCGGCGATATGACTTAAAGCAAATTCCACAATTAAATCCAAAATATGAATAATAAAAAGATTGGAAATAAGAATGTTGAAATAACAATGAAATGGCCCCTAAAATAAATTTTATTTTTTTGCCACTTAGGGCCAAGACTGCACAAACTTCTATCAAATCCCATGACATCTTGCAGCATAAACTAATGCTTCTTTTCTGTTTTTAGGCAACATTAAATGCTTGAATCTTAAATCAAATTACATGCAAATTAAATTCACGGGGCAATGCCAGCATATAGTTTAAAAAACTTATAATATGGACTGATAGCATCACCTTTTCCGCATAAGATGTAAAAGACTGAGGATAAAATTCAAGAACGAGGTCTAAGAAATCAAATGCCATGACCCGAATGTCAACCGCCAAATGTGTCATAGCATGGAAAATGTAACCCATCAATAAAGATGTGATCAGTGCTCGATTATCCTGCAAGATAAAAGGAAGAACCGAAGAGGAATAATTGAAATTACCGTTTGTCAAATTTCATTCACCTTATTTGAAAATCAGTAATATTTACTGTAATAATGATAATAATAATAATAATAATAATGATGATGATAACAATAATAATAATAATAATGTTTGCAAGATTCATCAAGGGAAAAAATTAAATAACCAGAATCAGAACCAAAGACCATAGCAATAAGCTTCACAGGGCATAGAGTATTACAGCCAGAGATCTTAAGCACCATAGATTATTAAAATTGGAGCATCTCCTCAATACAGGAATAAATTCACTTAGTAATTAATTAAGAGAGTACCTCTTTGCAGCCAGGTATGATCATCAATTTAAAAAGATCATACAATGACTTTCGAACATTTCTATCCTCGTCACCAATGCGCTGTCGAAGTTTTTCGACAGCAGCACACTTATGCAGCTTCAGTTCTGCTGGATGTTTGATGAATAAATCCTTAATACCAATCAGTGCATCTATATTTTAGGATGGAGAAAAGCGTATTAATATGAGAACAACCAAATTCAATTGAGAATTCCAAATGCTCGACAAGAATAAAAAAAAAAAAAGCATCAAGATTATGTCATAATACAACAAGGAGTATAACACATGATAAGAAATATGATCAACACCTCAAAGTGATCGTTAATTTAACTTCCATAGGATTTGTTCAGCAGCAATTCAAAATTGCAATAGCCACGCACATTTGATCACATCATTATGACATATGAAACAAGACATACCTTTTCGAACTTTTGCATTACGATGAGATGTTTGCTGAAGAAGTTCTTTCAAAGTTAAACCTCTCCTGTTCACAGCTAACCCTGCTTTCTCTGCTGCCACACTCTGTTCCGGCAGAACAATTGCTGTAGGAAAGTTTCAGTTAAATAACTATTAACAGCGTGAGCAAAAGTAGATTAAGTTCGAAATAAAAGTAAGTTTTAATTTCGAAAAAAGCATCCACTATCAGAAGTGATGAAATGCATCATCACCTTGACGGGGGGTCGAAGGGCTGAGGTTTGCCCTCACATTCGCCATTGTTGGCGAGAGAATCAGAAAGAAGAACAGAATAAAGAACTGAGATGAAGAATCAAGAAAGATGAGCTTGGAAGCAAGAACAGCAAAAAAGTGAGGGAATGAGAGGAAGCAAGAGAGGAGATTATAGCAGTTTGCCAATGAATTTCTCTTTACAGTGAAAAGCTAATTTCGGCGTTGAAAAGCTATTATATACAATGGGATAAAGCTAAACCACCAAAAATAACTGCCTAACAACAGAAACAAGAAAAAAAAAAACTAACTCAATAACAGAATTCGGTTAGTGGATGGTGATAGCAACCGAAGTACCTTTTGATTTAATTTCAGTGTTTGTTGCGTTCTTAGGTGGGGGCAACTTCTTCCCGATCTTTCGCCTTATTTTCTAAATGTAAACAAACACGCCAATTAGCGATCAAAGGCTTACCAAAACTCTTAACAACAGTTAAATATACAGTATACAGAAGGAAGAACTGTGCTAGAGCAACCTTAAAGTCGACACCATGCTGTTTCTTCGACTTGGCTTTAGAATTACTCATCTTGTGCACTTATCGAAGCAGAATAAACTAAAATCAGCTCAGTGAAAACTTGTAGAATGAACTCAATGCACAGCAACAAGGTTTCAGTTTCAGTAGCACCGTTCACCGCTTCGTGCGACGGCACAAGGGGTGGAAGTAGGCCAGGCCAGGCCAGGCCGGGCTTTGGCGGGCCTAAGCCTGGCCTGCAGTGCAAATGTTTGGCCTGAGCCTAGGCCTATTACCTGATATAGGCTTTTTTTTTAGGCTCGGCCTGGCCTTTTAAAAAGTCTGGCCTGGCCTACAAGCCTATTTAAGAGCCTATTAATTAGTCATAATATCAATATCAAATCCACCCATAATATCATCTTAAATACACAAAATATCAAATTCACACATACATAATATAATAAGGCTAATACTAAATTTACTAGTTTAACAATAACACAAATCAATCACAGTAATAAAATAATAAAATCCTCCAAAAGATCCATCAAAGAGCCATATGAGATATGACCAAATCTTCAAAAATATATTTTCTCTTGCTCATACTCATCACCTTCAAAATAAGAAAATAATTATTATTAGCATAATATATAATATGAGTAATAAAATTTACATATAAAAAACTCGAGAGACACATATTTTAAAATCAAAATCATTAATAAATTTAATCAAATCAGTAGATACAAAACCAATACATTTAATCAAATCAGAATAAACAAATAAATTTAGATAGAGAGGTCTGAGTCAAGAGGCGGAAACAAAAATGGACATGAACAAAAATAGGACAAAAAGAGAAGAAAATACATAACCAAAATCCAACCCATCAAAATCCAGAAGGACCAGAACCATACCTGGGCGAAGGCGCGAGGGCGGACGGCGAGCAAAGGCCTAGTGGGCGGATGCCGGACGATGAGCAGAGCAAAGACCAGAGATCTAGAGAGCTGGATTCGCGAGCAGAGAGCTAGGTGGATCGAGGCGCGAGGCTGGCCGGCGAGCAGAGCAGAGAGCTAGGTGGTTGGAGGCGCGAGGCTGGCCGGCGAGCAGAGCAGAGGCAGAGGCGTGGTTGCCGGTTTCGCGAGGAAGAAGATAGGAGTTGCGGCTGTGAGAGAAAGAAAACAGAAGGCGCGGCTGAGCAAGGCGGTCACGAGTAATGGCGGAGGCACAACGAGCGGCGACCAGAGGCTGGCTGGTGGCGGCTGCTGAAGCTTCTCTTCAAACTTCAATCTTTAGGTTTTAGAAGTGTGGGTTACTCACTACTTAATTACTAGAATACTAGTTTAGTGCTGTTTTTTTATTTTTTGGTGAGAAAACGGGGCTAAAGCCCAAGGTAAAGAAACTACAAACAAATTACACGGGCCATAGTGGCACTCGAAACATTCCTTTGGGGAACTAATTTAGTGCTGTTACTAAATAATAATAATAATAATAAATGGTTCGGCCCGCTAGGCTATGTAGGCTTTTTTGGTAGCCTAAACCTGACTCATTTAACTAAAAAGGCTTTTTTTAAAGTCTTAACCTAGCTCATTAAATAAATGGGTCGGGCCAGGCCAGGCCTAATGCGGGCCAGGCCATAGGCCCCCGACGGGTGGTCTGGCCTACTTCCACCCCTAGGCACAACTAAGGGGGAGGAACACCTTTTTATGCGATGTACTAGGTATATATATGCTATTTAAGAATCCGTTCCGAAAACGACGGCGTTTTAAGATATTGTATTGGGCTAGATATGTTTTGTCATCGATATTTTATTGGGCCAATTTACTCGAGTGAGTGATGAATAAGTGGGCCCACTAGGTCCATAAGAGGGGAAAAAGGCGGTAATAAGGCCCAATCCGAGGTGTACGAAAGTACTAACTTGGAAGGATCCCACTTTCCTTGTTGGGATGTGGAGCTCTAAAAAACACTGCACAAAATATGCAACAGAGTCAGCAGACACCACCACCACCAGTCTCGGCCTCCACTCCTCCACCTCCGACCTCCTCCTCAGGTGGCTCCGCGGCCGAGGCTCCCCCGAAGCAGGTGGCGCAAGCGATGGACAAGCTCGGGCAAGCAGAACGCATCATCGCCGACATCAGGATCGGCGCCGACCGCGTCCTCGAGGCTCTCTTCGTCGCCGCCTCGCAGCCTCACCAGGGGAGTAAGCCTCTCCAGCTCTTCCTCAAAGAAGATGCCTGCATGCGTCGCTACCTTCAGGATCTTCGATCCCTCGGTACTCCATTTTAGTTTCATCCCGCTCTCTGCATTCTGAAATTTTTTTTTCCTCCTCGATACCTAGATTAGGGTTTTCTGATTTGTTAGGGAAGGAGCTGGAGGAGTCTGGAGTTCTTAGTGAATCGGTTCGGTCTCGAAAGGATTTTTGGGGACTGCATATGCCGCTGGTTTGTCCCGACGGTGCCATGGTTGCTTATGCTTGGAAACGACAGCTTGCTGGACAAGCCGGTGCTTCCGCTGTTGACAGGACTAGGTTCGTTTCGTTTCAATTGGTTCTATTTTTACTTATAATTTGGATGAATAGGAGTGGAATTAAAGTCAATGGAGTCAACTATCTAGTGTTTTGTTTGGATGCATTACGATAAAGTAAAGAGAGGGAAGATTGAAAGGCGGTGAAGGGAATGAGGGAAATCAGTGCATACTTTAGATGGTATTTTTAGTTTCTGTTCAAGTTTGCTGGACTAAGTTTACTTTATGATTATTACCCTTCTCACCGAAATTCTGTACAAAATTTGTTGATTTGCTTCTTCAATGCGATGGGAAAAGAAAAGAGTATGGTATCTTGTTTTTTATTGTTCTTTCTCAGATGTTATGATTTATAAGGATGCTCTCTTGCTGGCTTCCTGATGCTGCTGACTGATGCTACATTGGCCACTCACTTTTGCTTTTGAATGACTTCAGGCTAGCTCTCAAAGCCTTCACTGATCAGAAGAGGCGTTTTTTCCCTCATCTAGACGATGGTATTGAAACTAGTGAATCAGCTTCAAAGAAACGTTGTGGGTCTGTGGAAAGTACAGTGGATCATAAGGAAGAAATTAGTTTTCTTAGGACGTTGCCAGATATTCTAAAGTCCTTGGAAAAGGAAGTGCTGAACTTGAAAATTTCAACTTTTGAACGATTGGACTGGTTAAAAAGAGCTTCTACACTTACATCTTCAACAAATGAGAATTCTATGGAACATAATTATCCCAGTTCTAATAAGCTAAGGCTTGGATCAGTGGGCACTGTTGCTGCAGAGAAGGTTGCAGTGATAGAGTTGTTGGTCCCATCTACCTTTAGAGTTGTTATTTCGTTGCATCCTGCAGGTTCCATTGATCCTGATGCTGTCGCATTCTTTGCTCCAGATGAGGTATACTAGGCAATATTACCATGACATTAATCTTTATTTATGTTTCATAATGTTCATTGTGGGGTGTGAATTGTTTGGTTATTTGCATGTCTTGAACAATCTTGTTGCATCCCAATATTAGGTCTGTCATGTATCTTGTAAAGAATGTGGTTTTCCCCTCTTCCTAAACCTTAGTTGGTAGAAATGTGGCTAACTCAAGTAAATCAAGTTTATATGAAATCTCCCTATTACATTAAGTTGCTACAAGCCTTCATTTTCATTTTGAAATGTTTGTTTACTTGTTTACAAGGTGCTTTGTTCATCCGCCATGGGCATCATTTTTTTTCTTCACTCCATCCATTGTTTCCTTTATTTTTTCTGCTTCGCTTCATGTATCTGTTTTGTTTTCATAATCTACTCATAAGATGCTTGTTTTATTATGATTCATAAGCTTTCAGAATTCTTACATTTTGTACCACTTCTACAGAGCGGAAGCTATGTGCATGCTAGGGGGTCTTCAGTTCATCATGTGTTTAGACATATTACGGTAATGGTCTTTGTTGCTAACTTAATATTTCATGCAATACATTGGGACTCTCTAAAGTCATTCTGGTTATAGCTGTTTTGGTCTTCCACTGCAGGATTATGCATCTACAGCTCTGCAGTATTTTCTTGGGAACCAAGCTGAAACATCTCTGTATTGTCTTTTGGTACTGAAATCATCACGCTTTTGCTAATCATGATGCTTATTTTGGTTAGAAGCTGTTCATTCCAGGTGTATTCAAGGTTGACTTTTCTTTCTACATTTTTTTTTTTTGTAGCACTGGATTTGCAGCTACCAGAATCTGTTTTCAAGACACTGCAGGTTTGTTTTGCAGTTTCCAGATTGCTAGATTTTCATATCATATGGTAGAAATGTAGAATTAAAAATCTCAATTTGTTGGTGATGCAGCAAATGTTCACGGCTTCTTGCCATAGATAAACAATCAGCTATTCTGTTACCTCCAGTGCTCCGTCCTTACTGGCAGTTTTCGTTTTCAAAAATTTTGTCAACCATCTCTTCAAAGGACCAGAGCTCCGATATTACTCCTGCTTTTCATGTTGGCTGCTTATCTGAGGAAGTGTGATTGCCTCCACCAGTGGTTCAGGTAAGCTCAGCGCCCCAGTAAAACTGAATCTACAGGAGTAAGAGTCTCCATTTCCTTGTATGATTCCCTCATTCTCATGTATCATTAGAAATTAGAAATCTTAAGTTTTTTTTTTTCTTCAGGAAATTGATCAGTACATTGCTTATTGTACAATCATCATGGCAGTGGCAGCATCTACTAATATTCTGTAGCATGTTCATTGAAAAAGTTGGTGTTTTAGCTGCCAGAAGTTTTCGTTACAAGATTGATTATTGCCTCGAGAACCAAAAAATCTAGATGACAGCATTATATGACCTCCATGGGTACAAGATGGAAATGCCAGATGATTGTATTGTTTTGAAGTTCTGTTAGCCTTTGAAACTTTGTTAGTATCATACAATTAGCAATTTATCTGATTTTAGAATCATGCTCTCTACGCAAATCCTACCTGCTCTGCATGTACTAGTTTCTCCAAATATAATAGATATAGGTTCAAGGGGGCACCGAGATTGACCCACTTGTATAGTAATTACAGTCATATATTCTTTACTCATTTCATTGCACGGGTTGAATCAGTTGTAATTGGTGAACATTTTCAACAGAAAAAACAAGAGAATTGGCAGTACTGTTGTTACTTTCAACTTTTCCAAACATGCTCTACGTCTATGTGTCTTCAAAACGGTATTTTCCTTTTGTTGGGGGCACTGTCTTCAAGAAGTTACTAAAGTAAAATGATCCTGGAGATTTTAGCAGCGACCAACCCAACCCTACTCCCGAAGTGACGGCTATTCGCGATGTGTCCGAAAATTTTAAGTAACTCTGAGGGGGTTAACTCTACCAAATAAAATAGCACTCCTTTAATTATCGGACTATTGACTTCATTAACAAATTTGCATAAGATTCAAAAAGTCTAACAACAAATGATGGTGATCCATGGGAAACAGCTGGGCACTTAAAAAGAATAAGAAATCTTAGTGTGATTGGGACTCAATAGCAATCTATTTAATCCTCTTTTAATAGGTATTCATGGCATTCAGAAATTGAAACCCGACAAGGTTGATGATGAGAATTCCACACCAAAAAAATAAACTAATAATTGCACTTATTGGTCTATTATTCAGCTGATATAATACGCACATTGAAATTTGCCTTTGAGCAAGGGTGATATGCCAGCTGTCGTGATGAGTGGCTACATGCGTGGCACAAGGTTGGTCATTATGAGCAATTGTTGGGCACTTCACTGTTCCTATAACAGAGGTGTGTGCTTTTCCAATTGAAAATGAACAGCCTCAACACATGTTTATGCCATATGCATCCATGTCGAATACTGATTTGATCGTTCTCAATGCTCATGACTAGACAGTGCCATGAATCCACTGAAGCCATGCCATGTGACAATAACAACAACTTCCTAGGCTGGCTTCTATGCAAGGAACAGGGTCCACACTGAACTCTAGCTCATTGGCCAATAAGTCAAAATTGTTGTCCACATTATGTGTACATTAATCAGTGATAAGGAAAAGAGGACCCATTACCGTTACATAGACACGGATTAAGACATGCTACTAAAATTTCAAAATTAAAAATATAATTACATTCACAAACTATTATGTCATATTTGAAAGTTCTATGAACAGATGGGTGAGGACTATGCGACTCGTGTCCAACATTTGTGTTGTTAATACACGAGCAATCTTTTTCTACTGTACAAATTTCATTGAATAATGCATTTTTTGTCGATATTTTTTAGTAATTTTAACCAATGGAGCTCAGCGTTAAATAATCGTACGTATAGTTTGGTCAATTTGGCCGGTTTGATCTTTAAGACTTTAATTGCGGGTAGTTATATAGGCATTGATTTGTAAGGTAAAACTACAATGGTAAGGGGCATAAAATTAACTCCTGTTTCCTGGTATTTTGAGAAATTTTGTGGATGCACTAGTAAAATAATATATATATATATATATAAAAGAACTGTCATTTAATGTTACCTGCTGGGGAGGGTTAATAGTAGTACACTAGTACCTCTCAAAGGCCATTCTATTTTGTCACCGAACTAGTGCAGGATGTCATCAATTAAATTATACGTGGTCGTGGAGCTGAAAAGATAATGCAAATATTCTCACAAAAAAAAATAGCAAAAGAATGTTTGGTTTTTCAATTCTTCCAAGTAACAAAGTTAAAAATGTTTTTAACTTGTACATACGCCATTTCGAGTAATATGGTCCATTTTCTCTCATATATGTAAAATAAAATAAAAAAATCGAAACGTTTATGTTAAAAACATTACTCTGTTTTTCTAAATCATCAGCTAAATAATGTTTGTTAACCCAACACAAATTATTTTACTTGCCTTCCACTTTAATTTACCCTGTTATGCCATTTTTATGTATACTTACTTGATGGGTTTGCTTTTACAAAAGCAGCGCATAGTGTCAAAACGCAAAAGGTGAAAACCCTAAATGCCGGCAGCAAAATCTAATAATGTTGAATTTATATAACCAATCGCTTTTAGTCATCATTATCAGAACTCAAAAGCAAACCCTTGAATCAAGCGGAGCAATATTCAAAAAGAAAATCATTGATGCAAATGTTGATTTTCTTTTTTTTTCTCTCTCTCCTGTTATTGAGCACAATCAGAGGACACAATCACATATTCGCGAGTCCAACAGTCCATACGCTACCTGATAGAAAGAATTTATAGTTCTGTAAGGGAAACAGAGTGAAAACAATTTTTTTAAAACCTTTTAACAAGTAACGTTTTTTGAATTAATTAACTAATAATGAAAAAAATATCATAAACTAAAATAGAAAATTATACCAAGTATTATTTTTGTTGTTATAATTCTGTTGCTGTTGCCAAGCATGAAAACAGACACCAACAACAACAGCAATCAATATACGTATGGGGCTTAGCTCATTCGCTAACACACAATCTTGTGCAAGAATCTTTAATGCAAAGATTACCACATCACATAAAAAGAAAATTTCAGACAAGTTGCCAAAGAAAAAGAATGAAAAATCATAACATAAAAGAGAATCAAAGACTATTTCATATGACATATGACATATGAAACTTGAGAAGTAAATGAATGAACAAATAGCAAACATTCTCATCGCCCGTGGCTCACTATCTACAACCATTAACACATAAATGTCACGGTGGAAAATACAGATACAGAGCATACAAATGAGATTTCAAGAGCATATGAAATCTCAAATAAAACCACTATTACTGGTACTTCTACACATCTTTGCCATGGCATTTTAAAGACAGGAACAGAAAAAAAAAGCATGATGATATCTACATCTATTGTGAAAAATAAAAAGAAGGGAAAAGGAAGGTACATTCAAGAGAGAAATCAACAAACCAATTTGTTTCACCGGCCATCAGCTGAAGTAAAAGAATCTGCAAATCCAGTAGGCCTTGCAGGGATACTACTCTTACTGTCTTCTAGGTCCATATAACTCATGTCCTTTCCTTCTGCCTCCTGCCAATCCTTCACCATCTGGTTGAGGGGAAGGCTATAATCGATGCCGGAGTACTCCTCAGTGTCGTCATCGAATGGCTTCCATTTTTCAACTAGCGGCGCCAGGACGTTCACAGCATGACCCATGTCGGGCCGCTGGCCTGGTTCTCTGGCAGTGCAGTGCCCGGCTAACTCAGCGATGACTGAGATGGTATCAAAAGTTTCTTCTTTTATGTCCAGGGATTGATCGATAGCAGTCATTAGTTTTTTCTTATCGGATTTTATATGCCAGAACCATGCTGCCAAGTATTGGCTTTCCTCAGGTCTATCCTCATCAAGTGCCATCAATCCCGTCAACAGTTCCATTAGCACAACCCCAAAACTGAAAACATCTGCTTTGGTAGTGATTTTTCCGGTTACTGAAATATATCAAAAATTATAAGCCAGGATTAGTATAATATTTGGATGTATCAAATAAACTATAACAACAATTGGACATGTGGTACTAGGGATGGCAATGGGGATGGGGAGGTGGGGATTCCTGCGGGAAACCCCGAATTTGAGACCCCGAAGTTGGGGATTTTTCCCCGCGGGGATGGGGACGGGGAGGATGCTCCCCGCCCCGTGGGGATCCCCGCCCCGAGAATAAAGTTATAATTTAATATGTCAGTATATAATTCTACTTTTGCAGAATTGAGAAATCCTAAAATAACGTAACGTCTTAACCAAACTCTTATCTCTGCGCCCCTCCCTCATTCTCTCCATTCATATTTATCAAACCATAACACACACATATCCTGATACCAAGCCACTGTCAAAAACATATTTTGTTATTTTGTGACATATTTATATTTTGTTGTCTAAGACTTATTTTACTTTTTTTGTGACCTTTAGAACTTAAGTAACAATATCTTTAGGATTGATGATTATTGTATTAGTTTTCTCAAAATTAATTTTTCTTTTATTTTATGTAAAACAAGTTTTTTTTATAATCTGTTTTTTCCTCATTTGGGGCCCGCGGGGATCCCCGATCCCCGTGGGGAGTGGGGACGGGGAAGAAATTCCCCCCGAGGCGGGGAGCAGGGATGGGGATGGGGATTTTTTCATAGAGTGGGGATGGGGATGAGGACTATACTCCCCGCCCCCGCCCTGCCGCATTGCCATCCCTATGTTGTACAGAACATATAATGCAGATATGAAAAGTTCACCCAGGCCAAGGAAATTTATTTGTCACATTCAATTTTTCAGGAAAACTCTTGGATGCAAACAATTCACTTCTTTACAAGACTTAAAGTATTGTAAATTTGTAATTGAAGAAATGACTGATTCTCAAATAATTTCTGAATGAGTTACCACATGCCAAAATTGTTACATGTTTATAATGCATAATCAACTTATCTCTAAATGATGCATTAAATTAAATTGAAGTGTTTTCCTTGGCTACCAGTCATTAATCGAAAGCAATAAACCACACTAATCCACACCTTAGAGAAAGCTAGCACTACTTTAGAAACTATATACTAACACTACGGAAGGTATTAAGTAATTCATATACAATCATGAAAGAAAACTTTTAGAAAATTTAAGATAGTGACTAAATAAGAGTATAAGTAACTTGAAAAAGTAGTTCAAAGAATCACCTGCATATTCTGGCGCCAAGTATCCAAAAGTCCCAGCAAGCCGAGTCACTACAGACTTTTCGCCTTCAGGAGCAAGTTTTACCAAACCAAAATCTGAGACTTTAGCTCTAAAATCATCAGCAAGCAAAATATTTGATGACTTTAGATCTCTGTGAATGAAGCTCTGGTGAGCAAGAGTATGAAGGTACTCCATTCCTCTAGCAACATCCAGAGCAATATTGAGCCTCCTCTTCCAAGAGAGTGGCTCCAGTCCCAAGCTCTTCCAGTGGAAAAGATGCTTACTGAGAGCACCTTGGGGCATATACTCGTATACTAGAATTCTCTCATTACCTTCAACTGAATAACCCAAAAGGGATACTAGATGCCGGTGCCGGACTTTCGATAGAACTGCAATTTCAGCCTGGAATTCATCCAAGGCTTTGCTACTAATCACACCGGCCTCCATTCGTTTCACTGCAATCTTAGTCCCATCATCCAATTCTCCCTTGTAAACAACCCCAAACCCGCCACGGCCAAGCTCATTCTCAGGGGCAAAATTCTTGGTCACATTTCGCAAAACTTGAACCGATATCACAAGGTTTCCGGCTTCAATGACATGAGAATCCCCAATTCCACTGCTGTTTCTACTCCCAGATCCACTCCCTGTTAGAGTTGAAATGCTTCCATTGGTATTATTAGCAACAACAATCTTCACCGCATTGTCGGAATCCGATGGATCTCTAGGGTGGATCACTAAACTTGGACCTGTGAAAGCATCCTTTCTCCTCCTCCTGACACAATATGCATAGAGTGGAATGAGCAGAAAAGCCGCAGCCGCCACGCCTGCAATAGGAGCCACAATGGAAACCAACATTTTCCTATTGGATTTCTTTGAATCATGAGAACTACCCGAATTGTTATTTGACCCTGCAGGTGTAGACCCTGATGAAGAAGATTCACCACTCCCAGATCCAGATGACGAGCTATTGCTCCCAGAAGGAGCGCCAGAACCACCATTCAACAGAGGGTTCCCTTCAGTCACAAGTTTCATGCCGGCACGAAACTTAGGCATAGGAGGGGCAATATTATTGCCACTCAGATCCAACAGTGTCAGAGAACCCAAGCTAGTCCAATTACTAGGTACCACACCATTGAGATTGTTACCCCCTAACCTAATCTCAACAAGAGAACCCAAGTTTGCAACAGAAGGACTTAGGGTCCCATTAAGCTTATAATTTGGTAAATTAATCATAGACACTTTCCCGTTATTACACTTGATCCCCAACCATGGATCCTTACAGGGGTCATCACCAGTCCACGAATCGACCAGAATCGAAGGATAATTCAACCCACCAAGAAATTCCAACAACGCCATCACCTCAAAGGCGCATGGAACCCCAGGCTTGTCTTCACAAAAAACATTGTTAGCGAAAGTGAAATTCGTCGCTTTGGATTTCGGGATCGGACCCATCAAGCGATTATTGTTCAAATCAAGAGAGTCCAAACTCATTTTACCTAAAGCATCAGGTACAAGCCCAACAAGCTGGTTTCCATTGAGGTTAAGATCCTTCAACGAAACCAAGTTCCCAATGTTCTCCGGAATCGTCCCGGTGAACCGGTTACCATGAAGCCACAAACTCGTTAACGAGCCCATAGTGGTAACTACATCAATACTCCCACTAAGCCCTTCACCCTGCTGGTTATTCAACCACAGAAACTGCAAAACGGTGCCATTTAGCGCACCCGGTAACTCCCCTGTTAAGTTGTTGTTGGAAAGCTTCAAGAACGAAAGAGAGTTCATGCTCCCGAGAAAGCCCGGCAACGGGCCCGCCAGGTTGCAACTCATACACGACAGATTCGTCAACTGGGCCGAGCCCTGAAGCCCAGTGGGGAACTGCCACCCGCCGCTGCTGGCGTTAAATTTGTTGTGATCCAAAGCCAAGACCTCCAAGCTATCTAGGCCGTCGAAGAAATCGGAGGGTATGGAATCGAAGTTGTTGAAGTCGAGGAAGAGGTACTTGAGGTTCTTGAGGCCTTTGAAGGAGGGTAAGGGCCCGTTGAGCCTGTTGTTCTGGAGACCAACGTTGGAGAGCATGGTGAGTTGGTTGAAGTTCGGTGGTAGGGGACCAGAGAGGTTGAGGTACTTGGCTTGAATTTGGGTGACCCTGTTGCCGTCGCAGAAGATGTATTTCCAATTTGGGGTGCCACATGGGTCGCCGCCATTTTCGGGCCATGGTAGGAGTTCTGGATTGTCGAGGCCCTTTCGGAACTGGTGCAGGATGTTAACGTCGTTAGGGTCGGTGTCGGCGAGGAGCGGCGCGGCGGAGAAGAGGAGGAGGAGGAGGAGGGAAAGGGTGGTGATAGTGGCCATGGCGGCAGTGGAGGAGTGTGAGAATCATCTGAGAGAGTGAGGATAAAGTGTTTGAGGAAATGCGGAGGTGGATTTGGACAAGTCCATGTGGAGATGGAGAAAAAGGAATAGAAAGTGAGAGATGCAGTGGATTAAAAGGAGTGTGTGAGAGAGAGAGAGAGAGAGAATTGAGAAGGGAAGAATGTTGAAGGGAACGAGAATGGAGGAATAAAGTTGGAGGTGAATGGGGGCTTTTTAGGGCTTTTGAGACTGAGGAATTCGCGATTCCCGCTATCGTGTTTGTGTACGCATCCTCCCATCCATCTTCTTCTTCCTAAACTGCTTTTCTAGCTGCCACGCCTCCTCCTCTCATCACACCACTATATTATTTTTCTTTTAAAAAACCTATATCTTAAATATACAAATATATATAATCTTATTATTTTTAGGGTATTCAATTTTACGTTTATAGAATTAATTTTATGATTTTAAAAAATGATTAGTTCAACCAACTACACGTTAGTCTTTTCCATTCCATCTCTGTACGAATTACTTATTTTCCCTTCTTTTTTGTTTCTTGTTATAATTAGTTGCACTAAATGATTTCTCGATATAAATCAGGGTGATTGGCCTGCTTTTATTATAGCTGTTGTAATTAATATTTTAGTGTGTTATTTGTTACTCCCTCTGTACACTCTTATTTGTCTTTTTAGAAAATTTATTTATTCACTATTATTTGTCATTTTAGATTTTCAATGAAATATTTACAATATTTTTCCAGTTTTATCCATACATACACTCTCTTTTTATCTCTTACAATTATTATTGCACAAAAAACTATAAGGATAATTTTGTCATTGTACATTTATTTCTATAGAAATTTTTTTGTTTTTATCATCTCCTTAATAAGTTTGCAATACTCTAAAACGTCAATTAAAAGTGGACGGAGGGAGTAGGTGCTGCTACAAGTGAGGTGGCTCCATCCATATTGCGAAGCTACTAGAAAAGAAGGTCAAATCTTTGATATTTTGGAACATTTTATTGACAGCGACGACTAGGATTTAAGATCTAAACCATAGAATTCCATTCCATTCCTAAGTCAGCGATAATGCATCCTTCCCTGAGACTCGCGGCCACGGGCGTCCCTTACAAGTGTCACGACTACTGTGCCTTTATTTGAACGCCCACTAAATCAAAGTTGTATAAATACTTAATTATGTAAGCATCAAATATTTAATTATGTCAATATAAAAGTTACAATTATTTCAATATAAACATATAAATATAATATTAAATTAAGTAAGAATATAAATAATATAAGTTAGATTAATTAATTATAAATATTGAATTGTATCAAAATTAAATTGATTGACTGAATTATCACACATGATGTATTTCACCTCACTAAATTCATATGATTTTTTATATATATTTATAATTAAGAGTATTACTATTTTAACATGGTTGTACAATTAGATATACTATTATAGAAAAAATGAATTACATCATTACTAATATTAGAGGATATGATGATATACCATATCAGTAATTGATATGGTGATATCAGTGATTGATAAGATATGATTTACATTGATTTGGGAGAAGATTATATATTATCATTGATTGATTTACAATGATATTGAATTGATATGATTTGATTTCTAGTTTGCCTATAAATAGGCATTGATCTTTTGTACTAGAGACAACATGAATAATAAGAATATTTTCATATTACTATACTGATTTATTTAGCATATTTTCTCTCTATACTCTCCCAACATGAATTATAACATGGTATCAGAGCCTTGGTCAGGGGTTCAAACCTCAACTCCAATAGAAAATCAAAATAATGAAAAAACTAAGCACAAGACTAGATTGGTCGTGCATTATTCACGCTTCAAGCCCAAAATAGGCATTCGCGTGAGGGGGTGTGACAGAATATAAAACCATTTACGGGCATCAACCTAACACTTTAAGCTTTTAGGTGAGATGGTTCCTTAACATGGTATCAGAGTCATGGTACCCACCTTGAACACATCTCTTCCGCTGGTACCTCGATGAGTTCTTAGAACTCTTTTATATTTTATTTGATTGTTTTCTATTTTCTATACTGTTTTTCAAAGATGAAAAAAAAAATCATTTACCTTACCTCATAACACCCTACAAACAACCATCTCTACACTACCTTCATGTTATTTTGACTCCATGACATGTCGACTGAAGAAGGGGTTTGCAATTTTATCCATAAAAGTTGCATTGGAAAAAATGGGTTATCAACTTTGTCCATAAAAGTTGCACCGAAAAGGGTTTGTAACTTTTTCCACAAAAGTTGCATTGAAATGAGGTTTGTAGCTTTTTCCATAAAAGTTGCACGAAAATGGGTTTGCAGTTTTCTCCAAAAAAGGTGCATGTAAATGGGTTTGCAGCTTTCTCCATAAAAGGTGCGCGGAAATGGGTTTGCATCTTTTTTCACAAAAGATGCATGAATCAACATGATTATGGTGATCAAATAAGTTATGAAGTGATTTGAATTTTGGTTGTTGTAGTGGACATTGCAATTTTTTTTTTTCCTTTTCCTTTCAAGTTAATTGTAGTACATTAGTGATTTCAAGTTGGAGATGCCCAAATTTGCACCTTCCAACTTACGGAGGGTATTAGAGGATATGATAATATACCATATCAGTGATTGATAAGATATGATTTACATTGATTTGGGAGAAGATTATATATTATCATTGATTGATTTACAATGATATTGAATTGATATGATTTGATTTCTAGTTTGCCTATAAATAGACATTGATCTTTTGTACTAGAGACAACATGAATAATAAGAATATTTTCATATTACTATATTGATTTATTTAGCATATTTTCTCTCTATACTCTCCCAACATGAATTATAACAACTAACACAATTAATTGTCTAAAAACGAATATATGGGCAGTTTTATTTTATAACAATAATATTATATGTACACTATATATCAGTCATTTCATGCCGTCAATCCACTTTTTATCTTGGACCCCACAGTATTATTAGTAAAAGATAATATATTATTAGAGCATCAAATCCATTTTTTAAATGCAATTATTATAAGTGACTGAGGTGGAAAATTATCGTACAACAAGCATTGTTATAAGTATAATTCAACTCCAAACGGTAGAGAACATCGTTAAATCCATGTGATTTTCTATGAATTCCGTGAAAACATGCCTTGGTGACCAATATAGATTCATAACATCAATTATCAATACTAGTTTGACATAAATTTGCTTATAATAATTTCACATTCCGAACGATCGAAATAGTTTATTAGTATAGAGAACTTTATGTGATAGACTTAATTCTCTCATTCCAAAAACTCCATGTAGCTGTTTAAATATCTTCATGGTCAAATGATCGCGCACTCACATGATCACATGCATTATATCACTCGAACAACCATGCAAAAATGTCCAAATCCAATCATTGTTGTTTCACATGATGACAACAAGATTTTAGAGGGGAAAAAGGACGTGGATATTTATTTTAAAATAAATACTTGAAACACGATAAAAAATTCGATAAAAACAAATACTCTTTAGAGCCTAGAGGGTCAATGTCCCGTAAAATTTTGATTTTCTTAAAATGTTTGATAGTTTTTATTAAGAGTTTAATTTTGATTAACTGATAGTTTAAAAGTATTTTACATTGTTATCCAATCAAAATATTTTGTTTATATGACTTTTCAGATAGTGGGAGAGAAAAAAACACAATCTTGGCAGACGTGACAGTACATGATTGGATGACTATGTAAAAAATGATACATGATTGAATAATTGTGTAAAAAAATGTTACACGGTTAGTGGATAAAAATTAGGATTTAATTTTCATCAATTGACAGTGTACAATTTTTTTACACAGTAATCCAATCATGTGCTGCCACGTCAGCCATGATTTTGTTTTCTCTCCTCCACTACCTGAAAAGTCATACAAATAGAGTGTTTTGATTGGACGACAGTGTAAAATACATTTACACTGTCAATGCATCAAAATTGAACTCTAAAAATTAAATCTTTTTATTAATTGGCCTCTTTTTTTTTTTTTTGCTATGATAGTTTTTATTAACTTTTTATTTAACTAATATTACAATAAATAAAATATTATTTAGTGCTTTTGTCTTTTTGAGTTTTAAGGATAAAATGATGATTTTATTTCAATTTTAAACCAGAGTGGTAAAATTATAAGGTTCATATTCTTTAGCTCAAATAGTTGTTAAATATTTCCCCTCATTGACCTCTCTTAAATAAACTCTGTTCTGTGTTCCCTAAGTGGTACAAATCTGTATAATATTAACTTAATCTCTTAATATAAATTGTTCGCAGTTTGCAACATATTTTTCTTATCTTCACTAGGAAGAACAAATTTTGGTTGATGAATTCGTACCATATGAAAAACAGAGGTAGTAATAATACTAATTGTTTGTGCCTATATATATATATATATATATATATATAATATTGGGTAAGGTCGAGTACCTAACAAGTGTATGCTTGTGACTCCTAGCAATTCTGGATTAGTAGGGTCCCCTAAATTGATATTTGGCATATGAATAAATAATGTAATATGCTTAATCCCCCACAACCACCTATCCCCATAATAAAAATGAAGGAAATGTCCTTGTTCAAATGTTCTTCCATATCAATTATTTAAAATGTATATTATTTGAGATAGGTCTTGTATGACTCGTGATAAAAGGATCGGAACATATGCAATATAATGTATTTGATGGATATCACAAAATTACAGCTTTTATATTTCCACAATCCAAGTCACCAAGATTGCAATCCAGCTGGGTTACTTTTTCTTCTTTGAAAATTGCTCGGTCAAATCGAAGAATGCGATAAATTATTCTGTTGTGTTTTTAATGTGAATTATTATAGCAGCAACACGTCCTCATGCTAGCGCCCATTAAAAATATACTTATGATTAAAATATTATTTGGATTATAAAATACTAAATGGACTTTATTGACTGTTTTGGCTAATTTTTTGTTATTTCCCAAGTATTTGTATTTAAATAATGAAGTGACTCGTGGTGCAATAAAAAAATTCAAATGATTGCTTTATTTGTAGTGGGAAAAAAAAAGATAATACAGAAGAAATTAAATTGCAAGAATTAAGAATATATACTCTGTGGAGCTCTTCTTCAATCGAAGTTACGTTGCTTTTGTGTTGTATATTTTAATGAAAGTTGGTTACAGTTAGAGATAATGGATCAAAGGTTATAATCAGCTTTAATCTATGGGTAACTTATCTTATTAATTAAATTTTTTCCTCTGTCGGTGAAGAAAATGGTGAGACCACCACCAATTTCATTCATGCATCAACGCGGAGTGAATACTTCATCCTTTATATTTGGAAAATGTTTTTCTTTTTTTACATCTTATGGATGCATACATGAAAATTGAAAAGTGGAGAAAGAATGAGTTAAGAAATTATAATAAATATAATATGATTTACATAATTTGTGAGTCAAATTGCATTATTATTTTTTATCTTTTTTCATCTAAAAGCAATGTATCACGTACGTAGGTATGGATTTTGTTGTTTATTTGACCTTATAGTTATTATACCAACAATTAAGTTTCTTTGCATCTTCGATTAGAGGCAATTTTGTTGGAGTTTTTGAGACTTCATAAAGAGCATAACTCGCTCAAGATTTAAGACTCTAATTCGAGACCAATAATTAAAAAGAAAAATAAGCATCAACCACTCCAATTTCAAGTAACTATCAGTTGGTCACAAACTATATCTTTATTTGGGATACGAATTGATAAACAAATACAACTCTGTATATTATATTGTCTCTGTTGTAAAAAATTTGACCATTATCCAAACTCATGACGCATCTTGATTAATTATTAACCTCTTCAAAAGCCATATCTAGTAGTTGAGTACTTGAGTTCGTATATTAATGTTATGTGTATCATTGCCTAGTACACGTTTAATCAATCATTAATGTTCAACAAACATACCAAAAATTGTGGGGGCCAGTCTATCCATGATCATAGTATATAGTTATTTATTTACATTTTTAAAAACAAAGTTCACAATATTTTTTAGCAGGTCTTTATTATTGCAATTTTCTTGTGTTGTGGGGTAAGGCACACAGCTCGATCAATAATGATTAAAGGATGGTGAGAGTGACTTAGTGCCGGTGCAAAGTTGGCTTTGTAGTGAGGCGCAGGGCACATAAAAATCAATAATTTTAATTGTACAATAGAAATACGTAGTATCCAACATGTGCTATACATGATATGGAATGTGTGTTGTACATACATACGCTATACAACTAGTATACATTTGATATCATATATAGCACACATTGGATACTTGTTAGAATATATTTATGTTGTACAACAAATATTATTTAAAAAAAATACGAGGGGCCATAATATTGGGGCACGCTTTTTGTTTGTAGTGTCTGGTTAATGAAGGATTGGTACTTTTGCTGGGACCGAAGAGTCAAAAGTTGGAGGCCTATCTTTCCTTTCATTATGCCCATTTCTCTTAAATCACATAATTTTCTATCTTTATTTCCAATCTTGATTTAAGTTTTGCTACAAACAGATTGTCATTGACTTCTAAAAGAAGCGTGATTCTTGGTAATAAATTCAGATTTGGGAATCCTTCCTTAATTTGATTTCACCCATTAGAAACCATGTTCAATAAAAGGGCCTAGACTTCCCTTATAGCACTCCACATTTTTTGAATCATGTACTATAGTTTTTAATTATATCGAATGCAAAATTGTCAAATTAAACACATATGTTCTTAGTTCAAACAATGGAGCAAATTGATAATCGTTCTTATCTTGAGGTTTGACAAGAGGCATGTCTCTTTCACTTGTTCATGGGAGAGTTGCTAAATTATTTATAAGAGTGATTTTGTGTTATTATCATTTTCCAAGAGACATTCATACTTAATAATCTAGTGGGTTACATTAATACAAGTAGTAATAAAGGGGAAAGTTAAAATACACAAATTGCATTATGTTCTGAATATCCGATCAAGGTCTTAGTACTTGATTTCGAAACTTAGTTTAGGCGGTTACAACCAAAACAACTACAAATAGTTCAATCATTTATTCTCGTTAATATTTGAGTATTCGGCTCGCTATCTAGGAGGGAAAACCTACTTTGAACATACCGATCATTTCCTCTCCTTATTGTGATCATTTAAGGTGGAATATAAACGTTATGATCTCATAAAAGCTCGATCCTATCATAACGTCTTCGTTTTGCTTACTTTCCTACTGACCTTCGTTCATTCTTTAAGTGAGGTATTTTTTGTTAATGTTCGGTCGACTGAGATATGAGTCTGACCAAGTCCACTACACATTACATGACAAAGGGAGAGAACCCATGCCAACAATATCAAATGGCATTGTCTTGTTCTAGTACAATGCCGAAACGATGGGATTTAAACATTGGGTCCAGAGAAAAGATAAAATGATAAGGAAGAGAGGGCAAATATAACATGCTGAGAGCTTTGTGCATGTGACCACTTATTGGTTTCATATGTATATGTTGGTAATGATTATTGGTTTTGCATATGCTATATATATATATGCCCAATGCAAGTGAATGGGTACTCCTTTTTTCTCTGTTCCAATCAGAAGCAAAAGCTCCGCTGTCATGCTGCTATACAAACAAAAACTAGATACTTTTTATATAACTTTCCTAGTAGTGATTGTGGATTTGAGGATTATCTAAAACTTCCATGTAAAATACGACATCTTACTTTAGACGTTGCGTTAATTACAATGGTATCTTATCTGGTTCTCAACATGGAACCCAAATTAAAGGAAGGTCACTTTCGGAGGTTATTACACACATACACAATGGCTATGAGAAAACAAACATTTACTTCAATCATGTGCCTTCCTATTACGCAAAGTGGGAATTATATTGCCATTTTCCTTTTTTTTTTTTAAAAAAAATCCATTCTCTTCCGAGAATATGCAGATTGAGCTGGACTTTGGATTACTAAAGCAGATATTTTGCATTAACTCTTCCACGTTCAAGTGTGTGACAAATTAAATAGGCACAACAAGGATATATATATATTCTAAGAGTTTTGATAGAGGTACAAAATTATATTGTGAATTTGGGTCTAAATTCTTCCATCCATTAAAAAATACATACATGATTAAAAATATTATTTTAGCCAAAAATATTAAAATGAGATTTTTAATTATTTTCACTGTTATTTCCCAAAATTTTATGATATTAGAAACAAGCAGAGTTTAACGTGAATGAATGGCCTGAGCCTAATTGTTTCAACTTCTTTTGAGAGTGGTAAGAGAGCAGAGCGTAGCGATATTTAACCAACTCCATGTTTCTCTTGCTCTCCAATCACAATTTTGAATTTTCAGCCTTCATTTGAAGCGCCATTCTGCTGGCCTGTCTCTGTGACGCATGCATTTGCAGATTCCAGTTTCCGCCGTCGTCGTTTTAGTGATCGCATCCCAAATTTGGTCGTTGCGCAAGAGGCCCAAATTGCTCAAAATATGGGCCGTGATGGTAAGGAACTGTGTGCAAGAATGGGCCTTGGTCATTGAGCAGTTCAGCCCATAATCACCGTCCAGTTGGCGGCCATTCAGGATTTGAAACAATTATAGATAGGGGAAAGAATGGGATTTGGGATCAATTATATTTTAGCAATCTTAAAATTGAATGGTATGATAAATGTTAAATTAAATGTTGGATAGTTTTTTTTTTATTATTATTAATCAAGTATTTTTTATTATATTTGCTTGTCAGGCTGTGAGGCCTGGTTTTTGCTAAATTGTATCGTGAAAAAAGAAAACCAAAAAATAGCACTTAAAATCCAAAGTCTTACATTCAATAATGGGGACAAATTTTGGCTAAACATAGACTAACTTTTCTTTGTACATCAATATTTCTGATAAAATAAAGGCAAAATTCTATTGTTAGATTAAGAGTGAATATATTTTTCTTATAATTTTATTGATCCAAAGGCAAAATTCTCTTTTTTATGCTCTAGTGTGATGAAATTCTCACTCAAAGAAGCTTTATTTGAGAGAATGACTATTATCACATTATTGAATCAATTGTCACATTTCATTAATGACATTTTTATATAATATTCTTAATTTATCTCTTGTTAAAAGATATCTCAATATTTTATCTATTATCACACATTTCTAATACCTCAACACTATATATAATTTACAAATTTTATGAAATTAAAAAAATTGGATAAAAAATAAAATAACAAAATTAAACATAAAGTTCTAGTTAAAAATTATATTAGCAAAGTATCATCTTAAATCATTAAGTATCATCAAAATTAGCTACTGTTGATAAAACTTCAGTAAGTATCTACGAAACTATATAATCTTTTATGCAATAATAACACACTCAATACTTCTTATGTAATAAACTATGGGGTGTGATAATAATCATTCCTCTTATTTGAAATAAAAGACTTTTAGGGAGTGAATCAAATCCTCAACTACTTGTAAAGAAAAAGAGAGTGCTTATCTTCATCATTCCCATATTTAACAATCTAATTATATTCATAATTAAAACTTATTGCTGAATTTGAAAAAAAAAAACTTATTGCTGAATTAAAAAAAGATGATATTAATTATAATGTATTGACAATTATTCAATTATATAATATTATGTTAGATAATAGTTACTTTTCGAACTGTCATAATTCAAAAGTCATGAAAAAAATATGGTTTGATGATAATATAAATTTGTAATTTGATTATAATATAAATTTGTTTTCAAGTGTATTATAATTAAATTTTTAAAAATTAAAGTATGACTATTCCCAAACTTTCTCGGTAGGTTCTCTGTACATCATCTTCGAATTTTCTTTTCCAACATTACTCGCTTTTTTCGTCTTTTCTCCAATAACTTTATTAAATTTTATTTTATTTCGAAGGTGCTTCCATAAAACAACTTCATACTTTGTAAGTCATTCTTTTTTGTTTTTTAATACTCTTGCCCGTAAGTCATAAAACATGCTTAGGCCTTACAAGTTTAAAGTGATAAATAGACTATGGATAGATTCGTCGTTGGTCAAAAAGTATGTATATGCATATAAGATCAATAGGTGGAAATACAAAAGATATTTCCAGTCAGAATTGATCCAAACACAAGATCTTTCAACAACGGCCAATGTTCTTTTGTTTGATTACTGATTTTCATTTTGGGATTCAACACATTCGTGTAGTTCGAGTTGCACACATCAAACATAAAAAATGTACTCACTAAATATAAAGAAATGCACACATTAAACATAAAAAATTGCACATATCAAATATAAATAATTGTACATACTAAACATAATATATTACTCACACCATACATAAAGAATTGCACACACCAATCATTCATATAAATATACATATCAACCAGACCCAATTGCACACTCCAAAAGTAACACACACCAACATACAGAAATGCATAATAATTAGTATTTTCGTATTAAACACACCTTGGTTTCCATGTGATGTCTGCATTTTATACAATCGATATAAGATGACACGTATCCTCTTGCTACATGCAGTCAAACACTATTGGTATATCCCTTCCTCACACAGATGCAGCAACCAAATCAAATTAAATTAAATTAAAGCCCTTCACACATACATGTACTATAGAGCGGTCAATACAAGCTTCTCACAGGCGGCGGTGCGAAATGCAGCGGCGGAAGAGGTTCCATTATTATTGTTTGAAGAAGTGAAAGGAACATGCAAGTCACAAATAACCGTGTGGTTCTGAGTTTTTAGTTTGTCCCTTCCCAACTTGTGCCTCGTCTTCAAATACAGCTCCAGTTGGATATCGTAGACCCCTTTGGCCTTCTCCGTGTCCAGCTCCGAAACCTGGGCTGCACGAAGCGCAACAGGTTGGTGGCCCTTGAAGACGTGGGTCAAGACGGTGGTGTTCTTGTGGCCCTGGTAGAAGGGGTCGAGGGTGTGGAAGGCGAACCTGGCGTGGTCGTAGAAGATGCTGAGCTTCTTGTGTGGGTTGCGGATAGTGATGTTGAGGGCCAGGTGGTAGTGGAGAGTAGAGTTGTTGGTGTAGTTGAACTGGGTGAGGGATGCATCGCTCACGTGGAATGTTACCGCCTTTGGGCGTTTGACGGCAAATATGATGGCGGTGAGGAGCAAGGCAAGTATGATGACGCAGACAAGTTTGATCAGGAAGAACACCATGCAGTAGAAGCAGCGGGTGGAGCACCCAATATTGGCTTCTAGGCTCCTGCTTGTTCTGGTGCCTCCTGCCATATTTATCTCTATAGTGGGGCTGTTACGTTGGCTACGTGTGTGTGTGTGTATATATATATATATATATATGTAATCGAACTAACGAGAATGGAATGGAATGGAATGGCTAGCTCCGATCTCCTCTATATAGTTAGTGCATGTGCGTGTGTGTCTGTGGTCTTACTACAAATGTGGAATATATAAGCTTCGCTTTTAGCTCTTGGGTATTTAATTTAATCTGAGTGGAAGAAGTGGACAAACGCGTGATAGTCACTAGACCGATGAGGCCATGAGGACAAATTGTTGTTCTTTGTAGCTCTAGTTCTTATTAAAAATAGAAAAACATGGAGAGTGACAACGGGCAGTAATATAAAACAAATTCTTGCATAATAATCATTTTTTAATCAAATAACTCATTTTAATATTTTTATCAAAATATCATGTGTGTTTTTTAATTTAGATCCAATTTTTTTATTTTTAACTGATTTAATTAGTAGAACTTTATACCCTTAGCCAAACTCATAATATAATTACCTATCATATTGATTTATTAGTATTAAGAGGAGTCCGATGAGCCATGAATCATCATCACCAAATTTTATTTTTCTTGGTTTAAAATGATTTAGTATCTTCTCCCTAAATTACCAATTAGAGGCTATTTGGAGAGAGTTTTATATCCAGGTTGCAATTTTATATATTGATTCAATGTCCAAGAAAATACAATGTACCAATATCTAATAGATATGTGTTAACTAGTGATTGATTTATAGATAAAATTGATTTAAATTTTTTAAATTTATATAACTGGTAACATGTTAGGCAAGTAATCTTAAAAAATTAATTTAATTTATATTGATACTCTCTAACTTTATTAATTTATGAAAAAAAAATACAATCTATAACCTTTCGATAGAAAGAGAGCATTGTACAAGAGAGAAAATAGGTGCAATCAGAAAATGAGACGCATCCAGGAAGACTACGACTGCAATCATGCTCTATTGTATCAAATTATATTTATATTAGTATGTACTAATAAATTAAACACATTATTGAGTAGCAGTACCAAACAAAAATATTTAATACCAAATATATGCCCTTTTCTAAATGAAAGAGAAATTATATTCTTCTAAAAGTAATGATATTGATATATATAATATACATATATTTTAATTCAATAGTGAAAAAAATATAAATAATAAAATAAAGTCAGATTAAAATTTAAAAATAATAAAATAAGCAGAAAAGATATATAAGAAAAAATATATGTATTATTATTTGTCATTATTGTTCTTCTAAACATACTTTGGGACTCTTTTTTTTTTTAACTAAAAGAATAAAATAAGGGTCTTGCTCACCTGCAGACAATCACTTTGTCTATATAGTGAAGGACCGTTAGATAAATGACACGTTGAATGTTTTATGATGCATCTACTTGAACATGATATACCCTAGTTACTCAACACCTCTTTTTCTCTTCTCCCTCTCTACTACCCCCTGACTCCGCCGCCTCCTGCATCTACGTCGTCGTCCAAGATCCCCGGTCTCCGCCGCACCGGAACATGACACCACCGTCGACCAGGCCGCCTCTGCTCCTGTAACTTCCAGAACACCACCGTCGGTTTCATCTTCTTCGGCGTTCATTGCCGGAACCTCTGCGAGAATCGCTTCATGGAGCTCAACCTTCAAGGCATGAATCTCTCCGGCACCATCCCTGAATCTCTCAAGCTCTGTGGCAAGAACCTCTGGCGCCTCAACCTCGACTCCAACTCACTCTCCTCTCCGATCATCCCTCACAAGATCTTCACGATGATGCAATTCCTTGTACACTTCGACTTCTCCGATTACCAATTCTCCGGCACAATCCCCTCAACGCTCGTCATCTGCTCTTACCTCAACGAGCTCGATCTGTCGAATAATCTTGCTGTTACTGTAGCTTGTGGTGTTTTGGGTGCTGCTACTTTGTTGGCTTACGTTTGGGTTGTGGTGGTGGTACCATTTGAGGTTGGGTGGAAGAAGGGAGGGTTCGGTGGTGATGTTGGTGTTGGCGGTGGCAAGGTGACGGAGTTCAGGGATGGCGGAGTTGGAGAGTGAGAGAAGAAAAAGGGAATTGAGACATTACTAGGGTGTACCATATTTAAGTGGAACTATTATACTCCTTTCCACATGTCTTTTATTCAACTATCTTTTACCCTAAAGACAAGATTGCTGTAGTTGAGCAAGCCCCATAAAATAAATAGACACTAGTAATCTAATTCTAAAGATATAGGGTTGCGGCAAGAAGCACCGAATCAAATCAATCCGTGTGGGGTGTGGTGGTAGTTTTTTCACAATTCACAAATCAAACGCGATTCATAATGGTTTTGATTGTTAGCTACCTTGTGAAATTTCAATGGGTGCATGACTGAATGCCTTCACATTGCTTGGTCCTCGAAAGTTCCAAAAGGCATTGATACTCTTTTGCTGCCCTTTCTGTTCTTTCTCTTTGCTGCCCTTTTCTTTGAGAAATTTTCGGTTGCCCTATAACACATCTAATCTATAATTAAAAAACATTAATAATCACATATTTTAATTTATAATATTTAAAATTTATATAAAAAGTAAAAAGCATATGGTAATGAATCTTTTTAAAGGACACATTAAATATAATATAGTAAAATATTTTATGTACAATAAAGTTAACATGAGTCACTTAATTCAACTTTCATATAATTTAATATTTACAGTTGCTCAATCTAATTTATATCCTAACTCAATCTAATATTAAATTCAAATTCAAATTTTTAGATTGAATTAATGACAATTTTTATACTAATGCAATTAAACACTTATACTTATTTAATTAAATTTTTTATATTTATAACAATTTAGTATACATAAAAGATTGCTCTATAGTCTAAGACTATCTAAAAATTTCTCATTTTCTTGTCATCTAATTATCCAACTTCCTATTAGCTCCGCGATTTTTCCTTGCAATAGTTAATACTCCATGTATAAAAGAAATTATTAGTATTTTCTATTTAAAAAAAGGTAATTTCCCTTGATATTTCACGGTTTAATAATATGGAGCCCACTTAAATATAATTTTATACTTCATCCAACAATAATACAAATTCGTATTGAAAAGTTTAAAGTTTTCCATACAAGTCAATGGTCTTATTAAAAATGTTGGTTTATTAGACCATGAATCATTAGCAATATATTTTTCTTGCTTTTAAGATTATTTAAAATTAACAACTTGTCATCGTGTAATGGTTCCATCTTAGCTCACGCCTTGGTGGTAAATTTTTTTAGAAAAATTAATAGGTGCATCAATGGTAAAAAAATTCATCTGCTATGTACAATTCAGTACATGATACATAATAAAAAAAATTAATTATAATGGGAAGAGAATATGTTAAGTTTCAAATAAAATAATAGAATAGTTGATGTGTCAAAATATAAGTGGAATATAACAATTAAATCTCTTGCTATAAATGCACCTAATAATCTCTTTTTTTTTTTTCAACCTACAACACGATGTCCTCGGTGCCTCTTTGGGTTTGAAAGTATTTTTTTGTTGCAATCTGACAGTTTTTATTTTATGTATGGCCCAATTGTTCGAGGCCCAAGTGGATAGAAAGGATTCCCGTATCATAATGGGCCTCAGTCCTTGACTCGTTGACGGTATGCCCACAATCCTCATCTCGTGTTGGGCAACTATAGAGCACATCAGTGTGTGATAAAAGATTATAGAACAAGTCCAGAACTTGAGCCGCGTGTTGCGTGATTGAAGCTGCAGCTCAAAACGAATAAAATAAGAAACACAATGGGACAAAAGATAGTGGGTTCACATTCGTAGCAGCCCACAGATCAGATTATAATGGGGTGTCTGACCAGAAAGCCACACAGATATAATATATGTGATGTGAACTGAGCTCATGGGAAAGTGGTATGGGTGGGAGTAGCTTCCAAATGACTCAAATTACGTCTCTAGTGTGAGAAAATGAAGCCTCCCTTTAGCTATCCAAGCAACGGTAGAAATTGTCTTACTAGGTCCCCCAAATATCTTCACTGGGGTATATGAGAATTTTAAAACCCAGTGATCAAATAGTTTTGTCACAGCTAAGAGAAGAAGATAGAGAATCGTGTCAACCGCAGCTTTGTCATGCACAATTTGCTTCTACCACACCATCACTTGTTTGTACGCATTATAATATTATATTATGTTATATGTGGCACTTTGATGATGGATATGTGATAAAGTAGTACCATTACATTCGAAACTCATTATTAACATTCAACATATTATTATTACATTGTATGATTTTAACTCAAATATTTACCCTGATTCAATCAGTGAATTTACTTCAAGTAATTGCATTCATTTTTTTGGATGAACAAGGCCACAAAAGATGAAAAAAAGGAGTTTTTAAATTGTTCTACATTGATCTAAAAAATTAGTAACATCAAGTTTGGAAAAAGGAAATAAAAAATTAAATTAAATTCATTTCAATTTCATACGATTACTATGTTTTCCGAGTTTTAGGCAGCTGGGGTTAAAATTGTGGAGAAATTATTGGTTCACAATTAAGTGGGGGTCGTGGCTATGATTCAATGGCGTCGAGGTTACGACAAAACGCGAAGCAAGAGAATTGTGAGTGAGACATATAGAGACCCCAATTCCTCAAGCTAGCATAGAGCATATATCTCTTCACCGACTAGAATATTCTTCCTAAGAAATTAGCACTAATCCACATCTACCAATCCTGAGCAGCCACGTCATCACATCACGTGATTTCTCCACGTCAGCAGACGAAATCTCGCCAGCACTCCGCGACATCCTACGTGGAACAACAAGTGTACAGGCACGGTTCCAGAGGATTTCAGAACTGTCTCCAAATCACAACCGTTAAAAGAAGAGGAAGAAGAAGAAAAAACTCCTCTGATTACATTACATTAACGCCCCTCTCTGTTTTCCTTGTTCGTCTTCGTCGTCTTGGCAACCATATTCCGCATTCTCCAAAGCCAAAAAACAAAAACAACAAAGCCTCTTTGCTTCGCTCAGGTTTGGGAGGAGGTAGAGAGGTTCGGGCCATGGCCACCCAGCGCCAACCTTCACCTTCTTCGAATGCTTTCTCGTTCCTCTCGAAGGGTTGGCGCGAGGTTCGTGACTCCGCGGATGCGGATCTCAGGCTCATGAAGGACCGAGCCAAATCCTTCAAGAACCTAGCGACGTCGTTTGACAGGGAGCTTGAGAACTTCTTCAACTCGGCGGCTCCGCCGTTCGCCGTGCCGGCCATGCGCTCCGCCGGAACCCTGCCTCCGCCGGCGGAGATCGATTTCGTGAGGAAGCTTCAGCCGAAGCTGTCGGAGATTAGGAGGGCCTACTCTTCCCCTGAATTCAGCAAGAAGGTTCTGGAGAAGTGGCGCCCGAGGGCGCAGATTCGGATTGATTTGTCCGCAATTCGAAACGCCATCGTTTCGGAGGTGGAGGAGGAGGAGGAGGAAGAAGAAGATGGTGGTGGAATTGTGGGGTTCGAGAGGGGAAAGAACGG
The DNA here is from genome assembly GCA_013621005.1 of Aeschynomene evenia. Taxonomy (NCBI): domain Eukaryota; kingdom Viridiplantae; phylum Streptophyta; class Magnoliopsida; order Fabales; family Fabaceae; genus Aeschynomene; species Aeschynomene evenia. The sequence goes on from CM024268.1 coordinate 3,354,175, forward strand.
GAGGAGGTTGAGCTTGAAGGAGTTCTGGGGGGAATGGGTTGGGGAAGGTGAGGGTGGTGATTGGGAGCCAATTCGAGCGTTGAAGAGCAGGTTCAAGGAGTTCGAGAAGCGAAGTTCCTCTTCAGAGATTTTCGATGGCTTCAAGAATAGTGAGTTCGTGGAGAAAGTCAAGGCAAGCTTGGTATGTCTCTCTTTAGCTTCTATTTCCCTCTTTTTTTGGTGTTTTTATTTTTATAGTTTACTTTCAGCTATTGAATTGCATGTGGGTTTTGAGTATGTCCCTCTTTATGTTGCTCAGTTGCTATGCATATTTTATGTTTTATTCTTTGGGCTCTTGGTCCTGGAGAGCAAAACCTATCTTTTCTGTCAGTGTGGTTTTTGAATATAGAATTTGGATTAGAGATTCTTTGGTCTGGTTGATATATGGTTGTTCATCAAAGCAGCTGTTCTAGTGAAAATGATTTGTACAGTTGGATTCATGTTTTTGTTAGGAGGAGGATTTTCTTTTTTCTGTTAAATTTTTTTCTTATGATGAAAGTCATTGGGAATTGTTAGTTAGTTAAAATCTGTTGATTCAGTATGAGTTAGTTGATTTTTAGTTACACTGGCTACCTTATAAGGGATTACCTCACTTGTATTTCACCTAACTGGTAGACCTTGGGTGATAGCTTTTAGTAGCCATAAAATTGCATTAGTTTGCTACTGCTGCTGCTTGTTTTGCTTAATTTAATAATTCATGGGGAAAAGAAGAATTGTCACGGCCCTGGCAAGTTCCACCTTTTGGGGATGGTTCATCAGTTGAGAGAAGTGAGTTCAGGTTGTTTGTTGGTCGGGATGGAGTGGATGCTATGATTTATTTTTTCTTTCAGTGAATTACATGTCAAGCATTTGCATCTGACTAACTAGTATCTACCATTATATGTTGTATTGTTATTTAACATCATTATTGTTTGGTAGTTCGTATATGTAACCGTTTTCATGATTGATGATAATTGTTTCTCTTTTTGCATATTTGAAATTGAACTTGATAAGTGCTTTCATTCTAAGAATTTTTGTTTCTTTTTGTTGCAGAAATCAATGGTCAAAGATTCTCACGATTCGAAGGTTTGTTCCTAATTTTTGTTTTGTATTTTTTTTTCCCATTCATATGAATATGCCTTGTCAAATATTGTGCAATTTTGTGGAAAGAAACTAGAAATTCTTGTATGTGACTGGAAAGCTCTTTTTATTCTTGTGCCAGCCCACCATGCATGCATTGGATACCTTATAGATTACACCATCCCATGCTCCCTTGCCCGTTAAAGCCATTACTCTTTAGATTTTCCAACCAATGTATCCAAAAATGCCTCCTTCTGTTTGTGGGCATATTTTTTATACTTGGTGTTGTTTTCATGTAAGTAGCGTTATGTTATTAAACATATTAGGTGCTAAAGAAATGGGGGCTAAGAGACTCAATTCACTTTCACTCAAGTATGATAAGAATGCTATTTTTAAAAACTTGGTTTCATGATAAGGATACCAGAATGTGCATTAACTTTCCTGTCATTTGGTTCTTGTTTGTTCTAAACCTGGGGCCTTGATTTCCATCATGAAGTATGCTTAACATTTTTACCTTTACATCTGTTTCAGGAGGTGCCACCATTGGACGTACCAGAACTTCTGGCTTATTTTGTTAAACAATCTGAACCATTCTTGGATCAACTTGGAGTCAGAAGAGGTACATAGTTATCCTAAATTTTATGGGATTTCCTTGCCATGTTTCTTACTTTATATATCGTATCTGGACGATTTAAATCTGTATTTTTGTGATGTTTTCTGGCAGCATCTTCTCTTGCAATTGAAAGTGTTTTTCTGTCTCAATATTGCTGTTTTCATTCTTCAATCACCCAGTTGGTTCCTCCTTTTTCTGAAGTCTTCAGCAATTATATAACTTGTTTACCTTTTTCCCTTAAGGGCTTGTTTAGGTGGGGTAAAATTTACTTAAAAATTTACCTTTTTAACACAACTTGCTTTTATCCACTATTTCTACCCTCAAACCAAACACACCCTAGGGGGCAAAGAATCTGTAAAAGTTGTTACACACCTGTCTAAACAATTGGTGTAAAGTTTTTCCCTTGTTAGTGGTAACTTAGATGCATGGAACAAACCAATGCAATGCTTCCAATTTCCAAATATATTAAGACTGCAATCATTTCTCATGTGCCTTTTTTCCCCCACTCTTTTTGGCATTTATCTTGCTAAGCTGTATTACAGTGTTTAATCTTCTTGTGTTGTTGGCACGCTAGAAGGCATCAGCTTCTGATATAACTGTTAGCTGCATCATTCCTTAATTATTCAACATGTGAATTACCATAGTCACTCATTTGGTGCAACTTTGTAACAAGAGCATGCACACGGTGAGTAGATGGAGATTATTCAAGGACACTGAAAATTGACACACTTGCATGATGTAGTAACCTGTAGAAATAATTGCAGTTAATAAACTTGTTGGGTTTAGTCTAGTTAACATCAAATTTCATATAATTCAAACAACTACAAGCTTGTATCAAGAGCTAGATATTTTCACTTGCTTGAAAAATTATATTACACCCTAATACTGATATAGGTGAGGGAGTAGGGAACAATCTTGGATTAATCTATGATTTTATTAGCATATTATTTGTCAAGCATGCATTCAATCCCATGGCAGATTGAGTTAAAGGCTCATTAGTCATTACTCAGCTATACAATTTTGATGATTTGTCCAAAACTCCAAATGTGATTGCATTTCAGACGTATGTGACAAAATCGTGGAAAACTTGTATAGCAAACGCAAGAGCCAACTTCTACTGCATTCCCTTTCTGGCGAAGAATCATCTGTTGTCGGGAGTGGAAACATAAATGATGAATTGGATTTGCGAATAGCAAATGTCCTTCAAAGCACAGGGCACAGGTATGATGGTGGATTCTGGACAGACCATGCAAAGCATGATCCATCAGACAATGAAAGACGTGTTGCAATAGTCACAACTGCTAGTCTTCCTTGGATGACAGGAACAGCCGTAAATCCACTGTTTCGAGCTGCATATTTATCACAATCAGCAAAGCAGAAAGTCACTCTGCTGGTTCCATGGCTTTGTAAATCAGATCAAGAACTAGTTTATCCTGGCAATCTCACTTTTACTTCACCAGAAGAGCAGGAAGTTTATATACGTAATTGGCTTGAGGAGAGGATTGGTTTCAAGGCAGACTTCAAGATTTCTTTTTATCCTGGGAAGGTAAACTTTCTGATCAAGTTAAGTAGTCTTCATCATGTTTCATATGTCATTGGTGTCAGTTCTTACACTTTTCCTTCTTGCATATAGTTTTCAAAAGACCGACGAAGTATTATACCTGCTGGAGATACTTCTCAATTTATACCATCCAAGGATGCTGACATTGCTATCCTGGAAGAACCAGAACATTTGAATTGGTATCATCATGGTAAACGTTGGACAGACAAATTCAACCATGTTGTTGGTGTTGTCCATACAAATTATTTAGAATACATCAAGAGGGAGAAAAATGGAGCTCTCCAGGCATTCCTTGTGAAACACATAAATAACTGGGTTACAAGAGCATACTGCCACAAGGTATGGTACTTATCATCCTAGTATGTAAGACTGGTTTAACTTCGATGATGATTAGAAAATATTTTGGAGTATCCCTTGATAAAATTGTCAGAGTTAGAGGTTAAACTAGAGTTAAGTAACTAAATTATATTATATATTCAGGTTCTTCGTCTCTCAGCTGCCACTCAGGATTTGCCCAAGTCTACAATTTGCAATGTTCATGGTGTGAATCCCAAGTTCTTAAAAATTGGAGAAAAGATTGCTGCAGAGAGGGAGCAAGGGCAGAAAGCCTTCACAAAAGGTGCATATTTCTTGGGGAAGATGGTATGGGCAAAGGGATACAAGGAGTTGATAGATTTATTGGCAAATCATAAGACTGACCTTGATGGCTTCAAGTTGGATGTATTTGGTACCGGTGAGGATGCTAACGAAGTTCAGAGTGCAGCTAGAAGGTTGGATTTGAATCTCAACTTTCAGAAAGGAAGAGACCATGCAGATGATTCTCTTCACGGGTAAGAATAATTTGAAAACTGATTAACTAGAAAGATCAACACTTGTGTAAAATATCTAAATGAAATGGGGAAACTAACTTTTTTTAGTTGAATTATTGCAACATGGAATTGACTAACAATTAATCTTATACCCGCCCCCATCTTTATAATGTGAATTGGTTGTGAGTTAAGAAAAGTGCAACATCCAAAATTGTCCTTTTCACATATGTATAAATGCACCTTCACCTGCATGTGTTCATGCACCCAGATACTAATACTGAACTTGCTGCTGTTAAATTTGGTTCTCCTGTTGACACTATTTATCTACTTTCTTGAAGGTACAAAGTGTTCATAAATCCTAGCGTTAGCGACGTGCTATGCACAGCTACGGCTGAGGCACTTGCCATGGGAAAATTTGTAGTTTGTGCTGATCATCCATCAAACGAGTTCTTCAGGTCATTCCCCAATTGTTTGACTTACAAGACATCTGAAGACTTTGTGGCAAAAGTAAAAGAAGCATTAGAAAAGGAGCCTCATCCTCTTACACCTGAGGAAAGATACCAACTTTCTTGGGAGGCTGCTACTCAAAGATTTATGGAATATTCCGAGCTTGACAAAATCTTGAACAAGGATAAGGATGGTGCGAAGTCAAGCGCAGACAATGGAATGCAGCTTGCTAAGTCTATGTCAATGCCTAATCTGTCAGAAGCAGTTGATGGTGGCTTAGCATTTGCTCACTACTGTCTCACTGGGAATGAATTCTTGAGATTGTGTACTGGAGCAATACCGGGGACACGCGACTATGACAAGCAGCACTGTAAAGACCTTAATCTCTTGCCTCCACAGGTAGAAAATCCTATCTACGGCTGGTAAATAGATCGGCTAGTTTGCATTTTTGTGATGCCAGATTATGACAAGCAGCACTGTAAAATGCCTTCATCTCATGCATGTAGGTAGAAAATATATCTGTGGCTGGTGAATAGATTTACTGGTTTGAATTTGTAGTTGCTGGTTGTAATTAGGAGCATGTTAAGGTTTCAGTCCATAATTTTGTTTTTTGTTTTTGTAAGTGATGTAGTTTATTATCATCAAAATACATATGTAGAATGCTAATGTAACTTCTACCATGTAATAGTAAAAGAAGGACGTTCTCCCACGTAACTTAGGGAGTAAAATGTTTGATAACCCAAGATTTAGATACCGTTGTGGGAAACAATAAAGAGAAATAGAGAATCGTTGCTGTGGTATCTCTTCATCTTGGAGTGAGATCAACTTTTTTTTCTTGTACCGAAAAATAAAAGGCATTGTCATCATCTTGGTTATTACTTATCCGCTACTTCTTTTTGGCGTGAAAAAAAAATTCTTCAAATAGCACAATTCTGTATTTTGGTTAATGAAAATTGAGAACAAGGTAAAAACTAAAAAGTATTTCTGTTTTGCTATGTAGTATTTGAGGATTTGGAATGTACATTGAAGAAAGTGAAAATTATTCAACTAGCGTGCTTATCTGGTGTTTCGGGGCAAGGAAGTCGAATTGTTGTTACGGGAAATGTAAATGATATGTTCATTGAAAACATGTAAGAGGAATAATCAAGTAATAGTAAATTAAAAGAAAAAAAGTAACTAATAAAGATAACGAGACTCATATATTTTATGAGACTTGTATATTTTATAAATAATATATTTGAAAATAATAAATTAATTGAAAGATCAATAGTTTTTCTCATACATTTTCTTTTCAATTTCTTTTTTAAATCTTTTATTAGCCGTGTTAAGTAGGAAGATGAAAATCATAAATAAAAGTGTCTTGGATATATATCTAGCTCGGACAAATCCACACACATACACTAACATCACCTTTTACAGGGAAACTATTTTGTTTTGAGTTGAATTTTGATGTATTGAATGTGTAAAAAAGTTTTGTAATATTATCAATCAATCATGTATATTTATGTATGAGTCTTTTTAATTAATGAATAGTTATGTCAAAGTATTTTACTAACATGACAATTAATTCATATTGAACATCAAAATTAAAATTTCTTTTTCCCTTTTAGCTTACCAACTTCTGACCAGCAATATATTCATTGTCAATGTCAAGTTGACAATTAAAAATAAATAAAAAACTGATTATTATATCAGAAAAGTTTAGAAAAAGTAAAAAATAAAAAAAGGGGACGACTTCGATTTTGCTGATGCAGAGCAGAGAAGTAGAAATGTATGTATATTCAGGCCCAGCTTTAAATGGCGTGCGGTGCACGTGCATAGAATTAAAAATAAATAGCCGGTTAATTAAGTTAATGTGACCGTATAGCATGTGATTCCCATTGGCCAAGTCTACTACTAAGAATTACAGTATGTATGTATGTATGTATGTATGTATGTTTGAAGATAATAAGTCATATATAACCCACACACTGCCTGTAGTGGCAAGCTACTGGAATCTTCCAGTTTCCTGCAGTTAATTAGGATTAAGCTGCCCATGATGCTGGCTAATGCTATTCTGCACCAGAAATGCATGAACTGCGTGCTTTTGATGGGATGGGATCTAAAAGTTGATAGGAAATATTATTGAGAGATGGGAACCACAAATTAATCACGCTTCGTCCACTTAATTAGTATGTATGTGTAGCCACTTGTTACAGAGTTTTGCATCGTATGCGTGGAATATATATATAAGTATAACCAAACATGCATGTCCCTTATTGGATCGCTACACATTGAAAGAGGAGTACACGAAAGCCTTCATCCAAATGCGAATGATTAACTCAAACCACAAAATTGTGGATATATTTTTCCAATTAAAACTGTAAAAAAAAATTATTTTAACATTTTTATTTCAAATAATATTTATAGTCATGTGTATTTTTTTAATGAGTTTGGTGACTTAGGCCCAAATTCATATTTTTAACCGTTTTGACTGATATAATTTTATACCCCTAACAAAATTCAACTCAATCAGACAACACTCATGTCACTCGTTTATAGTTTAATTATACTAAGAATTTTTATATTTTATCAATTTTTCAATTAATTTCTATATTAATTTTTTTAATTGATGAAGTATCTGTCATTGAGAATGATGAATTGATGATTAATCTCTTATTAGACAGTTTGGTAAGTGGACCAACTCATTCAATTTTTAAAAAAATATTTATGTTCAAAATAAAAATAAAATTCTCAACAATTGATTAAAAAAAGATGAACTCTTATTAGATCACTCAATCACACTTACATAGCGTTTCATTTAAAGTTGATACAATATAATATAGAAATATAAGTACAGGATAATATATCACAATGAATTTTTATGTATTTTATTTGTATTTATTTTAATGTGTACAGAATAAATTTGTATCTGTATTTATATAAATTTTTATTTTGGGACTTTGATAAAAAAATAAGAAGGACAAATATAGTAAAACTATAGAAAAATTAAATAATATGAGTAAGTACTAAGTTTGGAATAAAATTTTTAGCAAAATTCTTATATCAACATCTATATTTTATGTACCTACTATAAATATAAACATAAAATATAGAAAAAATTATACAAATTAAATATCATTATCTTATATCTATCTATACTAAATAAATATGTTATTTTCTATTTTATTCTGTATTTTATATTAGTTTGAGCATCTTTCTCGAAGATACTTTGGATAAATTCATGCATCTAATTAATAACCTTATTTTATGAAATTTACATTATTTTCCACGTCATATTTTTAAGATCCAAGTGATTGAGTAGCAGGAGAATGTTCAGCTATTGCGACATGCCTTGACCTCTTTTATTATATTATATTGGCTGCGCGCTGCTTGTCTCAGTTATTGGAAGACAGAACACAGAACAATCTTTTTTAGCTATTCTTTGTCCTATTATCCTCGGTCTAAGTATGTAGTAGTATTAAAATATACAAGAGTTCAATGCATGTTATTCCTATTATTTACCTTTTACTAACTAAATTAAATTGTTGTTCTCTTTATTGGGATTGGTTAATTGTATTTGTGGTTACCATGTTTCGGATCCCCACTTTTTCTTTGGAATACTATTAATTTCTTACTGCTACTTTGAATTTAATACTCAGAATATACGTGACTATATTGTTTGTTGTCTAGGAATATACGGAGTATACTGTTATTAGATACTCAGAAGTCAGAATTCTTACTGTTACTTTCTCTTTGGAACAATGTCGTCTCTTAATTCCACTTCTTAAATCACTTAATAACATATGCCATTGTCATCTGTCAAGGGATGATAAGCGAGAGATTATAAATTGAGAAAATGAAGGGTTAATTATTCTTGAATCAATATCTTTTTATTATGTGTAAGTGCAAATTGCTATGATACTATCTTTTTCAAATGTCTAAGTTATTAAGTTAAGGAATGGTAATTTTATATCTAATACATCCTCTTATAGAATATAACCCAACCTTAACTTTTTCTGAAATGTGCATAATGCACATATTAGTTCAACTTGTGCTCAAATGTAATCATTTTATTTCAAAATAGAGGTAACAATTTATTTTTAGATATTTAGGCCATAGAGCGAAACTCGTACACCATGAAATCATCTCAACTAAAAGTTAGCCAATATTTATTTTTAGATTTTAAAAGTTTTGGCTAAGAGTGAGATCTATATGTTAACTAGCTAAACATAGATTTCCTCATAATTTTATATCTAATATAAACAATTCAAAAGTATAATAAAATTTTTACTTTATTAATTTACAAACATTCTCATACTAGAGTATTTAAAATGGAGATTTTTGTACTTAAATTAAGCATTTGGAAAATAATATAGCTTGTAGCAAATGCAAATGCCCCATTTTAAAAGGAATAATGTTTGTCATATAATAATAATATATTAAACTAATATTCAATATATAGTATACATTATAAAATAAAAAAGTATTATGCATTACATATTTTACAATAACACATATGTATAATATACTATTTTCTATTTTTATTTAACTAATTTTATACATATATGATACACATTATGTATAATATACGTTGAATAATTATCAACAATATTTCTACTATACAGTAGATATTAGTTATCTTGAAAGAGTTGGTGATAAAGATACAGATAAAAAAAAATATCGAATCACAATATACATGCATCATGTCATCATTAATATGTACTGTTTAGCATGCTTAGTTAGGTACAATAATGATTTTTCTTCCCGATTTCTCGCACTATTTTTGGATTTTTTGTTGTTGTGTGCGTGAATTTGATTTCAGAAGAGGAGAGAGGAAAAGGAAAATATTTGTAGGGTAAAATCTTAAAATGAAAATAAATATTTTAGACGATATATGCTGCTTCTAATGATTCAAGTACTTTATTTTAATGCATATCAAAGAATGACACTACCTTAGATGCTTCGGCTAAAATAGGTACCAATTATGAAGGTTGCAAATTGATTGGCCAATTGGTCATACTGAGAATCATTCTTCTTGTATGAATTAAAATAAAATACTTGCATCATTATTAATCCGTACTTACTGTTACTATATATGTTCTGCCTAACTCAATTCCTTTCTTAGTGGATCTCCTTTAAATCACAAAATGTACTGTGTTGCTGCTGCACTTTTACTCATTTACTTTATTGAAAGATATTATTTGAACCTTCAAATTTATTCACTTTATTACCTTTAAAATTGAGTGGTGATTTTTATTTATCTTATTTTTAGATGATCAAATAAGGCTATTGTTATCTTATATATATTTTTCATTTTGATAAAAAAATGTGTTTTTTCTCTTAACTTGATCTTTGTGGTGAAATAAAATGTTAGGACCTACTTGGCACTCAGCAAAATGCTTTACAGTTCCACATTGGAGGCATGCACAAGGAAACCCATAATGGCCAATTGGCAAGTCAACTTGCTTGACCTTCTTGGTTTGGTGCACTTTGCTTTGTAGATTTATATATATATGATGAATGAATATTGTCAAAAAGCATAACACATATATACAATACAAGTGTTCTGAGAGACATGTAAAGCACCGCACCATTTGTGGTTGAGAGACTAAATCAAAATATCCATATCTATTCTTTTCTGGGGTTATTCTGTAAAAACAAAAATGACACGTATGATAATTAATTGTAACAAGAAACTGACAGATATGGTAACAAATTGTCATAATAAATTTTCATTTCCACCGATAAACATAGAAATTTGAAAAGAGAACTGATAAAAAGTCAACTAAAATCACTCACTAAAAAAATTTATAGTTACAATCACTCAATCTACTAAAAATTAATATTTTTAAGAAAAATTTTTTTAAATAGAATTATTAATCAATTTAATTATTTTTCTATTATTCATTCAACATTTTTCTTTTAAAAATTATTCCATTTAACTATTTAGATTCTTCCATTTATTTTCATCTCATTCACCCTTCATCTTCACTTCAATAATCATCGTGCAACTTTCTTCTACTGTTCAATATATATATATATATATATATATATATTTTAAAATTTTTCTTTTATGAATTTTAATCAAATCATTTTTTTTAAATAGATGATAAGATATGTGCCTCATTTAGCATATATATTACTATCTTACTAGGAAAACATAGCCCACATTTTCCTCCCGTAATTGTTATGTATTGAAAAAAAAAAAGTAGACACTAATTTCAGCAATTTACTTAAAAAAAACAGATTGTCTTAAGGAAACAATTTAGATTGGGTTGAATTTATTTTATTTTATGGGTTGGATTTTATTATTATTAAAAAATATTTTTCTATCTTTTTTCGATTCATTATCGGGATATCCACCATTAAAGGTAGGAATAGTTGACCCGAAATTTTTAAGTTTTTCTATATTTAAGACAATAATTAAAACTTCAGCACTTCATTAAAGGAGGATGAGCCACAACCACTCAACCACACTTCCGAGTTAAAATATTTTTCTGTTTAAGTTATGAGTATTTACTTTATATCCAAATAAAATCTTTAAAATGTATTTAGGTAATGTAATTAATTACCTTAAATGAATTACTTTATAAATGAAACTAATAATGTAACCACAAAATTATAATGTAGTTGGTAACACTATCTATGATTTATCTAATAAAAATTTTAGGAATAAATTTGAAATTCAATAAAAGGAAATCACTCTATATCTATACAATTTTTGGATCCAACAAAAACAGACTCCTCAGCCTTAATAACCTAATTAATAAGCTAAGTAAATTACAAACCTACATATTATTAGGGATTTTGAGCCCCAAATAACAATAATTGTGGTAAGAATAAAGTAAATAAAATATAATTTAAACTAAAAATAAATGTGAATTTAGAAAGTCTAAATACATAAATTAAACTAAATAAAAATCAGTCTTGATAAGCTCCATCTTCTTTTATAAGCACATATCATCTATCTAATTAATAAATTAAATTATCTAGTATGATGCACATTAGAATTCAATCAGTTTTTTTTTGTTTTCATTTAAAGCATTTGTCACAGTAGATTTGTCGATGGACCTTCAATTCCCTTCTCCGATTCTGTTGCCTTCCGATCTCTTTCTCACTCCAAAGGCCGGGGGTGGTACCTGCAAGGGCACTCCGACGATCAAGTCAGTGATGGTAATAAGAAGTGTTTAGCGTGTTTGTCTTCCCTTCTTGCGAGCACCCCGGTCTTTCTTTTATAGACCATCTCAGGTAACCGTTCTCTCTCAGGAGAAGGGGTTACTGGGCTACGTGATCTGATGCACGTATTGAGATCATGGAGACGTGTGGTCATGAGGTACGACGTGGTCGAAGCCTCCTTATCCGAGATGGGGCCACCGTGGGCTTTTTGTGTTGGGTTGGGCCTACCAACTTCTAATCGGCCCCGTAACAACATTTTTAATGACAAATTAAATTTAACACCAACGTAATTGATGTTCCTTTTAATGGAGAAATTCTAGAATATAATCATTTCGGCTTTTGCCATTGGTGCAACGCCCTTCCTAGTGATCTCTCCCCTTGGACGTATATGCCACTTGACCAAAAGATTTAATTACCTTAACAATAGTTTTTGCCACGTCACAACTTTCACCATTTTGTTTGAGCATTTAATTTTTCACAACCCGACATGGTGAATATCACTATATCTAGACCTCGACATAGAAAGGGTTTGGTTGATACTTGATAGTACAAATGTGTTCTTCATGTCTACAAATAGTCTTCTAAGACATTTTATTTCCGCTGCCATTATGATCCAATAAACATGTTAACTCGAATTCAGGAGAGTTCGAATAAGTGCTTTTGAAATGTTGGTATATAGGAACTAATATAAAAAAAGAGTAATTTAGTGTCAACACATGGTCTCTACACTATGACGTATAATTTAAAAGAGAGTGATATAGGATAACATTAGAATAAGTTTAGGTTTGTTAGGGTTATGTTTGTTAAGATTTAAATTTAGATTGTTAGCCTGATCTTAGGATTTAGTAAGTTATCTTTGTTATTGTTTTCCACATTTAAGTTTAATCAGTATTTTTCGTTCCAAATGTTTTTAAAATAGAGAAGAATAATTGGAATTTATTCTTTATTGATTGGTGAGTAAATTTCAGGATAAAATTTGTCTAAATTAACTTCATGTGTAAATTTACATGCAATAATACTTAGTGAACAATGAAAATATAATTAATCTGGTCAATGAATCTATTTGGTAACTTTCTAGCTCAAAATATATAAGCTTCATTTAAAAAGTTAATTTTTAGCAGATTGAGTGATTATGACCCAAAATTCCTATATTGACTGATTTTGACTAGTTTTTCATCGATAAATAGCATCACTAATTTATATATTAACCTCAATTATTATGTTCATTTTTATTTTTCAACCAAGCACACCAAAAGGTGCACAAGTTATTCTTAATTGATTAAAGGATAAAATTGATGATAAAATTCATCTAAACCGTATGATTTTGCACATAAATTTCAATTATATAACTTTAACCTTCAACTTTTCTCCTCAATTAAACACACTACCATACAAGGTCAGGGAAGAATATGAAAAAGGGAGAATCCCTTAGTATACATAGCATAGCCTTTGTTTTAGATCTTTTTAGAGCTTAGACTTAATTAGACAAATATATTAATAGAGGAGTACCGATAGTACATAGAATAATATCATACACCTTTTCTTCATCCTTATCATTTTGATAAAAAAGTATATGATACTATTTTATGTATCAATAGCATAATGGATATCAATATGACGTGAAACTTTACACAAAAGTGCCAAGGAAATCAGGATTCTCCCTTTTCCTTTTGAGTTCCAAAACAAATATGCAACATTAGCATTCCACATTACAAGGGTAGAATTTGTTGGTTGGAGACCATTCACTCAACTAAGGAATAAAAAAGTTGAGCCCAAATTATACAAGTCTCAAGGTTGTGGCAACTATTTACAGCTGCACATTGCTTTTTGGTGGTGGTGCATTTTCTTTTTCTGGTGAATCTGTACTCATTTCATGGATCGTTATTTCAACTTGGTCAGAGTTATCAATGTCCAAAACAGGGTTTATGATTCCTCTGTGAAGTAAGTGTGGCTTCTCTGCTGACACATTATTGGGTTCAACAGTACTACTCTTGAAATTTGCTAAAAGAGAGAGCTCGGAAACAGATTCATAAATTTTCTCCACTGACTTTGTGATTTCTTCTAGTATTGATGCAACTGTTGCAACTGGGATTATGGCCACGAGTTCTGCATCTCCCAGAGGAATTGTTTCAAGTGCAATTTTGAGATCTTTGATTGCATTTTTAGAGTTCTCAATGTGGCATTTGGCTTGAGATGGGTCTGTCATTGTTTTGATTGATGAAGATATTGATTTCAATGCCTTGCTTGATTCTGAACTCATCATTGTGCACGGTTCTTGAATTTTACACTTGAATTCCAAAGATACCTGAGAAAGCCAAAATACATTAGTTTCTAGCTAGAAGACAGAGTGCAATACTAGTATATGTTTCTATGTGGAAATTAAAGTAAGGATTCATTACTTGGATTTCAGGGTTAAGATAGGTGTTGAGAGTGTCAATCTTGTAAGCACATTCCCTAGCAAGTGCTCCAATCTTCAAGTACTGCTTCCATGGATGACTAAGACCAAAACCGCCATGTCCAGGTTCCCACCTTGCCAAATTTGCCTATGGATGATGTAGAATATACATGTGGGGTCAATGTTTGATCAATCCAAAGAAAGAAAATGTTGAATGATATACTGTACATTAATAGCCGTCATTTTCTAGTGTGTTTAGATAGATACACTATGAAAATAACGGTTATTAATGTACGGTATAGTATGTCAAAGAAAGAACAAGCTTACCAAGGACTCTTCATTTGCTTTGGAACTGAGAACACTTTTATATCCTTGGAGAGCAAAGTTATTAGATTTCTCTTTATTATCATCCTCTAAGCAATGAAAATATTCTCCTTCAAATTCTGAGAATGACATAGGCATAGGAGTCTTAGATACACATATTAACACAAAAAGAAAGCATGATAGTAACTCATTATATATGAATGGATCAAATTCATAAGTATACATATATATATATATATATATATTTACCTTGTAGGTAATTGGCAAGCTTTGCTATGTTAGAAGCAACCAAATTGTGAAGGTCTTGACCAGCCCACACAGGACAAACGAAAATAGAGATGACCATGCATGTTGCTGCACCTATTAAAATGGTTGAAAGCCTCTGATGAGCAAGCTCAAAGATCTCCTCAACCCTGTATCCGGACACAGCAACCAAACTGAATGTCAATATAAATATCACCACTCCATAGTCATATCTTGCCTTTATCTTTGGAAAAAATCTGAAAAATGTTGACCCTGCAGCTGCAAGCAAGCAAACATAGAAAACACACAAAACAATTTAAGGCTAGAAATTCATTTCAAATGAGAAATTAAACTTGGCTCACATTATTTGTTTGGGAAACAAGTTTTATATATAAGTTTCTATTTATTTATTTATTTATTTCTAATTTGTTGAAATTGTTACAAGTACCTAGAATGAAGACAAGGGCCCCAAGAATAACAGGCTCTGCTCTTTGACCGAAAGTAGTAGCTAAGTGTTGACCTCCAACACCTAAAGCACAAGCTAATAGTGTGGCACATCCTCTATTCAAGCCTTTGCTGAGAGTTGCACCTGAAAAACAGAGGAAGCAAATTAAAAAACAACAACATATTTTGATCATGCATTAATTACTTACTAGTCTTAGAATTTGGACTTAAAATTGTGTGATGTCTGAACTCACTCACTCACCTACAGTGAATTCAAAGACTACCACAACAGTGAGAACAGCCCACATTCCAGTGACACCAAAGCCATCATAAAGAGGCCTAGAGTAATAAAACAGTGACACCAATGTGAGAGCAAGTCCCACTTTGAGTGAGTGAATCACTCTTCTGGGGTCATCTTGTCCTGTTTTCTTTATACTCCTTGTCACATTCACAACCTTGGACTTTGATTCACTAGGCAATGCTTTGAGGCATTTACTCAAGCGACCCAAATATCCGGCATTCTTAGCTTCTGTTGCTGTTGACTCATTATCCATTTTGCTAGCTATAGATAGTATAATGCAAATTGCAGAGTACAAACAAGTTTGCCACAATTGCCACCCTCAATTGGAACAAAATAGCCAATATTCAATAGTGCTAGCAAGGCTGAGGGAAAATAGTGCCTTTGGAGACTCATATTTATAGGAACAAGAACATAGCTTTATCTAAGAATTGAATTTTATTTTATTTTATTTTTCAATACAAGACAAATGTGTTGCAGTCTTTTTGTTGAAAGATCAGAGCAATTATGCTATTAATAATCAAGTACAAAGTGCCCATAATCTTTAAAAGTTTCAGGAAGTCATATCACACTAAACCAAATTAACATGTACCAAAATATAGAGAGAGAGAGAGAGAAGGGAAAGGATATATACCTTGAGCTAGGAATAGTTTAATTGGGAAAGCACATTAACCAAAGTTAATTTACTAGCTAGTATTCCTGCATAAGAAAGTTAAATTTATTTGGACCAGTATAACTAGCTACCACTTCTACTTTAGTCACTGTCACTCTTAATCGCTGTATCCCACCTTCTTCTATTTTATTCTTTTTGTTGCGGGTAAACTATATTTATATTATATTAAATCGATCAATTTCAATATATGCACTTTTAAATTTCAATAGAAAGTGGAAAAATTACGAAGCAGGTATAATCCAGCAATTTGCAGAAACCATTTTTTTAAAAAGGAAGATTAAATACTCTCTTAGTTAAAGAATTGGACTAAACGCTAGGCCTTAAATAGAGAATTGAGATAATATTTTTTTTCTTGAAGGAAAGCAAAAGAAAACAAAATGGGATTCTGGCAATTTTAGCCTTTAGTGGCTACAAAAAATCATGTTGGTCAATGGCTTAAACTTTATAAGCAGACTTTAATTTCATTCTGACACGAGGACCTCATGTTTATAAGCGCAACAATTGCTCCACCTTACTTACAAATATAATTAATTTGAACATAAATAGTACATCAATATATAAGTTGGTGAAGGCATGCATGAAATAAAAATGTATATGGCAAGAATGGCCTCACTTAGTCAGATCACTTAAAAGAAAGTCGCTGCTAATTAAAAATTATGCTTCATATGTCCAACCATAGAGACCACACAGAGAAGAAAATGATATTATTAGTAACCATGAGTAGTGCATTGGCACACAAAGCATCAATAAGGTCAATTAAAGTCATAAATTTAAAATGTAACCAAAAAATGAATTTAAATCGTTGTATTTTTTAGTCTTAGCCAAAAACAAAAATCAATATAATAAAGAGAAGGGATGAATCAATTAAATGATATATAATTAAAAAAGGTGACATACACACGGAATATAAGCACAACAAGTTATTAAACATTTGATAATGACCACTCCACATTAACTTTTCATTTGAGAACTGAAAGTGAGAACATAAAGAAAGAGAAGTAGTTTGAATTATCTTTCACTAAACTAGGAATCTTTTCTTCCAATTTATGGACTTCATTATCCGAATAAGCTGCTGATAATTGTTTAGCTAGCCATGTGTGCTGAATCAGTGGCACTGTCACCAGCCACTAGTGAGTAGGATATGACTCGAGCCTACCTATTATTCTTTCACTCTATTTTTCTTTTATTAGTTTTTTTTCTTTTTCTTTCTAGAGTACCTCCTTAGACGATAAATAAGAAAATAATCTGTCAGCTAATAATAGAAATTTT
The DNA here is from genome assembly GCA_013621005.1 of Aeschynomene evenia. Lineage (NCBI taxonomy): Eukaryota > Viridiplantae > Streptophyta > Magnoliopsida > Fabales > Fabaceae > Aeschynomene > Aeschynomene evenia. The sequence continues at coordinate 3,371,507 of CM024268.1, forward strand.
TTTAAAAAATGACAAACATGATAAGTAATTTTTAATGATTTATTATATTTATTAATTTTGATTTGCTGACAATGTAAAACATCTTTATATTATTAATTAGTATATAAATTAAATTATTAATTAACATGCATGTTTATATATTTTAAAGCTTGATTCTTTATTACCTGGTTTGGAAGATGAAAATGGCAATGGCTATTTTTATGATAAGAGTGTATTGTTGATGTTAAAGAAATTTCACGTTAATCATCCACTTGAGAACTACAAGCTAACGTCAATATATATATTTTTCCAAATTCAATTCAATATCTCATTTATACTCACACAAGATCATTGACGTGTGATAAACTTGCTTAATTATAAAGAAGAATATATACTTTATGCTTGATTATAAGAGGGGGAATATTCAGAAACAGAAGCAGTAAAGCTAGAAATTAAAGTGCTATAGTATAGTGAGTGCTCCAAATTCGTCGAATATAATTCTTTTTTATTTTAGCACCATGGTTTCTCATCTTTTCAGATATAATACACTTCATTTATATACGTTATAGTTATGGAAATCACCGAATGGTCTCAATTTCACATAGCGAAGGAAAAATTCTTATTAGCTTTATTTATCTTGATTTTGACTGATAAACAACATAAGGCGATTATTTTTCACATTTTTATAAGTAACAACTTGCATTGAATATGTATTATGTCAAGTCAAACTTCATTTATTTGTTATTAGATAATAAGATGGGGAGGGTATAGTTTTATACTTTTATGGATTTAATTAGAATACATTATATAAGTATGTAAAAAAAATTGACCTAACTAAAATTAAACTCGATAAAGTCATATTTAGTATTGTACTGTATAAATATATAACTAATTAATTAATGATACAGTAATGTCACGCAGAAGCACCTGAGAAAAATTATATTTTCATGTGATAGATCCCCACCGAAAGTTCCATAGCTTAAAAATAAATAAATATATATATATATATATATATATATATATATGAGTCTGAGTGGTTCATAATCATAATGGAGCTTTTGTGTAACTTTGCGTTGCCTATAAATAAAAATTTCAGACATTTTCCTTATTTTATCAGATGGAGCGACAAAAAAGCTAAGGTGCTGCTCCTTCCATTACGCAAATTAAATTTGAATACTGCAAGAAAACCAAACATAAATTCAGAACGTCATTATCTTCAAAACCGTTGGCTGCCATAGTGGAATTAATGTATACAACCTGGTTTTCAGCCAATAGCTAGTGCCTTGTAATTAAATCCTATACCTCATACGGTTATTTAATTTGGTGAATGCATTATGAGTCCACATGTTATTTTATGTATCATGAGTATAGATAACATTTTTAGCTTAGTTTCTGCCATCAAAACTTTATGGGCAAAAGCCTCCATATTTCCTGATGAACTGTTATTCCTTTGATTATGATAATACTGGTACTGCTAATGAAATATATATGCTTGAAAGAAAACAGGGGAAAATTAAATTAAACCAAAATTTAGATGAGAAAAGCAACTTTTCTAAAATATATATTCTCCGTTGAGAAAAACATGTAAGCATATATTTGTTTTTACAAAGTCATAGTTAAAATTACCATAATGATAGTTAGTTATCCAAAACTAATGAATTTTTAACTGTATGTACATATATCCAAGTACAGTATGATACCTTGCTTGTTAGGCTGTGGGTAGACCAGAAATAATATTTATACAACATTTATCTACACAAAAATATTTGTTGTTTTTGGTCATAGAATTAGTCTCATCTTAAAAGATCCAATCAATAACTGGGCCTTAAATGAAGCCCACAGCTGAGACCCATCCAGTTAATGTATACTAATTTCTTTGTAGCTGCCAATCCTATGTGGATGGTTAAGCGCTAGCCCCACAAAAAATTTGGGGCCCAATGGCTCACAAATCATTTCTTTGGGGTCGTAATGAACCCATAGAAGTTTCAGACACACAAAAAAAAAGTGAGAGCAGTTTCATTATGGGTCTAAGTATTTAGCTAATAATGAGATGTAGCATAGTGGTTGTTCATAAATCAACTTGGGTTGGTCAAGTGGTTAGCTCACTTGTCCGATTACGCAAGGGTCAGGAGTTCGATCCCCGTCTTATGTATGCAGCAACCATTGGCCAGCAACAAACCCTTAAATGGAGCTCAGATCCGTGACGGATTAGTCCTTAGTCTTTCCGACTGGAGGATACAGTACGAAGCCAAAAAATAATAGTGGTTGTTCATATTTACTCATGGAAATGGAGCACATTTTGTGGCGGATGATAGGCATTAAATCCGGCACAAAATGTGTCTTCACTTTTGGGTAAATCCCATTATAAACTGAATTTTCCAGCAATACCTTGAGTACATGGTAGGTCACATGCCCAAGCAATGTGTGCCATAAATCAATCAGTTATATGTTTCAGAGTCGAAGTAAGTTGTTTAGCTTGTTGATTGATCATCGTATCCCTATGAAAAAGACAGTTACTCATTCTTGATGATTAGTTTTAAGTACCATGTAGCATGTGCATGTTTGTCTTAACAAAAAGAGAGAAAGAATCAAAGAAAGGCCTTCCAATCTCCAACCTTTATTCTGTGACATGCAATGCATTATTTCCAAAGTGTGACCTGTAAAATTACAAATAAAGATTCTCCATAAAAATTTTCACATCGCTTTTAACCCTTAACCAAAAACAGAACACCCTTTACACATTAGTTTTAATTTTATTACACAATAATAAAACTAACTAACTAACTATCTACACCAACTAATTAACTGAAAGGGTTATTGAAAAACCTGAAATAATAAAATATTATTATTGTGTGATAAAATTTTCCCTAATGATGATTTTTTTTTTGTGTGTGTGTGACTAATTAAGAGGAGAGATGGGGAGACAAATAAATAATAAATTTGTGAGTTCAGAAAGATGTGGTGTCTGTGTTGTGAGGTAGCAAAGCCGGAATTGGGAAATGATGCATGTGTTTGGAGCAGAGGGTTATGGGGTGAAGACATGTAGGATACCACTACCCTAAAATGTGGGAATCTCATCATTGAACAATGCAATGAAATCCCCTTTTTAGCGGGAGCATTAGAGGACCCCTATCCCCTCCCCATTATTGTTTCAGAATTCACCAAGTTGACTCATCACTCATGCCTCAATTCTCACGCATAAGTTAATTAAAGTTTGTAATATAATATAAATACGTCCAACGAGTATCCAATATGTATTATACATAAGACGTAATATGTGTTATATACACGTGTGCTATATATATAGCACATAGCATATGTTAAATGCTAGTTGAATGTATTTCTGTTGTACAATAAATAATATTAAATTAAAGGCTACCATTCCCTCTAGGCTCTAGATACATAGATAGATAGATAAATAAAATAACCAAATTAAAGCACATACACCAAAAAGGAGAACAAAGAAAACAGATAATAATGCATATATACTTTCTCGGTTTCTCCCTCAAGAATATAATCCAATCCCTCCGGTTTGATCAAATTCTCTTTGAGCTTCCAATTTTAAATTTGTTTTTCAGGAATTTATAGAATCTATTCGAATATTTAATACTTAGAAGCTAGCGTTGAATATAAACAAACTTTAGGAGGAAAAATACATACATAATAGGAATGAACTTTAGGAAATGATTATTAATCTTCATAACCAGCCAGCGGCCAAAAGGAGTAACATGACCCCTATTCTAAATATATAAATATATACATTGACTTGATTATATATATAAGTACAACATTGCGTAATGCTTATAAGGCAATAATAATAGGAACCATCAAATTACTTGGATCGGAGTTGTCCATACTTTCCTAGGCACCAAACACTTCAAACTTTAATTTATTCTTCATGAAATATGCTACAAAAACCATTGAATCAAATATAAACACAAAAGTAAAAAAGAGCAAACTCAATTTTAATATTGATATATTTGGGAATTCCCCACAACAATTCGGGTAGCGACTGATGAACCCTGTTTCAGTGAGATTCAAAAGCCTTTGTTTTTCTCCTTTTTCTTTTCCACTTTAACGCTTAAATTTTTTTTATTTTTTTATTTTTGCTAGTGACATAAAGTATGTTACTGACGTATCTTTCATGGACCGCTTACTAACCTATAAAGCTATAATTAATCCTCAGCTATTATACTAATAATAATTATATAATTTACTTGAAAATGATGCTAGTGCTATCTGTCTTTTCACTAAGAAAAGCATTTTAATCTCTTACCAAGTTGCTCCTTGAGATAGGATAGATAGATAGATAACATCTACCACGTCACCATCTAATCCTTTTATAACTTGACAATAAATAATTCTTGCTTTTTTGTCTTTTTCAGAGATTAAAAACTTGGGATAATATATATATATGTATGTGTGGAAAGAAATCAACGAAAACATACATACCTAGCTAAGCTGCCTTGAAAGTATTTATTTTTGCATCAATCAAGAATAGTTGGGCAAGTGTCATTCTTTCTTTTGTAATCTTTTCTTTGAAAAAATCTTTGCCGATCCCTTTTGGTGATTAAATTCACAGCTTTCAGAGTGACAGACATATACATTTAACTCATCAAAGGGCGGCATCCTCCAAAAGACGAGGGTGTGGGGTTTCCATTAATAAAATTAAATAAATAAATAAAAATGTCACTGTTAGGAGTAGAAAGAAAAGAACATGTCCTTATCTTATCGAACATAAAAGAAAGGTCAAAGTGTCAAACAGAGAGTGGCCTTTCGGGAGAGCCTAATTCGATACCGTCCCGCGGGTGCAAATTCGCCACGTTTCTTACCATGTAACAACAATAAATGATATCTAACAAATACAATATATTATTCATATCATATGATATATATTTTATTTCCACATTAATTATTTTCCATCACTTTGTCTCGTTTTGATTTTTCTTTCTGTAATAATAATAATAATAACAATTGTCAGAATATTTATTTTCTTTTTTCATCAAAAATGTGTAAACTAATACTAATAATATTTGTGCAAATAACATAAAACCAAAAAAAAAAAAAAAAAAAAATTGTTAACAAGGTATGCCCTGAGATTATTATTTCAAAATCAAATACATGTGTTTCAGACACAAGAGTGGAAATTCATTAATTGAGGCAGGGCCCACTATTTGCTAGATAACATATAGCTGTGGGAAAGCCCAACGACTTACAGCGAGGAAGTAACACGATGAGTTCCAAATGATAGTATATTTTAAATACCGTTCGTATTTGCACAATAAAAAAAATAAGTTATAATCAATTCATATAAAGATTTTGAGTGAAAAATATTTCTAAGAAAGCTAAGGCGGAGTATGTATTTGTACTCCGCAAATACATAATAAACTCATGTGCTATATTGCTATCAATCCCAGCCCACTAATTAAAATCGATTCAACTCAAAATTAATCATCAGCCACGTGTCCAGCCCATCAACAAATCCCCAAATAATCATCTTCTTCAATTCATTTCGTTCTTTATCATTTTTTTATCTCTTCACAGCTTTTTGCTCATTTTTTATTTTTTCAATTCTCTACGTATACAAATCACACAATCTCATCATCTGCAGCTTCATTTTTTATTTCTCATTTCATGATTTCTTTCTTTTTTTTCCTAGTTCTCATTTCATTTCAGTTCTTATTTCCATTCTTTTTTTTTTTCACAAACTCCATTTTACTGCAATGGATGAAACTTCAATGGGGGAAACTTCAATGGAGGAAAATGTTGATTTCTTTTATCAGATTGTTAGCGAAAAAATGATTGAGGTATTCGATTTTATTTTTTATTTTTATCAGTTTCGTATTGTAGACTGATTTCTTATACTCTGAAACAGTGTTACGCTTGCTCACATAAAATGAAGTTTTTGCTCACATATTTTCTTCTTTCTACTCACATTATCACCTATACTTTGCTCACACAATATTTTCTGACACAGGTCCATAATTTCTGTTCAATTCAAAAGGGAGAATATCCACAGAAGGGCACGCGATTAATTTCAAATGCTGATGCAAAATTATTTTATTCCAACTACACAAAGAAAGATGAATTTTCTTCTAGAATACGTTCCTCCAAGAAATATGTTGATGGAGTCGTTAAACAAAAAACATATACATGTCGTAGAGAGGATACAAGGAGTTCTGTTGACGCCACTCTAGAGAAGAACAAGCTCATATTAGCAACCAATTGCAAGGCAAGGATGATGGTCAGACTTGACAGAGATTGTTCGTAGGTTGTTACAACTTTGGAGTTGGATCACACGTGTGAGTTGTCTGAAGAGAAGGTCAAATTCTTCAAGGAAAATCGACACTTGGGCATGCATATGCAAAGCAAGTTATTGACATAAATAATGAAATAGGGGTAAGGTCAAATAAAACATTTCAAACTCTGGATCATGAATTTGGTGGTTACTCTGAATATAATTGTCATTTATTGAGAAGGATGTTCGTAATTATGTCAATAGGAACTTACGTAAAATGTCATTTTTTCTCCACACTCACACTCATTATAAATTATGTAAAATGTATAAATAAATTTTCATTATAATGTGAGCAGTGTTTGTATAGTATGTGAGCAAACATGCATCATACTATAAGCAAATTATGTAAAAATGTGAGCAAACATGTATGTTATAGTGAGTAACTTGTGTGAAATGTATGAGCAAACTTCCAATAAATTGTAAGCAATTTTTGTGAAATATGTGAGCAAACATTCATTATATTGTGAGCAATTTATGTAGCGAGTAAAAAATATGTTAAAGTGTGATTGTTTTCTCAATATTTGCGAGCAATTTATTTTATATTGTAAGCAATATGTGCTATTTTTATGATTGTGAATGAAACTTGTCAGCAAGTTATGTAAAATGAATGAAAATATTTTCACAATACTGTGAGTAACGTTTGTAAAATGTGTGAGCAACGTAAATCATAATGTGAGCAAGTTATTCAAAAAATGTGAATAAACATGTATGTTGCTGTGAGTAACTTGTGTGAAGTTTATGTGCAAACTTGTAATAAATAGTGAGGAAATATTCATTATATTGTGAGTAACGATGTGTTAATATATGAGCAATATTGTGATTGAAATTGCATTATATTATGATAAAACAAAAATTGAATTGTAAAATTGTGAATATTTTATGTAAATTGTGTGACCAATTTGTGTTATATTATGAGTAATTTGTTATTTGGTGCTTCAACAACCTCATCATCATAACAGTTAAAATTTATAGAAGAAGCATTAACGAGACGGTGATCAAAGAAATTCTTTGATATATCCATTGAAGTAGTCATTCATATTTTTTTTAAGAGAATTAAGAAATTTAAATAAATTAAAAAAATAATCAAAGGATTCTACATAAAATAAAAAATAATTTTGATGAAAAAAATTACAAATTTAGTTATAAAAAATTAATTGAAGATTTCTATAAAAAAAATAATTTTGATAGAAAATTAAATAAATAAAATAATTTTAAAAAAATAAGAAGAATAAGAAGTAGTAATATAATTAAAAAGAAGTACAAGAAAGAGGGAAAGAAGTAGTAGTACAAAGAATAAAAAAAATGAAGGAGCACTTCATAGCGATTTAAAAATTGAGAAAGAGAAGAAGGAGGAGAAAAAGAGGAGGAGTACATATGAGAGTAAGTATTCTTGAAGTACATAGAGCATTACTCAAAATATTTCAGTCTACTGGAAACTAATTTTTTAGAGATAATTTTTTTTTGGTTAAAGGTTGTCCAATGGGTTCATTGACAGGTTTTGCGGGTTATCCATTGTTCATCAAATATATTTCAATTTTAAATATGATAGTATATTTTAAATTAATAATATAATATAGTAAAATATATTTATATTTTGTTAATTTTAAGATTTTTTAATAATTATTTAAAAGCTTATAAAAACTCAAAATAGATAAATAAAAAATGGACGAAATATATGATAAAAAATTATTCAAATTGATCTTTATATTATGTTACTGTATGTTTGTTGATATGATTAGAAATTTCAACAACTTAATTATTGTGGCCTTGATTGTATTAATATAATAATAATTACCTACTTATTACCCGTTTGAAACACCCATCGCATTGATAACTTAACTTTTTCTTTGTGTTGTTACAAATTCATATGTTGTAGTCAATTCTTTCTGTTTTAAGCAACAACAAACAAATTTTACTTACTACTGTAATATGCTAGCTCATCGATGAGCCCATTAGAAATTTCCATATATATAATTAATCTTTATCCAATTGCGGGATTAAGAAATTAATCTTTAGTCTACATATATACATGTCCATGGATAAACTGAATATTAAATTCATGTAATCCAAATTGATGGGAACAGTTTGGTTTTTCTCCTTTTGATTAAAAAATTAAGAGAAAGGATGATTGTCAACATAGAGACCTTTGTCATGAGCCATATTATAGGAGATCTCTCCACACCACCTATGCGAACATTTTATAAGATATTCTGAGAATTAAATTATTGGATTCTACCATATTTCTCGAGTATCAAATTCATATATATATAAAACACTACGTGGGCAGTGCAGTGCCAACAGTGGGAAGCAATTGTATCATTAAATCAATAATGAATAGCATAAGCTGTAAATGGAAATTGAAAGGAGGTTGGTCAATAAATTAGCTAGAGAGACAGGGTAGGGTTTTAAAGGTTGGAACCGTGGCTGGCATAGTAGCCCTGCCCCTGTCCCAAGTGTTGTGTAACGAATTTTGGTGGGTGCTAGCTATTATAGCTAATCAATTGGGAAGGTATATATACCACAAATTAAAAGATGGAAGGGGCAATTCAAAACAAAAATTAAAGGAAGAAGCTAATTAAGAATCATCACATGGTAAGAGCTACTAGCTTAGCTGGCTCGTGGCCTTCTACCAAACAAACACACAAACACAAATTGGAAAGGATATGTATAGGTGCGTGCGTGAGCCTGCTTGGTGGTCCATTATGTGTCCGCATAGCTCTCCAGGGTACCCCAACTACGTGAATCCTGTGCCTTATATATATGCTCACTCTAATGTGATTCACTTTTTCCCTCTCTGCTTTCTAGAATACACTACATTGTGTATGTAATGGGTCTAGGTAGGATTATTTTGGAATAGGATGACCTCTACTTTAATGTTTTATGTTGGGGAGTTTAAGTGTGAGAAATTAGCCTGGGTGTTGAACCCTCTTCATATAGGCAGATGCTCATTTAGATATTTAATGTTGATGGTTGTACTCACCCGAAATACAACATAATGTCTAATGTGTTAATTAAGCCAAACTTTTAGGGTTAAGTGGCTAGCACTTGGAAGGTGGGTGAAGCACTATTGCCTGAATACAGGCCTACTCCACTGCATTACTCCATGATGACCTCTATATCAATTCAATAATGTGTTTTTATAACATAAATACATTTAACTAGTATCAATATATGTTATGCATAATGTGTACCATACATAATATGTGTCATATGTATAACACATATTACATATGACAAACATTACATATAAGTATGACTATCACATTGGATACTAGTTAAATACAATAATTATTACTCATATCAATTATGGTTATGATGATATTCACTTGGTGTGATCAGAGTAGTATATATACATGGACAAGAAAATCCGAGGTTGTTGAGGTCTTCTTCTAGAAAAACAACCTTACGGTGTTTTTGTTAGTTAAGAGCTACTATGTACTACTGCACAACGATCCACATCATCATTGATCATTCAGGTAAAGTTTATCCTTCAAAAGGATGATGAAAAAGATACTTCATTGAAGGGAAAGATAGTCGTGGCTAAACGAGTAGTTAAGAATACCCTCCTAAATTAGTATATTTACTTTCTTGTTACGATATAAGATTTGGACCATCCATCCCCATGAAATTGTGACGATTTGTTCTTGTCGCATAAGTCTATATATTACCCTAAACTCTAAACCTGTATTATAATTTGACATATTGGAATAAATTTTCAAAATTGTAGTTGACCACTATCATTTTAAGATAACCTACAATTCTATCAAAATCAAAATAAAAATAAAAATGTCATTATGGTCCATCCATTTTCATAAAATCAAATGCATTACTCATTATTCTAAATCAGAAATAATCCGATCAATTGTTAATTTGATTATCTTCTAAGTTCTAAAGTTAAGCATTATTTCCGTCTTTTTTTTCTTATCAAATTATCTACAACTTGATATTTTTTTCAAATTATGCTTATGCTTGCTTAGTCGTACGAAAATAAAAATAAAATCTTTTTAAACCGTGATAAAAAGGTTAAGTATGGAAAACTATTTATTATCAGAAAATAAAGTATGTACACTTTAGTCTAGAGTAGTAAAACATGTAATAAAAATATGAAAAGTCTTAAATAATTGAAATAAAATGACAGAGACACCCCCGGCCAGGCCGCAACGCGCCGCATAGCTCATCACACGCGCATGACGTTCACGTGAGCTCACCACACTCCTCCTTTGTCCCTACAAAACAACGTTTGGATTTTTGTCGTGTTTAGACACTGCGTATGCCTTACGTCACTGTCCAATCCTCTCCTTACACGCCATCCCACAAACCAATTAATCCTCTACGCACGCACGCACCTTATGCCTGTCCTCATGTACACATCACTGCCGTCCAATTTGCCGACAATTGCTTCCAAAACAAACGTGCGGGTACGATCGCTGCGAATTCTAAAACAAAAATAAATCCAACAATTAGAGAGATAAAGGGTGACGTATTCCCCCAAAATAGAAATGCAGTGCAAAGACAAAGAGTACAATAATTCCGAAAAGCATTTTCTGTTATCGCCAAGAACAAAAGAAAAGGAAAATTGGAAAGAAAAAAAAAAGAGAGGAGGGGCAGTTAGGGAGGAGCAATAAGAAAAGGACACGTGTCGAGAGGAAGAAACCGACAAGGAGAGAGGTCGTAGGTCGTAGATGGTATTATCCCGCATTAAAGAGAGAAAAAAAAAAAAGAAAAAGGGAGTTGCCGAGAGAGGTAGCTCTCTTTGTGATTGGTTGCTTTCTTGACCTTGGCGCACACGTGGGACCCTCCTATTCGTGGCATTACACGCTTAAAATTTAAAAAAAGGGGATACAAGTGGGACCCCCACAAAGCAAGAAACAAAGACCGAATCTTCGTTAAAGCGATTAGGAGGTGGTAGATAGGGATGAGCCTTGTGGGGTTGACGCGTGTACAGTGGGATTGGGACCGTGACCCTTCTTGTGGTCGGAGCCACCTCTATTAATTAATTTGTTTGCTAAATAACAAGTGATGATAAATAGAGTTTTAATTTATCTAAGACTCATATCATAAAGCATGAATGTATGAATGAGATTTTCTTTCATTAAGCTTTATTTATATTCTGTTTACAGAATTGCATTCACTGTGTAGTTTAGGTATGTGAGATTTTTCTCATTGAAAATAGAGAAAACTATATTTATAAAAATAATGTTATGTGTACAACAGAAATACGTCAAACAAATATCCAACATGTGCTATATATGATATTGATATGGAATGTGTGTTATACGTACGTATCTATACAAATAGCACACATCCATATCATATATAGCACATATTGGATATTTGTTGAACGTATTTATGTTGTACGGCAAAATTTATACATACACATTATACTTACACTCATTTTTCTTTCTTTAGATATTAATGTTACCTCATTTAAATAGTTAAGTTCATAATATTCATCATTACATTTGAAAAGTATTACATATTTTCATATATTTGTACGTACATTCTCCCGGCTCCTCATGTGCATAACCCTAGCTATCCGTTTAACATTTTTTTTTTAAGGTTAATTTTTCCTAAGCTTGCTCGTATGTCTAATGTGTTCCCTTATGTTCTTTTTATTTTCACTATCAAAAGTATTGTCAAGGTGTTAAGAAAAAAGCACGCCACTACATCAGCCATAAAACTCTCTATATTCACTTCAGTATCAAAATATATCAGCAAACAGATTAATGTTAAAAAGTCCAGGATAATTTTTTTTATATATAATAATGCTAAGTGGACAATGAAAAACCAGTCAATACAGTCAATGAGCCTATATTAGCTTTGAGTTTGGCTCAAATAATCATTGAGATTGTAATGAGTTGAGTAATTATAGCCCAAAATTTCATTTATTGGCTGGTTTGACTGATTTTTTATTGTTCATTTAGCACCACTCATTTTTTTTAACACAAATACTTGTGGCACAACAAAAAACCAGCCAAAACAGCCAACAAAGTTTATTTAACACTTATGGCCCAAATAACATTTTTTATCATGAGTATATTTTTAATGCACAGGATGATTGTGACCTAAATTCTTATTGGCTGTTTTGGCTGATTTTTTGTTGTGCCTCTAGCCATATTTTTTTAAAGGGTTTTGCTATCAAGTGCCCTTAGGGCGAGGGCACTTGTTAAGAATACTACAAATAGTAAGTTTTAAAAAAATTTAAAATATTAAAGGTGAGTCCATTGCATAGAAAAAATAAAAATGAGTATTTCCAAGATAAAACCTTCCTATTTTGTTAGCAAAACCTTTTTTCAAATGGCAAAACATGGCATCGTTGGTATCTTTAAGCTATATGTGAAGTCATATTATGTATTGTTAAAGTGAACTCTTACTCTATTAACGCTTGATTGTTCAAGATGATACCTTAATCTCTTAATTAACAATCTCAAATTAATTTTAAAATTGTGAATGTAAAAAATTCGTTGATATTCGGTCATGATTTTAATTATTTCCCTCTCGTATTCACTCTTCATTGCTAGTCTTACTGCTTATAAAGAAAAGGAGAAGAGCATGAAACGAGAAAAACGGAATTTGTTACAATAATTATTACATGGCTAACTTTGTGCATATGGCTTGGTTACACCATTCTCTTTTTTTTTTAGATTGTTTACACAATGCCTTCCTTACTCTTTGACCACATGAAATAATTATTTGACTGCATATATTACTTTAATTTTCACTACACATATATACGGTTCAAACAAAACTATATAAACTATATTCTATACCAAAAAAACACGAAATAATATAAATAATGTGTCAAAGTTTCATACAAATTAAAAATGTGTTGATGGCCCTCCTAAATCAGGTGTTCTTTTATTAGCTAATGATTACACCATGCTAATTTTTCTTTGAAAATTGCATTTCTCACACTAAGGAACTCTCGCCAAATGTGATGCAAACTACTGAAGGAATTTACTAGTTAGCAGACAATAATAGGAACCCCCCAAAATAAAGCACAAAAGCAAATAGGAGCATTTTTTTTAAAAAAAAAGTAAGCACATAAGCACGCCTGCCGCGTTGAAAGTCAAGTTCATTACTTCATTTTCCGAAACAAGATTAACCATGTCTTTAGTTTTTCATTTGTGAAGACCAATAAAACAAAGCCTTTAGTCATTACTCCAATTTGGTGTATGCAACGATGGATTTGAAGGCCAACAAGTATATTTATTTATTGAGTTTTGACTGACAATTGCTCTAAAAATACCTGTTAAAAAAAAGAAAACAAAATTTTAATAATGAAAATATATATTTTTATGTTTTTTTAATAGACTCATTATAAATTTATTTTGTTAATTTATTATTTTAAGTATTTTTTACAAGTGCGAGACACTTGTTAATAAAATAATTATTTATTAATAAATAATACTATTTGAACGTAAATAATTTTTAAATATCTTATTCATAAAATATGTGTGTTTGACTATTTTATTGTTTATTTTTTTCAATATATTATTTCATCATCATTTTTCTTCACTATTTTTTATTTATGTATATAACGAAATGGGTTGGATGTAAATTATGAAATTCCTTTATTTATTGTAGTCGAAGCTAAGCTTCAAACGAAAGCAAGTCACATGCACTAGGAAAGGCAAGATAAGCGGAAGCTGTCCAATACTTGCACTCTTCTAATAAGTTTCAATCGGTCAAGGGTCCCGCTTTTGAGTGAGTAAATATAATATAATGTCAAATTTTGAAATTCTGTTTTTATCGAACAGTTAATGTTTCCATCAAAATTCATAGCAATTACTAGTATCTTGCAGAAATTAAAAAAGGATGAGAAATTCTACGAAAAGAAAATTATTGGATCTATATAGTGCCCATTCGCTTAAATAAAGCGATAGAAATAATACAATGCAGTTGCACTTGCACATACAAATATGCCACACACATGTGTAACTACATAATTGTTTGGTATATATACACTTAGTTTAGTGCAATAGAAAAATATAGTTTCACATACATGAGTGCATGTCCTAAGCCAACTTGGCAACAGTTCAAAATTTACATATATTTTCTGATTGATTAGGTTCTTTATTTATTCTTTTAATTTGTTTGATAAGCAAATACTCCCTTTCTGCACATTTTTTTTTATACTTGTTCATGTAAGAATTTAAGATAAATTAAACTTTATTATTTTATTTTTATCTTATTCTCATTTAATATTTTATTTTTACTAAGTATATATATTTCATTTTTGATAAACACAATAGTCAAAAGAGGTAATATAGTAAAATAATTGTACATTTTGTTAATTTTAAAATTTTATCAATTATTATCTAAATTATTATACGTATTTAAAATTTGACAAATAAATAAAAATGGAGGGAGTAGTTTTTTTAATATATTGTACTGATAAACAATACAATGGCTTCCAATTCCTTGAATATAATGATGAGATTTGACTATTTAGTGTTCTTGAGTATAGATAATTATTGAATCCGTGTGGGAATTTCAACTTCTAGTTTTTTTTCCCCCTTGTCTTTCATAAATGGTACTATAACCTTATTCAATCATTTAAGAATAGATCAACAGGCTAGAGTATTCTCTTTATTTAATTTTAGATGAGCTGAATAAAAAAAAAGATGAGTTGAATCAATTGGGTACGTACTACTCCCGTTAACATCGCAGACAGTTAACTCTTACAATAAAAGAAACTAGTTGAACGTGGAAGATGCGACAACCTTTTTTTCAAAAATAATATTATTGTTATTAGTATTATCATCATTATATGTATGTGAACTTTATCTGTAATGTTAGTGGCTCTAATTTATTGATGGGGTAGTGTGTAGGTGTGTGTTTGGATTGGCGTTTACCTAACTGGAGTTTAGCCCAGCTTGATTTTATAGAATTGATTTTGAGTAAAAGTGAGTTTGTGTCAACGTGATTTATGTTTGGCAAATGCATATGAAAATTGATTATGAAAGAATGAATATTGTTTGGTTATTGTTAGCCAAAATCACTTTTAGATGAATAATTACTAAAAAGGACATCATATTAAATTATATTTTGATTATTATTTTGATATTTTATTTATATTTTTATTTATAATATATTTAAATCAACTTTATTATTCAACTTATCACAAAAATAAATAATAATTAATGATGAAAATAAAAATCTTATAAATAATATAATTGATATTATAAATTGGAAATGACAAAATATAAAATAAAATGAGATACAACATTGAGTTTTTCATGTAAAAAGTAAATGAGTTTTTAAAATTAAATTACAATACCATAATAAAGTGAACTTAGGATAATTTAGAGATATTATACAAATATAAAAATAAATACTCGTTTAATTATCAATAATATTTAAATCTTCATATTGACTAAATTTACAATATGTGTTCATATCCCATGCCGCTTTAGGCTTTTAAAATACATTGTTACTCATTTTTCTATTAAAAAAATATATTACATCTTTTAAATATATAATTACTAAATTTAATTCATATTATTTCTTCATAAAACTATGTCATGATACCATAAATAAATTATATTCACAATATCATATTCATCTAATAATGCAGTAGTTGAACCATTATTTTATAAACAACAATAATTTACTAATTACAATTTTCTTAATAATTTTAATCCCCAAGTTAAAACCAGAGAGGGCTTGTGGGAGAATTACACATAGTCAAAAGCAATATTTTCAATGAATTGTGAAACCGCCACATGCCCTTTTTTTTGCATCTCAAATGCTATGAAGCCACACACCTACCCTCCATATCCTTTGTCACCATTCCCTTAATTCACACACACACACTCTTCTGTTTCTATTTTGATGTTGCTTCAAACTTTTTTTATTTACTTTTCATTATATAAATACAAAGAAAATTCTCATATTTATCTAAATGATATATATATACCTATAGTGAATGTGTGTAATAGAAAATAGAGCAAGAACAGAGCATGGCAGCAAGAACAGAGCACGCCGTCCATGAATCTGAGGACAATGAAGGAAGTGGTGACGGCGGCTGCAAGGGACGAAGTGGCGGCGGTGGCTGTGAAGGACGGTGAAGGAAGTGGTGGTGGCGGGTGCCTGTGAGGTAAGTCTCCTATGAGAAGGTTGAAGAAGCTAAGTGAGAGTCATTGTGATTCTGGGCTGTTTTCTTGCCAAGTTTGAAGGGTATCCAAGGTAGTTAAAAAAATAAATGAAATAATTAAATTTTGCAACCTTTGAAATTGAACGCAAAAGTGATAAAGAGGAGCGTTCATCAAACGGAAGTTTATAAGGTAAACGTGAATCACGTTTTAAAGGGCAAAATTACCCAAACAACAAAGCTCACCTTTCAAGAAAATGAAAGCTCGTTCATCAGCTCCAAACGGAAATCCAAACATGCTCTAGGTTTTTGAGATACATACATTGATATAAAAATACCCTAACATCATCAAACTAACAATGTACCTAACTAACTTAACCACCACTACCGTAGCTAAACTGTTAAGGTAATACTAACCACAAATCTTATCACTTACTTTTACAAAACTACACAGCATTCAAATATTTGTTATTTCAAATATTAAAAACTTCTATTGCGAATTGCTACAACTTTATCCTTTTTATTTTAAATGAAATAATGTTGCATTTTTATCCGGAGTGAAGAATAGAAGAGGCAGTAGGAAGAGTGGGGTTGTAAGTAGGTATGAGTAGGCCCATCACTTTTGGGGCAATATTAAGGGTCTTTTGTACTCTTCTTCTTCTTCTTCTGCTCTTCAGTTCACCACTCTCTCTCTCCTTTAGCTATAATAGCCGTGTCCAAGTGCATACCAAAACCCAATAATAATAGTTGCGTCTTTACTTTACCCGGGTCTTTCTTTAATCAAAATCACACTGTAGATATCACGAAGAAACTAACTCTCTCTTCTTCTTGTTTTTTGGTTGCTAATAAAAACATGGGTCCACTCCAAGAGATACATGCACCCCCCATCTGTGCCACTACTGCACTGCGTGGTCAACAATCTCACGTGACACATCATATATAGCAACAATATATACCATATGCTTCTCTCATCCTCAAATTTTGATACCCCACCTCCTACTGCCACAGCCAGAGTACTGTAAATTTTTTAATTCAGTTTTTTATTTTTTTACCTCTCCCTTTCTAAATTTTTCCAAAGAAAAGGAAATTACATTATTGTATTTTTTTTGTTTCTTTAAACTTTTATGTCAAACATTCCTAATAAGTTATAAGTCAACATCTTATCTTAACAAAAGATCGTACTTTATATATATATATATAAAAGTCAAGATATATAGATTCTCAATAACTGTGGTAATAATAATCAAATTAATGTTTTGAACATGATCCTTAATTTCACTGAGAGTGCAACTCCGACATTATCCGCATCTAACCTTGGTTGGTTTATATACATATATATATATATATATATATATATGTTAGACATATATAATTAATATAACCCCACCCATATTTTGAGAAACCATACAATATATAAAGTTTGGTACAGATCAATGGTTTTGGTGCAATTAGTTGATATCAAGTCTTATGGTTGGTGAGTACGTATGTATGACTTGTATGTATATATGCTTTTTATATATATATTTGTTTAATTTAGTTTCCACGTACCGACTTTCACCTTTAATTTGCAGTCCTTTTTTCTTGGGCCTCTCTCTAACTTGACACATATATATGTATATATATTCTCCTAACTAGATGGAATTGTTTAAGTAGGAAATCTAGGGGCTTTTTCAAGTGTTTTCTTCCTTTGAAGTCATTTTCTTGAGAAGAGAAATTATAACGAGAAAAGAGCGAGACAAGCATCACCAAGCAAGGACTCCCATGATAACAATATTGAAATAGATAGATAGATAGGGCACACATACAAATGAAGGGACCATACCCGGTCACATATTAAAAATAAATTAAATCCTTCCCTTTTCTATATAATATAGTATAGAGTCACACCCATAAACATGGACAATGAGTTCAGTATCATCATCAGAGAAGACCCTCAGAGCTTCTATGATGTGATGTGTGCCACTTACCTATTTGGTTATTAGTTCAAAATCAACAGATTATCTATACATAATAAATATAATATATATCCACATCCATTTAGGATAGGGGACACTAGTACGGTCTATTAGCTTGTACGTTTTTTTGAGCTCATTGGCTTAATTAGTGGACTCTATTGGGTTAAAATTTCAATGGCCTGATGATTATAACTTAATTTGGGATTATTTTGTAATTAACGATTAATTAAATTTATATTTGTTTAATTAGTTCTTTATTTGTTTCTCAACCTAGGGAACATCATTTATATATAAAGTAATAATTGTTATACAACATAAATACGTCCAACTAGTATTCAACGTATGTTATACATAATTCGTAATGTGTGTCATACGTATGTGTGCTATACATATGACACACATTACGTATTATGCATAGCACACGTTAGATACTAGTTGTCTCTTATACAACAAACAATTATTGTTTACATATATCTCCAAATTAGAGTAATTGAATTCCCCACCTTCGTGGGTTATAATATAATATTCCATGATGGTTTTACTTTTCTTAGCTTGGTCATGTACTAAGGAACGTGCATCCAATTATATAGTAACATAAGTCACCGCTAAATCCAAAGGAGGAATTTGAGATACCTAAGTTTCCTCTTCCTTCAATTTAATAGTTGAAATAGTCGCACACAAATCATTCAACTTTTTGACTTATGCGTGAATTTAGGGTTCTTAGGGGACAGTGAAGTATGTAAATACCTTAGACAAAATGGCAATAAGCTTGCTATCAACAATAATATATCACTGATCTTATCAAAATAATAAATCATGATGAGTAAATGATTGATCATTATATATATATTATATAATTTGTCATTTTATTAATATTGAAATTATATTAATTGGCCATAGTGTAAAGTCATTGTATAAATTAAATTCTATTATTAATACTGATATAGAATGGAATTAATCCATTTACTATATTGTACACCAGATAATATTTTACAGAAAATATAATATTGATAAAAATCGTTCATGACACTAAATTAGGCCTACCTTTCCTGTTAACTAAACTTTAACGTAGAAATTGTTTCATGATAGTAGTATTGTTTCTCTCAACAAAGTCTTTAATTTTTTATACACACTACTAGACTGTGGATTGAACTTATAACATTGCGTTTAAGCAACATCGTTTACCAAATATGCTAGATTTTGTTGGCACTAATTAGGTAATAGTAGTATACAAGTAAAATTGTAAGTGTAAAATATATTTATCCTTAAAAAAAATGCAATTTTACATGTCAATGAAAATATTTATACATCATATTATTATATATCAACCTAATAAAAAAAATGACACCACATTATTAATTCCACCATTACTACTAGAAAATTGGTATTTTCAATATTAAATATGTCAATAAAAGTGTTGTCAATAAAAATAATATTAGCAATTAGTGGTCGTTGAAAATACTTAAAACTAATTTTTCAAATTTTTTATACTAAAAAAATAATATGTCAAAAAATTAAAATGATAATTATTGTGAAATTGAGGAAGTGAATGAGTAATATAGTGGTAAAGATATATACATTTTAACCGCAATAAAATAATGAAAAGAGCCACGCATTCCCATGTGTACTTTCTAAGTACAGGCAGATGAAACCAACTAGAGAGAGAGGGGCTTCTGACATATACATTATATGTGGATGATATTATTCATCACGCGAGTAAGTGAGCATGCATGTATATGCATATATATATATATATATATATATACCCTTTTACTTACTTATTACTCTGATATATCTCGATCGTTTTCACAAGTGTCCTTGGAATGCAATTTGTGCTTTTACTAGCTAGCTGTGAATGAAACGAACCTTACCCTGGCTGTTGTTGTTAATGCATCTATCTATCTATCTATCTGTGAGTGAGAACAAAAAGTTCCAATGAGTTTTCATCAAAGAATCCAAGACAAGTAAGAGTATATGAAATAATAAATATACTATATATTGACATTGATCTCCGCGAGAATGACAGCTTCATTACAAGCCACCCTCTCTATTTAACCATATGCTATTCTACTATATATATATTAATAGCGCCTACCACTTCTTTATTTGCTTTCTAGCTCCATGGATATATATAATATATGATTTATATTTATATATCATATCATATACCCGCGAGAGCTACATGAATGAATGAATGAATAAAATATATGTCCCTTTTTTCCTCTAAAATTCAGTCCTTTAGTCCTATTAACATCACTGTACTGACCTTAAATTTTGTCACGGCTCATTCTTACACAATAATAGTTACTGATTGTGATTGAGTAGTACTTTTAAAGGTTCGGATGTAGAAAATAGCCGTTGCATACTCCATATCACTAAATTTATTTAATATTTTAATAATTCAATATAATATGCACTCTGTGTCTGCCCATGCAGATGATGAGATTACCTCACGCACACTTGAAAAGGTTATTATTAATTATTTATTGGCTCGCTCGTGCATTTTCCTTATTTGTCCATTTGATTATTTATTTTTTTATAAATAGTATAGAAGAATTATTACTTGTTGAACTGCTCTATGGTTATTCCATTATTATTAATTATTTTTTCATGTAAGTGATCCTTTGGGTGTCGTCAAAGATTATTCAAGAAGCAGTAGAAATGATTTTGAAATCGTTAGGGGATTTTATTCTTTTAAAATACAAGAAAAGGAGAGAAGGAACAAAATTGAGCAATAAATAGTAAAAAATGTATAAATAGCATAAGAAAATTCTTGAGCTGTTGCAGTTTTAATTTTTATTGATCATTATGATGTGGTGATGTCTGCTAGTGTAGGTCTGATGCATGAGAGCCAAAGTGGGGACCACTTGTTTAGGGGCTCATGATTCATGTACACATCATACATGCACTTGATTGGGACCCCTTGCTTTTTTAACTCTCTCTTTAACTTTTTTTCTCTTTTTCTGATTTCACTTTTAATCTCCTAAAAATTTCAAACTTAATAGTAAGCACAGGTAAAATTCAAGAGATAAATAATGTAATTGATTAAAAAATGATGAAGAGGTAATCATTGCTTGGTGAAAATATAATATAAGTATTTATACAAAAACAATTTGGACAAATAAAATATATGTATATATATATATATAATTTTTCAGCTTTGAAAGCATTAAAGTTGGTGTTACGGTGGTTGGTTCTGTGTTCCTTAGCAATTTAATTGCTTTATCTTCAAACTCAGGCATCCAACCACAAAAAATTCCCAAATAAGTTGATAAGGGAAAAAGAAAAGAAATAATTAATAATAATATGGAAAATGTGAAAACGACAAGAAGATATTTAATGAAGAAATGAGCAATGAGATCCCTCCACCCGCTTCTTGTCCATCATCATGCATCCTCCTCCTTTTCTTTTCTTTATCTTTTTTATTTTCTTTATATTAAACAAAACAATTAAATTAAGCTTTGTGGAAGGAGACGTTTCCTCGTTTTTCAGCTGTTTGTATCTTCTGACACACCTTTGATTACATTTTCATTATATATTTTATTTTATTTTTTATACATTTCTTCAGCACAAAACGCTTCTCTCTCTCTCAAAAGCTCTTTGTTGCTCATCAAAGGGTGCTTGCTTGCTTGGCTGCATCAAATGATTTGAAAAGGAGAGGGTCAAATCAAATACAACTTCTCCCCTGTTTTGATCCATTCGCAGGTACTTCTCCTAACAAAATAAAAAATCAAAAAGACCACTGAAAAAATGTTAGTTAGCTTGAGGAGTGTTCTCTCACAAAATCTAGCCATACCCAGAATTCCATATATTTAAAAAATCAAATTTTTAAAAAGAAAAATGGTCATAAATGTGTGGATAATGAAGTGAATAAAGATGGGTATCTTTTTCCGTGGTCTTTTTTTAACCATCTCTCTCTTGAAACCCCCCTTCTCTCTCCTTTTTTGCCCTTTTCAGTTTTGGTGGAATTGCAGAGGATTTTGAGTCTGACACAGAGCTTTCCTCTTTGTGAGTGAAGAAGGGGACTCTGATAACCCCAAACACGGCACAGATATATAGATCACTTTGACAGGTGGGTTTTTGATGTGAGTTAATTAAGCCATATATATGCATAACTCTTTATTTTTTGCCTTGGTGGGTGAAACTAACTCTGTCTTCCTCTTCTCTATGTCTCTCCCTATCTCCCTCCCCCAAAGGTTTAATTTTGGGTCGTTGTAATTGAAATTCTGTTTCCTTCGCAGCTCAGAGATGATCATGAAGCACGTGTGCACTATAATCCCCGTCACACCAGGTATAGTATATAGTATAGTATATGGCTACCACCACCACCACCATATATATATATATATATATATCCTCGCTCTCATTAACTAATAAAAAAAGAACGAAATCCTATCCTTTTCTCAAACTCTCCTCTCAATCATTCTCTTTATAAAAAGCCCTCCATACTCCATATGTATGAATCCTTTGTTGCTTCTATAATTGATCTCCTTCAATTTTTTAAGTTAAAAAAAGTCTTGTTAATTCAATTCCATGGGAGACAAGGCAGATTACACAAGTCCATGCACAGAGCACAACTTAATTAATGTCACTTATAACTCAATTTGGAGCGAGTGAAGCATGAAATCGAAACAAAATATGATGTTCAATGGTTTTGCAGATTATTGATTCATTATATTATTATTTCTTCTTCTTATACTTCACTGTTTATTTATTTCCTCTCAGGATTCTTTTGAGAAGAGAGAGAGAGAGAGGAAATTGAAATTAAGTAGCATCAATCATTGAGGGTTTGTTTGTTTGATGGGTTGATCCACAAATTACATACACCCACCCAAGATTCATCATCACATACAAGGCTGAATTAGGTACGGTTTTCATTTATATATATTAGCATATGCTTGTGTGTTGGATGTGAAGAAGCATTTTGAAAGGCGAATGAAGGGTAACTAACTAACGTACTATCTAGTCGTCCCTTTTCAGAGAGTGAAGTAAGAAACAATTATTTGAACCCAAAACCGATGGCGACGTACTTTCATGGCAACTCAGAAATCCAAGCACCTTCTTCTGCTGACGGACTCCAAACACTAGTCCTCATGAACCCTCCTGGCTACATCCACTACCCCGACGCGCCCTCTCACCCACCGCCTTCTCACGCGCCCACTAACCTCCTCTTCCTCAACTCTCCAAACACCAGCTCCTTCTCCCCTCACGCGCCGCCCCCTCACACCCAACACTTTGTCGGCATCCCCCTCCCCGCTGCCGCCCCCGCCTCCTCCCAGGACCTCCACCACCCCATGCACCCTGACGTCTCTGCCCTGCATGGCTTCCTCCCCCGACTGCAGTACAACCCTTGGAGCACAATTGACCCCAGCTCGGCGGCGCGTGATACTCCACGCGCTCAGCAGGGTTTGTCCCTAAGCCTGTCATCCCAGCAGGCCGGGCTCGGCTCTTTCCGGGTCGATCGTGACGCGCCGGCTATGTCGGGCGATGACCTGCGCGGGTCACCTTCCTCGGCCTCTGGGGTTACCAATGGGGGTTCGAGCATTCAGAGCGTGCTTGTGAGCTCCAAGTATCTGAAGGCAGCGCATGAGCTTCTAGAAGAAGTTGTGAATGTTAATAACAGTGGGGTTAGTGCTGAATTGGCCAAGAAGAGCGGCGGACAGAGCAACAAGGTGGTTGGAGAGTCGTCGGCGGCGGCGAGTGGTGATGGTTCTGTTGGTGGTGGTGGTGGGGAGGGGAGTGGGAAGCGTAGCTCTGAGCTTTCAACTGCCGAGAGACAAGAGATTCAGATGAAGAAGGCAAAGCTAATCACCATGCTTGAGGAGGTAATTAATATATATTCTTTGTTCTGCTGCTTAATTAATTTTAATTAGTAATTAATTGATTAATTAGTGTTTTTAATTAGATTGAAAAATTCAGCTTTACTCAATCAGAAAAACCTATATTAGTCCACTTCAATTAGCCTTGTAGTTACTAATTTGCATGACCTTATTGTATTGTCATGCATAATTCATAGTTTTTTCTCTCTTTTCTTTTTTTAGTTCTAACGGTAAGATTATGGAATTTGATTTTATCATGAATAATGAAAACAGATTGCGTTGTACATCGAAAATATATTCATAGAATATTCGAGGGCAGTTGTACTGATTTGTAACTGATTGATTGAATGAAGGTGGAGCAAAGGTACAGGCAGTACCACCACCAGATGGAGATTGTGGTGTCGTCATTCGAACAAGCTGCAGGGATCGGGTCTGCAAGAACTTACACTGCCCTTGCTCTGCAGACAATCTCGAAGCAGTTTCGGTGCTTGAAGGATGCCATAACAGGGCAGATCAAAGCCGCAAACAAGGGTTTAGGAGAGGAGGATGTGGGGTTTGGAGGCAAATTGGAAGGGTCAAGGCTCAAATATGTCGACCATCATCTGAGGCAGCAGAGAGCTCTCCAACAGTTGGGAATGATCCAGCACAATGCTTGGAGACCCCAGAGAGGCTTGCCTGAAAGATCTGTTTCTGTCCTTCGTGCTTGGCTCTTTGAACACTTCCTCCATCCGTAAGATTACACTCTTCAATCCTCATCATCCACAACATTTATTTATTGCCAACTTTGACCTGAAATTATATGTTTTTGTCTTTAATTGGTTTCAGTTATCCCAAGGATTCTGACAAGCACATGCTTGCAAAGCAAACAGGGCTTACTAGGAGCCAGGTAGTAACAGAGTCTCTTTGCTCTTATGGTTGATTTTTCTTGTTTTTGGTATGTATGTACGGATGATGATATATAATGATGAGATTTGGACTGAAACAGGTTTCAAATTGGTTTATAAATGCTCGAGTTCGGCTCTGGAAGCCAATGGTGGAAGAAATGTACATGGAGGAGATGAAAGATCATGAACTGAATGGATCAGAGGACAAATCAAGCAAGAGCAATAATGAAGACCCTTCCACCAAAATGACAGAGAAAGTTCCAACATCTGAAACAGAAGGCAAGAGTTTCAGTTCCAAACAAGAATCAGTGTCTAAGAGCCAGAACACTCCAATGGTTTCAACATCACCAGTTGGTGGAAATGTGAGAAGCCATGCAGGGTTCAGCTTCATGGGGTCATCAGAACTAGATGGTATCACACAAGCAAGTCCTAAGAAACCAAGGAACAATGAGATCATGCATTCCCCAAGCAGTGTTCCACAGATCAACATGGATGTTAAGCCTGATGAGGGAAATAATAATGAGCATCTGTCTATGAAATTTGGGGATGAGAGGCAGAGCAGAGATGGCTACTCTTTCATGGGGAGCCAAACAAACTTCATGGGTGGTTTTGGACAGTATCCAATTGGTGAACTTGGTAGGTTTGATGCAGAGCAATTCGCAGCAACAAGGTTTTCAGGTAATGGGGTATCACTCACTCTTGGTCTGGACTCATTACCAGGAACACATCAGACATTTCTACCAAACCAGAACATTCAACTTGGAAGAAGCATTGATATGAGTGAGCAGAACGAGTTTGGTGCAATCAACACTTCCTCTCCTCACTCAAATGCTGCTGCATATGAGAGCATCAGCATGCAGAATCCAAAGAGGTTTGCTGCACAATTGTTGCCAGATTTTGTGGCCTAAAGAAATGTCACACTAGCAAGCACTCACTTCTTCTGGCTGGGTCTCGCTCACAATTTCTTCTATTCCTCCTGCTTTGGGGAGTAATGAAAAATTGTAGTGTAAAGAAAGGAAGGAATTTTACTTTACTTAGTATAGGTTTATACCATGCATAGAACCATTTGAGTTCTTAGATATAGCTTTTAGGATTTGAGTCTCCTATATGGTTGAGGTTGTATATTATTTTTGTAAGTTTTTAAAAAGGTGGGATAGATGGGTTTATGTCATAAACTTCATTTGGATAAAGATACCGATATATCCTCGATTGAAATTATATGGTTTGATATCATGTTATGCAAAATTCTCCATTCAAGAATTCAGAACCAAATACTTTTTTTTCTCCTTTTCTTTTCTTTACATTTCAGTAGATACAACATCATCGATCACTCTGGTGTGGTGACTGATTTTAAGGAAAGAAATAAGGAAGATTTTATTGAAGCTAGACCAATTATTATTACTATCTCTAGTATTCTTTTCAGTCATTTTTTTTGCTATAATATAATACTCAAGTAATTGCTATGTACAAAAGTAAAATAAGAGCAAGAGAAGTGATATATAATCAACTTTTTTAGTTAATCTTTTATCAAATTCATGATCTTATTCATCTGAAGACAAATACAAGAGTTTTGGTTAGTGAAATAATGTATTTTTGTTCTGAAATTCAAAACAATATTATTTTTACTAGTATTGTAGCTTCGGCCCATAATACGCATCCTTAGGGTTCTGAACTATGATTCCTAGCTTAACCTGATCATTCCCTATCCTGATATTTGGTCCAGTCCATATGGCTAGACGGAACTTTATAAGATTCAATCTTCATATGACCCAAAAAAAGTTAAAAGATT
This sequence comes from Aeschynomene evenia, assembly GCA_013621005.1. Lineage (NCBI taxonomy): Eukaryota > Viridiplantae > Streptophyta > Magnoliopsida > Fabales > Fabaceae > Aeschynomene > Aeschynomene evenia. The sequence continues at coordinate 3,398,327 of CM024268.1, forward strand.
CAATTTTCCCAGCATTATGACCAAAAAATAAAACGGGAAAAATCTTCCCAGCTTGTACTCAAACTCTGCACCACAAGCTCACACTTTATGCTATTCTCAACTTCCATTTTATAATTTTAAGTTCATGCAGTGCTCCTTAGAACCAAGAAAGGATTTCTTGGCATGCAGTTTCTGCAATAATCACCCCAGCCAAAACTAAATATCAAATAAAAAGTTAGAAGGATAACTCTGCAACAGACAATATCATAAGCAGTAATGTTGGCAAACTATGCAACAGAATCCGACTTGAGCAGCATAAAGATTTTGCTTACTCTGGAATCATTCATTTCAAAAATACATTCTCTACAGTTTACAGTTAGAACAACAACGTTTTACAAAATCTACAACATAATTTACATTGAATTGAAGTGAATGGAGACGATTCATTAAATTTAGAGACCTCCTACAAAAATTCCCATTCACATGCAAAAGAGATCAAGTCCTCTTCTAAATGCCTTGACTGGGGTAGGAATGTTGTATTAGTAGTTCAATTCAAAGAAACTGAATTTGTGAAAGCATCAAATGGAGTTGGTCATTGCATGCTCATCCCCTATCATTGATAGTCTTCTCTTAGCAACCTTGGACCTATAACACCACACTTCGAATGCCTCGGTTAGGTCTGGATACTGCATATACTCACTTTCCAACCATTCGGTTAAAACCTCTGCCTGATCCCCTGATGGCAATGCAAGAATAATGGACACAAAAGTGGATTCTAGGGATTGCCATATTTCACCATCCATTTTCAGCACCATGCCATTCTCACAACTCACTCTGGCAGAATCAATCAAAGGTTTTGTAACCCTCACAAATGGAAGCCACACTTTCAAAACCTGAAGCCGTTTTGCGGTTGGCAATATAACCGTACCATACCCAATTGCCTCCAAAACCTTTGATGTCACCTCAATAGCTCGCAGCTTAGTCTGAATAACTTCGACCGTAGAACTTCCTTGCTCAAGCACCTTGACAATCTTTTCTGATGCATCAAACCAGTACTCAACCAATTCTCTCATTATTTCCAACTTACTCAGTATCTGACAGACCCATGACAAATCAGACAAATAGGACTGAAACAACTGAATATTCCCAGCCTCAGAGAGTGATTCTGTGGAGTCACAGATCAGATCTATCAATGAGCTGTTAAACCTAGAAAACAGTCTGTTTACACAATCTTTTACCTCGAATTTTATGTTGTCATCAGCTATCAATAGAGGGGCATCATCATCTTCAGTTAGCATGTACTCAAGTTGCTCCTGTGCTGAGGATTTAAGATCATTCATTACTGGTGGAGGGGATGATGTAGCAAAACGAATGGCTGAGACAAAGATGTTCATTATAGCTGATTGGCTGACCGGTTGAAGTCTAGCTAGGATAGGCTCCGCTTGTGATCCCATTCGGGGTACAAGTCTCAATATCTCCTCCTCCTCAGCCTCTTCCCATGTGACTGCTTCTAAGTAGTTCACACATGCGGTAACAATGCGTGGGCATCCGAGCTCAACCGCCACCTGGAGAATGCCAAGGGCATTTCTAACACCATGCCACAAATCATCAACCGAATCATCTATGACTACATAGAGAAGGCGTATGAGATTTACATGGTAATCAAAATCCGATTCTTGGCAATAAACATCAACACAGTTGCGTGAATCAAGGATCTGACATGTTGGCCAGTTCTCAGAAAGTCTGTCAGCAAAATACTTGCAATCTTTTGTCAGGATCTCTGAGTGGCAGTATAACCAATCATCTCGACCTTCCTGCGTGCGCAGCCTCACCACAACATCACTAGTCGATCGGTCACCAATCATGCAGCTAATCTTTTCTTCTTTATCCTGAAAGAAAGAGGATAACATAACTACAGAGAGGACATACTCTGACATCACAACCAAACATTTAAAAAGGCAATAATTGGAATCTGAATTCTGAACAGTAAGAAGTCTTGTTGTAGGTAACATGGACGCATTTCAATTTTCAACTCACGAATTGCACTTGAATAATTAAAAGTTTAACAATGTACACTAATGTATAGCCGAGAATCCAATTGAAGAAATGACATAACTAACAACTTAAGAAGAGTCTATAAAAGCTACCAATCCTGTAATAAACACAAGGCTTCATAAAGACGTACTATATTTACTGAAATTTGATGACATGGGTAAAGAGAAGGGGGAAATGGTGAAGAACAAAACTTACAGAAGCCTCCATTGAAATCAAGACGACGCTAAGTAGCAATTTGTCTACACATCGTATCTAACACCTGCAATTAATTATACAACAACGAGTAAGAGTTAGATCCACAGGGAAGAGGCATAAAAAAAACCACATGAGCAAGACAAGGAAGACCCATTGGATAGTGCAAGCAATTGCAGCGAATAGAGGGTCAAATAATTGTCACAACATGAAATGCAGCTAGGTGAAAGCAAACCACCCCAGAATCAAATTCAGGGAAACAAGAAACAATATCAAAGTAGGTAGAGAGAATAGAAGGCAAATAAATAAATAAATGGTTATGCATAGATGGGATCCTAATAAGTAAAGCAATTAGAAGGATCTGTTAGATAATCGGAATCAGGCAATGGGGGGTTATGGAACAGAACAAGGTAAGAGAAGATTCGAGAACAAAGAAGCATGGTACCGGCAGGAAAATATGGATACTAGGTGGTGGTTGTGTAACTCTGTGAAGAACACCGCTTGGGTTGATTTGATGGCGGCTGGGTGGGGAGATTGGAGGCAGAGAGAGAACGGAGGAACCAAAAGCATCAAACCAATTATTTATGTTTGTTATTACTATTTGTGTTGGGTGAGTTTGAGCGAGCGAGCGAGCGAGCGAGTGAGTGAGTGAGTCACACTCGCACACCTGCCACTGCCACCAAAGCATTTCATAGCATTAGCGTAATATATCATATTTCATAGATATTTTCTCATTCGCTATTATCTGTTATTACGTTCAAACGCATCCCTATACTCTCTCTTCTTCTTTGTTTCCTTTCGCCTCCAACTTGCCAACTTGCCATGGATATATATATATATATACAACTGTATACTAAAAAGTGATATTAAATTAGTTATCAGTCTAAAAAGTCTGATTGACTAAGTATAAATATTAGATTTAGTCGGTATAAAAATTATTATTATCTTAATATAAAATTTTGAATATAGTGTTAAATTGCGTCATAATATAAGTTAGATTGAGTAATTATGAATGTTAAATTGTATTATAATTAAATTAAATGATTAATTTAATATAAAATTTAGTATACATTAAATATAATATATACACTTGATTTTATCCATCACCCTTTAAAAAAATGAAAAAGGGATTGGCTTACTTTGGATTTATTTCTTATTTCCATTTTTTTTGCACTTTTATAACAAAATAATAAAAACTAGAAATGAAAGAAAAAAAATGATCAAGCAAAGTCTAGGAAGTTCGATTTAATTGTATACAAATACACATAGAGTTGTACCCTCTTGACAATTCTTCTAATTAAAATTCCACTCATAATATAATGGCATGGTGTATAATTTATGTAACATTTCAAGGACTTTTCAATATATATGCGTAAAAGTTAATAATATGAGGATTTTGAATGCATATTAGATAGAAAGAAATATCATTCATTATTCATAACTCTTAACTGATAGGTTTGGGTTTTAGTTTTTGTATGGACTAATAAGTGTGGAGAGAATATTATCAATATCCTCTGAAATCATGCTTGACCAAAATCATCTTCAAGGGGGAAAAAAGAAGATTCATGTACTGGCAAAGGAACCAAGCAAGTCAATGGTATGGACAATGGAGGTTGTCCTGTCCCCAAAACAATATAGTTGGATACACAAAGGTGATGGGCTTCGAACCCATTAATGTCAAAAATAAATAATAAAAAGAATCTCTTCAAGGAAGCAGCCGGCATTTTGGCCCATAATTCACTCTAGATCAAATTGATTAATCCATACCAATCGCATGCCATTTTTTCGTTTTAAAAAATTATTTTTACAGTTTCACCATAAACAAAAGTTATTTTTATGTCGCATTTACTATAAATTTTTTGTGTGCAACAAAAGATCAACCAATCCAACCAACAATCCTATAATGGTGTGCATCCTATTGAATTGTTGTTGTGCATATTATGTCAAATTTAAATTTTTGACTGAATTGATTGAATTATAATTGTACATCTAGTAACACTATTATATTGTGTATAAGTTTGTTATGCATTCCTCTTATCTTATATTGCCACATTAAATTTACAATAATGCTAAGTGGACAATGAAAAACCAGCCCATACAGTCAATGGGCCTATTTTGGCTTTGATTTTGGCCCAAATAATCATTGAGATTGTAATGGGCTGAGTAATTATGGCCCAAAATCTCATTTATTGGCTGGTTGGGCTGATTTTGTATGGTTCATTTAGCATCACCCTTAAATATAATAGTTGATTGAACACTAATTATTTAAAAAGAGATTTAATTTTATCCACAATCGGTGTATAATCATTTGCTGCCACATTAGATATGATAATATTTTTGCTCTCCCACTACCTTACAACTCATACAAATAAAGAATTTTGATTGGATGATACTGTAATATTGCTTCAAAAATAAACTCATTATTTTGAGGCAAAGTGTTATATGATTTAAAATGCTATTCTCCCAAAAATAGTAACTTTTCTAATAACAAAAAGGTAAAGTGCTTGAATTTTTCAGTCGTTAAATTATGTGTTTTTTAAAAATATTAACCAAGGCTTTAAAATACTTCTAGGAATTACTTTTCATTTTTCACTGTACAATTTTTTTATACAGTCATCTAATCATGTGTTGTTATATCAGTAATAATTATATTTTTTTTCTCTCTACTTAAAATGTCATACAATCAAAATATTTTAATTGAATTTTTTACCGTCAGTGTATCAAAATTAAAATTGATAGTTATATTAGAAAAATCCTAAAGCATGAAACCTTATATATGAATGCACGTGACCGTTGTTTAATTCTCAAAGGGCATGCTGCCCTTGACTTCTTATGAGTTGTGAGACCGTTGGCTTCAAACTTCCATCGGCTTTGTCTCAAAAGGTCAACGGATGTATGGTTCTTCATTCTTCGTGGCTCCTTAATTAATTATAAAAATGTATGTCTTTGAATTGTTTAAGTTTAGGTTCAAAGCTCTAAGGCTGAGAGTTGATCAGATCGAAGGAGAAGATACTACTGGAGTCAAGGTTGGTTAATCTTCATATTTAGAATCTTCAAAACAACCTCCTCTATTTATTTATTTATTAATCATAGGCGCCCCATTTTTGCTGTAAATAAATACGGAACGGTATTTCTAGAATAAAATAAAATAAATAAGTTAGAAAGAGTTTTACGGTTCACACGCAAGAAAGCAAAGTAAATTTGACAGATGGTGCCAATTGTTTTTATTCCATAAGAACATAAAAATAAATTTCTTATTATTAACTGTCAACAAGATAGTAATATGAGTGTATAATTATTAGAGTTTAACTTCCCGACAACTAATCATATCATGGATTTGGGTGAGAATTTTTAGTTAATTGATAATTAAGTTAAAGACTTTTATTTTATTGATGTGTTAATTTTTAATTAGATGCTTGTGTAAATTTATTAGTGAATTCATAAAATTAAACTATTGTTTCTTGAATTTAGAGAAAAAATAATTTCATAGTGTTTGATTTTGAATCGCATTCAGAGAGGTACGACTTTGATTCGGTGAATAAATTTTTTCATTTTTTGTCTACTATAAAAGTGAAGTTACGGAGTCACTAACTAGTGGACATAGAGTCAGACGATGTTTAATGAATTTTCGTTCCAATTATGTCTTTATTAATTATTTTTTAAAATTTCAACCAATATCATCTTTTTCAATTCTAACCATTATTTGTGTCTTATTATAACAAATATGATATAAGACATCATATTTACCAAACAGAAGATGCATAATAAATTCACTGTATCAATGACTCTGATGGCTTCATTCACTCTTACCTGACCTTGATGACATTTTTTTTTATATACATCTATACCTTACATAGCTACCCAATAACACTTTGTTTTTCATATATATACATAAAATTTTTGAAATCAAAACATACTTGGTATACAATAAAAATGAATGAATGGCTCCATATTAAAATCAAATAGACAATAAGAATGAATGTAAAATAAGAATGAATGCATGTTAAATAAGTGTTTAAAATTCTTTTATTATACACGTAATATTATTTAAGTTTAACCGGTCATGCTTAGTGCTAATTGTAGCATTAGTAGATATAAATAAGAATAATTCTGAATTAAGAGTCGGTTGACTTTGAAAACCAATGTGTTTTCAACGAGTAGTTATATTTAAAGGGAAAAAACTTTAATCAAGTAGTTAATTTCAATTGTATCTAACTATCAAATTAAGGAATGATAAATATTCAATTTTTTTAAAGAAAAGTGTATTTTAACTATTAATTTTGATAAAATTATACATATATTATCATTTGATTTAAGAATTAATTGAAATGGATATGAGAAATTTGAGACTAGTATTGTCCATAATTAAATCCCTACATACACTATATACAACATGTAGAACACAGTTTAATATATACGACATTCTATTTTATCACGTGGAATAAATTTTAATTAACTTTAGGAAAAGGATTGACCTGGTAATAAAGCAAGTAGGCCAGATGCATGCCACTAAATAGCAAGATAAAGTAATAAATACCAACGCACAAAAAATAAAGTTAATTAAAGTGAACATCTCATCACTTCCTATAGTTTTTATTGGTTTAACTAGTTAAGCTTTTGCTCTTATATTATACATTTTTTGCATTCACTTTTAAACAATATATTGTTTTACTAATTTCAGTTTTTAATCCTTATACACAAACAACTGAAGTATCAGTTCTTATATATGTTTTATCAAATTTGTTTAATGTTAATTCCTATACTTTATACTCATCATTTACAAATAATTTTTTTTAGATTTAAAAAAATGAATTGATTGAAAGAGATCCCAAATTGAGTTGACCATGCATGGGCTTGATTTCTCACCATATATATATATTTGCATGTCCTTTTATGGTTTGGGAGTTGGGAGGAACATGTGCGCCAGGTGATAATGCTTTATTCCTCTATCTGACTCAAATTAAAGGACGTGCGAGTTGAGATTTATGGCATGCATGTTTCATTTCCCCCTTTTTCAAAAATCACAAATGATTTGATTGGAGAACAATAAAAAAATTAGTCAAAACAATCAACAAAACCCATTTAATATTTTGTGGCCCAAATAGCATTTTAATCATGAGTATATTTTTAATGGACTTGGTAATTATGGCCTAAATTCATATTTATTGACTGTGTTAGCTGGATTTTTGTTGTACCCCTAACATTACTCTTGAAAAATATATATGTAGAAAGAGAGATAACAGTGGTGAGAAAAAGGACCAGTATTGTGCATATTTTTCCAGCAGAAATATGAGACAAATATGGGTATGTGAGGACATAAAAATATTCTCTATTTGGGGCCCTTCTGGCTTACCTGTTCGAGAAGCATGCTTTTGGGCGATATTTTTGGGGACCTCTTTCTTGAGCCTCTAGAAAGTGTCAAAACCCATCTTAAATGGAAGAGAGGTTTTCATTAGTACTACTTAATCAATGAAAAATATTGATGGTATAACAACAATACATCCAACCTCTCATCCAACGTATAAAAATACGGTCATGGCCCACACTCATCATTAATACTATATAACCTCCTATAATTGTCAGACGCTTAAATTACAATTAAAAGTTCAAAGAAAAATTAAGGGAAATCACAATTAAAGCAGAAAGAGAAAAGAAATCACAATTAAAGCAGAAAGAGAAAGGAAATCACAATTAAAAATATTTAAAGCTGAAAGAAAATTTTCGAAAAATTTAATAGATGGGTAGCATTTTTAGGGAATCAAATATTTTTCCTTTTGGTAATCAATATTTCCTTTCTCTACACACATGTATCGAATATTTTAATCAAATCAATTGTTGATTGGGCACAAGTTAAACTTGTTGCATTACTTCTTGCAGCACACAAGGTCACACAAATGTATCTTCTCAATGTCGAGAGAAAAAAAAAGTAGAAGATGGAACTAAGTGAAGTGATGCACCAGACAAGAGACTATTTTTAATTTCACATCTAGTAACGTGCATCCTATTTCTTTTTCATTCTATGTTAATCATTTTTTTTATTTTTTTATATAATAATGATATTATCCTTCATGTTTTGTGATTAAAAAATGAGGCTTCTGTAGATGAAACTGTGTCAACTTTTATTTTTAGCAACAAATTATAATTAGGTGTGCGATGTTAGCATGTTTATTTTTTTAAATAACACACCAAAGGTTCTTCGTATATGTGCTAGTCACAACATTGTTATTCTTTTGATAGTTGAGTTTTCAATGAGTGTTATATTATTGTGCTCAGTGTTATTTTTGTGAATTGAATATGTGCTACTACTGTACAGATGATGTGTGCTATTGTATTGAGGCGGTGCATAATTATAACTGAATGAATATATATGTGTGTCATTTACAAAATGATAATATAATGTGTGCTATTCATTGGGTAATGTGTGGCATCTACGAAATAATAATGTGTGCTATTAAGTAGAATCTGTATGCTCTAAAAGAATCAACAAGATCAATGTGCTTTTGTATTTTTTGAATGCCTTTGTGTGTTCTTTCCTATATTTTTTCATTGATTTTTTTTATTTTGTGTTTGTTTCCTAATTTTGTTCGATTGAAATGAGAGATTTCAAGAGTGAATTGAATGTGTGTTACTGTTGTGAATTGAATGTGTGCTATTTTTTCTATTTGAAATAAAATGTGTGGCATCTATTTAGAATATATTGTAGATACTAATTGAAATAATACACAATGTTAACATGTATTGTGTGTTGCAATATATTTTAATCTGTCTAATATGTATGCAAGGTGTGCTATTTTTGTGAATTGAATGTGTACTACTACTGTACAGATGATGTGTGCTATTGTATTGAGACGGTGCATAGTTAAAACTGAATGGATATATATATGTATCATTTACAAAATGATAATATAATGTGTGCGATTAAGTATAATCTGTATGCTTTAAAAGAATCAACAAGATCAATGTGCTTTTGTATTTTTTGAATGCCTTTGTGTGTTCTTTCCTCTATTTTTTTCATTGATTTTTTGATTTTGTGTTTGTTTTCCTAATTTTGTTCGATTGAAATGAGAGATTTTAAGAGTGAGAGATATTTGGGGATTGAGAGAGATCTTGGGGAGTGAGAGAGATTGAAAATATAATTTTTCTATTAATGGGGCTAATTGGGATTCAATTCTACATTAATGACATACGTTGGTTGGATGAGAGTTGGATGTATTTTAGTTATACGTGTAGTATTACTGCTTAATCAATACTATAACATGTACCATCAATATATCATTCAACTAGTATTCAACTTCTAATATATACTCACAGGATCTATTAGTACACATTAATATGATAGTGTAATTATTTTAGTTAAATATACGTTGTAAAGTATACTCGTTGAACGAGTAACTTTTTTTACTAGTTAATTAGCTAGAGAAAAATTATGTTTTCCTGAATATTTTTTTCTTATTTTACTATTTATTTGATTTATTACTATATATACGTGAACATAAAATTTGAAAGATATTTAATCATTTCTATATAATAATAATAACATTTCCGCCTCCGTGAAATTTTCTTCATCATTACCCGTTCTTAATTAGGTTACAATATCAGGCCTAATTGTACCACTCCCTCTTCCGCCTGAACTGATAGAAGTTGGCTTGAGCTTGAATGAGCGTCTCTTACAAAAAAGGTGCCCTAGTCGCCTCGGTGGAATGCATTGAAGAAAGGAATCCACTCTCAATTCATTTTTTTAATAGAATGGTAAGCCGGTCTTATTCTTTTATACGAGTAAACAACTTCTGCTCTACTGGACCCAGTCATATCGCCTGCAACAGCCCTGTTCGACCCAATAGCAACCTACAATATATATATTGAAAAAAAACGGTTAATATTTGTCGTACAGTAGAAATACGTCCAACGAGCATTCAACGTGTGTCATACATGATTTGAAATGTGTGTTATATGTATACGTACATGGATCACACATTCCATATTATATATAGCACATGTTAAATACTCGTTGAATCTATTTGTGTTGTACGACAAACGTAACATTATTGAATAGAAAACATATTTATCTACTGAAGCAGCTGTGGTACATGAATGAGGTAATGTTTGTTTTATTAGGATTGATATGGTATAAAACATAAAATGCATATCTACAATATAGTATGATACAATAATGTTTATATATTTTATTTTGTATTTGATTTAATATATATATGTACATAATATATTTATACTTGTATTTGTATAAAATTCTATTTTGGAATTTTAGTAAAAATGAGAAGGACAAATAGTGGAATTATAAAAAATTAAGAGGAATATGTTTTGAACAAAACTTTTATTAAATTTTTTGTACTAGCTCATGTATTTTGTATATATATCTATTATGAGTGTGACATAAAATACATAAAAAAATGTATACATGTACTGACTGTCTTGTATATTTATACGTTAAATAAATATGTCATTTTCTATTTTATATTGTATTTTGTATCTTGTACATAGGGTGAGTTTGAATTGAATTACTTTTGACACATTTTAACTTTTCGTAAGTTAAAAGTCATTATAACATGTTTTGATTAATTTTTAGTGTAATTTTTAACTTTTTAAACAAATTATTTTAAGTGCTTATTAGAAAGTTAAAATATTTAATTTCTTAAAAATAATTTTATGCAACTTTCTAAAAATTAGTACTATAAATTAAAATAAGTATTTATATATTTTTCTTTTAAATACTAAATAATTTTTTTTAAATTACTTATTATTAAAATTTTTACCAATAAATTCTTAAAATATAAGACTTAAATTAAGTTTTTAATCCAAAGTCCAAACTTCCTTGTATCTAAGTGAATAACATGACATAATGGATCATACAAGGATCATAAATATTTGAATGCATTTCGTGAAGTATGGAAATGTTTAGGGAAAAGAACAAAAAAAAAAAGGCAAGTAAATACTGTTTTTGGGTAAACTTAAATACAAAAGAGAATCTTCTGTTTTTTTTCTTTTCACAAAACAAATATTGGCCTAATAAAAAAGATGATGAGTGGTGCTCTAGCGTCGTCATCCTATATATGGATAAGGTTGCACGTTTGATTCATTGCTCTTTTGTCTTTCTGGCCTTTGGATTTGGGTTGGGGGTTGCCGGATTTGAACAATTCCCGTACCATAAATATTGCCCATATGCCTTAATATACAATAATGTTTGACGTACAACATAAATACGTCTAACTTGTATTCAACGTGTGCTATCCATATTACAAGATGTGTACTATACGTATAGCACACATCTTGTAACATGGATAGCACACATTCAATATTAGTTGAAAATATTCTTGTTATACATAAAGTATTATTGCTTAATATATACAGTAATATGACTTTTGCGTTATGTATTTCTGTCATTTTAAGTACCTCCATTGATTGAATGTGGGTTCATCACCCCACGTGACTAATTTCATAGCCGACACTTACATCGTCATCACCATCATCACTACCCATTTTCACTCTTCTCATACTTTTCTGGCCATAACTACGATATTTTTTTGAGACTAGTGACTTAATATTAATATGTATGTGTTTTAAAAAAATGAGTGATGTGCAATAAAATATTGCAAAACACTTAATGATTTAATTTTCATCCAGTATACTATTTTTTTACACAATTATCTAATCATATATTATCACGTTAGTGTATTAAAATTAAACTCAACAGTTAATTATATAATGCAATTGATGTGGATTTATGTGAGTGGAAAAATAGAGGTCCTTAGACAAGGGCAAAAGGTTAATTACCCAATGAGGGTAAGGCACACCAAGAAAAAAAATACTAAAAAATGATAAAATAAAGATATTTTTATTTTTATACAGTTATATATATCTATACATATGAAATAATGTAAAATATTTTTACTTAATCAAATTTTTACATATCCGTATAAATAAGATTAAAAAAATATTAATAAATTTTAATCTAATAATATAAAAAATAAAATTTAAGATCTATTTGTAATATATATTTAAAAGAGATTAATTTTGATCTTCCAATTAAAACATTTAGTTTGTATAACTTTTGAGTTAGTGAGAGAGAGAAAACACAATTATATATGTTTTACGTGACAACATATGATTAAATGACTGTGTAAAAAAATTATACACTGTAGTGGATGAAAATTTAATTCTATTTAAAAATAAACATATCAATAAGTAATATCAAATTAAGTAAAATATATAAATAATTTTTTTCCAATTTTATAATATATTACTAGTTATTTTATAAAAATATATCTAAAAATAAATAGAGTTTAATTTCTATACTCTGACAGTGTAAAAATAATTTACACCGTCATCCAATTGAAATTTGACACATAAGCATAAAGTGGATGATTTTTTAGAATTTATGATAATTAATAATAAAATAGAACATGTGACAATCTTTTATTGGACGACAACATGACAATTAAATCCAAATAAATAATCACTTCAGGCCAACTCGAAATACCACCTGAAACTAACTAGTCCGAAAAAACACATCAACTTAATGCTTATTATATATAGTGTGTATATATAATAATAATATTTCAACCATAATTTTTTAATATTTTCTCCGTTTTTTATCATTAGATATGATAGATTAGTGGGAAAGATCTATAACTATTTCAATTCATCAATTGATGATGGAATGAATGTCTAAACAAGAACAAAATAAATTGTATTTAAATAAGATTGTTCGGGTGTAAATGTGTGCACATATAGTTAAGAAATTACGTTATTTTTTGAAAATTTTTCAACAAAGTTATCTATGAAAATTCTATTTATTGTTGGATCAAATGTAAATTTCATTTAAGTATAAATCAAACTCCATCCAAATTTAGTAATAAATAAAATGTTTATTGATATGTAAATCGAAGAATATGTTGTTCAGAGACCATTTCTCATTATTTATCACGCCGATATTTGGATGGGTTATACGGGAAAGGAATAAAATTTTACTAGTAGAATCCATGAGCAGAAGTTCAGTTCACATTGTCTTCTGTTCAAACTGGACAAACTTTTGTGAACTACAGTAAAAATTAGTTGTAAAATGTACCTATAATTAATATGTCTTATCTATGTTTAATCATATAAATGCACAAGTTTACTTTTGCTACATCATGATGAACTTATATTAGTTATGTAATCAATAATATTTATTGTGTAAGAGAAATATATTAAACTAATATCTAATGTGTATATATATTTTTTGTAATCAATATGTATCATATGTAATGATTTTTGTATATGACACACTTACATATGATATATAGTACATATTACATACTAATTAAATATATTTCTATTATACATCAAAACAATACCGGTTACATAATACAGGCAAATCAAATATTCTTGTCGATAGAACCTGCTTAGGCTAACCGATATATAACATTTCCCAGTTGTTATGAAATACAATGAGAAACACGTGCATCATTACGTTGATTCACTTAACATTCTTTTATTTTTTAAAGAAAATTTTTATATTCTAATAATTAAGGAGGGTATTTTGTCTCGCATGTAATATATTCAAAATATAAATAAAAATAATTTTAAAAATGTACTTAAATTTATCAAAATAATTAAAAATATTAGTTATTGAAAAAAATTTTGATACAACTTGCAATTTTTTTTTTAAATTTTACAATTATCTAATGCTTTATTTTCGAAACAACTATAGTTTAATATTACTTTTCCGTCTCAAATAATCAGAACAATTAAATAAATGAATATTATAGTAAAATAATCGCATAGCGAAAAAAACTTTGATTTAGTTTTCTGAAAAAGAATTTTTCACTAGTTATTTGCTCATGATGTCCTAGCACGCATAGACTTTTGAATTTTAGTTGTTTGATCATTAAATTCTGTAATTAATGCATTGATATATAATAAAAAATACAAAATAAAATTATTATAACGAATATTGAATATTTATAAATCATAAAAATATGATTAAAAAAAAAGGCACGTGCTTGGTCATAAAGTGACAACTGGGATCCAAGCAAGGCCTGAACGAGTGAAGGAATAACACAACATGACGGCCGCACCGTCACCGTCGATCTTCAAACGAAGTCTTATTTATTAATAATATTATCTAGGACTACAATGTGCACCCAATTTGATTCCTTAATTTTTTTAGGGTGATGTTAAATGTACAATAAAAAACCAGTCAAACCAGTCAATAAATAAAATTTTGAACCATAATTACTCAGCTCATTACAATCTCAATAATTGTTTGGGCCAAAACCAAAATAGCCTCATTAATTGTATTGACTGGATTTTCATTGTACACTTAGCATTATTGATTTTTTTATAAAACAATATAATCTAAAAAAAGGCAATTTTTAAGTGATTCAAAACATATGGTTATACCAAATACAAAATTAATAAATAACCATATTGAGTATTTACTCAATTATCTAACTAATCTCCATCACAAATAATTACAAGAAAAGTTGTCATTAAAAAAATACAAAACCTTATAAAACATTTTACTAAAATATTCACCATCAACTATTTATTTCACTATTTAGCTCCGAGCTGTCCTCCAAACACAGATGGTTGGCGTACCTGAAAAGGGATCCCGACGCTCAAGTCAATGTGTGATCTAGTAAAATCAATACCATAATAGTAAGTGTGTATCAACTATGGATGAACTGTTGCTGTTAATTTACCATTAATGCTTATTATGGGAAATAATGAGATTTATGTGGTGGGAGCATTATGATTTAGATTCTATGAGGTAAATCACACGTGGTTGAATTCCATGTGAAATAAGCCGAGTTTAGTGTGGTGTACGTGGGTCTGAGTGTCTTAACGATTTGGCCTAGTCCACTGCAATATACATATAGATATATAAATAATTTCCACTACAATATACATTTATCCTGCATGTCGGGCAGTGGTGAAAACGTAACGTACGTTTTAGAAGATAGGAGAGAAGCGATGCAGCAATGAAAAAAGAAAGTCAAAATAAATGGAGATTAAACTTATAGTACTATTAAATTAAGGTAGTGCAAGTGGCAGTAACGGCGAATGTGCTATTAATGCTACTTTAATTTCACCGTCTCGTCTCTTTGTCCTGTTCCGTTCGCGTTAACCTTAACGACCATAGACCCGGTAAGGGTAAGGTAAGGCTACCTATACTACTACTCATTCGACTTTGAGCCTTTCCTTTCCAAATACTACTTGTACTTGGAAAAGTCATACCCTCATTTTTTCCGTGTTTTGACCTTCACACATTTACAACACACAAACGCGGATTCCCCTATAAATAACAACCATCCCCGGCCCCATTCTCAACCCTCATCTTATTCAAAACAATACTACAACTCTTGTTCTATCCTCTCAACTACTCTTCATTCCATCATCAACACAAGCAACGCCTCTTCTGATTGATTTTCTAAACAAATATAGATGGATGAGATTGATGTTCCTCCCTTCTTCCTCTGCCCAATCTCACTCGAAATCATGAAGGACCCTGTAACCGTCTCCACGGGAATCACCTACGACAGAGAGAGCATCGAGAGGTGGCTATTCTCCGCCGCCAACAACACCACATGCCCTGTTACCAAACAGACCCTTATCACCACTTCAGAATATTGCACCCATCTCCTCACTCCCAACCACACCCTCCGCAGACTCATCCAAGCATGGTGTACAATGAACGCTTCTCACGGCATCCAAAGGATTCCAACTCCAAAGCCACCCGTCAACAGAACCCACATCGCAAATCTCATCAGAGACGCTTCTCGATCCCCCTCGATGCAGATCAAGTCTCTCCGAAAACTCAAATCCATCGCTTCCGGCAGCGAAATGAACAAACGCTGCATGGAAGCAGCCGGCGCTGTCGAGTTCTTGGCCTCTCTCGTCATGAACAACCACACTACTCTGCCTCCTCTCGAATCATCATCCTCATCCTCAGAGTTCGAACTGAAAGCGAGTCCAAGCGATGAAGCCCTGAACATGCTCTACAATCTTCACATATCAGAAGCAGGATTGAAGACTCTATTGGGATTCAAGAACGGAGAGTTCATCGAATCCTTAACAAGGGTGATGAAGAAGGGAACGTTCGAGTCGCGAGCATACGCAGTTCTCTTGTTGAAATCCATGACCCAAGTGGCGGATCCATTGCACCTTCTCCATCTCAAAACAGAGTTCTTCGTGGAATTAGTGCAAGTCTTGAAGGACCAGATTTCGCAGAAAGCTTCAAAAGCAACACTCCACACGCTGATCCAAGTTGTTCATTGGGGCAGAAACAGAGTGAAAGCAGTGGAATCAGGCGCTGTTTCGGTTCTGATAGAGCTTCTTCTTGATTCGAAGGAAAGGAAGCCATGTGAGATGATGCTGGTTCTGCTTGATTTGCTCTGCCAGTGTGCAGAGGGAAGAGCAGAGCTTCTTAGCCATGGAGCAGGGCTTGCCATAGTTTCGAAGAAGATTCTGAGGGTTTCTACAATGGGAAATGATAGAGCTGTGAGGATTCTTCTTTCAATTTCGAGATTCTCTGCTACGCCAAGTGTTCTTCAGGAGATGCTCAAGCTTGGTGTGGTGGCCAAACTGTGCTTGGTGCTTCAGGTGGACAGTGGGAACAAGGCTAAGGAGAAGGCACGGGAGATTCTGAAGCTGCATGCTAGATCATGGAAGGATTCTCCATGCATACCCACCAATTTGATTTCTGCATACCCGGCTTATGTGTGAAACCAGTTTTAATTTGGACTCATTCACCATCATTTTTATTTTCTCTTTTGATCTAGACAACAAAATTATTTGTGTATTTCATGTATAGAATTAATTGTATTCTTTGGAAAGGATACTTAGGAAAAATAAACAAAAAGTTTAAGGTGTTAGATATATATATACGGGCATCAAATTTTGTCCCATTATTGACAATTTGGTTTTGATAAGTGGTTTAGTGACAGTTGATACAACATTCATGTAATGGGTGAAAAGGCTAATGATACTCATTTTTTGTTCATTATTTATATATTTTGGATTTCTCTCATTCAGTTTCTCTTATCTTTTTTGCCTTTACATTAGATTGATTATTGAAATATGCTCTATCTCCTCCAAAAGCAGTTTGCACTCCGATCTCTCTTTACCAACATCATAAATATTTTTAGGGATCTCTATTTTTTTTCTTTTTTATTAATCTAATTGATTGTTTGAGAGTGTTTACAACAAGTTGTAGTATGTCAGAAAATTATTTGTTCTCTTTTCTTCAAAAGTGGTATTTTTTTAAAGTAATGTTTATTGTATAATAGAAATACATCTAGTTAGTATTCAACGTGTGTTATATATGACACATAATATATATCATATGTATGGTACACGTGTTCATGACACACATTATTTATTATGTATAACAAATGTTGAATACTAGTTGAACTTATTTTTGTTGTACAATAAATATTGTTTTTTCTTTGTTATCATATCATCGCGGGTGTAATAATGTTTGTCGTATAACTGAAATATGTCTAACTAGCATTCAACGTGTGCTATACAATAAGACGCAATGCGTGTGTGCTATACATACGTGTGTTATACATATAACACACATCATGTCTTATTATATAATACACATTGAATACTAATTGGACGTATTTGTGGTGTACGACAAACATTATTGAATATGCACCAATAGCATAGCATAGCATCTAACTCACATATATAAGGAGTATTTATATTAGGACATGTATTTTATCTTCATTCAATGACATAAATAAGTGTAATAAATGCAATAATCATAATATATAAAAGTGATAAATAAATATTAATATTCAATCAAAACATTTATTTTTATTTAGATGTTTAAATATTATTTTTTACTGGATACAAATATTTACTAATGGACTCAAATGTTATATCTAAGAAAGATTGAAGGAACTCAAATATCATTTGATTCGTTTAATTGAAACTAACTATTGCTTATATATAAAACTAGAGCCGAATTTTTGCCTAATTATTATTTACGTGAAAGAAGAGTCAACAGTTGAAATGATTAGGTTGTGATTCGCTCTTCAGATATGTTGTCCAACTTCATTGCATTTGAAACAATGAAACTTCTATCATGAGTATGCAAGTATAGTTTGACTTTTTTGAATAATGAAATTAAATAATATATAATTTTCTTGTAAAAACTCTTCATTATTTAAGCAGTTCTAGAAAAATGAACAACTTTATATATAGGGTAGGAGCATAATTGCGAGTTGTGAGTGTGTTTCAAACTGAGACCGAGCTAGTTCCATTAAAATTTAACGAATATATTGCAATTTGTTAACGTGTAATTCATATATATACATGACTGACTTTAATTAGAATTGATAAATGAAATAATCAAATATATAATGCAGGTAGCACCCGAAAACTAGTAATGCATGGAAAGCAAATCTTATCGATTAGTGAAGATCGCGCTGCTGGTCATGAATTATTAGCAACAAGAATTATTCTAAACCACAATTATAAACAATATGCATATAATTAATTAGTCAAATCTCTTTATAGTGTTAGTATTATTAGTGTATGAGCTTCCACACCATATATAGTGCCACCGTACCCGCCTATCTAGTAAGAGGGGATGAATCATGCATCTCATTTTTTGATTTTTCAACCTATGTGTCATATATGTTCATTTTTTTAGAATTAATATTTATAAATTAATTATACATGACAGAGTTACGTGAAAAATCAATATAGGATCACATTTTTCTCTCAAAAATTAATATTTTCAATGTACTTAATTTGATTGCCATAGTATCCAAATATAATTAAAAATAACATTTTTTTGTCAACTCGATACTGATTGTAGGGTCAGTTTCTTGGATGATGAGAATTTTCTAGATAATGTATATATGTGTTGCACATAATTTTACACCGGTGGTTGCTCTCTTTAATTAATTTACAAGTTGTTTTGAGTTTTGTCTAAACGTTTACCAAAGAAAAAGAAAATTTTCCGTGGTGGCTTGGTGGCCAACTCTATCATCGCTAGCTGCAAAATAATAATGTGTGACACATGAACAATTTGGCAATTTAATCTTCTCCAATTGTGTAGCAAACAAAATAAAATAAAATAAAAATTAATCTTCTCCGATTGGAACCAACTGGCTCCGCTACACGTTTGAGAACATTATGAGAGGTCAATAAATTCATGAACATATCAAAGAACATATTTGAATATGATTTTCTGACCAAATTGAGGAGAAAGAGAGACCGTGATGACTGATGAGGTAGTTGCATTGTGAGAGCCTTCAATAAATATATATATAAAAAGAAAGAAACAGCTTTAATTAATTAGTACCCCTGTGCTGACCCATATTTGTAGTCATACTTGTCAAACAGTTGAGGTTCAATTCAACACA
The DNA here is from genome assembly GCA_013621005.1 of Aeschynomene evenia. Classification (NCBI taxonomy): domain Eukaryota; kingdom Viridiplantae; phylum Streptophyta; class Magnoliopsida; order Fabales; family Fabaceae; genus Aeschynomene; species Aeschynomene evenia. Next base: position 3,417,934 of record CM024268.1, read on the forward strand.
AGACGAGATTATTATTTATTTAAATCCCATGCAGAATATAATAATTCAAACTAGCCTACCATTGCGGTGAGTCCACCATCCGAAATTAGGTGATGACGTGTATAATGTCCAAGACTCCAAGTAGTGGTGGTGGGTACAATTGGAGTATATACTAGGTAATAATGGATCAAACTCATTCAGTCAATCAATATATATATAAATTTGGGATTTATTTCATTTGAAGTGTAGGAGATAGTGATAGAAGCAGGTAGAAGTAGTTAAGAGCTGCTTATTGTGTGCTAGAGCTAGATATGCATTATATATACGGTTGTATCAAAGCTTACATCTTTTATATTCTTTGTTCTCTCATCATCTTCTAACTTGACCTACTACTAGCTTACATGGTATCAGAGCCTGATTTTTGTGTGTATTTTAGTCCAAATCTTATCACTTGATCATCAAAAAAGCAGCATGCAGTTCCCAGGTCTAGTATAGAGGCGGAGTGCAGGAGCTTAGCAGCCTTGACTACATAGATGGTGTGGTTGAGATCATTGATGGGTGAACACAAATTTCAATTATCTATTGCACCCATGATGTGTTGTGATAATCTGAGTGCAGTCTTGTTAGCTGCCAAGCTCTTCATTCAAAATCCAAACATTTGTAATTAGATCTTCACTTTGTTAGGGACCATATCTCCAAAGGGCGCATTCAGATATTCACGTACTAGCGCATGCTCAAGTTTCGTATACATGACATCTCGTGGTCGCTGTAAACATGACGTGTAATCGACACGTGGCATGCTACGTGTACAAAAAATAACACATCATTAATACGTGACTTAATTTGTCACGTTAGCAAATTGATAATAGTTGATTAGGAAGTTTAACTAGAAACTAAAGAGTTAATTTAAAAATTTCAAAGACTAAAGTGAATCACACTAATAATTCGAGGAATTAAAGTGAACCTTTATTCATATTTAATGTTTTCCCTCTAAATTAACATGTATCGCATTTAATTTCTCTAGAATTGTTGTTGTGTTGTGAGTCGGGATTAGATCAAACCATGAAAGTGCGCATGTAAATTTTCATCTTTTTCAACTTAAAAATCTTCCAAGCATATAATTGGATACAATGAATATTTTCATCTTTTTCTTGCAAATATCTATGTTTTCTTGTAGAGGATTGGAGTAAGAGTGCTTCTATTCTTGGATCAGGTGGCATGATATATATAGCGCTCTAGATATATTGGGATAAATTTTTCCCTCAAACCTAATCAATATATAAAAAAAAAGTCAAATACTTGTGCACATAAAAAAAATTGGTCAAAAACAGTCAATATCTACGTATATCACATGTCGTGCACAACATATATCACCTGTTGTGCATGACATATATCATATGTTGCAACATCTTCTTTCTTTACAACATGTAATATATATTGTGTACATCATATAATATTGATTGTGTATTTTATATTATATATATTGTGTTCAATTTATTAGCTGTTTTGACTTATTTATTATTTTACCTATATCAATGTTAAAAAAAAAATCAAAGATTCATTGTTTATACCTCCTTTTAAGTACTCAGTTATAAGTATTTAAAATAAGAGATGTATTTTGTAAAAAAAGAAATAGATGTATTTGAATTTCCTTAAGAAATTGAAGGACTAATAGAAAAAATTAACTTGTTTTAGGTGATATCAAATTATTATCAATGTATCCATTTATGAATTCTATTACACTTGTTTCCGGTAATTATTCAAGAATTCTCTGGGATTGATAGATAGTCTTAAAAACGTAAAAGCCCAATTTCACGCTGGGTTAATAGAATTGGAAGTACTAATTAATTCGATTCGATAATATATTATCCTCAATACTGGGAGGGTACTATTTAGTATTTACAGTTGGGTTAATCAATCTGTGTTCTGGACCCCAAAAGACGACGACGTCGTAGAAAGGCAAAGCAACCAAGCAAGGTTCCCTCTCCTCTCCGTTGACGGCGGAGATCCGATCTGAGAGCGAAGCTGATTCGAACAAGAAAAGGAAGATGATGATGATGGATCCGGCGAGCACCCCGCTGGGCCAAATGCTATTGGACGAGATCACTCCCGTCGTCATGGTTCTCTCTACTCCTTCCGTCGAAGAGTCGTGCCTCAAGAACGGCTTCTCCTTCCTTCAGATGCTCACTCCTTTCTGCTCCTTCAACAACATCGACGGTATATATTCGTTTCATTTTCTCCCAATCCAATCATCCCCCCCCCTCTCTCTCTCTATGTATATATTCTCTCAGGTTCAGATTTGTTACCGGCATTGCTCCATTTCGCATCTTACAGTGCCTGTTAGGACCGCCAGTGACCAGCCTTATCGCCTTCACAAGTTCAAATTGCGATTGTTCTATGCCTCCGATGTCAGGAAGCCCGATTTGAAGGTAAATTCTGAGCGATGTCTTTAGTGTTGTTTTCATTCTGAGCTTGACTCTGCTAGGTTTTGTCCAATTTTTATGGATTTGTTTTGAACAATTTGCTATGCTACGAAATTTGAGTGCGTAGAGTAGAAAATCTGTAGGATTTATTATCTGGTTCTGTTTGTGTGTCCGCACTTTTTACTAGGTAGCTAAAGAGCATTTGAAGCAAGTTATTACGGAGGCAGGGGAAAAAGTGTTTTCTGACCTGAGCACGGATGTACCAGAAGTTGATCATGAACTTGCGAGTAAGTGGCACTCACTGTATATGATCTGCATTCAGCCATGATTTGTTTTAGTTGATTAGACAGCTGTTTGTTTTGATATGAATAATATGTTTTCCTTCATTTATGTTTGATTTTATCCATAGTCAGTACTCATAAGTGGTTACAAACATGCCATAATTTGCAAATTTTTGAGTAGTTTAGGTTGTAATTATATTTCATATTTAGGTTTAGTTTGTATGTACGGTGGTCATATAATAGCTACTTGCAGTGAAGTGCTTGGACTGCTTGAGCTCTGATTTTTGTTTAGGTTAAACCTCAGGCTTTCTGTATTTCAATTGAGCAAGCGTGGGCATACTGATGCTCTGATAGGCTCCACTTGTATGCGGCCATAGGATGAATTGTAAATTTCTGTTACTGTTATCTGAAAGTAGTTGAGGTTTTGTCACTGTCTAAGACTTGGTGTGATTGGCAATTACTTTTTTAGGTTCTGAATACGATACACCATCCTGGTTTCAGTTGCTTAATAAAGAGCTTGTCCGGGTGGCTTCCTTTTCAGACCATGAAGCTTTTGACCATCCTGTGGCATGTAAGATTTTGCTACTAGTTAGAGCTCTTCTTCTTTGTCTTCTTTTAACTTTTTATTTTCTCACACATACAGCACTATCTGTATTTATGATTTTTCTTTTCAAAATTTCATTATTCTTTTCTTCTTTTGAGTGTCATTTGGGATTTACTATCTAAACCTTTGTCTTTCCTGATGAGAATTACTTGCAGGTCTTCTAGCTGTTTCTTCAAATGATGAACGACCTATTAACAGATTTGTTGACCTTTTTAATACTAACAAGCTTCCTCCGCTTCTTACTGATGGTTCAATGGATCCAAAGATTTTGAAGCATTACTTGTTAGTGCATGATAATCAAGACGGGCCTGTAGATAGGTATGAATTCTCTTTCATAATTATGTTTGAGAAGCTATTTATGAATAGATGCATGTGAAACAATACTGATTGCCACTGCCACCTAGTGTGTTTTACAGTTGGAGACTTGGATTCAGTCTATTATATATCAAGAAAGAATTTATGAATTATTAGGTTTGGGTTATGACATTCTGTATGATGTATCTTATACATGTTGGATGGGAGGTCTATGTTTTGGTGTTTGGTGAATATGGCTTGGGAGTTAGGCCTGGCATGATTTTTGGAAAGGACTTCTCAATTGGTGCTTTCATTGGTGTCTATGTAGAGGATTTTGAAACTATTGTGTTTTCTTTTGTTGGCTATGTAGAGGAGTATTTCTCATGCTATACTGCAAAATTTTTCATCTTCTGGGGAGCTTGATAATGATGAAGACTTTATATTTACATTTTTTTGAACTTCAAAACCAATGTCATTCTCTAAAAATGAAGACTAAAAATGAAATTGCTTTATGGAAAAGTAAAATTTAGATTAAATACTTGTCTATCCATTATTTTACTCCGTCTGTGTGTACGTATGTATTTTTCATATGCATTTAGTGTTAGACTTGTTTGTGTTTCTTACTCTTCTTTTTTTGTTCTTCTTTTGTAGAGCAAATAAAATATTTACAGAAATGCGGAGTGCATTTGGTGCAAGTGAATGTTTATTGCTTTGCATTAATTCTGCACCAGATGCTCCAATCAAACATCGAGATAATCCTTGGGCTTCTTATGTAAGTTTGTCTGAAGAACTTGTAACTTTTTCATTTCTTTATTTTTATTTATATCTTTTGCTTTAGAACCTATGTTCAAGATAATATAAAATTCTTGTTTCATTCATGTGAAAATATGCAACTTAGGTTATTGTCTGCTGAAATTTGTGACAGATATCTGATGCTTCACCTAGTCTAGATCTTGGTTGCTTTCTTAACATTGATGATATGAATGAGGTATATTGCTTTTGCCTCCGCCAATAATTATTATATTCATTATTTAGGATTTATGGTTAAATCATAGATGTGTTTTGCTACTTTGTCTTTTTGCCCCAATCACAGATCAAGGATCTAATGCAAAATTTATCATCTAAGCACATCATTCCAAACATGGAGCAAAAAATTCGTGTGCTCAATCAACAGGTCATTTAATTTTAGCCTTCTATTTTTTGAGTTGGTGGTTTGAAATTTTGAATATGTTAATTCAGCCCCACAATTTATTATTTTGACTCATATTCTGATATTCTTTTTGTTTTTTTTTTTCTGTAATATTTCCTTTTGTTTAGGTTTCTGCAACCCGTAAAGGTTTTAAAAACCAAATAAAAAATTTATGGTGGAGAAAAGGGAAAGAAGATAGTGCAGATTCTCCCAATGGTCCGATGTATGTTATACATGTGTGTGTGTGTGCATAAGAATGTACAAGTATCTTTCTAATAGAATGTGCAATATGCATGTATGCTATGTATGTATCATTCAATGTCATGCATTTTTCTAATACAATTTTGTTTCCATTGTTGAAGGTATAATTTTAACTCCATTGAATCCCAGATTCGAGTTTTGGGTGATTATGCTTTCATGTTACGCGATTATGAACTTGCCCTGTCAAATTATCGCCTAATTTCCACGGATTACAAGATTGATAAAGCCTGGAAACGATATGCTGGTGTGCAGGTAATTGCATGTTTTTAATTCCAAGTGGGAAGAGAGAGCCTTCAGATGATGCACACTTGTTTTCTAAGTAATCAGGATTTTCTGTAAAGAAGTGGTGGAAGCCTTGATGGATGTTAACTTGGATTCAGTTTCTGTCTCAAAAATAAGGAATAACTACCCTTGATAAAGATAATACTGAGGTTTTCAGAAGAATGGTTTAAGTCTTTGACTTGTATCCACAGTGCAGAATCCCTGTGCCCTTTATTTACTTTCTTATTTAGGGTCTAGGGATGCATTTCTTTTCTTAAAAAGCGAAAGTGTGCAAGCTTTAGAAATATTGTAGATGTGATTCCTTAATCGTTATATGGCCCGTTGCATATATATTAATTTATGTGTACGACTATGATTACTAAACACTAATGAAAAGTTACATTGCATTTTGAATGTCAGATGCACATTCCCCTTTGCATTAGAGCAGTTCTTAATGTGCCTTTAGATTATTAAAGATGTTGTTAGCACTCTAGTTTATTAGGTTACTTTTTTATTGACACTTACCATACCATCTCGGCATCCTCTACCTGAAGCTCTCTGTTGGAGTGCTCCTTTCCCAGTGGTGTGATTCTCTTTTTTTAAGGCCCACAATATATGATATCTGATTGTAGAATGATTTGAAGATGCATAACTAGATGTATGCCTATGTTTATATTTCAGGAAATGATGGGACTTACATACTTCATGTTGGATCAATCTCGAAAGGAAGCTGAGTATTGCATGGAAAATGCTTTTACCACATATTTAGTATGTATGGTTTACTTTGGTTCACAAGAAAGTTTTAATTAATATATTTTTCTAGAACATGCTTTGATATCTTTGAATTCCTTTTGCATTCTCTTTTTGATTATCCAACTTAATATTGCCAGAAACTTGGATCATTGGGTCAGCAAAATGCAACGCGATGTGGTCTGTGGTGGATAGAAATGTTGAAAGCCCGAGATCAGTATAAGGAGGCAGCTACTGTTTATTTTCGTATTTGTGGTGAGGTAGTGCCTTTTTTTTTAAGAAAATAAAAATAAGGGTAATTTGGGAATATTGTTTTCTTCTCTTGACAAATTACTCATTGTAGGATATCCTACATTCTGCTGTGATGCTTGAACAAGCATCATACTGTTACATGTTGTCGAAACCCTCCATGTTACGCAAATATGGATTTCATCTGGTGCTTTCTGGTGAGCAGTATAAAAAGTGTGATCAGGTATTAATCTGTCCACAATGTGCAGTTTTTTCCTCTTAGTTAATAGTTTGTTACTTTTGTTGCTGATTTTCTGTCCTTGACCTTGTCACGTTCAGATCAAACATGCAATTCGAACATACAGAAGTGCTCTTTCTGTTTTTAAAGGAACTCCTTGGAGTTATATCAATGATCATGTTCATTTTCATATAGGACAGTAAGTATAGTTTGGTTCAGCAATAGTATCCTCTGTTTTTTTTTCTTTTTTTTTTTTTCTAATAAGAAAATATGGTATTTACATTCTTGGAATTTTCTTGATGATTGTTTTAGGTGGTATGCTTCTCTCGGGATGTATGATGTGGCTGTCAAGCATATGATGGAGATCTTGGCCTGCAGTCACCAGTCAAAGGCTACACAGGAACTATTCCTCAGCGACTTTCTTCAAATTGTGGAGGTGATAGTTCCTCTATTCCCCTTTGAGATCTAATATTTTTATAACCTGATTGTTCGTCTAAAATGTTCCTGGGCTGTCAATAATTTGATTTGTTGCAACTCCTGAAGTGGTTTGTTTTGCATGGATTTTCACTTCAGAGTGTAATATGTATGTCAGCACTTAAGAGTTAATTTGACTGCTGTCTTGATTTTTATTGTATATCATAGAAAACAGGGCGGACATTTGAGGTAACAAAACTTCAATTGCCTCTGATCAACATTTCGTCAATCAAGGTCATCTTCGAAGATTACCGAACTTTCGGATCACCTTCAGCTGTAAGTTGAATCCATTTCAATTCTCTCCATCTCTCCCCCAATCCCCTACCCCCGGCGTGCGGTGGAGTTGTCCTGTGGCATTTTAATCTCAAAAGTTTTCCTTTCCCTAATTCACCAGCCCTAAAAATGCTTTCTCTCTCTCTCTTCTCCTATTTAACGATGCTAATTAGGCTTCTACTTAGGTGGTTTATGACGGAACTTGTGGGATGCTAGTTTTTTCCCTCCATGTAATTTTTGCTGTAGCTTTAACAGCACGGATCTTTATCTTAATATTTGTGTTACAAATTAGTTAATGGCTGTAGTTTGATAGTTCGAAGTGCTTGTAACTTTTCAGGCTAACACTAGAGAAAGCTTGTGGCATTCTTTGGAGGAAGAAATGATGTCTTCATTCTCTGCTGCCAAAAGTAACTGGTTGGAGTTGCAATCAAAGCTTATGCCAAAAAAGCAGAGTCAATCAAATATTTGTGTTGCTGGAGGTATATGGTAGAATTTCATTAAATATTGATAAATGAATTATTATATCATTTTATTTCTCTTAAATGTCCTTCCAATATTTTCTTGACTCCTGATTATTGGTGGATGAGTTATTATTTTCTGCCATACTTTTGACAATATAGCAGTGCTATTTTGGCTCATTAAAGCAACTGCTGATCATGTTCTGTTGGTGTATTGTTTATCCACTGAACTCATTTGCAGAAGCTGTGAACGTGAATATTGAATTCAAAAACCCTCTGCAAATCTCAATTCCTATATCTGGTGTTGCACTCATTTGCAAGCATTTTGCTAGTAGTGATGGAAGTAAATCAGGCATGCTATCAATTTAGTTTTATATTGTCTTCTGCCATATTTTGTTGTATTTTTCATCCTTTTCATATCTATTCACTCATATTTAACATTCAGTGTTTTTTCCCCCTTAATGATCATAGTTTGTTATGGGTATTTCAGATGAAAACCAGTCAAGCTTGGAGAATGATAACGAGATTGATCACTTCAGGGATATGAGCTTAGACAATTCCTCATTCTCAGTGTCTGAGGTTGATTTCTTACTAGGAGGTGGTGAGACAACCATGGTGAGCTTGTAGTATTGGACAATCAGTCTTATTTTTCCCTTCTTTTGATCAATCATTATTACAATTTAGAGCTGTATTTCTGTAGAAGAGACATTGTTTTGAGTAAAAATATGCAAATTGAGTCTCATTGTCGATAATCAAGAACTTTCGCGTCAGTCTTATTTTTGAGAAGAAATGTGCAACCTGGGTTGCATCATCAAAAATTGAAAAAAACAAACAAACATTTCTATCTTAATTTTGTGCACTTTACCTATTTTCTGATGATCTTATAGGGAGGATGTGTTGGGAAGTTAATTTATGGTTGTTAAATACTGACTAGTTTATAAAACTTGTGTGCACTTGTAAACAACCTTTCCACGTAGAGGTGAAGCTAACCCACATTTTGGTATAATGTTTACTGATGCATGGTTTCTAATAGCATTTGAAATAAAGAAAAGATGTCTTAGCAACTTGATTTACTCAAAGAAGATGCAAAGCATTATGGTTGATTCATATTTCATGTGCTTTCAATTTCTTAGTGCAGCAGCCATATGTTTTTGCTATGTTCTACTTCTATAAAAATGTGATTTTAGATGGTATTCAAACTCTACACACACCAAAAACAAAAGATTTTTTTTATCAAAAAATTTATCTTGGAAAATAACCACAAACAAACACATGCATGTCCTGATTTTTGAATAAATTTACCATTATTCTTTCAAAGCACAACAGTCAAAAGAATTTTATGTGATTTGCTACTGATTTTCTGCATAAGTGATGGTCAAACAATTTATAAGAACCTGATATTTCATGTTAGATTGTGCATCCATTTTCTGCAGTAATTTAACAGTTATGATTTTTCCCTTTTCTGATAATTACTTGATAAATCTTCTTGTACATTTCTTTTTTCACATATATTTTTGTAAGTTGTGAATTCAGCAAAATTTATATTGTCAACCTGTTTTCCAGGTTCAACTCTCTGTTACACCCAGGACAGAAGGTACTCTTGCAATTCTTGGTGTTAGGTGGAAATTGTCAGGTACTATAATTGGCTTTCACAACTTTGAGTTGAGTCACCCAAAGAAGATTCATGCTAAGGGAAGGAAAGCAAAGCACTCAGCTAATGACATGTTTAAATTTACGGTGATTAAGGTGCATGGTGTTATCCTACCCTTCTCATTATTGTCCTTTTTCCAAATGAATTTTGTCTCCTCCTGTCCTCTGTCTTCTTAAATTCTCGAAACTTAGACTGAAGCAGCTATTTTTTTCTCTCCTAAAATCCCAGAGCATACCCAAACTTCAGGGTTCCATTCACCATTTACCTGGAAAAGCATATGCTGGAGATTTACAGAAACTTGTACTTGAGTTGAGGAATCCATCAGAGTTTCCTGTTAAGGTAACTTCGAGTAGTTAAATTGATCTAAATAGCAATTACTTCTAGTGTATACCTGTATATGTGTGTGTGTATTTCTTATATTTTGTTGGCATGTCTACTCATTTAGGTACTGTGGTTTACCTTTGGATGAGGCAGTTATTACTAATTGATTGGTGTAATTGTAGAGTTGTGGGGTTACTAACATTGGTACTAATTATCAGACAAGAAACTATACTACATATGCCACTTTGTGGGATGATTGGGCATTTGGCCCCTATATGGTGTAAAGCATAGTCTCCTTAGAGGAATCTTCCTCTTAGATATGTTGAGAGATTGGAAAGTTGAGCTTCATTGGTATTTTTTTGTTTTTATTCTGTATAGAGGAATTCTTGTCTCCTATCCTCTTGTAAGTTTATATCTTCATCCCAATGCAATAATTCTTTTCTCCAAAAAAATTACTGGTACCAATTATACTCGTATACAATTGTAGCAGATGCATGATGTGACTGGAAGATAGTGTTAGGATTATCTTACTTCCCTTAACTGCAGTGGAACTGGCTTTTCTCCTGCTCTTTCTTGTATGCTATTTTTCTAGATGCTTATTTATTTGGGGCTTTGGCAGAATCTGAAGATGAAGATTAGTCATCCTAGATACTTGATTATTGGGAATCAGGATCATATAAAGTCAGAATTTCCTGCTTGCTTAACAAAGAAGACAGATTCAGTACAAAGTGATGCACAAGCTAATCCTAGTCTCATGTCTGATTCAGTCTTTCTGTTTCCAGAGGTCAGTATTGAATCTTTCCATATAAGTTGTGCATTATCACTTTAATCTCAATCGGCATCTGTTTGACATATTGGTTGCATGAATTATGCTTTGGTTCAGGGCACTTCAATTCAAGGTGAAGAACCCTTCTTGTGGCCTCTTTGGTTTAGGGCTGCTGTTCCAGGAGATGTTTCTCTTCACATGAGTATATATTATGAGATGGGAGAAATATCAAATGTCATCAAATATCGCACTCTTCGCTTGCATTACAATGTGCAGGTTAGTATAATGAGGATCAAAGTAAATTTGATGTGTCACTTCTGTGGTTTTTTTTTTTTATGCATTCTACGAGTAAAAGATGTAGGTTCTGTTAAAATTACTCTATTTTGTATTTACCAGATTTAGATGTACTTTATTCTGAAATGCCAAAATTCGGTGATCGTAGGTGTTACCATCATTGGATGTTTCATTTCAAATCAGTCCTTCTCGATTGAGAATTCAAGAATTCCTTGTTCGATTGGATGTTACTAACAAGACAAGCTCAGAAAGCTTCCAAGTTTACCAGTTGTCATCTATTGGGAGCCACTGGGAAATCTCGTTACTTCAACCTCCTGATACTATTTTCCCTTCACAATCTTTGATGGCTGGTCAAGCAATATCATGTTTCTTCACACTAAAGGTTTGTGCTATATAGTTTTTTATTTTGTGATTTATTTTTGTGGCATGTTTATGCTACGAGAGACTTGTTTCATTTGAAGTTGTTATTGAACTTGAAAAGTTGGATACATAATTTAAGGTGGAGATAATTCCTAGTAAAGGTGGCCTGCTTGAAACAAATTGTTGAACTGTATGAACCCTTTTAATTTAGATGGAGATAATTTAATGTAGATTCTTTTCCTGCCTGCTCTATCACAAACTATTTCTAAACTTTTTTCTCCTTTCAACCTGGGGGAAAAACAGGAACAGTTAATACGGTGAAAAGCTTTGTTGGAGAAATTCAGGGATGGTAGCATGTTAATAATCTAAAATTTGTATATTCAGATCTTAGTTATCTGAGCTTGGATGTTTTCTTCTTGACTTTATTTTATAGGTCAAACCATTTAGTAGTAATCTATTATATATCAACTGTTTCGTCACCTTTTGTTCAAGACATGCACAATAAGATTTCGGTTGACTGAACTAAGCTATTGTTTGCTATCAGAACTCAAGGAGATTATCTATGTCTCAAGAAAACGTATCTGCCATCCCTGTCAGAAGTGATGTAAGCTTGGTTCCCCAAAGCAGTGATGATTTAGTTTACAACATAAATAGTGCACCTTTGGTCAATTTCCACCGTTATGAAAGATTGCAGCAGGAATTGTCTCATGAGGTAGACTTTTTTAAATAAGAATCTAACTACGCCGTATCTTTTCTCGTTGGAGTCATCATCATCATCATCATTTTCCTATGTCGTCATCACTCATCATACATTTACAATTCACTATTGCAAGTTCTTACACTATCTATTCAATATTCTCTCCTGATATGAGCTTCATCTATTTGTACGATCAGGGTGACGTAAATACTGTTGACTTTGTATTGATCTCTCGACCAATGAAATCTAACAACAATCCTGGTGTTTCTGATCCTCCTCACGTTATGTCTCATCATGCGTGTCACTTCAGGCATGTTTCATTTCAAATATAATGCTTCTGGTGTTGACTTTACGATGAACTTTTTCCATTCATGTGTATGTGATTTACTTGCCTTATTTATTTTCTTCTGGGGTTTATCTTGATCTCTTTCTGTCTCTCCTGATAGCACTGCTAGCACGGGCCCTATTTCATGGCTATTGGATGGACCCCGAACTTTGCACCATGATTTCTCTTCATCCTTCTGTGAAATAAATCTGAAGATGCATCTTTACAATTCATCTGGTGCCACTGCTTTTGTGCGCATTGACACCTTAGATTCTGCTGGTAATGGGGGAAATAACAATGTAAATATGGTTCAATCAGCAACTCCTGATAACCAAGCAGGGTGGCATGACGTGACACCAGGTAATGAACTCAAAGTGACATCAAGTGTTCTTGAAACCCAACCTGGAAAGGCACTATCCTTAGAAGGTGTCTCCTCATACATTTGGTCTGGATCAAGCTCTACCAATCTCCACCTTAAGCCTAAGTCATCGGTGGAAATTCCTCTTCAGATCTGCGTATTCTCTCCCGGTACGTATGACTTGTCAAATTATGTTTTGAATTGGAAACTTCCATCCGAAGGTCAACATGATAGTGATGAAACGAGACAGCATTCAGGCAAGTGCCAGGGGTATAAATACTATCTTACTGTGCTCCAATCCACTTGAGGAGTTGGTAAATGTTTTGCTGTCCATTTGGCCATTTGCTAGAAATTTTAGATCTGATTTGTAACAGTGAGCTGTATATAAAAGAAATACATTTCCATGTATTTATAAACGGAACAAGGAACGATTGTAAAAGTTGAGAGAGGAAAAAGTGGATGAACACAAGTTCTTTTTGTTCAAGCAATAATGACGGTGAGAATATACAGTTCATCGAACAGGCTGGTGGATTTGGACTGGCCAAGTTTGAGAGAGGAAGGTATGAGCAAGATTCTTTTGTAAAAACAGTCTTACTGGTAGTGGTAGCATGTTTACCGTGTGCACCACGGTTATATAAGATGAATGTGAGAATTGAGCACAGGTTAGGTGGGATATCCTCGTAAGCAGCACAAGAATTGGTTGCTCCAATCTTTTTTGGGCATAATTCATTTGGGATTAGATTTGATTTGATGGGCGACCAAAAGACCAACAGCGTAATGGAGCGGGCAAGCAGAAGGATCTTGATGGTGGTCTCGATGGGTAAAGTTCTTACAGTTTTTTTTTTATCAAAATTTCTTTGTTTTCTTGATCGAGGCTACGGTTGTCCGTGATGAATTCCATTTTCTGTTCTCCTTTTCCTTGAATTTTTGTATTTGACGCAGCAACTTCTATAATTTAGGATATTTTGGTATGTATAAGTGTTTGTTATACAATCAGTTTAGATATTTTTTTTACCTAGTAATTAATGATTTGAAATCCTTCCTATCATTTGTTTTCAGTAATGCGACTTATAAGAATTTGATGGATTTTGTTAGTGTGTATAGCTAGAACCTACTGCTATGTTGTATGTTAGAATCTTACAGTGCTGAGTCCAACACATTCTGCTATGGTTTATTACAAGCCTACTGTATTGGCTACTGATGTAACTACTCTTCTCTGTACTTGAGCTCATCAAGAGCAATTCTCATTTCAATAATATCAAAATCCTTTTCTCTCACTTTTCTTCTCTAGCTTGGAGCTTCTCCCATAGATTTAAGAACAGAAAACACCGCACCAATTTTTTTTTTTAAAGGACAGAAAACACAGAGAATAACAACAATATAGTGTAAAAGAATCCACCCACCGAAAAAGTTTCATACAAAATTGATAAATTTGGTTTTGGTACCAATTAAATATCATTTTTATTCGGACATTGTAAGTGTTGATTTTGAATAAAGGGGTGGAGGGAGAGAGTGAATAAATCCAACCAAAATTTGTTCAACTTTTTTTTATCCCATGATGGACTAATTAAGAAAGATTGAGTATAATCAAACCCAAGTTTAATTTATGATCGGTGTTGAAGGCATCCAATATATTTCTTATATTTTAAAAAAAAAAATTCTCAATCAAATATATATATTTTTAGTTTTAACCAGGTAAAAAAATTTATGATATTGAAAAAAAAGTTTAATTTTGATATACTGACATTGTAAAAGTATTTTACATTGTTATCTAATTAAAACACTTTGTTTGTATGACTTTTCATGTAGTGAGAGAGAGAGAAAATACAATTATGACTGATGTAATGACACATAATTGAATAATTATATAAAATAGTTGTACATTAAAAAAACATTTAAAGTTTCAACATACCCAGCCTACCTTTTGATAAAAAAATGTGTTTCTAACTAGTAATTAACGATGTTTAAACTATTACGCGTTCTAGCAATAGTCAATCATAGAATGTTGATAAGAGTGATGTTATTATCACGTTAACAGTAGTAACTCGTGGAAATTATATCTTCTTCTTTAATTTCCATGGTGACGTTATACTTTTGTGTGAGCTCATATTCTGCAACATGGAAATATATTTTTGTATTTTAAAACTTATATATAGTACGTACTATTTTTTTGTATGACTCCCAATTCGATCTGCCTTTAATTGATGTCATTAATTATAAACAAGAACAAAAACGTCGAGAAGCAAAAAGTGACCGATTGATATTAAAAGTCCACGCGCATTGCATTGCTGAAATAGAAAATTGTGGTCTGTTTCCATTCCATTAATTAGAATGGCAATTTATTCCTCCTTCCTTTTATTTGTTTAGTCTCTCGAATTTTGAATATCATTTTCTTTTGCTTGTTTAACTTTTGACATAGCTATCTCTCTCTAGCTGCGTGTGTGAGCAGGATGGAGAATGCAAGAGAAAAAGCAAAGTTAGAAATCAATTATAACGCGGGTTCTTTTTCAGCATAAAAAACGTGTATCTAAGTTTTAAAATTAAATGGCATGATATGATAACCTTAGCTTATAAAATTAGAAATAAACTTCAGCGTGATTCCAATTTCGTTGTTAAATGTCTTATGTAGCAAGGAACACCCTAGCATTTCCTACCTTTGAAGACACCTTGTGATTATATTCTTTCCATCTCTCACCAAAGTAATTAAAATGAAACCTAAATTAATTAAACTTGGATGATGGATTTATTTATTTATTTATGCGTCTTATCAAACTAAAAGAAACTCGTAATGCAAGTTGTTTCTCCTTTTAGTTTCTTTCCCTGTGCATTTCAAACAAAGTTAGCTAAATGGGACGAATTTATTTAGATATTATTTTAATGAGTTTATTAAACAACTTTTAAATGTGCTTTAGACGATTCATACAAAGCCAAAACACATAAAAGTAAGCTTTTATAAAAATTAAAAAATAACATATAATAAATATTGATTTTTAATTATCATAATAACTATCTTAAAATTAAAGTTATCCATACAATATCAATACAGTATATAGTTAAACTATACTTTCCTACTTAATCACCATTGATAGTTATAACTTACTTATCGATAATTTTTTTTTTCAAGTATTTTAAATTTTAATTATCCAAATGCATGTAACCTGTCAATCTTTTTTTCCGATTCAGATAAATACTCCTTTGTTGTAGCCAAAAAAAGATAAATACTCATTTGTACCAAAATTTAAATACAAGAAAGATAAATATTCATCCAAAATACTTAATCCAATGGAAGCTCAACAACAAATACACCTAGGAAGCTTCTTCTTCCGCCGGTACACGGCATTTATAGAGTATATAGGAAGACCAAACTACACAAGATATTTAACTAAACTAGCAACAATTAAGAAGACTAATCCAAAGGTTTAGCAGTAATCCTCCCTTGTACAAATAACCTTCCCATTCTAATTTTCCCACCAACTTTTTTAATAGTATTGTTTATTGTACAACAGAAATACGTTTAACTAGTATTTGACGTGTACTATTCATAACATGTAATGTTTATCATATGTATAATACATGTACATATAATATTCATTACGTGTTATGCATAGTATACATTAGATACTAATTGTACGTATTTATGTACACCAACTTAAATTTCTATTTTTTTTTCCATGTACCCATTTCCCTTTGACCTTATAAGTGAAAAAAAAAAAAAGTCTGCTGCTACAAAGGGGTTGAATTTGAACTGATCAGGCCCCACCCATTTATCTATTATTCAAAAAATATTTATCAATTTTTAATTTCCACGCAAAACATTAGAAACCGCCTTTAAAAACCAAGAGTCCACAACCTATTGCATTTACTCTCCACGCTCATTCAAAAATAAAACCTATCATCCTCCTCGTCATTCCAAACCCTTCACCCCACAAAACCTCAAACAAATAGAAACATGAACGACTTGCTTTCTCCTCCACGTGAGGACAGCAACAACAACGGCCACCACGTGATCCAGATGGCGGAGATGTCGCCGGACAACAGCCTTGGCAAGTTCTTTGAGGAGGTGGAGTCTCTGAAGAAGGAACTGAAAGAGCTCGAGAAGCTCCATCAGAGCCTCCGAGACTCCAATGAGAAGAGCAAGGCCCTTCACAGCGCGCAGGCCGTGAAGGACCTTCGCTCCCGCATGGATGCTGACGTGGCAGCCGCGCTCAAGAAAGCAAAGCTGGTGAAGGCCCGGTTAGAGGCACTGGACCGGGCCAACGAGGGCAGCCGGGCCCAACCGAATTGTGGGCCGGGATCATCGTCGGACAGGACGCGGACATCGGTGGTGAGCGGGCTGAGGAAGAAGCTGAAGGAGTCGATGGAGAGTTTTAATAAACTGAGGGAGCAGATATCGTCAGAGTACAGAGAGACCGTACAGCGCAGGTATTATACGGTCACCGGCGAGAATCCTGATGATAAAACCATCGACCTCCTCATCTCTACAGGTACCAATTTCAATTTTACTACTTACTCTGCTTCTTCAAGATTATGGATGATTTGATTATGAGTTTACTAGCTAGATGAATCAGTTAGTTAGTTAGTTAGTTTCGGCATAAATTATGGCAAATTCAAATTCGATCAGATACCACCAGTTAGTTCCGTTCCACGTGTGGGGGGAAAATGATCTAATCTTCTGGTATTACTATATTAGTAGTTGTAACTAATTAATTGAAGGAGTTTCCGTACTCTTTAGTTTGAATAATTAGATTTTACATTGTATTGGAGTTTATCTAACTTGATGGAGATACTCCCGAATTATCCTTTTATCAAATTAGCTAACAACATAAAAACAATTTAAGATAGATCATAAATCTCCGTAAAAGGACAAAATTAACTAGATTTTATATTTTATTTTAATATTAGAAAAAAGAGAAGTGGTATGTATGATGTTAATGTTAGTAATTATGGTGAAACAGGGGAGAGTGAAACATTTTTACAGAAAGCGATCCAGCAGCAGGGGAGAGCGTCAGTGATGGAGACGATAGAGGAGATCCAAGAGAGGCACGGCGCCGTGAAGGAGATAGAGAGGAATCTCAACGAGCTGCACCAAGTGTTCTTGGACATGTCAGTCCTGGTCCAAGCCCAGGGCGAGCACTTGGATGACATTGAGAGCCACGTGGCGCGAGCCAATTCCTACGTCAGGGGTGGGGTGCAGCAACTCACGGTTGCTAGGAAGCACCAGAAGAACACCCGTAAATGGACCTGTTTTGCCATCATACTCCTCCTCATTATCATCTTCATTATTGTTCTCCCCATTGTTTTACGAAATTAATTAATAACTTCATTCAATTTATCCGCCTGCCAGCCAGCCCTACGCATACATGGGAAAAATTAAACCTCCTCATTCATTTTTTTTATTCTTTTTGGTCGCGTGTATGGTTTGATTTTTCCTTTCCATTGTTTGATTAATATAAGTAGGCGTGACCATGGTTTCCACCTACTTTCTTGCTTCTTTTTCTTTTTTTTTTCTTGTTCTTTTGGTGCGTTATGGGATGTACATATATATATTCAGGATATATACAAGAAACTTCAATAATAAGTTGTTTGTGAAGCTTTTAAATTCAACAGGATTGCGGAAGTTTATTTTACTGTTCCGTAGGTTTCCGGATTGGTTCGACAATATTTTGATTTTTGAGTGAATCAATAGTTCCTAGCTGCTATCTCATTTAACACAAATGTTCGGAATACAAAACGAAACAAGTCAAAACAATCAATAAAGTCCATTTAACACCTTATGCTCAAATAACACTTTTAATCATGAGTATATTTTTAATAGCTAAGTGATTGTGTCACAAATTCCTATTTGTTGACTGTTTTGGCTGATTTTTGATTGTGCTCTAGCAATGCTGTGGATTTAATTATAATAAATTTCTCACATAACCATATAGTACATATCTCACCAAGATGCACGCATGTATCATGTATGGGTACCTATAAGCACTTATATGTCTATAAATTAAAGTGTGGAAATTATTAAAAAATATCTTCCATATCAAAGTTAGTTTTTTATATTAAAAATTATTTATAATTAACACTTGATGTAGAAAGTTGGTTTTTATTGGGGCGTAAAGTTGATTACTCCATAAAATTAAGCAAGTTCTAAACGCATGCACTAAATGAATTTTATTGATATGTGATGTGACTATAACTTGAGATATATATCTTGTAAGTGAACTTGTCATGAGATTGCTCCACAAAGATTAATTTAACTAGAGTGTATGTGAATCAGTTATACCTTTGATTTTAATTTCTTTTCGTTTAGCGATAAATTTAATCAATTGAATCGGAACATTAATCTACCTCGTTAAGAAAAAATTTAAACCACTTAATCATCCCTTTCTGGCCTTGGTTTTTGTCTACCCAATTCACTTGGCCCAGCCCACGAAAGGAAACAAGCCCAATTGTTCCACTGCGTCCCTGCATTATAGTATTGATGTAAAACACGACAAGCATTGCCAAAAACAATATGACAAAAATTAGTTTACCAAGAAAGAAAAAAGGTCCGACCCAAAAAAAAAATAAAATAAAGAAAGATATCAAGATTCAAGAAGCACGTGTGTGTGTGTGAGGGAGAGAGAGCTGAGACAGGCATGGCAGGTATTCGAATGATAGGTAAGTAGCTATTCAATTTACAGTTTAGGAAGATTCAATCTCTTCTCTTGGAACTGAAACTGATTCAAACACATACACTAATCTTTTTTTGTCTTGCGCAGATATAGCCGTCAACTTCACAGGTTTGGCATTTCATCGAACACTTGTTCTGCAGTTAATCTAACATCATTCTTCTTCATCTACTTCTCTAATTCAAAGTCAAACGCACGCAGATGGCATGTTCAAGGGGATCTACAATGGAAAGCAATGTCACGTCGCCGATTTAGCTACGGTTCTGACCAGGGCTTGGGCTGCTGGCGTCGACCGCATCATTGTACGCCGTTTCCTTCCACTCTCATACTCACTTTTCTCATATAAATGCCAACTTCTATCATCGGTTTTCACAATGGTTCAATCTTTAATTGAGAAAATTAAGCAAGATTCAGCCTTAGAAAGTGAGTTTTTGAAACTGAAAGTTGAAAGCCAATAATAGAACATCAATCACTAGCACGGTTCTTTATGCTTGAATTGGTAGAGGTTTACTTGAGGTGTTCATGAGATTTAAAATAATGAATGTGAAATATGATGGTTAGAAGTGCTCAAAGGGGGTAGTTTTCTAAATGAGTGCCTGTGTTTCAATTTCTTTGTGGATAAGATTTTAGGCATCAATTTGAATTTGAACCCGTTAGATAAGTTGTGTTCCATTTGTGGATGGCTCATGGTTAGAAAGTTTAGATTGCATTTTCTGTTGCAGGTAACTGGCGGGTCCCTGGAAGAATCGAGGGAAGCGCTTGCAATTGCTGAAACTGATGGTTTGTCACGATAACATGGCTTTATTTTTATGGCTTTCAGCTAAAAATGCAGGTTCGGTAATTTGATGAACTTTTTGCTTCCACCGTAGGACGACTTTTCTGCACAGTTGGTGTGCATCCGACACGTTGCAAGGTTGTTTTCTACCTAGAAAGCTCTTCTTCAGAGCAGTGGTTTGGATGGAAGTGTTTGTAACCTTGACTTTGTGCACTGGTTCAGGAATTTGAGGAAAGTGGAGATCCAGAAAAGCATTTTGAGGCTCTTTTGTCATTAGCCAAAGAGGGAATTCAGAAAGGAAAGGTATGCTTATGGCGTAGCAGTAAGACAACTGTTGAATATCTCTTAAGTTTAACAAGATAGTTCAAACTCAAATATTTCTGAATCTTGATTGATTTATTCAGTTGGTAATTCTCTTGAATTAGTTGTTACTTCCTCTTCTCTCTCACTAAATATTGCCCCCTAAACATTGTCATCTTCTATGTTGTTATTTCATATTGTTGCATAACTTCTGCTCTAGTTCAGAATCTACTGCCAATTAACCATTTGGAAATGTCCTGTTTCTCTTCTTCATATGCTAGGTAGTGGCAGTTGGGGAATGTGGATTGGACTATGACAGACTTCATTTTTGCCCTGCAGATATTCAAAAGAAGTATGTAGTTGCAACATAATTATTGTTAGACATGTGCCACTTTGGATCTTTTTTCTTTCTTATTATGTTTTCCTAATATGTTTAATTCTGTGATGATATATTTTTTTGGGTGAAAGCAAGGTATTTTGAGAAGCAGTTTGAATTAGCACATATCACAAAACTGCCTATGTTCTTACACATGCGAGCAGCTGCAGCAGACTTCTGTGAAATAGTTGAGAAAAATAAGGACAGGTCTGGTTGCACGACCTCACCATTTTGAAATTGTTAATATTCATATTGTGCTGCTTTTAATATATGTCATGTTTAGTATATTCTTCTATTTGTGCGCTTCTAGAAGTTAATTTTGAGGATTAGAAAGTATTGTTGCCACTTGCCACCCTAGGCTATGCTGTTTCTGCTTTCAACTTAAGGAATTGAGGGAAAAACAGATAAGGGATTCTAGATCCATTGAAGAAAAGTGCATTGGGAGGGGTTGTTTGGAAACGTTTATGGGTCTTTTTGACTGCACATATAGTACAAAATTGACTTGAAAATGAGAAAACAATAACCTTGATATTATTTCATCATTTTTCCTTATGCCTAATATACAAGCCCAAGATTTAAGTATTAACATAAAAGTGCACTTGCTTTATCGCCTGTATTTAATGGCATAATCACTATGAGATGTGAAAAGAACTGATAATTTCAATTTATATGGCAGGTTCACTGCTGGAGTAACCCATTCTTTTACTGATAGCATGGATGATTGCAATAAGCTTCTCTCATTTGATAGTATGTACATAGGTAATCCATCTTCTTGAGCTCTAGTATATTTGTCAACCTATATGAAGTCACCAACAAGTGATTCTCTTATGTTGTTTGCAAGTTCTTGTGATAAAATGAAAAGTATACTCTGGGAAAACATTTGCATAGCTGGTTTCAGTGTTTTTATTTGAAAAGAAGACATATAAGAGAAGTATTTGCCTAGAAGCTCTTGGTGTTATTGGATTGCCATAATTAAATAGTGAAATTGCAGTTGAATCCCATGACTGACTGTTACACATCTTTGGCACTGTAACAGGCATAAATGGGTGCTCTCTCAAGACAACTGAGAACCTTGATGTTGTGAAGGGTATTCCTGTTGAGAGAATGATGATTGAGACAGACTCACCATACTGTGAAATCAAGAATACTCATGCTGGAATCGGTTTTGTTAAGTCTACATGGCCTTCGAAGAAGAAAGAGAGATATGATCAAGAGTGCCTTATCAAAGGCCGCAACGAACCCTGTTTAGTTAGGTAAGTGGTGTGATGCTTCATGCTGTGTGTCACATGCCTCTTACTGCGTCCACTATATCTATTTCTATATCATTTGCATCCTAGACTTATTTCTGAATGAATTTAACTTTTATTAGCCATATATATATATATATATACACCTATTCAGATAATATATGACTGCAATTTTCCAGGCAAGTTCTTGAGGTGGTTGCGGGCTGCAAAGGCATCAGTGACGTTAGTAACCTTAGCAAAATACTGTATCGCAACACTTGCAGGTAATATAATGTCTCAGTTATCTCTGGACTAGTCCATACTCTAATACTAATAGTTTAATTAGTGATGTAAGCTTACCAAAAAAGTTAGTGGTGCTGCTGTTCCATGCATTTGCTTGCATCATTTCGTGAAAGATTCACGAATTAATTTAAGCAAAAGTTTTGCTTTGCAGGGTTTTCTTCCCTCAGGACTTGGATTCTGCTGCTGATGCTCTTCTAGCTGGTGCTAATTCTTCCTAAAGACATGTTGGCGGCTTCTCTTCAATTTTGTTATTTGATAAAAGTTTACTGAGATTCAGTCAAGACCCCTTTCGAGACGTGACTTATCAAGAATTGATTTCCAGATGGCAGCATGCTCAGTGTGACAAAGCAAAGCAAAGCAAAGCATTGCATTCTGATTCTATATTCTGTACTATTATGTAATGTAAACCTAGTGAGATACCAAGGAGCTAGAGGCCAAAATATTTTAATACGCACGCAGTGTGTTATAAAACCCGGTCGCAATGGGGGACGTCGATCTAAATCTAATAATGGTGTCTTTGATAAAAGGAAAAAAAGAGAAGTGAAACTTCTACAGATTTTTGTTGATATGTGTGTTGATAATCATTTCATCCATCATTAGATGTTTTGAGACATTTGAATTAGATTCACACTTTATCCTATCCAATAATAGATGAAGTATTTGTCAATACGAAGGTTGAGAAAAAATCATATAGAAAAATAAAATGTTCTGCCTCCTATATTTCGAGTTTTTATGTTACTCTGTCATTCTTACATACATATTCCTCAAAAAAAATAGTTGAAATTGTCTTTTCGCTAACATTAAGATGGAGGTTCTAGTTGATTGACTGCATAAGTTGTGGATTTGTTTTGTTCCCTAAGCTTCCAATTCAATATTATTTGACATCATGAATATATTATTATTAGTCTATCAACCTCCCAAAGTTTCTCTTTGATAAATACATAACTTTATAATTAGCATCCAACCCTAGATATACTCAATATTTATTTGTTCAATAACAGATACTTCTCACAATTTCCTGCAGACCTAGTTAGTACATACCAATGTGACTCTCAATTGGCAGGAAAAAAAATACAACAAGCGGAACCTCGGAAAAAAGGCCAAATGATGTGCATTTTCAGGGCAAAAATTTGAACAATCATATTCCTTATGTACTGGCACTAGACAACAGTTCAGAGCTATCAACATTACTTCCTGCATTCTCCTCAGTTACTGGAGGTGATGAAGGTGCCCTCTCTGCAGCCAAATTCAATCGAAGCGGTCGACCTTCAATCTCCTGCACACATTACACATTACATTTACAGAGAAAGTTGTTACTATAGTCAGGATCAAGACTTTAACATATCATAAGATGAACTTGAAATTGCAGAGCTAATGTATTGAAATTGTTCTTACCACACCATTCATGGCATTCAGAGCGGCCTCTACATCCTCAGCAGTTTGAAAAGTGACAAACCCGAAACCCCTAGATCTTCCGGAGTCCCTCTCATAGATAACCTTGGCACCCAACAAGCCTGGTTGCTCAACAAAAGCATCTTTAAGACCCTGTGAAGTCAGTCCCCAACCAAGGTTTCCAGCATAGATCTTGTGAGGGCTGTCTACAAAACCTTTGTAGTTGTTCCTTATTTTAGGCCCCATTACTAACCTTTCACCTCCTTTTGGCACTTCTGGGAAATTTACCTTAGCAGTCCTGCCACCAACTTGCTGTTCACCATCATATCATAGTCATTAACATTAGCACTGATACACCCAACAATTAATTATAATGATGTTCTGATGGATTAAAAAGCTCAGCTTCCAACAAGGCTTTGATGGCCAATTGGCCAGGTTGCAAAGCCTATTGCCAACCAAATTTAGTACCAAAATGAAAGAATACCTTCTTTTGCAACCTGAATTCCTTTCAATTCATTTTTAATGAATAATTCATCAGTTAAAAAAAATATTAGACATTATCATAATTCATCAGGATTTCATCATCCTCTGACTACTCAGTGATGGCATAAGAGAACATACCCTCAGGAAATGGAGGGCCCTATCTGGATTAATGGCAGTATTACAAAAGAAATAATTGAACTTTATGAACCAAGCATAAACAAATGAAATTCTGTGACATCTAAGAATGAAGCTTACCGAGCCATCGAACAATCGGATTGCTTCTTTAGCTTCCTCAACACTCTTCATTGTAACAAATGCAAATCCTCTGCTTCTATCCGTGACACGATCATACACGATCTATATAATCCAACCAAATAAAACACAAACAAACCAATATAAGATTGCTATAAAAACCACAGAAACTCTTAAATTATATGAAATTAAAGAAGAAGAAAAAACCTCAACAGACACCACAGTGCCAGCTTCTCCAAAGAGCTCAGCCAATTGGTTAGAAGTCATTGAATATGGCAAGTTTCCAACATAGAGCCTCGCAGAGTCGCTTGAGTCTGACACCTTTTGCTCTTCCTCTTTTTCTGACTCTTCAGAGGTTTCTGCTTCTGTTCCTGTTTCTGGGTCGTCTTCTTGGGGCTCTGTGCTGTCACTGTCATGACCCACTTCGAATCCATCAAAGGCAGCACAAGGAGAGTGAAGACGATGAAGTGAGAGAGGCAAAAGATTGAAACTTTGGGCCTTGAGGTTAAAATTGAGGGGTTTATGGGATATGGGTCGTTGAGGGAAGTTGGTGGTGAGTGAAATGGAAGTGTGGGTAAAAGTGAGGTTATAGATTCTGTTGCAGATAGAGGAAGAAGAAACAGAAGCTGTAGCAGCAGCCATGGAGGACGGAAAGAGAGACAAAGTTGATGGTTTCAGGGCTGAGAATTGAAATGGGTTTGGAAGTGAGAGATAATGTTTAAGACATCATCCATTGTTGAGTTGAGGCTTTTACAGTTGACAGGTGAGAGTGAGAAGGATAAGGTTCCCTATACTTCCGGTTAGGATCATGTCCAAATGTTTTCTCCCCCTTTCTTCCTTTTTTTTTTCCTTCCAATTTTTGTAAGTTTTGTACTTCAGATAAAAACTATATATGAAATAAAAACCATCATTTCGATTTGTAAAATGATATGAAAAAAGATGGTGTAACAGCAAAATATATGATGTTGGAATATCAACTTGTATAATTTTTTTATTGAAAGAATGTAACTTTTAGTTGATTGTATCAGTAAAAATTAATCTAAATATTCAAATTGCACATTATAAAATTGTAAGTTCAGATATTTTGTGTGAAGATTAGGTTGCATGTTGCTCACTTGAGATAAGCCACTTAAGTAGCTATGTCAAACTTGTAGAAATAGAATTACCTTCATGAAATCAAATATGTGGCTAGCTTCTTTCCTAAATGGCTATATGCTAAATGTCTAGTCTAAGAACAATAATCTATGATTACCTTGTACTTCCTTCACATCCGAGGGAAACTTGTTTAGAATTATATACCTAAACAATTTACTTGCATGCAAAGATGAAGCTATCACTTCCTTGAGTAATTGGTTAGCAACTTGTTGGATCACAATTGATACCTACCTGTGACTTGCATGTTGCATCAATTGGAATTGTTTTTTTGTACTCAATAATTTCTACCATGCAGAAGATTGTCAAATATTTCAAAAGGGAAATTTAGACCAGTGCTTTTATTTTTATAACAAAGATTACATGCCAAAGTTCAAGGATGCAGCATTACAACATAAAGTCAGAAATCCACAAATAGAACACCATGTTTTAGACATGAGTAATTAAAACCACATAAATATCTAGAATGTCATGCTTTTTTATTTTTAGCACAAAGACAGACATTGTTTTCTTCTGTATCAGGACATCATGTCATTAGCATGTACCATGCCAAGACAGTCCTTTGCAGAAAGAAAAAAAACATTACTAAAGGTACAATGAGCCAAGGATGGATTGCCTTCAACCAGATGCTTGGGGCGAGCCTCACAACCGAAACTTGTCACAGTCAACTATGAAACTGAAACACGGTTTCTTCATCTGGCTGCGGCAAGGACGGGGTTTGATGCAATGCTGCACCAAGCCCTCTTGTCCTTGCCAATCAAACTTTAAGGTTACAGCAGTTACCTGCTGCTGTAACCCATTTTGGGGGCATGATCATGCCATGCCCACCATTTATCATGTCTGCCAGAGAGTGGACAGCAGAGCCGAGATGATTATTGACAGCAAAGCTATCAAAACCACCTCGTGAATACATGCTAGTCACCTCTGACCCTGAAATATTTGGACTGCTGCCATTGGTCTCCTTTGAAGAATTCAGAGTTCCGGCCTCAGATTGCAGCACTTCAGAACTCTGAGATCCACAGGGATGCAAGTGTTCGCGACCAGTTTTGTTCGCTTTGCTTCCACTTTTACCATTTCCATCATCAGAATTCTTTGTGTTCAAGAAGCGACCACCACATCCCCTTGGTCGGCGCATTGCATGGAGATGTCGTGATTCATGCATATACGGCTGTCAAACACACAAAAATAGCTATAAAAAGCAGAATGGAAACAGCATTATCAGGGCTAAAATGGGATTTCACTAATTTTTCAGTAACAATTGTTACACCAAAATTTCTCTCTAATGCATTCATTTTTAGCCTATCTTGTCTAGTGTATCCACTCATCCAGAGCAACATATTCATTTCTACTACAGTAATCTTATTTTCTTGCTGCTTTTTTTACTGCCCTACATTCAGTTCTATACAACATCATTGGTTTTATAGCTCCTGCAATACTAGAACAGTATACAGCTAAGATTTTCTCAAACCATCCTATCACGACACATTGTTTCAATAGATTATGAAACATACCTTGCGACGTTTTGTCATTTTGTTATCAAGCACAGCTTTGGCACGAGACTGCCGACGTCTGATGATTCCATGGTACTGCTTAGCATTTACGTAAATTGGTCCATCATCAGAAGTCATGTTAAGTGGAAGCATTATACGTCCCTGGATTATTACAGATGATACATAACAAATCAAAACTAAAAGAAGCATGATGAAAGCATAGCATGGTTTATATGGATTAAGAAGCTTGTTGAAGTAAAGACAAACCGAAATTTGAGGTCCATAAGGTGAGAAGAGCCCATAAATTTGATCCATGTAGGGATATTTTGCACAGATCTATAAAGAGAAAGATAACAATCAAGCATGAGCAAGTTATGTCCAGAAAAAAAAAATGCTACATCATCAGAGTGGCTGTTTAAGCAAGAACTTATACCATCGGCTGACTAAATCCTAGCTCAAATCGAGTGTTGGTGTCAGAAAGTGGTGACTGCAGAGACATGGTTTCTTGAGGCTTTTGTGCATCACTGGACATTTTACAATCATCTGAAGAAGAAAACATTTGTATGGTTAGCCACAGGATAGTTAGTGTGTCTTGTGTCAAGTAAAGCAAAATTTGCAACCTCAAAATATTGAGAAAGAAGAGAAAAAAAAGAATAGATTTTCTCTGATTATTTAAAGGAACCAACAATTGTACTGGAGTTTGAAACGATAATTTTAGATTCAGAGTTTAAGGCAATAATCATAGAGAAAAATTAGTTACATTTAATCTTTATTGAAGTTTGGAACACATCTTTACCAAAGCATTTAAATTCTGCATCAAATTAATTTCACCACTTAAAGCTCTCAGAGAATCTGTACATAAGACCATTTGGTTGGTCTTGCAAGAGAGTAGAATTTTCAAAGAAGTTACAATCCCTTGTGAGGTAATGAATGTTTTTCAAGCTTAAATTTTTCAATACAAGTAAGCAGAACATAATTTCCTTGTTTGCATATGCTTTCTTTGTTTCTCTCACCCAATAATAAATGCCTTAAAACAAAAACAGGTTGTCATACCAGAGCTATTTAACCATGTTCCACTCATGAATTTAAAAAAAGAATCCAACAGTTGACTTTGGAAAGGTCTGCTGCAAAGTAATGTCTACCTATCCAGAGCTTAATCCAAAAAAGAATATTCTTTGGTTTATCTTCAACTCCCCAAATTATTTACAGCTACACTTATATTAACAACTTCCCTTAAATTACCTTTTCACTGACTTATTGAATCATTTCATTTAAGTGTTGCTTTATGGCAAAAAGATGCACAGGAACTACTTTTTTAGTTTGGTCAGAACATCACATGAGAGACTAATTGCAAAAACTCAAACTAGAGACACATATCCAAACCATGTGAAATACCTGGAAAGATGGTGAATTGAGTTGTATGTCCTTTACCCAACATGTTTTCAGCTCCTCTTGCTGATTGCTTAATGGCAGCTTGGTCTACATAGGCCGGAAGTTCGAGCGAAAAGGGTTTAATTTGGCCACAAGAATCCCCATACTGAGTTCCAAAGGCACTCCACCATGGTGCTGAAGTTGCAGATGACAACTGTCCAACAGAATTGTTGCCAATCCCTTCATGTTCTTTAAGGTAAACGGTTTGTGTCGCCATTTACGCCCTCCAAAATGATCCGAAAGACTATGTCTAAGCTTATTCTGTTAGTGTAAAGTAGTGAACCACTTCCTGTAACCAGTGATTGAAGAACAAATTGCCATTAAAAGTGAAACAACAAGGCTGCAGAACAAAATCTTCCAAATCAGGGGGAAAAAAAAAGAATTTAAGTGTGTTCTTGCAGTACCTCAGATTTCAATCCAGTCTTCAGCATAAGCATCAGAAAAGAGGAGGCTGAATTGAAAAAATTTCACATCAAATCAGAATTCCAATTTCCAAAACTAACTAACAAATAATTGGTGATATAGTACAGAGAAGTAACTGAGAGACTATTATAGCAATAAAAGCTGAAGAGTTCAAAGCTTGGTAAAAAGGGACATAAAAGTGAAGATAAGTAGAAGGGGACAAAAAATAGGTTGAGAATTACAATCAAGAAAGACACAAAGCAACAGCAGAAAAAGTACAAATACAGTTGAAACATAAATGAGCATACAAATAATACAATCCCAAGTATACCACTAGCAGCAGAAACCAGAACCAGAAAACCAACACAGAGAAGCACTAAAACAAAAAAGAAGAGAACTCAAAAAACAAAAGGTCAATAGATTGAGTTGATAAGATCCAGAAACAGTAACTAAAACAAGAAGGAGAAGCAGAGAAAGGGATAGCAGTAAAGTACTCACACACATCTCAAGCTAAGTGGTACATGTTAGAAGAAGCAAAAGAAGAAGAAGATAGCAGCATCGAATCCTACGCAGAAAAGGAAAGTAACCCCATTAGGTTGGAGCCATGTCGGTAAAATATGAAGCAAAAGCACACGCCCACACACAAACACAAACACAAACACAAACACTCTATAATACTTACATACACACACTTAACACATTACAAAGAGGAGAAACAAAGAAAGTGGAAGAGCGATAAATGCGTACAAGTGTAATGGAAATACACGCCAACAACCAATAACCTTTGTCTTTCATGCTTGCCAAAGGACCCCCTCCACACTCCTTTTTAGTATAAAAATGATAATGGTTAATAGTGTTAATATAGATTTAGGTTCACGGTAAATACTACACGTAGTAACATATTAATTATTTAAAACATAACTAAAAGTTATAACTATAATAGTATTATGAAATTATTGATTGATATATTGTCACATGTAGAGTTCATTATAAATTCGAGTAAATATTATAATTTTTTATAATAGTATCATATATCTCTTTTATATCTCATACAAATATTAATAATTTTGAGAAATATATTAGGAAAGTTACCTACATTTTATAGAATGAAAAAAAAAAAGTGAAATAGTACTATTATTATATATAAGAATGACTACTCTATTTTAGTAATGTGTACCCCCACCCTTCTTTATTATTATTTTATTTACATAATGAATTATATCATCACTCACCACCATTCTCTCTCTCTTTTTCTAGCTCTAACTTTTTCTCAACTTTATTATTATTGTCAAATACATGCCTACACTCATTATATTATATGTTTTATCATAATTAAATAATTTCATCATTTGGGTCATTAGAAGTAAAATCATATCCTCTGTTTGGCTCATTTTTTTAGCTTCTCAAACCTAAAATGAATAATGTTGGGGATGGTGGCCAGACTATGCCAATATTTTAACAACCATCGATCCATCTATATGAATGAAGCAATGTTTTCTTAACTGTTATTTGTTACTAATATTTTATTATTTTATATTATGGCTAGTTTGCAAGTGGAAGGTAAGTAAGGTTTTAGATATTTGAGAGGAGATGAGATGTGGTCCTAACTCTTAGAGCTTGCAAGATCGGTTGAGTTGGCTTTGGTCCATCAAGCTCATTAGATAATAACAGTGCCATTAGGATCTCAGAACATGCTGCATTGTACTTCTCTATTTCAATACCATTCTCTCGATCCATCATTTCACTTTATAATAAGTGGCTAATTTGCTCTCACTAATATATATAAATTGACATAACCGATTATAGTTTCATCATATATAGTTATCAATCACTTTCACTGTAGTTATAAAGCAATAAAGGCCTCTTGTGTGTTATATATGTTATATATAACAATTATATGGTGATGCTGGTCTATACATGAAATTAAGTTACTAATCATACACATTTAGTATGAGTTTCCTTCGTACGTACCACCCACTTTTTTGTAAAGTTAAGAAATATCCTGATATTATTTATTATTAATTCTGGTTCAATTAGGAGAGTAGTACAATAATTGCTTTTTCAATGTTTGAATCTTAATACTTTTAAATCCTGATCAAGTTTTTCTTGGTATCTACCAACAAAACCTTTATTGTTGTTATATTAAAAGCATCATTAATTGCTAGATTAAATAATAGGAAGTGACAACATTTACAAGCAAGTATATCAGCAAAATTTGTGAACCCGACCCTGTTTCTGTGGTCAGAGAATGTATGTTGAAGGAAGTTACAACTAATTTATGTAAGTAATGGTTGCAGATATTTTAATTGTGATTGCAAAAAGGATAACTTGAAGCATTATTAATTCAACGGATAAATTCTAACCAAAACAAGTTACAAATTAATTAAGCATATACTAGCATGCATGCATTGGTCCATTACTGTTGTGCTAGTATTATCATTTCAGCTAGATATTAATTTCAAAAGACAATTGAGAAAGTTAAGGTCATAATTTTATTTAGTTATTGAAACATAGTAGCCTAGTGGGTACTAGTTAATTAATCTAGTTATTTCCTGGTATATAGAATGACTTAAACAATAATTAACCCCTGGCTATAAGTGACAAATTAATTAACTCACAATTGAAATATACTATATTAACTGCATTAATGAAACTCTATTGATTAGTTGCCTTCACATTTAATTTCAAGCTCATGTTGTTGTTTTTAAAGCCGGCCATAAAAAAAAAATAAGGAAACAAATGGGCTATAGTTAATACTCCCTCCATTCAAAAATATTAGTCTTTTAAGGTTTTTACACGTAGATTAAGAAATTCAATAAATATTCTTAATTTTATAAAAAGATATATTGAAATGACTAAACTATCTAAAGCATTAATGAGAAAGAAAGATGGTTAGAAAGAAAGAGAAATGATATTAGGGGTATAATAAGTATGAAAAAATTAAATTGACATTGGAAGTTAAAAACGACTATTATTGTGGAATTTTTTTTTCTACCTTAAATGACTAATATTTTGGAATGAGTAAGACTTTGGAGCTGGCTCTAGGAATAATTAATTAAACATGTGAATTTATAGAGATGTGTGAAAAATACTAAGTTTATGAGTTTCATTTTCATGAATTAGCCTGCTAAATTGTTTTAATCTAGTACTCATGATGTGTATGTCCAAAATAATGTTGTCTGTTTAATTAAGGTATCCATCTCCGGCCATATTTACCTTTTCAGTTTTTCTAACAAGAACTCCTTGTTGATTTGTACACTACACTATCTTACTCCTTTTAATTTTCATCACCCCCTTTATTGATTTGCTTTCCCTCTTTATATAAAAACAATGTATATCTATTTTATTTTAAAAAAAATATTAATCACTCATTGAAAAAGAAAAAAAAGAGGGAGGGAGAAAGGTGGAGAGAGGGAATTGGACCACATGCATGTCCACGTGGTGCGATTGTCATAGGTTAAACAGTACTTGTTGTGTTTTTAAGATTTGATCGCTCATGACTCAACAAATACTATCTTGATTCTTGAAAGGAAATTAATTTGGGCACAACAAAAAAAATCAGTTAAAACATCCAACAAGTTGGGCACGACATATATAATATAAAATGCACAACGTATATCATATGTAGTGCACAACGTATATCACCTATTGTGCACAACATATATCACATGTTGCAGCATCATCTTTCTTTGCAACATGTTATATATGTTGTGCACATCATACGATATATGGTATGCATAATATGTAATATTCGTTGTGCAATTTATGTTATGTATGTTGTGCACAATTTGTTGACTTACTGATTTTTTTTTAATTTCTAATAATGCTGTTCTTGAAAATCCTCTTTTCTCGTTTCCCTGTTCTTGTGTGCTGTTAATTCTATTATTATATTTTTTATTATTATTACTATTATGTTGTTGCTGTTCTCCATATTAATTTTTAGTCTAAAGAAAGAGATAATGAGGATGCGTGGATCTTATCCCTCTTCTCTCACTCTAGTGGTATATGTTATACTACTTTGCACATATATAAACTTGCTTCTTCCTTCACTTGTTCTTTCTATGAAGACTCATTTTCTCTAATTAAAAAAACAAATAAAAAGGAAGAGAATTAACTAGGATCCAATGCAAGGCCTCAGCAGGAATTAGAGAGAGTAATGTTGGAGTCTTAACTCGTGATCTCCAAATTCTATGAAATGTCGTAGTTAGGTACTTAGGTCCATATCGATCATTTGCCCCATTGCATATGTATATTTATATATATATATATGTCCCACTTTATTATTTGTCCCATATTAGTTGGGTAGGTAAAGCTTTTGATTCAACTAATGACACATAAATCGACCTATTTTGTATTCTTCTGTGGTGAGCCATATTAATAATAATTAATTAATTGTTATATCTATTATCTATTACTACTTAAAAAAATTACTAAAAAGTTAGTTACTTTTTTATCTCTAAAAAAATTTTAAAAATTTTAAAAATAAATTAATAAATATTATTCTCTTCTTAACTATTTTCATATCTAGATCGTTTATAAAAAACTATATTTTACTCTTCTTAATCATCTTCATTTTTGCCATTGATTTAAAAAGAAAAAATTTATTATCTTCTTCCAACATCTATAGTTATCTCTAATTAAAAAAGTTCATCAAAAGACTAGAAAATGCGACTCAACGGTTAAATTGAAGGCTATATACTTTTGTGGTTGTAGCCTTAGAAATATTGAATAATGACATGAATTTTTTACATATAGTAAAAATTGAAGGCTATATACTTTGAAATGGGAGAATTCACAATTTTTTTGTTGTCCTATATATAAAATAAAGGCTATAATCTTAAAAATATTAAATCGCATAAATTTTCACATATAATAGAAGTTGAAGGTTATATACTTTACATAGAGTAGAAAATGTACTTTAAAATGTGAGATTTCACAATTTTTGTGAATTGTTATAAAATAAAGATATTATAGGCTTTAAAATATTGAATCAATAATTGAAGGCTAAATACATTAAAATGTGGTATTTCACTACTATATTTTCGGATGCACAACAAAATAAAGACTATAGCCTTTAAAATATTGAATCACATGAAATTTTCACATATTGTAGAAATTGAAGGTTACGTTATATACTTTAAAATGTGAAATTTCACAATTTTTTTTATTTTATTATAAAATAAAAAACTATAGATTTTAAAATATTGAGTCACATGCATTTTTCATATTTAGTAGAAATTTAAGGCTATATACTTTAAAATGTGAATTTTCACTTTTTTTTGTATTATAAAATAAAGGCTATATAGCCTTAGAAATATTGAATGACATAAATTTTTCACATATAGTAAAAATTGAAGGCTATATACTTTGAAATGTGAGAATTCACAATTTTTTTGTTGTCCTATAAAATAAAGGTTATAGTCTTAAAAATATTGAATCACGTGAATTTTTCACATATTGTAGAAATTGAAGGCTATATACTTTAAAATGAGAGAATTCACAATTTTTTTTGTTGTATTATGAAATAAAGATTATAGGCTTTATAATAGTGAATTACATGAAATTTTTACATATAGTAGAAATTGTACTTTAAAATGTGAGATTTCACAATTTTTGTAAATTATTATAAAATAAAGATTATATGCTTTAAAATATTGAATCAATAATTGAAGGCTAAATATATTAAAATGTGATATTTCACTACTATGTTTTTTTATGCACAACAAAATAAAGACTATATAGCCTTTAAAATATTGAATCACATGAAATTTTCACATATTGTAGAAATTGAAGGCTATATATACGTTAAAATGTGAAATTTTACAATTTTTTTATTTTATTATAAAATAAAAAATTATAGGCTTTAAAATATTGAGTCATATGAATTTTTCATATTTAGTAGAAATTGAAGGCTATATAGTTTAAAATGTGAGTTTTCACAACTTTTTTTTGTTGTAATATAAAATAAAGACTATGACCTTAGAAATATTTAATCACATGAATTTTTCATATATAGTAAAAATTGAAGGTTATATACTTTGAAATGTGAGAATTCACAATTTTTTTGTTGTCCTATAAAATAAAGGTTATAGTCTTAAAAATATTGAATCACGTAAATTTTTCACATATATATTGTAGAAATTGAAGGCTATATACTTTAAAATGAGAGAATTCACAATTTCTTTTGTTGTATTATGAAATAAAGATTATAGGCTTTAAAATAGTGAATTACATGAAATTTTTACATATACTTTGGGATGAAAAATAATTGAAATTGTAGGTTTCTTTCTTTTTTTTTTGTTGAATAAAAAATATTTCACAATTTTTGTAGATTATTATAAAATAAAAATTATATGCTTTAAAATATTGAATCAACAATTGAAGGCTAAATACATTAAAATGTGATATTTAACTACTATATTTTTGGATGCACAACAAAATAAAGACTATAGCCTTTAAAATATTGAATCACATGAAATTTTCACATATTGTAGAAATTGAAGGCTATATACTTTAAAATGTGAAATTTCACAATTTTTTTATTTTATTATAAAATAAAAACTTATAGGCTTTAAAATATTGAGTCACATGAATTTTTCATATTTAGTAGAAATTGAAGGTTATATACTTTAAAATGTGAGTTTTCACAAATTTTTTTGTTGTATTATATATAAAATAAAGGCTATAGCCTTAGAAATATTGAATCACATGAATTTTTTACATATAGTAAAAATTGAAGGCTATATACTTTGAAATGTGATAATTCACATTTTTGGTTGTCCTGTAAAATAAAGGTTATAGTCTTAAAAATATTGAATCGCTTGAATTTTTTACATACAGTAGAAATTGACGGTATACTTTAGAATGAGAGAATTCAAAATTTCTTTGGTTGTATTATGAAATAAAGATTATAGACTTTAAAATAGTAAATTAGATTAAATTTTTACATATAATAGAAATTGTACATTAAAATGTGAGATTTCACAATATTTTTTGTTTTATTATAAAATAAAGATCATAGGCTTTAAATTATTGAATCACTTGAATTTTTTATATATAGTAGAAATTGAAGTCTATATACTTTAAAATGTGAAATTTTACTATTTTTTTTACACTACAATAAAAATACTATAGTCTTTATAATATTAAATCACACAAATTTTTCACATATAGTAGAAATGAACACCCAAAAATATGTATCACCATTTGATATCATCATAAGGAACTTAGTTTCTCTAAATCTCTTCCGTCTAGTAAAATAAAATAACCAAAACCAAAACATTAATATTCAATTAGGAAGATCAATGTAGTAGAACCTGTTGCCAGGAAAGAAACAAAAAATAAAGTAGAAAAAATTAGTCATCCTCCCTGAACATACAATAGAAAAGGAATACTATTCATACAATTGCAATTATTACAACATCTAATAGACGTTTGGTTTTCTGTTTAATATTCTAAATTATTATGCATGGTTTAATTTGGATAAAAGATTCTTCCCAATATAATAGCTTTTATAGCTTTCACCAAACAAAATAATAATAATAATAATAATAATAGCTTTTATAACCAAATTATGATTCAAAGATTCCAAACAAAATTCAAACAATCTATAATTCTCTTCATGCCTATCTAACTCAGACTTTATTGGAAACAAATTTCTATTCAGCATCATGCATGATAAAGTTTAATTTTGACTTTCTGTTTTATAAGAAAAGTAATTTGATTTAATTATCTAATATCTCTATCCTGGCCTGTCCTTCATATAAAATGAACTTTTACTTGGACCTTGGTTAATCGTACATGAACCTAATATATATATAAACAAATAGCACTGTTGTGCATGTTGGAAATAAAAATGATATTGTAACATGTGATATATAGTGTGCACAACATGTGATATATAATATGTAAAATAAATAATATATACATTGTGTATATTATATACATTATGTACAATATATTAATTGTTTTGACTAATTTATTTATTGTATATCAAATATTTGCCATAAACAAATTAATTAACAATCATGCACCCAACCTACTCTAAAAAGGAACCAAACCCCAGCTAATAGACACTTCCTAATTAACCCTTACAACTTAAACTTATTATTTGTCCCCTTCCTTTTAGGTTATAACTTTTCGGGTATATATAATTGAATATATAATGTATTTAGAGAAAACTTAAATTGAAGGGTTATTAGGCGTGACTTGTATCCAAGTGGAAATCTAATGTAATGGCACGTAGAAAAAAAGTGGTGATGAGTGTTTGTATTTTGGCTATTAATTGGATTTGCATTCCAAGTCAGATAAATGGATCCACACAACTTTTGCACTTAGCTTAGCTTGCTTAGTTAAAAGATTAATTAGCAGATCGCCACCATCTAATTTTTAATGTGGATATATATGATGCCAATGAGGCTTTCTTGCTTTTTGCGATAATAATAATAATAATATTAAATTCAAAAGCAGGTTTGTGTGTGTATGTGTGGTGTGAAGAAAGAGACATCCATTCCTCAAAGTTGGTTCAATATACATTGATGATGAAGTGGACATACATGTTCTTCAAGTTTTGTTTGCACGTTTCATTTGTCCGTACACATGAATATAGTAATGATAAACTTTATCCAATGTATATATTTTTTATTTTATGTGTAAATATTCAATTTCAGCTATAGTAAATAATAATAAATTGGTTATTTAAAATTTTTTTTATTTCTCATTTTAAAAGGGAATAATAGTTATTTCCTTCATATAGTTAGGGATGTATTTAATTTGTTTAAGAAAAATACTAGCTAGTTTCACATTTAAAAATAAATGTCCTAATTGAACATTTACTATCAGATCATATCATTCGTACAACTGAAATACGTGCAACTTGTATCCAACGTGTGCTATCCATGTTACAGGATGTGTGCTATACGTATATAGCACACATCCTGTAACATAGATAGATAACACATTTGGATACATGTTGGACGTATTTCAGTTGTACGGCAAACATTATTGTATCATTAAATACGATGATAGTTCCTACTTATCGTACTTATCAATTATATTTAAGAATTTAAAAATAATGTCGTACTGTTGTTTGATAATTTTTGAACTGTGAAATGTTTATTGGAGATTTTTAAATTTGAGAAAGTAATTTGTCTTATTTCTTCAAGTGATTAT
Organism: Aeschynomene evenia; assembly: GCA_013621005.1. NCBI lineage: Eukaryota > Viridiplantae > Streptophyta > Magnoliopsida > Fabales > Fabaceae > Aeschynomene > Aeschynomene evenia. Next base: position 3,455,834 of record CM024268.1, read on the forward strand.
TTAAGATTTTTAAATTTTAAGGCATTAAATGATTTTTTTTTGGTTTGGCTAGAGATTAAATGATAATTTGTACTGTTTTTAAATATCTTTAAAAAAACAACTTAAAGAATCTCTTAAATATTAATTGAGAGTTATAGTAAAAAAGTTATATTTTGAACTAGAAATTCAATTTACTTTTTTAGCAAATGATAACTATTTGTTAAATTACGAATCTAGCTTTTTTAAAGATGAAAATAGTTTATTTGCTACGCGTTTACTCTTTAATGTCAACCACCGTTAATTAATTGCCTCGATAGATAATAAATTTAAATAATAAAAGATAAGAAAAGATTTGCGCAATTTCGACAATATCTAAAAGGTATCTACTAATTAAATTTTAATGTGATATTGTGATGTACGGATATATATCTAGATCTTTCTAACTTTGTCTAAAATAGTTTATTCAATCTGAATGAAAATTAAGTATAAAGCACTAATGAGTCATCTAAAACTTTATTTTGTTTGTTTTGCTACTGAAAGTTATTTAGATTGATGGAACTTCGCCCCAATCCAAGATGTCTAATAATACTTATAAAAAATAAATAGTAACAAGTCTTGGCTGTGAGGAAGTTATGCAGTATGATCATGATGATTCTGGAAAATTGATGCTGATGATATGGTTTTATGCTGATATAAGTCTTATTTCTTTTTTCTTGTTGGCATTGTAATTTGTTTAGACTTGTATATTGGTTTGACGGGTACTCTTTTTCCTCATTCGTTGTATGAGGTTTTTTAATGAGATCAGTCTAATCAAATTATTCATGAGTTTTCCTTGAAGTCTCATGACAATAATAAAAAAAAATAAAATAAATAGTAACATATCAGTTGTCAATGAGTGAAACCAACGAATTAATATTTATTCTAATAAGTCTCATGGAGTTTATTTAATTTAAGCATGCATTGTATAGTTAGTTCGTTGGTTAGTAATAACTTTGGTTAATTATATAACTACAGTTGTTAGGCATGTTAGCTCTAGTTAAGCTTCTTAGTTTGTAAACTCTTTTTTAAAAATACTTTTTTCCATTCTGAGCAATAAGATGAGCTAGTCTTCATCGATCAATTACACACAAGAGAAAAAACTTAAATCAAGTTCTTTATATTTAAAAAGATATAAAGTACACATAATTTGTTTAGGAAGAATATATGTTTTTTTTTTATTTTGATTCGGTACCGAGGAAAATATAGGGTACCGATACCCAATACATGTATTTATCATGATTTATAGATAAAATTAACTTAAATTTTTTAAGTTTATATAACTAATAACATGTTAGGTTAGTAATCTTCAAAAATTAATTTAATTTATATTGATATTCTCTAACTTTATCAATTTAAGAAAAAAAAAACTCAATTCATAACCTGTCGCTAGAGAGATAGTGCATTATGCGAGAGAAATGGAGAATATTAGTGATTGAGAATGTGACGCATCTAGGAAGGCTGCGACCGCACCACCGTATTCCGTTGATACCAAATTATATTTATTTTAGCATATATTAATAGGTTAAACACATACTTGGGTACCGGTACCCAACAAAAATATTGGGTACCGAATAAATCCTTTTTTTTTTTACATTTTTAAATTATTTATTTTAATAAAAATATACATGTATTATTGTTTAATTTATGAATTGATTGAAATATATTATTAGAGGATATGATGACACATCATATCAATCAAGGATATAATCAGTATATCCTTGATTGATATGATGTGATTTAGATTGATTTAGGAAAAGATTATATAGTATCCTTGATTGATTCTAATTGATATTAGATTGATATCTTTGATTTATAGTTTGTCTATAAATAAGCATTGATCCTTTGTACTAGACACATAAAAATAATCAAGGATATCACTCATATCAATCACTGATATGATATATCATCGTATCCTCTAATATATATATATATATATATATATATATATATATATATATATATATATATATAAAAGTAATGCTAGCATCGAAAATTGATTAAAAATAGACGAGTCTATATAGACCAATTATATAGTGGTGAAATTATCAAGTTACTACACTTATCATAAAAGTTAAGAATTACGCTTAACATATATCATAAATAAAAACTACCAGTATAACCCAAAAAAATTGGATCAGGGCGACTATATAATGTATATTAATTAGTATATACTTTACTGATTATAATAATAATAAGTAAAAAGTATTTGATTAAGGAATATGGCTATGAAGGTAGAACAAGAGTTATTCTGCACGTTATTTATTCTTTTTTATAAATTAAAAATATTAGATTAGAAGAGACACGTCTCATCATACATGATGAGGATATACCATCAATTTTAATAAAGATTTATAATAAAATTTACAGATCACTAATCAGAAGAAATTTAACATTATTGAAAACCAAATCACATGTAACATGAATAGAAAATTGAATTAGATTTGTGAATCTTTAATTCTTCATTATCATTCTTCTGTAAGTTTCTTAGACTATATGTCACGGAAAAAGAGCTAATGTACTGTACGTAATATATAATTGATAATTTAATTTAAATGTGAATAATAAAATATGTGGCACATGATCAACCTTTCAATACACGCAAAGATTACCTTGGATGAGTGTTTATTTTATTTTATTAATTATTTATAGGTTAATTAGAGTAAAACATGGTCGCTTTCCTCTTGTACCAGGTCTTAATTACTAAAAGCACACACTACAAGTCAATTTCTTTTCCTTAATTGCCTCCAAGATTTTCATTCATTCATTCATTAGTCGATGTTTTGTACCAAATCTAGCTAGCTAGTTGGACGATACACATACATCACATATATATATATATATGTAGGAGAAATTTTTCGTCACCACCACTATTTAGTATTTACCAAGTCAATTATTTTTTGACGTATATGCATGTAACGCCATTATTTACTAGCTCTATTATATATTTAATAAGTATCCATTAAGATTTGTGTATATATTAAAAAAAATATTAGATTAATTTGAAAAAAAGGTAAATTTAGTATATTTTATTATATTATTCTTGTTAATATTTCTCCATATATTTAATTTATCTACTAATTATCTTTAGTTTCTCTCATAAAGCTAAGGGAATTAAAGAAAAAAATAGTTTATAATTTTTAAAATGACAAAAATAACAATAGAAAAGTAAAAGTGTATAAATGAATTTTTATTTTTGGATAATTAGCATTAGCATCCATAAAATAGGAAAAATTCATGGTAGAATTACAATGATCTATATCTAATTAGGTCCGATCTCATTAAAAAAACTCATAAATAAACACTTGAAAAAAGATAATACAAAATGATGTATTTATTAGTGTTACATAAAGAATATATAATAATGATGTTGTTTTAATAAATTAATTAACTATTATCCAATTCACTATTTAAAGAATCGTGCAAATAGAAAAGGAAATATATGATATATATTACAGATAATATATATATCAAAATTAACTTTTATACAAATATAAGGAAAAAATCTCCTCTAAAATTACATCAATTCTGTAGTTAGAAAGAACCATTTTTTTTACCATAATGTATCCATGCTTTTAGCATCAAAACTGAAATAAACTTCCTCTCTAATTATGAATATTCCTGCAGAGAATGTTTCTACATAAAGATGATGGTAAGACCAACTATAAAATAAAAGAGAAACACCTTCATTAAAATAAAAATGAAGAAATCAATACTTATTGAAAACGTACATAGCATCTAATTGAAATATGATATGATGTGTTGAAGTATCCAATGGTCATCCGAGGAAGCCACCCAAATGTGAAGAAATGAATCCTGCCTGCGATGAATGATACATACATAAGTCAATAAAAGATGGTGGACATCATGACAAATCAACATCTAATTCTTCGCTATTTATTTATTTATATCTGAGTTTAAACTGAGGAATATTATTTGTATAATGAAAATTATATAATACTTGTACAATACTCATATTTATTATTAGATTGTATTAGTTTATAACTTTTTATTATAATTCAATAATAAATATAATTATTAATTTTCATTGTACACATAATATTAGTGAAATAATATATATGTAAAAGGAAAATGTTATCATTTGGATGCATGATTAGTTGATTACTACACTTTACAACCAAATAACTTTTTTTTGTTTTGTATAGTATTAGTCTGTTGACCCAATATATATCAATATATATATTTCACTTAGCTTCCATCAACATTAATAAGGGCCAGATAATGAGCTAATGTGGTACCATATGGTATTGGGCCTCCAATTAAAATCAGAAATGCTACTAGTATATACATTTGGTACTTACACTCATTTCTACACTCATTCAAATGTTGCCAACAAATTCATCAAATTTGCCAACATTTAAATGGGTGTAGAAATGAGTGTATGCTTAGAATGTATGTACCAATAACATATTGACACTTAGAATCTTTAATAAGTCAAGATCGAGGCAATATAAAAAATCTACACCATCAATCATCTCTACCAAAAAAAGGGGCAATTTATGAAATGATGAGGGTATCATTTGAAAACTATTAAAGAGTAATTGAATTTAATTTCTAATTCTACCCTCGTCTTTTATTATTTCTAATCCCTCCCAAATTTGCGGTAGATTCATCCTTCATGTACATTGCAAATAAAATTTCCCCACAAATAGATGTATTTTCATTATAATAAGAGCAATTATTAATGATGACAGAGGAAATAAATTCAATCATAGTATTAACTGACATTTAAGCCTATTTATTACTCTCCGTCCATAAATAATTGTCTTTTTAGAAAATTCTCTTGTCAAATATTATGTCATTTTAGAATTTTAAAAAAGAATTTATTATTCTTTTTTCAATTTTATTCTCACATGCATTCTCTCTTATATCTCTTCTAATAATTATTACACAAAAAATTAAAAGGACAATTTAGTCATTATATATTATTTTTACATATAAAGTTGTGTGATTTAATTACATTCTTAATATCCGTGAAAAGTTTAAAACGTCATTTATTGTCGGGAGTATATCATTATTATTAGCACTTATGGAAAAACCTTCATTCACAATTCAATGCTAGTATAAAATTACTTAATAACTTTGACCTGTATTTATTGTGAAGTCATTAATTGAGTAAAGAAGAAGAAGAGTAGTAGTGTAAATTGAGTGAGTGATGGAAGAAGAGAGAAGAGAAGTGATTCCAAGGAGAAAGATGACATTGGAGTTGATTGAGGAAAAAAGCCTAAGAAAAGCTTGCTACAAGAAAAGACGCGAAGGGTTGTTAAAGAAGATGAAAGAGATAACAACACTTTGTGGCATTGATGCATGCATAGTTATCCACAGTCCAGACGAGGCAGTTCCAACAGTGTGGCCATCCCCTGATGTGGCTAAACATCTCATACAGAGGCTTCACAGCAGCATTCCTGAGTCAGAGCTTTACGTCTGCAAAAGGATGGTTGACCATCACTCTTTCATGTTGGAGAAGGTCAAGAGGATGGAACGTGCACTTGCAAGGCTCAAGGAGATCAATGAGGAGAAGCAAATGTCGCTTTTCTTCTATCAGATTCGTTATGAAGGTAAGCCTCTGTCTGATTTCACTCTTGATGAGGCCAAGCGTTTACTTCATTATGTCGATGAGAAATTAAAGCAAGTCAGGTTGAGAATTGGTCCTTCTCAAGAGATGCTTTCGGATCCTTATAATAATAATAGTGCAATGATGAGCAATTTTGGAGATTTGAATGATGGAAATGATTCCCTGATGTTGTCTTATGGCAATTTTGGAGATTTTAATGCTGAAAGTGGCATAGGGACGATGTTGCCCCAGAGTAGTAATTTTGGAGGTGAAAACAAATTAGGGATGTTGTTGACTACTCATAGTAATTTTGTTGTTGGAGGTCTTAATAGTGATTTGGGAAGTGCACCTCAAAATACTATGTTTCAAGTTCTCAATGCTGCACTTGATCGTGCAATATTGGCTGAAGCCATTGACAATAATTTTGGTGAAAATGATTTGATGGGGGTGCCTCAGTTCAGTTCAAGAGGCATCAATGGTGAAGAGAATTTGGAGGTTTTGTATGGAGGCTCTGCTACTGAAATCGGAGGCAGTAACAATTGGGGCCCTTATGGTATTGCAAGTGCAATTGGTCAGAATAATGGCATTGGAATTGATGACCACAATGATCAAAACTACAATGGGCCCATCAACCACATTACAGGGTTTCAACAATTCAATCCAAACAACTTTGGACCCAACAACAGCAGTGAAGCTGCCATGGGGGAGTTCAATGCCAATCTTTTTGGATCCAATGATGGAATAAACTAGTAGAATAGTGATGAATTGCTTTTAGGAAGTGATTTTGTGAGAGGGTAGTAGTCAGGTTTGACAAGTAGTAGTTTTTGGACATTTTATCGTATTAGGTAGTTGTTGTCTTTTGATGTTTGGCTGTAAGCATGAACTAAGCTATTTCTCATGAATCGTAGCGTTTGTTATGCTAATGTTTTCCATTACGTTTCTTTAATTATTATGATTGTATATTTCGAGTATTTTGGTACTTCAGAGTTTGAAAAGCAAGTTTAAATTCCATTGAGCAAAGTCAATAATCAATATAACATTTGGTATACACCACACAGATTTGACAAATAATGTTATATGTATATTATAAAATCAATGACCGTATATAATAATATATTTTTTTAAAATTATTAATCAAACTTTAAAAATGTTAGATTCATGTATAATATTAAAAGTTAGATTATTAATTTTAAAAAGTTAAATTATTGCATATATGACTGATAGTATAATAAGTTTTTATCCAAATTTATCTAATAACATCATGGTTCTGATCGAATTATTATTACAAATTTATTTGTCTGGTGAAGGGGGTTGGGACTTGGGAGTGTATAAATTAAAGTGAAAGCATATATAAACGAATCAAAACAGAGTTATAGAAACAAAATGGAAAATACAAAGGGGAATTAATAAATTAAGAGTTTAATTATGATGTAGTGTAAAAAATTTTACACACCACATCTACTAATTTGTGTGATTTTTTTATTAATGGGTAGTTAAGTTAAAATTTTTTATTAATGTGTCAATCCATAATTAAAAGTCAACGTAAAATTACTTTATACTGATAGTGAATTGAAATTAAACTCTTAATAAAATAAACTTTTCATATTGTCTAAAGTGAGAGAGAATCTCTCTTACAATTTTTCACTTAGTCTAAATTTTTGCACATTAGTTTCTTTATTGAAATATTTATATTATTTCCATTTTGTAACTAAATTAGATGAGTAGCTAGCAATAAGATTCAGATGCGATCCACGTACATTCATCAATTAAGTTCATCTTATCTTGCCCCTTATATATTACTACTAGATTAGATTATTTATATTCTATTTATTTTTAGGTACTAGCTAGTATTCCCACTCTCATTAAAAGAACAAAACCACGTCCAATCGGGAAAGAAAAACATCATCACGATCATATCTAATGATACAATTAATCTAAAATTATCAACACATACATGGAGCTAAATACAAAGGTCAATTATTAATTAGGAGGGTTTTCCTATACATTAATTAAATTTAAAAATACAAGAGAAGAATATCCACTTGCGATTTTGTTAAATCTCAAGTTGGCGCAATAATATTTGACTTTTGAAAAACTACTGAAATTGAGGGAATAAAAAAACATTTTAGCACATACTTGATTCAAATCATGATCAAGTGAATGAGGACAATCATGCATGTTGTTGTGAATTATACATGTTTTGTCTCTTTGTATTGCTCAAAGTGAGACAGGGAAACGACTACACATGCCAATTTCTTTTAAAGCTACTTAACATAACTTCTTCGACTCTCAAGTTTGAAATACGGGGATTTTTTTATTTTTTATTATACAGGCTGAATTCAATTTTTAATTCATATTTAAATTTATAAATTTTGTGTATAGTTATTTAATTATATAATATTGCATCAACAAATCTATATATATCATGCATTGAAAATATAATTGAATGGCTGAGAGATAATGACAATATACGAAGATGATGTCATGTGTATTTTATAATGGTATGACACATTTGTTATTTTATTTAAGAACATTTTAATAGTAATTTTATAAGAAAATAAATAGAGACGTAGTCGTCAATTAATAGCTCATACTTTAATTCATGAAGCAAGCTAAGGATCTATGCATTGGCAGCAAGAAAGATAACATTTAGTAATGCCCCACAGATATATAAAGTTGTTAACTCATAAATACACACTACACATACATACACATCGTAGGATACAAGTATATGGTCACAACTCACAAGGGGTCATTTTATTTTATTTTATTTTTTTGAATTTTGATTCGGTACCCAGGAAAATATAGGGTACCAATACCCAATACATGTGTATATCATGGTTTATAGATAAAATTAATTTAATTTTTTTAAATTTAGATAACTTCTAACATGTTAGTTAAGTAATCTTCAAAAATTAATTTAATTTATATTGATATTCTATGACTTTATCAATTTATGAAAAAAAACTCAATTCATAACCTATAGCTAGAGAGAGAGAGCGCATTATGCAAGAGATAGATGAAGAAGAGGTGTAATTTGGAATGAGACGCGTCTAGGAAGGTTGCGACCGCGACCACCGTGCTCCGTTGGTACCAAATTATATTTATTTTAGCATAGGTTAATATGTTAAACATACAATTGGGTACCGGTACCCATTAATCCCTTTTTGTTTATATAAAAAGAAGTTTAGGTTAATGGACATTTCATAACATATTTTCAAACTGATCAAGTGTTTATAGAAGTACTTATAGAACATTCATCAAGATAAAAATCTGATAATTAAATTCAATTCATGACAGTACCTGAGTAAAAAGTCAAACAAATAACTTCATTATACTTGCAACTTGCAAGATCGGTAATCTTGAAAAACTTGTGAATATGTAATCATAATCTAACAATTGGTGAGAAAGTGCAATATTGTATTATTTACATTCAATGTGTCATTTCCTATACTTGATTAACATTATTTTTTTGGCCTGACTTACAGTCCACCTTTACTTAATCCCAAATACATTCATTATATATTTTCCTTTGATTTAAACGTAATCTGAGCACATACCTCCCCCCCTATATTTCTCTTCCATGTTACCGTTGACTTAAAGAAACCATTTGTGTCACAAAATCATGCCATTATTATTGATTCCATCAAAAACAGGCCCTACTCCTACCTAGCTAGCTAGCTAGCTTATTAGTGTTTTGATTGAGAAGAAGATGAGCAACACAACAGATCCAACAGGGTTACTTGGGAGCAGCAACATCAGTGGCTATGGCTATGGCATAGGAATTTCAATTGGGATTCTGCTTCTCATCATAACAATAACTCTTGCCTCCTACTTCTGCACAAGAACACAAGTCTCAAATGCTCCATCTACTACTGCTAGGAGACGCACACTCAATGCCCTTGAACCACACCACTCTGCAATCGATGTTGGGCTGGATGAAGCAACAATTCTGAGCTATCCAAAGCTTCTTTACTCAGAAGCCAAGATGAAGAAAACTAGTGATTCAACTGCATCATGCTGTTCCATATGTTTAGCAGATTACAAAGGAACTGATATGGTAAGGGTATTGCCTGATTGTGGCCACCAGTTCCACCTCAAGTGCATTGATCCTTGGTTGAGGCTTCATCCTACGTGTCCTGTTTGTAGAACATCTCCAATACCAACACCCCTCTCAACACCTCTTGCTGAAGTTGTTCCATTAGCAATAGCAAGCAGATCAGCAGATTGAGAAATGATATATATGTTGTGTAAATCCTTCTCTTGTATCTCCTTTGGATAGGAAAAATTAAAAGTGAAATTGTTTATGTATTGGGCTATCAAGAGTGCAAGCTCTTGGAATGCCTCCTCAATTTCTTCTTTTTCAGAGGGGTTTTTGTTTGTGCAGACAGAGTTTGAGTCATTATTATTACTTTGTTAAAGTGTACGTAGCTATATTATTCAAGTTTGAGATGATCCTAGAATAGAAACGTAAATATAGTAATTAAAACCATTACTTTTATGGCCTTGTCTGAATTTATTATCTAGATTATTCTGCTGCTTTTATGTATGTATGTGTAATGCGAACTTGTATTAATTACCATGAGACAGTAATTAAGAATCATTGCTGAACAAGCTATTTTCCCCTAACATCCCCAAAATAAAAATAAGTTGAAAAAAGAGCAAAAATAAGAGGTGCATATTTTGGTAGATGTATGTCAAGCTAGACATGATTAATTAATAAACATATTTGTCTTATTGGGCTGATGTCAGTTTATACGTAAACCAGAGTGTTTCAGAGTATTGACTCCTACAATGTTGAAAGTGACTAGTTGTCTCTGGCTGCACCAAGAGCAAAATTAAAAGTATAATAGAACAATTATAATAACAGTTTTTCAACATAAAGGAATTAAAAAGATATCCTATATCTTCACTGTGTAACAAACAAGCTATACGTATTATGTAACAACACCATTATATTGCCAATAGTTGAAAAATCATTATGAATATTATTGATGAATTATATCATATCATCATGCTGTCCTAATAATAAATTAACACGATTATGCTTTATGCATTAGCAAAAGACAAGTGAGTGACAGGATCAGAAAATGCCACTAGTGTCCAATATTCCAAATACTGCTAAAAGCCACAAGCAACTTCCTGTACCAAGTACTAATATAATATTTTGCATCAATTGTATTGTTTTGTTTTGTTTCCTTTTATCTTTGTTGTTGTGTTTGGAGCATTGTTGCAGAAGAGTTCATGGAGATGGAGATGGTGGGAATAAGATTTAATCCCATCCTTCTCTTCTCTTTATTGTTCTCTCTACTTTCTCAATTGGTTTAGCCCACCGACGTTGGCTATTGCGGTTTGTCTCCTTAACCCTTTTTTTTCTACTTCCTTACTATTTTATTTTTCTTTATCAGATTCCTCGAAATATTAGTATCAATAAAATATTAGCATTTTAAAGAATACAACACAGTATAAACTATATGTTTAGAAGGGTGATGATCTTTGATAAGAATATTCCTTTTTCTCAATAATCATTGAATTTTCTAGTCAATATTCTAATTGTAGTGGAGTGTTGAATTGATATTTAATAAATCACATGACTTAATATTATATATATGTAGATGAGAAAGTTGAGTACAATGCTGTGAATTGCTACGTTCAGCATTTCTGCAACCACAGGTACTGTGTCAATTCACATTCACATGCTTTTCTTATGTACACACATTTATTTGGAATCTGTTACTTCACTAATTTGTTTGATACTGAGAGAATAAAAGTAATGTAATGTAACTTCAATCCGAATTATATTGTACTCTTTTTTTTATTGTTTCGGAAAATGTATTATTCATTGGAGGCAATCTTGTTAGATCATTTGAGATTTTATAGAGGACATAACTCACTCTCTCAATACTGATTTTTCTATATCTAGAACTCGAACACAAAATCACTGGTTAAACCACTCTAACCGACCATGTGTTGGTAATGAGATTGTAGTATTATACTCTAGTGGCAGACACTTATGACTTCCCGAGCAAGCCACTAGGCTTTGTTTGGGCTTTAGGTAAAGAAAGGCCCACATTTTTCTGTAATGTATGTATCTAGGCATTTCATGAGTCAGGCCAAGCAATATCTGGTGGGAAACTTGTAATAGATGTCTCATATTTTGGATGGCACACCCATGACCTTTGTGGGGAGACATCTTGCCCTGTTTCAACTGCTGATTTTGTTGTTGCTCACACCCAACTTTTACCTGGACTCACTCCACCTCTAAGTCATTTTCATGTGATCCAATATCTTTACTAGCTAAGTTGTTGGTCTTATATATATATTAAATATAATTGCAAGATATTATCCTATCTGATGATGGGTGGGTGTTACTATGATGTGCAATGTCATGTTTCACCATTGTATCACATTTGCAGGGTTCATACTCCTTGAAGATGAACATGTTTGATGGAAATAAACTCGAGTTGACTTGCATTGTATTCGGTTTCAATATTAGATTTATTTCCACGAAAGGTGATCTCCGCAGGAATTAGGGATTAGTCGTCAGCTACCGGCTGACGGATACCCAAGGGAAACCCATTAAAAAAAAACTTGAAATATTTTATCGGATCCATATATAAATAATTTATTTGTAGGAACTGCTAAGTACCCCTTTTAGTAATACTTAATTAGTTCCTTGTTTCCTTGTACTTATTGCTTAGATTACAGAATTAAAAACTTCATTCACAAAAATCTGTGTTCTGATATGAGTATCAAGGTGTGTTGCACTTGGTTCATTAAGTGCATCAATCAATAACTTACACCTTTGCCTAAACATCATATATGTGTTTGTGCCAAGGCACATATATGTTTTCCAACTTGTTTGGTGGCAAAGTTATGCACTTTTTGGAAATGGGTATATAATTGGTAGCAATCATTAATCCTTTTTCCCTTATTTTTTTTGCTTGCGACAATCTTTAGTTCCTTCCAGTGTGACACTTTATGAGTTGTGCGTGATAACTGCATTTGATTGCGGATTGAAGAAGGATTTTTAAAGAATGGGGTCTCTTTGCAGAAAAAAGGTTCAGCAATGCAAACTTCATTTAAAAGGGATAAATGTAGAGTTAGAGAATAATATAATGATCTCAGAATATAATATAATGACCCATGGAATGATTTGAATGAATTAATGAAATATTGCTCCATGACCAAGCCATAAACATACAAGGATTTCTCAGATTAGTATTTATGCCTAAGGGTTCTAATTTGGTATAGAGGACCAGAGAGGCTTTAACACGAATGGTGTATAATCATGATCATTGTCACACTTTGTCTCCTTCTCATTTGGAAAAACATTAGGTGTGGTCCAAGAGATAATGGTATATATTTTATCTTTTTATTTACTTGGATAAAACTATTTACAAACTTAATTGAGTGTAATGGAACTGAGGTCCTTTTGATCGGGTAGAAATATTTAGACACATATTTTTTTTATTCTCAGTACTCAAATCTAATTAAATCTAAAACTTCTGATTAATAAATCAAAATACTTATCACCTTAATCAATGTCACGTGGTTATATATTAATCCAATAATACTTGTCGTACAACAGAAATACGTCCAACAAATAGTCAAAAGATTAAGGCTGGCATAATTCCCTATCAAATAAAGCAAATTGTGTATATAGGGGAATTCTAGCCACTTTATTGATTCTAGTTGAGAATTATCCTTGAAATTCCACACCATGATTGAGGCACCAAATGGTAGGTAATGGGTCAGTCCAGAGTCTATAATCTGATAAAAGATGATGGAGTGGGTTCAACCTTTGCCCCCACACCATGCAGTGATGATTCAAAACACAGATAAAGCAAACCCCAACACTAGAGAGCTTTTCAGTTTCCCACTTTAAATATGGACTTTGGAACCTAAAAGATGGAACTTATCTTCAAACCCCACTGTCCTCTACTCATCACCATCTTCCTCTCGACCAGTCACTCTCACCCCTTCCCCTCTTTTCCTCAATCCTTAAGAGGTAGGTAATTAACACCATATCACATGCCATTGATCAGTTTTGAGAGCTGAAAATCATGAAAGGAATGAAGGGTAAGTTTCTTAGAAACTTGAAACTCATCCCAACTATAAGCAACTTGAACCAAGGATTAGTCCTTCAGCTTAACCCCCCTGAAGTGTTCTGCATCAAGGATCCACCACCAATCTATGATGATGCAGAGGTGATTGGAGTCCATGGAAGTGAGGGTGATCACAAGGGAGAAAGAATGGAATTGGAAGAAGTCATGAGTGTCAACAAGAAGGACAAAGCTAAACCTACTACCATAGTGTCCAAAGAAACAGAACAAACAGAGGAAAAGGTATTAGTAGGAGCACCTAACAACTTGTCAGAAACCAAAATAGCATGCAGCTATGAATACCCTTGTCTGACAGATTTTGAAGAGTTGAGTCCACCAGGTGGAACCAGCACAATCATTCTCTACACAACAAGCATGAGAGGCATAAGGAAAACATTTCAGGACTGCAACACAATCAAGTTCTTATTGAGAAGCTTCAGAGTGAAGTACCAAGAGAGGGACATGTCTCTTCACTTGGAGTACAGAGAGGAGTTGTGGAAGATGTTAGGTGGGAAAGTGATCCCTCCAAAGCTATTCATCAAAGGGAGGTACATTGGAGGAGCTGATGAAGTTATTGGGTTGCATGAGATGGGGTGGCTTGGGAAGCTTCTAGAAGGTACACCTACTGATTCTACTGAATGTTCTTGTGTTGGCTGTGACAACATGAGGTTTGCTATTTGTTCTAATTGTAGCGGCAGCCGCAAAATCTTCATCACAAGCAGCACTGAGGAAAACAATGATGAAGAATTTTTCATAAGATGTCCTGAGTGCAATGAGAATGGACTTGTCAAATGTCCAATTTGCTGCTAGGAACTAATCTGACTAAGATATATATATATATATTCATATGTAGTTGTTAATCATATCCTCCTTCTTGTACTATATCTATGAATCTTCTTTCATCTTTTATTTCTTGTATGAAATCATGTAACATAATAATGCTGCACTGCATCTGTCTAAGTCTCTAGATTGTGTTTGATAAATGGGAAGAGACCAAAATATAGAGATAAAAAGTTATTTGGTTTCAAAGATAGAGATAAGAAAAAAAATTTCTATCTGAGATACAAGTTTTATGTATTTTTTGTAACTCTAAAAGGAAAGAGGATAGATACAAGAATCTCAAATAGAAGTTCATTCCAATATTGCATTTCCATCCTTATACTTGTGTCTTTATCACTATTGTCTCTTTGTTTTTGTAATTATATCTATGTCTCTGCTACCAAAGAGAGATGGATATTTAAGATGCTTGTTTAGACGGAAAAATAGAAGTTGATGGGTATGGACTAATGAAGAAGGTACTTAACTTACTATTAGCTGATTAAATCAATGGAAAATTGGATTCCTTGTTTTCCAAAACAAAAGTTGTGATAAATGAAAACAAAGGAAAGAAGCCAATCATGTCCATCTAAGGAGCATTATTCTGTGGGGATAATTAGAGGGCTCATGATAATAGGGACATGCACATGGATGTTCTTAGATTTTAGAAAGGCAACTACTTTGTATGAAAAAAGATTACTATGCATGTGTAAGTATATATATAGTGGGTCCATGATTAATACACCAACACTATAGTGTGTTTTCTTCAAAGGATAAAAAAAAATCCAATAATGATGGTCGTACAACAGAAATACGTCAAACTAGTATTTAACATTTGCTATACATAACATAAAATGTGTGTTATATAGCACACATTCTATATTATGTATAGCACACGTTGGATACTAGTTGAACGTATTTCTGTTGTACGGCCAGAAAAATATCTAAAATCTTTTGTTTCTGGATATATACTTCCAATCCTCTATGAATTATTTTGGTAGCAAAATGCCCAAATAAGGTGTAATTAAGCAAAGAGTAGTGCTAAAATCTGCTACCGAAGTTCAGCATCATCAATTTTCAATGAATCAGTAAGATTTAATGCCTAGAAAAATAAGAAAAGGAAAAAATAAGGTTATGTTGCACTTGGAAGATGAAATATATATATTCAAAAAAGATGTGGTTGTAAAAAGGTGATAGTGGATGTGTTAACCAACAAAAGGTAAAGGTAATGTCCAACTAATCATTCACGTCAATGATGCATGGTAGCAAGACAAACGCTGTGATGTTGTATGCTGCAAAACAAATTAAGATAGGTTCGAAAATCTACAACAATAAGGTCCACTGCTGAAACAAAATTAAAGTTCAAATTTGCATAGATTGTATGTGGACACTATTAACTTCCTTGAGTTTCTCGTGTTCAAGATGAGAGAAGTCATAATATTTGTTTATTTTTTAATTTTGAGTAAAATGAGAGTACCGATTGTCGGAAACAATGACTAATTCCCTCCCATGATGGAGCTCCCTTTGAGGTTATACTCATAGGATGATTTTCATATCCAAGAGTAGGATTAGAACTCACACCACTTTGTTAAGGAATCTAGTGAGTTAACTACTAGACCACATTCATATGGCCTTTTTTTTTTTTGTTTCTCACGATATCCGGAGCTTCGTTCCGATTAATCCGTCGTCCCGGGTCACGTACCTGAGAATGACAGGTGAGGCTCCCAGCAAGAATTTTGTTAAGACTCAAATTTAAGACCTTGCTTAAGGAATAACAAGCTGCTTACCACTTGTATCAACCCCAATAGGTTCACTTTTTCTTTTAAGAGTAGCCAAATGCAATAAAAAAAAATTGTGTCCAGTGGTAGGAACACAATAGCAAAGTGTTAATGAAAAACAAAGGCCCAAAAAAAACTATGGACTAAGTTGACAGCATTATAAGAATACGCTTACTAATACTAAATAATATGGGTCTAAGTTTGAAGAAACAGAAAGACTTGAGCCCAAAAATAAAAGAAAGAAAGAAAAAACAGCAAGACTGACCAAGTCTAACAACATCTTGTTCATTTAGTTTAAATAGAAATTAACCATTTGCATAAATATTTCATTTGAATTGTGACACATAAGCTGAGGATGTGGTCTAACTTTATCATACAAAAAAAAAAAGAATTGAAAAAAAATTAAAAACTTTAACCTTACCGAACGTTGTGTGGTTAAGAAAAGGAGGAGACGAGGTAGGGCTACTGTAACTTTATCTGATTGCCAATTTTTCTGTTAAATTTGCTAGACAACACTTGTAAGCTTATAGTACTGCATTAAATGCTATAGTCTATTCTGTCTCAAAAGAATAACATTGTAGGGCTACATTCTGTCTCAAGAAATGTAGCGCCCGATGATCATAAGTAAAAACAAGCATAGAAAAAATATACAAAAAACCCTGAAATTCAAAAAATAATGTAATACTATATATTTATTAATATCTGAATTTAAAATTTCTTAAATTACTCATTTATATTTACTATAAATTTTTAAAACAATTTAATCAAATATTGTTATTAGAACTCGTTTTTACTAAAAATAGTTTTTATTTTATTTTATCAAATATAGCTACTTTAACTTGTAAAAAATAATTTTTAAAAAGCTAAGAAAAGATAAATAATTTTTGGAAGACAATAGCAATACCAAACTCAGCTAAGAAAAGATATATGAGATGTATAAAGGGGGAACAGTTCAAATCATAACTCCACAAATTAAAAAGCACAACTTTGTTCGAATCTCTGTTGAAAAAGTAGAGTATTCATCCTTCCATGCAACATTGTTGTTTAAGAAAAAGTAAAGAACAGCAAGAAGAAACGAGAATCAGAAGAAAGCTAGAAAAAAAATCAAATCTAGTTCTTCTTCCTGTGGCTACTAGGAAATCACAGAAGCAATAGGACATTGAAATCAGAGAGCAAGACACAGACAGATGTAACGTGTAAAAAGTTGTACTTGTACGCCATTCACGAGTAGTAGAATCTTTCGAGGCTTACATGTCAGATTCCAAAAGTTTGCACTTTGCACAATCTTGAAAAGGAAATTACAGATTCATTTACAGGAATACCCCCTTCCCAAGCAAGACACAGCCCATTACATGCCCCAAGCTTAGCTAAAAGAAGCATTTGTTAAAATTCAGTTCAGATCAGAAAACAAAAACAAGGCACATCAATAGTTAAAAGCAGTGAGACGAGTTAGAATAATAACCGCACTTTCTCCAATTTTCAGTAAGATTATGTAGAAGCCTCAGTTACTGCAACTGCAAGGGTCTCGGAAGCCTCGGTTAGCGCAAGAGCATGCGTCTCTGGTGCAGCCATGGATGCTTCGGCCACTGGAGTTGCAGAATAGGACTGTAACAGTTTGGTGTAGTTAAACTCAATTTGAAGTCTCTGATGAAGTGGTGTTGATGACAAGAGACCTTTCTTGAGATCAGCTTGCAATTCTCTTATAGGGATTGCAGCCAGGAAGCTTTTGATGTATTCTTTGCATGCTTCCTTCCCTCTGCACATAACTTCCTCTTCCTGCTCACTCTTCGCCTGTTCTTCCAGCTCTGCAGCCGAATCCACTTGCTGGATCTGCTTGTTATTAGAATCTAACACTGCTGTGACAGTTTGCTGCTCGCTGGTTGTTTTATCATCCGAAGATTGAGCGACATTTTGCATTTTGTGTATTACCGTGTTGCTGTCAAATTTCAAGATATAGGCCTGATTGCATCCT
Source organism: Aeschynomene evenia (assembly GCA_013621005.1). Lineage (NCBI taxonomy): Eukaryota > Viridiplantae > Streptophyta > Magnoliopsida > Fabales > Fabaceae > Aeschynomene > Aeschynomene evenia. Next base: position 3,474,095 of record CM024268.1, read on the forward strand.
TCATAAAGCCTCTCCCCCAATGTGTCAACGATGTAGTAAGCATCGGATTCGACTTTGAGGATGAAAAAATGGTCATTCCAGCTAACAATATAAACTTGGGGTTCAGCATTGCAGGGGCACTCCTCTCCAGCACGACTAATTTCGTCCCAAATGTTATCAAAAGACATGGCGCCATGCAGGAAGTCAAATCTCTCCTCATCCATCCCTTCTGGGTGAAAAAAGCCAATAAATGACTTCCCTGGAACCACGGAAAGGGGCCGAATTTTTGCTTGAATGACAGTTTCAAGATCAAAATGCTTGTCAGGAAACCGCAGTCTATAGGTTTCATTGTCACATAAGTTCCTCCATTCTGATGAGCCTTCTCGAATTAGACTATCAAACTGGGACTTTATGGGCATAAGATCATGATTGTTTTGGAACCAATCAGCAATTACAGCAACAAGAGCTGTACATGCACTCTCACCAGCTGCACGTTCACTGCGCTGATCAATTGAGGCGAAGAAGACTTGAGTCTGAAGTTTCATGTGACCATCACGGCTCATGACTTCTTTCTGCTCCCAACTCCCTATGGCAAAGTTGTCATCACCGAACTCCGAAACTGATGATCGATTTGCATACGAGTCATCCTCAGTCTTGTACCACTGTAAGACAATGTGGAACTTTAGTATTGATAAACTAATCAATAACGGAGTGTGACATAGGCTGCAGAAACTTTCACAAGTTAATGTCACAAATTCCCTACTCAATGTTACAGCTTATCATAACGCATTTCGATTGAAAGATGGAGACTAATAAACTACATTTACTAGTTTACAGTTAGTAGCAGAACAATGAGGGCTACGCTAACATTGTCAAAACGGTAAGATAAGTGCAGAGTTGAAAGCGAAAATTGGGTGCTTATGCCAGTTGAGGAGGAAACAATTCTTACCCCAAGAGACAATGATTCATCAGAGCTAAGTTGCCGACGATCAAAATCTATGTCATCACCACCTTCTTCTGCATAGGCCTTCTTTAACAATGGCTCTCCCTTAATACCCTTGGGAGATCTGAAGCTATACTTCCTCTTCCTCCATGGCAGCAGGCTGCGCTTTGAACTTTGAAATAAATAAGGCTCAGAAGAAGATGTAGTTGATTCCTCCATCTGCGAACATCCGTCATCCGACTTCCAATAGCTATAGTGAACCCAACCTTCACCATCACAACTAAACCTCGTGTTGGAATAAAAAGATCCTCCAGCATTTGCATACGCTAGCGTTCCATAACTGAATGAATTCCTAACACTGGAATCGTCCTTTCCCTCATCTGAGTCTCCTTCCTCAAAATCATCAAGTGAATCAGAGTCCAAAGGATAATCCTCACTCCTAGAGCACCTGCCATCACTTCCCTCCCCATCACGGCATGCCTTTTTAGCTCTCCTGGAGGATACATACTCTGTAAATATCTTGACTTTCCTGAGACCAGCTTTGATTGCAGATAGCTCATCCTTTTCTGCAGAGTTAGATTCTCCTGACTGGGTTGAGGGAGAAGAAACAGGCACTATGGAACCCTGAACTATCTCCGTGCTTTCTTGAGCAGCTCTTAGCTCCACTAAGCAAATTGACATCTGCATACAATCAAGAGCTATTATGACAAGTACAAAAATAAATCGAAAGCAACAATATTCAATTATTCATATCTACGATAGTGAATTGCACCAACTTATACACAAGAGACACCTAATTGCATGGCATAAAAAGATAAAACAAAAGGGAACGGACGTACAGAGAGTGAAGGAGAAGACTCCCCCGAATTCCCAGGTACTGTGAGCGGAATGTTTAAATCGAAATCCTGTTGATCAGCCAGAGATGCAAACTCAGCTATATTCAATACTGCCGTCCCAACAACAGGAACCTTACCCTTTGGCCTTTGATTCAATCCCTGCAATAAAGAAACGAGGCACAAGTCTGTTTAGACAAAATCATGTTTGAACCTGAAGAATTAAATTACAAAAAGCCATAACGCCAAGAAGAGTCAACTATGGCATGAATGTTCCAACATGAAGGAGAATTCCAAAAATTCTTCCAAGAAAATCTCCAATCTTCCCGTGAGAAAACAACAAGTCAACAACGATGTTACCAATAACACAAACATACAAATTAACAACACCTATTCAACAATAGATGATAGTAATTGGCAAGAGGGACAAAACACTATTCCTAAACAGACACATGTACCTCAAGAACAGGAACCAGACATTACATGAAGAAAAAATAAAAACATATGAAAGATAAGGACGATGACAATCCAACAGATAGCATCATGCATAGCTCCCGAAAGATCTCAGTACTCCTCCTAGCTATAAAAAATAAGAACAAGAACCCATTTTTAACCGTCAAATCAATTTCAAGAACGAACAACATTTACCAATCCAAATCAAGATTCACAAAGCCTCAGCCTTTTTATATATTTTTTCTAATTTCCTTCATTCTTGAGGTACCCAATTTTAAAAATTCAAATTTCATAGACCCAGAAGATTGAAATGGTGAAAAGGGCGAGATAGAGAGAGGGAGGACTGACATTGAAGACAGTGAAAGCGATCTCCCATGGGTGGAATACATTGTCCTTGTAGGGGTTGAGACTGCACATGCTCTGAAACTCTTCATCCCATTGAGCTACAACTACGGCGGCGCCACAGTCATCCACGGCGGCGAGGAAGTCAGCCTCCCTGGTAAAGTTCCTAGCTAAGGGAGTCCTCCGGAGAGAGCCGAGTGTGAGTTTGGGACCCTTCCACCTAATCTCGACCGTCAATCTCGGAGCCTCACCTGAACCATCCCGCAGCAGATCGCAGCCCTGCAACCTCCTCACCACCAACCTAACCTCGTACTTCCTCGACACCGGAGGAGGCCATGGCCGCCTCCACCTCATCATCTTCACCACCATTCCCACCTTCGTCTTCTCTCCACCACCCTTGTCTGTCTCCTCTGCAATTGCCACTGCTATTATCCCAAGAAATAGAAAAACAAGAGACAGAACAGAGCAGAGTTTGAGGCTTGGCTGTATTGATGATTTATTTATTTAATTTTGTTAAGGATAAGGAGGGGGGTGGGTGAGTTCACCGGAATCTCGGAGGAGAGGACGCTGTGTTCGGATCTTGGGAATGGAATGAGAGATTGAAAGCGAAGAAAGAAAGAAAAGAGAAGAAGAAGAAGAAAAAAAGGGAGTTACTTGGTCTATGAAAATGGGAGAGAATATGCCGTTATTTGAGGTAAAGAAAGATGGGTCTCCATCAAACTTAGCCAGTAGTAATAGCTATTATATCTTCCCAACAACGACTACTCAACTATGGTTAGGTTAAAATACCCCGTGTGCTATGGTTACTCTCTGCTTCATTAGTTATGCTTGATATTAATGTGCACTGTAATTAGGATCAATTTAGATAGATAATAAAAGATTTTATTCTTATAAAAAAGTCAAATAAAATACTGAAATAATTTTTAAAGAAATTATAAATTATATAATTAAACAGAATATATATATAACTTTTAATAAAAGTTAAAAAATAAAAAAATCGGAGAAACTGTAATTCAAACTGACTCTTACTACTGGTTAAGTTAAGTTAGTTAGGTTTTGATTTTGGGTTAATCCGTAACCGCGTTTATTAACGATGGACTGGTTGACACTTGACTATTCTCTTCTCTCACCTTTTTTATTATTCTCTTTTCCCTTATTTAACTAACTGACTTAGCTACTAATTCATCGTTTTTTCCGTGAAATACGAGAGAGATTTTAGTCGTGTCGTTTTATCCATTTCTTCGATTTGCGGGGATATCGACAAATCTTTTATTCAATTCTATTTACTCTCTTTCCAAAAAAAACAGATTTTTGAGATATATTTTATTATTTTTTAATTCATTGTTATCATTTATCATTATTCAGGGGGCATTGACAAATTCTCTCTTTTAACTGATTTACAATGTTAGAGAATACTAGTGGCCTGACATTATACGAATGAATGACATCTAGTACTGGACCGTTTATTCATTTTTCATTCAATCCTTTTCCACTTTTTCACGATCAAAAGATGAAATGTTATTACTTTTATATAAAAACTAATGATTAAATAAATATTATTTTTGATAGAATAATTATATAACCAGCTTACACATGACTTTTCTTTCAGCTTTGGTATGTATGAATTATAAAGCACTATATATATAAGTCAGCGTTTGAATAAATATCGTGAATAATGTTCGATATTGTATCCTTTTTTATCTGGTGGAGCACAATTCACAGAATAAAAAAGCAACACTGCGTTTGACTTCAAACAGGTCCACTACTCGTGGGATGTATATGTGGATGATTTTGCTTCTAAAGTTGCGTTTGTAATCCACATTTTAATTTCTTGCCCCTTTCCTCATTTTCCTTTCTCTAGACATCATCAATGGTGAGTGTTCTGGTCGTCCCCCACGGGCACCATATACTTACTTTTTTACGGCTTGTCTTTATAAGATCAAGTTTAAATTATAAACGATAATTGTTACATGTATAATAAAAATACAGTTAAAACAAATAATATAATATGCACGCAACATTTATCACATATAACAATATATCATATATGTTGTGTATAATATGTAATATATGATATGCATATTATATATTACGTACTATTTATTGGTTATTTTGTCTAATTTTTTATTATGCATAAAAATTTTGTGATTATAAATAAATAAATAAAATATTTTTTGTACATCACAAAATTAACAACTATATATAATAATCTAAATTTTCTAAAATTATTAATTCAACTTTTAATATTATATATTAATCTGACATTTTGATAATAGTTGATTTTGTGATATATATATATGCAGTATTACTCATAAATAACTATATATAGCATACTCTCTTATTATTTCCTTCTTTTTTATAATCTCTCTTACTATTATTTTCTTGAACTTTACTTTGAATACAATTTTGTTATGTGCGGGGGCAAGTGAACGAAAGAGGTACTCTTAGAAGTCGCAGTATCCATCATTGTTACGGGGTTTTATTTCGATTGAAAATCTTCCTCTCATGCCTACCACCGTTGACTACAATAATTAAGTAACGGGACTCATCTCTTAGCTTAAAGCAAAAGACATAAACTTTGATTAATATTTCAAGCAAAATTGGTCAAAGAGCTTGATTAAATCTTTTAATTTCAAAAGGATGCTAAATGAACAATACAAAACTACCCCAACCAGCCAATAAATGAGATTTTTGGTCATAATTACTCAGCCCATTACAATCTCAATGATTATTTGGGCCAAAACTAAAGTCAAAATAGGGCTATTAGCTGTATGAACTGATTTTTCATAGTCCACTTAGCATTATTATTTCAAAAATAGCATAATAACGATAGATAGATAGATAGATAGATAGGTAGATACACGCCGCAGAATATCACACAGGTCAGTGTCTCAGCCACGGTTAACTTTGCAAAAGTGATGTTTTAAAATTAAACGAAAAATTCAAATACATTAATTAATTACCGCCTCTATTTTATAAGAATAGTTATTTTAATTTTTTTATACATTAAATATTTTTAATGTATTTAGACACAAAATATATTTAGATATATTAATTTTTAATGTACTAAAAAATTAAAATTAGATTTTTAAAGCAGAGAATAAGAATTTACATCAGATTTTAGTGATTAAACTTATAGATTAAAATATGGTATTTATGTGTCTCATTTTATAAATACCATATAAAATATGGTATTTATGTGTCTTCTTCCTGCACTAGAATGTGAACACAAAAGGACGGTGACTTGAGAAACATATATTTATTATTTGTTCAATGAGGTGGACACCATAATGTATGTCACATTATTATATTGATCAATTCGAGGTCAATGATAGTAAAACAAATATGCGAATTGGAAACTTACTAAAACCATTTCATATTGTAAATATATCATCGATCATATCACCTCATGAATTAAGGACACATGGAAATTTGATAATTTACGAAAAAATACAGGAAGTCCTTAATGACTGCATTTATTTTTTCTGATTTCGGAGATAGAGTCAAATTATTGTATTATTATTTATTAATAGTGGAGGTAGAGTCAATGAAATCGTCATAGTTAATTTTATGTTTGGTAAAATACCTAACAACATAATCACAAAAATAGGAACACTACTAAAATTATCTCAAATACCTCTAGAATTTTTTCTCTCAATCTCGCACCACCACCCGCTCTCACCATATATATCTACCATCTCTACACCATTATCATCTATATCATTATAGTATTTAACATCAAACTAGAAAAATAAAAATGGAAAAAAATATCAATTTTATTAAAATTTTTATTAAAAATATATATATAAAAACATTGAAATCAAATCAAATCAAAGCATAATCGATGGCAATAGAAGTAGAACCATGGCAACAGAATAGGCAGCAGCGAAAGTAGAGTTAGAGACAACAGTGACTATTGGCGGAAGATACAGAATCGGTGGTTGTCGTGGAAGCAGAACCGGCGACACCGGACTCAGAGCCATCGAGGGAGGACAAAGGAGCCATCGAGGTGCCAATGGACTTCGTGGTTGTTGCTCGAGATCGGCGAAGAAGGCGGCTTCTGTTGACAGCAGCGACGATCTCTACTCTCTTGCGAGCCTTTGTTCTCGCACTCTCCCTGTTGTTTAATTTGTTGTGTGATTATGTCACTGCTGATTCTGGTACATATGCTTGCTTTTGTGCAATTTTGTCAATGGTTCGACTCTCCTACCCTCGTCAAAGATAGCTGACGACGCACCTGCAAGGTGGTGGTAGTGATGTTCGTGGTTGTTGTTGGTGTTGAGGAAGGAGGGTGGCCTTGCAATGTGTGGTTCGAGAGTGCGAGATGATGAGGACAAATATAATAGAATAAGGAAAAACTGTTCAGGATAAAAATGGAAGAAAATTTTATTAAAGCTTACTGACTCCCTTCTTTAAGCTGTGACCCCTCGTGAACGAAAATATTGATATTTTGTTCATAGAGTTGTTATGTATCTAACAATATTCATAAATTGAATGACTCGCTGTCATAATCAAGAAAATAGGTTAGTATTCAACAATTTATTTTATAAGGAGTAGATTAGCAATTAGAAAATTAAAAACAAACTGACAATAAAATTTAAAAACTAAATTTGATAGTTTTAATATTGGATTTTGATTCGGTACCCAGGAAAATATAGGGTACCGATATCTAACATATATGTATATCATGGTTTATAGATAAAATTAATTTAATTTTTTAAAATTTAGATAACTGTTAACATGTTAGGTAAGTAATTTTCAAAAATCAATTTAATTTATATTGATATTCGATGACTTTATCAATTTATGAAAAAGAACTCAATTCATAACCTATCGCTAGAGAAAGAGCGCATTATGCAAGAGATAGATGAAGAAGATGTGTAATTAGGAATGAGACGCATCTAGGAAGGTTGCGACCGCGACCACCGTGCTCTGTTGGTACCAAATTATATTTACTTTAACATAGATTAGTAGGTTAAACATACAATTGGGTACCGGTACCCAACAAAAATATTGGGTACCGAATAATCCCCTTTAATATTTTATTAAAAAAATTGAAAGTATAAAATATATGAATTGAAAATTATTTGAGAAGTTAAACCCGCCTTAAATATTTCTGTTTGCAGTTGGAAAGGAATAACCAGTTGAGGGTTGAAAGCACGGTTTGGCTTAACATAGAACACAGCGCGGAGAAAAACTTGATCTGAAAATAAAAAGTGAGAAAGGATTGAAAGCAACGCGTGAAAATGTGGGAGACACCAAAAATAATTAAACAAATTAAAAACTAGTAGTAGTAGTAGAAAAGGTAAAGGTGGACCCGAAGAAATAGAAAGCACAGTAAATGATGAGAAGAATGACAACCTCAAATTTTGGCAATAGTTTAGCAACCAATGCCATCTCCCATTTCCCACACCCAAAAGGCAAAAAACCATTTAAATTTTTTTAACTACAATGCTATTTAAATAGAATTTAATTTTCATCTACAGAGTACCATTTTTTACACAGTCATCCAATAATATGCTGTCACATTAGTTATAATTGTATTTTCTTTCTCCCACTACCTGAAAAAGTCATATAAACGGAGCATTTTGATTGGATGACAGTGTAAAATAGTTTTACTCTGTCAGTGCATTCAAATTAAACTCATTTAAATATCACTCTATTCAAATATCTAAATATATATTTGAGTTTCACTATTTTTATCATTAACTTTTCTTTAAATTTATTATCTTTCTATCCTTTTCTCTACTTTTTTGTCATACATCCCAATCCAATATATAAATATCATTTTTATTTTTTAAATTGTTTGAGCCAATAAAATAAGTTTAGATTAATAAAAGATAAAGATTTTTGTGACTAAATTTATTTTAAGCTAAAAAAATAATTTAGTCTTGATGATATACTTGTGATATAAAAAAACATTATATCCTTATTTGAATTGTATTATATATTATTATGTTCAAATTAAATTTAGTCAATAGTATGTATTAATATATATCCCTATTTATTAATACATTATACAAGTAGAATTAGGAATTTCCTAATTCATGAACACACAAAGGAAGTGGGTGGCATGACTCATCATCAGGATAGGATGAGCATATAGATATTGTTTTAATGCGTCTAACTAGTTTTAATGATAAAGAAATATTGGAATATGCTACAATTGTTCATATTGTTAATTTGTTTGTCCTTATGCATGCTTCATCAAAGTGTGAATAAAAAGGGGTCAGAATTTTCAATGCTATCTACTCTCTATTTTTGGGTCAGAAAAGTGGTAGGCCCGTTGATGAGGTTGTTACTTGCTACATACACGCTTTAATTTGTTTTCATTTCATTGTTAATTATTACCAGGATGACCCAAGCTCACTTTGAATAGTTATTTTTGTCTTGTCAATATTCGATCAGACCCTATTATTACAAATTAAATTAATCTAACCCAATCTAACAAGAGATTCCTAAAAAGGGTAGCAGTCTCCCAAAAAGTATCAATACAGTAGATTATATATCAATAATGCTAAGTGAACCATGAAAAACCAGCCCATATAATCAATGAGTCTATTTTTGCTTTGGTTTTGGCCCAAATAATCATTGAGATTGTAATGGGCTGGGTAATTATGGCCCAAAATCTTATTTATTGGCTGGTTGAGCTGATTTTGTATTACTCATTTAGCATCACCCATTATATATATAGCCATTTTTGTTTAATATGTGCAATATTACACACAACGTCTTTTGACTTGAGTAATTGCTTAATGCTTAGTATATCAACAAAACCTTTTAGTTTGGAATATATGCATTATTCAGCATGTATTAATGGTATTCATATTCTCTTCCAATTTTTGTATCTATCCAATTTATAAATACATATTTTAAGAATTTGAGATAAATTTTATTATTTATTTTTTTCCATTTTATCCTTATTTAATATTTTCTCTTTTACCAAGTATACACATCTTATTCTTGATAAACACAATAGTCAAAATGAATAATATAGTAAAATAGTTATATATTTGGTTAATTTTAAAACTTTATTAATCATTACGTACCTAAATTACTTTACGTATTTAAAATTGGACAAATAAATAAAAAATGACAGGAGTAACAAATAGGGGTTAGCTAAGTCTATTTTAAACATCTTTAAATTATTTATACTTGTACAGTCTATAATTTAATGAGTTGATTTCTTATTAACTCTATTTAATAGTCCGTGGAAAAAAAAAACTCTATTTAATAGTACATAGAGTCTTTTCTATTGTATAATGATTTTGGCATTGAGCACCCGTAAGTCTCCCATCCATGCAAATATGACACTAAATATTGTGTGCAATTAATTCCTTTTTTTTGTAAGGAGCAATTAATTCCCTTTAACTTCAAGAAAGATCATCGTAATTTGCTGTTAAATTTAAGATATTTTTATTCAGTAAAGTTTGTTATATATCAAAAATATATTTAAGTCCAACTAGTATTCAACGTAACATATACTAAACATAGTATTTATATTATACAATAAATATTCTATTTAGTCTTTTTGGTCAAGGTTTCCCACGCATGCATGTCTCCACGCCAATGGTATGTGACTATACAATATATTTGTGGATATTGTGGCCTCATCTGGTATCAACAAGCAAGCAAGAATACCAAATATACTACTATGCCCAATGATTTTGAACCCCATTTCTCATCAATATTAACTCAATCATAATTATTACTTGGTCCAGTTCTTTTATTAACTCATGCTTGCGTATTTGCAGATGAAGTAAATGAAGAAATTAAATTAAATAAATCATATATTTGTTTATACACAAAAAATATATCGCACATGAAACAATAGTGCGTGGAAATGCACCTTGATGTGCATGTGAAAATAAGTAGTTACGTTAATTCAATTGTTGCGTGTAACAGCAAGGCGTGAAAATGGAAATGTAGAAAGGTTGATGATCATGATATCATATGAAGAGAGATTCGAATTTTGGAATGCGTAGACCAAAGATAGGAACATATTCTTTGCGCGGAAGGAACCAACCTAAGACGCATACATACATGCATGTGCTAAATAACTTGCTACTTCATCTATGTATATATATTATTATATTAGCAATGCTAGAGGCACAACAAAAAAATAACCAACACAGCCAACAAATTATGCACAACCTATATAACATAAATTGCACAACGAATATTACATGTTGTGCACAACATATAGCACATGATGTGCACAACATATATAACATGTTGCAAAGAAAGATAATGTTGCAATATGTGATATATGTTGTGCACAATAGATGATATACGTTGTGCATTTTATATTGTATATGTTGTGCACAACTTGTTGACTGTTTTGACTGACTTTTTGTTGTGCCCCAAATATTTCCCTTATTATATATAAAATATAAGCTAAGGTAATTAATTCTCAAGTCAAGCTACGTAGTGATCATGACAACTAACAAAACTTATTGGAGTAGATGTGGCATGGGGAAGAAGGATAAACTATGGAAGAACGAAAGAAAAGTCAGAACTTGGAAAAGTTTGATACTAAACTTTTGATTCACTTTCATTTGAAAACGTGACAGTACTTAGTGAAATCAAAATGAGAAATGTTTATTTTACAACACTATCCAACATATAACACACATTATAAATAAAGAAGTGATACACATTATATATTTTAATAATGACACATATATACGATATATTTTTTATGTGCTATTTTTTGTTTTTGTTTAATCAGTTCCACAATTATATGACATACATTATGTATAACACGCATTAGATAGTATAATATTTACGTTGTGCATATATTATTGCTAAATCAAAATTTAATTTTGTTAATTAATTTCAAATGAAGAAGATGCTTCATGATAAACCAGAAATATCCCGCCCCCTTGCTATATTTTTTAGATTTTATTTGCATTATAACTTAAGTTTGATCGATTCAATTAAATATTATAAATTAAAATTTATGTAGCAATAATAATTCGTTATATTGATTCCTCTATTCAACTAGCAGCACGCAGGATCGTTCTTTGGCTTAATTAATTGATTGCAGTTTTTATATATAAACTTATTAATAATGTTTTATGTACAATAAAAATATGTCCAATTTGTATCCAACGTGTGTTATTCATGTTATAGGATGTGTGCTATACGCACATTCTATAACATAAATAGCACACGTTGAATACAAGTTGAACGTATTTCTGCTGCACGTTAAACATTACTGATAAACTTATGACACAGCTTCAAATTCATCACATTCACGTTTAAACTACGTTAGTTTGAAGCAACTTTTAAATGTGCCTTAGCTAGGAAAAACATACTTTGAAAGAAACGCTGGAATTAATTAAAAAAGAATTGATGAAATGGAACAAACATATATATATATATACTATGAAGTAACGAAGAGGCAAAGATTATTACAATATCCAAGAAGCAAAGAAAGGGACATGGTTGAAGGGAAGGAAGCTAGAAAATAAACAAACAACAAAAGAAGGGAATTAGGCACATACTGTATATATATAATACAATAGTATACATTATTGATCTAACTAGCTAGAAAAAGCCAAGTTATTCAAAATAGATTGATTTTGTGTGTTGGTTCTGTGCCAAAGCTAAGCATCCCTTACCTAATTCGGATCAAACCAAAGTGGATGATGATATTACCTACCGAACCTAAAATAGGATACGGTAAGATATTAAAAGAAAAACACAAATGAAAAGTTATGTTTTATTATATATAGTGCTATATCAAGCATCATTCACATGACATTTAATCGAATTGGTCCCAATCAAATTCATATACCACGAATAGATTTTTCATATTGTTTGCAATTGCATACGGATTACCACAATTGCACAAAGAAAAGGGACCATGCATAATCAACATAATCTTGGTCCCAAGTGAGAAGGTCTAAATCCTTAAATACATCAAGATCAACTCGACCCAATTTTTAGAATGAGTGAAATGTTATTTTAGTTATTCAGGTTATATTTATGAGTTATTTTGATCTCTCATTTTTTAAATTGAGCAAATTGATCTCCTGCTTTATAAATCGTGAATTACTGTGATCCTCCACTTTTTAAAATGATCAAATTGGTCTTTCACTTTACAAATTGTGAGTCAAATTAATTTCTTTCATGATACCTAAGTTGATAAAAAGAGAGACTAACTTTGACTCACAATTTAAAAAATGAGAGATCAATTTACGAATTTTAAAAAATAAAAGATCAATATAATTCACAATTGTAATATGGAGAACTAATTTATTCATTTCGAAAAGTGGATGACTGAATTGACTCATACATATAAAATGAATAACTAAAGTAATATTTCACTCTCAATATTAATATCTCCTAAGGATTAGAATGTATTTTACTCAATAATTATCTCGCCCCATCCAATCCAATTCTATTTATAATATCTTTTGGTCTGAGGCTTTTTTGAGGCTTACTTTTGGTAATAATGCCAAGAATCAAAGCAAATGGGCTGCATAGTAGCCACAAATCAATAAGGCCTTAACATAGTGTATGGGACATGACATGTTCACTCAGAAGCATTTTGGGTTGGTTATACCAAGTTATGAACTAGAGTAAATACATTGAGAACTGAATACCAAAAATTTGACTAAAAGTTAAAAAAGTTTCCAGAATGCTCAACCAATGGCATTTCCCATTCAAAACAATAAAAAATAAAAAGAGTGAATCACAAATTAAATAGTGGTCCACAGCTTACATGGATGGAAACAAGGAGTGAAAAGACCGACCATTGATCTCTTTAGAGTTTTGACAGATCAGAGAGAGTCCCACATCGAACCAAGCAGCAAGTACACACACACGCACGCTTTCGCACTTTACCACATCCAACCAACCCTAAAATCCAAACATTATTACTAACTAAATAAAATAAAATAATAATATTATTCCATTACCATTAGTTATTTTTATTGATATTATTTGATTATAGATTCCAAAACTTTCTGGGGGGAAAAAGTGTGATTGTGATTTTTTTATTTTGTTTTATATTTTTCTGTTTTTTGAGAGGAGCGTGATTTAAAACGTGATTGGAGTTTGACCGAAAAGAAGAGTAGTGGGTAGGGTGTGATATGACCCGTTTTTACGAGAAGATCCGTTTGCGTTCGCTGCTGCTGAAACCGACCCGCTTTCTCGCTCTAGTTTCTCTCTCCACCCTCAACCTCTGCAAGTCCCTCGCTCGCTTCCTCCTCTCCCAAACCCTACCTTTCCTCTCCATGGATAACCTCTTCGCCGATCACTCCGACTTCTTCTCCGACGACTTCGATTCCTCCTCCTACCACCTCCGCCCTCACCGCCGCTCCTTCCACGACGCCGACCGCGATCAACCCGACGAGAGGGTTTACTTGCTCCCCTACAGGTCCTCACTCTCTCCCCTCTCTCTTCTTATCGATTTTTTCCTTCTGATTCCCGAGGACTGGAATTTAGGATGGCGTGCATTTTGATTTTTTGTGAAATTGATTTTTTGTTCTTCGTGTTGTGTGAATCTTTTTTTTTTTTTTTGGTGTGAAGATGGTTGATTGAGGCGGAAGGTGTAGGTGATCGTGTGGAAGGTGTGTTGTACACAGTGTCGTCGAATTCCGATTACGACTCTGAGATTTTGCTTCATTTGAGGAAGGAAGAGGACCGCGAGAAGATTAGGGATTTGGAGGTAGGGTTTTCAGGTCGCCAATATGCCCTGGTTCCTGAAGGGATTTGGTTGCGTGCACTCAAACGGTGAGTGTCCATTCCTTTTTTTTTTGAATTGGCTTTTCCCTTTTTCTTTATAGACGGTAGGAGCTGCAGTGATCCTTTTTGGACTCGAAACATAATCAAATAGTGCACAGATTTTGCCTGTGTTTGCCTTGGCAGCTTGTTTGCAAATACTAAGCTTAGCACCCCTAAATGGAGTGATGGAGAACTATGTGTGACATTAACTGCGTCTGCCATCAGGCTTACTTCAGAATGGGAAGGCACATTGTTTTCTTGTTGAATTACTTTAGCTCTCTCTCCCTGTCTTTGTTGTCTGTTTGTAACTTTTACAGAACATTCTGGAAGTATCCTGGTTTTTACTACCTATGTTTAACATTCAGTTATTGTTGCTTTCTGCCCTGACAAAACTTTTGTTGGACACATTAGTGACTGGCATTATTAGACCTGATCAGCTGTACTTGTAGAGGGTTGTATTACAAGAACATGTGATTTTTAGAAGATGGAAATTGATTCGTTTTGCTCTTCTTGTAGGTATAATGACTTCAATAATGCTGCGGAAGATTTTGGGAGCCTCATCTTTTCAGAACACTGTTTGGCTGATTTATTCCCCTTGCAAGTTAGGATTTTTGTTTCATGGGAAACAAATTCGCTGGTGGCAAAGATAAGCCAAAAGGTCCAATTAATGATTTGCTAGTTTTCTTCTTCTGAACGGTTGTTGGCCATTGTTAATTATTTTGTTTGTAATAAATTTTCCTTGTATCTTCTATGTTAGTTTGAAGTAGCTTTGTATGACCTGGAATTGATAAATATGGCGTGATTTCAGGAAAATGTGGCCGAGTTTTACAAAAAAGCTTGTCACATATTCAATTCTGAGCTTGATCCAGTGAGTTAGATAACTATTCATATAGTTTTTTAATAGGTTTCTATATTTGCATGGTTGTGCATCATTCTTTGTTGTTGATTGTGCAGGTGCATATTTGGGACTTTTCGGGGCAGACAACCCAGTTATTCATGAATGACCAAGTTCGGTTGCCAAATGATTCTGCTAGTCAACCTGGAAGAGAGGTAGTTGTTGAGTCGTCTATATTTATCTTTGTTTCTTTTGTTAAAAGAAATTTGAAGTTAGTTTTACAAGGGACCAATTTGTAGACAATTGATGGTTGGATATCAGAATGAACCCATGTTCCTGATGGTTCTGAATTTTGGACATATGTTTAAAGATCTATTGATAGTTTAACATTTCGGAAACTTGGAAATTGGAATGCAGTATTCAGTTCAGTCTGCTTATTACTGTTTTTTGTTGCTCTATGTTTATACAGGTTCTTCTGGAGTTGCAAGTTCATGGACTTTCAGATTCCATGCATGGTAATGGAAGTAATGAGATGATTGCAGATAGGTCTCAGACGGAATGTTCTTCTCACAGTGGTTCAGTTATAATGAATGGATGCACTGACAATGTGATCTCTAATGTATCGGCAGCAACAAACTCCTTTCGCTGCAGTAGCTATCGAGCAGTTTGTACTTTGGGTTTGACAGGATTACAGAATCTTGGGAATACTTGTTTCATGAATAGTGCTATTCAGTGTTTGGCTCATACACCTAAGCTTGTTGATTTTTTCCTTGGAGACTACCGTAAAGAGATAAATTATGAAAATCCCTTGGGAATGAATGTATGCATTTCTTTTCCTTTTATGTCTCTTTCTGATTTTTAAGGATGTTTCATTATAGTATTTCTAAACCTTGTTTCTTTTCTTTTTATGAACCCTTTTAGGGAGAACTTGCTTTAGCTTTTGGAGATTTACTGAGAAGGCTGTGGGTGCCTGGAGCAAGGCCTGTGGCACCAAGAATGTTCAAGATGAAACTTGCTAATTTTGCTCCTCAGTTTAGTGGATATAGCCAGCATGACTCTCAAGTTAGTGCCCTTTCTTGTATACAAATTGTGAAATACAAATTAAAACGATTGTAGTTTCCTAATGCATCTTACAACTGGTGTATTTTCGGGGCTGTGACATGAGATGAAATAATTTTATGAAACATGTAAGTTTCTGTTATGCAGGAGCTTCTTGCCTTTCTGTTGGATGGTCTGCATGAAGACCTCAATCGTGTAAAACGCAAGCCATATCATGAAGTTAAGGATGCAGATGGCCGCCCAGATGAAGAAGTGGCTGAAGAGTACTGGCGAAATCACCTTGCTCGCAATGACTCCATAGTAGTTGATTTGTGCCAAGTGAGTCAAAACTCGAATGAGATCACTATTTTTGTGTGAGATTCACTTTGCATCTTTAACATACATTTGGGGTTCAGTATTCACTAGGTTTTGTATGCGTGATGCATAACACGTTTTGAGGGAAGTAGTAGTCAAATAGATTAAATTGTTAATCCCAAAGAGAGATATCAGTTTGTTATATGTCAGAATATTATTAGAGATTGATCAATATGGTGTATTGCAACAAGCTATAGCTATACTGGACTCACTATTTCTGGTAGCGCTAACTTTCAGTTGACTAGTTGTTGACACCTCTTTACAAGTGACATTTCAATGATTCTCATGTTAATTGAATTTCTATTTTGTTACTTAATCTTGTAGGGTCAGTTTCGATCTACATTGGTTTGCCCTATCTGCAAGAAGGTCTCTATCACATTTGACCCTTTTATGTATTTATCTCTTCCTTTGCCTTCCACAACAATGCGGACCATGACTTTGACTGTCATGAGCACTGATGGGATTACAGTGCCTAATACATGTACTGTAACACTGCCTGAAAGTGGAACACTTAAGGATCTTATTGCGGCCTTGAGTGCTTGTTGTTCTCTTAGAGATGATGAAACCCTCTTGGTGGCTGAGGTATCTTGCAAAACTTATGCATTTAATAGATTTCTTTTGCATGGGATCATTGATTAAATGCTACACTATGTTTGATGTTTTAACTATAATTTATCATGCTAATGCAAAATTTTACATGAGTGCTCGGATTCAAGAACTGACTCTATGGAATACTATACAGATATACAAGAATCGGATTTTTCGGCAATTTGAGGATCCATCCGATTCATTATCCGAAATTAGAGATATGGACAAACTTGTTGCCTATAGAACACAAAAATATAACGAAGATTGTCCCTTGGTTATTTTCTCACATGATCGTTTGGTGGAAATGTAAGTCCTTCTCTAATTCTGTTCATTTTTTTTTCCTATAATTTCCTTCTGTGTTTTTTTTTTTCACAATTAATTATTTCCTGAACAAGAAGTACATACTCCCACATTGGAGATGTAGCCTTCATAGAGTTGTTTTTGGTAGATAGCATTAACTCATTTGTTGGGAAGACATTGTGGTCCTGTGGTAGAGAATCTTTTGATTTACATTTGTCACCACTTGAATCTGAAAAGAACCTTAAGTTCTACTTATTCATTTGGGATGCCACAAAGTTTTACAACAATCTACCTGGTTGTCTTCAGAATGCTAGACTGAATGGTTTATACAACAAGTTGGGTCATGGGTGTATTTTCATATTGTATAAAATAGACACCCATGGTTTATAGTGTGTGTATTCTATAATTGAGTTTGGTTTGTGTTATTCTATTGTTGCTCGTTTCTATACTTGTTGATGTTTGTATTCATTATTTAGTTCATTAAATTTACTGTATTGGGTACTGCAGTTCTGAGCAGGACAGGTTCGAAACTCAATTGTTTGGTATTCCACTGGTAACAAGGTTGTCCAGTATTTATTGTGGAAATGATATTCGTAAGGAGTTTCTGAAGCTAATCTATCCATTTCTGAGGCATTCGGAGGATAAATTAGATAAGGTTGATAATGATAATGATGCCAATAAAAAACTTAGTGAAGATGATGAATTGGTCGATACTACTAGCTCTGCAGCAATAGGAAGTGATGCAGACACAACCTGTGGAACGGAGGAATGCACACAGTTGTGGGCTGACTTTGAATTCTACTTACCCTCTGTGCATGGAATAGAGAATGTAAAGATAAATTTGAACGAACCATTACCTGTCACAAGGTTGCCTGTGAAGCTGGATGTGATTGTCTTATGGTCAGATAAGATGATTAAGAAATATGATACTTGCCTGCTTGACACATTACCTGAGGTTTTCAGGCCCCAGCTGTCCACCAAGAGAACACAAGAATCTGTTTCTATTTACAAATGCCTTGAAGCCTTTTTGAAAGAGGAGCCTCTAGGGCCAGAAGACATGTGGTTAGTATATATATAAATAATAACATATCTATAAAGGTTTTTATGTTTGAGAGAGATTATATTTTTAATACTAGTTTTCATCTTGCTTTGTGTTAACCAAGATTAGAGTTCCCGATGTACCAAAAGGTCAGACATATAATTCATTCTGACGTTTGATTTTGCAATTTGCTGTACTTATAGGTACTGCCCTACATGCAAAAAACCTCAGCAAGCAACTAAAAAATTAGATCTCTGGAGATTGCCCGAAATCCTTGTTGTTCATTTGAAGAGGTTTTCATATAGCCGATTCTTCAAGAACAAGCTTGAAACATTTGTAGACTTCCCCATTGATGATCTGGACGTTTCATCTTACGTAGCCCACCAGAACAATCAGTCCTCCAACCGCTACATGTTGTATGCTATCAGTTGTCACTATGGAGGGTTAGGAGGAGGCCACTATACAGCATTTGTCCGTGTAAGCTCTCTGTTATTTTCCAATGCTAACCCTCACTCTTGCATATATTCGTTTTAACAATCCTCATTCTTTGTATTTGTTTATTCCAGTATGGCCATGATAAATGGTATGAGTTCGATGATAGCAGGGTTGGCCCTGCAAGTGAGGACATGATAAAGACTTGTGCTGCTTATGTGCTTTTCTACAGGAAAGTTTAGATGATGATGATAAAAACTTAGGTGCAATGCAATCCGTGTAATTAGCCATAGCAACAGAGAAGAGAAAAAAGCTTGAGGAGTTTTAGACCCTTTTATCTTTCTTATACAGTCGTCTGTCTAACTTGCTGAAAGTTGCTGCTAAAGCGAGAGGTAGCAGATGGATAATGTTGTACAGCTTTTTGAAGCCACAGCAGAGGGTAGTAGATCTCTTAAATTTATGATGAACCCCCAGGACTAGGACTAGGAGGAGGAGGAGGAGGAGGAGGAGGAGGAGGAGGAGGAGGATGAGGAGGAGGAGGAGGAGGATAGATAAAATAGATTATTATTTCATCTGTCTCTGCTACATGTATATATGCTTCTTCAAAATATTCACTAAGTTAACCAATTCTTTTAGCCATACATGGGAAAGAGATTTCGCATTTTGTTTTTTCTCGGCCCATCTCATTCTTTCAAACGCTGTTAGATTTCCTATTACTTTTCTAAACAAATAAAGTATATTACTATAATTTTTAGAGAGAAATTCATCAAACACACATGGTATGGACTGTAAGTCATATCATATTCGTGGAAGGGAATCTTTTCACGTAATTTTTCTTTTTAAACATGACATGGTTATGTAAAATTCTCTTTCTTAATTAAATTACTTTATTTCTTACATCAATATATCTTTTGAATCCAATTAAGGGTTGAGATGAAGACATGATAGTTGAAATGAAACATAAATCATTAAAATTGAAACACAAGAAAGGGATGGGGTCATGTTTTTGGTTATTGGTATGTGATTTGGTGAATAGTCATGTTTTTTTTCTTTCAACAATGATAAGAGATATTAATTTTGTTTTATTTTTTTAGTTTTTGTTTTCTGCTTATCAGTTTTGTAATTATGAAATTTTAGTTCGAGTAAAATAAAATTACAAAAAATAACTGGAAATTCTTAATAATAATAATGAAGGGTTTTTGCTAATCGGGAGCACTTTTTTAATCTTCCAAAAAATAATAAAATTTTAAAATATTTTAAGATATTTAATACATTTAATTAAATGCATTAAAGATTTTGACATTTCACCTTTTTTTATAAAAAAAAATTTTCCTTCTTACTTTCCCTTGAAGGAAAAAAAAAAAAAACTTATCTAACTATCTAAGTAAAAGAGAGAGCACAGACGCATCCACCACAATCCACATTTGGGTTCCTCCCCGTTTCCGGCGCCGAGCGAGTTAGTTCTTTTCTTTCCCTCATTTGGTTTGCGTCCT
This sequence comes from Aeschynomene evenia, assembly GCA_013621005.1. Lineage (NCBI taxonomy): Eukaryota > Viridiplantae > Streptophyta > Magnoliopsida > Fabales > Fabaceae > Aeschynomene > Aeschynomene evenia. The sequence goes on from CM024268.1 coordinate 3,494,481, forward strand.
TCTCTTTTCTGCTTTCTTCATGTTTTGTTCGACTTTTCGGCTCAACACTGACAAGTTCTTGTTATTATTATTATTATTATTTAGTCAGATTTCTGGCTGCATGTGTTTTATCTTTGATTCCAATTGTAGTTATCTTACGCTTGTGCCTCTTTACTGCGCTATATGTTGTGTCAAGCTTTGTTGTTCGGTGAGATTTCCCATTTCAGGAAGGGTTTTGGATTACTGCTGCGATGGCTGAACAGTGCAAAATCTGTGTATTTCTTTCTCTGTTGATTTTTATGACTCTTATGTATTGTTATGGGTCTACTGTAGTGCTTGAAAAGGGTTGTATTGTAGTTGTAGAATTCATTTGATAGATTTTGAAAAATAAAAATTCACATATTAATTGGTAATTTGAATTAGTTTGTAGTTGCTCTACTTGTTTCGTGAACTCCCACTGAAGTTGCCGATTTTCTTTGATTCAGAATGGTTTGTTCTTGACGTTTCTTGGATTAGTTGAACTACTTTCTTGCTTAAAATATAAGAAGGAATTTTTTAGCTGGCAGTTGTTGAGTTCCGAGAAGTAAGTAATACGGACTATTTATTGAACATGATAAACCTGTGAAAAATCATTCTTTATGATTTCTAGAATTTGGGACAAGTTCACCATCTAAGCAATAAAATTGGTAGTATTTCTTTACATGTTTGCTTGGTGTTCTGTTTTGAGCTGGGCTATTTTTTGCATTTTGTGGTTTGTTCTTTGAAATTCTGGTACGATGACATGTCGTGTCGACTTGTTCTGTTTCGCTGCCTGTTGATCCTCTATTTGCTGGTTTGAACTTTAAATTCTGATGCGTTTACTCAGACAAAAAATGACTCAATATTATGCGGGCTTGGTGTGCCTCTTATATCCATGCAACTTAGATACCTGTTTGCTATTGATCGCAGCAAAGATGCAAGGAGATGCATTGCTTTGGGGAGACAAACTCATACTGAGGGGACTGACATTCCATGGTTTTCATGGTGCAAAGCCCCAAGAAAGGGAGTTGGGTCAAAAATTTTTGGTCGATGTTGATGCTTGGATGGATCTCAAAGCAGCTGGCAAATCCGATCACTTGTCAGATACAGTTAGTTACACTGAAATATATCGGTCAGTAACCAAGGAATCCAGCATTTAGTTGTTCTGGTTTCACTTTCACCCTTTTGTATCTGCATTAATGTCTAGTGGTAAATCTTTAGCAGATGTAATCTAATAGATATGTGAAATTTGGTGATACAGTATAGCTAAGGAAGTTCTTGAAGGCTCACCTCACAATCTTCTGGAGTCAGTGGCCCATAAAATTGCAATGACTACTCTGACACAGCACAAACAGATATCTGCAATTCGCGTGAAAGTTGGAAAGCCTCATGTTGCAGTTCGGGGTCCAGTTGATTATTTGGGCGTCGAGATTGTCAGACATAGAAGCGATTTGCCGATCTAGGACTTTCATAGTTACATGTGGAGGTCTTGTACATCTTCAAGTTGCATTTGATACAGACTCTTCTCTCAACACACCATCAGGCATCAACCTTCTCTTCCTCCTCCATAGTAATGGTAATAAGGTAACAAAATGGAAAGATGATAGTTAGGCATATCATACAAAATTACACAGTTAATTTGGAATAAAAAATTAAAAAAAAAATTGCATTGAGATATGCTGGTACAGAATGTTACTTGGTTTGAGTTGTATGCAACTATACTTATTCAGTTTGTTCATTTCTAATTCCTTTCCCGTTTTGTCATAATCTTAGTCTGTAATGAGAAGACATATTACTCTTTCCCCATGGTAATCTCTCTTATTAGTTGTTTATTTTTATTTTTTTATCATTAGCAATCTTTATCGGAGTGTATGGAATGATGTTTTGGGTTTTGCTTTGTCTGTCTATGATTGTGCTCTTGTTTCGGCCTGTAACATATTGCACCTAAACCCACAAGAAGAAAAATATCATGTTCAAAATCTAAATACTTTTAGAAAAATACCAAGCTACTTTGATCTATTAAATAATAATTATTCAAAAGAACTAAATACTAACCATATGTTTTGTTTGAGGGTGAAGCTGAAACAAAAATTACATAAATGATTTACTTTATCAACATTTGTATACCTCAAATTAAGGGGTAAAATACAAAAATTAGACCTAAATGTTTATGGATGAGCTTGTTATATAATTTCAAGGCTGGCTTAAACTACTACCGTATATGCTATTTTAATCTAAAATTAACAATATATCCTATTTTAAACTAGCATATGGATTAATTTACGGCTCAGACGGAAGAATTATCGAGTAATAAAAATCTTGGTTACGCTTAAGAGACATATAACTTCACCTCGTAGACAATTAGACAAAGATATGGAACAAAATGCAGAACACCAATATGTAACCAAAAAACAAGAAAATTTGCTAAAACAAAGTCTTACTTTTTATTTCCACATAAATAAGTAATAAAAGTTACTCATAAATAAATAAAGGTAGAATAATTTATAGATGGTAAAGAAGGCAATAATAAGGTGAATCCATATCTGAGAATCTTGCATGGCGATGTAAGAGAGACACGTGCAATGTTTATTATATTCATTTAATTGTTCTTCCCTCCCTTAAGCAACACTCTCTCCATTCCATTCTTGATTCTTGATTCTTGTGTTTGTGTTTGGCTGTGGCTGAAGTGCACAAACTCCAAACCAAACCGAACCGAACTTAACTAAACCAGAAACAGCCAACCCAACTCAACCCAACCTAACTTCATTGATTGATTCATAACTCTTGTCCTCATATCTTCCATACATACATTAACATTACATAGTTGGCAGTCCTAGCTGTATTTTTGTATGTCAGTGTCCGTGTGGTGTTACTATTACTATTACTACTGCTATTGTATTGTTTTATGTTTGTTCCACACAAATTTAATTTAAAAGCTCTTGACTTTGACTCTCTTTGTTTTCTAACGTGTCTCTCTTCTCCAAAGTCCCTTTATTTTGATTGTTATTACCAAAAACGACCCTTTTTCTTGTAGATATTATAATAAATGAAGTTAGTTGGGAAGTTCTTCCCATATTGATTCGGGATTCTGCTATTCCTTTTCAATGTATTGTACTTTTTATTGCCCTCATAAGAAATATCCCATGTTCTCTGGAGCCCTCTGTCATACATATCATCTGCCTCCTCTTTCAAAGCTCATGAGCTGAGGAAAGTTTCCATGTAAGTGGGATTTTGATCAAACTTCTAAGTTCTTGATGTTTAATTTGCTCCTACCCTGTATGTTTTGGATTTCTTTTAGCTTGTCATGGAAATTATGTGAGTTTGGTTCTAGACACGTGGTTTCATTGAATTCTTTCATCTCTTATTCCTGTGTTGTAGGTATTTACCTACTACCTACCCTACCCTGTCTGAATTCTGTTACTCTGTAGTAAAAAAATTTAATATTTCCAATTTTATTGGTTCAAAGGGTCTTGTTGCAGAACATCATCAAATGTTATAATATAGTGAAAATCGTTGGTAGATCAATCAAGACCAAAAATCAAATGTTATTATAGTAGACATTTGTAGTAACTTTATTCATTTAGTGATTTGTTTTTTCACATTAGTTGTGTGGCCAATTATGTGTAACAGATACTATTTTTGTTGATGACATGTGAATTGTACCTAGACTAGACTAGATGGCTAGTCTTGATTGTTACCGACACATTGTATTTATGTGATTTTGGAGCTACTCATATAAATGGTAGTTAATCACGTGGATGAAGCTTTATGAGAAGTTTGATTCTGCTTTTTCTCAGAGTGGCAAAGATGGAGAAGAAAAGAAAGATTGTGCAGTATAGGGAGAGGCTAGACAAGACACTTGCCTCACCTGATCTGACAAACAAACAGATGCTCAAAGAAATTGTCAAAAGTCAACTACGTTCTTCAGAACAAGAAATAGAAGGTACTGACATTTCACCATAATTGCTCTGAATCCATTTAGGCTTAAATGGTGGTAGCATAGTACAACTACTATTATAGTTCAGTTTTCTATTTTTTACCTAAAAAAAGTCTATATTTATTCTTGCAGAATATAAGGATAATTTAATAGAGGCCAAGACTGCAGAGGTATCTAAGATTCTTGATCTGTTGAGGAGTGCTTCTGTAGAAGATAGTGGAGGATCTAGTACATCACGCACTGATTGGAAAGTATGCTATCTACTCTATAACCATGTTATAATATGTTTTCTTGACATTTCTGGCTATGCTTTGATATGTAGGTAGTAGGTACATGATATTTTCTCAATCGAATGCTCTAGGCGTTTTTGATAATTCTACTTGTTTCAACAGTTAAAACAGGATAATGAAGAGTACCGTGTCATGTATCGTGAAGGGCCAGAAGGAACTCCTTTTCATACACTGCTTGTTGAAGGCTATGTGGATGGCCCAATTGATGTTTGTGAGTAGCATTAGATTTATGACAAAGAAAGTTCTTAGCATTGCCCTTTTAACAACAAAGGCCATATAATTGATTTCATATTTAATGAGTTCTTTTCTTCGTTACAGGTTTATGCCTCTCATGGGAGGCACCCCTTTATAAGAAATGGTGAGAATCATAGTAAATGGGGTGCTTTTAATATTCTGCATATTAGTCCCTTTGCAACACTGACATTAGTATCATTTTTACACTCACAAATTGCTATATAACATTGGAAGTTATACCGATTGATGAATATAACAGTTGCAAGATATGATTTGTTGCTTCCATCTGACATTATTTTTTTTTTCTTTCAGAAAGTGGTCCTGCAAATTTCTGTACAGAACATATATGATTTTGAATTCAAGTAATGTAATCACAATAAAAATCGCACTAATACTTCTAGCTGATATGCTTTTCACAATTTTTATTTCTCAGGTGGCCACAGTTTGTTATTCCAGCTTTCAAAGTTACGGTTTGTGACTGTTTGCAAAAGGTCCAGATTGGGGAACAAATATCACTAGTTAGGTTTGTCCTGCCATTTTTTATTCTTATTTTCTAAATTACTCTTCTGTTTCGATCGCCGCTGAAATGCTTATATTGCTCCGAATTTTGGAAGGAAGGATGAAGCTTTCTTGGCCACTGTCTACAAGGGAGGCTGTGGTGCACTATTATCTGTTTGAGTACTATCAAGATGACTTAGTAGTTGTTCTTTTGAATACGGTAGTTGCTTGGACCCTCCTTTCTTTCTAAAGAATCCAATTCTAAAGTAGATTTAAGTTTCAAGAAAAATTTCTTACTGCTTAATTTGCTTTCAGGTCCCTGAGTCCAAGGGCATTACTGAGACCATTGATGGTTTCAACAGTAATGTAATTCCTGAATCCAAGGATGTTGTGAGAATTGATTTGGTTGGAGGCTTTGTTTTGCAAAAGGTGACACCAGAAAGAAGTTACTTTCGGTGAGTTTTAAGTTTCTGCTTCCTAGTTCACTTTAATGTTGGCTGCTACCTTTGCTGTTTTGATTGTTAGATCAAAGTGACTACTGTTTTCCATTTGTAGCATGTCCTATGCTTCCATTTTAAGTTATTTATTCATTCTTACTAGTTTCATGTTTACTAGATTCATATTTATCCAAAAAGAAAAGGGAAATTGATTAACAACCCTGACTCCAAGATGAAAAGTTTTTGTCAATTTTTGTAGGACAATAGCAAATATGGATATAAAGCTGGATTTTGTGCCTCCATCCCTTATAAACTTCATTTCGAGGCAGCTCATAGGCAGTGGTTTCAGACTTTATCAAAAGGTTGTGGATTTTGTTTACAACTTTCTACTTGCTCATGTTGGTATTTTCTTCTGGCATCTTTTGACATTATCTGATCACTAATATTGTTTCAGGCTGTGGCCTCTATGATGAACCTGCATGATGAAGAATTCAGGAAGGCCTTGGAGGACCCATTTTATGTTAGAATTCGCGAAGCTCTGTATAACATTAATGAATCTAAGGCTATGAATAGGGTAGAGCATAGCCAAGTTGCAAGTGTTCTTTCTGATAATGACCATGTTCAAAGTAAGCAAGATGGGGCGAAAGAAGTATCTTCGGACGATACAAGCAATAAACAAGCAAATAATTTCAATGCTGAGATTGCAGAAGTAGGTAGAGAAGAGATTATAGAAGCAAACAGTGTAGAGATCACAGAAGTGGCAATTGAAGAGATCATAGAAGCAAACAGCGAAGAGATCGCAGAAGCAGACAATGAAGAGATTGCACCAATCAAAGAGGATGACAAGAAAGTACATAAGACTGCAATTGAGGAAGCTGATACAAGGAGTATATTGAAAGGAAAGAGGAATATATATATCAGCTCAGAAGTAAGACAGGCTCTAGGAACATTAGAGAAGGCGATTTCAATGGTTAGAGAGTATGGTTTTCACCCCTTCAAGTCCTCTACAAGCTTTGCTAATGAAGAGTCTCGCCGCACCGAAAAAGGCGGCACAGTTGATTCACATTCTGCAAAACCTGATCAATTATGTTCAAAAACTGAGGTTAGTGTTGAAGTATCAAACAGCCATGTAGTGGAGGAAACTTCACAAGAAGAACCTGGTACTAACTCTGACATTCCAATCTTAAGGTGATTGTGTTACTGTTTCTTTGGTTATTTAATAGAACTCTAGAACAAAAGTAAGTATTTATGTGTTGTTAACTGATGATTTTATTATATATTTGATCCTTCAGGCACCCGGAAAGAAATCCTAGCTTAAAAGAAGTAAACTATAACAAAGTAGTTCCAGCTTCACCAGAGCAGAATCTTTCAAGGCCAATTGATTCATCATATACAGTCAAAGATATACCTTTAAATGACATGAAAAAACCAAGAATGCAGAAGAAGCATCGATACTGTTGTTTTCTGCATTAGGGAAATACTAGTAGAAAACCTAAGTATTTTATGGGCATAAGGTCATATTTCAACCCAGGCCTCAATAACTTATTAGCACAGCCATAATAAGCTATTTGTTTAATTAATGATCATATTTAGCGATAATTTCTGTAAAAACCATATAATATGTAAAATTAAATTATTCTTTTTTTTTTCAGCTCAATTTAGCTAAAATTATAAGAATATCGATCGAATTTTTCTTGCCACAAAAGACTACTTTTACTTTTACTGATTTTCTAATAATTTAATTAACTTTAATTTTAATTTTAAATCCTTATCGATATAACCCTAACCCATGGGATGTTCCAGAACACACGTGGATCCTTGCTGAGAAAGTAACCAACCACTCATATATACCTATAAATAAAAAAAGAAAAACCTTACCCCAATCGTTCTAGTTTTATTTGGTAATAGTAATCTGAAGCATTAGCGCGAGGTCGGAGCGGAGAGAAACAATGGGTTGGGTTTGGAGGGACGAGGAAGACGAGAACAGCAATTCTCACAGATTCAATGCACCGTCCTCTTCTGATATCATCAGCTCCAACCATGAGCAATGCTCCACCAGAAAAATCGTGAGGTCGCAGTGCAAAACGGAGGAGGTTGAGCCCGGAAAGTTCATCAGAAAGTGCGAGAAAACCGAGGAGCTTCTCAAGGATTGCGTTGGAAAGTAAGCGTCTTTTTTCTCCCTCTGTTTTCTTATTTGCGTTAAAACTGGGTTTTAAGATTTCGGCTTTCACCCTGAACGTTCATATTCATATTCATACCCTGCAGTATTTCCTATTTTTCCATATTCAATGCCCATGCTATATGATTGATTGATGGAAAATCATAGAGAATCGTAACTCTTTCCCGAATTTGTTTGCTAGAATGATGTGATATACCTCAACCCTTGAATGAGGGAGCAAATTATATCACTTCTATACCACTCATAATCACTATTGTTCTCAACGAAAAAATTCAGGTGGTTTGGCATTTCTTTTGATCAAGTATTAAGCAGGCGTAGTCCATAGGCTATGGATATCATGAAGTTGGTTTTGTTTCATTCTTAGCAGACAGTGTGTGAATTTTCCCTCCCTACCATTCGCTAATTTGATGAATGTTTGAAATAAAAAATCTAGGGTATTTGAAATTTGAAATACTATAGATTTTTAAGTCGATAATTGGGAAAAGTTTGTTCAAACATTCAGTTGTTTCATTTGATTTAGAGAAAGAAAAAAAAAAAAAAAAACGATGAAATGGCAATTGTAAAACACACTGACTGTTTCCTGCTGGTGTATGCTTATAAGTACTTGATAATCTATTGAAATCATTATAAATCGGCCTTCTTTTCTTTTGCATTACCTGCGTTCTCCATATAATTTCTTTTCATATATATGCAGTCCATGTGATACTTCATACATACTGTATTTTTGTTATGAATATGATTACTTTAAGCGTTTCGAAAGTGAGTAGGGTATAATATACATGGGTCTGGATTAGTTTTAAAATCTTGTTAAGATATAATCTGGGCAATTGGTTTCCAAGTATGACTAACAAACTGGGCAGTTGGCTTTGGATAACTATAGAAGTATGGATTGCTTGTCTAGGATGTTGCAAGATAAAAGTGTCATCTTATTTTTCTTCTTTTAATGACAAGTTGGAAAAGAATAATTCTGATCAGAGAAGCTTCAGAGCATTGAGATTTTACTGATATCTCGGCTCTTTTTTCATCTAAATTGAAAAAAATAGGTTAGGTTCAAGAAACAATTACCAAGCAAGTAACTCATCTGAGTTAAAAAAATGGGGTTAGTTCGGAGAAGCCAAAGTTGTTTAGATCATGTGCTAACTCGCAAGATCAAACAATCTTATGCTCCTGTAAAGCATCTCTGATTTCAATTCCACGCTGAAGATCCAATTAGTGGTATTGTGGTGAGCTGTTATGTGTGGCATCTCTGATCTCGATTCTACATTGAAGATCGGATTAATATGGTCGTGGTTGGATCTCTGGGGAGGATTGCGAATTAGCTAAAATTGTGCAAGTTGATCAATGTTGGTGAGTTATAAATTTGCATCTGGAGTGGCATATTGTAGCCCTAACCCGAGCCCACTTCAAACCCTAAGCACTCCCAAAGTCCTGAGCAATGCCTTTCCCGATCCAATCTTTGCTCCTGCCTCTCTCTAACTCGATCATTCTTTCCCACTTTGTGTTTTGCTTCTGCATCTGCCTGTGTTGATCTTTCCCTTACATGTGGTGTTGCGACAGTAGGGTGGGGTGGGGGTTGGGTGGCGTTCTTTGAGGAGTTGGTGTTGGTGATCGCTTTTTAGTTTTTAACGCTTTTGGTTTTGGTAACAAAAATGGGCCGAAGCCCAAGTAATGGGATGACCATGTTTTTGCTCATTTAAAACACCTATCACATGCCAATGAGTATTAGCTCAAATGGCACCTCCTTTGGTCCAAGTGACTAAGGGGTTTGTTGCTCTAGGGTCAAGGGTTCTATCCCTATATGCCCACCCCTTCCCCAATTTCCCCTAGCTCCACTAGGAGCTCCTTGTAAACCAAAAAAAAAAAAAAAACACCTATCACATTGGCAAAAAAATAAACACCCACAACTTTTGGGCTTTCTTTTCTGAATAATTTAATGTTTTTTTTTCATTTTTAATGTTCTAAACTTGAGTTATACCTTTTTTATGCATCGTCAATTGGAGTTCTAGTTTTAAGATCATTTTGTATATTTTTGTTGTCTATTATGTTCCTTGAGCTGACAGATAAAATTCTTTGTAATGCATGAGTTACCACTTTGGTTTGAACTCTTAGGAATTATTAGCATTTTTGTGACTCTTAGATTTGAGATTTGTTTCTTAAAATGGTGAGGAAGCAATTGGTATATTGTTTTAACTCACAGATGAACTTGTGAAAAGCCTTCTCTGGATCATGGTCTAGATATTAGTTGAAGTTCTTGCCATCTGTAATCCTGTTGACATAAATCTTTTGAATTTGGAATAATAGCATCAAGAGCCTTTTAAGATGACACCTGCATGTGTGCTTGTATATTTAACCAGTCCATAGGTATTTGATGGCTATGCAGCATGATAATTTTTTTATCACCATGAACATGAGGCAGAAACCAAAATTTTCATCCACTGTAGATTTATTTTAGTTCTTGGTTATTGAGATCTGCTCAACCTTCTAGAATCGATCCATTAAATTTGCAGTATTGTGATATAAAGACAGCTTCTATTGTTGAGTTATTATGCTTCATAGTTAGATTGTAATTTTACAGCATCAGGTTCTACTCATTTTCTCACTCATTCACTCTAACTGGTTAAGTGTGATCTCTCTTTTTTCTTCTACTCTTGTCAGGCCTGTTGAAGTGATGCAGTCGAACAAAGAATACACTGAAGAGGACGTCACGAATGAGGTACTAAGAGGAGGGTCTGCCATGTTTGGTTCATCAGGCCATGGCGTCTTTGACTTCCCTGGGCTACGAAGTGATATCGAAGTAATGGAACGGAACCTCTTTGGTGGTCTCAGTCGTTTCATGCAAGCAGCTGAAGAAATGGGGAATGGCTTCTTTGATATTTTTGCAAAGTCACCAAGTATATTTGATTCAGATTTGTCATCTTCGCCCTCTATGAGGCGAGGGATACCTATCGAAGAGTATCATCAGCAAGAAGCTCATCCTAAACCCAAAGAGAAGGAATCAACAGATGCTGATTTTGTTGCAATGGCCAAAGATGTCTAGAGTGAAAGAAACACATTTTGTTGTTAGTTTGGATTTAGACTACAAGTGTCTTCCGATAATGTGTTCTGGTGCATCCTCTTCCTTCAGCTTTTTGATATACTTTCTAATAGCTGTAGTGTAGCTGATGTGGTGTGGAATTTGGACTATGAGGCTCTGAATGTTGGTATGAATGAATATATCATTTCCTTGAACTAGTTGCTAGCAATGTGGATGATTAAGCAAGCTGCTATTCATTTTCATTTGTCAAACAGTAGATAGATAGTAGTAACAAATCAAGTAGTACATGGTGAATGGTGATTCGTGTGAGTAGGTTTGGAATGAATGGATTCTTTATTCTTGCGTTGAATCATTGCATCCCAAAAGGACGAAAGACCCGTTTATGAATGTTGAGCACGTGTAAAGATTTCATGGTTGACCTAGGTTTCGATTAAGCACGTTGAGGTGGGTTTTGACTCTTGTACTAATGGTTTGAAGTCATTAGAGGCGTCGCTTGTCTTTCATGATTCTGTGAGATGCTTCCTTCAGTTTCTCATAGCCAAAATGGCACGTTGGAAATGAATGCGCCACCACTTATCCCCCTTTTCCCTTACTCCATGATTATTTAATTATGTGCTACATGTTGATTATACTTGTACTCTCTTCATTTCATAGTATAAATATTTTGACTTTTCTGGTTACTTTTGTCAAAATGACTATTATTATTATGGAATGAAGAGGAATTAAACTATTGCACATACACGAATGAAATCTCCAAAGCTCTTTGGAGGTTCTTACATATTCATTTCTCTGGTACAAGAAATGAGGATTCTACTGATTTTCATACTATTGTCGTCATCAAAATAACTAGTCTGTATGATCTTCTAATTTTAAAATTTTCTTGACACACGCTTCTTCATATAATACCGAATTAGAAGGCGTGTATTTTTAAAAATATAATAAAAGATATCAAGTTGCTCATATATTATATATCTAGTGCCAGTGGTGGTGCTAAAGTCTGAACAGTTCACTAATGATTGCAGAAGTAGTCCACTTAATTGTAATCCTTTAAGCTACAAGATGCATTTGTCATGGGTGTTGATAATATTATTTTGAACCAATCAAATAGAATATCGACGATCAAGTAAAAGTTTCTGAGAAGAAACGCTCCACGAAACACTCAAATAACTCCACAAGTCAGTACCTAACCTACGCAATTGAAGTTTAAAAACAAAAGTCTACTCTCGAAATTAAAAGCAAAGAAATTTAATGAAACAGCGGGATAAAATTTCTAATTAGTACAGATAATTTTTCTAACCAGAGAAAACTAAATCTTATTATTATTAGATAAGCTATAACTTATAAGTAACCATCTCATACTAGAATAAAAGCTGAATTCGTTAAGATATACTCACAAAATCTCTTTCTTTTACTTAGCTTTTAGCTTTTGGAGGTGTAGGTATGAACTCAATTGAACAAGACAAATAGCCAAAAAAACAAGAAAACTTGTTGCCGCTAAAAACTGTTATGAAATGCTTGGTGGAAGAATTAACAATAATAAAATCCACTCAAATAAAAAAAAACAAACAAAAAACTCGCCTAACATAATAAATAAATAAATAAAAGAGTACCGGCGAGAGCCGACGGCTTAGCAGAATCCAGTTAGGCTTATTGGTAATTACGCACCAGTCAATATGCACCATTTGACTACAATTATGAAATTTTGACCGTCCACGTCAGCTATGTCACCCCTTCAATGCCGTTGGATCAAATCGCTTGCCTCGTACGCGTTTTTTTCCAGAATTTGAAGCATTCTGCGAACTTCTTTCTTAACAGAAAAAACCGCTATCTGAGCTCTCTCTCTCTCTCTCACACAAACTCACTTTTCTTTCTCTTTCCCTGTTCCTTTTTCTTACCTAATATTTTTCTCTGTTCCCACAAACATGTTTTACATAACAGTATAACAAGACTCTTTCTGTATTATGTATTATTTATATACATACATAATTTATTTGTTTATCAAGACTCTGTCACAGGCAATTCCTGGTAGGACTCTGTCTTGATTAAAGGGTCGTTTTCTTCTCCTTTGCTGCAAGTTTACAGCTTCAATCACCATATCTTTGAATCTTTCCTCTTTCAACGCTTCAGAACCATCCCCCCCTACATTAAAATGCATTGAATTAAATGTGATTCATTGTCTTGCTCCTCCAATTTCCAAAAGATTCTTTTTTTCCTTGTTCTCACTTCTCACAACACACACACACACAGAGGATTCATAGTTTGTCGTGAATGTGATACAGCTTGACCCATTGGGCTGATAAGGAAAAAGAAAAAAGAAAGAAAAAGATATCTTTTTTTCCTTTTCTTTCTTTCACTCTGAAGAGCAGGGTTGGTGCAGAAAAACGAACTGGAATATTGATCTTGATGCTTGAAATTGATAGTGACTAGAGTAAGATGGGGAACAATTGTGTTGGAGCAAGAACATCGAAAGATACAGTATTTTCCTATGCTGTTTCGAGTTCATTCTGGTGGTCAAACCCAACATGTGGAATGGAACATTCACATGATGTGACTAATACTGCATCAAAACCAAATGGCCCAGAACCTGTTCGACAGAATCCTCCAGAGGTAGTGAAAATTGACAACAAGGACATGAAGCAGGCCCATCAACAGAATAAACAACAACAGGTCCAAGAGACTAATAATAAGCCTTCACAAGAAGAACAGATGAGGAATATTCAGAAGGAACAAGCTACACCAGCACCAGCATTACCAACAGTAAAACCAAAGACTCTACAAAGTACTAAGAGGCTTGCAAGTGCAGGGCTTAGAGCAGAGTCTGTTCTGCAGAGTAACACCAGCCCTTTAAAGGAACACTACAATTTGGGACCTGAGCTTGGTAAAGGACAATATGGAACAACATTCCTTTGTGTGGAGAAAGGTAGTGGGAAGAAGTATGCGTGCAAGTCAATTGCGAAAGTGAAGTTGCTGACTGATGATGATATGGAGGATGTGAGGAGGGAAATTCAGGTAATGCACCACTTGTCAGGGTGTAGCAATGTGGTGTCCATCAAAGGGGCTCATGAGGATCCTGTTGCTGTTCATGTTGTCATGGAATTGTGTTCAGGTGGCGAATTGTTCGATAGGATTGTGGAGAGGGGGCATTACACAGAAAGAAAAGCAGCTAAACTTGCAAGGACTATTGTCAGTGTTGTTGAGGCTTGCCATTCCCTTGGTGTGATGCATCGCGACCTTAAGCCTGAGAATTTTCTTTTTGTTGATGGCCGTGAAGATTCCACCCTCAAGGCAATTGATTTTGGAATGTCTGTTTTCTTCAAACCAGGTTTGTCCCTTGTCCTATAAACATCTCTCTCAAATTGTTTTATTTCTATAGATACACTTGTTTTCTTGGTTGCAGTGCAGTTTAATTTGTATTATGGAACATGTTATGAGCCTCTTTGACTGAATAATGACCCTGTCCTACTGAAATTTTACTTAGTGCTGGTACGATGATCATATTGGATCACCCTAATTAGGCTAATTCTTGTGCCATATACTACTCACTGGTGATAGTTATGATTCACCTCATCTTTCTACCAGGGATTATGAAGCTAGCTACAGCTTTCTGTGATTCTGTCTCAGTAGCAATCTTCTTTTTTTCTTGTTTATGATGTAGCAACTAATGATGTGAGTCATATTAATTGTAGTAATAAAAAACCAGATAATTTGATCTGAGAAGATTCAGGCATGGCTTTCCTAAAGAATTGAACTCTTCCTTACTAGATGCTTCCCTAACTAATAATTAGTTGGGCATAGCTAAAATATTCTGCATTTTCTACTTATGTGGTTACCATTTGTATTTGTTACTTACACTCTTCATTTACAGGAGAAATATTTACTGATGTGGTAGGAAGTCCTTACTACATTGCACCTGAAGTTCTTCGCGCGCGTTATGGTCCAGAAGCTGATGTCTGGAGTGCTGGTGTTATCATATACATACTCTTATGTGGATCACCTCCATTTTGGGGTGGTAAGAGTTCTTCTTAACATACCTAGACCTTGATGATCCTATCAATTTGCTCAATTTGTATCTTGACTGTTTTCTTATCGTTTTTTCCTGATTCTAAAATTGAAATTCTCACTTTATTCCTTGGTAATAGAATCGGAGAGAGAAATATTTCGAGCGATTTTGAAAGGTGATATTGATTTCTCTTCGGATCCTTGGCCAAGAATATCTGAAAGTGCAAAAGATTTAGTCAGGAAGATGCTTGTCAGAGATCCTAGAAAACGAATTACAGCCCATGAAGTTCTCTGTAAGTACTCTTATCTCATTGAGATACAAATGAAAAACAAGTTTAATACCACATTTGTGAGAACTAATTGTCATAATATCACAGGGCTTGAGCCTTGAGGTTTTCCTACCATTCTGTTAATGATAGCGTTCGGATTCATTCTATGCAGGTCACCCTTGGATTCAGGAAGATGGAATTGCTCCAGACAAGCCTCTAGACTCTGCAGTTTTGAGTCGCCTGAAGCAGTTTTCTGCAATGAACAAGCTCAAGAAAATGGCTCTCAGGGTAATTTCACTCTCTTCAAATATTGACTTTTATTTGCACAGTTGAATATGTCAACAACATTAACTTCAAAATGAAGTTGTCAAATTGTGCTCTAGTAATATATTCCTTATTATCCTTTGCAGGTCATTGCAGATAATCTCTCCGAAGAGGAAATTTCCGGATTGAAAGAAATGTTTAAGATGATAGACACAGACAACAGTGGTCAAATTACTTTTGAAAAGCTAAAGGTTGGACTTAAAAAGTTTGGTGCTAATCTCAGTGAATCAGAAATTTATGATCTAATGCAAGCTGTAAGTATCAGTTCAGAATTCTTCAATTTCCTTAACATGTTTGTTATAATTTTAGAACTCTTATTATGTTAGTAGTAGTGTACTCTTTTTGACTAATCTTTCAAAGAAAAGCTCAATGAGTAAATATAGCAAAACATTCTTATGCAAAGCAAGTGTACTAAGAAATTAATAACAAATAACACTCAAAGTAGCCTAGTTAAATGTTCTGTAGATTTTGTAGCATATTGTAATAATCATTTGTACCGATTTTGTTTCGGATTGCAGGCAGACGTCGATAACAGCGGCACAATTGACTACAGAGAGTTCATAGCTGCAACATTGCATCTAAACAAAGTTGAGAGGGAAGATCATTTACTTGCAGCTTTCTCTTATTTTGATAAGGATGGAAGTGGCTACATCACTCAAGATGAGATTCAACAAGCTTGTGAAGAATTCGGCATGGAGAATGTCTTCTTCGAGGAGATTATCCGAGAAGCTGATCAAAACAATGTGAGTACACTCTACAATAACAAAATTCCATGCTTGGTATCTAATGAATAAAACCATAAAGCTTAAAAAACTAACATGCCTCAGCCATTTCTTTCATTCAGCAAAAAGACAGGTAAGCTTATTATGTTCTGATTTTAAACTCTGATTGAAATGTGTTAGGTCATGTATGACTTTCATAAATTTTAGTTAGATGTCAAACCAAACTTATGCCTGTATTGAAATTCCAAATTTCATTCATTGTTTTGATGACAATGTTTTTACCATTTCAGGATGGCAGAATAGACTACAATGAATTCGTAGCAATGATGCAGAGAGGAAATGCAGAGTTAGGAAAGAGAAGTGTAAAAGCTAGCACTAGTTTAAGCATTGCATATGGGGAAGCACTATCAGTGTGCTGACAAAAAGTGATTTTTTTTTAATTATTTTGATTTTTGTTAATTTATCACTTACCATGCTGTGGTGAATTTTAATTTCTCATGTAAAGCTTAGTCAGTGGCTATTACTTTGTAAAAAATGTTGATAGGATTTCATCATGGGTTTTACCATGTAAATATAAATTATAGAGATAAACTTTACCTTGGCAAATTAGCCTTGATTTTGACAATTTCAGCCTCATTATTTGAGTTTTGAATGCATCTTTCTGGAGTAGGACAGTTCATCTCAACAAGTTTAACATGAAGGAATGACATGACTAATGAAGGAGTGGATAGACAGCACTTGTCATGCTAAAATAACACCAAAGAGAAAAAAAAAAATACAAGCAATAATTCATAGGTAAAATTTTGGTGCACAACAAAAAAAGACCCGTCAAAATAACCAATAGACTATGCATAATATATATTACATATTATGTATATCATATATGACATGTTACAATATTATCTTTCTTTACAACATGTGATGTTGTATATAGTATGTGATATATTTTGTGTACATTACATAATACTAATTGTACATATCATATTTACTGTTTTAATTATTTTTTCTAACAATGTTCTAATTCATATAGCCCCTAGATAGCAAATAACGACAATACCTAAAACCTAACCTAAAATATTATTTATCGAAAGATTTCACTAAAACAGAATTTAGAAATTATAGTAAAGATTTGCACAGATAATCCTACTCCGAAGAAACTCTTTAAATTTGATCATGTGCTAAATCTTCCATGTTTCATTTTTAATCATGCAAAAACTTGTAATGTTTTATACACTTTCCTTCCCTTGAAGTGATTCATCACTTTCCATAATGGAATAGATAAGGCAAACTTATTGAGTTTGCTTGGAATCATTAAAAGAGAAAAAATGAATTGATTTTTAAATTAATTCTATTGTTTAAAATACAAAGATAAATGAAATGAATTATGATTTGTAATTCTTATGAAATTGATTGTGTGTTTTTAAAACACATGATTTTTGAAAGAATTTTAATAAAAATGATTTAGAATTCATTTCAATTCATTTTATTTTTATATTTTAATCATTTCAAACACATCATTTATCTCTACCTTGAGGCAGATAACTCATGAAGCTCTAATGCAGTGAAGATGGTGATAGTAAAAGAGAAAGAAAACTATCCTAGTAGATAGAAAATTTCCCACTAAAGGATGAGAGTTGTGTTGTTTGTGTGCAATAAATCCTAGTAGATACACTTTAAATATTTTCGTGTCATACTTTACCATTTTCATTATCATGGATAAATTAAAAGAGTGATCGAGAATCACTGTAACATTAAATGATGAAAAAATTGATATGATATCAAGATATCGCACTTTGCTACCTGATGTTCAAATAATATTTAAGATTATATGCTAGAACTTGGTTACTTACAAGTTCAATTTGTAGAGAAAAATTGATAACTTTCCAAATCATAATTTAACCATATAGTACCATCATCATCAATAGAGTGATTTGTATAGCAGGAATTATTTATGTCGTCATTTCACCATCAACGAAAATCCATTTGAGGAAAGAAATAAACAAAATGGGAATAGAAATGCTTCAGTTATAATGTAAACCTGATTTTGGTTAAATGTATGATATAATTATTGTGATGCATACATCACATTTCTGGTTTTATAAAGGGAAACATCCCACGCAGAGTTTTTGGCTCATATAGTATGTTTTAAAATCAATAATTAATAATAATATACCACGTGCCTGCTTTGTGATGAGGACATTGGAAGAATTAGATGCACTGAATTATTCATTCTGGTCAATGCCTTCCATTTGGGATCGGACAACAATGTGTAGGTATGCATATATATATATAGACATACCTATGCTGTTCTGTTCTCTTCTCCAAATTTGCTCTCATCATTTTCCTAACCGAGAAATGCTATTTGTACATAGAATAGTGTCATTCATCAATTTTTCAGTCATTTAAAAGTTGACAACTTTTATAAAAATATTTATAAATCTGATGGCAAGTTGTCAACTTTTTAAATGGGTGAAAAAATGAGTGAATGTGTATTATTATATGTACAAATAGCATTTTCCTAACCATAACTAATAGCTACCCCTTATCCACTCTTTTTGGTCTTTTTCTTGTATTGGAAAATCATTTGGGAAGAGACCAAGCCGTAATCCTTTCCATTCTATAAAAGTGGTTACTATTATAAATTTTAATAATACTTAATGTATAATGATAATTCAACTAATACGATTAATAAATTTATTTTGACTTTTTTTAATATACTGAATAATTATGGTCTAAAATATTATTTATTAACTTATTTAGTTGGTTTTTTATGCACATAATATATATAACATCATTGTATAAATTTATAATGGATTAAGATTTGGGTAAAAATTCAAGTTTTAGTGCTTTCCATAATAGTAATAATAATAAAATAATCATGTGGATGGATTATGGTCTTGTGAGCACCATCGTTCAATAAAAACATGACATGACGAGGGTTGAGTGATACTAATACATAGTTTTTTTACAATAATATTTATTGTATAATAAAAATACGTCGTAAAAATATGTTTAAATAGTATCCAACATATGTTATACGGTAAAGAACAAATAAATTAAAGCCACCTTTCATTAACCGGATCGAGTTTGGGTTGAGTAGAGTGTAATTTGTCAATGGGATCATGAGTTCTTTCATTTCAGGAAAGGTGATCATATCAATTAGTGGGATTTGGGTGTCTGATTAAGATATTCTTTAATTAATGAAGTGGGGTATCCAACTACTACCCATTAATCCAATTAAGGATCAATGTTCTCTTTGTTGTTCAAAATGGGCCTCAATTTTGTCTTAACAGATTTGATGGTTGTGGTGACTACTTATTTTGCTATTACTTACTCACTTAGCTTGGTCAAATCCAAACTTCATAAACCAATCACATTTAAGAAGAATGCTGCCATTACAACTTGATAGGCATGGGAACAGGTCATACTAGATACTTTATTTTTATTTTTAGCAGATCAAGTCTGTATCATCAAAATTAGGTCTGAACCTAATCTATGACTTATTATAGGCTATTTTTTAAGTCTGAGTCTGACATTTTCGTATGTTTGGTCTGGCCTGAAGCTTGTTAGAAAATTTTTTAATTGTGAAAAATGTTAAATAGGTCATAGATTAATTAATTTAATTAAGTCTACATGCTAACAGGTCGAAACAGGCCTACGCCTATAAACAGAATAAATCAAGACAATCATTAATAGACTTATAAATTAAAAGGTCCAGACCGGTCTGACAGGCTTTATAGACTTTTTAAAAAATTTAGGTCTGATCTGTTAAAATTAATAGACTTTTAAATAAGTCTAACATTTTTTAAAATCAGGCCACGTCAGGCCGAAGGCCCTGACAGGCCGCATGACCTATTCTCATTCCTACCAACAGGTTAACTAGTACGTTTGTAACTATTTTTTTCTTTTTCAAAAATAACAATATAAACATTAAGTGATACAATAATGATAGATGCACAATGAAAAATCAGCCAATGTAAATAATGAGCCCATTTTGGTTTTGGTTTGAGTCCAAATAATCATTAAAATTATAATGGCTGAGTAATTGTGGCCCAAAATCTCATTTATTGACTGATTTGACTGGTTTTTTATTGTGCATTTAGCATCACTCTAAGTGATATAGTTACACAAGTATGTCACTTAATATTTATATCGTTATTTTTTTGAAATGATGATAATTAGATTTGGATTCACGTTTCCAAAGATTCTGCGTTGAGAAGAAATCTCAATGCCATGTGAGGTATTTTCTCGATGATTAAGACTAAATTAAGTACACTATTATTGCAATATTGTTCTTGCATTATGTAATTATTATTATTATTATTATTTAATCTTTGCCTCTTCTGTTTTCCTTATCTTTTTCTTCGTTCTTTTCTCAACATGATACAATGCATGTATTCAAGTTATGCAATTGATTAATTATATATATTGTCCCAAACAATATCAGTATGACATTGTAAGAAATTCCACATCTTATATATTATTGCAGCATGTATGTATGTAAGGCGGCGATGGATCCAAAGAAGGAATCCGATGCCAAGACCTTTGTTCCTTTATTTTATCCCTTTCCTATCTATTTATTTTTAAAAAATGACAACAATTTAGTTCTAACACTTTGAATTCAACATATATTTCAATTGGGAGAAAAAAAGTAAAATAAAATGAGACCTATTATTGTATATATCAAGTTGTAAAAATTATGAGGCCCAAAGAAACAATATATGTATTGGACATGAGATACATAATACATGTGAGTGTGAAGGTCCACCAATCTTGGTTGAGCCATGCAAAACATAATGACATGTTTGCGCGTGTATCTCACGCATTAGCCACCCAAATCTCTATCATTACTCATTAGCACTAGCATTAGCATTTAGCAAGGTTGATGAAGACATACCCTTTTATGATACGAGACAGGATAAGAGTCTAACTCTAAAGGCAGCTATCTATTCTTTTTTTCTTGTCTTTAATGCAACTTCATTATCATCCACATACATATACTTCTCATAGTGCAACATTATTATTTTCCCCAATAGTTAAATGGCAAATTTTATTAGTGGAAATTTGAATTAGAAAAAATCTACAAGAATTAACAAAATTTATTAAAGTTTTTAATTTTTTTTTAAATAAAGAATTGAAACTCATTTATCTATATATGGGAGTATAAAAAAAGGAAATCTCTTGAAGTAGCCAGGAAAGTTTATTTGGATTTTGAATTAAAGATGTGGTAATAATATGTGTACATATAGAAGTGGTATATACATGTAATTCTTTTCATATTCATATTGATATGATATGGAAGAAAAATAGGATGTGAGGCGGAAAGGAAAGGATTGATCTGAGATGAAAGAGAAGGAAGGGGTGGGGATGGATGAGCGCACGTTGTGACAGGTCACGCGCGGTTGGTGGGAAGTGGGGTACTTGTCAAGGTTGGCCTAACATGCGACCAATCATGTTGCCTTGTCCTGCCACGTCATACACCAATACCAGAGAGAGAGAGAGAGAGAGACACAAGAAGATTGCTACTACCAGAGGAGCGCAGTGAGAGACAGTCAGTTACAGCAGCAGTTTCTGAGAGTGGCAGAAAGATAAGTCATTGTATCAATCAATGTGTGGCAGTTCCTACTACTATTAATCTCTCTCTCTATTCCATTCCATTCCATTCCCTGAAACCAACCTTACCTAGTACAGTCTGCTTTCTTTTCTTTTTTTCTTTCTTTCTTTCTTTCTTTTTTAATACTCTCATTTGATTTCACCGTACGTGCTTGTTTTGTTGAAGTATGTGTATTTTGATTTTAGATCAACAGAGTCTTATCTGGCTGTGTGTGTATTACACTTACAGGGGAGGATGAAGAATCCTTGTCATTCTTTAGTTGTTTGTTCTGTTCTGTTTTTATTTCTGGTAGAATGCAGCATTGGATTCTACGGATTTTGAATGCAGCAAGTGTAGAATTAACATACTAATTAATGAATTTCAGGATTCCATATATATAGCTTCACATGCCTTCTATTTATAATATCATTTTTTTTAAAGATCTTTTCTTTTCTAGTGATTAAGCAAGGGAGTGGTGATTGAAACATTGAAAACAATCACTCTCTCTGAATTAAGACAGTTTTTTTTCTCTGCAGAGAATGCTATTCTTTCTCTTGATTTTTCCATTAATCTTTAATTTTGTGTTTCAAATTTAATTTAATGGACAAGGAAGAATCCGAGTTTTGAGTGAAATATATAATAATCTGATAAAACGGTCCACTTTAATCACACTTTTTTTGTTGGATCATCAAAATTGGCATTTATTGCATAATTTGACTAGACTTGACTAAAGTGGACCATAAAGAGAAGAGAGGGAATCAATTGACTGTGCTTTCTTGCTTCCACTATTTATTATTCTTAGAAACTTGTTCTGTTCTATCCCTTGATTCTCAACAAATCAAATTTATTAAGTTGTAAACTCTGATGTAAAAGGGCTTGACAGAGCTAGCTTGCAGTTCCAACCATAAATTGGATGTTCCTTTCATGATCATCATAGATTCATAGTGTATCTCAATATTTGTATGTGAGAAACCAATTTTTCATTTTTCATTTTTTATTCACAGCTGAGCTGATCATCCTTCAACTCTGCTATATATACTTTGTAGTGTAACCGTTTATAGCAGCACAATGGAATCTGAAAATGGGGTTGCTGTGGTGGAGGAAGAGAAACGTGTTATTGGCGTGACAACTGAGGAGAACACAAAGAAAGAAGATCAAGGAAATGAATGTAATAATGGTGCAGAATCTCAGACCAAGAATGAAGTATCTAAACCCACAGTGGAATCTGAAGTCCTCAATTCTGCAGGTCATATAGAAGCTGCTGAAGCCGCTAAAACTTCTTCTGCAAGTAAACACTCAAAACGTGTCAAGGTACCATATACAACCTAACTTATCACAATTGTTTGTAAAAGTTAAACTAATTTGGCAATGATAATTTACTATTACAGCACATGATATATGCAAGATTGATATCTGATACTGATGTTCAAATAACATGGACCTGATACATACATGATAGGGGTTGTTTTATATTGATTGATTAAAATTGAAATGGTTAGGAACCAAGTGGTAGAGTTAGTGTTGCATCCAAGAACAACAAATCTTCCAAAGATAAACCTGTTTCGAAGGGCGCAAATTCGATATCTCAGAAACAAAGAGCAACCCTCTCTCAGAGCCTTTCTTTCCCAGCCAAATCGGCTCGTGAAGATGGCATGCAGAAAAGCATTGATGGGTATCCAACAAAGGCTAAAGTTAAACATGTTCAAGGTAGTAATGAGACTAAACCAGAGACTTCTGTTCGCCATTTAACCAAATCCACAAACTCTGAAGTGAGCTCAAAGGAGGCTAAAGCAAGCACTGGAGTCTCTAATCAGAAGACCTCTAATTTGACATCCATCCCTAGCTTTAAACGCTCTGTGGTACAGTTTTTTTCTCTTATCATTGTCATTTTTCGTGTAGCTTGATCGCCTCTTATCGTCGATTTTCCCTGCTCACGGCATTAGTTCTGTCTTCTGTATTGGACAGTTTGGAAGGTCTTCTTCAGTGAATGCAGTTACCAAGAACCATACATCTGAGGCAGCAGTGTAAGTTCCAATCTCCCAAGATTGCAATCTTTACACTTAGTTTTGGTCTTAATGATATTATTGATGTGATTCTGCTGAGGGAGATAATGGATTATCATCTTATGGTTGTTTTTATACATATTGCAGACTCATTGATAAGAATCCAAATCCGGGGAAAATTGCAAAACCAAATAAAGAGGATGATGATTCTCATTCCACAACTTCGTATGACTTATACCCTTTACAAGAAAATTATGTCATCCTTTAAAAAAATGTTATTTTTATTCACAGCTAAAATGTCAGTGAAATTTGTCTTACTTGTTATCAGAAGTGCTACTCCTAGTCTGAGGAACACTGGTTCTGGATTTTCCTTCAGATTGGAAGAAAGAGCTGAAAAGAGGAAGGAGGTGGATTCTAGAACCTTACACCTTATCACATAATGATGTTAAATAGCAGCAGATCATGAATTACTAATCTTTTTTTCCTCAGTTTTTCTCAAAGTTAGAAGAGAAAATTCAAGCAAAGGAAGCAGAGAAGACTAACCAACAAGCAAAATCAAAGGTACTATCATCACAAACAACTCAATGAACTTTTGATGTACATGAAATGAAATATTCATATTCATGTTCTGCTTATTATTCTCTGATTCTCTCCATTTTCTGCTATCGGTATCCGGCAGGAAAACCAAGAGGCAGAGATTAAGCAATTGAGGAAGAGCCTGATATTCAAAGCCACTCCAATGCCAAGTTTTTATAAGGAACCACCTCCAAAAGTTGAGCTGAAAAAGGTACATCTTACTACATTAATTCAGAACAAAACTACCTCACTTTATTTTCTGACCTGTTTCTATATGTGCACATCTGGATGGATGGTAATACAAAAATTGGTTCATGCTGCTAAAGTGTTTCTAAAGTAGAGAATAAATTTTTCTAATTCTATTCATTCTTTTACATATATGATTGGTTTATTTTAGATTCCAACAACCCGCCCAAGATCCCCAAAGCTTGGAAGGAACAAAGGAGCTCCAATGAACAACAGCAACAACTCAGAAGAAGATAAATCTTGGTCCAAGCCACATGTCAAACAGCAACAGAATGATTCAACCAAGTCAAAGGGTCATAATAAAGATGTGATTTCAAAGAAACCAACCAGAAAAACACAAGCCAAACTTCATTCTCAGGAAGCAGCAAACAATGATAAAACCTCAAAAGGTGACTCTGCTAGGAATGTCTCAGGAACTAGCCAAGATGCAGAAGCAAGCACAGTAAGCAATGAAGATGTTAATAACAAGTCCGAATGCAAAAAAGACATGGAGTTGAAATCTGAATCAGATGTTCCTCAGAATGGTGCAGTGCACTTAGCTTGAATTCAAAGACACCTGAACAACATGTGTCCTATGAGGTCACTGTTGGAGTGTAGATTCATATATCATAAGGCATAGTAAAAGCGTAGAGTTTTATATGTTATTAGCTACTTCATTATTACTGTGAATATACAAGTTGGTTCCTGCTTCGTTAAATATATGTGCATTGCAAATAAGAGTTGTTCCTTCTTCATCTTCAACTCTTATCCTTTTATTTTGTGATGTGTATTAAAATGCCTTAATCCTTATTATTTCTTCCTTCTTTAGTAAGCCATTCATTTCTAGCTGCTGTTAAACTACTTGTTTGATTATGTCATTTGTATTAATTAATGCGTAGCATCTCAGATATATTTAATTAAGTTAATAATACGATTAATTCTGAGTTCTTACCAACGGTTTTGGTGGATCTTTTTGTTATGAGAACAAAACATATTTTTGTATTATGTTTTGGTCTAAGAGAGCCAAAGTTTTTTATAAGCCTGTTAAAAATGGACATATTGGGTATATATCATGGACCATAAGTAGAAAACTTAAGAAACTTATATAAGCTTAAATGGGCCTAAAGTAATCTACCAAAAAAAAGGCTTAAAGTAGAAAACTAAAAGAAAAAACAAAAATATTAGAAAGGTTAGTTTCGGCAATAGATTACATGTTGACACGTTCCTTCTTTATTAAGAGTTTATAATCAATAATATTTGTCGTACAACAGAAATACATCCAACATGTATCGTGTGCTATACATGATATGAGATATGTGCTATACGTACATGTACTATATAACTAGTACACATTCCATATCATGAATAGCACATGTTGGATATTTGTTGGACATATTTATTTATGTTGTACGACAAACATTATTGATTTATAATTTGGTTTCTAAACTATAAATGCAATAAATATTAAAAGACTTCTGTCGGTACAATAAGAAAATTTAAATTTTTGAAGTAATATTAAAATATGAGTACAAATCAAACCTGATTTGATTCCCTTTCAATATTTATATTAAAAAAATTAATACAAGCTATTGTAATATTGGAGTTAAAAATCGAAACAAGTACTTCTTTATATCTTTTATAGTATAAGCAATTACATAATTGGTATACTTTTTAATATCTAATATGAAGACAAAGATGATAAACTGTCAACTTCGAAATGAAATAATGTATAAGAATCTAGTGCCACTTAAAAATACTATATTCTATGGGCTCCAAACATGAATTGCTCTAGAATAATATTTTAGTTGCGTTAAAATGTCTTCCATCATTACACCAACGATATGCAGCAATATTTGTCAATTGTAGATAAGCATATTAATTATATCACACTTTTTAGAAAGTAATTAGAAAAGAATCATAGCAAATTCGATACAATGTCGTCATAATATAATGAAACTGTGGTTTTTTTTTAGAGCGAATAAAGAAACACATACAGAAGGAGACGGTACGCAACACAACCAAGAATAATTGTACAAAACATACAGAACGAATAAAAAATTAAAAATATCATGAATTTATATATGAATGAACTTACCATTATGGTCTTATAAAATAACAGAGACTGTCTATATTTCAAATAGAAAATAACGTGTAGAAATAAAAAATACAATTACTGCAATTTAAAATTATGCATTTTTTCTAAAAAAATGTAAAATTCAGTGATATTTTCAATACAATTTTCCTGTAAGAATGCACAATGTAGTAATTTAATGCGGTGTGTTGTTTTTGTGGTTGATGAGTTATTCGGATTTTAAAGCTCTGGTCCAATGCCAAAAGGCCAACCAATAATTTAATTTCTAAGAAACCAATTAAGTATTTTCAAAGGTGGAATAACTGGTCCATATCCTTGAAGACATCCAACATGAATGGCGGATATATATATTTGCAGTAGATATTTGATGCATATGTGTTTGTTTAATGATACAATACAGAAAATACAGTATAATACACAAAATACAGAAATTTTAGAGTGTTTGTTAATCAATACAGATATACAAAGTTCCTGTATTGATACAGAAAATATCTGTACTGACTATACCAATGTTGTTCTTTAATGATATATATATCCATCACCTAAATAAATCTATGGCTATCAACCAAGCTGCCAGATCCTTTCACATTGCTTGAGTTGGTGGGAAATATGAAAGAAGAAAGCGCGAAAATAAAATGCTTTATTTGATCTTTATGAAGAAAATTAACCTTTACCTCACTTTCAATTAAATTTTGTACCATAGGAGCCTAGGAGGAACAATCGAAATTTGTAAATTAGGGAATAAAAAGTCATATACTCGAGCAAATTTAAATCCCCCAAATATGAATTAAAGTAAATTCTATTTCTTTTTAAACCTTTTCAAGCAAGTAAAGCCCAAGACAACAACCATGCTTAGAGGAGAAGAACAGTCCATGAGAAATTCTCGTCACTTTATTTTTTATAATTTTTAACCACAATTCATCTAAGCATGTTATTACTTAAAGGATCCCGTAAAGACTATAAAAATAGTGACCATAGATCATGTTGATTATAATCTTCTGAGTTCATATTGATCATGATCGATGGTCAATATTTTAAAGATAATAGTATTTTTAGAAAAATAGGAAAATGTCACTTTTTAAAGTCTTTTTAAAGTCTATAACCTTTAATTTCTTATTAGGTTTAAAAATTATGTAATTAAATATTTTAAAGACTATAGTCTTTACTTTATAGTGTTTCTAGAAAAATAGTCAAATCTCACTTTTTAAAGTCTATAGTCTTCAATTTCTAATTAGATTTAAAAATAATTTAATTCAATATTTTAAAGAATATAGTCTTTACTTTTATAGTGTTTTTATAAAAATAGTGAAATCTCACTTTTTAAAGTATATAGCCTTCAATTTCTACTTTCTTAAAAAATTTATATAAAACAATATTTTTAAGACTATAGTCTTTACTTTTATAATGTTTCTAGAAAAATAGTGAAATCTCATTTTTTTAAAGTCTATAGCCTTCAATTTCCAATTATGTTTAAAAATGATGTAATTCAATATTTTAAAGACTATAGTCTTTACTTTTACAGTGTTCTAGAAAAATAGTGAATCTCACTTTTTAAAGTATGTAGCCTTCAATTTCTACTTTGTTTAAAAAATTATGTAATTCAATATTTTAAAGACTATAGTGTTTACTTTTATAGTGTTTAAAGAAAAATAGTGAAATCTCACTTTTTAAA
Organism: Aeschynomene evenia; assembly: GCA_013621005.1. Lineage (NCBI taxonomy): Eukaryota > Viridiplantae > Streptophyta > Magnoliopsida > Fabales > Fabaceae > Aeschynomene > Aeschynomene evenia. The sequence continues at coordinate 3,522,562 of CM024268.1, forward strand.
TTCTATAGCCTTCAATTTCTAATTAGGTTTAAAAATGATGTAATTCAATATTTTAATAACTATAGTCTTTAATTACATTTATAGAGTTTCTATAAAAATAGTAAAATCTAACTTTTTAAAGTCTATTACCTTAAATTTCTACTTTGTTTAAAAATTTATGTAAACAATATTTTAAAGACTAAAGTCTTTACTTTTATAGTATTTCTAGAAAAATAGTGAAATCTCGCTTTTTAAAGTCTATAGCCTATGATTTCTAATTAGTTTTAAAAATTATGTAATTCAGCATTTTAAAGACAATTATTGTCTTTATTATTATAGTGTTTCTAGAAAAATAGTGAAATCTCACTTTTTAAAGACTATAGTCTTTAATATTATATCGTTTCTAGAAAAATAGTGAAATCTCACTTTTTAAAGTCTATAGCCTTCAATTTCTAATTAGTTTTAAAAATTATGTAATTCAATATTTTAAAGAGTATAGTCTTTACTTTTATAGTGTTTCTAGAAAAATAGTGAAATATTACTTTTTAAAATCTATAGCCTTTAATTTCTAATTAGTTTTAAAAATTATGTAATTTAATATTTTTTAAACTATAGTATTTAGTATTGTAGTGTTTCTAGAAAAAAAAAGTAAAATCTCACTTTTTTAAAATCTATAGCCTTCAATTTCTAATTAGGTTTAAAAATGATGTAACTCAATATTTTAAAGGCTATAGTCTTTACTTTTATAGTGTTTTTAGAAAAAAGTAAAATCTCACTTTTTAAAGTCTATAAGCTTCAATTTCTAATTAGTATTAAAAATTATGTAATTCAGTATTTAAAAGTCTATTGTCATTACTTTTATAGTGTTTCTAGAAAAACGGTGAAATATCACTTTTTAAAGACTATAGTCTTTACTTTTATATTGTTTCTAGAAAAATAGTGAAATTTCACTTTTTAAAATCTATAGCCTTCAATTTCAAATTAGTTTTAAAAATTATGTAATTCAATATTTTAAAGACTATAGTTTTTACTTTTATAGTGTTCCTAAAAAAATAGTGAAATCTCACATCTTAAAGTCTATAGTCTTCAATTTCTATTAAGTTTTAAAAATTATGTAATTCAATATTTTAAACATTATAGTTTTTACTTTTATAGTATTTGTAGAAAAAATAGAGAAATCTTACTTTTTAAATTCTATATAGCGTTCAATTTCTACTTTGTTTCTAAAATTATGTAATTTAATAATTTAAAGATAATAGTTTTTACTTTAATAGTGTTTCTAGAAAAATAGTGAAATCCTATATTTTAAAGTCTATAATCTTCTATTTCTAATTTGTTTAAAAAATTATGTAATTCAATATTTTAAAAACTACAGTTTTTACGTGCTAGTAAAAAATAGTGAAATTTAGATCCTCAAATATGTATTAAAGTAATTTCTATTTCTTTTTAAACCTTTTCAAGCAAGTAAAGCCCAAGACAACAACCATGCTTAGAGGAGAAGGACCGTCCATGAGAATTTCTTTTCTCTGTTTTTTTTTATAATTTTTAACCACAATTCATCTAAGACTTGGTCATAGTTGTTCAGCTTCTGAGTTCATATTGACCATCGATCATGTTATTACTTAAGGATCCCGTAAAGAAAGACTTTGAACTTAAGCATGGCAATACAATCTATTATAATTCCTTCATAAATCCAAGCCCCTCGAATTGCTGTCTTACAACTTCCCCAAATCTTTTGGTCAAGAAATAATGCTGTGCAAGGCATTATATATGCGCATCCCTTTATCAATAATGCTCGTTGCTTGTTGTACAACATAAATACATCCAACAAGTATCCAACGTGTGTTATACATAAGACGTAATGTGTGCTATATGTATTGTTATAGCACACATTGGATATTCGTTATGCGTATTTCTGTTGTACGACCAACATTATTATCCGTTTATTGTTGTTGGATGGATAGATCCTCATCACCACACTCATAATTCTTAGCATTTGATATCACAACTTAAAGTCATAATAAGAGGAGCTCCCCTTATGATAGCAAGGTTTCTGTGCTACTATGTTTCACAAATAATATTGATACGAGTATATTTGGTTACACAATAATATGATACAAATTTATAATATAAATCAAATTACAATAAAACATTTAACATGTAACAAGAAGCATAAAATAATATTCCATATAATTATATTGACTGTTTTAAATCAAGTATATGTACTAAGCCGTTGCAGCAGTAAGTAAATACAAAACCATTATGATGAATAGCTCCTTCCAAGTCTCTTCTTAAGTTTATTGGTGGTTCTGTATGAAGTGATCATTTAGCAATGTCTTATATATTCTCTCTTTTCCAATGTATGTGTGGTGAGCATTTGCACTTGGTGTCAAGTTCTAAGACTTTTTAGAAAAATACACAAAAAGAAGAAATAATGAAGGAGAATGATTTGTTGGGCAATCAAGGAATAATAGGAGAGTGAGTTGGGGCCAGCTTTTAATTAATAATAACAACAATTATATATGTTTCCTACAAAAGCATAAACGTGACATAACACAAAAAAGACTTTTATATAAATGACCGACACATTTCGAAGGACCCACACATTACAAAGAAAGAAAGAACATCAAGTTATGCCATCTTCTTCATCAAATAATTTAATTTAATCCAACTACTACCACTACTACTACTCCAATTTCTTCTCCTTATTAATACTACAGTGCTATCGTCACTCTCAATTTAGATTTCCTTGAAGTAACCCCTTAACAAATTCACTGATAAATGAAAATACAAGCGAAAATTACATCTTCACCTTAACAAAGCAAACGTCCATTTTAATTCTCTGTTTTTCTAAGCTTCAGTTCAGAAGTCCATTTCATTGTTTCTTTTTTTTATAATTTTTCTTCTGCTACTAGGTCCATTTCACAGTTGGCTGTATTAAAAGTTGTAAATTGGACTTGTAATGGCATAATAATAATAATAATGATAATGATAATAATATAAAGAAGTAGGACATGTAAGAATGTGATTCACAAACAAACATGAGAGAGAGAAAAAGAAAAGTATGCAACCCGTGAAGTGTCGTATTCCAAAGGTTATTTATGCATACAGATTACAGAGACATCGAACCAACATAAAAATAAAAATTTAATAAAAAAATGATATGTAATTACAGTATGAAACAAAATGACAGAAAAATCGTTATCTTCTTCTTCTGTGGATTTTCCACGGAAATCCTGCTGCACAACTTAATCGCTTTCCCTGATTTTATAGACTCACCATGCAACCTTTGTATTAACTCTCTACAACTGCATAATACATTTGAAGAAGATAAATGAACTAAACAGACCATCATAATATGAATGGTTGGTGTAATGTAAGTGTGTGTAAACTTAATAATACTTACCATTCCTCAAGTTGTTTACATAAATTCACCCTTTATTCTTTTTTTTTTTTAATCTATTCTTTTTTAGCGATTAGTTGAGACAGCGATTTCATTAGCAGACTTGGCCAAAAGCTCCAAGCATGCTACATGCGACTTCCAGCAATTTCCCTGCCACATGCAATTAGGTAGAATATTAGGATTAAGTCAACTAATGACAAGGTAATAATTCTATTACAATTTTCACATATATATATATGGAATGACAAGTGATCAAACTAACATGCTAGTTGACAAAAGATATAATATATAGATGATATGAGAAAAATAAAATTGAGGGTATAGGTATATGTATGTTGTATATAGTAGTCAGACAGAGACAGAGTGTTTCGGCACCTATGTTGGGCTTTGGTGGTGGGTAAGGAGAATGTGCATCACAGCTTGGCATAATGATTCGTGAATACTTTTTTAATATCGTTTATTAATCACATGGACTAGTTGAAAGGCTGAGACAAAGGAAACAGATAATAATCAAAGACTAAATACTAAATAGCAATGAAATCCATGATTGTCAATCAACAATTGAACACCCTTTTTCTCTCAGCATCTCTCTAATATTTGCTAAGTTCCTCGATGCTTCCACAATTAGGACTTTTTAGATTCTCAATCATCATCATCATATAAAGAACATAGCTGCATAATTCTTTGACTAAGCACTAAGCAGAGTATTACTGCACTAGCTTTTCTTCTTTTTGTATTGACACGAAATAGGTTAAGGTGTGAAAAGTGAAAAACAACCTAGCTTGCTCATAACAAAGGTGGAAGCTAATAGAAATCCTACACAAGTGACAATAAAAGCGATAGATGCCCCATAATGAGAATCACCAAGCTAAGCTCCATTAGTAAAAGGTGAAATCAACTAATCAAGTAAAGGCTCATCACACGTGGAACTGGGTATTCCAATTCCACAGCTGGCCTTGTTCTGTAAGGCAGATTTTATGGGTTGCTTCCGACCTTTCCAGAAAGCTTTTGGGAAAAAAGTAAAAAAATGAGTGTCTCAAATTAAACTAATATACCCACCAACATGATCCCAATCCTATGCCAATTTCCTACATAAGAAATTGTCAAAATATCAACCTATAGAACTTCTCCATCACCTTACCTCCATTAGACTCAACCCCAATGTGACTTGAAGCTCCATTTCTCTTCAGAAGTTAGATTCTCACAAGCCAATATCAATATACCACAATCTACCTTGTGACAATTACAATTAGGATTGCCAGCAAACATGTTTACTAACTCAAAAAACTTGCCCCTTAATTTACTTCAACCAGACTTATTATCCCACAGTGGCTGCTTAGAATTCCGTATTGAATACTCACTAAATCTAATAATACTCACTACCACAACTCTAACCCTAGATAGAAAGTCTTGAAATAACACTAATTAAATATAATAATCGTGTGATTTATCACCCGCAATTCATACAAAATCAAGCAAAACTAAATGAAACAAATAAAAATATACGATTGGAATTGAACACAAAAAAAAAAAAAATCATCAGAAAGAACAAAATTAAACAAGAAGGATGAGCAATTATATTATACCTCTCCTGGGTTTAGCAGCAACTTTAACAAGGGGGGTGGTTCTGCGTTGAGCCTTACTATCGTCTTCCAATTCCTCCAAGGGGAAAAGAACCCCATCAATCCCCTGAACAGAGATCCTGCCATCGGTATAAATATCAGGATCAAACAGATAAGCAGACACATCACCGTGCCCGAACTTCACAGACCCATCAGCTTCCTGAGCCACCACTTTATGCGGCAACCTCAGCGTGTCATATCGAATCTTCCCGAACCTTCTAACCGCATTGTACATACTCTCCTCCGTCTGGTACTCCGGTATGATATGGTAGTATATAATCTGCTCCGGTGCACCCGGTTCGCTCAATTGATCCGTCGTGAGCTTCGCCATAGCTTCGTCGTTCGGAGCCAGAACCGTTAGGACGTAGCCTTCCGACACCAACCGCCCAATCTCCGTCGCGAGTGACGTCAGATTTACCAGAATGTCCGCCATCTCGTTGTAACCGCCGTAATGCAGGAGCGTCTGGATGAAGTCACGGACCTGGCGCTCTCCGTTGAAGTGGCCGTGGGGGCCGCCGGGACCTGGCGCTGGTGCCGGAGATATGGCTGGTCCAGGTGCCAACGCGTCGTAGATCGGGAGCACGGGTGGAGCTCCGGCGGGGACTGGAGCCGGCTTCTTGAGACGGTGAGTTCGCGGATCCACCTCCGGAGCTCCCTCCGGGATCACCGCCGCGATGGAGCGGAGGCTGCGGCGGCGGTTGAAGTCCTCCTGGACGGATCTCGGGACGATGAGGCGCTCGATCCCGTGGATGACACCGTCGGGACGGAGGACGTCGTCGGCGCGGATAACGGCGGCGGAGTCGACGGTTCTATGGCCGGAAAAGTTAGTAATTAGGTGGAGATGGTGGTCGGTGGAGAGGGTGTGGTGGCGGGCGGAGTATGTTTGGGAGGAGGGCCAGGCGGAGGAGGAGATGCGAGTGGGGAGAATGTGGGACATGAGGAGAGTTTGGAGGGAGCGGAGATTGCGGGGTTCGAGGAGGAAGCGCTTGAACTCAGGGTCGAGGTCGCGTTCGAGTGCTTGGTTTCGTGGCGCGAAGATGGTGATGTTGTGGTTGCCGACAGCGTCTTCAAGCTTCTGAAGGAGAAGGGCCTTTTCTACGAGCTCAGCGAGTTCAGTGTAGTGGGAATCGAGAAGAGCAACGAGGATGGAGTTGGAGTTGATTTGACCAGTGGTTGAGTTTGCAGAATGGGAATGGAGCGGGAAGAGGAAGAGGAGGAGGGCAGTGAGGAAGAAGGAGAAGGGTTTGGTTGTACAGACACCATAGATGGAGGAATCCATGGCGCTGGAAGAATGTGTGTGAGGTGGGGGAAGAAGAGAGAAAAGAGAGGAGAAGGCAATAGCAATAGCAATAGGGTGTGTGAGTGTGTTTTGGGGGATGGAAGAAGAAGGAATAGAGGGTAAAGGGAAGTGAAGTCAGGTTGTGGGGTATGGTTGGTGAGTCTCACTCACTCACTCTCTTTCTTTCTTTCTTTCTTCTCTCAAGTCTATGAGAGAGGGGGGCTTGATGTTGATGATGATGGTGCTCTTTGCTTTGCTTAGCTTAGCTTATGGTTGAGGTGTTGGAAGAAACTGAAATAGAAAACTAGCATATGGGAATGGGAATAGGAATAGGAATAGTGTACTATTCCCTTTCCCCTCCTTGACAGCCTGTCTGCTGGGGACCACACGCCTATTGCTCTGCTCTGCTCTGCTGTTTCCATTTCATACTCACTAAGCCAAGCCAAGCCACGCCAACCCTACCACTAATATACTATATATTTTCCCCCCTTCCTTGATTTCTGTAATCAACTACAATTATTAATTAATTAAGGTAAACTACAACAAAATGCAGTACTATTTGTTAATCTTCCTAAAGTGTTGCAGGACCCATGTTAGTTATAGCAGTAAATAACGCAATATACTTAGTTGTTTATTAGTCCTATCTTTAAATATGTATTTATTAATTTTATGTGCGTTCATGCATGCATGGGGTTAGGGTAAAAGGAGCCGAGCCGAGAAGGAAGGAGGGAGGCTCAATAATAATATAGTAGTAAAAAAAAACAAGAGGGGAGGGAGAGGCAATCTGGCAAGGTGTCGGTGTCGGAGAGAAATGAAATGGCATTGCATTGCATTGCATTGGATCTCATCTAGTACGCTCCCTTTCAGGTGTCACCCACCCGTGATCCCCCACCAATACCAATAGGTCTCTTTCTTTTCTTTTTAAGTTTTTAGTTTACTTCCTTCTCCTTCTTTCCTACTTTTTAACAACAACACATAACGGCGACTTCCCCTCCTACGGTGGTTCCTCTGTCATTTTGTCATTCACATCTAACTTGTTTTTTTCACTTCATTTACAAATCTCTTTGTTTCACGTAACACCCATACATACACACACACACTCTTTTATTATACAACCACAATCAATCAATGAATACTACTATCCAACCTCCCCCCACAACTGCTTTTCTCTTCTTTTTTTTAATAATAATTCCATTCATTTGCCACATGTGGATTTTCTTTTCCATTCATACAACATACCTATTTCTTTTTCTATATTAATAACAAAAATATCTCTTATTTGCGTACGGTAATGTTTTACGAGAGCACTGCTACTTTCTCAGTACAAAATTAATAGCTACCAATTAAGATAGTTTTTTGGATGAGAAACATGGAGAAGAGAGGGCCAAAAATCATCAAGTGAGAACATAGAATTACAATACTATCAACACAACTTTTTTGTTTTCAAATGTAATTAGTATATATACGAATTTAACAATATTTATTATGGCCTAAATGCTTGTTTCACTTGGCAGAATTATGGCTGTCACTAGTCATGAATGATTAAGGAAAATAACTGAGCAGTAATTCAACTAGGTTTCTCCTACTTAATGTCTGCAACTAATATCTATCTCCACATTGCGCATTCATTCATTTCCCTAACCCTACTGTTGGAATATAGCAGAAACAACGAGTAATCCAGTTGCCACCTCATCACCATCTACTCTTTCCATCCCATACCAAAAAAGTAAACTTAATTAGGACAAATCTTGTACTTAAGTTGCATTCAATGAATTTCCAAACAATTTTTTCTTAGTAAATGCCATGCAGTTCTGAAACCTATCCACCCAGACATTGAATACATACAAACTCTTCACCGAATACAAAATATATACACAGAGAATGAAAAACAACATTCTTTTGGCTTCAAGCATAGCATAGGTGTCTGTCTTTCAGATTCTTAACTTTTATTGCAAATCAGAACATAATTGCAATGATGACACTATTCCCATAACATCTGCTCCTCAGCATTTCATATCCGAGGGAATAATTAGGCCTGAGGACAAAATATCACACATGAGACCAAATATTTATGTTGTGATACAATAAAATGATCAACTATTTCTCACATACAATATATTCCCAATATTGTGCTCCTGGTTGATACATTTATTTGCTTTGATTTTACAACATGACAACACAGCTTAAGTCATCCTCACTCAAATATTACCACAAGGACTAGCAGAACATAATAAATTTATAGTAGCCTCATTGTTTGACAGCATGAAGTAAAAAAATGCAGAGTGAATGAATCATAGTGATGTAGATGCAAACCAAAAGTAATACAGATGGCTTTGGTTATTCTAAGATATGATACTGAATATTACATGATATTCTAAGATATATTGAAAACGAATTTAATTTTGATGTAATGACAGACAATCATCCAATCAAATAATACCACATCCGCAAAACATGTTTGACTCTCGCCCTAGTGCCCTAATACTTCTGAGGTCATGCATTTAGAGGGATTTGATTGGATGACATAACTTGACTTATGAATTGATTGGTGACACATTTATCATAGGAACCGAAACAGGTATTTAGTTTACAAATGGAAAGCATGATCTGTTGATTCTGTTCTGAACCTAAAAGGCTTAGACAAAGATCAAAGCTCACCTTCAAATATGAGATGCTGAGGAAAGATTCATAAACAGAAACAAAACAGAGCTCAATCTGAACGAGAGCCTGCAGAACAAGCAGCCGGAGTATTGTTCTCACGTGAAGAGTTCTCTCCTCTAGCTCCCACGCTGTTCTGGTAACTCACCTCTGCAATGGAATGATCCTCCAAATGATTTGACAAAGAAGAAGAGCCCACAACTCTACTAGTTCGTATACTTTGAAGTGAGTGAGATTCCGTCAATCGAGAGACACCAGCAACTCCAGCCTCTCTCCTCCTAGCTTCTGGACCAGTTTCTGACAAGGACGAACTACGCGCAAACAGCCTCTCCTTCCACCCCCTTGCACCCTTTGAAATCGACTCTTTGTATCTTAATCATGAGATAGGTTAACATCCGATTAGGTTGATTAGATAAAAAAATAGTATAGTTCATGGGCACATCCACTTTTTTTCCCTCTTAAAAAATTATTACCTCAGGGACATCGAATTAAGTTTGGACCGCAGAGAATCAGAAAATGACTGGAATTCTGATGGCCCAGCTCCATCCTGGTCAGCTGGTGAAGATTGAACAGTAGAGCCTCTGCAAGCAAGCAAATGCAAGTGCAAGTTATAACTTATAACTTCACTACTCCATGCAACCAATAATTACTCCCCCTATTTAATGTTACTGTGCATATTTTAACACCAAAGAGTAAGTCTCTCATCGCCATTCAGACAACCACTTTATCACCATTGGATGTGATAGATGAGCAAGGTGAGTGAGGACCACCATCACATTCAATGGTGGTTGTCTCCTACCCACTGCCATGCTATGAAGACCTACATAAAAAAACTCCACTATATTTATAGAGAAGTGTTACAATTAACTCCATAGTTTTGTTAGAGCAAACAAATTCATTAACTGAGTCAAGGATGTCTTTTGGTCAAATGTTAATCCATTTGGTGCTGCTGAACTCGCCATTCAACCATGCCAAATGAACGTGTTTTTCCCTTTCTCAACATACATTAGACTGCTCATGGATTAACAGCTGAGATAAAAGTATGATAGAAAACATTTCTGCATTTATTTGTAGCACTTTTTATTTATAAAAGGGATTTTTTCAGTAGGTTTTCATAATGGAGGTAAATGCATTATGCAGGGGAGAGGGGAGTGATTTATTTATGCAAATAAATAATATGGTTGCAACTACCTATCATAAGCAAATGCATAACGCAGGGTAGGGACTAGGGAGGAGTAACTTATTCATGCAAATAAATAATATGGTCACAACTACCTATCATAAGCATTAGTTCCTTGACGATTTGCTGCAATGACAGTAGCAGATCCAAGAGCTGGAGAAGATCTTTGAGTTTGAAGATATGGGATTGGCTGTGATGCAGAACCTCCATCAAATGCAATCGGGCTAGATGGACTTCCTATAGGAATCACATCTGGTTCATTCCGCCCTCCAGCAGCTGAAACATGACCTGAAGGTGCACTAGACTGAGTTGAGAACACAACATACTGTGGATGACCATGAGCAGATATCCTAGTTCGCTGCCCTTCCCTCCGACCAAGGTGATGAGCTCTCCCCATTGCTGCTGCAGCAGCTAAGTGTTGAATTATTCGCTCTTCAAAATCGGCATCGCCCATGCGTAGCTGCAGAAAGAGAAAAATTACTAGCATAAATAAATGATAGAATTATGATGTGTGTACAATTATGATACAGGACAACCAAATCAATACTAATGCCTGAAAGATAACTGACATGCTGCAAATCAAAATCACCAAAGGCAGGGTGACGAAAGATAGCAGCATTTCTTGGTGGGTTAACCCTCAAGTTCCTTTCATGCTCTACTGCCTCAAACAGTTCTTGACTGCAATAAAATGCACAAGAGCTTAATAACATAATCAATAAAAAAATGATAAAATAGATCCGGAATATCAAAACCATAACCCACCTGGTTGCATCCTTCAAGCTAATAGGTCGCCAACACATAGGACACTGGGAGCTTCTCTGACACCTATAAACAAGAGCGTGTGGCAATTTCTAAAGTAGATTCTTCCATTTCCAAGATATAAAACATAGAACATGTTTGATAGATCAGAAATTTCTAATGTATACAGTCCAAGGACCCTCCTCCCACATACAAAATCCAGAACACACACATAGAACCCAGTTCACTGACTTTCAAATCAAAATAGTCTGTCTAGTTCAGGCCTAGAATATGAAGTCATACCAATGCAAATGACCTTAGCAGTTACCATTAAGGCAATGACATAACTACAAAAGTCAGGAAGAACAAGAAACATAGGATAGCATTCCAATCCATGCAACTGAAGAAGTCCATGAAATTATAATTTACATAAATATTCAATGAAGAAATCGATTATAAGGCAAAAGAGACATCGTCACATGCAGTAACCAAAATTTACTTGTGTCTTGCATTCCAAATTAATTGTTATGGGGTACCCAAACCTTGGGAAATGTAAATTAGAACAACAGTGGGAGTAATGAAAATTGACAATGCTAAATGCCTAAAACCATTTTAATCATTTATTTTTGTGTCACAAATGGAATGATGCTGAGCAAAATTGATATTGACAAAATCAACCAGCATATTACATAACCTCACAAGAAAACAATTGCCAGAAAAAAATACTCATATATCTATTAAGGTGTACCATTCAAGAATGCACTGCAAGTGAAATTCATGCTTGCAAGTAGTGACCTGAAAAACAACAGAAAGAAAAAGAAAGTGACCAAATGTTTTCAAATAAATCTGTACTTGCTATTGCTTACAGTTTTATTTGTGAAACAATATGTGTGACACACACAAGCTGAATATTACCGTTGAAGGATCACTTTTGCAAAATTCCTCAAGGCATATGCTGCAAGCATCATCGCATGAGTCTTGAATCCCTCCTTCAACAAAGGCCGCAGCGGATGTCATGTGACTTCCAGTCTTGCCTTCCATCTCTGGAACCTTCTACACATCAGCCCATTTCACAGGTGTAAGTTGTGCTTTTTAATTCATAATTCATAATATTATGAACAAACACAAAAGGAAGCCAAGTTAGGGTCATTATCCAGAATTAGTTTCAACAAAAACAACTGAGAATCCGACTGCACCTGGAATCACATTAGTGAATCAGGAAACAGGGAAAGAAAAAATGCACATTATTAGCACAATTCTACTGTACCAAACTCCAAGTAGTTTGTGCTAAGTGCACTTATCTCTCCTTCTCAATTATTGCCAGCGCAATCCGCAGTACAAATGATTTGAAAACAAAAAACATTACAGAAATTTCACAAAAAAATTATAAGCACTTTAAGAAAATGAAAATAACAAATACACAAGCTCAAGCCCAGTATCAACCAATGAAAAAAAATAACAGATAAATGCAAATTCAACCAGCAACATACAGCCCAATAATCTCAATTAACTTCTAGTTGTTGGGTAAAAAACGTCAAGACATTTAGCTGATTAGTTCAAAAAGACACACACATAAAAACGAATAAAAAATTTAACATTCCCATTTCAGAAGTGTGCCTCAAATATTTGATCATCGTTAACAATTAGCCATAAAATCTTGGATGGTCTATCCTTCGTCGCTGAAAACTGTCGTTATTGCTTATACATAGCATTCATCACAGGCCAAAGCAAAAAAGGACCATGACAAGGGCGCAATTAGCACCAACCCCAGATGAAAAAATTAAACCTTTGCAATAGAAATTGCGATGAGGGATTACGTGAAAGAAACCCAGATACAATGATTGGTGAAATTTCACAAAAAAGAAGAAAAAATTGCGGTTACCTCCATTGAGAGGGGGAAAAGGGGTCAGGAAACAGATGGCAGAGCCATGAACAGGAGATCGAGGCTTGAATGCTAGAGATCCATTGCAGATAGGGAATTGAGTGAGATAAATGATGAAGATGATGATGATAATGATAATGATGGAGAGAAAACAGAGAAAGGAGAATGAGGAAAAGGGGAAAGAAGGGTTGTTGTTGTTGGAACTTTACCTTGAGAAAGGGGCACCTTACTTCGTGGCCCGTCCCCACAGCAACAGAGGGAAGAAGAACGCCAACATAAAAAATTCGTCTTTCTCTTTTTCTTTCTTTCTTTCTTTTTATTTTTTTATTATTTTTTTCAGAGTCTTTCTCTTTTTTCTGGTCCTATTTAAATAATGGATTTTGGATATGGATTGGGTTTCTTGATCTCTTCCTTCCTCTTCTTACTCATGTCTTCTCAAATCTCAACCCAATAGTCCATTCACCATTCTCATAATCATAAACACTGTTATATTATTTTATTAATTTTTCACTTGGATTAGGTTTGTTCTCTTCTATGATTTTTTATCAGTTTAGTGTTATCATATCATTTATACAATTCAATAATAGAGAAAATTTGTGTAAACCACAAAATTAATCATCATCAACCATCAAAAATAATAATTTAATATTTTAGTTTAATATTATATATTAATTAAGCATTTTAAAAGTTAAATTAATAATTTTAAATAGTTTATTATTACATATAGTAGCTAATAATAACTGATTTTTCAGTATACATGTAGCATTACTCTCAATCGTACACTCCAATTTACTATGCAATATATAATCTCATTTACTAGTTTCTATGTAACTAAAAATCAATATAACATTATTTATGTTCATATACATTAATTTTTAAGATAATTATTAGTTGACGAAGATAATAATCAAATTCTTCCCTATACCTCTGAGTTATATATGTGATATTTAACAGTTTATAAATTCATGTTTCCCTTATTCTATGATATATCCATTTAGCATCCTTTATCAAATAAATTGATAGTAGCCACCACTTCCATGCAAGCAAAAGCATATTATTGCAGAGTCACATGGGGAGATGTGTTTTGTTGTAGTGGAGTATATTTTGTGCTCTATACTCTAAGCTTTGTTTTTATTTTTATTTTCTGTTTTTATTTTCTATTTTCTCTGTTTTCATAATTTTATAAAGGAAATACTGAAAATAGAGAAAACAATAAAATCATATTTTCTCTATTTTTAATATTTTCTTCACAAAATTTTGAAAACAAAGAAAATGAAAATGAAAACCAAACAACTCATTATTTTTATGTTTACTTTTTATTTGTGGGCTGGAAAATGTATCCACGTATCAGGGTGGAGTTTTTAATTCTTTTTGGGTTGCCATTAAGGAAGACTCGTTTCTATGAATTCTTGGTCTGAGGCCTTGTTGGGCTTTTCTTGTATTTTCAAACCTTGGTAAAAATTTTAATGGGCCTACAACAATATTCTTGGGCAAAATCGCAGCTAGGCCCAGATTTGGAGCCCCAATTAAAATTGCGTTTGGGACACTCAATTCGCATATTGTTGAATCCCATCATGATAAGTAAAAATAAATCAATGTGCCAAAACATTAATACTTGGTTAGAAATTAAATGGTATATACTTTAAAATATAAAATTTTAAAATATTTTTTGTTATATTATAAAATTAAGATTATAACCTTTAAAATATTGAATCACATGAATTTTTCACATATAATAGAAATTGAAGGCTATATACTTTAAAATGTTAAATTTGACAATTTCTTTGGTTGTATTATGAAATAAAACTATAGTCTTTAAAATGTTGAATTACTTGAATTTTTTACCTTTATTTGAACCCTCGAATGTTGCATACTTTAAAACGTGAGATTTCATAATTTTTTATTGTATTATAAAATATAGAATATAGCCTTTAAAATATTGAATCACATGATTTTTAAGATATAATAGAAATTGAAGACTATATACTTTAAAATATGAGATTTCACAATTTATTTGGTTGTATTATAAAATAAAGACTATAACTTTTAAAATATTGAATCACATGAATTTTTTACATATAGTAGAAATTGAAGGCTATATACTTTAAAATGAGAGATTTCACTGTTTTTTTTAAATAGATTATAAAATAAGTACTATAGCCTTTAAAATATTGAATCACATGAATTTTTTACATATAATAGAAATTGAAGGTTATATACTTTAAAATTTGAGATTCTAAAATTTTTTTTGTTGTATTATAAAATAAATACTATAGCCTTTAAAATATTGAATCACATGAATTTTTCACATATTATAGAAATTGAAGGCTATATACTTTAAAATATTAGATAGTACAATTTCTTTGGTTGTATTATGAAATAAAAATTATAGCCTTTAAAATATTGAATTACTTTAATTTTTCACATTTATTTGAAATTGAAGGGTATATACTTTTAAAATATGAGATTTCATAATTTTTTGTTGTATTATAAAATATACAATATAATCTTTAAAATATTGAATCACATGATTTTTCACATATATTAGAAATTAAAAGTAATATACTTTAAAATATGAGATTTCACAATTTCTTTTGTTGTATTGTGAAATAAAGAGTATAGCATTTAAAATATTGAATTACATGAAACTTTTACATTTATTTGAAATTGAAGGTTATATACTTTAAAATATGAGATTTCATAATTTGTTAGGTTGTATTACAAAATAAAGACTATAGCCTTTAAAATATTGAATCACGTGAATTTTTTACATATATTAGAAATTGAAGACTATATACTTTAACATGTAAGATTTTACAATTTTTTTGTTATATTATAAAACAAAGATTATAACCTCTAATATAATGAATCACATGAATTTTAATTTTGACATATAGTAGAAATTAAATGTTATGTACTTTAAAATGTGAGATTTCATAATTTTTTTAATTCTAATATAAAATAAAAAATATAGTCTTTAAACTATTGAATCACATTAATTTTTTATTTATACTATAAGTTGAAGGTAATATATTTTAAAATTTAAGATTTTACAATTTTTTTAATTATAATATAAAAATTATAGTTTTTAAAATATTAAATCACCTTAATTTTTAGTATATAGTAAAATTTAAAGACTATATACCTTGCAGTTTTATAATTTATTTAGTTGTGCAATAAAATTGAGCTCACATTACTTGGACCACATACATCGAATAAATTAAAGTGGAGTTAGCCTGTGTTGTTATGGGTTAGTGGCAAAAGTAACTGCACACAAGCTTCCCTTTCTATCAATTTTTGTTTCTATTTTGTCCGAAAAGAAAAAATTTAGTAGATCTTAACAAGGATTACATGTCTCTTTCAGCAGCCTAAACGATGCTTTTGCTCGTGAACGATTCAATATGAACCAGAACCAGCACAAACAACAGGTGGAACAGAAAGAAAATGTTGGTAACCGAAAGAGCCAAAAGTTAATTAGAGAAAGCATGTTTGGCATATATATTTGTTAATTAAATAAAGTGTTCCATCAAAATGGACCATAACAATAACGACCACAATAATGAGAAAGGAAAAAAGGAAAATGGAGAAAATAGAAAGGAGAAAGTGGGATCCTAGAGCATTGGATAAGTGAAACTTTATTAGACTAATATTTTTTATTACAATAATATTAATCGTACAACATAAATACGTTCATCGAGCATCTAACGTGTGCTATACATAAGATGTAATATGTGTTATACATATACGTATAATACACATTATATATTATGTATAGCAAACGTTGGAGTATTATTTTTATTATGCTGCTTCCTCAAGTTCCAAACTTAACCAAATAAAATCTATGAGTAATATAAATGTTACGTGTACAATGAAAATTATATAATATTTATATAATAATTATATCTATTATTGTATTATATTAATTTATAAATTTATATTATAATATAATAATAAATATGATTATTATATAAATATTATACAACTACGTATAATATTAGCGATAGTATAAATTGATGGATAACGTAACCACTTCTTTATACGCCTTTTAAACGGTTTCTTGTGTCCTCTTATTTCTTCTTGTCTCAATGAGAGCAATGAATATAATGTTTTTAATTTAAAGCAGGTTCTAATCATGATTACTACTTGGATTAGCAACTTGAATTGTTGCTTGAAATCAAATAGTTGGATAAGCATCAAATGAGGCTTGGAATATTCTTGTTAGTGCAACACATTTTCCTTTCGACATATCATTAAAAAAAAAAATGTAAACTAATGAATGATAAATAAATAGAGTCAGCTTTCATAATATTTGATGATAAACTTGATTAGATTATGTTGCGGTTCTCAATAAGATATTTAATTTACACAAACTTCTTTTAAAAAAGCTACTCTCATAAAATCATACAATGATATTGCTTTATAAAATAGTATAAAAGTATTTGTTAATAGAGTTTAATTATAATATACTGACAGTCAATCATATTTATTGATTTGTGAGATTTTTTAGTTATTAAATAGTTAAATTACAAATTTTTATAATGTGTCAATCTATAATTAAATATATGTGTAAAATTATTTTATAATAAATTAAACTCTTCTGTACAAACAATCAAAATAATATTTGATAAGTCTATTACGTACAAAACTATTTTTAATTTGTAAAATGACTAAACAGATATAATTGATGAACAAATTTTGGATACATAATTAATAGAAAAGTAATATCTATAATTAATACAGAGATTAGATTATATTTTTAATTTAATTTAAAAATTATATTAATCAATTTATCAAACACATAAAATCCACTTCTACTCTTAGAAAATCAGAGTCACTTTCTCACAAGCAACATCAAACCAAGTCAAATTCTAAGGAATGTTATCAACTTCATATGGTATATATTTAATTTGAGCTCTTGGGGCTGTACATAATTGAGCATATTTATTTATGTATAGAATAATTCTTCTGGATTAAAATAATATAAATATATCCAAATTAAGCTGTCCTCTCACAAATTAAGAGTTTATAAACACTTTACTGTATCGAACTACATATGTTTATTTTTAATATTTTCATAAGTTTAATTATGATGCACTGTATTAACCAATCAATTTCATTGATTAATATGATTTTTAAGTTAGTGAATCGTTAAATTAAAATGTGTCAATTTATAATTGCATGTCTCTGTAACATTTTTGTACACTGGATCAAAATTAAACTATATTTTCAATAGGAAAAGTGTAAAAACGAGTGGGGCATTCCGAGAATTGAACTCGGGACCTCTCGCACCCTAAGCGAGAATCATACCACTAGACCAAATGCCCATCTTCGTATATTTCAATTCATTTTCAGCTTTTGTTTAAATTAAACAAGTAGCGAGATGTGGACCCCTGTACTTTGTATCTCACTACAGAATGAAATTGGACTTGGACCCATCATCAAATAAATATAGAGCATGACTAGAGGTACAATAAAAAATCAGCAAAAAGAACTAGTTAGTCAATAATAGAAAATTTGGCCTAATATAAATCATTCAGCCCATTAAAAAAACACACATGATTAATAATGTTATTTGGGTCAAAAGTATTAAAATGAGCTTTGTTGGTTGTTTTAGCTGGTATTTATGATAAATATATATTTAGTTAGTTCTTGAATCGCAAGTTGCAACAATCACAGATAGATTCCATGTTCTAAGTAGCGAGTACACTTATTTATTCCATGAATTGAATTGGTTGTGAGTGTGATTGTAATCCTAGGCCATGAATTTCTTAAGTAGGGGCCAAAATAACCTGCGGAAATAATTGGGTAAAAAAGAGAGGGGGTTCAGTATAGTAAAACAGTAATAATGACAGAAAAAGAAGGAGGAATATGGTGAGACAGAGGATAGTGGGACCGGCAATTTATGTGACAGGGGAACAAATGTTAGAACGTGGAGGATTTCCAAGTCCGGGCCACCCCCCAATTCGTGGGTGAAGGGGTCAGAACCACCTGGACCCTGTTCTAACTAAAATAGTACCCTTGGATTGGACAGCGACACCCCCTTACTAGTGTGCAATTATGTCCCCACCTCAACCACACACTTTATCATTCAAATATAATTATTATTAATAATATGTGCAAACCTAAATTTTTAAGAAAGGACACTGTCTTGTTGGAAGAAAATGAAACTCGTCATGATGGGATGCTCGTGAATCTATACCTAGCGAATACACAGAGGAGAGGCTGTTCACAAGTTAGAATATTGCTGTGGACTGACTCATGTATCAAGCTTAACGTGCGACTCTTAAATGTATAGGAATAAAAGGTTTGCCTCTAAAGCGTGTGTAAAATCAATAATGTTCATTATACATCAAAAATACATTCAACTACTATCAAATGTATATTATATATCATATATAATGTGTCTTGTATGTATAATATATTACGTATAACACACGTTATGTATGACATATAAATTCCTGTCGTATAACAATTATTATTTGTGCAAAATATATAACCAAAAGCTCACATGCTGTACTAATAATATACTGAAAATTACAATTGGTAGTTTTTAAGGAATGAATTCATCACACAACACAGCGATGCTAAATGTTTTGGATTAATTATACTCTGATGTGAATATATTTTACATAATCAGATAATTACAACGTGATTTGTTAGTTGTAGCGAGTAACTTTTTGAATTGAAGTAGTAGTTAATATTAAAATAAAATATAAATACTTTTTATAGTTGACAATTTGAAAAAATTTGTATTATCAATGTATGACAATTGTTCTCTAAATTTTTATTCATGAGTTTCTATAGATAAAATTAAGGTGTGATAGGTCTAGTCGGAGAATAAGTATATAAAAATATTATTTTAATATTCAATATCTATTTTATTATAATTAGATATTGATATTCATATATACTAGCGTCTTGTCGGGCACTCCGTGCCCGTCAAGACGTTTTTTTAATTTTTTTTTTTTGTCAATTTATGTTTTTTAATTTTAATTTTTTCTATTATAATGGATAAAAAATGATAAATAATATAGAAGATTATTATTAAAAGGAATTATATTTTTTTAAAAAAATTTATCATAGTAAATTCAAATGTAAAAAAATGAGGTAGTTAAAATGTAATTTGAATTGAGAGAGTAGTTATTCTTTTTATTTATTTAATTTTCTTTTTAAGTTTTTTTATTTAATTTGAATGAAGAGACCAAAAAGTAACTAACTTTTTGGCAATTCTCTTTATAAGTAGTATAGATTATAATATCTCAATTTCTTTTATTTATCATTAATTATACACAAATGTTTGGGGCACAACAAAAAACCAGCCAACACAACTCATTTAACACTTTATGGTCCAAATAACACTTTTAATCATGAGTATATTACAATGCTCTTAATTATAATAAAAATCTTACAAACATCCAATTTTTTTTTATGTTTATACATTTATTACACTAAATATATTAAATTCAATGAATTTTATATATTATTTTACAAATAAATTTCATTCAATTGAATTTTAACCTTGTAATCAAATGATGCTATTTTTCTTCCATAGTAAAAAAATCATGACATATGTATAATAGGAATATTATTCAATAACTATCCAATATATATTATATATAATGTGTGTCATATATGTATTAAACTGGTTGAGAAAAATAAAATAATACACAAAATTGAATATATCACTCCTTTATTATTAAAATAAGCAATGTATATATCACTTCTTTATTTATAAAATATTTTATATATTAGATAGTAATTGAATATATTATTTTTGTAAAACAAACATTTCCCATAATAAAACTCCATCTTCTCATTGAAGTGGGAAAAAATGGCAGATATTAATTCAATAATGACTGAAATACGTCAAACTTGTACACAAATTGTGTGTGTTATTCATGTTACATATATAGCACACATCCTCCTATACCAAGTTGGACATATTTTTATTGTACATCAAACATTATTGATATTAATTTCATTTCCCTTTTTTCCAAATGAGTTTGAATCTGTAAACACCAGAAGAAAATCTTACATGCAATCTAGCATTACTCAAATCACCTGCTTATCATTATTATATTTTTTTAACACATCTCATGCTTTCACTCAGGGCAAGGACATGAAACCCTCAGCACACAATTTCACACAACCTGAAACTAACCCTGACGTAGCAAAGCCCCTGCAACTCATTGGGAAAATGCAGTAAGAACAAAGAAACAAACATTAACAAAAAAAAAAGAAAAACACAGAGACTCATTGCTCAACACGCTTCTCAATATCAACAGCCACCAAATTCCAAATCCATGATCAACGTGAAGTACAATCCCGAAACCACCCCACCAAAAAAAAAAAAAACAGAGTTAAAAAAATGAAAAATAATTAAAAAAAAAAAAGAACAAGTTTGTTTGTTTTCATTTGAAGCAAGGAGCTGGTGGGTCTTAGGACTGAGAGCAAGACACATTCTGAGAAGTTTCCCTTCGAGAAGAGCTCCGCCAGAAGCCAGTACCGTAGAACTTGTCCCACATCTCCTTCTCAAGGGCAATAGCGTCCTTATCAGGCTGATTAAAAGAGTGCAACTGCTTCATATCAGAGGCATCGTTGGCGCACATTGGGTACACGAGCCTGAGCCCATTGACGTCGCAGCAGCCACACGAGCAGTTTTGGTGGAACCGCTTCGGCTGAAGGAACCCTTCATCTATCATCTTCCGGCGCCGCTTTGGCCGCAGCATGCGGCGGCATAGCCCGTACGGAACCTTGTACAGAGCCATTACGAGGATGTTGAATACGACGCCGCAGGGGCAGCAGCAACATACCGCCACCGTGCCTCCGACCACCTCTCCCACCCTCGACGACCCGCTTGGCTCCAGAAGCAGCGGCTGCCGCCGGTTGGATGACGCCGCCGGCCGCAGAACGATCTTTTTATTCGTCATATATATAGCGGTTTAATTTCTTTCTGTCGTTATCGAACCTGTTTTCGTGGGGTGTGATTGGTCGATCAATTCGTGGGCCAAGATTGAAACTTTTGAGATAAACCAATGGTTTTGGAGGTGGGTTTTCGGTGTTGAAGGCTATCGTCTCTGTTTCTTGGACCTTTGAAAATTGTGGTTGTAGGTGCCGGAAACAGAGGAACCCTAGAAATGAAGGTTTTTTTTTTTTTTTTGGGTGGGTGTGGATCCTCAATTCTATATGAAATGAGGAAGAGGTACAGAGCCGAGAGAAAGACCCACACCCGGTATCACATCATAGGGTAGCGATGTTTTCTGCCATGGTAACCACACCCCCGGAGGAGGGGGGAAATGGAAGAAAAGGCTCAAGGAAAAGAAAAAAAGAAAAAAGTGGAAGAAATGGAAAATTGAGATTGTTTTGTTGTGCGTACGTGGAGAATGAAGAGCAATATAGCAGGGGGAAGGGGAGAAAGATGGCGAGTGTTGCGGTGGTGAGGAACCAATTTTAGGATAAGAGTGGATTTGAATAGCTAGCTAGGGTGGTGGGTGGCAATGATTTCTGATGAGTGTGGGCTAGCTGGATTATTGAACTGTTGTTGACTTGTTGGTTGTTTTGCTCAACTTTGGTGTTGTGTTTGTTGCTGTTAAGTCCTACATTTGTGGGGGCAACAGCCTCTCCTTCAACCTTTCATTAAGGGAAGGGAATGAATCACTATGGCTTTTATTTGATGTATGTATGGAGAAACCACAGATTTTTATTTTGGGTTGGTGATGAGTGGAATTTTGGTAACCATTTGAATATGGCAGGCCATTACTCCCTTGTGTGACGTAATTAAACATATTCATTTATTTTATAAATTTAATTATGATGCGGTTGTGGTATAAAATTTTACACTGTTAGTCAATCATATTCGTTGATTTGTGTGAGTTTTTAATTAATTTATAGTTGAGTTAAAGATTTTTACTGATATGTCAATTCATGATTGGATGTCTCTATAAAATTACATATTAAAATTAAACTCATATTTTATTATTAGCTTAACCTATTCATTTTTATTTTATTTGAATTAAGATTTTTTAAATTATAGGTTACTTTATATAACCCAAAAAAGCTTCAAAAATCAATTGATCTTCCCTTCACCTATTGGATTATGAGATGGATGCCAATACCATTATATAATCAATAATTATAATGTAATTAATTGTAAAAATTTGAATAAAAAATGTGGTTAACTTCTGACCATCAATATTTTTAAATTTGATAAGAGTACCGAATTATACGTGAGAGCAATTTGAATGGAGAAAGGAAGGAAGGAAGGAGGGTACATAACATAATTTTGGATTTTAAGGTAGATCCCCATAAGATAACGGCATCTTTTCCTTATCCGCGTCCTCCACGCGTCCGGATTGGGCCCTAACTAATTAAAAATGGTTAATTAAATTATAAGTTTGTGTTAAGATAATGTTGACAAATAGAAGATCGGATCATGCCAACGATTCATGATTGTTTGACTTTTTATTTTTTAGTTTTTAAAGAAAAACTTTGATTAGTCATTACGTTTCTTTCGGAGCTAACTCTTATTGCTTTAATATGTTACGTATTCATTTTCATCTTTTTTATCTATAAATCTAATAATTAAATAAATTTAAAAATGTGTCATATTTAATATACTTCACATCATTACTCTTATTAATATTATTTTAATATTTAATTTTATTTCTTAATTTTATATTTTGTGTAAAAATATTTAAGAAAAAATAATTAATATCTTTTATAATTTTTAAAATAGTAGCAATTTAAAATCGTGTAAATAGATATTCACTAAGGAAAAATGTATTAAGTAGAAGGAGTATTTTAAAAATCAAAATGTAAATTTACAAGATAGCTTGAAGTGTTTGTCAAATGAAAGCGATCTTGGTAAATGAAAAATTGTCTTTATTGCATGTTATTGAAAAGTATACTTGTACTATTTAATTAAAAAAATACTTGTAACATAAAAATCTATATACTTTGATGACTCCAGATTATCAATAGAATGATTTTTGTATTATTTTAGTAAATGGCATTAATACTATGTTTTGAAAAGCCAATCTCTTAGCTGTTTTTATTTTTATTTAAGAAAAAAAAGAATGGTGGTATAAGAAAGCCCTGGTTAGCAGTAAAAGAGAACACGTGTGAGATGAGGAGTTGCTTATATGGTGGGACACGCAACAGCTGTAGCAGCAAGCAATGCAAAGGTTAGGTTGAGTGTGATGAGTCTGAGCCTGAGCCTGAGCCTGACACATACATATACTATGCTATACTCATGCTACCCACAATCTAATAATAAGAATTAAAATGTTCAGATAAAAATTCTATTATAAATTAAGAATAAGATATTGAATATGAATAATATATAACAAGTATTTGTTTGTACCGGCACTCTATCTCTGTCCACGTGTGCTCTCTGTCACTGTCACCATCCATCTATCACTTTTTCATCACACTCACTCACGCCCTCTCCTCTCCTATGTTATGAGAGACAATATCTGTATGTTCACATACTCATCACTCACCGTTCCAATATTAAATTTTACAAGTGTATTCCTGTTAAAAAAAATCGATTGAAATAATTAATAGATTACACATAATATATATAATATAATATATATTGATTATTTTAATTTTTTTTATTATACATCAAAATATTTATTATTTTATATTTATTAAAAACATTAAATTTTAAATATTTATATAACATTATCTTTTTTACGTGCATAATATGTTATGTATTAGGACAATAGTAGTATTATTTGTCCTGTATGATTATCATAATTCAGTTTACATAAAAAGACCAATTATTTTTACTTTTATTTGAAATGTGATATATATATATATATATATATATATATATATAAAAGTGTGTGTTTTCTCATCTCCTTGAATAGATGACCAACTTTTAGGTTGACTGTATTGAACTCTTACTCTAAGCTTTTCGAGCACGGGTTGGAGTGGTATCTAAAAAATGATATTCACGTTCAAATTACTCTAAAGTGATGAAGCGAATACAAAAGTATGCATGTGAGTGATACAATGAACTAATAATGAATAGTAGTGTAGAGGGTGCAGAGTATGATGGACTAAACTTAACTTGAGGTGTCGACTTTCTCCTTTGACTCCTCATAATGGTGTCGTCGACATATAACCATTATGGGATGTTACAAGATTTACTCTATTAATTACGTCTTTCAAATTAAAATATTTAGCAAGAATATATATTTCTTTCTGGTAGAATAAATTCCCTCAAAGATTTCCATCAATGCAGTTAGATTAGTCGGATTGATAATAGATCACCAATGCTTAAAAAACACATAGTCCAATGCTTAAAAAACACATTGTCTTGTAAATTCATTATATCCATTTTAACTAATTCTCAAATCAAGCAGTAACTTGTGTACATTATTTTTTACTAAAATGAATATATTTAAAAAATTAGAAGAGTTAAACCTCAAATTGTTCCTCCACTTTGCATGCGTGAATCAAATTAGTCCTCCACTTTGCAATATATGAATCAAGTTAGTCCTCTTGATATTCTTTTTTTATAACTTCGTTAAATTTTGCTAATTTGGACGGTTTAATACCAACTTGACAAGTGACATGTAACCCTAGAAATACATATAACTCATATTATTCCTCCATTTTACTTATTTTGAATCAAAATAATCATCTACTCTTATTTAAAGAGAACTATTTTGATTTAAAACAAGTAAATTGGAGGACTTATAGAAGTTATGAGTTTATAGGATTACATATTACTTGCTAAGTTAGCAATAAACAGTCCATATCATCATAAATTAACAGAATTATAACATAAAAAATAAATGGAGGACCAATTTGATTCACAAAGTGCAAAGTGAAGGACTATTTTGAGCAAAAATTAAAGTGGAGGACTAATTTGATTCACACATACAAAGTGGAGGACTAATTTGAGGTTTAACTCAAATTAGAAATATACACTGAGGGAAAAAATCAGATAAAACAAGAAGAAGAAGAATATTTTTGTTGTCTCTTGTAAATGAAAGGTCGAGAAATATTGATGGCCCGAGATTCATTTTGTTTTTGATCAAGAGCTCGTGATTCATTGTCAAGAAGATTATCTATATTTAATTTTTCTTGGTCACTAGATTATCTACTTTTGTTTTTTATTTGGAGATTATCTACATTTTAATTGGACTATTGTATCGTATTGGGCCGAATTTTGAACAACATAAATACAATATGAAGAAGCCCATTGGGTTAGACATTGTGATACTTGCGCAAAAATAAAAAACTTATCAACTCGACTTTGTGCCAAACCCAAACCCATCGGCGACATTATGAATTTATGTGTGTCATTATATATACCCAATGACGTAAAAATAACTTTATTATAATTTAAACAAAAATATTTACATGCAATAATAGATATACAAAAATTTCCTTAAGTATTGCTTATTACAACTTTGTATATATACAGAACAAAACAGAGCATCGAGATCAGATCCTCTTATAAATATCACATGACAGAATCATTTATGCATGACATTCTTGTATATATGTCTTATTTATTAAACTCTACCAATATCATGAGATAACTAAGAAAAGTTTTATATTTTAATTTTTTGTTTAGTATTATAAAGTAATTAAAAGCGAAACCTGCCCCTGTTATTATTCATAATCCCCTTGTATAGAACTGCCCTGTTTGGAGGCATGACATCCTCTAACTTATTAGGCCCACATCCCCATTTCGGAATATTCTCCATAACATCCTCAGCTTTGACCCTTCGTGTTCTTTTCATCACTAATTTTTTGCGACCACTTTTGTTGTTGTTCTCCATTGGAAACTCCAACACTTGTTTCGCGAATCGCACCTTCTTCTTTCCTTCATGATTTTTCTCATACCCTTGCACCAAATCAACACACTATGATTTTAGATTTTTCCAATAATCATCGAGATCACTATATATAATGAAATTAAAGTTTGAATAATTGAAATGA
Organism: Aeschynomene evenia; assembly: GCA_013621005.1. Taxonomy (NCBI): domain Eukaryota; kingdom Viridiplantae; phylum Streptophyta; class Magnoliopsida; order Fabales; family Fabaceae; genus Aeschynomene; species Aeschynomene evenia. Next base: position 3,549,265 of record CM024268.1, read on the forward strand.
TATAATATTAATTAGCATAGTACCCAATTTTTTTTGGCCATGCTGTGAAGCACATAAGATGTCACCCATTTCAAATTCAAAATTCTTCATGAAGTTGGAGAGAAGATGCTTATGGACTTGATGAACCAAGAAGACCATGCTGCCAGATACAGCAAATACAGCCATCAATCCAAATCTCATTGAGTTTTCCATCATCTCCTTTTTCTCAATTTGGTCACATGAAGAACATAGACATTGTATTATTGTTATATATACATGTTTGTGTCATCCTAGAAAATACTATATGGAAATGAGTAGGTAGAAGACAAGAGAGGAAGAATCATTTTGAATGGATAAGAAAAATGGTGATGATGATGATGATTAGGAAGGAGAAGAAAGAAAAGGAAAAAGAAGAAATTAATGGATGTTGTTGCTGTAGATAGATATATGGAACGTGGGAAAAATAATAATGGATGAGAAATTAATGGATGATCTTCAAAACACTAGAATCTAGTTTGATTACCTATTTTGACATTTATCAAAATCCAACGATATACACTCACACTAGCTATGTTAGGAAATATACCTTATAATAGTGACACTGATTTTGTTTTCTTAATTTTGGGGTTATAGAAGAAGGCTAGATTTATCTTTTCCGTTATTGTCTCTAAAATCTTCATTTTTTTGATAGATTCTTTATTTTGATAAACTAGATTTTTGGAAAGATTTATCTTAGCTAGTAAGATTGGTAAATTTAGAAAAGATGATCTACAAGTTATTTTTGGGAGTGTCACCAGAAGAATTTCTTTCTCTTGATTACAGAATTTGAATACTGTTAATTTCTCTTATTAGGGAAAGGAGGAATGAAAATGATAGGATGACTGTAATAAGGAGAAAAGCAACAACAAAGGGTCCATAGCTCAGTGGTAGAGCATTTGACTGCAGATCAAGAGGTCACCGGTTCGAACCCGGTTGGGCCCTTTTGTTATGCTTAATTTTAAAATTATTTGAAACCCTTTTGTTATGCTTTTTTTTTTTTTTTAAATTATTTGAAACATAATATGTTGATCAAAGTCAGAAGACATATGTTATCCTAATTTCAAAACTTTCTATCATCCTGGTTTTAGATCACAATATCAACTAAAGCCTGAACTGAAACTTTATTTTCTGTTCTCTATTAACTTTATCGTATGGCTATGCCTCGGTTAAGATATGTGAACTTAGTTTCAAGTAGTTAATTAGGATAAGGTTTATAGAGTTGTAATTAGTTAATTAGTTTTATTTTACATCATATATAAACTTCATTGTACCATAAGTTGTCTTCCACCCATTTGAGTTTGAAAAAATGTTTAACTATATCATCCTAATCTCACCATTACCACTATCATCATCATTATCACCTGTTATTATCATCACCTCACCTACTACTTAGCTATATTTCCTATTATTTTTCTATATATTTGAAGTTCTAACTTCATTGTAATACATCTTGGGTCAAGACAAAATCATTGTAATATATTCTATTTGATCAATACATTGTTCTTCCAATTATTATTTTATTTATCCTTTGTAACAATACCAAATTATAAAAATCATTACTCATGGTTGCTTCGATTAATCAACAAAACTAGTGGGCCAACATTGAATTGAAATAGAACAGAATAGAAATAAAAGTAGATAAACTATTATTCATGCTTTAAACGTCACTAGCAGGAACCATAATCACCTCTAGGCTCTAGAGTTCTTGGAACCAAACTAAATGTAGCATAAACATCTCAAATTCTAATCAAATACAAAGAGTTATGAGTTTGAGTTAATGAAACACCTGTATTAATAAGGGGGTTCCATTGTAAAGAGTTAAGTAATTTTCCAAAAAAGGCATCTCAGTCTCTGAACTCTGCAGATACTAATGTGCTTATGACAACATCTCAGTATGTTTTGTGTTGATTGATTGAACATACTAATTAAAGTACAAATCACACAAAATATTAAACAGAAAATGTATTGAAGGCAAAGAAAAATAAGCAGCAGCAGCAGGTCCATCAGTGCTTGGCACATCACTTGGTAGTTCTCATTCTCACCTCACAGATGATATCATTATCATATGATATTATCTGTGAGCTTTGATTCAATATAATGATGGTACGTCTCTTAATACATGGTTTTAAGCTCCATGGTGAAGTTTCATGCGCCGCAAAGAAAGATATGCCAACAAACGGTAGCCGAAAACCATGGCTATCAGAGCAGCCACCTCTGTTAAACCATTGTCAATTCTGATCCCATTTATGCTTGGTGTGATGTTTTCATCATATTGCACCTTCAGCAGAAGCTTGTACGTGTGGTAGTTGAATGATATGTAGCGAATCCAAGATATAAATATCGGCACTCTCTGCCAAATTTTTGAAGCACTAGTTAATTACTTCAGATATATACAGAATCTTTGACAGAAATCACAGTAATTATTAGATGAAGTAAAATTGTATGACTCAATAATTTATGAATGTCTAGTATTTTCCAACAAAAAATGGTTAATTAAGTTTACCTTAACAAAAAAACCTCCAGCTAGCATGAAAGTCATGACAGTTACTGAAGCTAAAGTAGTTGCCCTTTTCAAATCCATCAGTGTAGCCCCAATAGCAAGTCCAAGTCCCTGATTCATATTTCACAACAAACCTTAGATCGTTGAAACTATAGGCTATATATTTTGATTTATGTATTTTGTTTTCTTTCTCTAATTGGTTTCTTCTGCAATGATGCATTATATACCTGAGCTGCGACGATGCAGAGAAAAACTGTGAGGATGCTAAGGAAAAAAGGTCCTGCACTGAGTCTCAAGCCAGCCATGAAGTAAACAACAAGGAGGAAAAGCACTGGTAAGACAAGGTCTAGTGGAAGGTCACTTGTAGTTCTTGCCACGAAGTATGCACTTAGCCTGTACATATCTGTTGCTCGTTCCTTAGTCAGCATTGCTCTCTCTTGAGGAAATGTGAATATTGCTGTGAAGACTGGAAAGAATCCCCAAAACACAGCAATAAAGAATAGCAGCCCTGCCTGCAGTCAAGAAATGTCAAGAATCCTAATATCATTTTTATGTTTCTTTTCTTCATTGTTATGTGTAGTATGTATCCTTTGGTAGTGTTCAGTAGTAGAGACGAAAGACACAAAATACAAGTAAATGACAGGGACAAAGACACGAATACAGAGACAGAAGAAGTCCATATTGGAAGAAATTTATGTCTGTATCATGTCTCCGTTGTCTCTATTTTTCAAAAGTACAGAAAATATATTAAATTTGTGTCTCGAAACAGAACAAATTTTCTATATCTATCCTTGTCTCTAAAAGCAAACAATTTTCTATATTTATGTCTCTGCTACCAATCACTACCTTAAAGACTAGGGACTAGGTTGTGGCAGAAGTAGTTTACCTGGTCTTGAAGGCCTTTTGGGTTGTTAGCATCTGATTGCCACCACAGTAATCCTAAGATGACTGCAGTGGAGAGAACTTGTGTGATTCTCAACCAGCTAAAATAGTCATGCTTCCTTTCTTTGAATCCTCTTGAAAACAATATACAGTATTGCTCACACCAACTTGCTCCCCACTGTCTCTTAGGAGAAAGAACCATAGACTTGAGTTCTTCATCAAGAGGGACAGGAACCATGAGCCTTTTCTTTTCTGTTTCAGCAACTTTAGTCTCATATGCCTCCACCAGATACTGAATAAAATCCATGTATACTATAATCAACCAGGATGGAAAAGATTTCTAATCTCAAATTATGGATATCAAAATTGATGATGAAAATAGTTACCTCTTGCACAAGTGCAGGTGATGGTTTCCCATTGCAAGTTTCAGCTTCTGATGAATTCCCAGTTTGTACTTTGTCCTCCAACTCTGATGGAACAGAAACATCATTAATGTTTCCATTGGCAAGGTCAAGTAAAAACTCTGCTGGATTCATGGCAATAAGAGGGGAGCACCCTATGAACTGGAAGTAGGTCATTGCTTCAGATGCCTTTCCAAAGTAAAGCAAGCTTCCTTTTCCTAAAAGGATCAACTTATCAAATTTGTGGAAGAGTCTGCTTGATGGTTGATGGATTGTTGTGACTACAGTTTTACCAGCCTCTGCTATGTGTTGTAGCATCTGAACAATCCTCAAGGCTGTTGTAGAGTCCAAACCAGAAGTAGGTTCATCAAGGAGAAGAAGAGAAGGGTTGAGTATAATCTCACTGCCAATACAAACTCTCTTCCTCTCTCCCCCAGATACTCCTCTAACAAACGAACCTCCTATCATAGTGTCCTGACACCTGTTTTATTTCATATATATATATATACTCACAGGGTGGTCTTTTATAATTAAATTAAATGATATGTAATCTATCATATTCATTCATTAATTGATTAATTAATTTACCTCTCCAAGCCAAGTTCATAGATGACATCTAAAGCTCGTTGTTCCTTCTGCTCTTGGGTTAATGTATTTGGCAATCTTAGGCGGGCTGCGTATGTCAAAGTTTCTTTTACAGTTAGGTGGGGAAACAGAACATCATCTTGTGTCACGAACCCAATCCTGCCATGCACATTTGCTATAAGTACTACCAACATATTTTAACTATCATCTTGTCGGTACATTATTCCTATATATATATATATTATGTTCTTACTTGCTCTTGAGGATCTTGGAATATGGGTGATCATTGTAGGTGATAGATCCACCAACAGAGGGTTGACTTATCCTGCCTCCAAGCAGATTCAAGAGAGATGTCTTTCCACTTCCTGAGGGACCCATCAATGCCAGAACTTCCCCTGGATTCACACAACCTGTGATTCCCCTTAATATATCCTTCTCCTCACTTGTTGTCATGCCTTTCATCACCACCTTGTAAGTCACATCCGTGAACTGCATATACATATATATATATATATATATATTCCACAGTAACAAATTCAACTCATGTTCAGTGAAATCCATAAAAACAGTAGCATAAACTAGAAAATTAAAAGCAAAGTCAATGCAAAATTCTTAATTATTTGCTTTGAAAATTGAGTCAAACTATGTATATATGTATGTATTCATACCCCTCATAATATACTTGATACCCTTGTTTCTCAGCAAAACCATTTGTTATATAGGTAAAGCCTCAATGTGAAATCCAGATTGGGTTCCAAGCCTGAACCTAGGTCTTTCAAGCGTATGAGAAGCAAAAATAAAATTAACATAATGATGATGCCCTGTGTAAATAGATCAGGCAGGCATCAAACAAACAATTAAACTAACGTAACTAACATTGATTATTCATTAATTAATTAATTAATTAATTAATATATGTGCGTGGTTATGTAGTACTGGAAAGAAGGGAGGGGGGTGTATGTAGTCTTGTACATTGGCGTTACATTACATAGAAATGAAACATAACATTATTATGTACAAGACTGAACCTGACCAGACCAGACCCATGAAAAATTGCTAGCTAGCCATTGTATTGTATGTATGTTTCTATTGGTGGCGTCGATCGCTATAAAATCAAGCTTCATCGTTGCCTGCCCAAATACATATACACCAATTAATCAATCTCATCTTTTATTATATTATATCTTTATATTATTCAACCTGCTTTGAACACCGATATAGGTAGGTAGGTAGGTTCAGACAGCGAAATTAATTAATTACTTGATTAATATATATATGCATGGAACATCAATGATTTTAGGTACCTTTAGAAATATTGGCAGAGTAGGTTCTGTTTCAAACTTTGGCTTACGAGTTCCAGCTTCAATATCCTCAGCTGCAATATACATGCATATATATGTAATTACCCTTTTATATATATATATAATATAATTGACCAGAAAGGGATAAAATATGCTTAGCTTCTTCAAATTAAAGAGATCGAAGCACACACACACACATATATATATATATATATATATATATATATATTTCAATTTCATTCAATTAAAGTTGCAAAATAGTCATGAAAGTCAAAGTGAAATAAACATTGATGAAGACACCTGACATAGAAGTCAAGCAAAACAACATAACAGTGCAAAAAAGTCAAGATGAAATTAATAATAATAAATAATGAAGGGTCCTAGAATGAGACAATCTATCTGAGGTTTCCCACAAAGAAGCAAATTAAAGGAAAGGAAAATTAGTTAGTTAGGTTCAATTTATGTTATGTGACAACATGCAGCAAGTCGCAGCCACAGCTAATTATGAGTATTATGAGTATTGCTAAAGACACACACAAAAATCAGTCAAAATAATCAATAAATAGGGATTTGGACCACAGTCATCTAGCCTATTAAAAATAAACTCATGATTAAAAATGTTATTTGGACCATGAAATGTTAAATGAGTTTTATTAACTATTTTGGCTGATTTTTTATTGTGGCTAATTATTCTTATTAAGGACTAATTAAGGACCGTAGTCAACCGCATGGACCATGTCCTTGAGTAACAATTGTGCTAGCTAGCTAGCTACTAGACTACTACTTACCTTTCTTGTTAGAAAAATCAGTAAGATACATTTTATCTAACATATCTTGTCTTATAAATAATTTGTTATTGGTTGAATAAGACATTTTATAGAAGTGATAATAACAAGTGAAGTCATGTATGTATACAGATAAGGAGAGCGTAGAATAATAATGCATCTTATTTTCTTTTTCTCTAGTTCCGGTGGCTACCCAACAATCCATGCATGAAACAATAATTGCGATAGATAGGTAATTAGAAGGACGTCACTGAACTATCAATGTTGATGGCTGTGGGGACCATGGGAATATATATACCAAGTGGCTTGTAAAGGAAAGGGACACTTGCACTACTGTTACTACTACCAGCTGGTAATATAATGAATCAAACACTCTCATTCACTAATTTTTTTGGTGGTCCGCTAATCACGGGTTTCTAGCTACACATTTAGGTTGCTTGCCTTGGACTTGGACGACACTACCATATTTGTTAGTAGCTCATCAAAACCTAACTATTTGATGACCATAATTTTGGAGTTCTGAACACAAAACTAGACACATGCTCCTTAGTTATTCATCTTTCACTAATCACTAGGCTTCAGGCCTAATTAAGAAAAAAATAATTAGAAAGAAAAGAACAATGGTACACCGTACTTGGCGACCAGAGACAAATTAAAGATATAATTTAAGTGTGAAGTTTGTAGGTTACAATATAATTGCATCATATCTACTTTTATTGTATTTGTAATAAATTAGTTTATCTATGTAAATGATGGGAAGTAAATCTCTACCCTTGTTTCTAAAATTATCAATCTAAGAATCATTCCTTTAATTTCCTAGGCCCGGCCAAATTTGCAGTAGTCACGGACATGTACCAAGAGGGACACTGTACTTCACTATATTTTTGTTCTATTACTTGAACACATCTCATTTTAAATAATATAAATACTTAAAATATATAGTTATAATATCTATATTTTTATAATTTAAATATATTTAATTTTATATTTGAATATTTAAAATTCAATTATAAAAATAGATGTTGTATAATTGTTATAATTATTCATGTTATATATTAAATAATTCTGCATATTAAACACGTAAATTTACACCTACAAATTAAAATAAATGAATGAAAATCAAATGATATTTTAAAAAAAAAATAGTATAATTCATATTTTCATACCTAAAAAAATTGACAATATTAGATGTTCATTGATTTTCATTGTTATTTTATATTTTTTAAATTTTATGAAGAAAATATTAAACATAAAGAAAACAGAAAACAAAAATAGAAAATAAAAATAAAAACTAATTATGCCCTTAGTTAATCGTACATTGTTGTTGTTGCATGCTAATTTGAGTAGTGTCCAAAACACTGCTATGAAGTTTACATACATTTGAAAAAACAAAATGTAAATTGAAATACTCAAAGGGCATCGATATTTAATTTCAATGAGTGTCCAAATACGAGTAGTCATTTTTAGAAAGATATAGAGCAATATCCATATCCATATCATCATATCATACAACCTCAAAACATAGTCTATTTTGTGGTTCCCATAAGGACACAGCACAAGGTAATAAGTTCTCTGATCTTGAGCATTTGTAACCATATCAAACACGTGAAATATACAACTTTATAAAGGGTGGTCTCAAACTCTTCACCCACCACTTCATGCCTAACAAGCATACTAATTACTGCTAGTAAGTAAAAGAAACGCAACATCGATAGATCTTGCTACTTATTAAACACAAAACAATAATGCTAAGTGTACAATGAAAAACCAGTTAATACAGCCAATAAGTCTATTTTGACTTTGATTTTGGCCCAAATAATCATTGAGATTATAATGGGCTGAGCAATTATGACTCAAAATCTCATTTATTAGCTGATTTAGCTGGTTTTTATGGTACATTTATCATCACCGGCCACAAAAACCATTAATTAACATGTATATGTATGTATTATGGTTTAACTTGAGCATTTCGAAGAAGATAATTTATGAAATAATATATTTGACCCTTGATAATCAGATAATTAATTAGTTGTTCGATCATTATTATTCCCGGCCAAATGTGCACCTTCAAAGAAAAAGTAAAATAAAAAAAGTATTCCTGTTGTAATAAAAAAGAACATATATATTAACTATAGGATTATTTATTTAATTATATGTTTGTACCCATTATCTTAATAAACTCATGGGGCAGAAATGATTCAGAAGACACAAATTTAGATTTATTTGGGGAAGACATGAAAAGTTAATTATAATGGTGGAAGTGAAAATAAAGTATAGATAGAGGAAATAAATAAGAAAGAAAGGGAACTTACGGATATGATCGGCGAAGGGGTTGTAATCAGCGATGATTTCATCATGATGATCAGGGGGAAGAGTGAAGCCAGTGAATGAGAAAGAGAGGCCGAAGCTGGCACTTGAGGCTCTGCTCAGTGCCGCACCGCTGCTAACCTCATCAACCACCTCTACCTTCAACTGTGCGCTCCTCGACTTCCTTATACTACTGCTCTTCCCCGGCGACGCCCTCCGGCTCGATTTCCGAGACACGTTCCCTCCCCCCGCCGGTGATTCATTTGACGCCGGCGACCATGATGACTTATTATTACTGTTCACCGCTCCCACCACCAATTCCACTAGCTGATCCGATTTCGTCCTGCCTATTCCTCCTCCTGATGATGATGAATTTCCGTTCTCCATCCTCACTACCACGCACCCTGTGTATGTTATGTACATATATGGAAATTATCATTACAATAAATTAAATAGGATATCATAAATATTTAATAATTTGAATTTTCTTTACTCATATATATAATTCAAACAATTAAACAAAGAATTACCATAATCATATACAACAATATATAGTTATGTATGCAATTAAGTGGACAAGAAGCAAGAAGGAAGATCATTGGATTTAATTATCTTACCGTTTTCCTTCAAATTAAAGGAATGACACGGCAACCCGAAACTAACAGACTCTGAAGACAATAATATTATTGTTTAAGAAGAAATTAAAATGGAATACCTCTGATCTAACTATGTATATATATATAGCCCACCAGCATTAATATTCTTTGCGGAGGACTCCCTCTTTATAATGGCGAGTTAGTTAAGAGGGCGTGTGCAAAGTTACCAAATGACCCTCATCTAATATATACCAAATATCATCCTGTATGCTCATATAATTAAACACAAATGCTTGGAGCACAATAAAAAATTAGCCAACACAGCCAACAAAGTCCATCTAATACTTTATTGTCCAAATAACACTTTTAATCATAAGTATATTCTTAATGGGCTGGATGATTGTGATCCAAATTCCTATTTATTGGCTGTTTTGGCTGATTTTTTGTTATACCTCTGGCCATGCTCATAATTAATTGCATGTGGCACCAATTGAAGATTATAGCATGTGTATTACACGCATCGGGCCACCTTTGACCGTACACCTCTGTAGGACATACATCTGGATTATTTTCTTATTTTCCATCTAATTAATTAATTCCCATAGTTTTGGAGACCCAGTGTACCTATCAACTGCTATAATAATAATATTAATGATTTAGAGGTGTTCTAATATATATATTATTGTTTATTCTATTTTATTTATTAATTAACATGTTGATTTTATGATATATTGCTGCCTCTTACATGTTTTAATTTATATATGTAATACTAGTTTACTTTTCAATAAGTGTTTGTTTATAAATTCAGAGAAATGTTTTATATACACTACAAAGTCATTATATATAATAATTCAACTTTTTAAAATTATTAATTTAACTTTTAATATTATACATTAATTCAATATTTTTAAAGGTTAAATTAATAATTTTAATTAAAAGCTTTGATTATTATATATGATGATCGATTGTGATTTATTTTGTTATATGCACGTATCATTACTCTAAATTTTATTATTGTTAGGTTGTTGATTAAGAATTTTTTAGTACATTAATTATAAATTTTAAAAAAATATTATTGACGTCACAAGACGCGTAGGAAGGAGAAAACTTGCTTTTGATATTAATGAAGGTTTTTAATCATATATGGGGGGTGGGTTTCGTGGCGGCTAATCAAGGAGCAGTAATAAGGACAATATAAATTAAAGGCCATGCAGTTTAAATTAAGTTCTGTGTTGGGTTTGAGGGGCCTCCATGTGTCTGTGTGTGTAGGGTTTGAGGTCTTGCTTGCATCACCCACAAGTTACCTGCACAAGAGGGAACTTAAGCTTTTGGATTCTTGCATACCAAAAAGGTGTACGTTATCTTTTCTGTTTTCTCTAATTAGAGGAGAGAGCACATATCCCTCGTGCTTTCTCTATATCTCTTTATCAAAATATTTGTCTAAGTGATTTTAAGTATTAACTACATGTAAAAGAATAAGAAAATAGTTATATTAAAAGACTTATATAAAATCTAAATTTAACGCTGCATACATTTAATTATTTATCTATATCATAGATGTTTAAATTTAATTCATTATTCGAATGTTACTAGCTGGTGCCATGTATTTGTGGACGAAAAGCATTAATGCACGACATTGTCAAGTGTATGTGATGACTAGTTGTGGTCATATACTTAATTGTCGTTCTTTCTCGTTCTTTTGCTCACCATGTAAGTTCAATTCACTTGTGATAGTGCTAGCTTGCTTCGCGAGATTTCTCGGAGTCTATAACTTCAAATTGAGATGTATCATTGCTATATCCATGTACATATCATAAATTTGAAAATCGTGGTTATGTTTGTATATATATTGGAGGAATTTAAATCATGTAGTTAAAATTAGGTACCAATGCCTCGAGTATATTATATCACAGGAACATTACATGTAGAATTATGAATATATGTGTTTTAATTAAGGATAGGAACTTATTGTGATTTAGTACTCTTTATGCTAATAAACCATGAAATGAAGCGTACACATACACTAAGCATTAGCCAAAATGTATTATATCTGATCTTTTGTATTTTTGTTTAGCCTAGCTAAGGGGTAAGGATTTGTTGGGTTGCATTTAATTAACTTTCACGCACGCGGTGAGTTTCCATCGTTCCTGTATCGTTTAGGAATTTGGCGAATATATAGCTAGCTAGCTAGAACACGGATTCCTCCCTTAGGAGTAGTACAAATATTTTGTACTAGTACTACATGCACAAAAATGGTCCTTCTCATCATATATATGCTATGCAGCAGTAATAGTTTTGACAATAACGTAGAGATTCAATTAGTGGGTGAGGATGCGTGCTTAATTTCCAATTGTGCTTAAGAAGTGTATGTGTGATAATGGACCACAAAAACAAAAAAGGACAAGTTTGGCGCGGGATGGATGAAAAGGAGTTAGCTAGCTAGCTAATAGCTATATATATATATATATATATATATATATATATATATATAATGGATACTTGATGGATAAAAATATGATGTACGTCTATCATTTCTCATATACATGTCTGTCTTGGCCTTTTTCTGGTGGCTGCTTGGGGTATGTTTGGATCCGCGTTTCGGATACCAAACTTCCGTTCAATCATATTGAACGTTGAGCCATTTTGTTTGTCTAATAATTTTGGAGATCAAAGTAACTTGATTTTGCTAGCTACCCTCCGTTCACTTCAAAGTGAAAATTTTCTGCCTTCACGTTGAAAATGAGAATGTATTTGAAAGGGTACCAATAAAAATCAAATTTGTCTATTTATTATTTACAGTAATCTATTTCCTTTTTTAATTTATTTTTATAAACTGTTTTTTCTTTTAGACACACTACTAGAAAAATGAGCATTTTTAATAAAAATGTGTTAATAAAAATATTATCAATAAAAGTAATATATATTGACGTAGCCGTCGAAAATACTTAAAAACTAGTTTATGAGTATTTTTCATGGACATTAATTGTCAAATAATAGTTTATGACTATTTCCAACGGTCAAGAAATGTCAATATATCTATTTTTTAATAATACTTTTATCAATACTTTTCAACAATTATATATTGAAAATAATCATTATTATTGTAGTGACATTTTTTCAAGATTTACTCTTATTCACCTTTCAAAGTTTATTTATATAGTAAAATAATATATTTGTATAATTTTAATAACAAAAATTAATATAATTTATTTTATTTTTACATATAAAAAATAAAAATTATTGTTGTTTATAATAATATAAATACAATTTTATTCATAAGAATATGATAAATAAATATTAAAAGTATAATATCAAATTCATATCATTTTAATAATACTTATATTTTAATTATTTCTCATATACTCTCTTTAGTAATTTCACAATAAAAAGTGCTTCTAAATTATGTTATCCAAACAATATTCATTTTATCAAACTCACTTTTAAACAAAATTTTTCAAACATAAATTACATTAGTATCAACCCACTTTTATCGAAAATCAATTCTACAAAATCAAGTTCACTAAATTCTAGTTCACTTGGTCGTGCTCTTCCCACGACAACTCGCCACGTCTGAATCCAACTGTCCATTTCCTTCCAAAATATTATATTATTATTATTATTGCACCCATTCCACTATGGTAGACTCTATACCCATGTAGTCCCACAGTACACTGTTCCACTTGACAAAATCTTGTATGTGATCACATGCACCCTGCTTTTTATCTTCTCTTCCAATTGCATATCTTCTTTTTTTTCTTTTCTTTTTTTTAATGAAGAAAAATACTCAAGCTGGGCAGTTCAGATTTTCAACGTTTCGTTCAATCATATAATGCTCGCGTGCTGAATAATTATTAGGAATTATGACGAAATTATCAACCCTTCAAATATTTGGAATGAGAACATTAATTAAGGCAACCAAATATGTTATTTTTGCCCTTTGTTTTAATTAATCAATAAATTACAACAATTGTAAATAAATATCAATGAGCATGATTAATACAAAAAGTATTACTGTGTCTTTATCCGTTCATACTTTCATTGTTTGGTTCAACATTTAATTTGTCATTTACCAAAGACATAATAACATTAATGATATATATATATATAGATGAATTAAAAGGAAGATAACACAAAATATATCACCTCACTGTGTAAACAGTTGATAAACAATTTGAAGGAAAGGGGCGGTGCCCTATGTGGGAGGGAAACTCACGTGACAAGGACGTGATGGTGACAGACACAGTGTGTGCGTCAATAAGGTCCACTCACTCTGTGGATTTAATTCCTTAAGCGCCAATCTTTTATTTTATGGTGAGCGCTGGGCCTCCATCTCTCGCCACGTGTGCGGCCCACAATTCACCTTAGACCTACCACCCAACATACCATGACACGTGGCGGATGTGTGGCTGCAATTTCTTCATTTTCTCCACGTGGACCACTTGCTATCACGTTTTTGATCTCTCGTTTTGCCTTTACGACATTTCTTTATTATCTTTTAGGTTAGCCACCCGTAAGAATACAAAGAGAATATACTAAACTTAATATAATTACTTAATTAATTCATCTATCCCTTCTTGTTGTGATGACAACTGTTGTACGAATTAAGGAACAAGCAAAAAGGAATATACTGCAGAATAATTTGTGGTAAATAATATTAAACATGAGGTGCATGTGTAATTGGGTGTTATGTGTCTAAAGTAAATTGAGCTGTTAAGTTGGCTAGGGCATCATGTGGACTGAAAATATTTTATTGGGCAATATAATCGACTTCAACATTAAGTTTAGAGAAATATTAAATATACAATAAAAAGTTAGTTAACACTCGATCGGAACAATGTTAATTATATAATAAAAAAAATTAGTAGGTGCATCGAGAACAAAAGATTTTTTTTACTCTGCACTATTATTCATTGCATGACACATCAACTATTCTATCCTCTTATTTGAAACTTAACTTCTTCCATTCCCATTATAATTAACATCCATTTCTAATAGCTAGGCTGAATCTCTAGTAGTGACAATAAATGTCGGATAATGTTGGATAATTTATGTATAGCACTTAGTCAGAACAATACAAAAGTTTGAATAGAGAAAAGTATAGTTCATATTAAATTTAACCATGATTAACTTTTAGTTGTATAATTACTTGATATTTATTTGGGCACTTCCAATAATTAGATATAGTACCCGTACATACATTATGTGACACTTTCTGATTGGGGATAATAAATGATGACTAGGCGTTGACAGATGATACAACCAATCAAAAGGTGTCACATAATAATATGTATGTGTACTATCTAATTATTGAAAGTATCAAAGCAAACACCTAATTACTTTCCCTTTAATATCTTGAGCTCGATGAGAAACATCATCGGCTCAATTATTATTTATCAACTACAGTACTGATTAATTAATAATGCATGTACTAATTGAAATATGTATTGTCTCTCCTAATTATTATAAAGTCTTTTTCATACACACAGTAAAGCTAGCTTGAATCAATGTCAATTGTTGTATGTAATTTATTTGTACGATTTTTCTTTTTATATTTCTTTTGATTATTATTAATTAGCAATTAATTATTAAATATAAGATAAAGTTGGAAAGAAGACCATAGGTTGAATTAGCTCAAAGTACTGCACAACAATGCAAACGTACGTACGTAAGAGGGAGATATCAACGATGGAGTACGGTGCATATATATACGCTACATGGTGGGTTATCATAAATACAATAATGACTTGTCATAACACAAAAAAACAGCAGAAAGCCACAAAAAGCTATGATGTGCCATGTGCCTATCCTGAAAAGAGAGAAATTTTAAATAATATTTATCGTATAATAGAAATATGTCTAATTAATATCCAATATGTGTTATATATAAAACATAATGCGTGCTATACTTACCTGTGTTATATATATAACACACATTACATCTTATATATAATACATATTGGATATTAATCAGACATATTTCTGTTATATATAATACATATTGGATATTAATCAGACATAAGTTGTATAAATATTATTGGAGAAATATATACTTGAGGAGCCATCAAGCAAAAGCCACCTCAATCACCCAGCCTGTTCCAATTCATACACACTCACACACAAAGCTACAAATTGCTGATATGATGCGCCAAAGAAAATAATGCACTTTGGATATTATAACTCCTTAATTTTTTAGTCAAACTTTCCACGGTAATTTTAAATCAAAGCTAAATATTACATCTTTCCTTTAAATTTATTACTTTATTTCAAAGTAAATTATTATGAGAACATAACTAACATACATTTTACATTCAAAATCATTTGATAAAGTTATGGGCCTTTATATGTATGATACAACTACTTATTACGTCCGTATTCAAGTTTGTCCAACATAGGCATTTTATACAACATAAATATTCATTAAGTAACTTAAACAATTGACATTTCATACATACATAGCATAGATTCACAAGGGCAAGCCACGTAACAATAATAGTAAGATGAAGAAATCATTTGAATATGAAAAAAATGAATAAGGAAAATATTAATTATGACGTGTAAATATTTTCTAATATAGAATTATCACGTATACTAATCTTAAATTAAATTCAAATAAAAATAATAATAATCAATTTTTTTTTCTTGGTAATGATAATAATAATCAATTGATGTAAGTGTCTTGATCTAAGATTTTCACAAACAAGAGGAAATAAAAACCTTGGCCCCCGCCAGCTGACCATTGAGGAAAACAAAAAACTAATCCAAAAATCCAGTGGCCCAAATCCAAGCCGGGCCGGGCCGGGCCTATTCAAATTCGAAAGCAGAAAAAGCCTAAACGGTCAGTAACGGCGTGGCTTAACGGCGTCATAAACAGGAGGGAACTCGAATTTTCGTTTTAAAATGTAAGCGCACATCTATTTACCGCAAAAATTTTCCATTTGGCCCCGATTTCATTTCGCGGCCCACACAGACGCACTCGCTCGCTCTCTCCGCTCTGCTCGGAACCGATACGACACCGCGCACCATACTCAATCTCATCGTTTGGACACTTTGGATTCCTTCTCCGATAATCTCTGATTGTCTCAACTGAGGTGGAAAAAAAAAACAGATTCACCTTTTTTTTTTTTACTTTTTTCATTTCCGTTCCTTATTTTTCCTTCATGCTCCCGATTCTCGATTGTTCTATCCAGAATCGAGTCTAGGCCATCAATCTCAATTTTCATTGAGCTTATATTGATAAATTTGCGCATTTCTTGATGCTTGATATTTGCGTGTTATTTGATTGTGCTAGTTCTGATTTTCTTGATTTTACTTCAGATTCTTGCTCGTTTATTAGTCTCAGCCATGATGAAGTAGTTGCGGTTGCGGTTTCGTTTTCGGTGGTGGTGCTAGGAAATAAGGCATGGCTAAAGTGGCTACGCCGAGTTCTGTGCCTCCTAGCTCTCATAGAATCTGTTCAGTGCCTTCAAACGGTGGATCGATGTTTAAAAGAAAGACGCCGTCAGAACTTAGGGTAAGTTTGCGTAGCTCCTCCTCACCTTACTTTTTATGCACATGCACCTCGATTCTGGTCTTCGATTCTAGCGTTCTATCTACAGTTATCCATATTTTAGGAATCGTTGAAAGGAATGTGATGCAAACTATTTGCTGTTTTAGTAAGGTTTATCTGTCACCATTTTTTTTTTGGTGTAGTATCTGAGCTTATTGCTTTGCTAGGTTTATTCTCACTAGTGTGTTTCAACAACCAGGGTGATGCCTAGATGATTCACAGTTGCACTATTACTTCTCATTTCTCATAGTTTTTTCTAATTAAGATTGAAATTTAGTTTGTATCTTAATGCTCTACCTGTTAGAGTGAGTTGATTGCTGAGCTCACTGATGTCAGCTTCAGTTTGTTAAGGCAGTTATTAGGAGTTAGTTAGTTCTCAGCTAACATATTACAGTGATAGCTAAAACTATTTTTGCAACACTTGATCCTTTCATATTTTCAGTTATGGAATATTCAGTTCAGAAAATTCTCCCTAGCTCTCTCTTTCTCACTCATTTTTTCTCTGACTCCTCTTGCTTCTTCTGGTACTCTTCCACTGCCCATCCACATGTAGTCCTTGCAAAGTTTCAATTTAAGTTTCCAAGAACATTTTCTTTCCTTACTGATTATTAGAATTGAGTTGTGGACTTGTGATAAATGCTAAATTCCTCATATGTATACACACTTGGCAGGGTGAGCAGTTGAAAAGGGCAAATGTTGTGGACCTTACTGATGAATCTCCGCACCCGATAGGTGGTTTGACAAAGTAAGCTTCTCCTGCTTCTCTTTAGCTCTTTTATCTCATAAATGACTAAGAGTTTCATTGTTTATGTTTGCAATTTGCAGAACCACTGAGGTGGATAATGGGCTTAAAAAACCTGGGTTGTCAAGGGCACCAAGATACACAGACACTCGTGTTGATGAACTGTTTCCTGCCAAAAAGTCCAGGTTTAGAATTGTATCTGGAAAGGAAAATGCAAAGGTTTGTGCAACTTTTGTTTTATTAAATTATTAATTCCTGGTTGTTGATGTTGAGATTGAACAAAGTAAACAAAGCATCCTTGTTATTATGTTCAGGAAAATCCATCTTTGGAACAAACTGGTAACATGAAGAATATTCCAGTTTTTTCTACATTGAAGGCTAATAGACAAGAAGGAATTTCATGGTTTGCCCTATAGTTTAAGCTTTTTCTTGATGTCAAAGTTAAACTTTTCCCCTTTTCATTCTATTTATGATTGTTGTCAGCTTGGAGAATTCTGTTGCTTCAAGAGATGTTAGCAAAGACGGTCAAGCTTCTCAAACAAATGAAAAGTATAGTGAAGGGAAGTTTCTTAGTGTTGCTCAGCTTTCATCAGCTGCTGACAGATCTTCTGGCTCTGCAGCAGCTATTGACTTGGTATAATAATGGCAGAGGCAGGACTTTTTTTGTTTGTTAACTAATATTTTTTATTATGTAGGTTGTATCATAACTTGGACATTACTTTTATTTTAATTTTTTACAGGGCAAAGCATTAAGAGGACTAGCTGCCGTTGAATCACGTGTTGATGATGGTTTAGCTGCTGATTCATCTGAAAGATGCGGGGATTTGACATCAAACTTCGTTGGAAATTTCATCTCGGAATGTCAAGTACCTGGCCAGAAGGCTCCTTTGGATCTTACTCTAAAAACCAGTATGCGTGTAGTATCTTCCTCTTCGGTGAATTGGTAAGTGCTTTAGGATTCACTAGAGTGAAAAAGCTTTTGCACTGAGATTCATAGTGTCAATATTAAAAGGATGTGGTACTTCCAGGTATCCTCAATGCCTCTATACTTTAGAACATAACTTTATGCTTAAAGGGGATATTACGTCTGTTGAGGTTCTTACCAGATGTTGTGCCAAGTCGAATGGATTCCCTTGTCAATATAGATTCTAGTGGCAGCTAAAGTTTGGTGAAAACATGAGATTTAGGTTGTGAACTGCTATTGATATTGCTTATGTTACACTTGTTTTTTTGTTTGGCGGATACAAGTGCTGTGCTATGTGATGTGAGTCCATTTTCATGTTATTCCAGAAATCAAGGAAATAGTTAACATTTGATGTAATAAGAATAGTGGTCATGGGCGTACGGTGCACCGAGAAAAAAGAAAGGAATAGCGGTGATGTGTATTAATCACGCATATTGTATATTATATATATAGACAAATATTTTCATTTTTCTGTCAGAAAAATCTGTTTAGTCCACTATGGGATTGAGTACTATGGGCGTCCTTTGTTGTCTTTCTCTAAGCTACTTTGATTTCCAAATTTCAGGATACATAGGTCAGTTGTGTGTGGTACGATGCCTACCTTCCAACATTGTCCCTCCGGAAATCAAAATATTAGAGGTTCTCAGAGCTTTAAAGTTTTGCATTCCTGGATGTATCCTCAATCCGTTCTTCCAACTTCTCTCATATCAGCCTTGAGCTCATCAACAGCTGACGGAGGTAGTCAAGCAGCTATTTCATCTTAACCTCATTTCCTGTCTCTTCTATCCCCTTCCTCTTTCTATTTCCTTATTTTCCGTTTCCCCCTTTTATGTAATAGAACCAGAGTTTTTAAGGAAACGACAAGTAGATTGGGAAGAGTCCTTCCGGGATCTCTATTACATGCTTCGAAAGAACATTTGTGGCCTTTTTTACGGTAACTATACATAACTCCCATGTTTTCTTTCGTCCGCTGAAGGTCTTATAGAAATATGTTTTTTAGTTATATTGTTCCTATTTTGTTGCCGTTTTTGTTCTTCTGGATTCTCATCAATCGTCTGTTTCCGGGCTAGGGAATATGTAGTATATATAATGATTCTGCATTATGATAAAAAAATATTCTCAGTTTCGTTTATTAAAAAAATAATCTGTTTCTTTTAATGTTCTAGCTGCTTCCTATGGTATAACTAGTGCATAGACTTAATTTTGCCACTCTTTGAACCTTCTGGTTTCATTGTGCATTTTTCATGTTTTTTCTATAAGAACCTTCGCGTTTATTTATATTTATATAGGAATATTGGAAGAAACTTTGTATTGATTTTGTTTTCCCTTCCCCCTTCTAGTTTGCACTTCCCAGTTTGTGGTGATGTTCACTGGTGGAGACGGTTCTGGTAGATCCAAATGCTCGTGCAATGCTTATATTTCTCAGTCAACCAGAGGTTTGAGATCATTGTTGAAAGAGCATGTAAGTTGTGTGTATATAGATGATGATGACCAGTAGGTTTATGGTTTTTATTAATTATTTTTTATTTTTATTACTATCATAGTAGTGTCACACTCTCATCCCGTCCGAGGATAATTCAAATTGAGTGTTTGATTTTCGAATTGTTCATGGCAAGAAGTATAACGAGGATTATGCCATTTTGGTTTTAATTTTTGACTTTAGCCTCGTATCTGTTTAACTTCACAAAGTTAAAATGCATTCCAGTTTGTTCCTCTCAATTGATTAGCCTGTTTCTTTAGTATCGGGCCTAAACTATATGGGTCTATAGCGTGAATATTTTTCTTCCATTTTCTGGAATTATTACTCTGGAATATTCACAGGTGATGATGACCTCTGTGGCTCTCTACTTATTTATGGCTGTCTAACTTTTTGACTAGGATGTTGGTTTCTCTATGCCTCTCTGCCAATCGAAAGTGGAACAAGTCACTGCTGAGGATCTGGTTGAGCTCTCAGAGATAGAGAAGCAAAACCTGGGGCAGGTTTGTATCCGTATATTATGCTATTGTATAGTATTTCTTTCTATCGAAGACCTTGGATAATTTACTGACATAGTCGGTGCTTATCTCTTTCGGATGATATTATTGTTGATGAATTTATACTGAGTAATGAATAATGATGCCACATGTATCTACTGGCTCTCAATTGGTATTATGTGAGCTATTTTGCCGCATGTTTTTACTATTTTTTCTATTATGCTGCATGTACCAAAAGTTCCATACGCATATCTAACTATCTAAATTAAACTCAATTTTTAAATGCGTATATATATATATATATAATATAATTAAAGTAAGCTGATAATTTTTAAAAAAATGAAAAGCAAATGCTTTTCATAAATAAAAAAGAATAACTTCAATAAAAGTTTTTTAAAAAACTATACCTTAAAACTTATTTTTTTAGTTTAGAAGTTAAAACAAATACACTTTTAATGTATCACGATTTCTTTGACAAAAGTTTCTGGAGATATTCTTATCTGTGTATCTTGCGTCTCTCATCGAGTGTTCATATCTTTATCTATCAAGTGACTCCAACATCCTAGTATCGCATGTATGTTTAATGATTTTTGTTTTTCCGTTACTGATTGGCGTTTCTTACTTGAAATAATGCAGACTCGACGACTATGGTCATCGTTCTCTGATGTCGATAACAGCCCAGAATCTTTGTTGGTTTTCAGTGGCAACAACAATGTACATAGTCTATATGACTTTTTACTAAACTACAGGTCACTAATTAATGTTTTACTTTATAGCTTTCTTTCTATTTCCTTGGGATTGTCATATTTTATTATTCTTTTGTTTGTTGCTGACCTTTATTGTCTGCATTCTTAGACCTCTCTTGACCTCACTCTCTGCAATGGACGTACCTGTCTTGTGCTCCCCTGTGCCGTTTCAAAATTCTGCTGTTTCCTCGCCCCAAGTATGTCATAACTCAAAATTCTGCACTTTGTCTTCGCTGAAATTTCAGTAAATTAATCACACATGCAATTTGCACTTCCACGAGTTTGTTATCATTAAGTATCAGATATTGTTCTTTTGTTAACTGTATAACACGTATTGGAATATATACACTTCTCTTCTGCAGATTAAATGCATGGAGATGAGAAGAGCTGAGCATATTGCTGCTTCTTACGGATCTATTTGGAAGAATGATGATGGTGGATCTGGACAAGGATCAGCAGATGGCCTTTGTTGTAGCATTGAAATTAAGGATACATTTCTCCCACCATGGATTATTAGTGGTATATGTGCACTGATGAGTTCTGAAGGAAGAAGCTTTGAGGCAAGGTAGTATTGGGTACCCTTTACTTTCTAATATACGCATTACCTAATTTACACTAGTTGCATCATATATTGTTATTTGAAACAGAATGATGTATGGTTTCTATCTTGTGACGTACAGTTTTGTGATGGAACCTAGCTCAATTGGCTTGAATGTTGCTTTAAAAGCATTTGGTGACAAGTTGGAATCTAAAGCTGATGGTAGCGGAAACATGAAAGACTGTTCATTTGGCATTCCAGAAGCCGTAGTCACCTCTTGCCTGTCGTCAGGTTCACTAAAAGGCTTGAAGTACTGTGATGGTTCTTATACAGCTTCGTTATCCCCTGTATAATCATCATCATCATAAAAAATAAGTAACTTATTTTCATCATATTGAAGGCTAATTTATTTCATTGCTTATCCTTCTCTCGACCTCCAGAAATTGAGAAACAGTGGAATTTTTGTATTTCTCAGTCTGTCTGGAGGAACATGATCGCAACCAGCAGGAATTGTAATATCAATGCCTTTTATGAATTCTATCAGTTGATGTATTTCGATTCACTCGGAGCAGAGATGAATCAATTATGAATATTTGTATGTTTTCATTCATAGGCACTTGGACATGTATTTGCCTTTGGAATTGGATAATCAGATTTGCTCTGAAAAATACTTTATCTTACTTTGTTCGGGAAAAATAAAAAATTCAAATTTAATAGAAACATAATTGCTGATAGTAACTAATTTGTTTATAAATAAGAATCTTTAATGCTGGAACACTGAACATGAAGGGTATGGTATCTCCATTTTGTCATGCATCTCCAAATAATAAACCAGCATGAGCTTTTTTGTATTGGGAGTGTTGTTGGTACATATAAAAGTATCCTCCATCAACATGTGCATCAAAGTTGCTAACAATTCAAAGAGATGGAAAATTGGTGAAGGGTACTATTATTCGTACTTTTAGCATTTTCCTTTTTGTATATATGAAAAGTTATACATAGCCCTTTTACCAGTAATCCATACAAGAACACGTCCCTTCTTTAAAATGATGAAATCGGTTTCTATCTCTCACAATCAATTCTACTTTGAAAACCTTGGAAATCAGCTTTGTAGCTGTGTGACAATCTTCGCATACACGCAGGTTTTTGACAATCCGAATTGGTGTAGGAGCTCGAATCTTCATAAGTCCATATGCAATGGCCAGCTTCTCGCTATGCCTGTTAAGTGCATCTTCCTTTTCCTCTTCATCTATGTCAAACAATGCTTCATCAGTATTTCCAATGTACCCTGCTAACCTTATTTTCTGCAGTATCTCTTCCCACATTCTTTCTATTTCCTCTATTTCAGGGTGTGATTTATCTCCAATTGTAAATTCATGAACTTTTCCATCTATCTCAATGAGGCTAAATCCAGGTGGTTTTCTTACTCCTTTTTCCTTCATCATTTGTCTCAGGACAGTAACATCTTTCCACTTGTTTGTGCGAGCATATATGTTTGAAAGCAGCACATAATAGCCACTGTGTTCTGGTTGCATCTGGATCAAAATTTTTCCCACCCTTTCGCCAACCTCTGCATTTCTGTGAATCCGGCAAGCTCCTAGCAACGCACCCCATATAGGTGCATTCGGCTTCACAGGCATTTCATGAACAAATTTCTCTGCCTCTGCCAGCTTCCCTGCTCGGCCGAGTAGGTCAACCATACATCCATAATGCTCCAATCTTGGCTCCACCCCATGATCCCTTTTCATGCTTTCGAATATTTCCAAACCTCTATCTACCAGCCCTCCATGGCTGCAAGCTGTCAACACTGCAGTAAATGTAATGTCTCTAGGAACTATCCCTAGTTTCACCATTTCTGAGAAATACCAAAGCGATTTCTCTGCATAACCATGCATGGCTAGTCCAGCAATCAAAGCTGTCCAACAAAGTGCATCCTTTTGAGCCAACTTCTCAAAAACCTGAATAGCTTTCTCAACATTCCCACATCTTGCATACATGTCAACAACAGCTGTCCCAAGAATCAGATTCAAACTCAATCCATTCCTCACCACATACTGATGAGCTTCCTCCCCCATTGCAAGAGCCCCTAAATGAGCACAAGCAGACATCACTCCCACCATCACAGCCTCATCAGCCACCACCCCTTCATCCCTCATAACCTGAAACAGCTCTACAGCCTCATCAAACCTATTGTTCCGGGAATACCCGCTGATCATAGTGCTCCAAGTCACCAAATTTCTCTCTGGCATCCTATCAAACAGTTCACGTGCAGACTCAACATCCCCACATTTATGGTACCCAGCGATCATGGAAGTCCATGACACCACATCAAACCCATATATCCCTTCAAAAACGGATCTTGCAGCCTTTAAATCTCCAACAGTGGCATACATATGAACAAGTGAGTTCTGTGCATAGCAATCACCCCCAAAACCATGCTTTATGATTTGACAATGTGCTTGTGTGCCCATTACTGCATTCTCAAGCTGAGCACAAGCCTTAACCAAAAAAGGGTAAGTGATGTTATCAGGAAATAGTCCAATACGCTGCGATTTGATGTAATAGCGAAAGGAATCCGCAGGGTTTTCGCTTGACGAGCAACCTCGGATGAAGGCGTTGAAGATGAAGAGGTTGGGGTTATGGATTTGGGAGAAGACCCTTACGGCATAATGAAGAAGATTCTTTGAGTCGATGCAGAGAGCAATGAGGCGACTTGCCACGAAGACATCGAAGAAGAGGTGGGTTCGTAGCATGTGGGCATGGATGATCTTGAGGTCCCTGAGATTGGAGCACGATTCCAATAGCACTAGCTTGGGACTCTTCAGCCTCAGCGTTTGAAGAACGCTGTTGCTGCTGATATTGGCAACACCACTGCTGGTCATTTTCCCACTTTCGCAACTTCATGATTGAACTATATTGCAACCATTCATAAGTACTGATTTTGTATCAGGAGCATGAAAAGGTCATCAGGACTAGGGAGTTTCTTTATATATAAAGCTATGATTTTTGCTGGGAGAATTCGTGGACTTTTAACTGCAATAATGGAGTTGCACTTTGGATCAATTAAAAACTCATTTTGATAAAATTTCTGGATCAAATTTTAGAGTCCATAATTCATTAGGGCCGTTATGTATTTGGAATTGGAAATAGTGCTTGGTTTAATGGTCGAATAGTGTTTTGCTCTCCATAGTATTTCATGGTACATCCCCCTATTAAGCATGTATCTGCAGTGAAAAAGGAAAACAAAAACATGCTTTTCCAGTTTTGATAATCAAAATTAGTACAACAGGTAGCCAAAAATGAAAGGTTGCCATGACAATGTAGCACCTAAAATAATCTAAGGAGCATAATCAATGGAAGACTAATCATATGTCAAAATTGATTCATATAATCTATCTCAAATGTGGATCAGCAGTGTCAGTTATAAGGTGTGTATGTATTCTCTCTAGAATGAGAACTTGAAAGCTCCTGCATTGGAATCTGTGACAGAATCCCAGAAGGAAGGCTTCTTCTGTTGCATCTTTTTCTCTGCTTCTTTTTGGGTCAGTTCATCAATTTCTCCAGGAAGAGAAGCCTCAATAGCATTCTTAAACTTATCATATAGGTTCACTCGATCCCTTGTTCCGGACACTAGTGTGCTAGCATTTGGCCTTTTGAGAAAATCCAACACATTTATCAGATTTCTCCTGCAACAAAATGACCACCAACAATTGAGATTAGATTTTCGAATGCACCCGCAAAATACATAGTCAAATCCAAATTTGAAATACTACAAATTCAACCATACAAGTAATTTTGTAATGATATAGCAAGTTCATTTCATGAATTTTGATAATTATGCAGGTTATTAAGCTAACTACAAGCATAATATTGTTAACAAGACATGCAGTATGACCATTTTACTGAACCTTCATAAATCCAATATTCTAAAGTGCTAGAGTCTGAGATGCCATCATGCCAATGAATGCTTGAACATCAACAAAAAATATTCTGATAAAATGTTTCAAATGAGAATGAGATGCTGCTATTCCATCAAATTATCTGCTAATCTCAATATTCTAATCTCAGGTTTTGGTATCACATAACATCTAATGAATTAAACTAAAATTTCGTTACTTGATTGCTTAGTAATTTGTATAAAAAAAACTGAGTAGTGAATTCAACAGATCATTCAAAATACAAACATGAATCAAGCTAGAACTACCAAGGAAAACAGAAAAGAAGGAAACTAGAACAAACTTTTGAAAGACCACGGTCCACAAAATAGAACTCATCACTACCAAAAACTATCACCAGTAAATTTAGAAAGAGAGTCAAATGAAGTTTCCCATAGTGGCTTTTAGGCTCATGTTTAAAAAAATTACAGATTACATTTCATTTTAATAGTTTGAAAGCCAAAAAATAGAAGATCACACGCTTAGCGTTCTACTTATCACACTTCTGAAACCTACAAAAAGTAATAAAGAATCTTACCTACTAACATAGTTCTGAGTTATGGCTATAGACTCCTCCATGTTGATCACCAGATGCCACCATCCATTAGGCACAAAGATAACTTCCCCAGCTTTACATACACACTCAATAGGCTTCTTTTTCCAATTCTTTGTTGCACCATAAAAGTTCATGAACCACTCCATTATCGAAACTGGTGAAGCCACCTCTGCACCATCAGGACTAGGATGGACTCCAGGTGGAATCACATCAGGAGGAAACAATATCCATTTCTTGGACCCCTTAATCACTGCATTCCAAGCTGAAGTTGAATTCGGATCAACATGGAAAGATGATCCGGATCCGGCCGGACCAATAATAATCCACCTGTAATCAGGTCTCTCATTTCCCAAAACATTAAACAAGTCCTCCCGGAAGTACACTGGAACTTCATATTCAGAACCCAATCTCGGAACTTTTTCAGCAAATTTTGGATCAAACAAATACAAAGGCCTTTCTTCTCTAACTTGATCTGAGTATCCGAAATAGTCTCCAAGCTTCATTTCTACTGGCCCAACTGCAAACTTAACATCACCACACAACTTCATCAAGTAACCTCTATCCCAATTTCTCAAAGCATCCCAATCATCAATACACCCTTCCAACAACACCGGCTTATTAGGCTCCTCAAACTTCAACACAAACTCTTCAACCGAAATACCTCTCTTCCTAACTATATTATCCCTCTCCAACCACTCAGGCTTCATTTCAAGATTGGCACAGAGCCAACTCTGGAAGAGATAATCAGAATAAAAGTCTCTAACTTTGAAGCTCTCAATTGCATTACTTGGTAATTCAAATGAAGGGTAGCAAGCAGCTAAATAAGTGGATTTCCAAGACCCATGAAACTGAAACCCACCAAGGAGATTCTCCAATACAAGATTCCTCCAAAGGGGTTCATGGTTTGCGAAGACATAAAAAGATTTACTCACAGTGGCCAGAACCCCCAAGCCAGCACCATCCAAGAACCCAAGAATCTCAAGAACAAGCTCATCAGAAAGGGCATGAAGGTTACCTAAACCCGTGTCTCTGGAGTTGATGGAACCTGGGTTGAGATAAAGGTTCCCCAAAGGTTGAACTCCATGAGTGTGCGATGGGGCAGAGCTTTTGAGGCTGAAACCTTCGTCAGCATCTTCTTCTTCTTGTTGCGGACAAGGTAACTCCTTTGAGATGGAAATGCAGTTTCCTGAGTTGGTTTGATTAGAAAGTTTGCGTCTTTTTCTGTTTTTCTTCTTTGTGGTTCTTGTGACATGGGTCAACAAGTTCTTCATCATCAAGCTCCGCATCAGAAATTTCTCAGGTTTCGTCCAAGTGTTGCCGTCGCTCTCGCAGCACAAGAATATGCAGAATAGGGTGCCAAAACCCAAAACCCAAAGAAACGCGTTTCTGTTCTTTCCTTATTACAGTAAAAACGTTTCTTAGTTCAGATAATAAATAAAATGGGCTTAGATCGTTAACATTGTTTAACAAATGAAAAATGGCCTTTTAACTAGGCCTTAGGTCAATTTGGAGAAATTTATTTTTTCCTATTGGAACATTAGAAAATTATACGCTGTGGTATTCTTTTTTTTCTTTTTTCATGCTTCGGAAAAGAACTGTGGTATTTTATGTTATTGTTCACTTTCTTATATGTCCACATAAAGATTTGTAAGGGTATTGTATTTTGCAACAATAAAATGTTATGTTCGTTATACATGTCTTTTTCTACAATAGGTTTCTTAATCTAACATTTTGTTAATGAGTGTCACCTGTTAAAAGGAAGAAAACAATGACCAGGGAAAAAAGATTTTCAACTTTGCCATCCATTGAATGCATTGGAAACAATTAAATTTGTTAATCGTTTTCATTTCTTATTAAGTATCAACAAAATAATAGTTAGAAAAACCCTTTAAATTGTGATCCAAGGCTTGCAATACTTTCTATAGTTATAAAATTCACTTAAAAGAAAAACCCTGTATTAAGACTTTAGGCTTTTTGGATAATTTGCAATATTTCTCTATTAGAGTAAGAATGTGAGAAATGTCAAATGTTGAAGACCATGTCTACTCTAAATAGATTGAGCACAGGATAATAGGAAGACAGAGTTACATGTATTAAGATCGAATAAATAAAGAATATTACTATTTGAAAACATCCATTCATATATAGTGGTAGAAGATGAAAGAAAAAGTGTATAAATGAGAATCTCATAAATATTTAATGGTAATAAATTAAATATTTACATGAATTACGAAATATGATGTCTTTTCTCATAAATAAACTTACATACAATATATATGTCATATACAGGAGAGTACACACGTATGTATGTACCTTTGCTCAACTTCAACTAAACCCATATGAGCAAGAATGCTCAAATGACAGATCATATCAAGTTTCACCAATCAATCAACAAATTACATTCAATTTTCTTAATGAAATAATAAAAGAACACTGCACATATTAGAACACCAATTCGTTGGTGAAAAAAAATATCTAGGGGGAATGAAAAGAAAGGAAAAGAAAAGAAAATCTCATCGTAGAGTGTTATTAAGAATCAATTGGTGATCCCATAAAATGAGCCTACCCTGTAAGAACACATAACAGGAATCAGAAGAATCAATCTCCCAATTGTGTTTTTGTAAGATATCTCCATGTCTTTACTTGAGGTCCCTTGTCGAGGAGCATTAACAAGCCAACACTGTCAGTTGGTAGCCCGAAAGTATGCCTACAACACCAATGAATGCGAATAATGTTAGTCGGATATTTAAAATTGAATATCAATAAAATATTCATTAAGATTAATGATAGATAAAAAGAATTAAAATTTTGAAGAAATTATTGCTATTGCCCGCACTTACTTGATTTGATGAGCATTCTTTCTCCATGAAATAATAGATGCGATCCACTATGAATTAGAAAAAGAAAATGAAATAACATTAAGTAAGTACCGCAATAAATCTTGAGATTATCTAATCACAAATGAAATATTAGACCCAGAGAGATTATCATTTTTTGAAATTACCTTAAAAACTGACATGAATGGCATGTTAAATGGCTTAGGTATTGTCCTTGTTCTTGTTTGTGGTGACATGTCTTTGCATAACTGCTGAGCTATTTCCTTCAATAACACGACTTGTGCTTTATCAGTTCGCATAGAAATGATTGCCTGCCTCATTGATTCCCTATCAGCCTCAAGTGCCTGAAGCCTCATGTATAACTTCTTCACATAAGGATCTTCAAACTCATGGTGCTGGATTGGATTCATGCTTCCAAAATCATCATAAACACCACCACCACCTTTGAACTTCTCTGTCACACCAGAAGAGTCAATTGTGTACACTCTGTCACACATAACATCAGATGCTGCATTATTGTCTGTTATCTTCTTCAAATTGGAATGCTCATCATCAATCATCGCCTTCCTAGAGCTACCATTATTGTTGTTGAGCCTGGGAGAATCAACCATCAGAAGCTCCGAATCAGAAGAAGAAAATCTCTTAGAATGCTTGGCTCTTTTACTAGGAGACTGTCCATCAATCTGGCTATATGTAGGAGTAGTTCTCTCCATATGAGAGATCCTGTTCTCCAAGTTCCTCAATCGATCCCTAGGAGTCTCCCCAAACACGTATTTCTCAACATCTTCTGCATCTGCATCATCATCGTAATTTTCTGCATCGGCGTTGGAACGGAGGATCACATTGCATCTGAGAGGAGGGTACTCATAAGGGGGAAACTCATAATTATATTCATCGCCCTCTGCCTCAGATTCAGTGAAGCCGAAACTCATCAATCGATGCTTATAGGCTTGAACTTCGCAACTAAGAGCTTGAATTGCTTGCTCTCGCTTGTACAACAAATCCTCCAAGTCTAAGAGGTCCTTCTGGTCCTGAGAGGCTCGTTCCTCGGCGAAACGCATGAACTGGCGAGCCTCCATCTGAACCTCTGCCTTCTCCCGCTGCAGCCTGAGAATCATGGACATTGCCTCGTTGGCAGCAGAGGAGGCGGCGTTCCTCTCCTCCTCCAATTCTGCAATCAAGTCTTTGATAGCTTGCTGCTGACTCATAACCGCCTCACGCAATGCTGCGCATTCATCCTCAATGTCAATCAGAGCAACTGATGAATCTAACTCTCTCACCACACAACATGATTGTAACGAATCACTGCTAGGTTTCGAATCCATTATTATATTATATTTCTATATGCATTCAAAAAAACAAGTTGCAATTATTCTTCTCTTTCCTTCCCTCTCTCCCTCCCTGTCTCCTTTGGATCAACCAATTGGGCACAAGCCTCCTGTTAACAAATAAATAACATTAATTAATTATCAGACACAAATTGGCAAATAATCAATTTTGTTATCAACATTACGACAAGTACGTGATGGTAAAAGAGAAATAATATTGCGATGAATGAATGAAGATTATATTTGTATGGAGAGAAGAAGAAGAAGAAGAATGAAAGACCTTAGAAGGGAAGAAGAGGCAGAAC
This sequence comes from Aeschynomene evenia, assembly GCA_013621005.1. Taxonomy (NCBI): domain Eukaryota; kingdom Viridiplantae; phylum Streptophyta; class Magnoliopsida; order Fabales; family Fabaceae; genus Aeschynomene; species Aeschynomene evenia. The sequence continues at coordinate 3,580,111 of CM024268.1, forward strand.
CCGCTTTCTTTAGGTTTGGAGGGAAAGAAAGAAGGAATGCGAGTTCTTTAGTTTCGAAGGAAGAAGGATGGATGATACAATAATAACAATTTGTAATATCTAAGAAAGAAAAAAAGCCTTTAGATTTTGATTGTCCACAGCTAATTCCTCTTTGACTCTTTTTTCTTTCTCTTTATCCCATTCTTCTTCCTCTCTCTCTCTGTCATCGATCGTTGGGTTGTACATTATTCTTAATTTTTCATTATGCTAATACCTTCTCTTTCTTCCTCTTATCCCCACATATTTAGCTAGCGACTTTAATTATTTAACCCCTTTTTTTCTTTATTTGGCTATTACCTATTTATTATCCCCTTAAAAAAATTATTACCTTATGAATTCGATTTTTATATTTAATTTTTTAGTTTAATTTTGATGCACGGTATAAATATATTTTATAATTTCATCTAATTAAAATACTCTTTTTGTATGACTTTCCATGTAATGAGAGAAAGAAATACAATTATAACTTATATGACAGCACATGATTCAATGACTGTGTAAAAAAATTAAATACGGTAATGAAAATTAAATCCTTAATTTTTTGGGTTAAATCCATTAGATATTTGTTTTATTTTTTTTCTTTTTTTGGTAATGTTAGATATTTTTTATATACTTGGTAATGTTAGATATTTGTTTTAATTACAGATTTATTGAATTGTTCTTTTTTTTTTTTTTTGGTTATCATTATTGAATTGTTCTTAGTAAGTCTTATCAAATAAAATCTTGGCCCAGAAAAGGCGAAAGTGCCGCCTTGGCCCACTAAAAGAGTCGGCTACATGGGAAACGAGAGTGAATTAGGGGTATTTTCGTCAGACGAGTTCTCAACGGCTACTTCCATATAAAAGAAGGAAAGTAGCCACAGAGAAGATTTCATTTAACACAACATAACGTCGTATTGCTGTTTCTTCCTCTTCTTCTTCTTCATTGCTTCTCTGATTCAGTCTCTCTTCGATTCTGATGTTCTGATCTTCGAAGCTCTCTCTCTAACTGAGGCTGACTCTCACAGAGAAGATCAACCTCCACAACGCAGCAATTCACTCTGTTTTCTTTTTGTTTTCTTTACTTGTTTCTTTCTCATTCAATTCTTTCTTCTCGTCTTCTGTTTCTATTTTTGTTTTTGTTTTTGTAGGTTTCCTTCACTTCCTTCCTCTCCAACCATGGATGCAAGATCGTGGAGTTCTTCCTCCAAGACCAGATCTCGTTTGCCTCTCCAAGAACAGCACTTCGTCCGCCGAAAAAGTTCCCAAGAAAACGTAAGCCCCGTCTCCTTTTTTTTTCTTTAACGGTTTTCTTGGAAAATTAGGGTTTATGCAGATTAAATCCAGAATTTAGGTTTTCTTTTTAGGATTTTGAGTTTTCTGATTCGAGAATTGTTGTTTTTTTTCCACAGTTGGACAGGTTCATTCCGAACAGATCAGCGATGGACTTCGGGTACGCGAACTACATGCTGATGGAGGGAAGGAAGGGGAAAGAGAACCCGGTTGTGAGCTCGCCGTCGCGGGAAGCTTACCACAAGCAACTGGCGGAGGCACTCAACATGAACCGCACCCGAATCTTGGCCTTCAAGAACAAGCCCCCTACATCAGTTGAACTCATCCCCAAGGACTTCCTCTCCCCTCCTCCTCCCCAATCCAAGTCCGCTAAGCCCAGGCGTTACATCCCTCAGGTACCCTCCAAATTTATCAGTTTGAATTGAATGTTTTTGAGAAGGATCTTGAATTGCCTTCTAACTGTTTGTGGAAATTATTCTCAGAGCTCCGAGAGGACATTGGACGCTCCTGATATTGTGGATGACTTCTACTTGAATCTCCTTGACTGGGGTAGCAGTAATGTCCTCAGTATCGCTCTTGGGGGCACGGTGTATCTTTGGAATGCCTCGGATTGCTCCACTTCAGAACTCGTGACAGTTGATGATGAAGATGGTCCTGTCACGAGTGTCAGCTGGGCTCCCGATGGACGGCACCTTGCTATTGGTTTGAACAATTCCCAGGTCCAGCTTTGGGATTCTAGTGCTGGTAGGCTGGTAAATATCATAATCACACTGAAAAGAAAAAAGAAGAGTAATATTCAGCATTTTGTGTTATTTTGATATTGAATCTTTTGCATTGTGATGACCATTCTTTGGTTTGATTTTGGTGAGTGCAGTTAAGGACACTGAGGGGTGTACACCAATCTAGAGTGGGTTCACTAGCTTGGAATAATCATATCCTCACAACAGGAGGCATGGATGGTAAAATCGTCAACAATGATGTTAGAGTGAGGTCTCACATTGTTGAGACCTACACAGGGCACCAACAGGAGGTGTGTGGACTCAAGTGGTCTCCCTCGGGACAGCAATTGGCGAGTGGGGGCAATGATAATCTCGTTCACATATGGGACAGATCCGTGGTCTCCTCGAATTCACCGACTCGCTGGCTTCACAGGCTTGAGGAGCACAGGGCTGCAGTGAAGGCGCTGGCTTGGTGTCCATTTCAGGGAAATCTACTTGCTTCTGGTGGAGGTGGCAGTGATCAGTGCATTAAGTTCTGGAACACTCACACGGGTGCGTGCTTGAATTCTGTCAACACGGGCTCCCAGGTGTGCGCTATGCTGTGGAGCAAGAATGAGCGCGAGTTGCTTAGCTCGCACGGTTTCACACAGAACCAGCTCACCCTTTGGAAATACCCTTCCATGGTGAAGATGGCAGAGCTCAATGGTCACACTTCCAGGGTTCTTTTCATGGCTCAGAGTCCTGATGGGTGTACTGTGGCCTCTGCAGCAGGGGATGAAACTCTGCGATTTTGGAATGTATTTGGAACTCCAGAAACGTCAAAGACAGCATCAAAGGTGGTAACAAACACTGAACCCCTGCCCTTTGCTCATTTGAACTTCATCCGTTGAAATGTATTACATGTCAGCATGCAAAAGTTGCAGATAATGTATAGACAGTATAGAGGATTCTGTCCTGTATATCACTGATGGTACACACAAATACTTTTTTATCATCTCCAGTGGTCATATTTTGTATTAAAAAGTATATTCTTTGATTTTTTATTCTTTAATTTTCTTTTTAAATACTTCCCCTGAGCTATGATTGTTTTTGTTCATTTATGTACATACATTTGTAGTTTTGTACAGTAGGAAAGTTTGTCTGTACAGAAAGAATTAATAAATTTGAATGTATGCATATGAATTTTGGATTTGTTTTGAATTCAATCATTGATCTTTCTTTCTCTCCCAAATCCACAATTCACCTTATTTTGGTGTCAAGTATTACTCATGAGCATCACTGTCTGTTTCTTAAGGGGTTATATAGGCCTTTGAACATTGCTAGTTAGCATCTTTACAATTTCTGATTTTGGTCTTGATATCATCTCTAAAAATTGTCTTCTCTTAATTGGCATCGAATTCTATCCTCTACCATTCATTTGAACAGTTCTTTAGCAACTTCCTCTGTTTAATATGCATAGGGCTTTTCTCCATTTAGGTTTCTTCAATAGGGTTTCTGTACTGCAATCTCAATTCTCATGTCCATCTTTGTAAGGAGGCCCAATACTATTGATCGATTCAATTATTATTATTATTTTTAATTATTCTTCCATGGTTCCAACATCTAAAATATTTCATCATAAGCTTCATTCACTTCACTATGGATTTGTGGTATCAACACAATCTCTTTTGTAGAGCATAGCCACTCACCACTTTAGGTTTGTGATGACATGACCCTATGCTATGCTGTGTAATGCTATGACATGTCACATTAAATTATTCGATTGCAACAGGAGGGTATAAATTATTAAAAAAATAAAATTGTAAGCCGTGTTAACATTCACTTTTATTATGCTTGAATTTTGATATGACTCCACTACAATATCTTAACTTTCTTTTTTCACCATTAATTATCATGAATGTCTCATAAACATCCAATTTTTAGACATATATATATCATCATTCTAAATTATCATAGTCATTTTCTGCGCCAATAAGTGAGTGTGGCATGTAATGATTGCTGTTTTTTTTTTGGCTGAGTCACCCATGGATCATCCTTGTTGACATTCCAAAACAGAGATTGTTGTACAATCATTGATTGATCCCTCCCACTTAATTTGAGTACTTTGAATTCCAATTGGAGGTGTAATAACTATATTTTGACTCTTGAGTGGGTATGGTTACATTCAGAATATGGCTTCCCCTGTGCCAACTCTAGAATTTAAGAGAGATATATCCACCAACTCCTTTTGATTCTCAACGTCATCTTTCTATTGCCGGCGAGAAATTAAGACACGGAACTTCAATACTATTAATGGTGAATTGCAAATAGTAGATATTGTTTATTTATCTCTTTATTGCTATCTAATTAACTACTCCTTTTGATCAATTTTTTTTTTTACTTTTTTATTTTATCACTTTTTTTTGTCTTTTGATCAATTTTAAAAAACACTTGTTTTCTTTTTTTCTATTATATCCTTTTATATTTGTCTATTTAAAGGAGAGAGAAACTACAATAATTTATGATAGTAGGATATTTTTTTTCATTTTAATTCTAACAATTAAATTTCAATGAAATCCACTTATTAACTTAACTAATGTGCATAACTCTAAAAAAAACATTTAAAAGAAATCAGATGGAATAATTAATTTAGGTTGAATTTGGTAGTATCCTCCATGATTCCAATAAATTTCTTATCCTTGATATTTATATATTAAAAAAATCATCTGACTGTTGTGGGCATGAAATGATTTTTGCGAGACTTTGGTTGTTTAATTGGTGGGGTGAAATTAATCTGATCAAATTAATTAAATACGTTTCCATTCTTCCTGAAACTTTGACAAATGTCAAGAACATTCTACTGCCAGAATCTGATCATTCTAGTGGACATCATTAGAGCTTATCCACTAGATTAAGTGCATGTTTTGGGTCCAAATTAAACATTCCAAATAAAGAAACTAGGATAAACAAAACTTATCCTTATCTCTTTTTGGATAAAAGCCATATATATATATATAGCTCAATTGGAACATTGGTCCTCGTGTCATCGATGACTAGATGAACTAAATAATATAAGAGTATTGCTAGGGGTACAACAAAAAATCAGTCAAAACAGCCAACAAATAGGAATTTGGGCCACAATCATCCAGCCCATTAAAAATATACTCATGATTATAATGCTATTTGGGCCATAAAATGCTAAATAAACTTTGTTGGCTGTTTTGACTAGTTTTTTTTTATTTCCGTAACATTTGTGATAATATAATAAATAAATCAATCATGAATTTGAAAATTGTAATGCTGGATAGGCACTTGATCAAATAACGTGGCTGAAATAGATTCATTGAACCTGACTGACATAGCCATTTGGTTTATTTAATTTGGAGTTATCTTTTGGAGGAAAAGGGAGTGATACTTACTACTAGTTATTTTATTGATTAAGGACATGAAATGAAGCTAGATAGCTAGATTCAAGTCATTTGGTAACAGAAGACCCTGATTTTGGACCCACCAAATCTACGCAAAAAGGATCTTGATGTTGAGATAATCCTAATAATAATAATAAAGAACATTATTCACCAAAAGGTATAACAATTATCCAAATAATATTAATAATAATAATAAAAGTTTGCGGACACATGCACGACTCACGTGGGTATAATCGTAAATAACATGTATATTTCAAGTTTTCAACATCAAGAAAATGTTAATAATACCCTCCTTATTTTGCCATCTCGTCGGAGTTTTTTTTTTTTTTTTTTCTCTCTCAATATTGATAACACATAGTAGTGATAAATTAGGAAATGTTTTAATGAAAATTTTTTAATAAAGTGGAGTTCTCATTGATCTAAATTTTTACTTGAGAATTTGAAAATTCATCTTCGAACATTCATGAGTATTTATTGAAAAAAAAAAACTCTTATTTAATTAAGGGCGATAACTTAATTATCAACTTATTAATAGATTTTAAATATTTAAATAGATGGATCAATTTACCATGAGATTGAATTGGGATAGGGAGTGAATGATGTATAAAGTGATATTAATTGGTGGTCAGCTTTTCTGCACTGCAAGCTAAGGTGATGTCAAATTGATTTGGATGATTAAACCTATATAATAGAATAGTGAATGATTAAAGATTCCCACTCCCACAATTATATCTATCCCGACATGTTAGTCATTCATCAATCATCAATCATCTTCATCTTCTCCCACTACTTTCTTCTGCTTATTCTATTCGCAAATATCTTAATCGAATCATCGATGAATAATTATTTATAGATAATTATTATTTGTACAGTAAAAAATCAGTTAAAATTAATTTATATAAAAAATTTGGATTATAATTATTCAATTCACTAATAATTAAGAAAGTTTTATTGGGCTAAAAAATTGACAAATAAATTTATTAACTGATTTAATTATTTTTTTACTATTCATCAAATATTATTATTTATATTAATAAGTATAGTCAATTCAATTAGCTCCCTGCATTGTAAGAAGCATATATAATTGAAAGAATGAGTTGAAATAAATAGTAAGTGATAAATGTGATAGAATCTTCATATTTTTTAAATAAGATGTTTAAATATTTAAAAAAAGATGGATATATAAATAGTATTATTATTCAATTTATGAAAAAGTCGAAATGTCATAATAATTAATGTCTCCGAAGAGTTTGATGAATTATTAATGTGATTGGATGATTAACTACAGGATTATTTATTACCGTTATTTATTTTTTCTTATAATTTTTTGGTGTATACGTATAGCACACATCCTGTAAGATGGATATCACACATTGGATACACATTTGACGTATTTCTATTGTACGTCAAACATTACTGATTAATTATTACTACTCTAATGAGGATAGCATTACATGATTAGGGGGGGGGGAAACATAAAAGTTGATGAATATAAATAAATAAATAAAATGCAAAGAAAAAAAACATTTCATATATATAGCCAAACTAATACTGAAAATCCCAACAAATCACACAACATGAAGGCATCATTGACTTTGATGAGCGAGCTAATTAACTAGCTAGCTAGCTAGATTGTGATAAGGATTATAGATTATTCTGATATATCTTTACACCTAATAAGAAACCATATGGTGGTGTTTAAATTGATTTGTTTTTTAAGTCTTCTAACTAACTAATTAATTAATTATTAATTAGTAGTAGAAGCTGCTTTAAGCATGAACCGTGTTAGGATTTGGATGACCTGAGCAGCGAGTTGAGAGTAAGAATCATGAGTGAAAAAGCCATGCTGGCTGCCTTCAAACTCAAGGTATTCAATGTCCTTTCCTGCTTCTTTGAGCCTCTTTGCATAGTCTTGTGCCCTGTCCTTAAGCAGCTCATTCCCTCCAACTATCACCATAATAGGCTCCAGCTTCATTTCTCTTACATCCACGCTCCCTCCTCCGAATGGATTCGCCCATGGGTGGTCCCTATTCTCTCCAACAGGAATCGACAACCTCCAAAATCTGCTAATTGTTTAATAAGTAGTAGGTTAACAACATTTGACTTTCTTTCATTGTCGCGATAACCACTAAATTGGATAAGGCTCAGAGTAAATAAATAAATTATATATAAGATTCACACATACGAAATGGTTTGTATTTTAATTTGCCATATTGGATTGGGTGTACCCTCTTCAAAAAGTGGCCGGGAAAGTAGCTTTTCAGTAAATTATTTTGTTCTCAGAATGAAATCTTAACTGTGTCGATGGCTTATTGGATTTCATAGGTTCCTTTGCTGTTCTGTGTTTTCCTGCCATGTAACCACTTATTTCTAAAGCATTTTCTTTGGGATAATTTATTATACTCACCTCCAGATCTAATGAACTTAGCTCTTCTATATTTATTGAATCTTAAGAAAAATCAGTATAATGTGCTTTTTTATTCATTATTCAATAATATGAATAATATTTTTTTAATTTTTATTCTGATTATCTAGAACATTTTTGAATTTATTATTTTCATACGTTCTTATATATATATATATATAGAACAGTACTAGATTCATTGATTATTCCTGAATCTTCTTCATTCATTTTCTCTTTTGGTGGATAACAACATTACTTTTGTTTTGGGAGATTCTCCAATGCAGACAAAATTATTTTCCTGCATAGTAAAGACATGTGTTGTCTTACTTATAACAGCACTGATGTCCCGGGATTAATGAGAAATAGGTGGGAGTAGAACCACTATAACTCAAATAAAAAAAATGAAATAATGTAATAAAATTTTACTTGTTCGTGTAATGACGGAAATATCTATTTCCATCCATACCCATTATCATCACCCACCAACAAACCTGCTTGGATGGGTTCGAGTATGATGCCATAGATCCAGAAAAAACCATGGCCAAGCTGCTCAACACCTCCTTGCAGCTTTCAAGAAATGGCGCCTTTGTCGGCACATCCAAAGATGACATCAAGTGCACACCATGTGACCAAGTCCCCTCATTGCTGCCACTCCGTCGTCTCCGTCACCGCCAGCCACCAACAACTGCCCTCCTCTGCCTTATCTGCCAACCTCCTTCGGCGGTAGCGGCTTGTACTTTTACTTTCTGCCACCGCTCTCAGTGTACTACTAAACATCACCGCGTGTAACCGCCAGCGTCCACCGGTTCTAGCGTAAGAGAAATCGACGAAATGTACTACCTTCGACCGAACTACAGGAACTACCCGGCGCCACCACCACTGAATCCCATCGTGTCGTACTTCCTATTCTACTAATACAACTCTCCGACGGTGTCTTCGGCGGCGCCACTGCCAGCGGTAGCGTTCACGGCGACCATGTGTTATATTTTCTTGGGGGTTCTTTTGTAGAAGAAGAATGACGAAAATACCCATCCTAAAGTGATTCTACTCCCACCTTCATGTTATTAATCCAGGAATACGTGTACGGTTCTAATTGAGACAACACATGTCTTTTGCCTAAAGGAAATATTCCTGTCTTTATTCAAGAACGCACCGTTTGTTTTTCATACCCACTTGGTACCTTTTTGCTACTGACATTCTAATTGGACTCTGACCAGAAAGTAAAAACTTTATAGACTAGAGTAGTAGTGATAATAAAAAATAAATATTTTGTGTATAATAAAAAAATGGATTAAAACAGTTAATATATTTTAGACATTATATATTATATAATATATAGTATGTTAATTGTTTTTTGAGTTATTTATCTACCAGTGTTATGATAAAAAATAAAAAGGGCAACGACAATAACGTTTCTACCATCTCCAAATACAACACAATAATGTGGTATGTGATGGACAAGTTTCTTTTGGTGTCGCATCTTGGTGGGACGATGGCAGCACTAGGTGACATAAGAGGGCGCCACAGGGACAAGCCAAGTGTTATCATCACTAATCACTTTGATTATTTGTTTTTGCCTTTCAATCCATCATTGCGCCTTTGATTTCCTCACCATCCAAAAACAATTATTACATGGACTAGTTCCATTAGTTGACAATCTATGAGTCAAGATCAAACATGTATATATGTTTCGGAATATATATATTTAAATTACTGACATACAATGTTTCTTATTTGAACAATTTTAAATTTTACTTACGTAATTATTGAATTAATATACATCTTGTTTTTAACAATAGTAGTAAACTTTTATCATTAGCTTACATTATATATGATGAGGATTCATTTACATAAGTCTTAATTAGACTTATACAGTTATACCCTTAAATAGTTTTATAATAATATAACATAGCTTAACAGTTCGATTAAATTTTATTTCTATTAAGAGTATTCAAATCTGCAAGTGCATAAGACTTATATATGGTATATATAAACTAATCCCACACATGAATAAATTTTACACACACATACATACATGTCTATTTGAGTACTTAAAAGAGTTATGCGTAAAAAGTAGAAGGAAAAGGGACACATTAATTAACTGCATTATCCTGATAAGAAAATAAAGATTCCATAATATGAATAATGCTTTGTATATATATATAGGTAGGGTCATAGCCCCATGTTCTAATTTGTTCAATTTATAAGTGTGATTACTGGATTTGGATGCTGGTGGTTAAATTATGGGGAAAAAAAAGGATCATAGCTCCATATATAGGTTTCTATCTTGATGTGTAATAAGATGATTTTAGAACTAAAACTAAAGCAATTTATTTAGTGCAGGTAATTTATTGGCGTGTATTATTATTGAACATTGTTAGAGACATAATAAAAAATAAGTCAAAATTAGTCAATAAATAGGAATTTGGGCCACAATCACCAAATCCATTAAAAAATTATTCATAATTAAAATGTTATTTGGATCATAAAATATTAAATGAACTTTGCTGGCTGTTTTGATTAGTTTTTTTTTCTTCCCTGAGTATCTGTGATTGTTATTTATGGCATATACCCTACATATACATATGACCAAACTGAAGCAATTATGGTGATTTGAGTGGGTTTTCATTCATCGGCACATTCATGAATCATGAGAGCGAATGAATGTCTCCACAACCAGTGAAACCACTTGCTCTCATATAGTAACATACATCTATTTACCAACATATATAACCACTTCCATGTTTCAATGAGATTTGATACTAATAATGTTATCAATAATGTTTGACTTACAACCGAAATACGTCCAACTTGTATTCAATGTGTGCTATTCATATTACGGATGTGTGTTGTACGTATATATAATATACGTATAACACACATCCTATAACTTGGATAACACACATTAAATACAAGTTTGACGTATTTTTGTTGTACGTCAAACATTATTGCTAATGTTATTCCTCCCAGTGTATATGTTTGTTTGTTGTCCAATATAAATACCTCCAACTAGTATCCAACGTGTGCTATACATAATATGAAATGTGTGCTAAACGTACGTGTGCTATACATATAATACATATTACGTATTATGTATAACACATGTTGAATACTTGTTGGATGTATTTATGTTGTACGAAAAATATTATTGATTATAAAGTGGCCCATTTCAAATAAGTTTGGAAAATCCACACATAACCTTAAAAATGAAAAGATAGCTAGGATCTAGAATAAAGATCTTGAAAAACAAAATTAATTTGTAAATAGTATATAATAAGCGGAATTTCCTTTATTCTAATTAAAAATACTTGTTAGTAAAAAGCTTAGAAATATATATTAACAAGAAATAAAAGTCCTCAATATATAATTCATACATTTAATAGTCTAGAAAAAGTTTTACATATCATGTAATCACATACTTTGATCTAAACAAATTTTAAGATAGCTAGTAAAATGGTTGGACGTATATACATCAGTATTAGTGATATTCACATTATTATAAAATGTCTATAAGTATATATACTAAACTAAATGATTGATGTATAATAAAAAATTATATAATATTTATTTAATACATTATATAACCAATTAAAAAATCCGCTTACATGGTACAGTGAGATTTTCACATCTTAGGTGACATGAGTTATGAGTCATATAATATTTCTTTTGTTTATTATGTAAGACACTTAATTAGATTTTTGTTATGCATATATAGTAGAGTAATTTCATAAATTGATGGGATGATTTGGGAAATATTTGGGACAAAACAAAAAATCAGTCAAAACAGCCAACAAGTTATGCACAACATATATAATATAAAATACACAACGTATATCATATGTAGTCCACAACGTATATCATCTATTGTGCACAACATATATCATATGTTACAACATCATCTTTATTTGCAACATGTTATATATGTTGTGCACATCATATGCTATAAGGTGTGCACAACATGTAATATTCGTTGTGCAATTTATGTTATATATATTGTGCATAATTTATTAGCTGTGTTGGCTGATTTTTTATTGTGCCTCTAGCAATTCTCGATGTTTTGATACTAAAATGTGGAGCGTGATGTTGATAAATTTCAGTTAATTAATTTAATTAAGGGGGAAAAGGAGTGAAAGAAGAATAGTAGTGACCTGTCAAGGATGTCAAGGGTGAGCATATGTTCGGGTGGACCTTCCTCAGACTTGGTTCGCACCTCCCCACCGAAGAACGGCGCCAACAGCACATAACCTCGTACCCGAACCGGCTCCATCTCTCTCGACCCGGACCCGAACCGGACCGCCAGGTGGTGCGCAATGTTCCCTCCACTGGAGTCCCCCACGATGAAAACCCGGTCAAAGTCAACGTCCCCACTACTCAACCATGCGTCCCCGCCACCAGCAACGCTGCTCAGCGCCTGCCTCTGCAGCCACCTCACCGCCTCCACGGCGTCCTCCACCGCCGCGGGAAGCCGGTGCTCCGGCGCCAGCCTGTAGTCGGGCGCGACGACGAGGGCGCGGAGGGCGGAGGCGAGGCGCATGCAGCAGTTGTGGATGTGGGGCCAGGTGCGGGAGCCGAAACAGAAGCCTCCACCGTGGAGGAACACCACCACAGGATACTTATTAACGTCGTCGTTGGTGTGTTGGGGCTTGAAGAGGCGGAGGAAGAGGTTGAATCTCTTGTGGAAGAGGCAGTCTTTGAAGGAAACGGCGTCGTCTTCGACTGGGGAGACCGGGAAGGTGATGTCCTCGTCGGAGCGGATTACGGAACCGTCGCTGTAGAGTTGGAGGAAACCCATGCAGTCCTCTACTACGTGCGGAAGGCTACCCATTCTACTACTTAAATCTATATCTCTATTCTCTATATATATTTTGTTAGTTAGTTACAGAGAAATTAAGAGTGAGTGTATGTGTGTGTGAGGCACTACACCAGGAAGGGTGTGTATGGATATATATACACACACCAAGGGCAAGGATATATATATGTCCACAACCAGAAATTATATCATATGGATCTAAATCCCCAAATTGTACTGTTTATTCCATTTGGCGCCCATAATTCTCTATCACGTGGCTTATAACTATAAAATTAAATATTTATATCGAGTTTAATTTTAAATATATTTTATATTGTTATTCAATCAAAATATTATATTTGTATAACGTTTTAGTTAATGAGGAAAAGAAAAACACAATTATAATTGGATAACAGTATAAAAAAATTGTGTACTGTCAATAAATAAAAATTAAATCCATTTATAATAGTAAAATTATTAATTTACAACACTTAACTGTGAAAATAAGTGTTATACATTTTTTTTTTGGTACATGTAGTCTCCGTCACTTATAGTCTAAATTTTTCGCTAAAACAACCCAACTATAATACTTTCTATCAAAAAGGAAAATTATTGTCGTATATAGTAATGGATGTAATTAAGTGTATCCATCATATTTTAAGAGGATCCATCAAAGAAGAAAAAAAATGAAATAAAAAGTAAATAATAAATTATAATATATTTTAACAAAGAATAAAGATATTACATGAATATGTAAAAGTAACGTCACATTTATTTTTGAATGTTTATGGAATATGTTCTGTACCTTTGCTCCGGTATCGCCGGAATCTGACTCCTCGCACAGCAACTCTCCAAGGCGATGGGGGTGTTTTCCCTTAAAGGACTCCGAAGCTTAAGTCAATATCAGTGTGAGAGTGAGAACTCAACTGAAAGCGTACCTGATACTGTGATGGGACACCCTATTTATAGAGGGGGATTGGAGCCATTTCCGTGCCGCTCACGCCGCACGACTCGGGATAACGACCTTCCCGCTTTCTGTGGCGCGTTGGGGCGCCCCGCGTCGCGTCGATCGTGGCTCAAGCTTTCTCGGCGTCGCTATCCGCTCGCTTCTGATCGCCGCCCTAATCGGGGGCTTAACCTTATCCGACCTCGGGTCGGGTCTCGGGCCGGTTCCCGGGTCCTGCTCCGGATCCAAGTCCTTTGGGCCTCCAATGGTTATTGGGCCTTGAAGGTTTAATAGGCCTCGATCTGGACTCACCCATCGTGGGGTCCGAGGTCCGACCTTGGGCCTTATTGGGGTTCATTCTTTTGAACTCTCTTTTGGGCTAATCATCGAAATCTCAAATTGGGCCACCAGATTGGGCCACAATCCGAGGTGTGAACATTGCCCCCAGCTCGGAGCTCGGGCGTAGCCCGAGGTTCGAGCTGAAACACCAAGAGGCGCCCCGAAATTCCCGCCACCCTATCTCTGACGCCTGTCTTTTCACGTCCCATCGTGCCGCTCGATGCGTGACACGTGTCGGCTGGATACGAAGCGTTTCCGAGATGAGTTTTACGACTTCCAAAACTGCCCCTGCTTTTGCTCGTGAAATGTCGGGAATGCCCCTGCCCGGGGCGTGAAATGACACTTTTGCCCCTGTCTTTTTGGCGCTATAAGTACCACCTTGGGGGGTAACTGTTCCTCTTCTTCCCATTTTCAAACTCTCTTCTCTTGCGATTTCTTCTCTCTTTCCTTCGTGGCTTCTGCGATCTTCTCCTATTCCTCCACCGCACGCCGCCCCTTGCCCGGAACTGCACCGCCGTGAGGGACTTCAGAGTTCGCTGCCTTCATTCTTCATCACCATTGGTCGATTCTTGTTCTTTGAACTTAGTAAGTTTTTCTTCTCTGCAACTTTCTTGCATTCTTGCTTGATTTCCTTTTTGCTTGAAGGTGTTGGTTATGGCGTTTGCTCGCCCCTCTGTCGTACCTTTGTCTACCCATCTTCTGGGTTTTGAAATTTCTTTTTAAGTTTATGCCTATTATACATGCATTTCTTTCTTTTACTGCTGTTTGTTTTCTGGCATAGGTTACGATAGGGGCTCTTCGCCCTCTTTCGCCCTTATTTTTGCCATTTTCGCCTTCCATAATATCCGGATATACAACCTCGGACCTCGGATGCCCCTGCTCGGGGCTCCGTCTCGGGTCCGACCTAGATGATTGCTCTTCCCTTTATCGAGGGTCTTCTGCATATATTACTTTCGCATTTTGCTTTATTTGTTCGGAGCGGTGACGTCGGAGCTTGGCCTCCCTTAACTGGGATCCGATATGCCCCCTTTTCCCTTTCATTGGAAACCATTTAAAACGTCAAACCCCGATTTCCGAGGACAGTTTTTTAAACTGTTTTGAATGGTTTCCTTTGTAGGTCATGGGTAAGCGTCCGAAGCCACAACTCTAACGTCCGCTGCTACTCAACGATCAATATAACTTGGCCGGGGAGGAGGCCCTTGGCATAGCTTCCGTAGTCGACGAGGCTTATGCCACTGCCGTCAACTCCTGCGAGCAAATATTTGCTGAAGGAGCTCTCGACCAATACCTAGTCGAGGCCCCTACTGCTGACGAGAGGGTCCCTTTCAACTTTGGTCAGGAGCAGGTCGACTTCTTCTATATGTACGACCTGCTCCTAACCCGGACTGGAATCCGCATCCCCTTCACCGACTTCCAGATTCGGGTACTGAGGACGATCTGGGTCGCGCCTTCTCAGCTCCACCCCAACTCCTGGGCCATGGTTCGGGGGTTCGAACGGGTTTGTGAGCACCTCGGGCTTTCCCCTTCTCTGATGGTGTTCTTCTACCTCTTTGCCGTCACCCTCCCCCACGGAGCCGAGGGGTGGATATCCTTCCGAGCTCATTCGGGTCGGAAGATCTTCACCCTTTTTGAAGATTCCGTGCACAATTTCAAGGAGGTATACTTTCAGGTTCGCGCTGCGGAAGATACTTACCCTTTCTGACTTTCCGAGAAAGGCGAACCCCGGTTCCCCCTCTACTGGGTGAAGAATGTCTACGTCGTAGACATTAAAGACACCGAGTTGACTGAGGCCGAGGTCGGGATTGTCCGCCTATTTCTCGAATCCCATAAGGAGAAAAACCTCATGCTGAAGAAGTTAATTCGGGGAAGTGACTCCGACTTCAAAAAGGAGCTTGGTAACGACATTTACTTTCTTTCCTTTACATTCTTCTTTTTAAGCGTTCCTTTTTCTAACTAGGATCTTTTTCTTGCTGCAGATACGATGACGGGTGCCGCCGACCTAGATGTTATCCGAGCTTTATGCCTTTCTCAAAAGAAGAAAAAGAAGGCATCTGCCGGAGCCTCTGGTTCTCGGACCCCTACCTCCACCACCTCGGTCGCCCCAGCCTCGGGGTCCATCGTGGTGGCGACTGCTGCTGCTGCTCCTCCTAGCGCCAAGCGCAAAAATCCGGTGCTTGACGAGGGTACCGGTCTGGGTGTTTCTGGGCCCTCGGAACCCCGGAAGAAGAAGAAGCACGATCATGACAGCTCTTCCGCCCTCTCCCCCTTTGACAAGGATTTCAATTTTCCGGCCTTAATAGACCGGGAAATGTACAACTCGGCTGCCATTGCTGAGCTGGAGGGGGCGGAAGACATCCGCACTTTCCTCCAATGGAGCGAGAGAGCTTTGGTGAAGACCGTCACCGTCCTTCGCCACATGGAGCCCCTGGCTGTTCACGGGCATGGCGTTCAAGAGGAGCTCGACGCCCTCCGCGAGGCCCAAGAGACAAGCAACAAGAGGATCGAGGACCTCGAGGCTCGTCTCAAGGAGGCGGAGGAGAAGCTGAAGTCCTCCGAGGAGGATCTCTCCTTTACTCAAGGTGAGCTGAAGGCCTCGGAGGACGGTCGCAGGAGCCTGACCACAGAGCTGAATGAGGGGAAGCGGAAAATCGACGAGCTGACAGGCGCGTTGGATGATCTCCGCCTTTCTTCCACTCAAGACATCTCCAGGCTTGAGAACGAGGTGGAGGGGTTGAAGGCTTCCTTGGTTGACTCTACCTTGGCTGTGACAGAATTTATAAAGGACCAAGTTCGCATCATCGCTCCCGGCCTCGACCTTGGGCAGGTCAGGATGTATACCAAGATCGAGGACGAGAAGTTGATCGTTGTTGATCCAAACTCGCCTGAGGAAGCATAACCAAACCCCTCTGCCGACCTCGAGGTTCCTGCTGATAAGACTTCTTCTGAAGCCATCATTCCAGAGACCGATGTTGTAGATGCTCCAGATGTCTGATCTGTTATTTTGTAAATGACGATTTTTATTTTGCCTCTACATTTTGATTACTTTGCCCGGGTTCCCCTTCGTGGGTTCGTGCCGGTTTTGTCTTTGTACTCCTTATACTTTCCGGGTTCCCCTTCTTGGGGTTCGTGCCGGCTTACATTAACATACGTAGGAATTTAATTCAAGTCATGGTTTTACTTATTCGTGCTTTTTGCTTGTTTTATCTTAGCTTTACACAAGTAACCATTTCTTTTTAATCGCGGTAACCATCTCGGGTGCGCTTAATGAATCACGTCGGATTCTGACCGTCTTGGGGTCTTTATCAACTTATATTTTTATTTCCAATTAATAACCAACTCGGGTTTTTGACCAGCTCGAGGTCTTTAACCAACTTGGGTTTTTTAGATTAATCAATCGCTTTAACCAGCTCGGGTTTTTTACCAACTTGGGGTCTTAACCAACTCGGGTTTTTAACTAATCAACCATTTAACCAGCTCGGGTCTTTGACCAACTTGGGTTTTTTTAATTTAAACAATCACTTTAACCAGCTCGAGTTTTTTACCAGCTCGGGGTCTTAACCAACTTGGGTTTTAGCGTTATGTAAATACTTCAATCTTTCAGATAAAAACAGCCAAGCAAATATCGAAAAAACTTTATTAATGTCTTCTCAAGCTCGCCTCGTTAAAACCTCCCGGGCAAAACCCTCCTTAGGGCAAAATCTCGTGGTAGGAAAGAGTACGAACTGAGGTACCACGAATTACATAAATCAAATATAAAATTTCCTGAGGTTCGTGGCATTCCACGACTTCAGAATTTCTTTTTCTTCTAAGGTTTCTAGCTTGTATGCACATTTTCCTAGGGACTCTTTAACTCTGTACGGCCCCTCCTAGTTGGCGGCCAACTTCCCTTCTCCTGGGTTAGGAGCTCCGATGTTTGCTCTTCGTAGGACGAAATCGCCCTTCTTGAACCTTCTCGGGATTACTCCCTGGTTATATCTTCTTGCCACCCTTTGTTTGAGGGCTTCTTCTCGGATCTTGGCTGCATCCCGATCTTCTTCGACCATGTCGAGCTCTGCTTCTCTTGCCTCCGAGTTTCGATCTTCTTTGTAATTGATAACTCGGAAACTCGGCTCGCCAAGCTCGACTGGAATCATGACATCACTACCATAGGAGAGTTTGAAAGGACTTTCTCCTGTAGTAGAGTGCGGCGTCGTTCTGTAGGCCCACAGGACGCTCCCGAGCTCTTCTGCCCAAGATCCTTTTGCCTCGTCGAGCCTTTTCTTCAATCCCCTTAGGATCACTTTATTAGCAGTTTCGCACTGCCCATTAGCTTGGGGGTGTTCCACGCTAGTGAACCTTTGCTCAATGTTCCATCCTTGTAGGAAATCTCGGAACTTTTTATCAGTGAATTGCGTTCCGTTGTCCGAGATTATAACCTTATGGACTCCGAAACGCGTTATGATGTTCCTCCACACAAATTTCCGACATTGAGCTGCCGTTATCGTGTTTAGGGGTTCTGCCTTGATCCACTTGGTGAAGTAATCAATGGCTACTACCAAGTACTTCACCAAGCCCGGAGCCGTTGGGAAGGGCCCGAGCAAGTCTATGCCCCACTTATCAAAGGGTCATGCTGCCAAGATTGGGGTCATCTCCTCGGGAGGCGCATTGTAGTGGTGACTGTGTTCTTGACACTTCACGCACTTTTTCACGTAGTCGGCCGCATCCTTCTTTAACGTTGGCCAAAAGTATCCAGCTCGGATAACTTTCAGCGCTAAGGTTTGGCCTCTGAGGTGATTACCCCCTGCCCCCTCGTGGACTTCCTCAAGGACATATTTAGCTTGGTCTTCGTTTAGGCACTTCAGTAGGGGCTGGCAGAACCCCCTTTTATATAACTGCCCCTCGACCACTGTGTAGTATGGGGCTCTTCTTTTTACTACCGCCGCGACCTTTTCATCATCCGGAAGAATTTCGAGCCTGAGATACTGAAGGAGCTCGGAGATCCAACTCGGCGACGTTATTATAGCCGCGACTTCTTGTCCTTCTGCAATTGATGGCCTTTCCAGGGTTTCTTGAATCAATGTTTTGCTCGTCCCTGTAGGCCGGGTACTTGCGAGCTTCGACAATACGTCGGCTCGGGCATTCTCTTCTTGAGGTATGTACTTTACCTCGGCTTTTTGCAGTGGCTTAAGCAACTCGGTCACTACCTGTAGATACTTCTTTACTTGCTCATCTCGGGGCTGGTACTCGCCCCCGATTTGAGACACCACAATCTGCGAATCGCTACAGATAGTGAGTTCTTGAGCTCCGAGATCATTTGCCAGTTTCAATCCGGCAATAAAGGCTTCGTACTCTGCCTGATTGTTGGAAGCTCGGAACTCGAACATTACCGACATCTCAACCTGGATTCCTAAGTTGTTTTCCAGGATGATGCCGACTCCACTGCCCTTTAGGTTAGACGATCCATCAACGAATAAGGTCCACTGGACCTCCTCTTCTTCTTCATCCACCATTTCTCTGACAAAGTCGGCTAAGGCTTGCGACTTTACAGCGTTCCGAGGTTCGAACATCAAGTCGAACTCGAAAAGCTCTACTGCCCACGACACCATTCGTCCTGCTAGGTCGGGCTTCTGTAGAATTTGCCTCATAGGGTGATTTGTTCTTACTACCACCGTATGGGCCTGGAAGTACTGCCTTAGCCTTCTTGCGGTTGTGATTAATGCGAATGCGACCTTCTCTAACTTCGGATATCGGATCTCGGGACCTTGCAATGCCTTGCTCACGAAGTAGATAGGTTTTTGCACTCTGTCTTCTTCTCTTACCAGCACCGCTTCAACTGCCAGCTCTCCTACCGAGAGGTAGAGGTATAATACCTCTCCGACCTCCGATTAGACAGGATCGGGGGAGCCATCAGGAATTGTTTGAAGCTTTGGAAAGCTTCTTCACAATCCGGGGTCCAACTGAAATCCGTCTTTTTCTTCAATAGCTCAAATAGCGGCAGGGATTTTCGAGCTGACAGCGGGAGGAACCTTGATAACGAAGCCAACCGGCCCGTTAACCTCTGGACTTCTTTTACCGAGGTCGGGCTCTTCATATCCAGAATGGCTTTGCACTTTTTTGCTTCGATGCCTCTCTGAGTTAACATGAAGCCCAGGAACTTCCCAGCTTCGACAGCGAAGGCGCACTTCAGAGGGTTCAACCTCATTTCGTGGCTTCTCAGCTTTCTGAACACGATTTCCAGGTCGAAGATCGTGTCCTCTTCTTTTCTTGTTTTTACCAGCATGTCGTCTATATATACTTCCATTCTAGTTCCGATCTCCGACTTGAAGACTCTGTTCATGAGCCGCTGGTAAGTGGACCCTGCGTTCTTCAAACCAAAGGGCATAACTTTGTAACAATAGTTTGCCCTGGGTGTGATGAACGCCGTCTTTTCTTCGTCATTGGGATCTGATTGTATCCCGAGTATGCGTCCATGAAGGATAAAAAACGGAACCCCGACGCGGCATCCACTAGGCTATCAATGCTCGGTAGTGGGAAGGGGTCCTTGGGGCAAGCCTTGTTCAGGTTGGTGTAATCCACACACATCCTGAGCTTCCCGTTCGTCTTCGGTACCAACACGACATTGGAGAGCCATGTCGGGTACTGGACCTCCCTGATGAAACCGGCCTTGAGCAGTGCTTCAACTTGCTCGATCACTGCCTGGGCCTTTTCTTCAGACATCCTCCTCTTCTTCTGCTGCACCGGCTTAGTGCCTGGGTAAACAGACAGCTGGTGGCTCATGACCTCGGGCTGATCCCGAGCATGTCCTTTGCTTCCCATGCGAAGAGGTCGACGTTTTTCTTGAGAAACTGGATCAATGCCCCTTTACCTATAGGACTTAGGTTAGCACTGATCCGAGTAATCTTCTCGGAGCTTTCCCCGATTTGAACTTCCTCCAGCTGGCCTTCTGGCTCCGGCCTTACTGGGTTCCGAGATCTCACATCGAGCTCAACATTGTTGACCTCGACTCTCGGCCTTTTTGTCTCTTTTTCTGTTTTTTCTTTTTCTTTTTCTTTTTTCTCTCCATCCTCACCCTTGGTCCTTTTAGTGACCTTCAGGCTATTGATGTAACACTTCCGAGCTGTCACCTGACATCCCTTTACTGTGACGACCTTGCCATCTTCCGTGGGGAATTTCATGACCAGGTGGGGTACCGACACTACTGCCCCGAGTTTACACAGTGTGGGCCTACCCATGATCATATTGTAAGCATAGTTGATCCTCGCCACTATGAAGTCTACTTTCACAGTCTTCATTAGCGGCTTGGTGCCCAAAGTAAAATACAGGGTGACGTAACCGTCCGGCTTGATCACATCGTACCCTGAAAACCCTACAAGGTCTTCGTCATAGGCCTTTAGGTCGGAGTCCTTTAGGCCCATCTCATCGAAGGCTTTCCTCGTTAACAGCTCGGCGGAACTCCCCGTGTCGACTAAAACCCTTCTGATCTCCATGTTACGGGCTATTACCGACACCACCAGGGGATCTGCGTAGTCGGCAGTTACTCCGGGGTTATCGAGGTCGGAGAAGGTGATTGGCACCAAGGCTTTTTTCTGTGTTCTCGATGCCAACTCCTTTTTATCCACGCTCAGAATTTCCTTGAGCGCCCTTTTTCTTGCCGCGCCACTAGCTCCACCTCCCGCGATGGTGTGAATTGTCTTCACCACCTCGGAGCTGTTTTCGGGCTCGGCATCATCCTCCGGCTTATTTCTCTTGCTTCTCGGGTTCCGCCCTTCATCTTCAGGGCTTCTCTCCCTCTTTCTCTTCGGGACCCTCTGCTCGGCTACGTATTTCGCGAGCTTACCAGCTCGGATCAATTCTTCAATTGCATCTCGGAGGTCGTAACAATCCTCCGTTCGATGCCCATGCTGCTCATGGTAGCTGCAATACAGACCTCGGTTTGTGTTCGCCCTGGTCCTTACTGGTCTGGGCTTGGGCAACCGTTCAGTCTGTTGTATCTCCTTGTACACCTCCCCAATTGATCGCGACAAGGGGGTGTAGTTGGAGAATTTTCCCCTTGTAGGGGCCCGATCATGCTTCTCCGACCTCTGCCTATCCTCCCTAGGCTTCTGAGGTCGGGATTTTTCAGTTTTTCTTTCCTCATTCCTATCCTTCGCTGATTCTCTTTCCATTTTGGCCATCATGGCCTCTTCGGCCCTGATGAACTCGGCCGCTCTGTCCTGGATCTCCTCCATGGTCGTTGGCTCCGACCTGGAGAGGGACTCGGTAAATGGAGACCAGCGGAGTCCGTTGATTAGGAGGGTAATTGCATTGGAGACATGCAAATCCCTCACTAGGAGCGCTTCAGCATTGAACCTCTTGAAGTAGGCTCTCAGCGTCTCCCCTTGTTTCAGCTTTATGTTCATGAGGCTCACGCGGACCTCGGCTTTGTTTTCCTGGTTGTGAAATGAGCCAAGAATTGGGCGGCGAGGTCGGCAAAGCAGTGGATAGATCTCGACGGGAGACGGTTATACCATTTCAGGGCCGTCTTCAGCAGAGTGATCGGGAACGCTCGGCATCGTTCCTCATCCTCAGCTCCGTCGTAATCCATCCTGGATTTGAAAGCCTCCAGATGCTCCTCCGGGTCGGTGGTCCCATCGTACTTTAGTCCTGGTGGGGTCCGACCTTGGGGCATCTTATATTTCAGGATATGTGGGGCCAATGGCCCTTCAGCCCTAGAACGTGAACCCTCCCCCCTTTCCACCGCCTGTGCTTCGGTACTCGGTGTAGGTAAAGGAGCGTTCGCGGTCTTCATGATAGTTCTGGGACTGCCTGTCCCTTTCTCTTTCTCGGGATCTTCTGGACTTTTCTTGGCGATCATCGCGTTCCCGAGACCGACGTTGCTCATCGGTCCTCGGTCGCTCCTGCTTTTTCTCCCGAGAATGCTCATTCCGACCATTTCTGGCCGGGCCTTTCTGCTCCAGCTCGAGCTTTCGGAGGCGGTGGGCTAGGTCCTTGACCTTTTCCCGATCGTGGAGGCGCTTCTCTTCCACCTTCTGGTTTCGGCGTTCCTCCCTCCGGAGTTGGTCCTCCAAAGGAAGTCGCTTCACTATTTCTTGCTCCAGCAGTCGGAGCCTCTCCTGCTGATCCCGGATGAGCTGCATTTGTCTGGCGCACATCGGGGTCAATAGAGGGTCCGACGTCATTATTTCCAACAACCTTGTCGGGCTGCTGTTCAACTTCAGCTCCCCCTGCTCCTCCAAGGTTCAACTCATTCTGATTCGGGGGGGGGGGGGGCTGATGTTGAGATTGATTAGTCTCGTGGATCGTTTCGCAATGCCCGTCCTGCGTTCCTTCTATCCGGTCTCCTGTTTCTTTTGGGTGGACGAGGCGGGCGGTGGTCTTTGTTCTAGCCAGTTTCTCGTGTTCGCTTCGGCCCCTTAGAAGGTAAACCGACCTCAAAAAGTGTTGTGGTGGGTCCCCGGCAACGGCGCCAATGTTCCGTACCTTTGCTCCGGTATGAACTGTCGCCGGAATCTGACTCTTCGCACAGCAACTCTCCAAGGCGCTGGGGTGTTTTCCCTAAAAGGACTCCGAAGCTTAAGTCAATATCAGTGTGAGGGTGAGAACTCAACTGAAAGCGTACCTGATACTGTGATGGGACACCCTATTTATAGAGGGGGATTGGAGCCATTTCCGTGCCGCTCACGCCGCACGACTCGGGATAACGGCCTTCCCGCTTTCTGTGGCGCGTTGGGGCGCCCCGCGTCGCGTCGATCGTGGCTCTGGATTTCTCGGCGTCGCTATCCGCTCGCTTCTGATCGCCGCCCTAATCGGGGGCTTAACCTTATCCGACCTCGGGTCGGGTCTCGGGCCGGTTCCCGGGTCCTGCTCCGGATCCAAGTCCTTTGGGCCTCCAATGGTTATTGGGCCTTGAAGGTTTAATGGGCCTCGATCTGGACTCGCCCATCGTGGGGTCCGAGGTCCGACCTTGGGCCTTATTGGGGTTCATTCTTTTGGACCCTCTTTTGGGCTAATCATTGAAATCTCAAATTGGGCCACCGGATTGGGCCACAATCCGAGGTGTGAACAGAATATTACTGTTTTATGAAACAATAATGCTAGATGGACAATACAAAATCAGCCAATGTAAACAATGAGTTCATTTTGATTTTGGTTTAAGCCCAAATAATCATTGAAATTGTAATGAGCTGAGTAATTGTGATCCAAAATCTCATTTATTGGCTGGTTTTACTGGTTTTTTATTGTGTTATTTAGCATCATTTTTTATGAAAATTGAAAATAATCAAATATACAAGTGTAAGTATCAGTGTTCTAAAAGAAAATGAAGTGTAGTGGTGGCGGTTCTGTTATTGGTGGGGATTATTGAGGGTGGTAGTGTAATTTAATTTTAGCACACGATTATTATTTAATTTAATTTAATTTGGTGGCACATGTATCAGTAGCTATCGGTTAATTTTCTTTCCCTTTTTTTCTCCTTTGAATTTGGACCTTATATACTCAGATTAGCAGATTACTTGTGGACCTTATATACTCATATTAGCAGATTTGCTAAATAAAAATTAATATGATATATATATATATAATATATATGGTCGTCTTTTATAAGTGCTTTATGTCTTGGCTCCAGAATTTAGGATGCACGTTTCTGTGGTAGGGATAGTTATTCTAAATTATAGTGCTTGCGTGGAATGAGAACAAATATCAGAACCACACTATACTTCTATACATAATTATTCAACGTGTCGCGGATCTATTTAAGAGTTTGTCGTTGGTTAATAGGTTGTTGCATACACAAGGTGGGGATCGAACCACAAACCATTGCTTAAGCGGACAAGTGAGCTAACCACTTGACCAACCCAAGTTGGTTTCAACGTGTGCTATATGCTATATGTAATATATTATACTTATAACACACATTACGTATAACATATAACACATATTACGTATGACATATAACACACATTAAATATTCAATAAATATATTTTTGATATACAACAAACATTACAAGTTAATATTATATCTACATACATGTTCAATGGTATAAAAAATAGAAGACCTACTATTTTACTACTCCATTCAAAATTAATCATCGTTTCACTAAAACTTAAATAGAACGGATATATAAGTGGATTGAAAACGAGTATGCATAACTTTTCTTCTTTACACACAAATTTTTGGATAATAATAGTTTTTCAATTGAAAAATCTTTGATCTAAAAAAATATTTTTAATTATGTGTATTTTTTTAATAAACTTAGTGATTTGAGTCTAAAATCTTTTTTTTAACTGTTTTGATTGATACGATTTTATACCATAGTAAAACTCTTATATTAATTATCAAAAGAAATTGTAAGTAGAGTGAAGACCGGAGACACTGCATCACTTTACAGGTCAGATACGATATGAATTTGCGCATGATACCATTCAGAATCTTCACATTGGGATGAAATCAAAGAAGTATATATAGAATTAATTAATTAATTAATTAATTAAACAATAATCGCCAAAAGACAATGATAGTGCCTGGTGATTTGGATATGTATGCTGTTAATATTTGCACGCTAAGCAAATTGGATATATCTATATATCTTTTATATATATATATAGCTTGACACTGACCTCAACTTTTGTGATTAGATTTTTGATATTCGCATATGATACCGAATACATAAAATTATATATACATGTCTAAAGTAGTACCAAGTTCTATATATTGTAAAATAATTAATAATGGAGAAAATATAATAATGAAGAAGATAAAATCATAATAATATAACTAGCCTAAAAAAGTTAAACACCCGAAGGCTATTTTATTTAATTATAGTTAAAGAATAAGGTGATATATATTAAATTTATAATCTATGGATCCTGACACATGCATTCACATTTGTACTATCAATTTCTTTTTGCTAAAAGGTAAGAAAAGAAAAAAAAAATACAATCATGTTCTCCCCATCTGAATAAGAGGTACACTTATATTATCATTATCATTTAATTTAATATTTGATATTTGACTATGTATTTTGGTATGAGTTGTTATCCCTTATGGAGGCTCATACTGTACTTATAAAAAAAAATTACTAATATATATAAAATGTATTTATAGCTCTTTTGGCCTTAATTAAGAATGGTAGACCTGCGGCGATGGAATTAGTTACTATACTATTGGTAATAGATCAATGACGTTTGAAACAAATAAGTGAGTTTAACACTAGAGATCGATAATTTAATTTTGATTAAAGTAAAATCAATGTAGTTTGCTTGATGAGGTATTAAAATCAGTTAATTAAATTTTGATATATAGAGAATAATAAATAGATAGATCAGATACCACATACACTAAAAGATATGGTGATTGGTGGTTTGAAGCTTGGAGTTGGATCCATGTAGGTTTGTTTGATTTTATATGGTGATATTTGTATTACTAGTGTTAGTGGTGGTGCCAACAGCAGCCATGAAAATGGCTTATGAGGTACACACAATAATCAATTAAGCAATTATTTGATTAATTAGTATAATTTATACATGACATGTATGTTTGTTTTAAGCAATGAGTGGCATGACTTAACGTTGGCACTATGTACAAATCATCCCTTAAATTTAGTAATTAAGTGCAAATCTCACACAACATGTAGCTTTGACGATCACTAATCTATAAATATATTAATTATTATTAATTCCCACTTAAGACGACTTTAAGCTTGTGAAATGAATGAAGAGAGATGTAAGGAAGGTAGTAGTATTTGGTGGCAATGATAGAGCGAGACACAAATATATGGATAAAAGAGACACAAATTATTTAATTTCAGAAATATGTATAAAGATTGAGGTTTTTATATTTCTACATTTTTGAAAGAGAAAAACATTTTGTTTTTTTGTTTTTGTTTTATAATCAAATAGCGTTTAACCCCATATGAGGATGCTTAAAATTAACGAGTAATGTTAATATAGACTTGGGTTCACGGTGAACCTTACATGTGACGACATATCAACAATTTTCAAGACATAATTAAAAGTTATAACTATAATAATAGTATAAAACTCTTGGTTAATATGTTGCCACGTGTAGGATTTATCATAACACTCAATAAGTAACCACCTAACAATCTAACTTTATATTATTTTAGCCTAGTTAAAAATTTTCAAGCCTAATTGAAGAAAAAAAATATTAAAGTCATATAAGGAGACAATTACATATTAAATCGATCTAAAGAGACAAACCCCTGAAACTAAAAACTCAAACCAAAAAAACCAAGGAAACAATCAAACTAAAAAATTGATCATCAAGTGCCCTACTACCCTTGCATAATAGGATCAGATCAAACACTTACTATTTTGCACCTTTTCGTTGATAATAACTTTATACTCAATAATCCTCTTCACCTTCCTCTTATATTTTGTATTTTTTTTTCCTTTTAATTTTCCATGGTAGACATTTGCAATGTCCATAGCTAGAACGAGACAAATTAATACAATTCTAGAGACTCCTCCCTATATCATGGTTCACCCCATATAGGTCATTGGTTAGTATGATTGCGAGGTTATATTTTGTTTTATATATATGGAATCTTGTTAGAAAGGTGGAGGGAACATGTTGGTATTTGGACAGGAAAATGAGGATGATGAAGAAAAGGACCCGTAGTCCAGTAACCGCTGCAGAACATGACGTGCTGGTCAAACAGGGGAAGCAACAGGAATAGGAATAGGAAACAGTATGTCCAATTGCCAAAGGAGGTGCATGTTTTCTATCTATTCCGGACGAGTGCTATTGGTACATAGCACAATACCCTTTTACTAATTTTCCATCAATTTAAATATTGACAACTTTAATGAACATGTTGACAAGTATATTCATCAAAGTTATCAACATTTAAATAAGGTGAAAAAACGAATGAAGAAATACTGTATTATGTACATTTAGCATTTTCCTCTGTTGTTTTAATTCTTGAGCCTTATCTAACCAATTGAATTGATTAAGCTATGTAGGTGACTACGAGCTCGTGTCACTCTGATGCAATGCTACGATCAAAACATTAGAACACATGCATATTTATTATTATTATGATGATCACATTCACATCGAATGGATTACTCTGAATCTGAATCATCAATTCAATTTGTGGTTCTAGTTCGTCGTCTCATTTGCAATTTGCACATCAATTCTTGTGAGGGCTCAATCTTTCTCGATCGAATTTGACCAAATGTGTGTAATGTAAATAGTGCAATGAGGTGACACACACATACAAAGATTATGCTAAATATTATTGAAAATGCCACTTGCCATGTACTGATTATTCAGTTGTGAGTGTGCGGATTGGAACAACAAAAAGAATTCAAAATGAACTAGTTCGCCTTGCCGACGCCGTTTTATGTATACTATTAACATCTTTTCAGTTCGTATTCCTAATCATAATTCATGGTACGATGGTTGGAAAACTAGTTTCCTAGACATCGTTTTTATCCAAAATTGCATTGGCAAACATAAGAATGGATCACTCTTTATAATTTATCCAAAACAGAGGAACCAAATTATATCGACAGGATCTTCAATTGACGACTTGTCTTAATAGTAGAGTAATATCAGTGAAAGATGAAAAAAAGATTATAAATGGAATTGGGATAATCACTGCATGAAACTGAGTGCGTTATATCATATCATGATACAATCAATGTAAAAATTTATAGTTATTAAATAATATCATATTAACAAACATGATTAATTTGTTCCTCTATTAAGAGGTTATGTAAAAATAGATATAATTGTGAGACTATAAATCTGTTTTATATTGACAACACATCAAAATTAAACTCTAAATACAAATATTGAAGCTTTTCAATTTTAGTAAATTTTAAAAAACAATAAATAGAATTAAAAAAATTATTTGTGATTAATATTTAAAACAGCAAAGAGAAATAGAAAGTATTTTCCGAAGCCAAAATAAGCTCTTATTTCTGTTCTCATTATTGATTTCTCTAAGTTGATAGTTGAACACCCCCCAGAAGAAAAAAAGAAGACATTCCTCACACACAGGAACCACAAACTCTGAAATGGCTTGCAAATCACTTCTATAAACAAATTAAGGGGTGAACTTAAGCCCTTTATATAGTACAACAAAACGGATTCTACAGATATGGCTCTGCAGTTAGAAATATCCTTAACTTGGAAGTGATGAGGATATTATTACTATTATTATTATTACAAACAAACATGGGGAGGGATGAGCTTTCCAGGATTCATGATACTGTTGGGATCTAAAGCTTCTTTTATTTTCTTCATTGTCCTCAATGCTTCCTCTCCTAGTTCTTTTTCAAGATACTGTGAAAAAATAACAGAAGCAGCCAAGCATGAGAGTTTTTCAATTCTAGAGCTAAACTTATAATACTAAATTAAGGGTTAACACATTTGAAAGATAAAATATTATCTAATTTAACAAGCATGAAGAACAAAAGATGTTTACCCCTTGCCAATCTTTGCATGTTATTATTTAATCATAACTATGAAGGTAAGTATTAATGTCTGTGCCTCTCAATTATGATATTTTTTCAGCTTATGCAACATTAGGAATATCATAACTAATATCATGAGTCAAAGCTCTAAGTAATCAAAGATATAATTAATAACTAGTGCAGTACCTTCATTTTTCCAGTGCCAACACCATGTTCACCAGTACAAGTTCCTGGTTCAAACCAATTTTCAAAAATAAATACTGAATCTAAAAGGAACCTGATATAAATAAAACACTAATAAAGCAACAGGACGTGTCAACAAGTTATGAATACCTTCCAAGGACAATGCAGCTTGAACCATAAAATTGTTGAGTCTCTCTGCCTCCCGTCTCTGTTCTGCTTGGTTAGGGTCAAACAAAATTACCGTATGGAAATTGCCATCACCGGCATGAGCAATCACTGTGCTGGCAAGAGAAAAAATAAAATAAAATAAAATCAGTACATGCATTGAGTATCAATCAGATTGATCATCAAGTAACATGACACAGATGAATTTGAGTTCAATATCCAGAATAATAAAACCTTGATCAGACATACCAAACCAGTGGTGATGCATCCAGCTCCATTTTAGACCTTGAAATTAAATCAGCAAGGTGAGATAAAGGAACACAAACATCCTGCAGGAATGCATAAGATAAATGTCTTAGAAAACTTAATTAGTGGGAAGTCAAGAACAACCGGAATAACTAAACATTCGATTAATTTGATCTTAAGAGCTAATAAGAGCATATGTTTACAGAGGGCATGCGGCAAACTTAATGCAAGAGAAGATTTATCAAAAGCATGTTCTAACGCACCGAAATCATTGCCTCCAAATTAGGTTCCAAAGCAAAGCAAGCCCAGAGTGCCTCCTTCCTTACCTACACAAGAACAACTTATTGATTTGAATGTATAAATGACTAATGAGATGGCTTACAATACATCTCATGGAACAAGGCAGAACACAAACTATGAATTGTGTTGGGAACTGGGAACAGTTCCAACTTAGAAAGAAGCCATCGAGAATCATAGTGTCGTTAACCATGAATGGATGCCACTGGCATCGAGCACCATATGGACAAATTAATTAAAGAGAAATGTTAACGATGAGAAAGGAATAAGCGGCTACCTTCCAAAGTTCTTTTTTTGCTTCAGGTTCTTCTGCAAATACAAAATCTGACCCATTGTGCTCAGAAACAATTCTCCGAACAATTTGTGTTTGTTCTCGTGCATATGCCTCTGAAGAATATTTTATCAATAAATTAGATATTAAAATTAAGACAACAAGCATAGACATGTGCATATTCACTTACCTGTTCCTATGAACTCAAACATTAAAGTTGGACACTCAGGGAAATTCTTCCCATTAGCTACATTGATGGCTTTTATTTGAACTTCATCCAGTAGCTCAACCCTTGACACCTAACCAGCATAAACAGAGTCATCATAATCGGAAGGAGAACGATACCAAAAGTTGAAACCAGAGTCCTACCTGTATACCAGACATCATAGTGGCAATAGCAACATCTGCTGCATCCTTAACTGAAGGGAAATTGCACATTGCAACCTGTGCTTTAATAAGTTAGGCAATCCATATGATTCCATATAACTCACATTATAAACATATAGCAACAGCTCGGAATGTATTCAATATTCATGCAGAATTAAAGATTCAAGTTATCTAAAGAAATATTCCCTCATGCACCAGTTAAATAGAAGCTCACAAGCAGTGCAGGTAAAGAACTGTAACATATAGATATAATAAATTGATCCCAATAACAAAGTTCAGTGGATCCGAAAAGGATAGGTCTCCAAAAAGTGAAAGAAAAATCAATGTACCACTGAATACTGGGGAATTTTCTGAAGTCGCAGTGTTACTTCTGTTATTACACCAAGTGTTCCCTCACTTCCAATCATCAAGCGGGTCAGATCATACCTACAATATATTATGAATATATTATGTTCAGCCAGTAAAGGAGGGTGGATGACGGGGCAGTGGAGAAGTGTCCCAGATATTGTTTTGTATTCTTAATATGCCATATTTTTTGGCCTTTCAAAATTACTTATATTATGCCTGTTGCCTGACCTCCCAACAAGATTATGGAAGAGGGAAATACAAGTGAAATCAATTAATATATAAAGGGACAGGAATATAACGAACCCAGCAGCACTCTTTCTAGCACGAGATGCAGTTTTCACAATATCTCCATTGGCAAGGACCACCTGGAACAAAATCAGCACAATAAATACATCATCACATAAATGTAGTATAGACCAAAAACTGAGATTTACAAACCTTGAGACTGATTACATTATCACGCATAGTTCCATACCTACAAATTAAATTAGTAAGAGGAACCGTTATGCCTAGTAAAACAGGTTTTTATTTATAAGATCAAGGCATTTTGAGTGAGGATTACGTCAACATCGTTTAATAATCATAACTAAACTAATATGCTTTAAACAAAATAGCTTTGAACCAATTATCCGACCTAGTTAGTACTGACAGTGTGACACCCACACACAGACAATGCATCAATCGTGTTGCCAGCAATAGATGAAAATAAAAATACAACAGAAGAGTGACCACCTCACAGCTAAAGAACCAGAGCAGCGTGTTGCACACATGCCTCCAATGCTTGCACCAGGACCTGCTCGTAGCAAGTTAAAACTTCACTATTCAAGGAACACACTTAAAAATCAATATTTCCTTCAAGATTTTTAAGGCTTTCTTGTCCTCTAGTAAACAGAGATAACACATCTCCACAAAATGAACTAACAGGGCATATTCAAATTCAACTAACCTGGATCAAGTGGAAAAAATAGACCATAAGGTTCCAAATACTCATTAAGATCCATCCATCCAATTCCAGGCTCAACAACCACATCCATGTCATCAACATGTAATGCCTTCACTCTCTGCATATTGGAATCAAACATATATATTTAATAAACATAAAGGTCCTATTTGAAACAATTATATACAGATATTCCACCCTCATAATAGAACATGCACATACCTTCATTAATGCCATGTCAATGCAAACTCCTCCATTAGGGGATAAGGTATGACCCTCAATTGATGTAGCTCCGCCATAAGGTACAATAGGAACCTTTTACCAAAAAAATAAGTAAAGCAAGGTTATCAGTTTCTCATTAATATAATAATTATTAACATTATGTGCCCACAAGATTGAAAGAGATAAAAATTTCCACCTATACATATAATAAACAACCTAGAAACTATACGATAGAGAATAATAGTATAAACCCGGCAAGCTTAAATTCAAGACTCAAATTGGTTTTACTGCAAGTAAGTTCTTATAGAAAGTCTCGTTCAATTCACGAAGGAAATCAGAGGGAAAAAAGAAAGGTAAACCCATTAGCCTAAACTGTTAAACATGCTCTGGAGGATGAATTAAGTTGAAGGAATCCAAACCTTATGATTGTTACATGATTTGACTATCTTGGACACCTCCTCTTCAGATCTGAAAATGAGAGTACAATGCAAGAAATTAAATAAATGAGGATGCTTTAACTTTAGAGGCAGGAATATATCCACGATATTTTAAAACCCCTTGTTCCTATGCTCATTCATGTCCATTCTAGATACCATATAAACATATCATGGGTCTTACAACATATATAAGCCTGACAAAACTAAGAACTGGAAGAAAAATATGATGTTCTCTAGAAAATTCATCATGGGTCTTTTCAATACAAGTTAGCATGCACCAATTTGTAATGAAGTTACAGAAATCTAAAAAGCTGCACTCAATCAATGCAGCAACCAGCACTGCTAGAACTATGAACAGATAAACAATGGAGTAAACAAAAATGTCAATGAATGCATCAGAGTTTTTCTCACCTTGGATAAACAATAACATCTGGGACATTGACAGCCTTGTGAAAGCTGTGTTGTGGTTTTCCATGGAAATACCTCTCCTCATAATCTAGTGATATGTTATCCTACGAAATTAAGTTGTTGGAACCCAGGAAAAAAGTAAACAGTAAAAATTATAACAGTGGATGATCTAAATTTGTGTGCAATGGGATTGGTGGAGAAAGATTAATCGGAATACTGTATAATACTCTCAAGGATTACGATGATACCAATAACAATCCCTCACTTTGAGTCTAGGGAAGAAGACTCAAATGAACCAAAGTTCATCCAAAATTATGTATTTCTTATGATCTTATCTATCACAATGCATAGTCAGTTATTTACTTATTTATAGACCCTAACCACTACGAATGAGCCTAGACGAGTCCAACTACTAAGTTGGGTCGAATCAACAGTATTGTGAAAATTCAGGGTAAATGGTTGATAATCACAAGGTTGTAATTCCAACAGAACTGCTACTATAATATGAGAGATCATTCTTATAATCTTATTTCAACCCAAAAAAATGTTTATTTTTAACATTAACAATCAACCAACTACCAAATAAGATAAGAGTGGCCTGGTATCTGAAATCCAAAGACCAAGTCAAGAAATGAGATAATAACCAAGCATTACTATGTCTTCACTCCTATTTGTGATTAAAATTTATGACTTGTGAGATATTCAGATAAGCTGAAATTTCGCACCTGACAGATGGCCTTCAATTCATTGAGAAGCTCCTGTGGAAACTCTTTCAGTGATCCCTTAACAACATACTGGGTACTACCTTTGCCTCCAAAGCTAACATTTTTAACATTTATTCATCACAAGAAGTTGCATGTGATTATTAATCAGCTTAGAGCAACATGCAATTATTATTATTATAATATAATATTATAATACTTGATACAATCGATAACTTCCAATCATCCCCTTCATCGATATTGAGCTAGAGCAATGAAAAGATAGAAACTTTGGCAAAATTAAAAAGTGGGTGTTGGAAGAATGGAAATGAAAAAGGCACCTGACTGAGCTGCTATTGGCATCAGAGAAGGAAGGATTGAAATGGGGATGAAGGGAAAGAGAACCAGCTGCAGCAAGGGGAAGAAGAACAGAGGCAGTCCACGTCATCCAAGGGTTCCTGGTTCGGTGGGAACTGAAGTTGGAGGGATCATAGGGTGCGTCTGTGTGGGTTCTAGTTCTTCTGATGTTATGGAGAGTGCGGTGCAGGTAGTTGGAGGAAGAAGAGCGTAAACGACAGAACCACGAGATGAAATTTGACATGCTTGCTTGCTGTTGCTGATGAAAGAACAAGAACAAGACTCAAGAGAAATTGAATCTATAGTAGTGTTGCTCTAATTCTCGCCAACAATCATCGCAGACTTCGAAGTAACTCTTTGGTAACTGACTACTGACACTTCATACTAGCTTAGGAAATGTTTTTTTTGCATATATGAGAATGTACATATTTGACATCTCAAACCCACAATAGATTTTATTAACCTCTATCTTAAATCACATCCAT
Organism: Aeschynomene evenia; assembly: GCA_013621005.1. NCBI lineage: Eukaryota > Viridiplantae > Streptophyta > Magnoliopsida > Fabales > Fabaceae > Aeschynomene > Aeschynomene evenia. Next base: position 3,614,895 of record CM024268.1, read on the forward strand.
TCCTCCATTCATTTGAGTGACTTTTCTCATTAGATAATTGAATTAAAGATTTCTATTGACCGTGTGAATTAATGATTGAATGTGTGTGTAAAATTACTTTATGCTGACAGTGGACTGAAATTAAACTCTAATCGAGTTTAATTATGATGCACTAACAATGTAAAAAATTTTACACTATAAGCTAATCACGTCTATTGGTTTGTGTGACTTTTCTCGTTAGTGAGTGATTGAGTTAAATATTTTTGTTGATGTGTGAATTTATGATTGAATGTCTGTGTAAAATTACTTTACATTGACATTAGATTTAAATTAAACTCTTATTAACCTTTGGAAAATAACTTTTTTTCTAAAATAAAAATGATTTAATTTTCATCTATTGTACTATATCTTTACACAATCATTCAATCATGTACTAACATGTTAATCATGATTATATTTTCTCGCTCTCACACATAAAAAGTCATACAAATAGTATTTTGATTGGATAATAGTGTAATTAAAATTAAACTCAAATAAAAATCTGATCAAAAGTTTGGTTAATTTTATTTTCCTCAAAACAACTTAAATTATTTAACGTATATTGCACAAACGTACTTGATTTTAATAAAACAACATTCTTTTGAAAAAATAAAGTTATTTCCTACATTACACAAACATGCGCACTAATTTTGATTAGTTTTGAGTTCATAGATTTTATGTGACTACACTTGAACCAAATTGGACCGGTTCAATTTGGGTGATTGGGTCATCCGATTACTATTATATTGGACAGATTCATCGAATTGATGTGATTCACTTACATCGCTTTCACATTTCAATCTAAGATTAATTCTTATAGATTGAGTGTATAAAATAACTTGAGGGTTTAATTTTAGAGTTTAATTTTGCTAAACTGACAGAATAAAGGTATTTTAAACTGTCGTTCAATTAAAACGTTCCATTTGTATGACTTTTCAGATAATGGAAGGGAGAAAACACAATCATGACTGACGTGATAACACATGATTGAATGACTATGTAAAAAAATGGTACAATGTCGGTGAATGAAAATTAAATCTAATTATCAATGCACTCATGCAACATTTTCTTTTTCTTTGTCAAAAATAAACATAGCAATTTAGCAACTGTGTTATTTCTCCTTATTCTCTCTCTAAAACTGTTCTACATCATTTGCAAGTTAAAATAACAAATACAGATATTTCCAACTTCTGAGAATAACACTTATTATTTGATAACCCTCCTGAACATATATATAAATATTGGCTATCTAATATCTAAAATCAACCCTTAAAATCAAAACAACATTCCAAAATCCTCCTGTTCTAATTTGCAATACTTGCCGGGAGGTTCATTCAGTTCAGCATAAAATCCTAGCGAATTCCAATTGCATATGCTGACTGTAAATGCCAGTATTCCTTGGATTGCTTCACCATTTCACTTCGTTCTGCAGTTAGCCTCTCTTTCCAGTATTCTTTGCACCTGGAAGACCTTGAAAGTTATTGTGATTGCAATGTTCACATCTGAATATATAATAAGATATAAAATGTTCATTACCTTCTTTTCATAAGCAGATCAAGTTCTAACATGCGCACTGGCTTAGAATAAACTCCCTCCTGCATGAACAAGTGGAGAGTTAACAACAGATGCAACTATTATGCCATTTGCTGAATGCTGTAATCAATGTTTAATGTTTCATGAAGGAAACAGATCAATGTTATAGAGAAGATTTTGCCATACAATATACTTCTGGTTCTGAAAATCAGATAACTAAGATTTTGCCATACAATATATCAAAAACAAGGTAGTTAAAGGGTCTGGCGAGTGGCGAATGTTTCTGCCTTTGACAGACAAATCTTTTTGAAGCTGTGAAATTGCACTAGTGAATTCTCCCTGTCATTATTTTACCAATACCTTTTTCTTTCATCTCTTAAATTTGATTGTTTAGCAAGGGAAATGTCAAGACTCAAGAATTGTTCATTTTTCTTTTTATGTAAGTGCAAAATGCATACCTCTCTGCATACTGGACACTTTGAGTCTGGACTTGCAGCTTTAAGGCCTTGGAACATCATCACAGAGGCAGCTGAGCAAGCGCATGACTTGCAGAAGATATGACCACAACCCAAAGCATATGGGTTGAAAACAAAATCCTGCCATATCACAGTCCAAGCATTTATAAGTGATACTGATAAATATTATATATAATATCTTCATTTTTTTAATCTAATGTAGCACATAAAAAGGACCTCACCAGGCAAATTGCACAATTTAGATTGTACTCAAGTTTAATAGAATCTGGAAGAACCAATGTCATGACAACTTCAGTTAGGTTTAGGTCACACGAAAAGCGACCATACACTCCATCAAGCTCACAACCATCTAGTCCGCTAGAATTCAGATAAAAAGCACCCAATTCAATTAGCCAAGGTGAGTGTAAAAGTTCAATGTGTTCGGCATGCATCCTAGATTTGAAATTCTGTCCATTAACAGAGCTATGGACCTGGAGCAGAATATAAAAAATTAGATTGAACGAATCATTGAACTCAATCAGAGAAGTATAAATGAAAAATGAGAGAATGGGGAGAGGATCGGCCGTAATGTGGTAATTGTATCATTTGATGCATACTTTATCATATTTCTTAAGAATTTTCCTCATGGCAATAGCATTCATTACAATGTACTCAATTAAGATTCTCCCCTGTTGTGCAAGGGTTGGCCTATCGTTTTTAAAGCACTGACGCAAGCTCAATACATATCTCTGCATTCCCGTCGCAATATGAAGATGAAGGAGATGCCTAACTCTTGAACTGAAGTATCCCACTATATCTGATGCTTCCTTCATCAGCTCAGAGAAGAACTTTTGATCACACACTACACGTGAAAAACAAAATATACATTACTAGACTGAATAATGTAAAAACACTATGGTTCAATAACAATACACATAATAATGTCAGATAAGTATTTTGCTTAAAACATGAATAAAAATCAATGGCAGATAACATAAGATCTGATCGATTGCAAAGCTTCATCATTTACTTTTTCTTTTGTTACACGATAATCTATCATTTTATATCTTTTATACTCTGAACAAGTCTAAAATTAAAGCATACTTCCTTACAGTGAAATGAATCCTTCTTTTCATCCTTCTTTTCTTGTGAAACCAACGATCCAACTTCCCCAAATAAAACCAAATGGAAAGCCAATTAGGGTTGGCGTAACTGGTCCATTTTCAGCTCATTTATCAACCTGATTTTGTTGTTCTGTAAAAAGTTTAAGTGGGTAAGCGTTGGCATTCCATTAGGACCACCTCCAACCTCTTTGAGAATTTGCAGGAGGGATTATAGATCACCCACCGATGAGATCTTCACATTGGTGAGCTGAATCTTCACCGAGTGCGCCCACCCTCATCGGCACCTATGGAGCTGACCTAGAATCAATTTCTAAATTTCTAGTTACCTATTCATCTGTACTTACTCTTTAAGCAGAAAGCAATACCCTGACACTAGACTAGGCAACCCTAGGTCCCAACAAAAATAATTCACCCCCACCAACCAAATTGCAGATATAAACATGGAAGGAAGAGAAGGAGATGAGAGTTACCTGGGCAAGATTCACATTGGCACAGCTCGTCTTTAGAGAGAAGATCAGAATCAGAAGAATTGGGCAATTCTTTACCACCCTGGCAACTCTTCAACACTTTTTTCAACCTCACATATTCTATGTGCGCACATTTACTGTCCAACAACAATTCCCTCTCTTCTTGAAGGTACTCCGTGAACACACACCCGAATTTCATTTTTCCCTTTCGTCACTCCAAATCCTAATTTAAGGAAACCTAAAAAGGGAAAAAAATTAAATAAAAAAAAATCTATTCAGCAATTTCGCTAACACGATTGAAACATCAGAGCGTGCGTACCTGAGAGAAAACAAGAAACAAGACGAGGGTGTTAATTTGTTGGAGAAGTGATGAAGAATGTGAGTGAAGGCGTTGAACACGAGATACACGGTGGTACTTTTATCATGCATGTGTATGAATGGACTAGTATCGTTATCGTCAAGTTTCGATCTTTTCGTTGAAAAAAGGAAGAATAAGAAATCACATCAGAGTTGTGTGTGAGAAACAGAAGGAATCGAATATGGGGCGGAAGGGAAGGAGAAACGTAGTAGTAGAGAATAGAACAAGGAATTGACTAGTGACATGCATTTGAAGCCACAGAGAACCGCGCTTTATTCGGAATTGAATTTCTATTTGGGCCCAAACCCCAATAACATCATCAAAACTTGTCGCCTATTGCTGCATGCTGACTGCCAAGTGTTCATCAGCTTGCGTGGCAATCAAGCACTCAACAATTTCCAACATTCCAACCTGATGGTTGGTCAAGTAGTTGACTCTCTTGTCCGCTTAAGCAATGATTGAGAGTTTGATCACCGCCTTGTGTATGCAGCAACTCGTTGATCAGCGATTAAACCTTTAAATGAAGCTCCAGATTAGGACGGACCTTAACCTATCAGGCTGGAGATACCGATTTTATAGTAAAAAAAATTTCAAGTTTCCCTTTGTTTTTGTTTTTTTCTTTTAGGGATTAAAAATATCATTTTTAATCTGACTATTGAAGTATTGAGTAGTATTCAACACTTTCTTTTATTTTACTCTCCAAAGGTTAGGGTTTTGAGCTCTGATTACCAGTTCCGGCAGAATCATCATTTGTAATTCTAGTTTGCTTCTCCTTCAGCCCTTCACACGTTCTGTTCTATTCCTTCAGTTTGTTGCTTTTTCCAGCTGCCATTGATTTTACGGCCAGCACTGCCCTGCCCCGCCCCTGTTCAAGCGTCAATTGTTGGTTTGGTGATGTACCCTCCACTGCTTCTTTCTAAGCAATAGTAAATTTTGAATTTTGAAACGATGATTATTATGTTTTGATTGTTATATGTGTATTATTATTAATAATTATTTGTATTTTCTTCCCACTGCCTTCGGCATCTGGATCGACAAGTGTGGTTGTGTTTCTCATTTTTCCTCTTCTCTCCCATAAATTTTCTTGACTTTGTTTATTTCGTTCTTTGTAGACTAGCGATTCGATCTTTCCGAAGCCGATCTTTTTGTGTGCTTTTATATAGTTCAGAATCTGTGGTATTTGATAGTGGCAACTAGACAGATAAGAAACCCCTTTTTGAGTTAGTAGATTACGCTTTCTTTCTTTGGATTTATAAGCATTTATGTTAGTTTACAGAAAGACTGGTACCAGATACTGTAGTTCAAATTAGCACCCATGTTTTTGTTGGGCACCTCTAGATTTTGCTGATTGCAGTCTAGGTTATATTGTGACTTAAGATACGAGTTTCTTTTGCTGGCTGATCAAAGGGCGTTTTTATGCCAAGCAGTTTCTTTATTTGTTCATGTTTTCTTAGCCAGAATTTCGGAATTGCATCTGTGAAGATTTTGTTTCTTACATTTTCATCTGCTTCTTTTTCTAGTTTATTATTACTCTTCAGCTTGATTCCAAATTCAATGTGGGCACATGTAGTTTCTTTCTCATATATATTTCAATTCCCTTCATCTCAAGCATGTGTGTATATGTAATTCTTTTCATTGATTTCATGACTATTTGGTCAAATGCAACCTTGAGTGTTGGCCTTAATGCTACTTATCCTACTCAATGAAAAACAGGTTTTTAAGCTAATGGTGAAAACAAAGGCAAAACACACAGGAAAAGTTCCAGCTAAAGAAGTTGGTACTCCAAATTGCCTTATTGATTCTCCAGACTGTGATAATCTGGATGAGGGTGATGGTTGGGTTATAGTGAAGAAGCAGAGAGTCACTATTTGGGTGCCTGCTTCGCCTCTTAGCGAAAGAGCCCTGTCAGAAAACCATGGACCGAGCGATGCTCATCTTATGCCTCCTGAAACAACAAGTAACTACACACAACTTCCCATGGAGACGTCTACTGCACTACCTTCCGGTGATGAACCCGAGAAGACCACATTATTGGCTCCCTCAGAGGAGATTCCAGTTATGGGAAGTGCACCTCCTCCCGTGCCTAAAGCCACTTCAGCCAAGCCACCAGTGGCAGATCAAAGAATGGAATCACAGAATCCACATCAAGTGAGTCTCTTGAAGTCGCATAAATTACTTGGATTATCAGATACATCTAAAGCTATTAAGCAGCCAAGAACATCACTTGCAACAAGAAGACCCTTCAATTTTACAGTCTCTCTGAGTCAAGGGCTTAGAGCATCGAATCTTGAGAGGAAGCTCGAACGAGCTGGTGGGTTGAGGCAGTGGTTGATATCACTTGGACTTGGGCAGTTTGTGAGGATTTTTCAGGGGAAGAGGCTGAACAAGTATCAGCTGGTGAATCTAACCATGAAAAAGCTTAAGGATATGGGTGCCAATGCAGTAGGGCCGCGAAGGAAACTCATCCATGCCATCGACTGTGTTTGTCAACCATACTGTTTTCAGGGAATATAGAAGTTTGTTGAGATTTCTTCTCATGTAAATAACTGCTGGCAACTGCAATCTGAGACATTGTGCAAACAGGTTAATGCTAGACAAGACAAATTACATAAGATGATGAGCTTAGTTAAATTTGGATATATTTTGGTCTTGTTTAATTATCCCAGTGCATTTGGCATAACATTGTTGTTATTTCTATGCTGGGGTTGTCATGATTAATAACTGAGATAGAATGCTAGGCTGAATGTTTCAGATTTTTTTTATATGATAACTGATTGTGTAACCAATTTGGCAAATTGTTCTTCTCTTTTCAAAGTAAAGCCAGGTATGAATGAGACGAACTTGGAAATTGTAGAGACTTGCACGTGATATGCACCTCTTGTTACTGGAACTTGTACTTCTCAGGTCATAGCTGTAAACTTGTATAAAGGTGTATGTATTTGACTATTTGTGCCCCTGATTCTGATTCTGTACTGTTGTCGGTGGACTCTTATCCACTGATGAACTGGAAAGGCATGAATGTGATGCAAGGATGATTGAGTGGTGCATATACCAATGGTTCTCTTCATTGCCAAAATTTTGGGACTATTAGTAATATTTGTACATATTTTTTTCATTCATAAATTTATAACCTCTAAATTTTCAGGTGATCCTTTTTCAATATTCCATCCTTGATAAAATATATACAAATATTAGTTCTATTTTGGGATAAAGGTGAGACTTGTGGGCAGCGATCTCTTTTCCCACTCATTATTCGGATTGGTTGCATTTGTGCTAACAAGATATGGTTCATTTCTGATCTATCATTTTTTTGAAAGTTAAAAAGTAAAAGTTTAAGGGGTCGATATTAATTATTTTTTTTGATATAGTAATATCCAAAATTATATATTATACTCCCTCCTATTCTTTTAAATTTCCTTTTTCATTTAATCTTTTTTATTTATTTATCTATTTTTACACGATCATAATATAGTAATTAAATCCATTAATTAGAATGTATTAAAAAATTAAAAAAGAATCATAAGGAGCATATGATAACTTTAACAAAATAGATATGAATTTAATTTTCATTTACGTATAAAATTTTTTACACAATCATCCAATCATGTTCTGTCATGTCAGTCATTTATATTTTCTCTCTTTAACTATCTTAAAAGTCATACAAATGAAAATTTTTAATATAAAATACATTTACAATATTAGTACTTAATAAATAAATTTAAAGTCAAACATAAAACAAATACCTGTAAGGAAAATTTATAAACTACAATAAGTGAATTCTCTCAAATGAAATTTTCAATTGATAATTATTGGATCATATCATTGATCATTAAGTGAATGATCAAATATAACAATGGCCATCTAAAAGTTTGATGCATACACACAAAATATTATTCGTAGATAAATAACGAGTCAGTGTTTTAAACGAAGAGAATATGAAAAACAAAAATAAAATTGTGAGTAATAAAAAATCAACTGAGAATTCATTCATTACAAATGGTTGTTTTTCCAAATCCAATAATTGCAGTTGTTTTTGAATTGAGATGTGTCGCATGGAAACATATCGCTGCCACTCTGTTCACGCCCAACTTGGATTCACATGCCAATCATTTTCCGTTTTATTCCCATTTTGGGAAATCCCAACCCCCAAACATGAACCCCTCTCCTGGATTCATCTCATACAAATATTGAACCCTAATTTTAACTGAATCCAGAGAGCATAACAGAAACTGGGGTTATTATTTATTGGGATTTGGGGGTGTCTCGAACTAGAAGCAGATGACGATGGATCATGACACAAAGAACATTTCAGACCCTCTGTTGGAGTGTACACCTCGCAGAAAAAAAGCTTCAAAGCTTCAAACTTTGGGGAACATCATAGTCTCTGTTGTCGGAACAGGGGTTCTGGGTTTGCCCTTTGCTTTTCGGATCGCTGGATGGGTTGCTGGATCTCTTGGGGTTTCTATCGTCGGCATCGCCACCTACTATTGCATGCTCCTACTTGTCCGTCATCTTCTCTCTCTCTCCCTTTTTCACATGCAAAATGGTTCATCACTTCCCTTTCTGAGAAAATGAACCATTGAATTATTATTATACTACTATCTGTTTATCTCATAACTCTGTATGTATCTTGTTTTACTCTAAAGTCGTTTGTTGCCAGCAAATATAAAACGTTAACTTGTATCTGATCGGTGGTCCTTTAAGGGATATATAATTAGGATTTACTAATTTCTATGAAACAGTGTAAATTCTTTTTACAAAGTCATGGCACACTAGCATGATTGTTGGCCCTCTCAATCTCAGCCACTACTTGAAAAGTGATGCTGGATTAAAAGTTGTACTGTTCTTGGAAATGACGAACTTTGTAATCCACAAAGTTGGAGTTTTTCTTTTTGGTTTAGTAATTATGAATGTTGATGAGGAGTAATTGCTTTTGTTCACCTTCTTTCACAAATTTTCCGGTGGGGTATGTCAATGACTTGTCCAACTTAGGTGATAGCATTGCTTAAAGGAAAAGAGAATAAAAGTAGTTGAATTCAAAGTTCCTTGGTTGGAACATCCTTTTCATGGTTTATGATTTTATTTTGCACATGCGTTGTCTTTAACATGTTTGCTTTATACTTCCTGGATCCAGGTTTTGTGCAGAGAGAAATTGGCATCAGAAGAACCGTTAGTAGAAGAAAGAACATATGGAGACCTTGGTTACCGGAGCTTCGGAACCTCGGGTCGGTATGTGACTGAGCTTCTGATTTTGCTAGCACAGTGTGGGGGATCTGTTGCGTATTTGGTATTTATTGGCCAAAACCTTCATTCTGTATTCCAAGACCATGGATTCACAATGAACACCTTCATATTTGTGTTAGTGCCCGTGGAAATTGGATTGTCATGGATTGGGAGTTTATCTTCCTTAGCACCTTTTAGCATTTTTGCTGATGTTTGCAATGTCCTAGCCATGGGAATCGTAGTGAAGGAAGATATACTACAGGCATTCGGAGGTGGATTTTCATTCAGACAAAGGACGGCAATCACATCCAACATTGGGGGATTGCCATTTGCTGCAGGCGTGGCGGTTTTTTGTTTTGAGGGGTTTGGAATGACACTGGCCCTAGAGAATTCTATGAAGGATAGATCTAAGTTCCCGAGATTGCTTGCTCAGACTTTTAGTGGGATCACAGTTGTGTATGTTCTTTTTGGGTTCTGTGGTTACATGGCTTTTGGTGAAGAAACTAGAGACATTGTGACTCTCAACCTTCCTAGAAATTGGTCATCTCTTGCTGTACAGGTAAACATCCACACTTGGAACTCTTAACTAGTGCTCTTGTATCTAGCTAATCTATACCATGATCTTCTTTATTTTTCCTCAACTAATTTAGATATTAAATGGAAAATACCTGATACCATCTTTGAGACGTAGACTTCATCAAATTGAGTAGTTGAAAAACAGTATCCGGAAGCAAATGTCATCATTCTTCATAGACGAAGCACGTATCTATGAGTACATGTCATACTGATACACACCCACCGTTCCAATATGGGTTGTTGGCATTGCAACATGGGAAAATTTTTAGACTGGCCACTTGGCTTGGTCAAATCTGATTAAGTTGCCCAACTCCCGCTGTTTGTTTCATCCATGTTTTTCTAGGATACTACTGGCTAGAACATTATTGTAGTGGGACAAACATTAGTTGTTATTACTGTTGTTGTAGGGACTACAAGCACTTAATGCTCAAAGATGTTTTGTAATTATCTCTTGATTTTCACTTTTGTGTTGTATGCGTCAATTGCTGTCATATCAAATAATCTGTTTGACATCATAGCAATATTTCTGAATTGTGTCTGTTCAGCCTAGCATATCTTGTTGCATAGGGGTTGCTGTGTGTCTAAAACACGTGTAGCTCAACTTGCTGATTATCATGCCAAGTTATATGACCTATGTTTCTTTTGCCACAAGTTCATAATCTTTCATTGTCTTCAATTTTGGTCACATTTCTTATTGCTGGAGGGTTTGGAAGCTAACCTTGTTATATGATAACAGGTAGGAATATGCTTGGGGCTTATTTTTACATTCCCAATCATGTTACATCCAATTAATGAGATTGTGGAAGGAAAACTCAAACTCATCCACAGCGACATCAATGAATCAACAAGATTTGGAAAGATTGGGATATACATCAGTCGCGCAATTGTGGTGGTCGTGCTGGCGTTCTTAGCCTCATTCGTGCCAGAATTTGGTGTATTTGCCTCGTTTGTGGGGAGTACTATATGTGCATTGATCTCATTTGTTTTGCCAGCAACATTTCACCTAAAACTATTTGGCCCTTCTCTAAAAATCTGGCAGAAAGCCTTGGATTTTATTGTGTTGCTCTCTGGATTGTTTTTCGCTGTTTATGGAACTTACAACACAATTGTTGGAGTTTGATTCTTATAGAAATGTATCATACTCAGTTTAAGCTTTTGTAGAAATCAGTTAGAAAATTTGGATGTAGCACAAAGAAGCGTTTCAGTTATGCTTTTTGATGATTGCTTTAAGTTTCACTGATCCTTAACCGCGCTTACATCAAAATTTGAGACATTTCTGTGTTATTCATAATAATTCTAAGAATACCAATGCCTGTTATTATGAGTGATTGCTATTTAATCATGAAACACACTTAGCCAAAAGAAATGAGTCACATAATTTTAATAACGAGGTTAAAAAATATTATTTTAAGTTAGTAATATACGATAAAATTTTAATTAAAGAATATTGATATCTTGGATCTTCATGGGATATCCAAAATCTTTTATATGTATTTTTTCCGTCCATTTTTAATTATCTTTTTAGTTTAAGTAAGTAGTATAATCGAATAATTATTATTTATTATTTTCAAAAATAGTTTTTAAAAATATTCTTCAATTTTATTCTCATATTAACTTTATTATTCTATAAGAGAGAAAATATATTCAACTTTTTTTTTACTATCTACGAAAAATAAAATTTAATATTTACGCATATATAAATATAAGAAATGATTTTTGAACATCAATTTTCTTATCTTCCGTATCAATAAACATTCAATATTGTCACATTTTATCTAATAATAAATAAAATTTTTGTCAACGCGAAAGACCAAAAAGTTTTTATACTAATAAAATTACTCTATACTTACATGTGACTTAAAATCTAACAAGGTATCCAAGGAAAAAAAACCCTAAAATTCAAAGTGCATGTTCTTTTTTTTCTCTCTCTCACACACACATGCACACACATTTATATATATATATATATATAGGAATAAATTAAGACCATCAAATCTTACTTAAATAATCAAAATTAAAATATAAAGTCATGTAATTTTTTTAATTGATTATGTAATTTTTAAAAAATTTTCAATCTTAACTATTCATGTATAATTATACCACACATATTTACTCTCACTTTTACGTAAATTTAGCATTCTCACAGGCGTTTTTTGGATTTTAGTTTCTGCATACCATTATCATCATTTGAACTTTGGATGTCAGAAGCTGAGTTTTAATTTCTTTTTTCAATATATGGACAAAATTGTAAACTATAAACCAACCACAGCCTTGATACTTATTGACCTATTTGGCAGGTTAGAGCTTGATGAATTATTATTTTTTTCTAATTTAATTTGTACAACCTGTCATGAGTTAAATTCAGCATATGTACGTTTTTGTGGCAGTTAAATGGTGGCATGTGAAGAATACTTTGATTAGTTGAGATTTGATTCCCTATCAGTTACGATTTTCCTATGAACTGAACTGAACTATGATGGTCCAAGGGCATGAAAAACATGTGAATTGAACTCACTCTGTTATGCAATTTCAATGGCCTTGGATGAAGTATCATATTCTGCTTCATGCTGTGTATGTATTTGTAGCTGACAGAGAGAAAGAACCAAAAGAAAAGAGTTCTTGACCTGACTGACACCTGACACAGTGAAACTCAACAAAAAAGGAATTTGGATTTCATTGATCACTTGATGATTGTATTGCATAGCATAGCCGCAAATTTGGTTTTGTCTTTGTGTGACTCAGCCACTTTGCTGGGACACAGTGATAGGGCATGTCCCTTGCAATAATCTTAACTAAATCTTATCCTCATAGGTTGGCCTCACATAATGCCATTCAGTCCTTTTCTTTCTACTGTTTGTTTCTTTACATTATTATTATTATTATTATTATTGTTATTGTTATTGTACATGTGAATCATATTGTGGACTCTAGTGAACATAGTTTTGTTAGATCGTACCAATATGCTATTATTCTGCCACCCACTCTTCTTTTCTTAAGCACCATCCCAATCCATTACTGGATAAGATGTACCCAATAGAATGGCACCTAGCAAATCACTACTCACTTCAATACCTCAAAATCTTGGACTACCAATACTTCTATCCAACATACATACTACACAAATTACTTTATATAATTTTTGCATGTATATTTCATTGAAATTTTTCTTATATAGTTATGCTCTAGTTTCAATGGACCTACAATACGATGAGATCCACATGTAAACCTAAGATGGATGTTGATACAGTAACGGATACTTATTAGCAAAAAATCATGTTAAGTTAAACTCATTTATTTATTTAAAAGTCAAAAGAAAATAGAAACTCAAACATTTTTTCATCTAAAATAACCACGTGGGGAGTTGTGTTTGGACATGAAGAATCTAAAAAGGGAAGAACAAGGGTTTGTACAAAGTAGCTATTCTGAAATGAAAGCATATATTTATATAATGATTGATTGCATCATGAATCATTAAGTATAATATGATATCATTTTCCAGGGAGAGACATGATGGATGCTCTAAAGAGCTAATGCTCTCCGCACTCATCACCCCAGCTAGCTAGGCGTGGACATCCACTCTACTTTTGGCATGATCATGCACCCAAAGTGAAACCAAGACATAGATTCTCATTCTTTTTCATACCAGACACAGGTGAATATAAAAAACCAAGAAAAACCAAAAGTTATAAAAATAATAAAAAACAAAAGGCCACAAGGGGGCTCTACCTTTTCTTTTATTTATTTTTTGTTTATTTATGGCCACAAGTTGGGGTTATTCTTAGTATCTATAAAAGATATGTCTCTTCAAAAAAACAAAGATTTTCATGTGAGTAGTGACAGTGGCTGCTCTGTCTTGAGATGAGTTTGGATTGTTCTGGCTACATATTCACTATAAGTGACTCATTCCTCCACCCTGCATGGATACACAACTCACACATATACACGCACCCCTTCACTGTCATCCACCTCTTCCCATCCCAATACACATATATACATACAAAAAATAATAATCAAATGCCACCACTTTTTTCATTTCTCTCCTCAAAAGCTTATCATCATTGATTCATTTCCCCTGCCATAAAGCACAACGCACGAGCATTTGAGCATCACCCTTGAAGCTACTTCTTACAACAAACTCACCCAATAAAAGCAAAACAACAAAATAAATTTAAAAAAAAAAGCTCACTATTCCCATTCTTTCTCTCTCCTTAAAATAAACTAAAAACAGAGCATAGAAACAGAGTACGCTCTGTTTTTCTCTGTTTCTTCACCAAAAAATGGTTCCGAAGCCCAGCAACGTTCTTGCCGGAAAGCCCTCACCTTTGAGCACTTTCGTGGCTATAATCATCCTCTGCATTCTGGGTTTCTATGCTCTGCATTACCCTCACCCTCCTTACCATGCACCTTCATCTTCAAACATCCAAAAACTCTTCCTTTCCTCTGCTTCCAACACGACCATCTCCAACTACCTCCGCGCCCTCACGCTTCACCCTCACCTCGCCGGAACAAAACCCGCCGCCGACACAACCCGCCTCGTCATCAACCACTTCAGAAGCCTCGGCCTCCAAACTCACACCGCAACCTACACCACACTCCTCTCATACCCTGTTAGCTCCTCGCTCTCCCTGCATTTCACCAACGGCTCCTTCCAGAACCTTCCACTCACCGAACCGGTCCGGTCGGACCAAACCGGACCGGATGCGGCGGTGGTGCCCCCTTACCACGCGTACTCGCCGTCCGGCTCGGCGTACGCGAAGGTAGTGTTCGTGAACTATGGCAGAGAAAGAGACTACCGTGCGCTGAGTGCGCAGGGTGTGAACGTTAGCGGGTGCGTCGTTGTAGCAAGGAAAGGAATGTTGGGTAGGGGAGCGGTGGTTGAGATGGCGGAGGAAAATGGTGCGGTGGCGGTTTTAGTTTACGGCGGTGATGGCACGTGGAGGGAAGGGTTTGAGAGAGGTCACGTGATGAGGGGTTTGGGGGACCCTTTGAGTCCTGGTTGGGCTGGTGTTGATGGCGGCGAGAGTTTGGGTTTGGATGATAGTGAGGTTTTGAAGAGGTTCCCCAAAATTCCATCTTTGCCCCTGTCTGCTGAGGTTGCTGAGACTATTTTGGGGTCTTTAGGGGGTGCTTTGGTGCCCCATGAATGGAGGGGTACCCTAGGGTCCAAGGTTAGGCATGTTGGTCCTGGTCCCACTATGCTCAATTTCACTTACCAGGTTGGTGTACTTTGTTATAAATGTGAATCACTGAATGTGACTGTTTTGAGTATGTGTTTGGTTTATGGACAGAAAGTTATGATTTGGTTCAACATCAAATTAATTTTCTTCTTTCCACTTTGTTTAGGATGCAAAGTCATGTTGAAATTTGAATCCAAGTGGTTTTGCCAAATATGTTGAAATGAGTTAATTCAGTCTGCACTTTTTCAAACTACGGTTTGAGCATTAAGGAGTGTCTTTTGGCTTTTTGCATTCTCCATATCAGTAAATTTGTGCCAAAAGCTTTTTTGTGTTTGTTTTTTGCAATTTGTGGTACGATATTTGGTTGTATTCCCTGATGCAGTAGGTGAGTTTTTCCATTCTCTTATTATAGAATTTTTGTATGTATTTTCTTTTTCAGGGTGAAAAGAAAGTGGCTACTATTCAGAATGTTTTTGCTGTGATAAAGGGATCTGAGGAACCTGATCGTTATGTGCTGCTTGGGAACCATAGAGATGCATGGACATATGGTGCTGTCGATCCCAGCAGTGGGACAGCAGCCCTACTTGACATTGCTCGTAGATTTTCGATTCTGTTGGGTTCCGGTTGGACACCAAGGAGATCGATCATTCTCTGCAGCTGGGATGCAGAAGAATTTGGAATGGTAGGAACCAATGGCAGACATGCTAATTATCAAATTAAATGAGTTTGCTTTATTTCAATTATGATGTTATTTCCTGTAATATGATCTCTGAATGAAGTTTATCTGTTTATGTGTAGATTGGATCCACTGAGTGGGTTGAACAAAACCTAGTCAATCTTGGTGCCAAAGCCGTAGCATACCTTAATGTGGATTGTGCTGTTCAAGGGCCTGGTTTCTTCGTTGGTTCAACTCCTCAGCTAGACAATCTTGTTCTTGAGGTCACAAAAATGGTATTTGAAAAAAAAAAAATCTTCACATATATTTCTTTCCTGCTTCTGGTAATTCAGTAATCCTGAATGTAATTAGCGTTTATGTTACTTTCAGGTCAAGGATCCCGAATTGGAGGGTGGATCGGTATATGAGAATTGGGCTTCTGCTGGTGAAGACTACAATGTAGTGCTTTTGTTACCATGGCTGAATATTTGTTTGCATTTGTCAATTCACTAGTACTTTTCCTACATTTATTTTGTTTGTTAAAGTTGTTATGATATACCAGAGAACTATCACATGTTAATTCAATATTAATTGTGTTGTTTGAATGAACCAGATCATACATACTCATTGATTTTTTTAACTGATACATAGCTTACTCGAGTTAATAATAACCGGCTTGATATTAGGGTTACACGAGTTGCTTGAGTGTTGGAAGTCGTCCTTGTTGTGTCATGCAGATTGTGGAAATTTTATAGTAGTATCATGTTAATGTGAATTTTGCATGCTTTGTTCAAAACAGGTTTTCAATTCTGTTGTCATATCCTTGTTGCTTAGCTGTTTTTTTGTCTTGTTGGATTGCAGATTCAAAGGCTCAGTGGAGTTGATTCTGATTTTGCTCCATTTGTGCAACATGCAGGGGTTCCATCTATTGATGTTTATTATGGAAGAGGTACTAACTTGTTGATATGAACTAGAGGATTCTGTATAATTTATGGGAGTGAGGTTGATAGAGGTTCAATCTCTCTTTCCTTTCTAATTTTGGATTGTATCTTTTAGATATAAGATCATTTTCATTCCCTAAAGTCTTTAACCATATAAAGTTTTGAGATTCAAATATAAATATTCTTAGCACAATATGCTTTGATACATCAATGTCTATAATCTGTCATATATCCACAGGCTAAGATAGTAAATAATTTGTGTTGTAATAATCTCTTATATATCTTTCCCTCAGATTTTCCTGTCTATCACACCGCTTTCGACTCATATAACTGGATGACAGAGCATGGAGATCCATTCTTTCAACGGCATGTTGCTGGTTAGATTTCTCATTAAATCCCTCTTGATTTTGAATTACCTTCTTATTATTGGTTAGAAAATTGTCAGTTCATTTGGAAGTCCTAAGATGTATTTTTTCTGTTCTTTGTTGTATTAGTTACTGGAATTTGGGGACTCCTAGCCCTTCACCTGGCTGATGATCCCATTCTTCCTTTCAATTACATTTCATATGCAAATCAGTTACAGGTTTGCATTTATATTCACCTAGCATTTTTTATCATTTACTTTTGATGTTACATTTGCAATTGCCACCATCAAATGCTGATTATATAATCTTACTACCCTGCTTTGGGCAGTTGTACAAGAACAAGTTGAGCAACTTATTGGACCAGCAAATTTCTCTCCATCCATTAACCGCGTCAATTCAAGAATTTGCTTCTGCGGCAAACGAAGCCGACGATGAATCAAAGGTAAAATTAACAATAACTGTGAATGCTGGAACCACTCCTGCTTGTTAGTAGTCCTTTTTATCCTCTGTATACTCATCTTTGTCCTGAACTGCAGAAACTGAGATTGCAAGAAACTGCTGGCCATATCGTAGACATGAAGAAGCGAGCGCTGAGCGACAGACTAATGCTCGCCGAAAAAGGTTTCCTAGATGCAGATGGTCTCCAAGGCAGGCAGTGGTTCAAGCATCTTGTGAGTGTATCAGACTAATGCTCAAAATTTTTCCAAGCTTATCATTGTATGTATGTTAGTTAACTAATCTGTTAAACTAATGCTTCATGTGCAGGTGTTCGGGCCTCCGAGCGACCACGAAAGCAAGCTCGACGTGTTCCCTGGGATTGCAGATTCTATGACAAGGTCAAAGGGGATGATGAGTGAAAGAGAGAAGCTGAAAGCAATTGAACATGAGATATGGAGGGTTTCCAGAGCCATCCAAAGAGCTGCTTCTGCACTTAGAGGAGAATTCACCTAAAAACTAAATGGGATATCATAACTCAGTTATAGGAGATGATGATAATCTGTGTCTATGTTTGAGTTACCTGTAAATATTATTAGTTTTCTTCCACTTCACAAGTTAGCTGCGTTTGACTTGTATAAGTGTACATTAACTTGTTCAGAAAGGGAATGTGTATATATATTTGTATCAGCAGTGCAATTGCAACCTGCTCTTAATGCTAAGTGGAGTTTTGTTTTCTTTTCTTTCTGTTTTTGTTCGTCAAATATTTGGTAAATCATATAATTGTAATCAATAAAATAGAAAGAGACAAGAAATGAAAGGAGAATGGTCAGAACTAATGAACAAACAGATTAGCTAGAATAAGGTGTGTTTGTTTTGAGTGATTCTGGAGTTAGAGTGTAGGGAGTCATGTAGTTAATGTCACATGAGTCAGATATATTGACTATAAAATTGGCTACAAACATACTCTCACATATTTATTCATTGTGATTCTCGCACCAAATATTTAAAAGAGTCAATCGCACCAAAATAGTCAATTTTCCATTTACTCTACTATTGCACTAAACATTTCACAGTCAATTTCACCGACTCGGCAGAAAAAACAGTTCTAATTTAATCAGATGAAGCATAAAAAAATAAATTAAACGCGCCAGGTAGGGGTCGAACCTACGACTTTCTGCTTAGGAAACAGACGCTCTATCCACTGAGCTACAGGCGCTTGTAGGAGTAATTCCACAATCATATATAAGAGCTAATATTTCAGAGTTCCCGCCTATCCATTACCGTATGAAAAATTCGAAACGGAGCTGCGAAGTTGGTATTCACAGCGCTGCAGAGAGAGAGAGAAGAAGAAGAAGAAAACAATGGCGGAGGATCCGATTTCGAGCTTCTGCAATGCGCTGGCATCCTTCTGCAACCATCTGCAGTCCAATTCCGATGCTCTCAAACTATCCATCGAACGCCGTCCCATTCCTCTCGGTACCTTTCTAACTTTTCTCTTTGGTTCCTAAGAAAATTCGAATTCAAAATTCAAAGATCCTAGACGAATCTCAACACATGAATTTGTATTGTATTCCACTTTGTTCACAGGTTCTTCGACGTCCACCTTCGTACAGTCCCTTAATCGCCGTGTATCGAGCGCCAGCACCGATCTCGAACTCCTTGACTCCATGTCCTTTGGCACCGTCTCCTTCGAAGAACTCCTAGGTCACTGCAACGAACTCTATAAGAAGAACCACGCCGATCTACTCGAACTCGAAGATCGTCTCAAGTCCCACGGTTACGTTCCTGGTACTACTCCCTCTTCTCGCTTCTGTTCGACCTAATTTGCTAACGTTTCGTCTGTTCTCGTTGGTTTGAGAATTTTTTTTTTTGTTTTTTCTTCATGGATTTAGTTGTAGATGTTGAGGAGGAAGAGGAAGAAGAAGATGAAGTTGAGGAATGCAGGTTAGATTGTGCATCTTCATTCTATGGATCACTCTCGGTGCCGGATTCTAGCTTCAACAATTTGGACGATGATGCTTTGTATCCTTGTATCACTGAAAATGATATTGATTTACAGTTCTGGATGATAACAAACAAAATTCACATGTGATAATAGCTTTTTGGGAAATATATATATATATATATATATATATATATATATATATATATATAGTGATTATTTCTCAAAATTAAGCTGTTGTGTCCCTTAATTCTATTCAGACTTGATGAATCAATGAGCTTAGAAAAACTCGGATTGTCAGATGCATGTCTTGCCACGTTAGCATCTGAAGGTTAGAGAACAGCACTTGCCTCCATTGACATGCTTGTTAATTTTGAGAACTTCATGCTTCTGTTTGGTTGCAAGATGATTCTTTTCTGCTGTTAACATTGTTACATTTTTTTTTTCTTTGAATCTGGACCTCTTCGCTTTTTATTTTGTTCTTTAATTAATTTTATGATGCTAACTCCACTTTTACCACCATCTTCTTTCATCCACTTGTGCAGCTGATTGGCCTTCACAGGAATTTGAGAAGTAAGTTAAAAATTGTGCACATATCATTTGCTTTTGGTATGGGACTTTCCTCATTTCTATTGGTAATTCCTACATGATTCTGATTTCCCGAGCAATTTGGTTGAACAGGAGACAAGAGTTTAAGCAGCAACATCAATCTGATGTGGACAAAATTGTAGCATCTGAAGGAAGCAAGTTCTTATATGATGGTAATAAAGTTTTCTTTCCTGCTTCAAGAGGCTAACTCTCAGCATAAGTCATAAGGAGGTCTTTTATTATTATTATTATTATTATTATTTACAGAGAAAAATTTAGATGCAGAGAAGAAGAATTTGGAGTCAGCTGAATCTCCTAGCTCCAATTTAGAGATATTGATGACCGAATTCGAATCCCTTCCTTCATACATGAAAGGTCTGGCAACATGGGAGGTAAGGTTCTCTATGTCTTTCAGTATTTTGCAGTTCTATTTCATTATTTGTTATTCTATCTGACATTTTTTCTTTTGGTTTCTTTGTGCAACTTAACTTCTTTCTTAGGATCTACTCGTAGCTGTTGATAAGATCAATTCAAGCCTAAGGAAGAAGCCCAATGGAGGCAACTTTTTCCGTCAAGATGAAATTCCTTCATTTGATTTAGGTATTCATACATGCCCATCTTTGCTATTATCATTTTTTGTTTTCTGATTCAGTCTTTGCGCAACATCAATCTGTATTCTTGAACCATTGCAACAATAATACTTCATAAATTGATAATTCAAAGTTTTTTTTTTCTTCTTGTCTTTTGATTTCTGTCAGGTCCTAAAGCAAGATCATATTTGCTGCTTCTAGTGCGCATGAACCGATTGGTTGTTGAGACGATTGATGGTCAACTATCGTACAGAGTATTATAGACGTGAGATTCAATGAAGAACTCTTTATTTACCTTTTTTTTCGTTTTTAATAATTCCAAAATATAGCCTGCATATTCAAATCATACATTTTGGTAGGAATTTTCTTTCTATATTTTGTTTGAACAATGATTATACATTTTACAAAATAGATCCAAACATGTTCTATGGAATCCCATAACCAAGTTCTGCATCCATGTCCCTTTCTTCAAATCCATTTTGCAAATTTTCCAAGTCTCTAATTGCAACCTCTAAATCAACTTCTGTAACAGCCATCTTTGCCTTCAGCTTCCTCATCTCAATCTCCAAATTAGACACATTACCCCTTAGATTCTTCACTTGCTCTGCTCTTTCCAAATAAGCCTTTGCACCCAATGCTGATTCAACATAAGGCTCTAACCATGTCAAGTCAAATCCAAAAGATTGAAGTTCATCCCATAGAACTTGAAGGTGCATGCAATTTTCATCATCACCCATGTCCCTAATTTTCTTAGTCTTAAGAAAATGTAGGACTCTACCCAAAGCTATGAATGCCCATAATATGAACCTTGGACTTCTTTTTCTTTGGTTCTCTATTAGTGAAGGGTGCCATGAACATACTTCTTCCCATAATGGGATAAAAGCTTCTTCCTCTGGCTCTAAACTATTGTAATCTATGATATCACTAAGAGGGGTTAAGTGAAACTCTTCAGCATCATTGAATATAGGAGGGTACATAGGTGGAGCACTAGGAACAAATTGAAGTTGCTTATTAGGACTTGAAGAAGAATAAGTCACTATCACATTATTATTTTTTGATAGTTCCATTTTTTGGTATTCTAGTTGTAAGAGTTGCACTTCAATTTCACTTATTTGGTCATCTTTTGATTGATAGGTACTTGTGGGACTTAGTGTCACACTCACAATATCTGAAGCTTGATCTTCATGCAGCTCTTTGAGTTTTGGTTCTGTTTTTAGCTTTGGTGATTGGTTAGAATTGGATTCATTATGATGGGTTGTGGTGGTAGTGCTTTGGGACAAGTTTTCTGCTGGAATAATATTGAATGCAGCCTTCGAGACTGAAACATGTGCTTCAATGATGCAGGTATCATTCACAAGAAATCCTTGACTAGGATGTTGGAATTCCTTGAGAGGAATGAATGATGGGGAACCCCATCCACTATTTCCAGAATTGAACTTCTGCTGGGTTTCTGCAAAATTTAATTTCAACCAACTAGCATCAGATTTGCCATATTATGAGGTTAATTTCGATTCATCTACTATGTAAACGAGTTCTACATTGTTCCTATTTGTAAGACCTTCAAGATATGGTCAAGTTAAATGTTTTCACTGATGTGATAGATGTGATCATCTACAATAATTTGTGTTCAGATACATCACTTTCTTGATGTACCATTTTGTCTCCATTTCCTTAGGAAACAGATAAAAGTGAATGCAGATAGCATGATTGACATTAATGGCAGACAAAGTTTGAGGTAAGTTATTTATCATAGTTTAGGATTATGTGATGAATTAATATTATATTATTCATACAATAATACTAAGTGTACAATGAAAAACCAGCCAATACAACTAATGAGCCTATTTTGATTTTGATTTTGGCCTAAATAATTATTGAGATTGTAATGAACTGAGTAATTATGACCCAAAATTTTATTTATTGGCTGATTTGACTGGTTTTTTATTGTACATTTATCATCACCCTTATTCATAACTAGCAAGATATTCATGATTTGACGAGTTCATTTTATAAAGAAATAAACAGCATTCAAAACAGAGTTAACAATCAATTACCTTTGAGAATTGACTTGTTGGTATCAGCTTGGTTAATAAGAGCCAACCTGAAAAATACAAATCTGGTCCATCCATATGGTGGCAGGGACTCAGCAACCTTCATATATAAGGACAAGTGTTCCGCATCCTTTCCCTTTGGATATAGAATAATCTTCCTGTCATGTCAAAGACAAATAATTCAATGTAACATCAAAATAAATCTATAGTATATATAATAGTGATTAAAAGTGGAGAGATTAATTTCACATAAGGATCACCATCGAATACCACCGATTTTGAAAGCCTTAGAGGAGAGTTTCTTAGTGTTTTTGGAGAAAGCTTCAATCCTCCACGTGTATTTCTCCAAAGGGATACCCTCCATTCTAATAGGTATATCTACAAACAAATAACATGAAAAATGTTCTCAAATGTATAAATGGGCTAAGAATATATATATGCTTAATGTAGCATAAAATTATTTTTCATTGTAAATAAAAATGAAAGTAAGGGCAGAATTTAGAAGCAGAAACTCACTTAAGAATGGGAATCTGAAAACTTACAATTAATCAAGAGAGAGTATTGCAATTAAATGGAAGAAAGAGAAAGAGGAAGAAGTAGCATTTCAGGCAGAGAAGTCAACTGAATTGAGTTCTGACTTTGTGTAATTAAGGAAGCTGGCAAGAAAATTAATAATAATAATAATAATAATAAAATGTTTTTTTTGGGGTATGATAAGATAATAGGATAGGAAAATGGTGGTGTGTGTGCATAAAGTCAAACTAATTCACGCGGTAATTTAGAAGCCAATTTTTTGAATATAGTTTGTTTTCTTTGGGTACATAACTGTCTACATGTATTGTATTTTTCCTAAGAATAAGGCAAGCTCATAATTAGTAAAAATAAAAGAGAAATAATTTTTTATACCATTAAATTAGTCACAATTAGTCATTATATGTAATAATTTAACTTTTTAAAATTATTAATCTAACTTTTATTATTATATATTAATTCAACATTTTAAAAATTGGATTAATAATTTTAAAAAATTAGATTATTATATATAGTAACTGATGGTGCTGATTTTATGATGTACATATAGCATTATTCAAAATAAAAATAGGGGAATGTGTTTGGATTGAGCAATCATGAATTTGGAGGGGAAGCTTGGTCAATTTATTCTTTTTTTAATTTTAAAAAAAATATTATTTGCTAAATAAGAAAAAGAATGAATGATAAAAAAAATTATTATGTAAATGTTTGCCTTCATATTGATTGACTTGATATATTGCAAAGATTCCCTTCACAAAGATTTGATGCTGACTACTAAATAAAAAGTTGAATTCTAATACTATATATAGATAAGTGTGTTGTGAAAAATAATCAATCTATAAATCTAAAATAAAGTGAAATCATAAATTTCTCATCTTCTTTCATAAAAATGGTTAGTATAATAGTACTTGAATTATTTGATGTGAAAATCCATGAATGCCTTTCAATTTTATATCACTTGAAATTGATCATCAAAGATATTTGATGGCTATTAATGATTTGTTATGATACTCCTAAACATAATTTGATACATTTAGCAAAGCTCTTTTTAAAAATGTTCCTTTATTTTTTATAATGTTCCGTTAAATTATACATTTACTATTTGATAAATGATAAAGTGAAATATTTTATGTATACTAAATTTGATACTAAATCAGTCATTAAATTCAATTATGATACAATCTAATATTTACATATGCTCATTCTAACTTATATTATCACTTTTAGTGTACGCGTATCACTGCACAATGACAGATTACTGAAATAGGTGAAATTTAACCTTTTCCAAATCCATATGCATTTACATTCATGTCATACTCAAAAATATCTCACTTTGATTGGAGGTGTTTTTCTCAACTGATTTTATAAGAAAATCAACCTATATCACAACCTCATCTGTGACTAGTATATACCATTCAAATTTATAGCACACCATAAACAAACAATTTAAAGCAACAAGATATACACATAATTAAGGCATTCCATAGCCAAGTTGTGCATCCATGTCCCTCTCTATGAAACCCTTTTGTATCTCTCTCAAATCTCTCTTTGCTACCTCAAGATCAACTTCTGTCAATGCTAGTCTTGTTCTTAGTCTCTTCATTTCAATCTCCAAAATTACAACATTGTCTCTTAGATTCTTCACCTGTTCCAATCTATCCAAATAGGCCTTCACTTCCAATGCAGATTGAACATGTGGCTCCAACCAAGTCAAGTCAAATCCAAACAACTGAACTTCATCCCAAAGACATTGTAGGTTCTTGCATGCATCCTCATCCATGTTCTTAACTTTCACTGTCTTAAGAAAAAACAGAACTTGACCTAATGCTATGAATGCCCAATGAATAAACTTTGGACTCTTTTTCATTTGGCTTTGTATAAGTGAAGGATGCCATGAAGTAACCTCTTCCAATAAGGGAATAAAAACTACTTCTTCAGGTCCTAAACGATTGAAATCTAGGATCTTATTAAGATTGAATAAGGGCACTTCCTTATTAGGCTCATAATCATCATATATAGAAGGATATAAAGGTGGTGCTGTTGGTACATAGTGTACTACTTTGGGACTTGGTATTATATCTGAAGGTGGCCTTTCAATAAGATCTTCATGAAGTTGGGGTTCTGATTCTGCTACTTGACTAGCTTGATCTGAACATTCTGTTTCAAACATTCTAGAACTCTCTGTCTCATCAGAACATTCTGTTTGTGAAGATGCAGAGTCATTTAATGAAGTTTTTGGAGAAGCAAATATGGTGAATCTTTTATCAGGAATGTTGAATGCCACATCTGAGACAGAGATGCGAGCTTCAATTATGCAAACATTTTTCATGAGATATCCTTTGTTTGGATCATAGAAGTCACTGAGATTCACAAAAGGTGCACCCCAGCTTTGGTATCCGGCATTGAATTTCTGCTGAGTTTCTGCAGATTACAAACATCAACAATGAATTAATCAGAACAATACTTAGAAAGCATGTATTATGGATTCTGCTTTAACTATATGATATAGACAAAAAAAGAAACAAACAAATAAATGAAGAAGAACAAGTTTATTATTATATGACAGTTACCTCTTACAACAGATTTCTGGGAATCCATATGATTGATTAGAGCCAAACCAAAATAGGCAAATTTGGTCCAACCAAATGGAGGTAGAGAACCAGCAACCTTCAAACACAATGATAATTGGTCCACACCTTTTCCTATTGGATGCACAAGAATCTTCCTGAATCAGATTAAAGGAAATCATACTCATGATTCAATTCCCTATGATTAAATATCACATTGCACAAATTAAAGTAAAAATTTAAAAAAAAAAAAAAAAAAAAAACAACTATGTTTCAAGTAACATTACCATCTAGAGCCACCAACTTGGAAAGACTTGGAGTGTAGCTTCTTGGTGTTCTTCTTTGTGAAGCTTTCAATTACCCATGTGAATTTCTCAAAATCCATTCCCTTTCCTTGCTTCTTATTATCCATTCCAATTATTATCAGTCATATCATATCATATCATAAGCTTCTATATCATCGACAAAAGTCAACTCAATTGGGGCTATGAAATGGAACTACTAATTAATAAATTTGAAGATTTCATCACTATCAGGTGCAGTAATTAAGGCACAACCAATGAAATTTCTGAGAAAAAAAATACTTGCTTAGAATATTGGGGAAGTTAACTGTACTTACAGAACAAGAAACCTAAATTTGCATTAATATAATTATTTTGACTTTAGAGCACGTAACTTAATTATATATAGTTGGAATTTTATACATGAATTGAAATTTCCACTAGGTACCAGTGGTTGCTTTCCACCACATAATCGTGTATAATATATATATATATATATATATATATATATATATATAGAAAATGTACAAAGCATAACTTTTATTTGAATATTGCTTTTACAGTCCATGCGGATGATTTTCCTCCTGAAAAATATAAATTTACAATGAATAAATTACAAATTCTGGCAATTCAATTTTTATATAAAGTTTGTTCCAAGTCAGATGATACCCGAACCAGAATCTCCATATTATAGAAGTATAGAACAATACTATTTACATTTTATATTTACATATCATAGAACTTAGATTGAAATTCTTTATTGAGCATCATCATCAAATCTTAGCATCTGATGTTGCTCTAAAGATTCTGAGACACAATCTAAGGTTATCTCTGATGATCATATCTTGTAGGCAAAGTGAAAAGGACAATCTATTCATCTTTCCAGTTTTTATATATGAACTGATCAATTTTCAACCCAATGAAATAGTATCAACACAACTGTAATGGTGTACTAAAAAAATCATCTCCAAAAATCATTTCCCATAAATATGCATATATTGGAGTTAGAAAGCCTTAAACAAATGTGGTTCACTATATGCAACCACATTTTTCCCCCTAATACATGGAATAGCCTAATTCAGCATTTAGATCCAACTCTACCAAACCTTTTCTTGCCTCAGCAAAGGCTTTCCTTGCAACCTCAAACTCAGCTTCTGCAGCAGCCAATTCTCCCCTCAGCCTCTTCATTTTAATCTCCATGGCCACAATATTGTCCCTTAGACCATTCACTTCCACTGTTCTTTCCAAATGAGGCTTCAATGCCAATGCTGATTGAACATAAGGCTCCAACCAAATCAAGTCAAATCCTGAGGACTTAACAAGTTCCTCCCACAAAATTTGAAGTTTGTTGCATCCTTCTTCATTCATGTCCTTCACTTTTGTCGTCTTTAGGAAATGCAGAACATGGCCTAATGATGTGAATGCCCAAAGTTTGAACCTCTCGGTTCGGTTCCTCTGTTTCCTTATGAGGGAAGGGTGCCATGTGCATGCCTCCTCCAATAGTGGAACAAAATCTGCTTCTTCTGATGCTAATTTCTCCAAATCTAGGATGTCTTTCAGTGTCAAATCTGAATCTTGAGCTTCACCTTCTCTTCTAGATGACCCCCATGTTGTGTTACTTAGCGTTTCGCTCTCGCATGATGATTCTGTTTCTTGATCATCTTCTTCTGGTTCAGAGGACTCTGTTTGTTCTGCATCTTGAACAACACCTGATTGTGAGTGATTAGATGAAGTGCTACTACCAATTCTGTTAAGTGGAATTTCTGAGACACAAACATGAGCTTGAACTATGCACGTGTTTTTCACAAGATAGCCTTGTTTAGGATCATAGAAGTCGACGAGATTGAGGAACGACGAGCCCCAGCTACGAAATCCCCCATTGAACTTCTGATTAGTCTCTGGAAATGTACACTCATCAGGAACTGATTATAAGCTCTTGTGAACCAAAAAACTAAGCTAATTCAAACACACACAAATTCAGATGAATATGATGAGTTTGGATCTGCAATGGTGAGAGTGATTAAATTCTAGAAGCATATGAAGTCATTAATATTGCAACAAAAGCATATAAAAGGGAAAAGAGAAAAATGGCAAAACAATGAAACAAAAAGAAGAGGACAATTATAACTGATATGCTGTTACCTTTTACAATAGACTTGTTGCCATCAAACTGATTAATCAGAACCAACTTGAAATATGTGCTTCTGCTCCATCCATATGCTGGCAAAGAATCAGCAACCATCAAATACAATGAAAAATGGTTAACATCCTTCCTCAATGGATGCAAATGGATTCGCCTGTGTCATCATTAACATGCAAAGCATAAGTATTGAAACGAATTGAAAAAACCAATGAAAAAGTTATCATAGTATATTTTA
This sequence comes from Aeschynomene evenia, assembly GCA_013621005.1. Lineage (NCBI taxonomy): Eukaryota > Viridiplantae > Streptophyta > Magnoliopsida > Fabales > Fabaceae > Aeschynomene > Aeschynomene evenia. The sequence goes on from CM024268.1 coordinate 3,643,153, forward strand.
TACTATACTGCTACTGCTATAAATCATTCTAAAAAGTACCATTAATAAATAAAGAACAAAAATGTGAAGAACTCAATTTGTTTGTTTACAAGTACCATTTATGATCTCCTATTCGAAAAGCCTCGGATCGTAGTTTCTTGGTGTTTTGTTTTGTGAAATTCTCAATCTTCCACGTGAATGTCTCAAAACTGATACTCCTCCCTTGCTGATTCTCCATTGTTACAGTGTAGACACCAGATACCTACATCTTTGCTAGTGCCCTTGCCATCTTACAACTGCTGAATAAACAATATCAGTCAAGTCTTTCAAGCTAGAACTCAATAAACATAGGTTGAAGCAAATATCTGTGTGTGTGTGTGTACACAAGTTAACAATTTAATAATGATATGCAGTACTAACATAGGAACAATATTAATTACTGGATGATGAAAAAAGTTTTGATGGACAAAACTTATAATAGCTTTTATTGCATACATAAGTGGTTGGTGTTGGCATATATATTTTTGTCCAAGGGTCAAAACCAATGTTGCTGGAGCAATGGAGAGAGGTGTAGTTCATGAAATAATGAAGCATGAATGAATGAAAGAAAAAAGAAGTAGAAGAATACTAGAAAGGGAATTGAGTGATTGTCAAGTCAAAGTCAACAATATTATTTATTTATTTATTTTTTGGGGTCATACAAGTCAACAAGCTTTGATGAGGAAGATAAGGTTTTGTAAATACTTAGAAATTTCAAACTGACATCTCCATCAAAAATTAATAGAGGGAAAGGGACAATAACCAATAATAGGGTACATCAAATGAAATTTCAAAGAAAGAACATGGTTTGGAAGTTTACGTATGATCTTACGATTGCTATGATTATTACTAAACTCTTTATTTAGTTTATCTGCTTTAATTTTCCTTTCAATAAACCAAAATTGGTTTTGGCCGGCAATTTTTTCTTTCAATTTCAGATTTTGAATTTCCCTAACCCTAGATCTCTCTTACGCATATCTTATTTTCTAGTACAACGGCAATTATCATGCTATAATGGTGTAGAAATTGAAGAAATTTTGCACACCAAAACACAAGAAAGAAACAAAATTGAAGAAACCTTCTAAACGTATATTAAACATGAAAATGTTCAAGAGTAAAAGAGGCAAAGGCAAGCAAAAGAGTTCTTACAAGCTTCTTCAGTTAAACATGATATATCCAACCTTGTTATGGCATTAGAGTAACGCTTATATATATACTGTTCACGATTACATGATGATGTTCAACTATGCTAATTGGAGTTAGTATGAGTGTAAGTGAAGTGTTAGTGGTAGAGCCCTAGCTTAGATTCAACAATGATCGGAATGAGATCAGTCAGATACTCCATTAACAGTGTGTTATGGAGATCTCTCCGGGTCTGCAATCCAACCTAAGCTTTCTTGCAATTTTAACCCTGGAAATGCAAGAGTCCCAAGAATTTTTCAATAGATAAGATCAAGAAACATACGCATAAACCAGAAAAAGTGAAGAATTAAAGATAACAAGAAAGTTAGTTAATTAGGACCTGCTGGCTCATGAGTATTTCCACCGCCACGTTAAGATCACCATCAGCAGCTGCCAGTGCAACTTCCACCTGCGTCTGAATGCAGAGAAGGACTCATGAGGAAATCAAACAATGATAACATTAAACCCTAATAAGACCACCATTCTCAAATGTGCAAGTATATAATATGCCAGAAAGTTTCAAGCCGTTTTTTTGACCACTTATAAGAATTGGTAATAGTGTTTTACCCTGTCAAAGCCCATTGATACAAGTTTTTTAATTTCTTCTTCTGAAGCAACTGCACCCTGCAGGCATAGGGAAGAAAAATGATTAAGATCAAATATCCAATTTGAACCCACAAGAAAACAAGAAATTTTTCAACCGCTGAGATATATTTACGTTAACGGACCTGATGTTGTGGAACACCTGCAGCTGCTGTTGCTACATTACCAGCTTGCCTAAATTGGATTAGAAAATTAATTAAACTTAATTCAAACACAGAAACACAAAATTCTCAATAATACAACTGTAAAACTAAATGAGCCAACTAAAAAATAGCAATATCACTTATCGATCCAAGCAAGATACTATACTTTGATTATCAATCAGAACATCCACAAAGATTATTACCTAGGAACTCAATATCCTCCATATTAAAGAAAAAGAATATTTTGGTCAGCATACTAAAGTTTTGCCTGTAAAGCAACCCCACATGTTATCAATTATGCTCAAAACAATCTACCTCTCATACCTTCCTTCTGATAACTGTTGAGCAGTACTGCGAGCGGATGAATCTAAATGATGATTAGGACTGCCATCATCCAAGAGTCTAGTTTGGAGATTTGAATCTGAATGAAGAGCAGAAGCCGTTTGACCTTGACCAGAACCAAGGGCCCTTCCCCTCCCAGGGAACCTATTGTCCTCAGCTGACTTCAAGGTATCACAGAATACAATCAAATGTCTAAAAATAAATGGCTCTAGCTCATTGAAGAGAATATGGGCATGAATGCAGAAGAGAAACTTGCAAATTGCAATGAACAATGACTTGCAACATAGCAATTCAATGTATCATCACCCCAGCTAGAATACAATTTAGTAACTAATCAATAGAGATTGTAAATGCTAACCACCAGCATCTCACCAGATTCAAAGCCAGTCAATAAACAGCTTGAACGGACGATACATCATCCAAGTGAGCATAACTAAATCATGTTGTATAACATTTCACATTCACAATAATGAAGTAAACTTCCAAAGATATAAACAAAGTGCTGATGATACAGTCCCAGGATGACGGAAGAATTGATAGAATCCCATATAAATCTAAATAATTAGAAGTTGAGTTGTACACAAACAAGTGACAGAAATGGAAATAATTCATTGAGGTCAAACAATCCTAAAACTTTCCAGCTGCTTAGATATTGGGAAAACTTTCCATTAAGTGACCAAACGAGTTGCAAGAGATAGATAAAAGCCAGACAACAAACAAGATCATTACCTACTCTTAGACCGATACAGGCCCATAATGAACAGGTAATATACACAAGAAGAATTATTCATGAATGGAAGTTTTTTGCATAATGCACATAAGAGTTTTGCATACACTTTCATGAATGTGTAATTGCATTTGTCGACATAATAAGCAATGCAACCAAGCTAATGCCATCAAGCCTGTACAAGGTCATTTCAAAGTCTATACCAAAAGCACCCACAATACAAGATGACTTGCATACCTGAGCAGGCACTTCCCTTTGAGGCATCAATGATGATAGGTTTCTCCAAATATTTCCAGAAAGTATCCCACTGCCCCATGAAAGCGTAGATATAAAATGTTGATTAGTAGAGACATCCATTGACACTTGTATGATGTAGTGTGGAAACCATAGCACTCACCCAGATGATGAATTTTGGCTTGTATGTGTAGGGATATAGCCCGAAGAATTTCCACCAGTGCAAACAATAAATTTAGGACGTCTCACGCATGATGACTGAAAGCCAATAGAACAAACACATACAGAAATAAAGATTAACATATATTATATAGATACATATCTTTTAATCAAATAAATTTCTAGTTGATTTTTTCTTACCCATTTTACTGTTCATTTAAAAAAACAACACTAGTTACCAAAAGATATAATATAGATGTTTTAAAGACAAACTCATCAAACACACTTATTTCAGATAATAAGGGTAAATAAAGGAAGTAAGTCAAAAGACCAATCATTTAAAAAATCCGTTATGCATCCATGCACACTTGGTACAATGAAAATATTGCCAGCCCCACTTTAATGCAAAAGATAAAACTAGTAGTAACATAATACCACAGACAGCAATTGGTGGTCAACAGAGATAAACACATCACACATCAAATATGTATTACACAGACACCAACATATTGAACTTGCAATATCATGCAATGGGAAATTTCAGTTTTCCTGATCTTAAATACACTACCAAAGCCAATGATAGAAAGATACGTACAAGCAAGGAGGAGGCTTCAATGGAAGAATAAAAAGATGTCCCAGGTATCAGGAAATTGAACAGGCCATACGTATCTGAAAAATTAAGGACAACATTAGAAAAGCCAGATGTGAATTACTCATTATTGTTTAAAAAAAAAATTACAAGGAAGGCAAAAGATAATGAAATCTGACAAGCAAACCCAGATAAAATGCCACAAAGGTGTCCAAGTAGTGAGACATTCTGCATGAGAAGCTGAAACACCACCAACAAAAAGAATGCATACCTGAAACATAGTATGTCCAATCTTCATAAAACGGAATCATCAAAATTAAATAAACATTAAGAAAACAAAAAAATTAACTCACCATTTGGCAGGCACATTAAACAAGCCAAACACACTGCAGAATAAAAATTAAGTGTTAGTAAGTTGACTGTCAATCCCTTATAGGTTAGAGATATTTAAGATAAAACATCTATCAAGTGAATACTGCCTTTATACTAAAACAAGTGAAGAAAACCGCTGTCAACTAAACTGGTTGTGGAAGGATCATAAAACGATATAAATATCATACTAAAACTGTTTCATTTTGGACATAACATTATAAAATTAACCATTAGCCTCATTTCTGAAAACACACATTTGAACAATAAAACTCTTTCATTTTCAGCATCTTGAACAGCTTCCTATATGTAGTTTCAGCCAAATTGTTAAAGAAAAAGTTAGTTTTTTCCCAATATTGGAGAATTCCCTGAACAGCAGCAAGATTTATAAAACCAACCTCCTAGATTGAACTCCACTCAGGCTTGTCTCTATAACAATCATGGAAAATAGAACTCCTGAGAAACCTATTGCACATTCATTCATGAGGTATTCATATGGATGGAAAGGATTGTGCGCCACTAGCAGTGCTATAATAATGTGGAATACAGCATTGCTCGTAGCCAACAAAAGAGTGATATATAGCAAGCGAACTGAGCCCATGATCCTCTCCAGCTCAGAACCCAATGGAACTAAAGCCATCATGTTGAAGAGAACATGAAGCAGTGAACCATGAAAAAGAATGGAGGTATAAATCCTGTAAACTGCAAGAAAAAAAATATACATGAGAAGAGCCATCTGCAAATCACAAAATGGAAGGAATTATACACATGGAAATCACACATGAATTATAGATTAATAGCAAGCATTGAAAAGGTGTTCAAGATTTAGGATATTAATGGGAGAATCAACTCATCCAAACAACTACAAGAGCTTATAGATCCAAACATGCATCCATTAGCTGATTCTAAGCTTATCAAAACAATTATCCACACTGAATGCTCAATATAATAGAACTTGAAGAAAGAACCATACCTTGAAAACGTGTTACAACAGCGGACGGCAAGAAGCACACCTCAGCAAAGGAATCATATCCAACCAAAAGACAAACCAAGTAAATAATTCCACAAACAGCCACCACCGCAGAAGTGAGGAACGGAATGCTTTCCCACCATTGATTCACCCTAGTAGAAAAACTCGCCTGCATCAAGCATGTCATTAAAGAAAGTCAATCACAAATCAGCAGAACGTGTGAATTGTGAAGGAGGATGAATCTCAATCTATCCATTCTTCCAAAAAAAGGAAAAACAGCGAATCCAAATAAGTGGTAAGTTGATCTCCTAATCTGTTTCATGTTCAGAGCTTCTACACAAATCTTAAAGAACTGAACGCTAAAATGTGTGTCGAGATCTGCGACCAGGAATGAGAATTCGAATGGAATTTCGAGGATATGTATGCAAGCTCAGTGTGGAGTAGAGCTGTAGAAGCCAAGTCAGTCAAATTTCGGACACAATTTTGTGGGGCAACAAACACGCGAGGGAGGTAAGGCATATATAGACATGGTAGCAAGAGAGATAGAGAGGAAGTTGAAAATAGAAGCAACAGAACACAAGGATCGGATCGAAGAAAATGGAAGTAAATAGGGTTTAAGATTGTGGAGTAGCTAGCTACCTCGGAAACGATGTTGGGTCTCATGTTTCTGGGTCTTCGCATGCAATCAGGTTGTTCTTCACAGTTGACGGTTACTACAATCTGGAGTAGCTATTATTCTTTCTTTCTTTCTTTTCTTTTCTTTCTTTCTTGTTCTGTTGTATTGTATTCTCTTTGTGGGTTGGGGTTTCAGTGTCTGTACCAACCCATAACAATAATAATAACGTTAGATAGTGTGTGTGGGTGGGTCCCTTTGGTCGCTCCTTCTGCCCTTATGCGGAGGATCCGATTCCGATGGCTGAGACTGAGACCTACCTGCAAACACAATTCCAGAAGCGTCCGTCCTCCCACGGTTTCCCACCAGATGTTTAGGGGTAAGTACATTTCTCTTATTCTAAATCATTTTAATAATTAAATTCAAAACAAAATAGAAAAGAAAAAATGGATTAAAAATGTGTCTCAACTCTCACGCATAGTGGAAATATGTGCGAGGCATTTCTGAAAATATTTACTACTTATTTTGCATAAATTGTGCAGATTACAATTTATTTAATTCATTGACTTTGAAATATGCAAGAGGCTCTATGCGCTTAAGAGGAATGCCACTTTGTATGTATCTCACGCTTAGTGGAAATAGCCTATCAACAAAACAAATTAAAATTTTGACAATGTGAAAGAAATTTATTTTTTATATCTAAAACTGTTGGCTTATGTTAAAATAAATTTCTTATTTGATGTACAAGTTACAATTCATATATGCCTATGTCAAGAATAAAGAAAAAGAAACAATTTGCATTTCTCTAATTAGAAATATGCTTCATAAAGCAAAATAAATTGGGCGAATTAACTTCTTCATTAAAGAAATTTTCCATTACATTTACTGCTGCTAAGACTAATCCTGTTGAATTTCTCTAAATCAGAAAACTATAATTATATTTTCATTGGGCAGGCTTTACTATTCGTCAAAATGTCGTTATCTTGCAATTTGAGCAACAAAAAATAGGTAGACGCAAGACAATTACGCATTTCGCAGATAACAAATACTAGAAAACAACTCAAGCCACATTGTTCATGCAGCTTAAACTGAATGATTTTCGGTACAATTTCTTTTGAGAAAACAAGGGGGAAAAAACTCTTAACAACTTGGTATTGGAAGAGAAATCATCGCCGAAGCAACAAAATTGTTCTTGACATGTAATAATCCACCAACAGAATTGGGAGAAAGCAACCAGCAAAAGTATTACACCATGTTTGAAAACAAACAATGTTAAATTAATGAGGCAGAAAGAACAAACAATATTTCTCTTCACTAAGACTAATTCCACGAGCTGCTTAACGGTTAGCCTTGGCAACTCTCTCTATCTCATCCTTCTTCTTGATAGCATAGCTGCAATGTAATATATATTGTGAGGTTCAATAGATTGAAAAGTATTTTTATTCAAGTAGTAAGATTCTATAAGCATACCTGTTGGATGAACCTTTGGCTGCGTTAATGAGTTCATCAGCCAAGCACTCGGCAATTGTCTTGATGTTTCTGAATGCAGCTTCACGTGCACCTGTTGTTAGCAGGTAGATGGCCTGGTTAACACGGCGCAGTGGTGAGATATCCACCGCCTGTCTCCTCACAACACCAGCAGATCCTATTCTGGTTGCATCTTCACGGGGACCACTGAAAGAAGAAAACGATATAGCGATAACTTGTAAAAATCTGGAATGTTTCGAGAGAAAGTGGCATTGTATATGATTCAAGCAACATGCAAACAACTTGTCGCATGAGCAAGAAAGAACGGAGATTATTACTCAAATTGTTAATGTATGGAGAATGATCAGATAGAGCTAATACAATTTGCCATCATACAGGCAATCAAACCAATAGGGAAACAAATATTCATCATTTCATTCTCCAGAGATTACAGGTGAGAACATGGAAGATAAAATAGATATATAACATCAAGTTTAGACTTCGTCTCTATGAAAATTGAAGATCTTTAACAATGTCCAACAGCAAAAAGAAAAAATGACAAACAAAATTGCAAATACTTTGAATTTCATCAACTTGATAAGCCATATAAAGAGGATGATCAGATAGAGCTAATACAAAAATGCCATCATATAGGCAATCAAACCAATAGGGAAACAATTAATCATCATTTCATCCTCCCAATTCTGCCAAACAAGTAGAGAAACATAACACGCTACGATTAATAATTCGAAGAAATATTAACAGAATCAATTAAAGCTTCATTAGACTCCCTAAAGTACGACCAAAATAAAAATACTCAATAAAAAGAACAAACCCTACAGATAAGTGAACATGCCCATTCAATAACTCTTTGGTAAGAAATTAATTTTTGTAAGAGTAAAACAATTGATACGCCGTATAATTAAAATTATAAAAACAATTGACACATAAAAATCAAAGAGAATGGTCAGCTAGAGCTAATACATATATGCCATCATTTAGGCAATCAAACCAATAGGGAAACAATTATTCATCATCCCATTCTCCAAATCCAAAATAAAGCAAAAACAATTTCCACAATATTCTATTTTCCTAATTAACGTTTTCAACCATAATAAATCAAACAACGCGAACCAATAGATCTAAGACAGAAACAACCACATTCTCAAGAAACTAAAAAACAAAAAGTGATACCTGTTGATGACAGCATCAACAATGACTTGAATGGGGTTCTGGTCAGTAAGCAAGTGGATGATTTCCATGGCGTGCTTAACGATCCTAACAGCCATGAGCTTCTTTCCATTGTTTCTTCCGTGCATCATGAGCGAGTTTGTAAGCCTCTCAACAATGGGGCACTGTGCCTTCCTGAAACGCTTCACTGAGTACCTTCCGGCGGTGTGAGGAACGTAAGTCGCATGCTTCGACGGAACAACTCCGATATAATCCGCCAAAGAAATATCATTCACCTAATTCCGCCAAAAAAATGCAAAACAAAATAAACAACGTTTCAGAAAATACAAAAAGAAAAAAGGAAAAAGAAATACATTGGGGTATTTTGCAATGGAAATGTGTAGATCGAAATGGAAGAGGTGTACCTGGGCTTCCTCATAGCTCCAGGCGTTGAAGAGCTTGACATCGAGCTGAGTGGGATCGGTTTCGACAGCGACAGCGGCGGTGTCGGCCATGGCTGAAGAGATAGTGCAACAGAGAGAGTTAGCGCTACGGAAAATGGAGACAAATTAGAGAAAGAAGAACGAAGACGAAGAAGAGGAAGAACGAACTTGAGGGCAAAGAGGAGGCGGCACTCTAGACTCTTTGGTGCAGCTCAACTGTGAGACTGATAAACCCTAGTTTTTTGAGTATTTATAAAATAATATAAAATTGTGTTTATTGGGGTCCGGGATATTATGGATTGGGCCCAATATAGTTGAACGGTGTTCTTCGGCCCATATAATGTGCTGTCATAATTGTTTTCCAAGCCCTTATTAAGGACGCAAACCAAAAATAAATCCCTAATTTTCAACCTAAAATAATAAGTAAAATTGAATTTGTATCTTAAAAATTAAAAATCCATAAAAAGTAATATCTTAAAAATTAAAGTAGTATCTTAAAATCAAAATGGAATAAAAAAAATACTAATTGGTATCTTAATATTATTTTTTATTCAATTTTAATTTTAAAATATGAAATCAATTTTTTAAGATATTCTTAAAAATTGAAAAATAGTTTTTTTTAGTAAATACTCATTTTTGTCCTTCATGATTAAAACAAGGGACAAAACAAAATAGTCTCTCAAGATTTGATTTGATAGACAAAATAGTCTCTCAAGATATGAAGCGACAATATGGCCCTGTAAGATTAGGATTTTAGGACAATATGGTCCCTCAACTTGTCCTAAATTTTCAATTTTGAGCGATCATATTATCCTAAAATTTTAATCTTGAAGATTCATGTGGTCACTTTCATATATTGAGAATTATTTTGTCCATCACATCAAATCATGAGGGACAACATTGTCGTTTTCGTATCTTGAGAGACTATTTTATCTCTCACAATAATCTTGAAGTATCAAATGAGGTATTTACTATTTTTTTTTTAATTTGAATTATCTTCAAAGAAAGAGCATCTATGAATTTTGGGGAAGTTTGGGATAATTTTGTATTTTCACCTTATTCTATTCAATATTAAAAAAAAAATAGGGTTGAAAGATTTGTATAATTATTTGATATGGAGAAATATGATATTTGTGAAATTAATAATGGAATGACATATTGTTTTACATAAGAATTTTCTCTGTTTTATTAGAATAAAAAAGTCACAAAATAATTAACCCTTATTCATGACAAAAAAAAAAGAGGCTATTTGAGAAGATGATGCTTTAGCTCTAGGTTTAAAACTTCCAAACTCAATAAACACTTATAAAAAAATATACATTTATCCTTACCCTCGGAAGATTAGTAGGAATTGTTTTTCTTGTAATTTTAATGACAAAGCATTCTACACAAAAATAAAGAGGAAATGGGTCACCCAACAGAAATTGAAGAAAAATTAAAATTATTCATGATGTCTTCTCTTCACTTCCGATGAAAAATATATAGAGGATAATAGATTTTATTCAAATTATCACTTTCATTCAACTGTATTTCTTCATACTATATTGTGTATTAAAGACATTTTTTTCATCCTTCGACTTTTCTTGCTGATCAAGTAGAAAAGATTACTTTTACACTTAATCACATTTATGGTTTATCATGATGCCTCCTGCATTCTGATCAGATTTAACGAAAAGAAAATTAAAGATTAATAACGGACACAAATCACAATACGTATTCTCTTGCTTTACTTGACTTGATCTAACTTAATACTAGTCACTAGAGTCAGAGCTGATCTTTTAATAGCAAAATTTTCTCTTCATATCACATGACATTCTCAAGATTCTCGCATTCATCTCAACATTCATGGTTATAGTGGCTTCATGGCCTTCACAAATCTCAAAACTCCATCATGTTCACAAATTGATCATTTTTACATGAACTATGAAAAATTTATCACCATATCGAAGATAGATTATAAAAAACCGATGAAATCAAAACATATAAAAATCCATACTCATTTGAACCTTAAAGTGCAAATATCAAAATTCAAGACATAATATGAACTGAAAATAGGTCCAAGAAAACATAGGAGGCAATATCCTTGACAATCCCACCAACTAACACCACAAAGAATCAAAAGAGCATTTGTCTTGGATACATATTTGGAAACAAAACAAAAATAAACACCCTAACGCAACCTCCTTGCTTCTCTCTCGGACTCGAGAAGGGTGAGAATGTCACCTTCTCTGACTGGTCCTTTCACGTTCCTCATAATGTGACGGTTCTGATCATCCAAGAACTTCACTCTAACCTGGGTCACCTGTCCTCTGGACCCAGTACGGCCCATAACCTTGACAACAATTGCATGCTTAATCCCAGAATCCATTCTGCTCATACAGAAAAATGAAGTCAGAAGAAGATTATGGACTACCATATATAACACAACAGTATATATTTCCACATCAATAAACCATAAAAACAAAACCATAACTATTGAAATACGACTTTTTAAGTGCAAAACTCCACCTAATTATGACTATGTTAAAAAAAACAAATTCAACACCAATTAAGTTCAAAAAAGCTATCGTTGGCCTCAAATAAGCCTTAACATTAGTGCAAGTAAAAGATCAATTATCTAAACCTGATCGCTTCAACAGATATGTACAAATAAAAAAGCTGATTAATTTCTATTAGTCAAAGAACTTCAGAAAAAAAATCCAAAATTATAATTGATAATATTCAACAATTGATACGCACATAAGGAAGACATTATTGACAAAGGCCCAGACTAATTACCAGTAAATAGAAATAAAAAAAGAATTAGAAACAAAAGAGTTAAGTTTTCAAATTCCAGCTACAGTAATATGGGGCAAAATCATGAACCATCTCTACAGAATCAACATAACCACCAAAGATTTCTACAACCGGCACAAATAAACATCTTGAATTTTCACAAAACAACAACATAATGAAAGCTCAAAACGATGGAACAATACATAAGCCAAAAAGCATAAACAACAAAAAAAAAAAGTGTAAACATCATGAACAACAACAATCATACAACAATATGCGCTGAATAAATTGAATGGAAGATAATGAATCGGAGAACAAGGATCAACGGTATGCATCGGAGTTCGAGTTTACACGAAGAAGAGGTGAATGAAACGAACCTGAGCAAATCGAAGGCGAAGAAGGAGAGGAGGGAGCTCTAGGTTTTGGGACGGCTCTTCTTTCACCACTTAACGCGAGAGGTGGAGCAAAAACCCTACTTCACCCTATTTATATTGACTCAACAGATTCCGCAATTACGTTTCTACCCATCATGCTATTTTATATATTATAGGATAGGATATCTCTTTTCTTTGAATCTTTTTGAGTTTTTTCCTTTTTAATCTGCTCTCCTTTTTTCGTCTTATATATTTTCTACTATCTATCAATTCTTTTTTAATTATCGGTTCTATTTTTATCCAACATCTATCTACCAAAAAAATATTACATGATTTTCATTTGTTTATCCAATTTTTAGTTTTTCAAAGGTATTTTAATTAATTATTTTTCAATTTAAAAATTTAGTTGGTCCTAAAAAAACTATGAACTGTGAGTATAAATAAATTGTATATATTATATTGTCAAAGGCCTAAATAATTGATTAGCCCAAATTATCATTCTTTTTTAGATGTTTAAATGGCATATCCCGTTTAAGCAAAATCTCATGGCATATCCCTGACCAAAAATTTATTAGGCCCTTGACTACTGGCAGACGTAATTCTGACCAAAAATTATTATGGACCTTTCTTTCTAATAAAGAAATGGATCTTTAAAATGCAAAAACAAATACTCCTTGAGCCCTCCTAAATAGAAGAAACGAAAACGACCACACCAAAAAAAAAAAAAACGAAAAAGAAATGGGTCTTTGTATATTAGTTTTTTATGAAATTTATATAGTATTCTAAATAATTATTTCAGACCAGAATTTTTATTTTTGATGAATCAGACCATAAAGATAGTTATTCAAATATCAATTATAGAGGCATTATCATAATTTTTAGAAAAATGTCAAATTGAGAAATGTGAATTCTAATAATTGTAATCTTATATAATTTTGATGCATTATTTACACAGTTATCCAATCAAAACATTCCGTTTGTATGACTTTTCAAGTAATGGAAAAGAGAAAATATAATTTTGATTGATATGGCAGCATATGATTACATGATTAGATAACTGTGTAAAAAAATTATATTCTATTAGTGGAACCATCTTATAAAGCCAAAAAATCTAAATATGAACTTCTATAGTTTTTAAAACCTGTTGGTTGGGTTTACAAAATTTCCCTCACCATTAGAGTATCATAACAATGTTCTAGAATTAAGGGATTATTATAATTTGTCCCTTCTTGTTTGAATTGTGTACAATCGATAAAGGACTATGATATTCTGAGATACTAATTTGATTTATTTTTCTTTTTTTGTTTGTTTTAATTTACCTTTTGATACATTGAAGAAAGATTAAAGCAAGTATTTAGAAAGAAAAATAAAAATCATCAGACTCAGATCGTGTAGCTCTGGTAAAAAGTGACCCCACAGTGAACAACTCAATCGGTGTATGTTCCTGAAATCACACACACACTCTCTCTTTCTCTCTTACCATTTGGTTTGGTTTGTGTGACTGTGAAGTGTTATGCTTTGCTGCACTCAGCTCCGAATGGAGCTCTCATACTCCCCAACATCACTTCCTGCTCCTCCCTCAATCCCCACCTCCAACTCCTACTCCTTCAACAAACCCTTCACCAAAGCAGCTTCTTCTACCACTTTCTCCCTAAGATTCTCCAAACGCAAGCACCATTCACTTGGCCCACGTCTTCACAGAAACAACTTCCCCAACCCTCTTCCATACAGACCCACTTCCATCAGGGTGTGTAATTTTGTTTCTCCTATTTATTCATTTATTTATTGTTTCTTTCAGTTTGGAATTTTGGGTTTTGCTGATGCTGATTAATTCATTTACATGACAACAAAATTATCAGCAAAGTTTCATTTTTAGTGTGTTCTGCTCCAATGCTCCAATAGTGTCAGTTTGTTTGTACATGGTCCCCTAGCCTAGTGGCTGTGATTGATTTTGTAAAACTCGTTCAATTTTATCTTTTCAATGTGTATATTTGTTTTAATTTATTCTCCTTTTATATTATTTGGTGAATGTGCAATTTGAACCTGTCATTTTCATTGTTGGATGTGAACTAGGTATGGAAAGATTGTAGCTTGATTCACATTTGATCATACAGAAGCTTTGCATTGACTTTTGAACTCAGGCACTGAGATGTTTGGCATTTTTTTGCTTTACATTATTATAACAAATCTGAATAAATTAAAGTTGTGGTGATTAAAATTGGGAATTGATTTATATGGTAATGGTAAAAAATGTTGAGCATGGGAAAGATAAATACCAATATAACGCTGCGACAGAAATAGTGATGAGTGTTACAGTTGAACTTGATGGTGCTGGGTATGATAGTAGTGATATGCCATAAGTACAATTATATTAACGACAAGTTTTTATAACAACACGTTAATATGTTGTGGTGGCAGTCAGTAGCCTGGCTTAGTTTGGTGGCAAATGAAGAATTGAAGAGGTAAGCAAGATGAATTTGACAATGAAGAGGAGATGGTGAAAATATTAGTAGACTGTGATTGTCAATTAGATACAGATCAGGAACTAGTGTGTGTATTTTCTTGTGACTGTTTTTCAAGAATTTGTGCCTAATGCACCTGAATAATTGAGTGCAGAAAACTTTCCATCTAGCACTAACTAAAATTCTGTTAATACTGACTTTATTTTGGTTTAAAAATCATCCTTGCTATCGGTTTTGATATATGATATTTGAGTCTGGTTCATCACTTTAAGGTAAGTCCATTGTGCTAGGCCTGTACCCAAGTTGGAGCTGCTGGATCTGATCATCCAATTTCAGACAGAGTTTCAGAATTCAAAGATGCATGTTGGAGATTCTTAAGGCCGCATACCATACGTGGTACAACACTAGGTTCTGTGTGAGTAATTTCACCACTTGCTAGCAATGAGCAATTCAGTTATTTTTCTCACACTCAGTTTACTGTACTGAATTTCAGTTTACCTTTTTTCTATTCACAGTGCTTTGGTGGCTAGAGCTTTGATTGAAAACTCAAATCTGATAAAGTGGTCTCTTCTGTTCAAAGCATTCTCTGGTCTTTTTGCCCTGATTTGTGGGAATGGTTATATAGTTGGCATCAATCAAATCTATGACATTAGCATCGACAAGTTACGAAGTGGTTATATACATAATAATTTTCCTTGCTTGCACTTCCCCTCTCTCTTCCTTTCCTTTGCACATTTCTTGCAAAGTTCCATGATATTAAATTTATGTATTGTTTAACTGTTATCGATTATTTTTGGCTCTTTCCCTTGATCTGAAGTTAATGCTGTTGTTAGTTAAATACTTAAATCTCAAACTAAATAAATGCATGAAGGAACACTTATCTAAGTAGCTTTATATTTTAATTTCAGGGTAAACAAACCTTATTTACCTATAGCTGCAGGAGATCTTTCAGTCCAATCTGCATGGCTCTTGGTTATATTTTTTGCTGCTACTGGCTTGTTGATCGTTGGATTGAACTTTGGGCCCTTTATCTTTTCACTTTACTCGCTTGGCCTTTTTCTTGGCACCATCTATTCTGTTCCTCCATTTAGAATGAAACGTTTTCCTGTTGCAGCATTTCTTATTATTGCCACGGTAAAGTTTATCCTCTTTTCCTCCCAAATAGTCCGAGCTCACAGTAATTTGTTAATTTTTATTGGAACATGAAATATTTACAACAGGGATTACTTTCAAGGTTATTTTCATATAAACTCATTTGGTTATTTGCATTTGAATCACCAGTGCATACAGTTGAACATTGACAGAAGATCTTCTGCAGGTTCGGGGCTTTCTTCTTAACTTTGGTGTCTACTATGCCACTAGAGCTTCCCTTGGACTTGCATTTGAGTGGAGGTTAGTGTTTATCATCTGTTTATTCGTACTTGTAGTTGGTTAAGGTGAACAACTGGGCTCACACGTGCACGATGCTCCAACAGTGTCTCTGTGAAGCCCACACGAATTATTAATGTATATTATTCCATCCAAGAAGATAAATATAATTGAAAGAAGAAACTATCTATGGTAGACTTGCCTAGAAACAAAGCACCAGTGGTGACTAATTATACCTTTGTTGAGTCAGTCAGTTCTGCTTTTCAAGTAAGTCTCTGGTGTAACTGAATGAATGCTAAAAATGTTAAGGTCTCGTCCAATATTGTTTAAGTGTGCAAATTATATTTTGAGAACTTACCATGTTGAATTTTGTATGTCTACCTGCAGCTCACCTGTGGCCTTCATCACTACATTTGTAACATTGTTTGCATTGGTAATTGCTATAACAAAAGATCTTCCAGACGTTGAGGGGGATCGCAAGTAAGTTTCAGGATCAAGTTGCATAAGTGCTGCAGGTTCTTTAATCTTATTTATCTGAGTTGCTGATATGGAAAACTCCCTTTACATCATATCCGCATTTATTTTCATGCATATGCATAAAGCATGACCTGCTTCTGGGATATTATTTGTGTTCTGAATCTAATATGGACTTGCGTGTAATGACTAACTTCAGGTATCAAATATCAACCCTTGCTACAAAACTTGGAGTTCGGAACATTGCTTTCCTTGGTTCTGGAATTCTGCTGACGAACTATATTGTTTCCATATTGGCAGCAATTTATATGCCACAGGTTAATACTAAGTTATAAACTCCCATGATCTGCCAATCACTTGAATGAAATTCTTCATACCATCTTACATGAAACAATACTGTACATAAGTTTTGGCACATGTTTACAGGCCTTCAGGGGTTGGTTACTGATCCCAGCTCATGTGATTTTTGCATCAAGCTTGATTTTCCAGGTTTGTTCATTGAATTAATAACTGTTACAATGTCATCATATTTTAGGAGGATTTTCATGCATTTAAAATTCTTTTAAATTTCAACCTCTTACTTTTGCTTAACTTCCTCCTTTTTGTTGAATCAATCCGAACATAACACAATGTACTTTATTAATTATATTTCAGGCATGGTCACTTGAACAAGCAAATTATACCAAGGTAACATATCCTTCTGTGTGAAAATAATATATTAACTCTTTCACTGTTTTCATCATATATATTTCAATATCTACAAGAATAAATTACAGCAGAAAGTTGACAAAGAAACTCAGAAGTAGGACCTTGATTTTCATCTTTTGTGATGGTGTTCACAATGACATTAGATGATATAGAATTATTGATCACTCTCATGTCAACTTATTGGTTGGTTAAATTTTCAAGTTTTGGCTAAAAAGAAGATATTAATTGACATACTCACATACACTTTGGTTGCAAATTAGTTTCATTATATTTTAGATAAGGATGACATGATGTCAATTCTTTGTAAAAGAATTTGGTTTGCTAGTCAATAGAATGGAGTCTGGACCGAAATTTTGTTTAAATATTTTTGTATAAACCTTTATTGACCCATTTTCGCTTGTCTAAAAGGAACCTTCCTCTTTTTTCACTTTCTCCCCTATGCAGGAAGCAATTTCAGGGTTCTATCGATTTATATGGAATCTGTTCTATGCTGAGTATGCTATATTTCCTTTCATCTAGCCAACCACGCTTCAGCTCTTTTGGAAGAGAGAGATGCATACATTCATAGGTAGAGATCTTCTTGGCTAAACCAATCAACTAGTCAATTTTGTTTTAATGAGTATTGTTGTATATAAAGTATGACTGCAATTCCCTGTAATTAGATATTCTACCTTGGAAAGCTAGGGGCAGACTTCATGATGTCTTAGCAACGTGAGGGTTAGGCTACGTACATCTACCCTCCTAAACCTAACCGAGTGGGAGTCTTGTGCACTAAGCTACCTTTTTTTAATGAATATATATAAAGTTGGCACAGAAGTGTTCAGCAACCAGCAAAAAAGTTGCTCATAAATAACTATCCTAAGTATCATTAGTGATTTATTTACTAATTGCAATTATATCAGTTTAGATTTGATGTAAGATCTATATTAGACTCTTTATTCTAATAGGGAAGTAGAACATGAAAATTTTTCTCTCACAGATGACCTACAAAAAACTATTAAGGGCAAAACAATGGCCTCAGTTACCAGAAAACCAAAAAGGGAAAAGGAATGAAGGCCTCAAAGTTGCCCCCTTGAATGAAAAGAATGCCTATTTCCTTTTCTCTGTCCAAGGTTCCCTGCAAGCTTCTGAAGTAACAAGTATTAATTATTGTTAGCTCATGAGCTAGCAGCTTCACTAGGTAACCTTTCTTGAATGGTTTGGACTTATAGCATCATCTGAAGAGATCTGATTAGTGAAATCTATGCTGAAGTGAGACAACCGTAGGCTCGAAGAAAATGGAGCAGATCTTTTCCTTGGAGACATATGTTGATGCTCCAGTACTTGATACTGAAGCTCTTGAGGATAGTCTCTTAAACAACCAATTCGTGGACCAGCACCTGTTGTCCATTTGGTGGATAAGTGAATGGCCAATTGATATGACTTCATTCCTTGGTGTGAGTCTATCCTCTTAATTATTTTTTCTTTTGGAATAGGATTTTTGTCGTCTTCCTCTAGTTCTTCTCCAAACAAGTTGGATTTGGGAACCATAAATTCCTCCTCATCAATGAATGATTCTTCTGCTGTCTCATAACCACATTCTGATTGTGAATCTGATAGTGAATCTGATATTGAATCTGAAGAAGGAACGTGGTGAATTTGTGGATGTTTTTGCTCTCTAGAAATGTTCAACACATTGTCTCTTTTTAGTATGTTGAGTATTACTATTTTTGTTCGTAGTGATCTTATCAATCTTGATAAGGGTAGATGAGAACTTGACTCAGCATTATTAGAATCTTCATTTCTCATGTCAGGTAGCTCTTGATCTAATGTGCTGGAACTTTCAGTTTCACTGTTTTCAGGTATTACTCCCTCTGAAGGATTGCCTCGGAAGAGAAGGTCCTCACTCGTTTTGGCTACTTCTTCTTCTTCTTCCTCCCTTGGGTTTTTCTGGATATAATGAAAACTGACTATTAGCTTTGCATAAAGAACTAAGGAAACAAAATATCCTGACAGCACAAGCAAGTTTTCTATGCATGATGTTGACACGGGAAAATATTATCAAATGAAGCCATGGATTTGTGCTACATCTCTCTGTCTTTAATTGCCTCCTAGTGTGCAATCTGTTAATTGAACTTTGAATTATACTGACAAATGCTATCTTATACTGAAGCAGTGTTTTGGTTCTTTTACCTTCACATCTGTAAGATTCACATTATGCTCCTCAAGAAATGACATGAATTCTTGGAAATTTTCTTCTGTTGGTAGATAATGCCCACTGTGAGCCCAAACAGCCTTTGGAGTTCAGAAAGACTAGTATTAGTTTTCCACCAAACAAAGGCAAAATGGGAAGCATAAGAATATAATGTATTATCATTCTATTATGGAAACCTCTGGGCTTTTATTTGTTTTTCCTTTATTTCTAATACCTTAATAACACCATCTTCTGCCTCTAATCTACCAGCAGACAATGTGGCTCCACCTGCCAAGAAACTTGAGTGTTGAAATATACCCTTTCTCTTCTGCCCAATATACAATGTCTTGGATGTGCTTAGTACAAAAATCAACTTTGCATCTGATGTTGTTTCAATAGGTTTCCCACTCTGCTTGTTTACGAGCCTCCCATCCTCAATAACTACTTCATAAAGCTTTCTTTCCTCCTGCAAAATGAAACAACATTCAGAATTGCTTTGACATGTCTCTTGACTAGTGAGCTATCTTTGCCCTATGATGAAATTGACACTTATAGTATACCAGATAAGGTAGTGGTTTAGAGGTTATAATAAAACATATATCCATATATAAATATTAAGTGATTGTTTAGGATGAAAAAAAGTTAAAAGGGGCATTTTAAGAGGTCTAATACTAATAGAACTCACAGGACCCAGATACTTGATGCATTGTTGCTGAAGCTTTGATCTTGGGCATCTCTCATGATTGACTTCCTTGCCGTCTCCAATATCAAGCCTACATTACCAACATTAGATAGATACCCATTAATTTGATGGAAAAGTCCAATTAGTTATGTAACAGAAACATACTTCTTTTTTGGATTTCTCTGATCTTACCAATAGAAGAAAGGTTGATTACTGTCACAGTGGAGCCATGTTACATAATAGAATTGAAGATTATGACCATAACGATGCCGAGGGTCAATCTATTCCAAATGACAACCACAGTTAGATACACAAGCAGTTTGGTTTTTAATTTTGGAGTAAATTCTTAAATTCTCTATTTGTAAATTTGTAAAATTATTTCACTAATCTCTCAAAATCACATAGATCTCTTCCATTTTGCATATAAATATTATATTTAGAAGAGGTCAAAATGACTTTCACATATTGATGAGCGGTAGGATACTTACTGCTTCAAGCCAGTGTTGCAAAGCAAGTTTACGAGCCTTCTCATCCTTAGATAGACCCTTCCCAACCTACATTTACAAATAATACAGTCTTTGAAGTTTGAATCACCAGAATAACATATTATAGTATTATATATTAATTATATGAGAAAGAACTTACCATTGCAGCTCTCTTTCTTGCCCTGGACCAACGTGATAATGCAGTCTCTGGCTTCTCAATGTCAAAAAATGATATAGAACTTCGCTTTAGCTCAGCGAAATCTAATAGCCTCCACCTACATCATCAGTTTTATATGAATTTGACTTTAGTGACATACCTAAGAACATGAATACCAAGATGTATGATGAGCAGGTACATTTTCAATAAGATATTGTATCGATTCACATCTCATACAATAATAGATACAATACATCTCATGTACCATTGGATTAGTGTAGACTCCATTGAAGTAGAATTCGCAACTCATTAAATGATGGATGAGATATGAGTCGGTACGTGTCTCATGCAAAGTATGTATTCTTTGTCCGAAATAATGTTAATAACTAACCATCTCTGCTCTGCAAGAACTGCACAATCTGCTAGTTTCCTCCTAGTTCGGAAACTCTTGTAAACTTTCTGCAACACTACTGCAGCTTCATCTCTTTCACCCTGCAGTGGCACCGACACCGATGAATGAAAGATCGCATCGGACGAGTTACTAAACGTTCTTGAGGAAGGAACACAGGTTTCTTGATTCATTGTGCTTTCTGGTTTAAGAAATTCATTCTCCATATCTGCTGGAGGTGATTTGAAAGAGTGCATTGTATCCAATTGCCTCCCATTAAAGCTTAAGTGGTTCCTCAAACATCATCTTCCCTGCACGGTATGGCAATTTCTTTTATGACAAGTTAATTATGAATCACGACGACCATTGAAACTATTACCAATACTAATCAGAAACTTATGTTTAAATACTTCATCAAGATCTCAGCCTTTTTGCCACCGATCACAATCTCTTGATATAGGGTTTAGGCAAAAAGGCACATTTGCTGTCTTCTGATGTCTATCAGAAAGCAAAAGCCAAAGCATATAGAACAAAGTTTCAGGATAATCCAATGAAAAGGGACATTTCAGCTCATGCAGACAAATGCAAATGACAATATCTTCTTATATTTGATGAAGTAACAATACAATGCATGCATGAGATAGGATAAACCCAGAAACCATTTTTTCCAAAAACAAAGAAAACCCCAGAGTTTACATCAATATTTGGCATTTCTGAAACATAAAGATATATTATCACTTCTACACATAAGACAATGATAATGCAAAGCAATGTTGCCCCAACATTGTCTTTGCTTGGAGAAAGATCACCAATGGAATAAGGACATGAAGGACCCTACCTTAATATGTGACAGTAGTGGGACCATAGAAGAAAAAGATAGCTTCAGGATGATGTTGAAGCAGAATCAGAAACAGAGATGTTAAAATTAAAGCCAACAAAATCAAAAAGATGAAGATAAAGAAAGGATGAACACCCAGAAAGAAACAGAAGGGGTTAAGGTTGGGTTCCAAGCATTTGGAGGGAATAAGGAGGTTGGCTTAAATATTTTGCTATTCATTATTCTTGCACCATGCACCCTTTTATAAAGGGAATTTGGAGTTTCAAATCTATATGTTGGACTTTGAATTAATTTGCAATTAAAGGGACACATGGAAAGTGTTCATCAAGACTTGACTTATAATTTATTAATTCAAATTAAGGAATAAAATGCAAGAATATATCTTGGATTCGCAGTTATAATTAACTGACATCTTTATTATAGTAATGAAGTTATATTTGAACTATTACCCGTAATGTTTAATTGTTTTATAGATATTATTCTTAAGTTTGTTGAAGCATTACCTTTCTTTTAATTTTCTAGAACATCCTTTATTCAATTAAAACTTTAATAATGTGCACAGAACTAAGGTGATAAAAATCTCGTTTACATATCTGCATTAACAAATTTTGCTTTATTGTACGAAAATAACAAATTTTGTTTTTTTTTCATAGATAAAAGGATAAAAAGAAACAATATTGTTATATTGACTCTCTATATGAGTGTACCATGTAAAAATTTATTATTTTAGCATCACAATATCATTATTTGATATCAATTATAAATGTCCACATGTACACTCACATAGAGAGTCAATATAACATTATTTAGAAAAAAAATAGAGTAATTTTCCGACAATGCCATCTGTGAGCCAACTGTGAATAGAAGAGGCACCGTACTTTTAGGAACGTACGTACGGTGGTTGGTACGGTGAGTTGACTACCTCACATGCATGCGTACAGACGCGGTTTTTTGCTGGATGTCAGATCATATGTTCATGTTCTTCTTTTTATGACGGAGAAATTTCAAGTCTTACACAGCCCCAGCAAACTATTCAAAAGCCATAGAGAATTTTTTTATTTATAGATTCATATTACTTGGCAATTGATTCACTTAACCTTGTTGTGATCTTCTTAATTCACCTCCGGCTTTGTCTTTTGCTTACAATCTGATGGAATCTATAAAACGAATCTTATTATTACGACTGAAAATTTAATAAGCTCTGTTTTTGTGCCTTTTTTTTCTGTGTTAATCTCTAGTTAGTTCAATTTTTTAAGTGACAGTATGTATGTAGAGGTTTTACGGGAGTTTCTGTCTCAAAATAATTAATTATTTTTTATATCGTTCATGAATAAGCGAGCAAAAAATAGTATTAATTAATAGTATATATGATCAAGGTCGAGACACATGTATGTATGAATGTATTAGAGAGAGAGAGTCAACCACCGACACTGTCGCCTTATTTACTATCTTCACTAAAGTTTAAGAAAAAAAAGTTATATATAAATAATGTATGCACTTCTTTTTGCATTTATTTTATTATTCTTTGATGAAAATTTAAGTGTTTTTATGATTGTCGATCACATTAAAATTTAAGCGTGATAAATGAAATTTATATTTATTTAACTTACCTTAAGTAAATATGTGAGTTTAATTTGAACCGATATAACTTACTAGATGCAAGGTTACAAGTAATTATAAGTTAATTTATTTATTAATAATGCTAAGTGGATAAGGAAAAATATGTCCATACAGTTAATGGGTCTATTTTGGCTTTGGTTTTGACCCAAATAATCATTAAAATTGTAATAGACTAAGTAATTATGGCCCTAAATCTCATTTATTGACTGATTGAGCTGGTTTTGTATTGTTCATTTAGCATTACCCTTTATTTATTAAGCCGTTTCATTCTTTGAATCAAAATTGGAATTAATAATGACCTAACCAATGAGCAACGACAATCGAACCAAGTTGACTTGTAGCAAAAGCAATTTATAAGATTTTGAACGCTATGCAACAACCACAAAACTTTATAGTTAAAAAAAGTAGGAGATATTTTACTGTATATATTTTACAATATATATAAACGAATTCACAAAATATAAATACATAAGAATTTAATTATTATGCTCTAATAGTGTAAAAAAATTTTACACTATCATCCAATTAAAATTTGACATGTAAGTATAAAGTGATAATTTTTTAGAATTCATAAATATTTGATAATAAAATAGGATATATGCCAATCTTTTATTGGTTAACAGTATAATGATTTTTTTTAGAGTGACAGTCCATTTGAAAAATAAAACACATGATATTTTTTTATTGTTCGATAATATAATTTTTTATATTTTTAATGTATGATAATTAATCCATTTAACAATTTAAATATTAAAAATATTGATATAATACCTTAGACCATTATAATTGATTGCATATTCAAACATGCACCGATTAATTTTATTTATTTATTTGTCATGATGTTATTTTTTCAATAATGCTTCTTGTACACCAAAAATCTGCCACTATCCGCCACCCATAATAAATGCATATGGTTTGTTACTAATATTTTTGTGGGTCCACCTTAAAAAGTGGTTGGTGACTGAAAGTGGCTGATAAATCGTGTACATATAACATTGTTGTTATTTTTTCTTTGGTGGTCAAGATGAACTAATTAATTGAAACGTTTTTTTTTTTGTTCAAAATCAAGGTTCCTATTTATTTTTCATAAAATTTTGGTCTGAACTTTCCAACCAAAACAAAAATTTTGATCTGAAGATGGGCCTCACAGGATTAGGATGAAAGCCCGTAAGTAAAGCCCTTAAGCCCATAGCAATTTTCGTTCCTCTCTTCTCTATCAGCAGGTTGAGTTCTTCTTCTTTCTCTTCTTGTTCTTCTTCACTGGATGTGAAGAAAAGAGCACCCTCAGTTCCCAATCGTGATTAAATTCCACTTCGTGAGTCCCTTTTCTCTTCTTCTCTGTTCTTCATTTCTCTCTCTCTTTTTTCTCTTTCATTTACGTTCAGCTATATATCACTGTAAGTAACTCATATGGATCTATGAGCCAATTTTGAACTCTAGGTTTCTTAATTTTGGTCTCTCTATGTAATTATTATCTATTTGCGCGTGTAACCATTTCACTGTACGTACGTACGTATTCATCTTTCTATTATCTCTGCTTTGACATTTTGACTATATGAAGAAACTACCCTGCTTCATTACATGTTGTGTTGTTGTAGCAGTGGTTTAGATTAAGCAATGAAATTGTTACCTTTACATGATGATATTAGAAATGAAGAAATTATTAATGATATTTTCATCTGTTGTAGGCATGTATTGATATTGAACTGTATTCAAATTGTTAGAAAAGAGAGTCATGGAACGCCAGGCTCATGATTATGCTGCTGCTGCTGCTTCTGCTATGGCATATGCTCAGCAGCAGCAACAGCGACAGCAGCAGCAGCAATTTGGGTTTCATCCACAGCAGCATCAGCAGTTTCCTTCATCAGTTCATGGCCCTCCTTTTCTTCCCCCAGGTCCTGGCCCTGCACACCCCTCTATGCAACAGTTCCCTTATCATCATCCGCAGCAACTTCAACAGTTACACCCTCACGCCCCTCCCCCTCCACCCCATATTCTTCTTCAGCAGCAGCAGCACCAAGCGCCACCTGCATTTGCTTCTCATTACCCTCCTCCACTTGTTCCTTCGCCGTTTTATGATTCTGCTCCTGCTCCGCCCCCAGTTCCACCCCCTTCTGATCCCGAGCTACATAAGCGAATTGACAAACTTGTTGAGTATGCTGTGAAAAATGGCCCTGACTTTGAAGCCATGATATGTGAAAAACAACGAGATAATCCTTCCTATAGCTTCCTCTTTGGTGGGGAGGGGCATGGTTATTACCGGTATAAGCTTTGGATATCGACACGCCCCCCTGGTGGTCCTTTCAACCCCCCTTTTCAGTCATCTTCGATGCCCATGATCCATCCTCCTCCGAATCCAATGATGAGCCCATCCCCTCTGAATGCTCCTCCTATGAATGCTGCTGGAATTGGTTCTTCACCTTCAATGTTAGGTCCGCCTCCTTTCCAACAGTTCTACGATCAGCAGCACCACCATCAACATCCTCAGTCTTTTGGGCTTCATGGTCGTCCCGAGTACGATCAGTCATCCAAGTCTTTCAGAGGACTTTCTGGGCCACTTCCATCAGATGTTGCGATGGAGCTTAGTAATGTTCTTAACAATCTGAATGGTACCAAAGAATCCATTAAAGGTGCCAAACTTTGGTTCACACAGAGATCTCCATTTGCACCAGCTCTAGCAGAGGCTCTTAGAGATAGGGTCTTCACGATGGATGACGTCGAAAGGCAGCTACATATTATATACCTTGCCAATGACATTCTTTTTGACAGGTAAGTAGGTAACATACATTCACATTTCAGTGTAGTTTTTTTTTTTTTTTGCCATTTTGGAAACATAATCTGATTAATTAGCATATTATATATTCTTTTAGTTTTGGTGCCTCTCGTCAACACAAATTGCATTGTACTTTCACTGTTTTTTTTAAGTATTTTTTCTGTCTTTCCATTGTTGTATCAAATAACCTTGGTTATTGGTATAGGTCTATCTATGTTGTGCTGTGTATGCTGATAGGTGGGTTAGTTCCCTGGCAGGGAAATGCAATAAAATTAATGTGTACTAAGAGTTACAGGCACAGCTGTCGATCAATCCCTACTGCACAAGTGCATGCTGTGAACTACCTTTTTATACTCAACTACATTTGTTTCACTTTTCTCTGAGTCTGCTATTTCCATCCTAAATCTCTTGGAATATAGGTTTAGTTTCATATTAAATAGGTAAACAATATGTAATCCAATCAAAGCGCCCTTTTCACAACATGGTGTGCTTGTGTAGTGGATTTTGTTGGTAGGTTTGTTAGTTGCTTTCTGCTTTCTGGTACAAAGGCTTGTGATTCACGACCACCCTTTTACTCGCCTTATTGGCATACATTTCTTGGAAAATTTTCTTGTACTTTGTTGCGAGTTATTGGCTTGGCTCAACAAGGTCTTCCCATGTTGCTTATTGACATGTATGCTAATGTGGATGTTCATCTTTTCATCATCTTTGACCTTTGCATTACTGATTTACAGCTTGAATCGGAGGGCAAGCAGTCATGATTCTGACAACGATGCCCTTGCATTTAAACCTGTTTTAGGCTCCATGCTTGCAAGAATTTATCATAATCCACAAAGCAATGAGGAATACAGGAAACGATTGCAGCAAATGGTTGAGTTTTGGGCTTCTAAAGAAGTATTCGATCAAGAGACTATATCTTTACTGAAGAGTGAGATGATTGGAGGGCCACAAACAAGTTCTTTTCCTGGGGCTCCAAAGGATTTATCCTCTGCTTCAGCAGATTCAGGTAATTTAGCCTGAATTTTCCATCACATGCAGATGTTAGTGAATACCTTTGATGTGAAAACTGGATAACTTCGCTGATATGAAACAATTATTGGTTGGAATACCCCCTCTTCCATAGGGAATTAAAACCACAAAATGCCCCCCCTCCCCCCTCCTCTTGCTCTTGGAAAATTTGTTTCTTGGAGTTTTAGTGCTTTTTTGCTGAGGAAGGGGAAGGGCTTGACTTGAGTAACTTCTGTTGTTTCCCCTGTTGTAAATTTATTCTTAAACATTGCAAATTATATTAGCATTTTTCTTCTTCTAAGTTTTTTATTTTTTTTATTTTTTAAATATCCAATAAATGATGAAGCCATTGCCTATGCATATGGCATGTATATTCACGTAGATTTTAATATAGCTTATTTGTTATGAATTTTTTATTTAGTTTACAAGAAACTGATTGAGTGAGATTTATATTAATTGATTTAAGTAATTATTATCCCCTCATAATTTTAGGAATGATGCATTGGCAAGCTGATAGGCTGGGCTCGGGTGTTCTAGAACAAGATCGTCCTGATAAACATGCAGTTCCAGGGCTGTCCATGCCATCTTCTCTGACAGCTCAGCCATTTCTTCCAAATTCTGCTCCTCCGAATGCCTTTCCAGGGTCCATGGCTATACCTTCTTCTGTTCAACCAGCCAATCAAACTCCTGGTGCACACTTATTGCCCACTCCACCATCCAATGCCAGCGAACAATTGCCACCATATCCGTTGTTCCCTCCCGGCCTCATTCCTGGAATGGTTAGAAAGATGCAGATTGGTAGTGGGGTCCCATATTCTCCTTTGAGCCCTTTGGACATCCCAACCGTGATACCACCGTCAACCGTACTGCCAACAGAAATTCTTCAAAGTGTGTCAAAATTCTTCAAGGAAATCGGAGAGGTCAATCCTTCTGAGGGCCCCATGAATTCTGATTCAAGAGATGACGATGAGGATGATTACGAAAGAGAATATGAGAGGGAGCCACCGGTAAGGAAGGGAGGTGCTTGCATTCCTCCACCGCCAAACTTGCAGGTGGATCCTGAGACGGGGACCTATGCAGATGGGAGTGTAGATCGAAAACCGGGATCAAGTAGTTCAGGAAGGTTAGGACTTGGTGCCACAGCAAATCCCAATGAGGTGAGTCAATATGATGATGTATATACATCTTACAGGAAGCAGAGAAGCACCAATTACCATTCATCAATGAGTGCTAGAGCAGCCACAAGATGAAGATGAAAACCCACCAAGTTTGTTTTATCTTCAGAAGCTTCTAATTGCTGGGTTTTGTCTGTCAGATTCTGAACCTAAACTGAAATTTGTGTCTTTTTGAGCAAATGATCCAATGTACTTTTTTCATCTGAATTCATAGAAACCAAAGATCTGACAAACTTTGAAGCCCACGGCCACAAGTAATGGGATAAGAATGGAGCTTGGTTTTTGTAATACTTGTTTTGAGCTGGTCACTTAGCCTCTCATAGTCATAGCTATGCTAAATTGTATTCTTCTCTTGTGATATGGATTTTGAGTAGTGGCACGTGATATTGCTAATTAATATTTGACTTACCAAATTGATTCCTACTTTTATTTTTCCAATTATGATCACATATTTTAATTAAAAATCATTTAAATAAATATAAAATGTATAACTTGTTAGGATATGAGATATGATTGATTTAATAGAAGACTATTATGTAAAATTATTTTACATTGTAAATATATCAAAATTAAACTATATGAAAATTAGATGAAAATATATTTATGATTTAAGAAATTTTATATGCTTCTAAAACAGTATAAAAAACTGATTATTCTTTGCTTATACTTCTCTTAAGAAGCACAATCAGTGCAATCAAATTTGAAAAGTACTTATATTTAGAAGAAAAAAAGTACTTTTTTCCTCCAAAATGTTTTTTTCAAACGATATTATATGGGAAACTGATTTTTCAAGCTATAAATAAGCTTTTGGTCTGAAAAATTATCGTATCTACCTACTATTTGTTTAGATTTTTTGTCATAGCTAAGGCCCAAACTATTGTGGGTTCTAGAGTGGGGAAACGAAAGCCCAGGCCCAACTCAATAAATGGGAAATTGTGTGCCCTAACTCTCTATTTGCTCCGATCTCTGTATCTTCAGCCGCCAAACATCTCTCTGTCTCTCTCAGGTTCGTCACTTACCTTCTCTTCGCTCAATCGTAGTTTATGTCAATTTCTAAGTTCTCACTCTCTGCTGTTTTTTTTATTTTTTTTGTGCATCTTACTCTGTGTTCGTGTTTTCGCTTTTCGTAATTTATTTTGTCTAAATTTGTCTGCTTCCTGAGTCCTAGATTAGTGTTGATTTAAAACCGTATCTGCATATCAATTGCAGATTCGCCTTATCAATCCCTTTCCTAGAGCATCTGAAAGACCATGGCATCAAGATTCTGGACTCAGGTCTGTTTTAAATTTCAATCCCCATTTAATTTTGGTTTTCTAATATGCGGAATTGAAGAAAAAATATATTTTTTTTTTTGTAATCTTAGGGTGATAGTGATTCCGAAGAAGAAAGCAGTGATTATGATGAGGAGGTTGAGACGACGGCTGGTGAGTCTGCTGCTCAAGCCGTTTCTAACAGGTACTTGCAAGAAAACGCAAGTGACTCCGACGACTCTGATGGGCAAAAGCGTGTGGTTCGGTCTGCCAAGGATAAGCGATTCGAGGAGATGGCTGCCACTGTTGATCAGATGAAGAATGCCATGAAGATTAATGATTGGGTGAGCTTGCAGGAGAGCTTTGATAAGATCAACAAGCAGCTCGAGAAGGTTATGCGTGTGACCGAGTCTGAGAAGGTCCCAAATCTTTACATTAAGGCCCTTGTGATGTTGGAGGATTTCTTGGCTCAAGCTTTGGCCAACAAGGATGCCAAGAAGAAGATGAGTAGCAGCAATGCCAAGGCTCTGAACTCGATGAAACAGAAGTTGAAGAAGAATAACAAGCAGTATGAGGAATTGATTAACAAGTGCAGGGAGAATCCTGAGAGTGACGAGGAGAAGGAGCCAGAGGACGAGTCAGAGGAAGAGGATGAGAGTGATGATGAGATTATCGAGCCTGACCAGCTCCAAGGAAGGACCGATATACAATCGGATTCAGAGGCTTCTCATTACGACGATGAAAAGCAAGATGCTGAAGGACCTTGGGACCAAAAGCTTAGCAAGAAAGATAGGCTTTTGGATAGGCAGTTTATGAAGGATCCTAGTGAGATCACTTGGGATACAGTTAACAAGAAGTTCAAGGAGGTTGTGGCAGCTAGGGGTAGGAAGGGAACCGGAAGGTTTGAGCAGGTTGAGCAGCTTACTTTTCTGACCAAAGTTGCTAAAACACCAGCACAGAAGCTTGAAATTCTCTTCAGTGTGGTTTCTGCTCAGTTTGATGTTAATCCTGGCTTAAGTGGGCATATGCCTATAAATGTTTGGAAAAAATGTGTGCAGAACATGCTGGTTATCCTCGATATCCTAGTGCAGTACCCTAACATTGTGGTCAGTGAGTCTGTGGAGCCTGATGAGAATGAAACTCAGAAAGGAGCTGACTATAATGGAACAGTTCGGGTTTGGGGTAATTTGGTTGCTTTCTTGGAAAGAATTGATGCTGAGTTTTTCAAGAGCCTGCAGTGTATTGATCCTCATACCCGTGACTATGTTGAGAGACTCAGGGATGAGCCAATTTTTATGGTTCTTGCTCAGAATGTCCAGGAATACCTTGAAAGGGTTGGAGATTTCAAAGCTGCTTCTAAGGTGGCCTTGAGGAGGGTTGAACTCATTTACTACAAACCACAAGAGGTGTATGATGCCATGAGAAAATTGGCTGAGCTGACAGAAGATGGAGACAATGAAGGTGGGGCTAGTGAGGAGAAAGGGTTTGAGGATACTAGAATTCCCACTGCATTTGTTGCTACCCCAGAGGTTGTTCCCCGCAAACCCACCTTCCCTGAGAATAGCAGGACTCTAATGGATATATTGGTATCACTGATTTACAAATATGGAGATGAGCGCACTAAAGCACGGGCAATGCTCTGTGATATATATCATCATGCTCTTCTTGATGAGTTCTCCATAGCCCGTGATCTTCTGCTTATGAGCCATTTGCAAGAAAGTGTTCAGCATATGGACATCTCGACTCAGATACTTTTCAACAGGGCTATGTCACAGTTGGGTCTTTGTGCTTTTAGGGTTGGACTGATTTCTGAAGCACATGGCTGCCTATCTGAACTTTATTCTGGTGGAAGGGTGAAGGAATTGCTTGCACAAGGTGTGGCTCAAAGTCGTTATCATGAGAAGACTCCTGAACAGGTCCTCACCCTCCCCTCTTTTTCTTCCTTTAATTATATGCTTGTTCATAACGTGTTTTATGTCTGTTCTTTTGTATTAAGTAGAACTGTATAATTTTGTAAACTGCCATAGTCTGTGTGTTCTGTTTGGTACCTGAAAACATTGTTGTCATTTGCATGGCAATGGCCTTGATCTACCTTGGTATGTTTGCATGATATCTTCTAAAGTCATAAATGCGTTTGCAAATCATTTTAGTCTTTGTCATCCATATTTCCATCTGCCTCAGTTTTAGTATTGTGAGAATTATATTTGACATCAAAGTCAATTCCTTTTGTCCTCTTCCAGGAAAGGTTGGAAAGAAGACGTCAGATGCCCTACCATATGCACATAAATCTTGAGCTCCTTGAGGCAGTGCATCTTATTTCCGCTATGCTGCTTGAAGTTCCCAATATTGCAGCCAATATCCATGATGCAAAGCGCAAGGTCATTAGTAAGACTTTCCGTCGCTTGCTTGAGGTCAGTGAGAAGCAAACGTTCACTGGTCCACCTGAAAATGTCAGAGATCATGTTATGGCTGCCACAAGGGCTCTCACCAAAGGAGACTTCCACAAGGCATTTGATATTATCGTGTCTCTTGATGTATGGAAATTTGTTAGAAACCGTGACACTGTCCTTGAAATGCTGAAGGACAAAATCAAGGAAGAGGCGCTGAGGACATATCTCTTTACCTTCTCCTCAGCTTATGATTCTTTGAGCCTGGATCAACTCACTAAAATTTTTGACCTCTCTGTTCCTCACACTCACAGCATTGTTAGTAGGATGATGATCAATGATGAGCTTCATGCAAGCTGGGACCAGCCAACCGGGTGCATTGTTTTCCAGGATGTCGAGCACTCTAGGTTGCAGGCATTGGCATTCCAGCTGACAGAGAAGTTATCTATCCTTGCAGAGAGCAACGAAAGAGCAATGGAGGCAACAATTGGTGGTGGTGGGTTGGAGCTTCCTATGAGGCGTAGAGATGGCCAGGACTATGCTGCTGCTGCCGCCGGTGGAACAGCCTCTTCTGGAGGTGGTAGGTGGCAGGAATTGTCCCTTTCTCAGCCAAGGCAAGGTGGTGGACGATATGGTAGCGGAGGTGGAAGGCCCATGGCTCTAGGCCAAGCTGGTGGGGGTGGATATTCAAGGGACCGACGAACTGGTTCAGGCCGTTATCAAGATTCTGCATATGGAGGCTCAGGGAGGAGTGGTCAAGGATTGAGGGGACCCCATGGGGATGTACCATCTCGCATGGTTAGCCTTAAGGGAGTACGCGCTTAAAGAAAATTGATTGGGAGAGCACAAATTATTAAGCTTTTAGAATTTTAAAATTGTCTGCTGTTACTCAGTTTTGATAATTATTAGACTACTGCAGTAGAACATTCTGGTTCTCATTTTTGTACTGTTACAGTACTTCTTTGTCTGGTATTTTATTTATCTGAAAGTTTGATTTGCTTAAGATGGTGGTCCTTTTTTAACTTTGCATGTATCTGGTTATACATCGCCAAGCAAACAGATTTAACTTTTGGTATTTGTTGAAGAATAAGCAGTTGAATACAAGATCTTCTCACAAGTCACAACGTCTTTTAAATTAATGTGTAGTCCATTATCTGGGGTATAATAGGATGGTTTTCTTGTTTTATTTTTTGGTACATTAGGATGGTTATTTTCTAATCTGTAATTTTGTGAACTGTAAAGTCACCATGTGTCGTTCTGGTCACTAAGTTGAAGCATTTCCAGATTATTGAACACGATACAAAGAAGTATAAAACTTCTCTTTAGCCTGTAGCATACATTCATGAATAAATTTATGTATTTTACATGAATTTGAAATCAGTTAGAATGAAACAATTGAAGTAAAACAACTTTCCAAAAGTTAAAGAAGTAACCAAAGTTTAGATTTATCGCTGAAATAGTTCATATTAATCTGCCAATGTTATTATCACTTCAAGCAATTGTATTTTACACTGCTTTAGTATTATCTATGCAATGCCAATCCAACAAGGTTTTCCTTTTCTCAATTCAACCGTTAAACACTGTTCGAATATGCAAATCTGTGGAAGTTATACACTAAGGTCAATTGATAAATGGGGGACTGACCAACTCTGCAAGTATAAGTAGCTCATAGATGAACAAGTTCATCGCTAGAAGTTGAAAAAAAAAAAAAACTACCCCAGAAAGGTAAGTAACTAAAAAAAGGGAAAAAAGAAAAAAGATATCAATGAATGATGGCAGAGCTTAACAAAAACGAAAAAAAGAATCTGCTTTTCTCTGCATGTAAAGTTCAGCAGTAGAGCTTTGTTCAAAGTCTGAATTCTTTTTCCACACCATCCATATATATCATGCAGTGAGATCAGCTTTATCTGATAAAGCTTTTACCCTTCGAAATCTTCTTGTAGGCTATCTTCAAAGATATCATCTTCACTATCTTTGTTGCTGTCATTATCCTTTGCATTACCCTTATTTTTCATTTTCTGCTTCTGTTTCTGTTTCCTTTTTTCATTATCCTTATCATCTTCGGCACTACTGTCTGAGGAACTACCGGAGGAACTGCTGTCTTTAGAATGTTTTTTCTTACTCTTTCTCTTTGCACCGTCCTCATCTGTGCCATTGATTTCTCCCTTGTCCGATAGAATCCCCGTAATCGTCTGAGTGTTATCGTCGTCACCTTCAATTTTAAATGCACCAGTTGCACCGTTTGTGCTCTTGCTGTAAATCTGTG
Source organism: Aeschynomene evenia (assembly GCA_013621005.1). NCBI lineage: Eukaryota > Viridiplantae > Streptophyta > Magnoliopsida > Fabales > Fabaceae > Aeschynomene > Aeschynomene evenia. The sequence goes on from CM024268.1 coordinate 3,677,545, forward strand.
CATTGTCTTTGTTCACAATGCTAACTTCAGGTTCATTAGGTAAACTATCCATATTTGGAATATGTGTCCTCTCTTCACTGCCCCTGCTTTCAATGTGGCTATGTTCGCCATCTTTGTTCTTGGGACTATTCTCTGAACTGCTTTTACTGTGACTATGTTTGCCATCTTTGTTCTTGGGACTATTCTCCGAACTTTCAATATGACTATGTTTTCCATCTTTGTTCTTGGCACTATTCTCTGAACTATCCATATTGACGATATTGCTTGCTTCAACTTTATCCAATGAATTCACCATATCTGGCATGGCAATATTCTTTGAACTATCCATATTGACAACATTGCCTGCTTCAACTTTATCCAATGAATTCACCATATCTGGCATGGCAATATTCTTTGAACTATCCATATTGACGACATTACTTGCTTCAGCTTTATCCAATGAATTCACCATATCTGGCGTGACAATATTCTTTGAATTATCCATGTTGACGACATCACTTGCTTCTGATTTATCCAATGAATTCACCATATCTGGCGTGACAATATTCTTTGAATTATCCATGTCGACGACATCACTTGCTTCTGCTTTATCCAATGAATTCACCATATCTGGCGTGACAACATTCCTTGAACTATACATGTTGGCGACATCACTTGTTTCAGCTTTATCCAATGAATTCACCATATCTGGCATGACAATATCCCTTGAACTATCCATATTGACAATATCACTCACTTCAGCTTTATATGATGAATTCACCATATCTGGAGCTTTTGTGCTTGGTTCACTGCCCTTTTTCTTGTTGTCACTATCATCCCCATCATCCTTTTTGGCAATAGTCTCTGTGCTCAGTTCACTGTCCTTTATATTGTTACTACCTTCCCCGCCATTTTTGGCTACGGTTTCTGCACTATCTTTCTTCACAGTCACCTCCAAGGGCCCTAGCTTAGCTTCAATATCCTTGACAATTAAGTTTAATGATCTCACATCCCGAGCCTCAGCTAACCGGCTGACTGATGATGCCTATCAGAAGAAACTAAAAGTTTGAATATTGAACATGACAAGAAAAGTTAAGAACTGATAAAAGTTTTAACAATCTCATGTCTCAATCGATGGATAATTGAAAGCCACAAATTAAGCCTAAGAACTCTAGGATAAAGCCATGTTCTGATTTACAACGACAACAAAACCTTCTCCCACTGGGTTCTTGATCTGAACTATATCTTCAAAATAAAACAGAGTTGCAAAGGAAATCAAAAGAACTACTCATTCTTAGTTTTAACTTTTTGTCAAAGAAGTGGTCGATAAGAGGGATGGGGATGATCATACAAGATGTTAAATAGCTGAAAACTCAAATTACCCAAATAACCTTCTGAAAGAAGAATGTCAATGTGCCAATAATTCAAGTCTTTCCCTTAAATGGTCCAATTATCAAGTCATGAACATTATTATAATCAAATTAGGTAATGCTAGGAATATATTAGCTCTAGTCCTTTATTGATGCATATCCAGCGTCCAAAATTATTCACACATGCTTTAAATGGCAAAGCTGTGATAAAATAGGCCATAATTTAAAAACTCATGGTCCAGAACATAAGCAAATCAAATTTTCAAAACCAATACAACCATGTCCATACCAATAATAATTTTTTGTGGCTGTGATCACCAACAAGTAACACATTGCAAAAGCCTATTGCTTAATCTGAAAGAGAACAGAAAAGATGGACATAGTAGCAAATGGCAGTGGTTTACTTCTGTATCATTCACGTAGCGGTCACACAAGATTGTCCTTTCATATACCCTTAAATATTATAAGATGATATGAATTCAGCGTTCAGAATCTTGTTAAACACCAAGTTATGTGTTAATATTTTACACGATAAAAAAATGTACAGAATTGCAGTCGAGAATGTTTTAGCTAGACTGACCTGTAATATTTTCTCTACCCGTCTTTGAAGATCCTCCCCAGATGTTTCCTTGTACTTGCCTTTAAGCAAGTGCCACAAGTGAGAACCGATGTCATCTGAACGATGTTTCTCAAGCAGACATTGTGCAATTGCAGACCGACAACCTACTGAATAAAAAGGACAGTTTATAAGCTTCATCGGACAAACAGTGATACAATGTCTGTCCATGTGACGTCTCATAATGCTATCCGAACACTTCTGTTCACATTGGACTATCTTGAAAGGACAAGTTGAATCGTGCTTCTCCAAATGACCTGCAGTGAATCTGGCATTGCATCCCTCATTTTCACAGATCATAGTTCTAAAGTTGCAATGATAGACATGATTGATGAGCTCATCTGCAGAGTTAAACTTCATTCCACAATGAAATTTGTTCTCAAAATCAACATTCTTTAAAAATGTTTCTGCAACTTTGTCTCTTCTATCAAGTGTCCAAAAGTTGGTCATTTCCATCTCTTGAATGAAATCATCAATTTTGTCTTCTCTTTTGTCGCTTAGCAGCCACCCCGAAACCTTAGTAAACAAATTACTCTTGGAACTAGCAAAGTCATCAACAAAGTTAGAAATGATGTCAAAAGGATGATCTGGTTCTTTACCATCAGGACCACCTTCCAAAATAACAGATTCAGCAACAAACGATTCGGTTCGCTGGGTAACATAGTCAATCATTTCCTTTCTCAAATCAACAGCCACAGAACCAGGGTTCTTGAAGAGATCCCCAGATGTGTTGTCAACACATGCAGTGGCGAGCCCCGGAAGTAACATCTGAGCCAACTTGTGAACTACTTCTGTATCACATAGATCACAATAAACCAAACGACCTCCAACTACAACTTTCTCCTCTGGGATCCTCTCAGGACCAAGGTCCACGTCCATCGTGGGCATGTCCATGCTTGATAACATCTACAAGACAGTTTCAGCTTTCAGGAAATCCATCATTATATACTCTTTGATATCCTTTAAATTTTTTTCATAATGTCGTAAAATTAATCATTTTATGCTATCTGGGGAACAAAAAGAACTCAGCTTATAATCCAAAACATTGAAGACACATTACATAATCAGGATTCCATATATCATCATCATTAATTGAAAACCAAATTCAAAGATAAAATCACGTTGTTAGCTAAATAAACCAGTAGTTTACAGCAAAGGAACAATTCTTTTCACAGCCAAATTTTTGTCCCAGTGCAATTCAATTTAATTAGCTAAAATAAACCTTCTACGATCACAGCCCATGGCTATTAAATGTAGGAATCAGCAATCCTTGCAAATTGGAGGTTAAAAATTGAATCTTTTTCAGCATCTCAAAATTTACCATGTGAGAAAAATTGCAGAAAAACAAAAACTTACCGATATGGGTGTTGAGATCAGAAAAAAAATCAATGTTGGGTTCTACGGGATCATAAGTTGCAAATGCTTTGTCGATGAGAAATTTTGAAGGATCATTCGCTTTTTCAGGCGGCGAAGCGGAGTGGCACTGACTCAGGCTTCATTCCAAATTTTCTCTTTTGTTTCTTTTTTCTTCATTTCAATTTTCTTTCTTTCTTTTTTTTCTTTGTTTCCTTTTCTTTTATATTTTATGGCCAACTCTCCTAACCGTAAAGTATTATTGCTTTGGCAATTTTTTTAAAATAAAAAGAATTACCAACATGACTTATTTTTAAATAATTATCATTATCTTTGAAAATTTTCATAAATTTTATATGAGTTTAATTTTAATGCATTGACAGTGTAAAAATATTTTATATTATCATCAAATTAAAACATTCCGTTTGTATGACTTTTAAGTAGTGGGAAAGAAAAAACACGACTAACGTGGCAGTACATGATTGGATGACTGTGAAAAAAATTTTACACTATCATTTGATAAAAATTAAATCCATTTTGTATTGATAAAATTTAGGTTGACACTTATATTTATATCAGTTCATATTCAGGACATATTTATAAACAATTTTGATGCGTAAATAAATATTTATATATCATTAGAAATTCTTATAATTAAATTCAGTTTATTAAAAAACATAATCTACGTAATAGTCACATGCATTAAAACCATATACTCCTAATAAAAAATATATTAGTTGATTGAAATTGGATCATGTAAGTTTTCAAAGTTGTAGTTGGACCAAATCCAATTATAATATGTTTAAGCAGATGAATTAATCCACGTTAAAATAAAGAATTTGATTTTAATGCACTGAAAATGTAAAAATATTTTATACTGTCATTCAATCAAAATATTCTATTTGTATGATTTTTCAGATAATGAGAGAAATAATACAATTATGACTGACGTGACAACGTATAATTGAATGATTGTGTAAAAAATTATATATTGTAAGTTAGTAGATGAAAATTAAATCTTAAAACAAATTGTTGAAAAAAACAAAAGATGAAATTGTAGAAAATAACTCTTAAATGAAGTTATTGCAAGTGTTATGACTGTAACTTACAATTGAATTAACATATCTAAATCCAAAAACCATAAGCAAGTTGAAAGGATTAACCACATAATAATAAGCCACTCAAAACATTCATTGATGTGATCATCATTGTTCTCCTTTTCCAATAGATGATGATCGTGACAACAGGTAGACTAAACCATTATTTTCTTATAATATAGATTTTCTTGAATTAATATCAATTATATGTTGATTAAAAAAATTATATTGTACACATTATTATTAATGTGTTATCGATCAAGATAGTAGCTTAGCTATATTAATTTTTTAATCAAATTACTTTAATTCGAGATTTGTGTGAAAGGTACCGAGCCAAGCCAAGAGAAAGCAGAAAACAGAGAGAGAGAGAGATGAAAAGAAATATGTGAATGAGTTCTTTATTGATGAATATTGAATGCTTGCTCTATTAGCAAAACTGATACAGAACAGCAATATATATGCTGCTGATATCATGAAACAAACCAAGAAAGTAAAGAAATATAAACAACACAATATAACAAAATTGGAAACTAATAGTAACGACCCTATTAGGTAACACCCCCCCTCAAACTTGGCAAGCGTTTGGTGTGAAAATTAAGCAATCCAAGTTTGGAAACATTTTGAAGAAACGGTGCAGGAGAAAGAGCCTTTGTCAGGATATCCGCAACTTGGTCTTTTGTTGAAATAGGTAGAAGATGAATAGTATGATCTTGAAGCTTGTCCCTCACCACATGACAATCTATGTCAATATGCTTGGTTCGTTCATGAAAAACAGGGTTAGAGGCAATGTGACGGGCCGATTGATTATCACAAAAAATAGCTATAGGTTTGGTCAACACGATATTGAGGTCCTTTAGCAGATAAATAAGCCACTGCCCTTCACAAACGGCTTGAGCTAAGGCTCGGTATTCAGCTTCTGAAGAGGATCGGGCCATTGTTGATTGTTTCTTACTTTTCCATGAGATGAGGGATGAGCCAAGGAAGAAGCAATAACCTGTAATGGAGCGGCGAGTATCCAGGCAGGTCCCCCAGTCAGAGTCTGTGTAAGCGGAAAGCTCCAAGGAAGAATTCGAAGAAAAGAATAGGCCAGTAGCAGGGGAGGTTTTGAGGTATTTAAGAACACGATGTGCTGCTTGCAGATGAGTATCAGTTGGTTTGTCCATGAATTGACTTAGTTTGCTTATTGTGTAAGATATATCAGGGCGGGTGTGAGTGAGATAGATGAGTCTTCCAATAAGGCGTCTGTAAATGGAAGGATCAGGAAGGAGTGTGCCACTGTCTTTGGAAAGATTGGTGTTGTATTCAATAGGTGTGCTGATGGGCTTGCAACCAAGTAAACCAGCTTCTGCAATGAGATCCAATGTGTATTTTCGCTGATATAGGGCAATGCCATCCTTTGTACGAGCCAGCTCCATTCCAAGGAAGTATTTTGGTGTGCCAAGATCTTTGATGCTGAAATGAGAGTGAAGAATGTGTTTGATGGTCTCAAACTCAGATTGAGTTGTACCAGCCAGGAGTAGATCATCTACATAAACAAGGACAACAGTGAATGAACTTGAAGAAATTTTAGTGAATAAAGAATAGTCAGATTTGGATTGAATGTACCCGATAGATAGAAGAACAGAGGTGAGTTTGGAGTTCCATTGTCTACTAGCTTGCTTCAAACCGTAGATGGATTTGTTAAGTTTGCAGACGTGATCAGGATGAGGAAGAGTGAGACCCTTAGGAGTTTTCATATAAACATCCTCCATCAAGTCACCATGTAAGAAGGCAGTGTTGACATCAAGTTGTTGAAACTGCCAGGATTGGATAGCAGCAAGAGCCAATAGTAGACGAAGTGTGGTTATTTTCACCACTGGACTGAAAGTGTCCATGTAATCAATTCCTTTTGTTTGAGTGAATCCCTGAGCCACAAGACGCGCTTTGTGTCTAGCAATTGATCCATCGGGGTTATATTTTAATCTGAACAACCATTTGCAGCCAATGGCTCTTTTGTTTGGTGGAAGAGAGGATGGAGTCCATGTGTTTGTCTGCTGTAATGCAGTCAGCTCAGATTGAATGGCAGCGTGCCAAAGAGGATCTTGGATAGCCTCATTATATGAAGATGGTTCCTTATTTGCTGAAATAGTTAAAGAAAAAGCAAGTTGGTTTGGTGAAAGAGAATCATAAGATAAAAATTGTGAAAGGGGATACTTGCAAGCTGTTTGAGTGGTGTAAGATTGATCTGATGTGGTTAAAGTGCAATGGTAGTCCTGAAGGTAAGAGGGCTGTTTCTTGATTCTAGTGGACCTCCTTGGAACGGTAATGGGAAGATCAGTGGAGGGTGTAGGATCAGTGGCAAGAGACTGAGATGAGGAATGGTTGATGTCAGCATGAGTAGACTCCACAGTGGGTGGTGGTTGAGTCACTTGTGGAATACTGTCAAAATTTTGCTCAATAGAATAATTGTCATATGTAAACAAATCATTAGGATTAGCAGCACAAGGTATAGTGGTTGTATCAGTGGTTTTGGAAACCATATATGGGAAGTAGGATTCATAAAACACCACATTTCTAGAAATGAATAATTCCTTAGTTTGAAGATCAAGTAAGACAAACCCTTTTGTACCTTCTTTAAACCCCAGAAAAGCACATTTTCGTGCTCGGGAATCTAGTTTCTTTCTGTGATTGTGAAGTGTGGAGGCGAAAGCTAAACAACCAAAAACCTTGAGAGAAGAGAGATCAGGGACAGCATTGTATAATTTTTCATAAGGTGTAAAATGTTGTAAGAAAGCACTTGGAGATCTGTTAATGATATAGACAGAATGTTGAATAGCAAAATGCCAAAAACACTTAGGGATATTGGAATGAAACAAGATAGATCTAGCAACATTTAGAATATGTTGATGTTTTCTTTCCACAACACCATTTTGTTGTGGTGTTTCAACACAACTAGTTTGATGTATTATACCTTTGTTGAGATAAAAGTCATGCATAGAAAATTCAGAACCATTGTCTGTCCTGAAGCATTTGATTATTTTATGAAATTGAGTTTCAATAAGTTGAACAAAGTGCTTAATAATGATGGAGGTTTCAGATTTGACTTTCATGCAAAAAATCCATGTGTATCTGCTCTTGTCATCTACCAAAGTTAAAAAATAGCGATGCCCTGCAGTAGAGGGAATAGCAAGGGGACCCCATATATCACCATGAATCATATCAAATATGTCAGCACTAGTAGTAAAGCTATCAGGAAAAGAGAGACATTTTTGTTTAGCAAAGTGGCATGAATCACAAGGACTTTTATTAGAATCATATGAAATGAAAGGAAATTGTTTATGCATTACAAGCAACTTAGATTGAGGCATGTGCCCTAGTCTATAGTGCCATAGGGTTGAGCCGGCAGTATTACTAATAGAAAGAATCTGTGACAGAGGAAAAGTAATAGCTGGTATAGGAAGATCAGAATTAGCATCCATGATATAGAGACCATTGGTAGCTTTAACTGTCCCAATCATCTTCAATGAGGCAGTGTCCTGTATCTCACGTAGGGAATCAATGAAACTTATTCTGTATTTCAAAGCATTGGTTAGTTTTGAGACAGAAATTAAATTGAATTTGAAAGATGGAATGAATAGAACATTAGTGAGATAAAGGTGAGTAGTAAAGAAAACAGAGCCAGCAATGTTAGATTGAATAATAGATCCATCTGGGAGTTTAATGAAAACCGGTTTAATATAGTGATATGTATGATATGATTCTAGAGAATATGCAACATGATCAGTGGCGCCACTATCAATGACCCAAGATTTTGCAGAGAAATGAGTGAAAGATAAGATATGAGTGATGTGAGTGTATTTCTTGAGGGATAAAATGTGGTGCAAACCTTGCTGATTATTCAAGGATGCTGGAATGGACGCATCCTGAGTGTTAAGATGGCTGTTTGAATTATCTTGTTGTTGAAGAATGGCAAGAAGGGTCTGCCTCTGAGCAGGTGTTAGAGAAAGAGTAGATTGAATGGAGTTGACATTGTTATTAGAATCTTGACTATTTTCCTCAGTGACAGTTTCAGGGGTGTGATCAGATGTGGAACCTTGGCGAGCCTTGATATGTGGAGGGTAGCCATGTTTCTCCCAACAAGTATCCGTGTAATGTCCCAATCGGCCACAATGATTGCATTTGGGTCTTCCTCGGCCACCTTGATAGCGGCCACCAGAGTTAGATCGACCTCCACGAGCTCTGCCACGGCCACGAACAGGGGTAGAATTGGAGGAAGTAAAGAGAATCTTTTGTTCTGTTATTTCAGGGGTCAATTGACGTTCTTGTTGAGTGAGCATAGAAAATGTAATGTCAAGGGTGGGAAGAGGCTTAAGAAGCATTATCTGAGATTTCACTGTCGCGTAGCTTTCATTGAGACCACGCAAGAAACGGATCACCTGATCCTCTTGTCTATAAGTTCTAATGATGTGGAGGCCGCATAAGCAAGAATCGATGCATGCAGCACATCCAGGAATGGGTCTGAAATTGTCCAATTCTTCCCAGATTGATTTGAGTTTGGTGAAATATGAGGTGATGGAGGAGTCTCCTTGTTTGGTAGTGTATAATTCCTCTGTTAATTCAGCTATTCGAAAAAGATCACCTTGATGGTAGCGATGAGAAAGAGCAGTCCATAGTTCATGAGCACTATTCATCCATAAGACACTTTGATAGATTTCTGGAGATAAGGAGTGAGTTATCCAAGAAAGAACATATGTGTTGCAGTGGTCCCATGCATGGAAGAGAGGATCTTGAACTTCAGGTTTCAGCAAAGAACCATCTATGAATGAGAGTTTGTTCTTGCCTTTGAGAGCTAATGACATAGCCCGAGCCCAAGCATGATAGTTCTGTGGTGTCAAAATGGTAGGGATTAAAGGGGTTCCTGGATTCTCACTAGGATGAAGAAAGAAAGGACTGGTAGGGTCAGATTGGGGTTGAACATTGGATTTATTTAGCTGGGCCTGCAAAGAAGATAGTTGTTGCAGGAGGGCAGCCAAATTTTGAGCATTGACAGCAGTTGGGGAATTGGGAGGGGATGAGGAATTCGGAGACGACATGATGCAGCAAGCGATGGAGGATCCTCTATCAGAGTGCTCCTGATACCATGTGAAAGGTACCGAGCCAAGCCAAGAGAAAGCAGAAAACAGAGAGAGAGAGATGAAAAGAAATATGTGAATGAGTTCTTTATTGATGAATATTGAATGCTTGCTCTATTAGCAAAACTGATACAGAACAGCAATATATATGCTGCTGATATCATGAAACAAACCAAGAAAGTAAAGAAATATAAACAACACAATATAACAAAATTGGAAACTAATAGTAACGACCCTATTAGGTAACAATTTGACAATAAAAAAACTTCATGGTGGCTCAATTTTGAGAAAAAGAAATTGCAATGCATTCTATTTCATGTGGATTGGATAGTTCTAAACCAATACTACTACATGTATAACCAATCTACTATCCAACTAGTATCCAACCTCTAATAGATGCTCGTCGGGCCGACTATCACACATTAATGTGAGAGTGTAACTACTTTAGTTGGATATACGTGGTAAGGTATACTAGTTGTAGAGTAATTTTTTTTATTCTAAACCGAACACAATTACTCAAACCACATGCTTAATGCATTACCGATGGATTGATCAAACCCTATCAGCATAAGCTTGCAAATTATTTATTTTCATTTTTATTTTGCTTTTCCACACCTCTCATTATATGATGATTGCATGATTTTGTGTGGCAACTATGTTGGATTATGAAAAAAAGAGGTGAGTTGATTTTTTTTCTTCTTATCATCATTTTCACAATTCATTACTCTGTGTAATAAAATAACATGCTCTAATTTAACAATAATAATGTTTGATGTACAATGATAATCAGCTAATAAAGTCAATGATTCTATTTTAATTTTTTTATTCAAATAATTATTGAAAATTTAATGAGCTGAATAATTATACTCAAAATCTTACTAATTGATTAATTTGACTGGTCTCTCATTATAATCACTTATTTAACCATTAACATACATACTACTAGCAACTAAAATAAGTATTGAATTTCAAATGCCCAACAAAAATTAAGAAAATTACTAAAAATTTATCGATATAAAAAAATTTGTGACGAACCTATATGTTTCATATTTTATTATTATTTATTTATGAGTTTAATTTTTATGCACTGGATTATGTAAAATTATTTTACTTTGTCGTTCAATCAAAACTCTTTATTTATATGACTTTTAAGTTAATAGGAAAGAGAAAATATTATCATAATTGACGTGACAATATATAATTAAATAAATGTGTAAAAAATATGTACACTGTATGAAAATTAAATCATTTATTTATTTTCAAATTACTCACTCTTCTCTATTATTCTTTTATTTTCTTACACTACTTTCTGTCGTCACTTATTTTACAGGAGTTCAATAGAGAAAAACTAATTAATATTTCATATAGGTTGATGATAAAATTTATTTTACAATTATAACGAATTTTATATATGGTTATATGGGTTCTAAAAACAGTTATATATAGGTTTTAGATGAAATGTCACTCACATGTCACTATCATAAGATATACAAATTTCTCTATACAAGATTTTTATGACTATTTTCAATTTTTTTAAAGCTAAAAAACCAATTATAAAAAAGAAATCTATGTTCAATTCTTTCAACTATATAATTTAATTTTCACCTGTACATTTTTTTCCTATATAGTTATTTAATTATGAATTATTTATATTATTTGAAAAATTATACAATTAGAGTGTTGACAGTAGAAAATATTTGTATATATATATATATATATATATTATTTTTATTTTATTATCTGCATAAGCAATACCTAAAAAAACCCCGAAATCCCTCTTGATTCAGTTTGCTTCTTCTTCTTGTTCTTCAAACACTTTGAAGTGTGCATGATGATGAGCAAAAACAGAATGTGTTGTTAGTTCAGTGTCTGAATTCATACACAACCGAACTAATCTCTCTCTCTCTCTCTCTCTCTCTCTCTCTGTATTGAATTCTTTCAATCAACCATTTTCGTCTTCTCACAGCGCGCGAGAATTGCACACACAAAACAATACCAAACCCAAGAAAAAACCTAAAAAGTGGCCAAGATCGAAGGAAGAAGCAACTAGCTATCGTTAATGGCGGTTATGGAGGAAGAGTGCTCGAAGCCAGGGCCCTCTTCGTGTCCCTCCACAAAGCCCTACTATCTTTCTAAGCGCGTTCTCAGAGGCAGCGTCATTCTTCACGCTCTATACGGCCATATCCGTTCACCATCCTCCTACGACGTCGTTTTCGGCAAGGTTCAACAATCCTCACTCCCTCTTCTTCTTCTTCTTCGCTGCAATTGCTTTTTTTTTTTTCTTGAAAATCTTTACCCATATTAGTTTCTCTGAGGCTGCAATCATTATCTTGTGTTTTTCAATTGAAATCTTGCTTCTTTTTTTGGTTGTTCTTTACTTGGTATCTTATTTCAGTTACTTTCGATTTTGGTGAGCTGTTTCTCTATTGAACAATCGTGCTCCGAATTAGGGTTTGGTTCTTTGGAGGGAAACTACTAACTGAATTTGGAAACAAAAAAAAGCACTAAAAAGAAGTTTTATTTTTTATTTTTTGAAGTATCTAAAGGAGATAGACTCTCTATTTGGCAAGGCTAGCTTAATCCTACTGAAGTATGCTTCTTGCTGTTGAATCTGTGCTATTGATTTGCGCTTTCAGGAGACATCTATAGAATTGGTGGTGATTGATAAGGATGGAGTTGTACAATCTATATGTGATCAGCCTGTTTTTGGCACCCTTAAAGATCTTGCAATATTGCCCTGGAACGCACAATTTCATCGGAGGGATCCACAGGTGTAAATTTTTTCACATGCTGCAGTCAGCTCTTGTTTTTGTAAATCTGCTTAGTTTGTTGAGAATGACTGCTTTGTTGAATGGAATAAGTTTCTGTGTGCGTGGGATTTTTTAAATACCTTTTGGTCAAGGTATAGTCATTAATCTTAATTAGTCGTTTTTCTTGTTCTGCAGATGCATGGTAAAGATCTTTTGGTTGCTTTATCTGATTCATGGAAGTTGTCGATCCTCAGATTTTGCAATGAGATGCACAGGTTCATCCGTCTTTGCCTTTTATATTTTTCACCTGCACTATTGTTGAGGAGTATTTCTAGCTTGGTTTGTTTCTTTGTTACATGTTGGGAACTGCATTTCATTTTACCAAAATTACAAATATATATGAAACTGAGCCAAGGTGGATATTATTCCTTACGGAAATTTATTCTTTTTTTTTTCCATGTATTATTGTAGGTTTTTCCCTATAACACATGTTCAGCTATCTAATCCTGGGAATGCAAGGGATCTCCCTGGAAGAATGCTAGCAGTTGATTCCAGGTGATGTCTTTTCTGGTTAGAAAATTTTCTTCCAATAAAGCTGCCACTCTTTCCAGATACATTTTGTGAGTATTAATGCTGATTGTCATGGCTCTCGTTCTGCAGTGGTTGTTTTATTGCTACCAGTGCATATGAAGATCGGCTGGCTCTATTTTCGGTGTCAATAACTGTTGGTGATATCATTGATGAGGTTTAGAATGACTATGCCATCATGTACTTTAGAAATTATATATTATATATTATTTTCTCATTGTTGTATTTTTCAATTTTGTCTTCTATTGATGAATTTATTCTCTTTTCTGGATAAATATACTCACATGGCCCCTTCTTGCTTAACTCCAGAGGATAATGTATCCTTCTGAAAGTGAGGTGACTGACAGTACTTCCACAAACAGCCATAGGTCCAATATATGTGGTACTATCTGGAGCATGTGCTTTGTTTCGCAAGATTCCAGGCTATTAAGCAAGGAGCGTAACCCTTTACTAGCTGTTGTTTTAAATAGGTATGGTGATTTGTAATTTGACGAGTTTATTCTAAACTGGCTCCATCTTGGAAGTTATTCTCTCTCTGTCTTGTCTTTGTTTGTGATGATATGTATTTACGCTTTTTTGTCCTACAGGAAGGGAGCACTTCTAAATGAATTGACATTATTGGAATGGAATGTTAAAGCACGTACAGTCTTTGTTATTTCTCAATATGTTGAGGCAGGGCCTCTAGCACATAACATTGTTGAAGTTCCGAACTCTCATGGACTTGCATTTCTGTTTAGGGCTGGTGATGCTCTTTTAATGGATTTAAGTGATGCTCGCAACCCTTTTTGTGTCTACAGGACTAGCTTAAACTTTTTACCCAATGCCATGGAAGAGCAGACTTATGTTGAAGACCCTTGTAAATTACAAGATGTTGATGACGAAAGCTTTAATGTTGCTGCCTGTGCTTTGTTGGAGCTGAGTGATTATGATCCGATGTGCATAGACAGTGACAATGCCGGTACTAATTCAGGTTGCAAGTTTGTATGCTCATGGAGTTGGGAACTTGTAAATAATAAAGATCATAGGATGATCTTCTCTTTAGATACTGGAGAATTTTTTATGATTGAAATTCTGTTTGATTCTAATGATGACCCTAAAGTTAATCTCTCCGAGTGTCTTTATAAAGGTCTAGCAGCATGTAAAGCACTTTTGTGGGTCAAAGGTGGATATCTAGCTGCCCTTGTAGAAATGGGAGATGGCATGGTCCTGAAATTAGAAGATGGAAGGTTATGCTATACAAACCCTATTCAAAATATTGCGCCGATCATGGATATGGCAGTTGTGGATTATCATGATGAGAAGCATGATCAAGTGTTTGCTTGCTGTGGTGTGGCACCTGAGGGGTCATTAAGGATAATTCGAAGTGGTATTAGTGTAGAAAAGCTGATTAGGACTGCTCCTATATATCAAGGGGTTTTTGGTGCTTGGACAGTTCGAATGAAAGTGACTGATTTGCATCATTCTTTTCTAGTTCTATCATTTGTTGAGCAGACCAGAATATTGTCAGTTGGCTTAAGTTTTAATGATGTGACTGATTCAGTTGGTTTCCAACCTAATGTCTGTACTTTGGCATGTGGCCTTTTGAGTGATGGTATGCTTGTTCAGATCCACCAATCTAGTATTAGGCTTTGTTTGCCTACTAGGGCTGCTCATTCTGAAGGTATCTCTTTGTCCTCTCCTTGTTGCACTTCTTGGTTCCCATCCCCAGATAATTTGACTATCAGTTTGGGGGCAGTTGGGCACAATTTCATAGTTGTTTCAACCTCTAGCCCGTGCTTCTTGTCTATCCTTGGGGTAAGGTTGCTATCAGCTTATCATTATGAAATTTATGAGATGCATCATTTGGAATTGCAGAATGAATTGTCATGCATTTCCATTCCTGGTTATAAAACCGAGCATAAGCAACCAAATTCATCCATTTCAGAAAAAAGTAGCAGCATATCTTCTTTTCTTAGTGGAGTGGACATCAATAAAACCTTAGTTATTGGCACACATAGGCCTTCTGTGGAAATTTGGTCTTTTGATCAGGATGCAGTTAAAGTAGTTGCTTGTGGGGAAATTTCTCTATCGAATACAATGGGCACCGCCAAAAGTGGTTGTGTACCTGAAGATGTGCGACTTGTATTTGTTGATAAGTATTATGTTCTTGCTGGATTGAGGAATGGAATGCTTCTTCGCTTTGAGTGGCCAACAGGATCATCTCCTTCATTACCATTAAATGTGGTCGACACTGCTTCATGTTCTATTGATTTGGTAAATTCTGTAACCAATTCTTTTGAAAAGAGAAGTTACCTTCCTTCCATGCTTGAAATTATTGCCATTCGTCGCATTGGCATTACCCCGGTTTTCCTGGTGCCCCTAGATGACACGCTTGATGCTGATATTATTGTTCTGTGTGAGAGACCATGGTTGTTGCATAGTGCAAGACACAGCCTTTCCTATACTTCTATTTCATTTCAGCCATCCACACACGTTACTCCTGTTTGCTCTATTGACTGTCCAAATGGAATATTGTTTGTTGCAGAAAACAGTTTACATTTGGTAAGAAAATCATACTACAGCACCATGTGCTACTGTATTTCTTTATTACTCTCTTTCTTTAGTTGTTCTTAAATTTTATAGCACACTAAAAGCTGTTACATTGCAGATTAAAAGAATTGAAGTTATAATATATAAATGTGTTATGATTACTGTGAATTAGTATAACTTGTGATGCTGGCTAAATGAGCAAGTGATTAAATAAATGTTCTAATTTTGCTTAGGGCGTCATTGCATTTTTGAACGGTGTCTACTACTTGTTTGCCATTTCATTTACATGATTTAGGCTTTGGACTCAATAAAATATGATAGGCATATAGTGTGTTGGTGAATGCTATTCCCTCTTAACTTTTTTTTTTTTTCTCACCAAGAAATAACTGTCATTTCACCCTTGTTTCATGTTGTATTTATAACTTGTGTGGTTCTCTTTGCATTGGAATTGCTATGTTGACTTCCTATTAAAATAGAACTGCTATCTTGACTTTATATTGTGTTTGTGTGATGCTTTAGGTGGAGATGATGCACAGCAAAAGACTCAATGCACAGAAGTTTCATTTACAGGGCACTCCACGGAAGGTCCTGTATCACAATGAAAGTAGGATGTTGCTTGTGATGAGGACTGAACTGAATTGTGGTACATGTTCGTCTGATATTTGTTTTGTGGATCCCTTAAGTGGATCAGTATTGTCATCTTTTAGACTTGATCCTGGGGAAACAGGAAAATCCATGGAGTTAGTAATGGCTGGAAGTCAGCAGGTTCTTGTAGTTGGAACTAGTCTGTCTTTTGGTCAGGCCATAATGCCCAGTGGTGAAGCGGAGAAGTATGTCATTTAGCTTTCCTCTTCTTTATTCCCCCTCTATTTATATCACAGGCTAATTGACAGGCATTTCTGTAAAATGGGGTTCTTCTGTATCCTTGTCTACAATTAAGTATGATTATTTTGGAATAGAGCCAGCAAAATTCGATTTGGCGATCTCCATAGATAATATTGCAAAGTGACTTAGATGAAGTTTTTTAGAATTATATAAAATCTTCACAGCAATGTGTTTTTTTATTTTTATTTTTTTAAAGATTTATATGCTACTAAGCTGTGATTAAGATCTGATTGGATCATCCTATCTTGGAAAAAAAGGTCAATGTGTTCGTACCATTGTGCAATAGTTATTGTTTTAGAATTTTATGAACACATTGATTTACCATGTTCTAATTATATGCTTCTTTGGCAGTGCCAAGGGTCGACTTCTTGTTCTCTGCCTCGATCATGTGCAAACTTCTGATAGTGGGTCGATGACATTATGTTCAAAGGCAGGGTCCTCATCTCAACGAACTTCGCCATTTCATGAAAATGTTGCATATGCTCCTGAACAACTATTAAGCAGTAGCCTTGGAAGCAGCCCTGATGATAACAGTTCTGATGGCATCAAACTTGAAGAAAATGAAGTATGGCAGTTCCGTTTGGCTATTGCATATACATGGCAGGGAATGGTGCTTGCAATCTGTCCTTATCTCGATCGTTACTTCTTGGCATCTGCTGGCAATGCTGTAAGTCATTAAATTATTTCCTATTATCCATAGATTCCATTACTTCCACAGTGCCCAATCCCTTCCCAGAATTTCTTTCTCCAAATCAAAATGTTTTGTATCCATGTTCTTCGAAGGTATGTTCATTAACATATTTCTTGATATTCAGTTCTACGTTTGTTGTTTCCCAACTGACCATCCCCAAAGAGTGAGAAGGCTTGCCCTAGGAAGGACACGCTTCATGATAACATCCTTGACTGCACATTTCACTAGAATTGCAGTTGGTGATTGCCGTGATGGTATGCTTTTCTATTCTTACCATGAGGTGAGTGTTAATGCTGTCATTGTTGTAATTATGTTTTTTTAGGGTATTTTGTTTTCCTGCCTTGTGAGATAAAAAAAAAAAAAACTATAAAAGGGGTTATTAAGGAGGATTTAAGAGTTAATGGCCTAATTCCTAACATAATTCATGATAGACTGCAATGACGTCGTTTAATCCATGTAGCCGAACCCACATAGTGGGATAAGACTTGTTGTTGTTGTTGTTTTCCTGCTTTGTGATGGAGGCTAACTCATCTCATTTTTTTGCATTTCTTTTTTTCTAAGTTCTAATCAAGTTTCTTAGTTTTTTTAGCATCATTCCTTTCTCTTCATTTCCTTTCACCTTAAAACTTACCGTATGCTGTTTATTCTTGGCATAGCAGGATGATAATTCTTCTTTTCATGATATTTTGTAAATATGATGTTTCTTCATTAAGAAAAGACAGTGTTGTACTTGTTTAACTTGTATCTTGTATGTTAGGATACAAGAAAGTTGGAGCAACTTTACTCTGACCCATCACTGAGGTTAGTTGCTGATTGCATTCTTATGGATGCTGAGACAGCTGTTGTTTCAGATCGCAAAGGAAGCATTGCTGTCTTATCTTCTGGTCATTTGGAAGGTAAGTGTGAGCTATAAGCCTTTTCTGGGTTACTGCCTGTCTTTAGTGTTCTATGTTCTGGGTCAGTGGGTCCAGGGTTTTCAGAATACGAACTATTTGGTTTTGCAACAACAATTACATGGTTCTATATTTGGTTGTGTCAGATTTGAACTCATTGGAAGAATATCAAATCAACTTCTTCTAAACACATGTTTCTCCATAGTATTCAAAGTGATCTTCGTAGTTACTGGTGGAATAATACAATTTTATTTGCAAATATTGAGAAACACCTTGTAGTTCAAATATGGTTGCTATTATTTTTCTCAGCTTGATTACTTCCCACCTACCATATTTTGGGCGGCTTGTGCAGTTTGTGTCATAGTTGTTTATACTCATAACCGATGCAACATGTTAGTGTGCCCCATTTTCCATTATGCAAGGGTGTTTAAGATTTTTAATGAAGCCTATTTTCATGCTATTGGCATGCAAAAGCTATTTTGCCTATTGATTTTCCATTTCCCTGAAACCTGATTCTAACCATAATTTGTTAATGCTCAACTGTCCCAGACAATGCAAGTCCAGAGTGCAACTTGTCACTTAGCTGTGCTTATTTCATGGCTGAAGTAGCCATGAGCATCAGGAAGGTAGATCCTTTAAATGTCATGGTCATGGTCATGGAAGAACAATAATTAAGTTGCATTAGATGTCATCAGCTTTTCTTGAAATTTGATTTGAAAGCAGAAGAATGCAGATGCACTATTCTGTAATCAATTGGCATAGTGATTTGGTTCACTTGAAAGAGAGTTTTGTTGTAGCATGAGGTAAAGACATGTCTCAAGAGTGGTGCTGGAGCATGTCTCTCTCATCTATAACTCTTTTAAGTATTAAATGGACATAAAATTGTTTCAGTTTTTTTATTCTTCCAACTGTAATTCTTTTTTATTTTATGTATACAATGATGATGAATATTCCCTGGCTTTATAATTCTATAATAATGAAAATGATGTTACGGAGACATGCCTTGGACTGGAATCTTGACATACTGCTATAAAGCACACTTTTCATTCATAAATATATAATAAAACACTTCTTCTCTTTAACTTGGTAATTTATAGTCATTTATACGTTTTCAGATGTATTTTATGGGTCTGTTTTGGTAGTCTAATTTGTTTTAGTTTATTTTAACTTTAAAATTCAGGGTTCATATTCATACAGACTTCCGGCCGAGGATGCTTTGCATGGTGGCCATGGCTCCACATCAAGTGTTGACTCACTACAAAATACAATTATTGCTAGTACTCTGTTAGGAAGCGTCATGATCTTCATCCCTCTTTCAAGGTAACAATTAATTTTACAATCCCAAGAATAGTATGGCATAATGCAAGTTTGTGAGTTCGATTTTGGAGGGGAAAGGGGGCAAGCGAAGGGATCTGTATGCATTCTAATCTATGTGTGGTGGATGATATGCCTGAGAAATTTCAATTTATCTTGTGTATAGGGAAGAATATGAACTCTTAGAAGCTGTGCAAGCAAGGCTTGTCGTACATAATTTGACTGCGCCTGTTCTTGGAAACGATCACAATGAGTTTCGTAGCCGTGAAAATCCAGTAAGAACTGCATAAGAAGTTTCTTTCTTCCTCTATCTTTTGGCATTCAAACGTGTGTTCTTTTTTTAACCTCTTGTTCGTTTAGTCATTTATTCTGGTTACATTTACTTTTTGTTAGGTTGGAGTACCCAAAATACTTGATGGTGACATGTTGACTCAGTTTCTGGAGTTGACAAGTATGCAGCAACAAATCATTCTGCATTCTGAGCTGCCGCCGGAAATGGTAAAACCGAATTCGAAGTCACTTCTACCTCCACACCTACCGGTCAATCAGGTGGTTCAACTTCTTGAACGAGTTCACTACGCGTTGAACTAAGTTACACCTTTCTTGCCGAGTCCCCATTTTTCTTCTGTCCTTACCAAATGGTTCATGGAAAGGGGGGATATCCATATCCAAGTGTTAATCAGTGTTGTCCATTGTGTGACTCGCAATGTGTTGTTTTGATATGGAACATGAATCAGTTACAACATGTGGGGGTAGTTTTTAAACACATGGTTGCTAGGGCCCCACCTTTAATTGTGTAAAGCTAACAATCATGTGGGAAGCTTCATTGAAACAGAATCCCCAATCCAATGATGCGGCTAGTGAGTCTTGAACAAAAGCATCAGAGTGAGTGAGAATCACAATTGGTGAGTCTCACACAGATAGCTTCTTGTTGTATTTCTTTGTAGTTTTCAGAAATTATACAGTAAGTAGGAACAGGGAATGGCACAATAATTCGTACAACAGTGAAATTAGTCAGTGGAGCATTCTTTTACTGTTTTTTTTTTAAAGAAATCTTGAACAGTAACAACATTGTATATGTAATAAAATGAATCTTTTCGTGTGAATTTTGGCCTCTTGTATATCTATTGTCATTTTTGAACCTTAGGGTACTTCAATTTTTTTAATGAATTTTTTAAACATAAAAATGCATTTTCTCAACTCAATTTTTTTTTTTAATGTGAGAACTTCTTTCAGACAAAAAGCATTGAATTCGATGATATTTATCACTAAGATTACTGCATGTTATTGCCAACTGGTAGCAATAAATATAAAAAGCTCACAATAATAAATTGTTCGGCCGGCAAGGTTGTTGATTGCATTCATTCTGCTTTTATTGAGACTGCAACGGACTTGTTCTTATATTTTTTATTCAAGAAATTTACAATAATGGAGATTTTAGAAATCAAAGTCCTAATATTGTAGGTATTCTATTGCAACTAACTATTGTTAGATACTTAGATACAGCAATCATGTTTTTGTTTATGTATCCATGAATTTGAGTCATCAATTTCTGTAACAAACTCAAATATAATAATATAATAATAATTGACAAGTAAAGTAACCGAATGTAGAATTGACGGAAAAAGTAGTATAAGTGAAGTATAGATAAGGCTGTTGGGACTTTGAATGGATCTATTCTCGATTTGTCTTTTCTGTTTGTCTTATTTCGATTTAGTTAATTAGTTATTTGTCAATTGCGTTAGTTCTGTTCTGTCTATACAATAGCAAGTTTCCTGTGCCCTATCTTATACGGATTATCTTGTGCATTAAGTCTGCAACTATTATAACCGCAATGCGTCAGCATTATTATTAATATTTAATTTGTATGTTTAAAAGAAACAAGTAAGACCAAATCAAATAGAAAAGCACTTGCAAGTTGCAACATAAACACACAATTTTTGTCCTATATATATTACAGAATTAATATTTTTACATATTTAATGCTACCGATTGTGATTTTTGCAGTCCTATAGATATAATACATTATGTTGATTAGCGTTATTCTATTATTAAATAGTTTTAAAGGGTTGGTCGAGTATGACATGACAAGATTCATATCTAACAAGTTTCATAAAAAGTTTTTAGCCCCTTTGTTTCTTCTATCTTTTTGGAGGAGAAGTAGGTTGTACTAGCTAGTATATAATACCCCACAACTCTAGTCATCATAGCAAGTTCTATTCCTTTAATTAAAAGAAAATCGCTTTTCTTAAGCTCTTTTATTTCTTCCTTTAACTGTTATACACTACTTAAAACAAACATGGGAACAATAACTACTAATGCATGTGATTTTGGAGGAGGAGGCATAGTTAATGCTTTTAATGCTAATATCTATGGGAATGGAACTGAAACATTGGTTCTGGCTCATGGATTTGGCACAGACCAAACAGTGTGGCATTTTCTTATTCCTTACCTTGCATGCTACTTCAAGGTGGTTCTATTCGATTTGGCTTTCTCACCAACTGTGACTTCTCAAGTTTATGATCCAAAAAAGTACTCAACTTTTGATGGATATGCTCATGACTTGGTGTGCCTTCTTGATCAGCTAAATCTGACAAAAACTATATACTTAGGTCACTCTATGTCAGCTATGATTGGCTGCTTAGCTGCAACAAAGAAACCAGAGCTTTTTCAACATCTTGTATTACTCAGTGGTTCTCCAAGGTGATGATGATGCTGAATTGTTTTCTCTCTGTTAGATTTGCATAATCATGTAATTATTATTAGGATTTCTTGTCCTACAATTAACTCCTCCTCATTTTTGGTACTATGAATTGCTCTGACAATTTAGGACAGAGAGTGATCATTAGGTAAAGGTTTTTGAATCCTTGATCTTTAAATAAAGTTTTGGCCACAATTTACTTTCACTGCAATCAACCATTTTTGAATTTAAATTGTCCTCACTTTCATGCTTTATGTGAAGATTAAGACTTTGGTCATTAATAATACTTATCTACTCCTAAATGTTTGTAGGTACTTGAATGATGAAGGATATGATGGGGGCTTTCAAATGTCAGAATTGGACACAATATTCAAATCAATAAGGCAAGATTATCCAAGTTGGGCACACAGCTTTTCTCCAATTGCTATTGGTGTAAATGACTCTGTTGCCATTGCTGAGTTTGAGCGTAGTTTGCTAAGAATGAAAGCAGATGTTGCATTAAGTGTTGCCAAAACAGTATTTCTAAGTGACCTGAGATGGGTTCTGCCACGTGTCCTTGTGCCTTGCACCATAATTCAGTCCAAAAAAGACCATATTGTTCCAAAATCTGTTGCATTTTACATGAAGAGAAATTTGGGTAGGACTAGAACCAAAGTCAAAATTCTGAAAACACAAGGTCATTTTCCTCAGCTTACAGCTTACCCTTTGTTGTTGAAAGTACTCAAGAGTTCACTGTCTGCAAAGTGAATACTAAGAGTTCTGAGAAAATACAAAGAACAAGTTACAGTTTAAACATGATTGTTGCACATAGAGTTCTTGTGAAAACTGAAAAGTGAGTAAAACTACGTATTATGGCATGGGACAAATACATGGAGACAATGAAATAGTAATCTATTGCAACTTCTAAATAGAATTCCCAAAAAGTTAATTAATTTTTTCTCTCTAAAAAAGTAAAAATAGATTAAATAAAAAATTAAAAAGAATTAAAAAATTGAAAAGTAACTACTATTTGTAATTTTTACTATCCAAATTTTCTCTCTTTCTTTTTATTCATTTTTTATACTAATATTTCAATAAATTAAACTGAGATTTGAAAGAGACTTTAATCATACTAAAGAGTATTATTTTATAAAAAATTATTAATAAAATTGAATTAAATAATATTATTTTATAAAACTTCACCAAAAAATAAAAAAGCGACTTGACAGAGTCGCTAGTTATAAAATAAAGGCTATAGTCTTAAAAATACCGAATCACATGAATTTTTCACTTATAGTAGAAATTGAAGACTATATACATTAAAATGTGAGATACCACAATTTTTTTTGTTGTATTATAAAATAAAAGCTCTAGCATTGAAAATATTGAATCACGTGAATTTTTCGTGAATAGTAGAAATTGAAGGTTATATACTTTATTTTGTGATATTTTACTATTTTTTTTATACAATATAAAACAAAAACTATAGCCTTTAAATTATTTAATCACATGATTTTTTTACATTTAATAGAAATTAAAGGCTATATACCTTAAAATGTGAGATTTCACTATTATTTTAGTTTATTATAAAATAAAGGCTATAGCCTTAAAATTTTTGAAGCAGATAAATTTTTCACATATAGTAAAAATTAAATGCTATATACTTTGAAATATGAGAATTAACAATTTTTTTCTGTTATATTATAAAACAAACACTATATGCTTTAAAACAGTGATTTACAATTTTTTACATATAACAGAAATTGAAGGCTATATACTTTCAAATGTGAGATTTCACTATTTTTTATACATTATAAAATAAAGACTACAACCTTTAAAATATTAAATCACATGAATTTTTCACATATAGTAGAAATTGAAGGCTACATACTTTAAAATGTGACATCTCAGAATTTTTTTGAATGCATTATAAAATAAAGACTATAGGTTTTAAAATATTGAAGCACATGAATTTTTCACATATAGTAAAAATTGAAAGTTATATACTTTAAAATGTGAGATATCACAATTTTTTGATTATAATATAAAATAAAGAGTATAACCTTTAAAATATTGAATCATATGAATTTTTCACATGTAGTAACAATTGAAGGTTGCATACTTTAATATGTGAGATATCACAAATTTTTTTATTGTATTATAAAATAAAGGATATAGCCTTAAAAATAATGAATCAAATGAATTTTTCACATATAGCGAAAATTAAAGGCTATATACTTTAAAATGTGAGATTTGACAATTTTTTTAGTTTTATTATAAAATAAAGGCTATAGGCTTTAAAATATTGAAACACATGAATTTTTCACAAATAGCATAAACTGAATGCTATATACTTTAAAATGTGAGAATTCGCAATATTTTTTGTTGTATTATAAAATAAAGACTATAACATTTAAAATATTGAATCACATGAATTTTTTACATATAGTAGAAATCGAATGTTATATATTTTAAAATATGAGATTTCACAACCTTTTTGTTTTAATATAAAACAAAGACTATAGCCTTTAAAATATTGAATTACATGAATTTTTCATATATAGTAGACATTGAAGGATTCATTCTTTAAAATGTGAGAATTTCAATTTTTTTTATTGTATTATAAAATAAAAATTATAGCCTTTAAAATATTGAATCACATGAATATTTCACATATAGTAGAAATTGAAGACTATATACTTTAAAATGTGAGATTTTACAGGTTTTTTTTATACACTATAAAATAAAGACTATAGCTTTTAAAATATTAAATCACATGAATTTTCAACATATAGTAGAAAATGAAGGCTATATACTTTAAAATGTTAGATATAACAACTTTTTTTGTTATATTATAAAATAAAGATTATAACTTTAAAAATATTGAATCACAATAATTTTTCACATATAGTAGAAATAGAAGGCTATATACTCTAAAATGAGAGAATTTCCAATTTTTTTTGTTGTATAATAAAATAAAGACTATAGATTTTAAAATAGTGAATTACATGAATTTTTTACATATAGTATAAATTGAAAGCTACATACTTTAAAATATGAGATTTCACTATTTTTTTGGATACATTATAAAAGAAAGACTATAGCCTTGAAAATATAGAATCAAATAAATTTTTTACATATAGAAGAAATTGAAGGTTATATACTTTAAAATGTGAGATTTTACACTTTTTTTGAAGTATTATAAAATAAAGACTATATCCTCTAAAATATTGACTAGCACGAATTTTTCACATATAGGAGAAATTGAAGGCTATTACTTTATAATGTGAGATTTGACAATTTTTTTTAGTTTTATTATAAAATAAAGATTATAGGCTTTAAAATATTGAAGCACATGAATTTTTTGCAAATTGTATAAATTGAAGGTTATATACTTTAAAATAGGAGATTTCACAATTTCTCGGTAGTATTATAAAATAAAGACTATAGCTTTTAAAATATTGAATCATATGAATTTTTCACATATAGTAGAAATTGAAGGTTTTATACTTTAAAATGTGAGAATTCACATCAGTTTTTTTTATTGTACTATAAATAAAGACAATAGCCTTTAAAATATTGAATCACATGAATTTTTTACTTATAGAAGAAATGGAAGGCAATATACTTTAAAATGTGAGATTTCACGATTTTATTGGTTGTGTTATAAAATAAAGACTATAAACTCTAAAATTATGAATTACATAATTTTTTTACATATAGTAGAAATTGAAGGCTATATACTTTAAAATGTGAGATTTAACTTCTTTTTTTGGTTACACTATAAAATAAACACCACAACCTGTAAAATATTGAATCGCATGGATTTTTCACATATAGTAAAAATTGAAGACTATATACTTTAAAATGTGCGATTTCATATTTTTTTTGTTGTATTATAATATAAAGATTTTAGCCTTTAAAATATTGAAACAAATGATTTTTTCAGATATAGTAAAAATTTAAAGCTGTATACTCTTAAATGTTGAGAATTCATAATTTTTTTTGGTTGTATTATAAAATAAAGATTATATAGCCTTTAAAATATTGAATCACATGAATTTTCCACATATCAAACAAATTGAAGGCTATATACTTAAAATTTGAGATTTCATAAATTTTTTTTTGTATTATAAAATAAAGAATATAACCTTTAAAATATTGAATCACATGAATTTTTCACATATAGTAGAAATTGAAGACTATATACTTTAAAATGTGAAATTTCATATTTTTTTTTGGTTTTATTATAAAATAAAGACTATAGCCTTTAAAATATTGAATTACATGAATTTTTCACATATAGTAGAAACTGAAGGCTATATACTTTATAATGTGAGAATTTACTATTCTTTTTTATATCATAAAATAAAAATTATAGTCTTTAAAATATTGAATCAAATGAATTTTTCATATATAGTAGAAATTGAAGGCTATATACTTTAAAATTTGAGATTTCACAGGTTTTTTGAATACACTATAAAAGAAAGACTACCGTCTTTAAAATATTGAATAACATGATTTTTTCACATATAGCGGAAATTGAAGTCTATATACTTTAAAATATGAGATTTGACAATTTTTTTGTGTTAATTTTAAAATAAATACTATAGGTTTTAAAATATTGAAATACATGAATTTTTCACATATAGTATAAATTGAAGGTTATATACTTTAAAATGTGAAAATTCACAAGTTTTTTGATTGTATTATAAAATAGAGGCTATAACTGTAAAAATATTGAATCATGTGAATTTTTCACATATAGTAAAAATAGAAGGTTATATACTTTAAAATGAGAGTATTTCCATTTTTTTTTGTATCATAAAATAAAGACTATAGACTTTAAAATAGTGAATTACATGAATTTTTTACACGTATAAATTGCAAGCTATATACTTTAAAATATAAGATTTCACTGGATACACTATAAAAGAAAGACTATAACCTTTAAAATATAGAATCATATGAATTTTTTACATATAGAATAAATTTAAGGTTATATACTTTAATATGTGATATTTCACACCTTTTTTGATAGCATTATTAAATAAAGACTATATTCTTTAAAATATTGACTAACATGATTTTTTCACATATAGCAGAAATTGAAGACTATATACTTTAAAATGTGAGATTTGACAATTTTTTTTGTTTTATTATAAAATAAAGACTATAGGCTTTAAAATATTGAAGCACATGAATTTTTTACATATAATATAAATTGAAGGTTATATACTTTAAAATGTGATATTTCACAATTTTTTTAGTAATATTATAAAATAAAGACTATAGCCTTTAAAATATTGAATCATATGAATTTTTCATATATAATAGAAATTGAAGGCTATATACTTAAAAATGTGATATTTTACAATTTTTTTGATTTAATATAAAATAAAGTCTATAGCCTTTAAAATATTGAATTACATGAATTTTTCATATATAGTAGAAATTCAAGACTATATACTTTAAAATGTGAGAATTTACAATTGTTTTTTTATACACTATAAAATAAACACCACTAAATAGAATCCTCAATCATGATATTTTTTTTAATTGGGTCAAAGCAAGATGAGCAATTTTTTGTTTTTTTAAGCCAGACTAAAGTCAACCCCATGAAGGATATCTGCTGGACCATGGTATTTTTGTACAAATAATATAATCTGACATATGTTTTTGTTTTAATTTTTAGTATTCTACAATCAACTTGATAATGAAACAAAATAAAATAAAATTCAAACAGCCCAAGAAAATCACACTGAACTTGGAGTCCACAATTTGGTTCGTTAATTCTAGCCCAATAGAGTTCAAAATAATTGTGTAACATATACTTATTGTTAATATATCACTTTTAATCACGTATGATTGCGAAGTGAAACTAAACTATCACTTTTAATCAAATTAGTTAATGTGTAATAAATAGTTAGTTACAAAGTAAACGGCCGTATAATAATAGTAGTAGAGTTTAAAAGTTAAAATTTTAACACGAACAAAAGGAAAAAATAAAAATAAAAACTTACGTGGCCCAGCGTCATTGGAAGGAGTGAAAGTCTTTCCCTCGTTCTAACCGCATCCAAATTCGAAAAAATCCAAATCCAGAGAGAGCAAAAAAATAATAATAATAATAAAAATAAAAAATTAATAATAATAATATAGTAAAAGAATTATTGGACACCGTGCAACTCAAGTGCTAATAAAGCACTTGTTTGCAACTTCACGCGCCCTCTCTCTCTCTCTCTCTCTCTCTCCATTTGGAGCAGTGCTCTCGTTTCTGCTCCACTCTTCTCACTCTCAGCCACCGTTCCTAGCGGCTGAAGCCACCGCTGAACCAATCTTCCACCGTTTAGGGTTAGGGTTTCCCCTAATCCCAACGCAATCTCTTCGTTGTCTTCCCGATTCACCACGATGGGCGCTAATTCCTTGCCATCGGAGTCTACTCACGATCTAGACGAGCAGATCTCGCAGCTCATGCAGTGCAAGCCACTCTCCGAGCAACAGGTTTGATTCGGTTTCAACTCAATGCTCAGGATCTGCTTTCTTCCCGATGAAACGTTCTCGCACACGGAATTATTAAGTATGGGTGTGTTAGTTGGTGAAAATCTGTGTGAAACTATGGTTGAATTCGTGAAATGGCGAGTGAGATGCGATGATTTATTTTTGTTTTGATCCGCTGTGGATCAAGTAGAAAGACATTAAATAGATTTTTGTTTCACCTAAAACGCATTTAAGAATAAAACTAATTTTAGCTTGAAATTCGCTTCGTGCATCTGCGTACTGCTAAAGTTTACGGAGATTTATGTTATTGTGTTAGGAATTTAGAAGTTTGACATCTTACAGAGATTCTCTGTAATTGACGCTAGGGATTGTAATTTATCTCTTCAGTCATCAGTAAAGTACTGAGATCAGTGTGATGGCAGAGATGTTTGGATTTTATTGCTTTCTCAGCGATCTATCTTTGATAAGGTTTTATTCTTTGTTATTTATTCACATTATAAATATAATTTTATATTGATTGGCTCTTTGTTTATTTTAAGCAATTTTGTGCTTTATTGGGGAGTTATCTCAAGTATCATTTACTGCTCTTGGTATTATTAAATTATACTGACGCAATGAACTATGATAATAAACTAACAGTCCTTTTTCTTCCTCTGCTCTGCCTTTAGGTTAGAGTTTTATGTGAGAAGGCTAAGGAGATTTTAATGGATGAAAGTAATGTCCAGGTGCAACTTTTTCTTCTTGCTTTTTAAGTTATGCCTTAATTTTCAATGACGCCTTTTTCTGTTTCTAAATAGATCGATATCATTATCATGTTGCCTGCTTTGTGTTACAACTTACAAGTAATCCTTAGTTAAGTTCAAAATGAGATAATGTTGGACAACCGTTTCATTTTTATTTTTTCCCTTGTTTGATTTCATCAATCTGATATCATTACTTTGAATGCCTGTTTTGTTAAGGGCCAAAGGTGGATGTATTGTTTCAATCTTTCTATAAGTGCTTGATTTTCTTGCTATATAGCTTTTTGCCAATTGCTATCAGATAACAGTATTTCAGTGCAACTTTTAATTTCTTGTTCTCATCTTAGAGAGAGAAAGCATTAATTTTGTTGGTATCTCTCTCTCATGTACCACAGCCTGTGAAAAGCCCTGTGACAATTTGTGGCGATATTCATGGGCAGTTTCATGATCTTGCTGAACTATTTCGAATTGGAGGGAAGGTATAACTTCTGACTATGACTTTCTTTTGTATTCAGTCTTCTGTTTCAGCTGGGGAATGTCTTAACTAACTAATTGAGACCTGTCAAAGAATAAGATTTTGAAGATTGATTGAAGTGCATCAGAGGTATTGTCAAGTAAATTGTAAAATGCAGGAACTACTCATTGACCTCACTATGACCCTGCTATTATGTTAAAAGATCCTAGACATTCTAATTATGCAAAATTCATTCATGATAACAGTATATTTGTCAGTCTCTAGATAATACTTTTTGTTGATTCTTTAAGTAGGAAATCTAAATATCTCTTTTGTTCAGTGTCCAGATACTAACTACTTGTTCATGGGTGATTATGTGGACCGAGGTTATTATTCAGTTGAGACTGTAACCGTAAGTACAAGTATACAACCAACATAGATTATTTTATTTTCTGAACTGTTTGACAGTTATCTTCATTTCTTTTTGGCTCTCTCTCTCTCTTACTCTCTCTTCTTCCCACCACCAACTTTTATCAGATGCATTTTATTATATTCATGCATTAGGGTAAGAAAAGATTGGGTGGAAAATTGTAAATTGTTTCATAGGTGTGGTAGTCTATGAATTTGTGTGAGATGTGATCAGAATTTAAGTTGTCTATTTTGCTATTAGGGTGAAAAAGGAAATTGGACCATCCACCCACAACTGGTTGATAAATGTTCTCGCATTTTTGTAACACAGCTACTGTAATTAGTATTAAAATGTGCTGCATTTTAGACATGTTACATGGATATTTTGTTCTTTGCTAATTTTTCTTCAATTGCCATTGTTGTTAGACAAACTAATTTGCTATTCTATGCAGCTGCTTGTGGCGCTGAAAGTGCGATATCCTCAGCGAATAACCATTCTTAGAGGAAACCATGAAAGCCGCCAGGTACATTTTCACTCTTGTTCTGTTCAACACTATTAATTGCTTATCCTTCCTGATGTGCTTCATGGAATTTATGTTGAACTTGTACCATAACTCTTATTCTTGAATGGCACAAAAAAATAGTTATCAATGTATATTTCTTGTTAAGCTGATTGTTCCTTTATGATTTTTCTTTTATGCAGATCACTCAAGTATATGGATTTTATGATGAATGCCTAAGAAAGTAAGTTCTTGCAGAATCATTTAGAGGTTCAATGGGGCATAACTGGAGAGTCTTCTGTTTAGAGAAAGATTTGAATGCAAATATTGTTGTTGTCTCAATTAAAGTTCATCGATAGAAACTAGTAACAGAGAAATAAAATAAATTGAGCCGTGTGTTAATGAAAACTTCATAGGTATTAGAATGACACATTCAAACACTAAAAATGTATTATAGTACAGAGAAGCAATTTAACTGTAAAGTGGAGGCTCTTCAAGAGGCCACTATTCTCCCAATTTCCCAATAAACTACTCACTCATTCCTCACACGACATTCATATATTCTCACTTGGAATCCTGATGATCATGGACTGAAACAGTCTAGCTTCCTGTTTCATTTTTCATGATAGATATTGTTTCTCATTATTTATTGACAGGTATGGTAATGCTAATGTCTGGAAGATCTTTACAGACCTTTTCGATTTTTTTCCACTGACTGCATTGGTTAGTACTTAATTTTCTCCCTCTATTTATGAATTTTGTGTGATTTGAAGTGTGTTATTTTTGTACATGCATTGGTTAAAGCCCTATGGTCTTCAGCCTCTAATTTATTATAGGCCATGCTTACAGGTTGAATCCGAAATATTCTGTCTGCATGGTGGACTGTCGCCTTCAATTGAGACCCTTGATAACATAAGGAACTTTGATCGTGTTCAAGAGGTTCCCCATGAAGGGCCCATGTGTGATCTCTTGTGGTCTGATCCAGATGACAGATGTGGCTGGGGAATTTCTCCTCGTGGTGCTGGGTATACTTTTGGCCAGGTAAACATAGCTTTAATTTCTCCTCGTGGTGTTGAATACCTCATATTTGAAGCAGTGGAAGATCAATTTGTCTATTACTATTATTATGATTATTATTTTAATTTTAGTTCTTATTCCTTTCAGGATATATCTGAACAATTTAATCACACAAACAGTCTTAAGTTGATTGCTAGAGCTCATCAGCTGGTTATGGATGGATTTAACTGGGCTCATGTAATTCTCCTCCTCGTAGAGTAATCTTCTTCATTTGCTTATTTTAGAATCATAGTTGTAAAGTTAAAATATCTACATTGTTTTTGTTGCAATAGGAACAAAAGGTGGTCACAATTTTCAGTGCACCTAACTACTGTTACCGGTGTGGGAACATGGCGTCCATATTGGAGGTTGATGATTGCAAGGGCCACACATTTATCCAGGTCTCTCTCTCTCTCTCTCTCATTCAACATTGTTTGCTCTTCTTTTGCTTGATTAAATTTCAGTAACTCATTTCCCTTGGATCGGTCTGCATAATAAAATTGAAATGATTCTGCTTGCAGTTTGAACCTGCTCCAAGGAGAGGAGAACCAGATGTCACCCGTAGAACGCCCGATTACTTCTTATAATTAGTTGCTGAATGCGACACTGGTTATCGTGGTTCCCAATTACTTGTGCACTAATTTCAGGTAGTTGTGCATCCCTATCGGTGAGAGTTGAGCATTTTAAATCCATGGATAGATGATATCCACGTCTCATGCTTTTGTGGTTGTCCAAAGACTGCTTTGATGTATAATAGGCAGGCAGGTAACATTCCCACTGTTGCGCTCAACAACTTGCTGGACCATCCTGTTTGGAGAAGTCGCCAAGATATTCACTATGTTAGAATATATGTATTATTTTTCCAGCAATATGTGGATATTTTTTGTTTTTCTTTCTCTTGTTTCATACCCCTCCGTTTTCAGGGCTTTAGAAGCTATGACTGGATTTTAAATCTCATGGATCCTTTTGCGGTGTTTTGTCATTTTTCACTATATATAAGTTGCATGATAATAGTTTCATTTCTGCCCCTTTCCAATTATGTTTAATTTAATCATCTTTAGTGCTGGTCTCGTGGATTTTTAATGCCTTCAAGCTAGAATTTAACGTTCTTCTGCGTCGGTTATCTAAACTGCAAAAATAAGAGTTAATATAGTCGCGACTTTAGTAAATACTATGGGCGATATCTAATCTTTAGAAGACATACCTCAAAATTAATATTGCATCTATAAATTCAACGTGCATGTTTCGACACATCTAGTACACGATCTTTTAATAGAAGGATAATACAGTACAAAATTGCAATAAGAGATAGGCATAGCATGATTCAATTTGCGAATTCTGCTGTGAAAGTAGTTTGGTCCTCTGTAGCGAGACAAAAATGATTTAGTTATATATAATCTATTCTTATGTGCTGAAATAATTCCCACTGGATATATAACCAAAATGGGATGTTTTCTTGCTGTACAAAATTTCGATACAACAGTGTGCATCAATGTCACAATCTCACGTATGAAAAAATTGATGGTACAAGATCGACGACAGACCATGCAAGGCCTGCATACTGAAGAAATCTAATTCCGGTATCAACATCAAATGCCTCGTGCTGTGATAGCAGCTTATGCAAGTAACCTTGTTTAGGTTTATTACTACTATTATTATTTCCCGTGGCAGATCCATTCAATTTTGGGATATAGCTGGTTGATTTTATAGGGATTCCCAAGGTGTTGGCTACTACTGGAATGGTCCATTTTGCAAGAGCCTTGCTGCAGAATTTCACGATCAGAATTGTGGGTATTCCAACCAGCATTCTTCCCATGAATACAGGTATTGTCATTTCTTGTGAGAACAATCGAGGAACGGAGCCATGGTGGAATTGATGGTATGTTTGCTGAACCCCAGCAACCTGAACAACGTTACCATTTAGATCAATATAAATGGCACAGGTAACTCCCAAATACTAAGAAGGAAATACAAAACATTGAAATCTCTAGGTGCATTTGGTTTAAGAAAACGGTTTTCAATTTTCATCGATAGTTTTTTTATTATCAGAATTTTGTGAAAGAAATCCTGAAAAACATGAAAATTACACTGTTTTCTGAAACCAAACGCACCCTATACAATTTGCCTATTCTCATTCCTGTATATTTTCTCAATAACTTACAAAATCACTAGACAAACCCAATGTGTATTTATAAACCCTTGTAATAATAAAGTCTAGTTTATATATGGCATGACTCCCTCTGAGCGAGCACCTGAATACTAGAAAATCTTGTAAGAGCAATTAGATGTTCTAACAACACTCTTCATTGCATTATTCCTTATCCTAAAAATGTGCACAAAGTAGTATTCGAAAACCAAAAACTGAGAACAGCTATATGTTTAGTTTAGTAACTTAGTATTGGAGGATAACTGAAACAAACCATGGGGAAGTACTTCAAATTTTGTTCACACAATCACACTCCTTACATCTGACCTTATACCAAGAAGAAATTTTTGGAGCTTGTGTAAATTCATTCCTAACGTGAAAGAAGAGAGATGGAACAAGTTTAGATGGCGTTAAAAGATGAGAGACTGCTTACAATTCCCAATGCAACACCATCGAAAGCAGTGTGATACTCAAAGCTTGGAGTTGGAATCTCCGGAGTTGGATAAGCAAAAAGCATGAGGAAGCTCAAGGCAGCCCAAAATGATGTGACTGCAACGCAAAACAGATAAAGATGAGATAGAATACAAGGAAAGCTTATTAAGATTGCTCAGATTCGAAAATGACAAAAGGCAAGCAGTTTTTAACATTTTGTAAACAAAAGATGCTTAAGTAAAGAAAATCCTAAAATCCTCAAGAATAGAACTTTTCTATTGTGATAATTTCCAATATCATCCAAGTGCCAGGTGCCAGCATGTGATGTAGTTACTCTATAGGAAAAAATAAAAGATATCCTGTTATAAATTTATTAACAAGAGTCAAGAATACCATTTTGTCCTGAGACCACAAAACTGTCTACGTATTCATCAACAGCTAGCCACAATGCAAGGATCCCAAGTCCAAAAAGAAGGCCAGCAAGGATATCAACCACACTGTGCATGCCAAGATAAATTCTTCCTACAAAAAAGATTAAACATACTTTCATTGTTTTTATATGCAGCAGGACAACAATAGAGAACTGATATATAATGTAAAAGAAATAGAAGACCTACCGAAGCCAATGAGGGTCACGAACACGAACCCAAGAGCAAGTCCAAGATATGTGGCATAGGCACCTTGAATTTGAGTATGAATCAGGAGATAGTGCAAAAGGTAGCTGATAAAACATCCATCCCAAGGAGAAACACCCATCAATGACAGAAGCAGAGAATTGACGGCAAAAGTTTTCATCTTACACAAGGGATATTCTGACTTTGAAAAATTAATATCATCTAATCAAAGCTAAAATGATGATAGAACACACATAAAAATTATATGATTGTAAGTTTGTAACTACATTACTAAGCTTTTACTTATTTAGTTATTAAGTTGATCCAGAAAATAGATAGAAAAAATAGTAAAATGTAACCATATGACTTGACTTATAAGGCATGGCACCTACTCAATTCTCTAGTTAGTCAGAGTAAATATCTAACGTCTCAACAGAAATTCCATCACACTCTTAAAACACTTGAGAACATTTGTAGTACTAAACAAGACTTGTATACTCTAAGCACACAATCTCTTTCTGTTACCACGCCAGCTAAATTAGCTCAATGCCAAGTAGGAAGACTTAAAGAATAAAAGCAAATAAATAAAATCAAAGAGATAGATAGATACCCAGATAAGCAAACTGTGTTAAGAGTGTGAGAAGAAGGAAGCCCATATTCTAAGGCATTATCCTCTTCATCTTTTGTAGCAGTTATTCTCTTGACAGGTGGAGAAGCTGGTCTTGGAGCTGAAACCACATCCTGTTGAGTCACAAACACAGCAAACTATTTTATTTAGCATTGCAAAAGCAGTAATTAATTTCAGATTAAAAGTTTAAAACCAAAGCAAATAAATACATACCTTTATGCAGTTCCCAAAATAATCACAAAACGCCATCAACAACGTCATCTGCCTCGCCAATTGGCCATGACCACTCTACATAGCCACCGAACACAAAAATTACCTTTTTTCACAACAAAATCATCAAAATTAAACCCAAAAAAAAAAAGGACCTCACGTGTATGTGAGTGTCTCATATCATCAAAAGATACACACCCAGAATAGCAGAGGAAGAAAAGCAGTGTAAAAAGGCACAGAGACAACACAAGACAACGCTGAGAAGAAAGCATCCAAGAACCCAAGCCGGTAACTCTGCACAACCCCAAAAAGCCCAAAATCAGCATTCATAACAGAAACACCGAAAAGATTACATCTTTGAGAGAAAAAAGATTCTGGGTATTTATTTTCCCTTTTCTTTTTCTCTTTGCATACCTGGATCTGAACGATGATAGGGATTCCAATCTCAACATGGTGAGACACCCAAGGTTGAAGGAGAGATCTAAGCTTGCGAGTAACATCGAGGTACGAAGAAGAGATGACCCAGAAAACTATTCCACCCAAAACTGCACCTTGCCACAGTGCTGCACTTGAATCGGCACCACCCTCCATTATTCTTCTATCTATCTATCTCTCTCTCTCTCTCTCTCTAAAACCTCCTTAGAACAGAGGAGAAAGAAAATAAAACCGTGTGAAGAAGGAATGAGGGGTCACAGGAACACACACAAACACAAATAGTAACCCTCAGGCTAGGCTGGCGGATTCAAGAGTGGACCATGGATGTTGGAAGAAACCGATAATTGCATAAAATCTTCTGCTTTATTTCTTTGTCTCTAAATGAAAATTATTACTAGTACTAATTTAAATGAGGGTTTCTTCTTTTATTGTTTTTGGTTTTTAAAGAAAAAAATAGTGAAGATTATTTTGAACCACGAATTTTATATTCGTTTGGAGCTTGGTCCTCCTCGAAGAAAATTCTGTTGGAGCTTAGCTGGCAGAGAGAGGAAT
This sequence comes from Aeschynomene evenia, assembly GCA_013621005.1. NCBI lineage: Eukaryota > Viridiplantae > Streptophyta > Magnoliopsida > Fabales > Fabaceae > Aeschynomene > Aeschynomene evenia. The sequence continues at coordinate 3,714,074 of CM024268.1, forward strand.
GTGACTAGAAACAACGAGGGGAAATTTCAGCTATTGGCTGGTGGTGAAAGCTACACAAGTTATTAACTTATTATATTACTTAATTTGATATTTTAATAAATTCACCAGTATTATAAATAGTAGTCTTAAGTATTAATCAAGGATTAATAAATATATAATTAGAGACATCTAAATGCTTTGGCCATGAGATATAATGCATGCAGTAGAATTAATTTCTAAGTAATTTTCTTAAATTTAAATTTTAATGATATTATATGTATAAAGAGCATATTATGATCAATTTTTTATTTTTTATGTGTCATAATTTCCTTAATTCTATTATAATTTGAATGATAAATAATTAAAGGAACTAATAGTATATTTATAATCTAAATAAGACCCATTTTATTAAATCTAAGTTGGATATAAATTTCCATAGAGGGTATGAGTCTATATTTGATTTATTTCTAGATTCAGTTTGCCATATTAAAAGAGTTTAGCATTTTTCGCTAACCTGCTACCTTTTAAATTAGCTTCTATTTGCTCCTTATTTTTACAGAGAAAAGAAAAGAAAATTTATATGTATATATACAAAATACTTTTATATTATTATTCAATTAAAATATTTAATCATATAATTTTTTAAATAATGAATAATTGAATTAATTGTCATGATTAATATGTTAATATTTGATTGACCTGAGTTATAAAAAAATTTTGAGAATTAATTCAGTATCCAATATTTTTATCGGATACCGGTACCTGATCGGCTAGTAACTTAATATTATAGGTTAAATCAAACTCGACAAATGGTGAGCCATATAATTAAATAAAAGAGGAACAACTTATATCGCACATTCGCACATACATCTTTTTAATGTTCTTCTATGATATATAGTTTAAGAAAATATAAAAGCACTTAGTTAGTAGAGATGTCCTTTATAAAACTCCTGAGTTCATTGGTTTTTATTTAATTTATAGTCGCAATAATCTATAAAATGGAGTCCCCGAAGAAGAAAATATCTAAGATGGAGAAGTCTTCCAGGATGGTCAATAGTGAAAGAAGGAATTTGCATCAAGAAAATCAAAGCAAAGGAAAATTTAAAAGGAAGCTCCCATCAACAGAAATAACGCATAAAGTTTATTATGAGTCAGTTGATAGAGTGCAAAGTACACATGGAAAGCATTCTCATTTTGGAGAATACTATATAGTCTATAGTTACCTCGTATTTTCACTATTAGGCCGTCCATAATCCAACACAAATAAGCGGACAGATGGGCAATATTCAGATTTAATATTTATTTTTAGATAAAAACTAAAATTCACTTTTTTTTTAAGAGAATAGATTTAGTTGTTGGCGTTTTTAAAAAATTCAATAGATTCGTATAGTAGTAGTAGTTTAACAGTATTTTCGTTCCGACATCACGATTGACTTACCATAAGTCGTAATAAATCTCAATAAATAATAACAATTCTACCAATATTTATTATTATTATTATTTATAAGAATCCATTTAACAATTAATCAAGTTGGCTTATATATATATATATATATATATATATATATATATATATATATGTAGGTGTGATGAAATTAAAGTGTGAGAATGGTGTGGATTGTGGACTGAAGACTTTGAGTCAAGTTGGCTTTGGCGCCATAAGATTCTGACCAGTCAATAGCCGCCAACCCCCCCGTGTTCCTCACTCACTCTGCTTCCTTTTATTTTGTTTTTCATAACAAACTTAACTAATTATGATTAATATCTAAAATCTAATAGCGTGAAGTAGAAACACCTTTTAAGACACTATTTGTATTATTATAGTTTGTTTATTTGTCAATAGATGAGGTCACATAAAAAGTATTTTCCACCCAAACAAAAGAAAATACCTACTTAGAACTGGAACACACTAAGATTTTTTTTTAATTCTATATCATATTTAATGTGGGTTCTAAAAATATTTATAATTTAATATTTTAAACATTTAAAATTTATATAAAAATTAAGAAAAAGTGATCTAGAGCATGTCACACAATAAACTGATGTTTTAGGAGCATAAGAGAATGCATGTGGCCCCTGTACTGTATGAGTAGCAGTTTCAATGCTACTACATAACAACCACTTATGCCACCAATACTGATACAGTACCAACTATTCATGACTTTGTGGGTTCCATCGCAAAAGCATAACGTGAGAACCAAATCAATAAAACCAAAATACACGGTAATAGTTATGTCAATTTCTTTTCACATATTCATCCACTTTCTGTGCAGTGAAAAAAGCAAAAAATACTTTGCACAGATTAACTTATAGTTAATTGTTGTTAACATTTATTTTTTTGTTATTGTTTAATGGGGTCTAATTTACTTTTGTATATAGGCTAGGTGGGAAGTAACTGATTGCAGAAATTTAATTATTGATAAATTACATTGGAATTGTGAAGGTTACTCATGTAGTTCTTGCCAGTTTCCTACACTATACCCTAGGGATATAGTATATTCATTATAGGTGGTCCAAGAAAATAGAGAAAAATAAAACTATATGCACTAATTAATTAATTTAACCCATTCTATTGGGTATTATTACAGTTAGTTGCAAAGGTTGAGTAATTGATGAATGAATAAGAGAGCACAAGTTTCATCACTAACTAACTACCCATTCCTCTTCCCTTCATGACATGTCTCCTTAGACCCGGAATATGCACACTTGTGATATAATTTTCCCAATCAATTCCTTTTACATCAAATCCAAATTCCCTCTTTTCTTCTTCAGACATGATTTCCATCAATCTTTCAGTGTTACTGTTATCAAACCTGCATCACAGTATTCAGCATTGTTTAATTTGTTCTAAATCAGTATAATTGAGTTTTAGTTAGTTAGTTAGTATGATCTAACCTTCCACCATAGAATGTATATGGTTCATAGATATTAGCCAAGTACTTTGCTTGCTCCACTGATTTTCTGCAGATGTTTTCAAGCTTCTGAGAGGCCTCCTTTGAGTGGCTCTTGGTCGAATCGATGAGGCCGGTTTTCTGAATTGCATCCTTCCAAACGTGATCTGAGAATTCCTCTGTGGAGCTAAACAGCTTCATGAGTGGAACTTGGATTGGCCTACCCTTTGAGTCAATGCATGGTGAAGAGGTATAGTGTTTATATAACAGCCTTGCCAAGTCTTGGAAGACTAGAGGGTTCACCACAGATGAAGCAATTTGGTACACATTCATCTCTGCATTTTGAGTCTTTCCATGCCTTGCCATTGCTGCCAATGTTGCATTAACTACCATGTCTGCTGGAACCTATATATATGCATGCATGAATTCATGTTCATTCACATAGCAATTGTTAGTGTCAGAACTCAGAACTATTAGCCAAACTATGGAGTTATGTGTATATATATATGGTTCTGTTTTCTTAATTGAATCGAATTTTTTGGGTCCTGCTGTCTTACCACGTCGAGCACTCCATTCGGGTCGACCAAGAAACCTGATAGCTGCCCTTTACCATAGCAAAGAACAATTGGATCCATCATCCTGGTTGTTAGAAAAGATCGAATTAGTTCTGTCATACAAATATGGTATTAAAGAGATAGAGATATATAGATAGTACCTATTTCCTTCCATCCACCCTGGAAATGGATCTTTAAAAGTGCTCTCAATAACACTAGGCCTAATTATAACAACAGGAATATCATCCCTCAATTTGTCTATCATCATTTCTCCCATAGCCTTTGTGAACACATAGGTATCCTGCCATCCATATTTTCTGGCCCTATTTTGACAAGAACATACATGCAGCAAAACAGATGATGGATTTTGTGAATACCATATATAATTTGTATGATCAAAATCTATATAGGAGGCTGAATATGAAAAGTAATGAATTGTTTTAAAAAGATGAGGACACTCAATACCTCTCTAGACCCAACTCCCTCATCTTTTGAGCTAGAGAGTTGTCTTCAATGTTTCCCTTATAATTTGAAACCAGATTTATTTCGCCTTCAATGTCCAATGTGGGAAGGAGTTTTGGTGAATCTTCTGGGATAAAGTTTTCTCTTGCTATGCAATCTCCAATGCTAAATGGTCTTTCCATGATTCTACCATGTCTCTGTCCATTTACATAAGCTGCAAATTACAAGCAAGGAATTTGGGGTAAACAATGTGAAAGCACTTGTTTCAATTCACACCCAGCACATGGATTTCTGATCTTTTCAACACATTATTGTGTGTTTTTACCTGTTGAAACTTGCATAAAAACTTTAAGCTTCTTGCACTTTTTTGCGACGCCCATAAGGTGGCAAGGTCCTTTGGTGTTTATGTTGATAGCAGTATCATATCTGAAATTTGATTATCAAAATATTACTATAACTCAAAGGGAAATAAATTAGGGAAGTCATTATTGATGGAGAGCAATTTGGAGATCAAGAAGTAACCTTTCATCAAATGTTGTATTAGCTGCAGAATTTACAATTACATCTACCTCATCTGCAATAACATCAGAAGAATCCTCATCTAGTCCAAGATTGGATTCGCAAATATTCCCTACAACCGGAACTAGCTTGCTCATCATAAAGGCTTGGTAGGATTTTCCATGGATATGCCGGAGGCATTCGAAAAGCTCGGTATTTATGATCTAAACCATAAGCCAAAAATAAAAATGAAATCAGAAAATTATAACCATGAAACTTGACAAATGTAAGTTGATGAAAGAATATATATATAATGAAAATGTACTTCATTCTGCAATCTCTCTATTGCAGCTTGCTTATTCTCTGCCTTGATCAAAAGGTACAATTTGCCCACATCCGGTTCTGTCCTTAATATCTTCTCTATTAGAACTATATCAATAATAGTAAATGAATGTTAATCATGTATCATAAGTTAAAATCAGTATAATCATGTCATGGAGGAAATTTCCCTATACTCTTGGACTAATACCTTTTGCTAGAAACCCAGTTGCACCAGTTATGAAAAACTTCTTCCCTCTCAGAAATTTGACAATTCCTATGCCATCTTCCAATCCTATTAATGTGGTGGATGCTGGTCCACCATAACTAACCAAATCCTTCATTACAATCTCTGCTTGGTTTTTCCCATTTTGGGACAAGACCAAGCTTCCTGGATCCATTAGAGTTGCAGTGTGATCTGTGCTGACAAATGTAGGTCTTTCGGTTAATATCGAAGATAAGCCGGAGGATTTCGACACATTTCCACCCCCTTGACAATGGACAACACTAGTCCTTCTCCTTGCATGGACCAAGTTACTATTCTCATGCAATCTTATGATTTTATTGTGTAAAACTGAGGAAGAACTTAGGGAAAAAATCCCCATGACTAGCAGGGGAAATGAGAATCCAGTTCAAGAGAGAGGCTGCTACCTAAAGATAATGCAGGTAAAAATGGTTGACTTAATACCTAAGCTAATTTCTTTTTTTACCATAAACAAAAACAAGTAAACTAACTCAGCATTCTAAGAGATGATGGGTTTGGTTGGTATGATATAAAGAGAATGATGATGCACAAAGAAAAGTAGAGTGGATTTAGGATGAAGGAGTTTGATCTTAAGTACTTAAAATATTTATCTATCTTATGGAATGTGAGAATATCTTGCAACAGCTCTCTTTTTGCCACCCCTTTCACACCTCACATAAAGGCACCAATGCTGAGATTATGGAGGGTGCTCTCTTTCATTCACCCTTTTGATTAATCATCTTAGGTAAGTAGAGTTTGTATGATTAGAAAAATATAGGGGAAGAAAGGGCGTGGGCAATGTTGAGCAATTTACTGTGTAAGTTTAATGATATTATAATGTGAAAATGAACATTAAAGCAGAGATAACAAAACCATTATATAATTACCACAAGAGCATGAGTTTTACATTTTTCCTTCTTCTTCTTATTTATGTAGTAACAAAATCATATTCCAAATACACAATTAATAGCTGACATGATCAGTAATAATACAATTACAAAAGCATTCTATATATGTTAAGTACATATCAATAAGAATCAACCAAAAAAAGAGAGAGAGAGAAGAAAAAGTCCAAATTTTCCACATCATCTATGCAATGGTGATCTCCAATCAAGATCTTGATGTGGATATTCCTTCATGAGTTCCTTAGGTGGTATGAAGCAGTCCATGGATAAACCTTGAACATTGAAAGCAACATCATCAATAGTCCATGACTCTTCCAACCTTGTGATGGCAGGGCCTGATCTCAGATTATCCCCAAACCTTGTGATGATCACAGTTGACCTTCCACCATGTGAAATCATGACACCATCCACCATCCTATAGTCCTCAATCTTTGTGGACATAGTTGTCTCCCAATACATAGGGTGTGTACCAGGTGACTGAATCCTTGTGAGAAAAGAGTCCTCTAGGAACACCAATAGTCCATTTTTTTGGCTGAAGTAACCAAATGTGACATGCTTGATCATCTCAGCAGTGTTATCACTGCGGTCAACAAGGTCCTTCTGATCAGCTGAGAGCTTCAGAACAAAGCAATCAGTGGCCATGATTTGTTTCTCTCCCATGTACTGTGCAGCACTGAATAATGCAGACACTGCCAAAGGGTCTAGTCCCTACAACATGTACAACTAACTGTAATGTCCTTTAGAGAGTGAACAGAACTGAAACCTCACTCACATCATATTCATGGTGGAAAACACTAAACATTAATAGCTACTACCCCTTTTTGATGCTGATCATGTCAAGTCACTATACTATGTACTATATCATTGTTCATAGTTGGAGAGTGGACCAATGCATATGGCCAAAAAGATAAGATTTTCCCTTAAAAAGTTAAATTGATATTTCAAAGTGGCATTCAATTTCAGCTGTTTTGCTTTGTCTACAGAATCTTAAATTAATTGGTCCTGCCAAAATAATTACACATGATGATGTATTGCTACCTATTTGATGCAGCCTCGTAAACAAAGAAAAGAAAACACAAGAATGTGATTAGATTGAACAAAATAAAGGGAATTTTAGTAGGGAAACAGAGATCCATTATATTGGCCGGTAGCATATGGAAAAAGAAAAATAGAACTTGCCAACATTAATTAAAATGAACAATAATACTCATCAATCAGCAATTATGAACTTATTTTTTTTAAAAAAAAAATTGAAGATATTTGATCATGAGTTCACATCAGTTACATAATAATGCTTAATTCCAAACTCTACCAAATCACATTCTAAAAGGGGCACATTTCTCATATATATATATATATATATATATATGATGAGATTGAACCGGTTCAAGGAGCCAATAGCAAGGTTTCAACGCCACCAATTTGGTTACAATGAAAGGTGACATAATATCACAATAATGTTTGTTGTACATCGAAAATACATTCACCGAATATCCAACGTATGCTATATGTCATATGTAATGTGTGCTATAAGTAATATGTTAATATTTATAACACACATTAGGTATGACATATAACACACGTTGGATATTCGATGAATGTATTTTCGATATACAACAAGTATTCCTAATAATATCCTAGCAAAATATTTTTTTATTAATCAAATTGAGTTGTCTCTCACCAACTTAGTACCTAGATCCCAAAACCATTAAGAAATGCCTTAAAACACCACCAACAATTTTAGGAATCAAACATCACCAAACCTTGCTTACCCAAACAAACTAGTACTAAGGTCTTTGCAACAAGAACAAAAAACACTAACAACCAAACCAACAACACCCACAAACAATAAATTATACAACTTAAACATAAGATACATATCATGATGATGATGGTGGATGGTGAACTTGCCTGAACAGCTCTCCGGAGAGGGCGCACGCCCCCTTTGGCGGCGTGCGCGCCAATCCAAGGGGTGTGGCGCCACGCCACAGTGCCATCGCTGCCGGCAACAACCTTGTGACCAGCCACAACCAATTCAATCTGCCACTTGTCAGGGGCCATTTGCCATATCACAAAGCACCCTCTTTCTGATACCCCTGTGGCTCCAACCTCATCCACCACACCCATTACCACCTTTCCTGTGGCAAACACATTCTTCACTGTCCCTTCCAACTTCCGACACCCTGTAGCCGCCGTGAAGTGTTGGATAATGTACTGAGCTGAAGATGACACCTGTCACAATTAAGAGGTAGTTAATTAAATAAAAGGTTACATCAATTCATTAAATAAAGATACATAATTAATTAAAATGAGACTATTTTTCAATCCTAGCTAAAAAGGGACTAAAAGTTTTCCTATGTAACATGGAATAGTAAGAGACAATAATAAATTGACATTATGTATTTGAATCACCATAGTGACAATTTTTACTATATAGCGATTTAAGAATTTGGCTAAAGTTGCAATGAATCTTTAGAGTAAACAATCAGATACACATGGTAATTGGACAGAAGGACATACACATTCCTTCTTTCCAGTGCAACAGAAAGGAGAGAAAGAAAGAAAGAAAAAGGAAAGTGTGAGTGGGGTTGTCCAGAAAAGTCATCAAAACAGTACCCTTTACAACACTTAGCCTTTTTTGCTTTCTTTGTTTGACAGAGAAAACACACGAATACATATAGTCACACACATACATACATACTGTTCTTTAGGCATACTAAATACCCATATACCAAAAACTGATGATGAACAATGCAAAAACTTCCATGCTTCTCAAAAACCGTTTGAGTATGTTTTTCCCTAAATGCAAAACAGAGGAAAACAGAATATGATATTACAGAGTAAATGTAGGCAGAGCAAAGGTTGTTCTGATTCCGAAAATAACACCAATTAATATAGGGTGTAGAACAATAAAATTATAATTCATATATAGATATATAGATACTTCAAAGTAGCTTGAAATTCAAGAAGAAGGTAACAAGAAAGAGTGTGTAAGAGAGAAAGATGAAGAAAATGGCGGGGAGGGGGGGCCATGCCTGGATGAGGGGAAGTCTGACAGGGAGAGGGACAGGGAAGAGAGGGCAGGCGAGGACGCTGAGGAGGACCTTGAGATCAGGCTTCTTGCTGAAGTGGGACTTTATGCAGTTCTTCCAGTTTCGCCATGCATGAAGATGATGGTTAATGAGCCCCTTATTGTTTGAGCCATTATTACTGTCCTCTTCTTCATTCATCGGTTCCAATTCTGATAACGTAGCAAGCCTACCCATCATCATCTCACCTTCCTAGCTAGCTTCTTCTGATATATATATGCTCTCTTAATTCACTCTCTCTGTGTGTGTGATGTGATGCAGAGGCAGAGGAGGTGGTAAAATATGTGGAAAGACACTTAAAAGGAAGGAAGTGGAACAGGTTCTATTCTATTCTCTCCTCTCTAATTCCACTGTGCTTTAGCCACACGCACCATAAACTGCGTGTGCCTCACCATTGCCTCATCTAATTAATAATAAGTAAAATGTTATTATAACATTATGTGCATATATTCTTCTCTCCATCTACTCTATTTACTTTTAAATAAAAGTTAAGTGTTAATGTGATTGTTATATCAAAATCCAAAAAAATAAAATAGCTGAGAGAAAAAAATTATATGTATGAATGTATGTACCATTAGCATTATTGAACCTAATGCTAGTATTACTAATTATTGAGTCATAACTTTGTAATGGTAAATCATGTAATTTATTATTATAAAGTATAACTAATTAATCAGATTTTAAATTTATTGAAAGTTATGATGACTGAATAATACTCTTTTAAGTGATGGCTTTAAGATTTAATTTTAACATTATAATAAGTAAAAACTGATTATAACTGTGGTCCACTTCATGATGAACGACTTTTAATGTGAGTTAAACCATTTTTACCTTTTTAAAATTGCATCATGTGATTATATATACTAGTATTCAGCTATTTATAAAAAATGAAAAAAAAAAAAAGTCTTTCTTTATAAAGGTGAATTCCATCTCATTATGCATGAAAAATTGTTAACGTTTCATAATTTATCCTGCATGTTCTATCCTCTAAGTAGGTATTTAATTAATATTTCATTAATTAATCACTAAAAAAAGTACGATTTCATGGCCAATGTGACATGTGAAAATTAGTACTAACTCGTTAACCAGTAAAATACATTTTCGGAACATGAAATTGATAAATTAATAAATTTCAATGAATTGATTATCGAAAACATCATCAATAAGGGATGGAGAATGGTCCTGGTCCCGCATAATAATAAAGTAGCTTGAAAAAAATAATTACCCTTGTTTGGACTTTCAGATTAGATGCTTCTTCCTACACATTAATTAAATTGACCACTAGTGCTAGAAAAAGCCATTTCACTGAACTACTGTTAACAACTTTTTCCCGCAACTGGTCCATGCTTACTTTAATTTTGCTTACATATATTTAGATTTAGATTAGATTGGAGATGGATAGATAAAGATAACAATTGCCATAGCATGGGGAAAATATTTCCGTGGTCCTTACCTTCTTAATTATAGTAATAATGTTTGTCGTATAACAGAAATACGTCCGACTAGTATCCAACATGTGCTATACATAAGGCGTAATATGTGCTATACGTAAGAATATTATACATATATCAAACATTATATCTTATATATAACACACATTAGATACTAGTTAGACGTGTTTCTGTTGTACAACGAACATTATTGTAATTATAGTAATGAATAAAAACAACAATAATTTTTCCAGATCACACTTTATCGTCATTTTTTAAATGGCCAATCACATGTAATGCAATAAGCTTTGCAAAAATTAAACATTGCATGTCACGTGCTGTGATTCTTTTCTTATGGTGTGTTAGATGGTACCACTGAAAAAATAAATAATAAATTTATACAAAAACCAATGTAATCGCACGAACAATTTGTTCAGGAAAAAAAAAATCCGAACAGCAATTAATTAATTATACATAATGAAACTGAAAGTCATGATCATGATCAGTTGAATCTGTCATACATACCTCTCCTTATATTCCACTGCAACATTATTTACACTAACAGTCACAACCTCGATGGCGAGTGAAAAGAGTATATCATAAAATATTAAATGTAATTTGATTTGCAGTCAAAAAAACATATGAACTAGTAGAAATAGTTGATTCTAGAGATTTTTCCTAAATTTGTATTTATTATTATAAAAATAAAATGAAATATATAGAGAGAGTAGTAGAGTAGGCGCGTGGGGTATTAGGTATAAATGTGGTGAAGTAGGATAGGAGAATAGGGAGAAGGAGGAGCTTTTAAGGGAGGCAATGCAATGCAGTTGGTTGACGTGTCCACATCGTCCCGATTTGCAATAATTCCATTTCTGGTGGTTCGGTGCGCAAATATGGGTGCATTCCATGGACTATATGTTTTTCGTTGGCAAATTAGGGTTTTTCAACTTCACTTCACTAGATTATTAATACATTGTCAAGCAAGAAAGAAAAATATGGAATTGCTTTGTATTAGATAATAATAATAATGAAATGAAAAAAGATATTCGATTGTTATTATTTTTCCTTCAGACAAGGGAAAAACAAGATTGATGATTTGACGATTGTGAAAAAGCTCAATACCAATACGAATTAATTTCACCTACTACTATACTATACTATACTACTACTACTCAGCTGAGTACTCAGTACTGAGTAGTTACTACTTACTAGTCAATATACGAAGATACCTGACCTTTTTGTTTTGTCTGACCCACATCACATTTAATTTTGTCCTATTTTCTGTTTAATTTGAATGGATTTGTGAATAAATTGTTTTTCAAAGATTAAGCAAAATTCTTCGAAGAAAGCAATTTGGATGCATTGTAGATGTAAAGATTTCGTACACTATGGTCTTATCAGAGTTTATTGAGGTTAATTTAGAATGTAATATTAAATAGTAGGTAATACTACTATCTATTTGAGAATAAAGAAAACTAGTGAAATAATTATGTGCTGTCCCTTTCCCCAGTTCATTAAAATTTTGAGGCCATAATTTGCTCAAGTTAGTTGTGCCAGACTTGGGCCCAAGTCTAACGATAGACCCATTTCTCTCTCAGGTTATGGTCCATGATGAATTTGACTCATCATGGCCACACTGATTTCGTAATACGGTTCTTTCAATAGGTGTTAGTAATTTATAAGTGTGAAACATGATCGTATATGATATATATCACTTAGCAAAGATTATTATTTATTAGTCATGATACTATAACAATAACATGCTTATGAACAACTGAATGCATCCTAAGTTTGAGCTTCTCTGTAGAACTTTCTGGTTAATAGAAACTGACTTTATTATTACACACAATAAAGTGAAGTTATTGACTCAACTATGTATTACATGGACAGTTTCATCTGAATTAAATGGTAGGAAAGAAATAAGTAAAGATTATTAAACTCAATTTCAGACAATTGAACGCAAAATAACGTGACAGGAAATTCCCCTCCTTAGTTTCACCAGAATGAAGCAAGCAAGCAAGCTTCAGTCCATGGAGTTGTATGCATAATCCTCTTACATTATGATGCTTTTTTTAAAACATATTGCAGCTTGAATAAACTTCAATGCCATTGCTAGATTTTGTCCGAGTATAAAACAGAAATGCTAAGGAAGTAATGAAAGTATAAACAGCATAAAAATGCTTCATGTGATGGCTCCATTGTGGCAAGAAGAATAGTATTAGTATTAGTATAGCCAGTAGTTCAGAATCAAATGCAGTTTGATACAAAAATAGCTAGCTACTAACCTGCAATGCAATACAAAGCAAATGAACCCTATTTGAATAGGTTATCCCGCCAAACCCCTAAATCATGAACTGTTGCATTAATCTGAGTCTGAAACTTCATCCTCACAGAACTCAATATCACTCGTTCCAACCTCATCATCAAATTCGACATTCTCTTCCTGTTCATCCTTGGCCATATCATCCATCAACAGAGCATCATCCTCAGGCTTCAACTCGGCGCCTTTCGCGCGGTAAAGAAGGCCAGTCCGCATGACATGGTAGAGTTTATTCCGGTGAAGAGCAAGAGGATGAGGGTCCACAAGCTTCCCACTCTGATATCCTTCCCTAAGAGTAACCGTAGTCGTCTTGCACTTCAATGACAGGTAGAATATCCCAGGATAGCGAGTGAATATCCTCGTGAACTTATGCGGAAGCCTCAATTCATCCCTCAAGCTTCTCAAGTAGTTCCTCTTCGTTTTCTTGTGAATGGTCAAGCTCAGAAACTCGTGCAAAACCCCAACTACTCTCTTCTCCATCAACTCGCTGTTTGGATCTACCTTGCTACAATCCGCATAGGGTGATATGTATGGAAGCTTGTGGAACTCCTCCATCCAGGCTCGGACCTTTTTCTGTGCGCCGTAACCCCTCGGAAACCTCATCGGGAAAACCAATGCTGTTTGCCCTCTCTTGAACTCTCTGTACTCACTGCTGCTGCCGGTTACTTTGCTTTCGTTGATTTTCTGCAACGCCGAGACTGCGAATTCTTCGCGCCATTGTGCTAATTTCAAACCGGTGACGCCGGTTGGGTACTTCACGAACTGGAAGTGGTCGGGGTATTTGGGGATTAGGGTTTTCTCGAAGCAATCGGGCAAGCCGAGGTCCCATTTCAGGGGCTGGAGGGCGTGGAGCGGCGCCGTTTTGGTCTTCATCATCATGAGGACCTTGGAGAGCCTCTCCACGGCGTCCTGCTCGTGGTTCTGGTGGATGGACTGTTCGAGGGAATCGAGGAAGATTGCGGTGTCCGTGAGGCGGAAGCAGGGGAGGGAGGGCCAGCGAGGGTGGGGGAACTCTTGGAAGAGGGAAGGGTAGCGGCGGAGGAAGCGGAGCACGGGGACGGTGAGGCCGAGGAGCTTCTGCCAGTCGGCGAAGGACTTCTCCGTCAGGAAGCCGGTGGAGGAGCGGCTAATGGCGTCCTTGAGAAGGAAAGCGGCCTTCATGTCGGTTTCTTTGTCGATGATATGGTCGATGCTTCGGTTCTTCACCCATTTGAGGCGAACCTTCACTATTCCTCGACATTGCAGGTAGTAATGGTAATGATTATGGCTATGGTGGTGACACTGCTTCAGCAATTGAAAGAGAAGGTTTTTGTTACTGAATGGGTTCATGTTTGCAGGAGAACTATGAAGTTGATAGAAAACCCTAACAAAACCCTAGCGCTCGTTCGGTTGCTCGTTTGAGCGACGGGGGAGACGGTGGTGCCGACGGCCGTGGTGGGAGGTCCTGTCATGTGAAGACCACCGAGGGTAATGGACAATGGTTCACTTCTCTACTAACTAGTAGCTTATTTTTGGTCAGATACTATCTTGGATTTTGGGAACATAAATGGGCCCTGAAGCCCATATCTACTACTGAAGAGTAGTATTAGTGGGCTATAGAAGGCCCAATAACAGGCCTATTGTGAGGTATGACCTAGTTTGTTTCGCCCGACTTTCGTCTGTGCTTATTGTTATTGAACCTCTTCATTTTTTTGCATGTATGTTTTTTTTTTTGGTAGGATTGCATGTATGTTTAATATGCTTATTGTTATTGAACCTAGTTTGTTTCGCCCGACCTTCGTCTTTGCATGTATGTTTAATATGCTTATTGTTGTTTACTTATGCTGCATTTTAATAAGTGATATTTTATCTGTACTTATTATTTACTAGTTTTCACTATTTAATAATTATATCATTTTGTTACTCCATCAAAATTAATCTTGACCAAAAAATAAAATTGCAAAGGTAAATTGATTAACTATGAACTCACTTGTAAGCAAAATCAAGCATATATTTACAAATCAATAATAATATTTTGACGTCCTAGTTTGGACGTTTCATTTGTACATTCATTTATTGACCATTAGAATTGTGTGGATCCATTTATTTTCATTCATCTAATAACATAAATGCTTGGGAAATAATATTTTTTCAGCAAAAACAGCCAACAAAGCTCTATTTGTTGATTGTTTTGGCTGATTTTTTGTTGTGCTGAGTGTTGGGGTTGGACATCTATTTATCACTGCTCAATGCAAAGCAAACACACCACAAATAGTGGTTTGGTTGTAATGGATACTTTGTTTGGGCTTTATTATTTGAAAGAAGTTGTTGCTTTTCTGTGGAATTATACAGCATGCTTAATATTCTGGTTCTGCTTCTTGCCCCATCACTTCAGCACCAGTAAGTAAAGTCAGTATCCATATGAGGGGTGGCCCGGGTTGGTGAGAATCAGAAGAAGCTGAAGAGAGAGATGAAGGTACTGCCTTTGTAGTAGGCATTTTTTCAATGTTTTACCAAACCAACACTGCCATTACATTACATTTATTCATGTCATGTCTCCACTTCCATTTGGTTTTCCTAGAAATGGTGCAAACAAAAGTAACACCATTCGTATCCGCTTTTACTACATATACTTACTCAAAGTAAACTCGACCCAAAGCATGCATCCTTGATCTCAATTCTCATGCTTATGCATAAGCATGCATAATTCTACTGACAAGTGACAAGATATGTCTGGCATGACTCATTCACATTCACAACTCACTCATTAGGATCTTTGACATTTTTCTTACTGTACCCCTCAACAAATTCAAATCAATCACAATTCTCTGTTTGTGGTGATTTGTACCACACGCCATTTAAATATCATTTTGAAGGCTCCCTCCCCAGTCCCCTGTTCGAAATGACCACACAATAGTGTGATAGTGTTGCTCCAATGTCCTCTCCATTTACTGTTTAACTCATCTCATCCATCCATCCCTATATCAATGCACTTAAAATTTACCATAATACATGCAAAAACTCATTCATTAGCTTCTCAAGATTACTCATACAGATCAACACAGCTTGTGTATAAAATTTGTTCAACCTAGACCAAGTCCACCCCATTTTTCCCCCTTCATGCCCCAGCAGTATTGTATGCACATTGGATGCAGCAACCTGTGCAAGTTTCATATGTATATATATAAACAGCACATGATAAAAGAAGATCATGTGCCTCAGTATTGTTCTGAATTCATAAATAGGTATGTACCCAAGAACAGTTGATTAGTTGGGCTATGTCCCACCAGACAGAGTATTTAGGGATATGGGACAAACATCCACAAAGGTAAGGTTTAGTTCAGTTGACCAAATTATTAGCTTGCTTTCATTCTTTCTCAGTCGTCTTCACTCTATAGTACTAGATATTCTATATATAGGGTACTGTCTAGGATGCTATAAAAAGCAAAAATTGCAACTCTTTCATATGCTTATCACTAAAGGGAAGAAATTAGTTATGAGGGGATGAAACGAGATCAGATACATGTTGAGGAGAAAGTGATGAAGAGGATATAATAATAATATCTTGGTGGCATACGGGGAAATGTCCAGGCAAAGTTTTGATTCTTCTCTTCCACTTCATTATTATTTCAGTTCACTTTTTTCTTTTTTTGGTGCATATTATGTAAAGTGAGTATGAAAGCGAATTGATATTTCTTGGTGATTTAGTTCATTTTATTCTTCTCTTTGTTTCTTCTTCCTTCACAACTTTCTGTTGAATTCTTATGTAAATCCACATTGTCAAGGAGATATATATATCCATGGAGCACAACGAAATATGCAATCCTAATATTTTCCAGCTAGATGATTCATGGAAAGAGATGTTATAATTAGAAAATAACTGTGCTCTTCTTAAATTGCTTGGTTCTTCGTGTTTGGTTTTGGCATAATCTATAGAAAAGAAAAATCCGAACCACAAATTTTTGTTATTCCTACACCCGATTACTTTGTTACCCACAATTTGGTTAGAATTATCTTTTTTTGGAGGGAGGAATAGATTTTAAATTCTACAGCTACCTTTTTAAAAGAAGAATTAACCCCATTTTCATAAAGAATTGATCATATGTTTAATTAGAATGCATATAAAAATAATTTGGCTCCTGAATGCATGGTTTATTATGTGTTAAAGAAAAGAGACACTAATTTTACAAACTCAAAATACGGTATAATAACTTCACATAGGCCTCCTGAAGATTTCACACAATAGAGGAGAATCAGAATTGAATTCACCAAATCCAAGCAGAGATTTATACATTTTTCACAAACTAAATAGTTCAGACTAACTGCAACGAATTTTTAGGATCCACAGCTAAATATTTAGTGTGTGTTTGGATTGGCGTTTACCAAACTGGAGTTTAGACCAACTTGATTTTGTAGAATTGATTTTGGGTAAAAGTGAGTTTGTTCTAACATGATTTATGTTTGACTAGTAGATGTCAAAATTGATTATGACAAAATGAATATTGTTTGGATATTGTTAACCAAAATCACTTTTGAATGAATAATTACTAAAATGGACTTCTTATTAAATAATGTTTTAATTATTATTTGAACATTTTATTTATATTCTTATTTATAATTTATAATATATTTGAATCAACTTTATTATTCCATTTATTACCAAAATAAAAAATATTGATATTTTATTAAAATGGATATATGACAACCTTTTATTGCTGACAGTTGTAACATTTTATAATGTCAAGGTAATTAAATCTTTTTATTATTCAACTTATCACAAAAAATCATATTTAATAATAAAACAAAGAGATTATATAACTAATATGAAAGATATTATAAATGATAGTTATTATATAATTAGAGTAATCAAATTAATATATAAAAGATTCAAATTTATCAAACAAAGGTGAATGTGTTTTTAAAATTATTACATAACTTTTATTGTGTTAATAAAGTTATAAATAAAAAGAAATAAATTTAATAAACAGAAATAAAGAAGCTAAATAAAAGAATAATTAAAACAAGTTTTATTCAATAAAATTATTAAATCTATATTTTAAGTAAGGGTTAAAAGAGGAAGTTAAAATATTAATTTATTTTTTTATTCTTGAACGGGTTTTTCAAAATCCAAAAGCAATAAATTTTCACTTTGGATTGAACTAAAGTTTGAATCTAAACTACATTTGCTTTTGTTCAACGTGAAAATGCCAAACAATTTGATCTCTTCATTCAATACAGTAAACGAGCGTTAAGGCAATCCAAACGCAAAACCAAACATAGCCTAATAGAATACATATTGTCGCGGTTTTATGGTTTGAAACAGAGTTCGAGTAATGCTGACAAGATAATGTCCGATGGATTCAACATAATAAGACTAAAGCATAAACCTTTTATGAGCAAGCATATGCTAATTTTTTCAACCACAACTTGGATTCAAGATCTTTAGAAAAAGAAGAAAAAAATAAAGAGCAGAATTTACTGAACCAAAAAAACATGAAGACGCATCCCTATATTTTGCAGTAGAATGAAGAGTACATGAAAATGTGACTGATGAAGCCACAGCCGAAAGCACTAAAAATCGTATTCTACTTGGAAAAGTCGCAAATGGTTTTGTTTGAAGACATGGAATGAATTTTCATTGACTATCAATATCAGAATTCACGAGTTAGAACCCCAAAAACTCAACCAACATGGCCATGCCCTTCACAGCAAGGCACTAAGAATATAATAGCAGCAGCTACAGTTCAGTTTCCATGTCCATGTGACGCAAAGCACTGTAAGTATTCACATATCATACTTGCTATCGATATGCCATTCCAAATTTGTCACGCTTCTGAGGATCGTCACAAGTACAGCATAACCCCAAAGTTTTCGGTATTGATTATCACCGGAGTAGTAGCAGAAGATATTTAAGCCCTAGATCGGAAGGACTTAAGAATGGAATGATTAGTTTAATTGCTAGATAGATATATTAAGCTAGAGGAACTATAAAAAGAAAACTTTCACTTTAGAAGGAAAAGGATTTGGGAGGCAAATGGCTAAAGGCATGATACTGGTAATAATTTTTCTATGAGACAAAGGTGACATAATACAAAGCAGATCATTGCAAGGACCCCCACATGGATGGAGATACCTGGGAAAAAGCCAAAGGCATGATCTACCACTCTTACAAATAACACTTATCAACCAAATGCTTCTTTCAACTTTTTGTTTACCTGTGTCTGCATCTGACCTACAAGAATCGAGAGCCAACATCAATTAAAAAGAAAAGCTTCAATGATTAAAAACCACTCTAACTCTTTCCAATGATGTAGTGGAACAAAAAGTGCCAAAGACAAGAACAGAGGGAATATATGAGAAAGATTGGTCATGGGAATGAGCAGAGATGGTTGTACCTTATGAGTCAACGCCTAGACCTATTCTTGCAGCAGCGGAACTCAGCTAAGAGGGCTATATGATCTGAGGACCATTCAGGAGAAGGAAGCGCCGTGTCTTTCCTCAGGCTCTCCTCGTCCAATAACTCCAATAGTGAATCCACAACCAATGAATCAGCTGAAAAACGAAGGATATCACTTCACAAATAAGCAACCAGGATTTTAGATTCATGAATGAGAAAATGCTGGAACTTAGCTAACCTGTGTAAAATATGTAATCTAGAGAGCCAATAAAATCTCTAGTGACGTTTGTGAATAAAGGTTCGTTTGTTGTGTTGTCCAGTCTCCGTTTATGCTGCTCATATCCAAGGCCAACTGTTCTTGCAAAGGATGAATATGCACTGACCTAAAATCAAAAGTAACCCACACCGAATAAATTATGACCAGGAAGAAAAATTGAGGAGGGAATGCAGGAATTGGAATAAAGTGGGATATTGTAAGTTTATTAATAAGCAGTAAACTTAAGGTTTGTACTTCATTTAATACATTACCAGAGGCAACTGGTGAACCAACTTGCTGTGAGGTCGCAATATATTAAGTGGGTCAACAGCTAAATCGGGATGAGAAGGATCTACCTTCCCCATTGCAAGAAGTGCATGAGGAGCACTACAACAAAGTAAGAATAACCGTCAGAAACAAATTACAGATACTGATAAAAGATCACTGCAGAAGATGTATCTAAAATTGAATAAGGAAAAACAATCTAACCTTCCTGGAACTGAATTAAAATCTCCACAAACCAACATTGGGATGTCTGCACTAGCAGCTATTTTCTCCAGTCCTTTTAAGAGTGTGTGCACCTAGAAGAAGGGAGAGAATCTATGACTACTACGTTCAAAATAAACACGGTTCAATCTAAGGTATGAACAAGCAAACGCAATGACTAACCTGCCAGAGTTTGACATCCTTCAAATCATGGTGGACATTTACATGTGTGTTTGCCTAAAGTCCACATGCAATATAAGATTTAGTAATAGCTACTGTATTACAAAAAAAGAACATATCTTTCAAAGTGTAACATCCACAAAGTTGTTGAACAGAGACATTTAGAGTAAATTCATGGAAAACGAAACACCTCAGGATGTGCACTATTGACAGTTTTTACACCATATCAACATCGGAACAACCATTAGTAAAATAATAAGCCATAGAAGTCAACATGGAAAAAATTCAGAGACTAAAAACGCTTAGAGGAAACAATCCTGCAACATATATCAGCAAATGACTACCATTAATACTATGTTGGACTAAGAAGGGAAAGACGTCCAGAGAGCATGAAGCCATTTGCTAGGAAAGGCCCTATCAATATCATTCAAATGATAATGCAACAACAATCACAGAAATGGGGAACAATAAATAAAATTAATACATGCATTGAGGGGTTGAACACATGAGGCACCCTAAGGGTAACAAATAAATCAAAATAAAAGAGCATACCACACAAAGAAGCTGTCGTTTCCCTGGATTATCCACCGGCTGATTGTTAACTTTTGCTTCTAGAACCACTATTAGCGCAACATTATCCTGGAAAGAGAAAGCAAATTTGGTAAACACCAGTTCTGAATAGACGAACTTTTTTTTCCTGAGTAGTAAAAGTAACATATGGCATGCAATAAACCACCTTAACCAGACGATTCAAGGCAGTTTTCTTCTGAGTGGTTGGAATCATTGCATCTGTTAATGACTGTGCAGCCTTGTTAAACTCAACCTGCATGCAAGCAGAAAGCATTTTTACGTTGTGTACAAACATAAGAGAATACTATACACACTAAATAATTACCAACCTCATATTTCTTCACGTGTGAAAATCTGTCTCTGCGAAAAAATGTCGCACACCCATCAATTGTGTTAGGATTGCCATTGTATACCTGTGAATTCCCCATTAAAAAGTTAATATTAAAAACACTTTCAAAAATTTGGACGATAACACAATAAAATACTGCAACAACCTCATTTGTTTTTCTCTTGTAAAGACCATAATAGCCATGTTTGTCCAGTTCAGGAGCGAAAAATTCCTCATAATGGTCACTTTGAACCTGTGGTGAAACATGAAATGAAATGTTTATTCAGAACCAGTCAAACAAAAAAAATTCAAAAAAAAAAATGAAGATCAGCAGTTGTTGAACCATGTTTCTTAGCATAGCCAAAAAGTACATATACCTCCTGCAGACAAATGATATCTGAACGGTAACCAACTATTTCTCGTAACAAATTTTGTCTGCGGTATGGCCAGGAAAGAGCCCATGATGGGCAGTAATTGTATAGATCACTTGAGGCATATGCATCAGCCAATATGTTGTATGATAGAACAGTAAAACTTCCCGAAGTTGTTATACGCCCATCTGCATCTAAATGCCCCATCCCATCAACAGGTACCATTCGGCGTGGGCTAGGTGAGGGAGCCGGAATGACACGAGATGTTAGGAGAGTGCTAACATGCCCCACAGGAAGTTTTGTCTCTGCATCAACTACAACACACTCAAACTTAAGAACATGACCTATGTCATCAGCAGTAGGGGTATACGTCTTAGATCGTCCAACTTCAAACCAAGTTTCACCACCACTTCGTTGTGTAACAGTAGCAGGATACACGGATGCAGATCCATTTGTCAAGCTAGCACTTGATGCAGAGGCAGATAAGCTGGTATTGGAAGATACAGATCCGGAACTATTAAATCGCCCAAATACTTCCTCTTCTTCGTTTCCATTTTCATTAACTCCACTTGCAGCACGGTCATGCAAGACACGATGATGCTGCCATGCATCTGAAAAACACTTTGGAGTGCAATGGTAACTTTTAGCAACAGCAATTTTGGCCTTAACACAACCTAGGCACTGCAGTGTTGCCTGCTCAGATGGATGCACACTGCAAACAGCAACCTTTTTATCGCTTTGTACACGATACCTGCCAGAAAGGATGAATGCTGTGTTAAATAGTAGATGGGAAAAGTTCAATTTTAAAATCAGATCAACAGAAAGGTTACGGAGTCAGAGTACTTGGGCTCAAATTGGTGTTTAACATATTCAGAATTATCACAACCAACTATTTTGGTAATCAACTTTGCAACAGCATAAAAATTCTTGCAATGTATGTCCAAATGTTGGGCAATAAGTGCAATCATATAGGGCGGCCCATTACACAAGGCTCCTACCAAGAGGGGTCTGGGAAGGGTATATGTACATAATCTTACAAACATTGTGCGAAGAGGTTGTTTTTAGGATTTGAACATGTGAAGGAAACAACCTTGCCATTATACCAAGGCTCGCCCTAGGCAATAAGTGTATTCATAATCTTCAATAATTCTTGTAATGTCCAAATATTACAAAATAGAGTAATGTTACATGTACACCATTAAATCATCCACTATCAGCCACTATATGCAATAATCTAACTTTTCAAAACTATTAATCTAACTTTTAAAATGATGGATTAATAGTTTTAAGAAGTTGGATTATTGTTGATTGTGGCTGATTTTTTGGTATACAAGAATAATTTCAATACAAAATAAGTGAAAAAACTAACACTACCCTACTACAAGTCATGATTTAAAAAAAAACAGTCTGCATATCTATTTACCACAAAAATTATAACTAAAATAGATATTTTAGAAAAAGTCTATTCATCATTCAGCACAAAGACATTGGTGGAAGAAAAATCCATGATCCCTGTCTTGGAGCTTATGAAACAATTTAAATGTCATGTGATTTGTTGACAACATATTATTAGCATAACAAACTTGAATTTCCATTTATACATACAGAATTTTGGGCATGCCAATAATGCTAATAAGACTAGGACCATAAATGCAAAGTAAAACAAGTGATGTCACTGCCTAATGAAGTGCAGTACTACTGCCATGGAAATAATTGAATAATCATGCAACTAGCAAATATGAAAGTGCATACCAATTTACAAAGAAAAGGAAATTAGAAGTAGAAGGAAACAAATTTTATAGTGAACAGTTACTTTGCACACATTCTAAGATCTTCGGATACCTAGAACTACAAGCCTAGGACTGTGCCCCTGACCACTGCAAGACAATCAGACTAAACTCTTTTGAAGTAGAATTAGAAACACCCCATTCTCTAAGCACTCAACAATTCAGTCTATTCACACAGTGATGCATGAGCTTTTGTCATATTCTTAACTTTCTTCCCCTTAATTTGCAATGCAAACAAGTGAAACAACATTAATAACATGGAAAGAAAAGATTTGTATTAATTTGAATGGAGCATTTATGCAAATTCATTAAGCCAGAACTAAAAACAAGAAAGTATATATTCAAACCAATACTAAATACACAAAATTTATGAAATTTAAATTCATACAAATGGAAAGAAAAAGAATCCAAAGAAAACCCACAAAAGAAAAGAAAGAACTTCCTTCCAAAACGCACACACAAGCTCAAATATGCACTGTTCAATGAAGTAAACCTTGATAAGCTGACACAATCCAACACGTAAGCACAACTAAAACAACTACTCAAGGCCATTAAAACTCAAAATTAGTTAACCGAATCCAATAACAGCATAGACAAATAAAAAAAGAAGACAAAATAGTAAAAAATCGAATATAGAAAAAAGCGGAAAACGGAAGCAGACCACTTGTAGCGCAAGAAATGGCCATCTAAGGGGCTGGTTTCGGGGACATCGTCGGTGGTAACAGTCTTGTCGGGGCGGCGGAGGAGCACGTAAGGCGTGAGCTCACAGCCTACAATGGGAATATCGGAGGGCAGATGCACCCGCAGCACGCTCAGCATGCTTCACTCTTCTCTATCCTCACACCACTGTGACCCTATCAACAACACCACTCTTCTTCCGCTGCTACTTCTGCTTCTGCTGCTTCTTCCTCCTCCTCCACTTGAAACAACCTTCTCAACTGAATCTGTAACTGTAATACGACGGTTGCAGGGGCGGATCCGCCATTTACTTGACCCGAAAACCCGCCAGTCTTGATGAACAGCTTCAATCCCAAACCTTAGCGGATCTTGTGAGGACTGTGATTGGAGCGATTGGGAGATGGATTTTGAGGGACGAATCGATCGGCTAATTTGATGAGAGAGAGAGAGTGGAGATTTGGGATTTTGAGAAAAAGAGAGAGAGAGAGAGAAACAGAGTGAGAGAGGAGAAGATCGAAGATTAGGGTTTTACGGAGAGAGGGAACTGGAATGGAAGTGATCGCTTAATTGATTTTTGATTTTTTATTTTTTTTCCTTTTTCGCTTTTGTTTCGCTGTGTGCGTGAGTGTGTGTGTCTATTGGGGGAGGTGAAGAGAGAGAAGATACGATTATACTACCACTTTGTTTTTCTCTTATCTTCTCTCTCGTTATTATTCTTTTTTTTTTTTGTTAATTTTTATTTTTTAAATGGTAGTATTTTTTATTAATTAGTTATTATTATGGTATGGCATGTTTATTAATAATTGTTGTTGTTATTTTTATTATTATTAGCAACTTGACAAAAATGAAATTATTTTAACAAAAATAAATGTAGTGTATACTCTATGTAAAAGATCTCCTATTTTAAAAATTAGTATAATTTTACATTTTAAATATTTATCCTTCAATATATAGTATCCGTAAAAAATTCTAAAAATTCAAAATTTTAAGGAATTCTTTAGCTTTTTATATTAATTGAAATAATTATATTATATTATACTTTAAAATATGTAATTTTTCAATTTTATATTATATAAAAAAGAGTAATTTTATAATGACTAAGAATATAATTTTTATTTTTATAATATATTTTAAAAAATTAAAAACTTAATATTTTAAATAATATAGTCTTTAATTTTTAATTTATATAACAAATTTTAAAATTTAATATTTTAAAAATTATAATTTTTAACTTAAAAATATTATATTTTAAAATATATAGTATGATACACTAAGTTGAATAGGAGTATAGTACAATTTCTGTATTTTTTTTCTCTCTTCCTCACCTACTCAGCGTATCAATACATCAACGCATTTTGTTCATATAGATCGTCTAGAATATGGTACTCCATACTCAGCCTGGAGTATAGCAGAAATCGCCTTTTTTTCATTAATTTACTCAACTTCATCTTTGGTTGCAACAATCACGTTTTGAAACCTCATGCATTTTTCTTTTTATGAACTTATTTAAATAATTACAAGAGAAAATGACTTTTTTTTTGTATTATTATTATTTGATTATTGTTTTTTTTTTCTTTTAGTTTAAAATTTGAGTATAGAAGTCTTGACCAAAAAATAGTCAAGTAGTTAAATAAAAACGTTATGTTATATAGGTCCTAACTCTCCTATGGAGAAAAAAAGTAATATCTACAACTCCTTTTTTCCATAAAATTTTCATAAAAATGAACTACGTGATCTGTCCCTATTAAAATAGTATCTCATTTTCAATGTAAAATCCTATTTGAGTATTCAGGTAGTGTTTGGTAGCTATTTTAGGACACAAAAGACAGAGACTAAAAGAGATTAATCATTGCACCTAACAAATTAAAGTTATATGCCATTGTTGATATAACTCAAAATCATATATATAATCAACGTGGGGTTTTTCTTTTTTTATGCAAATTAATATGTGATTTATCAAGCACGTTAATCATATTACTACATTATTACATGAGTTATTTATATTATATCAAACTAGCGTCTTGTCGGGCACTCCGTGCCCGTCAAGCCGCATTTTTATTTTTTTGAGTCATATTATTGTTTTTTAAATTTTTGTATAAAATGGAGAAAAAATTAAAAAAAACAGTAAAAGAAATAATATAGAAATAGAGGTGGTTATATTTTTTATTTTAATTTAAGAATTAAAAAATAACTACCTAAATGAGTGTGGACACAAAAAAGGTAGTTATTTTTTGTATCCACTGACACAATTTTATTTTTCTATAACAAAATAATTCTTAGCTCACACTTCACAAGCTCTATTTGGATGGAGTGGAGGGAAAATAAATGGAACTGTTTCTTTAATTTTTGTTGCTCTTCCCCAATCGCTAAATATAATAACAAGATGAAAAACTAAATCCATTAATTGGCTCTATTTTAATTAATAGCAATTCAATGAGAATTATGTTATGTCATTGGGCATGTAAGTTCCTCAAATCATACAAAAAATAGCCTTCCAAACTCATTTTCATTATTAATTATATATTGGCCCTTAGGAACTCTCTAAAATTATTTCTTGGAAAAAAGAAATGTTTAGCCTATGAAATAAATGGTCTTTCTGGGTCCACATCAACACAAATGGTCCCCAAAATTACATAATCTCATAGCAGCATCACAGTAACTCCATTTTTTTTTGTATAATTTCAATACTATTTAGATTGCAAGTTAACAGCAAATTTATTTATTTATTTTCTTATTCTCGTGTGTGCTCATCTTGATTCAGCATAAAGTGGGTAAAGTATACATGTATATAGTAAGATATTCAGTAATGTTTGTTGTACATCGAAAATATATCTATCGAATATCCAACGTGTGCTATATGTCATACGTAATGTGTGCTATAAGTATAATACATTACATATTACGAATGACATATAGCACACATTGGATACTCGTTAGATGTACAACAAGTATTACTGGTAAGATATTACAGGTATGTAGAAGCTGCAGTGCATAGGGAAGAAGGCATAAGAAAATGCAGAAGAGTGTCATAGTGGTGGATCTTTACAATAATAAGTGCATAGGCAAGTGGAACCCTTGCATTCTCCGCGGCCAAAGGGTTCTTTAGAGCACTCTTGAAAACACTTGGGTGACTCACACTTGCTTAAATTGATCTGCTTGTGGCACCAGTGTTCTGGGATCCTTGCTCCTAGGGCACCGCCTTTCACTACTACAAAATCAGATCCTAATGCAGCTGCATGTCCTCCAAATAAATTTTTAACATAATCAATTTACTTTCACGATTAGAAATAGATAGTGAGAATGAGATAGAGTGAAAAGAAAATTGAAGAGAAAGAATAAAGGATACATATATATGTTGTACGGTTATTTGATCATAATGATATGAATAAAGCTCAATACCATTATTTAAACGGATCGGAATACTTATTTGGTAAATGGGAAGTCAGTGCTCAAACTCTTGTTTCTTAGTTGATATCTTATCTATTAACACCACACATAATAATATATATCTACCGAAGCAATGCCTAATTGGTTCAACCATCAGATAAATGAACAAGTTAATGATGGATCGTGCATTCTGTCTAGCATGAACATCCAATAATAATAATGGTATTTTTGACACAATAGAGGGATGTATGGAAG
Source organism: Aeschynomene evenia (assembly GCA_013621005.1). Lineage (NCBI taxonomy): Eukaryota > Viridiplantae > Streptophyta > Magnoliopsida > Fabales > Fabaceae > Aeschynomene > Aeschynomene evenia. The sequence goes on from CM024268.1 coordinate 3,741,438, forward strand.
ATAGTAAAGGAATAATACCTGAGAAAAGAAGCATGAGGAGGAGATGGGAGGTTATGTAAGGTGATTTCATCTTCCAACATCCAATCCTAGGTAGCCTCAACTCTCAAATTGATACGATATGATATGATATTTAAGGAAGATAAGAGCAAACCCCCAAACTGGTCCCTGACAATTTTTGCGTCGGACAAGTTGGTCCATAACAATTAGAAATACCCTACTCAGTCCCTCACAATGTCAAACCTCGGACACGCTAAAGTCCCTAGACGGATTCCGTAACGTTTGTCCTACGTATCAGTCCATCACAGTGCACTCGTGCTGACTTGGCCGTTTAATGCTTGAAACGACGTCGTTTCGTTATAAATAATTAACATTAAACATCTTTTATTACTGAGGATTGGGTGATTTGTGACTCAAATTCAACAACAAACATGTTTAATGTTAATTATTTCTAAAGAAACGACGTCGTTTCAAGCATTAAACGGCCAAGTCAGCACGAGTGCACTGTGCTGGACCGATACGTAGGACAAACGTTACGGAATCCGTCTAGGGACCTTAGCGTGTCCGAGGTTTGACATTGTGAGGGATTGAGTAGGGTATTTCTAATTGTTAGGGACCAACTTGTCCGACGCAAAAAATGTCAGGAATAGTTTGGATAAAAGAAAGTGCTGCTCCAGTTTGGGTTCAATCTAAAAACCGAAAAAGCAAACAATAGCTAGCTAGCTAGCTGTCTAGGATTGGAAAGGAGTGATGAACAAGTTCCTTCTTCTCTATGGTGTGCTTGTCACAAGTTCCTTCTTCTCTTTCAGCACTTATTCCTTCCTTTGTACTTACTTAATTACTTTCTTTGGTTTTCTTTCATGAAATCAGGAAATCGAAAGTGAATTTGGATTCATCCCATAACTGTGGGTTGGCGTTACCAATTGTTGATATTGAAATAGCTTTTATAAATGAAAGAAAGTCGTATTAACCAAAACGTGTTCATGATTCAACAATATATATAATAGTGAAGCATTGTTTACGAAAGGAGTCCATGTTTCTTTGTTACACTTACACAACAATTATCAAGACCAAAGGGTAAACGTCCATCAAAATTCCATACACTTTGATGACCACAACATTCGACTACTGACCTTGTTCTTCAAAAGCATTGATAATTATCATGTTATGTCCTAATTAAGCAACCGTAACAAACACCTAATTACGCTTAGATCAATTTTACTGTTTACATTGAATTTGTGTCACAACCATAAATTTGCGAATATTTTCCATAAGCCGCTACAGTGTAGAAAGGCCGATTTCGGAATTTATCTTACCCACGCAAAAAAGACAGGTTGGTTTTTATTGCAATTTTTTTTTTAAGATTACTAGCCATAAACCTAGTAAGTCTCTTAAAATTTCTCAGAAAAAATGTGAGATTTTATACTTTAATCCACAAGGTATTAAGGGACAAAGCATATTAAAGAGCATAATAGAAGATATCCCCTTGTATTTAGAATCAAATAAACAAGAGAAAACTTGAGTCTGACTGTTTCACAAATTATATAGCTTTCCGATGGAACAAAAAAGACTTAAAATCCAAACAAAACTAAGCAGGAAAACAAGAACAAAAAACCTAATAACCTCCCTTAAGATCATTGACGACATCATATGGAATGGGAGTGACAGTCTCTAATGTGGCGCCTTCCACCATGAATCCTGGTTTGGGGCCCTCAGGCTGCCTCTTGGTGCTGATTTTCTCACCCTTGGCCTTCGCCGCAGCTTTCAGTTCATCATTCTTGATCTTCCTGAGACGGAACTCCTCAGTGCATCTTGAAGGCATAACATGCTCCACACGCACGTGAATCCTCTTTCTGATTATTCTGTTACCAACCTGGATCACACACACATTTCATTATGATAAACCAGCAAGCTCAAAACTGAACGAATGAAGAAGACACAACTTCCATTTTTCAGATTCAGCAAAATAGTTTCATCTCTATTTCATCTCTCATGTTTTTCTTAACAGGGTTGAAATTCAAGAACAAATAGCTATATAAGAAGACAGAGAAAATGGTTTGATGTATGAGCATAGCATAGACATTGCATTTCAGCATTTCACTACTCAACAATTAGAAACAGGACATCAGATTTATAAGCAGCTAAAATTTTACCTAAGAAGTATGCATTTCAGCACCATTTAAAATAGCTCAAAGCATGAGGCAAAAATTGGCGCAAAAGATCAAGCCGAAAACCTAATATTTTCCTAAAAAGTTGAGGTTAATCGAAGTATGCACATCATCTTCGCTACATTAGATCAGTACGGAAATGAACCCTAATTTTGCCGAATAGGAAGGCAAATGATGTTCCAATAAACAACAAAACAACTACAGATACAATACTACAAACAATTGGTGGACCAAATACAATAGATCTAATATCGAAAAACGAAGAGAAACGAAGAGCGAGAGAGTGCGTATGCAGTGAAAACATACCTGCTTGTTGACCTCGACGCCAATGGCGCGCTTGGTGACGTTCCAGACGCGTCCGGTGCGGCCATGATAGAACTTGTGAGGCATACCTTTGTGAACGGCGCCATTAACCTTGATGTCGACGTAGTCACCGATGTGATAGGTTCTGAGGTAGGTGGTGAGGGCGATGGTACCCTTCTTCCTGAAGGGACGAGAGAACGAGTCTCTGGTGCGTGACCTCAAACCGTGACCAGCCGGCATGTTTACGAGCTAGGGTTTCTCTTTCTCACACACTCTGCTGCTCAGTGTACAAAATGGAGGTAACAGCCTGAGGTAATACGCTTGCAATGCCTTTTATAGGTGGTCGATATTCTTCTCTAGGGTTTTAGTGCCTCTGCCTATGGGCCGTGGGCGTTTTAACATGTTGGGCTAAGTCCCCTTATGAATAATCACTACTTGTTATTTGACAAAAAATAAAATCTTGTATTCACCAAAAAAAAAAATAATCTTGTCATCTCTCTTTCCATGCTCACAGACTTGTTATTTTTCTAGTTTCTAAATTTTGAAATTATTTCTGATATTTGGAATTTTAAGTTTTGTATTTTAAGTTTTTAATTTTAATTTTTTTTAGTTTAAATTGTTAATTTGTTAAATTTTTACTTTAGTTTAAATATTTTAAAATATTTTTTTCAATTTTACTTCTTAATCATATTCATCTAAGAGTCCGTTTGGATTACAATGCTTCTGACTTTTTTCAACTTCTGACTTATCAGAAGTTATTCTGTCATATTTGGTTACATAACTTATGACTTCTATAGAAGTTATTTTAGTGTTTTTGGAGAAGTCAGAATATTTAACTTCTCTAAAAGCACTTTTCAAAATAATTGAAATTAAAAATTTTGTTATTTTATATTTACATACAAAATAACTTATTCATAAGTTACTTCTCAAAAATTACTTCTATATAAGAGCTTAAATAAGTTGTTTACCCAAACTGGCCCTAATTACCATTAAAGGTGAACCACAGGGATTTTTTATAAAAATGATTTAGAATTCAACACACCATGTATGTTCTTCAACTAACTTTGTAAACAAGAGTACCAAGTATTTCAACCATACAACATTATGCGACTAACTCAGGCCATATTCGTTCGGGTGTATGATTCACTTTGCTTTAAAATGGCCTAATACAGCGAACAACTAAGTTATCTGATAACTTCAAGCGTACCAAATTTTAGCAGCAATCATAATGTTTATCATCATAAATTGTTTTTATTTAAGGTGAGGAGAAAGCGAACTAGTGAACTACTCGGTTCGGTTTGGCCAACCAGAGATATCATTTTACTAATTTATATTAAGCATTAAGGATAGCTAGCTAGCTATCTTGACTATCTATTACTACCATATACAACCAGCACGGTGAAATTCAATTCAATTACAAACAAATCACTATCCATGATCCCAACAACTGCTATAATTAACAGGAGCAGGCTTCTGTCCAATTAAAAGAACTCGTCCACCAGAGAGAGGGAAAGAAACACAACGATCAGTAAGAAAAATAGGTCAGGGGATAATATACAGCCAAACCAATTGCCAAAATACACTTGTAACCTTCAACTATTCAACACTAGCTTGAAGCAGCTGCAAAATGAAGGGCACAGTAGTTAGAGCAAGCAAACTAAATAGGCAAAACTATCAAGGCATGCACGTCAATGACATTCATACTCCATAATATATAATAACATTATCTTGAATGGTAAAACAAAAATCTTTCCCAACGTTCGAGAAGAAATTTCCGTAGTACGAAGCTGTGAATATCTTCAATTAGCATTTAGGTGTGAAAGACTAATAAACAAAGCTTAAATTGCTATGGCATGGGATACCTGATGTTCTAGAAGCAGATAAATTATCTACAGCTCTTGCAGAACTCCCTGTCTTCACTCCCAACGACCTTAACTTGGATGAAGATCTGATTGAATGTATCAAAGGAGCATCTTCATCATCATCCTCTTGTCCATCTTGTTCAGATGCACTAATGGAATCTTCATCTTCACTTGAACTTTGCTCCTCAAAAAGTTTCTTTCCTGGAATATCTGGCCTCTTACGAGGACGACCCCTTCGCCGTACTGTAACACCTTCCTTCTCATCTGAAAACAATGATCAGTTAGTTGGTTCTTAAATTTAAACATATCCATTCTCGACGTCTTTAAGACACATAATTTAGCACACATAAGGAAATAAGATCAATGATGTCATTTAGTTATATATATCTTAAAAGATGTAGTTAACGGAAAAATGTTTAGGGCACAACCCCCCCAGTGCTCAATCAATGGGCAACAAAAGGTACTATGACTACCAACCAAGTACTATATGATCTTGGTAAAGTAACCATTACTGTGTGATAGCCATCGGCTGTTATCACATTGCATCCTAAGAAGCATGGATACTGACAATGACAAGGAACACAACATGGAGATACACAAAACTAAAAAACTACATGACATGGACACAACATATATATGTATATATATTATCATTTTTTTAATACAATTTCTCTTATTTTGGGTCAAGAATACATCTTTAATTTGACTTTTTTTGGTCCAATAAATTTGGGTTGGATTTGATCTTAAGTTTCTTCATAAAAATCAAAAAAGAAAAGAAGAAAAAAATATGTCATGTCCATGGTGTATCCGACTTGTGTCTACGGTATGTCACGAGTCTCACGATGTGTCTGATGTGTATCAGACAGTGTCCAACTGAGTCCGACCTAAAAGAAAATATTTTTCTCGGACAGGTACGGACACATGTCGGACACGTGTCCACCGTGTGTCAATGTCCCACGCGTTTCGGAAATGTGGACACGCCTTCGTGGTTCATAGGTTGCATCTGTTTTCTCATGAGAGAAGTAATCAACTTCAATATTATCTATCTCCTGGAAGAATTTCCAACATAAAGGAACTAACGAGAGACAAGTACATAACCAGAGACAGCCAGACAGGAGTGCCAAAACCAAAACACAATGAACTAGGAACATCAAGAGATATTCAATCACAGATAGATTTGAAATAAACTGTACATACAGGTACAGCAAAGAAAAACCAACCAACATGAGCGAGCTAACTTTAAAGAAAAGAAGGACAAATCATATTTTAATTTATTAATTAACTAATATGCTCCCTTAGTGATATTCATTTTCACAGACAGCTTACCACAGCAGTGACAATGCCATTAATTACACTTCTAATAGCACTTTTACTTATCCAATAGTGACTATTTCATTTGGTGGAGATCTAACAGGCTGTTGCATTACAATTTAGCTGTAATGCTAATATGCTATATGGTACAAGAATAATAAATTGCAAACATTACCTTGAAAGCTTTCATTCTTTGCGTATTTGTCATGTAAGCTGTCAAGAAATGTGTAGTAGGGACGCCAGCCACTGGGATTTTCCTCAGTATTGACATTTTCTGCTCGCTTTTGAACATCCTTCATACTGTTCATAAAGAAGCTACATTAAACTGTGTACAGCTGAAAATGGTTCCGAATGGCTTCAACAAAATGAGAATAAACTCTTACATTTCCAACACATCTGATGCTGGGAGTTTTGACACAAAATGGAGCACAGCCGCTTCCAGAAACAACAACTGTTTTGGAGCATCTACAAAAGCGTATTCAATACCATCCCTGACAACTCTTAAAATGTCAGTCCTGTGCTTGATCCTGGCAGCACCAGAAAATGTTCCAGAAAGCCGAGCAGCCAGATCTTTACATCCTTGGAGAGAGTTGCTTTCTGAGGAGTCAGCAGCATTACTAGAATCCTCAATATGCCGATGGTATGCCTGGTCAAAATAGATTGGTGAAGAATTTGGAATACAAGAGGGGACGATTGACAATGGTGAAAAGATGGATCCAACATTCAAACTTTATTTACCATGCATGATTACATATGTAAGCCACCATACCAAAAAAAGGGGGCAATTATACTCCGCCTTCAAAGGTATTACCTTTTTAAGTGATTCTAGAAAAATGACAGCTAAATCTTCTTTTTTCTTCAGAACTGTGATCAGATTCTTTACAATGTAGGCAACACTTTCCCCATGCATCACATAATGAGAAATAATCTCAGAAGCAAGATACTCCTGAATCATGAATAGCCAATTTTTTGCCATCAGAATAGATTTAACTTGAAAGAGAAATATCTCACCCAAGAAAAAATGCCAGAGTGCCAACTTTACATAAACAAACAACAATTTTACCTTTGGAACAACATCACCAACAATCAGCTTTGCTGCAGAAATCATAATAGCATCTCTATTTTTTTCCTCAATATACTCTCTGTTATGATCTTCATCTTCTATCTCATCTGAAAATTAATAGGCATGTCAAACAGATTTCTACCATACAAGCAAGCTGAGTACTGAGTAGATATGCAAACATATCCAGGATACATGAAAGAGAAGATTTAGCAGTATTAACTCCACAGGTAATAAGCAAAGTAAACTTCATAAGCCAAGTTCAACAGTTGACAATAAGAATAGTCACATTGCAATGAATTGTACACATTTAATACAAAAACATGGGATGAATCTTCACACCAGTCCAACATCTTTAACATAAATCTCTGGGGTCACCTGAAACATTAAGTTGATGTTGACAAAGTTCCCAGAACTTTTGAAGCACATGTGCATTTGGCTGACAACCTAATCTTTCCAGCTTTGTCTTGGAGAAATTTGTGCACCTAAATACGAACCAAGTTTCTGGAAGTATAGTGCATACCTTTGGCAATAGCACATTTTATCAGACCAAATATGGGGACTCAGTACATACATATTTAATTATTTATACTAAAGAAAGGAAAGGGAAAATGAGTTAGAGTTCTCTTACAGTGCAAGCTAGCTCATTTCCATGCTCACCCCCCTTCTTGCTGTCAGAAGTCAAGTTGAGAAAGTATTCAAGTTCTTGTAACAAGGTATCACGTTTAGACAGAAGAGAAGCCAAGGATGCTTCAGAAACGCTTTCTTCATTTACAATAGAATTCAGACCCCAAACTAGATGTAAATACAAGTTCATAAGCAGGAAGCCAACAACCTGAATGGTAATAAGCAGATCATTAATAATCAAAATCGAATAAGAATATCATGGAAAATGTAATACCTGCTTTGATCAAGCATTTACACACCTCATCCTCCATATTCCTAAAATCACGTAGCACCATGACAATGTCTCCATATATGTTATTAATAGGCACAGATCTTGACAACTGGAGTTCATACAATCTCTTCAAGTTTACAAGAAGAGAATATTCATCACCACCATCCTGCAATCTCATCTCATTATGGGTTAAATTTCTTCTATTAGATCCAGAAATAACAGAAAACAACTCATTTGAGCAGAACATACCACTACTTTAATTGCAGATTTCAGCTTAGTGGTAAGTTCATCTTGGAGCTCCTTTAACTTATTGCGGGCGAAATCTTGCAATTCCCCTTGACTTTCCATGCAGCAAAAATTAATTGCCTTAACACAAGCTCTCAAAGGATCCTTGTCACCATGCTTAAAAAATGCTTCTTTTACAAGCTGGAGGACATTTTTGAAATTCTGAAGGCAAAACGCTAATTATTGTTACAAACCCAAAGAGCAAAATTAGTGGAGAGAAGGGGAGAATCACTCCTTTCCAGTTTACTTATCACAGAAGAAGCAATAATAGTTGATTTAGGGGGATGGGACGTAACTTTAGGAAGCTGGTTTGAAAAATTAAGTAGTATAAATAGAGAACAGAAATAATTATAGGTAAGGAATTAGTAGAGTGAACTATTTGTGGAGAGTTTTGGCCTCTTGAATGCCAAAAGGGGAAAATAGATCATTATGTATCTCTCTGATTATATTTGAAGTAATGAATAAATATTTGGGATTATCATTCTGATATTTCCCTATTATATTATCTTGCTATTGTCCCTATTCTAGTTCTCTGTATTGATATTATTCTACTGGGGAGGGATTCTTACATTATTCTTCAGAAACAATGTAAACAGTCTGAAAAAACTGCAAGAACAAGTCACTAACCTGTTCCTGCCTCTTCAAGGAATAAAGCTCAAGATTCATATACGAAACAATCTCAACCAGAGATGACACTTTCACTTTATCTGAAATGAACTTCCGCAAGAGTAAAGGGTAGCTCTTCATCATGGCAACAGTAATATCCTGTTTATTATTTTCAAATACTTCCTGCCATTTATTGAAGGAAGGGAGGTTAAAGTTCGTCATAAAGAGGAGAAAAATGACATCAAAATAAATATTAACCCTTTACCTGCATGGTCATAATACACGACAAAAAAGAGCACTCTTAGAATTGTTAATAGTCAACTAGCCAATAAACAAACTTTTTCTGTTGCCCAAAATAAATTAACGAAAAAAGTCTGCAATAATAGTTTAAAAAATAAAAGGAAATTGAATTGCAAAAATTAAAAAACAAGGTCACATACTTTTTGGGCTTTCGTGTAGTATTGTCTTCTGCTATCAGTAACAGGGACAATCCTTTCTCCAACAGCCTTTTTCACAGATGCACACAGGAGTCGCACCAAGTTTGTTGCATCACTGTCAGAGAGCTCAATCGATGGATTTTCATCAAGGAGCATGGATACAATGCACTTCCAATCCTGCAGGCAAAACGTTTAATGTTATTCTCAGTACACAATGATAAGTTTGACTTAAATAATATTATGTGTTGTTCTTTGGCAAGATGTTACGAAACCAGAAATGTCAAAACATATAAAAATCTTGAGTTTTGCAAGCAAATGAATTGAGCAGAAATTTAGAAGATTTTGAACAGATCAAGTATTCCAGATTTTGACTTGACCTGTTTCGCTGGGGTCATCAAAAAGTAATAACATTCTTTCAATTTTATATCCATAACTAGTTTAAGCAGAAAAAGTAATGAAAGTATACCAAAAAGGAATCACTGTTTGCTCAACAAATTCAAAACTATTGATTTAATCTCAAATGAGCAAGGTTGCTTGCAATTTCGAGTTCTAGTTAACAGATAACTAAGTGTGCATGGTAGAAGATTAAAAACAAACAAGAAAAAAGGAATGAAGATGAGAGAGTGAAATTAACATGTCTCTAGAAGTCTCTCAATTCATCATATTTCCTTCCTACCAATCACAGGATTGGAAATTTGGACAATTCAGTTCACAGAGATAGATAAGCAAACAGACAGAAAAGGATGTGTTGGCCAACAGGAAACTCACTACTCTGTTCCACGCTTCCCTAATATTCATACAGAATAGAGATGAATGTATGCATACCTTTATAGCTTTCATGTACTCCCATACATCATCAATCACATAAATACTCAAAATTGGATCTTGTGGGAACTCCTCCAGAATTCGCAACATCCTCTTAAGATGGACCTTAGAAGAATTGTCAGATTCACCTAGAAAGAAATTGTTCGCATCAAATGTCTGTCATAGACAAAATAATAGTGTCATTTTAAACTGAAAATTTTCATGAATAGACTTATAACCTCTTGATCCTGATTGGGAGGTAGTAAATTTTTGAGCAATCAAATGATCATACACTAGTGCCCCAATGGCCTGCCTGATTTCTGGGGATTCATCAATCAACAAATCGTACAAAGGACCCAAGTCATCTTCAGGAATAAGTTGATGTCTGCAGTAAACAAAGAAACCAATTCTCAATTTACAATCTCTTGAATAAAAACTAACCACCAAACAGGAAATATGTCATTGAAGGAGTTAGAAATTCAGACCTAAGTAACTGTTTAACAAGACCAATGGCACAAACAGCCACAGGAACATCAATGTCATCAGCAAGCTCAATCATCCGACCAGAAAATCTTTCAGTAAATAAACCAAGGGTCGGGACATTATCATCCACCTCATAAAGATTTTGCAGTGCGTTTATAGAAGCTTTTCTAACTCCAGGATTCTACAAATTGGAGGATGGGGAAAGTGTAAAAGGAAAGAGTAGAAACGAGTAAGTTGCATGGTATGTGAACAACTAAAAGTTGCATCATAAAAAAATGTAAAACTTGCTCATTACTTTGTCATTAAGTGTCCATCCAAGATATTTCAAGTACAAATCCTGCAGGAAAAGTGATGGGTATGACAGGATCCATTCACCCAGTGACTCAATGCAAGCCATTCTAATATTCGGGTCAATGTCTCTGTAGCGATGCACAAATAACCTTGATAAAGGAATTACATGGAAATGTTAGAAACACAGTCACAACAATTACAATCCCCATGATAAAACAGTGCTTTCTTTTCTTTAAAATAGTGTCTTTAGTTTAGGAAACTCATACCCAGTAAATATCCTGCGCATCATCTCCTCCAACAATGTTATTTTTTCGTGAGTATCTGAGAACCTTTTATTCAGTGACTCCACCCGAGGCCCTTCAGTTTTTTTCTTTTTTTCAACATCCAACTGCCTACGAGTAGTCTCTCTCTGTGCACCAAGCATGTTAGCGACAGTAATGTATGATGTGACAAGCCGAAGACCCATTAACGAAGCAACTTGGCGATAAACTCTTGGAGGGGTGCTACATGGGTATAGCAACATATAAGTCACCATACATAAATTTTGCCAAAATCAAAAGCTTCATGTCATCATACTAACCATGAAAGTGCAATGATATAGTCCATGCACTTGTCAAATAAAACCTGATCAAACAAGGGGCCATGCTGACATTCACGAACCAAATTGTCCCAGAATGACTCTAGATTCTCTTTGAAGTTTCTAAACTCCTTCTTTTTGGAACTTTGAAAATCTTCAACTTCACCCTAGAAGGTCAAAGATAAAAAGGCGGGGATAAATGTCTACATCTAACTCAAATAATTTGATCATTACATCAAAAGAGATGACAGTAGCGCCTTGGCATTAGGAAACAAGAACAGGGAACAAGTTGTCTACCCTTTTAGCACAGTTGACAAGAGCAACAACAACATCATCGACATCAGTCTCGTCCACGAGATCACTTTTGTCATAATACTTGGCTCCACATGCCTACACCATTTGAAATTTCATTCAGTCAATATCAATTAGGGTTCCTGAATCAATGAGGATTTCCCCCCACAAAAATTTGAGCATTGAAGAAAAGATAAAATTTCCAAGTTTGTACAGAATCAACTCTAGGCTCTGGTTTTCACATGAAACTGAAGATGTCTATATCTGGTACTCCTCTAAACATGTAAATGCTTAAGAATATCATAATACCTCAAATAACATCGTCAATAGTTCAATCTGCGCAGACTTTGGATCCTTTTCATAGCGCTCAACCCAAAACTTGACCGCGTGAGGAATAAGTTTGCCATAACCTTTCACTACCTCTACAGAACCATATTAAAAGAAAAGAAAAAAGTATTAGCCTCAGGTTCAGTTCAGTTACTTCATAACCAAATCCTAAACACCAATCAAAACCATATAGTCTTAAAAAGGAAAAGGAAATACGCTAAAGTTTTAACCAAAAAAATTAAACATGAAAAAGAAGGACTAGACGTCTACACCTATTTTCAAAATAACAGTACTAGCAATTCGAATCCGTGATGCAAAAGCAACCCAAAAAAAGACACAAACGGAAATTTTCATTTGACGGCGTTCGGAACCCTAAAAATTGGAGCAGTAACGCAAAGCTTAGAGTAAGTTGAGTATTTTACCAATCAAGCTCTGATCAGAGGCTTTGTGCGCGACGTTCGAAATTCCTTCGTAAGCACGAGCTCGCTTCGATTTCGGTCGCGGTTCGTCAAAATCTTCAGGAGAACTCTCTCGTTCCGCTTGCTCGCTTGCCTCGCGGTTCTCGGCTTCGGCGTCGTTTTCCTTCGCAAATTGCTTCGCAGCAGCATGAACCTGAGCTCTGTTCCTCTTCTGCTCAATTTCACCAAAAACAAAAAACAAGAGAAAATGAAAACTGAAATTAGATTTGATTCGAGTGCGCCATGAACGAAGTTGTGAGTGTGGAAGGTGAGAATTGAAGGCATACAGAGCGGCGAAAGGAGGCTTCGGAGGGTGGAGCTGGATCTTCCATGACCTAATCGCTTCTTCTGCAACTGCAACACTCTGAATCTGTGATCTGTTTCCCTCTCGCGGGGATAGAATAGAAACACTGAAAGAGGGGTTTCCGTTTTTTCACTCTCTGTTCCAAATAGGAATTAAGAAAATCTCCCGCCAAATGATAATTATTTACGACCCGAGGATGCTATTTCTTTTTTTTTTTTTTTAAGATTGTAACTAAATTGAGGTAATTTAATTTGCGTTAGCAACAAAAAATTGAGGTAATTTGGGACTGGAATTGAATAAAATAGTGCTGGTAGCATATTTATGGATTGAATTTTTTTAATATGGTTTTACTACTCATAAAATTGATCAGTAACAATTATATTGGTTAGTATTTTTTGTAATATTCAAGTAGATACACTTACCCAAAAAATAAAGAAGAAATATTAATCGATTATATTCCCTCCGTTCTAAAATATTAGTCACTTTGACTTTCTAGGTACATTAGTTTTTCAATGAACCAAAAAAGCCAAAACGATTAATATTTTAGAACGAAGGGAGTATTAAGCAACAGTTAGAGAGAACGAGCAATAGAAGTTGAAGATCGAAATGTAAAGTTCAAAGTCTGTGCACATTAAACTAATAACAATCATATCCATCTTTGAATTAAATTAGTTTGTAAATCGGTATATAATCCAACTGTGGATATAATTATTATATAAAACTTGTACAATTTTCATTGTACACATATCATTAATATGGAGCATTATAGTGCGTTATATAATATTAATATATAGTAAATCCTCGAATTGGCTATATCTCCAATTAATTCAAACATTAAAACATTTGAAGAATCACAATGGCAGCTCTTTTTTTAAGTTAAAATAAGAAGGAAAAGGATCCATTCGGCAGCAATGCTATAAGAGGCAATGTACAAATTCCCAAGATGGATGAGATGGGGCAATATGCACCAACCATATTACTGCAATCTTACATAGGACCTGAACATTGAGTAGCATATTTCTTTTGTCATCATCTTAAATAAGTTCAGAGGCCATGGATTGGATGCAGAATCAAGCAGCACTGGCCATGGACTCAATAAGGATCTGGTAGCCTTCCGGTACAGAAGTTTGGGTCTGCACGCATTCCGTCAATGCAGGAACATCGGCGGTCAGATCTAGAACCCTTGCCAATACAAGAAGGAGATGGAAATCGGAGATTCGCTTCACAAATGGAAGATTTTTTGTCCGATCGAGATGATTTTTCAGAGCCTTCATAGTCAGGAGTGTGTTCCGGTTCTCAACGGGAAAGGTTGATGTAAGAGGACCCTGCATGGTTATGGCAACACATTCTTAAGTACCATTACAACAATTGTATTTTACAAACTCTAACATAAGCAGAAGTAGTCACAAGCTAACATGAATACATGATGTCAAGATAAACATGTGCTTAGACTCTAAAGATGGAAAACTAGACTAAATAACAGTTGGAATTTATGCACTCATTGATGATAGTGTTTCCATAAGAAAACTGAAGATATGGTGAATAATTCAGTAACCACCCAATCAATAAATTTAACTAACCCTGGGCTAAGAGAGTAAGATCTGGTGCCTAAGCACGAATTAATGAGTAGTTACATGCTCAGACCAATTTTACAAATTCAAAGCACCATTACTACAAGCACAACCAACTTTTCTCATAGGAAGATAGAAAGAATTCAAAAAGAAACTAATGATGGTTTAAATATCCTGAAATACTTTAACAAAATAACAGAAAGATAGTGTCCAACAATACATCTATGGTAAAAAAATGTAGAAATTTTTAAGAAAAAATAATAATATAGCAAGGTAGCACAAGCATTCGAGAAGACGAGTTGAGGAACTGCATAGAATAAAACCATTGCAACCATTTAACACAACAAACATTCATGAAAACTAAAAGGTATTTCCTTCCCACCGTGACAAGTATCAAATCCCCAAGATTTTGTGACAAATATTTACTTGATTGAATACAACAACTTTGAACATTTAAACTTCCTTTGTTCTCACAAGAGGACCTTTAAAGATACTGGTCTGCAAATCCTGTTTGGAAGTCAACTAGTTTGCAGAAAGAATCATATACTTGAAAACATTTCTCAAAAGTACGAAACCTTCAAAGAAGTTAGAGATTTGAAGAAGTAATGACCCTCTTTGGCATAACGGAAAAAGGACTTTCATAGGGTTAAACTAGCAGCTGACTCGCACTCACTATGAAAATGTGAATTTTTTTTAATTAAATCGCAGGGATCATCCATTGAGAACCATGTCAAGCTGAAATCCAATATGTGTGTAAATATAAAACTCGTGCACATAATAGCAGAAACTGTTCAATAAAACAAGGAAAACCCATCAATTTGATCACACTGATCACAATGTGTGGAAACTTATTTCGGTAAGAGCTGTGTGTTCCAACCTAACATTCCGCACCTATAGCATGCTCAGGACCTTCAGCCTATCATCCGCTTCTTCGTCACTTTCCGAACTCCATCAACCTGGCGGAGTAGTTCACAATCACATCTTCTTCCCCATCAAAACTGTTAAAACTCATAAGGGCGACTATACTATTCCCATCCACTCCTCTGCCACCCCCCTCAATGAAACAAAAGTCTTTCAATGTTCAACCGAATACAACAGTTAACTTGCAATAGGGTATGGATTTTTAGTAAATTATTGGCAGAACAAAATTCATCTAACATGGCAATTGGCAAGAGAAAATCACATTCACACAGCTCAAAAGAAACAACAAACAAAACAATGAAAGAACCACACGTGCACACACACACACACACACACACAAATACCTGATGATCAAAGATCTTGACAACGACCAAGAAGAAATCATTGTCAACCTCTCTAGTATCCTTAACACCAACAACCACATCCTTCTTCATCTTAGACAACTTGGGATCATCATCCTCCTTGATCTCGGTCTCGAACCACCCTTCCTTAAACAACCTAACACACATATCACTCATCTGAAAAGCCTCAAAATGCACATCAGCACCCATACCATCCTCATTTACCTCCAGCTTCACAACAGCAGTAACCCACTCCTTCAAACCACTCTCCGCATGAAATTCCGCTGCCTGAAGCACCTCTCTATTCGACAAAGTATAGTCCTTCTTGTCCTAGCACCCCACATTACACAATTCAGTCACAATTCAGTTACAATTCAGTTATAGGAATTATTCAATTTCAATACCTGACTTATGGTCTGCGTGAATATGAACCCAACCTTCCTCATCCCTAACCCAATAGCAATGGCCTCAACGAGCTTCTCCTCATCGGGGTCCCTGAAAAAGACCAAATTATCCTCGGTGCCCTGCTGCGGGGGCTCGTAGATGAAGTCCACCTCAACCTTCCCTTCCTCTGAAACGTTGCCGTACATGAACCCGCCGCGCTTGACAGCGAAAGCTAGGGTTTCGTTAACGTAGTGCTGGAACGCGTTAGCGCAATCGCGATCAAAGGAGACGAGCTCGCAGTGCGGATTCTCCTGGCGAGAGACACGCATCTGCTTGGCGATGAGGTCGTCCATGGTCATCTTGCGGCCGAAGGAGCCGGCGGGGCAGAAGGCGGCGGGGGGGCCGGGGACGACGTTGCGTTCGCCGCCGTAAGAGAGGAAGAGGATGGAGCCGTGGGAGAGGCCGAGGGAGGAGAGAGGTGTGTTTGGGTCGGACATGTCGGTGAATCGGCGGAGATCTTCTAGAGACTTGGAAAGGAGAAGGTTCTGGTTGGTGGACAGCGTCTGGTTCTCGGAAGGGATTCCGAGCTGATTCTCGATGAGCGATTTCAGTTGGGAGACTGTAGCGTGAGGGTTGTCGACGGTTACTCGCTCGAGGCCATCGCGGCTTCGGATTCTGAGCATCATTGTGACAGAATCTGAGGTGGTTTTGCTTCAATTGAGGTTGTTTCTGTTTCGGGGGAATTTGGTGGAGTGCGAGTGAAATACAAGTGTTGTGTTTGGGTGGCTTGCTGTAGTGGAAAAGCTGCTTCGGGAGGAAAAGTAAAGAACTACTTACGGCGTCGACGGCGACTGGGGGAGTGCTAGCGTGCGGGCGGGACTATAGAATGAGCGGGCTTGATTGAGTTTTGGATTCGCAGGTGCCGTTAGATGTGATTTTGATTTATGGGATCTACTATTGTGATGATGATGATCGATGGGGGAGATTTTTTGGTTATTTATACCTGTTCTTTCTTTTGATCGGTTGGCTATTTATTTATACTGGAAATCGCTAGAATATTGGGTGGAGGTTTTGATGCTTGGGCCTTTATGTGTTAAGGACTTAGGGCTTAGCAAAAACTCAATGTGGATCAGTAATTACTTGTGAGGTATGTTTGTTATCTTCGCTAATCATAGTGGAGCAATTCAAATTTCAATCTTGAATTTTTTTATTTTCAAATTTCAAACTTGAATATAGGATATGTGATGAGATGCATTACAAATATGAAATTTATCTATCTTTTTTACAAAAAATAATATGTTATCTTTTTAAAATTAATATTTTTAACGAAGAATTTTTCCAAGGATACCACCAATATCATGTTCAAATGGGTTGTTATTAATATATAAAGCCAAGCCATTCATTAGTGTGGGATATTGGTGCCCTTAAAATTGTTGTTATAAGTTCAAAAGAAGATAATCCTTCTTTAAGGATTTAAATTTAATTTAGAAGTCGTTATATAATATTTGTAATTAACTTGATTTCCCAAATTATAAATCTGATTTAATTTGTGTATTAAATTAAATTTATTTAAAACTAAATAGATCATGATAGAGCATTTTGTGTCAATTTGTGTTCGTCGAAAGTAATAGCCAATAATACCATTCAAAAGCTGAACAATACAAATACTCAGAACAAGTTCTAACGCCACTTGTTTCATAATAAGCCAAATTTCACAACACAACCCACATCAATTTGAAACAAAAATAAGGAAAAGAATCAAAGGAAATTAAACCAATAAAACACTCTTTTTGTTTTTCTTTTTTATTTGGAGTTGACAGCATAACACTTGCTCCTAATTTCGCCAGCAGAGCCAGTGAGGACCTCAATGGCACCCATCTTCTGAATTGACTGTGCAAACTCAGTGAAGAACTTATCTTGTGTGACCAATTCATAGACAATGTTCTTTGACTCCCTTGTAGTTAAAAGTGCTGCATCTGATTGGAACAGACCCTTGTTCCTCAGAACTAAGGAATAATAGTCAGTGTCAAAGTTGGTAGAGCTGTTAGGATCCATTCCCACTGTTGTGGTGGTGTCACTCAGGCTGGTGCATTGAGTCTTCAAGAAATTGGCATAAGTTGGGTCCAATGAAGGGTCCTGATCTCCTTTCCCTGTGAAGTTGTAAAGCCTGTTGCTGAATTGATTGCAATGAGAATCTCCAATTGTGTGTGCCCCTGCATATTTATATACCCATCAACTTAATTAATTATCTTATTCTTATTGGGATCATTTGAGTAACAATTATTGCTTCCAATTAGTATAACACATTCCATAATGGTTGTCGTACAACAGAAATACATTCAATAAGTATTCAATGTGTGCTATACATGATATAGAATGTGTGCTATTTGTATAGCACACGTATGTATAACACACATTCCATATCATATATAGCACACACATTAGATACTTGTTGGACGTAATTCTATTGTACGACAAACATTATTGTAACACAAATACGATACGACACAAATACGGCGATAAGACGCAAATACGACAAGGATATATTGTACAATCATCCAATAATTCTAATACATTGTAATATATACTTTCCATCAAATTAAAAAGATTATCTATTTAAGAAAAAAAAACTTTTTAAGAAGTTTTGCAATTCAAACTAGATTTTAATTTTATTTTTCCATCATTGTCCTGTGTCAGATCTGTCAAAAATTGTAAAAACAATCAGTGAAACAAGATATGGTCCCGACAAGCGTGTGCCATGAGTCAGC
This sequence comes from Aeschynomene evenia, assembly GCA_013621005.1. Lineage (NCBI taxonomy): Eukaryota > Viridiplantae > Streptophyta > Magnoliopsida > Fabales > Fabaceae > Aeschynomene > Aeschynomene evenia. Next base: position 3,759,885 of record CM024268.1, read on the forward strand.
AGCCTCTATGACATGTGAGTGAGATTAAAATGTACCTGATAGTACAACCAGATCATGCACACTAAGACCTTTTTTAGCAAAGTTTTGTTTGAGCTGATTGAAGTTGAAGAAAGGTGAAGGAAGATTAGCCAAGGCTTCACTAATTTTGGATACTGTTCCATCTCTTCTACCAGTAAGCACTTCCCACATAGGCCTATTAAACTGCAAATATATTTATTATTTATCAGCTAATAAAAAAAATGAATAAAGTAAAGTAAGATTATGTATGTGACATTTAAAAATTATGCAGCAAAAATGGAATCAAATTTGTTGTATACTCTGTTATAAGCACATGTAATGTAACAGTTATTTTACTTGAACAGAAACAGCATCTCTAGCAGCCAATGCCACTATATCAGCACAAGATACAATTCCGGGACATTTTGCTTCAAGTAATGATTTAATCTCATCTATGACATCAAAGCTACCCAAAGATAAATTAGGCATAGCATCCTTCTCTGCAGTGTTGGTGGCAGTGGAGTTCAACAAAACAGAACCATCACAACCCTGAAAATATCAATTGAGTTTGCAACCATGTTATATATATGTTACTTATTACAGGATAGTTATATCGTATATGTAAAATTTTTCAATAATGTTTGTCGTACAACAGAAATACGTCCAACGAACATTCAACGTGTGCTATATATAAGACATAATGTGTGTTATACATACATGTGTTATACATATAACACAACGTTGGAGGCTCGTTTGACGTATTTCTATTGTACGACAAGCATTATTGAAATTTTTTTAATACTAGCTAGTATAAAACATATAGAAGTACTCAAACAACAAAGATTGAAATGTATTTACCCTAACAAAACAGTCATGAAAATGCAGTCTTAGCAATTCAGCTTGGGAACCGGGGTTTGCAGAAACATGTTGCTGGATTTTGGCCTTAACAATATCCTCTGCTTGAGGACAAGATTTCTTGTAGAAATTTTTCCTGAGGCTGCCTCCATGGCAAGCCCCAAAGAAACAAGAGACTAAAACAAAAGCTACAAGGAAAAACAATGTTATCTTCATGATTATTATTATGTCCTTATTTGGTCACTTTTCTGCAGTAATTATCTTAACTTGGAGAATGGAATGCAGAACTACATTGCAATTGCTCCCTTTTATAGGCATTAAATTCCATGTCGTTTTTTCATATAGCAAAGTTAACAAGTTTATTAAGCATTGCATATACTAATGTCAAACTTTGGGCGGGAGAATAAGTGAAAACCACTTGTTTTAGATGCAATTTCAATGGTATGGCATCCATGTATTGTCTAGTAGCATTAAGATAAGGACCAAGGTGCCATTGAATATAATCAGAGGATATAATTTAGAAATGGAGTGTGTCTAAAATTATATTATTATGTAATCAAATGCAATTAACCCTTTCCCTCTTTGGTAATGATATTCTATGAATTCTTGCAAAAAAAGAAATGATATTCTATGAATTTGGTTGAAGGAGGTGAATATATGTAAACTCAATTTCTATCATAGTGGTTATAGATTTATAATATATATGCCAGCCCTCTGCACTTGTGTTCTCCACAATCATAAGCTTCACATGTCAACCCTATCTTATTAGAGTTTTATTTATTTTTGGTTTGACTTAGTGTCCCCAAATTGATGATTATGCTCTAAATCATCTTTCCAAAGCCTTGACTAAATTAATAGGTGAAGGTGAAGGAATATGAATGTTTTATATAAGCCCATCTATGATCTAATCTTATACTGAGATTAAAATTATTTTATTTTAGAATAATGGGACAATAATAATGGTTCTTTATATTTTTAATAAAGACTCATTTACATGTTGCAAAATTATTTTTCCATCTTGTCGAGCACTTCGTGTCTATTAAACTGTATTTTTAATTCTTGTCAACTTATATTTTTCATTTTTTGAATTTTCTAATGATGATGGGTAAAAAAAGATAAATAATATAGAAGATGATTATAAAATATTAAAAGGAATGATAATTTTTAAAAAAGAAAAAATTATCATAGAAGACCTATATGTAGAAAGAGAAAAAAAATAATTGAAGTGATTTGAATGAAGTGAATAATTATTCTTTTGATTTGTTTAATTTATTTTTCAATTTTTTATATTATTTTTTAAGACAAAAAGTAATCAATTTTATAATTTTCTTTATAGTATGTATAGATATAAGTTGCTGATTTGATTTGATGTATATGAATGGTTTGTATAATATATTATAGCTAGTTAAATCATTTAATTTATAACTCCCTTCAATTTTGAAAGATCATCATTGTGTAATCTTAAAAAGTAGTAAGAAATAAATTATTGGCATCGCACAAATAGGGCGAAAACATGATTATAGAATTGCGTATGATAAGGAAAATACAGGTATAGTGTTGAATATATGAACCAGCCTATAAAGTATGCATGCCTAGCTATCCTCAATTCAAAGGTTAAGTCAGAGCTTTGGGGTAGAACTACAGTAAAGTTAGATATATCTATTATCTACATTCAATTCGATGGAGAACGAAATCAGTGTTTAACTTGGAGATAGTATTTATCTAGAGATTAGGTAAGGTAGTTGCATAAATTATTCTATTTTTTTTCTTTTATCAAGATTGATCTGTTAGGGCATGTGCAGTTCTAGAGATTTGTACGTATTGCTTATTGTTATAATAATTTAATGATAGCGGAAAAATTCAAATTTTACTCTTGAAGATGGGACATGTAGATGTACTTGTTTACCCAAAAATCGTTTCGATTGAAACATTTTTGTAAAAAGAGTTTATGATTAAAAAAAGTCTTATATTAAAATAACGAAAAATATTTCGCTTACAACAAAAATTAGCTAATAATAACCAGTCATCTAATTTATTTATTCACTAGGGAATTGATCGTGCACATCAAGTCGATTTTTTATTTTTTAAAAATTATTATAATTAATAATATTATTTATTTTAATTATGTTTATAAAATTAATAATATTTAATACTAAAAAAGATAGAATAAATTAAATGATAAATTTAGTTATTGTAAATAAGTTAAAGAAGAGAAGTTATATATATTTTTTAATATTATTTTTAGAGACAAAAAAGTAACTAACTTTTTTACCATTCTCTTATAATAAATTACACAAACTAATAACTATAAATTACAACATATTACACTTTAAATATTAGAAATTACATATACAGAGTGTGTATGGTTGTTACACATTTAACAATTAACATATACTATATACTATAAATTATTAATAGTACTACTTAGGGACTATATATTACACATATTAAATATCATGAATTATGCATATTATGACTATAAATTACACATATAAAATACTTATTAGTGGTTGATTGTCTGTTGCCTAATTAGTCATTGTACATTGAAAAATAATTTATAAACAAATTATATTATATATATATTTGATTGTTCAATAGCAAAAGTGCTTACTTTAGAGTTATATAGTGGTGTTTGGTTTAATTAATTACTTCGAATATGCTTATCTACAAAAGATTTTAATTATTTTCCTGATCATTAATAACATATATTATTAAAAACTTCATTTCAATATTACGTGTATATATATATTAGTTTCAAAAGTAGAACTAGGAAAATAACAAAAAAAAAAGTAGAATGCAAATAAATAAATAAAACTAAGAAGCATGAAAATAACGTGAAAGTAAATAATAAGGAGGAATAGGATGTGAAGTGACATAGGTGTTAATGACCTCTATAGTTTTAATTTTTCAGATTCAAGAAATTATAAAATATTTTTGTAATTTATTCCATAATATCCAAAAGGACTCTAAGAATTTATATGATGCAACTAATAGGGTTAGTTTAATTAAGGTAGGTAAATTTTTTTGTGAGAGTTTCACTCATAAAATTGAGGATAATTCAAAACATGCGGAGCTCTATTAAATAAGAGTATGAGTTACATCATATTGATAACTTTAGATCACAATGATTTAGACTTTCCTACCTAATTGTTTATGTATTAAGTAAACATTTTTTTATACCTTCATTTTATTCATGCATATCATCATCAGTACTATGTTAAAATTAGTTATTAATTGGGTAAAAAAATAGTTGTTAATATTCTGAGTCACAATCATCCATTTTCAAGGATACTGGTATCCTTAGAATTGTTATACTAAGTATAAAAAAGGAGACTATTCTTTATTTAATGACTGAAATTAACTTTTTATTTCTTTAATAAAAAAATTGAGATTAAAATATATACACTTCTAGACAAGATCAACACAAACCATCAACCTCAATGATAATTTATCGAAAAATTTACAAATTGTAAAAGAAAAATAATATGTTTATTATAAAAGTAAGACAAATAATACAAGTTCTCCAAAGTTTTTGATACAAAATCCGGAGAGTGATCTTAGAACAAGTTCTGATAATAAAACCATTTATTTCATAACAGATAAAGCCAAATTTCACAGGACAAGTCTTATTATTTGGTGACAAAAATATGAAAAAATGTATGTTTGGTCAGGTATAAATTTTCATAGATGTATCCTATGTGTAAAAATTTACACATGAATTTCATCCAAAAAAAATTTACTTCCATCTTTACTTTCTAACCAAACATACTCTAAAACGAATTTAAAGCCATAATATAGATATAGTTATATTTTTCTTAATCATTTGGAGTTGACAGCATAACACTTCTTCCTAATTTCACCAGCAGAGCCAGTAAGGACCTCAATGGCTCCCATCCTCTTGATAGAGTGAGCAAACTCAGAGAAGAACTTTTCTTGTTTGACCAATCCAAAGACAATTTTCTTGGACTCTCTTGTTGTTAGAAGTGCTCCGTCTGATTGGAACATGCCCTTGTGCTTGATCAGTATCTTGTAATAGTCACTGTCAAAGTCTTCGGCGCTACCAGGATCCATATCCACTACTGTGGTGTTGTCACTTAGGCTCTTGCATTTGGTCTTCAAAAACTTTGCATAAGTTGGGTCCAATGAAGGGTCTTGGTCACCTTTTCCGGTGAAGTTGTAAAGCCTGTTGCTGAATGCGTTGCAATGAGCATTTCCAATTGTGTGTGCCCCTGCACATTCATATATATTACACCCAATACCTTAATTAATTATCACGATGAATTTAATTTTATTAACTTTTTAATACGGTCATTTAATCATTTACGGTCACATAAGCTCTTTCACTATCTAAAATGTCATATGAGTGTTTTGATTGGATGACAGTTATATTGTTGTGCATCAAAATTAAATTATTTAATTATTACTAAATCATTTGGGTAGTAAGTGACCTTGTTTACAATTGGTACATAGAGTATATACTCCTTTTTATTCACGGGTATATTGAAAATAAGATGAATTTTTACGTGGTCTTAAATTATATATACTTAAAAATATTTTCAATAATGTTTGTTGTACAACAGAAATACGTCTAACTAGTATTCAACGTGTGCTATACATAATACGGACTATGTGGTATACGTACATGTATTATATATATAACACACATTACGTATTAAATGTACCACATGTTGGATACTAGTTGAACGTATTTTTGTTGTACTACAATTTGAAAAAAATTTCAATCACATATTCTAAGTTTTTATATTAATTTTTAACCTTTTAAATTTTAAAAGAATATACAATTATAAATGATTTTGAAACTCACATGTACTCGAGTACTATATGTAAGAATCTTCTTTCTCAAATAATTGTGATGAATCGATGCATTATTGAAAAGATAATGTAGTTAAGCATACTATCACAAAGATTTTTTAATATACTAATGTTTCACCATTTTGTGATGTGACTGATAATAGTAAGTGGGGGAATACAGTATTTGTCGGTGAGATTAAAATGTACCTGATAATACAACAAGATCATGCACACTAAGACCTTTCTTAGCAAAGTTTTGTTTGAGCTGAGTGAAATTGAAGAAAGGTGCTGGGATATTAGACAATACATCACTCCTTTTGGATACTGTCCCATCTCTTCTACCGGTAAGCACTTCCCACATAGGCCTATTAAACTGCAAACATAGATAATTATATATGTATCAGCTAAATGCATAAAATGAAGATTATGCAGTACATATGAATGAATGAATTAATAATAAATAATTAGATGTATGGAATCTGTCATAATTAAGAATTAACAATAATGTTTATCGTACAATAGAAATACATCTAACTAACATCCAACGTGTGTTATACATGATACATAATACGTGCTATACGTACACGTGCTATACATGTAGCACACATTATGTAATAGCATACATTGAATACTAGTTTGACGTATTTCTGTTATACGACAAGCATTATTGAATAATTAATGTGTGAGAGTTATTTTAATTTACTTGAACAGAAACAGAATCTCTGGCAGCCAATGCAACTATATCAGCACAAGATACAACTCCAGGACATTTTTGCTCAACTGCAGATTTTAAATCATCTATGACATCAAAGCCAGCCAAACTTGAATTAGGAACAGCATCCTTCTCTGCAGAGTTGGTGGCAGTAGAGTTCAACAAAACAGATCCATCACAGCCCTGAAACATTAATTCAGTTATATATCCATTTACGACTACACATTTATGTAACTCAAAAACAAGTTGTTGCAAAGTAGTCATCATAATAATTATTGTTTTCCAAAAGGAGTTTGGAATGTTTACCCTGACAAAACAATCATGAAAATGCAGACGAATTAAATCGGCGGGCAGACCAGGATCATCATGAACATGCTTCTGGATTTTGGCCTTAATAATAGCCTCAGCTTGAGGACAAGATTTCTTGTAGAAATATTTCTTGAGGCCGCCTCCATGCCCATGGCATGCCCCAATAAAGCAAGAGACTAGAACACAAGCTACAAGGAAAGAAGATGTTATCTTCATTATTATTATTATTATATATGTCCTAACTAATTGGTCTCACTTCTCTGCAATATAACTTGGAGAAAGAATTGAGTGCTGAACTACAATGAAGTTGCTCCCTTTTATACACATTCCATTTACTAGTTAAGCAATGCATATTTACTATATATGTCAAACTTTGTGTGTGGAAATTATTTTGAAAAATAAACACAAACAAGTTGTTTAATAGTAACTTCAATGATTGATGGGATGCATGTATTTTGTCTAGTTGCGTTTAGATAAGACCATAGTAAGTGATATTGAATTATGGAGATGAAATAATTATTTAGAAATGGCCAGTGTCGTCTAAAAGTATATATATATCAATATAATCAACCGCAATCAACTCTAATTTTTTGAATTATTAGTTGAATATGTATACTCAACTCTGAGATATATAGTTTGTTAATTATATAGACTTATAGATAATATATCTATGCCAGCACTCTGCATTTCTGTTCTTAACAATCATAAGATTCACATGTATGTCATTGTCAACCCTCTTACAGAGTTTCATTTAATTTTGATTGGACTTCTGTGCCGACTCAATTAGTGAGTTGATGATTATATTATGTTATCTAGCTAGTTAACTCATTTCTTGGTCGTACAATATAAATATGTCCAATTAGTATCCAACGTGTGTTATAAATGACATGAAATATGTTATATACGTACGTGTGGTATTATATATATAACATACATTCTATGTTATGTATAGCACATGTTAGATACTAGTTGGATGTATTTTATTTGTACCATCAACATTATTGTTTCTTTTATGGCAAGTTAACTCTTCATTTATTTATTTGATTTACATGCTTAATGTCAATTTTATGTTCTGTTAACGGCGAATGAGTCACAGTGTAATCTTAAAAAAGTAAGAAGTTAGTTATTATTGTGGTCACGGGCATATACACTAGTTCTAACAAGTTAATTTGACAAATAAAGCATAAAAATATGTATTCTACATGGATCAATAATGAATAATAAGGGAGTACAATTTGGAAAGGTTATTCATATAGTAACTAGACAGAAATTAAAATATACAATAATCTTGTTGATTATATATATGAACATGTTGGTGTTTGAAGATAGGTATCATCTAGTTTAGTTTAGGTATAGTTGTATAAATAAATCATGATGGGAGGATTCAACGACTGAATTGGAAGCTAATATATGTCAAAGGCATCATAACATTCGATTTCATTCCAAGTAGTGGGATTTATTTGTCTTCTATAGTATGCTTCAATATATAACAAGATGTGAATGATTGATTCAAGCTAATTTAATTTCTATTTTAATATATAACACTTTCTTATACATAAAACGCGAAGCTCTTCAATAATGCACCCACGACATGTTACTCTTAGGTAGCGTTTGGTAGATGTCTCAGGACATAAAAGATAGAGACTGAGGGGAACTAATCCTGTTTGGTTTATGAGAGAGAGACACAGATGGACAAAAATTTGTGTCCATGGATAGAAAAGACACAAAATTTGTGTCCACTCCAGAAGTGAAGGACTGAGATGGACTGGAATAGACGGGTCCTTTTAATGAAATTTTATGACCAATATACCCTCCATCACTTCACATAATTTACATTATGTATATGCAAGATCATTTTTACGTGTCTTTATATCATTTTCACTATTGTCAAACACAATATAAAAATATTTTTTGTATCATGTCCACTGTTACCAAACACCATATAGAGACACAATCCCTTTGTGTCTCTGTCTCTGTCTTCATTGACTTGAGACAACTACCAAACACTACCTTATATTCGTTTTATTTTACTTTTTCCCTTACGTTCACTTGATGATCATTCAGTCTTTTTTTTTTCCCTAATAAATGGATGTCAATTTCTCCACCGAAAATTTGAGTAAACATCACATTCAGTCCTTAAAAAAAAGTAATTTATTACAAATTAATTTCTTATAAAAATAAATATTATTAATAATCTCATTATTTTATCTTAAAAGACTATTGTCCATCCAAAGCAATTAAGTTGATGGATAAATTCAGATAAATAATTTTCTCTTAGCACCACTTGCCTCTATTAAGGGAAAGCCATGTGCTGAAAATTGTGGGGCATAGAAAATTAAAGGAGAAACTTAATTAAATTGCAGACATACAGAACACAACAAAAAAATTTGAAAAGATGATTACAGCTAGCTAAGGGGAAGAAGAGGTTGCAAAGATGTGTATTGCAACTACTCCAAAAAAAATTATTATTTGTGTACCAAAACCTATCCGTAGGGACTAGTAGGCCCCTGGTTATTCAGATATTATTAGTGTAACATAATTACTTATAAATATATATATTGGTGTGCAATTAAATATCATACATGCTAAGTAATATACATCAATTCGAGTGGTACATTTTCATTTCTTTTTAAGTATTCTTAAGTAAAAGTTTAGGTTTTTGAATCTTACTCATGAAAAAAATTCAATATAAGAGTTTGTCTTATCCTGATATGTGTTCTCTTCCCAGCTTGAAAACGATTGGTTTTGAGAATACATGTAAAAAATAAGAGAATTCCAATCAAAACAGTCGATACAACATATATAATATAAATTGCACAATAAATATTATATGTTGTACACATCATATGTCACATGATATGCACAACATATATCATATATATTGTGTACAACAGATGATATATGTTGTGCACCACAAATGATATACGTTATGCATTTTATATTATATATACTATACACAATATATTGATTGTTTTGACTTTTTTTGTTGTTGTGCACAAAGTATTTTCTAAAAAAATAAATTAAACAAACAAATAAATAAATAAAATGCTATCATAATTGATGCTTCGTTGAATATGCCACCGATTTGTTTTTTCTTTTGAGGCTTATCTTATGCACTTATTTGTTTTCTCCTTTTTTCTTTTTTGGAAATTTCCCTACAAATAAAATATGAATTTGACTCGCAAGTCTCAACATATTTTTTATTTCGACCTCAAAGGAGGAATTATATTTATATAGCTTATACTTCATGAACAAAAATAATAAATAAAAGGAACAGCCCAAACTTGATTTTCCACCAAGAAAAATATATCTAAACTGTTTCTATTGGGTTTTTCTTTGAAGTCCTACTATGAGGTTCAACATCAGTTCAGTCCATGGCGAAAATTATTTGATTAGTTTCTTTTGTTTGTTTTTCTTATTTTTGCCAATAAACTAAATCATTAGCTTTTTGAAAATACAAATAGAATCAGAAATTTGAAGCAGGCTCCATCCAAGGCCGATGGACCCTCCCTTACAAGGAGCCGCTCTATTGTCCCATACTTTTTTACACAAAGTCATAATCAAACAAAATATAATACATATATGTTCACCTTTTGATTTAATTATAAAGTTTAATTTCAAATAATTTTTTAGTGTATAATAATTTTACACAAATATCTAATCATAATTTGACACATCAATAAAAAATTTTAACTTAATCATTCACTAGCTGAAAAGTTTCACAAATTAATGAATATGATTAGTTTAAGATTTAAGATTTAGCATATAATTAAACTCTTAATTACTTAGAAGCCATTCATGCAGCAAATTAGTTACTTTTTGACACAAATTCATTTTTTTCCCTGCTATATCTCTCTGATCCAAACACTACCCAAATAAGTGTTTCATCATATAAAAAATGAAAAACCTACATGTGTATCAGTTGAGTAATGTAAAAATACTATATCAGAATGTTATTCATATTATGGTAGAAATTGAGTAGACTCACATCACGTACGCATACCAATACCATACGATACGATGATGGATGATAGTACGGTTCAATAGCATCGCAATGATCTTATGAGGCCAATGGGCCCACTTTACCCCACATTATAGGCCTTTTTGTACTCTCTTTTACATAATTTCTGCTTAGTCTAGGACCCAACCCAACCAATTATTTTATCTTCACACTATTAGCTTTTTAATATAGTAAATAAATAAATAAATAGCACAGTGAAGTGTTTTTATTTTTGGGCTCTTTTAGAGAAAAAAAAATATTATTAAGATGATGCAAGTAACGTAACGTTTATTTGAGCATCTCGCTTTTCATATGGCATTCGGAATCATAAACAAAGACCAATAATACTTTTGGACATACAAAAGTTGTGTCCAATAAATAAATGAATCAACAAAATATAAAGAAAAAAAAAGGTGAAATATTCATGATAGGTCGATCACAATAATCTTTTTTAACATAACGATAGGATCCTCCCCTGAATAAGAGAGAACCTATAATTTCTTTTTGTAACGGTCTTCCACAAATTCGAATTCCACTGTGCAGCCACAGAAGGTTTTGTAGTTTGTGTGTGATTTTCTTGGAAATTGGTAATTTTGTCCTTGCACATCAAATAGTAGTATGCAAGTACATTTGCTTAATGAATTTTGTATTTAAAGAAATCGAGTTTACCGATTTGGTGCCTAAAGTATTAATCAAACACGCATCATGAGGCTATACGCCAAGTTCAAGTTCATTGCCATAATTTTCACATTCATTATTACTCCTACTATTGTTTTAGCCAACCACTTGCATAATAAGATCATCTCATGATAATACACCAAATGAGACAGACTTCAAGTTTTTGCAAATAAAACTTCATTGCCACTACATTCTTTTGATTCATTGATTACTTGATTTATCTTAGAATATCTTTTGCCTTTATGAAAAATTACTTCAACACTCAACCAAGTTATCATGGATAAGCTTATTTTGAGTTTGAGATAATTTTGATTAGAAGCTATTTCATGAAAAATGTTATATAAACCATTAACTTTACCAGAATTATATATGGATTTAATTTTTATGTAATGAATGATATTGTACAATTTTTTTATACAGTCATCCAATCATGTGCTGTTATGTTAGTCATGATTATGTTTTATTTCTTTTACTAACTGAAAAGTCATACAAACAAAATATTTTGATTGAATAATAATGTAAAATATATTTGTACTATAATGTATCAAAATTAAAATCGTTATATATCCAAAACGATGTGATATAACTATTACTAAAGACGAATAAATATGTACCTAGACAAAATTGTTATTAGAGAAATAAATAAGAATTTAATTTATATAGTTTAATATCAATTTATACTGATAGTAATAAAAATTTAAGAATGTGACGGATTATCACTTAAAATTATTCATTATACTAATTATTTAACATAATTAAAAATCTTTCTCAATTTTTTCAATGCACAATGTATAATTACTTTATATTATTAAAGTATAAAATTCATTTCAATAAATAAATAAAGAATTTAAGTTTCATCCACCAACAATGTACAATTATAATAATGTTTTATCTCTTTCACTATCTTGAAAATCATATAAATAAAGAGCTTTGACTAGTGAATGCAAACGATAGTGGATCAAGATTAAACTCATAATAATCAGAATTAGTAGTGGAGTGGAGTGGCATAGGGGTAAATAAAGAAATAGATGGAGGAGAAAAAGGAGAATAGAGGGTAGATAGATAAAGCAAAGCAAAATTTGAAACGAGTGGCCGTTGAAGTACAAAAAAAGAAGAGAGGGTCACAAGTCACAAGGAAGGAAGAGCCGAAGAGCTACAAAAGCATGAATTGAATGCAACACAGACAAAACATTCATTCATACATACAAACATACAAACGAACCAACCTCATCCTCTAAATTTAAAACCCTCTCTCTCTCTCTTCTATTCTCTCTTGTCATCACTCGTGCATCACAACAACATTCAGAATCAAACAAACAGAGAGAAATTAAAGAGAGTGTGTGTGGTGTGTGTGAATAAGAAGAAGAAGAAGAAGATAAGACTATGACAGGGGCAGCAGTGATGGTGGGTGGTGGATGCGGTGGCGGTGGTAGAACTGGGCGGAGGACGGCCAGAGCCGCCGCCGCTTTAGAAGAAGAAGATGAGCAGAATCAGGTTTCTCCGGTGGCGGTTCTGTTGGCGGCACTTAGGAAATCCATGGTGGCTACTTGCAGTGTGGACACTCCCAAAGATGTGATATCCACCGTTCATCATATGGAGATTGGTTGGCCTACAAATGTCAAGCACGTGAGTCACGTGACCTTCGACCGCTTCAATGGCTTCCTCGGTCTTCCCGTTGAGTTGGAGGTTCATGTTCCCGCTCCTGTTCCCAGTGCTAGGTACTATAACTATCTTAGATTTCAAATGGGGTTCGCTTAAAATGATAAAAAAATGTTTTTTTTTCTTTCCTTTTTCTGATTCAAAGAGATTTCATACGAGCCATGGTTTTGATTTTAGCTGAATTATTTTGAGGAACTTAGTTTTGGGAAATAATAATTAATTTTTTAAACTGTTTCAGGAAGGTTTTTTTCTGTGATAAGTTTGTTTTAATAAATAAGCTTAGGCAAATAAGCACACCTTAATGCAAGTGAAGAAGAACATTGGGGACGGGTGACACGTTATCCTTCAAAACTAGATTTTTCCGTTGGATTTGGATGCGAGAGAAAAAAAAAGTAGAAGAAGGAAAGGGGATTCAGAACTACAAAAGTTAGATAAATTGATCATTCTTTCTTGTTACCTTTTTCGTTTGGTTCCGTTAGGACTTAGGGGTTTAACTTTTATTTGCTGAAAAGCATTCCTAACGGGAAAAAAAAACATAGGATCAAAAAGTTGTTGCATTTTCATACCTTTTTATTTTGTGTGTTTGTATAGTTTGTAAGCCATTTTATGCCACAAAGTTAAAGCAAGTTTCTTCAGTTTATAATTTGGAAGCTTGTGATTGATTTTGAGTCTGGGACACTATTTTTTTTTTCTAACTTTTTCTATCTTTATACACATATATATTCTGAGTTTCTGATATGATTCTCAATCACATATACTTGCAGTGTTAGTGTGTTTGGTGTCTCAGCAGAATCAATGCAGTGTTCTTATGATTCAAAAGGAAACAGTGTCCCCACTATCCTCTTGCTTATGCAGGAGCGACTATACTCACAGGGAGGCCTTAAGGTACCTAATTCAATGAGTTTATCATAATTTTTTTGTTATTTATATAACACTACTGCTCTAGCACTCAATTTCAGAATACAAAACTAGCTAGTAACTATCCTTTTGTTGTCTCTTTTTATTGAATTTTCAGTCTGAAGGTATATTCCGGATAAACCCCGAAAACGGCGAAGAGGAGAACTTGAGGGACCAGCTGAATAGGGGAATTGTGCCAGATGACATTGATGTGCATTGCTTGGCAGGACTAATCAAAGCGTGGTTCCGGGAGCTTCCTTCGGGAGTGCTTGATGGGCTCTCCCCTGAGGAAGTTCTTCAGTGCAACACAGAAGAAGAATCTGTTGAGCTTGTGAAGCATCTAAGGCCAACTGAGTCGGCATTGCTCAATTGGGCCATTGATCTCATGGCTGATGTTGTTGAAGAAGAGGAGCATAACAAAATGGATGCAAGAAATATTGCTATGGTCTTTGCTCCAAATATGACTCAGGTAGTATGCTACCATATTAGTTATTGTTAACATTAGTGCATTACATGTTATGTCATCTTTATTAATAGAATTCTAAAAAGAAGCCATATGCTGAGAATTCAACTGGTCTATTACTTATGATTCCAAGTGAATGGTATGGAGTTTTGTGAAAACAGAATAATCTGTCATTATCTCCTTTTACATATGAAATCTGCAAAATTTATTACCATAGGAAAACATGTTGCAATATGCATGCTCAGAGATCACCTATCTTTAATTCATATTTCTATTTTGTTGTTTGGAACAGATGTCTGATCCATTAACTGCTCTGATGCACGCTGTCCAAGTGATGAATTTACTAAAGACCCTGATACTGAAGACGCTCAGAGAGCGCGAAGAAACATCGATAGGAGGATATTCACCCATGTCATCAGTTCATTCATCAGATTGCCAATCTGAGGATGAATATGACAGTCAGGAAGAAATGGATACCAGCGGTGAATTGAGAGGGACGAAGTCAGATTACGATGATCATGATCATGATGATGCTCATTGCAGCCATAGCAGTGAAGAGGAAGTGGAGGCTGAATCTCTAAGTGAAATTGAGGAATGCTTCTTGAAGAGTTTGGATGAGAACACTGAAGGATGCTCAGAAGAACCTGCAGGGTATTCTCAAGAGGAATTTACTAGCCCCAAAAGTTGCTCAAGCAGCAAAGTGGAACCTGCTATATCATTTACTGATATCAAAACTGAGAATTCCTGCCCGAGTTCCTCGAATGGAGACGAATCGAGTACAATGCTGACCGGATCAAATGTCGACGACGACACGAGTAGTCCATCAACAGGAAGTATAAGCACCAGTGGTGATGTGGAGATAATAGATAAATTTCCAGATTCTGTTTCACTTATGCCACTGTTTTCTTCATCTAGTTAAGAACTGAGTTTTTCTTTTTAGCAGTATTGAAAAGTAAGTACCTTGTTTTACATTTTCTCTCAAACAAGCAAGGGTTGCTTGTGTAAAGTAATTAATTCATAGATGGAATAGGTAGTAGTGTTTGTTTGTTGTGGATTTCTAAAGAGGGTTATGTTCAGCTTAGGGCTGAACTTGACCTGTTTCTGTATGTTCCAGTGTACTGATATGAGCAGTTCTTTGACACATTGGAGAGGTAGAAAGCTGCTAGCATTACATTGTAGAATTCTTTGGGAACTAGGGAGTTTGATTTAGCCTCAAATGGTGCTTCTTGTGTTGTGTATGTTGTTTTGTATTGATCTAAATTTAATGGATGGATTCCAGATTACATCTCTGTAACTAATGTTACATCATTGTACTTAGTATCTCCATGTTAGTACTTCTTGTTAATTAAATGCTGAGGTTTGAGTTGGACAGTGATTGATATTCCATTATTCTAAGATCACATCATCATACAATATTGCTGGTCGTACAACAGGAATACGTCTAATATCCAACGTGTGCTATACATAACATGGAATGTGTGCTATATGTATAACACACGTATGTATAGCACACGTTGGATACTAGTTGGACGTATTTCTGTTATACCACCAGCATTATTGCATCATCATATATATATTTACAGCATTCAATTCAATCTACAGGTTCAGAAATTCATCAAGAATGGAGGATTTTAAATCAGTGGGACCAAACCAACACTTAATTTTTTTTGCCATTATTATCAGCTAACTTTCCTGAATCTTAGCCTAGGAACGTGATCAACTAAATTTCAAAAGACAACTGAAGCAACTTCTTCTAAAACAAGGTTTGTTAGAAGTATAGGTATGTTAAGTAATAAACGTGTCACATCTTCCCATCAAAATCAACAAACATGTCAAACCTACTTGATAGAATTCAATTGAATTGAACAAAAAAATAATAATAATTTAAGAAACACAGTGAAGATTGATGAAAAAAGACTAATCATTTATTATTAAAGTCAACAAACATATTAAATCATTGTGAAAAATTCTTAAAAAGAAAAGAAAGAATAATGCAGCAGTGTGTACAGTATATACACTGTGCATTCCACAATGGATTATGGAACCAATTGCAGAAATTATGAACCATTGAATAATAGATAAAGAACATAGATAAAATGTGGTGTGTACAATTCTGTTTAAGCATGAATACAATTGAAAATATGCCCCCTCCATCTTGTGAAGAGTAAATTAAAAGAATAGATACTGGTGAATCTAAGCACCATCCATGACCATAAGGGATAGTATACTCAGAAACCAGAAGAGTGATTCAGAAAGAAAGAAAAAAAGGGAAATCCACAGAAATGAATCAAGATGCCAAACAAGCTTCCCAGAAGAGCCTGTTCTTTTCCATCTCATCAAGGCCAGAATCATCAGAAACACATGACTTGTGGTGGCACTGTTCTTGCATCTCATCATCTTCACAATATGAACTCCCATAATTGACACCTCCACTTTTCTTCTTCTTCTCACCCCCATCCTCATCATCACCATTATTCAAACACTCCCAAACTTTAATAAGCTGATCATCGTTAGCAGCCTCATCAGATTCATCATCATAGCTGCAAGACAGAGCATCATCCTCATCATGGGCCATGTGATGAAGAACTTCACCCTTGCAGTAATCAGCTTCAGAGTCACCAGAGGCCTCAACAAGCATGTAGCCACCATAGACGGCAACATCAGCATCACCATTATCAGAAGAGCCCTTCAAATCCATCAACTAAATCTTGGAATGAATCCAACAATTATTATTGGACACAATCCAATAATACTAGAGAGTATAATTAATCAATCTACAAAACAAAACGTGGGGAGGGTGTGTTTGTTGTGTTGTGCTTTTGGTGACAGTGATGGGGCAATTTCTCATAGAAATGGAGCTAGTCATTAGTCACTATTAAAGAAGAAGGGATTTCATTAAGTAATTATATTCATACCCTTCTAGAAGAATTCGTATATGTATATTTGTTTATTTATTTATTGGTTTTGACGTGACTTGAATGGGAAATTAGTATATAGTCTTAATATCCTCGGTAGATGGTAAATGGTACATGTAATGATATGTTAAGATTGTATAAACATGATGGCTTTTCAAATGTTTTTTGGTTCCTTTTGTTGAAGTTGATGGATGGCTCCTCAAGTCAAGTAAGATAGGTGTTTATGACTCTTTCCAAATCTCAAATGAAGCCAAAAAAGAAAAAGAAAATTAACAGCAATTGATTTCATTTGTGAAATAAACTTTTTTATTTTCATGTTAAATGCGAATTAACTTTATTTATAAACTGTTTTGGTATTAAAATCTTATCAAATTTTATGGGAGTTTAATTGTTTATGAAAAATTAAAAATAAATAGAATTATTTTCATTCCTAGTTAAATCATTCCAGACACTATTTAAAATATATTCTAATTGAATAAAGCAATTGGTTTCTAAGTCAATTCAAATCCTACTTTATATCATTTACCAAAAAAAATCTTACTTTATATAATTTTTTGACATAAGATTTAAATTATAAACATTCTACCGTCTACACATTAAATATAAACATTCTACTGTCTATACATAAAAAGTTATTAGATAATCGATAATTTTTTACGAGGATAAAAACACCAAGACACAAATAGATGCACAACTATTAATGTGTATAATGCTTATATTAAGCTCTAATCAAGGCAAAACTCACGTATTATTTTGTTTGTGCAATTCTAATTCTGATTATGTGACAAATAATCGTCGCAATAATTATTCTTCACCAATCCTAGGTTGGAATATTATTGGCCTATGTAGTTGTCATGATCAGATGAATAGCGTGTTGGCCATAATGGGGATACGAAATCCATGTCATGGGCTGCATAGCATAGCACATAGCCTGAAAGAAAACATATGATATAAATGCAGCCACCTTAGGAAAAATCTTTTCTAACTTTTGACCTATTTTCCGTTCTTAATTAATTCCTACGTATTATATAATATAGGAGAAGAAAAAGAAAGTTTCAAAGTATTGAAAAAGAAACAAAACTACCATAAAGAAAGAGAAGGGGTAGCTAGCTAGTAGGCAGTAGCTACTATATGATAATTGAAGAACAATACACCTTGTGACTTACGGTAAATATATATATTATATAATAATAATTGAACTTAACAAGTATAAAAGACGCTTAATAACTTCACGTGACTATTGAATGGATCAACTTCTATTATTTTAAGTTCCTTAAGTATTTTATATATTTGGAAAAAATAAAATAAAAAATAAATGCGTTAAGGCTAAGGCGTTTGTTATTTAACAAGTTTGAATTAGGTTCAACTCGTTTTGGCTGAACGAAATTCTACTCTTACTCTCTTTGATGTATTCATAAAAATAAGAGTATGAAGGGCTTGAACTTTATTTTTTCGCCAAAAATACTTATAATAGTGTACACTATTTATTCTTATAGTTGAAATTTAAGTATTTAGATATAAGGGTGTGGTCCACCTAAAATTCAGTGATAACAATAAAATGTTGTATAATTGTTGTAAATATTTATGTTTTATGTGTAATTTTTCTCATAATTAATTTAATAATCACTAATGATATTGGTTGTCTTTATACTTGTTTTTTATTTCCTTCTTTTGGTTCATAATTAAAATTGAATTTAGGGATTTTAGCAGAATTCTTTATCTATCAACCTGCACCTAACAGGGCCATTTTTCTTTGCTATTTCAAAGAAAATGAATAGCCATTTCCGTTCAGGAAAAAAATGACAGTAAAACAGAAAGTTTGAAACATGGGTGTACTCATTGAATTAAGGAAAAAAAGAAAGATCCTCATAAATCAAAATAGGCCCACATGAGGTGGGTGGCCACTCGGTTCTTGAGGGAGAAAATAACAAGAAAAGGAAATTGAAACCATTAATTTTATTTTTTTTACAATATCCTTAATAGCTCCACTAGGTAACTCTAGTGGAGTCGAACATTCACATAAAGATGAAATTGATTTTTAGATATATATATATTTTTTATTTATAAGACTCAAACTCTAATCTAAACCTTATTTAAGAGAAACGAGCATGTGAACTAACATAGGATAATTGATACCATTAGTTATAAATAATCAACAAGATTGACTTTTGTGGGAGGCACTAGCAGTAGCACTAGTACTAGGCAAGAAGCACTTATCTATATGTTTAATGCGTGTGGGCAATTGTTATTGCCATCAGCAAAACAACCTTAGATGTCTCAAACAAGTTGCTGACCATCATGATTTATGCCTACTCACAATGATTACATTACTAATGCCATTTACTTATAATTAATCATTGAATTTTCCACTACTGATCATCAAGTTTAGCTTAAACATTAATTTTTATGATAAGGCTTAAAGATTTTTTTTTTTTGGGGGGTTTTTGAGGGCATCCACTAAGGTCTTATTATTTTAACTTAATTTTTCTTTTTGGTCAGGTGTGATGCATTTTAAATGGAAACACCAATGATGTTACAGGTTACTCCCTCCTAACGGAAATAACTATTCATCTACACAAAATAATACATTAATAAATTAATATATTTTATCACGATTATCACATATGCGTTAATTATTTTTAGGGTCATTAATAAAGGATAGTTATTTTTAAAAGGAAGGAATATACATTAATTATTACTCAAGCAGTATACTAAGTTACGTTTAATTTGAAACCCACTATAATAATTACTAATTAATTACAGATAATTTTCATGATGGTGCTGACAATTGGGTTGTAGGTCAACGATAGATAGTGGCTGGTTTGAGCAACAAGAAAGTAAAGTAATCCTGGATGAAAGACAATACAATGAATAAATAGGGTGGGAAAAATCAATAAATTAATAATCAATGTCTAAATGAAATTCCATGTTACAGAAAATTACAAATTGTATAAACATGAGGATGGGTCGGTCATGAATTACAATGTGAATTATACAAAATTCCATTGTTAAGCTGATGCTGCTTCTTCATCAGTAAGGCTTACTCTGCTTGTTGTCCCTCTTGAGCTGAACCTTTAATTTCTTACCTCCTAATTGGAATCCATTCATCATACTAATCGCACCTTGAGCAGCTTCTGGTGAATCATAACTAACAAACCCTGCAAATTGGAGCTCATAAGATACAACATCCACACAAAACTCATCGAATTCATCGACGATCGGGTTGCTTACCAAAACATTTGCTAACACCGGTTGCTTTATCAACAAAAACTTTAGCACTCAAAACTCTGCCAAATGATTGAAAAGCATTTGCAAGTTCTTGATCTCCATATTCTTGAGGTATGTGATAAATAAATAGGTTGGCACCAGGTGGTCCTAAGTCAGAAAATGAAACAACCACCAAAAATTATCACCAACTAATTTAATAATTATTGTAAGGAAAGAGTGATGGTAAAAATACAAATTCGCATGTTTCAAACCAAATTAAAGGTGTGCATTGATGCATACAAGCACGTATAAGATATAGAATTATAGATGACAACCTTCAGCCTGACCACCAGAACTTTTGCCGGCACCTGAAGATGTACCGGAGCTGCTATTTCCACCTGCAGGTGAAATGGAACCTGGAGAATTACTCATAGGCCTTGGGCTAATCATTCCTCCATGGTATGCCATTGGATGTTGTAGACCAGCTGGCACAGGAGGATAAGAGCCAACGTAACTTGCAGGAGGCATAGAATAACTTCTAGGGTTCATATTGGGGCCAAGATCAGGCCGCATTGCATTTGCTTGATTCATGTGTGGCATCATGTTATGGTAACCATGTTGATTCTGCATTGGTGGCATTCGGTATGGCATGAGCCCATAACCTCCGGGAGCCTATCAGGGGAATGTGATTATCATCATACAAAAAAAATATCAAAATGTCAGGCTAAGACACCAAAAAACATAAATAAATGAATGTAACTGTTTCTGATTCAGAGAAACTGCATAAAATAGCTATTCAACATTGCCATAGTGTATTACAACAGGACTGACCTGATAGCCATATCCATTATATGGAGGAACATAACCCATCGGCATGGCTCCAAATAATGACGGGTGCTGAGAATCAGCATGCGACACATTGGAAGCTTGGGATTGTGCTCTCTGAGCTCTTCGAGCTTGTCTTTCCTTTTCAGTATCAGCCCATTTGACAACCAAAGGAACACTTGAACCCTATAGAAGACAAAAACAAATATCAGATGGAAGATGTTTGAATTGACATCTCAAATAAGCAATATCACTGACAGTTTTCATCATGAGTTGACAACATATCAACCAAACAAAAGCCAAGGACATAGAGGTATGCAAACACACTACATAAAATGGTGTCAAGATTTAGTTTAGTATTATAGATCACTCATCTCAACTTGAAGATTAGCTGCCAGGAAGAAATGTAAACTTTCAGCAAATCCTAATACAATTGGTTGAGAATGCATGAGATGCCAGTGTAACACCACTACAGCACCATTTTGCAATCTGCTTTCATTTGTACTTATACTATACCGACTGAAACTGTGCATAAGTGTTTGTGCAAGAGTAACAATCCCAAGCTTGAGCTTTATTCAACTTGGACTCATTTATAACAAACAGAAGATAAGCCTTACATGCAGAGACTGAGTTTGCATTTGCAAGCTTGGTCTAGTTTGACCATGTCATATAAATATTGAGTCAAGCCTAAGCCTGGAATATTATCTTTTGCAATCCAATGTACTATGCAGGGAACAAAGCCAATATTAGATTTCTAAATCAAAGACATGGATAACAGAGCTAAAACAATAAATTTGTGTGCATCTACAGTGAAATCTAACACACATGGTTAAATGTTCATGTCTCTCACCACCAAGATTTTGTGGCTGAATGCCGCTTGAAGGTCCAAACTGCAAACACCATTTACAACTAAAATTGTAATTGAGTTTAAAAGCATGCATTTTTCATTCTACCACGCAGAAGTAACCAAAAACATTTATCCAAATTAAAGCAGTCCATTTGTGCTTGAATGATTAATCATGGCATCTATGTCAGTCATGGTTTCAATTATAAGGCCATGTCATTGCAAGTTGTATACACTGCACCAGAAAAATTATACATAGCACAATTAAATTGCCAGCTATTATCAATCAGCTAACAATATCTAATTATATCCTTCCCTCCATCAACATAATACGATAACAGAAAGATTTTCGGACAGAGAATACGTGCATAAAATTACACAACCGACTCGACTACTACCAAATTTAACCAACCTCCATTTTATGCTTTCCATTGATTGCCTCCAAAGCAGCAAGGGCTTGTTCTTTAGTTTCATACTTCAAAAATGCACAACCTAGTACAAAATAGAAGAACTTCAAATTAAGCTTTGTGGTTAACTAACATGAGAGCCCAAAAATAATAAAGGATTTAATAAGCTATAAAATCAGCACCTTTACTTGTTTGCTGAGAACCTCTTAAAATTTGTAAATCTTTAATAGTTCCGAACTGGGAGAAAAGAGCAGAGACTTCAACTTCAGAAACATTCTTTGGAAGCATGCCAATGAAGAGTTTGTGTTCTGGATTCAAGGACAACAAAAAATTACTTATCAAACTCAAGACACAAGTCATCAATATTACAAATGAATCACATTCCCAGCATATGAATGAAACTTAGAATTGAATTCCTGAACCTGATATCAAATAAAAAACGAAAATACATCACACCTAATCTTTCCAACTCGCCATCTGCATACTTCACTTGCAATGGACTAGAAGCCTGGAACGGGAACAAAAGATACACAATGATCACCAATCAGAATGACAAAATAAAATCAAATCATATGGTTATTAAAGCAATAATAATCATATTCATATCACCATCACTTCAGTCTTGCTGCTTCATGAAAAGATCCGGATGATTAAGAAATCAAAATTTTCAGTAGTATTCCATTTTTATGCATATTTAGATCACAACTATCTGGAACATTAATCAAAGACAAAGACAATAATATCATGAAGGCAGAAGACCTCCTGAAAGTGGAGCATGAGCAAGAGAGACATTTTCAGCTAAATTAATTCCTAGGTTAGAAAATCCCAAAAATGTGCATAGCAAAATATCTTCACAAAGGAAAGTCCATCATCAAAATTATAAATTCCATCAATTCATTAACAAAAAAAAATTGACTTCCACCAGCAAAATCCTGAACAGCCTATTTTTCTTGGCTCAGTTTTGTGTAATAAATTAAAGAGCCTTTCCATTCAACCTCATTAGTGGATTCATTGTTTATCTTCAGGCATAAATTAGTCTATTTCCATTCCCATGATAGGAGCTTCAATCATAAGTGAATTGCTACAAGTAGCTATTGAAGAGGCTAACGACCCTACCTGTAACCTCCAAGCCGATGTGCCATACAAATAAACTATTTCAAATACGACCAACAAAGCTATATAAGATGTCTCCATTGAATAATCATGTCAAAATTATTAGAAATAATATAGAAAATTAACTAAAATTTATCACTATATTATACCAAGGATAACTCATCCCACTCTTGGGATTCCATAACAAGCTGGGCTAGTAACAGAATCTTAAGTATGACCATTCTTATAAAATAACGTTCACAAATAACACTTCTAATTTACAAAGAATCTCAAGTACAGTGACCACAAGGCTGGGCCAATGTTTTGTAAAATAAAACCCCACACCCCAAAATTGCTGCCATTATTATTATTCTCAAATCTCAATTGGTGACCAGCTCGAATAAGAATAACTTAAGGAAAACCATCATACATTATTTTCAATTGTAAATATATGGTGGAGAAATATCATGAATATGTTTGGTCTCATCCATTTCAATCAAAATCACAAATTTGGGGCAATGTCTTCCAATGACGAACAATCAATAGTTAAGACTTAAGATGAGTACCCAACAAAACACAAACACACACACACACAATGTGGAACACTAAAAGTGAGTGCTTTAAGCAGTGAGAGTGAGTTGAGTCGGTTACTCCAAATATAGTAACTACCAAATCATAAATTCCTAAAATTAGACACATGTTCTTGCCCAATTAAGAAACTCGTCACTACTAGATAGTCGTCAGCATCAGCAACTATATATAGTGACATTCCCCAATCATATATCATTCCCATCAAAACGGATCACTTTCAGCACTATCACAAAAAACAACAACTAACAAAAAAAAAATAGAAAGAAAAGAGGGAAAAAAAAAACAGTTTTGAAATGTAGAGAGTGAAGGATGAAAATTGCACCAACCCCTGGCAATGTTTTCTTATTATGACAGGCATTGACGGCCTTATCAGCTTCTTCCCTCGACGGACAAATCACGAAGCAACAACCTGCGACCGAAAAAAAACAGAGAGAGAGAGAGAAAGCCGCGAAATTAGGGTTGGAAGTTACCACAACGGCTCCGAAACAGAACGAATCTGAGGAATCTTGGAAACGAAGATAGAAACCAAAAAGGAAGAGAGAGATGGAATTGAGGAGGAATAAGGCGAGAATGCGAGATTCGGAATCGGAGGAGGAGGAAGAAATGGAGACACACTAACCTCGAGAGGCGCGCGTGGCCTTGTCCTTGATGATGTTGACCTCGTCGACCAAAGCGAACTCCTTGAACATTGTGAGGAGCTCCGATTCCGTCATGTGCTTCGGAACCTGTCCAACGAACAGCTTCACACTTTCCTCGCTAGATTTGCTGTCTTCCTTCGTTTCCGCCATTAATGCCTCTGATTAAGCTCTCTCTCTCCTCTCTCTCTCTCTCTCTCTGAAATCCCGGTGTCTGTGTTTGGAGCTTCACTGCAATTGTCTCTCTCTCTCTTGCTCTCTTCTTCTTCTTCTTCTTCTGCTTCTCTTTCTCTTTCGGTTTGTGAGATTTGGATTTGGTATTTCAGAGTCGTCGCTGTGGGGGAAATTAGGGGCTTTTTTCTTCTTCTTTGTGTTCTGGATGGCAAAAACTTGGATCTTCAATTCAATGTGTAAAATATTTTAGTTAAATTTTAATTATTAAAAGGTATAAGAGAGGACATGTTTTTGGGGTTTTATTACGGAAGTGCCACTGGGGTGTACAGCTGGTAGTGGCACCCTTGCGTGTGCTGGCTGGCTTTGTATGTATGGATATTGCATTTGCATTGCACTTTCTTCATTTCTTCCTTCCATCTCCTAACAAACTAGTACTCATTAGCCACTTTGGCAGTTATGTTTTTTCTTTTTTTAATTAATCACCTTAATTAAAATAGTAGTAACTTTTATCCTTCTTGGTAAAACTTTTATCATCTTTCCATTAAAATTAAAAGACAATGTTAAAAGGCAATGTATTTGGTTAAATAATTAGTTTTCTTTGTGTTAAAATGGGAAAATACTCTCTCTATTTTTTTATTTATCCAATTAACAATTCTAAATAATATTTAATATATTTTTCATATTTTACTCTTATTTAATTCATCCTCTTCTACCAAATAAATTATACTACTTAAAACAATATATTCACTTTAATAAAGGATAATATAGTAAAATATAATTTTTTATTAATTTTTAGAAGAATAAAAAACTGGAAGCTAATAAATGTGTAGGTTTTGCAATTTTGAAAATTTTATAGTATTAGAGCAAGTTGTTGGACTTCTATAATTGAAAACAAGTGAATAATATTAATTAATGTAAAATAAGGAAAGATAGCAATTAGTTATAATCATAAAACTCAACTTGTAATTTTTTATGCTAACTTATCATTTTATCATAAACCAGTTCCTAGTATTTGACCAGTGTGCCATTCACATACTATTATTTGACTGTTCTTTCAATCAGATCACCCTTTTCTAGTTTTCTTATTTCATTTTTAATTTCAAATTTAACTGCTATTAATTTAGTGTACTTTAGCTCCGTAAATATATGTATCAATATTGTAATCAAGTTGTGACGGTTGAGAATGACTTAGGCACATTAGCAATTACCATAGCTACTCAGCCGCGCTATTTCTTTTTTTTTTTTTAAATACAAATACAAACTAAGCTAAGATCTTGGATTTGGTCACTTTGGTTGCATTTTGATGGTTTTATTTTACTATAGAAATATTCCCTTGAAATTCAAGGAGGCAACGTTTGGGAATTTAGCATGATTTTGACATGTGATTATAATAAGTAGTTTTGAAATTTTGAATGTTGTTTATAGACAAATTTGGCATGCATATTTTATTTTATAGCTCTCTTTAATCTTTATTACAATTTGGAAAGGGAAAATGGCGTCAATTCTACCGAGTGCCTTGAAAAAAATAAAAAAGACAGCGAATTGAGAGAAAGTCCCATCATTGGGTCGCTGATCATAGTTTCTTCTTATGGGAGTATCTTGTTTACAGCCCCATAACCCACATTATTGCCATTAATTAGTGCTTGAATTCAACTCTATCAATCTTCAGTTTTTAATATCAGAAAAAATATATGTATATATATTGTACCATAGTAGCACTCGAAAACACATGGCCTAGCGTGTATTTTACAACCTTTTTTCATTATAAAGAGAAACATTAAGGTAGTAGTACAACGCACTTAAATGATAGCAAAGTGAAGAAGAAATTAAAAACAAATCTACATAGATAGCATGATGATTGATAGATATCAATGAGCCACAATAAATTACAAATGTATACATAAATAAATAAAGTAGAGTTTGTTTACTGACACAAAATATAAAATAGAAAATAATATGTTTTTTTAGTATAAATATATATAAGATACTTCCTCCCTCCATTCACTTTTATTTGTATTTCTAGAAAATTTATTTGTTCACTATTATTTGTCATTTTAGATTTTCAATTAAACATTTACAATCTTTTTCTAGTTTTATCCATACATATACTCTCTTTTTATCTCTTACAATTATTATTGCACAAAAAACTATAAGGATAATTTTGTCATTGTATATTTACTTCTATAGAAATTTTTGTGTTTTCATCACCTTCTTAATAAGCGTGCAATACTCTAAAACGTCAATTAAAAATGGACGGAGGGAGTAGATTATATTTGTACAAATTTTTTCTTTATTTTGTGTTTTTAGAGTAAAAACACAAAATACATGTGCTGATACAAGAATTTTAATGAAAATTTCGTTCTAAGCTTACCTCAATTATTAATCCATAATTCAATTATTTGTCCTTCCTATTTTTTACCAAAGTTCCAAAATAAAATTTTATTTAAATATATGTTCAAATCAATTATGTACATACTAAAACAAACACATAGTAAAATACATCAAATTCATTGCATTATACTATATCTATATTTTTATAGTGTATTATATCTCTGAAAGAAATATACTTAATTATGAATATTAAGTAACGGTTTTATAGATTAAAGAGAAAAGGGGTAGAGAAGTAAATAAGGAGAAAAGGGTAGTATGGTAGTAAGCGAGAAAAACGAGGTACAAAGATAAGTACGCCAGACTGTCCCGCCAAGACAGCGCAAATGGTTGATGGATGTTGCAATCTCTTCTTCTTCTTCCTCTTCCTCTCTCTCTCTCTCTCTCTCTCTCTCTCTCTCTCTACTAAGTGCCAAATCAAGACAAGGAAACGCCATTCAAATCTTATTTTACCCAAATTCTTACTGTGTCCGTAACTACGCCACCAATCTAGCTCACCCTTTTCTTATTTTTATTTATTTATTCCTATTTCTTTTCACAAATTATATGGGGCATGTTATTGTTGGATTCCTTTTTGCGATTTCAATTCAAATTAGGATTCAACCTATTTGTAATTTTCTAACGAACGGCGCAAAAATTTATGCACTGCCATAAATAATCCTTCTTCCATGTACACTATAAAATTAGTCGTCATGTATAATAATTTAATATTTTGAAACTGGTAACTCAATTTTTAATTTAAAAATTTTATTACTAATTTTAAAATATTTGATTATTATATATAATAGCTTATTGTGACTGATTTTATAGTGTATAAACAACGTTTCTATAGCAGTATAATATTTTTTTTCCCTGTTTTATCTTTTAGGTTGTTAGAATCTGCACTGCACGTGTCGTGTAAATAGTTTCAACAGTGAATTTTTCTGAATATGTGACACATTTGCACTAATAATAATATTGCTATAAATGGGGATAGTAAATTGCCCGAATATGGTCCTCAGAAACAACCAAGCTAAAAAAAAAAGGGAAAATCAGACAAAGGTGAGAGAAAGTGAAACAGAATAAAGATTTTTACGAGCATACTTGTTAATAATTCAACTAAATTAAAAAAATATTAACAATTTAGCAAAAAGTTATGTTTAAATAATGAATAATGTTTCTTGTACACTAAAATGCTGCCACTATCAGTCACCATAATAAATGCATATGATTTATCATTAATATTTTTATGGACCCCACCTTAAAATATTGTTGGTGACTGAAAGTGATTGAAAAATTGTGTACATGTAGCATTGTTGTTAAACAATAATAGTATTCAATTAAAATTAGAGATGTCAATGTATATATGTGTCACGATTCATGAGTTGAAGGAATAAATAACATTCTCTGTCCGTTGATTGTTTTTCAATTAGGCTATCACTTGATATGATAATCAAAGACTAAGTGGAAAACTCAAATCATTCGCACTAAACTAAAGATATAGTTGATAGGCCCATTTTCATCACTTTATCTAATTTCACTTTCAAGTCAATATAAAAGATTGTCAAATTGTTATGTAAAGGACGTTTACCTTTTTGGTGCAGAGGAAATAGAATAGAATAGAAGCATGAGCATTGGATTATTGGATATTATTTATCGGCTCTCATCGTGATGGCCACAAGAAAGAAAGAAAGGAACAAAAGGGGGCTAATTCGCTTTCAAAAGTTTGAAGCAAAAGAGCGTACTGATTATTCAATAAATTTTCATCCGTTGCAATTGCATATTCAAATAAATATACTATTGTGAATTGCTCGCAATGGACCAGCTCAAATCAAGATCCAGTAGGGCCCTTTAATTTTTATCATAATAGAATATATTATAATATTTATTTGATATTGGTGCGTGATTAATCTAAAAATATGATGGAGATGTAAAACGACAGTGAGGGTTGTCATCGTCATAGATAGAAGAAAGAAAGAAAGATGAGTGAGAGTTTTAGAGTTGGGCCACTTCCTAAACAAGAAAGAACACTCTGTAAACATTTTCAGCGTCAGATGATCTCGTGCGACTCTCTTTTTGGGCTCTTGCTGTTCCCGATTACCATCATTTCATAATACATTCACTCTTTTCTTTTTCCCGTTGAAGTGCGAGCCACTAGGTTGGTCCATGAGAGTAGCTCATATATAGGCATACCTAGTAAGTGGAATGGAACAATAAACTAAGTTTATATTAGTAATCATGATTTTTCAGTTAGCTCATTTGTCCGCTTAAGTAAATATTGAGGGTTCGATCCCCGCCTTGTGTATGCAACAACCCGTTGACAAGTGATTAAACCCTTAAATAGAGCTTCACTCTGCGACAGATTAGTCATTGACCTATCGGGCTGGGGATACCGTTAACTCATTTAAAAAAACCAAATTTATTAGTACTTACTATTTTGTATCCATATTAATTACTATAATGCAATTAATTATTTATTTATTTATTTATTTTGGAGGTTGTATGATTGAAAATGAAATGAGACAAGTCATGACACAAAAATGATATTTTAGTATTTCATGGTCAAATTTGGTTGCCACAAGCCTACATACATTAGAAGTAAACTAGGAACTTCTAAATCATGAATAGCAAACTTATCCTCAATATTCTTCAGAAAGACCAAAGTGAGTTTTAGTCTCCTAATAAATGTAAAAAAAACAATTAATAAATTAGTAGTATAAATACTTCACACAGCTTAGTGTGTATAAAAATGAAGAAAGTTCCGCAGCTTTGAGGAGGCATCACCAGTACATCACATGTACTTTTTCCGCCAATGACAGCGTAGAAGGCACCAAGCAACTTCTTCTATGTATGTCGTGAATCGCTCAGTTGCTAGGGCTTTTATCAATGTAGACAGATTTTGTTAGAAACTTTGAATCTTTATACTATTGCCTTGGTAAATTTATACTACATCCAAATCGTTCCCTTCCCCTGAACCTATCATTTGCCATCATTTTGATTTTCTAACAACATGCCAAAAAATAAGAGAGAGAGGAAGTGCTATAACGGGAACATTAGATAACACAAAGTTCATAATTGGTTTTGTGAGTTCTAATCCAGATTAAGGTCTCGAATGCCTTCTGTAAACCTTCCCAAATCGATTAAACGTACTTGGGTTATTTCCTGTAGCTTCATTCGCGAAGAGTTTATGTCTGTCAAAGTTCAAACTAACGTCAGAAGTTGTTGAGATGAAGCATCACTGAATATAGGGAAGAATCAAGTTAGAAACTGAAGGGAAAATGGCCTACAAATTTTATGATACCTCTCAAGTTCCAATTTCTGGATAACAATTCCATTCAGAAGAAGCTCTGAACTGTAAACTGAAGTTCCTGCAAATTGAAGTAATTACATAAGGCACATGAATATATGATAAACAACAACGATATTGGTACATCATAATCTTTATTTTCCACCTTTAGATTTAGAAATATGTTTGATGCACGTACAATTTCATATTTACAAAATAGATTATGATAAATCATTACTGCCTCATTTATCGAGAAGATGGATGGATGGAACCGATACCTCTCTTAAGGAAATGGTGGCAAACCGCATAGTCCTCTTCACAAGAAAGAATCAACAGATCATCTAAGATCTTGTCATTCTTGTCTGCACAAATCTGACTCTCATCAACCACCTGAAGAGTGAGGAGAGTATACAAATAACTACTTTATCAAAATTCAAGAGTGAGTAGTATTAGCCTATTAGGGGCACTAAACTCATTAAATGGTCCAGAAAGAACAAACATTGTAACTACACGTCAGATGCAGAATGTTTTACATAGGTGATCAATATGCATACCTCGCCATGAACAGCTGCGACCAAGCTCGCGACCAATTTCTTATCAGGTTTAATGTGTGGCGTGATGTAAACTCTTTTACCCTGTAGAGACATGTATGTAGCTAGATTAAACGGAAAAAATATAATGAGTACATAAGAATCTGAGTACTACTACAGGGCATGTACAATAACCTTCAGGAGTGGCTTCTGTCTTGCTCGAGCTAGAGAACCAGGCATGCTAAACCCTATCTCCTTTTCCTTTTTCACATCTCTTAGAATGTAGTTTTTCTCATCTATTAAACACTTGGCTTGCCTGCAGGTCTCAAGCCATGAGTGTGTCACCACTAGTTTACCAACAGCCATCGTTTCCAACATATTCTTTGTACGTGTAAATTTGTCTGCTATGAAATGTGTGGCCTCCGTCGAGCTTGACGCAATAGATATGTTGAGCCTTGCCAAGATCTGCAGGGAGGAAATGCCAAAATCACTTGTTGGAGATGGTATAGTTAGGATCTCCAATGACAAACACAAATCAACTGTTTACCTTTTTTTGCTGCTTGACGACACTATCATCCAAATGCTGGCTAAACAGAACTCGAACAGATGTCACGTCTCTTCGTTGCCTTTTCGTTGGCTCAGAAACTCCAAGTCTGATATCCTCCTTCAAAAGGGAAGACTTTGGCATGTTTTTGTCACATGGCTTTTTGTGATGCTTATTGTATATATGATTAGCATTTGAAATTTTTATGCCTCTACCTGGGGCGACTGTAGCTGGGATTTCTGATGATACTTCAACATGTGACAGCAATAAGGGATGCTTATCAGGCAGGTTCCCGAGTTTCATGACTTCATCACCTGAACCTGGTTGAATAGAGTTCTGCTGTAACAAGCGTTGGCCATTGTCAACTGACGAAGCTTTGCAAAGTGGAGAGGTGTGAGGAAAACATGATTTATGCTCATCATCTTGGCCTTTTAGACTTAAAGTGGAGTATACATTGCCCTCCTTTCCATCAATGCACATAATGCTAGGTGCATCAAGACTGTTTTGCACATTAGCTTTCTTTCTTTTCCCCCTTGGCCTTTTTGGATAATGCCAAGAATCATTTAGTAAAAAAGTTTGGCTCGCTGATAGCTTTGGACTAATTTGAACCTGATGATTAAGCCTGTTCTTGCTAGCCTTCTTGCACAAATTGACAGGCAAATTGGAACGTTTTCTCCTAATACCCAACTTCAGTGGATCAACCACTAAATCAGCTCCCTTCTTCTTATGAATAATAGTGCCTTTCGCCATCTTTACATTATCGTTCCTATCTGTATGATTGTTTGGCTGATCTTTGATCCTTGACATTCTGCTCTTATTCAAATTTTCGGGTTCTTTGGCAACTGGTTGAAAACTAGTATACTCTCCTGTTGAGCAAACCTCTTCAAGCGAGACATGTTCACTTTGTATTGGTGAACTCATATTGTTTTCTACCTGTCCCTCAACAGTTGGCTTGCTTCTCATCATTTTCTGCATTTTGCTGGAGACAGGATTTGGCTCCTGATTCTCAGTGTGCTTGGGAGAGGAACTAGCAGTTACTTTACTTAAACTACAGGAATAGAAGCTTCTCTTCTTTGATTTTGTTATAGACTGTAAACCAGAATTCCGTCTATGTGGGGAATTGTTCAAATGAGCTTCATTGTTTATCAAATCACTCAGCGAGCCATCAATTGCATTCTCAGGTTGGTGAGCATCATCAAATTGGCAGCCAGAAGGGGGAACAAATGCTAAGGCCTCCATTGCTTCAGCAGCCATTTGAGTATCTAAACCAACATCAAACATCTCTTCTGTATGCATCACACTGGAATAAGCATTAACATTTGACTGAACATTCAACTCATTGAAAGAGTTATTATTTTCTTTTACAATTCCTGGGCTTTGGACTAAGTTCTCATCACGTCTGTCACCTGTAGTGCATATTCCTTGGTTCTGAAGATGGCTACCTTCTACATGTCTTTTCCTCACATATTTCTGCCCAAAGCTTCCAATATTTGCCGACTTGTCAGTCTTTTTACCAAAGATACCAGCTCCTTTGTCATTTTGATCACTGTCAACCCATTTGAAGGGCTCTTTTTCTGCAATTTGGGTTGGATATTTAATTTTTCTAGCTAAACTTAGTAGTGATCCTCTTGCACTCAGGACATGTGATGATTTCTCTCTTCTAGCACCCTTTGTATGATTAATTCCTTGAAACAAGTCCATATCATTATATGACAAGTACTGCTCCACAAAGCTAAGAGCAGCTTGGGTTGGATCCCTAGGGTCTGGTGGGTTAATAGAATTTAACCTTGCAGGTAGACATAGATTATTGTTGCCATTTAATCCCTTAGCATCAATTGAAACTCCTTTGTCCCCTGCTAGCACAAATTTAAGATGTTCTATACAAATTAATCATTCATAAAAAGCTCTAGATACAATATACTTTCATCAAGAATAACTTTTTGACATACAATACAAAGAGTTATCAAAAAGACAGAAACACAATACATGTTCTTATGATGTACATAACAAACACATACCAGCAGCTTTCCTAAAAGTAGTAGCATTTATGTCTGCTTGCTCACAAGGTGACTTCACCCTGCTCTTTCGGAAGAGCTTCAAAGGGATTTTTACAGTTGGACTAGTCCCATCATCAAGTACTCCTTTCACAGCAGCAGTTACTGCCTCAGCATTGTCCATTTCATCATCCTCACTATCAAGCACTACTTCATGTCCATACTCACGGATTGTTGAACCACTTTCCATGTTCTCTTCAGGGACCGAATCCTCCACAAGCTCAGTGTTCAGATTGAGATTTTCCACTTGGGGTTCGGTGAAGGGATTATTGAGCACTAAAGTGTCATTGAATAGCTCAGTTTCTTGAAACTGACCATCTTCATCAGAATCTTTGGCATTATCCCCTAATTGTACACAACAACATTAATTAACATGCTAGGCAGTTCCATTATGACTCATGAGTGATAATCAATATAGTCCTTTCCCCCCATATTGTGAACC
The DNA here is from genome assembly GCA_013621005.1 of Aeschynomene evenia. NCBI lineage: Eukaryota > Viridiplantae > Streptophyta > Magnoliopsida > Fabales > Fabaceae > Aeschynomene > Aeschynomene evenia. The sequence continues at coordinate 3,794,180 of CM024268.1, forward strand.
CCAATAACACTATACTCTGTTCTGTTCTAGTTTTTTATTAGTCAGGTTTAACCCATACAGTGCTTGACTGCTTGCACAGTTTGAAAAACCACTAACAGAGAAAATGCAGTTTCAGAACAATTTCAAAGTGCACAGGAAACTGAATACGATCAAAGAATAATATACGCTATTTCTCAGTAAGCATGCATCAATATGATCCAATGGAAATGATTAAAAAAATAAAAGTGAACAGTAAACTTTCAAAATAATAATAATAACGAAGAAGTAATGAATGATCGGAAAATACCAGGTGGCGATGAAGGATGAAAATGAGACGGAGAACAAAAGGCGTAACAAGCATCTTCCATTGGATTGTGAACTCTGTTTTTTTTTTTTTGGGTTAAATGATTAACGGGTACATCAAGGGCTAAAAGTAAGCATAAATACATGAGAAATTTAGTAAACGTAAAATCGAACTAAATAGAAACCCTAACACAATGATCAGAGAAGAGAACAAAATGGTGAATATCGAAAATCACGGCAAAGGATTTACGAAAGGACGCTTCAATTTGGAGCGGAAACGAAAAAGTGAAGCAGTGAACACTGATAAACCACAAGTTTTCAGTTCAATCTTTTGGAGGGAATTAAATAACTGAAATTAAATTGATTAAAAAGGGTTTGCTAAACTTTTCAACAATTGGGCATTTGGTCTAGTGGTATGATTCTCGCTTAGGGTGCGAGAGGTCCCGAGTTCAATTCTCGGAATGCCCCTAATCTGATTCTTCAAATCCTTTTTTCTTTCTTTTCTTATTGGACTTGTTTATTGGTCTCTATCTACCAAACAAGTTGAAAAACTTGGACTGGCTCATTCTAGATGAAACCCTAATCAACAATATAATATATTTATATGAATACCAAAGTTTTGCTTTTATTATTACACTGGGCTTCAGATTATGCCACAACTACATGCATGTGCTGAAGAAGACACCTTTGATCAACCTAAAATCTAGGCAAAGATGTAAGAATTATGTCTTGACTATGAATTATATATGCACATTTTTTTTTCATAATAATATATAATGGATTAACTGTTATATATAATGTCATTGGAATTGAAAATCTATTGAAATTAGAGTGTCTTCTTTGGAGAAATTCTTATTAGATTCAATCATTGATTGACATAGAAGATCACCATTGAGTTCTTTGGATTCGAACCGAAATCAATTAACTAGCTGAAGCAATTGCCTAGTTGTTCATTATTTTTTCTTGTGAAAAAGACTGTTGAATTTTTAATCTCATTTTTGTCAAAAATTTCTCACATTATATACATATATATAAAACAAATACTGACATAGCTATAGTGCGTGTAAAAGGTAGAAGAGAAATTAAAGGAGAAATTTCGTTGGTGCAGCATCTGAAAATAATTGTACCAACTTTTGTATAAACATAATGTAATTGACACTTCAAACTTCAACACTCTGATATAATTAACATTTTAAATTTTAGTTGTATATTTTAATGTTGAGTGTTTTGTCTTATATCAGTTCATATGTTTAGATATTTATATCAATGAGACATTCAGATTCATGTGACAGATTCTTGGGAACTGATTCCACTATGCATCGAGTTCTCAGAGTCACAATCACAAATGCAATGCTTTCTCAAATCTCAATGCATACTGAGAAATGTTCACTAGCATAATTATTCTTTGAACATCAATCATGGAGTATGCATGATATTGACCATATTACCCTTGTAGAATTTTATATGATAGATAGCAAGTTCCGCAAATTACAACATATATATCTCTCTCTCTTGTTCAGTCTAACAGGATAGGGAAAGGTCAAACTTCAGTAGTATCTTCCTCTGAGTGAGTCTGCATCTGAGCTATTTTTTTAGCAGAAAATCATGTTAAGAGCTGCTTTGAGGTTGGTTTCACAGTTTCACTTCTCTGCCATGACTTGTCTTTGTTATCAAATTGGATATTTTTATGTATCTGTCTAGTTTGATGATTTGAGTATAGGCTGCTATGCTCTGCTTTGACTTTACACTTCATCTACTATTGAATTCCTTACTGTAACTTGAAGTATGTTAGATTAAGAAAATGGCTATTAATCTTATGACCCTTGATCCTACTTATGTGTTTTCCTTTCAGTTCTTTGATTGTTTCTGAGTTATGAGTAATACTTGAGCTTACTATGGTTCTGGTGATTGTTAAAAACAGTGAAAAGGTCTCCTATTCAAGGGCTTTGTTTGCTCAGAGCTTCCATAGGTTGTTGTCTACTCAGACTAGAAGGTTGGCAAAGTTATCCAAAGTAATCTCTTGTCTTTTGGTTTTGATTTCTTTCATCTATTCATCCATTGGATGGAAAACCATTTTTATATGGATACCATTATGGCTGATTGAGGGAAATTTTTGGAAAAGAAGCATAGGGAAAAAAAATGAGTATTCATAATGTATCCAGGAACCAAACCACTATGCATGCTTGATATTTTTTCCAAATTTTAAGTCCTTTCCATCCAGTCCTTCAATTTTCACTGTTAATAACAACACACTTAACAATTTAAAGTTGAACATCTTTTGTATAATGGTGGGAATTTCATCTGAAGGCTTTTTTTTCTTAATTGCATTTGAGTTGGTATACATTATATACTTCCTTTCATTGTATGAAGTGGATTTGCTGCTTCACTCTATTTGATATGTCCTTAGATGCATTTCTGTGTAATGTGCAAGGATAGCACCATAGAGATGGACAACAATTAGTCACATACTGACAAAGACTTCACAACCTTTTTATTAGTTCTGATTCCACCAATAATTGGATGCATTATTGAGTCATGCTCCTCAAACAGCAAATATCATTAATAGCATCTTTACTTTTTTTTTCCCTTCAATTCACATGTGATTGTGGTGGTCCAGGCTTCTAGAAGACAAGGTAGCACTGATAACTGGGGCAGCTAGTGGAATAGGAAAAGCTACAGCAACAAAATTCATCAACAATGGGGCCAAGGTCATCATTGCTGACATCCAACAACAACTTGGCCAAGAAACTGCTAAAGAGCTAGGGCCTAATGCAACTTTCATAACATGCGATGTTACCAAAGAATCAGACATATCAGATGCTGTTGATTTTGCAATCTCTGAACACAAAGACCTTGATATCATGTACAACAATGCAGGGATAGCATGCAGAACTCCTCCAAGCATTGCTGACCTTGACTTGGCACAATTTGACAAAGTCATGAACATAAATGTTCGCGGGGTTGTGGCCGGAATCAAGCACGCGGCACGCGTGATGATCCCGCGAGGAACTGGTTCAATTCTTTGCACAGCAAGTGTCACTGGTGTGATGGGAGGATTGTCACAGCACACTTATTCAATATCCAAGTGTGCTGTCATAGGCATTGTTAAATCTATGGCTTCAGAGCTGTGCAAGCATGGAATCAGAGTCAATTGCATTTCACCTTTTGCTATCCCTACTCCTTTTGTTATGCAAGAAATGAGTCAGATATATCCACATGTTGATGCTCAGAGACATGTGGAGATTGTTCATAATTCTGGTGTCCTCAAGGGAACAAACTGTGACACAAATGATATTGCTAATGCTGCACTTTTTCTTGTATCTGATCATGCTAAGTATGTTAATGGGCACAATTTGGTTGTGGATGGAGGTTTCACATCGTTCAAGAGTTTGGAGTTTCCTGCACCAGATCAAGTGCAGTAGAAGTTTGTGCAATGTATACTTTATTATAAAAAGGTAAAGACAATGATGAAAAGCAAATTCCAAATTAAAATAATAAATTATTTTTTCAGAAAGAGCAAGTCAACTTCACTTTATCAGTACTATATAAGATAAATATATTATATATTTAATCTTGCCTTTTGAGTTCAGTTTGTAGTCATAATGAGACAGTTTCAACTTTCAACTGTCAAGGTCTCACAGCAAAGAGTAAGAGTCCTTCAGTCTCACAGCAGTTGGCAGATAAAAGAAACATCTTAAAAAAATATGTATATAAAAAAGGCGCTGATAGAACAATCATATAGTCTTATTTACAGAACAAGATCATATATCATTATTGTCATAAAGTTCTTTAAAAAGGAATTTGAAATATTTCATCATATTGAACGTGATACATAAAACTAAGTGACTTTCTTCAGTAATTATGTGACTTTAAAACAATTTTTTAATCTTACAAGATTGATGGGTTATGGATAAAAAGGCCACAACTATTGGGTGGCATCACAGCCTTGTTATTACTGAAGAATTTATAGTGTGTGAAGCAATCAAAATTATCAACATGTAATTGGATGATTATAGCTATATCTCCATAGGATTCTGAATATTTATTTATGATACATATCAATATCATTACCACTAGTTGCTGTTGAAAACGACAACTCAACCTGCTTTTTGCAGAAAAGGCAAGTTCCCTTCCATCAACTTTTGCTCTAACTAACACAATACTTTCCCTGCAATTGGACAAGTATGTAATTCTTCCCCATGCCACTTGTTCTCCCTGTTCAGCCCACAAAAATGTCAAAATTTCCGATGATAACACTGATTTCAGGATACTCTCTTCTGTTTCTAGTTTGAACAATTTCATAGAACAGGTGGTTAGGATTTAATTAAGAACCACATGTGAGTTGAATTGAACCAGAAAAAGATTCCCCACTCTCAGAATAGACATTTTTGACAATGTCTTATAGACCAGAGTCATTTCAGCCCCTTCATTGCCTTCTCTTTGATACAATAATTAGATCCTTATGTTATGTTTACTTTAGTGTACAGAAAGATGCTTATAATCTACTCAACATTGAAAACATGGCAAAAAAGCTTTGATCATACAAGTCTCATCATAATTAGCAATGTAACCAATTAGCTTTTTATCAGTAGTTTAGGCATCTTTATGATAACATTTACAGCTGCCTCCCATAGATTACTTGGCAAAGGGAACAACACTTTAGAAGATGCTTAGACAAAACAAATACAGCTTAGATCATTCAGGAATCTCTCTGATGATTCTACGTGATTTTGGCTTTATACTGCATACACTCAATTCACTTATGAAAAACATGTACAAGAACTTTGGTTCCACAGCTAGCAAAATTTCATTGCATAAAATTTTGGTTCCTTTATATTTTGATGGTGGAAGTTGGAACCAGGTTGTAATTAAAAGATGATTGAAATAGTAGTATTGATTGAGGAAAAGTAATTTCCCCCCAAACCTATCATGCACTATAGTAGTCTAATATCACAAGATCAGATGCTGAAACTAACAACAGAAGTGTTACACTATTTCATGGTGAATACAGTTTTACCGTGAGGAGCAAAATTAAATACCCCAATTCAAGTTGAATCAGAAAGCTGTTCTATCCGTTGGGCAATCAAGTTAATAGCAGCATTAGCTGATGAGAATGCCCCATGAAAACTTTCCTTATAAGAAATAGACTCCAATTCAAGGGCCATCTTCAACAAAATCTCACCCAAATCTGTTCTCTTCTGCAGCAGAGAGTTGTAGTATGATTTAGCAGCAACCCTGCTTATCTCAATATTGGTTTCTTCTGGAATGTATTCATCATCCAACCACTTGTGTAAAGTAACCCTAAGCCACTCTGATTCCTAAACACAATGAAAAAAATAAAATAAAACATTCAACCACTAATATAGTCCTGAAATTGCCCCAAATAAAAATAGATGCTAGTTTGGCAAAAAAGGAGTACCTTTGAGGCTATGGTTGGGTCTAACCAATGGTCAGGGACCCGAAGGTCTTCGACTTGGTCATCTGATTCTGGGGTTTGATGAGAATGAGACCTCACAAGTGTTGGTGAATGGGTATGGGTATGATGAAGTGTTGGTGAAGAAGAAAAAGAAGGATTTTGGTGAGTTAAGGCAATGGTGGAGGGTGGGAATGGGATGATACAATTGACATGGGCAAACAGAATCATGGGGTGACCCGAACTCAATTTGAACAAGGTTGTCATAGTCTTCGTCATCGACGATGTTGGAAAGAACAGGTGCTTCTTTACATGGGTGAGTTCACTTCAAATGGGAGCGGCAACATATGGACCACTCAGAAGGTTAAAGTTTATGGATGAGGCCTATTGTATTTACTTATGGGTCTCTATAAAATTACCAATGAAGCCTTTGATGAGCATAATTGTTCTATACTTTAATATGACAAAAGAGTAAAATAGAAATCCAAGAGTATTGGATGAACAAGATTGGAGTTTAAATCATTGTATGACCAAACAAATATTGATTCAATTTTGAAGACACTACCGATTTGAAAAATCCTGGCAAACAAAAGCATGCAGTTACATAAGATTGAATGGCAATATAATTACTACCAACCACTAATATTATGGTAACACGATCATGAGTACTTTCCAGTTTCAACATGTATCAAGAAGACTTATTTATTAAAATACAGATGAGATATTTTTTGTCCTTTTTCACGCTGTGAATTTTTTTTACTATGTATCAATAAAGGCAGTAAGTATTCACATAAACATGTGAATCTGACAAATTTGACAGTAACAATCATATATGATATTGCAGATAGAATCTGTCCGGAAAAAAAAAAAAAAGAGAAATATAATGAAAACTCGGTTGCAGGGAGAAGACATATATAATGACACTAGTCGCATGTGTTTGTAGGGCATGCAGAGGAGCTTGGACAAATTATCATCTTTCTCACACTGGACTGGAAATCCCTGCATAGTTTAATATTAAAGCACAAAAAAAGTTAGCAAAGCAACTTTAGAGAATCATGTGCAGAGTTTACAAATGTGAACTTTTGAGATTCATAAATATGTAGGGAGAAAGCAATACTAAACTAAGCACCTACATAATCTCTGTTTTCATATGATGCTACTATTGATCTAAATACTTAACTGCCATTTAAAATCGCCTAAGAGCATGATATCTTCATCATCATCAATACAGGTCACATGCCATCCACTGCTTCCATCAATTAAGCCTCCTCCAAACTCAAACATACAGTCAAGCTCAGAGATGAGTTCATAGTATCCAGCAATACGACTGAGGTCTATTGCTCTGCCAAGTGCTGTTCCTTGCTTAAGCACCTGAAATAAATATCTGCCTTTGGTCAGAATTCCAAGTGCCTAGACTAGAACTAGAAATTGCTTCAGTTTCAGCTACTTGTTATAGTAGTATTTTTGTCACAATTTCAATTCCTCATCCTATAATACTTACTAAATATAACAAAATCATCCATGGTTAAATTGTAAATGCTTATGCTTATTACCTTTGTACAACTCCTACTATTAACAGAGCGGCACTTCTTGCATTTGTTCCCTGAAGTAACACCCGGAATTTTTCCATATGGATTTGACTGAGACATTGGAGGAATGGAAAGTGCAATTGGAATCTTGTTTATTGCAAATTGTGGTGAAGGGAGCTCCGGCTGGTTATCGTACAAGCGAAAGCCGAAAAGCTTGTATGTTCTAAGACTGCCATGTTGGCCTAAAGGAACATCATTTTCATCTTTAGATGCAGAAGAAGAAGACAATCCCTGAGATTCAGAGCAGTTCACATTTGAACTACAAGTTGTCAAGTCTTCAATTGCAATTGACATTGAACTGCTAGTACATTGGTGGATAGGGTCTTGCACAAGAAACCGAAACTGATTCTCCATCCCAAACTTTGAGTCACGGATTACCTTTGATGGGGGAAATGCAGCTGCTAATGATAATCTTTTTCGCGCCGGCTGTGGTGAAGCGACGACATTGTAATCTTGACCTTGTAAGTCCCTTTCCATTTTCTGCTTGGCAAATTCCAAGGGCTCAATCCACCAAGGACAGACCCTTTCAGCATTCATATATGAATCTAGTATGGTGTCCCATTGCACCTAAGAGGCAATATAAAGGTATTATAGCCTCTCAAGGAACTAAATTTAAAGAATTGGAAAGGATCTGATTAGTGATGATAGATTACCTTGAGAGATCTCCAATCTGAACCAGGCCACTTACTTCCATCAATATCATCAACACCAATTATGGTTCCTGCATATCTATTTACTCAAAACCAAAAGGCAACATGAACTGGTTACTCATAGTTTCCTTGTAGAAACCATAATTACATGTATATCAAAAGCAATATTTGTACTTCTTTACAAGGCTCATCCACAATTTGACATCATTACCTTCTTTTAGATTCTACAACTTCAAGCAGCATTTGTACTCTCATGCCAATTGAATATTTCATTTCAGTAGACTTCAGATAGCGTTGCACAGGAATGATATATTCATAGGGGTTTGTCCTGCAAAAGATAGGGCCACAGCTTTTACTACCAAAGTAGAAATGTGATATGCTCCAAAAGGCAAATATATTGTTATACAATATGTATACATCTGTAATCAAGAAAAATAGGCATGTCCATTTTAATTTTCTATATGATTGATCCTGAGGAACTGACCAAGGATGGTAGTAGACAGTGAACATGGATCCTGTGGTAACAGCATGATAAGCAGTAGCCAAGATTCCCCGTTGCATGCTATCACCTGATATAAGAGATGAAGATGTGGATGCAATGCTATGTTGTTTCATTGCGCGGCGAATCCCAACACGAATTTCTCCATTCTCTCCTCTGCAATGACACTCTAGTTATCATGATCATGATGCACTTAACATCCTCATTTATTTAGAATTTCAAAAAGGTTAGAGGCATGTGAAAAATTTATAAAAGAAGATGTTTGGAATTCAACCAGAGAAAAAAGAGAGCCTAAAGAAAATTTGAGAAGAGGGAGGGAAGAAAAGGACATAGAGATAGAGAGAACCTAATGAAAATGCATGTGTCCCCAGCAGCAAGTTTCTTAGCATTCAAAAATGTGCTCCAGCCGCTAGTAAGCAAGTGTCGTTTTGGCTGACCTGCATTTCACTTTTTTCAGTTTAGATAATAATATCTAACTCAAATTAACTCATGATGATTCTAAAAGAACATTTCTTGCTAGAGAAAATATGTCCAAGTGCTTCCCAAATATCAATTTTCATCATTGATGGACCAAAAAAAGAACAGCAAAGACGGCAAAATAGTAATCATACATTACCTGGAAACATAGTAAAGATAAGACACTGTGGTTATTGCAATAGGGATGACCAAACCAGTAGCTAAGAACCCCCAAAAGTAATTTCTAAATTACTTACCACGATATATATGCCGAAACTGCCAAGCAAACCCATGCAAGTCCTTTGCAACCAGCTCTTGTGTTGGCGGATCAAGAGACATGTCCTGAAATATGGAAGCCAAGAAATGAGCCGAATTCTTGCAAGAAACTGAAGATGAAAAATATTTTGATGAATGAAGAAAATTCTATCAGAAAAGTACAGAACAAGAATGACAAAACCAAACCAGCAAGAATCATGTTAATGCTTTCTTTGTATAATTCCAGATAGATAAGGATTACAACCAGAGGAGGGAAGCATTCAATAGCATGTCTCTTGGGAACAGAGAGTCCACCATGTGTGCTTGTGTCTGATGGAGTAAGTATCTTGCAAAATGAGTAAGCGCTGTCTCTGACTCTGATGGGTATAGTATCCTCAGAGTTAACTTCATCTTGCTGCAAAGAATCACCACAATAACCACTTCAATCAATAATTCATTACCATGTGTATGTTTATATACAATTATACTATACACATTGTTTATTGATAACCTTGTGCTCTGGAAGTAAAGTAACTTGAGCAAAAACCTCGTCTGTGTAAGATTCAGCCTGTAAAACCAAAATACTAGTGTTAATTTCCAATGTGTACAAATTATTTTTAGTGTAGAAACATGACACTACCTTCAACTGAACAGACACAACCCTACACAGGATCTTAGAAGGCATATTTTGTACAGGAATATCCATGTGGCCATCTTGCTGGTGTTGAATAAATGCATCAACCTATTCCAGAGATTTCAATCAATAAACCATGTAATAGTGTGATTAGACAAAATGGGTTTTATTTTATATGATCATATCAAGTAAATAAGTACCCTTTCTCCTTTTTTGCCTGGTTAAGACAAATGATAAGTGTTACTTAATATAGATATTAGATCATCCTTTATGTTGAGTAGTTATTTCAGTTAGAGCTAGTTATTATAGTTAGTTAATTAGTTAGTTCTGTTTGATTGAGTTTCCTCTCTTTGTTGAGCTTGGTACCATTTTACAATAAGTTTTAGAAAAATTCAGAATATTATAAAGGATTTCTTCCATAAAAAATATAAAAATGTGTTTTTTCAAGTAAAAATTTTCTCTTTTGTTATTTAAAGAGCACTTGTTAAAGAAAATAAAAAAGGAATATCACTTCTTATTGTAAAGTTAACCTAACTCTAGTGTTGCCGAACATGTGCATAGAGATTGACACATAAAACGAATTCAAGAGAGGCTGACAAATAGGTTCCCTCAATTGAAATTTGAAATCATCGAACAATGGACGAGAAGATCTTTTTTTTTTTAATCACGACAATAAAATTACCTGAACAAAGACCTAAATTTTATATTAAAAAACAATACTAATAACAAGATGAAAGAGGGGCCATGACATCCATTTATAGATGTTTCCGAAGTAAAAGAATTCTAATTTCAACTGTATATCATCCCATTTATGAAGGCAAATAGATGATTTCGCCTCACAGCATACTGTATCATCATTTTTAATGTTTTGAAGAATAACAATAATAATCTTACTTAGTGCACAACTTTAATTTTTCTATGAATTTCATGAGAAGGTAGTTGGTACTGTTGGAGGATATAATATAGAATTACTTGCTACAAATTATTGTCGCGGAGAAGTATGAATAATTTTTTTATTAAATATGATTTATCTATTTAAGTGAAACATCACATATAGTTTTTCCTTATTATTTCTAAGGCATTTAAAAATGAGAAATGTTTGATGTATAACATAAATACTTACCATCTCCATTATCATTAAATTTTAAGTACTTGATTATAAGAACATAGTTCATTTAAAATTCAATAATAAAGGTGAATGTTTGTTACAAAGTATTTGTGTTGTATATAATTTTACTTGTTAAAAATTAAATTCTCTTGAAAATGGTAGTGAATGCTGAAAAAGTGAAGGCAAACATGGCTAGCTATTTCATATATACTTGATTAATCGCCCATCAATGTAGTAGAACTAGAAATGCCATCGATGAAGGTTTTGATTCTATGTTATGCCAATTGGCAAATTAAAGGCCAACGAGAAACATAGTAATTTCAATTGAATTGAATTTATATAAACTTCATAATAATATTGAAACAAAATTAAAAACACATGATTTTTCATAATGTATGTGAAGAATAAGTAATTATGTTATTTAACTAAAAACTAATAATATTTGCCATACAATAGAAATACATTCAACTAGTATCCAACATAATATGAAATGTGTATTCTACGTATGTATGCGATATATATGACACGCATTATATATTATATATTATATATAACACACAATAACAATTACTATATATTTACATGATAATTTTTGCTTAAGTAGGTATGTAGCGGCGATGGAAGGTGAATGAAAGAAACGAAACGAAACGAACCTGCTCTAAGTGGCCTTGAGGGAAGTACAACACCTTCTCTCCACTGCGAGGAACATACACTGATGCTCCCGCGCATGTCTGCCACAGCTCATCATACAACCCATCTCTCTCACCACCTATATATACAATACATGAGCAACCATATCATCAATAATTAATAAACGTGAATAATATATAATAATTATTAAGAGATTGGACGGAACCTACCACTTCCAGGTTGATTATTAGCGGAGGGCGATGATGAGGATGATAAGGCAGTAGCGCTATTACGAGGAGTAGTAGTCGACCAAGAGTTGGGAGCGCTACTAGTCCCATCCATCTCTATCTCTCTCTTCCTATCTCCTCATTCAATCTAATTATCTAATCCCAAAATAATGTTGATATTATAGGAGTATATATATATATATGAAACAGCCAAGAAGGAAGGAGAGAAAGCTCCTTAATAAAAGCCGAAGAAACAAAGAAAGAAAGAGAGAGATAGGGAAACATTTTTTTTAAAAAAAAAAGGGAATGTGTGAGTGTACATGTATGTCATATAATATAATATAATTGATAGGCACTAACAAAGCACACTCCCTCCTTCTTTCTCTCTCTCTGCATTACCATGCCAGCTTTGGTGGTGTAACGCCTGACGAAGGCGCATTCGAGTAGCAGCAGCAGCGTAAGGTATGTACGTAACAGAACTCACACACATACATACACGTTTAAAGTAAGAGAGAGAGACACACACAAATGAAATGATAAGTCTCGTGAACTGTGTGTCTTTGTCACTGACCTAGCGGGGTGTTGTCTAGTACTACTACATACGCCTGCAGCAGCTGCAATTGCAATCCATCGCAATCACAAACCAGCTACGGCCGTTTACTTTTATTATTACTATACTATACTATCATATAGTATTTTCATGTGATCCCTAGAGTTAGTTTCGATGGTTCTCGCACCTTATAATAATAATATTATTATTATTATTAATTATTATATAGTATTGATTTCTCTCAACCCCTAGCTAGCTAGCTAGCTAGGTAGTAGCTAAACCATCCGTCCTCAACCACGTTTTTCCTTCTCTCTCTTTCTGTCTACCTAGAACTTAACAGAATGGTGTTGTTGGCGATGTTTGCTATTTTGGCGACGATACCCCCCAAGTTGCATTGCATCGCATCCCCCATAATTCTTTGTCTCTTCTCCCTAGCTCTCTCCTAATTATGTCACTTTTATATAATGTATCGTAACAGATGAATCATAGCCGTTGATCTAAGTGAGTACGATTTTAGTAGTAGTAATGTAAGGAAAGTAGGGGAAGGCATGGCATGGGATGCGCTGTGCGGGGTAGTAGTACTTTGCATGCAGAGGACGGAAGCGTCAGTGAACAGTGATTGCAGCAAGCAAGCAAGCTAGCTAGCTAGCTACGGCTGGTACTCTAGTACGGCGCTGCTACTTCAATTCCTTTCCCTTTTTCTCCTTATACTACTTTTCTAACACTAGTATATTTCTCTCTCTCACTCTGTTCACCCACTTCCAGGGGACTCTCACAAATTAAAATTAAATACCGATCCATAACCCATTCTTCACAAAACACAATACAAGTTACTGAAAATAAAGAAGACATTACATAGACCAAGTTACGTTTACGTTTTTCAATAATGAACTTTTCTTATCAACTCAAATTGAGATGAATAATATACGAGTTGCCAGCAACTTAAAGGTTGTGAACTTCTCCCTCCCCCCTCTGATAATTCAACCACTTCATTCGGATGAATCTATTTTAATTTCATGGGCTTATCTAATTAATATGAAATAATTAATGAATTTGATATTTAACAACAAATTAAATATCAATGAGAGAGAATGGATAAACAAAACACAAATATTTGGGCACAACAAAAAATCAGTCAAAACAGCCAATAAAGTCCATTTAACACTTTATGGCCCAAATAACACTTTTAATCATTGGTATATTTTTAATGGGCTGAGTGATTGTGATCCAAATTCCTATTTATTGACTGTTTCGGCTGGTTTTTTATTGTACCCCTAACAATGCTATGAACAAAAACTACATCAACGGAAATAGCGGAGTAGACATCAATGTTTGCTGTACAATACTGAACTTGAGTGACCTAATATGGGAGAGGAGCATTTAAATCATAAACTAGTAATAAATGTTATATTTGGAGCTAGGCAGATAACGAGAGAAACAATAATTCATGTCATATAAAATAAATACGTCAAACGAGTATTAACGTATGTTATACATAAGATGAAATGTGTGATATATAGCATACATTACGTCTTATATAACATACGTTTGATACTCGTTCGACGTATTTTTGTTGTACGACAAACATTATTGGGAGAGAACTAAAATGTCATAAATTACAGGAAAATGAAATTTGTCATAAACGTACTATTCACACAAATGTAAGTCTTTGGTGAAAAGAAACTTATGAGGTGAACAATAAATGCAACCCACTGAATGAATGGTGTCTTTCGCTCAGAGTTTGTAAACTTGGTTTTGAATATTTTTATGATTTTATCCTTATCATATAATTAAGCTTTGATGCTTTGTATAAGGCATGTTTGGTAACACTTCTAAACAGCTACTATCTTTTCTTTCCTTAGAAAGGCTATTAGAAAAGACAGAAAATATTGTTGGTATAAAAAAAAAACTTAAGCTAATATGTGAGCATGAAAACATAGTACTGTTTCTTTTTCCCCCGTTTTTTTTTTCATTTTTATTTTGGTATGCGAAAACAAACTGTTTCATCAATATGCTTTGCTGTTGGGGAATGCTTCTAAGGATGTCAACTGCGTAGGCCCAATAATTAATTTTCATAGTGTTTTTGGGCTTCTATCCTACTTAGTGTTACAAAAAATAATATCCTAACAAAAATTGAATGAGTCTCAAGCTAGAAATTTCGAATTTTGTTCAGAAAAAAACTGAGGTTGATAGATTACTGATTAGAAGAAAAATTATTTCTGGCCCACCTCAAAAATAAATTAAAAAAAAAAGCGAGGGAAAAAGTTTCGTCCATTACGATTCATTAGTTACTGCTATAGAAGATTTTACTTTTTATTCATTCATTTAATTTTTGTTAGCTGATTTCCCAAATGAACTGATGCATTATAATAATTACTGAGATAAGAGATAGCAATGATTCCATTACATTATAATTTATTGACAAAGTATAATCCATTACATGCCATCATAAAATAAAAAATTAAACACACAATTTTTATCAATCATGTTTGTTGTACAATAGAAATACGTCAAACGAGTATCCAATATGTGATATATATATATATATATAAGACCTAATATGTGTTATACATATAACATACATCACGTCTTATGTATAGTACACGTTGAATTCTCGTTGAACATATTTATGTTGTACGACAAATATTATTGCAACTTTTATTGTGAGCACCGTTTGGTTAATTTATTTGACTAATGTTGCATGATGGAGCTTATATCATTTGCTATGTTTTGAGCATCTGCAGAAGCTCCATAGAAACCCCTCCTTGATAATCCAACGCAATACAAACCATTCTTCCCCTTCCAATGTGCGGGGTAATTTGGCTTCGGAAGACCATCATCGTTCAGAAGGTAGTCATCCCCCTATACCATAAAACCAACATATATAACAATCATTAGTCAAACAATAATAATTAGTATTATTGGATTTTATAAACATTCAGCCAAATTATTACTATTATATATACACGTCTTTATACAAGTATATATATATATATGTCATAATTCATATTCTTAATTAGGTCTTAGCTTATGCAATTATTCTTCCTAGTATTATACATATCTTATCTCAATCATTAGAACAAAAGTCAAATATAATAATATAAAAGATAAACGATTTTTTATTTTATTTAATCAAAAGATGGAAGTCCTACTTGACTTTAGTACATACATCATCTAATCTATACATATATAAAGTGTTTGTCTTTATCTTTGGTAAAACTAAGTGAAATTGTACTAATAATATAACCCTATTATAAAATAGGGTGATGTTAAATGTACAATAAAAGATAAACTAAATCAGCCAATAAAATGATATTTTGGGCCATAATTACTCAGCTTATTACAATCTCAATGATTATTTGGGTCAAAATCAAAGGCAAAACAGACTGTATTGACTAATTTTTTCATTGTACACTTAGTATTATTGTATAAAATAATCCATTAAAAAAGTAGGTAGTTACGAACCTTAAGCCACTTATGCGTTGATCTCTTGAAGCCAGTGCAGAAAACAATAGAGTCAAACGTGTGCAAGTGGCCATTCTTAAACAGAACATCCTTGCCTCTTACGCTTTCTATCTCTGCTGGCAACACCTACGTAAACACCAATCAAAATGCATGCTTCTTAACCACGACACAAAGAAAACATCTATCTGGTGCACGCCACAACTAAAAATCTATACATTTTATGTGATCAAATAATACTATAGTCAACTCAACAGTCTGTGTTAAAGTCATCCTTATTTCTGTTCTGTTCTGATGAATACAGAATACTTATAGTGAGTGATTACATTAGCCAGAAAATGAAACAGTTGACCTAACTAACGAACCTACATTATTAAATACTTACTTTAACCCATAATGTCAATTCAGACTACTCTCAGTTAAGTAGTAGGTACTACTAATCAAAGAGGGGAGATTAAGCAATTTATTATAGGTTTGAATAGTAGTAATTGAATTGTTGAAAAATTAAATACTACCTTAAGGTCTCGGGACTTAATTCTGTTGAAGGTTCCAACATCAATAACAGGATACTTGCCGTATTCGGCTTTCATGTAAAAGGGTCCCTCATTGGGCCTAGCAAGCCCGTATTTAGTGATGTCCCCATACACAATCTTGCTAAGTATCACCAACAATGAGTCCACCGTGCTTAATGACAGATACTTTAATAGGAACAACCCCAAATTCGCCATCTCCCTCGATAACAAATGAACCTGCAAATTGCACTCATTCATTCATTCATTGCATGTACTCTATTATTAATTACTTACGCGTGACTTGTAAGTATAATCACCAAACATTTTATTTGAGTGAATGTACAAAAAGATCAAGTAACCTAATTCAAAATAAGTTATGAATAAGATATGGAATATAAAATACAAAACCAATATTATATGTGATGCACACCATATATCACATGATGTGCACAACATATATTGCATGTTGCAAAGAAAAATGATGCTGCAACATGTAATATATGTTGTGCACAACATGTGATATATGTTTTGCACGACATATGATATACGTTGTGTAATACTCTTAACAAACTCCTGAATGGCCGGTTTGATAAATTAAAAAAAAAAAAAAGTAAATTACTTATTACCGGGCTTCTCACGAGAATTGAAGTGTAGGCACCATGGTTGAGCAAGTCAAAGGCAATCTCCATGCCAGAATTGCCAGAGCCCACAACAAGAACACGCTGATCCTTAAACTCCTTCCCATTCTTAAACCCTGTGGAGTGAATCACTTTCCCAGGGAACCCATCCAAGCCATGGATGTGAGGGACAAAAGGGTCGCTAGTCTCGCCGGTAGCCACCACAAGAAACCTCCCAACATACTCCTCAACCTCCCCATGAACATGATTCCTAGCCTCCACCCTCCACCTCCCCGCACCCTCGTCGTAGACCGCACTCTCCACGGCTCTCCGGTACAGAGGGCTGATTCCGAAGTGGGAGACGTAGGCATCGAGATACTCCAAGAACTTCTCCTTGGGAAGGTATGAAGGAGAAGATGGTGGGAAGGGCTTGTGGGGAAGCTGGCACAAGTGGTTCTTGAGGTGGAGGTGGAGGCGGTCGTAGGAGTATTTCTTCCAGAGGGAAGCGAAGCAGTCTTCCCTTTCGAGGAGTATGTATGGAATTGCTTGTTTTGACAAGCATGCAGCTGCTGATAGCCCCGAAGGCCCTGCTCCAACCACTATCACTACTGCTTCCTTCTCCTTCTGCTTCTTCCCCTGCTCCATTAGAGAGATTTCAGATTGTGTCAAATACTAATTGCATAAGGTAGTTAAGGTAAGACCCTATTAACAATATGCCATATCTATATATACTTCAATAAATATGTGTATATAAATGTAAAATATATATTATATGTGTGTCGAACATATATCACTTATTATACACAACAAATTTCATTCCTATGAGTTGGGGATCAAACCCCAATCATATGGTTAAGGGACAAAGTGAATTACCATCATGTCACCCTTTATGATTATGTTATTGTGTATAACTTATTGACCGTTTTAATTTTTAACTTATTTTTTTATTGTAGCTCATAAAAAAATAGAATTTTATTATAAGTACACATTTATATCGGTCAAAATAATAAAAATAGGATTTGGTATCTCATACTCATACACTATCGTAATAAATTTATGCCTAAAAAAATTAGCTGGTGGGACCAATAATATGATATGATGTCTTCTCCTAACTAACAAGGTAGCTAGCGCCTTATTTTGTCTTGTTGGAAAATTTTTCGAATTTGGTTTCTTTCTACTCTCATATGTTCATGAGTTCGATTACTAAAGGAAAGGAACACAAGTTCACGAACATTTTATCTTATCTTATACTCATGATGAGTTTTACTTCTTAAGAGAGTAATTTCTTGAAGATCTTGTTAATCTCTTAAATTAAGAAGTAAATTAGTACACAATTTTTTTTTAGAAATTACACCATACTTTATTTTATAAATGTGCAGCATACATCATTCAACTTTTTAAAATTACATTAGTGTTTTTCAATAATATTTGATTGTTACTCAAACTAACTATTTTTATAATATATGAGGGATATGTGAGTTTATTAATGATACAATTATAAATAATGAAGACTCTCTTTAATATAAAATAATCAAATAATAATCCATTAAAGATATACTAAAACTCACTTTTCTTTTTCTCATATTTGGTTTGATCACTTTTCTTCTTCCATTAGACCGCTGAGCATGTCTATATATCTTTTGTTTTTTCTCCTTCCCGTTGGTCAAAGCCTATCTATACAAGATTGTCGGTTGCAACGTCCATCTGAAATTAAAAGACATTCTCTTATGTGTCAATCCGTTACCAGTCTAAAATAACTTTAAAAAGAAATAAAATCATATATACACATATATTAATAAAAATATTTAACTCAATCATTTATTAATTGAAAAAATTTATAAATTGATGCATGTGATTGACTAAACAATTACATCGTAATTAAATTCTTATTTTTTTCAAATTAATCATCACATGTTTTAGTATTTTACGCTTTATTTATTAATATAAGAGAGAATGAATGAAAACATAGAGAATAATTTGTAAGAATATTTTTATTTTTTACTCTTAAATTAAAAACAAAAATCAGTGGAAAATAGTTATCTGATAAATAAACGCGTTTGCTTTAGGGAAGCGTAAGTCTTGTGTTTGAATTTCTGGGGTGGGATGCAGCATGCATGAATTGCATTTACATGTGCTTCAGTCTTCAACCGTATGTCGTGCATTCTGATGCTATGGGCCCCAACATCATTTATTTTATTTATAGCACTTCAAAATTAATTATAAAGTACTACTAGTAGCTAGCAGCAATTGGGATCGGAGGACCAACCAAACAATATAATAAATTTGGCAATTTGTACCCTACAAATTTGGAAATAATATACACATAAATGTTTGAGAATAATATTTTTCTAGTCAAAATAGTCAATAAAATTTATTTTAATATTTTTTATCCAAATAGTATTATTAATCATGTGTATTTTTAATAGACTTATTGATTTAGACTCAATTTTCTATTGTTAACTGTTTTGGTTAATTTTTTTATTGTACCTCTAACAATACTACAGTAAATATAGTTTGATAGACCAAATTCACATATTAAAGAACAATATGAAAATTCATTGCCATGTATTTTTATTGTTATTAAATTAGCTAGACTATATTCTCGATCGTACTAATCAATTAATTAATATATTCATAAGAAATATTTTGTATACTAAAAAATCAGTTATTATCAGTCACCTTATATAATTATCAACACTTAAATTATTAATTCAAATTTTATTATTTTTAAAAATTAGAATAATAATTTTAAAATATTAAATTATTGCATATTGTAACTGATTTTATAGTATAACATAATATTATTCTAATTTAATTTCTAACAATTTTTGTTTTGAAACAAGTTTGTTGATTTTTCATTTGCTAAGATTCCTCATAGATAGAGACCCAAATCACATGTATTAATTAGTTTGATAGTCAACTTTAACTTGTTGCGAATAACGTGTTAATGCACTCATCATATTATACAATGCGTAAACACATGAATTGAAGAGAATTTCAATTTGTTGGACACCAAAATTATATTATATTAATTTTGGACTAACTCCCATTAGAACACAACACCTTTTAGTGTATGCACCCAACAGAGCGAGCTAATTGAACAGGACCACATAATATATTATATATATCTTCCATGCTATGCTGCTAGCTTCTTTATAATTAAGAAGAATAACAATAATATTGGTAGATATAAGAGTGTATACACATTTTTCTCCATTTACTTTATTATCGTTGAATTTTGACGTAACAATAATACAAATACTTAAATTTTTATTTAAAAATGACAAGTAGACGAAAAAAATAAGTGTATGCAATATTTTTATGTACCTATAGCATTATGAAAGAAGATTTTAGAAAGCTAAAAAGTGAAGCAATCTTGATGACGATGCTTGAATGTAAAGGTTTCTATGTTGATGTTAGTAATGGGCTCAGTCACTGATCCAGAACTGTTACGCATGCTATGCAAATATGAAGAGCACCCCAAATCTATAGATTAATTGAGTCTATATATGCATGTAAAGTTTTCTCTGCTTTTGATATATACAAAATGATTACTAACTCAAAGGCTTGTTCTTCAAAACATTTAACCAAATAATAACAAGGACGGAAAGGTAATAGTCAAGTTGAAAAAATAATAATAATTTTGTTGAGAAAGTTATTTTATATACGACAGTTTAATTATGATGCACTGAGAGTGTAAAAAATTTTACAGTCAGTCAATCATATTTACTGATTGTGTCATTTTTAGTTGTGAATGATGAGTTAAAGACTTTTGCTGATTTGTCAATTTATAATTGGATGTTTTGTAAAATATTTACACTGACAATAAATTAAAATAAACTATATATCATTATTTAATTATACACAGTTGAGATTTAAAAGTTCTTATATGGTTGAATAAATATTTGTTAATATTTTCTTTCACAAAATTTTATGACGATGTCTTTTTAAAATTTTAAACTACTATAATTTTTCCATCATGCTTTTATTAATGTAGATCCAAATATTTATAAATATTTTTGGTGGATTATAAAAGGTCACAAATCAAATCCTACTTCGACTAACCAAAAAAAATCGTACTTGTATTAATTTTTATCAGCGGTATGATATGTCTGCTATCTTTTAGGTTAAGGCCTGTTATGGGGCCTACGACCGAGATCACATACACCCACTTCGGGCTTGACCCCAAATAAGGGCACATATATAGGGCTTAGAGGAGTCTCTTTCTGTTTCCTGTATGCATCACCAGTGTTCAAATATTCAGTTCAAGAAATCAAAAAATCAATTTGGGTCGGTGAAGTGTTAGCTCATTTGGTCGCTTAAGTAAGAGTTGGGGATTCGATCCCCGTCTTGTGTATGCAGCAACCCGTTGGCCAGCGGTTAAACCCTTAAATAGAGCTCCACACCGCGGCAGAGTAGTCATTGACCTATCGGGTTGGGGGATACCGCTGGTCCAATGCCAAAAAAAATATTCATTCAAGAATCATAATGTAGGTAAATACTTATCAGTCAAAATAGTTAATATGTTATCTATAATATATAATATAAAATGCACAATATATTATATGTTATGCACACCATATATCACATGTTATAATATTATTTATTTTGTGCATTTTATATCTATATTATGCACATCAGGTTAACTATTTTAGTTATTATTATATATATAGCAATACTCTTGAATACTAAGTTAAACTTTTCTTTCTTAAAGTTTAATAAAATTAAGCTCAACTCTTATCTTTTTATCTGGATGACACTTACATCCCTTAGATATATTGTTCTAGAATATCAATGTAATTTTTTACTGTACCGGGGGAATGTTAAAATAATTATTTTACAATTTTTTGCACCTCTTGAATTTTATTGGAGCAAATTTCACTAAACTTTTAAGCAAACTAAAAGCGTTATTCACCCTTACTATAGAAAGTACCATACATTCACAGTTTCACATTAAATTTACATCTATGTATAATAAATTAGACCACAAACAGAAAATATAAAATCATGAGTTTCTTTCACATAGCATCAATTCCTATTTTTTTTCTCTGTTTATTTGAGGATTTTACTTAATTGAAGAAGCAATATCATTTGCTACGTTTTGGGCATCCATGTTGGCTCCATAAAATCCCCTCCTTGAAAGACCAACGCAGTACAAACCCTTCTTACCCTTCCAATGATTTGGAAAGCTTGGCTTAGGAAAACCATCCTCATTCAGAAGATCATCACCACCCTGCAGTTGAGAACAAAACTGATCATCAATATTCACATGCCATTCTAATCTTTCGCACAAGATAGTTCTTCATCATATAATTAATAACAAAAATAATAATTAATGGTTCTTGACTTTTTTTTATGTAGTCATAAGGTTGTGACAAAACAGAACATTGCATAACACACCAAGACTAATTATTTTGGAAACTAATTTCTAACAAAATTTTCTGAATGATATTTGACATATACCTTAAGCCACTTTTGAGTTGATCTCTTGAAGCCAGTGCAGAAAATAATTGAATCAAATGGGTGAGACTTTCCATCTCGGAAAAACACTTCATTACCTCTAATCCTCTCTATTTCTGCTGGTAAAACCTACATAACAGATATGTATGTAATTTAATTTTCACTCACCAAATTGGAACAGGGCAGAAAGTAAAGTAAAAATGGTGATAATAAATAAGTGATACCAGAATGTGTCCATGTTTGATTTTCTTGACAGTTCCCAAGTCAATTATAGGGAACTTGCCATATTTCATCTTCATGGTGAAAGGGCCCTCACTTGGCCAAGGTAAACCATATTTTGTCAAATCACCAAACCAAATCCTGCTCACTATAACCAGCAGTTTCTCCACCGTGCTTGGTGACAGATACTTGAACAAGTGTGTCGCATAATACATCATGTCCCTTGTAAGAAAATGAACCTACATTTGTACATAACAATCACATACATGCATAGACAGCAACATTAACCCCTCAAATTTAATTCAAAAATGTTTAAGACTCTGTTTGGGGAGCTATTCAAAAAATCCTTTATATATATCAAAGTTTCAATTAGTATAAAGACAATAGTTTTTATCTTATCATGTTCAATTTTGAATCTCCTTTCCCTAATTTTTTTCAGTATCTTGACTCCATCACCAAACACCTTCTTCCTTCTATCTATTATTCCTGTACTTTTGTCTTGTACCACTTGCAGCATAAAAGAACAAATAGAGAATGAGTCCCGTTTGACTTGGTAGTCCTCAAATCTTGATTTTTGATGTCAACAAAACTATAAAAGTATTTGACATAATACTCACCATGTCTTATAAATAGAAGATATAATTAAATAACATGACATAATAATTCTTTGTGTACAATTAAAAAATAAATCAACTCAATTGATAATCCAATTTGGTTGTGCACATTAAGTACCAATTGCAATACATATCATATCAAATTTAAATAATTAACTGGATTGACTAGATTTTGATCGTACATTTACGCACACGCTGTGTAAAACTCTTGAGTGTTTCAAATTAATTAGATAAAAAAAATAATGAATCAGATTAGTGATAAGAAAATGAAAAAGTAAAGATCACTTGTATATATACTTAAAAGTGTAACTAAATGCATCACATACCGGGCTTCTAACAATGATGGAAGGGTTGGCACCAAAATTGGCCAAATCAAGTGCAATCTCCATGCCAGAATTGCCAGAGCCAACAACAAGAACATGCTCATCTCTGAACTCCCTCCCATTCTTATACCCTGTTGAATGAATCACCTTCCCTTTGAAACCCTCCAACCCTCCAACCTCAGGGACACGTGGCTCATCCGTGTCACCACTTGCCACCACCAAGAACCTGCAACCATACTCCTCAACCTCACCAGATACTCTGTTCTCAGCCTTCACCCTCCACTTCCCACCACCCTCATCGTACTCTGCTTCCTCCACTGCTCTTCGGTACAGAGGCTTGATGTTGAAGTGCTTCACATACGAGTCCAAGTACTCTATGAACTGCTTCTTAGGCACATAGTGTGGATATGTGTCAGGAAATGGTAGGTGAGGGAGCTCACACGCTTGTTTCCTTAGGTGAAGGTGAAGTCGATCATAGGTGTATTTTTGCCACAGTGAAGCAAAACAATCTTCCCTCTCAAGGATCATGTAAGGTACTGATTGTTTTGTTAAACATGCAGCAGTGGCTATACCTGAAGTTCCACCACCAACTATTATCACTGCTGCTTCCTGCATTTTTTTTCTACTCTTTTTGTGTTTCTGTGGTCTATCATCTTTTGTCTTCAATTTTCATAGATAATTAATAAATTTTGTTGGGTTTTGGGAAATTGATGCTGTTGACGTGGGGAGGCAAGTTACCTCCATGTGACAGCATTTCAGCAACCATAAGCACTATTGGTACATAGAACAATATTCCTCCATCTATTTTTCACTCATTTAAATGTTGATAATTTTGATAAATACAAGTTGTGAATATATTTATCAAAGTTGTCAACAACATTTGAATAAGATAAAAAATGAATAGAAAAATACTCTATTATTTACATTTAGCATTTTCCCAGTAATAAAGATAAACGAACACTTGAGAAGGTTGAGGTGATTTTGGATTTGATTTTCATTTCCTCATTCTTCTCTTTCTCTGTTTTTAGTGAGAACCAAAAAAAAAACGAAAAATAAATTGCATGGTCCAATGTCTCTAATATGTGATTAAAGGGTTGCCACGAGGACAGAAAAGTTTGCACCAAAGTTAAAATAAAAATCATGGACTTACATAAATGGAAATAAAATTACATTGTGATCAATACCTTCTTATCTTTGCTTTGGTACTTTTTTAAGAGCATCTTGCATAAGACTATATTACACCTATCATGTCACTTCATTTCTTGCTATATATAGCAAGAGTTTACGCAAATTTTCAGATAAAACAAATCAATATAAAGTCACACACCATACAACAGGCACCAGCAATCGATTGAAGCTAAAGATAAGAAGGTCCCATTCCCATAGGACCACAAATCACCTTGATGCTACCATACAAATTCGCAATAAGAAAATTGTTGACAAACACAAAACCTGAGTCACGAAAAAGAATTGGGGTGTGCTACAGATATTATATTATATATTATAGATAATGAATAAAAAATTGAGACAACCTAGTACAAACACACACATGTAAACATAAAATAACTGATTATACATAAGTAAACAGAATAGGAATCTAAATACTAGTGGGAATATATTGTATAAAGATCTCTAGCCTAGGCTTTCTTATGTCCCTAACATACATACATATAAACATAACACTACTGCTTCAAGATATTATTAAGATATTTGCTAATTCTGTGAACCACATTTGGAGAGCTCAACACCTGGCTCATTCTTTGGAGCTACACTGAACAATTTCCCTGACAATGCTCCCAAAAAATTGTTGAACTCAAAAGGGTTCTTCTTCCATTTCTTGTTGGACTCCTTAGCAATGAAGCTTCTCATCTTCGTATTGTCCTGCTTCATCACATCTATTGCCAAACTCAGCTGCCTTATCACCTCTATCTTCTCCTCATCTTTCTGCTTTAGTTGTTCTTTCTGAGCCTCATTTTCTTGTCTGAGTTTCTCTATTTCTTCCCTCAACATCATCACTTCATCACAAAGGGTATCTTTCATCTTGAGCTGATTCTTCTGTGCCTTGTTCTCTTCATTGAGTCTCTTAATTTCATCCCTCAGCTTTATCACTTCATCATCATTCACAGCAACAAATGGAAGCCCCTCTTCTTTTGTGTAGTTATGAAACTTTATCTCTTCTTCTTCTTCCTCTTGTTCAGGATCATCAACTTCAGATTCCACATCACAACTCTCAGAATATGTGTCATAGCCATGATCTGAAAAAGTCATCAGCTTCTCGAATCGATGCTTGGCTGAAGCAAAAGGGGATCCTACAGAGCTGAGAGAGCCGGTGTCGGGTCTGACTTGATCATACCTCTCAGCTAGAGACCGGTGTGTCCTGTAGAAATCTTGAACCATGCTCACAAGCTCTGGCCGCTTCTTGTAATACATCTCTGCACGTTTTGCAAAGGAATCCGCATCTTCTTCAATAACTTTTAGCATTGCCTTTGTCTTCTCATTTAGTTCTGCAATAAACATGCAACCAACACTCACATATCAGTCCAATAACTTTTGTTCTCCCTCAACAATATAAGAATTAGTATCCTTTAATATATTTTTTCCAATGAAGTGGGAAAGTGAGGATTATTCACTTAGTTCAATCAAGTGTATTATTATGTCTTATGTATTTGGTAGCAATTATGTCTTATGTATGGTCCCAATATTAAATAATCTAAGAGTAGAGAACCACTCATTTTTTCACTTTAGATGACCTTTTTCCACAATGAAATCATATCCCGCTATTGCACTCTAGTGTATGTTCACAAAAGGTATTAAAAACGGATACAAGTCACATTCAAACTAAACAAAGGTTATTCCAACGGTTTGCAGAGCAAAAAGTAGGAAAAGAAAAAGAACTTGAAAGGTAATCACACTCAGATAACGTTAGCCTCCAACCCTTTTCATCATTTGCACTAGTGTTCCATTTTTTATTGGATGGAATAAAATAAAATGATATGACCCACATGTCACATAACATTCTAGCAAACAAATCCTGATAAAATTCTGGCTCTATGTTGTTACTATTTTCAATTAACCATGTACCTTGGTATATTAGATCAGCTTGAATCATTCATGTTACACTATTATTACAGGGACAAGTCCAACATCCATCTCCATTCAATCAATGCATCACACAATTAGGCCTATTATGAATCATTCACTGCAAAAAAAGCCTACTATTTTGGACAATTTGAATTTGCATACATCTAATTATACAATCTAATCACAATCACTTGACTCCAAGAGTGAACCAAACAAGAGTTAACACCTAGTTCGATATATACACACATGATAGCCTGCTTGGATTAGTGTTTTTTTTTCTTTTTCTCAAAAGTATTTTGAGAAAACTATCCTTATTAGATGTTTTGAACCTAAATAACCTAACATAAGCTATCTAAGAGGAAATTCCCAAAGTAAATCAATAAGGAGGAAGACAGAGGAAGGAAGTAGAAACCTGCAAGAGTGGATTGAAGCCATGGGGATTTGTTGGCAGTGCTGTGAGTGTCAAGCCACCACCACTGTGAAGGTTGTTGTTGGTTCTTGGTCACTTCTGCTGCCATCTTCTTATGCTTCACTCGTCTGTTGGTTATCAGAACAAGACTATGTATCACCAAACATGTAACAAAACAACAAACAAGAACCTTGAATTCCCCGAACATAATTAGTTGCTCAAGCATAATCATTATAGCATAGTAAGTCTCAATCACAGTCACATTCTTTAAACATACACGTAACGAAAGAGAAGAAGATAAGAAAACACAAAAAAAAATAAAAAATCAGAATTTGCGTGAAGAAAACAAATGCACCGACTAGAAGAGACTGATACAGCAGAGTAGCACAGAGAGTCATAACAACGTCATAAGACGAGCAAGGATATTCCAGTCATTTCAATCCATAGGGAAAATTTCAACTTTCAAACAACACAAAATCAGAATGAAAGGTGGAATTATTGAGAGATAATAGCAAAAACGGAGACAGAATAGAACGAAAGGAAAATGACAAAAGAAATTCAAAATTTTAATAATAGAGAGTGAGCCACATCCCATCAGGTGCATGTATGTATAGATTTGAGTGTTGTGGGAGCAGAGATTAGCTCGGCGAAGAGCGTTCACCGATGGGGAAAGAAAGGACAAAAGACTCGAACTTTACAATGCCCATCTCGCAAATCAATAATAATAAAGAGATAGAAAGGAAAATGGACCTGGTTCAGCTCCTCAGAGTGACTCGTTCCACTGAGTCTGAGTCTCTTTCTCTCTTCTTCTTCTTCTTCTTCTTCTTCTCTCTCACACAGATACAGAGCCACTCATATGATGTGTGTATGATGGATGGAGTAGCGTCCACTCCTGCAGAAACAGAGAAAGAGAGAGGGAGTCTTGTACCACAAAATACTGTTCTTTCTCGTTTTGAATTTCTTTGTCTCTATTCTCACGGTTCCACCTATCATATTCATGCACGTGTATGAATATCATGCCCCTCATCTCAAGAAAAAAAAAATCTTTTTTGTATTTTATTTACTTATTTACAATGTTAATCTAATAAAATTTCTTAATTTCACCAAAATGAGAAATTATGATTATGGTGAATAGATGGGATATTGAGTAATTTTTTTCTATAATTTTTCACATTAATAAAACTATTTTCCATTATAAATAGATAGAAAATAAATTTACAAAATTTTATTTTGCTCGGGTTAAAGAATTTTCGATTGCCTGTACATTACATTTCGAACTTCAAATTTCAATTTCAATTTCGTGAAAGGAAATACCTAAAACCTTCTTTCTTTAATTTTCTAATGGCTTATGCTTAAAAAAGAATTAGATCTGACAATGACGTCGTACAGTAATTGTTAATCACATCATACTTAAGAATATGATTCGCCTTTTGGACCAATATAATGAGGCCATCATCATATTATAAATTTATAATAATCGTCATACACAGAATATATAATAAATACGGAGGGTGATGCTAAATGAACAATACAAAATCAGCCTAATCAGCCAATAAATAAGATTTTGGGCCATAATTACTCAACTCATTACAATCTCAATGATTATTTGGGCAAAAACTAAAATTAAAATAGACTCATTCACTATATGGATTGATTTTTCATGATCCACTTAACATTATTAAAATACTAAAATAACACATGGATGTGACTTGGGGGTTAGTTGGATCGAGCAAGATTCAAGAATGAATCAGAAACGTGATGGAGCGTCTACACTTGCCAATAGAAATATATATATATTTTTTATGCAACGGTCGAAATTGAAATTGGAAATGCAATACACCCCATTTCTTCATTGTAAAATTAATAATAAGGTGTCCAATCACTTTACTTTTCATTGTTCTTTTTAATGATAGTACTTTTTGTATTTGATAATGTTACCCTGTGATTAATTCATCCTTTATTATTCTGATTAACGGAAGTTATGGTGAATAATTATTATGTGATAAATAAAATATAAAGTGTAACGGACTAGTGACAACAAAGCAAAGGTTGGAGTGGGCGAATAACAAGGCCCGTACATGTGCACCTTGGGCTGGACCCAGAGCTCAGATTCATTATCAACTTAACCTTTTTGCATAGTAATCCATTGATTTTCCCACTTTTCACTAAACTTGTCCAAGGGACTATGTTGTGTCAGTTCGATTCTATGTGTTATTCATTTTTAACTTGTATTGTATGCCTAAAATCATTATCTTATATATCTTCTGTGATAGATCCAATTTTCATCAATGCTACTATGGTTCCATAAGGCTAATTATTAGTGTTACCATTGCAGGTTTCATATGATCTTCAAATTTAATTTGTTAGCATACTATACTCAACGCT
This sequence comes from Aeschynomene evenia, assembly GCA_013621005.1. Taxonomy (NCBI): domain Eukaryota; kingdom Viridiplantae; phylum Streptophyta; class Magnoliopsida; order Fabales; family Fabaceae; genus Aeschynomene; species Aeschynomene evenia. The sequence continues at coordinate 3,823,555 of CM024268.1, forward strand.
TGCTTCTTTAAAAAAGAGAAAAAAAAACTAATATATTCCTCAACAATCAAAACCATGACTTTGATTCTTTAAACAGAACAGAAGAATGCAAATAAGAATGACTCTGCTTTATTACAGACATTAGATAGGGTAAAATTGCATGTGCATAAGAGCTAGAAGGAAGATAAACATTACAAAAAATAATGCAACAAAAAAGGAAGGACAAATAAGCTCCGAACTGAACATTGAACAATGGACTAGTACGTATAAGTATAGCTAGCTGAGCCCGCAATCAGAAGCGAGGTGGGCCCCCTGGGCCTCCAAAGCAATCTCGGACCAACCAGCAGCAGCACAAACAGTAAAAGCTGAAAATTAAGATTAAAATGATTCAGAATAAACTCTAACTAACATAGAGATAGAATCAATTAATGAAGGGGGTTTCTAGTTTCTACAAAACAATATAATATATATATAGCTTCATCTTATGATGATTAACAATCACCACTCACCATGAGGAAATGAGGCTACATATACCATTGGCACATCCACCAAAAAAGCCCCCAGGCCCGAGGAAACCAGGTCCTCCCCAACCAGGCCCAGGACCCCACCCAGGCCCTCCTCCAAAACCAGGGCCTCCAGGTCCTCCGAAACCAGGCCCACCCCCTGGTCCTCCAGGTCCCATGGCTAGTTTAGTAGCTTCAGAAGGAAGGAACCTCTTCACTACAGTCACCAAACACCACAATACTAGAGAAGGTATCTAGCTTAGCGAGGAATGAAAGAAGAGACACGGTGCAATGATGAAAGCCGAATGCTAGCTACTGAAATTACAAGGCCAGAACTTGGCCTCCTGCTCAAGTATGCAAAACTGGATCTTGTTATATATAATATACAGAGCCTCTAACAAACAGCAATACTTTCCTTCTTGGCTAAGCGATAGAATTGCAAGCTTTTTATTATGTAATATGTACTATGTGTGGCTTTCAGACTCGAATTGAAGCATAAACTACCAGTCAAAGTATGGTTAGCTACCATTCAAACCTACCTCCTATATAGATATGACTCAAATGAAATGAATGGATTAGGGTGATGTTCTCATGTTACTGAATCAACATATTTCTCATATATAAAACACGCTTAGTTGTTCTTTCCTTATAGTGAGTAGTAAGTATAGATATTCCTTTCTATTTATTTACACGATTATCTGAAATTCCATTTAAGTTAGTTTCAGGCAGCACTCAAAAATGAGAAATGAGAAATGTGCTTTAAGGGAACTGTCATTCATTGAATTCAATGGCCCAAATCCAATTTGACTGTTCGCTGCAAAGTGATAATGGCGTTAGAAAACAATTAATATGGCATTACATATGGATTCATTAATCCTACCAGACCAGGTTCAAACTAGTACTCAGTTCACTCTAGTGCGTGTGCGTGAGAACTAACAACTCAAGTGAAAGTGATCCGCCACAGCTCTGTTTCTCAATTTTGAAGCACATATTTGTGATTCATATTTAATCCTATTCTTTACTTATAGAGTATTTTATATTTATGATGTTTGCCATTTCAATTGTATTAAATAAAATTGCTAACAATATATGTACGCCACTAAATTTCAAGGAAAATTAACCACTTTTCAATCAAAATACTTTTTGATACTGTCTCATAAAAGCATTAATTAATTAAGTGTGAGCCTATGCGCTATGCCAGTAGCATTTGAGAATTGGGTCATGTTATCTGCTCTAAATTTGAAGGCTTGTATTACTCATTCGAATCGAAAATCATCTGATTCTTCCGTGAGATCCTAAACAAAAAAGAAAAAGTGAGTTTAGAGTTAGAGAGCCCTCAGATTAGCATGTAGGCACATTCTTCATTGCTAACAACAACCCGTGTCCGAAAATCAACACGGTGCGCAGAATGTTGTTGCAGCTCATGCCAATAATACTTTCATCATCGGCTACTCCTCCAATTCAATTCATTTCACAACCCCTCGAACAAAAAAGAAATTCAAATTGAAACAGAAATTCAAAAAAATAAAAAAAGACAACTGAATAAAAAACCAACCCAAAAAATTCCCTTAATCCCCCTTTCCATCAAGATCAAAAACTGCCCCTGCCATCGAAAACAGAACCAGAGAAGAAAAAAGTGGGGGGAGGGGTCAGAGAGATCGTCAGAATAACGGCGAAGCTGCTAGGGTTTCATTGATGTTTGGCCAAGCAGAGGCGTCCTTTTTAAACAGGGCCTTATTCATCTGCGACGTCGTTTCAGGCCTACATGGGGCTTCCACACTCTTGGGCCTATCTTTCGGCCCACTTACTAAATGGACCTACATTGGTACACTAGCTTTGTATCGAGATTCTTTAATTTCTAGCACTCTTCTTATCCAACAAAGGCAAATAAATCATATAGTATAAAATTCCATTCTCATTATTCATTAAGAACAAGATAGCACCTTAGGTCACTCAGCCAGATTCAATCTGATGGGAACGAATAGAATTCATGAACATGATTGGAGTTGCGATTCTGAAGGGAATTTGAGCCTGAATCTAGCTAGTGTAGTAGTACATGACTCAGAAACATGCCAAAGTCGCCAGATCAATATAATATTGGTCCCCAATTAGGGGAAAAGGGTTAATAGAGTTTGACATTTTAATCCTTAGTTGGATGAGTGGTCCTCGGTGCCTTTAGAAGTGGTCCATGTAAATGTAAATGTAATAGTCCTAAAGTAGCCTAGTCCATGAATCCCACTACACATATATCCAATCCACCTCAGGCTTGGGACCTTATGGACCACATTGCCCTCCAATTAACACTGTTAAAAAATAGTAGTAAAGAAAAAGCTTGACGTACAGGACCATGATAAATGGTGCACAAAATCCAGAGATGAAATTGATGGCTCGAAGCTACAGCTTTAATGTAACATGTAACATGTAACATCCTTCCCTTTCATGGAGTATTTTTTGTTCTCTCTCTCTCATTTTATGTGTGGTCCCTAACACTTACAATAATTATAAGAAATGATGCCTACCCATTAACAACTTTTACGTACGACACATAATGCGAAAGATCGATGCACCATTATTGTATTTTCTTCCCATAAGTTATCTTCTGGAAAATGATATACATATAATTGCAACCAATATTATTCGAAATAATCATTCGTAATTAGGGAGAGATATTTGGAGGAGTACCAATTAAGCTGGCCCCAATAAAATGGACAGACACAACAACCTATGATCCAAATTCTTCTCATTGCTACTCGATTGATTGCAAACGTGTTAGTGCGATCATCCCGATCCATTGATTAATAAATTTTTAATAAGAAAATAAACTCTTGTGAAATGATAAAAAAATTTGTTAAGAAAACTAATTGAACGTAGGCATGCATTAGAAATTATTAGAAATCGAAATCTATTCCTAAGTATTTGTTTTTGTGTAAATGTTCATTTTGGTTCTTGAAATGTATCCATACTTGACTTTAGTTATCGAAATTTAAAAAAAAATATATATTAGCAATATTTAGTCTATAAAAATGTAAAAAATAGTACTTTAAATTAGTCCTTATGCTATATTTTCAGAAGAATATCCGGAATTAATTAATAAAATGACTATATTGAATTATTTTTTTCAATTATATTGACTAAATTAATACGTTTTTATTTCAGAGTGTAAAATGAAATACATTTAATTTTAGGTACCAAAATCAACCCTAACAAAATTGTTTTCTCAAAAAACTAACCCTATAGGTATGTATACATCACTGCAAATTAAACCTATAAATGAAGTTATTATTAATGGGGATCATAATCTAATTATGAGTTAATTAAATATGAAGAGATGGCTTTCCTTAATTTGACCAAACAAAATGTCTTTACACGTGGCACGCATACAGATTAAAGAAAATAGTGTGGAATAATGAAGCAAGGAAAAAGATCGAGAGGGAGATCGAGTGAGTTGAACATATAAATATATATATAAAGTGATGATTGGAAATCAAGGTGGGCAAAGCTAAGGAAGCAGGAAGATAGATAGTGGTGCTCCCTCTGCTTCATTCATCATCGATGATCCAAATTTGTCAAACAAGATTAATGTATGTATGTATGCAGCAAAAAGGCGATTGAATAGATAAATGTACGTATATATTGGGGATAATAATAAGCGTGCCGGAATTGAATTTGTCATCTAGTGCACAAACAAGGAATATCTATCTATTATGAGCTTTTTAGCCTTTTAGAAAAAGAAGACAGTCCACAGAACATGGGTTTGGTTTGGTGGTTGCGTACCTTTTTTTGTTTCATGAGAAAATCACATACATAACCCTCACACACTACTCTCTTTCTTATTTTCTGCTCAACATGACAAAAATTAACCCAATCATAACTTTATATACATATATGTTTGTATGAGGAGATGATTAGATAAACAACCTAGCTAATGTGGATGTAAAACAAATTGGGTTCTTTTGTCGGAACATCTAGCATTAAAGAAGCAAATAAATATTTTAATTACCTAATTGATTGAACCTACCTTGGTCATTTAGCTTATAACAGATAGATGAAGCACGATTTCCACATGGTTCAAGTTTGGGTATAGATATATATATATATATATATGTGGATGTATGTATTTTGTTCCCACTCGATTATCCAATGTACCAGCTCATTGCACGCACAAACCATATACGCATGTTGTTAGCTCTAGTTATTATTATTATTATTATTATTTTTTGCAACTTTTTAGGGGGTGAGGTTGGTTGCTTAGGTTAGGTGAATTATATTGTCTTAAACTTTTGACTAGATAGCCCATAAGATAGAGATACCATATGACACATGCCAAATAAAATTCGATGGAGTATGGTTCTACTACCTATATATGTACCCGCCCATTATATATGAATATGATGATATGAGTCCAATTTGTGGCCCTACTACTTCGCACAAGTTAGATATTTTCTCTTACTTTTTTCGATCTCACTAACACATCCATGTATCTATTAGCCGCGTGATAATCAAGGACAAACAAAACAAATATTGATTTATAAAAATGTATTCAAAATTTATTGCTGTTTAATAGTTAATTTGATTTTAACATTATATGATTATTTTGAGATGATTTAACAAAACAAAATTCCACCCTGAATTTTGACGATTCCTTAATCTTTACGGGGATAATCAGATACATATATGCATGCTGAAATTGAAAATGCAAGCTAAGTTGAAGCAAACATAATATATAATAGAATAACATAGCTTTCAATCACATACACTTAAATTAATCACCATGATTGTCTTCACTTTTTTTTAGATGCGAATTATATAGATATTCAATTTCATTTTAACAAATCAGTAAAAAATTTTAACTTAATCATATATTAATTAAATAAAAAATCTTATAAAATAACATATATATATATATATATATATATATAATTGATTGATAATAGAAAAAAATGTACATTCATTGTCCATCATAATTAAACTCTCAAGTGTTCATAAGAGTCTTGAATTTGGCTTGTGCCGTTCAATATCAGTAGCCTCAACCTTTGTAACAAGTAAAATCTCATACGACATATAATTTTACCCAAGCTTCTTAAGGATGATGTTTTTGTAATATCAAATGATTATAACTTTTATATATTGCATGTCATGATCACCGATCATCCAACAGCCTAAAGAAAGAATAAAAATCTTATCATAACTAATTGACTACTGACTTGCTCACCTAGATTAAAAAAGTTGTGAACAATGACAGTTTTTCTTTTTTCTTTTTTCCCTCTCTCTTTTGAATAAAATTAGATGTTTAGAGGAGATTGAAATTTGTAAACATCTTATTTGGGCCATGCGCCACCAAACTACTTTTGAATATAAATGTATGTATTATACTTAATGATTAAACAGGGGTTGTATTAAGGAATATGATTATGGATAAGAAAGTCTAATTTGGTCCTCCTTTTGGGTTGTTTATACATCCAAGCCCATGCATTGCTGAAGATCATTAAGCCGCTGATTAATTGATCAATCAAATTAAAGTCCATTATCAATTTCCTTTGTTTCTAGAAGCTAAGCTAAATGAACAATAACAATGGCTTATTACTTATTGGATCTCTTGGACGAGATCGGATAAACCATCCATCTTTCAATTAATCACATAACATGACCAAAAGTCAATTTCTTCTATACTACAGAACCTCTATTTTTTTTTATTGAACTACAGAACCTCTATGAACATCATACATTTATTATTGCATTTCTCTTATACAATCAACTTCTAAATCATTTAGTAGGCTAACTCTAATAAACGTAGATGTAGAGGATTTTGAAACCACTGCTATTAAGTGTATGCAAAAACTTAAAAAATATATTTATTTCAATTAATATATAGTTGATTGATATAATCACTTTTTTATATAAAAGTTGGTTAATGGTTTTTGTGGATATATTTATATTTGGATACTTTTACTAAAAAGCAGTTTTAAATCATTTTTGTTGTTTGAATTGTTAAAAAATAATTAATTTTGTAGTACAGAGGGCCTGGAGCTCGGCCTACATCTGAACTCGGTCCAATCCCAACTCGACAACAGATCAACATAATGATGTAAGGCCGATCAACGGTCGATATGTAACGTAAATAACCGAAGAATATGCACGTTCAAGCTTAGTACGCTTAATGATAATTAATTAAGGAAAACTGTCTAAGACCTTTAAATAGGGAGCTCGACTGTTTTCCAAGGTACACATTTCACTCTAAAACATACTTACTCTGCTATTCACAGTATCACTAAGATATTCTAGTACTCGCTTCATCACTAGAGTCTAATTAACTTGCGTCAGAGTTCCATTTTAGGTATCCCAACTTGTGTCTAGGGAGATCGGTGTTAAGAGCAAGAGATAAGCAAAACTCAATCAGGAAGTCAGCGGCCTAGTCGGCGAGGCCAGAACAAATTTTTTTTATAATAAATTACTAAAATGGGTATAAAGTAATTTGATTACCTTAGACAACAAAATAGTAATTTTTGTTGTACAATGAAAATTCATCCAAATTAAACAATTTTCTAACGTGTGTTATATGTTATATGTGTCGTATATGTGTAAAATGGGTTGAACAAACACAAAAAATAGCACACAAAAAATATATCATATATGTGCATCATTGTTAAAATATGTAATATGTTACTTTTTTTATTTGTAATATGTGTTATGTTAAATAACTGTGGGATGTTTCTATAACAAATATTACTGAATAATAAAAAAGATCATTGTTACTTTTGATTGGTTATATCTTGCTTTCACTCCATCTATGATCTATCCATCCTCAATATACTTGTGAATTCATTGGGAGGGATAGGCTAATAGGCACATTCATATAATAAATACTAACTCATCCTCCAAAATAAATATACACACCGACCTCAGGTAGTAATTAAACCGAGTGAACAATGAATAGTGAACTTGATGTATATGTGTGGATCATGATGGATACGGTTGAACTGAAATCTGAAATGAGTGATTATTAATTAATAATAATTTGATGAGATAGATTGAGCAGCTAGCTAGGTAGCTAGCTGTTTACAGTTTGCAGCGAGGCCAGTTGGTGTGGTGAAATTGCATCCTCTGCCCTTGTTTTAATTTAATTTTGTCACCTATGATGTGAACACCATGTGTCCCTGCTTTGCTTATTACATGCATTATTTAGTGGTAATACCATGGATCATTCCTAGTTCTTTATTGAATTTAATTTCGATGTAACGATAGTGTAATAGTATTTTATATCCAATAAAAATATTTTATTTGTATAACCTTTTAAGTAATAAAAAAAAAATACAATTATATTAACGTGACAATACATAATTAGATGACGGGATACAATCTCCGAAAATTAAATGTTTGATTATTTATCAATCTTTCTTTCCTTCAATCCTCCTCGACATTTGATATAGCCTCTTCACGTGTAGTAGCGGATTAATATACAACCTGACTCAGAACTAATTTGAATTAAGAGTTTAATTAATTAAATTATTATATTTTAAGAATATATTGATAAAATTTTAATAATAAGCAATCTTTTAAAAAAATAATATAAATACTTATTTTAATTTATAATTCTAATTTTTAAAAAATTGTGTAAAATTTTTTAGCAAAATTAAATATTTTAAATTTTTAAAATATACTTAAAATAATTTTTTGAAAAATTAAAAATTACACTAAAAATTAATCCAAATATATTATAATAACTTTTAACTTGTAGAAAGTAAAAAAAAAATCATAAAAAACGCTACTCAAACTCATCCTCAATCAGATATCAAAACCACACATCATAAATTATTTTCAAAACCTACCTACCCAACTAATATAATTAATTATTAATAAACAATTTAATGTCTATCTAATGTATTCATAATGTATGTAATATACATTTATATCAGTTAAGATAATTACCTTTTTCAATAATTAATACTTAAACTATTATATAAATGAAAACTTTGTAAAATTTTGTTGATTAATCTGTATAACATCAACTAATTCACCTTTTGTTTCCCCATTGAATTGTTGCTTTTGAAACTTTTGTTGGAAATATTTGGAAATTGAATAAAACGGGTAGCTTAAACAGCGGATACATACAATAAAGCTGTGAATTGAATTCCATTCGAGGGGAAGAAGAGAGATTCCCGGAGAACCATGCGTGGGCGTAATATTAAACACATTAATTCATCAATGTAAGTATTTATTTTTTTAAATCATAAGCCCGATTTCTTCCCTATAAAAAATTCAACTTTACGTGCAAGACAACTCAACCCCCTCTTTATTATTTAATTCAAAATTCGAATTATTGGACTCACAAAATATACTATAAAGAGATTAATCAACCTTAGTTTCTGAGCGGAACTCGCTAGTAGTATTATTATAAGGACAGCTTTTTGTTGTTCCCTAAAATAATATTTTGCAAACAGTGCGAATAGAGACAAAGCTTCATTTAACATTAGATCTGAACCGTTGATTCAGGCCTATCTCATTACAGTGTGAGCCTGTGAGGGTCTCATGTGTTGGGACACAAAAGGGACAGCTCTATGGAGTCCATGCCTAGCGATGGAGTGAAACCCCATACTACTATGTCATTTTCATCAGCACCTGACATTACTACCCTTCCCTCTCACACACCCAACGCGTAGAACAATGAAGGGTAATTAAGTCATTTGGCTTGCCAATAATAATTTTGGTTATGCTCAAAATATCATAAATCATGGCATCATGCATACCACTATTACGAATTTACATATCACAACGGACCACGTCAACAAATTTAAAAGAAAATGAAAAATAAAAATACAACTGGGATTCAGCTTTTATCTGGTGTACGTGTGACTAAACTACGCGTCTCTTTACCGTACGCTGTAAAAAATATTAAAGTAAAATAAAATGGTTGTGATGAGTGATGAGTGATGAGTGGTGAGGTGAGAATGAATGGATGAGGATGAGAGGCCTTTGATTGAGATGCAACGTGCAGCTTCTTTGTACTTTAATCGATTCCTCACCTAAAACCATTATGCCCCTTCCATCGGGTTGCTTCTTCCTCCTTCTCTTCTATTTTTTTTAGTTCTACATTGTATATGATTATCAAATCAGAGAGGATGTTATATGCACAAGAGTAAATTTAAATTGTATACCGATGATCAGAATTAAAAAAATTTAAAATATTATGATTATTAATATTAAACTTAACAATTCGATACATCTCATTTTCATATAAATACATCATTCCCACTTAATTAATGTGCTCCTCTCTCTTTCTGTATATTGTACTTCTTCGTATATGAAGTTGGAAAATAAGGATGAAGATACATCATAATTTAATAGTAGTAGGATAGGTATATAAAATTTGTAAAAAATAACAAGTTTGCGAAAATATTATTAACATGTTTTTTTTTTTAATTCAACATTTTTTTGGTACCTAATATTTTTGTTGGGTATTGGTACCCATTGTATGTTTAACCTATGAATATATATGTTAAGTTAAATATAATTCAGTACCAGCGGAACACGGTAGCCATGATTGCAGTTTTATCGGATGCACCTCATTTCCGATTGTACCTCCTCTAACCCTTTCCCTCGTGCAATGCTCTCTCGTGACAAGTTATGAATTGAGTTTTTTTTTTCATAAATTAATAAAATATCAATATAAATTAAATTAGTTTTTTAAGATTATCTGTCTAATAGATTACCAGTTATCTAAATTTAAAAATTTTAAGTTAATTTTATATATAAATTAATTACTATTTGACACATACATCAATCGGGTATCGGTACCGAGGTATTCCCTCCGTCCATAAATAATTGTCTTTCTAGAAACTCCTCTTGTTCAATATTATTTGTCACTTTATAATTTTAAGAAAACATTTATTATTCTTTTTCCAATTTTATCCTCACATGCATTCTCTATCATATCTCTTATAATAATTATTACACAAAAAACTAACAGGACAATTTAGTCATTATATATCATTTTTACATATGAAGTTGTGTGCTTTAATTACATTCTTAATAACCGTAAAAAGTCTAAAACGTCATTTATTGATGGACGGAGGGAGTACCAAATAAAAATTCAAAATAATTAGTGTTTTTACCGTTTTAATTGTATAAATACATCCTCCAACCTGATTTTCTCCCTCTACCAATGAGTTGTACGTAGTTTGAACATAATTAATCAGTGGAGTAGTTAATCCATACTTATAATAAAAATATACTCCCTCCATGGCTCCATCCATAATTAAGTGACATTTTTGTTTTTTTCACATTTATTAAGGAGAATAAAAACACAATTATAAATGTTCGCCTTTTGGAAACTCTTAAATAATAAATAATACTACTGAACAAAATAATTTCTAAAAATACACTTATTTTTAAATAGGGGAAGTAGTATTTAAAATTAATAGGATGTTGATTAGTGTGTCATGAAAATCAATGCGAATTTCACACGCTAAATGATTCAAATAATCACATCTGTATGTAAAAAGTTGAAAAGTGGTGGTTGGTGTTTTGAATTCTTTATTCCGTTTGGGAGTTAACTTGGCATAATAGACTTATTTCATGTGTATGTGACTGAATATATTCTATGGATAGAAGCCAATCAATTAATTCTTGCCTTGCTAAACTTATGTTTATCATCGTCTACTTGATTCCTTATTGGATGTGGCCAACTGTGCTAATCTAACACTTTTTAGAGAATTGCTTGCCAGAGTGAAACTGGAGATAATGTTCGTTGTTACAATAATAATGCAATATTATTGGTTAAGGTTCAAAGGCAAAAAGGGAAAAGCAGGTGACCAATAGGATACATAAATGGCCAGTGTTCATTACACTATTAATTATTGAGGGATTTTACTGAAGATAGTATATATTACTGTTATAACACCAGTGTGCGTGTGTGTATAATAGCAAGTTTTTGCTTTTAGATGCTTTTATTATTATCAGTAGAGATAAAGATAGTACTTAGTAGAAAAATATATAATTAAGGTACTTTCCAATAATAAAAGATATAATACGAGTAATAATTAAGATCAAGATAACAATACGGAGTTCAATAATAATAATTATTATGCAAAAACCAAAGGATTAGCACTAATTGAAATCAGTATGTTTGTACATTTGAAGAGCAAGATTATAATTGCAGCCTCATCTCATTTCGTACTTGTACCATATCCATATGGTAAATAATGGGCTCGATCATTAGATTAGCGTGTATGCTGTCATTAATAAAGTGGACCTACCTTTCTCTTTGAGAGAGATGAGTTAGTGTATGTGTGCGAAACTGGAAGCACATATCTGACTGTTTAGAATCATAGAATGAAACAGTCTCACATGATTGGACGGCCATGATGTCATGATTTCACACTTCACTTCATATCATTCATTCATTCCCCTCATCATACTAATAATTTTAATTTTTTTTATTTATAATAACTTTTGGGTTTCAAAATATAATTCTAATAATAACATATCAGTGCATCACAGGTGGGTCCCTCCTCTCATCTCTTGAGATCCAGCCGTGCAACGCGAATCATGAGATTCCCTTCCACACCCACTTCGCTACACATGATAACACTTTATCAAAACTCCCCCTCGCGATAAAAAAACCCTGTCGGTATTCTCCTCTCGAACAACTCGCGAGAAAGAAAAAGAAAAGAAATATCGTCCTGTTTGGTCCACGCCTTTTACGTACACCCGTTTTCTGCGGCTGCTCTTTCATCCTTCTCAACGGATAAGATCACCTCCTCAAATCCCTCCATCGGACGGCTCTGATTCACCCTCGTTCCACGTGTCTCCGCCATAATTGCCGATATTACAACCCTTCTCTCTCTCTCAAAAACCCACAGCACAGAGACACCAGCTCTTTAACCATGGTTAACTTTTAACCTTACCTGGCCATGGCCAAGGCCAACATAAACACGAGCCTCCTTATCCTCTCTCTCCTCAACACACTCTCAAATCACACACAGAAGCAACCACTCACTACATTTCTCTCTCTAAGCTCGTTAATGGCGTCTCAGATCTAACACTACCACTGAGCTTCCACACCAGTTGCTCTGTTTCTTCTATCAGTACTCATCCGCAAAACGACGTCGTTCGTTCCGGAGAGGATTCGGTTCTCTTCAGAGCTGTTTCTGTTTTTGGTGTTTTGTGTGTGTGTGTGTGTGTGTTTGTGTTGGTTTCTTTCTTCACATATGCAGAGAATGGCGTACTCGTTCCCTGAGGAGGCGCTGGAGCTCGTGTTCACGTTCATAGAGTGCGAGAGGGACAGGAACTCCATCTCGCTGGTGTGCAAGTCATGGTACGAGATCGAGCGGTTGTGCAGGAGGAAGGTGTTCATCGGGAACTGCTATGCCGTGAGCCCTACTATGGTGATCAAGCGGTTTCCGGAGTTGAGATCCCTCTCGCTCAAAGGGAAGCCTCACTTCGCGGACTTCAATTTGGTCCCTGAAGGTTGGGGAGGCTACGCTTGCTCTTGGATCGAGGCCATGTCTAGTGCTTATCCGTGGTTGGAGGAGATCAGGCTCAAGAGGATGGTCATCACCGACGAGAGCTTGGAGCTCATAGCAAAATCCTTCAAGAACTTCAAGGTGTTGGTGCTGACTTCGTGTGAGGGTTTCTCTACTGATGGACTCGCTGCCATTGCCGCTAATTGCAGGTTTTCTTTGTTTGGTCCTTACTCTTTTTTTTCCGTGTTTGGTTATTTGGCTTTATGCTTTATTTAGTGTTGGTGTTTGTGGATTCCGATTGGTAGGTAGATGATAGCTAACATTTACCCCTGTCGTCACCGGAAGAGCTTGAAGTAGTTCGGATCTTTCCTTTTTTGTCGTTTAGCGTCTCTCTTGCAATCTGAGGTTTAATTACGCTAGATATGCTCCTTCGATTTCAAACATTGTACAATGAACCGAGACATCGAATAATTTTTATTTTAACACTGTTTCTACATTCTCAAGTTAGGGCTTAGTTGTTCGAACTGAAAGAAATAGAATCAAAATAATATTCGTTTTTCTAATTCTTATAGCTGAAGTTATGGTGAATTCTATAGACCTATGGTCGTGTTTTCTTTTTTTACTCGTTTTTTCCAGGGTAATGTTAAAAGATAAATCCCATTTTTCTTCCCTTTCAAGCATTCCTTAGTCCTTATAAATATTTTCTGTATGCTTTTGTTTTGTTTCTATTCTGTCTGGGAAAAAAGAAAGTTGTGAAACTTTGGTACTTTTGGGAAGGGGAAAAGACACTACTACGATTATAAGTTTTGGTTCTCTCTGTCTCTCTCACTTGTGCCCTATGATATGATTTTGGTGGTTTAGATTTGGCATTGGCATTGGAATTTGTTGAAACTCTGGATAATGCCAGTTTCTGAACTGAATGTATTGACACTGTCATTGATAAATCAGCAATCTCCTTTTTCATTGTAGGAATTTGAGGGAGTTGGATTTGCAGGAGAGTGAAGTGGAGGATCTTAGTGGGCATTGGTTAAGCCATTTTCCTGATTCGTACACATCGTTGGTTTCACTCAACATCTCTTGCTTGAGCAATGAGGTGAGTTTCTCTGCCCTAAAGGGTCTGGTTAGCAGGTGTCCCAACCTGAAGACACTCCGCCTCAATCGTGCTGTGCCACTTCATAGGCTACCCAGCTTGCTTCGTCGGTGTCCTCAGTTGGTTGAGTTAGGCACAGGAGTCTACACTGCTGAAATGCAACCAGAGGTCTTCTCACACCTATCAGCAGCATTTTCTGGGTGCAAGCAATTGACGAGCTTGTCTGGCTTTTGGGATGTTCTCGCATCCTACCTTCCAGCTGTCCATCCCATCTGCTCTGGGCTAACATCACTGAACTTGAGTTATGCTACCATGCGAAGCCCTGATCTGATGAAGCTTGTCAGTAAATGTCCTAATTTGTTGCGGCTATGGGTATGTTTCCCAGTTATTACCTGTTCCACATTTATGTCTACTTCTCACATTCACTGCTCAATGTTGTACGGTAAATTCTTTTGCTAATTAAGGTCATTGCCATAGGTGCTGGACCACATAGAAGATGCTGGGCTTGATGTTCTTGCTGCTTCATGCAAGGATCTGAGGGAGTTGAGGGTGTTTCCATCTGACCCATTTGGACAAGAACCAAATGTTGAATTGACTGAAAAGGGCCTTGTTCATGTGTCCGAAGGGTGCCCCAAACTCCAGTCAGTTCTGTATTTTTGTCGGCAAATGTCTAATGCAGCCCTAAATACAATTGCCCAGAACAGGCCTAATTTGACTCGTTTCCGCCTATGCATTATTGAGCCTAAAACTCCAGATTATGTTACCCATCAACCTCTGGATGATGGTTTTGGAGCTATTGTAAAGAATTGCAAGGATCTTAAGCGCCTATCCCTTTCTGGTCTTCTCACTGATCGTGTTTTTGAGTATATTGGGACTCATGGGAAGAATCTTGAGATGCTCTCTGTGGCTTTTGCAGGAGATAGTGATCTGGGGCTCCATCACGTGCTTTCTGGGTGTGATAATCTCAGGAAGCTGGAGATTAGGGACTGCCCCTTCGGTGACCAGCCACTTTTGGCCAATGCTGCAAAGCTGGAGACAATGCGATCCCTTTGGATGTCCTCTTGCTCAGTGAGTTATGGAGCTTGTAAGCTGCTGGGTCAGAAATTGCCAAGACTCAATGTTGAAGTCATTGATGAAAGAGGACCTCCAGAATCAAGGCCAGAGAGCTGTCCTGTTGAGAAGCTTTACATATACCGGACAGTAGCCGGGCCAAGGTCGGACATGCCTGGTTTTGTGTGGACAATGGGAGATGATTCTTCACTGAGGATCGAGTAAGTGATCACTTGGAACTTATGCGCAGTTAAGATATGAAGCAGCAGGTATATGCTTGATTGAGTATGCTATTCACTTGTGGAATCTACTGTTCCGTGGCTGATGTAGAAGTTGCAGTAAGTAAACGAATGGTGTTTGAGCTTGGGACAGGAGAGAGTTTGCAGAAATGGCCATTCATTTTACACTGGCTGAGCTATGGGATACCAATTTACTGATTAAATAAAGGGGACTGAAACAACAATGTTGCTGCAGCTGCTGCTATATGTGCTTTAGAAAAAAAAAATTGTTATATCATTCATCCATATGATACTACCATATGCAGACTTCAATTTAGATATCTATATATATATATATATATATTCTCGCTTGTTCTTCCGTAGTGAAACATTGGACGATCTTTTGTCTGTTTGCTAGCTTTGCCTATTAATAGTATTTTATTATCCAATGCAACCTTGTTGGTTCTTTGCAACTTAGATGCCGTTATATTTCATTACACGTTGCTCTCTTCTGTTGGTATCAAATTCAGTGAAAGATGTGTTTATGCAGTGTGCGAAGGAATGATTTACCCTGATCAACATTCTCATCGAAGCTTTGAAGTCCCCGATTCACCAGTAGGCAAAAATGTTGGATTATAGGCAGAAATAAAACTCAAGTTTGTTTCTTGAGGCTGTGGTTTGAGTGAAACAATGTCCCCTGTAGCCTTTAATGAAATGATGTAAGGCAAATTGGTTAATTTTAGATTATGGTGATTTCTATAGTATTTGCGTATGGAAGTAATTGGTAAGTGAATGATAAGGCAGGGTATCATGTCGGGGCATCTTGTGTCCTTTTCAGCTGGAGGAAAAAAGGAGGGCGGAAACGTAAAGGAGAGGTGGTCTGTATTTTACTATGGGAGGGGTAAAAGTGATATGTAACTGGTTGGTTGCAGGAGCCAGGAAGGGAATCAAAATGTAATGAGTGCCTGCAAATGAAGAGCTGCGAGCGAGCTTTAGAGCTTTACTTACGGAGTTGAGCAACCAGACTTCACAGGTGGCTTAATATTTGGGGCACAACAAAAAAATCAGCCAAAACAGCTAACAAATTGTGCACAACATATATAATATAAAATGCACAATGTATATCATATGTAGTGCACAACGTATATCATATATTGTGCACAATATATATTGTATGTTGCAATATCATCTTTCTTTGCAACATGTTATATATGTTGTGCACATCATGTGTTATATGGTTTGCACAACATGTAATATACGTTGTGCAATTTATGTTATATATATTGTGCACAATTTGTTGGTTAATTTTTTTTGTTGTTCCTCTGTTAATCAATGCTCATTAATTAATTAATTAATTAATTAAGGCCTGCCTGCGTGCACCCACCTTATTTAATGGAAATGGCCATTTTTTCATATTAAAGGAAAAAGAAGAGGGTGAGTGAGGCAGGGTGGTTCAGGTGTTGTGACAACTGCTTTTCCTTCATTGAATGAACGAAGCTAGGAAGGAGCGCCTCGGCTGGT
Source organism: Aeschynomene evenia (assembly GCA_013621005.1). Taxonomy (NCBI): domain Eukaryota; kingdom Viridiplantae; phylum Streptophyta; class Magnoliopsida; order Fabales; family Fabaceae; genus Aeschynomene; species Aeschynomene evenia. The sequence goes on from CM024268.1 coordinate 3,840,377, forward strand.
GAGCCACGTGCTAGATTCGCTAAATGGATCCATCCATGCTCTGCTCTCTTCTCCACACCCTTCATTCAACTCTCCTACTTTACATCACATTCAAATGTTTAATGTACAAATTACTAGCGCATGTTTGAGTCATTCATAATTAAGATCAATTTCTTGAAAGTAGTGTAATGTTGTTTGGGTTTCTTTGTGGTGAAATTTTTTTAACAGGATTTGAGGATAAAACCAAGGTTTTTCCAAAGCAACTCAGAACATACAAAATCACGTCGATATCAATATATTTTTATTCAAAATCAATTTTACAAACTCAAATTGATATAAACTCTCGTTTACAAATTCTAATCCAAGTAGTCAGTCGGTTGTAGTAGTAATATATCAAACATAATAAATACACGAGCAATGCTAGAGGCACAACAAAAAAACAGTCAACACAACCAACAAATTGTGTATAACGTATGTAATATAAATTGCACAATGAATAATATATGTTGTGCACACCATATAGCACATGATGTGCACAACATATATAACATGTTGCAAAGAAAGATGATGTTACAATATGATATATGTTGTGCACAATAGATGATATACGTTGTGCACTACATATAATATACGTTGTGCATTTTATATTATATATGTTGTGCACAATTTGTTGGCTATTTTAGCTGGTTTTTTATTGTGCCCCAATTATTTACCTAAATACACCCCTACTTTCTGTTCTCTTTAGTCTCCTCCCAGAAACAAGTACCACGCCAGCAGATTTCAATTTGCCTTTAATTTCTTTAGGCACCATAACATATCAATTAACCAACTTAATTACATGTCACACCAAGTACCATATTTTAATACAGTACGTACTTGATTAAGTTTATAATTATTTTTCCTTGAAGTTCAGTCGATCGAGAGAGACAGAGAGAAAACAAAAAGGGAAAGAAACTGAAAATTCTGCATAAAGAAGAGAAAAAAAGGACAATGCATACAAACTACATGTACACAAGTATGCACGCAAGAGACACTAACATAATATAATATAAACTAGTTAGTACGTTGGTAGGACCATCATCTCATCTCATGTAATGTAGTCCCCACCAAACTTAAAGGAAAAAAGTGGTGAAGGGGGTAAAAAAAGAGAGAGGTATGATATTTGTATATACTTTTTTGTATGTATAATAAACATATAAGTAAATTTAAGGGTGTAGAATAAAAGTTGAAGTGTTGAGTGATGTCACATCAAAATTTAATGATAATAAAGTGAATGGAAAATATATATAAGAGAAAATATATGTACGAATATCATTATTGAAAAAGAAAAGAAAAGTGAGAGTAGAAGAGAGAGGGGTTGAATTCATTGGTTGGTTAGTTTCATTGGTAAATGATGGGCGCACGTTTCATGCTCATGATCATCATCATTTCATTTCATTTAATTCATATAGTATAATAATATCTTATATTATATTATATTATATTATATTATATTATATTATATTATATTCCTCTCATCTTATTACTCCTATGGTCCTTTCCTTTGATCATTAACTCAGTCGCAGTAGTTTCTCATCCTCTTTCCAGTATCAGTAGATATCATCATCATCATCATGATTCATTATTTTTTCTGAATTCCACTGTTGCTCCGCACTCTCATTCATTACTAGTATAGTATCACAATCGCTAATGGATGGATGGATGGATGGTGCTGCATGATTACTACAGTTACTAAATGAATGATGCCTCTACATACATACTGCACAAATTAAACTTCTCTCTATCAGATCACCTTTACTTTACTTTGCTTTGCTTTGCACTCTACAAATTCTCCTACCCCAACATACCATATTGTGAGACTTGTCTACGCAAAATGAAACCAATAGCACCAAAAGTCCACTTCATGAATAAATCAAGTTACGCCATTTTAGGCTATCTAGTAACACTAATTTGTGTTTGTGATGCAAATTACTGATTTATTGATACTTATTTTTTCAATTTTCCTACTTTAGATAATCTAAATTAAAAAATAAAAAAGCTTACATAGGTATTCAATTATGTAATTCCACATTAATAACTATAATTAACTCTCTTCTAAATTGTGAGCTGTATAATTAACTTTTTTTTTATTCATTTCCTTACTTGGTAAAGCTTTATTAGTAAATTATAAATTCTTGGGTAACAATAATTTTTCAGCCAAAATAGTCAATAAAGTCTATTTCAACACTTTTGACCCAAATAGCATTATTAATTATGTGTATTTTTTTTAATGGGCTTAATGATTTAAGTCAAAAATCTTATTTTTAACTGTTTTGACTGGTATAATATTGTACCCTTAGCAAAACTCTTAATAAATAGAATAACTTCCCAAGTTTTATAACACTATTTATGTTATAAAAAAAAAAAGAAAAAGCCCTATTTGTTGAAACCGACAGTCGTTGACCCAAAAAAAAGAAGATACTTTTATAATCCAATAAGTTACGTGTAATTTGGGAATTAAAAAAAAATGAACACGTTATTAAGTGGGTCTCAGTTAAACCAGAGAATAACGTGTAAGAACACGTTTATGCGTAAGTGCATCATTTAGGTGGGTTTGATTTGCTGTAGGCACTAGTTAAACAAAGTATATAATAATATTATTAGGACCATATGCTAAACGGTCGTTCGTTTTAACATACAATTTGCTATAAAAAGCTCAAAATGGCAGATTAAAAAAGAAAAGAAAGACACACAATGCTTAACAAACTTTCTTATCTATGTCTGACCAGAACAACTATATATAAGTAATCTTTGGGTTATTAATTTATCAAGTAAAGTTAGGTGATGATGACTTGGCCTATATATATATATTAATATAAAATGTAGCTTAGCTTAACCTGTTGCTAAGAGGGATGGCGAAGAAAATTTGGAAAACTGGCCATGTTTTATTTATTTATTTTATCTTAATATTATTTTTTGTTTAATTACTATTTCTCTAATTTGTTAATATCATGCTGCTGCTTTCTACTGTGCGGTCAATTGATTGTTCAGCAAAGGGTCAACTCAGCGTTAAAAGAGCCTGCATAAGAAGCTTCATAAATAAATTATAAAAAAAGTGGACTTGAACTAAAAGTAGTACTAAACAAGTCAATTCACAAGTTGCCAAAAAAAATGTTCCAATTGATATATATATAAACTGAACTTGAATGCCACTGCCATTCATGTACTCATAAATAAAATCTTTCCCTTTCCTTTGTGTGTGGGGTGATGGCTGTTTGCTTGTTGTCTATTGATGTGATGGGAGTTCTTATGGCTTTGGTTATAGTTCTTGCTCTCATGCTCGTTTTCTCCTCTCCACCCAGGAGGGTTATGGTTCTTCAATGCCCTTAATTATTATTTATTAGCCTATTTTCAGGTTAATCTGATGCTCTCATGCTCGTTTTATTACCATGTTGTGTAAGGGGAATAAACTCTTCTTATCCCTCCTTTTTTGTAAGTTCTGCATCTTTTTTGCTAGTTAGGGAGATAGAGATTGATTTTTAGTGTGCTGCTATATTAATAAATTAAATTGTGTTGTTATTTGTATAATAAAAATCAGTCAATATATAGATTTTGGATCATAATTACTCAGCTCATTTAAAATTAAATTTTTTTTTATCAAAATATTATCAAATAGATTAATTGGCTGTTTTGACTGCTTTTCTATTATTCATCAAATATTTTCCATTAATAAATATTGATTGGCTCGCTTATGGCTAACCATATACTACCAATGCTTCTCTCTTTCACAATTTTCCTTTTTATTTAATTTTCAACAATATGACATGCCAATAACTCAATCGCAATTTTGAATTTTATTTAAGGGTGTCTCGTAATTTTCTTTTTACTGTAAGTAACACACACCAAAAAAAGAGAGAGAAAGACTTTTTTTCTTGTGCATTACTAATCTAGACAAGTAAGACCGAAATAATCTCATTAAATTAATTAATCTTATTGCAAAAACAAAACCTCATTAACGATTTACTACTTCTGTTTAATACAGTATAGGTAATTATTAACTTTATGGATTAGAAAAATCAATGCTCCGTAGGACAGCAGTTAGTTAGTTCACCAGAATTTTGTACAGGAAGTCTTTGGATTGGATTTGAAAATGAAACAAGTGGCTGGCTAATGGTGGCTGTTAATTATGACTCACTATTTGTTTATGCTCACCTAATCACTCCAACATATATATAAATCAAACTTGATTTTGTCACATTAAAATAACTTCCAAACTTTTAGAAATATCATTTAATTAAGTGCAACTCAGGCCTTTTAAAATAAATTATCTATTTTACTAACGCAGTCTGTTTATATATTAATCGAATATGTGATTAAAATGTAATACCTACGTAATTGTTAGTTGTGCACATCAATATAAAAATTAATTTTGACAAAAATACAAAGCAGCTGTATAAGTTATAGATCCACAATTTAATCTTATCTCCTCTCGTGTTAGCTGACGCTAAAATTTTGAAAGCATCCCGTGTTTGATTTTTCAAACATGAAAAAAAAAGATTATAATACATTAAAAATTGTGCGACATTAGATGAAGTATTTATGACTACTCCCATCAAATTACTTATCACTCATTGAGTTAGTTTATCTGATCGATCTTTTGCTCATGTACAAGCATGACTCAAATTTGATTGTGTGAATTATTAAGTTGATGAGTGATTTGTAAAAATTAATCAGCATGTGCTCGATAAACCTTAAGTATGAAACGATTTTTTGTCTATGAACTCTTGATCATTAAAATAATAATAATACATTAAAAATTTATGCGTCTGATAAGGTGTCGTCCGTCAACATCGGTGCAACTCAGGCATGACCTGAGAAGCTTCCAGTATTATAATTAAAATGGACCAAGACCAGTGAATATTCAAAAGTCAATTTAAATGTTGGAAAAATAGAAAACATTAAGAAGAAACTAGAGCTTCTTCACAAAGTATAACTTGCATTAATTGGCTCTGGTTGATAGATTTGTGAAGAGAAGGGAAATAAGTAACAAGAAATATGGCTTGCAAGGAGATATGTGTTGATTTCACGGGCATCCTGGTGGCTCTGGTCATTGCCCTCGCTCTCATGCTCATCTGTTCTTCCTCTCCAAGGCGCGCCGTTGTTGTGCATCGCTGGCCATAGCCCCTGTCCTCATCATTCCTCAACTTTGTTTTTGTTCTGTCAGAGTTTAATTTAATTTCTGTTACAGGCTGATTAAGTTGTTCAATCATTTTCTGATTGAGTTTATGCTATTTAAACCATCAGGTTTGATGTATTTGTAGCTAGTAGATTTTATTCTATGCAATGGAACTACTACTCTTTCTTCTCTTGCTAAGGAGTGATTTTGGATCTAGTGCCTTAGATTATTTCTCTCTCTCTCTCTCTCTCTCGATCTCATGCTTAAGATGATCCTCTTTGTCAATATACAATAGAAATCGATCAATTAGTACATAAAAGCTTCCTTTCAATCGGTAATATTCAATTCTCTCTTGCATATCTTGTTCTTCTCTACCTTATGCATAATCAATTTGGATTAGTTCAATTACAATTTACAAGGTACTCTTTCACCCCCCACCATAATACTATTGGATATATTTTATTCGTGTGATTAAAAATATAAAAATCATTGGAAATCTAGTTGCTGAATAGAATAAATTTCCATATTCAACTCTATATGAGATGTGTAATAAAACCACTTATAACCAACATATGAATGATTAAAATGACACATGCTTCTTCTCTTTAACTAATGATCTCGAGTTCAAGGAGATGTATGCTATTGGTAAAATCTCAATTGTTACAATAAGAAACTGGTAATAAATATACTGAAGAAAGTGTAGATTGTCGGTTCTGATAATTTACGGTTCATATATTTGCACAACAGAATCCGTACAAAATTCGATAGAGCCATGAGATTAAATTTATCAAGCACAACATTGCTATGAATAATGGTTAAACCCCTAACGGTCTAACACTGCACAATCAGGTATGCTATAGAAGCCTATCATGCTGCTAAAAATTATGGAGAATGTATGTTCTGTGCATCTGCAATAGGTGCTTTTCTTGTCCATGACTCAGGATTTGTTGCCAGCGCCTTGAATTGTCTCCAGAAGATGCTCTATTCTGTATTTCATTACAGGCTGCCCTTTTCTTGTCTTCTTAAGCATTTTTTCTCGCATAGCTTTTCTCCGAGCTTCAGCCTTTTCTATCTCTTCCTTCTTTGCTCTTAAAGCTGCTTCTCTCTCCATTCTTTCTCTCTCTATCTCTTCATTCTTCTTCCTGTACAATTCTTCCAGACTAAAAGCACTATTCTTTTTCTTCCTCCTCTCAGTCTTGTCCTCAGACTCTTTAGTTTCATTCACATTCTGCAACAGCAAAAGGAAAAATCAAAACTTTATCAGAACCATTAGCATATCCAACTTATTAGCTAGGTCTTGACCTATAAGTCAGACAAGTGATATCAATCTCAGAGCAAGGAGGTGAAAAGATATCAAATTCAAACCTCAATCGGTTTACGGGCCAGGGAAGGATTGCTCTTCACATTTTGATGCTTTAACAACTTCTTGAACTTGTTCACATTCTTAGCATTCTTATAGAACTCCCTTTGCTTCTCTGATAAAAAAAAGAAGCATCTCAATGACAATGGTGGTGTATAGTGCATTATATGACAAAAGAACTTAAGCAGAGTAATTCAATAAGTGATAAGTAATTAAGTACGTATATATCGGATCAGAGCAAAGGTTCAAAAGATTAATTAATAAACTTCACATGCGTCATGACAGAAACACCCTGCCTTAAGATTAAGACTACATAAGATAGGGACTGCAGGGTCCTTAGAACATATGATTATTAAAATGGGGCAACAAAAAAATAAAAATAAAAACGCTTTGCATAGATTATATGAATCAAATACCATGAGATCATGTGCTTGTTTGGATGCCCTTTTACACTTAAAATAAGATCTTTTTCAATTAAAAAAAGATCTTATTGAAATTTTTGACATGTTTGGGTAACATTTTTTAGTAAAAGTAAAATCACTAAAAAAAGCAGAAAAAGATCTTTTTTCAGAAACTGTAATTTCCATCTTCTGAAAAAGGACATTTTTTATAGCACAGAAAAGATGTTTACGATTAAGTAAAGATTTTTTTATATTACATCCAAACATAAATTGATTTTGTATCCAAGCCCTGGATGTTTCTCCATGGAACATATACAATTAACAAAATCACATAGCTAACGTCCAAGATATTGTGGGACAATCCTGGACCATCAATTGTTTGTTACTTCTTATGTTTCTCCATATGTTTGTTACTTTGTTAGCAGTAATAACTTTCAGAAGACAAAAGCTCACTCATCAAGTCTCAAACTCAGCAGGAATAATCATAAGTGTGCAATTGCACTTATCTAACAATACACAGTTGAATTTCCACCTAATCATTCAATCGAAGTCATAAACACTCAGTGCCTAGATATTCCAACGTCAAAGCTCAAAAGGGTTTTGTAACAGACAAAAAAAAGAAGAGAAGCTGCTCTAAATTATTAAAATTCACTCCAATTTGTTTCCCTATCTGCTGTGGTGTTAAAATTAAAATGTTATTATTGTATTGAGATTAAGCTGACTGAAACCAAAAAAAAAGGGAGAAAAGTTGCATACTTATCTGAGCAGGGTTGTAGTGACCGTTGTTGGATTTAGCATTGGCGAAAAAGTTCTTCTTCTTCTTCATTGTCATTCCCTTCTTATTGCTGTTGTGATTTTCGCCGCGTTCCTCATTCTTCTTCATTGTCGTACGATGGAGGTTCTTCAGAGCCTAAGCTGCTGCATGCATACATGACAATTTTGTAAAAAGTGGAGTTCAAGTGCAGCAATGTAAAAAATCACAAATTTCATGTGAATAAAACTAAAATTTTGATAGAACATTACATTCCAAAAATATTTTAAAAAAATAGCATCAAACTTAACATTGTTCTACACAGTAAATACATTCTGAAAGACACTCAATGCTTCAGAAAAGCTAAGTTTTAGTACAAATAAAAACAATTAGGAAAACTAGTGGCAGCAAAAAGTTAGGAAAAATAAACTATACTCAAATCTCAAAAAAGAACAATTAGAAAAAAAGAATTATGGCAGTAAGACAGCAACATAAAAGATAATAAGAAGATAATTTCTAATCCAGAAAATTCAGGAAAAAAAAAAAGACAAAAAGCACTTAAACTGACCTGGAAAGTGTTTATTGAAGAATTGGAGGGGCGAAGAAGGATATGGTTAGCGGCTGGTACGTTGTTGCCACTTCACCGGAGATAGCCGCCTTGGACAGATCAGACGTGGAGTGGTGGAGCCGCGTCGGAAGGAAGAAGGAGATGGTGGTGGGGGCTGGCGTGTTGTTGCTTCAGAGTGATGGTGTGATTTGGGAACTAGGGTTTGGAGATTTGGCCCCAATTGGAGAAAATGAGATTTGTCGTCTCTTGGATTTGGAAATTGGGCTTTGGCCGAAAACAAGAAATTGCGCAAGTATGTCTTATGGCCTAATACCCAACAAAAATCTTGCTGTGTGTTAACTGTTAGGCTTTTCTTGGACTGATGTGGGGGGATTGAAGGGTTGGATTTTTTAATGTTTCATTATTTGGATTTATTTTACAATAATAATATTTGTTCATATACTTTCTCTTACATATACTTTCCACCCACTTCATCACCTTTGGATTTTGATGTGACATCACTCCACCAGACCACCACTTACACTTCTTTTCTCCACCCTTGAATCAAAACATATATATGTTGTACATATCATTTAATATGTACCAATAGTATTACTCTTTATTTTAAGATGATGGAAGGGGATGGGATCAATTCCATTTAATTTCCAAAAATTTTTCTAAAAAATACACAATTTTATTCCATTCCTTTTTATTAAATATCCTAACGATGATATGAAATTTATATTTTATTCTGTCTCATACCATTCCTATATATTTCATTGTATTTCATCCTACTCCATCCACCATTGATTATCCTAAAAACAACAAAAAAATGTTAACATAAATTTGATAAAGTTTCAAATTATATATATAATTATTTATCATAAACTAATTTGATACGCTCTTGAAATTTTATAAGTTTTTGATATAAAATAATTTTTTTATTAATACTGTCACGGAATATCGTACCGAGGGATCCTGAGACTCATAAGTTCAAGTTTTTTCTATGTTGGCGTCTGCTTTCAAGCAGGAGTGTATCTGCAGGCACTTCGACGATCAAGTTAATCGAAGTGCGAAAGATCGACGTGATTTTGTGAAAAGTGGCTTACTTTGTAATGCATCTCCAATACTGAACTAATAAATAACGTTTCTATACATCATCACATCCGATGGGTTTGAGTTATGTTGAAACTAGGATAGAGCCGTTACTTTTGCGAAATAACAGTACAACTACTCTCTCATCTATTAGTCTATTTTGAAAGCAACTCAACTAACTAGCATTTGTCTCCATCGCTCACTTGCAGGAAATTAAAAGATTTTAAAGTATTCTCCACTCTTCTCTCTCTCTATATATATATCCATTACTGATCAAATAAATGGATGGAGGGAGACGTTACTACATTATATACATACATACTAGGTAGAGGAAAGGGAAAATTAGTAGTAAAAGCTAAGTGAGCATTAATGCATTGATGAGGACTGATGGTTGTTGATGCACACATGTATACATTCAATAATGTTTGTTGTCAAAAAAAAAATGCATTGGATTAGTATTCAATGTGTACTATACATAACACGTAATTTGTGTCATACGTATGTATACTATACATATAACTTGTTATGTATAACACATATTGAATACTAATTAAATGTATTTATATTGTACAACAAATATTGACGATAAATAAACAAATAGCAGTTAAGATATATGAGATAGATGTGGTCGTACGAGTTGGCTTGAATGCTACTCCAACGCTCCCCCACCTTTCTCATTCATTCATTCATCTTCTCCTCATCTATCCATCTTCTAACTATATAGTGTTGCATTCCTTATTCTTTCTCTAATATATAGATATATATATTTCCCAGCCAGCCTGTGTGCGTATTACTTATTATTATTATTATTAGCTCGCTGCTTCCACATACATATATATATATATTGACATCATCTATCTATATATGATGGGTAGCGAAGAGTCGAAGAAGGCGGGAGGGGATGATGGAGGAGTAGTGCAGAGTAGTAGTGATGTGAAGGTTGTGGAGAGGGTGATAATGAGTAGTAGGGCTCCTCCTGCTTCTGTTTCTGCTTCTGCTTATTACTACGAGTTGTTAATGAGATTGATAGGGATGTGCCTCACACTTGTGGCCACCATCATTGTGGGCGTTGACAAGCAGAGTAAGAGCATCTCCTACGCCGGTATGCACTTCCATGCCACTGCTAAGTGGCAATACATGTCTGCTACTGTGTAAGCTATGCTAGCAATGCAACCAACCACTCTGATCTAATTAACTAACTTCCTTAGCTTCTTCTAATTAACTAACTTCATTATTATATATTGATAATATATAAACAGGTTCTTCTTGGTATCGAATGCTATAGCATGCTCATATGCAGCTACATCCCTGGTGATGAAGATCATCATGATCTCCTCAGCAAATACGGGAATTAGCGGAACAAGAAGGAGGACGTTGGGTGTAAGCATAAGCATAGGAGATCTGATAATGATGGGACTTCTGTTCTCAGCCAATGGCGCAGCGTATGCAGTGGGACTGATAGGGAAGAACGGGAACTCACACGTGCAATGGATGAGAGTGTGCAATGTGTTCGACGCCTACTGCCGCCACGTCACCGCTGCTTTGGTCCTCTCTCTCATTGCCTCCTCCCTCTTTCTTCTCATGCTTGCCCACTCTCTTCTCAAACTCCATTCCTCCTCCTCCTCTACTCTACCTACCTAGCTACATCCATTATTCATATATCTATATCTTTTAATCAAGTATAGATACCTAGCTCATTAAGGTTCTTAATTAATTAATTAACTATGTGAATCCATCTCATCTGATCTTGCTTAGTTAGTTATTAGTTATTATCTTGCTTGGATTGATAGATTTAAGTGAATCAAGTAGTAGTGTTCTTAATTAATTAATTAATTTGCTTTCTAGTATGTATAAATATCTTCTAATACGGCGATACCAGATGTATGGATGGTAGGTGACTATTTTAATTAAAGAGCTAGCTAGCACTGCAATATATCTATATCTATATCTCTATATATGTATGTATGTATGTCTGTCTCTACGTACATACTGATCTCTACTTTTATTTAATTTTGCTGTTGAATGATTCAATAGTCATTTCACTTTCGAGAAGGTAGGTGAATGCAGTAAAGCACCCATAACTACCCCACATCAATAGCATATATATATATCATCATCACCACTTCCCACCTTCTTACTTCTCATTAATAAAGGGATCAATGTCTCAACATCATATAATACTAAGGGATCATATTATATATTACTTAGTAAATTTCACCAATCTCCTTAAAAATAGGTAATATTCATTCTCATAAACCGTGTCTTTAGCATATGCGTGCTAATATCAAATGAACAAATAAAAATAGAGCCCAATTGAGTTTCACTAAATCTAAAAAAATTCGATAGTGAACAGAACCATATATATATCACGTGTGTTGAAGGGAATTTAGATTTACACTGCAGTGACTGACTCTGAAGTCAAGAGAGTCATGAAGTCAATGTCACAAGAGTCAGAATCATGGTGACTCCAAAATTAACTACGAACACATTCTTACATATTTGTGTCTCCTTTCCAGCACACAGTGACTCCCTTCCAACACACAATGACTCCAAAATTGAAGTGAACAAAAAATTGACAAGTTTGTTCACTGAATCACTATGACCCTCGCACCAAACATCAAATCCAGAGTCAATTTTTCACTGATTCTCTGACTCTCACCCAGGAAAAACAAACGCATTATATTTGTTTAGTAACATCCATTCATCAATGAACATTGTATAATCACTACACTACGCACTTATTTAATGGACAGGAGAAATTGAAAAGCATACATAAAAAAGTCAGATTTGCAGATGTAAAGAGAAGAGCAATGATAGACGACAAAAAACAAAGTACAACACCAATGTTATACTTTTTTTTACCTAAAAGTGAACACTATTCATTCTCTAATAAGTTAGGAAAATTGTTTTTTCAACGCTCATTTTTGTGTAGATACCAAAAGATTACGATAAAAAGTGATTAAGAGATTAAAATTATGAAAAAAATTGTGTATTTGAAATAATTTAGAAGTGGTGGGATAACATTGTTGATAAATTTATTTAGAGCAAAATAGTGCATCATTAAAATATCAATATAATGTACCCCGCTATTAATTCATATGTACTTTGATAATCAAAGGTTAATATGGATTTCATATAATTTAATTGTTTATACTGGCAACCAAAATTACTCCTATGCTAACTGGGGAGGAGTATCCTCTAGTTGTCCTTTTAAAATTTTTAAAACTACACTAACTTTTAATTTTTTGTTCCCAATTATTTCCCAAGTTTAGGAGTGATATATAGCTAGCTAGATAAGAGAGTGTAAGTGAAAATAAATAAACTAATCAAGAAAGAGAGAAGAATAGTAATTAAGAAAGGGATATTTAAAAGCCTACAGATAATAAGTAGTTCCTCTGCATAATTTGATTTTGTTCATTCAAGAACCACTTCTTGACTAGTCAATAATTCAAGATAATCAAATTCAAATATTATGGACCCCACGTGATTAAAGAATGTGACCTGTACGGCGACACCAACCCTTGGGAGATTTGGGACGCCTTTGGCGGCGGCTTAAATGGCTCTAGAGAGCTCTACCTCTTCTCCACCGTCAAGATGAACGCCTCCACTATGGAATTGGTCCGCACCGTTGGATCGGGCTCATGGGAGCCTCAGTATAAGATATCAATAGCAATAGAGAGCAGCGACCACGAAGAGCAACCTACTGTTGGCATCAAGCAATGCCTTCGATCAAGATCATGCCACTTGGGTTCTGCATGAGTATCGTCTAATTGACCCTCATCTCCTCTCTCCAACTCCTTCTTCATTTCGCTCACCACCACTTTCTGTACTTCCTTTCCATCATCATTTATTATCATTCTTTCTATCTCTTGCAGGTTAATTACAGTTATGTTCTGTGCAAATTAATCAAGACCCGAGGAAGGCCTTACTAAGAGAGAAGAAAAATAAAAAATAATCAAGAATTACTAGAGACAACGACCACGCTTCCATCCCCCGCGGCTAATATCAATAAATCTGTAAGCACTGTTATCATCATTCTATATAATATATTGACTATACCTTAACCCAAAATTAATTATATTAAATATAATATATATATATATATATATATGCTGCTTTTATTAAATCATTTTACAATTATTAATTAAAGCCAAGTGATGATTTAATTTGTGGATTCTCTGTTTTAGTTTTATGTGTTAATTAATTAATTAATAATCTTCCAAGTGTTACTTATGTATGTTAAAAATCTTTGCAATAATATTGTTTTGTAGACTGAAGGTGGTTACCATGATGCATTGCTAGAGAAAGGTGTTGATAAGAAGGTCACGGCATAAGAAAAGGAAATAATAGCTGATGATGAAAAAGCTAAGAAAGAGCGAGATAGACCAATATAATAATAATAAGTTCAGATCGAAAATGGGAATAAAGTCCATAGAATGGTTGATGATGCATGATAATAATGAGAAGAACACCTTAATCTATTCATTGGTTTAAGTTGTATGTACATATATACAAAAATTAATACTAGCTTATAGGATACGGTTTTCTAGATTTTCCCCTTGTGATATATGGGCTCGTTTTTCATACAAACACAGTATTGAGCAAAAAGTTACATTACTTGGCCTTTTGTTTTTGAATTAGTGGTGTTGTATATATAGATTTACCACTTTCTTTAATCCTGCCCCATTATGGCTCGCTCTAGCACCTTCATTCCCTCTCATTTCATATATATCTTTTGGAGAAAAATGATGATATAGTACGTAGGAGAGATAATTAACATGCAAATAATGATTGTTTCCTTAACAAATATTGAAGGCCGGGCAAATAAGTCAGTTATTGTGACTTTTCAGGCCAGAGCATATATATATATATATATACATCTCAAGGCATTAGTCATCATAACTCACTGCTCTGATAGTCAAATATTTTACCACATTTATGGCGAATTTTTCACTTGGAATTAGCGACACTTATTGGGTGTGGCTGACTAAAGAAGAAGAGAATGTTATTGATACAAATTCAATCAATACTGCTATATGTACAATCAATGTACCATCCAACCTCTAATACACGCTCGTTGTGCCCACTAGCACACATTAATGTTGAGTGTAACTACTCTGGTTGGATATACGTTGTAAGGTATATTAGTTGTACGAGTATATTTTTTTTGCAATTTTAAGGCTCTTTAGTTTTGATGAATTAATCAGTAAATGTTAATATTGTTAGTTTCGTTCAAAATATGCATTCACTAGTCTTTAGTGTGGTGATCCAAAAGTGCTTTGCGCTCCGTCTGTTCATGATAATGTGTGTCTTTGTTTTTTTCTTCTATTCCTTTGCTGATGGTGTTCATTTTAGATGCCCTTTGTATAGATATTTTCTTGCTTATCATCTTATGTTTATATCCGCCCTTAAAAGTTCAACGAGGAAAAATAAAAAAACTCAACCAGAAAAGATGTGCTGGTGATATATACGTGTTGTTAGTTAAGTTGCAATTTTACAAACTATTCTTATTTTTTTGTAGCTTTGTTTGTTAGCTGCGTTTAATTATACTTCAGCTATTCGTCCCATTTATATATAATTATATATTAATATATTTGTAAAAATAATAATTGATATATAACACAAATAGGACAACGTAGAAACTATGACTTGCAACTCTTTCACAGCAACAAACAATTCTTGCTCAACCGCAGGAGGAAAAATCTTGGATGGCGTCGGTCAGATAAAATAATAATAATAATAATCGTATGTGCTCATCATTGCTCAGACTAGGTTGTTAGTTACAATTGATGTGACAGACAGGCATGTACATGCACGTGTGTTTATAGTTAAGTTAGTTATAGTGGAGGTAACGGTTTTGTTTAAGAAAGTCTTTCTTTGCCGCGCATGAATGATAGCAATGGCATGTCTTTGTATTACTATATATATGTGTGTATGCGAGCGAGTGTGTTTGAGTGTAGAGAATATATGAAAGCGTCAACAATCATAAGAGAGAGTAGTCACCAGAAAGTGTTTCTTTCTTTCTTGATTCCATTCAAGTGCTTGCTGCTGCTGCTATGTCTTCAACAAGCAGCAATGTTGTTGAGCCGCTCAACGTGGAGGATGAAGAACACAATCTGATCTTGCCCTTACTCAAAGCCAAGGTTCACGGTGATCCTTTGCCGCCAACAGATGAGGTCATTCATGAGTGTGACCTGTTCGGTGACAAGAACCCTTGGGAGATTTGGGAACTGCTTGGAGGTGCCAAGGAGGTAGTGGATGATGATGCGCTTTACATCTTCAGCACCCTCAGGATGAACATGGCCTCCGGAGACGTGGTTCGCACCATTGGCTCTGGTTCATGGGAAGATCAACACAAAGATAGAGATATTGTGTGCCCGGACACAAACCAAAGTCTTGCCGCCAAGAAATGTTTAATGTTCGACAAGAGCGGTACCACTCACGACGGTGCCTGGATCATGCATGAATACCGTCTCCTCTCTTCTGATCTCCTCCGCAAACCACCATCAGTAAGAACCACCACTACCTAGATTTATATATATTATATTGTTTATAGAGCAAAGCTAGAAGCACAACAGAAAAATCAGTCAACACAGTCAACAAATAGAAATTTGGGCCACAATCACTCAGCCCATTAAAAATATACTTATGATTAAAAGTGTTAATTGGGCCATAAAGTGTTAGATGGACTTTGTTGGCTGTTTTGTCTGGTTTTTTGTTGTGTCCCAAACATTTGTATTGTTTATATGCATGACCTATATCTATACATATATATATATATGTGTCAGCCCAATTACAGCCATGTCCTATGCAAATTGATGGAGAATCTAGGACCTATGCCGGAGAGTCCTCCGCCGGAAACTGCCCAAACCGCCATGTTTCCATTCCCGCTTAGTCACTCTCCACCTGTAAGTTCCATCTCTGCATTAATCTTAATTATCTTATTAAACCAACATTATTATATATATATTCTCCACACATATACCTACCTACGTATATGTTGCATTATTATTCATTACAGTTAATTAAAGCCAAGTGATTCTTTGTGTACTATTATGTTTCAGTTATTCAATTGGTTTATATATATATATATATATATGTGTGTGTGTGTCTATGTGTTGATATTTCAAGTTGCTAATAATGTGATTTTCAAATATATACCAATAATATTGTTGTGTTTGTAGACTATTGATTGTAATGAACGCTGGAGACTAGTGAAGATAGAAAGGGAGCCAATCCAAGTAGAAGTTGCAGATCATAATAAGAGGCTCAAGGGGAAAAAGACAACCGCTGATGATCATGAAGAATGACCAATAAAAATATCCCAAACATTAAGACACTCCATCATGGATTGGACACGAGAAAATAAAACTACCACTTACCTGAAATGTATGTTAGAGAGAGTATTAGCATTGATTACCTTTTCTATTGGATCTATCTTTTCTTTTTTTCTTGTCAGATATTGGATCTTTTGGTTTACCTATATAAATAAAATTGATACTAGCTAGTGTCATATACATTCTCATCTACTGATGTATGGGGCTCATTTCATCCATATAATTCAGAAAATAAATAAATAAAACTTGGCTTTTCTTGTTGCTGGTGTTGCATTCTATACATTTACCTACCTTTTCTATAATAATGCTGCTCCTCTCATTTCATCTCTTTTTTAGCAAATATATATATATCGTGTAAAAGATAATTAATAAAGAATGGGGTAATAATGTTTAGCCAGAATTAGCTATATAGTGCAAAATTTGATGATGAAATCTGTGAACTGACCCAAATTAATATCCTATGTAATGGTGAATTGCTCATGAACACCAGGAACAAAATTAGTTGAGATTCAAATTAACAATGAAACAGTTTTGAGTTAGTTTTTAAGTTTTCATCAACCATAGACAAGCAAATTGCCTCAGATACAATTTAGCCATAGTCTGTTAAGAGTATCAGTAAAAAAACATCAGCTAGCAGAGTCATCTTTCTATGGTTAATAAATAGTCATAATAATGCAGAAAACAAATACATAAATGCTTGAGAAATAGCCAAAACAGTCAACAAAGTCTATTTTAACACTTTTGGCCCAAATAATATTATTAATCATGTGTATTTTTTTAATGGGCGGAGTGATTTATACCAAATTTTTTATTGTTGATTATTTTGACTGATTTTTTTATTGTGTCTCTAGCCAGAAATACTCAAACAAATATAATGCGTCAAAGGATCATTGAATGTTGTTGAGTCCCAAGCAGAACCGAAATATATTGCTTACATGCATTGTGTAATTGATACACCACTATTCTAAACATTGTTTCTTCCGAAGCACGTTTTATTATTTAATAACAGGAGATTTTCATTATATAGTAATATCTATGATCGATCGCTTGAACAGAGGAATAATACAATTGCATAAAAAACATGCTTCCACTCAAAGATGAAAACACAAGTATAATATTAATGGATTTGAGAGTGTGCTATTGATACATATAATATTCTTTCAGTATTCAAATAATTGTCTTTTTAAAAAATATTTTTGTTCAATATTATTTGTCATTTTAAAATTTTAAAAAATCATTTATTATCTTTTTTCAATTTTTTCCTCACATATATTCTCTTTTATATCTCTTACAATAATTATTGCACAAAAATCTAAAAAGAGAATTTAATCATTATATATCATTTTTATATATAAATTTATGTGTTTTAATTGCATCCTTAATAATTGTGAAAAGTCTAGAATTTATTGACAACAGTTATTTGGTGTGGCTAAATGAAAGGCATATAGCAATACTTGCATAAGTAGCTACGTACACTTGTCCAAGTGGCGGGCTAAAGAAGAAGAGAATGTTCTTACAATGATGCATTTAAGGCCACTTTAGTTTTGAGGAATTAATAGTAAATGTCAATATTGCTAATTTCCTTTAAAATATATATTCACTAGTGGTGATTATTTAAGATGCCCTTTGTATTGATATTTTCTTGCTTATCATCCTATGTTAAACGGAAAAAAAAAAACAAAAAATACTCAACCAAAAAAGATGTGCTGGTGATATATACGTGTTGTTAGTTAAGTTGCAATTTTACAAACTATTCTTATTTTTTTGTAGCTTTGTTTGTTAGCTGCGTTTAATTATACTTCAGCTATTCGTCCCATTTATATATAATTATATATTAATATATTTGTAAAAATAATAATTGATATATAACACAAATAGGAAATAGGACAACGTAGAAACTGACTTGCAACTCTTTCACAGCAACAAACAATTATTGCTCAACCCCAGCAGGAAAAATCTTGGATGGTGTCGGTTGGAGAAAATAATAATAATAATCGTATATGGTCATGATTGCTCAGACTAGGTTGTTAGTTAGAGTTGATGTGACAGGCAGACATGTACATGCACGTGTGTTTATAGTTAAGTTAGTTATAGTCGAGGTAACGGTTTTCTTGAAGAACGAATGTCTTTCTTTGCCACTCATGATGATAGCAATGGCATGTCTTTGGATTACTATATATATGTATATATGTGTGTGTATGCAAGAGTGTTTCAGCGTAGAGAATCAAAGCGTGGACAATCATAAGAGAGAGTAGTCACCACAAAGTGTTGATTCCTTTCAAGTGCATTTGATCTGCTGCTGCTATGGCTTCAACAAGCAGCAACGTTGTTGAGGCGCTCAACGTGGAGGACGAAGAACACAATCTGATCTTGCCCTTACTCAAAGCCAAGGTTCACGGCTATCCTTTGCCGCCTACTGATGTGGTCATTCATGAGTGTGACCTCTGCAGTGACAAGAACCCTTGGGAGATTTGGGAACTGCTTGGAGGTGCCAAGGTGGACAGGCTTTACATGTTCAGCATCCTCAGGATGAACATGGCCTCCGGAGACGTGGTTCGCGCCGTTGGGTGTGGTTCATGGGAAGACCAACACAAAGATGCAGATATTGTGTGCCCCGACACAAAGCAAATTGTTGCAGTGAAGAAATGTTTTTGGTTTGACAAGAGTGACACCGCTCACGACGGTGCCTGGATCATGCATGAATACCGTCTTGTCACTTCTGATCTCCTCCGCAGACCACCATCAGTAACAACCACCACCAGTACCTACATTTATATATTATATTGTTTATATGATGAGTTGTATGTATGTGTGATAATTATTTTTAAGATACGCTACGTACGTAATTTTTGTTTATCTAATTGGTTTTCTTGTTGTTGTTTATATATATATGGTTGCATATATGTCAGCCCAATTACAGCCATGTGCTATGCAAATTGATGAAGAAGCAAGGACGTATTCGGGTGAGAAGAATGGGTCAGCCGCCGGAAACAGCGCAAACCATCATGCTTCCATTCCCGTCTAATCCCTCTGCACCTGCAGTAAGTTCCATCTCTGCATTAATCTTATTATCTAATTAATTAAACCCAACATTATTGTTGTGTTTGTAGAGTAATGAACGCTGGAGACTAGTGAGGTTAGGAAGCGAGCCAATCGAAGCAGAAGTTGCAGATCATAATAAGAGGCTCAAGGTGGAAAAGACAACCCCTGATGATCAGAAGAATGACCAATAAAAATACCCCAAACATTAGGACACTCCATCATGGATTGGACACGAGAAAATAAAACTACCACTTACCAGTACTGAAATGAATGTTAGTAGTATTAGCAAATATATAGTTTCTTGATTAGCTTCTCGATCTATTGGATCTACCCTTTTCTTTTTTTCTTGTCAGATATTGGATCTTTTGGATTACCTATAAATAAAATTGATACTAGCTAGTGTCATATACATTCACATCTTCTGATGATGTATGGGGCTCATTTCATCCATATAATTGAGAAAGTAAATAAAACTTTGCTTTTCTTGTTTGTTGGTAATGGTGGTGTTGCATTCTATACATTTACCTACCTTTTCTATAATAATGCTGCTCCTCTCATTTCATCTCTTTTTTAGCATATATATATTGTAAAAGATAATTATCAAAGAATAATGGGGTAATAATGTTTAGCCAGAGTTAGCTATATAGTGCAAAAATTATTGATGAAATCTGGGAACTACTGACCCAAAATAATATCCTATGTAATAATGGTGAATTGGTCATGAACACCAGCAATAAAAGTTGAGTTTCAAATTTAACAATGAAACAGTTTTGAGTTAGTTTTTAAGTTTTCATCAACCATAGACAAGCAAATTGCCTCAGATACAATTTAGCCATAGTCTGTTAAGAGTATCAGTAAATTAAACAACATCAGCTAGCAAAGTCATATTTCTGTATATGGTTGAAAAATAGTAACAATAATGCATGCAGAAAACAAATATAATGTGTGAAAGGATCATTATTGAATGTTATTGAGTCCCCAAACAGAACCGAAATATATCGCTTACGTGCATTGTGGTATTGATACACCACTATTCTAAACATTGTTTCTTGCGAAACACGTTTTAATAGTTAATAACAAGAGATTTTTCATTGTATAGTAATATCTATGATCGATCGCTTTAACAGAGGAATAATACAATTGCATAAGAAACATGCTTCCACTCAAAGATGAAAACACAAGTATAATTGATTTTAGGGTCTGCGATACATATAATACTCATCCCGTACACAAATAAATGTTTTTTTAAAAAATACTTTTGTCCAATATTATTTATTATTTTAGGATTTTAAAAAATTATTTATTATATATTTTCAATTTTTTTTTACCTGCATTCTCTTTTATATTTCTTAATAATTATTGCACAAAAAATTAAAAAGACAATTTGGTCATTATATAGTATCATTTTTACCTATAAATTTATGTGATTTAATTGCATCCTTAATAATTATGAAAAATCTAAAATGTCATTTATTTTTTGGACGGAATGAGTAGTATCATCCACCTCTTTTTCATCACATAAAATGTTGACAACTTTCATGATATTCATCAAAGTTGTCAGCCTTTTTTATGAGATAGAAAAATGATGAATGATATTATTGTACGTACTAATATCATTTTTGAATGGATTTTGAGAAGATCGAGTTTCTGTTTTAGAGCTACTAAATATATATATAGTCATTTTTACAATTTTACAAAGCTCACAAATTCGAGAATCCAAGCAATTCAATATATAGGTCTGAGAAAGAGTGCACAAGTTTTGTAATCCCGTAATTTTGAATTGCATCGGAAAATAAAATCAATCAGATTTTCACAACACAATGTAGTGTGCAATTTAAATTAATGTACTAAAAATTTTGATTTGGTATCATTTAGTTTTGACCGTGATCATATTTTCTATACTTGAGTTACTTGTTACCGGTCATAGTTTGATTGATTAAATTTATTAACAACACAATCAATTAATAAATTTGAGATGATCAAGTAAATTAGGATCGGAAATAAAATCAAATAAATTTCCATCAAATCCAATAAAATATGTCTCGATTTCATATATATGATTTGATTCAAAACACTAATACATGATTTCATATTTTAATTATTTTTAATAAACATCCTTTTTTAGAATATAAGAATTATACTGTCTAAAATAAGATCGGATCTTGTTATTTATTATTTTTAATTTTGAATTGATTGATTATACAAACATATATATAAAAGCCTACCCATATCATTGGTGTCACCACATACATAGAGTTTTGAGTCCCTTCAGTGTCTCTTTGATCCAATTTCAATTCAAGATAACAGAAATTAAGGTTGCTTTGTTATTTTCCATTCCACATGATGGGTTCAACAAGCAATGAGATTGAGGAGTACGCAAGCATCCTATGTTTACTTCATGCAAAGGTACACGGTGATGCTTTGCCCAATGACACCCCCTTGGTTGTTCATGACTGTGACCTGTACGGTCAGAAGAACCCTTGGGAGCTTTGGGAATTGTTTGGAGGTGCCAAGGATGGGTCCAATGGGCTTTACTTCTTCACTGTCATCAGGATGAACATGAGCTCGCTAGACGTGGTTCGCACCATTGGCTCTGGCTCATGGCAAGACCAACACATTGATGCAGCCATTGTGTGCAATGATACGAACCAGCAACTTGCCGTTAAGAAATGCCTCTTGTTTAACAATAGTGGCACTTCTCACGATGGAGTGTGGGTTCTACATGAATATCGTCTTGTCTCTCTTGATTTTCTCGGTAGACCTTCTCCTAACTTCCTTGCCGCATCATCATCTGTAAGCTCTACTAGTATCTAGATTTGTTGTAATTAGTGAATAATGGGTTATTAATGATGCAAGTATATGTAATTGTTGTTGTTGTTGATATGTTGCAGGCTAATTTTAGTTATGTTCTATGCAAAATGATGAAGAATGAGGGGAATCGTGTTCAGATGATGAGAGGAGCAGATGTAAGAATTGGTAGGCAACAAATTATAAACAGACCAAGAGTTAGCCAAAGCCAATCCACCACTCGCCTTGCACAAGGCTCTGTTGCCGCAGCATTTGTAAGATTTTGCATGCATATATGCATGATGCTTTATTAATTAAAATAATTATTTGTCTATTGTGTTATGGTTAATTATTCAATTGTTAAAGGTATTTTATACATGTTGATGATATATAGTGTATGTATCATTCTATCTGTTTTGTAGAACAATAATAACAGTGGTGGCTTGAGACCAATGAGTGAAAACGTGCAACTCCAAATAAAGGAAGAAGAAAGGAGACGCCACCAAGCATGAAAGAAAGAACCGACGAGATCACAAGGAATTAAAATTTGAGGAATTAATAGGAAACAATTGTTACTGAAATTAGTGGTTGGTTGCTTTAATTATCTTTAATTATTATGGTTTGGTCGTTACCAATTTCCCTTCTTGCAAAAGATTGTTTGGACACTAGCTGTGTGTTTCGTTTGCTTTTAAAATCTGGTTGTGATGAATATAATTACTTTAGAAAAAATTGTGTGTTTGATTACTCTTTTCACTTTCAAATAGAATTAAATTAGGGTGATTTAACGGAAGTGAAGAATTCTAGCTTTTCCTAACAGTGTGTCCTGCAAATATGCAATTACTTTATTATCCCTTTACATATTTATTTATTATTTTTTACTCAAATAGGACAATATCCTTTCTTGTAATTACACTTCTTCAAACTTACATCCTTAAAAATTAATACCAAACACAAATCAATTATTTTAAAATCAATTTTCTTAAAATCAATTCTTACGATATTAATTATTTCAAAAGCAATTCTACTCAAATCTAAACCAAACGAACTCCTTTAACTTTAATAAAAAAATAATGATGCCATAAATAAAAAATAAAGGTAAAATACATAAATATGATAAAACTCAACTCAAACAATAATCTCTTGTAAAATTGATAAATATAACTTTCTTGCATACATTTTCACCTTAGGTTATTGCACACATACACCATGCGCGTGCTGCTGATAGTAGTAATATCTGGCAACTTGTTGTTTTTGGGATATGAAATATCTAGCTACATCTAACATTGACTCTATCTACTACACACTTTACATTGATTATGGGTGGATCCATAATGTGATGTCTGTCACGTGTAAGTTGAAAAGGAGAAAGCTAGCGTTGCACGAGGCTGCAAGATAATAACAAGGGTAATACTAATAAGCATTATCCCAGCTACACCTTCTAAAACCAACTCCAGAAGATGAACAAGAATGCTGTAGCTGGCAAAATGCTCACTCCTTGCTCTCTCTGATGTATGTATGTGCTTATGGTTGACATCATTTTCTGCCTACACAATGTATCAGCAAAATATACAAGTCATGGCAACAATATAATATAATGAACTAGATTAAATGCCCAGCATAATAATAGCCAAGCTTTGATCTAAGGATACATTACATATCACATGAAAAATATAATTAAATTCCCTATACAAGAAGGGACAGGTTACATAATTTGTAATATATAGTATGATGTAGTGTAAAGCTGAGAATTATAGTTATGGGTGGTGTCATAGAATTAAGTAGCCTACCATGATTTCTTCAGTGTTCCATCTTGGCAAATCGGCCTTTAACTCTGACCCTGCTTTGTGCTCTAACTTTTCGTGATTCATACCTTATGTGCTTGTCATATCTGTTGTTTTTCACGCAAAGGGTGTCACTTTGATTTATTGTAACACTCTTAAGCTCATAATTGGTCAATAGTCCAACAATTATTTACAAAATTGCAAGGAGATGAGATGAGATGACAAAGCATGATCAACTGACGAAAATAAATAATAAAAGATACATACTTTTCTTATCAGAGAAAAAAGGTCTATTTTAAAGTCAACAAATTCTGGAAAACTATGTTGTAGTATTGAGAGAGTTAATGCAGATAAGTGTTAAACTGAATTTCTTACCTTCTTGTTTTCTTCTTCTCCTTGTACCGTAACAATGCGGAATCTCTCTCTTGACTTGTTAACTCACACGGTGCAGCTTTGGGGGTAGTTGGTAAAGTTTCAGATTGGAGAGACATATGTGGTGGATTCGCATCATTACTGGCATAGGCATGATTATGAGTCTCCCAAACAGCACAAGTTGAATTTTTAGCTGCAAATTCTTCTTCTGCATAACCTCCCAATGACATATCTGAAGGAACTACTTGATTTATAGGCTCATTTCTTTCTCTGTGCCACTGAAATACAACAGTTAAATGGTATATTTTTATCATAAAAAATTTACTAATGAAATCATTACAGCAATAACACAACTAGTGAAATGGAAGCTTTATTACCTCATAAGAAGGAAATATATCAGATTTTTTTGAGACACGTTCAATCTCAGTGGACAAATTCCCCGATTGCACATATTGTTGTTGTTCAAGATCTAATGGCTCAGACTTTGCTAGTTCACGAAGCTGGCTAAGAACCTCTTCTTTGTGTCTCCCACAAGCAGCCTTACGATTCTGATTCAATAACAATACCCTGAACAAGTCAAACAGTAGTAGCAATATACACACAGATTTTCAATGTCAAAGAATTTACATTCCTATAACACAACTAAAACAATTTCCCTTTTTAGAAGAAAAGATGAATTATTAATTTCTTTACCGACCAAAACTATATCAGGATTGCAATTTAGCATTTATCCAGAAATCTCAGAAATAGGCAACGAAATAAAATAAGGCAAAATACATATCCAATATGCACATAAATAAATAAATACCTTGGGCAGAGGAGGAACCTCCATAGCCTGATAGTTATGTGAAGAAGCAGAAGAAGAAATCAAATCGTCAAGGCTAACAACAGAAGGAGCATCCCAAACAAGCAAATCAGAAATCCCTTCAATCTCACACCCCATAAATCCATCACTATTAACACCATCACTCCCCTCATCCGAAAGCAGAGATTTTTTCCCAATATCTTCGAGCCCCACAATCGTTAAGAGCTCTGAAACCGAGGGACACCCAGTGAATCCTTCAAGGGGACCTCTCTCGTGAACAGTGGAGAGCGAAAGGTTGTGCCTTTCCCAGTCACAATTCTGACACAAAACAGAGGACTCTGTAGAACAGAGTATGGAGGCAGGGGAATCGTTGCAGGAGTCACATAGCAGAGTACGAGTGTGCTTCGAGAAGAGCTGGTTCGTGGAGTGAACTTCACGGTCACATGAGAAACAGAGCTTCGCTGAATCAGCTCTGCAATATAGAACTGCTCTTGAGTTGCTACAATAGTCGCATGACGATGATTTATCTTCATGTTCTTTGTATGCAGAGTGTCTTTCTGGAGAACCACCCATTTTTTTTC
Organism: Aeschynomene evenia; assembly: GCA_013621005.1. Lineage (NCBI taxonomy): Eukaryota > Viridiplantae > Streptophyta > Magnoliopsida > Fabales > Fabaceae > Aeschynomene > Aeschynomene evenia. Next base: position 3,866,370 of record CM024268.1, read on the forward strand.
TCCCTTTTGGAATATGGATTTGATCTTGTTGTGTTGTGTGCGTAACAGTTCAGTGAAAAATTTCTGTGTTGGGTTTGAAATCTGAGAAGAGAGGGTTTTGAGAGAATAGAGAAGAAACAGGGTAGGTTGTTGGGGTGGAATAAGAGAAAGAGTCAGTGTATGGTATGGCTTCAAATCAGCGCTAAGAAGAATTTGGCATCAATGTGTAAGAGAAAGGGAGAGAGAGAGAGAGAGAGGATATTCACGAGTCATTTCATTCCTTGTGGAACAAGAACAACCTTGAAAAAGGGTAGCGGATTTTTATTATTACATTTATTGTTTGTTTTCTCACTTTTTGAAAAAATGGATATGTGAGAAAGGATAATTTGGAATTGAATTTTGTGGTTAAGGACAAACACAAGTATTTGGAGTTATTAAGTGGCCTTTGAAAATGATAGCTCCGTGTATGTTCATACCATTACTTGCACTTAAAATGTAATTATATACTCCCTTCGATTTTTTTTTTAATTGTTCAATTTAGAATTACGTACGTTTTTTTTTTAATTGTCCATTTTAAATTTTGAGACAACACTTATTATTTTCTTTCCCTTTTACTCCTATTTAGTTGAGGAGAGATGAGTAACAATAATAGCAATAATAATTGAGGAGAGATGAATAACAAAGGGTAATTTAATAAAGTAGGTGCACATTTTGTTAATTTTTATACTACACCAATCATTTCCTAAATACCCGCGCGCATTTAAAACTGGACAATTAAAAAAAAAAGAGGGAGTAATTTGTTAGCGAAATATTAGGTTAATTAGTGATTTTTTATTTTGGTTTTAAAATAAGAACATGATTAAAATCACTTTTATGACTGCTAATCATTCTTGAGTCAAGAAAATACTTTACTTTTTTCTAATTTTACAAACCGAAGAAGCTGATTGAAGCTGTTCATTCTGAGTTCAAAAAGACGAGTATGAATTATGAACTCGACGCGAAAAAAATCACCGAGCTTTACTCAAAATAGAAAAAATAATTAATAATACAAAAAGCGAATCTTCTGTGTTGACTTGCCTTTTCTGTATCGGAAACGAGTAATACTAGTAATGTTTTTGTTCAAATTTATTATTCTGATAGTAATTTTTTCAATAATATGATGATTTATGATTAGTTAATGATGTACTAATTTATAAATTAAAAATAAACATAATAATATATTCATGATGAGCACCATCTTATGATTATGTATTAAAACTTTATCTATAAATAATATATTATTATAGTTTACTAAAAGAAATTTATTTTATTTTATTTTTGTTTTTTACGTGTAAGTCAATCCTAGAGTACACCATCTTATGATTATATCCGGAAATTGGTCTGAAGTTTATCACTTATCCGTAATGAGAAAACAAAAAAAAAAACAAAAGTTGAAAGGTATATCAAAAGAATTTGGGGGTTTCTTTTCTTTGAATGTGATTTGGAGGCTTTTAACCCAAATTTTCGAGTTCCTTTAATTAGGAGAAAACCTAAATGAGAGAGAGAGGGTGAAAATAAAATAATCACCAAAAATGGTAGTAACCTTCGGTTCCTAAAAATTGCATGGCTTTATTCAAAATATTTCTCTTATGAATTACTCCATGATATATGATATATTCTCATGGAAGGATGGAAGAAAGAAAGCCTTCTTATTATTAATATTTTTGTTTCTTTTTAAAATTAAAAACAAAAGAAAGTGGGTAATTTGAAGTTATTTATTGTTGCAATGGGAGTAGCAAAATGGAAGCAGCATATATAAGAAGACTGAGTGAGGATAACAAAGGACATTTCATTTTCAGTGACAAGGCTGGCATTTGGATATTTATGGGTGTGGGCCTTAGGGCCCTTTTTCTGCCGAACTTGCTGGAACATTAATGGGTCCCATCAACCCTATTCTCTACTCACTCTCAGTGTATCAAAAATATTTTGTGATCAAGCCAACTAGTGCCGTGTGTGTTCACACTCATTTAGTGGGATTTGTCCTCTATTCCATGGCATATGCTTTACACTCAAACTAATACTAATATTAGTATTTATTTTGAATTGGACTACTAGCGTCTAAACACGTGACTAATTAATGATAACAGCAGCTCTTTTTACCCAAATAATACTAATAATAACGTTATGGTTCATGGAATAATTATTAATAAATCTGTGAACTAAACACAAAAATATACGTTTTTCATTTCTACACTGTTGACAATATTAAAGATTTTGCTAATTAAATGCCTCATGAGTCATGACTAGGAAGGAGTTATCTTATGCTGTTGAAAGAAGAACAACACAACCCTTTGAGCAAGGGATGCTTCTACTACTCTCTATTTTGAAAGTGATGATATTGACATATCAACCCACTTGTAACAAAACAAAAAGAGTGGGTGCAATAACTCCAAGGGGACACCTAGTACTAGTGCTCCCTGGTTTCTTGGGTGACAAGACAATTAAATTTTCAAATTCGAAGTACCATTACACAACACAGTCTCTCTACGTGTTGTAAGGATTCAAAGGTCCACCGTATGCACAAGTTTCTCGTCTCTCCCTCACCGCTGGCATGGCAGGCATGCTTCTTGTGTTCATGAACCAGGGTCCGTCCAAGTCAACGTGAAAGAATCCCAAGCTCAAAGATGACATAGACAACACAATTCCAATGAATCTATGTGAACCAACCAAACACAGCATTAAAGAAATTGGGTGTCCCCCACTCCCATGTTTTAACCACATTACATAATGAATGAATGAATGAATGATTTCTCTCTGTCCTCTTCCATGGGATGGAAGGATTAGACAGTGCAAGAGAGGGAAAAATATAATAAAAATCTGGCGACTACATCATGTAGGGCATCCACAATCATTCACAAATAAAGCCAAGACTATTGGCAGAATCAAGATAATTTCTTCTTTCCTTAGGAATTCACAAAGGGAGTAATGGGCCAAACAAAAAGCAAGCGAAATATATCAAAACAATATGAGAAACATCGAATAGGAATTTTTTGGGAGAATCTGTAATTGAGTTTCAATAACACCAAAAAAATTACTGACTTTCCGGTGTTGTGATTCTGCGAGTGTTGTACGAGCTGCACTGACTGCACTTGTGGCCAAATATGTGAAAGGAAACATTGCTCGTAGTGTTACAATCATTGCAAAGAATCGAAACCTGTGAAACACCCAAGCAGCCCAGTGTGGTTACATTGTTCATATAAGCAGCATGATTACAACTCAGTAGTATTTCAAAATGAAAAATAGTTAAGTGTCCTAAATGCATTTAGACATGGTGTCATAAATCAGTTATCAAAAGCATTGAAAAATATTCTCATCAAGTTGTTCGGAACGACCAAGTCAAATATTATAATAAATGAGGTGCTAGGTGGATAGAACTAAATTATGCTTTCAAGTTTTAACCGACCAGTCAAGAGAGAATCAGATAGAGAAGTAACTACCTCAACATTGTATTCTTCAGGCATGGGAACAGCTGCAATCTGTCAAGTTGAATTATAACCATGTCAATAGGAAAGTCATGTTAAATATGACAGGAAAAACATGCATGAAAACACATCATATCTTGACCAACAATTTTTGTCTAAAATATTTAACACTCTTTGTTTCACAATAACCGTCATTTTTTAACTTTCTCGAGTTTCAAAATATCAGCTTATTTACTCCTACAATATCTAGGTAGTATTTAATTTTTTCTTCCATTTATAATTTTATACCATTAACTTTACGAGAGAGAGTGTAATTCTAATATTAATCAAGTTTTTTTTCTAATGAGGATAATGATGTCTAGTCATATCTCTTTATGTATTTCCGAAGATGTTTTATTTTAAGCCTTAATATGTGTGTTTTTTGGTTTTCAACACATATTGTAAAACGGAGGAGTAAGTAGTTCAACAGACCTCCTGATCTAAATGTTCCCAGCTTTCAGACATGTCAAATATGGTCTTCGAGCAGATAGGACAACGATACCTGGTTGATATGATCAAGGGACAGATTACTATCAATTAAGCAGAATTGTTAAGCTCATAAGAAATCTGATATAAAAAAAAAAAAAAAAAGTTACTAGGAAGTTAACTGATTTTGTGTTGCCATCTCCTGATAGCATTCTGAATGCATCGTGTGACCACACCCCAAAATTGTGGTGCCTTTTATTGAATCAAATAGATACTATCATCATATAACAACAGTGTCAGAAATTTTTTAGAAGCAGCTGTAAGCAAAATTAACAACTGAAATAGCCAAAGACAAACCTCATAACAGACAGGACAGAAAGTCTTCATTGAGTTCTCTACACATAAGTGGTTGTTTCGCAAGCCCACTGAATAGCATGAGCCTAAATTCACACAAAATTCAAGATGCCCAGGTCATTCATGAAGAGAGAAGATCATAAGAACTGCAACAGAAATGCTAAGAAGGAAGGAAACAAAATGAAGACCTACTCTAAACAATGGAAATTTAGCAAGAGAACATACCACATTTTTGACAGTGAAAGTAGTTATCACGACCACCAACCCTGAAAATAGTAAAATTTGATAAAATAGAAAACTTGAACTTTTCACAAAACAACAAATCAAATAGCAGTATGGGTCGATTTCATAATAAATAAAATAACTCATGCACAAGTGACTCTAACCTGCAAATCCCACATTCATCACAGTGGAATTGTCCTTTTTCCGTCTGCAACAATAAATGCATTACACAACACCAAATCAAAAGCTAAAAAAATGACAACAAAATCTAAGACACAGGATCTCAAATATTAACATTCAGAAAGTGGAAGTTTCCTTCACCACCTAGATAAGTTGTTGGAATTTAAGAACCTTACATTATCATCATAGAATTTGCAAATATCACAATAATATTCTCCCATGTTGACGCCACAGTTAGAACACATCTTGGCAACCTGAATTAAGGTTCTGATAGTCAATGTTAAGTAATAAGGTCCTAATTCTAAATACACTGAATGATTTAAGAGAATAGAGGGAATGATTGTACCTCTTGCTCAGTATCACAGATAGAACATACAACCTGAAATAATCAAAATTCATAAATAATTTCATCGAAAAGAATGTCAAAAGAAAAAGCAATAAAAACAGAGAGAGTTATCTTTCTTACGTTCTTAACATCTTGCCTAACAAGTTCATGACGCTCCATGGGGTTGCTAAGTGAGCTCTGAATCGCCAAAAACAAAAACAAAAACAAAAAATTGAGGGGAAAAAAATTGAAAACAAAAGGAAAGAACGTTATAGTGAGGGAGAGACCATGGCGTCGTTGTGACAGTGACGGCAAGGGAAGATCTGATTGCAGCAGGGAGCACGAATTTTGCATCGTCTCTTGTAGTGTTCGCATCTAATCATGGATCAACCAATGCAATTGCGATCAGTTCAGTTCAATTCCATGTATGTATGTATGTATGCATGTCATAAGCATCAAAAGGGGAAGAAAACAAGCGGTAGTTGCAGAATGCAGAGAAGGTGTTTGTGAAATTAAGACAAGGAAAAATTGAGATTACCCGAACTGCAATTTCCCGAAGACCGCTCTGGTTTCAGTTTGAGCTGAGGTGGGTGAAGACTCTTCCATTACGGAGGGAACAGGGCGTTGCGTCAACAAGGTAGCGGGCGGGACCAAATTGGGGCTGGGTTTTCTTCTGTTCAGGTTTTGTTTATTTAAAGCGACGATACTACTCTCTCTCTCTCTCTCTCTCTCTCAAGTCTGTTGTTACCCTTTAAATGAACCACCACCCACTTCCATCATATTATTGCATAATGGTTAATGGATGTATATGTAGTATTATTGTATTATTATATGCTCCATTTTAATTAAATTTTTTTATACATTTTTTAGTTTAATTTCTATCTATCGAGTACAATTTCATTAAAAAATTCAATATAATTTCACTAAAATAATACTTAACCATAGTGACTTGCTTGATGATTATAATAATAGATATTTAATTTTTCTAACGTGTTTATTTCTTTAATTTATATTGATTAAGCCTGCAAAATTGCACAGCATAAAAATAAAATTATTTTGATTTAATTATATGTTTCGTTTGGGAATAAATAAATACATGATTGCATATTTTTATAAAAAATATATTATTGATCATGTATATAAATTAAATTATTATTTTAATTCATTAGTAATTTTTTATAATTCAAAACAGATTTTCCCCCATAAGTCAAATTTCATTATGATGATAATAATAAGGGAAATTTAAACCTACTCCTAAGGTGTTTGATTTATCGAGTAATACAAATTATGGTTAATTCAGCTAGATAAATTATTAATTACATAGATTGATTTTTTTTTGGGTGAGCAAGTAAATTAGTTCAATTTAATTTATGTCCACAGCACAATATAGTAATTTACATACATTAAATCTTATATGACTTTTAAGCAATAAAAAGACAGAGTTAACATAATGAAAAGAGATACAATAATGTTGAATATTCAATTCAAAGGGACAATTGGACAAGCAAGGTTACCGATAACCTTATATATGTTAATTTCTAAATCTAATTTTAACGATAGTCAAATAGTTTTACCATTTCGGTTGTTGATTGATATTTTTAATATCAGAGTAGTCTAAACGTTACAAATTGTGACTTGTTGATACAGTTGATAAATGATGATATTACAAATTAAATAGTGTTTCTTAAATCATATACTCCTTTTTTATATGCATTTTTTTTGGTCTGAAGATTATATTCTATATATACTTTCAAACAATATATAATATATTCATCAAGTGCTGGAGGCGGCCTGACATGGACTCATGGCCGAAAGGTTTACGCCCTGCAACACTCTTATTGTAATTGTTGAGGTCAGAATTTTACAATTCTCTAATCACAATTGATTTCACTCCAAGGACAATGACTTGTAATGAATTGAACATTAATAGAAGCAAGCAACAAGGATTTCGTAAAGGCCAAACATGTCTTTCATGCAAAGCAACCATCATCCCCATAGATAAAAATAGGAAAAATGCAATGCAACCTTATCTTCAAGGGCAGCCACAAGGTATTCTTCCTAATCTAAAGGATAGTGCATGAGCATGAATTCATCTTTTTCTTGCCATCCTGGTTCTTCTCTGCAACACAACCAAAGGGAGAAAGCGCGTATGGTATGAGTATAAAATAAATAGCAATCGGATCAATATCTTTGGTTTCTAAACAAACAAAGTATCTCTCAAAGCCAACTTGATCTTCATCACGCTACAAAATACACTTTTCTCTCCAATTAGAGTGTGAAGTGGGGTACAGAAACAGGTGGGCAGAAATTGGAGAGGGGACTATATATAAACTACAAACTACATGATGGAAAATCAATCCAATGACAAATTTACGAAATTAAGTATATGATGCATATACATTTCTATATGGTTGCAGCACCTAACTGGTATGTATTTGGCAAAGGTACCTCCTCTATTTTTTATCCTTTGTCCTTATTCAAGTCTGGCTACAAAACACTTTGCATAGAAGAACTGATATCACTTTTTTATCCTTTGTCCTTATTCAAGTTTGGCTACAAAACACTTTGGATTCAAGAACTAATGCCACTCAATTAGAAGCCAGTCCATGCAACCTATATGGTTCAGCAAAAGCATATATGAACAGATTGAACGAACCTGTCTTCTTTTTAGCTACTGGAGGCTGTACTACTACATGCATGGTAATAGCACCCCCAGGAATGTCACCAAAAGTTATTCTGGAGTCAGAAAGTGTTTTGCTGTTTTCCAAAACTTTACCAGCATGAATAAGTTTTATGTCACTTACTGACTTTGGTGTAACTGTTTTGCCTGTACACGGGAATATTCCATTAAAAGGTAAGGCAAACAAGTTGCTGAAAAGAGAAAACAAAAATCTAAATCAAATAACTGCTCTATATATGTAAAACTACTCAAGGGAAAAGGAAAACAATTCGTTTATCTGTAAGAACGATCATGCATGAGACAGGGCTTTATTTTATTTTATCTTTTGCTGAACATGCGAGACTTTTGTACAAACTGTAGGATAAATGCAGGCAGAACAACATGCATTTCCATTATCAAGTGAACAACTGTCAGATTTTAGCTAATATAATTAATGCTTCGTGGATACTGTGTTGGGTACATTTTGCGATGAATTACCAAAAGTTATGGAGAAAACAACTTGTTTACCTGTGTAAGATTGATCATACGTGAGACAGGACTTTATTTCATTTTATTTTGGGCTAAAATGTCAGACAATTGTATAAACTATAGGATGAATGCCGGCTGAGAACAGCACGCATTTCCATAATTAAGAAAACAATTGCCAGATTTTAGCTGATATAATTAATGCTTCATGCAAGCTGATATAATTAATTACCAAAAGATAAGCCTAATGTGCATTATGAATTAGTTCTTCATACAACACAGTGTAATGGAGTGAGTAATCAATGATTCAAAATATTTAAAAATGGACTATCACGTATCAACACTTGTATAATATGGATGCTAACCAATCCGTTCACACAGACACCCCACAAGATGACTAACCTTGAGGCCACTCAGCAATTAGCCTTTGCTTAAGGGTACCAACTGTAGTAGATGGTATATAAGTACTGTGTGCTATATCTGTTCCATCATATATGCGGAATTTAAGCTCAATGCGCTCCTCTCCTTCAGCCATGATAGCTCGTGTCCACCGCTGCCAAGTTTAAGCAAATGCAGAACAGTACTCCCTTGGATCAAATAATTCGTTCTCAACTGGTTCACCTGCAAATAAATTCCCATTCTCATGACTTCAATGCTTTTACACACTATATTCAATTACCAACTCCATTCTTCTAAGTGGGGAAATCAATAGCTGGATGAAGAATAATATGTTCAGGGACCAAAAACGCCCAAATCTCAATGCCTAAAGCCATAAACACGAAAATGAAACTAAAATACTCGCTATCAAATGATCATCCGCAACTAACCTCTGAGACTCTGCGGGAAATTTCCTTATTAGAGCAAGGTTGCGAAAATTGCACATCTGAATTAACAGCTGGAGAACCAATACAACCAAGTGAACACCTCATATGATCCAATTGCTTCTCCAATCAATCTTTACGAGATGTGTCTCTGCGTCCAGATGGGGAATTTTAAAGCACAAAACAAAAAAAAAAAGAAGAAAGAACAAGAAGATCGGATTCCCACAGATCACAGTGAATTCAAATAAGAATTGATTCTATCCGAAAGCAAAATCCGAAGAAATCAAATCGACAACTGATTGATAAGCTCTCAAGCGAATGAGATTCTACCTTACATGTAGCACATATTAAACCCTAGAATTGCAGGGAAAACGAATAACCGACAAAAAAAACACAGAAACCAGAATCCAATTTGAACACGTCCTAGGTATCTTAGAAAGAAAAAAGCTCGAAACTCCGAGCAGCTAATGAAAAGTGAAATTGAGCTAAAAGGAGAGGAAGATTTGAGAAATTGACAGTTACCTGGTCAAGAAGCCATTAATGGAGGATGAGTGAGAGCTGAGAGTATGTTAGAGAGAAAGAGATCTGGTATTATTCGTTCGTTTCTTCGTCGATCGGTTAAATAAATATCTCTCTATTCCGATTCAGACAGAGAGAGAGAGAGGATCTAACTAACAGTAGAGGCAGAGAGAACGGTTACGGTGGAGTCACGAGTGCGTATCTGATTATCCAGTGCAGCCGGATCTACAAAACCGCAGTGGTTGTGCACTACTGGTAGCGTGCCACGTCATTTATAGCCTTGCGTAATTAATCTCTTCTTTCAGTTTCTTTATTCCTTCGGGGTGTTTGGTATGTCAAGAGCTGATGGCATATTTGGCAATGCAAATGTGGCTCTTTAAAATTATTATTATTATTAGGATTTTATTAATAACTGTCCTAAAAGTATTTGTTAAAAAATTAAAAATAAAAATATTTATCTTAAAAATATACATTTTTTTTATATTTTCTATGAAAAGAGTCTACTATTATATTTTAAATTTTTTCTAAAGTTATTATTTTAAATATTCTTAGGACGGCATTTGTTAACAAAACCCTTATTATTATTATTATTAGAATTTAGTTAAGTGCATTTATTAAAGATATTCAAAAAAGTACATTTTTAAAAAATTAAAAAAAAAAGTTATGGTAGATTTTTTATATAAAAAATATTAAAATTAATTTAAATTTTTTAAGTTTATATAACTAGTAACCTGTTAGGTAAGTAATCTTCAAAAATTAATTTAATTTACATTGATATTCTTTAACTTTATAAAAAACTCAATTCATAACTTGTCGCTAGAGAGAGAGCGCATTATGCAAGAGAGGGATGAAGAAGAGGTGTGATTGAGAATGAGACGTGTCTAGGAATGCAGTGATCGTGACCACCGTACTCTGTTGGTACCAAATTATAGTTACTTTAACATATATTAATAGGTTAAACATACAATTGGGTACCGGTACCCAACAAAAATATTGGGTACCGAATAAATCCCCATCTTTTTAATGTAAATATTTTTACTTTTGTTACCTACCTTAACCATTATTATTATTAGAGTTTAATTTTAATCCATTGATACAGACATTTAATTATAAATTGACACATCAATAAAAAATTTTAACTCAACCACTTACTAACTAAAAAGTTTTATAAATTAGTGGATATAATTGACTGATAGTGTAAATCTTTTTACATTGTCAGTGTATTATAATTAAATTCTTATTATTATTACTATTATTATAAGGGTTTTGCTAACACGTGCCCTAAGGGCATTTGTTAAGGATACTTAAAATAATTTTAGAAAAAATTTAAGATATAATGGTTTACCCTTGCATAAGAAACATAAAAATATATGTTTTTAAGATGAATATTTTCATTTTTAATTTCTTAACAAGTGGCAAAACCCTTATTATAAAAGTAAGAGTTAGTTGAAAAAAGGAAAGGGTAAAAGTAAAATAATACTAAATAATATGAGTGTTGGGTTGTGGAGGTTGAACCAACTAACTATACGGATTTACTGAATTGAAGATAAATAAAATACCCACAGGTTATTACTACCTTTGACAAGGAGGAATACATAACTGGGGATGTTGGATTTGAATCCTATTTTTGGATGGAGAAACTTTTCCTTTCTTCCAACTTTAACTTCTTTGTATTTGAATTAATAGGCGCGGTTGTGAGTAAAGTTTAACTTGCTTTCATTAATTATAATTAATCAATCAATCAATCTATCGCCTAAGCTATTAGTAGAACTAATATTAATTAGGCCTAATCATCATGTGGAAAGGTCCAGCTTCCATCCAGTGGGATCCATGAAAAACTCAAAGCTTATGTAGGATCCATCCAAGCCCATCAAAATTCCAAATCCGGCACCACAATCCTCATGTGCCTTTAACCTTCGTGTTTTATTTGAAAAAAAAAAAATAAAGAACAGATGTTCGATGATTCTCAATGATAATTACTCCCTCTAATTTTTTTTTATTTATACATTTTGCCTTTTAATCTTTATTCTTATTTAATTTATTTTCTATCAAGTAAATTACATTATTGATAAGAATAAATGTTATGATAAAACATCTAATTCACCACTCTTGGATATCGTTAAAAATGAAAATCATATTCTCCCATTATCAGATTTAAAAATAATGAAATGAATATCATATTGAAATATTGTTTCTATAACTTAACGTATATTTTTTTTTGTGTGATCTAACTAAAATATCCCTTTCACTTGTTAATATGAAGAAAGTAAATTGCATTAACCTTTTACTTTACTCTTATTGAAGAATTAATATTCCTAGAGTGCTTTTGGTTTTGAATTGAAACGATGAAAATGTTAAAAATTTCAAGTTTGAGAAATTAATTTCATATTGATTAAATGAAAGACAAGTGAAATGTGTATAAATGAAAGACAAGTGAGCCTAATACCTTAAGATTTTGAGTTATGATGTGTGGTCCTACCTATTTATTTGATTCTCAATTGGTTCATTTATTATATCTTTTAAGATGTTATATGTACCTAATAGAAAACAATAAGAAATTTAAATATTAGGGGATATGTGATGATAATATTTGGCGAAGTAAACCCCTTCTTTGGTAAATTGTAAAGTACTTCCCCGTCCACTTTTAATTGACGTTTTAGAGTATTGCACACTTATTAAGAAGGTGATTAAAACATATAAATTTTTATAGAAGTAAATGTACAATGATAAAATTATCTTTATAGTTTTTTGTGCAATAATAATTGTAAGAGATAAAGAGAGAGTATATGTATGGATAAAACTGGAAAAAAATTGTAAATGTTTAGGGAGTACGGGTAACTATCATTCATTAGTAAGCATTTCGTTTGTGTCCACTAAGCAAGTAACACAAAGCAATATTTCCTAAAATATTCCAACTGTTTTAAGCCCACTGAAATATATTGTTCCATTATTCCATCTCAAAGATACTAAATCAAGGGGTCACATGAAAACTAGGGGAGTATGGGCGGGGACCAATCACCTCCATGGCCCCATCAGTTACATTCTGAAGCATATGTATGTTTATGGAGGAGTGCTATTAGTACATAGTACAATACCTCTTTACTCATTTTTTATTCATTTAAATGTTGATAACTTTGATCAATAAGTTAATAACTTTGATTAATATGAAGAGGTACTGTACTATGTAAATTTAGCATTTTCCATATTTATATGCACCTTATGCTAAACTCACCCTTAACTTGTCTCCAACCTAACTTGTAGTCTGTTATGTTAAGTGACAGCTAGTGTAGTAATTGACCAATTAGGTTCCCTCCTAACAAATTCATCCAAGTTGAACCCCTGAGAAAATAGACCCTTACTTTAACCACTTTCTGACAGCTATTTCCCATATAGTTGGGAAAGTGACCATTTACAAGACACGTGGGTGACCCTTGATTTTATTCCTTCCATTTCAAGGGAATAAAAAAGAGTATACAAGTTGAACTGTGCTTAACTTCTAGTATTTTATTTTGTAACTAGTTTAGTTAGTGCTTCTTGTTCAATATCATGTTATAATTTAACCAAAAGATCAATGACTATTTCATATTATGATATGGAATTGGAAGGTGGATCAGTTTTCACAGGACTATCTGTGTGACCCTGGTTCAAGTTTTGGTGAACCCAACCCAAATAATGCTTAGCCCCAGAATTGGATATTGACTGGTGCTAGTGGGGAAAAAGAAGAGAATAAAAACCAAATGCAAGACAATAAAAAAAAGAGAGGGGGGTGAGGAATGTAATACCAATCTTTATCAGGGATAAAGTTGAGGAATCTGCACAAACCAGAAAAAAAAGGGGTGAGAATTTCCCCTATTAGCTTTTAAATATGTGGACAATGCTAACAGATGGAAAAGTTTATGCCAGAACAATATATAATTCTTTTTTTTTTTTTTTGTAATGTACCCTCACTATTATTTTGAAATGCTTTTATATTTTTTCACACAGCACTTTTTTATGGTCTGTAGCTCTTGCATATGAGGTTAGCATGATGAGAGAAGGATAGGCAAGATATGACAGAATACAGGAAATTTGGTTTTGGCCTTTATAAAACTTGAGCAGATTGAGACATGCACATGACAGAATTAGTTTGAAATGCATGCTTTTAATTAACATTTGGTTGATTATTCTGATTTATGCACATGGAATGGAAGGATGTAATCACATGTTCAAAGCAAGTGATTGCAGATGCTTTGAAGGTAATTGAGTAATACTTAGTAGGACACAAGTTCAGGTATAGAAATCAAACTTCATTAAGAATACTTATCAGATATTACAATATATATATATATAACTATTTAATCCAATGCTAGAAAGCACTTGAGAGACATTGATAAAGAAAGCACTACAACATAGACTATATTCAATAATACTAAGTTTCACTACTCTTTTTGATTGAAGCCAAGCTTAGCTTATTGTTCCAGCAAAGGTATGAGGGAGAACATGTCATGATTTGATGATGTATCTTTTGTTTTTGATTTCAAGTTAAAGATGATTGGTATGGCTTCAAGAGTTGAGTGAGTGAACCACTTAGGTGTAGGGACATGACTTCATTTGTGGACCCCATTAGCTTCCCTCCAATGAAGACTGCAGGGACAGGGGCAGTGCATCCTAGCCTCATAAGAGCCTTCTCCATTTCCCTTCCTTCAGGGTCTTGATCTATCTCATGGACCACAGGGCTCACCCCTAGTTCTTGAAACAGAATGTTCACTGCATAGCAGAGGCAACATGAGCTCTTGGTGAATATCACCACACCCTTCTCTGAGGCCAACCTCATCACCTTCTCCATCTTTTATATAATCTCACTCTTCAACTTCAAGTACTTCTAAATATGTACAGACTTATATATATATGTTCCTGAGACATAAAAAAAATAAATAAAATTGTTATACAGAACCAAAAATGAATTGAAATTTTGAATTTTTGTACATATGTTTTAATTACCTTAGACTTAGTTCTCTGACCCTCTAGTGGGACGAGGCTTTTGTTTACCTTAGACTTGTTAGAACTCCCAAACCATCAGATCGAATCCGAAGCGAATTCGATCCAATGGTTGTACTGGGTTGGCAAGTCTAAGGGAGGAGAGTTGGGAGATAGAAAAATTATGTTGAAGCTTGGAGTAGGTTATTTGAGATGAGATGAGATGGTGTGCTAGAGTATTTATAGGGACAAGTTCAGGATCACTTCTAATTTGTTTGAGCAGAGAGCAAAATTAATTAAAAGGCACATTCAAAAGAGGTTTTGCTTTTTAGATACCCCTACTACTACTACTTCAACTACTAAGTGATGAATGATGATGATCTTATTCGGTTGAGCAAGTTGGAAGACATATTTTCAGGCATATGCCTCAATCACTCAATATTACAAGACTGGTTAGCTATATGTGGGTGAGACCATGACCATCATAACCATATTGTATAAGATTTTATTATATTCAGCATAGACAAATGAAAATGATGTCTTTACATGAAAGAAAGTTAATTAGTGCAATTGGGCTGATGATTTGTTGGAAATAAAGAAAGAAAGAAATGCTTAATTGCACTAACCCTCTTAAAATAAAGCTAAGGTTTGTACAAGTGGAGAAATACTGGACTGGACTACTGGAGAATGGTCAATTTATACCCGATTCTCATAATCAATATATAGCCGCTTTGAATCCTTGTGCACAAGATTGAGATTTAGATGGCTTTCGGTGGCTTTGATCAGATTCTTCTTCTTGCACACACCAACTTGTACGATTCTCTCTCACACTCATGCACTACACATATTATATATATATATATATATATATATATATATGCATCTGTTACCTAGTGTTCCCACGTGTGTACATCAGCACACATGTATGGATTTATGCATGCTTAGATTGAAGTGTTGTTAAATCCTCTGCATGCTCTTTGAGAAGAAGAGGAACCAGACAAAAGAATTCCTACGATTCTACCTAACTAGGTTAAATATTTGTTGATATGAGTATCCGATATGACACGATTGAGTATAACATGAAAAAATACAGTATAATTTAAATTAAAATCATGTAAAATATAATTAAGAGTATTTAAACTATTATTTAACTAAGATTCTCAAATGATATTAATTTGAGTATAATAGTTGTGTGACATCCATCTTCATATCCATATTGTACCCTGCATAAATACGTATTATATGCACATTAGTAATGGTTTGATGTTAGATAACTGTATTGAATGATGCAGAGATAAAATATTATTCGTCATAGTGCATGCTTTACTGCACGTAGTGCTCATGCAGATAAGTTATTTTAGAATTTGTGTCTTTGAATTTATATATAGTCTAAAGTCTTAGGTGTATATATATATATATACTACTTGTGGTTGTGGATATGATGGAATAATAAAAGTGTCATAAAAGTGCCTAGCTAGCATTACCTTTATGTATGTCTGTCTCAATTAAGCTTATTAGGAAGAAGGCATGCATGCATGCACATTTGTGGCTACAAAGTTTTGAATATCATTGCTCCATATATAACGCTAAGTGTGATGCTCCTATATATAGCTAAATATGCATGATGAATATTAACTAATTAATTAATTATTATCCCTTGCACCAGGTGCCCAATTTGAGTGGTGAGGACTGAGGAATCAACACCTACTTATATGATTATATCTCTCACACACTTGGAAGTTGGAATATAATATTTAGTGATATACATATTTATGAGATCGATTTAGATTTCATGCCTCTGTATCGTTTATCCTTTTTACCAAGTTGATGAGATTAAAGTGATGCAAAATTATGTTATTATTCATTAATAGTATTACTCTGCACTCTGCAGAGACTTTATTCTATACCAAAATTTGCCTCCAATATATAGTATGGAGCGAGTGATTACTATATATTATTTATCCTCTAATTAAACTTAGGAGGAACATTGAAGCTTTCAGAAAATATACCAAAACAAAAGACATTCATTCATTTATACATATATATATATTTTGTTTTGGTGATACAAACTAAAACAGGACACTCAAGAAAAAGAAGGGGTGTCCCAGATTATAACATTATCTGAAAACATACAGTATCAAAAAGCTCCTTTATTTTCATACCACATTTAGCATGTAAGAAATAAGGAGCTAGCTAGCTTCACCATCTTGTGATTTGATTTGATTGGATTGGTGTAACTAAGTAAGTAAGTCTAATTAAAACCAAATGGCTTTTGCATCCATGAGCATTTGTTTGAGAGTGCCATCAACATGGAGTGATATGACATCCTTTGATGAACCAACAAATTTTCCACCTATGAACACTGCAGGAACTGAAGGGTTACATCCCAAACCCCTCAAAGCCCATTCCATTTCCCTGCCATAGGAATCTTTGTCAAGCTCATGCACTGCAGGGCTTGCTCCAAGCTCATAGAACAGTTGCTTGATGCTATGGCACATGCAACATGAACTCTTTGTGAATATCACTGCAGCCTTTTTTGATGCCAAATCCCTTACTCTATCCATTCTAATTATATGGAGAATATAATTATATATATATGTATATATGAAAGGAATGAATGAAGAAGATTAGTGTAATAAGACTATGTGTTTGTTAGTACTGGTGAATTTTTGAGATTTCATAAGGTCTTATTTATAGTGGTTGGTGAGGAGAGTGGATTGAATTGTGTAAGGTAGAAAAAGGCAGAGGAATGAATTAATTATAGTTATTAAATGATGGATAGGAAAGAGAAAAAACAGAGAAAGTTGCTTCAGATATTTGTATGGATAAGGGAATTGAAGTGCCACCTGATCATTTGGTTGAATGTGACCCTGTATGAACAAGTTGGATTTAGCATCAAATTAAACTGTAAGTGATAAATGATAATTCAAATCTCTTGAGGGGATGGTGTAGCCGTACAAGAGCAATCAAAGCTTGGAATAAGAACAATGTATAATAATTTATTTATTTATTTGGTGGAAAAACCTCTTTCGGCCCTGGTTTCAGCATCATCATCATTATAATAATGTTAAATTTTGGTATTTGATTAATCTTCTCCGAGGCAGATGGCACAAAACCAATGCTGTGTTGTCGATTAAATAATGTCAGAGGAATAGAATAGAATCCAATTTTATCAGATTAGTATTATTAAATATACAAAGTCAGAGTCCAAAAAAGGAAAAAAGAAATTCCAAGTGTCATTATCTGCATACATGCATGAGTATTAGTATCATAGAAAGATAAAATCAATTACAAAAGGATAAAAAAGTGAAATAAATGACTGTGCTAATAATTGAGATTTTAAGTTAGTTAACCAATTCATGTGTGTATATTAATGTGTTATGTTCTTGTTAGTGCTGCTACTTCTGCAACATGAATTTGGTTTCTGTGTATGATGAAGCTATAGCTTCAAGGCTGATGTGGAGGGAGAGATAAGAGTTTATCTAATTCCTTTTCCTTTTTTGGTTTCACTTTGGTCCCTGCATCAGATTCATGGAATCCAAAAACAGTTGTTAGGTTCTGCAATCATTTATGTGTTTATTGGCCCTTTGGGTATGGGAAGAGGTTTTATATTTAGAAAACAAAAACTGGCCTGGGGTGTATCATGTATGTGTGTCATGAAATTGAAAATCCTTATAATTATGCATTTTTTTTTTGTTGCTCAGGTATCCGGAGCTTCGTTCCGACTAATCGATCGTCCCGGGTCGCGTACCTGGAAATGACAGGCAAAGCTCCCAACGAGAGTTTTTTCCATTCTTAAGGGACAACAAATCACTTAGTACCAAATTGGTTAATAATGCGATTATTATTATTATTATTCATTTATTTGATTTTATCTCAACATATATGATTCCAGCCACTCACCAAAAAAATATGATTCCAACTACTTCCTTTGGGTATAAATTCCTTAATCAGAGAGTGATCACGTTCACTTTAGGGATAATTCTTGAATATATAAATCCAGAAAAAGCATATCCAAAAGATTTGGGATTCTTCAGCATCATTTGTTGATAATAACTACTCAATGGATGAAGGGGAATGTCAACTTGAGAGGGCTTAGATTAGATTAATTAGATTAGAGTATGCTGTTTTGTGTGTTCAATTATATGTATGTATCTATATTAATGCATATGGTGCAAAAAAGTTAGGTAAATTGGCTCTATAATATACGAATCAAGATCGAGAAATTAATATGATTAACCGACCAAGTTGGTTAAATATCCACAATTATATCTTCTAATGGTTATCCAAAACAGTTAAGAGGTTGTTTTGTATGCAAAAATACAAGATATGAGTTACTCTACACACTAAAATTATATGTTAATAATAGTAGTCGCCATATGGACTCTCAAGAAGAATCTGCAGAAACTTCCTCAGTCTTCACCAATATAAGCATATATTATCAAGAACAAACAGTTAATGCAGATTTTCTTCAAAGTAATGAATGATCAACATGCATTGTTTTACATTTGAGCGATTTTGATAAGCTTTTTGATGCGTATAGTGAATTAATTTTTAACAATAATGATAAAGAATTAATTTATATCCATATGATAGTGTAAAATTATTTTACATTGTCAACAAATAGAAATTCAATAAAATAACATCACTAAAAACTACCTCATTGTAATAACTACCACTCATGATTTGATATTGTTCTCAAATTTTAAACATCCAAAAATATGTAATAATGAAGGAATATTAGTTGGATGTATAATGAAAAGTTTATACAACATTTATCTTCATACATGGTTAAATTATAACTTGAGCTCATTTTTATATCATAACTCTTAAAATTTGATAGTGGAGATAAATAATGTTCACTGAATATTTTTGCTATAATAATCTATTTCCTCCAATTTTTTTTTTATTTATTCAATTTTAATAGTGCATTGGAATTAAGTAAAAGTTAAAAATATTTCAATTTTAGTGAAATTAATAATATTTTATAAAATAATCTCTACCACTAATTATTTTTTTTCTTAATTACTGTCATATTTATTTCTCTCTTTAATAATTGAAAAAAATTAATAAATATTTATTCATAATTTCCAAACGGACAAAAATATTTTTAAATATAACAAATAAGAAAAAAAAAGTGTTATTAAATTTTGCAAGGAAAGCCCGTAAATAAAGCCCAATAAGCCAGAATAGTTATGATAGGCTACCCACAAAGATAGGAGGAGCCCATTGCGTACGAATCTCCTCTTGTCGTTTCCACCCTGCTGCCTGAATGTGCAAGCAAGCAACCACTGCACAAATCTAACAATCATCCAACATCGCAACAAAACTCTCACCATCTTCTTCTTCTTGTTGTTCGTTCCTTCTTCTTCTTCTTCTCTTTTTCAGGTAATAATAAAAATTAGTTCGATTCCTTCCTCAAACTTTGTGAATTCATTTATTTTGATTCTGTTAGGGTTTCGATTCTGTTACTATGGCTTTTTATGTTTCTGTTAATCAGTTCATTCCTTCCTCAAACTTTGTGAATTCATTTATTTTGATCTGCACAAAGTAGCATTTACATAGGTTCTATTTATTAGATGCAGGATGATTAGACTTCAATATTGCAATACTATTTTGAGGATCTCCTAGGCAGTTGGCAGTTTGGCACCATACACATTAGAGAGCCTTACTGAGTGTTTGTTCTCTCTTATTTTAGGGTTGCTCTAATGGAGGATACCCAAGAAATTGAGGAGCAGGCACAGGAAGAAGTGATTTTAGACAAAGCACCTGAAAAGAAGCAGGAATCTCTTGATGACATTCTTTCACGGCACAGGTAACTTATTTTTCATAAGATTATAACATTAGGCTTCACGGTTTTTATGCATGTATTCAGTCTTACATGTTATAGAGACGGGCTTTCAAAATCATACACAAATAGGCTTTATCTGTTATGGAATCTGTAGTGTTAAGTTTTCCCTTTAGTTTATTTCTGTTGCTAAGCAAGATAAAAGGAGTTTATGGTAAATTCAAGGTTGTTAGACATCAGCGTAGCTACAATAGGTTACTCAATTATACAATAAATACTGTAAGAAGATTTATTAGGATGGTCTTTAAGTAGATTTAGTGGAGATGAAGGTTAATCAAGCTTTCTTTCTCGACATGTTTCCCTGTTTTACCAGTTTCTAATACTAGACTTTCTACTGCATGCTATGCTAGTATGCTACATAATGGCATACTAGACTTTCTTTCTCCTCTGTTTTCGAAATACTTGATTCATTTTATTTTATTTTTTTAATATTCCTATTGTCATTGATTCATATTTAAAAAACTAGACTGTATAGGTTTCTTTTACTTCTTCAGTCATTCAGGGTTCTCATCTCATGTGATGCATATTCTTCCATAATGAATTGTGTATTTTCAGGAAAGATATATCAGAACTGACGAAAAAGGAACTCGAAATGAAGAAGGCTGCAGCTAGAGGTAGCAAAGCTGAGCAGAAAGCTAAGAAGAAACAAGTGGAGGAAGAGGTTTCTCGACTTTCTGCTAAGCTTAAAGAGAAACATGCAAAAGAACTGGCTGCATTTGGCTATAGCGGTGGTAGTGGTAATGAAAATGAAAAGAACAATTTGGACAGTTTGGTAAAGGCCATAGCTGGAGTATCTGTTACTAGTCAACCTGAGCAACCAAAGCGCAGCAAGGCGCAACAGAAGCGAGACAAAAAAGCTCAGCAAGAAGCAGAAAGGGAGCGGAGAATCCAAGAAGAGCAGAGTGACATTATAAGTGATCGTATGGTCGAAGATGAGAAATTGGAAAGGAAGTTGAAGCCTCTTGGTTTAACTGTTTGTGAGATAAAGCCTGATGGGCACTGCCTCTATAGAGCTGTCGAGGATCAGCTGGCCCTCCTCTCCGGGGGTAGATCACCTCACACGTACCAAGAACTTAGAGAAATGGCGGCTGCTTATATGAGAAAGCATTCAGCTGATTTCATCCCATTTTTCCTGTCGGAGAATTTGATTGATGATGATTCCGATGAAGCACCTGCGCAGAAGTTTGAAAATTATTGTAAAGAAGTCGAGTCAACGGCCATATGGGGAGGACAACTTGAGCTCGGTGCCTTGACACACTGCTTGAAGAAGCATATCATGATATTTTCAGGGTCCTTCCCAGATGTGGAGATGGGGAAGGAGTATAAACCTCATGGTGGCACAGGCTCATCTAATTCAAGCATCAGGCTTTCCTACCATAAACATGCATTTGGCCTTGGAGAGCATTACAATTCTGTGGTCCCAACATGATCTATTGGGTATATATATCATAACGATGCTTATCGTGTTTGCCTTGTAGCATTTTTCTTTACAGCCAAGCATTTGGCTGAAGGGTCCCTACTGAGACCAAAGTTGTTATTTGGTAATCGCTATAACTGTACATTTCTTGAGTGTATTTTATGATTTATGGATAATTATATTGATAATCATGTACCAAATTTTCTTATGGCTTCTGCCTGATTTTGAATAGTTTACTAAACCTTCATATGAGATGAGATTTGAATATTATATTACCCTTGGATTAAGTCAAGAAGAATTGAATCAGTGGTCTCTCTAGAAAATATATGTTTAATGCGTTTATAATTAGGGTATCCGGTCCGAAGAATTTGGATCGGATCGGTTTAGATTGGGTCATCGAGTCCATTCAAGTGAAAACAGACTATATCAGTCACTTATTAGTCCAACTATTGGTTTTGTCAATGTTTAATGTGTGTATATCAAGGGTGTTAATCGACTGTGAAAACTTGTCATTTTAAAAAAGAATCATAAAATTTTTCTACATTGTTGTTTTGGATTTTGTGCAATATATGTGTTTTTTCATACAAAATGTTAGTAAGGTACTTCTTCCGATTCAAATCTAACTTAATTGGATTAATCGGTTCGAAATAGCCTATAAAAAATCTTAAACCTAAATCAAACGAATCTCGAAGTGGTTGATTACTAGTTACACATGAGGTTAATATCTTGTGCGATTCCTAATTAACCCGAGGTTTATAGCTTGATTTTTATTTATACAAGAGCTAACAAATAATACTCAAGGGTTGACTCAAATGATAAAATGGCCAATCACAGATAAATCTACAATGCAAGTGCTTAAGCAACTGGCAGCGGAGTTGGCCTGTCAAGTGAACAAATGAAAGTAAACCAGTAGATAATACAAAATATTCCACTCCCAATCCATTGATATGCTCATTGAGCCATTGTGATCCACGTAAATGATATAACCGATCAATAATAAATAATTTAAGATATTCATTCCATTCATGTTAGAACATTCAGCAACGAGAATATATATATATATATATATGGCTTTGCCTTTGCATCTAGAAAAGGGTTAAAGTTGAAGCCTACAATACAATACAATACAAGACGACACATCATATGATGATAGTTATTGGAACAAGCAGAGAGAAACAATGTATGTCTAGGTTCCTTAATTTGCAATCCATTCACTCTGTATGCTGAGAACCGTCTTCGTTTACTTTTTTTCTAGTGTCCTAATAAACTAGTCACGCTCATCCACAACTTTCACCATATATAATATAATAAATATTCTTATTCCTTTTCGTGCTATCTATCTTTTGTCTCTGTCTTAACCACTTCTACCATATATTCCTCCTACCATATCCATATCCTTACTAATTTTGAGTTCTCAACTTATTATATGCTTCAGTAGGCCTGTGCTGTAAGGATATTATTAACTCATCAATATAATTAACCCATGCTTAAAAAAAATAATATTTATTTAACATATATAATACTTTAAGCTGATTTTTACTAAACATATGATATAACTCCATGATTGATCGAGGGCCACTGTAGGCTTTGTATGGTTTAATTTCTTGACTAAATGCACAGAGTTATTTAATGATGATGATATATCTTGAAACTAGGATCAAACCTATCTTTAGGTCAGAGTTCAAGAACCATTACTTAACATACTGCTGCTAATGATTTAAGTTTAGATAAGTCCACAAATGCTTGTCGCAGAGAGGCTATCAAATTCTCGAGTTAACAATTCAAATTTAACTAAATTCCACGAGATTCGATAAACTCTCGAGTCATTACAACTGCATGCATTGCTTGTTTTTTGAGTTATAGCCGAAATTATCAGTGTACAATAATCAAATACATGAGAGAAGTAACAAGTACTATGCATATGCAGTCTAAAACATATAGATCTGTTATATAATTGCAAAGGATGTGTAAATTTTAGAGTCCATGTTCTAGCATACTATATGGTGTGTTCACACCTTGCTGCACGGTCATTATGATTTTGTCATTAATGAATGATGAGAGGTTCCACGTCTTTTGATTTCAACATTTTAATTTTATTTCTGCTTTCTAGTTTTTTGGACTTAGATGGCTGAGAATCTTATATATGTTGAAAAAATAATAATGAAAAAGTTGCTCAATGTTTTAGCCTTTGAGGCCCACCCATTTCTTTCTCAACCTTAGCAGATGCTCCAAAATAGACACATAGCATGACACGCAGAAAAATCCATTACTATCAAATTAGTGGTAATAATAGCTTCAGTTATCTGTTCTCTGTTCTTAATTATAACATGCATATATATACATATATGTATATATATATATATATATCATGGTGATGATAAGATGTGGCGCATAAATAGTAGGATTTGGAAAAAGATATGCATCATGCACGATCATGAATCTTATTCTTCAAGAAAAAAAGAAAAAAAAAGTTGTTGATTCATTAGATCAAACTCTTAACAGCTAGCTAGCTATAGCCAACTTGCTATATGGTGTTATCTGAAATTAGTGCAGTACAAAAAAAGGACAGTGTTATCCGGAATACTCTGAAAATATATTTGCTTCTATATGATCTTATTATTCCTTTTCTCATCATCAATTTCGACATATGGGTCGGCAAAATGCAATCCCCACCACATTGAACAAACCTTATAAATAACCCTTCAAGCAAGTTCAGTTTTCATACACATACATACATAACAACTCTTCAATTCATAATCTCTTCTGCATATCACATTGAATATATATATTTCTTGATCAACAAGTTTTTAAGTGTGGCTCTGTTCTTAATTTGTGGTGATCATATATATATAATGGAAATGGTGACGAGCATGGTAGCAGAGAAGCCAGTGGTGATATTCAGCAAGAGCACATGTTGCTTGAGCCATTCAATGACATCACTGATTCGCAGCTTCGGCGCGAACCCGACTGTTTATGAGCTTGATGAGATCACAAATGGACAGCAGATTGAGAATGCATTGCTTCAAATGGGGTGCCAGCCAAGTGTTCCTGCTGTGTTCATAGGGCAGAAACTCATTGGTGGATCCAAAAGAATCATGAGCCTTCATGTTAGGAATGAGTTAGTGCCACTTCTCAAGAATGCCAATGCTATTTGGGTTTGAATCCAAAACAAGAGTGAATTATTCATCTCTATATATGTATAAGAATACTTACATTTCTGAGTTGAATAAGATGATTTTGTAGTCATGCTATGCTATGTAGTTTGACTTCATCAATGGCCACATAAACATATTAGTTATTAACACCTAAATGTTGGCTTGTTTCTTGTTTATTTTCTTCTGATGAATGAATGAATGATATATATATATCACTTATGTTATGACTTTTTTTTCTCATCATTGCTATGATATGTTTTTATGGTCTTTATATCTCTGTCCATTATATTTCATCAAAACCAACTCCACAGGACTCATAAATCAAATGCTGCTGATATCTTACGCAGACTGGAGTTTGTTGATTCTAAAAATGGCCAAATCCTTGAAATTAAAAATGGAATATATATAAAGTTTCTGCTTTTAACTTATGATGTCTGTTCTTCTCATTCATATAAGAAAGGCATAAATTTTGTGAGGTGGTGTGTAAATGAGTGGCACAAAAACCAGAAAAATTTGTAATAATAAGCTGAAAGCATACATATATGCTTTACCTCAATCTAAACTTTTATTGATCCATCAGAAATTAAACTAAATCCATTGATGAACATTCTCACATTATTATTATTATATTGTGAAAGCATCACTTATTGCATTCTTCTACCAAGCACTTAACTTATTGGCAAGTAATTCTCATGATGATTTGATGGTTTGTGCACTTTTATTTATTGTCAGTTGAATCTAGATATTGCAGATAAGTTAACTACTGATGATAGCATTATCAGGATCAAGTGACCGTACTCAATCATGAAGCTAGAGTGACCCTTTGATTTATGTTTGAGCCGTTTTTATTGAGATTGATGGAACATAGTTGACACAACACAAGACATCAACAAGGAGCCAAGGGCTGTTTTTACAAGCTGAAGGCACGTGGAAAATTCTCTTACTAGAACAAGACCACGAATAATGTCTACAGATAAAACATGTAAATTTTTAATGTTATCTGGCATTGGAGGAGGAAAAAAAGTATAGGATCCCAATTGCATGCAAATCTAAATCAGGATGGTATTGAACTATTTTAGATATTTTGTTCTTTTCTGCAACCAATTTGATGCAAAGGAATCACTTTACTACCGTTCACATTTTTTTTTGGAAGTAATGACTCCATTTTAGGACATGATGAGGTGGATGATTTTAAGTAATGATAGAGTTAATGTTACTTTAACCAATTTAAGCTTAATGATTGATTGGGTGGAGTATGATAAAGTTAGTATCTGACATGTCACACGTTCAAATATCTATTTATTTTCTTAATGTGACGTTAATGTAAGTTTCTTTATAAGTATTCATTGAGTCTAAGAGTTTTTCTTATCTTAAACTGAGACGTTATTTTCACATCTTAAATTTTTTTATAAAAAAATAATTGATGTTAATTTTTACCTGATAGCAATTTAAACATTATCAAGCTGGGAAAATCATCACTAAATTAAAGAAGCATAAGCTCTATAATGATAAATCTGCATCAGAAGTTGCTGGTCAAACTTTGCTAGTATTGTGTTTTTGTTATAACTCAATTTTCACTTCAAAACACAATGACCTGTAAAACAGAAGCTTTTGTTACTATTTAGACTTCTGTGCAAGATAAAAAGTGGAAAATTGTCATTACAAGTTCTCTTATATAATATCAGTCAAAAAAAGATGCTCAAGAAAAGGTTAAGCATCCTTATCACAAAAACTATTCAGAT
Source organism: Aeschynomene evenia (assembly GCA_013621005.1). Classification (NCBI taxonomy): domain Eukaryota; kingdom Viridiplantae; phylum Streptophyta; class Magnoliopsida; order Fabales; family Fabaceae; genus Aeschynomene; species Aeschynomene evenia. The sequence goes on from CM024268.1 coordinate 3,892,959, forward strand.
AGTAATTTAATTTCCTCAAACAAAAAGTAATCATCCAGCTGGAAGAAAAATAATACGAGTCTTAACCACACCCTAATACTTTTGAGCCTTGACTATGTATGGTAAAAATCAGTATTATTTAATGCAAATATAGTAATGCTTCTAATTAGAGCCTATATATATATTTTATTAAAAATTGCTTTGCATTGTATAATCATACATTGAAAGGAAAAGAAAATACCATAAGTCTGTGCAATCAAAACCATATGCTATAAGTAGAAACCACACAAGTACTCAGACACCTTCCCAAGCATCTTCCTCTCCCAAATGTGTAGTACAAAGTGCCAAAAAATATATAAAATAGAAAAAAATGGGAAATTCTGTGGGTTGTTCCCCATTTCTTATGGATATTATGTAGATTTTCATGATATCAAATTAAAGGCCAACCAACCAGAGTAACCAATAAGAGGCAAATGCAAATTATGCATAGTATAATATAACCTTTAAATCAGCATCTGTGATCTGCCCCCCACATTTCCAAAATAAAATAATCTTTTTTATTTCTTCACCTTTCAACTTAGCTTTCGGTATTTGGTATTTGAACTTGGTGCGAATATTTGTTAAGGCATGGAAAAAAGTTGCTGCTACTTGCTGCTGATAGATAAACTCAACTCATTTCACTGATCAGATTCTCTGAGACCAAAAACAGAAATAGCTGAATTTTTATAATATCAGAAACTGGACAGGCTAGTTAGTTAAATTCACAATGTACTAATGTTAAAATTTTACTTTGTTACTGATCAATTGATTAAATTCCATGCCTAGAAAGAAAGAAACACTGAGATGATTTAAGTCAGATCCTAGAATAATCTTCACACAACAATCTTTCTTTGCAATTGAATGTACCAAATTGCCTAATATTCCAAGGTAAAATTTTCAGTGACTCATCAGTGCAGTGTTATATATGCTTAACATAGCCAAGAACTTGGGTAGGATACATTGGTCCAAACCATGAATTAACTCTTTTAACATTCCCTCTGCAAAAGGAATAAACATAAGGAAATTACAATCAAGCAATATCAGAAAGGGCAATTTGGGAATCCATCCATGACACAACTTTTTTCAAAAAAAAAAAACGTTTATTCTCATGTTTATTCTTCTATGTGAGTGAAAGAAACCTTCCCAATTATCTCATCTTACCAGAATAAACCAGCTGCAACCTGGTATAAATAGACCCCCCCTTGATGCCAAGTTCCACAAACCAAACCAAATTCTTCACCTAACTTTCTCACTCCCTCTATCTAAACATAAATTATATCATTAGAACTTAGAAATGGATGTGCTCACAATGTTGACATCTAACAAGCCAGTGGTGATCTTCAGCAAGAGCAGTTGCTGCATGAGCCACACAGTGAAGGCTCTGATATGCAGCTTTGGGGCAAGCCCTGCAATGATTGAACTTGACAAGCTTCCAAATGGACAACAAGTGGAAAGAGCACTCATCCAACTTGGCTGCAAACCAAGTGTTCCTGCAGTGTTCATAGGACAGCAATTCATTGGTGGTGCTGATGAACTCTTCAGCCTCAATATCCAAAACAAGCTTGCCCAATTGCTTCTTAGTGCCAAAGCTATATTCATCTGGGGTCGGTAGTTAATTATGCAGAAACAATAATTAATTAAGAGGTTCTAATTAGTGTTTGTTCTTTCATCATCATCCAGATTTCAGAACCATGCTTTGTACTGTTTATTATTAGGCACCCTTGATTTTGTATAATGTAACCCTGCTATGTAATGCTGCCACTTTTTGAAGAGTAATAAATAGTAATAATAATAATCCGATTTTGAGTTCTAATTCTTCAGTTTGCTATTTCTGCAATTGATGTAAAGTTGATCGATGTGATCAATCATCAAGAATATGCTAATAACTATAAGTAGTAACACTCATCACTCAAGAAAACATAGACAGCATCAATGTGTTGGCTTCAGATATCACAGATTATTATTTCCTAGCTAGTGAAAAATGTTATATTCCACATACATAATTGTTGCCACCTGGGTTGTGCAAATATATATATGTATAAAGTTGTTACAGTATCTGAATATTGTATATTACTGCTGCTTATGATGCATGAATAATTTAGAATTAGAAAAAAACAAAAATAATATTCTCGTATTTATATTTGTTTGGTGCACTACACTTAAATCATACCACATCTAACACAAGCTACAGCTATTCAAATATCTTCATGCATGTATTTTAGTACTAGCACTTTTCTGATTATTTTTTTATAAAAAATATTAATTATATATATTTTCTACGTATATTTTATTAGAATGATCACAATTATTAAAATAATAATAACATCCTATCATTTTTTTTTTCACATTTTCTGTTTAAAAGTAATAAAAAAATTTAAGAATAAGTTAAAATACATTTCACCAAATTTTATTCACACTACATGACTTGAATTAACTGATATATTGAAATACATGTAATTTATTAGTCCACTAAAGTGTAGAGAATAGAAATAATAAATTAACAGCTACTAAAACAATATGTTTGTGCTTAATTTGTTTAATTAAAAACTTCTTCATCAAGGATTCTTAAATCTATATACTTTTTTCCAGTACTAAAAGTCACTAAACACTCATAACAATTTTGCAAGAGTATTGTACTGCACCTTAACTGTTTATTGTGCAATACAAAGATGCTATCACCAATAATCTCATTTGTACCAAAACATTGATTTGGTTACACAATACATACATACATATTCCTCGCTAAAAATGTTATTTTAACCTTATAAAAAGTGGATATCTAATTGAAACATTCATTCCATTATCATGGATATTTATTCCATCCATCGATCATATCCAACGATGATAAAATGTGTATTCTAATTAGATATTTACTTTTTAATTAATGAAATAACAATGTTCATTCCTTATTTTATATGTGGGATATCCTAACCTAAGATATAATCGACAGAGGCAGAGGGAGTGAAAGGTAATAACATAAAAAATTGAAGAGTAGTGTTACATTTACACTATAAAATCAGTCACCATATGTAATAATCCAACTTTTAAAAACTATTAATTCAACTTTTAATGATACACATTAATCCAACATTTTGAAAATTAGATTAATAGTTTTAAAAAGTTAAATTATTACGTACGGTGACCGATGATCGATGATGACTAATTTTGTGATGTTCTAAAAACATATCTCAAAATTGAAATATACAAAATACCAATTGAGAAAGCATGCAGAAGCATTTGTCGAGGAATCAACAGTCCCCACTGTGATGCCAAGAACTGACCTCGCACTAGTTTCTCTGTTCCATTACCATACTTACATGTTCTCCCAACGCATATGCCTAAGTCCTTTTCATTTTCTGTTTTAACAAGCGTTGGTATATGCCAACAATAATTGAACTCCAAAAACTATACATTATGTTCTCATATTCATCTGAAAACAATTTCCTACGAATATTCTTATTGAAACCCAAGGTTTGGATTGCTAAACCCATTCACTCAAATTTGTTTGTTGGTTTTATTGCCTTGTTTTCATCAGGAGATTAAGTAGCATTAAACTTTTGGAGAACAAATTATGCATCAATAACCAATGCACCAGAATTTAACTATTCAAAACCAGAATCTTCCAAGCCCAAAAGGATGCATTTTTATCCCGTAATATTTGTTATACAACATAAATACATTCAACTAGTATCCAACGTGTGTTATGTGTCATACTTAATGTGTATCATACTCATTATGTATGACACACATTAAGCATGACATATAACACACGTTGAATACTAGTTGGATATATTAATGTTGTACAATAAACATTTCTCATTTTTTCTCCATATCAAAAAGCATAACGTGAAATCAATAAATGTGAAAAATACCTTGATACCGGCCGTATAACTTTTAGCGACAAAACCACCGAAAGCTTTTGTATGTGTCTAATAAATAGGCTGGAGAAAATCTACATAAAGTATAAAAAAGACAATAAAACAATCTTAGTGAACTTTCGACGTGTTTTGCATAGCTCTTATTTGTAAGCGACTAATCTGAAGCTGAACTTTATTCCCTGCCATTAGTCAAATGTTAAACGCTAAACAGCATAAGTAAGGCAAACGCAACTAAATATTGCGTTTATAGATCTCCACTATTAAACCTATTGATGGAAATATATATAAAAAAAAATGCCCAAACAGGGCAAAAGAAGCTGAGGCATGGTTTATTTAGTTTTGTTCTCTTTGGTGGCAGCAAAATTCTAGGATCTGAAGTACCTCAAAACACAAAAATTTTACTTAATAAGAAGTGGTTATTAAGCAAATAGGAGATATACAAAAGACAATGCGTTTCATCCTGATTAACTAATGAGACTATCCTATACCAAAGTTCAGAATCATATATTGCTATTACCTTATGGCCACAAACTTGTAATCACTTTACAACATTGAAAATATGAGTGATTACACATCTAAGAAAATAGTCTCAACACCTCTTCACAAAAACCGAATAAAGAGAGGAATTTGCAATCAGAATTACTTCACTTCTGAATATAGTCTTTTAGAACATGATTTCTGTCCTGCAGGGTTGCATTGGTTCGCCAATTGGCCACTGCTTTAGAGACTGCATCATTAGCCTTACGAATCTCCTCTGCAGAAAACTTATGTTCTATGATTCCCAAGGGTCCAGGCTGCAATACCTTAACCACAGTTTCCATCTCATGCTCAAGCTGTCTATTATGTCAGACAGAGAAAGAAATCTTGCATAAGAAATAATAAATTAATCAAAAGAAAGTAAGAGAAAAAAGCTTCTCTGAGTTGCACATAACTTGTTTTCAAAGTAAGTAAACAATTAGGGTTTAGGGTGGATACTCTTTAGAGACAAATTCAGCAAAGAGGAGCCTTTTCCTAACAAAACTGCTCTATATTTTACTATATATATTTTCTATGGCATTGATTTGAATTGGGTAAATGAACCAAAACATGGTGGGGATTTGCAACCAATGTTCAGTCAGATTCAAGTTCTACCTGCGTTTCGAAAATTCTAAAATATTCATGACACTCAAAATTCCATGGAACAATCAAAAGAGGAACAATTGTACAATAAGAACGACAGAGAGAGTGAGAGAGTCACCTAATTAGAGCAGAAAAGGGCAACGAACTTCGAAACCCCATCCCTCACTCAACACAAACTCTTCATCAGTAGCAGAATCGAAAGCAACGCTGATACAGTGTTGTTTTTGGTGTATACAGTGTTGAGGTTAATACGGCGTCGTGTGGTTCAGAACTTTGTATGGGCCATGTATTGGGCTCGAGGCTGGGGAAGCCAATTGAGCCAGCTCCAAAAAAGAGTGTATGACAGCTTTTGATAAAGAAAAATGATATCCTCTATACCAAAATATATCTCTACAAGGAATCTTTCAAATAGAGATAAATTTTTGTGGTAAACCCAAAAAGAAAAACAGAGACAGAAATTCTTATGACCAAAAAAAAAATTCTTATTTAATCTTAAAGTTTTATAGGACATGTTTCATATTTAATAATAGTGTCATTTTTGCTAGAATCAATCTTAAATTCCACTTTTTTTTTTAATTGTAATTTTATATGAAGTATATTCACATGTTTCAAGTGTATATAAGAATAGAAACATATAAATAAAAAGTTAAGTTAAATCATCTTAACCAAGTTATAAATAATTATATAAAATTTGATGTCTTAGAGAAACTTTTCCCTATCCCACCTTGATTAAGTGTATATCAAAATCCTGATTCGGTGGAAGGTAATAAAAATTTAATTTAATTCAGCATCCTAGTTCAGCAGGGTAATGATACAATAAAAACAAAGAAGCATAACTCAAAATACTCTCTATTGACTTGAAAATAAATAGACACAATCACACACACCATGCATTATGAATATATGTTATTATCTATGCAAACTATATACATTAATGATATCATATCACTACGCATATTAATGTAAGTTATTAAACTGAGTGACGCCTTCTCTTCGGAAAAGGGAACCTGGTTTCAGAACTAGATTTGCCACCAAATGTCTTAACATTGTTCATCCTAAACAGAGAATTGAGCTTGCTAAGTTTCTTTGTGAATGATTTGAATATCTTGTTTGCAGGATTAGACTTCACAAGCTCTTGCTTCATACAAACATGATCTTTCTCCAGATCAGTTAGCCTCATTCTCATCCTTGCAACCTCAAGCTTCAATTCTCTGTTCTCTCTTCTCACTGATGCATAGTTGTCTCTTGGTGAGATAGCACCACTCCCTGCACTGCTTCCTGAACGTTGAGGGAAGTGGTTACCGCCGAAGAAGAAGCCGCTGTTATGAATTCCTCCGTTCATCGCGTTGCGAAGCCGGATTTGCTCGAAGTAGAGTACTTGCACTGCCATCTGCACCGGCAATCTTTCATTCTGTGCTGCATGGCTGCATGCTTCTTGTGATAGTTTCTGGCAATCGATGGTTTTGCATAGCCGGTATCGCTCCGAGTCCCTTATATTCGGATGAACCTATGCATATTAGAGTATAAATCATTAAATGGTCTCAATCTAACGGCTTAAGTTTTAATCGAGATGATTCCTTAACATGGTATAAGAGTATTGTAACCAAGTGGTCAGAGTAAAGTTGAGAAGGAATTCTTTACCTTAAGGAAGATATCAACAGCTCTGTAGAGTCCATCGCTTACTATACGTGCATGATCTGGAAGTAGCTCTGCAAGTGATGTGAATTTTGATGGTGACAAGTTTGAGTCTAGTGCTATTTCAGCGAGGTAATTGTCCATTAGTTTGGATACCTTAAGAATTGAGCTTTGTTTCGGTGATCCAGGGCTGTCAAAGTCGTACACCATTTGGCTTTCATCTCTGAAGTGGCTATCTTCCTCATCCTCTGCATCATCCAAATTCAGAAAAATCGAAAAGATCCTCAAGATGGATTCCGTGTCATACATTGTGCCGTGAGAATTTTGAGGTGAATTTGCTGGAATTAGGATGTCTTCTAGAATCGCCTGGTCGAGTTGTAGGCCGATTCGCCTCTCCAATTCAGATCTACAATGAGTTGATGTTGATGCTGCCATTGCAGCCTTCAACAAACAAGAGAGAAACGCCATCGGAACCGCGCTTTTCCTTGATTGATTAGGGAGCAAGTTAACTATGGATTCAACAATGAGCCTTTGTTTCTTCTGCATTTCCAAGTCAACTAGGCTTCCTCTGACCAAACTGGAATCCCTAACACCAATTCCATTAAGAGAATTATGAGCATAGTTTATCAAAATCTTACTGATCATGTCTTGTTTTAGTCCCTTTGACTTCAACATTGATATAACTCTCTGGAAGAAATCAAGACCAAGAACATTGAAAGATTTCCCCCACCAATCCGATGGTGTTTCCTGTCCCATCTTTGATAAGGTTTTTGAAGGGAAATTGTGGTCAAGTTTTAGCAAGCCAGAGGTAAGTTGTTCTTTGCACGCATTATTGGCGATCGCATTGATTAGCCTTGTTACAAGGTTAATTTCTTCTGACATGGGAAGAAGAGTCTCACAATGGTGAAGAACTGATATTGTGTTTGGTATACTAGTTAGAACTGTGTCCCTCAGATATAATTCTGCTCTTGTCTCCAAGTTTTTCTCTGCAAATTCTTCGGTCATTTCGAGGAATTTCGCCGTGCAACGAAGCATGGCAACATTTGACAGAGTGAACTCAACATTGATTCCATAGCAGAATTTTGCAGCTAGCTCAAATGCAACTGGACCACCAGGCACATTTTGGAGACTTATGCGCAAAACTTTTGAATCTTTTGCTTCTAGCAGAAGTTTCCTAATTCTTCCACTCCTAGAAACTAGAGGAAACTGAGGAAAAAAAATTGCAAAATACTTTAGTTCACAGATTTTCTTTTTGATTCATTTCATAGAACTTAGAAGCAATTTAATTAAAAAATCATATCATATCATGGAGCAATGTGTTCCAACATTTTTCTTCACAACAGTTATTGTCTAATGGACTCATGTTAGGCTTGGAATTTCTTCAAAGGTGCTATTCATGCAAGATTAATCAATATAGAAATGTATGATTGGTATATATTTGTTTGATAAACACATATGAATGCCAACCTAAGAAAACCATTTTGAATATTTATGGGATTAAACCAGAGACACAATCTGTTTCCTTTACCTTGTGAAGTGCAAAGCTTGATTCTCCTACTTCAATAGTAAGATCACTAGAGACATCAGATATTGGCCTGCAAAAACAAATCTAGCAGAATCATTGCATGACATAGCCATGAAAATTTCTATATAAATTAAACCTAAAAAAATGAAGGCATACATATTTAAACCAAAATGAAATTATCAGAGACCTTGAAGGAGCCCCTTGTATCATATGTAATCACAATTTAATGTAAAAATAATAATTGAATCTATCAAAATCAAAATCCTAGATGAGATGGCCCCAACTGAAAAGATGCAGAACTTGGATGACACTGAGATAAGGTATAAGTTCCAACTTCCAAATTGGATTTATAATGTAGGGTTGGTTATGCCATTGTGTGTTAGATCTAGCGCACCAGCTATAGCAGTTAACAAGAATACCAATTTTTTTTCCCTTAAAGTTCAGAATCACATCTAACTTGAGAGATTGTACCCATTAAAAACACCATGGAGTGAGCTGTTACACCTAAGGGTAATGTTGGGAAATAAAGCCAATCAGTGTGGAACCCATTAATGCAAATCATTGAACCCAAAAGATAAGAAGGGAAAATCAATATATGAGCCACCCTAGTATGGTCATTGGTCAGGTTGATGTTAACAACTGTCCTATTCTGTCTGCAGCCAAAAAGATTTACCCTTTTTATAAGGTCGGTGAGGCCTTATTGCATCATCTTCACACTCTAATAAGATAATAAAATCACAAGAATAATTGATAACACAAACATAATTTGCCCTTCACATAGGAGACACATGAGGATCTGAAATTCACACCAACATGCAAAAGCATACTGCTGTCAGGTTGGTAAAGGACTTACATCGAAGTGTCAATCTTAAGGGTTTAACAAATACCATAAAAAACTGAAGTGTTATTTTCTAACATAAATATGGACAGGCTGTGACTTAGTCACATGAAGAAATTTTTGGAATATTGAAAGGAATACAAATGGAAGTTGAGTCTCGACACAATAATAAAGTTATTTTTGAATCCTATAAATAATATATTTATCCTCATCCAACCTTATCAGATACATACCCTCCCCGAATCTCACCCGATAGGAGCCTCGTGCATTGGTTGGTCCTATTTTATTAAAGAAATACACAAGATGCGCTATCACACTGACTAGACAAGGCAAAAGAAATGCTGCCAAGATCAAAATCTAATTGCAGCTACTTGAAAATAACTGTATAAAAAAATTAACAAGAAATCAAAATCTACTTAAATTGAACACTCCTTGCATTTGTTCATTTATCATGGAAGGAAACGAATTACCTTCACTATCAACTATGAATGTATCTAAATACAGCAAAACAGTGAAACATGATTAAAGAAGTAGAAGATTACCATTCAGAAGCATGTCTTATGCTTGAACTTGGGCGAAAGCTCCTTTTCCCTGAAGAAATACAAGGCTTCAATTCACCAACAGTTACAAGTCCCATATCCCCAAAGAATTTAATTAATGTGAGTTGTTGTGAAAATGCTTCAGCACCAATCAACACTGCTAAAAGAAGTGTCACTCTGCTGCTAGTGATGTGACTATGTTAAGTACCTTTTCCATGCCACCAAAAGAAAACTACGTGTCTTTGCTTGTTCTGACAAATTCTTGTGTTCAGGAATTAGGACCACAATTCAGCATCTTCCTTTCTCTGTCTCTGTAAAGTTGTGGTCAAGTGAAACTCACATGATGAAACCATGCAGGCCTAAAGGAGGGAGATCACAACTTTGCAACATAGTTTATAATAGAGTAATCAAATGCTTCGTACACATCCCTAAAAAAAATTAATACGCTGTGAACATGTAAATATATTTTACACTGTTAATCAATTATAATATGACATATAGAATGTAGTGGTGATTTTTTAGAATTCATAGGGTAGTTAATAATAAAATAGAATATGTGATATTTTTTCATTCCAAAATGTAATTATGGTGATATTAGAATGAAATAAGGTGATATAACAATTGATTTATCATTTATCTAAAGAGTAAGAAGAAAATTTCAATTAGTTTATTCAAATGATTTGAAATTTTTTCTTTAATTAACGTCTAAATCTGAGTCTTATAAAGGAGAAAAAAATTAAAGTTGGGAGCGCTCTTTTTCTATTGTAGTTAATCAACTCGAGCCAGATTAGTTGGAATCTATTAAAATTTGAATACTAGTAATTAAAATTTTTTTAGAGAAATGATGAAAATAATAAAAATCAAGACAAACGAAGGTTGCTTGTACTTTTCTGTGAAATGTAGTGAGTAGTGACTAATGACTAATTGGCATTTGCTGTTTAAAAAAATTGGTTTTTGCTTCAACAAATCGCTGGAATCTTGAAGAGTTGCATTGCTTTTTAGGAATTTTAATAATGGCAAGATAAAGCTATAACCATGTAAAGATTAGGATAAATAAATCTGTATATTATGTGTAAAGCTTCCTAAAGTAGGAATTAAATAATGAGTTGGACTACATGTTATCATGAGAACCACACGGTACACACTAGATAATAAGATTAATTAAATAGATGAATAAATTAAAATGATGAAAGTTTAGCATGCTTCAATCTCTGATGCAAAGCTTTGAATCCCATTAACTTAAAAAGTTCAATTTCGTAAATCCTAGCTTTAGGGGAATTCATAATGCAGCCCATAGGTTTTGAAACCAAGAAAACAATACTTCATCAATCCAGGGCAAAGGAAATAGTTACTTTTAAGTGAAGTTTAGTGCATTATCATCTCAATTATAATTGAAGGCTAAATGAAGAGTAACAATTATCACTCGCTCAATTCATGATTAATATGTGTATACAAAGGGTTTTATAATTAAAGATTTATCCTCTTATAGAAGTTCTTATCCTAATGGAATTAATCAATGTTATTTAGGATCAATAAAGTGTGCATTAGATAAATAATACACATGAGGTCATGATGCAGGCACTCATTATTCATTAATATAGCTATCAAAATTACTAAATGTCACAACTGTCCGATGAATGATGGTCTTAGGCTGCATCGATCTGGGGATCATGATGAGGCCATCAACATCAATTTCATTTTTTGTTGAATTACTGATTAGTCCTGCTGGTTGCTAATCATCACAGATTAAAGATATTTTTATTTTTCTATGGCTGTATGTGGACCATTGCGTGGCATCCTTTATTTCATCCCCTATATCATATTGTGTTTGTTAAATTTGTTTCCGGAAACTGTAAATTACTAATTTATCTTCCCCAACCAAATCCGAGAAATTTGAACACATGGTAGGTGGCCATATCTTTCTTTCTTACCTTACAATTTATTCATGTCATACATTAGAACTGCTATCAGCTTAAATTGGAGTCCAATGGTAAAAAAAATTAAAAAAAATTATCGACATATATATTTGGTTATTATTTCTCAATATTTGTTTTGATAATTGCAAGACAAGGCAAAGACAATGGAGATTCTTGTATCGAGTCTGGAGACAGGAATCACATACCCATAAATTTGTGCCAATTTGTTTCTGCATTTTATCAAATAATAAAACCATCCATATAAAGTTGACATTTCCTCCCTTTTTTCGAACACCGAATGTAGCTTTATTCTTCCATGCTTAATTTAGTTTATGAAATCCAATTAATATATCTTTCGTGAAGTAATACACTACTACTAATAGTTCGAGGCTTTTTATTTTATTAAATGTATGGAGTGAACATTCATAATTGATACTGAATAATGATATCGTGATACCAAAATAATGACCATTGATGTCAAATTATTTTAGATGTCCACGTAGTACACTCATATAGAGAGTCAATATAGCATTATTGTTTATGAAACGGATGCGTGAAGAACCAATTATGAGCTGATGAAAAATATAATACATTTAATTAATAATTATTACCATTTTTAGGTGTAAAAGTGTGAAAATCTTAGTGGACTATTTTTTTCAAACTTTTATATTATGCAATTAACAAAGTTTACTGCTGTATTATATTCTATCTTATCACGATTTTTATGGCGATTTAAATAGTTTCTCATGGTAAATTATTCAATGTTATATAAGGCTATCAAAATAAAAAATACTTAATGTTACATTATACAAAATTCATGTTTTAATAGGTATAAATATTTTTACACCTTATCTATTTAAGATTAGGAATATTTTGGAATAATGAAATATAGAAGTGGTGTTAGTTCTTTAAAAAAATTCAAAATGTATTGATTTGTTTAAGAAACCTCATTCAAGGTATGGCATAACGTTTCTCAAATTTACAATAAGTTCATGTGCATTTCAACAAAGAAAAACTAATCTAAAATAAACCCTTATTTTTTAAGAAAAATGTATTCAAACTTAAATCATTTAATAAAATTATAATAACAATACATTTAATTGACATGAAAAAGAAAATCCCTAAAGAAAATTACCAGCTACCAGACTGGCTCTCTTCGAGTTTGGAAGATAATAGGAATCTCCATTTTGCAGCACTTGTATTTGGGATAGTAACTAGGATGTCACACAAACAAGTACATGCCAAACTAATCATCCCACCAAGATCATAAATCAAGAACATAACCACGAAGACCACACAACCAACTTTTTTTTTATGAACAATTGAACATTAAGTTTTCTATCAAAGCTTATTCCAGAAGATGATAATATATAATAAACAGATAATATTATGAACACAGTGAGAACGACCTACTGCAGGGTAAACAAGTTTGGACGGAGAATTATAAACAGTGACGAAGGAAACTCCAGCATTTGCTACTAAATATTCACTTGGACTATAGACAGAAGCAAGTTTGGATGCATTTATCTGGTGCTTCGGCTACTGCTTAGAGGGGCAGAAGAAGAACTCTGTGTTGAGACAGATCCAGCTTGTGGAAGAATTAAGCTGAGAGAAGAACTACTGGAACTATTTCCAGAAGAAGGCATTCTGGTTGAAAAGGATTCCATTTTGGACCCTGACATCAATTCAGGCCTAAGCTCTGAGGATGTTAATGAAGGAGCCAGGGTAGACAGCAAAGACCCAACTGGGTATGGAGTAACTGGCATTTCCGTCAGGGAAGACGTTGACGGACTATATCTCACAGGCCCGAAAGGATGGTCGAATTTGCATGTGGAGCCAAACTTGCAATGCCCGTTTTGCAAATAAAATGCACAAGGTTGAACCCCCTGTTTTCTAGAAAAGGAATTGATTAAGAAATATTCCCAGAAAGAAAGTACATTAATGATAATGTCGCACCACAATGCAGAAGAACAAGTAGAATGTAACTCATTTGAGAAACATCAACAAAAAGGACTTAAAAGTAACATGTAGTATTAAGCATGCTCTTCTTGATATCCAACTAGGTAGGCCCTAATTGGGTGCAAATCCAATGCATTTAAGATTAATCAATCTGATTTTGAAGTATCACTCCAAAACATAATTTGTCTAAAATACCATTACAATATAATGAAGTAATGACTTCAATGAAAGAATTTACTATCTACTCCAGTAAGTAAGAAAGAAATGAACTACTAACAATGTAGTTACCAAGCATAACCATAAAACAAAAATGTACAACTTTTTAAAGGAATTGCCAGTCCAAGTCAAATAGTCAACAATAAAACAGGGAATAAATGAACAGAAAAACCCTACAATGAGGATACTAATGCTTAGTTATACCACAAAAATAATGCTTAGAAGAAGTATTATGAACTCATTCAATCAGTTGACTATATCTATATGATGGTAAAAATGAGGGGTAGAAAAGAACAAAGATGTGAATTAATAAGCTTAGAAATTATTAACATTCACAAGAAGTTAACTACAATTGATTGCACTTTCTTTATTCATCTTTGATAACAATCAATTCTGCTCAATACCATTATTTTTGTTTCTTGGAATCATGATCTGCTTCAGGACTTGATTCCCAATCCTCCGCCTATCCAATCTGACTGTGGTCCAACTGAGATCAGGTTATGACTCAAATGCCACACGGGGGTACTTGATACCCTCAGAGAGACTCAATTCATTGAAAGAGAAACTCCACTAGACTCCCTGTTAATATTGGTTTCTGAATAACTAATAAGTCCTAAAGCCATACCCAAGCTGAATACATGTATCTATATACAAGTAAGTATATGTAGGAAACTACAGCTACAGAAAAACCTTGAATGTAATGTCCAAAATAATTAAAACAATTTTTTTTAAAAAAAAAAAGCTTCTTGATTTGCAAACATGCATCCATTTATGTATGTAGATATGCTCAACACAACCAAAAAGATGGGACCGCAAGAACAAAGATGGAGATAATGGTCAACTTCTGGGAATACAGTGTGCATCTGTGCTGCATAGAGTCACACCAATATGAAGTGGTCTTTCTATCACACTGACCAAAAACAGATGATACAGAGGGAAGGAAATATTTCTTTTGATTAAAATTTCGACTTCATCAAATAGCCACTAAAAACATGGGACTCAAGCTTTAGCATAGAGACACTAGTTGTTGTCTAGTCAATGAAGCTTTTCTTCTGCATATGTTTTACTTGTCTCAAACAAACTGCTAACTGACATATGTGCTCCAAGAAAAGAAATAAAATTGTTTATTGTAGAATATTCTTAAACCATATGCATGTTTAACCGTCTAATACAGATATATGACAATGAAAAGGGAGAAGAAATAAAGCCCTTAAATTGCATGACCAGCGTACAGTACATACATAGTCAATTACTTAGCTAAATATCCTGAAGAGAAATAAACAAATGTTCAGGGAAGGAAAAAAGAAAAAATTGGTGAACCACATTAAGTACAAATCTGCATTTTCAATGCAATATAATTGAGCCAAGATCTACATAATTTACAGCTAATCAGATGACTCAGAAAACACTTAGCTGCAAGTCTTCAGTTCATTCCATGGCAAAACAGTAGATTAAGCAAATAAGTCATTGAGCCTACAACTGTGAAATTGCAACAGACGAAAAGAAAAAGGTAGAATTATTTGCATAATCAAGTTTATAAAATATGCATAGTTTATCTTATTGATGCTGAATGCTGGGTTTAGTTACAGGCTGTCCTGTAATAAAAAATGCCAAGGTATGAACAACCTATTCAAAGAACATCGCAATCTATAACTTTAAAACACCATATATAACTATGAGATAGCTAAAATTTAAGGCAATTAATAAGTAAATCAAACACAATAATCAAATCAAATGAGTTAACATGCTTACCGGACGTAGTGGAAGACCAATGGGGCTGAGAAGTGGCCGTGTCACAACCCTGTCCCTAGGGTGATGATATCGACAAGCTGATCCATATTTACAGTCCCCTGTCCTCAGAAAATATTGGCATTCAGGTTCACCAGGCCTTTCAGGAAATACTTGTTCCTTCTGGCTACTGCCTGAAGGGCCAACCGAAGAGGGCAAAGGAGTATATGGTCTAGCAAAAGCTGATGTTGATGAAGACAACTGGGACATTCCATATAGAGATGTAGCCCCAACAGCAGGTTGAGCACCAGGAGATAACACGGGACTTACAGGTGCCTGCACCAATTTAACAACACCAGAATAAAGTAACTACTCAATAAAATAAAAAAAAGGTGAAGACTTCCTGTCATATTTCAGAGGAAATATATGTTTATCTCACCGAATAAGGATTCCATCCGGGAAATGGAACAACCCCAGGGGAAAGAAGTACAGGACCATAAGCCCCTTGTACATATGAACCAGGCAATATAGGAGGCCTAGCCACTCTCAAGCTAGTGGATGCTCCTCCATATTGTTCGGGCAGAGGAACCGTAGGAGACTGCACCTGTTGATAAAATTGAGGTGCAGATGTTGGCAATGACGTGCCAGCAGGTTGAGGATGGTGGAATTTACAAGTTATACCAAATTTGCACTGCCCCGTTTTCAAATAATAGGAGCATTCTTTCTCACCCTGTTGGGAGGGAAAACAGAAATAAATAAAAGGCACGATTTAGTCATTGCATAATTTGCTGTCAGTTAATTGAGAGAGTAAAAAGGAGAAGTGTCAAACCGGCCGTAATGGGTATCCGTAAATATTTAGAGGTGCTTGGCTTAAAGAACCACCTCCATGTTTCGGATGGTGGAATTTACAGGATGCACCAAATTTACATGTTCCAGTTTTTAAATAGTACTGCTCATCAGAAGAGAAACATAATCAGTATAACCAAAATAAAACTATTTCAAGTTTCAACTACAATGTAAAGATCCCAACTGAGGCTGTGACAACATAAATGGAAAAATAACAAAGTTCAGGATTCTACATTGCATAAAACATATATATACCTGACATGGAGGTTCCCCCACTCTTTCTGGGTACTCCCCTGTAGCTCTTACAGCTGCAGCAACCTGAACAGTATCTGTCTTAATTCATATTCATACGCTTATGCAATCATACATTTTTTTTTCTTAATAAGATTGGATAAATGAAACACTAGACATCTACATTGGTCTTGCAAATTTATGCAATGCAAAACAATTTCAACCACTCTTACACAATTACTTCGCATTGGCAAATTCCAATTCCAATCCCCTTTCTACTCTAAAATTACACCTAATATAAAAAGATAGCAAAAAGAGAGTAGGAAAAGAATAAAGAAAACTCGTTAAAAAAACAACAACAAAAAAAGTGCCAACATTGTTAGTTAACAACCAAACATTAACCTTTTAGCACACAAATCCTAATTTCCAAAGTCAGCAAAGAGCAATAAAAACAGTGTATGCAGCTATGCAGTGCACACCACAGAGCTTAATGCAGATAAGAGTGTGAGTGACACTTCCACCGAACCAAATGCAGATTATTATCATACGAAAACGATGAAAGGGTTACCGCAGCACGATCACGAGGGTGATTGTAACGGCACCTTCCACCATATCCACAGAACCCGGTTCGCATGTAATACACGCAATTCGGAGCACCAGGTCGCTCCGGGTACGATTCGCTGCCACCACCTCCCAGCGTCAACTGCCACATCGATTCTGCACCTCCAAAAACACACAAAATCAGCCCCAATCCCAAAACCCTAGCTCGCTAACTCCCACATTAACCAAACCCTAACATACCCCCACACCAAAACACCCCAAAATAAAAAAAACTCAAAATTCGACACTAAACGAAACGAAACGAGCCACCTTCGAGACCAGTATCAGGGCCAGGCGAGCGCCATTCGGGTTGATTCCCGGGGTTTGACCCGTTTCTGGCCGGGTTGCGACCGTACAACTCCATTGAACCGGATTTTGTGCTTTGGGGCTATGTACAAGTTCACAGTGCTACAGAAAAAACCTGTGTTTTTCTTTTTTCGCTTTTGCTCTGCAGAGATCGTAGACGGTTCTAGTGTTCTAGAATGTTCTGGAAGGTGAAGATCGGAATAGTAAGTATCGGTCGCTCTCTCGGGTCGCGCTGATGGGTTTGGTTGCGTCGCGAATCAGAGAGAGAGAAAAATGGTGTTTTAATGTATTTATTTGGTTATTACAGTGTAACGGAGCGTGTGGGTGTGTCGTGTCTTGTGTCTCTGTGATCTCTCTCTCTCTCTAGGACTGTACGGTCTGGTGTAGGCTTTTTTCCAGCTCCATTTTTTTTTCTTTTTTCTTTTGTTTTTTGTTTTTTTGTGTGTACCCGCCAAATGGCGCACCTTGAAAATGTTAATATTCGAAGGGAATTGGAATAGTTGAAAATTGAAATGGGAGATGTAGCCGACACTCACTCGTATTTGGTGAAATGACGTCAATGTCCTTCTGTGGATTTGGTTGGTGGAGGATGTGACAAAAAGGGTGCTTTGATATTACAGTTATAAAGAGTGCGAAATGTTAAATGGGACGAATTTGTCATTTCAACTTACCCCCCCTTACTTTAATGCCTGTTCTAGCTGTCCCCTTTATTTTTATTTTTATTTTTTTTTCTTTTTCTTTTTCTTTATATTGGGGAAGAGTGGGAGACCCCTAGATTTGGGATCCTTATGATTTTGATTTTATTTGATGACGTATTTAGGGCATCATTAATAATGTAATTGTGTGGCTAGGCGAAAATAATTGAAGATTGTTCTATATAAAACGTTGAAGAGAAAAGGGAAGATAAAAAGTATAATGAGTTCGTGTTAGGTTTAATATTATTCAACTTAGACTTTGTATTTTGGTAATCGAGTTAGCTTTTGATGGTCAAGTCTCGATCTAGTAACTTAATAATGAATGTTTATGTTAGATCTCAAACATGAAATGTAGTATCATCTAGATAGATAGTAGTGTCAATGTTATATGATAAATAAATTATTTATCATGTATCTGTACTTTACATAAGTGGATTTTTTTAAATTAATTATCTTGTTCACATTTATTAAAATTATTAAAAAATAAATATAAAAATAATAAAATAAATAGTAAATGGTAACATTATCTCAATCATTCTATCTATTTAATTTTAATTTATATAATTACTAATTTAAACTAATATCAAATAAAAATATAATTTAACGGACACAAAATGCGTATTTAATAATTGGAGTTTAGATAGATAGTACTGTCAATGTTATATAATAAAGAAAATTATCGTATCATGTTTTTTATAATAATTGAAGTAAATAAGTCCCGTGTTCTATTCATAATATGTTTACGTTTATGATGAATAGGTCTTAGGATGTTTAAGTGTTCTTCACTCGGGGAGTCCAACTCACAGTTCTTGACAAATTGTATAATTTTAGGATTAGAAATAGCAAGTGTTATAAACTTACGATTAAATAATGCATCAAAACAAAATGTATTATATAATTTATACATGCTTTGGATTATTCTATGGTACCAAGTTAGGTTCGACATCGACTAACTGAAAGTATGACCAACTCCTAACTTAAAATTATACAGCATATCATTTTAAAAACTTAGTCCGTATTCAATTAGTTTTATATTGAGACTCACTACCTCTAACGTTAAATACTACTCCCTCCGTCCACTTTTAATTGACGTTTTAGAGTATTGCACACTTATTAAGAAGATAATTAAAACACATAAATTTCTATAGAAGTAAATGTACAATGACAAAATTATCCTTATAATTTTTTTGTACAATAATAATTGTAAGAGATAAAAAGATAGTGTATATATAGATAAAACTAGAAAAAGATTGTAAATGTTTCATTGAAAATCTAAAATGACAAATAATAGTGGACAAATAAATTTTTTAGAAAGACAAATAAAAGTGGACGGAGGGAGTAACAACTTAATAACCACAATATATAGTACAAGAATCATGCAACAAAAGTGAAAAATGTGCATTTTATATATTCATTCTGACGCGCGCGTGTACACAGTTATGTACACATATTTCAATAGTATATGACATTATCGAAAATGAGCACATTTAAGTATAAAAAATGAATACATTCATTTAAAAAAATACCTCAACTCAAGATTTTCATCATTGAGCATTGTATTGTTTATTTATTTGGAGTATATGTATGTGCTCACTATGCATAATATTATGTGTTCAGTTATAATATGATTATGTGTTCATTTTGCATTATATTATATGTTTAGTTACAGTATGTGCTCACTTTGTATTGTATTATGTGTTCAATGAGGTATGAGTTTACTTGCATTGTATTGTGTTAAGTTTAGGTATAAATATGTTTTCAATTATTGTAATGCATATATAATTCTTTTACATCTCAACAATAATGAGTTCTATATTCACGAAAAAAATAGAATGTAATTCTTACACAAATTTTTATATGAGATTAATTATGATATACAGACAATATAAATATATTTTATACTACCAAGAAATTATAATATGACACATAAAATATATTGGATTATTTTTTACAATCCATAAGGTAGTTAAAAATAAAATAGAACATATAATAATTTTTTATTGACTGATAATGTAAAAAAAATTTACACTAAATTTTATTATGCCAATAAATAAAAATATTTTCTTTTTATACATCTTCCTTATATCCATATTTATATATTATGTTATGTACAAACAAATGCAATTGTATAGCTATGATCAAGCATCAAAGGTTTAATATGAGAAAGAGCAATGATCAAGCATCAAAGGTTTAATATGAGAAAGAGCAATAATTGATCCGAATGGGACAAATGAAGTAGGTCGATTAAACAGCCCAATACACATTAGGCCCAACATCTTTGAAATTGAAACAAGAAATCCAAAAGTCCAAACACGGCACACCTTCATTCCCCTATCTATCTATATCTGTATTTTCACCTTTATCTGATAGATAGCATTGCCTTGTTGGCGCGCTTCTTTCTTGTTCAGTCTTCTTCCATCCATCCACCATGACTACCTTAATGCCCAGCTTCACTGCTCGAATATCTGCTTCCCGCACCGACCTATTCCCCTTTATACGACGTCGTTGCCCCCTTCATCAATTTACCTATACACGCCTCACTCTTCTACCCTACACCTCACTCACACCTCGAAGACCAAGAATCACATGCATGGCGGTACCTGATTCATTAATTAATTTTTTAATCAATAAATTAAATTAATTTTACATTTAATTCTCGTCTTATTTTAGCACTACTCCACTTCATTCCACTAGTGCATTTTCTTATTTACTTAATTTTAATGTTAATTTGTGGTGAACTATAGGAACCTTATCTGATAACGAAGCTGGAGTCAGCTGAGAAGACCTGGAAAGAATTATCGGTATATATGTCCCAAATCTTTTTTTTTTCTTTTCTTTCCTGTGAGCAATTTATTTATATTCTGAAATTCTCTGTAAACAATTATCTGAATCTTCTGCTATCTTTTATTTTTATATTTTTAGGTTAAGCTTGCTGACCCAGATGTTGTGTCTAATCCGAGTGAGTACCAAAAATTGGCACAATCAGTGGCAGAGCTTGATGAGGTATTCTAAGCTATGTATTGCTTTGCTCCTTATCGTGCACAGCCTTTTGTATATATGAAATATTAATTTAAGTTTGATGTAGGTTGTGTCCACATTTAGGAGTTTCAAAGACTGTGAGAAGCTTCTAGAAGAAACCAGAGGTTTTGATTTACTGTTACTTGTTATCAATCCATTTTACAGAACTTTTAGACACTTGAAGGATAACTGATATTAATTACTTTTATTTATTTATTTTTGAACTTTGTTGATCAACATGTTAGGTTTAGCAAAGGAGGATGGTAATGATGAGGATATGGCACAAATGATATCTTATGAAATAGATTCTTTGTCCAAGCAACTCACAGAGCTTGAGGAGAAGCTTAAGGTTTGTCATTTACTTTGTTTCACTAGTTACATTTCTTATTCTATGTCATATTCTGCCATTGCTTGTTTTTTAATCTCTGATACCTTAATTCATAAAATCTATCTTGTCAATGTGTCTTGAAGAAAATGAATACCTCATCATTCATACTCTCTTCTGCTGTAGGCTATCTATAGTTTTCAAGTTTATGGCCCTCCCTTCTTTCACTTCCCTCAGTGTTTAGTAGCTTACTAATGTTGTCTTTCACAATGACAGGTGTTACTGCTGCCCAGTGATCCTCTGGATGCAAGAAACATAATGCTTGAGGGTATAGGGTCTCTTTCTTTACTGTACATAATGCTATTTTGTTTTTTCGCAGATGTACCTGTGGTAGGATAATGTAATGGTATTTCACAGTAGCAGACTAGAATATAGAAGAAGAGTAGGAATAGAGAAGAAGATAGACTAAAGGAAGAGTATAGAATAGAATTGTATGAGAAGCAAAGGAAGGCTTTATCAGAGAGATAAACCTCCAACCTGCAGTGTGTATGTTATATCTGTGTAAGTATAAACTGTAAGAAAAGGAAATACAAAAATGATAGGCTTGGCTTTCGAGAGGCCAATTTCTCTCCCCAAATGTTCACTCCACTACTTTCCTACCCCTACTTGCTTTCCCCACCTTCTCTTTATACTCTATTTCCCCCTCTAACAGAAATACAACTTTTCCCTAAATATCCTCTAACTGAATTACAATTTATTTTCCCTAATTACCCTTACTTTTATTTCTCTCCTTTTAAGCTATGTTGGTACATAACAGATAACTGAACTTAACATATAGTTATATTAATTTTAAAGCACACAAATACACATTATCTCTCCAACTCTAATGATTATGGTCATCATTCACTTTTGCAGTACGAGCAGGTACTGGTGGTGATGAGGCTGGAATTTGGGCTGGTGATCTTGTAGGTACATGCTTTCATTTGTCCTTTTTAACCCATAAGCTCAAGATAGGCATACTTTCATTCATCACTGCTGCGCATGATGTATAAAATGGCCAAAAGTGTCATTATGTTGCCTTCCAAGAAGAATGCATAAAGTACATGCACACACACACACACACAAAGATAATCCTGTTTTTGGATAATTTCTGAACTGTTCAAATTTCTCAAAAAATCACCTTTGTATTTCCATCATAGCCTCATGGATTAGCCTAGTTTAAATGTCTTAGTAAATGAACCGTTATTGTGAAGTTTAATTCTTAACATAATCTGAGGCTGTTTTGATGTTAAATCAGGTCCGAATGTATGAAAAATACAGTGAACTGAACTCTTGGAAGTATTCTCTTGTGTCAAGCTCTACGGTATTCCACTATTCCTCATTACAACTCTGCAAAAACTAGTTTCTAATTGATTTGTAATTTGTATTATTGTTTCTTTTGCCATCTCCTAGGCAGAAAAAGGAGGATACAAAACTTATGTGATGGAGATAAAAGGAAACCGTGTCTACAGTAAATTAAAATACGAATCAGGTGTCCACCGAGTTCAACGTGTTCCTCTAACAGAAACACAGGGCCGGGTACATACTTCTACTGCAACTGTGGCCATTATGCCTGAGGTAGAGTACTTATTCCAGTCCTTTACCAATAAATTATTCACAACTCTCACATCTAGGTTTGAAAGTATGCATCTGAACGGTTCTTAAAATAATCTTTCTGCTTTGTGATGCATATCTATGTTCTGAATCATAAAAGTAGATAGCTAGCTCAAGTCCATATTGTTTCAAGGAAGATGTTGATGCAGTGTTGGCTCAATTTTTCTTGCCTAATTTTTTGCTTTTATTAAATTGTTTCTTTTCTAAATTTATATGTGCTTTAGTATGTCTTCCTTTTTGAAGGACATCATCTAAATTTATAAATCTGAAATCTTTATCTAGGCTGATGATGTTGAAGTGGTAATTGACCCAAAAGATATTGAACTGACAACGGCACGTTCTGGGGGTGCTGGAGGTATAGATCTATGAACATTGAACAATTTAATTAAAATAATAAACTTCATATTTCCTGGAACAACATGATGTAAATCCCTGTTCCATTTCTCATACAAAGATATCTTGCAGGTCAGAATGTTAACAAGGTTGAAACAGCCATTGATCTTTTTCATAAACCAACGGGAATCCGCATCTTTTGTACTGAAGAAAGGACTCAACTTCGGAACAAGAATCGTGCTTTTCAGTTGCTCCGTGCAAAACTGTAAGCATTAGCTTTGTCACGTAGTTGTTTTTCTCAGTTTCAGAAGAGTAATTTTATCATTATGCTTATTTCTGCGTGGTTTTCATACATGTTCACAAGATAAATATCTCAAATCCTTGCTGAAGTGTAATTTTATATGAGGAACTAAAGGATATTTATGTCACGAAGACAAAACTGAACAAATGCTATAAGCACATCTGTAGTTTTTCTGACTGTTCTCTTCTCTTTTACTTGCTTTATTCTGCTGCATTCTAAATGACACATTATTTTTACAGATACGAGATGAAGGTAAGGGAGCAGCAAGAGTCAATCCGAAATCAAAGGAAATTACAGGTATTCTGCTTCTTGTTGATGGCTTATTGCTGATTCTTTTTGGTTCTTTGGGTTGTTTGTAAATGTTTTATCACAGAACTTTAGTTAATGACAAACAGGGTAGAACGGCATCTACTACAATAATACATTAATTGCAAACCCCTAAGCTTCAACTTGTGTATTTCTGTTTGACTATGAACAAATATAAGCACATCTGTCCCCTCCTCCAGTTCAATTTTCAATTTCCTATTTGAAAGCTAGGACTTCACAAATGTTAGTATGCATGGCATTTATCTATCATAATTTTCTTCACGCTCAATTTATTTGGTGCACTATCTCTATTTACAGGTTGGTACAGGTGAACGTGCAGAAAAAATTCGGACATATAATTATAAGGTACACTTTGTAGCAACCACCATATTTTTCCACCGTCACACTCTCATACCATTTTTGGTCTCTCCAATCTGCAACCAAAAATTTGAAGAGTTTCTATAAATTATATTCAGAATAACAAAATTTCCCTCTGGAGGTTGTTTGGTGAGAAACATTGATGCTGTTTCTAGAAAGAAAAATATCAGACTAAACATGATAAAATAAATATTTCTTTAAGATATCTCCTTATAACAATTCTTCAAGGGAAGTGATTAAGTGAACCAGTTTCAGTGGTCTAGAATTAGATTTTTATTACTTTTCATTTTTGTATTTGATGAGATTGTGGATGTTCAGTGGCAACTTATGACTTAAATTTTTTTGTAATTAGGACAACAGGGTTACTGACCACAGATTGAAGATGAACTTTGAGCTCACCAATTTTCTTAATGGTAACATAGAAGATGCTGTTCAGGTAATATTATCTTGCACACCTCTCTTGCCATGAACTTGTTCTTCTTTTGGTGTAAAAATGGCACAGAGTCGATGAATGATAATCTGGCGTATCTAAATTAAGAAGGATGTACTCTATAGACTCAGCCATTAAATTGAATGAATGAATGAAAATTGCATCATTGAGTAACTTTCTTCTTGCAGTCTTGTGTTACAATGGAGCAAAAGGAGCTTCTGGAAGAACTTGCTGAATCTATTAGTGCTCCAGCTGGCTGATGTAAAAGCATATTTTACCAATGTGATTGGAAATTTTTGGATGAACTGTGCATTTCACTAATGGAAAAATCTGCCATAATGGTTGTTCTCTTGAATGTGCAGAGTCTATTGCCAATGTATATTATGGGGCACTTTCACTGTTTCACATGTAACATTTTCACTAGACAGTACTCGAATGGTATTTTATTTTTATATTTATGTAAAGTGATACAATTTACTCCTACATTGCATTGTTTATTTATGGTCTTAAGTTGATGCTTTCATTTTTCTTTTCTTGTTTAAAAAAAAAATATATTATCTGTTATGAGATCGAGAATTGTGGGGGCTAATACAGTACCGACGAACCCTTGTCTATTAAAAATTGGAAAATGCTACTTGTACATACAACAATACTCATCCATCTATTTTCCATCCATTTAAAATGTTGGCAACTTTTATAAATTTGTTGGCAACTTGCCAACATTTTCATAAAAGTTGCCAACTTTTGAATGGGTGGATTACACTATTGTATGTACAAATAGCATTTCCTTTAAAAATTTTATATGCTCCAGCTTCAATGGTGCATTGGTGGTCATGATAAGATAATCTATTAAAATAGCGGGCGAAATAACATAATTCTCTCTGTCCAAGTACCCTTATTACCGATTTAGTTGTTGCATTTGGTCTAGCTTATGGGCAGTAGCGTATGTTCACTCTTTTAGGCATTTTAACTGGACATGTGTCATTCTGGTTTGTTTATTGGGTACTGTTTAATGTTTGTTGAAAGTTGCTTCTCATCCGTTTGATTTGCATCTTCTCTCACACGGTTCCTCACTCTCTTTCAAATTTCTATTGTTGAGTTTGCTCTTCCATGGAAGTGAGACTGATGGTAGTGGAGACAAAGGGGAAATTGGGTGGTTGCCACTGCCGCGATCCCGACGCCTGAACTGTTGACTGTTGTTATGCGGATCACGGCGGTGACAATGTGCTGCGAAGACGGAGACATTGTAGCCACGGGTGATGACGGTGGTGGCAGTTATGGAGGTCCAACACCTCAGGGGAGCTCCAGCAGCGGCTTCGCTACCGAAGGAGAAAGCTGCGTGTTTCTTCACGGGTGACGATTCTTGGAGGTGCCGATCTGACATCCCTGTTGCCGCCGACACTGCCTCTGACTCTGCCATTTTCAGCCATGGATGGGAAGTTGAAGAAGGCGGTCCATTAAACACGGAAAGGTGTAAACTTACTCGACAAAATTTTACATCATAACAAAATTTTATAATTGTTTGATTCAGAAATCCTTGTTTAATAATTCGTACTGATTTTATTTGAAAAATAAGATATTTATTAAATTAAATTATAATTATTTATTAATAATTGGGCGGTAGTTGCGTGGATTATACGCGTTTTTTTTTTGTTACGGATTATACGCGTTTTTTTATTTTTTTGGTAATAAATTATACGCGTTTTTGGTAGCGTGGTTTCTAAGCTGTATGGATAATGGGCTTGGACGGCCCAAATGATATGAAATATATATAAATAGGCTTAGTCTAGTCACTCATTTAGAATATGGACTTCCAACGTCAAACTTCTCCTCACCAAAAAAAAAAAAATCCAAGTTCTCTCTCTATTTCTTTCTCTCTCCCCCGACTCTCTGCTATCTCTGATGAGCCATGAGTCTCTCTATGGTTTCTTTGGCATTCTTGTCATCATCAATCTTCTAAGAATTTCTGATTACAAATTCAACAAACGCAGATTCAAACTAGGTCTTGTAAGTTCCATCTATTCTATGAGGTTCTTTTAGCCCCTTTTTTTTCCTGCAACCTATTATACATGAACAATGATCTATTCATTACATACGCTTCTGGCGAAGAAGAAGAAGACTTTGGAAGAAACAAGATGATGTGTACCAAGTACTTAAGTACCTGGATTATTGAATATCTTGAATCTTGGCCATGACAAATTTCGATGACGCTGCTCTGAAGAGCACTTTTTGATAATCTTGTGTCATTTCAGTTAAGATGAATGCTTAATTTCACGTATTCTTGATGAAGATAATTAGTTCTACACGCAATACCAACACGATCTTCATATATGGCTTTTGTTAATTATTCCATAGTTCTTGACCACTAAGACTACTCAATCTTTTATGTCCTGTTTCTAAGCCGCAAATGGGAAGAAAAGAAGGAAAGAACAAAGCAAATGTGCAAGAATTGAAATCATAATGCAAGGGGCCGCAAATGGGAAGAAAAGAAGGAAAGAACAAAGCGAATGTGCAAGAATTGAAATCATAATGCAAGGGGACTGAATCAATAAAAACAAGAAAATGTTACGTAATTTTTTCTTGATGTGCACACAATAAATTCTGTTTTTTCTTGCGGTAAAGTTCTGAAGTTCTATATTTTTGGGTTTTAATGACACCTGTATTTCTTGATTGATGATGTGACTAGCATATTCCTTTTTATTAGGCTCAAAGAAATCTGAACGATCCAGCAATCATAGGTGCATTTGCAGGTAACTAAATGGCATCATATTCAAATTTTAGCATTAGATAGCTATGAGCTTATGCTTTTGTCCTAGAATAGCAAACCTTCTAAGTTCCGCAATATCTGTATTATATTGGTCTTTTTTCTGGTTACCTGCATTATGCTAAGTCTGATGAGCCTTGTATGTGTTATAAAGTGATCAACAACCTTGTTTCTTATAGCTAGGTGCACTAACCAGAGTATAACGACTCCTGTTGATGTAATCAAGACAAGGTTAATGGTTCAGGTTAAGACAATTCTGTTTCCTAATACTACTTTTGTTCTCTCTTCTTACTTTATCTTGTTTTTTTTTTCATGATAATCATATATATATCACCATAGATGAATGATACCATGCTGTGGACTGTAATCTTCGTGCTAGTCCCTAAGAATACGGATCCAACATCAATTATCAAGTTCAAGCTATTAACAAAGTTCCTGTTTCCTTCATGAAGGGATATATCTGCAAACCAAAATAAGGGAATCGTAGATTGTGTTCAAACCATTATTAAGGAAGAGGGACCTCGTGGGTGCATTACTCAAGGTACGGGTTACTTAATTACTTTCTTCCTCACACATTAGCTTGAGTGCCAACGTAGGCTGATCCTACAGGGACAGGGTTAGTCAAACGTACGCTTAACTCGCACCCAACAGTGAAACAAACACACACAAAATGTCAACAAGCCATTTCAATGTTGTTTAGTCTGTTATTAACTAATGCTGCTGCAGGGTATTGTGCCCCAAGTACTATGGGATAGGAATAAGTGGTTTAATACTAAATATAAAGATAACTATTTTAATTTTTCAGTTTTAAAAAAAATCAAGCTGGTGCTTTTTTCCATTTTAAAAAAATTAAATTTATACTTTTGTGTGTGAATCTTATTAAACCTTTTTTATAATTTAAGTATATACAACATATTTAATATTAATTTTTAAAAACATACTACTCATTTTTACTCAATACTTATTAAAATTAGTATATTTGATTTTAAAGTAAAAAGAATGAGAAAAGACAAATGCTGAATCATGTTTTTATAGAAAATATTGTGAATTTGGATATCTTGATTTTTATGTTTTTTATAATGTTGATATATATATTTAATTACATATTTTGAAAATTTTAATTCATATAACTATTTCAAAATTATTCTTTTAATTCTTATAAATGTAACTTCTTCACTCTTTGGCTAATACTATGTGGACAAAAGACAAACAATTTTAAAATTTTTAACTAAAATATCAATTTGCACCCGATCCACGTGTGGAGGAAGGAGAAGTAGTTAGAATGTTACAACTTACAAGCGTTGAGGTGAGAAGATGTACACATGGCAGCTCACACTAGTATTTCATCTTCTACTCGTTCACTCATCATCAGTACAACACAACCACCTCGTACTCTGCTTCTTCTCCACAATTCTAATTCTATGCTCTCCAGGTTGAGCCCTAGGTTCCTGCACTCTCCTTCTCTCCTTGTTCATCGCCTCCTTTTCTCTCTGCAACACCACCAACACCAACCCTCTAAACTGAAATTCCGATACTACCCTTTCTCACCTCTCAGAGTCAGAGCTGCCTCAATGGCATCATCGTCGTCATCTGATTCTCATCACAAGTACACCAATCGACTTGCTTCCGAGCAAAGCCCTTATCTTCTTCAACACAAACACAACCCTGTAACTACTTCTCTCCATCTCTCTATTATTTGTTACTATTGCATTTCTATTTTACTCATTTTTCATTGCTTTGATTATTGAAGGTTGATTGGTACCCTTGGGGCGAAGAAGCTTTCGCCGAAGCACGCGCAAGAGATGCACCTATCTTCTTATCAAGTAACCATCCTCTTCTTCCTCGTTTGTTTATTATTATGATGATGTAATTAAGTACCGGTGCTTGTGTGGTGTGTGTGTGTGTGTTATGGTTATTACTTATTAATGGCGATTTCATTGAAAGTTGGATACAGCACTTGCCACTGGTGTCATGTTATGGAGGTCGAGTCTTTCGAGAATGAGGAGGTTGCCAAGTTGCTAAACGATTGGTTTGTTAGCATCAAGGTATTATAATTATTAATAGTTCCATTTCATTCTTGTTATTCAATCTTATTGAAGAGAAGATTGCTGCTTAATTCCATTTTTTATATATATCATTCAATGCCACAGGTGGACCGAGAGGAGCGACCAGATGTTGATAAGGTAACTTCAAAATACTACTACATACATTGTTCTGTTTTCAGATAACAAAATGAAAGAAATATCCTTATTGATGTATAAAAATTCCTTATTATTAGGATGTATGTATAGTTTCCTTGTCGCTTTGAATGATTGAGATGAGATGCTTCAATTTAAGTGTGAACTAAAAGATTTTCCTGTGTTTAGGTGTACATGACATATGTGCAGGCTTTGTATGGTGGAGGAGGTTGGCCCCTGAGTGTGTTTCTTTCACCTGACTTGAAACCTTTAATGGGTGGAACTTACTTCCCTCCTGATGATAAGTACGGACGACCAGGATTCAAGAGTATTCTTAGGTGAGGAATGAGGATTGCTTGCTCCACATGGCATCTTTTCTTGAATCATCAACTTGCTTAGACTGTGTCTGTTAGCATGGCTCAATGTGTAGAGTATAAAACTTCAGGTCAATGGTTTAGAAGAATTATTATTCTGTCTCTTTAAGTTGTTATTCATGTGATATTTGTTCCTGTATTCTCCAGGAAGGTAAAAGAGGGGTGGGATAGTAAGAAGGATTTGCTAATTAAAAGTGGATCGGTTGCAATTGATCAGCTTTCTGAGGCGTTGTCTGCTAGTTCAATTTCTGATAAACTGCCTGATGGAGTTCATAATGATGCGTTACGTCGATGCTCTGAGCAAGTAAGGGACTTTGCTTATCTACACTTGTCTACTAGGTCAAAGCCTCCCCCTTCATTTTAGGAACATAGGAAAGGGGATTATAGGAAAGGCGAAAATAGTTTCTCTAAATATGGTGTTGGGAGTAATGATAAAGTGTGAAGAAATTGTTAACAACATAGCAATATTGTAAAAGTGGATTTAAGGCTGATAGTTAGCAGTTTTCTAAGCTTTTCACTCTGCAACAACATAGACGAAGCAATATTTGTTTCTTTTCAATATTTTACATGAGAATTTTTTTTTATATTTGCATGTATTTTGATCTTCTTTTTACTAAATTGTTAATGTATGTTGAGGCTTTCAATTCTTATCGTTCACTCTATTCTCTTTGTAGCTCTCCGAGAACTATGATTCAAATTGCGGTGGGTTTGGATCTGCACCAAAGTTTCCCAGACCAGTTGAGATAAACTTGATGTTATACCACTCTAAAAAATTGGAGGCTGCTGGGAAGTTGACCAGAGCTAATGAGAGTCGGGAAATGGTTTTCTTTACATTGCAATGTATGGCTAAAGGGGGCAT
The DNA here is from genome assembly GCA_013621005.1 of Aeschynomene evenia. Lineage (NCBI taxonomy): Eukaryota > Viridiplantae > Streptophyta > Magnoliopsida > Fabales > Fabaceae > Aeschynomene > Aeschynomene evenia. The sequence continues at coordinate 3,923,926 of CM024268.1, forward strand.
TCATGATCATATTGGTGGGGGTTTTCACAGATACAGTGTGGACGAGTGCTGGCATGGTAAGTTTTCTTGGACAACAGTCATTTCGGTGAGTAAATCTTTTGGGATGTCACTGACATGTTGATGAATGCAGTTCTCAATTTTGCTGCACATGTCAGATACCTGGGCTGGGAATTTTGATTTTGCCATGTTCACTAGGACGTGACTGTTAAATCCAATTGTCTTTATCCTAAACTTGTTTAGATTATTAAATTCTTGAGTTGTGTGATGTCTTTGCAGTTCCACATTTTGAGAAGATGTTATATGATCAAGGGCAGCTTGTCAATGCTTATTTAGATGCTTTTTCTATCACAAACGATACTTTCTATTCATGTATATCGCGGGATATCTTGGATTATTTAAGGAGAGACATGATTGGTCCAGAAGGTGAAATCTTTTCAGCAGAGGATGCTGACAGTGCTGAGAGTGAAGGAGCTACAAGAAAAAAAGAAGGGGCATTTTACATATGGACCAGCAAAGAGGTCCTTCATCTACATCTTATTTTCCTTTACTTAGTAATTTTTATCATAGATATTTAGTTTCGGTCATTCTGCTTTATTTAGGTTGAAGACATACTCGGAGAGCATGCTGATCTTTTTAAGAAGCACTATTATATAAAACAGTCGGGTAACTGTGACCTATCTACAATGAGTGATCCTCACAATGAATTCAAGGGAAAGAATGTCCTGTTCGAGAGAAAAGATCCTTCAGAAATGGCATCAAAATCTGGCATGTCAGTTGAGACATATAAAGAAATTCTTGGAGAATGTAGGCGAAAGCTGTTTGAAGAAAGATCAAAGCGGGCAAGGCCACATTTGGATGACAAGGTATCCCCCTAACCAAACTTATTAATTGAATATAGGACCCTCGTAAAATTATTTTGGATTCATCTTTTTATGTACATGTCTCAAGAGATCCTATGCTTATAGGTTATTGTATCTTGGAACGGGCTAGCAATATCATCCTTTGCTAGGGCTTCTAAGATTCTCAAGGGTGAAGCTGAAGGGACTAAATTCTATTTTCCTGTTGTTGGCTCTGAAGTAAGTTTTCCTCCCTCTACTAATATAGTCATGCAGTTAGAGAGCCTTGATATTTTATTTTCTACTGAATAACTAACTATCAATATTTGAAAAGATGGGTAGTATGATACAATTTTACACTGTTGATAACAATTCTCGGATTGGAAAATGAGTGGTTTGTGAGTTGGTGGGTATTGGCAGTTTAAGATATTGGGGAATAGCGGGTGACGGTGTTAGTAATTGATAATGAATTTATTTAATTTTCTCCTCCTTTTGATTGTGAAATCCCAGCCAAAGGAGTACATGCAAACTGCAGAAAAAGCAGCTTTATTTATTAGGAAGCGACTTTACAATGCAGAGACTCAAAGGCTATACCATAGTTTCAGAAATTCTCCATCTAAAGCTCCTGGTTTCTTGGATGATTACGCATTTCTGATTCATGGGTTGCTCGATCTCTATGAGTTTGGTGGTGGAATCACCTGGCTTCAATGGGCGATTGAGTTGCAGGAAACCCAGGTAAAAACTGATGTCTTGATCTGTAAGGAATTCCATTGTGCTTTGCCAGACCTTGAGTTGCTCATGAGACAAGTTGCTTGCAGGATGCTTTGTTTCTTGATAAGGAAGGAGGCGGATATTTCAATAATACGGGAGAAGATCCTTCGGTTCTTCTCCGTGTGAAGGAAGATCATGATGGGGCAGAACCCTCTGGGAACTCAGTTTCCGCCATAAATCTCATACGATTGGCTTCCTTGGTTGCTGGAAATAAGGCCGAGCATTATAAGCGTAACGCGGAGCACCTTCTGGTATGCAAATCCCTCTCCCTCTTCTATGATTCTATCCTAGATGAATTATTTCTTCTTTGTATATGCGTGCAATCATTCTCTTTTACGTGGTTGCGCAGACAGTGTTTGAGAAAAGATTGAAAGAGTTGTCCATGGCAGTGCCTCTCATGTGTTGTGCGGCGGACATGCTGCGTGTACCTTCCCGGAAGCAAGTGGTGGTGGTTGGAGAAAGGGATTCCGAGCAATTTGAAAGCATGCTTGCCGCAGCTCAGGCATCATATGATCCCAACAAAACAGTGAGCATAGTTAACTCTATTGCTAAGTTGATTTCACTCTATTTTATTTTTTTGTTGTTATCTATAATATAACATTGGTGCTGGTGTTGATTGTAGGTTCTTCATATAGACCCCAACAACAAGGAAGAGTTGGAATTTTGGGAAGCAAACAACAGCAACATTGCAGTGATGGCGAAGAATAATTATGCAGAAAACAAGGTAGTGGCTCTTGTGTGCCAAAACTTCACTTGTAGCCCCCCTGTGACCAATCCTTCGTCACTTGAAGCATTACTCTCCCAAAAATCATCCTCTTCTTCGACATAGGCTATTGATTGATTCTGATTTGAGTTGGAAAATAAAGTGGAAGTAAGTGAAAGCTCCTTCATAGAAATCCCCCTCTTCATGTAACACAACTTGTTGGTTTTGACTCGTGTAAAATTGGGTGATATTTATATTCTTCAGTGATAATAAGTAGGGAAGTAGTGAAGTATTTGTATTGACTACTTTGACAAGTGTTTTTTTTAAGTAGTGAAGTATTAAAATATTCTTGAAAAGTAAAAAATTCGAATCTCTTGTTGGATTTCAATTAAGCATGATGTCCACTTAAGTATTTTTTTTTCAATCAAAATCACATAATTTCATATTCTATATGTTACATATGTGATTAATTTGAAATATAAAAGGCACCAAGAGCAATATAAAACGGGATATCGAAGGATGAATATTTATTTATATGTGAATTATGATGAACTTTAAAAAATTTTATATTGTTGGTTGATTATATTCATTGATTTGTATAATTTTTTAGTTTTTAAATATTTTTATTGATGTGTTAATTTATAATTAAATGATAATATATAATTACTTTAGTGGATTGAAATTTGACTGTTTATTTATTAATACATACCACCACATTGTTTTTTAGTAGAAGAGTGAAAATGAAGGACATGTATATAGGATGTTATTAAACCAATGGATTAGGCTCAATTGCTCATTCGGGTCACCCTCTCAAACCAAGGGATCCATCCCAATCAGAAAATGGGTATTTTCTGCTAGTCGCGAATTTGCTATCACTTCTGCTCTCTGCTCATCACTCAACTCAACTCAACTCAACTCTTCCAGTCTTATCCATTGACACTATCGTCAGTGGATACAATGAAATCAATCCATACGCCAAGGTTGTATTATTATGCAGCATTCCATTCCACAAAACCGAAGCCATCCATTGGAGATTCATGCACATACACACAGACACTACCCTTCACCCATTCTCAGAACCGGTTACTCTGTAAACCAATCTCCTGCTGCAAGGTCCAAACCACCAACCCCACCAGTTTCACTCTCTCTTACCTCATTGACTCCTGTGGTCTTTCTCCAGACACTGCTGCTTTGACTTCCCAAAAGCTTCACCTTCCTTCTGCAGAAAGACCAGACTCTGTTCTGACCCTTCTCAGAGAATCCGGTTTCTCAAATACCCAGATCTCAAATATCATCAGAAAACGCCCATTGCTTCTCTTGGCCAACCCAAAGGAGATTCTTTTGCCAAAGATTGAATTTTTCCTATCCATTGGCATTTCCAACTCTGACCTTGCAAGAACCCTAACTGCTGACCCAACCCTTCTGACAAGGAGCTTGGAGAAACAGATTATACCTTCTTACAAATTCCTCAAGAGTGTGTTGCTTTCTGATGAAAAGGTCGTAGCTTCCTTGAAGAGAACCTCTTGGGTCTTTCTTGAGGACCACAACAAGAACCTTGTACCCAACCTTAATGTCCTCAAGGAATTGGGTGTGCCGGAATCCTGTGTGTCACTGTTGCTGACACATTTTCCTGAGGCCTTGATGCAGAAAAAGGAGAACTTTGCAAAGCTCTCTGAGGAGATTAAGGGAATGGGGTTTGACCCAACGAAGACAATGTTTGTGTTGGCCATTCATGCGCTCTCAGGTGAGGGTAACAAGACCATTTATAACCGGTGTTATGAGGTTTATCAGAGGTGGGGTTGGTCAGATGATGACATTCTTTTGGCATTCAAGAAGCACCCTCATTGCATGATACTGTCAGAGGATAAGATAATGAAGACAATGGATTACTTGGTGAACAAGATGGGTTGGCCTTCAGGGATGATTGCTAGGTGCCCTGTAGTGTTGTTTTTCAGCTTGGAGAAGAGGATTAAACCTAGGTGCTCTGTTGTTAAGGTTTTGGTGTTGAAGGGTTTGATTAAGAGGACTTTGAGCTTGACTACTTTGCTATTGCCTGAGGAGAGTCGTTTCTTGGAGAAATTTGTGATCAAGTATGAACAGCATGTGCCTCAATTGTTGAGTGTGTATCAGAGAAAGTTGGATTATATGAGTGTTATTTGAGTTTATAGAGTTGGTCAGATAACTAGTGTTATTTTTATTCTAAATTTTCCTGGAATTTTACAGAATTCATACTTGCCTTGTTTTGGCATCATGGTGTCTCTGAATGTTGTACATAACATTCACTTGATATCTTTCATCATTTTCCTTTCATACAAGAACTATTGTGAGTTCAAAATTAGCACAACTCATTTGTAGTTATATACTCATTTCACTGATGATAACACACCTTGTTTTATACACTAAAACCACCATGGGGCTATTTCACCAAAAATTCCATATGCCAGCAATGTCAAAGCCTCGAAATCTGGGTTAAAGTTTTGGTGTTGAGTTGTTTCTGCAGGTTTGAGATGCAATTTTCCAAATATGATATTTCCTTCTTGCTATTATCCACCCGACAGATAATGCAGATAAAGCTTATGTGGCGGACTAAACTTGTCTTTGGAATCTAGTTTATTAACTACCTCACAATCTGCATAAAGTTTTACACAATCTTTTGTCACAAAAAAAAATCCAGCTAGAATTTGTAGATTCGATATCGGTAAAGTGGTTAGAGTGGTAAGATTAGTCATAAAAGTTGTAAATGGGCATGAAAGCTATTACCAAAATCATATGAATATATGATGGCTCTTTTTCGTCCTCTGTCTAAAATCCAAATCATTATCATTCAAAATTCATGTATATTTATTTATTTTTTATATAATTTGTGGCCTATCCACTTACGGCGAGATGAAATTTTTTTTAGCACTAATTTCTTCTTTTCTTTTTCTGTGAAAATGGAGAACAATTACCGAACCTCATGAATTTGATTAGAAGAATATCATTAAAGATTAAAAAAGAAAAAAAAATTTGTTTTATTAAGCAATAGTAGTACAGAGTCAGCAAACCGAGGCAGTGTGTCACCTGCATCAGTTAGCTCCGACCATCATCCATATAGAAGAACAGAGCGCATTGAGCCTCTGAAATTTGCAGCAAGATAGGGTTTTTTTCTGTGAAAGGATCGCGAAAATGGTGGAGAGGAGAAAACCCCTCGTACTCTCTTCCACCAGACACCTCATCAGCTCCTTGTTGAACTCTTCCTCCGTAAGTGACAACCCTGCGACTACCAACACCCTTTTCCACCACCATGATTCCTCTTCCTCCTCCACCTTCCACTTACCTGCGGGGATTCTCAGATTATCCAGCAACCCAAATCACCATCATCCTCAATTCCCTTCTCTTGACGATTCTGCTCTCATTGGCCTTTCCACTACTCTTCTCAAAAGGCTCTCTGTCACTTCTGGCTCACTGGTAAATTCACCAAACTCAGATACCCTTTATATAATTATTGCCCTTCTGAGATAAAAGTATTGATTTTTAGGAAAAATTTTGGACTTTGTTAGGTTCTGGTGAAGAATGCTGAGATGGGTATGCAGAGAGTTGCTGTGGCCATTGCTCTTGATCCTCCAGGCACCACCGTCCCTGAGCTTGATTCTGATTCAAAGTTGTCTTGTTCTTCTTCTCAGTGTTCTAGAATGATGCTTGTGTTTCCTTCCTGTGATTTCCCTCCTAACGGGGCACTGTTGTTTGATCATGGAGTTGCTTATTTGTCTCCTCTTTTAGCATTTAATCTTAACTTGCACATGTCATGCTTGAAATCCATTCTACAACATGGGGAAGACACTTTGGCATCTTATTTCAAGCCTCAAGGGGGTGATGAAGATGCTGAAAAAAGCATTAAGGATTCTGTTATCAACATTGAGTTGGAACCTTTTGCTCAAGCTCCAAGGTTCGCCTCACATTTGAGGGTTTCCTTTGTGAAGTTGCCAGAATGTGGAGTCCTTGAATCTATTAGAGAAAGTTCACCTGTTGAATCCAAAGAACGGCAAGACATGATTGACTTGGCATTACAGAAGTACTTTGAAGTCGATAGATATTTGTCAAGAGGAGATGTTTTTGGGATTAACATAAATTGGAATTGCAATTCCACTATTTGCATTCCGTGCAACCAAAAATCACAAAAGAAAAATGACAACAACTTTATCTACTTCAAGGTATATTTATCTCTCTCTCTTGTGTTTTCATAAACCTCAAGAAAAATGTCAGGTTCTTGTTAGAGTGTAACTTATATCCTCAGGTCATTGCTATGGAACCATCAGATGAACCGGTTCTTCGTGTCAATAGAACCTTAACTGCTCTGGTGCTAGGAGGGAGTTCACCATCCGCCCTTCCCCCAAATTTATTAATTGCTGGGCCAGAAGGGCCTGTGCCCTTGCAAGGAGACACCGTAAAGATATTGGCTTCAATACTTACACCAACTTTCTGTCCATCGGCACTTTCTTCGAAGTTTAGAATTTCAGTTCTATTGTATGGCTTGGCAGGTGTGTTGTACATTGTCCTACTGTATTTTCTAAAGGAATTGGTGCTTCAATTCAATTCTTCACCATTTTATGTTATATGTATATGGAAAGGTCCCACACATGGTGGTTTTAAATTGCATTGATGGCACACATTGTATATTTCCTGATCAACATAATTATGCAGGTTGTGGAAAGAGAACTGTTGTTAGATATGTTGCTCGTCGACTGGGCCTGCATGTAGTGGAATATAACTGTCATGATCTAATGAGATCTGAGAGAACATCTGTTACTCTAGCCCAAGCTTTCAAGACAGCTCAAAGGTTATATTTTGAATATTACAAACATATATTATGTCAGCTCTAAGAAGTTTACTTTTATGAATATGTTTATTTTTTCCTCTAAGCTTTGGTCTGCATGTGTTGAATAATGTTGTTACAGATACTCACCAGCAATACTTCTTCTTCGCCATTTTGATGTTTTTCGAGACTCACCATCGCCTGAGGGTTCATTAAATGATCAAAGAGGCAATACATCTGAAGTTGCATCAGTTATCAGGAAATTCACTGAACCAGTTAGTGAACATGGTGATAACAACTCCCAGTGGAAATCAAATGGTGAATTTGTAAGATCTAACTTATGTCAATGTTTCTATTCCTATTGTTATTCTTTGCACTGTGACCTTTAGGTTCTTGATGCTAGAAAACATTGTCTTTATTGTACTACAAATCAGTGAAAGAAGCTTCTGTTCGTGCAATGTTAATGTACATGGCCAAGTCCAAATCAAACCTAAAAAAACTTGAACAAACTAAAGTTGCTTTGTATTTTTTTAACAACTAGAAAGGCGAAGGTACTCACTTTCATGACATGCCGATGAAGGTTGAGAAGAATGTTGAAAAGACAAGCTTGCATAAGGTCCTGTTGATTGCTGCTGCTGACAGTTCTGAAGGTCTACCTTCAACTATCAGACGCTGCTTTAGCCATGAAATAAGTATGGGGTCTTTGACTGAAGAGCAAAGGGCTGAAATGCTATCCCATTCACTGCAAAGTGTTTCCGGACTCCTCTCTAATGTAAGTATGGAGTGGATCTTCCTCGCATGTTATTATACCTTCTTTTAGTTATTTTTTCAGTTGGTTAGTAGTGGCATTTCTGATGACAATTCTGTTATCTCAAAACTTAATTAAAACTGATTTAAAACCTAAGAAAAAATGTGATTAATTTGACATTTAAATTTTCTCCTCTCTATTTTGTTTTAGTGTAAAAGTATAATTCACTAAGAAAAAATGGGTACCGAAGTGTATAAACATCCTTTGTAAAGAAATCTAGATGTTCAATCTTCCTCAAATTATTAGGACAGGCATATGTTTGCACTATGTGCTCCTTTGTCCATAGCTGTCAAATTTGATCAATCACATCGTTGCTTCTTGCAGACAGACTCAGAGGGTTTTGTTAAAGAAATAGTTGGACAGACATCTGGTTATATGCCCAGGGATATGTGTGCTTTAATTGCCGATGCTGGCGCCAACTTATTTCCCAGGAGCAATGCTGAAGTAGACAAAGATGGGCCTGAGGACGGAGATGGTTCAAAAGTGATGGAGAACAAGGACCAGAAAGTTTCACCTCAAATTCCTAGGAAAGAAGATTTGATGAAAGCTTTGGAACGATCAAAGAAAAGAAATGCATCAGCATTAGGCACTCCAAAGGTAAATTAAGAAATCTAGCTTTTATGATGGTTTTCTCCTCCCTGTTTAGCAGCGTTCAAATTCCAGATCAAACTTACTATCATTTTATTGGAGAAAAGGGCATGCATTAGCACATCACATGACTTCTCAGAGAAAACTTTTCCTAAATACATAAAAATTTCAAGTAATGAACTTCTGTGCAGGTTCCAAATGTGAAATGGGAAGATGTTGGTGGGCTTGAAGATGTCAAAAAATCAATCCTGGATACTGTTCAGGTGGGCTTCTTGTATGGCACAACTGTACTAATTTTTACATTTTTTTTCCTGATTCAGAAGCAATGCTCCACCCTTTTATTTCTGATACAATTCCTGCCATAGAAACTTGAAATTATATTTGGTGGAAATAAAAGTGTCTAGTTATGCTTGCATGTTCAACATTTCATACAATACATTAGGATGCCATATTTTGTAAGCAGATTGTGTTAAATTTCATTCAAGGCTATACTCAGGAATAGAAATAAAAAGTAGAGAGAGAAATAAGGTGCTTCTGGAGAGTCAAAAATAAAATTTGAATGTTGTCCACTCCTAAAGATCAACATGGAAGCTATAAGGAGTAAATTCTGCTAAATGGAGTTTGAAGAGACATTCTTTGCTATATCATCTTAGAGCAGAATGATAGGAACCTACCCGAAATGGCATACAAATAAACTTATTTTTCAAGTCATCTCACTTTTCTGTTTTTGGAAAATTTTCCAGGCTTGGTTGGTCTCTATTCATATGCAAGCTGGGATATATATATATATACTGTTTATAGTTTGTAATTTCAGGATATCTAATTTGTTTTGTTTTTCATATTTAGTTGCCTCTCCTGCACAAAGGTCTATTTTCATCTGGATTACGTAAGAGATCTGGTGTTCTTCTGTATGGTCCTCCTGGAACTGGTAAAGTAAGTTGTAGGGTACCTGTCTTCTACCTCTGTTTCTTACTTTTTACTTACAGATAAGTTTTCTCACCTCATTTTCTTTCTTTTACTTTTTTTTTTCTTTTTGCATGTCAGACATTATTAGCAAAAGCTGTTGCTACAGAATGTTCCTTAAATTTTCTTAGTGTAAAAGGTCCTGAACTGATCAACATGTACATCGGAGAGTCTGAGAAGAATGTCCGAGACATTTTCCAAAAGGTATAGCAGCAGTTAAAATTGAGCTAAATAATTCTGAAGTTGAGTTTTACAAATAGACAAAGTAGAAGTTTTCAGAACAGATTTGGTTAAGTGAACTTTTAATATAATTCACAGGCCAGATCAGCACGTCCGTGTGTTATATTCTTCGACGAGCTTGATTCTCTAGCACCAGCTCGAGGTGCTTCTGGAGATTCCGGGGGTGTTATGGACAGAGTGGTCTCTCAGGTGATTTCCTTTTCTGGGAAAGACCATGAAAGTTTTTCTGATTTCCTTCTCTCAATGTCCTAATGTAATATATTATACTGTCCTAATGTAATATTATGTTTCCCTTGTATTAGATGCTTGCAGAGATCGATGGCTTAAGTGATTCTACACAGGTTTTCTCTTTTTGAAATATTTATGTTATAGCATAATACATTGTCCTATTTTGTTTCTAATAAGTGGAATCTCTATTGCTGGCATACCAGGATCTGTTTATTATTGGTGCAAGTAATAGACCGGATTTGATAGACCCAGCACTTTTACGCCCTGGCCGATTTGATAAGCTGCTATATGTTGGAGTTAATGCTGACGCATCTTATAGAGAGCGGTAAGCTCTCTGCGTTTCGGATCCTTCTCGTCGGTTAAGTATCTGTTATTGATATTTGTTTTTTGTGACACGCTGATGTGAACTTCTGATCTCCTCCATCTTTCCCAGGGTCTTGAAAGCACTTACCCGAAAGTTTAAACTGCACGAAGATGTTTCACTGTACTCTATAGCGAAAAAATGTCCACCAAACTTCACTGGCGCGGACATGTATGCCTTATGTGCAGACGCCTGGTTCCACGCTGCAAAGCGCAAGGTAAGTCAAGCCACAAGATCATTCGATCCCCATGATCACCTCGTCTGCATTTTACTCTGTACTCTTGCAGGAAATGCAAGTATCCTGAATCCTAAATGTCACATGAGAATATGCACAAGTCAGTCTGTCATTTAGAAGGTACTAATCCTCAGTACTTCCGACCAGGTTTCAGGTGCAAATCCTGAGTCTTCCAGCCAAGATAATGGAGAAGATTCTGTTGTTGTTGAATACAGTGATTTTGTCCAGGTAACTAGCAATTTTTTCTTGATAAATCTTGTCATGTATAGTTCAAAGTTCAAACCATGACACTTTCATGCAGAATTACAATAACTAACTTACCAAAATTGCTTTCTCAGCTGTTCCTAGTGTATATGTTTTGATGCCTATGTGACAATATTTTTTCCTGAAATTTCAGGTCTTAGGAGAGCTTCCCCCTTCCCTTTCCATGGCTGAGCTTAAGAAGTATGAACGACTTAGAGATCAGTTTGAGGGAACCTCTAAATAAATTCTATTAATTGCATTCTTGTTTTCCATGCAAACCAGAAGCTGTTGGTGGGGAGGAAAAAAAAAACAAATAAATAAATCAATAAATATGTACATACTACTACTACATATATACCAGATCGTGATAGGCACAGGTCTAATATGAGGCTTTCATGTTTCAACCTCATTGCCACAGAGACATATTCTAACATGTTACCGTAACTTGTCTATCACTATTTACATTATTTTACTCATGTTTTAATTTAATCTAATTGAAAATTAAGCTGTTTGAAACCTTTTTTTTTATGAGAATATAAAGAAGACTGTTACTATTTTTACAATAAAAAATTAGTCAAAATTAGTTGATATTGGAATTTTGGACTACAATTACTTAGAGTTAGTTTGGATAATAAGTTGTTATGCAAAAGTAATTTTTAAAAAGTAATTTATAAATAAGTCATTTTATATTTAAATATAAATAACAAAAGTATCTATTCTAAAATATTTTAAAAAATGCTTATGGAGAAGTCAGATCAAAAAGCATTAAAATAACTTCATGAATTTTCTGAAAAGTAATAAGTTACATTACAAACAGAAAACTTATGACTTCTGACTTTCTGAAAATTAAAAAAAGTCATAACTATTGCGATTCAAACTCGCTCTTAGTTCACTAAAAGATAACTTTTCAAAGAGAGTTTTTTTTCTAAAAAAACATGTCAAATGAGTAGTACATTGACTATTTATTTTATTGTTTATAAAATATTACTGGTATAAAGAATAGAAAATTGTCCAGGTTTATATTAAGAATATGAAGTTATATTTATAGTAGAGACTAGAGTCTTTTCCGTGGATACGGTTCACATAACGAAACCCATGGCCATTAACAATCCTCCTCCTTTCATTTTCATTCGGGCTTCACAATAAGGTCTTTTTCTTCCTTTTTCCCTTTTCTTTTTAAATTTTTTTGGCTGCAATCATTCCCCCTCAACACCTGTCCATTTTTTTTCCGTCGCCATTTATATTTTTATTTTTATTATTAACAAATGGCATTTCATTTTTCTAATTTTTCTCTCGATATAATTTTGGCTAACTACACTTAGCTAACTTCACACAATTTAAGTGTTAATTAAAGACCTTATGATGAATCATATGTAATGTTGATTATTAGATGGTTTAAAATTATTCACATACTTTCATTTAATTGCATTAAATTTTGAAAGATATGGCTCATGAACAAATATTTTTTTAGTTCTTTTACTTTTCCAAAGGTGTGATCAAATGGAATTTCACGTAGATGGAAAATATTACCTCCAATCATTCACACCCAATTCGATGAGGAAAAAAAGTCAATTTGAAGATGTTTGTTAATTAGAATCATTAGAATGTTAAAAAATAATTAAAAGAAATTACGGTGACTGTTAAATAAAATAATATAACTCATTTATTTATTTAAGGATAAAAAATCATATGACATTATTTTAAAAATGGAATTTTAACAAAATTTCTATCTATCTAACATTTTTATTCTTCCTCGCCATAAAATAGTAAAATACATCTTCCCCTATTATTTAACTAGAATTGTGCTGAATTTTTTCGCTGACAGATAATAGAAAATTTTCAAAGTATATATCCACAGTGGTATTTTCTTTGACCACGGAGCATACTTAATTTGAGAGAGTCAATCATACATTATCTATCTTACTTGATTTATGACAACAAGCACGAAAATCGTATAGTATATTTTACTACTTTTAATTTACAATTCAATATGCACGTGTCACACAGTGAAGCTCGTATTATTTATATATCAACTTGTGCATTTTTTTAATTATATTTTGTTATCCTTTTGTGCCATATTTATCTTAATAGTTATTTTTAGGTTCGATTCGCAACTAATTAAGACGGCATATTCTGGCCCATATGCTATGAAAGAGCAATGTATATTCCAAATAGTGTAAAGTAATTCATAGGGACTATGTATATATATATATATATATATGTGCATTTGTCACTTGTGAATGTGGCAATTGATGGGATAGGGTTTCAATCGCTTTCAATTTTCAAAATGGCCCCAACAAAAAAAAAAGCATGAATGATTATACCCCACTCATGTGAATAATAATATTCTTGGTTGGTCTCTCTAGAGGGTCATTTTAATCATGGTCAACGTGGGCAAACGCATAAACCCTTTTATTCCTCCTCTATAGTCTCTTCCATCTTTTTTTTTTTTTTTTTTTTAATTTTGAATCTCCAATGCTTTTCCTATTTTTGAAGTTTTGTAGTCAAGGTTCTTGAGTTAAATAAATATAAAGAATGTTATATATATATAATGTGGTAATGGTCCAACTCTTGCACTATTATAAGCAAACTCTAATCAGTGTATCCAATTATTAATATATCAATTTTTTATTTTGTTATTATACTAATAAAAAGTTATTAAGTTTTTAATAACTTGTCTTTTAAGTGATGTCAAATTATTCCACAGAAACACAAAAAATGTAACGCTATAAAAAATTATAGAATTTAATTTTGATGCACTGACAGTGTAAAAGTATTTTATACTGTCATCCAAATAATCAGAATACTCCGTTTGTATGATTTTTTTAGTAGTAGAAGAGAGAAAATATAATCATGGCTGACATGACAATACATGATTTGATCATTGTATAAAAAAAATTGTACACTATCAGTGGATGAAAATTAAATCCAAAATTATATTTTAACACTTGAAATTGATAAATATCCAACACATTCGAAAGAAAAAAATGAATGACATATAAATAAAAGACATGGGTGCCATTTTAATATCCCAAAATAGAGTATCTCTATAACTGAAGAAATCTTGTGGATGTCCTCTCTCTATATACATTAGGGTTTGCCTTTGGTACAAGTTAAAATCAAGGATGCATGGTGTGTAGGTAATGCTAGTTTGTTTGAACTTATAAAGAGAATATTATTTATTGAACCTAACATACACAAGAAGTAAAGAAAGGAATTAGTTGAGTGAGACTTGTTATATTTGTTTTGTTTTCCATAAGTAATATATGTCATGATCTTCCAAAATCATAATCATGAGTATAACTAGTTTATTTTAGGTATTAAGCTTTACACTATGCATTCGTATTGGAGCTAATTGGAACTTGTGGCATTGTCATCTAATGAAGATTCAAAGCATTTTTTGACTGGTCAAGTTGAGCTATAATTGGCGGCGAAACCAAACCATTGCCAAAACCAATACCTGTTTTGCCACCAATGGAAATTAAGGACAATTATCCATAACCAAAACTACTTAATTATTCATTTCCCTTTAGCAATATGTTAAGGTAATTTGTTAATCCCACAATATAAAACAAAAATAATAGAGAAAAATTACTATTTTTTTCTTGTCGAAAGGCCACTTTTGTACTATAAAATGTCCTATTATTATAAATGTAAAAATAATAAGCTTAACTCTTACTACCAAAGACCTCAAATTTATTTTTATGACTAATCAATTACTTTAACTCTATATTTATATCTTTAATTAAGGATTTCTTTATTTTTATCATTAATTGATGACCTAAACTTTACATGCAAACGTATCTCATTAGAGTGAATTGCTTTTATTTATCAAAACTTTCAATATTTTGTATTGATAAAAACATATTTTAGTGCACTTGATGAACTTGACAACAATAAAATTTACTTTCCTAATTAAATCATGATAAAAGGGTTGGATCATTCAAATATTCATCATGGAACAAATTAAAGCCATTGATGCTATTATTAGCCACCAACAAAACTTATGTGAGAATAGCTTTCCAAACTCACTCCATTAAGTAAGCACAGGTTGGTCTTAAGTAACTTTCAATGGTACCTTGACTAATACTAATAATTAATAAATATACCACCAATAGAACTATAATTAAAAAACCAAAAATTGCATAAATAGTGAACACTTTACCAAAGTATATATCCGGAGAAAATGTAAAAAACAAATTTGAATAAATTTCAGAAATTTGAGTACTCTCTCTCTATGCTTTCAATAATATTCTTTCTCCAATTCATGAGACCATATAGTTGTTGACATATGGCATGTCTTTTATATCCCTTTCTCCATGCTA
This sequence comes from Aeschynomene evenia, assembly GCA_013621005.1. Lineage (NCBI taxonomy): Eukaryota > Viridiplantae > Streptophyta > Magnoliopsida > Fabales > Fabaceae > Aeschynomene > Aeschynomene evenia. Next base: position 3,939,019 of record CM024268.1, read on the forward strand.
TCCCTAATTATAGTTATTCCATCGAGATTAGTATTAAGTTAGACTTTAATTCACCGTGAACTCTACACGCGTGATAACTTATTAACTATTTAAGACATAATTAAAAATTATAACTATAATAATATTATGAAACTCTTAATTGATATGTTAACAAAAGTAAAATTTATCATATACTCGAGTCTATATTATTATTTTTTTCCTATCAAATGCATGACATAACATTGGCATAGTTCATGACTTTCATAAAATTAGCGATCACAAACCCTATGAAAGCGTGAGTAGATTAGCACTTTAGCGTGTTCATATTTGTTAAGTGACACGATAGAAACAATCATTAAATTCTTGAGTATTAATGTACTAGCAATACCATAACTCACAAGTCACTGCATTTAAATATATTCATAAATTCACGCATGCTTTTATGCAACTAAACTCATTCATTTCCCTACAATAGGATGTGGAAAGTGAAAACCATCTATGAGAATATACGAGTATTTTTTTTCCGCTTGAAATTTAGTGTAAAAGGATAACGTTTCAGTATAAGAAAAAGTACCAATTTTTTAAAAAAATAATTAAGTAAGTTAGTTTAAATTAATATTGTTAAAATTAACTGTTTAATTCACCTAGAAAAAAATGTTGTGAAAAATAGGGAAGCACGTGGAATGACGCGCCATAAGAAAGCGTGTGGGTGCGACAAGGCTGGGATGAGGAACATATAAGAAAGGGAGGAAGCCAACAAAGACCAAGTGGGTAAATGGTTTCTTACAATTTCTGTCTTCAATAAACTTTTCTTACCGTGGCATTAAATTAACAGCTCAATTTAAGATTAATAATATTAATTAATAATTAGATTGTATTATTGTCTTTAACCAAAATAATAATTTAAGTTAAAATTAAGAGAGAGAAAAAAAACGCGGCTGCTGTATTCACCAAAAACAGGGACACGGTGGGAGAGAGAGAGAGAGACAAACTCTGTGTTGATCGATCCCAACTCGAACATCAACAAGATTCAATTCAAACCTTCTCAAAATCACAACACAAAACCTCAATTTTTATTTATTTGTGTTCATTTCTCTTCGATTTCTAGAAGGTGTTGTTTTAATTATTGTTCTGAGCTATTTTGCATAAATTCCGAGCACGTGATTTTCTAAGCGAGCTGCGAGATCGTGCAGAATTTTACTTCTACTTTTCGGTTAAATTTGTGTGTGTGTGTGTGTGTGTGTGAATTGTTTATTGTGAGGTGGAAGAGAGAATTGGATTTGGATGGAGGGTTATCAATGTGGAGGTTTAAGTTTGGGGGTTTGAATTTTGGTGGTGTTCTTTTGTTGTTGTTGTTGTTGTTGGTTTTTACTTGAATGATTTCTGCCGGAGATAGTAGAGATGCGAGAAAGGGGCTAGGGCTAGGTTTAGGATTAGGATTCGGTGGTGCTGAGAGAGGGAGAGAGATGGTGGAGTCTGAGCTTGAAGAAGGTGAAGCTTGCTCATATCAGAACCATGAAGATTATGACGCCACCGTTGATCCCGATGTTGCTCTCTCTTACATTGTAAGGCTTTGTTACATTTGGATTTTGCTTGGTATGGTACTGTAGTTGGTTTTTATTATTCAGGAGATTTGAATTGTTAATGTTTGCTTGTTTTTTAGTTTGTTAGATCCAAGGCCTGAGTTCTGTTTCCGTGGTTGGTATGTTATGTGAGTTTAATGGGTTTGATGTGTATTTTACATAGAAAATGTTGGAAGAAGGTTTTGAATTACTTGTGGCCTTTGTTATGTGATCTTAACATGATGCCATTGGATTATTGAACAAGTTTCTGGTTAACCTGTTTGATAAGATTAAGATGCTGTTAGAACTAGCTTGGTGATGTAACGGATTTCTCGCTCTCTCTTACCAATTTTCACCTATTTCCTTTTGTGTTTCCAATTTCCATTGTTGATGTGCTTGTGCTTGTGCTTGTGACATTCACTTTTTAGGAATGTTTTTCCCTTATGAATACACTGATGCAATGTTCACTAATTACATACAGATAGTGGAGTTGTGCCGCGTGTATTCTTCTTTTTAATCATATCTAATAACTAATAAAACAACATGAAATACATTTCATACCATTTCAGGTTCGTATAAGTCTTGCTTTATAAGTTGTGTGTATTGAGGATACTTCCTGAATTTGAAAATTGGGCCAACTGTAAGATGGCTTGTTGACACATCTACGTTGTTGTTCATTTCTATGTTAATAACGTGTCTGCATCACATCAATCTCATTTAAGCCTGTTTTGTTTTTCAACGGCCCACTCTTCTTTCTTATCTCTCAGTGAATTACTTTTGGATTTCTTTTTCTAGGATGAGAAATCCAGATGTTCTCGGACACTTTCAGAAAGACTTTGAAGGCGGGGTGTCCGCAGAGAATCTGGGTAAGTCTAATTTGTTAGAACTATGATTCAGCTAGTATAGACCTCCATAGTAATTTGTTCTGACGAGTAACGATATTGAGTACCAATGCATCACTACAGGGGCAAAATTTGGTGGTTATGGATCTTTTTTGCCTACCTATCAGCGCTCTCCCGTTTGGTCTCATCCAAGGACTCCACAAAAAAATCATGGTCAAAATACTCCCAGATCTCCTAATATTTTGCAACTGGAGGTACGTCTGTTATACTGAGATGTATCATCTGTGTCTGATGCATTTTTTGAATTAGCTTGATGATTGTATAATGTATATGAGGTTTTATCGCCTGCCATAGTGCTATTCTCGTTTTTGATCATCTTTAAGTTAATATTGTACTCTACAGGGTGGGCAGGGTGATGCTGTACAATTTTCAACTGGAGCTCAGTCCTCAAGACTTGGCCCAGGTTCTGCCACCTCCTCAAGGCTGTCTGCAGTTAAAGCACCCTCTCTAGGTGATGGAACCAATAAAGAAAAATGCATGTCGACCACTGGTGCTGAGGCTTTCACTTCTAAGAGTGAGTCTCTTAATATGAATGCTACTAGCATACCAGACCAGAAGACACTGAAGGTTCGACTCAAAATGGGTCCTGACAATTTGACAACACGCAAAAATGCTGCAATATACAGTGGACTTGGTCTTGATGTGTCGCCATCATCATCACTGGATGACAGCCCATCAGAAAGTGAAGGAGTTTCTCGTGGTCCTCAAGATGCTCCCTTTGAATCTCCTACCAGTATCCTTCAGGTGAATTATCTTCCTGCAATTTGGTCCTCCCTTATTTCCTTCATATTGCACTTTATGAGATGAGATTTTTTTTTTTTAAATGATAAAAAAAATTAGTGTTAGGAACTGGGCCTATAATCACTGAGTTGTAGTTGAATATAAGTTGGTTGGTTCGTTAGTAAACTGAGTATAAAAGAGTGTTAGAGAAGTAGAAGTCAGTTGTTGAGAATTTATAAGTTGAGTTTAGGAGAGCAAGGGATCTCTTGAATTTTCCTAACCTTTCTAATACCGTTTTCAAATAATACACATTTCTTAGAGCTTTCTTTGTTAATCTAAACCGGTCCTATATGGTATTTTGGAACAGATTATGACAGCCCTGCCTGTGCTGTTGTCACCTCTTCCTGATGATCTTGTAGACTTAAATAAAAAGGAAATGCATGCCCAAGATAGCATTCCTGGCCCTGTTCCTGTGGATGACCTAGAAAATTCTGGCAGGTTACTGCCTGAATCTCATACTATAAAAGGTGATAAAAAATTCTCAGGAGGGAAGAAAATGAAGTCTATGGAGGGTTATGAGTCCTCAATGGAAGTCAGGGGTTTCAATAAGAAGAATACTCGAAATGATATTGGAGTTCTGTCAAGGAAGGAACAAGGTAGAGATGCACTGGCTATGGAAGAGCTAGTTTCACAAACGTTGAAGCTACCACTTTTATCTAGTTCATGTTCTTTGAGTGATGACTCAGTAAAGGCCGTAGATGGGCCATTTGATTCATCTAAGGAAGGCAACAAAGGTATGGTGAGGGAGAAAACCTACTCCGAGATGGCACAAAGGGAACGGGTAGAGCCAACATCTAATGAAGTGAATGGTTTTGCTGAGAGGGCAAAAGGAGGCTCAGGAAGAAAAGTTGCGGGAGATAAGGTTTCTCTGGATGACTTATCATTTAATGCAGCGAAAGACAATCCTCGTGGAGATAAAAATTGTGACTCAACAATAACAGAACCTAATATCTCCAAATTTAGGACAGTATCGAACACTGAAAGTGTAGAGACTCCTCAAAAGGCTAATCAGAGAAGTAGCATGTGTCAACAAGACAGTATTACGTTACCTGTCATGAACGAACATCCACTTCCCGGGGGGAAGAAGAAGTCAAAGGGAAGTCATGGGACCATGGCTGCAGAGAGGGAAAAAGAAAACTTGAAGGTTGGAACTCCTTTGGTTCCTAAAACAAAGAAGAGTTCTGATGATAGTTCAGCATCAAAAAATGAAACTGAAGATGTCAGAGCACAGAAGGGTCAAGTAAAAGCTAGAGATACATATAGAGATTTCTTTGGGGAATTGGATGAAGAGGAGGACAAAAGGGATCTGGAAACGCCTAAGGAGGCTAAACTGAAGGAATCTGAAGTGGCCGAGAGGAGCATGCCTACAATCAATGGTGGTGCGAAGGAGAGATCAGCTGATAAGAAAGTTGATAAACCGTTAACAGCTGAACTATACCATAAAACGGCCACAAATGTCTGGTGCACTGGAAGTGCACATGGTAGTGATGCAGAGAATGCAAAAGGAGTTCCTGTCATGGTGCCTCCTGTTGCAATGGAAGATAATTGGGTACTGTGTGACAGGTGTCATAAATGGCGTCTTCTTCCTGTTGGCACAAATCCTGATAGCCTACCTGAAAAGTGGCTATGTAATATGCTTGATTGGCTGTAAGTTCTAATCCAGTGATTTAATGTTTTGAATATATCTGTGCATAAAGTACTAAGGCCAATGAACTTGTGATTCAATTTAAACATACTCCAGCCTTTAAGACTGGGCATCTTATACTCCCCCACCAAGTGCTTGTACCTCCGGTTTGACCCAGAAAAAAGAAATACTAAGGAAACTATTTTACTTGTTAGTGTATAATGAGAACTAGTTATTTTGATATTGTTGAATAACACATTAAGGTCAGTGCTTTGATGTTTGTACTCACAATTAACAATTTGTGCATGATTGTGCAGACCTGGCATGAATCGATGTAGTTTTAGTGAGGATGAAACTACAAAAGCCCTTATTGCCTCATACCAAGGCCCTCCTCCTGATGGTCAAAGCAACCTGCAAAATGTCTCTGGAAGTATCATAGCCGAAGGTACTGTGGCAACTATCCAGCATCCTGACCAACACCAGCTAAATAATGATCTTAATGGAGTGCTTGGGGGGAGGAAAAAAATTGTGAAAGATATCTCAAACTCTGCAAATAAAGATAGCTTTTCTCAATTGTCATCTTCTATAAAGAAAAGCTTGCCATCATCAGTGAAAAGTAGGAGCTTAAATGAAGTAAACAAATCTCCTGCTGTGAGTGAAGCTGATGTTCCTGGGGAGAAACACAAAAATAAGCACAGGATGTTGGAGCACAATTCTGATAGAGGTAACTTGAACCACACGTTCATTGTGCTTATTAACTCGTTAATAAGTAATATACTGATGTGCAAAGACCTGTTAAATTTTTAGAACGTTATCTTCATTTATTGAAATGTGTTGACAGGTGATATAAAGAATATGAAGGTGAAAAGCAGGAGAGATCCTGATCAAGATTCTTCTAGGCCATCCAAGAAAGGTAAGAATGACAAGGTGCATTCTACTGATGAGGAGTGGATTCCTGGACAGAGTGGGACAACTAGGAAGGTAGGCCATAGCTCAAATAACAGCTTTCCAACAACTTCAGCTGGAGAAGATCGACCTAGACAAAAAGACCGCTCTTCTTCGAGGGACTCAAAGTCAGGAAAAGACAGGCTGCAAGTTTCTGCTGAAAACACAAAGGATAAAGGTCAGGGTTCCTTGGACGAGGGATCCCTGGATTTGGGGAACTATGATTCTATTGGTAGTGTTAAAAAGAGGAAATTGGAAGAGTATCAGGATGCTCAAACTCATAGCACAGGCAATCCCATGCAGGAGTTCAGTGATTCCAAGAAGGAAAAGAAGGCAAGAAATTCAAAATCTGAAGGTAGAGAATCAGGTACCAGTAAAGGCAGCGGTAAGCCTGACAAAAAAGTTAATCATACAAAGAACCATAAATTCAGGCAAAATCCTGGGGGCACTGTGTCACAACAGAGCTTGGAAGGCATGGACTGTTTAAAAAGAGATTTGGGGTCCGTACAGGCTTCTGTTGCTGCCACTTCAAGCTCTTCTAAGGTTTCTGGCTCACATAAAACCAAAGCCAGCTTCCAGGAAGTGAAAGGTTCACCTGTGGAATCAGTGTCTTCATCACCTATGAGAATTTCAAATACAGATAAGTTTATTAACAGGGATGTTGCAGGGAAAGATGAGTCCCCTAGAAGATCCTCGGATGGTGAAGATGATGGTGGGAGTGATCGATCTGGAACAGCTAGGAAGGACAAATCTTTCACTATGGCCCACAGGACTGATTTTCAGAACAAGGGTGTCAATCAGGCATCAGGTACTAAACCTCAAGCTCAAAAAACCAGCCACTACAACAATGGTGGGGTGGACACTATTGCCCAAGATGGAACATGTCCAGGTACAGAGCAGATCAAGGATAAAGGTGAAGACAGGACTGATACATATATCACTGATGTGTCTCGTACCCTGAAGAGCGGCATAGAATCGGATGTGAAGGGCAATAATGAGAGCTGTAAGTCAGAGACACCTGCAGAAAAGGTCAAGAATACTAGTTCTTCTATTCAGTTGCAAGACCAGTCTCCTCTATGTGAGACAAAACATAATGATGGCAAAGTTAGGTTGCCAGAGAAGGTTGGTTTCAAGACTGACCAAAGTGGGGATATACAAGCTGGAAAGAAAGATTATTCAGGAAAAAATGAGAGTAGAAAAAAAGAAAACCATTTTAGAGGGCATGACTTTCAAGAAGTTGGTACAGATGCTGTAACTAAACAGGAGGCATTATGCGCCCCTAACCAGAATAAGTTGCCAGATTGCGATACTGAAACATCTTCAAAGAGGCCTGTTTTCGAGAGAACTGATAAAGAAGTAATTGGAAAAGGGAAGTCTATGGCTCAGGCCGAGTCAGTGAGTAACTGCCCACGACCAGTTGATGGTTCCTATAAAGGAAATGGAGATGTGGATAATATTTATCCTTCCAAAGTTGATGATGGGTCAAAGTTGCAGAAAAAGCAATTAAAAAATGCTGATCAACAAAATGGTTCAAGAAATTCCATACTTAATGGACATGGATCTAAGGAGCTTGATGCCCCTAGTCCAATTAGAAGGGATTCTAACACTCATGCCGCTAACAATGCTGTCAAAGAAGCTAAAGCTCTTAAGCATATGGCTGATCGTCTTAAGGTTTTTATTCATTCTCTTCTATATTTTTATGCTTTTGCTCTTCTTGATGCTTATTTTACGGAGTTTTGGGTTTATCATACAGAATTCTGGATCCACCGTTGAGAGCACCAGTCTTTACTTCCAGGCAGCGCTAAAGTTTCTTCATGGAGCCTCTCTGATTGAATCTGGCCACAATGATAATGCTAAACACAGTGACATGATTCAATCAATGCAAATGTATAGTAGCACAGCAAAATTGTGCGAGTAAGAACATTTTTTATCTTTAATTTGTTTTAAAGATCGTATTGTCTCATCTTGTTTTAACCATTGATGTTGACATTCTTCTCTTTGTATATGTAGACATCTTATCTTTTTAGTGTGATCATGATATTTTCTATTTGATAGGTTTTGTGCCCATGAATATGAGAAATCAAAAGACATGGCTTCAGCTGCTCTGGCCTACAAATGCATGGAGGTGGCCTATATGAAGGTAATTTATTCTTCAAACAATAGTGCATGCAGAGATCGACATGAGTTGCAGACGGCGCTCCAAGTTGTTCCTCTTGGTAAGGGATTTTTCTTTAACTAATTTTTTGTTGTGTTTGCAAGGTGCAATAATTCTTTCATTTTGAAGTTCTCACCTTTCATTTTGATTTTGTTTGACATCCGGATAATCATTTTCCATCTAATAAAATGAACATATAAAGTTAAGATTCAGCATATAAGGGTAAAATATTCATTTTTTTCTGCAGAAAAACTATCATGCCACATGCAATATAATAGATTATTTGAACATTGACCATCTGCGAAGAAATCTATATTGCAGAATCATGGATACAGATCTCTTTGGTGGTTGTGTGTGATTTGATGTATAAGAGAGAGGAAAAGAGAATAAGTAACAAGAGGAATAAAGAAATCAAAAGGATATTCATCTTGTATCCCCCCCCTCTTTTCTGGAACAGAAGAGTTACTATAGAATGGTCTTTACTTTTTTTTTATTTTAGATATGGCATGTTTTTCCTTTTCATGTGGTAGGCCACTGTTTCTCTTTCTTAGGAACACACACCATTGACCGTAAGATCATGGTGATGATGCAATAGTTGTAGGTACTACTCTGATCTTTCTTTTTTGTTTTGACCTCGTTTCTTTTGTCAGGTGAGTCTCCTTCATCTTCTGCCTCAGATGTTGACAATGTTAACAACTCTACAATAGCTGATAAGGTTGCCTTATCCAAGAGTGTCACCTCGCCCCAAGTTGGTGGAAACCCTGTTATTGCTGCACGAAATCGTCCCAATTTTGTGCGGTTGCTCAGTTTTGTAAGTATATAGTTCTCTGTTCTTTACATAAGAATGATCAGAACAAAAGCCACCTCCCTTCCTCACATGATGGAGGATAATAGCTTTACGAACTTGATAGAAGTCATTGTAAAGAAGGACAATGCATACATAAATCTTACTTCTGAACTAGAAGTTTTGTAGAGAAAAAAAGAACACTTTGACTCTTGATTGTGTGAATCCTCCAACTGTCTTGGCTGGACAAAGCTTTCACACGTTAGCAACCAATGTTGTGAAATTGGGATCTTTTTATGAGTTTGAAGCTTTAGATTTATCAGATTGAAGATTATTGGATTCTGTAAAGAAAACCTGTAACTTTTAAAATTACATATAAACAACTGCAATGCTAGCTTATGCAGTTTGTTGTATAGTTTGTGTCCTGGTTTGGTTGTATATCAGGATTGAAATAAATGGCATGTATCAATTGCAGGCTCAGGATGTAAATTTTGCCATGGAAGCCTCAAGGAAATCACGGAATGCTTTTGCAGCTGCTAATTCAAGCCCAGGTGTGGGCAAACATGCAGACGGTATCTCCTCTATTAAGATGGCTCTGGATTTTAGCTTTCAAGATGTAGAGGGGTTACTACGTTTGGTACGGCTTGCTGTGGAGGCCATTAATCGTTGAGGAGTCCAGTTAGTCATGAGAGGATTATGTGCCATGAAAAGCATTGGTTTCTAGGGCATGTATGAAACCTTCACCACCACAGAAAGGTGATCTGAACCCAAGTATGAAGGGGGAGGTTTATTGTTGAATCTCAAACCACTCTTGCCAACTTGTGAAGCTAGTACTGTATTATATGTGTGTCTGCCGTGCACAGTGAAATGAGAGTTTCAGTTACAGAAGGAGAATTCAGTTGCTTTTTGTCGTATTCAAGAATGAAAGTTTGGCAAACCTTGAGATAGTACGGAGGCATCAGGATTCAGAAGTTAGCTGCTGTAAAGCAGATTCAGAGATACCTTGATTTGGGGAATGAAGCTTCATTGGGATTATAAATTGAAAATATGTGGATATGGTTGGCAAGAAAGTTTGAAATTATATGTCGTCTTTTGTTCTGTTCTCATTCTGGAGGGTTTATTATTTTGTCGATCTGCAAGTGTTTGATGGTGTAACTGCTGGAGAGAGGGGAGTTGTGGGTGTTTGCATCAGCTGCGATTATCATTCAGCCAGTGGGTACTGTACTTTATCCTCTTGGTCCAACACCGATCTCTCTTTAGTTCGTGGAACATGCATGTGTTTCTTCTGAAGGTAGATGCAGTTTCTGTTGCCTTAAATTTCGTTCTATTTTGGTGGCCGTATTTTTCTGATTTCAGTTCTAACTTATATGCAGATTGTCTTGTACAAATTTGGCATTAGTGGTAGAACTATATTCTTTACTCTTGTTGATAGAAATAACAAGCGGAAAACAGGGGAAAAATTAAAAAAAAAAGAGTGGGATGTACAGCAAGAGTCTTCAAGTGGCAGGCGATGTATTCTCAATGCTTTGTCAACTTAGAGGTATGCAAAAGTACTTATGGTCTTCTAAAATTATGATTTGGCTGTTAGTAAAGTGAATGTCAAAGCTCTCTAACTCATGTTTCATTTCATCTCTCTACTTTTTCCCTTGAAGGACGCAGTATTCTTGTAAATAAATATTATAGGATCAAGTTAGAGACAGCAAGCTGGTTGCTGCATTGTGCAGAATCTGACAGGTATGTTGTCATCTTGATCGGTGCCATTCCTTCATATTAATGCTTAACTAGCTCTACTATACTGCTACTGGTGTTGTGCTTGGGAAATTTTTATGTACAGAATAATTTTAGACATAGTTGAGCCCACAGTCTAGTATGTCTCAATGAGCCACAGGAGGTCACGATCTTGAATTTCATCCTCACCTCCCATCCTCTAATACCTTAGCTAAAACACCAAAAAAATAAAAGAATCAATATCGAGATTTGTAAATATTCTACCAAAAATGAAAAGAATGATCAAGTTGATATGTTTTTGGAAAAGTTGTTCTTGGGAATACCAAAATAAAATTTGAACCAAACTCACCCTTATAACTTAATCAATTCATATTTTTAAGGTAAAACACTTGATTCCAACCTAACAGCTAATATATCTGTTTTTGCAGGTTGAGCAGCTGAGGCAAATTCCAGGTGGAGCTGCAGTTTAGCTGGCCAACTTTGTAACTAACAAGGACCTTGTTGGAGGTTTTCCTATTTTAAACTTAGTCAACAGTATTAGATGGATTTTTTTATTATTATTTTTTGAAATTTGGGCATTAATGTTTTTCTTTTAAAATAAAATAAATTTGAGGAAAGGGCATCATTTAATATTTAATTTTGACTTTACTGATTAACTTCTCTGATTTTTTATGTACAGAGGTAGCTAGCTATATACTATTCATTTAACATAATATGCGTTAATAAACTGAGAAGCAAGCCGCTTTGGAATTGAAAACTAGTTCCGTTTGGTGCATCTTGCCAGGCCAAACAGAATAAGAGTCAAAGATTGAGAAATGTAAGATACGTTATCTACAATTTTGCTGTAACTATTTCTATACGATTCAAACTTTGGTTTTGAATTACTCAACATGTACTTGTTACACCGCATTTAACTGGACGATTGGTAGTTATTCTCTAAATTCTTTTCAAGTGTTAGATTTAACGTATGATCGGTAATAGTTTTGTAAAATCTCAAGTAATCTGTGAAGATGTGGGGTTGTTTATTTTTGGGTAAATTACACTCACTTCCCCTGAGATTCAATGAAATTACACTCACCTCCCCTCTATTTTAACACCTAACATTTACCTCCCTTGAACTATTTAAAAATAAACGGTATTAGTTTATATTTAACGGAGAAGATATAATTATCATTTTATCCCTACCTAATTTTAACCTCTAATCCTAAATCCCTCATCTTCACCCCTTTCATCTTCACCTCATCTTCTTCCCCTCATCTTCACCCCTTTCATTGCCACCACACCTCCAAAGCCACCACACTTCCATAGTCGCCACCGTCCACTTCCATAGCCACCGCACCTACGTCGTCCATAACTCGAATTTGCATCTTCTTCCCTAGCCACTGTCACCTTCTACTTTTACTTCCATAGCCACCGCCTTCTTTTGGTTCTGCTTTCATATCAATTGCCACCACCAAACACCGCTTCTTCTGGTTCTGCTTCCATATCCATTGCCACCACCAAACGCCGCTTCTTCTCCGTCATCCATAGCCACCACTACCGCCGTGACAACTTTTGCTTCCATAGAAGCACCATTGAAGGTATGTAATTACCCCTAATCAAATTTTAATTTCCCCTAATTATCTTCTTTGGATTTTTAGTTAGAATTCAAAATGATAGATAGTTAAATTTGTAAAATAAAGAAAATATATCTACCCATATAGTTGATTTTGTAAAATAAAGAAAATAAAAATAAATAAATAGTTAATTCCATAGCCTCTGTTCTTATTTGTTTTACTATTTTAGTTATTCTCTGTAATAAATGGGAAATGTGTGTGTTAGAGTGGCTCTAGAAGAGTTTGAAGGGGCACGAGGTTATTGACCAAATTCAAGAATGGTGAGTTTTAGAAATGCGATTGGAGAATGGAGAGTATGTTGCGTTTCTCCATTGGAGCTCGTCGCGTCACCATGTTTCTGCACTGCCACCCCAGATGGGAAGGTGGATTTTGAAGATGTGAAGTTTAATTAATTTAAAAAAGCACTTTAAGGGTATTTTTGTACTTTTATTATATAAAACAGAGTTAATATTTACAAAAGTGCCATTAGTAATCATGTGCAACTCACATGTCAATTTGGTTGTTAGTTTGACTGTTAGTCAAATTTTTTTAGGGGAGGTCAATGTATATTATTAAAAGTTTAAGGACTTCAGCTGCAAGTTTTGAATACAGAGGGGAAGTGAGTGTAATTTCATTAAATCTCAAGGGAGGTCAGTGTAATTTACCCTTTATTTTTTAGGTTCAAAATTACATCAAAATTACTAGTTTTGTAGTGTATCTGAAGTTCACGAAACTATTGCACTAGGTTAGATGAATACTGAAAAATTAACCTAACGAAGTAAAATCTCAATATATACCCTAACAAAAGCCGATTAGACGTGGAAAAGTTTTAGTGGATATGCCTGAAATATTTTAAATATAATAGTGCTACATGTACATCAAGTACACGTTCATTAACCATCTATCAAGGTATTATGTGATTTATGGGTCCACCATTTAAAACAAAAATTCAAATCCGCACACATATCTCTCACTCTTTAATGCTAATAATCTTTGATAGATGCTTAATGGATGAAATGTTGACGTACGTCTATCTTTTCCGATTTTAAATAGTAATATGGTTAGCTTAAAATAGTAAAGACTGTCAATTTTTTCCTCATGTATCGTTATAATTTGGATTGAACTTTCAATTTTTCTGTTGATGGATTAAATACTTTTGTAAGTATAGCCTTCAATTTCTACTGTTTGTAAAAAATTAATGTAATTCAATATTGTAGAGGTTATAGTCTTTATTTTATAATACAACCAAAATGATTTTGAAATCATACATTTTAAAGTATATAGCCTTAAATTTATACTATTCGTAAAAAATTCATGCGGTTTACTATTTTTAGAGACTATCGTCATTAATTTATAGTTTATTTAATAAATTAGTGAAATCTCACATTTTAAAGTATATAGCCTTCAATTTATACTATATGTGAAAAATTAATCTGATTCAATATTTTATAGACTACAATACAACCAAATAAATTGTGAAATCTCACATTTTAAAGTATAAAGTCTTCAAATTCTACTATTTGTTAAAAATTCAGATTATTCAATATTTTAAAGGCTATAATATTTATTTTATAATACAATTAGAAAAAATTGTGAATTCACATATTTTAAAGAATATAACATTCAATATCTACTATATGTGAAAAATTCATGTGATTCAATATTTTATAGGCTATAGACTTTATTTTATAATACTATGAAAAAATTGTGAAATTTCACATTTTAAAATATATAGCCTTCAATTTCTACTATATGTGAAAAATTCATGTGATTTAATATTTTATAGGCTATAGTCTTTAATTTTATCATACAACCAAAAAAGTTGTGAAATCTCATATTTTAAAGTATATAGTCTTCAATTCCTACTATATGTAAAAATTCATGTGATTGAATATTTTATAGGCAATAGGCTTTATTTTATAATACAACAAAAAATTGAAATTTCACATTTAAAGTATATAGCCTTCAATTTCTACTATATGTGAAAAATTAATTTGATTCAATATTTTATAGGCTATTGTCTTTATTTTATAATACGACAAAAAAATTGTGAACTCTCAAATTTTAAAGTATGTAGCCTTCAATTTCTACTACATGTGAAAATTTTAAGTGATTCAATATTTTATAGGTTATAGTATTTGTTTTATAGTATAACTATAAATATGTGAAATCTAACATTTTAAATTATATAGCCTTCAATTTTTACTATAAGTAAAAAATTTATGTGATTAAATATTTTATAGGCTATAGTCTTTATTTTATTATACAATAAAAAAATTATGAAATCACACATTTTAAAGTATATAGCCTTCAATTTCTGCAATATGTGAAAATTTTATATGTTCAATATTTTAATGACTAAAGACTTTATTTTATAATACAACCAAATAAATTGTGAAATCATACATTTTAATGTTTATAGTCTTCAATTTCTACTATATGTGAAAAAATTATTGTGATTCAATATTTTATAGACTCTAGTCTTTATTTTATAATACAACAAAAAAAATTGTAAAATCTCACATTTTAAAGTATAAAGCTTTCAATTTCTACTATATCTAAAAAATTAAGGTTATTCAATATTTTAAAGACTATAGTCTTTATTTTATAATATAACCAGAAAAATTGTGAAATCATACATTTTAAATAATTTAACCTTCAATTTCTACTCTATGTAAAAAATTCATGTGATTCAATATTTTATAGACTATAGACTTTATTTTATAATAGAACAAAAATAATTGTGAAATCTCACATTTTAAAATATATAGCTTTCAATTTCTACTATATGTGAAAAATTCATATGATTCAATATTTTATAGGTTATAATCATTATTTTATCAATCAACCAAAAAAATTATGAAATCTCACATTTTAAAGTATATAGTCTTCAATTTATACTATATGTAAAAAATGCATGTTATTCAATACTTTAAAGGCTATAATCTTTATTTTATAATACAACAAAAAAATTTGTGAAATCACATATTTCAAGATATATAGCCTTCAATTTCTACTATATGTGAAAAATTCGTGTGATTCAATATTATATAGGCTATAGACTTTATTTTATAATAAAACCAAAAAACTATGAAATCTCACATTTTAAAGTATATAGTCTTCAATTTCTACTATATATGAAAAATTCAGCTTATTCAATATTTTGAAGGCTATAATTTTTATTTTATAATACAACAAAAAAATATGAAATTTCACATTTTAAATAAGTATATAACATTCAATTTCTACTATATGTAAAAATATTCAGGTTATTTAATATTTTAAAGGCTATAGTCTTTATTTTGTAATACAACTAAAAAATTTCTAAAATCACACATTTTAAAATGTTTAGCCTTCAATTTCTACTATATATAAAAAATTCACGTGATTCAATATTTTATAAGCTATAGACTTTATTTTATTATAAAATTAAAAAATTGTGAAATCTAATATTTTAAAGTATATAACTTTCAATTTCTATTATATGTGAAAAATTCAAGTTATTCAATATTTTGAACGGTATAGTTTTTATTTTATAATATAGCCAACAAAATTGTGAAATCTCATATTTAAAAGTATATAGCCTTAAATTTCTCCTATATGTAAAAAATTCAAATGATTCAATATTTGAGAGACTATAGTCTATTTAAAAAAGTATTGAAATCTCATATTTTAAAGTAGCCGTCAATTTCTACGATATGTAAAAAATTCTTATGATTCAATATTCTAAAGGTATAGTATTTATTTTATAATAAAACCATAAAAATTGTTAATTCTCACATTTTTTTAAAGTATATAGCCTTCAATTTCTATTAAGTGAAAAAAATTCAAGTTATTCAATATTTTAAAGTTTATAGTCTTTATTTTAGAATATAATAAAAAAAATTATGAAAACACACGTTTCAAAGTATATAACCTTCAATTTCTACTATATGTGAAAAATTCATGTGATTCAATATTTTATAGGTTATAGATTTAATTTTATAATACAACAAAAAAATTGTGAAAACATACATTTTAAAGTAGATTATAGAGAAATTAGAGATGACAAAATAAGAGAGGAAGAGAAAAAACGAATCTGAATGAATAAATAGATAAATCATATTTAATCTACTAACTATGATTTATTTAGCAAAGTGATTGATAGCCCTATTTATCTAAATGATAAAATAAGAGAAGTGAAAAAATAAATTTGAATGAATAGTTGAATTATAGTGAAATTAGTGTATTAAATGACATTGTATTGATTTTAAAATTTATGATTTATACTTTTATCCTTTAAAAAAAAAAAAAAAACTCTCTTTTGTATAGATTTATAAAGACAAACTCTCTTAGCAAAATCAAATAATATTTAAATAAGTCTAAAAATAAAATTACTAATAATATGACTAAAGAGTTATTGTAATTCACTCAAAAAAATATCTTATCGTATTTAAAAATCACGATAAAGGAAATATTAAAGATTGATAAAATTATTTTATAAATTAGTACATTCTTTTTATATATGAATTCATCAATAAACTTAAAAATGATATAAAAAATAAAGTTTTAGCTTAAATTTATATTGATCAATAAATATGTATGTATGTTAAATTTTAAATTTACATAATTAATCATAATTAATTAAAATTAAAATTGTTGTTGAAATATATAATTATATTAAATCTTAGAATAATATTATTTAAAATATAAAAGGAAAGCAATATTAAAGATTTAATAGAAATGATTGAAATTTTGGGCAAAAAATATAGAAAAAGAAGAAATTGACACATAAACATTCATTTTTTAAAAGAACTCTTATATATATATAAATATAAATATATATATATATATATATATTAATTATAACTTTATCAACGAATATAATACTAAAGAGTAAGAGTATAATCCTCAAAATATTAAATTCTTAAGATTTATTTCTTAAAATAGAAATGTCATACTATATTCTTTAAAATGTAAGATCACATTACTTTTTTATATACATTATAAAAATAAAAATTATACATTTTAAAATTAAAGATTACTCTTAAAAAACAATATAAAATTTACCACTACATAATTTAAAAGATAATATATAATATATTATAACTTTTTTCATGAGAATAAAAGTTAAAGATTATAACCTTTAAAATATTAAACTTTTAGAACTTATTACATAAAGTAAAAATTGAAAATTATATACTTTAAAATATGAAATTATACTATTTTTTTAACACATCGTAAAAATAAAAACGGTATATTTTGAAATTACATATTACTTATTTTTTATACAATATAAAATTGAAGACTATACATTTTAAAATATAATGCATTATAACTAGTTCAATAAATATAAAACTAAAGACTATAGTCTTTTAAAATTTAAATTTTTGGAATTTCTTACATAAACTAAATACTTTAAAATATAAAATTATATTAATTTTTAAATAAATTATAAAAATAAATAGTATACTTTACACTTATATTCGTTAAAGCAATAGAATGCAACTTGACATACACTCATAGCAATGCGACTTGTCGCTAGTGCATATAATATATCTATATAATATATGCACACACGAAAAAGAAAATAAAAAAAAAAATTGAAGAAACGTCAAGTATTAGAAAATCTCCCACCTATTGCTAAATCTCTCCGATCACGGAACTAATTGATTAACTGTACTAAAATTTACAGCATTTCAAAAGATGAAGAAAAAAAGAAGTTATCATTTGTTATTTCCTAAGAATCTGATTTCAGAGAATCCGGGTTCTCATATCCAGGCCTCAGCAATGGCCACTTTATACATAAATAGCTTTCAATTACGCCAAATACCTGAACGTATTTGGGTTCTCTTTGTCCCTTTCCAGATAGTCCCGAGTGATGAGATCTTCAATACGCTTCTTGATTGCTTTGATATCAGGCTATAAATCCAGTTCCAACAATTGCCAAGAAAGAAAAAAACAGGATCGTTCAACAAACTAAAATCTCTATAAAAATTATAGTAATTTTTGCATCAAAAATCTTTCAGTAAAAACATTGAACTAGATTCAAGCATTGTTTACCTTGAACATGCGACCCAACTGCTCAACGCACTCCAAAACCAGTTGTTGATGGCCCAAAACTTTCCTGCTCTTCATAATGCGCACAATTGCTGCATCAATAGCATAACGCCTATCCTTGTCAACGTCTTCAATCACTTTCTTCCTTTCATCGACAGGTGGTAGTGGGATCTATAATCAACGAGTGCGAGATTTATTAACTTTGGGGGCTAACTATAGAGAACAGCTAGCTAACAAAGCTTTAAAATCAAATGGGTTAAAGCGACAAAAGATGGAAGTTAAGCCAAAAATACAGACCTTGATCCTTCTCATTCTGTCAGTGAATTTGGAGTTGAACTCAAAGGTGTCATTTGGAGAGATGGTTTTTGTGTTGGGTTCCTTACTAAGTATCTTATATTTTGCACATGACAGGGAATGAAGTAATCTGACAACATCTTCATGAGTCAAGTTCAGCTGTGTCATGATCTCTGAATAGCTCAACTTATCAGCATTGTTGAATAGCAGCAGGGCAGCAGCCTGTAAAACAGACAATTTTCACACCAGAAGCTTGAGGTCATAGATCTTAAATACTATAGTGCTACAATTCTCAACTTAATAAAATAGGAAGGGTCATGGGGAGAGGGAATTACCTGATAGGTTGACACAACCAGTTCAATGGTTTTTGGTTCAAATTTGCCAACTATGTGGCAAGTTCCAAGTGAGTAAATCCATGTAAGTTTCCTGTGTTTAGTCTTAGTTTCATAAAATTCCTTGAAAACTTCCACGCACTTGACCTAAAACAAAATATATATGTATATAAATAAGGCATGAATGTTCTTCACCAAAAAAAAATGGACAAATGAATGTTCTTACCATCTCTGATGGAAGGTTGAGATCAAAAGACTTATAACTTGGCCAGAATCCTGTGGTAAGAACAGTAACAGTCAGGTCAAGTCCAGGATTTACATTTGTGTTCTCACGGAGATATTCATCAAATTTAATCTGATTATCACGAGCCAGTGTCAAGTCCGTGACCTGAAAGAAAATTAAACATTTCCAGTTAAGCGTCAAGTTGTCTGATTTAAAGAGGAAGAACAAGAAAACATCTAAGAGTGTACTGACCATTCCCTCCATCTTAGATGTGAACTGGCCACCACACTGCTGCTTTAACTTAGTCAAAATACACTTCTCATGGTCTTCATTGGCACTCCTGTCGAAGAGTAATCTACGAGCAAGCTTCTTTCTGCAAATATAAAATGTATTGAGAAGGATTTCACACTATAATATGGAGCCCAAGAAAACTGTAACCAAAATTTTAAAAAGTCTACCTGTAAAATTCTGCAAAGAGATCCTTATCACTGATGTATGCAAGCAGCTTTACTACCTATAGAGATTAAACAAAGTTGGCAAAACAAATCATAGTAATGCAAAATATAATGAAGAAAGCCTAAAATTACCTTCTCAAGAGTATCTTCAATTGCTTCATCGCTCAGCTTCTCACTTCCACCTTTTTTAAGGATATTATCACAGAATGTGGCCAATAGTTCTGCACTGGAACTGCCAGCAACAGTTTTGTTGCAGAAAACCTCAAATGCTTCCTTCAAGGCCTGTAAATATATTGTTTAATACTGTAAATTACTCTAATATTTAGCTAGCTATTCAGAGGAAAGTACAGAATAACCCTACTGCCTCAACAAACCTTGTGGAACAGAGTATGACTCTGAAAACAATCGATAACATATGCCATATACTTGTCATGGAGCTCTATGAATTTTCTGACAAGGATCTGCAATGTCACATGGTTAAAATTCAGACCTTCCACTGCTATTACTATAATACAATGAAAAAATTAGAAAAATAATACGAGATGTGGGGGCCTACCTGTTCCTGAACGCCGGATCCACTTGTAGTAGTCTGTGGAATAATACAAATGAAAATTTGTCAGCAATTAGCAAAAACTGACTGCTTAAATAGATTGCAGTGCAACACTGTATGTAGGAAAACTACAACATGGACATACATGAAAAATATAATCACACTTAACAATAGTCAGCATGATTAAAATCACAAAGAAGGTAAATGACATTATAACATAAGCCAAAGGAATCAGGATGGTAACAACAAACAAATTTAAAGAAGCGCCCAATATTTAAAATTTGAACAAAAAATTGTGTTGCATTTTTATGTAGATGAAATAGATTAAAATCCATGAAACTATAAAAAATAAGAAAACTTCCTCATACTGATCTGTAAGAATCACTTATCCAACAAAATCCTTTTTATTTTAAAGTGGCAAAAAGCAAATACTGAGTTGAAAGTGGCAAGAAGCAATAGGTAAAACAGTCACACAAATTGAACTGTTCAAGCACGAATTAAACCTGATTGCTAGTAGCTTCTTCAGCATGTTGGACCAGTGCTGTACCCTCCTCTGTAATATGCTGCATTAAGAGTTAAAACCTTCATCAATAACACCAAAAAAAAATCACTAATGACATCGCACAATGCAAAAACCAAAGAAACCAACCTGCTTGAATACATTGGCAACAGGTTCCAAGCCTTTAGTAATTTTATGGTAAAGTCTGTACATCCTAGAGAGATCGTCCACCTAAGCATAAAACAAGTGAAGAAGAAGGTTAACGGATATAAGCAGAGGTAAAATGATTCAGTACTGTCTAAGTAGGATTAATGGCATATTAAATAATTTATTTCAAATTTTGAGTTTGACTATGTATTAATAACGTAACATTCTATTTGAAGTACAGTTATGCAGATATTTATGAGGAACTACAAGATTCCACTTGTTAATTATTTTTATAGGGTTTCACCACATGAATATTGTTAAAAAATATACCCCAGGCTGATTCCAGAGTCACAGTTGCTACCCAAGCATGATGGCAAGATTATTTAAAGCAAGGTGAAGGGGCTTTGGGAAATTTAAACCAGGCATACACCGAGTTCAGATCATCAAACAGAGTATGTAATGCATAAATGTCAAGTACCTTATCATCTCTAAGCAAGGCCCGGCATCCAGAGTGCTCCTTCTCGAGTAATTGATTGGCATGGGTAACTAGCAGCTCATGTTGCACTTTCTATCAAAGAAAAATCAACAGAAACAACAAATGCGTAAAAAGGTACTTGATACACCATGGGTTGGGGATAATTTAAACAGAAAACTAAAGAAGAAAAGCATATGCTTTTAAATTAAGCATATGACATATCTAATAGTAAATGTACTTAGCATACATCATCATCCCTATAACTAGCATATGATGGTCCATTTATCAGTATAATGAGGTTTAAGTTTGCCAAACAAAGCATCCTAATTATCATCATCAAGCAGACATTGCTGTCTGCTGCAATTGTCCAATAAATGTATTGTGTCATCCAATAATTTATAGACATAAAGAAAATGTTTAAGATTTATGCTGACCTCTACCAACTTCTGCTCAGTGCTTGAGTGCAAGTAGTGGGTCACCCTTTCTCTCTCCCTTCTCAAGCAGTCCTCAGCCTGTGAAATTACAAGGAAAAAATAGGTATTAGAGCATATCAAACTAAAAAAACACAGCGATCTCACCCTCCAATGATGGATGTAGATAGACTTGCCTTTAACATATAATCTGGACAAGAGTCAACCTCGATCCAGTTTGTAGCCTTACTTTTGTAATAATCAGCTGTATCATCAAGCATCTGTACCTCAAAATCCTGCTCATATTGATCCATCTCACCCATCCCGATCTCAACAAATATATCAAGAACGTTCTTCAGCAATGATCGATCAATCTGTTCACCCTCACGTTCTTTGTCGATCTGTAACAGGAACCATGGTTATTCCAAGTTCCAACAGCTATCATCAGCGACGAAACATATCATCAAAAAGTTCACTGATATACTTACAAGTGCAATCACAGCTTTCCTAGCATTAGCTCGTACCTCCATATAAACCTGCAATTAACAAAATTGGGTGCATCAAGAATAAACAGATCCAACCATAAAATATCAATTGGGGTAATATTAGGAAAGACACAACCCTTCTGATCAAAATCGTCAACCAGATTATAAGAAAGCTAAAAGATATTATGAAAAAGCACTGACCAAGTCACGGAAGCACGTAAGCCCAACAGCGTTGAGCCCTGGCAGGGAGCGCCGCGCAATGAAGTATCGATCAAGATAATGGAAGAAGCGTGAAAGCCACCTGACCATGACCTTATGGTTTATCCATCGCTGGACAAGCTCCCTCAGCATGAACTCATCATGTTTTTCACTCAGAGACGGCAAAACCTAAAACCAAAAGCCGTCGCAAAAAACAAGTGAAATTTCCACAGTCAATAAAGGTAAATACGACAAAAGCATTTAAAACAGAAGTTACAGCAGTCAAATGGAGAAACATTAACGGCCGAGATTTCACTACCGTAGATTTAATGTACTCATCAAAAGCTTCCTTATATTTGTCATAAAGCTGTTGCGAAAAGTCATGTGGGGGCTTCTGAGTACACATATTATAAATGGTTCTGAGGTGATTAAATCAAGAAAAACAGCCAAAAACACCCAAAACTAAGGCATTTAAGATAGGATAACACAATAATTCCATCAACTACAAGATAATCCCATAAGCTAATGAGATTAATAGTGTTGGCGACAATAACTCAATCCAAAAAACAACCAAAAAATAAAAAAGGATACGTGTATAGCATCATGTATTCCTCTGAGCTGAAAGGAGATTCTGGCAACCCTTCTAGAATTTTTTTCAGCTTGGTAATCCCCTTCTGCATATAGTCCCAACCTTGATCTAATTCAATTATCTTCCGCTCCATGGTAACTGCACAAACATCATCAACAACCATAACAAAAACCATCAAAATCGAATTGACTGCACGTGCAAAGACATTAACCATATCCAGGTCAAGCTAATGCAGTGTCCAAGCATAATCCACAAACACACCACTGACCGGATGAATTTTCATATATCAAAATAACCAGACCAAGAATAAACCCTAGCAGACGATTATCCAAAGGATTTCATACAATGCTCAATATGTTTCAAGAGTTTCATACCACAACACGAAGATAAGCGATGCATAAACCCTAGCTAGAGTAAAACAACAAACTAATAATACCTCACAGAGATGATCGAGTGAAAAACAAAGAAAAATAAAGAAAAGGAAGAAGAACAAGAAGAAATAACGAATGAATGAGTTTTCTTGTGGAAAAGAGAGATACAGATACGAACCCTAACTGTTTGAAGCAGCACGGACACGATCTGATGGAGTGACCTGTCTGTGTGGAATAGCAAAAACGATGAACTGATTGAAGTGAATGGCTTTTATAATAATTCTTTTTTTTTTTCTTTTCTTTTGGTGAGTGCACAATATCTTAAATAATATAATATCTTGATATTAATAATATCAGAATAATTAAGATTAATATATCCGAATCTACCAAAAAAAAAAAAAGATTAATATATCCGCAGTTTAAGGATGAAATACAGAATCAAGAAAGATCATGGCGTAATAAAAAGAAGAAACCATGGACATGTAGTGACGAGACTAGAGTGCTTGAAAAAGAAAAAACGGAGAAGAGTAGAATAGAAGACCCTGTTTGTGTGACAGCTATTACTTTTTTTGCTGATTATTTTTTTCTCCGTTTGGGTTGGATCTCTTGCGCAACGGGCTTCGCTCTAATTAACAGCTGTCAAGAGATACAAACCGTTTTTAAGGCCCACCAAACATGAAAAACAAAACGCCCCTTTTTCTTGGTAACAGGTGCTGATCAACCCCCTATGGTTTTTGACCCTTTTTTAAGGTGGACTCTACCTTGTTCGATGCATGCTTATCTTTCGGTGGTTGAATGATATATGTGGGCTAATCATAACTCACTCTCTATACACACTCACATATAATGGTAATGATTTAATTCCTATATTCAGAAGAAATAGGGGAGATTCTCCTGTTTGGAAAAGGTATTTGTATTGCTTGGGAGCATGTTGAGAAGAACTATGGATGGCATATCAAGGATGGAAGGACCATTCGATTTGCGATTGACATGTGGATTCCTTTGATCAAGAAACGTGTTGATGTTCTTGGGGTGGATCTTGCTCCTCAGTTGTTACAAGTTAAGCTCTGTGATTTAATTTATGTTAATTGGGGTTGGAACTGAGATGTTCTGCGAAGTTGGCTCCCTGTTGAGGTGTGTGATTACATCTCATCAATCTTTAATTTTGTCTTTTCTCTTTGGTGATCCTAATTCCTTATATTGGCGCCCTAGTAGTGATGGGTGTCTCATAGTTTCCTCGACATTTCATTGTATTTTGAGAACTAATAACTTGCTTAGTGGTTCTCTATTTAAACTGATTTGGATGTAGAATGGTATTGAAATAGTTAAGACTTTCCTTTGGCTTCTCTCTTCAAATGCTCTGCTAGTTGTCGAATGATGTTCATGTTCATGCTTCTCTATGCACTTAGAGATTGTGATTTTGTTTCCCTTTTCTGGGAGAATCTTGTCTCCTCTAAGGTGCTTTTAGATTTTTCTCTGCTCTACTTCGATCTTGGTTGATGATGAATCTTAAAGGCCAAGATGATTGGGTTTCCATATTTCGGTTGGCCACTTACTTTCTTTGGCAGTGTCGCAACAGAGAAATTTTTAAGAGGAGGGCGTTGGTGGATGAATAATTGTATTTTGTTTGTAGGGAATTTTTCATCAAGCACCAATTCAGCCATCATCCTAAAGTTCGTTGTCGTGATACCATCTTCATGCGGTAGACTCCTCTTCATGATTAGGTCAAAGTTAGTGGTTTTATTTTTGCTTTTGCTGTTAGAATTGGCTTGTTCCTCGTCGCTATTGCAAAGCTATAGGGTGATCCATGCTTTAGAAAATGGCTTTGAACATGAACATGCCTCAAGTGATTGTTGAAATGGATTCTATGTGTGCCTTGTAGTTGATTGATAGGGTGTTGGATCCTCATCACCCCTTTTTCACTGCCCTTGGACGTATAAAGGAGCTTGCTTGCAAAGCTTGGAGGGTGAGGTTCATGCATGTCTTACATGAGGGTAATAGAGTTATCGATGCCTTAGTTAATTTGGCTCAATCACACAGTATTGGTCTCACTTCTTTTTTTTTTCTATCTAGGGTAGCTTTCCCCATAGTTGTGTAGGTCTATTATATATATTTTTCTGTTGGGGGTTATGCCCCTCATATTTATCGGAAAAAAATTATGAAAATATTTAGTATTCAAACCCTAACTTATTTCACCATTTGAGTGAAAAATACAGTCATTGAAAAATAAGAGAGCAAGAGTCTAGGAAGAAATGTAAGAAAAAATGACAAGATAATAAATAAGCAATGACTTAATTCAAATAATGTTAGGAAATAAGCCGGGTTTAAAAAATGAGTTTTTTTTTTAAATATTGATATTTTAAAATATTTTTTTGAATAAGAAAAAATTGTTTTGTGTTTGAATAAATTTATTTTATATTTAGCTATAATATTAAAAAAAATTATTTAATAGTTAATTTTTTATGTTATAAAAAAGTCTTTTTTTAAAGATGAAAATTATAATAAAAGACCTTTTTATGAAAAATAAATACAACATTTTTTTTACAAATACCGAAGCTTTTGTCTCTGTACTTGAAAACAAATCGCCTAAAATTCTGTATGTTTGCATTTGTTTTTATCGAGTTCGATGACAGAGTCAATGGAGTTATTAGAATCGGTATCATTGGAATAGAATTATTGATACAGTGTTATATTGACTACATTTTTTGTTTGTTAAATAACTAGAGCCAGAATAATTAGTATTTTATATCATATTTTATTTTAATAAGACAAATGATTGGAATGGATGAGATTGAAATTTTGAAAAATGAACAAGGATATAATTGGAACAAAAATACATTAAACTATGACTTTAATTTGTGTCCACCATGACTAGGTGACTCCACCCTCTTATTATGATTTCAAAATTAAATAATCTATACAGTCACTTTTTTTTTACTATGTAAACAAAGGACTTGTTTGGATGTGATTTTAGAAATTTTTTTTTTTTAATTAAGATCTTTTGAAGAAGTGGAAGTAATTTTACGTTTGGATATAAAATTAATTTATATTTGGATGTAATATACAAAAATCTTTATTTAATCGTAAACATCTTTTTTATGTTATACAAAATGTCTTTTTTCAGAAGATGTAAATTATAGCTTCTGAAAAAAGATATTTTTCTGCTTTTTTTAGTGATTTTACTTTTACTTAAAAATATTACCCAAACATATCAAAAAATTTGATAAGATTTTTTTTTTAATTAAAAAAGATCTTATTTTAACTATAAAATGACATCCGCACAAAACAAATATATCCTATTTATGCGTGAATTTCTTTCTCTGCACCCCAAACAAACATACCTTCGAGTTAGAATCGGACTAAATTCATGTCTAGTTTATCACCAACTTACATGCTAATTTAACCTATTTTAAACTTGTTTTTACTTTTGAAGCTTTTAGGCGGAGGAAAAAAATAGTTTTAATCGACGTCCAAAAACTCCAAAGTAGTTGATGAAACTCAGCACAATCCCGAACACGGCCTAATTCTCTCTCATCGGACTCAATACACTATCTGACTTTCTCTCTCCGACACCTGCTTCAAACAAAACCCTAGCTCCTCCGGTTCCCAACAGGCAACCAAGAGAGGAGGGAGAGAGAGAGAGAGAGGCGCCGGGATTCAGTTTCGATTGAATGTGTGTAGCTACACATTGCGGCGAAGAAAGCTCAATCTTCGGTTGTGAACGATGGAGCTCTCGAACGACGATTTTATGGCGGAGGTGCAGATTGGGAATTCGGTGGAGTCGTTGCAGAGGTTTCTGTCTTCTCAGAGAGAGCTCTTCCACAGCCAGATCGATCAGTTTCAGGAAATCGTGGTCACGCAGTGCAAGCTCACCGGCATCAATCCTCTCTCCCAGGAAATGGTGTGTGCTTTCATTGCCTTCCGTGGAATCACACTGAAACCTTTTCATCAATCTTTTCTCCTTTCGATATTTTTATTGTAATCATCTTGTTTAGTTTAGGATTTCAGCTAAGGCAGTGCAATAGCAATAACTGTTGATAGGGTAATTAGCTCGTTTCAACCTCGTTATTGATCTGTTGCTTAGTCCATTGCGTTTTGTCTCAATATTTAAGCTCTTCTGATTGAAGGATCAAATCATTTTTGTTGATTCAGCTGTAAACGCATTTTTTTAGTTATAAACTTGATCTTGTCTATTCTTAATTGATTTTATTTTAATCTTGTTTTTTCTTATTTTCTGTGCAGGCAGCTGGTGCTCTTTCAATAAAGATCGGTAAGTTTTGGGTGGAACTTTGATATTTTTTCTAGAAGATTTAATCTTTGATAATTGAAGTAAATGCTTGTTTGCTACCCTGATCCTTGTTCCCATCGTATCATTGTTCTTTACTTATTTACACTTCACAATTGGCTTATGTCTTTCTCATATACCTTAATTATCGTGTTCCCTATTTGAGTTCACTAGAGCTAATATTCAGCCAAGCTTTGTTTGCATTAATTCATTCTGGCTGCTTCTATGTAACTGGCAATGAAGGTATCAATTATTTCCTCCAATTTATCAGATGGAATTGGTGTACTGAAACAGGATTTTTGTGATTGTGTTCTCAACACCCTCCTATCCATAACCAGCACACACGATAATGTATCTGCCTTATTTTGAAGCACCATTTTGTGATTGTGTGAAGCCTTTCTGCTGTTTTGGTTCAAGTCTAGTGTCTCAAACTTAATCCATTTTGCAGGAAAAAGGCCTAGGGACTTATTAAACCCGAAGGCTGTAAATTACATGCAATCAGTTTTTTCTATTAAAGATGCAATTAGCAAGAAAGAGTCTCGTGAGATCAGTGCTTTATTTGGTGTCACAGTAACACAGGTATCTATTACTCCACCTCCTGTTCACACGGCTCTCCCTTCTTGCTCTATACTCTTGTTTTGTTTTGGCAAAGGATCTATGTAATCAAGATATTGCATTCATATATATTTCACGTTTCTTTGTTGTTACTCATCTGCCAGTTTGAAATTTATTTTAAGATAGCTTATCACATAGTTTCTATGCGCATTAATTTTTTTTATCTTTGTACTTTGGTGTTAGGTGCGTGACTTCTTCAACAGTCAACGTTCTAGAGTGAGGAGATTTGTTCAGTTGTCAAGGGAGAGGGCGTTAAGATCTAATTCTTGTGAAGAACTTCATGATGGGCAAATTAACACTGATCCTATTAGACCAATAAATCCAGCTCCCTTAAACTCTGCTATCCCCACCAATACTGAAGAAGCATCTTGTTCAACTTCAACGCAGGAAGCAGCTTTGTCTGACCTAGATGACTTAGATAAACAATTTGTAGATAACATTTTTAGTCTAATGGATAAAGAGGAAACATTTTCTGGGCAGGAGAAATTGATGGAGTGGATATTGACAATACAGAACCTTTCAGTATTGTTGTGGTATGTGATCAGTTTTTTTCAATAGCTTGGTACTGTTGAATTATAGTTATTTATATTTTCTGATTTATTTTTTAACCTCATGTTGTATGCTTGTAGGTTTTTGACGAGAGGAGGTGTGATGATTCTAGCAACTTGGTTGAATAAAGCAGTTGTTGAAGAGCAAACAAGTGTCCTTCTTCTTATCTTGAAGGTAAATCTGGATTCTGTGATTAATATACAGTGTTTGCATTGTTTGAAATTCACATAGCTAAATACTATCCACCATTATGGTTAACTGCTTTGCAGGTTCTTTGTCATTTGCCTTTACATAAAGCCCTTCCTACACACATATCAGCTATATTGCAGAGTGTTAATAAACTGCGGTTCTACAGGACATCAGGTGTGCTTTACTCTTCCTATCCGGATGCCCATCTAAGTTGGCATTGTGTTTTGTTCCTTATGCTCTCACCTTTCTGGATGCCCCTCAGTCTGGGTTTATATTGTCATTAGATTGTACCTGGATGTCGTGTTTGATAGATAATGACATATTGGGCAGATATATGGAAACAGTAACATTTTTTTTTTTGCGGCAGTAGGAAATACTAACCAAGGTTGTCAAATTTGTAGATCCTACCTTGGATCAGACAAGGAAGGTAGAAATGTAAAACGTGAGATCGTAACGTGAGATGGAAGTTTCTACCTATTATATAAAATTCGATTGAACAATATATATGTAAATTGTACAATAACTCAAATAAGATACAATGATGTAAATAATATATGATAATAACAACAAAATCAAAATTATAGAACATAATTTCCATTTCAATATGTTGCCATGTGATTTCGTATTTACAAGCCTATCAAAACAGAGACTTCTAACTCAAGTTCTAACTTCAGCCAATAAAATCTTTATAACAAAACAAAGCTTTTAAGTTGTGACGAAGGTCATTAATTCAAGTTATTATTTACAGCTCACAACCAACACCTACTGACTACCACACCACATATAACCACACCTCATACACACAAAATAAGTCAGATGTAAAAAAAATAGAGGATAAGCCAACACCCACCCCACAACCGCACTTAAAATATTAAAAAAAAGTCAGAAACAACAGATAACACAAGGAAAAGAGCACCTCAATCGAAGTCACACAACAGAGCAGCAGAGACGTGTTCACCCACCAGTGCTGGCTAGCTCTCAAAGCAACAAAAAAGTGGAGAAGACAAGGTCGCATGGCTGCGATGAAGTTAACATCGAACAAGTCAAGTTGACACCTCACAATTCCAAGATCCCCATGTCTCATGTCGCAATATCATCAGAGTTTGTATTAGCGGTAAGAATGAATTTTGGGTGGGGAAATATTGGTAGGTGGGTGAAATTTGGGTTCAAGCAAGGTTTTCTTTTTCCTTTCTGCAACCCAAACACCTACAACTTGACAGATGCCTAAATATGGTGGGGGACACATGAGTTCCCTGCTTTCATGATCTTGCTCGCGATTTTGGTGTGATCCCACCAAATCGTGTTCTGAGGTAAACACAGGATCAAAGAAGCTGAAGGAACATGAACACGTAAATTCACAATTTTGACAACTAACACTTGGTTACATTGTTCCCATTTGATGGCCCACCTTACAACATCATGGCTAATTCAATGCTGTCGGCTATGCTTGTTTCTTTCTTTCTCAGATTTGCAGTTTTATTTGATTTCCTTGTTGGGGATGTAAGATGTTAACTTAGAGATTGGGGCTTAAGATTTTATTTTCATTTCATGCATGACCTTCCAGCAATTTTTCTTTATTATTGATTGTTATTAATAGTATTTTTTATATTAGAAGTAGGAAGGTAAGAAATTAAGAATAGGAGGGGGGAGGATGGGTTGACAATTGAATCTATTTTTTCATTTATTTGATCACTGCTGTCTTTTACTGGACCGCCATCTAATTAATAGATGAAATACGTGTGAGGTTGATTAAATGTCACAGTTAAATCATTTCGATACTTTTGTTTAATGACTGTAAGTATAGTTTCAGATCTGAATTTTGGTGGGCTGCAGTTTTGTTATATCTTAACTCAATAATTGTATTAACTTTATAAACACTGTGAATTATAATCTCACTGATTTGAGGGTCAGACATATCAAACAGGGCAAGGGTTTTGTTATCAAAGTGGAGCAAATTATTAGCACGCGACCAAGCTATGAAGAAACCCAATGGTGTTAAGCTTTCTGCTGATGTTCAAAAAGAAAAAATGCTTTCTCAGAGGCAAGCTTATGTAATTTTCTCTTTTCCATGTAAAATTTGTTGAACTTCCTTTCTCAACTGTTATGATTTCTATTTTTCCAGTCTTGGTCAAATTATGGGCTCTGGATCGTGGGATTCAAATATTAGTGTTCCTGTAAGTGTTCTGTTAAAAATGAACATTTCAGCTGGCTATGGCTTTTCAGTTTGCTTTGTTTCATATTCATCCTTTCTTGTTCTCAGGAAGACATTCTTGCTCTCTCAAATGATCATTCAGATAATTTCAGGTGTGTGTAGGTTGTGTTTGATTGCTTTTATTGCATTTGATCATTTGTTACCTTCATGAGTCTTCCCTGCAAATAATTTTGTATGGATTTTGTGCCATGCCTATTTAATTAGCATTACCTGATAGTTCATTCTCACATTTGTTCTTTCTTTGTTTAGGAAACCAGAAGCTTCCCAAGCTGTGAAATTGTTGCCACCCAGCTCAGATGATTCTAATAAGAAGCCTTCCCTTGGTCTATCTTCATCTCGTATCCTTGGAATTTATTTTGTTGGGTTGACTATATCTTGTTAACACCTTTCTATTCCCCCTTTTGTGCTGGGGCAGAATGCTGATGGATTTCCATCCATAACCACTTCAAGTCCCAAGAAAATATATTTCTTTATAGCGGGAAAACTTTTGAATGAATGATATCTGAAGTGATGATGGGGTTCATTGATCTTCCTTGAGCCAAACATATTTAGTAGTACTTTGGTGTGATGGCAGAATGGTTTTGATTTAACTTCTGTGAATTGCAACTCTTCCTAGCCAGTTTATCTGTTTACACTTCATTTTCTCTGGCTATTTGACATTGGTATCCTGATTTTCTTGAAGGGCTGGTTACTCAACTCCAAGTATACCACAAAACTTTTATGCTACTTGATATAAACTAGCATCCTGCTAATTAGTTCTTGTCACTTATTGATTTCTTTCATGTTTGAAATTTGCAAGTTCTTGGTCAAACGTAGCTTGTGTTAAGAACTTGTATAGCTGCCTAAAAATAAAAATTTGAGTAAACCCTCAATTCAGTCCTTTATTGATTTTTTAAATCATGAATTTGGTCCTCAAAAGATTGATAACATCAACTAGGTCCTCAAATGATAATTTTTGGTCACTAAATGACCTCAATTTGGGCCCTGCAACAAATTAGTTTTTAACTATTTTGATGTCAAAGAATTGTTATTTGAGGACCAAACTGCTATCATAATCTTATGAACACCAAATTAATGTTATAAAGGACTTTTGAAAACCGCCATGTACGCTTTTAATTGAACTGCCAATGGTTAATTTTAGTTGTTGAGTGACTTAAAATGTAGACTTCATCTCTTTACACACTCCTTAACCCCCTAACAGAATCTAGAGAGCGCAGAAAAGTGCAATTGGTGGAACAGCCAGGCCAGAAATCAGTGAACAGAAGCCCACAGGCGACGAGAGTAGGGCCTGTAAATCAAGGTCGTCCCATGTCTGCTGATGATATCCAAAAAGCAAAAATGCGTGCGTTATTTATGCAGAGTAAGTATGGGAAAACTGGTTCTTCAAAAGAAAGTAAAGAAGCAAAGATCGATGGTCTGCACAAACATCAGATAAATCAGGCCAGTATTGCAGCTTGCTCTTCTAAAGTTCCTGTTCCACCCAAAATTGAAGAGGACAAGAAACCTCTGTTGCTTCCCTCTAATAAGACCACAAATAGGCTGGAAGCATCTTATTCTAAACCGATATTGGATGCAAAGGAACCTCTCTGGGAGAGATGCAAGAGGGTGCAAATCCCTTGGAACACACCAGCAGGTACATTTGCATCTTTTTGTTGGTTCCCTCAATCATATACCTATAATATTAGGATAGAAAACTTGTTGAAACGCTTGGACAGCCAGAAAAAGAAAAAAACGAAAGCCGGAAAGACAATGAGAGCAGACCAATTTTGGAGGTTTGCTGGTGTTAAATTAGAAAGACACATATCTTAGTTGAGATTCAGCTCATATTCTTGGAGGGTGATTCAGATGCTTTTTTTAAAAAAAAAAAAAAAAAAAAAAAAAACTTTTGGGGCTAACTCGTTACTGACTCTATCCCCTTTTTGCAGCTCTTAAACTTATATAAATACAGCAAGAGCTGTGGTCTAACCTCATGATCTGTAACTAACTGGGGTGTTTTTGGTATTTGCATACACTGTTATAGTAATTTTTCAGGAGATTAATAAAGATTGATGTACGGATCTGTCTCTTGGTCTTGGATTTGTGATTCAATTACTAACACAGATTTGTTTGAGGATTTTAGGTTCGTCATTTATCACGCAAAAAGTGGTAACTAGTTCAACTTGATTTTTTTTTCCGCGCCTTATATGCACACTTGTGCTAAAATGGTGTGGTGATCCTATACCCGTGATAAAGAATTAGCCTTAGATCATCTCGTTTGAGGACTTCGGTAATTGAAAATTAAGAGCTATGCTAAACTGTAAATGTGAAAAGGTGGTTGCAGTGATAGAGGAGACCGGTTTTACAAATTGGCAATAGCTTGGTGACATTACAATATTTTTTAAGAGATAACATTACTATCTGAATTTGTTGGGAAGAAAAAAATTCATATGCATCGCAATTTTAGATGTTCTATGTTCTTTTGCACCTTTGCCATGGCTCTTGGAAGTTAAAGTACATATATGGATTTGGTTTGGACGTGATCCAGTATCAGCAATAGGGAAATGCTGCGCTTCATATACTGAACTACTGATGTAAAAGTTGCCTCACCCAAACAAAAGATGGAATTACACAATCCTGAATTTCTTAAAATATAGCCTGTGTTTTAACTTTTCAACCCTGCTTAATTCACCATATTCATTCTCGCATATTCATTCCCGAGAACACTATAAACTTTTACAAAATTAATTCTAATAGTCTTTCCGCTCTCTTGCTGTCTAGTTATCAACTTGATATAAATGAGTAAAAATGAGCTGGATCGTTGATTGTGGAATCCAGAAGGGTAATTATTGTCTTTGTGTAGCGATCTTATATTTTGTAATTTGTAGCCATGATCACCGATTTGGGTGGAGCATTGGTTCTTTATGTTTGATCTGAAGGACTTTGTGATTATGTTAATGGCGTTTTCTTTGCATTTTATGCCACAAAGAGGCCTAGGTTATGTAGTATAATTGCAACTCTTGACTGATATATGAATGCTTAAACAAAGTGGATATATGTACCAAGCACCGTTCTAATCTAATCTGAGGATTGATTGGCGTCTATGAATTTTTACTTGTTGGCTGTAAACACCAAGCAATTGTCCATTTACTTTTGGGGTAAGATTCTATTGTATGGCTACACCCTTTCAAAATGGCAAGTCGGTACTGTATTTTATCACCCAATCTGTAAGCTGTAAATTATGGGCTTCATGGACAAATATAATAGGCAAATACTCTGATTAGATCAGTTATTCAGAATTGGATCTTTATCAGGTCCTTAACAAGAAAATACGGCTTTGATATTGAAACTATGCCTGTTTTCACTATTGAATTTGGCTGCGACCCCAAAAGATTCATTTTATGCTTGTATAGAATGTAATCTCCCATACTGGGAGAAGTGTTATTATCATATTCATTTTTGCTTCTGCTGTAGTTTCTGTCGTTTAAGTAACCAATGAATTTCTTCAAGTGTTAAGTCACGTTTCATTGGTTTAAAATCTTTCCTTTTTGCAGAGGTGAAACTCAGAGATGCCTGGAGCGTTGGTGCTGGTGAAAATAGCAAAGAGGTTGATGTCCAGAAGAACAGAAACAGCAGAGAGAAAGAAACTATTTATCAAACTGTCAGAGAGATACCACTCAACCCCAAAGAGCCGTGGGACCAAGAGATGGACTATGATGACACTTTGACACTGGAAATTCCAAATGAACAGCTTCCAGATGATGGCACAGAAACAGCAGTTACCCCCAATCAGGTTTCACCTCATGTTGATCAAGGGTTGGCCACAACATCTTCAACCAATAATGTAGCTGCTGCTGAACCTGATTTAGAACTTCTTGCCGTGTTGCTGAAAAATCCAGAGTTGGTATTTGCTTTAACATCTGGACAACCTGGTAGCATACCAACTCAGGAAACCGTGAAGCTGCTTGACATGATTAAGAGAGGTGATGTGAACTTGGGTTCAAATGAAAATACAATGGGCAATGGCATGAGTGCAAAGGCCACTGAGAAGGTGGAAGTTTCACTCCCGTCGCCAACCCCATCAAGCGATCCAAGAACGGTGCGTGACTCGAGTCCATACTGCAACTATTTGTCAAAGATCTTTTCATATTTGATGTATCCTATTGCAGTGGCATGCATACTCTACCTTGGCCATGTCAGTTTGTACGTGTTACTTAGGGTGTTGGGGGAAATTGGTTTTTCTATAGTGGCCCTAATTGGGCTCCTAATAAAGTTATTTTTGTTCTTGATTCTTTTCCTTTTTGCTTCTGGGTCAAGATGCTGCACGGCTAAGTTCTTGGATGCCACGTAAAAGTATCATGTATTAGCTAATAATCAAATTAGGGAGAGCTGTAGGTTAAATCTCAAAATGCTGCTTATAGGGTTCCCTTGGAGCAGTTCTGCTTTCATTTCGGGTGGGATTTGGGTTGTGATGCTTGTCTACTCATTTACCGTGAAAAGCCTTTACCTGACCAAGAATGCATGAAGGGCCATTCGCATTTTCCCTAGATCTCAACGTGCTAAGAATTGCTGAATCATTAATATTCATCAATTAGTAAAAGATTTTTTGTATGCTGCATTAACTGATGTCTTCCCATTTTATCAACTTTTCAGAGTGGATGGAGCGTAGCATCAAAGAACCCTTTTTCAAAGCAAAGCTTAGCACCTGATAGAAATATCCACAGCACCCCAGCCGTGGGAACTACCAACTTAATATCTCAGATTCCGGCAACCGGAACTACAGTAATAAGGCAGCAACCACAGCTGGTACTTCCGTCTTCAAAATCCCTCACCAGCAAAGCAGCTTCTCCATATCCACTGCCTCAGGCAACCAATGTTGTTCCTGAAAGACAACCGCCACTCGTCACACTTTCCTCTCTTCATGTACAAACACCATCCTCAGATATAGGTTTAACCATGAAGAAGAACATAATCAGTTCAAATGCATCTTCGGTTAACTTACCTGGCACACATTCACCTCTAGCAATGCGGGTCGATGGCATGAATAATGTAAAACCAGCAGTACCAAATATGAGTGTACAAGAGAGTTTGGCTAATTCATTCCCACAATCCTACAGGTTGAACTCACCAACTCCAACACTTTCAGCCACACAGCAACAACAAAGACATGCACATCTGCCCCAGCAGGCCCATTTCTCTGAACCTTCATATCGTAACACTGCACATTCCTATCCACCACAAATCGAAAAACCAGGTCCACCGGTGTCAGATTCATGGAGGGTTAGGCAAGACATGTCATTCCATTCTCAACGAAATCAAAACAACTATAACAACACATTTGTTGGGGGGTCCATTCAACCTGGACCTTCTTGGGATAGAAATAATCATGCAACAAGGGAAGAATACGAGTCATGGAGCCCAGAGAATAGTCCAACTAGGAATTCTAGATATGCTCAAGGTAGGAACTTCCCTGAGTCCAGAATGAATAATCCTCATGCAAGAAATAATAGGCCTGAATGGTCAAGGCAGAGGGGTTCTTCAGCACACTGGGACCCTGGTAGGCAAGCAAACAGAAAGTGGCATGATCAGAGATGATGATGATAATTATTCTGTTCACATTGATTTGGTCTTAGGAATTTTGCTTCTACCCGGCTCATTAATGTTCTCAATGTACAGAGTTGGATTCTGATAACATGGTTCTTCCTTTTTGGTGATTGGAGAGTGGAGATGGAGCTGAACTTGGCTCAGTGTGAAGTGGCTTTAGGATAAAGGGTAGTATTTCAGTTAGAGAGGTTGTAGTGTCTAAAATCAGAAAATTTCTGGAGTTTTACTTGTTTGTCAACTGTAAAAAACATCTCAATCTAAATTCTGAAATCAAAATTTTCTCATCTACCCCCCAAAAGTTATTGTTTTGGCTATTTGCTTCTTGTCCTGAAATCCTGGACTTAAGTTTGGGATTTTTCGTGTTTTTAAGTGGCTTTTAGATTGGGAGTTAATATTAAATTGCAGTAATTATTGAAAGTTTGTATCAAGGGGAATTTCTTTATCTGAAAATCTTTTACTTGAAATGGGTAAAATTGATTCTCTTAGAAATATATAAGATGAATTCAAATTTTAAGGCCCTGCTGTCCTGCAGTCATGCCTTGGTTCAAGAAGCACTCATTTAAGAACATTAATAAAATACTACCGGGGTAATAATTTGAAATTATATAGTTGAGCAAGGTGATGCACACAAGACAAATCACTTTGCAATGCATTCTCTGTAATGTTGTCATGTGAGCATATTTTACAAATTGAGCAATAGGTGTATGATGAAATGTTTCAAACATTATGATTCTTAGCTACTAACCACCTATAAACATTAGCAATGATTTAGTGATTTCCTTCAGTCATGTATTTGAGACAGGTCATAATTTCTTATAGAGGAGTAATGTTTCAACTCCCAAAATTCCAAATACCCTAAAAACTTAGGACCTATATTATTCTTCATGCTTCATTTATTGTTGAATGTCCATATTAAATCGAAACGTTAAAATATTTTTTCGCTTTCTTATATGCTATAAGGTCTGGAATAAATTGCTTCTTAACAACTTAGTCAACAAGCTTCTTTATAGATAATATACTTCATTTTGTTTATTTGTTCACTTTCTATTTTTATGGTATTTTAAATAATGATTGATTGTATCTAAAAATTAACAAAAGACTAATGTATTTTACTATATTGTCCTTAATTAAAGTGAGCACATTGTTTTAGGTGATGTAATTTACTTGATAGGAGAGGATGAATTAAATAAAGATAAAATAGGAAAAATATATTAAATATTACTTAAAATTATTAACTAGATAAATAAAAAAATAAGTTTAAAATACAAAGTGAACAAATAAAAGAAATGGAGAGACTAATATTTTTAGTTTTTATTGCATACAAATAGTGTAGAATTAGGTTTTCCATGAAACATTTGCAAATTAGAGAACACAAAGGACTTTTAGAAGAATGTAGAAATATATTCGAGAGATTGTACATCCAAAAACCATACCAAAATTATACAGGATTATGTCATTTTACTATTGATTTAGAACAAATGCTCAATTAATTCTCTTGTAGATCCCTCAGTTTGACATGTTTACTCTTAGTCAAAAGACCAGAAAGGTAAACTTGGCTTGACATGGAGCATAACAGCATTTTTCCTCCTGAGGGGTACATTCCTCGGGTATCATCTGCACGTGAAAACAAATCAAAATTGAGCTCTTGTATGGAATTAAAGTGGGAAGAACACGTTATGTTGAATTTGAATAAAATCAATGAGGCATTCTTTGCTTTTATCAGTAAGACCATAGAATATTTGGAATTACCTCTTGAGAATTAGATGGTTGACAGTCATCACTTAAATAGGTTTAATGCTTGAATTTTATTGTAGTTAGGTTGGAGAGGACAGAGATGATTCTGGTGGTGAATTACACTTTACTGTGATTTCTTGTGTCAAATTTGGATTATATAAGGCTGTACCAAGATTATATCAGATTTTTTCACTGCTCATTTATTCATGTTATTGGCTTGGATCTCTTCCGAAATTTGAATACAATACTTAATATCCATAGTCCATACTTTCAGCCCTGGACTCTATTGTTTCTGATTGGGATTAATTCATATTGGTATGTTACCCTTTTTCCTTTTCATATCCACTGTTTGCAAAATTATAGAGATTATGCTCTATGGTTTTGAAGAATTTAAATGGTAATTAAGCAGTAGAATCTCGAAAAACAAAAAGATATCAATCGATACCCTTGGAATTTATTTCAACAGTTTTACTTTTTGAAAACAAATAAATTTTAATAATCAAAATTAGATATAATAATACTTATAAATTTTGATGGGGTATCATCCATAAGATGTAAGAAAATGTTTATGTTTGAGTTTGGAGATCCATTGATCAGATAATTGTAGTCTGATTGTAGTCTACAGTGATGAATTCAGAACAACATATCATCATCTCAATGGCAATCCAATACATCTCAATTCTATTACTCAATGCATTTGTTCATGCCTCAATATATACAAACTGAAAATAATGCTACAATTCTAATTTGATAACCCCAAACTTGATAAATCAAAAAAGAAAACAACGGGAAGAAGAAACAGAATTTAGCCAAAATCTGAAGACGAAAAGAGTAATAAGGCTCAGAAGGATCCATTGGTAGATTTCTAATCATAAGGGACTATTCCCTCATAAAATAGGTAGTTCTCAACATCATCGCCTTCAGAAATAAATCAAAAACAAAAACGAAAACGCAAGACAAAGCAAGAAATCGAAAAAGAAGTAGCCAATTACCAACGAAGTAATGAAACCAAAAGAAAAAATAAAAATCCAAAATTTTTAAGAATCAAAAATCAGTTTGTTACATTATGGGCACAGATCCGCAGAAGGAAGAGAGACGATAAGAACCGGCAAGGAAGAAATGTTGGATTTTGCTTTATAAATAGAAGCGATCGAGTTAGGGATTTAGGGTTAGGGTTTTTGGC
The DNA here is from genome assembly GCA_013621005.1 of Aeschynomene evenia. NCBI lineage: Eukaryota > Viridiplantae > Streptophyta > Magnoliopsida > Fabales > Fabaceae > Aeschynomene > Aeschynomene evenia. The sequence continues at coordinate 3,978,487 of CM024268.1, forward strand.
CCATGAGTCCTGAAGAAACGGCGGCGTAACATATTAAGTGACGGAATTACCCTTTGCTCTTATGCAGATGGGCCTTCAAGGCTTATATGGGCCTTGTTTCCCTAACGTCACTTGATAATAAAGCCCATCAGTTAAAAGATAGCCCAACTCATCTCTTTATTATCAAAAAATTAAAAATAAAACTGATCCATTAAACTTTTAACTAGAGAAAAAAGCATTCTTTTTTTGTTTTTTTAAAATGGTGAAAATATTTAAATGTTAACATATTTAAACAAAAAGAAAAATACCCATTTTTTGTTTTCTCTTTTCATACAATCTTTAAGATTAAGACAAGCTAAGTAAATTTCAATTCATCAGCCTGAACTTGACCATTATATTGTTTCAGGAGTTGGGGTAAGTAAAATTGTGTAAATGTTTCATACCTAGCTGTAACCATTAAAAGCTTCCATAATTCTGTGATCAAACTATGTATAATTACAACCAAAGGCTTCCAAAATTTTTGAAGTTTCATAGACAAAACAGAATCAAAAAGTTACAATACTTTTTTTTTATTTCTTTTCCTGAAAAGTTCAAAAAGGAACATGGCTTGTTGTGTCAATTCTCTCAAACATCCCACATATGTTTCTCCATAGTTGCTGAATCCCCATGTGGAATATTGTGATGATGAAATTGATGTTGATTCATAACTTGCATCCTCTGGTGGTGACTCAATGTTTCTAGTCTTTGTTGATGATGATGATGCTGTGATGAATCATGCAAATTCTGCTGTGCCCTTGAAGAATTTGAACCCCCAACCCCCAAGAAATCATGAACAGTTGTCATGTCACTCCCTCCAAACCTTGATGCCTCCATTGGGTTATTACTATCACCTGGATCTGCTACATTATTGTCTCTTCCATGGATCAAACTTGAAGCACTAGTACTAACCTCTTGTTCCATCACACTCTTCATCAATCCAGGGTTATGTTCTGTTCCCATGAACATTTGGCTGAACATTCCTATATGATCATTAATTGTTGATCCTGCATTGTTAGCATCAAACAGTTGTGATATTTCTTGTGGTCCTTTAAACAAATGGTTGGTGAATGCTCCACCACCACTAACTCCAGCAAGTAATTGATCATGATGAAAATGATCATATGAAGGGTTATGCTGCTGTGGCATCATAGTACCAGAATATGGTGGTCTAATAGTAGTAGCAGGGGAAATAACAGAATCAGGACCAGCCATGGTAGTAGCAGAAAAGCTTTTTTGCATCATGGGTGAGTTAATGCTGTTATTGCTTGCAGTAGCACCCATTTGTGCTGCTTTCTGCAACAAAGCTGTTGCTGACATGTGTGCTGAGCCTGCTGCAGAGAGTAGTAGTCCTGGTAAACCAGGGGATCCATTATTTGAAGTACTGAGTTGAAGGCTTGAGGAATTTGAGGGAGCCATGGTTTTCATTGGGGCACCAAAGAGTGCACCTGAAGTGCTTGAGAAAATGACTCCATGACCAACACCACCAATGCTCATGGACTTGAATGGTGTTGGGACTAGCTCTTGTGGGAGGGGCTTGGGTGAGTTCTTGTTTGGGTCATTATAGTGATCATTGAATTCTTGTGGTGCTGTGTTGGGACTATTGCTTAGAGGCATAGTGGACATAAGATCTGGCATTTGGCTTTGTAAGTTTGGTGGCATGCCACTTGTTAATCCTTGGTTCATTCTGTTGTTTTCTTCAGTTAGTGCATCACAGAAAGCTCTGTGGGTGATGAAACTGTCTCTCCTGCATAAGAGAAATTGACAGTTTGACAGGTTAGTAAGAAGAATTTTTATAGAATCTCATTTCATATTATTTAGAAATATTATTTGTACTCATATCTTATGAACTATCAATCGTATTCACACTTTTATCCACTATTAGATGAAGTATGAATTTAATCTAATTTGGATCTGATACTTCATCAATGATGGATAAGAATATTACGACCTGATATTCTACAAATTGTGAATACAAGTAATATTTATATTAGTCAAAACCCACCATCTTACACAAATATTACAAGACTAAGTTGTTGATGTTTGTTAGCCCTTCAAATAGACTATGTCTATTTGTATATGTCTATTTGTATAAACAAGTATTGATAATAACTTACACTCTTGCTAGCATTAATATCCCCTATTGTGTATATTCATCATAGATTAAAACAATGAAGTTAAGGGTTGTAGTGTACCTAGAAAAGATGGTTCCACAGTCACATTTATACTCCCTAGTACCACATGTTTTCTGGTGTGCCTTCCAATCAGATTGAACTGCATATCTCTTAGAGCACTTGTCACATTTCCACTTCTTCTCACCATGTTTGCGGCTATAATGCTTCTTGATCCCAGTGAGGTCTCCTAATGCACGAGCCGGGTTATGGTGGACACATGATGGCTCAGGGCACACGTACACCCTCTTCTTCACCTCTGTGCTTGTCCTCTGCCTCAGCTTCCATGGCAGATTGTGTCCCCTTCGGTGTAGTTGAAGGTTTTGGTCTCTCTGGAACCCTTTGTTGCATATCTCACACACGAATCTATTTGTTGCCATTAGTGTGGTTGGTGATAAAGCCACTACTTCAGCATTAGGATCTATACTCAATACAATGAATTACAATACAATATCCATTAGCAGGGTTTGTCAAAACATTAATTAATAATAATAAATAATATGCTAGCTAGCTATGTATAGATTATAGTAAGATTAGTCCCACTTCTGAAAACATGGAATATTACAAGAGTAGCTTTAGCTACCATGCATCTTTATCATTTTCAAAGCAAAATTGAACTTGCCATATAAAGTTCAACAATTCAAAATGAATATATATAACAGGGCTATATATATTATAATCATGTTCAATATTATAAAAAGAAAAGGAGGTGAGGGGTGAATGAATATATATTTGCCTGGGGTTCCTGGTAGGTTTCTTTTCTTCTTGGCTGGCTGCTGATTATTAGTTGAACTTGAAGCATTGCTGTTGCAAGCACCACCTGAAGAACTTGAGCCATGGATTTGGTTCTGTTGTGGCTGTTGCTCAATCTCAATGTTTTCTTGATGAAGTACTTCTTCCCCTGTGTTTCCAGAGGAGAAGCTTCCATCATCACCTGACATATTATTATTTGATATATTTATTTCAACAAAAAAAAGAAGGGTGATATTGTTGTATGTATAAATAAGGTTAATATAGAAGCTTCTGTGTATTGTCCTCTCTGATCTTTCCTCTTTTTTTTTCTTGGGTGCTGGAACCTCACTAAAAGCTCTGGCTTGTTCTTTTCGGTGAATTACTACTCTAAACAAAGAATAGACAAAACCTCTTAGAGAGTTCTTGGTTTGTGTTGAGGAATTAGAAAGCAAATATTATTGTTGCTGCCATGATACAAATGTTGGAAGCTGGTCTTCTTTGGCTTTATATAATTATATATAATGCTCATGTGAAAGACAAGTACTTGCTAAATGCACCTATCTAACTTATTGGTATTATTATTATTGGAATATAGTAATATCCTAAACAAACAAACAATTCATTAATTTCTCTCAATTACTTTCAATTCTTAATTAGCTCATGTATATCATATGATTGTTGGACCCATTTATATATAAGCAAAAATTGGCCATTTGTATCTTGAAGTCCCTGCTCTTATGTATACTTATATAAGTACTTGTGTTTATATATATGATGAAGATCGAATTATTTTTAATTATATGAAATTTAATATAGTTGATTTATTTGGTAAGAACTTTATACTTAATAGTTGTTTTGATAATATTTCATACTTATAAAATAAAAAACTATTAATAAGTAGAGTAAGTGTACTAAGACTTACCCTTACCCATTAAGTAAGTGGATTCTTGTGTGTTTCCTAAATATGGTTTGAGCAATTATTAATAATAAAAAAGAAAAATTAGTAGTAATTCAATATTTATGTTGAGTAATATGGTTTGAACAATCATTTAAAAAAAGGGAAAAACTAGTAGTAATTGCAACATAGGAAGCAATGACATAATAGAGCGTTGCTGCCGGGTTAATCAAGATTTAGCACAACAAGGGGAGCGATAACGAAACTCACTAAGAGCATCCTATAACTATCGAATAATAATAAAAAAAAAACTAAGAGCATCCTATGACATTGTCCAATATTCAGGTGCTTAAGTAAAGGGCAATAATATGTGTATATTTAAAAGAGAATATCTCATTAGAATATAATACTACTATACATAAAATATATTAAATTCGTATGAAATTAATATAAAATATAAATAAGTTTAAACGAAACGAGATAACTAATAATTTAAAGGCTACTATAAGTATCTAAACTTTAAACTTAGACTATCACGTTAAAAAGAAAAAAGTCAAGAAATTAGCAGGTTTTTAATAGTTGCTTTGCTTGAAGGAATCATTCACACATTATAACAGATATAAAAATTTTGCTTAGTCATTTTGTTTATGTTGAAATTTTACAGCTTCCACGTAACGTGAAAACAAGAAGAAAACAAAGGGACAGAAACCAGAATATATATCAAACATGAGCTAAGGTTCAAATTTTTAGTCAAATAAATTTGTAGCACTTCCAATTGCAAATACTCCTTTTTTCACATCAGACTAATAATAAGAATAACGACGAAAAAGGCCTCGTAGATATTATCGATACAGAGAACGATCGATACATTTGATGAAATTTGCTTACATACAGCGGAGTAACGACACAAGCTTGCCAACATTTTATATATGTTATATGCTAAGTATATATATATTTTAAGAATGTTATGTATACAATTTAAATTATATAATATTAATACAATAATTATATGAGTTTTGCTAGGAGCATAAAATAATATCAGTCAAAACAGTCAAAAATAGAAATTTGGATCACAATCATTCGACCCATTAAAAATACATTCATAGTTACAAATTCTAGTTGGGCCATAAAATGTTAAAATGAACTTTCTTTTTACTGTTTTGGCTGAAAAAATGTATATTATTCTCCAAGCTATTTGTGATAATGATATACACATATTGATATTTTTTATCATTGCTATTCTAATTTCAAATAAGTGTTCAGTTTTTCTCCTACATAGATTATAGAAGTGGTTGAAAATATCTTATTTTTGAATTAATTTAATTGAGCGTACAAAATTATTTTTACTAGCACTTATTTGATTATTTCCCTATATTTTCTTTTATATGTTATTCTCTTTTCATTTATTTAATATGGATATTAGTAAAAAAGATTAAAATACTTATTTTGGACCAAATAAAACTTGAAAAATGACCATTTATTTGAAATAGAGGGGGTTAACTATAATAAACTCAATTTACATCCCACAGAATTTTGGTTTCTAATTTTTCATAATTATTAACTGATCTGGTTGCTAGCTGACATAGACAAAGGATCTATATAGATAAAACCAACAAAGGGGACAACCTGGATTATTCTTTCCCATAAAACCATGTCTTATAGTTCAATGACGGTTTGTTTATGTTTTATATAAGGATAGGTAAATGCATAAAACAATAAATGTTGATATGGACGTGTTTTGATTAGGTGAATAATTATTTTAAAACTTTGTTTTTTAGTATTAAGTCGTTCATCAAGCCTGCATAGTGTTTTCAGTGGTGGGAATGAAATCGATGACAATAATAATTCCATTATTATCTAAAGCAGCATGACATTACCGTTAGATAATTTATTTTAATTATTGAATAATGAATAGGTACACATCAATCTCGCGATACGGCTACGCAGTTATTTATTGTGTTTAAGATTTCTCTAGTCTTAGATTAATGTAATGTGATGGGAAAATTTAATTTTAACACATCTTTATTGTTAATGGGTTGTGATTTTTTGAGATAAATGAGTTGTGTATAGTTCTTGTCCATTTGTCATAAGAAAGAAATATGTAACGAACGAATGATATGCTTCAATTTGGCCAGTTCAACTATACGAAGTACCTTATGACCATAGTCAAATCTATGACTTAGGACTTAGGACTAGTGTTTTGATCTTTTAATTAGGAGGAATGCCATTAGTACATATAAAAGCACCTTTTACCCATTTTTCATCCATTTGAAAATGTTGGCAAGTTGCTAATATATACATCAAAGTTGCTAACATTTCAAAGGGGTGGAAAATAGGTGGAGGGTACTATTAAATGTACATTTAGTATTTTCCTAACAAATGAAAGAAAAAAAAATCTTGTTAAAATATTTTGATGATGGTATTATATTCATTAATTCCGGGATTTTATTTTAATTAATCATTGCTCATGAATTTAGGTTTAATCTTGATCTATATACATGATGCGTGTATAGTTTGGGAGGGATAAATGATAGAATGGACAAAGAGAATAATATGAGGAAATTTGCTGATAGAGAGAGATAGACATTTCATTTGACAATTAACTTTTATGACTAATAATACTACTTTACCCTTATTTATACTAATTTTATCTTCTTGATTACCCACCCCTTCAAATTAACCTTACCCTCAAGGTTGTTAGAAAAAGAAAAAAAAAATTACACTTGAAATCTAAATCCTAATTACAATACAAAAGAAAACAAGAAATCAATTCTAATGGTTTTTTACTGCACTCCAAAAATATTTTCCTACTGGATCCCACCGTTGGAATTGTAACCCATAAAGGCAAAACTAAATAAAAATGGGATGAAGCAATAAGGCTTAGAACTTGGCCCAATGTTAAGTTTGGGTTCAAAGTTCATAGGTCATTCCCACTTTGACCAAGCGTTTGTGCGGAATATGAAAAATCTTTTCACTCTGTCTGAGGTTTCTTGTGAAGAAATTGTAAGCATAATCAATGATGATCCTCTTCCCAAAGTTAGCCCCTTTGCTAGCAACCACATCATTTTCACCAATCAAGTGAACAATTCCAGCTCTTGATGCCTTTTCAACAACCTCAATCGCCTCTTGTAGCCTCTCTGCACTAATTTCCTCTGTAGTCTGGGACAAGTAAACTTCATCTGCTATGAACTTGGTCAGCCTCTCAACAAGCAACTTCTCAATAGGCTCTTGCTCAATGCACACATCAGTGTATCCATACCTCACAACACACCGAAACACATTGAGTTCTTTCGGCTGTACTCGCCGGAAAAGGAACCGTTCCTCCATCGGAACTTTGCTAATTGGCAGTGACTTGATGGTAACAAAGACGAGAACAGAGTGCAGAGCAGGCACATTGGTTACATAGTGCTTGAAAATGGGTGGAATGCCTTGAACAAGCTCAGAGTAGAATATTGCAAGACCAGGTAATCTAGATAGTTTTGTGTCGGCGTAGGTCTCTTGAAACTTCTCAGGGGAAATCTTATTGTTGAGTTCATAGTGGTACTTTCTTCGGTACACGTTGTTCCAAACAAACATTATGAACATGAGAACTGCAGCAAATGCAAGGGGAAGGTACCCTCCTTGGTCAAATTTGTAGAGAACAGAGCTCAGATAAAGAAGCTCTACTGAAACAATGAGGAGCACGTAGAGGATAACCAGAAAGATGCTTGTTTTCCATATCATGATCATGATTAAGATTAGAAAAGCTGATGTTAGTGTCATCACAAACACCACTGCTATTCCTGCAGCATATATATCTATATATTAGAATTTCACTCATAATTAAGAAGTATTATTGGAGAGTGAGTAGATATATATATACCATAGGCATGGCCAATTGATGTGGTGTTTCTAAAGCCAAGAGTGATAAGAACACAGGCAATCATGAGGATGTAACAAATTTCTGGGATATAAACTTGTCCTTCATGCTTGGCTGAGGTATGCACGACTCGCACACGAGGGAAGCACCCCATTGACAAGGATTGTTGGATTATAGAGAAAGTCGCAGAGATCATTGCTTGAGAAGCTATGATTGATGCCAAAACAGCAATTACAAACATCGGCCAGTATAGGCTGCCTGCAACACATGACCAACACAATATTATTTAGTTCAAAAATACTATTTTTACGTCCATTTTTCGTACATCGTACCGACATCCTATCTTATCATCCTTAAATTTTAACGTGACTCCGCTATAATATCTCAACTTTCTTACTTTTTCTTACCATTAATTATCATGGATATCTCATAAACATCTAATTTTTGGATGTCTATGTAGCATCACTCTATTTAGTTAGCTAATTCATTACCATGATATACATCAAGTCTTTCATATTTCATGATATATGATTCATGTTGTGCATTATTTTTCTATGTTAATGTGCATCTCATTGTGCTTAATATAATGTGCATTTTTAAATAGAAGTTTCTTTGCATATTAATGTACATTTAAAGTGCTATTTGTTGTGTACAACTGGTTGGATATTTTGACTAAAATTTGATTGTACACGAATATTTATTGTTTGATTTATTCTTTTCTATTCTATAATAATTGGATTGGCGGCTAATAAAGTGGTTAATCATATATGTAAATTAAACTTACTTGGTATGGACTTGTAGAATGTGTCGCTAACAAGATGTTGATTGTTGCGAAGAAAAGAGGCTTGTCCAGCATAAGCACATATGATAGCAGGGTAAGTGACAAAACACATACTAATCTGAATGGATCGGACTGAGAAATGGCCAACATCAGCAAATAGTGCTTCAGCTCCCGTTATGGCGAGCACAACTCCACCAAGAGAAATCCAAGCATCTTTCTTGTTCCTCGCGAAGTAATCCACTATGTATTTAGGATTTAATGCTTTGATGACTGATGGATCATACTTGATCAGGTTGTACAGTCCAATGCCTCCGATGAAAGCGAACCATAAGCATATAATTGGAGCAAAGGTGTATCCTACTCTATCAGTTCCAAACCTCTGAACCATGAACAGCACTATCAATATCGCTACGGATATCCACACAATTGTATCTGTGTGCCAAAAAATATAAATAAAATTACATTAATCACTATTTTTTTTATCATATAAGCTATATATATATTATTATTTATAAAGAAAATTCTTTAAAAAAAATATTATAAGAAAGTACTCACCATCATTTATAGTCTTTGTAGCTTGCTTGAGCCCTGACACAGCAGATAAAACTGCAACCAAAATGAAACACTACTCTTTAATATGTTTGTCTCGAGGTGAAAATTGTTAAAAATAAATATTATATTATATTAATTATAATAAAAGACGATTAATAATAGAAAGTAGTAATATATATATATAATAATTACCAGAGATGCAGGGGGTTAGGACACCATCACCAATAACCATGGCAGTGCCAAGCAATGTAGCAGATAAGAGGAAAAGCTTCATAAAGTGACTGTTCTCGAGCATAGTCTTAAGCTTTGAAGCCATCTTCTCATCATGTCTATGTGATTCAGCATGAAGCAGCTGGAAATTAGACACCTCTGTGTCCTCGTGTTGTTGATTCGGCATAAGTCCCACTTTTGAATAACGGCATATCAATGAGTACAACGCAAATGTTCCTCCTGCAAAATCAAATCATACAATATAATAATGTTCAAAATACTTAGTCACAAATTTAATTTGGAGCGTACTACTTATGCATGCATGATATATATATATTGGACTCCAACATTAATTTAATAATACTTTCCATCTATACAATCTATAATGTTTGTGGTATAATAGAAATATCTCCATCAAATATTTAACATGTGTTATTCACGATATGTAATTTGTGCTATTTGTATAGTACACGTACGTATAGCACACATCAGATATCATGTATAATACATGTTGAACGTATTTATATTGTACAACAAACATTATTGTATATGCAATTAGGTACATACCGTCGCCGTTGTCGTTGGCTTGTAGGACGATGAAGGTGTACTTAACAATAGAGATGAGTGTGATGGTATAGAAGATCAATGAAAATGCTCCCAAAATGTCTTCATTCTGCTTTATGCCATCTGTGAATATGCTTGAATATACATACAATGGCGATGTTCCCAGGTCTCCGTACACTATTCCCATACTTTGAAACGCCAGTTGCACTATCACCATCATTGATGCCTACACAGTCCACACACACACAATAACATTAATTAATTAATTAGTATGATAATTGAGAATAAAAACTACCAATTAGTTCACTTAAATCAAATGGTTATATGGTAGAGTACTTGATTAATATGGATATGTGTGGAACGGAATAAGCCATAAGTTAAGTACTCTACTACTTACTTTAGAGGAACGACGAGGGCTAGGGGTACTCCTAGCTTCCTTTTCCAGAGAATCATTTCTTTTCATCTTCCCATAAACTTGCTCATCTTGATGGTTTTGCTCCAAATTCCCAAGTTCAGCGTCTTCTAGAGCCATTTTTGTATTATTTTAACAGTGATTTGGCTAGCACAAAATAAAAATTGCACAACTAATTAATTAATTAATTAATTAAAACAGAGATGAGAAGCAGAGGGAGGTAGTGGTGATCATTATTGTTATTATTATTATTATATTTATATACTAGTATTGATCATACAGGAATAATTGAACAGGACTTGGTTAGTTTGGTGGTGGAAACTAATGAAGTATATGGACTATGGAATGGCCTAATGGTGGATTGTTTAAATAGATGCATAAAAAGTGAGATAATGGATTCAGCTTCCTGAAAAGTGGTGAGAACTGAGAACTGACAAGGTGCAAAAGTCAAGATCACGTGCTGCTGTGGTAGGCGCTCTCTGTATTTTAGTATTTTATATTTAGTAATACCAATTTATACAGAAAATAAAAAGGTTTTGATTCAATATAAATGTAAAGAAAAGTATGGGAAACAACTAATTTTTCAACATTTATCATCTATTTACATTCAAACTTTTAAAATTTAAGAATGACAAATAAATATTGATCATAATTCAACTCTTTAACTTAATTGGGGCGCTTAACATTCTCCATTCTCCACCGTATTTTCTCCAGCAAAATGAAAGGGCCGGGTAACAATACTCAATACTTATTAGATGTATGTGTGTCAAAAACATAAGTTAAACTTTAGATAATTGATTCCTCCAGATACATACGAAGAATCTAACTAATGTTTTTAACATAAATCAAATTAACAGCTCTTTAAATTATGTTAAAAATTTAATAAAGTTACATGAACTCACTTATTAATTAAACAGTACTGAAACAAACATACATTATAATTTATCTTTATCTTTAATATTTTAACTCCTTTTTCTGAATCTCTACATCAAGATTGTCATAAATGTAAAACAGGCTTATTTCTTATTTTTAAAAAATCACTTTTAAATACATAATCTTAATATAAAACTGTTTTACATGAGATAGTAATTAGACTCTAAATATATATTTTTTAACGAAACATATTTAAAATTAAACTCTATTAAAATAATATTGTCTTGTTGTATTGTATGCATTGATGTGATGTGAGACACGGGACACCGGTGTTTAAGAAAGAAACTTAAAAAGTGCTTATTAATTAGAACGCGAACCTTACTCGGCCTTGCACTTATTTTTGGGGTTGCCGAGTCAAAGGTCTTTGTTTGGTCACGTGATTGTTTCTTTCTTTTTCACTTGCTGTTGCTCCTTCGCTTGGCATTAGCGAGCCACTTGCATTTTGCCGTTTTGCATCATCATTTTCACTTTTTGTGGGCCCCACACCTCCCAATCGGAACGGGAAACAAACCAAATACCACCTATGTTCTTCGGAATTGTCAAATGTTATCAATTTAATTTTTCTATTTATATCATTTATTAATGAAAATTAAAAAAAATTAATTACTTTATCTCTATAATTATTATTTTATTAATTCGTGGACATATTGGAAATTGGAGTAGTGTTTTAGAGAATCCGTGTAAAGGAAAACATAAAAAAATAATTAATACTTCATAAAAAATTTTGAGCTCTATGCAAATTTTCTTATTATTTCCCCCGAACAATAATAATATAATATATTGTTGCTCACCTTCTAATTTATACTTCCAAAAATGCTGGAATACATGCATAATTTTCAATATTTAGCATATGAAATAGATATTTTTCTATCTCATTCATGATTCATTATTGTTTTTGTTAGTTGACTAACGTGAAGTAATAATAGACAGACTTGATAGCGTCTGTTTATAGTATTTAGTTGCTTCTAACAAAAGTGCATTGAGAAGTCTACTTCCTTATTTGTCTTCTTTTTTTCAGCTAAAATATATTTTTGACCAAACAAAGCACAAACTCATCTTGGGCAGGACGATCTCCAATCGGCAGTGGATGGAGCCTTAGTTGTGTAAAATTTATTAATTCATAGCATAATTAATGCTTGTTTTAAGAATACTTTACGCCATTAATTTAGGTTTTTGTTGTTAACACTGAACAAGCATACTAGTTGAAAATCAAAAGCAAAATATTTGGTTATATAGAGTTTAAATTTTAAATATTAACTGCAATATAATCAGATATTATCATATAAGTATAGACAGTTAAATTTCATATCTACTACTTGAAATGTCTTAGTAATGGAAGGAAGCTATTAGATACTTTTTCTACATGATGAATGCAACAGTTATTATGATTCCACCCTTTTGTAATCCATATTGTAAGCACAGTGCCTTCACTTTAGGTGTTTCCATTGCATTGAATGCCCCACCTTGCTTAAACTACCAAGCCTTGTAACGGCCTAAATGACTATGGTTTCAACAACAAAATGTATTTAAAACGCTCAAGGCCTATTGAACTGCCAAATACTTCGAACATAATAAAAAAAACTAATTAAAACAATCAATATATTATAAATAACATATATAATATAAAATGCACAATATATATCACATGTTATAACATCATCTTTCTTTATAATATATGATATATAGTGTACACAATATGTAATACTCGTCATATATTTTATGTTATACATAACTTATTGACTGTTTTGATTGATTATTTATTGTACATATAGCAATGCTCCTATTGAGCTTTATGATTAACGCAATAAGATGAACAACAAAAAAGTCATCAGTGTATATGTTTGAAAGGTATATTTCCTGCTCCAGATTTCAGCCTCAACATTAACTATCGACTTTTTGTTCGGACTTTTTTCCATTTTACTTGTTTGACACATACATCTTTCATTAAAAGGAAACGTACGTTTTAATATTATCTAAAGAAGTCGTAAAACTGTTTGCAAATTGCCGATTCCATTAGAATATACAACAAATGTCTTATTGGACATTGCATTTACAAAACATGCACCATGCTGAAGCAAAATTTGGTGCATTGGTCCAAGACATTTCACAAAAATTGCCCGAGATATAACCAAGACTGGTCTTGCTTATACTACGATCGAGCCCAAAAAAGAGACACACCTACCGTATCGTGGCATGGTTGATCAACTTTTGGCTGTTTTAAAGGCCCTGTCAAATATTGGATTCTCTAACAACTCTCTAGCTGAAGGCCTCCTAACCGGATCAGGGTCCATCATGGCCTAAATAAAATAACCAAAACACATTTAAATCAATCAAAACAAGCATCTTAGTTAAGAAAAATTACATTACCATATCTGTTTTTTAATCATGTCTCCGTACTAAGGAACATCTCATTCAAAATATGGACCTAATTGATATTGATGTTGATGAACATCAAATATCAATTAGGTTAAGAAAAGAAAATAGTTCAAATAGCATACTCTCAAGATAACAAAAACAATGAGACGAGAACCACTAAGAATATATCAAGAACTAAAATTGAAAGAAAGTGCAGTACCTTGAGCAAGTTTTGAAATTGCAATGAATGACCGGGAAGTAGTGGCAACTTGCCCTCTTTCAGATTGACAAATTGACATCCTGATTCTGGCAAAGGGCATCGGCGAATGAGCTCATACATAGAAGCTCCCAAGGAAAAGATATCCACTTTGTCAAGGTGATCAGTATTCTCATTAAGGATCTCTTGGGGCATATAACGTGCATCGCCCTCCTCAACTGGGAGGCTATTATCAAGACGAGTTGAGCATCCAAAATCACCAAGCTTATAAACACCATTTTTTACATAAATATTATCAGGCTTAACATCTAAATGAGCTATCCCCTTCTCGTGTATGAACCGCAATGCATTGGCAACCTAACAAAATTTTGCATGTCAGATCAAAATATGGACAGAAACAATGAATTATGAAAAAAAACTTATGTAAAGCTGAAAAAGTATGATTCTAAGAGAGACAGACAAAGGTACTACATGATATTAGGCTGCAACCTGCAATAACTCCTAGATGCAAAGGAATGAAGCATACACAGCAATTGTTAAGGGATATAGTGAGATTGAGCCTATTACTTAGTCTTGGCCTTTTCTTTATTTTCTTGCTTATGTTCTTGATTGTTTCTTTGGTTTGGGCTTCCCTATTTAAAGCCCATTCCTTTGTTTTATTATTCAATCAATAACATCAATATATCAATTAATTACCAAAAAAAAAAAACATCAATATATCAATTCAAGTATATTACTTTCAGATTAAACTCTCTCTCTCTCTCTCTCTCTCTCTCTCTTTCCTTTTCTTCCGATTCCTTTCTTCTTCACAGGAACCCTAGTTCCTTTCCTTCCTCTTTGGTAAATCGTGACAGCAATAGCTATTAAAGATGGTCATGAAAGGATGTTCACCTGGTATAAAGCTTCTAACACATTTCCTTCTGTAAATGCTGCAGAGTATTTGTTTATGGATAAGCTGTGATCACAAAGCTCCATCTGAATATACAGCTGTTCATTTTCAAACCACGAAGAATAGTACCCCACAATGTTCTCATGGGAACCTAAACAGGAAACATGGTAAATGAGATTAGGGAGAACATGTTTAGACTTTAGTATGAAAGGCTTCATATAGAACGAAACTAAGGTTGAAAATGCAATGAACAGACCTAAGGCTGCCAGCGCTTGAACTTCCATCAAAGCTTTTCTCCTGCAATGTTAAGCATTAGTATAAGCGGCTAAACAGAAGACATGGTAAATGAGATTCAGGAAACCATATTAACAGCACTTATTTAGAATGAATCATCCATAGGTATTATGGAGATGCCACCTTTCTGTTTCCTGCCGTAGCTGTCTGGTGCTGCGCTTCACAGCATAAAAGCAGCCATCTATTCTCTTTAATACTTTGAAGACACTACTAAAGTTCCCTCTACCAATTTGCTGATAAGAAAAAAAAGAAGTTATTCACATAAATAGAAAATCAAATCACAGCAAGGACTGCAACATAATACCAATCCAGAAGGCAGCTACAAATTCAATTTTAAACATAATACCTCAATCTCATGAAAGTCAGTGCAATAGCGTGAAAGACCATCACCACAACCAACTGCAGGGAAAAGGCCTGCCATTATATCATTTAGCAGTTAGAAAATCACAGTAGGTGTGAACAAAAACCTAACAGGTATGACATCATGCTGTCTGCATTGTGCAACAACTTTCCCCATAGTTAACTGAAAGACTCGTGATGAACACCAAAACCATACCTGCACACTTTAATCTTTGGTTTCCAAAGGGATCTATTTCCTTTTCCGGAACATCATTCAAATAGGGGTTCTTGATGCAGGGAGGAGGTATAGCCCTGCAACGCAATGCAACTGCAGAATGTGACACATAATTTTGAGCCTTTGCTTTTCCGGGTGCTATTGTTTTCTCAACATCTAATTCCTCCGCAACAGAGTCCTTTCCAAGTTCCACAACTACTTGACAGTCACTAGAAAATGTAGGGCTGAGAGGGTTTATTGAGATAGCATCTATGTCAAGGAGGCACAAGATCATAGATAATAAGTTATTAAACATTACAGCCAATGTAGCAAACAGGAAAATTATATTGCTGACTAGAATATTGGATCAGATAAATTTAATAGAATATGAGCATATACATTCATTAATCCCGTCACAGTACACAGCAATTACTAAATAAGCAAGCACGCTTGGCTTGTTGTGATTGATCTATGTTAAAATCTCGACGAACAAATTATCAATGTTAAAATCTCGATAAACAAATTATCAATGTTAAAATCTCAATGAACAAAGTTCTACCATACATCCATATTTAAACACCAACTGACCAAAAAGCTTATTCCAAACTCAAACAGCTGCATTGAGTCAAGTTTTTAATCTGAAACCAAACTAATTCCCAGAAACTCTCACTCTCAGAGAATAATTAGCAGTCAACTCACTATTCAATTTTGCATCTGTACAGGGTTCCTCACAGTCACACTACTCAACATTGTAATATTTGAAAATTCCTCTCCAATGAAAATACATACACACAGCTCAATTTATCAGACACGTGGTGTCACAACATAAGCAATTAATATTTGAGTCCCAAGAGCTGCTTATGCATGACTTCAGTTCAGTTCAGAACTTCAAATCACAGCAGTAGCTAGTAAAAATTCTCCCCTATGATTAAAATGTTTCAAATGCATAGTAACAGAATATGACTAGACTTACCGAGCCGGCATCTCTTACTCTTTGTAGTACTCAGCTTCTCCGGTGATTTAGGGCAAGGTGTGTTTTCCTGCCAACCAAAAATGCTCAAAACCTTTAATTTCTTTTACATTATATTAACTAAACCCTCTTGAAAGCTAAATGCAAGGTAAATTGTTCATCAATTTAAATGCTACACTCCACCTTGTTGAAATCCAAGCTGTTCAAAATGTTCTGATTATCCGGTGTTATGTAATCTGGAGTACTGCCGCAAATAACAAAAACGAATAAAAATAAATAAATAAATAAATAATTGACAACTATGGAGCCGAAAGAGGAAAGCGCAGATACCAAAAGAAGTCCTGGCTGAGAATAAAGTCTCTGTCATCCATATTGGCATCGACGGCGTCGTTTTCGGAGGAAGGAGCGGCGGCGGGGTTAGATTCGGCATCTAGAAGGTTCTGGAAGCGGGAAGGATGAGGGAGAGAGGAAGATTGATGAAGAAAAGGGAAGAGAGAGACTTGACCGAGCTGAAGCTGCAAGTTGGAAGAGGTGGCGGCGGAAGAGAGAGAGCCCTTCATCTTCAGCTTGTTCATTTGCCTCTCCTTCTTCCCAATCCTCTGGCTCTTCCTCTTCGTCATCATCACCGCTCTTCAATTCAATCTCTCCTCTCCTCCTCTCTCTCTTCTCTCGTTTCGAGTGATGGAGGCAGTGATCGATATCTGAATTCTGATTGTATAAATAAATAATAAATTATTATTAGAAGCTACAAAATTGATAAAAATAAAATAAAAAATGGGGGAATGGAAAAGTGTGGTTTTCAAATTTGCGCGGTTTACTTTTTTACATTGGTGGTAGGTGTTAGGTAAGGGGAGGTCCATTTTAGGGTTATTGATTTTTTATGATTGTTCTTCGATCTTACCCGTTCATCAGTTTTTGATTGAGGAGCATATGATGTGTTGGACGGTGAGATTCGAGATTGAGGGACGGCATTGTTTGGAGTGCACGTGTGGTGGTGCGTGCTGTGTAAGCTGTGATGTGGATGGACAGGGACTGTGAAGAGTTGTGACTGATTGGTGGAAAATGGGTGCGCAATACGCGTACGCCGTTTGGGCTACATTTGATTTAGTTCTGGATCACATATTAATTAATTGATTAATTGAAGATTACATCCAATCTAGCTGCACATCAGAAAACATAGATTAACAATATAAAGGTACTACTACTACTACATGATACATCCCTTTGTCTTCAGAATAGAGCAAGGAGGTCGCTTGTATACTGATGTTATTTTTAAATTATTAATCTCAAAACATTTAAACATCTCACTCAGTTAATATATAAATCTTAAAATTATTTTACATAAATATTTGATCATTAATTGACATGTCTTTAACTTAATTACTCACTAATTAAAAAGTCACAAAAATCAATAGATGTGATTGAATAATAGTGTAAAATTTTTTCACATTATCCGTGCATCATAATAAAACTCATTTTATTATTTACTTTTCCCTTTTAATTCATCTTCTTTCAATAATTTCTTATATAATTTTAACGTATATTTCCATTTAGACATACAAATCATTTTCCTAAATTTTACTTGTTTAACTTGTTGCACCAAGCAATATGAAAATTATTTATTAGAAAATAAGGTGTTGTTTGGTTTTCATTTTTATTTTCTGTTTTCATTTCCTGTTTACAAAGTTTTGTGAAGAAAATACTGAATATAGAGAAAACGTGATCTTATTATTTTTTCTGTTTTCAATATTTTCTTCACAAAATTTAAAAACAGAGAAAATAGAAAATGAAAACCAAACAACACCTAAACTAGTTGAATGGTTAATAATAATAAGTCCATTACACCTAAACTAGGTACAATGATTAATAAATTTTGTTCTTTCTAAACCAAAATTATGGAACAAATAATATTGGTTAAGTAATATGATTACAAAGGTTATTGGGTCTTGAGGGATGAAAGATGTGTTGGTGTCATATTCTAGACCTGAAGGAAAATTACCTTATGTTTTGGGGAACTATTCTTTCTGTGGTTTGGAGGAATTTGAGGTTCACCTACACCCCTAGAAGAGAGACAGAACATATCCTTCTCATTCGAAAAGGGGACTCCTATCTCTGTATGCCATGAGTCTCCAAACCTCTAGTTAGTTTAGAGAGTTAGAAAAAGTACTAAAAGTAGTTGAAGGATAACCAATACAGGTATTAGTGAGAATGATTTGTACACTTAGTTACCTTTTATACTTATCTCTTGGACAAGGTAATTACGTAGAGTGTCTTAGAGGTAGATAAAAAGGTATGATCACCTAGGGAGGAGTGAGATCTTGGATCTAATCTAAGGTCATCCATCAACAAATCTTGTTTGGCACTCTAACTAGAGAAGTCAGCGGTTTATAGAAAGAAAGGGCAAAAAATGGATTATCCAGGAGTTAAAGACCGGGAGAGAGGGAGAAAGCCTAGGACCTTAGGCATTAGAGGAAGGGGCTTAACACGAAGACATACAAGAGGTAAAGATGTGGTGAACTTGTTCCACTTCTGATACCACACCAAGGATAGTTTCTCTACTCCTCTCATCATCCAAAAAACTTAATCTCACAATTCTCATAAGTTTACGGATCCACCCCTCCCGTTAGCGTAGGGGAACCAGTAAGTTTGTTGAACCGAAACACTTATCATCTGTGATAGTGTGTTATAATTATGTTTTTTTTTTCTTCTATAAATTGGAAGCAATTTGAAGAAGCATGACATAGAGTGGTATTGCATCCCAAGTCAAGCAAGTCATTAGAGAGCTTTGATGTTATTTTGCTCTCTTTATAATTTCATGTTTATGTTGTCTATACATTGTTGTGAAAATAATAATACTTGACGTATAACAGAAATACGTCGAACGAGCATTCAACGTGTGCTATACATAAGATGTAATGTGTGCTATATATACGTGTGTTATACATATAGCACATATTACGTCTTATGTATAGCACACGTTGGATGCTCGTTGGACGTATTTCTGTTGTACGTCAATCATTATTGTTGTGAAAAATACTCTGAAATATTTCAAGTGTATTTAGGGTTTGTGATTTAAGTGGAACGTGACTACTTTTGTACCTTTATATTTCCACCGTAAAATATTTAATTGTCACATTTATCTGTGGATATGACTATCTTGTGTCATTTTATTTTTACGCTTCCATATATTTTTATCTCGATACTATTTTTATTTTTATGGGTCCACCTATTCACTAACATAACCCTCTTTATTAAAAATAAAGGAACAATAATTAATTTTAGTTGAGTAACAATAATTAATTTTAGTTGAGTTCATTTTAGTCATTAAAATTATAAGTAACATTTGGTTTTTAATATCTACGAGTTAAGTTTAGTTAGTATCATAAAATACTAGTAAAATTAATCTTAATAAATATTATTTGTTATTTTTTTTCCACATCTTCACATATATCTGTATTCTCAATTTGTATACCAATTAGTCACTCATGCATCATACTTACTTTTATAATTTTTTTTTATCAAATTATATATGACACATTTAGTGTATACTTAGATTGGCGTTTGTCAAACTTAAGTTTAGACTAACTTGATTATATAGAATTGATTTTGGATAAAAATGAGTTTGTGTTAATATGATTTATGTTTGGCAAGTGGATATTAAAATTGATTATGACATGATAAATATTATTTGAATATTGTTAGTCAAAATTATTTTTAGATAAATAATTATTAAAAATAATATCATATTAAATTATGTTTTGATGATTATTTTTATATTTTATTTATATTCTTATTTATAATATATTTAAATAAACTTATCACAAAAATAAATAATATTTAATGATAAAATTAAATAATTATATAAATATTATAATTAATATTATAAATTAAAAATGCCAAAATATAAAATAAAATGAGATTATACGTTATTAAATAGAGATACAAAGTTAGACATGGGGAGCAAGCAAGAACTTACCAAGAAAACAAGAAAGCGGAAATAGAGCAAGAAACATGGAGCAAGAACAGAGCACGCGTTATTTAACAGAAATTAGGCAACAGATCTAGAACGTCTGACCAAGGAGAGGGGGGAGGTGGTGGTCCTGCTGCTGCCGCTGAACCTCGCGGACGATGGAGAAGGTGGTCGTGCACTCCTGCTGCTGAACCTCACCGAGGAGAAGAAGGAAGTGGCGGCGGCGGCGAGTGTTAGGAACGATGGAGAAGGAAGCGGTGGTGGCAGTTGTGAGGGAATTTCTTTTAAATTCTTTTGGTTATGCTTTCCTTTGTGCCATTCCCTTTCATCCTGGTATGGAGCGTAAGGATCCCTCCCTTCTGCAATTATTTTCGCCATTTATTGCTTGTTGATTCGTTTGCCTGCAGGACGACATTATCTTCTAATGCATCAGCTGTTTATGTTATTTATTCATCAGCCTTATCTGTGATTTTGCATTGTTTGTACTTCTCACTTATTTTTGGGAAAACATGATGCATTTCTATTTTAAAATTAATCAGGTTAGGGTAAAGTTAGCAACGCAGAGATTGCAGTTCTGGACAGTGATCTTGGAAGTGTTGAGACCCAGAAAACGTAGGTTTCTATTTTGGACTTAAAAAAATGGCACTTATA
Source organism: Aeschynomene evenia (assembly GCA_013621005.1). Lineage (NCBI taxonomy): Eukaryota > Viridiplantae > Streptophyta > Magnoliopsida > Fabales > Fabaceae > Aeschynomene > Aeschynomene evenia. The sequence goes on from CM024268.1 coordinate 3,999,510, forward strand.
TTTACAATGTATAAACTGAGGGATGATTATTATGTCTGATAGTGCATTGTATTTGAACTTTGAAGCATGAACTTAATATGTCTGGATTCAAAATCTGAGTGTTGTGTTTTAGTTAATAACTCTTTTCTAATTTGTATGTGTTTTTTTCCCCTTCATTTTAAACTCCCACTTTGCTATCCAGGTTAGACTTGGCTGGAAATGACATTGTTTCACTCTCAGCTAACCACCTGCAAAAATTTCGTTTCTCTTTCCAATTGACAACACCTCGTGGTCACGCTTTTAAGCCTCATCAGGTTTGTACTTTGTAGTAGTTGTCTCAGACCTTGTTATGAGTTTCATTCCAATGCCCTGTTTATTAAGGAGTTATTGTTTTGCAGGCATTTTTCAAGTTGAAGCATGAGACAAAGTATGAACACATCTTTGTTATTGGAAATACTGGCAAGAAGTTTGAGATTATTCTTGTTAAGTATCTCTTATTAAATATTTCATTATTCAGGTTCATAGGTCTCTTGACTACTCATTGAGTTTGTTATAGCTTATTTATATTAAAGAGCAATTACACGTATGCTGAATTTGGAAAATTTGTGTGCACATCACTTGGGATATAAAAACTAACTGCATCTTTGAGCGGAGAAGTTATGTGCTGGTTTTAATACTTTGCACCTTTAATCACCATTAAGTAGCTGGTTTATTTATCTGGGAAGTTGAAACTACATGTAACTACAATATACATTGGATTCTATCTGTTTTTAAGCTTGATTATTATAGAGATGCTTATAATTTTGTTTCAACCTAATGTTTTAGTGAATGCTGTGAACGTCCTTTCATTCTCTATATCACTTACAATATAGCTGTTCTTGTTTTGCACTTTTGCTCACATTTGTAATTTTGGCTGTTAGGACTTTCTTGGCTTGGTGGAGAAATTTTATTATCTTTCGGGCAGATATTACATTGAGCTGACTGTTGGTGATGCTGTCATGGTAACTTTACATTGTTTGCTTTTCTTAGTCATCCCCCATCCCCAAATTATATTGGCGAACTAAGCTAAAGCTATGAATTGTTTCAGGAGAACTCTTTCTTACCGAACATTTAGGCTAAAGCTAAAGCTAAATTATCCATTTAGGTTAATTTAAACGTAGAACATTATTGACTGGAATGTCTTAAATGGATAATATTTGTAAAGATTGCTTTAAGTTCAATTGACTTGAATTATGCATTGCTCAGCATTTAATATTTGGCCTCTATGGGATACTGTTCTATACTTCTATCTTCCTTTATAGTTAATTCTTGTCATTCTCCTTGGTATCATTTACAGGTATTACTTCCCTTCTTCAGCAGTACCAGCTCTATATGCCATATTGTTCCATCTTGGCATTGCTGCAGTTCTTTTGCTTTATGTGCTTTTTGGTTGAAGGTACGTCCACTGAACAATCATATTGAACATTATTCAGTCAGTTTCTTATGCAGTGATATTTATCTGTGACCACCACCTACAATCATAATGTTAAATTGTATGTACGTGTAAAAGTTAGATCGAATAAGTTTAAATATTGGATTGTGTCAATATAAAAGTTGGATTGAATAGTTATAAGTGTTGAATTGTGTCAATATAAAAATTGGATTTATCAGATAATTATAAATGTTGGATTGAATGAGCATATAAGTTGGAATGAGTAATTATAATTGTTAAATAGTGTGTTAGTTGCAAATGTTAGATTATCATAAAAAGTTTAATTGAGTAAATATAAATATTGAATTGTATTAGTATTAAAGTTGATATTGTCTCAATATAAATGTTAGATTGAGTAATTATAAAGGTTGGATTGATTTAGTATATATGTTGGATTGATTAGTTGTTAATGTTGAATTGTGTAAGAGTTGAATTAAGTAGATGTAAAATGTTAAATTGTATCGATATAAAAAGTTGGATTATATTAGTATAAAAATTAGATTGGGTAGTTATAAATGTTAAATTATATAAAAGTTGAGTTAAATGTATTAAAAAGTTGGATGGAACATGTGAACATATTTTTCAAAAATAAAAATGAAGTTTAAATAGTTGGATTGTGTAGAGAAATACGATATATGTGTAATTTTGATTTACACGTACATTGCATGATCAACTGTGCGTCATCTTAAGTTACATATTAGTAATTGGTTAACATTGAACTTGACTAAAAATTGATATAGTTGAATAATATGTTAATATTGTTTGCGGATAACAAATATATTGATAATGTTATTTACACATAAAAATTTATGTTATACTACAGTATTTAATTACATTTATTTTATGCTATTTAATTCATAAAATCAAATAAATCATACTGCATTGGTTTTATTTAATTATTATTCATTTTAAAATGTGCATATAAATTAAGGATTAAATTGAGGAAATTTCAATTTTAGAAAAAATCAGTATTTTTACAATAGAATCTTTATCATTAAATATTTTTCCTTTCAATTATTGGTCATACTTATTTTTTCCTTATACTAAGAAAGAATATAATTTAAAAAATTATAAAATGAACAACTATATATATAAAAAATTAAAATTTGAAAAGTTGATTAAAAAAACAGAGAAAATATGGATTTAATTATCATATTCTAACACTGTGATCCAATTATAATTTAATTTAATATATTAATAAAAATAAGTATTTTTTTAAAGTTTATAGAATAATTGATAATAAAATAGGATATTAATTTATAAATTTAGAAACAAAAAAAGCTTACGCTTACAATTCTGAGAAGTGTAATTAAATGCATTCACTCAAAAAAGGTCATCATTCCACTTGGTATCAAATATCGAATCGAAAATAAAATTATCAAATTCGTTATCCGCTCAAGAATTCTTAAAAATTCTTGTTGGCGTACCTCACTTTCCTTTTACAGAAGGGCTTACTCATGCTTCGGAGAAACTCAGTGTCTAATCTTGCAGCACAATCCAGATTCAGATCAGAGCATTTCTGGTAATTTCTGCAATCATCAATCCCTGTTTAACATTCTTCTTCTTCTTCTGCTTCTTCTTCTTCTTCTCCTCCTCCTCCTCCTCCTTCTCCTTCTTCTTCTCCTTCTTCTTCTTCTTCGACCTCGTTTCACTTGAACAAACAGAACCGAAGAGTATTGAACGTTTTCTTTTGAACTACGTTGGATCTTGGCAGCGTTGAATCAAAGAAAGACGAATCTTTATGGTTCTTAACCAATCTTGAAGTCCAATCTTGAAGCACGATTAAGGTTAGGTTTGCGCTCGACCAGCTTCCTAGGGACGCATCCAACATACTCGATATCCTCAATCTCTGGCTCATAATCGCGGTTTGTTTCAATCTTTCTTCTGTTTTTTTGCCTCCATCCAATTCCAGTTTTTGGTTCCAGCTTCGTGAACTTCGGATTTTGAACAATGTTTGTTGATTTGCGTGAATTTGATGCGCAGTCTGCGTTTTTTTAGCCTTTTTTCTGTGTGCTTTTAGCGTTCTGTTAACGAGCTCGAATTTGGAGATGTTTTGCTTTGTCGATTTGCATTTGAAGAATTTCTTTAAGAACCAATCAAATCAAATGCTTTTCTATTTTTGATATATATAATCTTCTTGTTCTGCTGCACTCGAGAACCTTCTGCAATTCATGAGGCCTACAAGGAACAGAAAGAGCACCTTTCTGTCTGAAACCAAACTCTTCGTGAGCTTGTTCAAGCAATGCCATGAATTCAGGATTATTCAATGATTCAAACTCAACAATGAACCTTTTAGTTTCTCCACCCTTCACTGCATGAACAGCAAAGCACCACATTGTTGTTGTTGTGGTGGTGGCTTCTTATTAGAGAAGCCCTTCTAAGACCCTTTTGCATCTTCCCAACAAAAGACCTAATAACTGTCATTCTCTCTTTCAAGATTCTTTTTTGTGCTAATAATATATACTAATTTCTCTTCAATATATTCTTCCTTATAGGATACTACAAATGAAGTTAGAATGAATGTTCTGTTTTGAATTTGATGAATTTGAATGAGGCTAGTTATATGTATATTACCCTCTTTTTCATAGACTATTATATATATATATGTATGTGTGTGCGTGTGTGTGTGTGTATATATATCATTAACTCACTATCATGACCCATTTACAGGTTAATCACTGTGTTTTTTAATTTATGGTTGAGTAATGATATGCTTGATTACTAAATGAAGAAAAGGGTTGATAAAATTCATGTTTTGGGTTTGGCGAGTAGGAGGATGTTTAGGAGGTTGAATTAGGAAGAAGAAATCATTCTTCTTTATGGCGTCATATATAATATATGGGCCTTGGTATGGAGAGAGACAAAAAAACAGAACTTCTAGTGTCTGTAATGCAGAGGATAACAAAGTGTTGTATCACATGCCATTGTTAGGTTCTATCTCAGTTAACTGATGTTTCTAGAATTATTTAAGTTAGCTAATGCAGTTCATGATTAATTGGACTTCCAAAAGTTGAATTACTAAAATATAGGCACCTAATCTGTATAATATGTAATTCTTCGTAAACCTTGTATGTTTCATAGAATCCACTTGTCTTACCTAAACAATAGATTCATATGACTGGACTCAAAACTTGTCAATATATTCTTCCTAATAGGACTCACAATTCACAATACTACAATAAAGCATCTAGGATCGACATGCATGAGCCCTCCACTTCTCCGATGCCAAGGATCCCTCCAGCTTCCTCGTTCTCCCTCAGTCTTTCGGGTACTATTATCTATTTCTCTCCTCATTTTTTTATCTTATTTGTTATTACAAATTGTGGTTCTGTTGTTGTTGCTAATGCTTACTGAAACTGCAGAGCTATTTATTTGGGAGAGACTTTCTGCAGCTATATCAAGGTTATTCAACAGCTCCAATTCTGAAGTCCCAGAAGTTATTATCTATAAAGGTCTTCCTTAACTCTCCTTCTTTTGCTACTTTTTACTGATATGTGTGAACAGTGCTAAGTTAGAGATGCTTTCTGTTGTTTCTAGTGAAACCCCTACATACAACCACAACCACAACGAAAAGGAAAAAAAGATGACGGTATATTAAATGGAAGGAAATGGTTATAGAGCATTTTTCGACGTGTGACAAATTGAGAGTCATCCATACGATTCATGAGAGAATTAAGTTTTGTGCTTATTTGTGTATACCATAGCTTTAGTACTTCCATTCCTTATGTTTTAGCTCGTTTGTGGCAGACAAATAGACAAGTAAAACATTGTTTTGCTACTTCAAGCAAATAAACATGCAATTACATTCATGATCCTCATTGTTTTGAATTTATTTCTGTTTGTTTTAAAATTTAAATAATTGAATATTCAAAACTTTGTAACTGGCCTGGCAGGCTGAAATTCAAACAGAGGGCAGATAATACTTCTTTTAGACACATTAAAATCACCTGTTCAGTTGATATGTGCTGGTGGCTGTTATGATTTTATGGTGGAACATGATGTCAAAGAGCTTGGTGATGGTCTGCACTGCATTGTACAATGATGGTGATGGTGAGTGTAAATACCTTCCCAAACTTTTCAAGTTCTTTGTTGCTAAATGCTAATCCTCTTTCTGTTAGGACAAAGGTATTAATCTCTTTTCTTGCTGATGATATTGATTGAATTTGAATGAAACTATGTTGTCAAACAAAACAATTATTCTTCAGTACCTTGGTAATTAATGCTCACTGATTGTTCTTCCAACACTTTAGTTCCTTATTTGTTTAGTTGGCAAGATTATCTATTATCTGAAGCAGAGCAAGGGAAAATATAGAGACCAAAATGTTGGTGATGTTTTACCACTTTATTGCTCACTAGTTTCAAACTTTTCAGCATATGTGAATCGTGAAGCTGCAGCTCAATCGGCAGCTACCACAACATGGGGTTCTGATGTAACAGCAGTGGCTTTTGATCCAATTCGAGTTGATTCTATCATTGCTGTTGTGATGGAGGGTATGAAACTGATTATGATTATCTTTTTCCCCTTCAAACTAGTTTGCAAATTGTTCTATCCTTTGGTGTGCTATCTTCTTTGATTATGAATTTAGTCTTCCATTTTCAATTATGCTTTAATGTCATTTTCTGCCTCCTTTCTTCTTTCTGGATGGCTATTCAACCCCGCACCCCCAAAAAATTTAGCCATTTTAATTACTGAGTCCTGCTGAAGGGCATTTAAGATATGTGAAGTGCTGTTGTGTTTATCTGTGCTTTCAATTTAAAGTTAAAACCATTCATATGACATGTTGCCTATTAGATACCCAAAATATAATGTCATTATGATAGTTTATTCATAATGCATGTTGCCTATTAGATACCCAAAATATAATGTCATTATGATAGTTTATTCATAATGCAAAGCTTTAATCAATCACTTAAATTGTCAATTGAGATATTGAAGGAGGATCCAATATTTGAATTTACTTGATGATAAGAATATTGGAAGCTCTTTCTAACGATATCCTATCAATTAGAGGCCTAAAATAAATAACTCATTATGAAAAATTTATTCATAGTGTAATGTTTTAATTGACCCATAATAGTACACTTTAAATGTTTGTGGAGGGATTCAATATTCAAATTTACTTGATGACCCAAATAATGGAAGTTCTTCCTTATGATATGCTGCTTACAAGAGACCCGAAAATTTTATTCAAAAGGCACGACTTGACCCATTATAAATACAATTGAAAGATTTAAGGGAGGATTCCATATTTGAGTTTATTTGATGATTAGAATATTGAAATTTCATTCACATGACATGTTGTTTGTTAGATACCCAAAATATAATGTCATTATGATAGTTTATTCATAATGCAAAGTTTTAATCAATCACTTAAATTGTCAATTGAGATATTGAAGGAGGATCCAATATTTGAATTTACTTGATGATAAGAATATTGGAAGCTCTTTCGAACGATATCCTATCAATTAGAGGCCTAAACTAAAAACTCATTATGAAAAATTTATTCATAATGTGATGCTTTAATTGACCCATAATAGTACACTTAAAATGATTGTGGAGGGATTCAATATTTAAATTTACATGATGACTCAAATATTGGAAGTTCTCCCTTATGATATGCTGCATACAAGAGACCCGAAAATTTATTCAAAAGGCACGACTCGACCCATGATAATTACAATTGAAAGATTTGAGGGAGGATTCCATATTTGAGTTTACTTGATGATTAGAATATTGAAATTCCTTTCACTTGACATGTTGCCTATTAGATTCCCCAAATAAATTGTCATTATGATAGTTTATTCATAATGTAAAGCTTTAATCAATCACTTAAATTGTCAATTGAGATATTGAAGGAGGATCCAATATTTGAATTTACTTGATGATAAGAATATTGGAAGCTCTTTCGAACGATATCCTATCAATTAGAGGCCTAAACTAAAAACTCATTATGAAAAATTTATTCATAATGTGATGCTTTAATTGACCCATAATAGTACACTTAAAATGATTGTGGAGGGATTCAATATTTAAATTTACTTGATGACTCAAATATTGGAAGTTCTCCCTTATGATATGCTGCATACAAGAGACCCGAAAATTTATTCAAAAGGCACGACTCGACCCATGATAATTACAATTGAAAGATTTGAGGGAGGATTCCATATTTGAGTTTACTTGATGATTAGAATATTGAAATTCCTTTCACTTGACATGTTGCCTATTAGATTCCCCAAATAAATTGTCATTATGATAGTTTATTCATAATGTAAAGCTTTAATCAATCACTTAAATTGTCAATTGAGATATTGAAGGAGGATCCAATATTTGAATTTACTTGATGATAAGAATATTGGAAGCTCTTTGTAACGATATCCTATCAATAAGAGGTCTAAACTAAAAACTCATTATGAAAAATTTATTCATAATGTAATGCTTTAATTGACCCATAATAGTACACTTAAAATATTTTTGGAGGGATTCAATATTCAAATTTACTTGATGACCAAAATAATGGAAGTTCTCCCTTATGATAAGCTGCTTATAAGAGACTCGAAAATTTTATTCAAAAGGCACGACTGGACCCATTATAAATACTATTGAAAGATTTGAGGGAGGATTCCATATTTGAGTTTACTTGATGATTAGAATATTGAAATTTCATTCACATGACATGTTGTTTGTTAGATACCCAAAATATAATGTCATTATGATAGTTTATTCATAATACAAAGCTTTAATCAATCACTTAAATTGTCAATTGAGATATTGAAGGAGGATCCAATATTTGAATTTACTTGATGATAAGAATATTTGTAGCTCTTTCGAACGATATCCTATCAATTAGAGGCCTAACTAAAAACTAATTATGAAAAATTTATTCATAATTTGATGCATTAATTGACCCATAATAGTACACTTAAAATGATTGTGGAGGGATTCAATATTTAAATTTACTTGATGACCCAAATATTGGAAGTTCTCCCTTATGATATGCTGCTTACAAGAGACCCGAAAATTTTATTCAAAAGGCACGACTCGACCCATCATAATTACAATTGAAAGATTTGAGGGAGGATTCCATATTTGAGTTTACTTGATGATTAGAATATTGAAATTCCATTCACATGACATGTTGCCTATTAGATACCCAATATATAATGTCATTATGATAGTTTAATCATAATGCAAAGCTTTAATCAATCAATTAAATTGTCAATTGAGATATTGAAGGAGGATCCAATATTTGAATTTACTTGATGATAAGAATATTGGGAAGCTCTTTCTAACGATAACCTATCGATTAGAGGTCTAAAATAAAAAAGTCATTATAAAATTTTTTTCCATAGTGTAATGCTTTAATTGACCCATAATAGTACACTTAAAATGTTTGTGGAGGGATTTAATATTCAAATTTACTTGATGACCCAAATGTTGAAGTTCTCCCTTATGATATGCTGCTTACAAGAGACCCGAAAATTTTATATAAAACGCACGACTCGAGCCATTATAATTACATTTGAAAGATTTGAGGAAGGATTCCATATTTGAGTTTACTTAATGATTAGAATATTGAAATTTCTTTCAGTTGACATGTTGTCTATTAGATACCCAAAATAAATTGTCATTATGATAGTTTATTCATATTGCAAAGCTTTAATCAATCACTTAAATTGTCAATTGAGATATTGAATGAGGATCCAATATTTGAATTTACTTGATGATAAGAATATTGGAAGCTCTTTCTAACGATATCCTATCAATTAGAGGCCTAAACTAAAAACTCATTATGAAAAATTTATTCATAATGTAATGCTTTAATTGACCCATAATAGTACACTTAAAATGTTTATGGAGGGATTCAATATTCAAATTTACTTGATGACCCAAATGTTGGAAGTTCTCCCTTATGTTATGCTGCTTACAAGAGACTCGAAAATTTTATTCAAAAGGCACGACTGCACCCATTATAAATACAATTGAAAGATTTGAGGGAGGATTCCATATTTAAGTTTACTTGATGATTAGAATATTGAAATTTCATTCACATGACATGTTATCTGTTAGATACCCAAAATATAATGTCATTATGATAGTTTATTCATAATGCAAAGCTTTAATCAATCACTTAAATTGTCAATTGAGATATTGAAGGAGGATCCAATATTTGAATTTACTTGATGATAAGAATATTGGAAGCTCTTTCGAACGATATCCTATCAATTAGAGGCCTAAACTAAAAACTCATTATGAAAAATTTATTCATAATGTGATGCTTTAATTGACTCATAATAGTACACTTAAAATGATTGTGGAGGGATTCAATATTTAAATTTACTTGATGACCCAATATTGGAAGTTCTCCCTTATGATATGCTGCTTACAAGAGACCCGAAAATTTTATTCAAAAGGCACGACTCGACCCATCATAATTACAATTGAAAGATTTGAGGGAGGATTCCATATTTGAGTTTACTTGATGATTAGAATATTGAAATTTCATTCACATGACATGTTGCCTATTAGATACCCAAAATATAATGTCATTATGATAGTTTATTCATAATGCAAAGCTTTAATCAATCACTTAAATTGTCAATTGAGATATTGAAGGAGGATCCAATATTTGAATTTACTTGATGATAAGAATATTGGAAACTCTTTCTAACGATATCCTATCAATTAGATGCCTAAAATAAAAAACTCATTACGAAAAATTTATTCATAGTGTAATGTTTTAATTGACGTACACTTAAAATGTTTGTGGAGGGATTCAATATTCAAATTTACATGATGACCCCAACATTGGAAGTTCTCCCTTATGATATGCTGCTTACAAGAGACCCGAAAATTTTATTCAAAAGGCACGATTCGACCCATTATAATTACATTTGAAAGATTTGAGGGAGGATTCCATATTTGAGTTTACTTGATGATTAGAATATTGAAGTTCTTTTCAAATGACATGTTGCCTATTAGATACCCAAAATAAATTGTCATTATGATAGTTTATTCATAATGCAAAGCTTTAATCAATCACTTAAATTGTCAATTGAGATATTGAAGGAGGATCCAATATTTGAATTTACTTGATGATAAGAATATTGGAAGCTCTTTCTAACGATATCCTATCAATTAGAGGCCTAAACTAAAAACTCATTATGAAAAATTTATTCATAATGTAATGCTTTAATTGACCCATAATAGTACACTTAAAATGTTTGTGGAGGGATTCAAAATTCAAATTTACTTGATGACCCAAATATTGAAGTTCTCCCTTATGATATGCTGCTTACAAGAGATCTGAAAATTTTATTCAAAAGGCACGACTCGACCCATCATAATTACAATTGAAAGATTTGAGGGAGGCTTCCATATTTGAGTTTACTTGATGATTAGACTATTGAAATTCCATTCACATGACATGTTGCCTGTTAGATACCCAAAATATAATGTCATTATGATAGTTTTTTTCATAATGCAAAACTTTAATCAATCACTAAAATTATCAATTGAGATATTGAAGGAAGATCCAATATTTGAATTTATTTGATGATAAGAATATTGGAAGCTCTTTCTAACAATATCCTATCAATTAGAGGCCTAAAATAAAAAACTCATTATGAAAAATTTATTCATAGTGTATTGCTTTAATTGACCCATAATAGTACACTTAAAATGTTTGTGGAGGGATTCAATATTCAAATTTTACTTGATGACCCAAATAATGGAAGTTCTCCCTTATGATATGCTGCTTACAAGAGACCCGAAAATTTTATTCAAAAGGCACGACTCATTATAATTACAATTGAAAGATTTGAGTGAGGATTCCATATTTGAGTTTATTTGATTATTAAAATATTGAAATTCCATTCACACGACATGTTGTCTGTTAGATACCCAAAAATATAATGTCATTATGATAGTTTATTCATAATGCAAAGTTTTAATAAATCACTTAAATTGTCATTTGAGATATTGAAGGAGGATCCAATATTTGAATTTACTTGATGATAAGAATATTGGAAGCTCTTTCGAACGATATCCTATCAATTAGAGGCCTAAACTAAAAACTCATTATGAAAAATTTATTCATAATATAATGCTTTAATTGACCCATAATAGTACACTTAAAATGTTTATGGAGGGATTCAATATTCAAATTTACTTGATGACCCAAATGTTGGAAGTTCTCCCTTATGTTATGCTGCTTACAAGAGACTCGAAAATTTTATTCAAAAGGCACGACTGCACCCATTATAAATACAATTGAAAGATTTGAGGGAGGATTCCATATTTAAGTTTACTTGATGATTAGAATATTGAAATTTCATTCACATGACATGTTATCTGTTAGATACCCAAAATATAATGTCATTATGATAGTTTATTCATAATGCAAAGCTTTAATCAATCACTTAAATTGTCAATTGAGATATTGAAGGAGGATCCAATATTTGAATTTACTTGATGATAAGAATATTGGAAGCTCTTTCGAACGATATCCTATCAATTAGAGGCCTAAACTAAAACTCATTATGAAAAATTTATTCATAATGTGATGCTTTAATTGACTCATAATAGTACACTTAAAATGATTGTGGAGGGATTCAATATTTAAATTTACTTGATGACCCAATATTGGAAGTTCTCCCTTATGATATGCTGCTTACAAGAGACCCGAAAATTTTATTCAAAAGGCACGACTCGACCCATCATAATTACAATTGAAAGATTTGAGGAGGATTCCATATTTGAGTTTACTTGATGATTAGAATATTGAAATTTCATTCACATGACATGTTGCCTATTAGATACCCAAAATATAATGTCATTATGATAGTTTATTCATAATGCAAAGCTTTAATCAATCACTTAAATTGTCAATTGAGATATTGAAGGAGGATCCAATATTTGAATTTACTTGATGATAAGAATATTGGAAACTCTTTCTAACGATATCCTATCAATTAGATGCCTAAAATAAAAAACTCATTACGAAAAATTTATTCATAGTGTAATGTTTTAATTGACGTACACTTAAAATGTTTGTGGAGGGATTCAATATTCAAATTTACATGATGACCCCAACATTGGAAGTTCTCCCTTATGATATGCTGCTTACAAGAGACCCGAAAATTTTATTCAAAAGACACGATTCGACCCATTATAATTACATTTGAAAGATTTGAGGGAGGATTCCATATTTGAGTTTACTTGATGATTAGAATATTGAAATTATATTCAAATGACATGTTGCCTATTAGATACCCAAAATAAATTGTCATTATGATAGTTTATTCATAATGCAAAGCTTTAATCAATCACTTAAATTGTCAATTGAGATATTGAAGGAGGATCCAATATTTGAATTTACTTGATGATAAGAATATTGGAAGCTCTTTCTAACGATATCCTATCAATTAGAGGCTTAAACTAAAAACTCACTATGAAAAATTTATTCATAATGTAATGCTTTAATTGACCCATAATAGTACACTTAAAATATTTGTGGAGGGATTCAAAATTCAAATTTACTTGATGACCCAAATATTGAAGTTCTCCCTTATGATATGCTGCTTACAAGAGATCTGAAAATTTTATTCAAAAGGCACGACTCGACCCATCATAATTACAATTGAAAGATTTGAGGGAGGCTTCCATATTTGAGTTTACTTGATGATTAGACTATTGAAATTCCATTCACATGACATGTTGCCTGTTAGATACCCAAAATATAATGTCATTATGATAGTTTTTTTCATAATGCAAAACTTTAATCAATCACTAAAATTATCAATTGAGATATTGAAGGAAGATCCAATATTTGAATTTATTTGATGATAAGAATATTGGAAGCTCTTTCTAACAATATCCTATCAATTAGAGGCCTAAAATAAAAAACTCATTATGAAAAATTTATTCATAGTGTATTGCTTTAATTGACCCATAATAGTACACTTAAAATGTTTGTGGAGGGATTCAATATTCAAATTTACTTGATGACCCAAATAATGGAAGTTCTCCCTTATGATATGCTGCTTACAAGAGACCCGAAAATTTTATTCAAAAGGCACGACTCATTATAATTACAATTGAAAGATTTGAGTGAGGATTCCATATTTGAGTTTATTTGATTATTAAAATATTGAAATTCCATTCACACGACATGTTGTCTGTTAGATACCCAAAAATATAATGTCATTATGATAGTTTATTCATAATGCAAAGTTTTAATAAATCACTTAAATTGTCATTTGAGATATTGAAGGAGGATCCAATATTTGAATTTACTTGATGATAAGAATATTGGAAGCTCTTTCGAACGATATCCTATCAATTAGAGGCCTAAACTAAAAACTCATTATGAAAAATTTATTCATAATATAATGCTTTAATTGACCCATAATAGTACACTTAAAATGTTTATGGAGGGATTCAATATTCAAATTTACTTGATGACCCAAATGTTGGAAGTTCTCCCTTATGTTATGCTGCTTACAAGAGACTCGAAAATTTTATTCAAAAGGCACGACTGCACCCATTATAAATACAATTGAAAGATTTGAGGGAGGATTCCATATTTAAGTTTACTTGATGATTAGAATATTGAAATTTCATTCACATGACATGTTATCTGTTAGATACCCAAAATATAATGTCATTATGATAGTTTATTCATAATGCAAAGCTTTAATCAATCACTTAAATTGTCAATTGAGATATTGAAGGAGGATCCAATATTTGAATTTACTTGATGATAAGAATATTGGAAGCTCTTTCGAACGATATCCTATCAATTAGAGGCCTAAACTAAAAAACTCATTATGAAAAATTTATTCATAATGTGATGCTTTAATTGACTCATAATAGTACACTTAAAATGATTGTGGAGGGATTCAATATTTAAATTTACTTGATGACCCAATATTGGAAGTTCTCCCTTATGATATGCTGCTTACAAGAGACCCGAAAATTTTATTCAAAAGGCACGACTCGACCCATCATAATTACAATTGAAAGATTTGAGGGAGGATTCCATATTTGAGTTTACTTGATGATTAGAATATTGAAATTTCATTCACATGACATGTTGCCTATTAGATACCCAAAATATAATGTCATTATGATAGTTTATTCATAATGCAAAGCTTTAATCAATCACTTAAATTGTCAATTGAGATATTGAAGGAGGATCCAATATTTGAATTTACTTGATGATAAGAATATTGGAAACTCTTTCTAACGATATCCTATCAATTAGATGCCTAAAATAAAAAACTCATTACGAAAAATTTATTCATAGTGTAATGTTTTAATTGACGTACACTTAAAATGTTTGTGGAGGGATTCAATATTCAAATTTACATGATGACCCCAACATTGGAAGTTCTCCCTTATGATATGCTGCTTACAAGAGACCCGAAAATTTTATTCAAAAGACACGATTCGACCCATTATAATTACATTTGAAAGATTTGAGGGAGGATTCCATATTTGAGTTTACTTGATGATTAGAATATTGAAATTATATTCAAATGACATGTTGCCTATTAGATACCCAAAATAAATTGTCATTATGATAGTTTATTCATAATGCAAAGCTTTAATCAATCACTTAAATTGTCAATTGAGATATTGAAGGAGGATCCAATATTTGAATTTACTTGATGATAAGAATATTGGAAGCTCTTTCTAACGATATCCTATCAATTAGAGGCCTAAACTAAAAACTCATTATGAAAAATTTATTCATAATGTAATGCTTTAATTGACCCATAATAGTACACTTAAAATGTTTGTGGAGGGATTCAAAATTCAAATTTACTTGATGACCCAAATATTGAAGTTCTCCCTTATGATATGCTGCTTACAAGAGATCTGAAAATTTTATTCAAAAGGCACGACTCGACCCATCATAATTACAATTGAAAGATTTGAGGGAGGCTTCCATATTTGAGTTTACTTGATGATTAGACTATTGAAATTCCATTCACATGACATGTTGCCTGTTAGATACCCAAAATATAATGTCATTATGATAGTTTTTTTCATAATGCAAAACTTTAATCAATCACTAAAATTATCAATTGAGATATTGAAGGAAGATCCAATATTTGAATTTATTTATGATAAGAATATTGGAAGCTCTTTCTAACAATATCCTATCAATTAGAGGCCTAAAATAAAAAACTCATTATGAAAAATTTATTCATAGTGTATTGCTTTAATTGACCCATAATAGTACACTTAAAATGTTTGTGGAGGGATTCAATATTCAAATTTACTTGATGACCCAAATAATGGAAGTTCTCCCTTATGATATGCTGCTTACAAGAGACCCGAAAATTTTATTCAAAAGGCACGACTCATTATAATTACAATTGAAAGATTTGAGTGAGGATTCCATATTTGAGTTTATTTGATTATTAAAATATTGAAATTCCATTCACACGACATGTTGTCTGTTAGATACCCAAAAATATAATGTCATTATGATAGTTTATTCATAATGCAAAGTTTTAATAAATCACTTAAATTGTCATTTGAGATATTGAAGGAGGATCCAATATTTGAATTTACTTGATGATAAGAATATTGGAAGCTCTTTCGAACGATATCCTATCAATTAGAGGCCTAAACTAAAAACTCATTATGAAAAATTTATTCATAATATAATGCTTTAATTGACCCATAATAGTACACTTAAAATGTTTATGGAGGGATTCAATATTCAAATTTACTTGATGACCCAAATGTTGGAAGTTCTCCCTTATGTTATGCTGCTTACAAGAGACTCGAAAATTTTATTCAAAAGGCACGACTGCACCCATTATAAATACAATTGAAAGATTTGAGGGAGGATTCCATATTTAAGTTTACTTGATGATTAGAATATTGAAATTTCATTCACATGACATGTTATCTGTTAGATACCCAAAATATAATGTCATTATGATAGTTTATTCATAATGCAAAGCTTTAATCAATCACTTAAATTGTCAATTGAGATATTGAAGGAGGATCCAATATTTGAATTTACTTGATGATAAGAATATTGGAAGCTCTTTCGAACGATATCCTATCAATTAGAGGCCTAAACTAAAAACTCATTATGAAAAATTTATTCATAATGTGATGCTTTAATTGACTCATAATAGTACACTTAAAATGATTGTGGAGGGATTCAATATTTAAATTTACTTGATGACCCAATATTGGAAGTTCTCCCTTATGATATGCTGCTTACAAGAGACCCGAAAATTTTATTCAAAAGGCACGACTCGACCCATCATAATTACAATTGAAAGATTTGAGGGAGGATTCCATATTTGAGTTTACTTGATGATTAGAATATTGAAATTTCATTCACATGACATGTTGCCTATTAGATACCCAAAATATAATGTCATTATGATAGTTTATTCATAATGCAAAGCTTTAATCAATCACTTAAATTGTCAATTGAGATATTGAAGGAGGATCCAATATTTGAATTTACTTGATGATAAGAATATTGGAAACTCTTTCTAACGATATCCTATCAATTAGATGCCTAAAATAAAAAACTCATTACGAAAAATTTATTCATAGTGTAATGTTTTAATTGACGTACACTTAAAATGTTTGTGGAGGGATTCAATATTCAAATTTACATGATGACCCCAACATTGGAAGTTCTCCCTTATGATATGCTGCTTACAAGAGACCCGAAAATTTTATTCAAAAGACACGATTCGACCCATTATAATTACATTTGAAAGATTTGAGGGAGGATTCCATATTTGAGTTTACTTGATGATTAGAATATTGAAATTATATTCAAATGACATGTTGCCTATTAGATACCCAAAATAAATTGTCATTATGATAGTTTATTCATAATGCAAAGCTTTAATCAATCACTTAAATTGTCAATTGAGATATTGAAGGAGGATCCAATATTTGAATTTACTTGATGATAAGAATATTGGAAGCTCTTTCTAACGATATCCTATCAATTAGAGGCCTAAACTAAAAACTCATTATGAAAAATTTATTCATAATGTAATGCTTTAATTGACCCATAATAGTACACTTAAAATGTTTGTGGAGGGATTCAAAATTCAAATTTACTTGATGACCCAAATATTGAAGTTCTCCCTTATGATATGCTGCTTACAAGAGATCTGAAAATTTTATTCAAAAGGCACGACTCGACCCATCATAATTACAATTGAAAGATTTGAGGGAGGCTTCCATATTTGAGTTTACTTGATGATTAGACTATTGAAATTCCATTCACATGACATGTTGCCTGTTAGATACCCAAAATATAATGTCATTATGATAGTTTTTTTCATAATGCAAAACTTTAATCAATCACTAAAATTATCAATTGAGATATTGAAGGAAGATCCAATATTTGAATTTATTTATGATAAGAATATTGGAAGCTCTTTCTAACAATATCCTATCAATTAGAGGCCTAAAATAAAAAACTCATTATGAAAAATTTATTCATAGTGTAATGCTTTAATTGACCCATAATAGTACACTTAAAATGTTTGTGGAGGGATTCAATATTCAAATTTACTTGATGACCCAAATAATGGAAGTTCTCCCTTATGATATGCTGCTTACAAGAGACCCGAAAATTTTATTCAAAAGGCACGACTCATTATAATTACAATTGAAAGATTTGAGTGAGGATTCCATATTTGAGTTTATTTGATGATTAGAATATTGAAATTCCATTCACACGACATGTTGTCTGTTAGATACCCAAAATATAATGTCATTATGATAGTTTATTCATAATGCAAAGTTTTAATCAATCACTTAAATTGTCAATTGAGATATTGAAGGAAGATCCAATATTTGAATTTACTTGATGATAAGAATATTGGAAGCTCTTTCGAACGATATCCTATCAATTAGAGGCCTAAACTAAAAACTCATTATGAAAAATTTATTCATAATATAATGCTTTAATTGACCCATAATAGTACACTTCAAATGATTGTGGAGGGATTCAATATTTAAATTTACTTGATGACCCAAATATTGGAAGTTCTCCCTTATGATATGCTGCTTACAATAGACCCGAAAATTTTATTCAAAAGGCCCGACTCGACCCATTATAATTACATTTGAAAGATTTGAGGGAGGATTCCATATTTGAGTTTACTTGATGATTAGAATATTGAATTTCCATTCACATGACATGTTACTTATTAGATACCCAAAATAAATTGTCATTATGATAGTTTATTCATAATGCAAAGCTTTAATCAATCACTTAAATTGTCAATTGAGATGTTGAAGGAGGATCCAATATTATAATTTATTTGATGATAAGAATATTGGAAGCTCTTTCTTACGATATCCTATCAATTAGAGGCCTAAAATAAAAACTCATTATGAAAAATTTATTCATAGTGTAATGCTTTAATTGACCATAATAGTACACTTAAAATGTTTGTGTAGGGATTCAATATTCAAATTTACTTGATGACCCAAATATTAATCCAAAAAATAATTTAAATAATAGAAAAAACAGATCAGTGTGTTTGACAGCGTGTTTTTCCAATTTGCCTGTCCCGCCCTATTTGTCACCCATAATGACTATTATTAAAGTTATTTAAGCAATGACATTATTACATATCAAAGATCAATTATTTTTCTTCTTATAGTCTTTATAATCATGAGAAAAACTATTTTATTAGCAATTATTGATTACACATCATATATAAAATTTGATCTCGAGTTGTTGTTCAAATCATATAATGTTAATAAAACGAAAGTTATTGTTAATATCATTATAGAAATCATATATTTATATAAGTAAAGATTTTTTATGATTAAAAGAAATATATATTTATGAAGTAAATAAAAATTCATATATTAGTTATTCAAATCAATTTTTATATTAAAAGAAAAATTTTCATTTGATATATGAATTGATATCTAGTTGAAAAACTAACATTTGAATTAAAATAAATTATATATAATAAAGTAATAATTGTCTTGTAACTTTAATTCATCTACAAGAAATTTTATATTAGTTTAGATAAGAAAAAATGAATTCATTTATTTTAATGCACATATGATTTTTTATTTTATATATTAAAGTCAATATCAATAAAAATCATATATATGAATCAATAGATCTAATTTATATTAATCAAATAAGAAAATAATCAATAGAAAAAAAAACATAATGATTTGCCATTGAAGACATATTATAAAAAAATATTTTTAACAACATTTTACAATTTATATATAATAAAAAGATATGTTATTATAATTTATACAACATTTTATTAATATCTATCATTTTCTCTATCATGTTTTTTAAGTATGATAAGACTTTTTTTTTTAAATTTATTACGATAACTCTCCAATCATATTATTACTAACCTTATTTTCAGACTTATTTAAATATTTTTTTATTTTGTACATAGAGTTTGTCTTTTTTTCTTTACCTTTTCCTTTTACTTGACTTTCATAGATTTAAATGATTGAGTTTTCGATAATTTTTTGTTAAAAATATTTTTTTTAATATGTCTTAAATGTATATAAATTCATCAATAAACTTTAAAAAATACACGCTACTCACTATTATTTGAAAAGAATAGTGCAAAAAAATGATATATAAAATCAATATATTAGTTTTAATTCATAAAATAATATATTGGTCTATATATTATTTTTAATTCATATATTAGTGAATCAAATATATTAGTTTTTGTTCATATATTAGTTTTTCAACTATATTACTTTCCAATTATATATTAGTTTTAATTAACAAATTATTGATAGTTATAATGAGTCTAGCGCCAATCATATCATTCCTTTCTTTTAATTAGAATTTTGAAGTTGTATCATATCATATTTAATTACATTCAGTATTTTCTAAACTTAGGTGCATTAAATTAATTTGATATATATCTAAGTTGTGTCACGTAGATTCAATAATAAAATATTTTTAATGATATAATACATACTCTTAATCCAAATTATCCAATTGAATGACAATGATCATCAAACCTAATCAATCAATTATTCTATTTATTATTATCAATCATCAATGACCATAGTAAAAATGTTCATCATATATAGCAAAGGATATTGATTTTGTCTTAAATTAGGAGTCTAATAATCTGAATCTTGAATCTCAAAATTGTATGACGAGTTTTTATATTTATTTGATTAAAATTGATTTGATTGAGAAATATATGATATATATGATAAGAATATATATCCAAAAATACATTTTGATTTCAGTATATATATGTGAGAATATATTTTGATACAATTTTTAAAAAGTTCAATTACAACTCACTATATTTATTTATAATTTAACTATAAATTTGAAATCATGCTTAGTAATAAAATTAAAGTCAAACATTAAAAAATATTAAAATATTTCTCATTAGATACGATTAAGTTGTATCAAAATATTAAGTATTTAGTTGTAATTATATATGTAATATTTATTAAAATATTAAAAAATAGTATCAAAATATTGAGTTGTAAATATTATTATTTAAATTAGATATCTAATTAGATATAATTATTGAGAGAATTACGAATATTTATTACGTTGTTAATATATTAAATAATATAAAAAATGATTGTTACGATGTGAATTATTTCTTTTTCAATATAATCATGTTGCTTAGAAAAATAAATTAGATTATTTTAAAATAATATAAAAAATACTAATTGACATATGTAATATTTATAAAATAAAAAGTTTTTATCTTTAATAAATAATAAAAAATATATACCTATAAGAGAAAAAATTAAACCTGTTGAACAAAATAAAAGAATTAGAAAAAATGATAAATGGAAACTGATTATAAAAATAAATAAAAATATAAAAGATGAAAAAGAAAAATAGATAAAAAAAAGAGAAAAAGAGGTAGAAGGAAAACATAGATAACAAAAAGACAAAAAAAAAACGTATAAAGAATGATGAAAAAATAAAAGAGAAAAAAGAATAAACAAAATAGAGAAAAATATGAAGTTGGAAGAAGAAAGTAGATGAAAAAAAAATGAAAGAAAATAGAGGAAGAACATAAAAGAGAAATATTGACAGAATAAGAACAATGAAGAAAGAAGAAAAAAATAATGCTAGAGCGTTGAAGAGATGGAGAGAAAAATTTATTTGAAAGAATGAAAAGATATGTTACGATAAAGTATGTATATATAAGTATAATTTGATAAAGTTATTTTCTTCAACAAATCTTACTATTTTTTAAAAAATTAGAATCGAAATCATATTATATATGTGATATATATTTATTTAAATTGATTGGCTGAAATCTCTTACCTATCTCTTACCTCTATATATATATATATAAAGAGAATATACAAATTTACGGTTACATTTGGTCTCTTCTCTAAAATTAAAAAAACACCAAACTAAAAATACGGGACTAGGCAATTACATGTAACAGGGAGTTTTCACCGGTTTGGCCCTTCTCCCACTATGTCCCGTACTCCAATTTAATTAACTGCCTTTGTCCACTAATAAGCTTTGGCCAATTGCAGTTAAAAACAGTAGTGTATTACAATCCTCATACTTTCTCTTTCAGGCCTCGAGTCCGCATATATTCTCTCATTCTAAGTTCTTCAACACTTTTTTCTGTTGTGATCATCTTTTGTCATTAGAAAATATTGTATTTTGATCTATCCACATCCTCTCTTAAGTGCTGCACTCACAATTTCATTCAAACAACAGTTAATAGACATGTTTCATAACAACAAATTTTACAAATATGTAAGGAATCTACTTAGAGAATAATGTCACGTAGAAGAAGAATGTTACAAATTTTACATCGTGCCTGTCAAGTCTATAAGAATATATAATTGAAAAATATCTTAAAAATATTACATATTAAAATAATTTTTTTTTAGGATTTCCTTTTGTTTAGCAAAACTCTCTTATTTATATATATCTATATCTATACTACTTATAAAGAGAATATCCAAAAAGTTGGTTACTTTTTGGTCTCTCAAAATATATTAAACAAAAATTAAATTTAATTAAAGTAACTACCATTTGTAACTTCTATTTTTATTTTTTAATAAATAGTTTATAAAATAATATTATTTAATTTAATTTTATTGACAAATTTTTTATAAAATAATACTATTTAAATTAATTAAAGTTCTCTCAAATTTCATTTTAATTCATTAAAATATTAGTATAAAAAGGTAGTTACTTTTGATAGAAAATTTGAATAATAGAAGTTACAAATGGTAGTTACAAATAGTAGTTACTTTAATTAATTTTAATTTTTCTTAATTTTTTTATTCTATTTTGAGAGACCAAAAAGTAATCAACTGTTTGGATATTCTCTTTATAAGTAGTATAAATTTATCAAAAAATAAAAAATTGACTTGACAGACACGGAAGTCTCTAGTATATATAGGGGATGTATCTAGTGAGAATGCTAAAGTTATATGAGAGTGAGAGGAGTAAATCTTGACCATAAAATTATTCATGAATGGCCAAGATTAAAAGATTTTAAAATGTTGATCACTTAAAAAAGTCACATGAATCTATGATCTAATCTTGATCACCCAAATAAAATTCAATAGTTCATATTTATTTCTCCCCCCTCTCACTTGATATGATATATATTGATTGATTGATTGATTGATAATAACAAAAGCACTTACTTAAGCCCTAACTCTTCATACTCTTTTCAGTGGGTTCCATAGGGCCCCAATTCTTAGGGTTCACTATGGCGCCGAAGCAAAAGCGCCGTTCTCCTCTCAACGATCCTCCTCCCATCGAATCCGAGGAAGACCAAGAACCCTCTCATGAACAACAAGAAGCCGATGACGACGACGAAGGAGGAGGAGAAACAGCTTCTTCTGATGAACAAGAAGGAGACGACGAGCAAGAAAAACACCGCCTTTCACGCACCTTTCAACCTCCTCCCAGAAACCCTTCACTGTCCAAACCCCAATCCTCATCCTCCGAATCCGCCACTGAGTCAGATTCCGATTCAGAACCTGAAACCCCTACTCCCACACCTAACACCAAGGTCAAACCCTTAGCTTCCAAGCTCAAGGAGCAACCCCCAAAGGTGAAGCAGCAACAGTCATCCTCAGCAGCTACACAACCCAAGTCGGCGTCGAAGCGTCCTGCGGAGAACAACGGTCGCTCACCTGATCCGAAGCAGCCGAAGAAGAAGAAGGTAGAAGCTGCAGATGTTACGGCTTCGGACGACGAGGACGCGAAGAAATCGACCCGTGATGACTCCAAGAAGCTATTTCAGCGGGTATTTAGCGATCAAGATGAGATTGCTGTCCTCGAAGGCATGGTTGAGTTTCGATCTGCAATGGGAGGGGATGACCCCTACAAGTGTTCTGATGCTTTCCGTGATTTCATGATGAAGAGGTCGAAACGGCTCAGCTTCGACGCCTCCTCTGGCCAGTTAAAGGAGAAGATCCGGAGGCTGAAGACAAAGTTCAACAACAACGCTCGAAGGGGGAAGAATGGTGAGCCTCCTAAATTTTTGAAACCCCACGATCAGAGAGCCTTTGAGCTGTCGCAGGTGATTTGGGGCGAAGGTACCGCTGGAGGAGGAGGGGGAGTCATCAATGGAGATTTGGTAAAGACCAAGCCCAATGATGGGAAAGAGGGTAAGAAAATTACCAACCTCAAGAAGGAAATTATCAGTGAGAACGCGGAGAAGCTAAAGCCGAAACCCGAAGCCGCTAAAGCAAAACTGGATTCTGATTTGAACCTGATACCTGCAGATTCAAAGGAACTAGGAAATGTTGATGAGAGGACTGAGAAAATTGGGGGTTTAGGGTCATTGATTAGATATGACAAGGTTCTGGGTGAGTATGGACTGGGTGAGGATTTTCTGAGGAAGGGAGATGGGTTGATGGAAGCATCAAAAAGGGCAGATTTCGAGGGAAAGTGGGCGAAATTGGATGCTGCTGAATTGGAATTACGCGTGAAGCGAGCAGAACTATATGCGAGCCATGCTAAGTCGATGTTGCAATTGATTAAGTCGTCGAGAAATTAGGAAAAGGTACTGCTAGGTTTATTCTAGTTGATTTTGTGTGTATTATATTGGATATTCTGGATCAAATGCTAGCTAAGTTATTTTATTTTTCTTTTGTTTCGAGAAATTGCATGTGGTTTATGTTTCTGTTGTTGTTCATTTTGTAACTTCATGACTGATTCACAGTTCTTTGATTGAAAACCACTGCAGTTATGACATCGATTCTCTTGCTAATTCTCACATGTCACTTAGTTATGTTGCTATACTCATGAGATGGTTTGGTCTTTCTGTTAGTGATATGTAGGTGTTAAATATAAACTTTTACATTATTGACATGGTTTCCTTCATCATGTTCTTTTATTTTGGGTAAATAATCGGGGCTAAGCACAAACAAGATAAAAGAACAAACTAGACAACACGGAGCCAAGAACTTTGCAAGATAATTTTCAATTTCTAGGCAACTCTTGTAAGTTGTAACTTGTAAATTGTGGAGGGAAGGCAGTTCTGACACTGCAAAAAAGCATGGGAAATGCTATTTGTAAACTCTTGTTGAGTGAAGTCACTCTCTAATCTGGTGGTTGAGGTTTCTGAAGTTGTTTTTCTGAAATTTACTGATGTAGCTTTCTGAAATCTATGATTAGGTGTGTGTTTGGATTGACATTTACCAAACTGGAGTTTAGACCAACTTGATTTTATGGAATTGATTTTGGGTAAAAGTGAGTTTGTTCTAACGTGATTTATGTATGACAAGTAGATATCAAAATTGATTATGACAAATGAATATTATTTGGATATTGTTAGTCATTAACGGGGGAGTTCACGGAGGGACGGATATGTCTAATGGAATGCGAGTTCAGGGACTGCGGAACTAATAAAATTTTTTCACGGACGGATGTGGGTTCTCAAAAAAATCCAGGGACGGATTTGGGTATTTCCTCAATAAAATACCATTACTCAAAAGGCAATACACTTTGTGAGTAACTATAGAGTCACTTTGTTTGTTTATACTAGATATAAAAAATCATTTGAAATGGTGGTCACATGACTCATGAACAAGGACACTCGTTTACATCATTGTAACACTAAGATAGCACACCAAGAGTAAAAAAAAAAGAATAGGGGACATGGACACTAGCTTCTCCCAAAAATCCAATATATAAGCTAAGGTATTGTGTCCTGAAGTGACCTTCACACAGACTCATGAATCATGAAGGATTGGATTGAAATTGAACCATGACCAATTCTGCTGAAACTCTATCTTGTGTTGGGCTAATTTTAAAATTGAATAATGAATCTATGAAAGAGCCAAAATTCATTGAAAATTGCAATATATATAATATAAGCAAAACGATTGCTAAATGAGGAATGCTATTGGTACATATTAAATGGTATGTATAATATATATGTATAATATATAGAAGAAAAAAGAAGTATAAATGATGAAGTTATGTCACATCAAAATTTAAAGATAATGAAGTGGGTAGAAAATATATATAAAAAATTATATATATACAACTATCATTACTGAAGCTAAACTTGTAGTAATAACATTAAACTCTTATTTTATTTTTATCTTCTTTCGGACTTCAGACTTGTTCACTTCTCCACAATCCACATCACTGAAAAATGAAAATAAAAAGATAATAAGCATTTATTCAGATTAGTTTTAATAAAAAAAATATAACGACAACAATAAAAATGAAGCAGCAGAAATCGTAATTTTGTCGTTATGGGATTGTGAGACTGTAATTGTATTGCATATCAAACGACAAACTACAAGTGATAAGAGTATAATACTATTCTCACTCCCTTACGAGTTACGAGTCACGAGTCACGAGTCACGAGTCACTCACTCACACAGCGTTCCGTCACAGATCAAATGGCGACCGTAATCGACGGCAAGGCCGTCGCTCAAACCATCCGATCTGAAATCGCGGAGGAGGTGCGCGTCCTCTCTCAGAAATACGGCAAGGTAACGCAATCTCCTAATCAAATTCAAAATCAAAATCAAATCAAAATTGGGAATTAAGATGTGGAAGTCGTAAATGGTGCGTTGGATTTTTATACTTGGGCGTTGCAGGTTCCTGGGCTGGCAGTGGTGATAGTAGGGACCAGGAAAGACTCGCAGAGCTATGTCGGTATGAAGAGAAAGGCCTGTGCTGAATTAGGGATCAAGTCCTTCGACATTGACCTTCCCGAACAAGTTTCCCAAGCTGATTTGATCAAACAAGTTCATCACTTGAATCAAAACCCTGATGTACATGGTAATATTATTTTCATATCTTAATTTTTCGGCTTATATAATATAACAACAGTATGATCGTGATAAGTTTTGATTAACTGATTTTAGAATATTTTACTACTCTTATGAGCAATTTTTATTTTTTTATTTTGTTGTTTTGGTAGCTGGATTTAGTTATTTTAGAGTGAAAAATTACAAGCATAAATGAAATGCATAATTAATATGTGAATCCTCATAGTGATATTCTTTTGGGAGATTTTGTTTCAAAGGCTTGGTTGATGTTATGTGCATACAGGTATATTAGTTCAGCTTCCGTTGCCAAAGCATATAAATGAGGAGAAAGTGCTGAGTGAAATCAGCCTTGAGAAGGATGTCGATGGATTTCATCCTTTGAACATTGGCAAGCTTGCAATGAAAGGCAGAGATCCCCTCTTCCTTCCTTGCACTCCCAAGGCAAATACATTTACTCCTCTTCAATCTCAATGATATTACAATGCACTTGATTACATCAGTAAATTATGAATGAATTTCAGCAACCTATTTCCACCCTTTTGTTGTTCCTAAAATTATAGAAGGTTTGAGAAGTGATTAAATACAAATGCAAGAGTTTTGGCAAAAGGTTGACTAAAAGAGTTGGTTTCAAATCATTTCTCAGAAGGTTTTTGTGCTTGTTACTAAACCCTCTGTGATCTTATCTAGTCCTATGATTAGATTGTTGTAGTCTTGATTAGTTGATCTCTTGATCATCAAGAATGTATAATAACAAGTTAACTTGCAATGGTTTCTCTAAGCCGTGCTTTATTTATTCACTTACATTTGCTAATGTTGTGCATTTCTGAGAGCCATCATGTCCTATTCATTTACATTTGTTATTGTTATGTAGGCTTGTATTGAACTTTTATCCCGAAGTGGTGTAAGTATAAAGGGAAAGAAGGCAGTTGTGGTTGGTAGGAGCAACATCGTTGGATTACCAGCTTCATTGCTGCTTTTGAAAGCAGATGCTACAGTTACCGTTGTCCATTCCCACACAAGTCAACCAGAAAGTATCATACGCGAAGCAGATATCGTCATTGCAGCAGCAGGACAGCCAATGATGGTAACTAGCAAACCGAATCTCATCAAGTAGCTATTGTTGATTTCAGTCTTCTTCCTGCTGGAGAGTTCACTTTATATGATTCTTTACTTTTTCTCAGATCAAGGGCAGTTGGATCAAACCTGGAGCTGCAGTTATAGATGTTGGCACTAATGCTGTCGATGACTCGACCAAGAAGTCGGGCTACAGGCTTGTTGGGGATGTAGATTTTGAAGAAGCATCTAAAGTTGCTGGTTGGATTACTCCTGTTCCTGGTGGCGTGGGTCCAATGACGGTCACAATGTTGCTGCATAATACCTTGGAGGGTGCCAAGCGATGCTTTGAGAAGGATCACTGATATTCCCTTGATATGAAATTTTGAACTTAAGAAAAAATGGGATATTGACTATTTGGTGAAAGTTATCTGAGATTCACAATTTGCTTTCTACTAAGGTGGATAAGTGTATTATGTATTTATTTATATCACAATCTGCTTTTTTTACTGAGTTCACCGTTATTTAAAAGCCAGAGTTAGCTAGAAAGACCTTATGCAATGCAAGCAAATGATCTTCAAGATTTTCAATTATTCTATAATCGTAGTAATGTTCGGTAAGTCGTAAATGAACCAAATACTAGCAAACCCAGTGTCACGATGTCATCAAGGAATACTAGCACCATATATATAATGCTACTGACATTCTTTCTATTCATTTGTGTTTATGAAATTATAGGTGTTCATCCTTAATCACTAATAATGCAGTGAAATTATTTTCCAATATATATATATATATATATATATATATATGAATAAATTTCAATCGAAGTATTCTTACATCCTTGAGTTTAGTTAGGATCACTTGCAGATAGATTCAACCTCAGTTAAGAACACAGAGTAAATAAGAAATACTAGCTGTATGATATATTTTTAGATTTTAATATAAATTTAATCTTATTTCTAAACTCTTAAAAATTCAGATGTGAATATAATTGTTCTCCCAGTATAATTTATTTTAGGATGATGCTAAATATACAATAAAAAATCAGTCAAATCAGTCAATAAATGAGATTTTGGACCATAATTACTCAGCTCATTACAATTTCAATGATTATTTGGGTCAAAACCAAAGTTAAAATAGACCTATTGACTGTATTGACTGTTTTTTTTTTTATTGTACACGCATTATTGTATTGTATATTTTACGAATTACATTAATAACATTTATTACAATCCATACCGAGCACTGTACTACTGTGATATGAAACGACGTCGTGGACATCAGTAAGATCCCCACCGTCCTTTTTCACAAGACGGAGGGTCCAGATTGCGAGTTGTTTGGATAACAGATTAATAGTAGTAACTGGAAATGCAGAAAAGCAAGAAAGATATGATGAATTGAAAAGAAATGGCAATGGGAGTGGTTGCAGTTGGTGTGCAGCAACAGTTCCTTAGGTACTCAGAATCATCAAAGTATTGGAATAGAACAAGAAGCCCATGCCTTCCTCTTTACAGTTCCATTCTCTTACGGTCACACAAAAAGATTCAATTTTCAGTGATTTCTTGCTCTTCTTCTTCTTCTTCGTCCTCACCGCAGACCCCAGAAGCTGAGACTCAAATTCAAACTGCTGAATCTTGTGTTAATTTGGGTCTTCAGCTATTCTCCAAAGGAAAGGTATTTTTACTATCTTCAACTTTTTTCGAATCCATCAATGGTTTATTTTTCCCTTAGGACTTCAAAGTTCACTTTTTTTCTTTTTCTTTTCTTTTAATGAACTGTTTCAGGTTAAAGATGCATTAGTCCAGTTCGAAACAGCGCTTTCTTTGAATCCCAATCCTGTGGAGGCCCAAGCTGCTCTCTATAACAAAGCTTGCTGCCATGCATACAGGTATATCATAGCATTCTTTAACCAATGAGTGAATGTGGATTCCAATTTTTCCTATTCGTGATTTTTTTGGTTGGTTTTTATACATTTCTTGAAGTTACCCTTAGAGTAGACTAGTCTTAAAATTATGGCCTCTGAGATCATAAGTATAGAAACTAGAAATTATGTTTGTGGGCATGGCATTCAATCAATCAAATTTGCTACTATATAGTACTAATTCATTCAGATTGAACTCATTACTTGAGTCATTGAAATTGAATTTTGACTTGTGAGATTGTAATGCAAGTTATCTAGAGTTCTAGATGTCTATGTTGAGTTTCGAATTCTAGTCCTTGGGAATTTCTTTTTTGGCAACAAAAAGTACTGAACGAGTGGGTATCATATCTGCCTTTCTACCTTCAATAGTATGATAAATTTTAGGAAAAGTCCAGTTGATTTGTGCAAGGCACTGCATAGGTTATACTTCTACGTTTATGATTGTGAGTTGTGACGCTGGTGAAGTAATGGAATTCATCTTTACGTTCTAATCTGGACCTTGTTTGGTTATTATTTTTATGAAGAGGGGAAGGAAAGAAAGCTGCTGATTGTCTACGCACTGCTTTGAGGGAATACAACCTAAAATTCGGTACAATTCTCAATGATCCAGACTTGGCCTCCTTCAGAGCTTTGCCTGAATTCAAAGAGCTACAAGAAGAGGTTTCTTAATTAGTTCTCACGGATTCTACAATGCCAAATTGCAAAATCATTTGAAAGGAATTTATGACCCTAATTATAATGTTATCTAGTCAAAGATGAAACTTTTTAACTTTGATGTTTTTGCTTTTGTTCCATGCAACCAGGCCAGGCTGGGTGGGGAAGATATTGGCTACAGTTTTCGGAGAGATCTAAAACTTATTAGTGAAGTTCAAGCACCATTTCGTGGGGTCAGAAAATTCTTTTATGTAGCACTGTCGGCAGCTGCAGGAATTTCATTGTTATTTACTATTCCCAGGCTGTTTCGTGCAATTAGTGGCGGAGATGATGCACCTGATCTATTGGCAACTGCTGGGAATGCTGCCATTAATATTGGAGGTGAATAGTTTACTGTTTATCTTCCTCATGAAAAACCAATTCGAGTTCAACTTACTAAATTTAGTGAGTTAATGTTTTTTAACTTTTATTTAAGATCACTGTATTTGTGTAACATCCAAGAAAGCAAGTTTCTTCTTTTAATGACTAAGCACTGGTATCAGCAATGTGCAGGTATTGTTGTTCTCGTGGCATTATTCTTCTGGGACAATAAAAAAGAGGAGGAGCAGATTGCACAAATATCCCGAAATGAGACACTATCAAGGTTGCCTTTGCGCTTATCAACTAATCGCATAGTTGAACTTGTTCAGCTGCGGGACACAGTTAGGCCGGTCAGTATCTGTGTTCTTTGTCTTGCCTCTTGCTCTATGTCTCTAGATTACTTTGTGATTACATTATTTGATTATTTTCTATTTATTTGGTTGTTTATTTATTCATTTTCTCTGTTTTCTCTTTATTTTCCCCTTTTTTCTCTCTTTTTTATCAGTGCTAATGTCCATGCTTTAACTGAAACTTGGGTTTTAGGTTATTTTAGCAGGAAAAAAAGAAACAGTATCCTCCGCTTTGCAAAGAGCAGAAAGATTTCGCACTGAGCTCCTTAAACGTGGTGTACTGTTAGTTCCTGTCATATGGGGAGAAGGTAAGGAGACAAAACTTGAGAAGAAAGGTTTTGGTCGTCCACGAAAGGCTGCTGAAGCTCTTCCATCTATTGGGGTAAGGCTTGATGATACCTTTGCCTTCATGAAAATTTTGTTTCTTTGATGAAAATAACCATAAAACTATGGTAGGAAGATTTTGAGAAGCGAGCACAGTCCATAACTGCAAAATCAAAGC
Source organism: Aeschynomene evenia (assembly GCA_013621005.1). Taxonomy (NCBI): domain Eukaryota; kingdom Viridiplantae; phylum Streptophyta; class Magnoliopsida; order Fabales; family Fabaceae; genus Aeschynomene; species Aeschynomene evenia. The sequence continues at coordinate 4,031,076 of CM024268.1, forward strand.
TGCAAGCCGAAATTAGATTCAAGGCTGAAGTTATATCACCAGCCGAATGGGAACAGTAATACACTCTTATCTCTTGTCTTTATCATTGACTTAATTATTATTTTAACCTTTTTTTCTCTTCACAAAATGAAGGGGAATTAACATCGACATTATAGTGAAATGGAGACAGGGAGGTATAGAGAGAGAGAGTGAGTGTTGCTAATGCCTAATAGTTCAATGCTAACTTATCTAGGTGGATTAGAGAACAGCAGAAGTCTGAAGGAGTTACTGAAGGCGAAGATGTGTACATAATACTGCGACTAGATGGGCGAGTTCGAAGATCAGGGAAAGTAAGTGCCATTTCAGAGCAAACATCTTTGGCTTTTTTCATTGACATAGCATTGTCATTTATTAGCTTGCTTGATCTCAGCAAGACTATGAGTATGATAAGACTTGATTTACAAGCCTAGTTTCTTCTTCATACTGGTTGAAATGTTGAATACAGGGCAAAAGGTGCTAGTAATTGGATTTTCTTTTATTCATCATTTTCGATTCTTTTTTTTTTTCTGATTACATGTACTATTTTTTATGTAATGGCATCATCACTAAAACACCATTTAATGCTAATGTGTTTGCAGGGTATGCCTGACTGGCAGCAAATTCTTCAGGAGCTGCCTCCAATGGAAGCATTTTTAAGCAAGCTTGAAAGATGAGAAGAATTAAATGGCCTACTTTTCATTGAAAATTTTGGAGGATGCAAGAATTTTATTGTTTATTTTTAATTTTTTGGTCCAAATTGTCATCATAATACTGGCATCATCCTCGTTTGGTAATGTCCAACACTAATATTTCTGTGGACCATTAAACTTAACACTGTACATGTATTCTTCCACCATCATTATCGACAGTTGCAAAGTAATTGTTACAAAACATTGATATTCAAATAAATATAGTTTCTTAACAACAATTTTTATAGTACTTTATCCAAGTTGTACCTTTTAAATGCAAAAATATTTGTTGTAGAATAGAAATACATCTAACTAGTATTCAATATGTACTATTTGTCATACGTAATGTGTGTTATATAGCACACATTATGTATGATAAATAACACATGTTGGATGTTAGTTGAATGTATTTGTGTTGTACAATAAGCAACAACAAGCATTACTGTTTTAAATGCTACACAAATTGACAAGTGAACACATCTGAGTTAAGTTATCTTTAAAATCAATCTCCATGCAGCCAAGAGTATTGTTCTAAGTGAAAAGGGTTTGGCCGGAACCAGCTTGTCAAGTTGCACGTTGTCAAATTAGAGTCCCTTCTATATAACAATTTTGAGTCCAACCATAGAATTCATGTAATATATTATTTTAGAGAATACACATTAACTAGTTGGTTAATACTTCAAAATTTAATAATATTTTATATTTAGGCAGCCACATTTTATATCTGATAGCAGGTGGAGACATCATCATCATTAACCATTAAATCAACCAACTTTGGTCACACTTGTATGATTAAGTCTTTAACATTTACTGCTCACTAAGTTGAACATTCAAACCCAACATCGATTTTTAAGAGCCCATATTCAACAGAGTGTTGAATTTTGAAGTCTGCGTAATCCATACTTCTTAGGCTCAATATGATTAAACTATAAGCATCAAGTAGTTAATGCTTTGAATTAAAATAAGAGTTTAATGGTTTGAATTGAATGTGTGAACTCGGTTATCATTGATGCTCCCTCATTCTTTATTCATATCCTTTTCTTGGTAGGTTTTGAAGGCTCTCTCATTTATCGTCTACTTAACTTTCTTCACAGCAATTGGAGCACTTTTGAACTTGAAAAACATATTACTAAAGCTTATATCACCTATCAAACTGTTGAGCTTCATTGTTCTTCACTTGTGGTTGTTAGGTTTTGGTTTTTTGCTCTTTATTATTAACAGTTTGTTGAATTATAATTGTCAGTAACAAGGATTAAGAGAACAAAATAATCTTGTTTTATTGTTTTATATATGTATTTGAAGCACTTTCTATACAAGTATTTTACACGATTATTTGATGATTATGTGTTATCATGATGTTATAGATGTTCAATTATCAAAATAACTTTCTAGAAAGATTAAATGTAAATTAAAATATGATTGATAGACAGTGCAAAACAAATTTAAAATTAGTGAATATATAGATAAACCTGATTGACAAACTAAATTGCTTATTAAACAAGTTGCTTGCTCACCCATTCACACTCTCCAAGTAAACAACTTCTATAAAATGGTAGAAATAGAAACAAAGTAGAAACTTGAGAGAAGAACAAGAGCCACCAACATCACAACCACTACACAATGGGAAGCACTTCTTTTCTCCTAACCATACTGTACTTGTTCATGGTGACCACCTCAACCTTCCACCCGACAGCCTACGCACTCGGCGACCACCGCATACGGTGGGCGCCGATGAGCCCAACAGGGTGCCAAGGCTCCATAGAAGAGTGCATAGCAGATAGTGAGTTGGGAATGGAGTCAGAGTCCCAGAGGCGTATCCTAGCAACATCACAGTACATAAGCTACAAAGCACTGCAGAGGAACACTGTGCCATGCTCAAGGAGGGGTGCATCATACTATAATTGTCAGCCAGGTGCAGATGCTAATCCTTACACCCGTGGCTGCACCAGCATCACTAGATGCCGTAACACTTAGAACACAAATCCATCTATGTTTTCTTCTTTCAATCCTTCAGATTATGTCTTATGTGTAACTCACTCTGTTCTGTAGTTATGGTGACCAGGTTTGTAATGTTTTTTGTTTTTACTTTAGATGTGCTGTTTTTTCCTATCGTTTTTATGAGTTTATGTAAATTATATAGTTGATTGGTTGTTGTTGTAGTGAAATATCTATGCTCTTCCTCTTTCATCTGCAAATTAATTATACCTTAAAGTTTGATATTGGAGGGACAGTGCAAAGAGTGATAGAAATATGAATGATGTTTGCACACAATTATTATAAGGCGTTTAATTGTGAATGGAAAGTTATTAATTCAGACGGATCTGAGTCTTTTTATACAGAATTGCAAATCTCAAAATCTATTTTTTATGCTACCATTGGGAATTGTAAGTCAAAAATAGTCAAATGAAATGAGTTGTTTAACTATGTCAATGCATATGAAATTGCAGACAATCATCATTTGGAACTGTTTTAGCTCTCATAGAAAATGAAGCTCACGTGCGGATAATACTTGTTTTTACATACATATCTAGCTGAACTCTACTTTCAAGAATACTGAAATAAACAAGATTAAATATATATCTAATAATAGATCTAGTATCAACTTAGAACGATCATTACTTGCAAAAGAAAAAAAAAAGTTGACATCTGACATTTTCTTGTGGCTGAATTTAACAATCAACTTTGTTGTTAGACAAGTATTGTTTTGCTAACTAGGGTTGATCCAGCTCCGCGAGACAGGGGTCTCATGTGGATGTGAATCTATCTTCTAAGATCATGCATGGATCAAAGCTAAATAATACATATAATGGGCTAAGTGGCCATAGAAGAGTGAGCAAGTTGGGTGAGTGACAACTCAAGCCAGCATGTGAGAAGGGTTAGGAGAATAAGATAGTCATCGCAATATATAAATCATAGAAAATATCTCCACATATAGCACTCAATCAAATCCAATTTTGAAATGCAAAAACAAATAATTAGTCAGCAATAGTGTGTCCTTTGTTTTTGTTTGAACACTAAGATAATTTTAGCTACAAATGAGAAAGAGTACTGATAGGTACATGGCAAACATCTCAATTCTGAACCACTGATGAAGAAAAAGGTAAAAATCAATAAAAGGCAGTTGTTGAACACGAAAAAAAGCACTTAAGCTGAGCCCTCTTCTTTGTTAGCCTCTTCTTCCTTCGGTTTAGCAGGGGGTGCAGGTGATGGAGAGCCCTCCACTCCCATCTCTGCTCTTAGGTCATTGATGCTTTGCTCCAACTCATTTATGCGGCTTCCCATCTCATCAAGTGCACTGACGTCAAGGAAATCATTGTTTCGGCAATTCAAGTAATCGGCAAGTCAACAATATTACAATATCCCAAGAAGAATTGGGATCACAGCCTATCCTCTTTGCCAACATGGCACCACATACATACAATCTTAAAATTGCATTTAGTCACAGGTCACAAATTGTGCAAAACACCACATAATTTACCACAAGTTTCAGATGAGTATATGTGTAATCATGTTACTTTAGACATGCAGCTGAGATATAAACAGAACCTTAGATTTATCGAGAAACAAAACAATTCAACAATTTAAACACCACACAAGCAAACTTAGAAGGATATTCTTTGTGACGATGGAGTCAGACATTGTCTGGAACCTATTTTGCTGCAAACAAAATTCTTGTTAGCTGATGTGAAATATATACTGGAAAGCAGCAATGAATCTCTAAGAATCTAGATTATATAACTCACCATCTGCTGAAGAAGATTTTGCACCTGGAGAAGGAAAGAAAGGGCATACAAAGGTCAAAATTAATTGGCTTCCAAGAGCATTAGGGCAACAATCAAATCATTTTAACTAAAAGTCTAAAACCCCTCCCAAATGATTCAATCCAGTATACTAATGCTATATTTGATTTAGGCCCGAAGCACCAAACAGATTTTTAATGAAAGGAGTGCGAGTCAGAAGCCGCAAAATACTGTTGTCAGAGGTAACCAAACAAGCTACAAGTTGCATATTCCTATCCTCACCATGGAACTTTGGGACAACCATTCAACAAAAACAGCTCAAAAGGTAAAATAGTGAGCTTAAAATGCTTCTCAAAAGTTACTAGGAACACCACTTTGCAAATTTCTACTCCCACTCTAATCGTGGACATTGGGATGCCAGAGAACAAACAGTTATCAATAATGGCTAAAAATGAGAACTAGACAGACCATTAGTACAACAAACCCCAGTGGCATGACATCATTGAAATCATAAACACATGCAATCGTAGTCCAAAACCATTAATTCTTCGTAAATAAAGCTTAAAATCTTACAAATGCTGTCATATCAGCAGTGCTCTGCTTTGGGTCTTCTGAATCATGTCCGTCCTGCGATTAAAAGAGTTTCACAACCAATGAAAAAAAAAACGACAGCATTATAAAGTAGATCCCTAAACATATGACAATTGATAATTAGACGGAAAAGATCGCGTTTAGGAAAAGGAAGAGAATGATTCTCAATTAACGAGGGTCAATATTAAGCGACACATTGAGACCCAAATTTTAGGAATTGGGTTTTGGAAACCCTAATCGCCTTAGAAAAGTGAGATTGAGATTCGCGTATGAGAAAGCATTGTCAGGCACACAAGGAAGAAGAAGAAGAAGACGACGATGGATGAAGGGAAAGAGAAGAAGAGAGAGACAGGGTCTAACCATGATGTGATCAACGATCAAGCTGCAACTTCGAAAGCCAAAAGAGAAGAAGAAGACGACGATTGCACTATCTCACACTCACTCCTTCACTCTCACCTCTTATTTCAATCTACGTACATATCATATTATATGCCTGACCCGGGTGGTGACCCGAACCCGATTCATGGGTTGCTGGTGTAATTACAAAACTAACACTCCTTCTTTATAATTCATCTCTAATTTTTAGGTTTTGTTAATTCAAAAATAAAAACCTAAAATAGTTTCAGGTAATTAATTTCCCTTATGAGAGAGCTTTTGCATTGTAGGAACGAGTCACTTCCACATTATATGGACGAGGCACATACACTAGTACCCTGAGCGATAACAAAAATGAAATGAAATTGTAATAGAAGCCGAATATTATTAGGGATTTAATTTTTATCCACTGTCAATGTATCACAGTCATCTAATTATGTATTGTCACGTCAACCTTGATAGTATTTTCTCTCTCCATTATCTAAAAAATTATGCAAATAGAGTGTTTTGATTGGATGACAGTATTATGTATCAAAATTAAACTTTATTAGTTATCCTCAATTTTCAAATTAAACGTGGATGGGTATTCTCGTCATCTGACACCGGCTAATTTGGGGAGCCTTTTGATTTTGAGCGGCATTCCATTCAATTTATTGTTACATATTCAAATTCGAACGGCCCATGTCATGGCAGTGTTAGTTAAGTATGCTACTTCATTTTACTCTTCTAGGTTTATTCCACCTTGGGCTTAGCTTTTGGTTCAAAGGAGCAGGATCAACTTCGGTTAGAAAAGTGACCATTCCACACACTTGAAATGAGCTCATGAATCACATAAAAAGGAAAAACATTTTTTTAGCAACGAATGTGAGGATATTATTCATTTCCTCATTCGAACCAACAACTAATATATGTAAATATCTGAGCTTCATTACTAAATTTTCGTGCAAAACAAAAAATACTCAAGTTAAAAAGGATGTGAAAATAAAACACACAACTTATCAAAATGTGAGTGTATAGATCTAAAGTGTTTGCCAACCCTATGTTCTGTTCAAAGCATCTAAGTAAGTAGTTCTTCTTAAGCTCTCTCAAAGGTACATCACAAAAATCTACATCAAAGGGGAAGGTTATACAAGTGAAGATTCATTTATCCGACCTCTTAAACAAAACAGAGGGTGAAGGAACCTTCTGAACTATCTCTGTTTGCGAGACGATGTTTTACCTTCAGTATAAGGATACTCGGGTGGGGCAGACCACAAACCCCAGAGAATAGTTAAGTGAAGGCCGAGAAGTATAGCTGATGAAAGGCTGTTTGAAGGGTAAATATTCCAGCACAGCTCAACTCCCATGAACAAAATCAAACTGTTTCATAATACAGAGAAATTGACCCTTAAAGAATTTCATACAAGATAAAGTCATAACGAAATGAAAGCAGAGTAAGGGATGTGGATTAACCTACCGCAGCAACGTTGGGTATTGTGTTCTCCACAGCAAGTAAGGTAAGCTATAAAAGTACCTGTACGATTAGCCGAATTGCCAGAGTTAGGACTAAATGAAACCACAAGAGGTCCATTTTCCTTTTCTTCTTTGCTTTAGTTCTTTTAATTATTTTGCTAAGTAAAATTAAATGAAACAAGTTTTGCATCTAAAGCTAGCAATAGTATCATTAAGACGAAAGGGTCATTCCCAGCAGACTAACCATGAATAAAACTGATAATGCAATGACCGAGCACATACAATTCCAATGAAGTTTCCAACAAACATAGTTGTCACAATATCTGATTGAAAGACAATAATTAGTATCAAATGGCACAAAAAGTGGAAGTACTGTTATTCTCTTAAATCCTGCATGAGACTGATTACTTACGTTCTTTAGTAAGGATCTTGATGGTTGATGAACGGCTCTTCCCAAACTTCTTAGAAGCTGAGGAAAAGAACAGTGCAGACCTCAGCTTCATAGAGACAATTCTGGAATGCAGAAAGTTGAGAAGCCCTCCTTCATGTCTGTAAGTAACCAAGTGAGTAAACATATAAAATCAAGCTGCATCAACATTAAAATGCTAAGTCATGCCCACATTTTCTATTGCATCAAAACGGAAGATAAAGAATTAACCAAATCTATAACTTCATTAAAGAATAAAATTAATAAAACTTTTGCAACAAGCCAACAACCCACTTGTGAACAGGAATAAAATAAATAGAAAAGAAACGTTTATACCTACTTGCACCATCTATAATGCGCAAAAGTAGCAAGTAATATGAGGTGAGCAGCCAACAAAAAGATTGCAAATCCCTTGGATACAAATATTGGTTCGGGGATGAATTTGAAGTTAACAGACCTGATAACATGGAATTGAAACAATATATCAGGAAAACCTAACTAGACCTACTAAAAAGAGAGCGCTATCAAGCATATATCAAACTACAGACTAAGAGAACAAGTACCAGAAATGGATAAAGACACGTCCAAGATTGAAGGCTCTTGATATGTATGCAACCGGATGTGAAACCAGGAATGGAAGCCCAAATAATAACTGCAGAAGTACTCCCCATATAGCAGTTAACAAATGTCACCAGAATTGGACATTACTCACTCTTGAGAACCAATCATTCTTCAAGCCAAAGAAGACCAACTCACCTAATAATATGAAAAGAATATTTAAGAAAGAAATCACCAACCATTGGGCATCAAAAAGAGTTGTCCAATTTAAAAAGCATTTTGTATCAGGCTAACAGCCATATGAAGTAGAAAGGGAGGGTGAAAATTTCTATTCTTGGATAACATTTTTAATAATATAACAGTACAGATATATAGACAAAACAGTAAGGTAACGGACCTGAACCAGTGCTGCACCAGCTAATGCCAAAAACACCCCGATGATATCCATAGACTGCATTCATCATTTGAAGAAAATGGAAAAGCATGAGAACCTTTAAGGGGCAATTGGGAAGAGATAATAAATGCAACATACTGAACTGTCAATATTGTATGCTACCTTTAGCATGAGGAGCAGCAGTGGTGGAGCATAAAGAAGCACATTCATCTTTACCGAAACAGCAACACTAGCAAATCATTAGGAAAAGCCAAGTAAACACTCAAACCTCAGAGACAGATGAGTTTAGAAGGAGAACAATTACCTGAACACAATCAAACCTAGATTCCACCTTCGGTGCATGAGTAAGAGTAATGCAGCATGGAGAAACGTCATGGCCACACAATCATTAAAGAGACGAAGCATGAAGATAGAATGCACTCTTTTCGATAGAGAAAGCAAGCAAAGGGCCCACCATGGAACCTATTGGACATTTCAAAACAGCATGAATTAAAACCAATAACGAATAAGAAGGAACCTAATAAGGGTTAAGAGAAAATGAAAACAAAATATCCTTTTGGAATCCAAAATGTGTTTTACAGGATACAAGATTATGCAATTGTTTATGCAAATGATTTAAACAACAAGTTCCTCAAATCAACACCATATGCTAACATCAGCATAAGACTAAATCTAAGAACAATCACATTGGAATAACTATAAGCATTATGGAGACATGGGCATTATGGGGATTTCCTTACAACATCAGTCTTGACATAGATGGAGAGAATGATTGCCAGATTAATGATGTACAAAATTCCGAATAAAATCTGCATTGACAAACATAAACAAGCAAGAAGATGATATCAAAAATAAAAAATGCATCAATCAGCGAATAATTGAATTAAACATCACTTCACTTCACTCTGTATAGTAATACCAGAAATATAATAATGCAGCAATCAGAAAATGCAATCTCAAGTAAGTATAATAATTATAACAATCCCTCGAATATGCATTAAGGAATGAGAATAATAGTGACCTGAGCAGGGTAAACCTGCCCTCCAGTAAGATACTGTAAAGCAGAGTAAATGTAGAGAAATCCAGCAGGGTAGACGAGAGGCCCAGTGTCACCCTTAAGGTTGCTGTAATCTCTCTCCCCTCCCAAAAACCCCGTCACCTGAGACATGTATGCGTCCCAATCTATCTTCGTATCTGAAAATCAAAATCCAAATCAATAATCAGAATTCACTGCATGTTCTTCTAAATTCGAGATAGCAGAAGAAGAGGGTAATTATCATGTTACATACAGGGGACAAATGCGATGATGAGAGAGACAAGGACGGCATCGCCGAAGAGCAGAGCAATAGCGAAGGGTAATTTGGGGTTTTGGAGAAAGGTGCTGTTGGGTTTAGATCTCATTGTCGGAGGAGGTGCCGACTGCGTTACGGATTGAACGGCCATGGTTTCTGAGGTTTTCAGTCTTCTGCCTCCAATCTCCATTCTCCAACCACCCACCACTCCGATCAGTTTTTTTTTTCTCCGATGAGATGCACAAGAAAACGCTTTTGCGGATTAGGCTCTTCTTTTTTATATTTTAAAGAACTTGGATCCTTTTCTTTTATCTGGGTCAGCAAACTGAATTGGGCCACAACTATTGTGTCTGATTGGCCTCATTTATATTTTTTTTCTTGCTTAGTTAACAAAAACGGAATACTCATGTCAGGATTAGAACCCAATAGCATAATCTTGAATTCTTGATCAAATTATAATGTTTACGATTTTTCTTGCAAAGATTTTCTTGACTGCAGATATGTTATTTGTATGTGTAGTCCCAATCATTTCCGCCGATTTAGAATCGTGTGTCTATCTTGCTATATTCGGCAAATGGACCATATCTATAAATCGATTTTGTAATGTCTTTCTTTTATGCCAACAATACAAACTAACTTTAAAATAATCACATTAATTTTTAAATGGGTGATACTAAATGAACAATACAAAACCAGCCCAACCAGCCAATAAATGAGATTTTGGGACATAATTACTCAGCTCATTACAGTCTCAATGATTATTTGGGCCAAAACCAAAGCAAAAAATAGGCCCATTGACTGTATGAGCTGGTTTTTCATTGTCCACTTAGTATTATTGTTTTGAAAAATGTATAATTTTATTATTTTTTTAAAATCTCATATTTTAAAGTATATAGCCTTCAATTTTTACTAATTTTTATTATATATGAAAAATTCATGTGATTCAATATTTTAAAGGTTATAGTCTTTCTTTTATAATACAACTAAAAAAATTGTTAAATCATACATCATAAACTATATAGCTTTCAATTTAAACTATATGTGAAAAATTCATGTGATTCAATATTTTAAAGTCTATAATTTTTATTTTATAGTGTATCCAAAAAAATAGTGAAATCTCACATTTTAAAGTATATAGTCTTCAACTTCTACTATATGTGAAACATTTATCTGATTCAATATTTTAAAGACTATAGTCTTTATTTTATAATACAATCAAAAAATTTGTGAAATCTCAAAAAATATATAGTCATCAATTTCTACTATATGTGAAAAATTTATGTGATTTAATATTTTAAAGGTTATAGTCTTTATTTCCAAAAAAATAGTGAAATCTCTCGTTTAAAAGTATATAGCCTTCAATTTCTACTATATGTGAAAAGCTCATATGATTCAATATTTCAAAGACTATAATCTTTATTTTGTAATACAACAAAAAATTGTGAAATATCACTTTTTAAAGTATATAGTCTTCAATTTCTTATATATATCAAAAAATAATGTGATTCAATATTTTAAAAACTATAGTCTTTATTTAATATTGAATAAAAAATAGTTAAAACTCACGTTTTAAAGTATATAGCCTTTAATTTATACGATATGTGGAAATTTTATGTGATTCAATATGTTAAAGGCTATTGTATTTATTTTATAGTGAATTAAAAAAAATAGCGAAATCTCACATTTTAAAGAATATAGTCTTTAATTCATATTATATGTGAAAAATTAATGTGATTCAATATTTTAAAGCCTATAATCTTGAATTTATAGTGTATTCATCCAATCTACTATAGTCTTAAATTTAATCTTATACACTATGTATACATCCAATCTATTATTATTTATTCTTGTAGAACTCTTACTTATATACTTATACTTTTATTTTCTATCCTTAAATATAATTGGATGTCTATCCAAAATTTTTAAGAGGGCGTTTGGTATGGGGTAATCTGCATAGATTACCAGTAATTTTGCAATTAAATTACCTGATAATCCAGATTAATTCGTTTGTTTTGACAAAGATATTGTAATGTGGATTATCTGGTAATCCACATTACCTCCAAAGTGGTAATGTGGATTACCTCTATTTCAGGTGGCAATCTGGATTACCACCCCTGGGTAATCTTCTAATTTATTTTATTACACCATTATTCCTCTAACAAAATACACTACTAATCCTAATTTTATTGTGTTATATTTATTTTTTCTATGTTGCACTTTTTGCTAGTAATGAGCTGAGTAATTATGATCCAAAATCTCATTTATTAACTGATTGGACTAGTTTTGTATTGTTCATTTACCATCCCTTTCCATAATTAGAAAAAGAAATACTCAATTGTGTTGATAAGTCGGCAAAAGCAATTTAGCTAAGCATGAAACGAGAGACCTATCTACATCATCCTCCCGCGTAAAGGGAGAAATGGCATAGTAGGAAACCTCCACGTGCTGTTTCCACATGATCTCTCTCAGACTCTCACTGTGGAGTGCCATATCTCTCCTCTCCTCTCCTCTTGCACACACACGCGTCATCTCATGCTTCCATAACATCCACCCACCTGTCTGTCACAAACATCCTCGACACGACCAGAGAATTCCACTCTCCACCGTTTATAACCCTAAAATCAATTAAACTCATTCCCTCCAATCCCTCTCCAACACTCATTCCTCTTCCCTACCTCTTCCTCTCCTTTTCCATCTCTGTTTCTTTCTCTTCCCACTTTTTTCCAACTTCTCCCATGGCTTCCTCCCAAGATCAGCTCAAACAACGTGTCACACGCGATGCAAACCCCACCACCACCACCACCACCGCCATGAGCGACAACAAGAACAGGGGAGCCAAACGCGACAACAAGAAACTGGCCATGGCCAAACGTGGCCTTAGGTCCCTCATAATTGCCGTTTCCCTCCCTCTCTCCCTCACCCTTTTGTCATCCTACATAGGCTCATCCATGTCACGTGACCATGAAGCCTTGAACTCAAGGAAGCCCTTCTGGTTCCCTCCATCTTGGGCTCTGCACCTCACCTGCCCTGCTTCGGGCTTCTTGATGGGCCTCTCGGCATGGATGGTGTGGGCTGATGGTGGCTTCCACAGATACCCTATGGCTCTTGTGCTCTATTTGGCTCAGCTTTTGTTGACTGTGATTTGGGATCCCCTTGTGTTCGGTGCTGGGGCTACGAGGTTCGGTATGGTGGTGTGTTTGGGGTTGTTTGGTTCCTTAATTGGGTGCATGCGTTTGTTTAAGCAGATGAATCCTGTTGCAGGTGATTTGGTCAAGCCTTGTTTGGCTTGGACGGCTTTTCTCTCTCTTGTAAATCTTAAGCTCCTTTCTGTTTGAAAAACAACCGTAAATATGTAATTGTTTTACGACACATAATCCGAGTTATGTAGAAATTAAAACAGCAATTACTTATGTAGATAAATCTGGTGTAAATACTACTATCCCCTGTTTTCTGTACTCTGTTTTCTCTGTTTTTTTTAATTTTCCATCTGTGATTTCGCGTGAGACGCTTTGTACTTTTTTTTCCCTTTCTTCTTTGTTGAAAGTAATCAAAGTATATCAAGTGTGTTGAAGTTGAGAAGCAGTATTTTATTTTTTACCTTTGTGATTTTGTTTGCGTTTGGGATTTAATTTGAAGTTTTGAACATGGGCAATGTGTGCATATTTTAATGTAACTCTGAGGATCAAGTAGAGTATATTTATGTAGGAGATTGGATTTTAATGAAAAATGAAAGAAAATAGAAACATTGAAAACTACATGATTTTGATTTTAACGGTAAAGCAAATGATTAGATCCTCTTGGATCATGCCTCTACAGAAAACTTTAACAAGATAAGTGTAGACAAGAGATTGGTTTATTCCATTTTCTATGTAAATTTTATTTTTATGTTCTGCCTTTCTTTGTAAATTCTATGTTCAGTGTCAATCTCAAATATAGATTACACATAAAATAATAATGTTATATGTACACTCTCCTATCAGCATTAGTTATCCTTATTTTTTTATAGTGGTATGACTGTAAAATGGTGTACAAGAAGCATTATTATAAATAAAATTGTGGTTGTGTTATGAGAATAATTTTGCAAAACCGGGTTTTCAAAACAAAGCAGATTAAAATCCAATTCCAAAGTGAGACAGGCATGTAGGACTGCAAGCTGATTCCAACCTTTTCACGAATTACACAAATTTCACTTGCAATAAACGAAGTTGAGAACTTTTTCATGACTTACACAAATATAGATTTCAGTTACAATGAATCTGAGTTGAGAGTGCACCGGGCAACTATACAAATAAATAGTAGAGAAACAACAAAATATCATGTAAATCAAATATATTTTATATGCTGTTTTCCTGTTATTTACAATGTATGGTAATTGGAAAATAAGAACAAATAAAAAGAGAAAGTCTATTCCTGCAACTAAATATGCACCAAAATTACAACAGAGAGAGAAAAAACAAAGAATCGACAAGTTTTTCTTTTATCTGACTATTTACCCACATAAGAAAAAAACAAAAACCGCTAGGATGATGACTTGGACAGTGGATGAAGCAAACCATGTTGATCTTTGGCCTCAAGAGGGTTACTAGTTTCATTCCTTACTCTCTTAACCCTCCTACTACTCAATGACTTGTGTGTGAACCCATAAATCTGCAGAATCTGGTTATCGCCAAAATTGAAAGCCCTATCCATCTGCTTCAAGCACCTCTCAACAGGGTAGTCCCCAAACTTCCCACAAGGCTTGCAACCAACAAAATGAGTCACCAAAGGCCACCTATGGTCACCAAGGCCAGGATGGTAATTCTCAATCATCTCCTCATAACTATCAACCAAAATGCCCCAATAACCATGCAAGTAATAACCATTTTCAAGATAAACTTTACCACCCCACTTTTCCCTCTCTTTTGCAAGCAGATAAACCATAGCTGATTGATCATCAGCTTCGAAAACTGGCCTATCTTTAAGCTCACGTGTCAGCACTTTCCCTGCTTCATCCCGAATTTTCCCTTTTGGCCCCATTGGAGCCCAAGCATCAAGAAGATCCAAAGACCATTGGCAATTCCTCAACAAGAAGCTACCAGTGTTCAACCCGATCCAATTCTTCTGATCATAAACCATCTCGTCCCAACCATGCATCACCAAGTTGTGATCTTTATACCTCTCCCATGGAACCTCAAAGGCCATGTCTGTGAACATTGCATCACTGTCCATCCACCATAGGAACTCAACTTCAGGGTGTGACAGCAGAAGCTTCCTTATCAATGGAAGCTTTGCCCAGAACCCTGCCATCTCTGCATCCAAAAGTGCCATGTTGTAGAAAACCTCAATGCCATGCAAGCGGCAATAATCAATCTTGTTCTTTATGGACTTCAATAGGTAGTGATCTCCAACGGGGTTTTCACAGGGTTTGGGGGAAGACCCAGTTACCAGAAGAACATGAGGCTTATTGGGTCGAATGAAATTAGGGAAATTTGGATTCTCACGGAGCCACGTGGTTCTCTGTTCATTCCAGTTCGAGATTTTGGGTCCGAGACTATAAGGCTTATTCGGGTCGGGTTTCTGGTATCCGTCTCCTTCCTCCTCTTCGTCGTGCAATATGGTGTTGATGTCGAAGGCATTGTAATTGGCGGTGGAAGAGCTATGAGAAACAGAGGAGGAAGATGAATGAGACGGCGTCGTAGAATGAAGCTCAACGAGAACACGGTGGGGCTCGGAGAGCTTGCGGGAGAAGAGGTGGTTGCGGATATCGTTGAAGTCCTGCTCCGGCGTGCCGAATTTTCCGGCGCCGATGGTGCCGCGCAGGACAACGAAGGTGAGGACGAAGCAGAGGATCGTGACCTTGCAATGGCCGAGTTCTCTGTTTAACCTCCTCGCCCTTTGAGCCCCCAAACACTTCTCTATCATTTTTTTTTCTTTTTTTTAGTGTCCCAACAATCTCAAATTCGCAAATCCTCGGGATTTCTGTGTCCTTATTCGGGAGAGAAATGGGGAAATTTTGGAATGTGTGATAGGTTTTTGAAGAAGGAATTGGAAAACCCAGAGACAGAGAAGAACAGAGGAGGAGGAGGCTAATTTTGGGATGTGAATGGCGTGATGGGTTTGCGTTGGTTAAAGCAACAACGTAAAGAAAGAACTCAAACCAAACAAGGTTTAGCTAGAGACAGTGGATTCTCCATCGTACGATTTTTTGATTTATACATTTGATCAATGTTCAGAGCGAAAAGCAGAGGAATATAATATCGATTGATTTTACTTTCTAAAAAATCATTCAAATCTCATTTTATTTTATTTATTAAAGTTCATAATTTTTTATTATTAGAAAAAATAAATTCATTCTATTTCTTTTGTAGAATATAACTTTTCACCTTTAGTAGTTGTCACTTATCAGGAAACAAATAGTCATTTCAATTTATTATTATTATTATTATTGAATGTGTTTGAAATCATAAAAAGAAAATAAATTAATTTTTTAAATTAATTCTATTATTATTAATAATTCTATTGATCTATATTTGTATAGAATTAATAATTATATATTTTAATTTTTTTATTAATAATATAATTTGTTTTTCATTCATTCTGACATTGACTTGGAGGGAGGGACTAACTAACTCTGACAAAGACCATTAATATAACATAATTACCAATGTGTCACTGTCATCAATGCATTTCAGCAAACAGATTCTTGGATGGATCTTTGATCTTTCTTTTCCTTCTACCCTCTCTTGCTTACCTATAAATTCAAGAACACACACCTTGCTAATTGGATCTCATGCAATCGTCCACAGGCACAAACACACACACACTCTGACTCTCTTCTTTCTGCAAACTCTGTTTGGACTAAAGAGAGAAAACAAAGAACAGCGGCAACACCAACACCATCATCATGGTGGAAATAAGACCCACCTTTTCCCCCTCCTCCTCCTCTTCTTCTTCTTCTTCATCAAAGCGAACCATTTCCCCCCCTTCTCCACCAACAGGCAAACGATCCAAGGTACCATCTTTACTCAACTTCCCGCCACCCCACGATTCTTTTTCAACTCAGATTGCCTAATCACTCAAATGGGTCTCTGATTTTCATCTTAATTCACAAGTCTTTCTCAATCGGTTCCTAATGGGTTATTTGCAACCATTTTTGTTCAAAAAAAAAATCTCAGGTAACCAAAGAGGCCACGTCAGCAAGCCTTTCCCCCGAGGAGTTGAAGATAGTTGCGGAAATTTGTGATGCTTGGAAGCCTCCTTCTTTGTCCGTTGAAGACCAAGATATGATGTCGCCGGAATCTTTTGGCGCCAAAAAAGAAGAAAAAGAAGAGAATGCCACGGCGGCGCTTCCTTGCTCAAACGTGACGGATGCTTGGGGGATGCTCATTTCTCAGTATTCGGAGGTTTATACTATTTTTCACTATTTGCTTGGTCTTAATTTGATTATCTTGGTGAATTGCCGGCATGTTCTTTAATTTGATCGGTTTAGTTCACTGTCTGCATGTTCTAAATTTTTGGTTGTCTTGGTTTCACTTTTTTGTTTGGGACTTTGGGGCTTGTTCTTGATATGATTTTTGTTATGCTGGGGTCTTGGGTAATGGGTAGTGTACTTGTATCATCTTTGGTGATTCAGTGAAATAAATACTATTATTGATTTTATCCTCACAAAGCTGATCTTGATGTTAGTCATGAGTCAGATTCTCAATCATGGATCTGCATTGGTAATGACATTTTCTGTTTAAGATGAAAATATTGATCCAGCTGCTGATTGTTTCACATTTGTTGCAAGGCTTGAAATGCTGTCTAGGCTTCTAGTGAATACTGATTCATCATTTCTTTAGATATCTAGTTGCTAATGGTAATCAAGTATGACTATATGATTCTTTTTGATATAAGATGAAAGATCCTCCCATTCTTTAACTTGGTATTACTTTTGAAGGCCATTAATTGAATTGGTGAACTGAATATGCTATCTCTGTTTATTATCTCTCCTTATATTCAATGATCTAAATTTCAAGCATTCTTGTTACTTGGGCTTACCTATCAAGTGAAAATGGGCTCTTATTGTTTTGTCTATTGCTGAAGCATCTGATGGTGTTGTGTATGTATTGTGTTAAAATTTTCTTTTTGCCAACATTGTTATTATTTAAAATTTGCAATCAGAAACAAATATCAAAAGGAAGGGTTTTGATATCTATCTCTATCTCTAGTCTTTGATACTTCGAAGTATCTTCCATTTGTTAGTGGCTTGAAATGTGAGGAACAAGGGTGTAGTTCTTGCTCCTGTTTTCTTGTTAGAGCCCTTGTATTTCTGGTTTCACTATTGTAGGTTTGCAATTAATCTTCTTTTCTTACCCATGGTTCTTCAGAATCCTAACCGGTTCATGTATGATCCTGTCTTCACTGTTGGTCGAGATTGTCGGTGTCATTTATGGATTGATGATCCAGATGTTAGTGACGTGTTGTGCCAGTTGAGCCTCGGAGAGGTAGAATTTCCTCATTTTCCTTTTGAAATTTAACTAAGGTTCTATGTTCTGTACAGCTTTATTATGAAAAGGGATCCATTTCTCTAGCAGAAGATAAAGATTTATCTGATATTTGGTGACATGTATTTGATATTTTATTAACAAGAATGAATGTCTTAAAATGTCCCAACTGCGCAAGATTTCTGCAAAGCATCTTTCCCCCTATATATAGATTGCTGACCACTATTGTGATTTCATCTCTGTGTAGCATGCAGGTTCACCTTGTGGATTACTGGAAATCAAAGGGAGTAAAGAAATTATTTTTGTTAATGGTCAGACTTGTTGGAAGGGTGCTGTGACTCATCTGACTTTAAATGGAGGCGATGAGGTGGTATTTTATGGCAACCATTCTTATGTATCCTTTTACATAAATGAAGAAGAAAGCAAGGAAATCTGAATAGTATGTATTTCTTGGGCCTCCCCATTTACTTCTTCCTAACACTCTAGCTTCCTGGCTAACATACACCCTTTTAATTGGTGACCTCTAGCAATATGTTTCAGGTGCCAGTGTACCAACTACCATACTAGGAAGATTTTATCTCTTTACCCTTTCAATTCTTGTTTGCTCCTTCCTTCTTTGCACTTTTATGACATGTCTTCCATTTACATATGCACTGTTGTGTTTTGTCATACTTTAACTTTATTTGTTGGGCTCCTTAGCATGGAATTTAGATATTTCTGCCGCCTAATAAAATAAAAGACATCATGAAGAGAATATTACTTGACACACCTGCTAAAACTGGCAACAATGCTGTGAAGGATGGCACCAATAATAATGGATCTGCTAGCACTTCCAAAATAAAGGATCTTGATACCCAAACAACACAAGCATCAATTCTCAAACCTGATGATATTGATGTGTCTTTGGAAAGTTTCCCGTATTATCTAAGGTACAGACAATTTCTCTTTGTAATTAATTAATCTCTTATTAGTTATTTGATTTCACAATATATTCTACCTTAACCAAGGTACCTGTATCATGTTTATAATTAAATGTAAGCTTATGATGTTTCATATCATTACAGTGATACAACGAAGGATGTTTTGATTGCTTCTATGCATGTTCTTCTGAAATGCAATGGCTCTAGAGAATATGATGCAATCCTCCCCTCAATTTCCCCAATATTGTTATCTGGTCCTGAAGGTAGCCCCACAGCACTTGTTTATACTTCTATTTTACCCTCGAATTATTTGAGAGTGATATCATTCTATATGATTCTTGTGTAGGTTCTGAAATATACCAGGAAACTTTGTCCAAGGCACTTGCTAAGCATTTCAGTGCCAGGCTACTAATTGTGGATTCTACTCTTTCACCTCCTGGTGTATGTTTCATTTCATATTCATCATATTTTACCTATATAGATATCTTTTTGGAACTTACCTTACTGTTATGAGATTTTATGACTCTTAAATGCTTCATTATCTTTCCTGACATTTCCTGCTTTGTTCTGTTGAGATGGTTTCTTACTAAATGAGCTATAATGAACTCTAAAAAAAAATTTTTCCATGCATTTGCAAAGAGAACTACCCAGGCTGCCACATTACCACAGAGTATGTTTTCTAAGGGTATGTTTTTTTCTCTACAAGAATGAGTACTATCTACAGAGTGATATCTAAAGGCATTTTGAAAACTTTAATGAAATTATCCTTACATAATTTGCAGGTGATCGAGTGAAATTCGTTGGCAAAGTTCCTTCTCCACCACCAGCAGATTATATTGCTAGGTAATTTGCATTATTCAAGAATTATGTAATATGTTTTGCTATTAAAAAATGTGTGGCTGTGGCAAGTAGTGTATGGGGTTTGCATTTCCCTGATTTATTTGCATGGAGCTTACTGGACCCAATTTAAGGATTTCTTTTCGCCTAAATTTACTTTTTGTCCTATTAATTTATTGTGTCAATTTTGCTGTTGTGGGAATCTAAGAATTATTTTTATACTTCTACTGTATTGAGCAGAGGACCAATCTATGGGTACCAGGGCAAAGTTCTCCTTGCATTTGAAGATAATAGATCTGCAAAAGTTGGGGTTGTGTTTGATAAATCAATTCGAGATGGCAATAATCTTGGGGGCCTTTGTGACTGTGGTCATGGTTTCTTTTGTTCCGGTAATTCACTTTAACTATTTGATGTTTCTTTGGCTACATATTTGCTTATTGTATGCTATAATTGTCTGCTGTAGCTAATGATTTACAACGAGATAATTCTGGAAGGGATGGCTTTGACAAGACTGCAACTAGTGATATCTTTGAGGTGGTCTCAACTCTCAATGCTATGCTTTTTCCATTGTTTTTTAACTTGTGCAGGAAAATATATAAATTCTACCATCCTTCTATCTTGTTGCGTACATAGGTTGTTTCTAAGGAGAGTGAAAAGGGTGCACTGGTGTTGTTCATTAAAGATGTTGAGAAGTTGAAGGTTTTTGGCTTGGAAAGTAAACTTCAGAGCTTACCACATAATGTTGTTGTAATTGGCTCACTTATCACTTCAGAGCCAACAGTGAAGGTGCTTTTTTTATCATTGTACTTTTGTTAACTAGAAGTTGTAATAGCTGCTGATTTTTTATGGCTCGATCATTATGCTTCCAGACTCAGCAGCCTACTGGCATTCAGTTCAGAAAGCCGGGGACCAATCAGACAACCTTTCTGCCAGTAATTGATAGCCTGGTATATATAATAGTTTGTAGCCTTGGTTCATGTAGGATTATTATTAGCTGTTTTTGTTCCTCATTTGGGTTGGACAATGTTTAGTTTTTCAGTAAACAGCTTGATAAGAGCAAAGAACGTCCCAAAGCGATGGAGCCACATAATCATCTTTTCCCAAATAAAGTGCCAATAATACTGCCTCAGGTATCACTTGTTAGATGGATTTTATACTGTTGATATTTATATTTTCATATATCCAACTTTAATGTGAAACTTGTGCAGGATGACGGTTTACTTTCTGAATGGAAGCAGCGGTTGGAACGTGACATAAAAACTATGAAACTTCATTCCAATACTCTCATCATTCGCTCAGTGAGTCTTGTGATATGTATTGATCTTTTTACTTAGCATTTGCTGTTTGATTATCTTCTTTTGATCTGTCAAACCTGTGGTGAGATTCTTCATTGATTTCAGGTTATGAATGACCTTGGATTCAATTGCCCTAACCTTGAGGGACTCTGCATTAAAGATCAAGCCCTAAGAACCGAAAGTCGGTGGTACTTTACATTACATTCAAATATTGAGATTTGTGCTATATTATTGATGATATTCTTTGAATTCTTTTTTACTAGGTGTGAAAAAGATCATCAGCTGGGCTATAAGTCACCACCTTATGCATTCATCTGAAGGTGCTACAGAAGACTCTAAGCTTGTGCTATCTACAGAAAGGTTATTCTCAGTTTTTGGACATTCTAAAATGGCCCTAAAAAGTTTGAGCAGTAAAACAAAAATAATATTTTATTAAAATCATACGTTAACACTATTTTACAATTGACTGGTGCAGCATTAACTATGGGCTGGAACTTCTACAGGGCATTGAAAATGCAAACAAGAACTTAAACAAATTGCAGAAGGTATATTAGCGATGCCTTTTCCTTTTCCAACCATTTCTTGAAGAGCAAGTCATCAGTATCCATGGGCAACTGTATTTGAATTGGGTACCATTGCAAGTTAGACATATATTATGAGAATTTTATGTGAACTTTTATTTGGTCCTTCATATTTGTTTATTATTTTTTCAGGAGGTGGTTACTGAGAATGAACATGAGAGAACACTGCTTGGTGATGTTTGTTCCCCAACTGATGTTGGAGTGACATTTGATGATATTGGAGCTTTAGAGGATGTGAAGAAGACCTTGAAGGAATTGGTCATGCTTCCGCTTCAGAGACCTGAGTTGTTTACCAAAGGACAGTTGACTAAGGTGAAAGAGCTTTCTTTTTGGTTACTTTTAAAGCAGATTGTTTAGCACCTAATTGCAATTGCCTTGGATTGGATGTAGCCTCCCAAGGGAATATTGCTTTTCGGCCCCCCTGGAACGGGAAAGACGATGCTCGCAAAGGCAGTAGCAACTGAGGCTGGAGCAAGCTTTATCAACATTTCAATGTCCAGCATTTCTTCAATGGTATTAATGAATGCTACTAGTTGGGAATTCTTTGGTTGTATTTATGCATGCTCAATGGAGTAAATGCTATTTGTTTTTTCAGTGGTTTGGCGAAGGAGAAAAATATGTCAAAGCTGTCTTTTCACTAGCCAGCAAGATTGCCCCATGTGTTATTTTTGTTGATGAGGTTTGTATAGCTACTAGCATTTCATGCTGCCTAATTCCTTTTACTTTTTCTTTTCTTTGAATTGCCTTTATGGTATTTTCGGTGGCAGGTTGATAGTTTGTTAGGAAAACGTGATAATGCTCGTGAACCTGGGGCAGTGCATAGAATGAAGAACGAGTTCATGGTAAATTGGGATGGTTTGCGAACCAAAGAAAATGAGCGCGTGCTTGTTCTTGCTGCTACAAATAGGCCCTCTGATATTGAAGAGGCTGTTATCAGGAGGCTTCCACGAAGGTGAACGTTATTTTGTTGTCACCTATTTGGGTAATGTTTTATGGTATTTCTAATTCCATGGACAAACATACATATGCAGATTGATGATTGACTTGCCAGATGCTCCGAACAGAGTCAAAATTCTCAGGGTCATCTTAGCAAAAGAAGATTTGGCGCCTGATGTTGATTTGGAAGCAATAGCAAATATGACTGATGGATATTCCGGGAACGACCTAAAGGTTTTCTCTCTCTCACTTCAATACTTATGTTTCTGCTTCTGCATAGAAGATTCTCATTTCTGTTTTGGTTGCAGAATCTATGCGTAGCGGCAGCTTATTGTCCAATTAGAGACATCTTGGAGAAAGAAAAGATTGTAAGTTCTATTTTAACTTTGAAAGTTAATTACATCTGGAACTAGAAGCATTCATCTTTGACATCTGTGATCCTCTTTCAGGAGGAGAGTTTAGCCGTGGCGGAGAACAGACCTTTTGAACGTTGCAGCGCTGCCGATATCCGTCCCATAAAGATGGCTGATTTCAAATATGCACAGCAACAGGTATATCAATTTTAACATAGAAGCTACTACAGCATTTAGAGATAGAGGCTAACATTTGGTGGGAATAATGAATCTATATGGCAGGTGTGTGCGAGTGTGTCTTCGGAATCATTCAATACAAGCATGTTACGGCAATGGAATGAGAGATATGGAGACGGTGGATCCAGAAGTAAGAAATACTTGAGCTATTTCTTGTAAAACCCTTCCTTCCTTCCCCAACCGCTAGTTATTGAATGAATTCTTCTAGTTAAGTTCTATACACCTTTGTATCATATCACATAGACATAGGTTCTGAAATTTTTCATGGATGATAGATTTGTTGACAGTTCTCCAGCGATAAGATGCATATATTCTTGGATGATACAATTCTCATAGTGAACTCAATGCTATAATTTTTCATCCGATTCAAAAATCACCGAATCAGAAATATGAAACACTTGGTCCAATAACGAGGGAGAAGAAAAAACGACTTGAAACATAAAATGCACAGCCAGCTAAATATACAGATACATAGGAAGATAAATATGCACGACAATCAAATTGTAGTAATATTATGCTACATTTAATTTATTTTGAACGTAAATAAGCTTACAAGTAACAAAGTCAAGCAAGGAAGAAATTCCATTGAAGTGCTCTTTTTTGGAATAGTAGGGAAAGGATGGAATAGTAATTTGAGGCATGGCGGTTTATTGTTGACTGTAGTCGGTATCGTTAGGTTGCGTTGCAGGTAAAAAAGTAATGTCATGCCTAGCTATTAGCTAACCCAACCCTACTACAGTAGGAAAGCCGTGAATGAATGACATAGCAAGAAGAAGAAGAAGAAGAGTGAGAGAGCAAGCGTGAATTCATATGATATGATATGATGGAGGTGATGAGTCACTGTTCGAGTTTCCTTCTTCCGCCAGACAACAACAATACTACTCTGACCTACGCTCTTGTTGTTCTCAATCAACGCTGAAAAGAGTGCATGATTGAAATCAATGGTGGCTTGCATTTCATCCTATTTCTGTTACAATCCATCTCGCAGTAACAAACTCAGAGAGAGAGAGAGGGAGAAAGTCGTTGCGCTTCTTTCTTCTCTCACCCGAAAACGAAACTGGTTGTAACGATTCGAATTTCCCCTCCCACTCACTCACTCACTCTCTTGTTATAAAACCTTCTCATCTTTTTCTAACTGATTTCTGTTACAGTCCTCTTTTCTGTTTTCATCACCAATATATATAATGGTTCGCCGATCGCCGCCACGGTCTCCGCCGCAGCCCAGCCCCATAGACGCCAAAATCTGGAGGGCCTGCGCCGGAGGCAGTGTTCGAACCCCGGAGCTGAACTCTACGGTTTACTACTTTCCTCAGGGGCACATGGAGCAGGCCTCTTCTCCACCGCGCAACCTCTCTCCTCACATCTTTCTGAGGCCATTCCTCCTCTGCCGCATAACCGCTGTGAGCTTCTTCGCCGATCCTGACACCGATGAGGTCTTCGCCAAGCTCATCCTCCACCCGATCACCATCACTCACCCGCTGCTTCAATCCTCTTCTGCCGGCGCTGACAGATTTAACGGCGAGGCTACGCCGGCTGCTGCTGGCGATGACGGCGATAAGATTGTATCTTTCGCCAAGACTCTGTCGCCGTCTGATGCCAACAACGGCAGCGGATTCTCCGTCCCGAGGCAATGTGCTGAGACGATATTCCCCCCGCTGAACTTCGAGGACAATCTGCCGGCGCAGAAGCTCTCCGTCACTGACGTCCATGGCGTCACATGGGAGTTTCGCCACATCTATACCGGGACTCCCGGGCGCCACCTGCTAACCACGGGATGGTTCAAGTTCGTCAACAGCAAGAGTCTCGTCTCCCATGACTCTGTCGTCTTCATGAAGGACTCCGGCGGGAAGATGTTCGTCGGGATACGCCGTTCGAGGAATTTAAACCTCTCCCTGAATGACGGCGACAGCGACAAGATGCCGGAGTGGCTGGCGGAGATCGTTGGGCTGGGGAACAACGTTGACGCCGAGGAGGCGAAGAAGAAGAAGAGTAACGAGGAGGTGGCGGCAGAGGAGTTCGGGAGGAAGAGGAGGGGGAGGCTGTCAGCGAAGGCGGTAGCGGAAGCGATGGAGCTGGCGGCGCAGAACAAGCCGTTCGAGGTGGTTTATTATCCAAGGATGGGGCAGCCGGAGTTTGTGGTGAGAGCGGAGGTAGTGGACGAATACATGAGCATGTGTTGGCGTCCAGGGATGAGGGTGAAGATGTCAAAGGAGAGTGAGGATTCGACAAGGGTGACATGGCATCTGGGTGCTGTGTCTGCTGTCTGCACCAATTTCGATCCTCAATGGCCACCTTCTCCTTGGCGCATGCTTCAGGTATTCCCTTCTTCTTGCTCTCTTTCTTGTTTTTCTTTAGGGCACTTCTCATATAAAGACAAGCTTACTTGTCTATACCATAAGACATACATGTTTTTACTGTGTTATATAGAGTGTTAATATAAGAGGATAGACATGGAAAATAAAATTTATGATCTATTTCATTCCGCTTATTTATATTTTAATCTTTCAAATATTTCCCCATTAATCATCACCATACTCCCGAATATAATCTTAAGGGAATTTTGTATAAGTTGAAGAGAAATTTGTTTGGAGTTTTTACACACCTTGACTGCGAATGTTTTGGTGCTCAAATACTTAATGACTTTATCTTTCTTTTTCTGGAGTTTGAGGATAGTATATATGTAGCATTTCAACATTTTCATATTGTTATGTTGTAACTTGTTTTATGAGTATTTATTAAATTTCAACATGTTTGTCCACCTTCGATTTATTTTGTATGAGTCTATCTGTTGTACACAAATTCTGTTTTGATTGAAAGAAACTCTAGTTACAATTTAGTTATTTTGGCCCTTGTTATATATGTGAATTTTTTTTGTTTTTATGGGCAGATGGCCTGGGATGAGCCTGAATCGTTGAAGAATGCCAAGTTGGTGAGCCCATGGGAGATCATACCTCTTTCCAGCACACCTCCAGTTCCAATTATTCATGAAGTAGTTCCACCGCCTCCGAACTTGTACTATTGTGTGACAGGGTTCTCTGATCATCCACCGACCATGGCACAAGTGAATCCATCACTCTTGAGTTATGGTATCATTTATCCTGCTGTTGGCATGCAGGGAGCCAGGCATGATCTACTTTCCGCACCTACTTTTCCCAACTTATCAAATAATAACAACTCTTTTCCTCATCATCCGTATATGGGCAACAACACAGCACAACCAAGGCCGAGTACTCCTCCATCAGAGGCCTTATCACCAGATAGCCAAGGTAGTATACTTTCCTCTGTCTCAGATTCTCCTGGAACACTGATGGTGAATAAAGCTGCTGGGTCTGGTTCAATTCGGCTATTTGGTGCAATCATTCAAGGAGAAAAGGCAGGTGATGAAGGTGGCCGCATGGATCCAGAAGTAAGAAATACTTGAGCTACTTCTTGTAAAAGCCTTCCTTCCCCCACCTCTCTGTATTGTATGTACTGCAGTATGCATTTTTCTAGTTAAGTTCTATACACCCAAATATAATGGTGCTCTAACAAGATCACCCACCAATACATATCACATAGACATAAGTTCTGAAATTTTTCATTTGTTGACAGTTCTATTCTTGGATGATACAATTCTCATAATAAACTTAAGTGTAAATACCCAGTTTTTTTTTCCCCCGAAGCTATAATTTTTCATCCGATTCAAAAATCAGTAATTAAGGGGGGTTATTGAAAAAAGTAAGCTTACAAGTAACAAAGTAAAACAAGGAAGAAATTCCATTGAAGTGCTCTCTTATGGAGCTGTTTAACACTAGTAGTATAGTATGGAAAGGATGAAATAGTAATTTGAACAAGGAAAGAATCGCAAGAAATATTCCTTTGGCATTGAACAATTCAAGTAGTGAATGGCATTGGCAAGCAACTGCTAGTAGGGGTGGTGGCGATTTTTCTTGCGATTCTTTTCCGGCTTCATAATCAGTGTGCTTGAGATCCATGATTGTTTTATTTGTGGCGAATCATCATCAGATAGCCAGCAGCATAACCTACCATCTTCCCCACCAGTCCATCCAAAAATGCCAGGGCTAGAAGAACTAAGAGAAGATGGTCCACTATGAAATCTTGACATTGGTAAAACACTCCTAATAATACCTGTATGACCACCCTCAAGAATTGCTTCTGCAGCTCCAATTGTGGCCACTCCCTTGTAGTTTACAGGAAAATAGCCCAATGTACCAGCATTAGTGCCACCAATCACCCATAGTTTCTCAGCTTCTATCGAGTAGTGACAATCAACAAGATAATCAATCTGCCAAAAGAAAGTAAAACAAAAACAGAAAGATCAAGTAATGTTACATCAGCTGCAAAAGAGGCCCCAATATCACATCATACATGCTCAGGTCAAGCACAATGCTTTTCTAGTTCAACCAAATAAGCACATCTCATAAAACACAGAGGAGCTCACCTGATCCAAATTCCAACTTTCAGAAGCTAAATTACGGGCATCCGAGAAGTTAACTTCATTTCTACCATCTTTCCAGTCCCAGATACTATAATGATGCACAGAGTATGATATAAGCATCGAAAATTGCAAAAGTGAGAACATTTAGCATATAAATACATCTATGGAGGAAAATTGTACCTGAGGGTTTCAACATGCGTTAAACACCAAAGCTTCTTCTGACTACTCCCTCCAAATATCCCCACCTTTGCAATTGATGTCCCAACATTAATCACCTACATTTTTATAAACAGAAAATTAATTAAAACTCCGAGAAACATACATGAGTCAATACAAAGGACTCAAAGGAACTTTATATTTTTCAAATCTTGAAACTTGAGCTCTACAGCATGTAAGCATACTATTAAAGATTGTTGCAAGAATTATCAAATATTGAAATTCAATTAGAGACCCGGGCTTACTGATTCCAGATGACCATCATCATCGATATCTCCAGTAGTATCAAATGTGCAGATCAACCCATCTACTGAAGCAGAAATAAGCTTGCCTTGCTCATCAGGGACAAATTGAACCTAGCATCAATCATTCACTTAAAACAAATCAGACATGAATCCATGCCTCGCAAGGAGTAAAAACTAGCTGAAGCTTTAATTTAGAATAATAAAAATAATCGTTAAACTAAACATTCTTCTCATCAAGGCCATAATGTCCAATTGAATTAGTAAATTGCCTGAGAGTAAAATGTAGATTGCCTTCAGACATTTTTTGTGCAATTCATGCAATACAAACCTGAGTAACATCTTCCACATGAGAGTCTTCAAGGCATGCAATTTGCTTCTTATTTCTCCAATCCCAGAAGAGAATCTGAGCAAAAGTACAAAGAAGGGTATAGTTTTACATACTAGTTCGAATCATGTCACACAGTATCAGTGAAGTAGTCAGAGTAGAAAACAAACCTGCGATTTACATCCAGCAGCCAATAGATTTCCACCAGACCCTCCATAAGAGAAGCTGAAGACCTCTTGAGAAGGACCAGCATTAATGGAAGAAACCTACAATTTGTCATTCAATTCAACACTCAGCTATGAAATTAGTCACATTCATGAGCAACACTTAGAACAACAACAACAAAGTTAACAGAATCACAATGTACCTGCTGAAATGTCCGTGTGTCCCAAGCTCTAACAGTGCCATCAGAGGAACAAGAGCTCAAAACATGGGGATTGGAAGGACCCGAAAACAGAATCTGGTTGATGGTTGCAGAGTGACCCTTCAACTCCCCAAAGTATTGACCCGCCCCTGGTGAATACAGCTTCACTGCGTTCGTTGAAAGTGACACCGCCATTGCACTCCAATCATCACTTCCATTCAGAAACAGCTAAAATAATTAGAACCCAGTTCACAGGAACCAATGGTGTTTCGATTAAACAGATAAAAATTTGAACTTTCTGAGTATTCCAAGAGTTCGAGTAGAATTTCACTGAATAAGCCAAAAAAAAAGTAAAAGAACGTACTTTGGGACAATTTGGAAGACATAGTCGTCGCCGAAGTTGGTTTGAATGGAGTTTTTAAGGCCGAAACGTTTGAGATTGTTGGAGCTGGGTGAAGGTTGTTGGTCTTCGACATCCATTGCCGTACTGGTTTCCATGTTCCTTTCTGTTTGCAGAGAAAAGAACGAACAAGAAGAAGAAGAACATCGCCTCCTTAATATCGTCGAGGGTTTGGGTTTTACTTTTAGAAGGGCTATGATCAGGTGCGGCGGAGTCTAGTTAAGTCACTTCCTACCCTTATCACAATTATGAATTATCTAATCTAATCAATATTTTCTATGTGCATAATTTTCAAGTAGTTGAAAACAAAATATCAATTATCATAAAATAAACCCCAATCATATGACTGCCTAAGAAAGTTTTTACAATATTGATACATTTTATTTTGTTTTTCTTTTTGGTTGCATATTTACAATCTTTTTAGATAGCAATACTTGGTTTATTTTTCGGAAGTACTGTCGCATTGTGTTCTAATCAAACCAGAATCTTGGAGTTTGACTGGTTATTTTAGTATTAGGTGTAGTCCAATGAAGGTAGATTAATTAAAAAAAATTAATCAAACAGTAGATTCTTCATAGAATTAGGTAACTAAAACAAGTCCAACGTTTAATCAATTCAAATGCAACGTCAACGAAACAATTGTCACATTTAAAAAGGCTAAAAGACACTTTTCTCAGTGTAATTTAAAAGTTTATAAAATGTACAAATCAGAATTTAAAATTTTTAAAACATAAAAAATACTTCATTCGTTAATTTATTATCCAAAATATCACTAATAAACTTTTACATGACAAATTAAAGAATAAGTTATTTCACATGTTATAAAAAATCACCATTTATTTTGCACATTTTTAAAATTCATGGACTATGTTACACACATCCTATAACTCATTGAGGCAAATTGTCTTTTTTTATCTCCGTTCAAAAATGGGGAAATATAAGAACCTACAGAAACGCTCAAAATTTGCTCACTATTAGTATTATCTTCAAAAGCTCAAGAATTTCTGTAAATTGTAAAGGCTGAAAACTTAACCCTACTTGGTTTGCATTCCGCACTTGTCGATAACAGAATCAATCGCCTTAGCATATGACAAACATGGTAGAAAGCAAGCTAAATAACAGAAAACCAGATACCGCCATTCATTGGTTGAATATCTCAATTATACAGTATCCTAATCCAGCTAGAAGGAGTTTTTGTTGGTGAATAAACAAGTGCTAATGTTTAGCTAACACATAAGAAGAACAACACGAACGTCACCACTTAAGTAACTACCAATCACAGGTTTCAAGATTGAAAATTTCACTCAACAAATTTTATAAGCGCAATCAAAGATAGCATCTTGAACTGCTGGGTAATTATGTGCTTGGAGCAGCTTCTTGTTTCTCTGTCGACGCCTCACCTGCGCTCTTGGCCGCATCATGATCACCAGGCTTTGACACTTCTTGCTCTGTTACAATTGTCAAACAAATATATTTTTGTTAGTAGTCCATAGAAAAACTTAAGAATTTTATGATCAAGAGATAACTTTATAATTCAACTTATTCATGTAAGATAAACTATGATGCCTTTTTTTGTCATAGAATCGAAGTTCAAAACATATATCAGAGCCAAATGCAAACAACAGACCATATTATGAAAATTGAAGACCATAGTTAATGAGCAAGTTACCTTCATCATCGCTCTCATCATCATCACCCATTGCATCATCACCCATCCCTCCCATCCCTCCGAATTTCTGCAGCAGGCACACAAGTCAGAGAAAAATACAATAACATCAATAAGAGAACAGAAATCAACTGAGCACATCACATACAGAGAAATCCATTCCTCCCATTCCTCCCATCCCTCCCATTGCTCCCATTGGATCATCACCCATCCCACCAAATTTCTGCACCAAACAAAAATAATAAGTACAAACGAGTGAATGACATCAATAGTTGAAGAGATTGGAATGTACAATTGTGCACATTTCATACCGAGAAATCCATCCCTCCTAAGTCCAGATCACCAGCACCTAATCAACAAGAAACGTGGCAATTCAATCAAATTATACACAAAGTCTTATTGCCATACAGAACAAATAAGAAAAAATTGGTACAAGAACATGTGTACAGATATACATTACCTTCATCTTCATCCTCATCGACCCATTTATCCCAATCTACTTTCACATAGTGTGGAGGCTTGCCTTCTGCACGCAGTAACCTTTTCCACCATCCTTCCTCGGCCTTCTGCACTACACAGAATATGCTTCTCACTCCTACATTGATTTTGCTCTCCTGAAAGAAAAAAAGAATGTCAAAGAAAATACATCAAACAAAACCATTACAGGTCAAGGATATCGTCAAATATTGCTTAGAGAAATAGAACAAGCAAATAATGCAAGACTTGAACACAACCACAATAAGAATGCATATAAATCTATAAGGGCATGTAATTACTCAATACAGAAAAATAGACATTCTTAAAGTTACGAATAAATTGGGGATGTACTCTCACCTCGACATTAACCTTGTCAAAGAGCTCCAATTTTAGCTCATACTGGTTGTCGGCAGCACCAGCACTGGCAGAGAAGGTAAAAGTGCCATCAGGGGTAAGATCAACTTTAGCATCTTTGGAATCTGGCAATTGCACGGTGACATAGACCTTGTCAACTCTCTGAGCCCACTTAACCTCAGGATGACGACTACATCAGAAAAGAGACAACGTGAGAAAAAAACAATAGGGTTCAGAAAATGCATACATCATCACAAAACAAGGACATGAAAACCAGTACAAGCTGCAAGTCCTTATTTTAAGTAAAAATCACGGGTCAAGAAAGAAGAAGCAAATTTGCAGTACAAAACAATACGAAATTAAACTTAAATTTTTTTTTAAAAAAAAGCAACACAATCTGCATCCTATCCTTTCAACCATGGGATATAATACCCAAACCTAAAACGAAAAGAAGCAAACTTGAAAGAACATCAGAAACCCTCAGAGACATTGCATTCCACATTATCTACTTCAATTTGTAAAACCCTAAACAATTATTAAGTCGAAAAAATACGATTTAAGAGCACAAATAACATAAAAGTGGAAACGCAAAGTAGAGAATAGCGATGAATTAGCAAACAAGATCTGAATCGACATGCAGCATGCGAAGAAGCAAAGTTAGGTTCGCACCTCATATTCGATTAGCGAAAAGCGAGAGAAGAAAAAGAAGGAGACGAAGAAGCTGTAAAACTAAAACCCTAGTTCCTTCTTCGCTTAGCTAGTAGTAGCTACTGAGACAAACCCTGAAGTGACTCTCCTTCACATCAATAAAACATATATTATATTAAATAAATTATTAATTATTATTTAAAAATAATTAATTAATAATAAATGTTGGATTGGATTGGATTGAACGGCACTTCTATACTTCTAGTATCTTCTCTTCACTGGATCAATTTCTAGAATCTGCTACTACTACTCCTTAGTCCATTGGCCTATTCCATTTGGGCCCAAAGGCCCATTTTCATTCAGATTTGGGCTGGGCTCTCTTCCAATAGAGCCCAATTAGATGCCCAATAGGGAAAATACCTATCATTCTGTGGACTAATAAATGAAACACGATGGAAGATTAGACCAATAATATTTGGGTGTCAATTTCTAGGTTTCTTAATTAACAAAAAGAATGTTCACCCCAAAAAAAATCAACAAAAAGAGTATATATGAACAGCTGAATAAGTTGGTCATGAGTCATGAGTCATGAGTGATGTCATGGGAAAATGTTATAGTAAACGCGTAGGTCAACTTGTAAGCACTAATGTTTATCATACAACCTAAATGTATTTAAAGTGTGCTATACATGATATAGAATGTGTGTTATATATACGTGTGTTATACATGTAGTACGAATTATGTATTATATACTAACACATGTTAGATATTTATTAGATATATTTCTGTTATACGTCAAACATTATTTATTTGTAAGATCCAATTCACATTAGTTATTGTATATATTGATGTACCCATTTTCGATAAATTATTAATAGATGGGGCGTTGTAGTTGTTAATTTGAGATTGACTTGACTACCATTTAAATGAGGACACTGACCGCAAGATCACAAGGAAGAATTTTGATTATGAGTATATAACTTAAGCTATGTTAGTGGTATTCAATATTTATGCACAATGAATAAGATTGATCATTATTGCAATATAAATATAAATGTATGATGAAAAGGACGAAACTAAAAGAAATCTATGTGACACTCTCTGTTTGAGCATTTATTGAAATTGAAGTGAAATAGTTTTGCACCAGAAAATTTTCTATGACGCTCTTATGCCATAAAACAATAATACTACATATACATCAATATATGGATTCATTAATCATCTATCAATTATATTATGCTATTTTGGGCCCATCATTTTAAATAAAAATAAAAAAACTTACACATATCTCTCGACCGCCAATTGAAATAATATTTGATGTGACGTGCGTGGCTACCGTTGGTTCTCTAGTGCGATTGGTTGAGAATTTTCAGACTCGTAATCCAACTGTGTTTCTAGAATATTTCTTGGTCATTAATATTTCATTTAGTTTTATTAATGAGTATTTTAGTAACACTATTTAATGGATAAATAGTGGGAGTTTATTTTAGAGAAAATTATAATTTTAAATTTTTCATACATTAGATATATCAAAAATTAATATTTTTACTATTAACTCCTTAAATAATATTATTGAAATATTTATTAGTTTAGGTGTAAATTATATTATGTATGACTTAAGCATGATAATATATTCCATCGATAGATAATAAAGTGTTTATTAGGAAAGAGATCCAAAACATTAATTTTATGTGTACAATCAAAATTATATAATAATATAAATTAACAATAAATATAATTATTATATAATTTTTAGTTTACACGTAATCTTTTTTATAACAGTCGTTGAAAATAGCATTCTTGTGTTTTGTTTAATCTTCAAGCTAGTGTTAGGTTAGCATTGCAGTAGTTGATGCGAAAGAAGTGGTTATGGTTCCATGATCGTGTAAAAAGAAGGGTACGAGTCGACTCAATGTGGGGCATTTCGGCATCAGCGAGTGTTTTCTTCTACTTTTCTTGATACTGCGAGCAGGGGTCCACAAATATATATGGACGTGACTTATTGAGATTGAGTTCGTAAGGAAGAAAATTTAAGACGCAAGTTACTACCTAATTTATCCCGTTCAATGTTTACGAAGAAAAAGGTAGATTGCATTTGAAATCATAAAAAGATAAATTAATTTATAAATATTTCTATTATTTAAAACATAGAGATTAAAAAGATTAACTAATAAAATTAATTATTATGCACTTTTAAATATTATGATTTTTAAAGAATTATAATAGAAATAATTTATGATTCAATTCAATTCATTTTATTTTATTAATACAATTTTGAATTCCATTAGACAAACTCAATTTTGCTTGTTAATTAAGGTTGAAATAAAAGCAAAATAGATGTATTTCATGTATATAATATTATCTTGTAGTTCACTGATAAATGGCAATGGACATTGGCTCTATTTACCCTAATAATAAAAGTAGATACATATTATTTATAAATACTAAAAGAATTTATATATTTATACACATCACTCACATAATATTCAATACTTCTATTTAAATTAAACTTATTCTTTTTTACTCACTTCTCAATATAAACTAATATGTAGAAAAAAAATTTCTCATAAAAGTAATGAGATTATTTGCATCGTAGAACCAAGACGTGATGCTGAAAGTACTAGTTGACACTATAATGACACTATTATTTATATTAGTATATTATCTCGCATCAACTGCTTGGCTATAGATTGCAAGACTCTACTTGTGGAGATGGAAGACTGTAGAGAGACTACCATTTATCCACTTGCTTCCAAGCAAGTGGTTGTTTATAGCACAAAATACAACACAGAATTAAAAATATGCATTTATTTATTATAAATATATATAGGACAAATTATGTCCATATAAATTTTTATATATTGTGTCCATACTCACAATATAAAATACAAGTATATAGAAATTTAATAAAAATTTTGTTCCAAACTTACTTCTATAATTAATTTGTCCTTCTCATTTTTTATTAAAATCTCAAAACAAAATTTTATATAAATACAGATACAAATTTATTCTGTATATACTAAAACAAATGTAAAATCAAATAAAAAATTCACTGTATTATATTATATTATACTTATATTTCTATATCATATTGTATCAACTATGAAATAATTACTTTCTCCGTTTTTTTTAATTGTCCAATTTAGAGATGCGTGTGTTTTTTTAATTGTCCATTTCAAATTTTGAGATAAAATTTATTATTTTCTCTCTTTTTATCCCTATTTAATACTACTCACTAATCTCTTTTACTCTCTTACCAAGTAAAGTAATAAAGGGTAATTTAGTAAAATAGGTATACATTTTGTTAATTTTTATACAATACCAATCATTTTATAAATATCCGCGTGCATTTAAAATTGGACAATTAAAAAAAAAAAACGGACGAAGTACTTCTTAAATGTACGCAGAAAATTATCATAAATGTTGCGGTAGGTTGTCGGGTAAAAATAAGTAAAGTCCATAAGTTTCCTTTCTGAAAGAAAAAGCTCCATCACCGCCTAGCACCTCCGATGCATTCTTGTTCATATCTCGCAAAAATGGTATAGCGACACTTGTTCTGTCTTGTGATTCCTGTGGTACAGTGCTTGCGTATACAATAATATTTGTTGTACATACAAAATATATCTATCAATTATCTAATATGTGTCATACATTATATGTAATATGTTATATTTATTTGGTAAAACTTTTTGTTGGGGTGCTCCTGCTCTCAAAAAACTGGAGCTCCTATTTTGCGTTTGATAAATAAAAAAGTTGGACTGCTTTTGCTCCTGACTTCTGAGAACAAGGGGTGCTTTTGAGAGCCATCAAGAGTAGCTTTTCAGAACCAGCTTTGGCTCTCTGAAAATGAAAATACATAAATGACCCTCATTATACAATATCTTTTAATATTATGTCTATTATGGTCATTTAATATCTTGGGAGCCATTTTACACTATTTTACCAAACATTATAATGATGACTTCTGCTTATTGAGAACAATTTTTGTATAATTTTACCAAACGGTACTACTATGGCTCTCTAAGAGTAATTTTTTGAGAGCACAAGAAGATCAGCAGTTTTCAAGAGCCACAATTTTACCAGACTCAGCGATAATATACAACAAATGTTAGAAAATTAATAAATGTATTTTCATGTACAATAAGAATTACTAAAGAATATATACCAGGATTTATTCTCAGTTTGTGGTGACCGAATCAGACAGATCCTGTCGATACTTACAAAGATTTCCATTAATTGTTATTATTGTTACTGACGCCTCAGTCTAAATTGCATTTTTATTTTTTATTGAATTATATTATTTTTTAAAATTTATAAATAAATAAAAGAAATAGTGTTAATTACTTTTTATATTTATTTTATTTTTATATATTAATTTTAAAATTTAAAAAATAATCATTTAAATGAATGTAAACATTAAAATAATAGTTACTTTTTAAAATTTCCTTTATATATATTATAGATATAGGATTAATTTTATTTCATAATAATCATTACTTCTGGAAAATACTCAATGAAAATTAATATTTTTATATATATTAGAATAAAGGTCAAAACAATTATTATATCTAAAATAGTAAGAGTATATAAAATTTCTATTTGAATAAGAAGGAAAAAGTTCATATAAGGTATTTTGTTTTATTTTTATTATATATTTTTATAGAAATATTATAGAGTTTAATTTTAATACATTGAAAATTAAAAATATTTTACAATGTTATTTTATAAAATATTTGCTTTATTTTACAATGTTATTTTATAAAATATTTTACAATTATAATTTATATAACATTACACATAATTGAATAATAGTATAAAAAAGTAGCATATGAAAATTAAATCTAATATAATAATATTCAGCAAGAGATACGTGGGCAATTCATTTTTCACAAACATATATTATTGTCTTGTTCGTAACTCAGCCGAATGCTGAGCAAGAAAGCTACAACGTTGAAGAAGTTTCTTCTTGTTCTTCTTTCCCTCCATTAGGTGCGGTTCAACTCTTTGCTCTAATACTTGTTTTTCTTTTACACTCTAACTTCATTACATATCTGTTTCTTATATTTCATTTCAAGATTTTTCGCTGTCATGTTTTATTCCCGGTTTCCATGCTTTCTTTGACTTTATAGCCTTGTTTCTTCTCTTTACATAATATTCTGTCATTCTATTGCGTATCTCCGAAAATCTTGTTGCTTTTGGCTTTCGTAGCAGATCTCAAGAGTCAAAACTTCTCCTAGAATCTATCAACTTCGATTATTTGCTTATTCCTTGCACATGGCACTCTCAAAAAAATAAAATAAATAAACGGTTCGTTGATTTATTTTTTTGCAAATGGGCTCTGCAAATCAAGGTTATGCTGTTCGAAGCAATTTTTTTAAGGTATTCCATGAACCCGTGCAACACGATTCATTCCAAACTCAAATAAAATAAGATAAAGGAAGAAGCTTTTGAGGCACAGCAAGCAAACTTGGGGGACCACTGATATGGGTCTTTTTTGGGGCCTTTTTTTTTTTATTGTTTCTGGTACTTAATCTCTCGCACTATTGCTATGCAGGTGCCTCAGACTTAACGTTGTGTATGAGCTATTTTTGGTTGTAATGATTGTGCCTTTCCACGTGTTGAATCAAAAAATATAAAGCCTTGGTTTTTAAAGCTGATTTACAGCCTAAAGTTTAAAGGTTTTGCTGTGAGGAGAATCTTAATCATTAATCGTACTACACAGATTTCCACTTTTTCGCCCTTTTCCTGTTAGTATTACAGACTTTTTTTAACTTTTCATTTATGATTTTTTGCTTCTTTTAAGGAGTCTTTTCAATTACTGAATAGGAGAATGTGCACCTATTTTCAGTTATCAGTATCACTGCTTCAAATTTTGTCTTACTTCCTAGTTTTTTGGCTTATGTGGAATTTATTGGTTCTTTAAGTAACCCTGGTTCTTCTCATGGTGCAGCAAGGTTGATGTGAATTGAATATAGCAGAAGAGAGAATTAGTGGTTGCAACAGAGCTGAAGTTTCTTCAGGTTGCAACAGGAACACTAAACATGTCCTCTGCAGCATGGATCACGTCCCTCTCATGTGCATCACCCGTGAAGCAAACCTCAGGGGACACCTTCATCTCAACTCTGCCTCAATGGCTGAGATTCATTTTCCTGTCTCCTTGTCCTCAGAGAGCTATGTTATCTGCCATTGATGTCTTACTCTTGATCACCCTCTTTCTGTTTGCTGTGGTCAAGCTCTATTCTAGGTTCACCTCCAATGAGCCCTCTCACCACAATGACCTCAACAAGCCACTCATCAGAAATAATAGATCATTTATCAGAACACCTCTATGGTTTAAGCTAACTCTAATTGCAACCGCTGTTTTGGCCATTTTGTATACGGTTGCTTGTGTTATGGTGTTTACAAGTTCAGTTGAAGTTCCATGGAAGCAAGTTGATGGAGCATTTTGGTTAGTCCAGGCCATAACACAAGCAGTACTTGCAATCTTGATCATCCATGAGAAAAGATTTGAAGCTCTGGATCACCCATTATCGGTTCGAGTTTATTGGATTGCGAATTTCATCCTCATTTGCTTGTTCACTGTTGCTGGGGTTATTCGATTGGTCTTTGTGGATGTTGGTGGGAGCAAAGAGTTTGTATTCAAGGTGGACGACATTGTCTCTTTCATTTCCCTCCCTCTGTCATTGTTCCTTCTTTTTGTCGCGGTTAAAGGATCCACTGGCATTATGTCCAGCGAGGAAACACAACCACTAATTGATCAGGAGACAAAGTTATATGATGATGGCAAATCTCAGGTTACTGGCTTTGCTTCAGCTTCTA
The DNA here is from genome assembly GCA_013621005.1 of Aeschynomene evenia. Classification (NCBI taxonomy): domain Eukaryota; kingdom Viridiplantae; phylum Streptophyta; class Magnoliopsida; order Fabales; family Fabaceae; genus Aeschynomene; species Aeschynomene evenia. The sequence goes on from CM024268.1 coordinate 4,070,188, forward strand.
TAGTATCCAAGGCCTTTTGGATTTGGATAAACCCCTTGTTGAGTGAAGGGTACAAGTCCCCACTGAAGATTGATGAGATTCCGACCCTTTCCCCTGAGCATAGAGCTGAGAGGATGTCAGCTATCTTTGAATCAAAATGGCCTAAATCAAATGAGAGGACTATGCATCCGGTCCGTGTCACGTTACTCCGGTGCTTCTGGAAGGAATTGGCGTTTACTGCCTTCCTTGCTGTTGTTAGGATATGTGTCATGTTTGTAGGGCCCCTTCTCATACAAAGCTTTGTTGATTTCACTTCAGGGAAGAGGAGAAGTGACTATGAAGGCTACTACCTAGTGTTGATTCTCCTTGTTGCCAAGTTTGTAGAAGTTTTGACCACTCACCATTTCAACTTCAATTCTCAGAAGCTTGGGATGCTTATCAGATGCACACTCATCACTTCTTTGTACAAGAAGGGCCTGAAGCTATCTTGCTCATCTCGGCAGGATCATGGTGTGGGAACTATTGTGAATTACATGGCTGTTGATACTCAACAACTCTCAGATATGATGCTGCAGTTACATTCTGTGTGGTTGACACCACTTCAAGTTGCTGTTGCCTTAGTTCTGCTTTACAATAGTCTTGGGGCCTCGGTCGTTACGGCATTGCTTGCACTTCTTGGTGTTCTAGCCTTTGTTGTGGTTGGCACACGTAGAAACAACAATTTCCAATTCAAAATCATGATGAACCGTGACTCAAGAATGAAAGCCGTGAATGAGATGCTTAACTACATGCGTGTGATAAAATTCCAGGCCTGGGAGGAGCATTTCAACAACCGAATTTTGGGGTTCCGGCAGTCAGAGTTTGAGTGGCTTTCCAAGTTCATGTTCTCCATTTGTGGCAACATTGTTCTCATGTGGAGCACACCATTATTGATATCAGCTTTAACATTCGGTACTGCTCTTTTGCTCGGAGTTCGACTTGATGCAGCCACGGTTTTCACTACAACAACTCTCTTTAAGATCTTGCAGGAACCTATTAGGACGTTCCCACAGTCTATGATATCACTTTCACAAGCTATGATATCACTGGGGAGGTTAGATAGGTACATGTTGAGCAAGGAGTTGTCAAATGATTCAGTTGAGAGAGAGGAAGGCTGTGGTGGGCAAACTGCTGTGGAGGTCAGAGAAGGGACCTTCAGCTGGGATGATGATGATAGCCTGAAGCAGCATGACTTGAAAAATATTAATTTACAGATCAGAAAGGGGGAGCTTGCAGCAATTGTTGGGACTGTTGGGTCAGGAAAGTCATCTCTCCTTGCATCAATTCTTGGTGAGATGCGCAAAATTTCTGGAAAGGTATGATTATGCTGGCTTATTTGTTTTTTCTTCTTTATTTGTGCAGCCTGCCCTACCTAATCGGAGAAGGCTTAGAGGTGTTCACAGTTGAGTCTAATTGTAAATATATCTTTCTATCACAGGTTCGGGTATGTGGGAGTACTGCTTATGTTGCACAAACATCTTGGATTCAAAATGGGACTATTGAAGAAAACATTATCTTCGGTTTGCCAATGGACAGACATAAGTACAATGAGGTGATCAGGGTTTGTTGCTTGGAGAAAGATTTGGAAATGATGGAATATGGGGATCAGACAGAGATTGGAGAGCGTGGGATCAACCTCAGTGGAGGCCAGAAGCAGCGTATACAACTTGCCAGGGCTGTTTATCAAGACTGTGATGTATATCTTCTTGATGACGTCTTTAGTGCCGTTGATGCTCATACCGGTTCTGAAATATTTAAGGTAGTTATTCTCAAAGCCTCACTTTCTTACCTCACTACTATATTTAATTTTAAATTTAATGATTCTTTTACTACTGAAAAGTTTAGTGTGCACATGCTAGTTTCTTGTGTGATGTTGTCTACTTTAAATTGTTATGATGAGAAATGATATAGAATTCAGTTTGGTTAGCTGCTAGGTTGAGCTCAAAACCTTGTCTACATTCTAATAATGTATTGGATGATATAATATTCTCTGTTAATTTAGCCAAAATCTCAGGCTTCAATGTTTGTCCTTTATTCAGGAATGTGTGAGGGGGGCTCTAAAAGGCAAGACCGTAATTCTTGTAACACACCAAGTGGATTTCCTACATAATGTGGATCTTATATTAGTAAGTCTCTTCTTCTCACCCAATTCACATTTCATCTATTTTTAATTTTCAATTTCACTTTGAGAGTAACTCAACTACTTATATTTGTTTCATTAAAGGTGATGAGGGATGGAATGATAGTCCAATCAGGAAAGTACGATGACTTACTAAATTCCGGACTTGATTTTAAAGCTCTGGTTGTTGCACATGAGACCTCTATGGAACTAGTAGAGCAGGGTGTGGTCAGTTCTGCTGAAAATATGGACAAACCATTGAAATCTCTGAAATCGGCTAGTAATGGGGGAATCAATGGTGAAAGCAATTCTCTTGATCAGCCCAAGTCTAGCAAGGAAAATTCTAAACTCATCAAAGAAGAGGAAAGAGAAACTGGCAAAGTGAGCTTGCACATGTACAAACTCTACTGCACTGAGGCTTTTGGGTGGCAGGGCATTACATTAGTTTTGCTTCTTTCTTTGTTATGGCAAGCATCTTTGATGGCAAGTGACTATTGGCTGGCATATGAAACATCAGAAGAGCGAGCTCAAGTGTTTAACCCTTCTCTATTTATTTCCATCTATGCAATTATTGCCGTTGTTTCGGTTGTTTTGGTAGTGGTAAGATCCTACTTCTATACATTCATGGGGCTGAAGACTGCACAACTTTTCTTCACTCAAATTCTTCATAGCATCTTGCATGCGCCCATGTCTTTCTTTGACACTACACCTTCTGGAAGAATTCTAAGTAGGGTAAGAATTTTAGTGCCAATTATGTTGTGTTAAACAATATAAGGAATATTCTAATCCTAGTTGATATTAACACTAACATCATATATGTTAAGTACATTCTTATGGGAATAACATTATTTTCTTTATGTTTTAACTTCTACAGGCATCCACTGATCAGACCAATGTTGATATCCTTCTCCCCTTGATGTTGGGAATTGTTATTGCCATGTACATCACAGTGCTAAGCATCTTCATCGTCACCTGTCAAAATTCTTGGCCTACAGCATTGTTGTTGATTCCTCTTGTTTGGTTGAATATATGGTACCGGGTATGGATATGATTACCCTGTTTGTCAATTGTATTGGCTAAAAAATTTTGATAAATTTATATCTATTGAGAATAGTGTGGTACATGACAATATGACATGGACCAAGGGCTCTGCCTTTCTTAGATTGCCGCCATCTAAAACTGTAAAATTTGTTTTAGCTAGGATAAGATCATGAGTAATTAGTAAAATAGGCTCACTCTGTAACTTTCAATAGGTTACAATTATATAGAAAATTTTAAGTTCAACTATGAAATAATTGAAGTAGTTTGCATGGTTGTTATACGGTTCATTTCTTAAAAGGGTTAGCTAGATAACATTTGACAGATAAAATCCACAGTAATATGAATCTATTTGTTCGTAGCTAAGATTTATATGATATTATCATGTGTAGTTTGTTAACGATCTTCCTTTTCTTTTTGGTCTTGCAGGGCTACTTTCTTGCTTCATCTCGTGAACTGACTCGGTTGGATCAAATTACCAAAGCACCAGTTATTCATCACTTTTCTGAAAGCATTGCGGGGGTCATGACAGTCCGAGCCTTCAGAAAGCAGAAGAGGTTTACTGAAGAGAATGTTAGGCGGGTGAATGCTAATTTACGAATGGATTTCCACAACTATAGTTCCAATGAGTGGTTGGGGTTCCGCTTAGAATTGCTTGGAAGTTTAGTCTTCTGCCTTTCTACTATGTTCATGATACTCTTACCTAGCAATATCATAAAGCCAGGTAAACTGAAACTTCTAAATTTGTGTCCTTTTTCTGATCCTTGACAATGTTTCCCTTTCCATGGGATCCTCAGCTCATTATGCAGCAGTTTTTTATTTGCTTTCCAAATAGTTAAAAGATATTGATGCTGCAATTAGAATTTTATATACTCAATAAACTAACTGAATTGTTCTGCTTGATGTAGAAAATGTTGGTTTGACTCTCTCCTACGGTTTGTCCTTAAATGGGGTCTTGTTCTGGGCTGTATACATGAGCTGTTTCATTGAGAACAAAATGGTATCTGTTGAGAGGATAAAACAGTTTACAAAAATTCCATCAGAACCAGCATGGCGTCTCGAGGATCGTGTGCCTCCATTAAATTGGCCAGGTCAAGGCAATGTAGATATCAAGGACTTGAAGGTAACTAAAATACGAACAAATTGAATATATCCTGTAATGAAATTAATTATTTTACATGCTAGTTGAAGTCTTTGGTTTATACCCCGTAAATCAAGCTATTAGTCTCCATTTGTATAAGCAACTATCCTTGGCACCATTCTTATTTCTTAGTGATGTGTTATTCATTACTAATCTGTGTGTTGAGCGTTACTGTTGTTTCCCTGTTGTAATGACTTGAACTTTTGAAAAACAGGTCAGATATCGTCCAAACACTCCTCTGGTTCTTAAAGGCATTACTTTAAGCATTAATGGAGGAGAAAAGATTGGTGTTGTTGGCCGAACGGGCAGTGGGAAATCAACTTTAGTTCAAGTTTTCTTCAGGCTGGTGGAACCTTCAGGAGGGAAAATAATCATTGATGGTATTGACATATCCGCCTTGGGGCTTCATGATCTCAGATCCCGCTTTGGTATCATTCCTCAGGAGCCCGTCCTTTTTGAAGGAACCGTCAGAACCAACATTGATCCAACTGGGCAGTACAAAGATGAAGAAATATGGAAGGTAAATAAATATACTCCTTTCCATCTTCTTGAGGCCTAAACAGTCTGCGTTACTCTAACTAATACTCTTTCTGTGCTAAACTTTTCAATCATTGGCCTCATCTGATTGGATTGTGTTTTGTTGCTGTAGAGTTTGGAACGCTGTCAACTAAAAGAGGCAGTGGCTTCAAAGCCTGAAAAACTCGACTCCTTAGGTATGAAAGAGTAAAAACTTCTACTATCTCTCTTTGAGCTGCTCGAGTTTCATTATACTGATGGAAATGTTTCAACCATTTTTATTTTCAGTGGTGGATAATGGAGAGAACTGGAGCGTGGGGCAGAGGCAGTTGCTTTGTTTAGGGCGTGTTATGCTTAAGCGAAGCCGGCTCTTGTTCATGGATGAAGCAACTGCTTCTGTGGATTCTCAAACCGACGGCGTAATCCAAAAGATCATTAGAGAGGACTTTGCAGCATGCACCATAATCAGCATTGCTCACAGAATACCAACTGTGATGGACTGTGATAGAGTTTTAGTTGTAGATGCAGGTATGATGATAGTGTATTCTCTTTTCTTGTTCACTCACCAAATTGCCATATCATATTTTGGACCTTTTTATGTTTTTCACTAAATGCTGCTGTTGTAATTGTAACAGGGCTAGTCAAAGAATTTGATAAGCCTTCCAATTTGATTCAAAGGCCATCTCTGTTTGGGGCATTAGTTCAAGAGTATGCTAACCGCTCCACTGGACTATAAGGAAAAACGATTGTGCTTACAGGAATTTTGGTTGATATTGTCTTCACAGAAAATTGATCTGTGGAGTGGAGGTGCAGTTTCTGTGTTGTCAATCACACATAGGTAAAACAACAATTCTTGATTACATTTGGGGGAAGCTAGATTTGTGGTTGTATACTGTGACTTTGAATTGTATCAGTTTAGCAGTAGGTCTTGATTTTTGGAACATCACAAGTGTAACAATAACTTGTACCATTGACATTCAATTATCAATTATATGACTCCATAGATAAATGAATAAAGCAAAACCGATTGATTTTGAAAATCAAGCGACAAATCAAATACTCCTGCCAATTTGGCTGTTTTTATCTTTTTAACACAAACTTGTAGGAAAATTTGGGATAGAATTCCTACAAAATACAATGTGTAATTTTTTATTTTTTGTTCAAGAGAGAAATTGAAGCTAAGCTTTTCTTTTAACTAAGCTATTTGGAAATAGAACATAAAATAGAAGTTGAACTCATTAAGAATTAAGATATACAAGAATTCACTAGATTGTGTGTGAACTCATTTACATTCAAGCTTTTTTTTTTTTTTTTTGATAAATATTCAAGCTAAGATTTTAATACACTGAAAAAAAAAATTAGAAAAAATCCTAAAGGGCCAGTTTGGATGACAGTGCTTCTAACTTATTTTAACTTTTAACTTATTAGAAGTTATATCTTTTCCGTTTGACTATATAATTTATGACTTCTCCGGAAGTTATTTCAGTGCTTTTGAAGAAGTTAGAATATTTGACTTCTCTATAAGCACTTTTCAAAATTATTAAAATAAAATATTTTGTAACAAAATAACTTATTTGTAAGTTACTTTTATATAAAGGGCTTAAATAAGTTGTTTACCCAAACTACTGACTCTAAGTGATTAACTATACGATGTGGGCAATTTCCTTTATAACGCCGTGGGCAATTTCCTTTAGAACGCCGCCGTTTTAGCTATCGTGAATTATAGTCGATATTAGACCACGTGTGCCCTAAACCCTTCCCTTCCATCACATCGCAATAAACCCTTGTCTCAGTCTCACACCTTCTTCACCTGCATCCGAATTCGTGAGAGAGGAATAGGAGATGGGAGGGTCGCGAAGGAAGTACAAGCGATCGAGGCCAAAGGTCCAAGTTGGGTTGCCCAAGAAGAACCCTAGGGTTTTCAAACCCGCTTTCTCCGTTCCCTCGAAGCTCGCTGAGTCGGTGGCCGAGCTCGATCCCCAATGGGACGACATGGGAAGCGTGATTCAGAACTACAAGTCATTCGGCGTCGTTTCCAACCCTAACCTGCTCGGCGTCAGATCTCGCACCCCTCGTGTCGTCGAAACCGATTCCCTTCAGGTTCCGCCACCCCCCGCCGACGACTCCGCCCTCGCCGATTCCGGCAGTGATCTCGAAGAAGACGGTATGTCACTCCCTTCTCTATTCTTTCTTGCTATTTTGCGAGGACAAGCTAGTCATTACACGTTTAGCATATGAATCTGATTAGTGAATAGCGTAACCAAAATATTTGTGTATTAAGAGTCTTGATTGAATATTCATGCTTTTTCATGTTCATACTAAGAATTCTCTGAATAGATATGACCATGCCAATTCTGTTTTGTTGAAATTGTGATTCTGATAAGCTTAATTAACTTGAAGGAAAGTTTCATGCTTGTGATTCTTACTTCTGTAGTCTTGAATTTTCACTTTGGAAATGAGCGTTTTGGTCTTTTAAACTCGTTTGCATACCAGTTATATACACACACACACACATACATATACATATACATATATATGTTGTCAAAGATGGATAATGTGGTGTCTGGTTATGTATACTATCTATCTCTCAGGCATTGTCTTTTTCCATGTTTCTTCTGTTTGGTTCTTGTAGACTTGAAATCAGCTCTAGGAAAGAGGAGAAGAGATGGTAAAAGCGCACTTCCTCAACCTCTGACTGCAATTCAACGTGTTCATATCAGTCGGCTGGTAGATAAATATGGAGATGATTATAAGGTTGGATATTGCTTTTTATCTTTTCAGGACTTTCAAATTATGAGATGAGTGCTTGCGTTCTATTTTTGTCTACAAATTCTTAGTTGGGTGCTTACGTGATTGTGATTGTGTTTGTGTTTGTTATCTTTTGGCAGAGCATGCTCATGGATATAAAGCTAAATCCAATGCAGCATTCGGTTGCAACTTTAGAGAAACTATGCGAGAGGTATCATATGCATAAAAATAAGAACCCCCTTATATTGAGCAAATGAAATATTTCCCCCATAGACTAGTACTTCTGTACTAGTAATTTGTATCACAATGCCATACGAAAGGTTGTACGTTGTAATTTTGATCGATGGATGATGTTTGAAACGTTTGGATTAGTTATTCTGGCTCTCCTAATCAAATTTTGCGACACCGAGGATGTGTTTCTCACTTTGTCAATGCTGTCAAATTTACATGGCATTAATGCTGTCAAATTTTTTGTTTGTTGCTTCAGAATTTAAGGTATGTGACGAAGAAGCGCATCTTTCTTATTATCGATAGGTCTCGTTTGAATGTCGGTGTTTATAATTGTTGTTTACTCATTGTCATTTTGATATTTTTTGAAAAATTAGAATACTTTATTATTCAATAATTAATATTTTTTTATGTATATAAATATAAAATAATTTATTCTGAAAGATAATTTTATATAAGGACTTAAATATGAACCTTAGTGACCTATCTAAGAAGTCCTAAAGATGTTCGGACACAGTCATTAACAACAGTCTAGATAGCATAAAAGATGTTTCACCTTATTAACACAAAACAATGCTCAGAACAACAATCAGAGAGATAGTATATTCACATATTAGCCTAAAACTAGCACAGAAACTAAATTGCTTCTTAAACGCCCATGAATGCTCTACACTGTGATTCCCAGTGTTCCTTTATCTGCTTAACCCTCTCTACCCTCTCTTCCTGAACCCTTTGCTCCCAGTATTCCTGACAGCTGTAAAATAAATATTTGAATTATTATTAGGCTAACATACTTGCGAAGGATATAGTAAAATAGAAAGAATCTTGATGATAGAATCCATGGGATCATATCATACCTTCGGCCTAACAGAATATTTAGTTCTTCCAAACGAACAGCCCCTTCATAAACTCCTCTCTGCATTATCAGAAAGAAGAAAGAAACAATCATTACAAGTTGTCATCAACTATTTGAACTGCTTCATATTCAGAAAACACAACAACAAAACTTCACTTTGATTGCCAATTCTTAACTGCTCCACAGTCAACACTCAACACATAAAATAAGCTCTTTACTTCTAATCAAATGAGGAATCTGATCTCATGAGCAGGTGCAGTTATTCAAATTCTAGCAGTTGCTTTAATAAGTTGGTTACCTCTCGGCATAAGGGACATTTCTTTTTAGGATCTGCTGATTTTAGTCCATCAACAATAGATACTGATGCAGCCGAGCTAGCACAAATATAGCAGAATATATGGCCGCATGTCAGAGAAACTGGATCAAATACTGTGTCCTGTCATCAAGTAATAACAGGAGATATTGTTAGCATAGTCCAAAAATTCTAAAAATCAAAAGGAAGTTAGATGATTTAGAGCAACAGGCTAGAAAAAACAATATTCGATAATATTAGGTGCTGGATTCTGAAAGATGAAATCCCTTGACACATGAGATATTTCAAACCATACACAAAGAAAAATAGTTAATGAGTTATGAGGAAGAATCTTTTATTGTTTTGGTGAAAACATGAGTTATCTTCATCAGTTAAAAATTCTGCGGCAGTAATCTTCATATAGACAAACCATAGTGTATGTGGAATCTAAATGAAAGCACTCATAATGTGATTAATGCACAAAAATGAAGGTTCAATGATACAAAGTAACTTACCAAGCATATAGAACAAGTCAAGTCAATATCAATTTTGATGGAATCAAAGAGCTCACAAGTAAGTGTTGGCTTCCCATCCTTGAATGTCAGAGAACATCCTTCAAAGAAAGCCGGTGCCACCGCCTTCCTTGACTTCACCTTGGTTTCCCTCAAATTGATGTGGAAGGCCATAAGCTCACAAAGCCATGGACTCTGCAGAATTTCCTTGTGCATACTCTGAACCTGTGACTTGAACAATTGCCCTTGCTTGGAATAATGAATCTGCAGTGGCAGTAAAAGTTAAAAAACACACACTAATAATTTTAAAAATGAAACACACATCATAATGATTTTCACTAGCTGAATTGTCAAAACTCATCAAAATCAGCATATATATACCTTATCATATTTCTTGAGTATTTTTCTGATTGCAATGGCATTTATGAGTGCATAAGTGACAAGATCCTTGCCTTCTTGAATAAGAGCAGTGTGGTTCCCTTTTGTTTTGCCTTTGAACCAGAACAAGTACTTTCTGAAGCCAGAAGCAAGGTGTAGCTCCAGCAATTTCTGTGCACGCTGGTTGAAGCATCCTACTATAGCTGACATTTCACTGAGCAGGGAAGGGAAGAACGTCCCATCGCACACTGAACAATCACACATCAACTCAATTGGCTCATTGAGGACTTTTTACAAGCAGGTAGGTGCATGGGCATCAAGTATCTAAAACTCAAACATGCAAACATACCCAATGGGGTAGAAAAATGCTTTGGAATTTGGTCCATAGAACAAAAACAGAGAAAACAGAACATTGAAAAAGATGATCTTGTTTTTTGTGTGCTAGTTGAAAAATCACCTGGGCAATGATCAGGGCAGGTTTTGAGAGGAAGGGATCCATTAAGGGGTTTCTGGGATTGACAAGTTCTTCTGCACTTCTTCAAGATCTTCTTGAGCTTCTTGAATCCAACACCAGGAAGCTGCTTCTCCTGGCCTTGCATGTACTCTTGGTATTTCTTGCAGAATTTCATTTTTTACCATCGAAGAATACATACAACATACACCCCCCCTTGTTACTACTGCTTTGTGTTGAATCTCCCTGAGAACAAGATGACACCAAAAAGAAAAAAAGTGAATGAGATTCTGTGCTAAGGTTTTACGATGGGGTTAGATTGTGCTTTGTGCTTTTGTGTGTGTGTTTGCGGTTCCTTTGTTCTTATATGTGTTTGTCTGTGTTGTGTTAACGCCAATGGATAGACGTGTCCAAATCATAAACTCGTGACAAAAGAAATATAAACTACTATGAATAATCTTTTCATAGATACGTCTAATTAGTATTTACTATGTATTATATATATAACACATATGTACAATACACATTTAATATTATATAACACACATTAAATATTAGTTAGAGGTACTTCTATTATACGTCCAGCATTATTGAATTACTATATTTATTCAACCAACTATTTATTTTCACATCAAATATTAATGAAGGAGGGAATGAATTAAAATAACAAAAGCAGCCTCGTGAATGAAAGCTAACTTTCTCTTCATACAGTCAAAAATCGAAATTATGATCAGTCTGACCAAATATTATATCATTTATTTTTTCTAAATTAATATTATACTCCTATCTATTCTTTCTATATTAATGATCATTTTAATTATTTTATATATAAAAATTTAATGTATTGAGACATAATTGAATCTAGATACATTAATTTTTTTAATGTATCAAAAAGTTAAAATAAGTATTTGATATTATAAAACCTCGATCGATCTCCCTTTCCTAAATTACTAAATTATTTTAAACCTGACATTATTAATTTTCCATTGACGCTCATTTGTGTGATTTTGAAGTGAAAATCTTTCTTTTATGAGTATGACAGGAAATGTTGAAAACATAAAGTATTTTTTAAGAAAAAATGTTAGAGCCAAATTATACAAGATATGGCAATTATTTATTTTCTTAAAATAATAAATTAATTTTCATTTTCATTTCAATTGATGATCCTACTATCTGCTATCACATCTTTAATTTGTTTTAATTTGAATTTGCAGCTTTCATCGCATAAAATTTAAAAATGACTACTGACTTCCATTTTATTATTTTTTAATATAAAGAGCTCAGATTAACAATGACTCCAATCAATATAGTACATCATTTCACATTGCAACCATGATTCTTTCTTCAAATGTGATTGGTGATAGTACGTAAAGATGAGATTTTGTAACTTGAAAACGATAAATTGAGGAACATATATATGTGTGTGTATGTATCTATGGACCCAAGAAACATGAATACCATATAGATGATCTTGGTTGGTTGATGACGCCTTTTTTCATATATGGCCCACACACAATATCAAATGTTTAATGTTTTTCTTTTCATGATTAGCTTAAAGAAAATGTAACCCTAGGCCACAATTCATATTAAAAATACTTAAATACACACACACCATCAAATCTTTCTAATTTTCATCTTCTGATCTGATCTGTTGGGTGGAGCAATGGCAATGAAGTGAACGCGGTTTTGGTGCTTTATTACGTTACGTCAACTATATAAAGTGGACCCCTATCCCTATGCCTTCCCTAGTTTAGTTCTTATCTCTTCCTCTCTTTTTCTTTATTTATGGTTGCCAACTTAATTTTGTTATGTATTTGCGTTTATTACGTTCTCTTCTCATCTCAAATTCATACCCTTTCTTTCTTGTATACAGTTGTATGTTCACATGATAACGCATGCTTGCTACAAACTTTATTTACTATACAAATTTAATAATCAGCTACCTTTTCCTGCTCAATTATTCTGCTTTGGCTTTATCGTGTCATCTTTTGGTTCGTTCATCTGATCGATCAAAGAAAGAGACTGTCTTTGATATGAAATATCTATCTAGCCAGTTTAAATTTCTTATTGTTAGGAACTGCTAATAATGGACTACTGTCTACTAACCACCGTAGGTCAGTCAGATAATATGTATGTGGATGCAACTAGAGGCAGATCGAGGAAGTAGTTTTGCTAATTATTATCTTCATATCATTTCTAATCTTTCCACCGATTATTGAAGCTGCTAATGAAGCATCCTTGTTTCCTTTCTTTAATTAATTAATTATTAATGGAGGCATTCAGCACTCAAATTTATCACATGTACACACTCAGCATATATATATATATATATATATATATATATATATATATATATATATATATATATATATATATATATATATATACGAGTAATGTTATATGTACACTAAAAAATCAGTCACCATGTACAATAATTTAACATTTTAAAACTAGTGATCCAATTTTTATTAATATATATTAATTCAACATTTTTAAAAGTTTGATTGCTAGTTTCAAAATATTGGATTATTATATATGATGGCTGATTTTATGGTGTACACAAATAATTTCTCTATATATATTATGGAAGAACCAATAAAGACTTTACTGATGAAGAAAGTGCCATTATAATAGGTCTAAACAATTTCTCTATTATTCAAAATTTCACTCCGAAAAATCTGAATTATGATTTACACAATATGTAGTCTTTTATAAATGGATGGCTGTGGTTGTGCTTTTAATTTGTATTCTATTCATTCAGAAGCCAAAATAGAGAACAATAATGATTCCATCAATGCCTTTTTAACAGTAAGTGGAAGGATCACTAAGTAATGTCGAGCAATATATAATATTATCATATTCTTACTTTTACGCCACCATATATAATTAATTAGCATTACTTCAATTTAATTCGTGGATTACCATCCAATACATATCTGCAACAGCAACAACCCACTTTAATTTAATTTAAGTAATTTGGGGAGGTGGCAATCTTTTCAGTTTTCTTCGTCAAAATCAATTAGTACTTGCTTTGTATTAATTGTTTTATTTATCTAACTATTTTCTTCATTCAAATTGAAATCCCATGCGAGAAACTATTTGTTATTATTAATTTAATGCATAATTGCATACAGATTTCAATAACATGCTAAGAACAATACCATCCATGCATGTATAAGACTCTTTCTGGAGACCAAAATTGACGTGACGATGTCAAGTCGACAGGGTTGAACAATTGTGGAAACTTCTACTAACTAATCTATCTATTAATTAATAAAACGTTAGTATTTTAATTTGCAGATCCTATACAGTCACAAATCTTATGAAATTGGCGGCATTTTGTTGTTAACGAATGGCATCTTCTACTTGATTGAAATGCACCTAGTTGGACCATTTTTATAATTTGAAATATATTGTTTTTATTTTATGATAAATATAAAAAAAATAGAGAAATTTTATATTTTAAATAGTATAGCCTTCAATTATTATTATTTATTAAAAAATCATATAATTTCATAATTTGAAGTTTATTGACTTTGTTTTCTGATGAATCTAAAAACTAGAGAAATCTCACATTTTAAAGTGTATAGTCTTCAATTACTACTATTTATGAAAAATTTATGTAATTTCATAATTTGAAGTCTATTTTCTTTGTTTTATGATGAATTTAAAAAACATAGAGAAAATCTCACATTTTGAAGAGTATAGTCTTCAATTACTACTATTTATGAAAAAATCACGTAATTTCATATTTTGAAGTCTATTATTTTTGTTTAATGATGAATCTAAAAAAAATAGAGAAATCTCACATTTTAAAATGTATAGCCATCAATTATATATTACTATTTTTTAAAATATCATGTAATTTCATAATTTGAAGTCAATTTTCTTTGTTTTATGATGAATATAAAAAAATAGAGAAATCTCACATTTTAAAGTGTATATAGCCTTCAATTATTAATATTTATGAAAAAATAATGTAATTTCATAATTTGAAGTCAATTGTCTTTGTTTTATGATAAATCTAAAAAAATAGAGAAATCTCATATTTTAAAGTGTATAGCCTTCAATTATTACTATTTACGAAAAAATCATGTAATTTCATAATTTGAACTCTATTGTCTTTGTTTTATTGTGAATCTAAAAAAATAGATAAATCTCATATTTAAAAGTGTATTGCCTTCAATTACTACTATTTATGAAAAAATCATGTAATTTCATAATTTGAAATCTATTGTCTTTGTTTTATGGTGAATCTAAAAAAAAAATTAAATCTCACCTTTTAAATTATCTACCCTTCAATTAGTACTATTTATTAAAAAATTATGTAATTTCATAATCTCAAGTCTATTGTTTTTGTTTTATGGTGAATTTAAAAAAATAGAGAAATCTCACATTTTTAAGTGTATAGTCTTCAATTACTACTATTTATGAAAAATTCATGTAATTTCATAATTTGAAGTCTATTGTCTTTGTTTTATGATGAATCTAAAAATATTGAGAAATCTCACATTTTAAAGTGTATAGCCTTCAATTATTACTATTTTTTAAAATATTACGTAATTTCATAATTTGAAGTCTATTGTCTTTGTTTTATTATGAATCTAAAAAAATTGAGAAATATCACATTTTAAAGTGTATAGCCTTCAATTACTACTATTTATGAAAAAATAATGTAATTTCATAATTTGAAGTCAATTGTCTTTGTTTTATGATGAATCTAAAAAAAATAGAGAAATCTCACATTTTAAAGTGTATATAGCCTTCAATTATTACTATTTCTGAAAAAATAATGTAATTTCATAATTTGAAATCAGTTGTCTTTGTTTTATTGTGAATCTAAAGAAATAGATAAATCTCATATTTTAAAGTGTATTGCCTTCAATTACTACTATTAATGAAAAAATCATGTAATTTCATAATTTGAAGTCTATTGTCTTTGTTTTATGGTGAATCTAAAAAAAAAAAAATTAAATCTCACCTTTTAAATTATATACCCTTCAATTAGTACTATTTATGAAAAAATCATGTAATTTAATAATTTGAAGTCTATTATCTTTGTTTTATGGTGAATTTTAAAAAATGGAGAAATCTCACATTTTTAAGTGTATAGTCTTCAATTACTACTATTTATGAAAATTCATGTAATTTCATAATTTGAAGTCTATTGTCTTTGTTTTATGATGAATCTAAAAGTATTGAGAAATCTCACATTTTAAAGTGTATAGCCTTCAATAATTACTATTTTTTAGAATATCACGTAATTTCATAATTTGAATTCTATTGTCTTTGTTTTATGGTGAATCTCAAAAAATTGAGAAATCTCACATTTTAAAGTGTATAGCCTTCAATTACTACTATTTATGAAAAAATAACGTAATTTCATAATTTGAAATCAATTGTTTTTATTTTATGATGAATCTAAAAAAAATAGAGAAATCTCACATTTTAAAGTGTATATAGCCTTCAATTATTACTATTTATGAAAAAATATTGTAATTTCATAATTTGAAGTCAATTGTCTTTGTTTTATGATGAATCTAAACGAAATAGAGATATCTCACATTTTAAAGTGTATATAGCCTTTAATTATTACTATTCATGAAAAAATCATGTAATTTCATAATTTGTAGTCTATTGTCTTTGTTTTATTGTGAATCTAAAAAAAATAGATAAATCGTATATTCTGAAGTGTATAGCCTTCAATCACTACTATTTATGAAAAAATCATGTATTTTCATAATTTGAAGTTTATTGTCTTTGTTTTATGGTGAATCTAAAAAATTAGAGAAATCTCATATTTTAAAATATATAGCCTTCAATTTATACTGTATGTTAAAAAATTGTATAATTTCATAATTTAAAATCTATAATTTTTTTAATTGTGAATAGTTTGATAATACAATAGAAATAATCAAATAATGCGAATGCATAAGAAAGATAATTAGATAGAAAAACATACATAGCATCCTTGTTTAATTTTATATGTTGTTAGCATTTCTTTTCTTTTCTTTTGAAGTGAATGAGGAACAAACCTTTTCTGCTAAATGACCACCTTTACTCACTAAACTGTATGTAGTTCAGGACTTGTCTGAAATCTAAAACTCTTTATCATTTTCTTTATTCTATTCCTTTTACATTGTAGTAGTAAATAAATGATTTGACACTTACCAAACATAAGAACTATATGGAATAATACACTTTATTCTTTTGATGAAACTTTTTAATCACAAACTATATACGTCACAAAAACAACACCGCTGTTAATATTCTTACAGGCTAATTTACAATGTTTATATATTTAGAAAAATGGTTGTACAGCAAATAAAATCTTGAAAGAAAAGAAAAAGGTTAGGTTGTGGCGTAATAGTGAACAACTAGAGTTATCGAATTCATTCAATCATGATAGTCCCGGATGATCGATGATGATTGATGACTCACTTGGCTGAAGAAAATTAAATAAAACACAAGAAATAAATATATAGCAGAGTTAAGTTGATCTTCATATACAATATAATAATATATGCCAGCAATGACTAAATTAAGATTCTAGAACAAGATAGATAGAGTAGAATGTGGAATATAATATAATATAATATAATAATAGGGCGTTAGTTATATTGGATGATGTTTTCAAGAACCCGATTCAAATGCTTATTATTGGACATACACTTGCATGCTTACTTAATTATTGGACTGATTTATGCGATGGAATAAATTCGATGGATGGATGGGTTTGCAACTGCGTGCGTGAAGTAGTACCACAACACAACCACAATATATACAGTCTCTACTGTAATAAAGAAGAAGAAGTTGAAATAATATAATATAATAAAATGGCGAGTTGCTGCGCGTCAAAGACATCATCATCAGATAAGGCGGAGAAGCAAGTGATGGTGGTTGGGATCGACGACAGCGAGTACAGCACCTATGCACTCCAGTGGACTCTCGAGCATTTGATCACCCCTGCACCCACTCCTATCTTCAGCCTTGTTCTTGTTTATGCTAAGCCTTCTGTTGCCTCCGCTGTTGGCTTCGTTGGCCCTGGTACTTATTTATTTCATTCATTCATTCAACTAACTATACACTCTCTCACGCTAATAATACTAATATATGCAGGGGCCGCTCAAGTGTTGCCGATTGTGGATTCGGATATTAAAAGGACTGCTTCCAAAGTCACCGAACAAGCTCATCAACTCTGCATCAACAAATCCGTACGTATTCTATTCTATTCTATTCTATTCATTAATGAATCAGTCTAATGAATGAATTATGGATGTGCAGGTGAATGATGCAATAGTGGAAGTGGTGGAAGGTGATCCCAGGAACGTTCTTTGCGAAGCCGTGGAGAGGCACCATGCCTCAATACTGGTTCTGGGAAGTCATGGTTATGGGGCTATCAAAAGGGCTGTGTTGGGTAGCGTCAGTGACTACTCTGCTCATCATGCTCACTGCACTGTCATGATCGTCAAGAACCCTAAACCCAAACATTAATCATCTCTCTCTCTCTCTCTCCTCATGCCTTGGCTTGCGCCTACTACCTACCTCTTATTGTTCAATAAAAATCAAAGTACACCAAGCAGCAAGCAGCAAGAGGGAAGAAGATTACTAATAATAAAAACATAGTATATGTTTATTGTTCTAGCTAGCTAGCTAGCTACCCAAAGTTAAGTTTGTTGCTCACTTCATTCTAGCTACTTCTAGGCTTCCATTATATTTGCTTTCTCTTTTCAAACATGTAATGTAATGTAAGCATTATTTGACTTTCCATCGTCCCTTCCCTATAAATTTAATTACATATATATATATATATATATCTTGTTTTTTCAGTGTTCCAAAAATTGTGACACACACTAGAACTGGTTGAGTTGAGGCGCATTTAGTTCTCTAGGTACAAGGAAAGGAAATAGTAGCAGTAGCAGAAAAAGAGTGATTCTTCTAGTTTAAGAAACTACACCCACAAATGGGAGATGGAAGCTGCAGATGGGTCTTTTGTAAGTTGTATAATATCTTCAAGTCCTGTTTTAGAGGTGCTTCTTCTACCTCTTAAAAACCAGGAGTACCATTTTGCTGAGAGTTTTTGGTATCTCTTCAGGTCTGGATCATCTCGATCAATATAATACAGCTCATACAAGTAAAATGGAGGACTAATATGAGTTATATGTATTTATAGGATTACATGTCACTTGCTAAGTTGGTATTAAACCGTCCACATTAGCATAATTTAACGGAGTTATAACAAAAGAATGTCAGGAGGACTAAATTGATTCACATATTACAAAGTGGAGGATTAATTTGATTCACACATGCAAAGTGGAGAACCAATTTGAAGTTTAACTCTATTAATATTATATTTTGTTGAGAAGAGGATGCAAGAGAGAATGAGATTTTACCATTTTCATAAATGAACAAAGGAGGATTTCCATAAAGGAGCTTGAATATATTCAATTCTTGCCGTAAGCCCCAGGGTTCAACAGGGAACTGAATCAAATTACACGAAACATATAATGAAGTAATCTAAATGCTATGCTTGAAATGTGTAATTATGGAAGTTCATAACAGTAATCATTTAGTTTTAAACATTATTTTACCTCTTTGTTTGATGACAAATCATCTAGTTGAACTGCCAAAACCAGAAAGTATGAGTACTTAAAATCAACTCAGATAGTAAATCATTTTAGTTCAATTGATTGAAATCTTTGGAATGACATAACGTATAGAGAGCATTGCTTGCTTCAGGCCCCGTTTGGCAGCACTCACCACCCACACAGTAGACAATATAGTCAGCCAAACCAAACAACCAAGCAATGAATGAGAGTGAGACAATCAACGATGATATATTGCACATGACTTTGTCACGTGGAAGATCAAAAATCAACATGAGAGGATCCATTTCGGACATGTATCTAAACAGAAAAGATTGCTTTTAGAAATGCAGGATATATAGGGTGATCCTGATTAACAAGCATAGTATCATTATGATATAAAGTATGTCTCTACAGTGTATGTCAGTCTCATATCTCACAAAATCCAGTTAAAATGAGTTGAACTCACCAACTTTGAATTACAAAATCTAGTAAAATTGAAGACAAAAGGCAGTGAGGTGTTTGTGTATGAACAACAGAACTGATAAATATGTGAACAGGTCTGAATTCTGATTTCTGCATAACTAACCCTTTTCCCCCTGCAATTTTCCTGCTGTAGTGTACAAACAAGAGGAAAATGAAGAAACCTTCAAACAATACTGTAATCCAAGCATTACATTAACAAGTGCATGATGATTTAAAAGCAGAGTAGAACAAAATATGGAAAACCCCTGCAAAATAAGAAAGTAAATGACCATCACAGTTTCACAAGCAGGATTTGAAATGTGACTGATATGGCCACTGCTTTCTAACTCTTAATCTATTAGCTTATCCACAAACCCTGAGATCACCACCATCTTGATTGCAAATGGGGACTTGGATAAATAAATCAAGACACAGAAACATGGCCTAAAAAAGACAAGATATTCTATAAATCAAGCACCTTCTCATGAATTGGACGCTATAAATCAATATAAATATCATAATAATACACTGCGAGGCACATAAACTTGGAATTAAATTTGGTGCATACAGAATCCAAATGTAATCAGTATAGACAGAATCACAAGTGTTACTTCTCATCAAAGATTTGTTCTTTCCACCTGGAAACAATTCAATTCACCTATTACAAGAATCATCATCACCACCACAGCTTCAAATCTCATTCCACATAAACACTGACCACAAAGAAACAACAATGGAAATGTCTGAAAAATGCAGAGACCAAAACAAGATCCTTCCCCAAATAAACATTCATAGACGAATCATGATCCACCCATTCATCTAAGAGTACATGGGGACATCAGTCCAAGCCCCAGAGACATGACCATTCTCACAAACAAAAGCCCTAACCACAGGCTCCCCATCATCATGGTACCCAAAACCCCTCCTCAAGCAAAAAGCAGCTAACAGATCCCAAGTCTCATCACACAAACAAAAAGCACAACCCAGATCAATCTTCTTCTTCTTCCCATCATTGATGGTCCTCCACACCCTCGTCTTCTTGAAATTCTTGAAAACCCCTCTGAAAAGTCTGTAATTTCTCTTCTCCTCGGCGTGAACACAGCCAGGCAAATCACATATATACAAGGAATCATCACGAAACTGCCTCGCTAACAGCTTGCTCCCCTGTTCCCTGCTGAGGTTCCTGGTCCCTGAAGCCAGATGCGAACTCCACGACCCACCACCACAAACCTTCCTCTTCTTACAAGGCTTCGCAGAGGCCACTCCTTCACGAACCTCCTCATCCAACAACATGGGCGTCTGTTGCTGTTGCTGTTGTTGTTCTGGTTGAGTCACAGAAAGAGACAGAGACAGAGACCCATCTTGAGATTCGGATTCAGAAGCGTCATATACGGTGTCGAAGTAAAGGTCATCGTAAAGGGACCAACAAGAGTTAGAGGAAACGGCGTCGTTGGAGGGAGGAACAATGGGAGGGGTAGCGGGGGCGGCGGCGGTGGTAGTGATGGTGATGGGGTGATCAGGGCCAAGGTCGCGGTGGAGGCCGAAGTCGGAGGTGTCGAGGAGGAGGCCGGCGTGGAGGGGGCCGGGGCAGCATACGGAGAGCTTGAAGAGGGAGGACCATGAGGGGGTGGCGTCGGAGAGGAGATCGGAGGGGATGGTGCGGGTGCAGGTGGACCTGCAGCAGGAGTTGCGGATGAGGGAGGAGAATTTGGTGCAGACGCAGGCGAGGCGAGCCCAGTGGCGAGGGTCGTCTTCGAGGCTGTGGAAGATGTTCAGGATTATGTCGTCGCTCAGCGATGAGAACATGTTCTCTGCTTCTGCGCCCCACATCGACTCAGCGATAGATGCTTCTTCTTCTTCTTCTTCTTCTTCTTCTTCTTGTTGATGCTGTCGTGTTCGGTTATTGCATGTGAACTCACTCAACTCAGACTCTTCTTATGCCAAAATCTGATTCACTTTATTTTATGTTTATATTTTTAATCATACAGCATTCCCTTTTTTCTTTTTCCATTTTTTTTATAGTTACTTATACTACTTTTTTAATGCACAGCTTTGCGGTACTTGTTTAATATTTAGCAAATTGATTTTGAAGGGGTCAATACTAATAAAATAGATAATACAGCACACGCCGCTAGATTTTTTTATGGTTTGAAAGTTTAAGTGAAACAGTAAAGTTCAATTATTACTTTAATATAACAATAATTATGGGGAGAAGGTGTGACAATGAGAAGGAAGCCAAATAAAAACAAGGGAGGGGGGTGGGGGTGGACCAATGATGTAAAGAAGAAGAAATTGAAGGGGCCACATGTGATGAAGGAGGAGGAAGAGGCTTCTATTCCATTTCATTTCATTCCATTCATTTTCGGAAGGAACAAGACTACTCACTCTCTACTCAGCACATGACATGACGTGACATGATATTATCATCATGAAATACTAAAAGATAAGCCAAGGAAGGCTAAAGGAACACTAGAGCCACACAAACTAAAAGAGAGAGAGAGAGAGAGCTATCACCACATACACTAATTGAGATCACTAATCTCTGTTCCCCCTCACTTTATTATATTGGAACTTGACACTCTCTACTCCACTTGTCCCCCCTCCCTTCACCCACAGGCTTCCACGAACCTCATTTCTTATCCAAGTAAAATCAGGATTAAATAGTAGTCATAAAAAGATAATAGACCATTCATAACAATCTATAGTAATACTATTAAAATATCTATTATTTCCAAATATTAAAACATTCTTCATCAAACTCATCACTTATATCATTTACACTTTCTTTCAACCTCTTCTCTCTCCATATTACATACATCATTTCCCTAACAACTATGATCTGAAACAGGAGAGATAACATACAATCATCTATGAGCTAGTTTGGTTTAATGTTAGTGAAAATTACATAAAAAATTATTTTTAGAAAAATTACAAGTTTAATAACATTAATTTTGTTTAATAAAAAAAATTAACAATTGGACCAAGAAAACTTGTACCTAATTTTCTCCCAGATCAAAACAAATCAATAGAAGTAAAGGTTGGAAGCCTTAGATCAAGTGTGCTCCGCCAAAAAGATTAAGGTCAACAATGATTCACAAATATCTAAAAATACAGAATTATAAGAGCGTCAGGGAATTTGATACTCAACAAATCTATTACAGAAAGCTAGGATCCATCCATCCTTAAAAATCCTTCAAATAAAAGATAAGAAGTCTTTTTCTAAGTTCCAATTCAAAGGAGTTCCAATCGACAACCTCAATCCAAATAGGATTACTTGGCCAATGTCAATTTACTACGAGAATAACTGATGTAGCTAGAAAACACCCTCATCCACTCAGAGCTCACCTGCAACACCAAGAACAGATCAGATACAAGAGAAAAACCTTCCTTAAATACAGCTGAGCAAGCAATGTAATCAATCAAAGAGGGTAATAACGAACCGAGACAAACTCTTGCTTCTGCTCCTGCTTCTACTTGGGCTCCTGCTGGCGCTGCGTCTTTTTGGGCTCCTGCTGGCGCTGCGTCTTTTCGGGCTCCTGCTGGCGCTGCGTCTTTTCGGGCTTTTAGTACGCTGCCAACACAAAAACAAAACATGAATAATGAAGAGAGGGAATATTAAGGCAGCAGGCCCAGTCTATCACAACAGTGCCAGATAGGAAAATGCTGTATTAGTCTCCATGCATGCATGCCTTCACCTGAAAAGCCAAGCATCCATTCTATATACAGGAAGAGAAGAAATGTTTAATCAGTGTTGAGGAAATTCACTCACCGGAGGCAATGGGGACCTCGACCTTGATCGTGATCTGCAAAAGTTCCACAAACAATATATATTTAAAATCCACAAGTTCGTTTTATCAAATTTGATCCGTTGGCCTTCACGCCTCTCCCATGTCACAGTTAACATATCCAACAGAGGTAAACAAAAATCATAAAAATATATAACAGTGCAACATAATATGCTTAATAATAAGATAAATAAACTAGTAACAATAAAGCATCAGAGAGTAATAATATTATCAAGACACCAGTGGACTGGAGAGAAGAAATCTTCCCTACTGCACCACAAAATCCAGAGAATCCACATAGTGCACCCTATTGACTTGGCAAATCTTGAAGCCCAATATTGTAATGAAATTGTCCCTATTGCTCATTGGTGGTGATTTCCAAATCCCAATTGCCTTAATACCCAAGACATCCAGCTCTAAAATGGCAATCCAGGATCTCTTTGTTCCCAATCTAGCACCCATGGAGATTTACATGCTAAAAGCATTAGAACAGATGCACTGTGAGGGTATCCAAAAGTCACCCATCTAAAAAATATCATACCTCCACAACAAATTGAGTTGCAGGCAATTGTACCAAATCCCACCAAGTTCCTAATTTCCAATTTCCAGTTTGCAGCAAGAATCCATATCTAATAAAAAAACAAAGGGATTTTCACACAAAGTGACAGACAGTGAACACTTTGACAAGGAGACATGTTTTCCCAGGAACCATACGAACAAAGCATGAAGGAAAAAACTGGCGAGAGGGAATGGGAGTTTGTGTCAGGAAAAAAATGAAAAGAACTGATGAATAACATTGTTTTTTAACAAACAAGATTTCCTGTGCAGTAGTCAGTCTTACTTTAGATAAATAAAAAAGGGTGTTAAATGAAACAAGTTCCATTCTTTGATACTTACCAACACAAACAATAGAAGGTAAAGAATACTGACTTCAGTAGGAAAGCGTGGTGGAAATTAAGTTGTTAAATCTTGAAGTTAGCTAAAGACAATGCATGAATGAATTCAATTGATTCTGAATCGAAACTCCATCTTAAATATAACTTATATGAAGTTCATTACCAAAACCTTTAATTCTCTATGTTTCCCCAATTCCATTTATTAGAACGCCTTCTAAGTGGACCCAAAAGGGTGGGCCATTTAGGTCCCCCCACATACCTAATAAGCTCTTAACAGATGGGTAAATGGTCAAGTTGGGTCCTCCAAACATTGAGATACCAGACTACAATATCAATTAAGAAAAACATAATATTTTGAAAGATTATACATAAGACAAATATTATCAGAAAAGAAAAACATATAAATACAAAATAATTCATACCCTGATAAAGACCGAGACTTTGATCTCGATCGAGAAGCAGATCTTGCTGGAGACTTAGCTGGTGAACGCTGTGAAGACTTACCCTTTGGAGATTTGCTGCATGAGGAATACAAAGTTGATTTAGAACAATGAAGTAACAGACCAACATCGAATCTCACATAAGGAATGGCTTGATTCTAAAATACATGTCAGACAGACCTTGGGCTCCGGCCCTGACTGTAACTTCGGCTACGGCTGCGACTGCGACTATAGCTTCTTCCTCTAGAATGAGATGGGCCACGACTAGGACTACGGGAGGAGTCCCGCCTTGAGTCATATTCCCTCACCTACATTCAGAAAAGATATGAATATAAAGCAGACGTATAGTTCACTAGATAAAAAGTGTAACTTCTCTGAATATTGGATATTTGGGTTTAGGCCTTACACGAACATAAGCCCTGGCAAATGCATTCCGGAACTCAGAGTCATCAAGCTTCTTCATCTGCAGCAAAAAACATCACCACCAATTAAAAATTTAAGATGACACAGTGCAAAGCTCATTATCCACAAATATTCCTTTAAAATAAATAAAAACACATACACAAATCAAGAACTAACTTACAGCATATTTCATATCATCATAGTTTGTGTAATCCACAATCCCAGTAGTGCCTGCAAAACAGAATCTCAAATAGAGCTTTAACAAAACTATTTAAAAAAAAATTTGGACGGTTTCTTTGTTAGGCTCAATGGCATCCCCACTAAGACTACAAAGGCAAGAGAAATAAAAGGCTGGACGTAAAAAACAAACTAAAAATTCTTCTCAGTTGCTACTGCATCTACACCAGTGAAAAATTATGTAGAAAAAAAAAAACATTTGAACACCCAGCACCTCTTCCATCATGAAAAACTTGGGAAAAGCAAACATCCCCTGCCTTTCGCATGTGATCCTGCATACAAAAAATAATTTTTTAAGATAATATCCATAATAAGTCCCCAAATTTATGATTTGAAGGAGCTAAGATGAACACAATAGCTGACCTTAAGATCCTGCCACGAAGCAGAGGAAGGTAATCCAGTGACCAGAACTGCAAAAATACACGAGAAGAAATTCAGAGAAAATCAAAACATCCTCAGAAATACCAAATGTGGGCATAGACAATCTACATACCACGATACTCAGAGCGCCTAGATACCCCACGTCCACCCCGACCATTGCTGTGACTACTATATCGATCCCTTGAAGATGAGTGACCTCGCCCACCATGTGCTGGCTCCACCTATAAAGATACACATTTGAACAATATTGTAAAGAAGCTGCAGCTATCTTTTTTTTCACTTTTGATAGATGTCATTGCATCTATCAGATCACTAGCATGCAAGTGTAATAGATAACCAACCCGCAACCGGTGGCCATCAAAATCATAGCCATCACGCCCACGAATTGCATCCTCAGCATCTTGAGCATCTTCAAACTGCAATAACCAACCCTCAGACCTCCATTAGATTAAAGGATAAAAAAATGGACAATATTATTGAACTATGTTGCACCGAGCTCACCTCTACAAATGCATAGCCAGGAGGCCTAGGTGGAACCTTGAGATCAATGTGAGTTATGTGTCCATACTGCAAAATGAGAGTTATACAATAAGTAAACAAGAAGAATTGAACAGGAATAGAATACAAGAATCAAGAGTTGCACAAATCATTAATAGAATTTGCATTGGCAGAAAACTACTCTGCCCAATACATAGTTAACAATTTGACCGCATCAACAACACATACTAACCCAACCTACTTTGTCCCAAATGAGACCATGAAAAACTGTACCTTAGACTTGGTAGAGTTACCACCAATTAGAATACCCCAAGTCTAAGGCTGTGTTAAATAGTATAGACCAGATAAAATCTACAATTTGACAAACAAAGGCAATGCAGGTATATATCCTAAACAAAAAAGATTACAGCTTTCAAAATCATGTAGTTTCTGATTTCAGTATATCCCCGCCAACAATTACATAACTGGCTAATCCTAATACAGAAAACGGTATTTTGCTTGATCAAAGTAACAAGAGAGCAAGTTAGAACAAGGAACAAATTTCAGATCAATAAGCAAAGAGAGCAAAGTATCAAAGTACCTTGATGAACAAATCTTCCACTTCTCTTTCACGGATGTCACCAGGGAGGTTCCCAACGTAGACTGTCCTGCTCCCACGTCTACTCATTCTTGTTTCTGCTACACGTTAAATAATCGAAATAATTGAGCAACAGCATGTTTCAATTTGACAAAGAAAAGAAAAAAAAAAAGTCGATAAGTTTGATGAACTAGGGCCCTAAACAGAAGCTAAAGGAACGCAATTGTGCTGGTTCAACGGTGGATTTCAATTATTCGGCGGACAAAAACAGAAGATAAAAAGAGGGCAAAATCAAAAGTAGAATGGAAATTTGTGATTGGAAAAGAAAAACAAGAATGAAGAGATGCAGGGAAGGTTGGGGTTGGAGGAGGGCTTAATTAATTGGGTGAGAGGGACATACATACCTTTGAGAAGTTCGAATTAGGGATCGGTGGAAGCGTCGTCGTCGGAGGAAGGTTAGGGTTTTTGATATTTGAGGGGGAGAGGGAGAACGAACTCAACGACGTTTGTTTGTGTTGAAAAAAGAAAAAAGGGAAAAAGAAAAGATATATATAATATCACTTCTTCCTTCCCGTTCCAGATATTATTATGCCCAGCCCCCGCACCCTCATCACTCATGCGCGTCGCACGTGACTAAAGCCATTTTTCTTTTATAGGATTTTTTACATGATACATCGATTTTCTTAATCATACTCAGCCATGAGACTAGAGAATTGAGTCGCATTTTTTCATTTTTTAATAAACTTTTTTAATTAGAGGAAATTATTGAGGTTTAAAGAAGAGGATGACTTTTTCTTTTAAAATATAAAATATAAGGTCAAGATAAAAGTGATAAGAAGAACAAAAGGTGTATGAGAAAGAATAACATTTATTAATTTATTTTTTAAGTTTTTAATTTTATTTTTAGAGACAAAAATAATTAAAGTTTTAAAAAATTTCATTATAGTATATAGATATGCGAAATGATTAAAAAAAATAATGTTAAACATTTGACAATATATAAACATATTTAATTGAAAAAAATATATAAAATGTGATCATTCTGATAAGAGAAATGCGGTTTGCAATTTTGCTGGTGCCTAAAAACAACCGGATAATAATATTTGAATGAATCTAACTCAAAAAAAAAAAAACTATTAAATAAAAGATATGTTACGAAGGTATATCCGGTAGATCCTTGATCTTCCAAGCTCAAGAATCTCTTGCTTCCTTCACCAAGACGGGAGTGGGTACCTGCGAGGATACTCCGACGCTCAAGTCAGAAAGAGTGAGTATAGAATGAGGGGGGAAAGTTTTGCTTACCTTCGCAGAGTACCCGACTTCCCTTTTTATAGGGGTGATGACCACCGCTTCTAACTCGGATAACGGCTCTATCATTCCCACGACTCTAAGCGACCTATCCGGGTTTAAGAGTCGTGCCTTGGTCGTGGGGGAGTCGTGATAACGTGCTCTTTCCTTTATCTGATCCTTGCGACTTGGCGCGGGTCTCGAGAGAGTAGTTTAAGGGCCCAATGATTTGGAGCCCGATAACACAAGAGGTCTGGAGGCCCAATCTCGTTAGGCCCAATAACAAGATAAATACATTCAAATTAAGTATTAATCTTTTGACAAAAGAAATCTAATACAATAATAAAAGTCATATGTATTTATAAATATGAATTAAATTAACAGATGGCATAAAACATTATAAACTAACAATATACTAAAATGACATATTTGTTCTAAGAAAATCATTTTAGATATTTAAGCATAGAATATTTACCATATTATTTATTTTTATAAGGGTTCAATTGCAAATACTCTGACAATATAAAATATTATCCAATTGTAATATAACACATCATTTATAGTAGATAGTCTTTTAAGAAGCGTTTGACACATTACCATGAAAGATTACTAGTAATCTAGATTACCTTGTAGATAGATAATCTCCAATTAAATTACCGATAATCCACATTACCTTGTTTAATATAAATAAATAATATTACTCGTAATCCACATTACCTCGTAACGAACGCCCCTTTAGAGTTTATGAATAGTTAATATTAAAATAGAACACATAATAGTTTTTTATTAATGTAAAATGTTTTATACTATCAATAAAGTATTTCCTTATTATAATCACATTTACTTAATAAATTAAAAATAACGTCTCCAAAAATCATCATCGACAAACACAGAGGGCTACCAACATGGTCCTGAACCAGCATAGTTAAAGCATTTATCCCTCCATATCTCTCAACTAAAACCAACTGCTAAAGACCAAGGGACATAAAATGTTCCAAGTACTGACTACATCTTCCCTTCCTGGTCAATTAAGTTTGTTTCGAGGCTCGCACAAGTGATGTCTAGAACCTAGAGGGGGTAGATATACAAAATACCTAATGAAACTTTAATCTGTTGCTTTTCTTCATTAAGAGGATCTCAAATTCTCAAAAGAAAAAAAAAAAACACGTACTAAATTAACTCGGCAAGCTCAGAGTTTAATTTGCAGTCCCGAGTCGACCTTTCAATTATTTCCAGAGAAAAGAAATCCACAATGGTGAAGGTATACATAAAAGAAGGACACACTGAACATGCAGAAACACCAGTCCAAGCAAAATTACAAATGTTCTATCAAAATACTTATTCAGAAGCATTAACAGACAACTGATTGTGAGTGCTAATGGTGCTCTTTAACAACCCCATCTTCCTGGCCTTTCCTAGAGGCAGCTCTCAGTTTGCGCTGTTCTTCCTTGTAAATCCGGTTTCTTCGTTTGAACTGCATTGAGCAATCAAATCAATATCAGTAATCTACTTGCCCATCAAACCATCACATTTTGTCATATCTAATTTTAAGATGCCAAAACAAGTTCATGTTATGTAATTGTCGCGATGCTGCGGCAAACCAAAATTTATAACATGGCATTCACAACTGCTTTTTATAACTGTAATTAGAGAAGGAAAATGAGGAATTAACCATAAAGGAGCCATGGTATCTGATTGTAAGATTAAACCATACAAAATGATAAGCTTGAATAAATAGGCTTTAACAAGATTGCAGGAACAAGAGAAGAACTTTGATGTCACTCTAATCAACATCCATAACTGCAATGCTTTTGTCAATTATGTACCCATAATATGCTACGTGCATAATTACAAGAAATGATGATAATTGGTGAAAAAAAATTTCACCATGAAGTTTGGAATTCATGCACTAGACAAGTGCCATGAGGAGTCCAAAAACGCATACGATTAGCCACATAACTAAACAACGTTATTATATAACAAATTCAATCAAAAAATAATGATGACATTTGTATATATTTTTTCTCATACATATTTTATACACCTACTCTATCTATCACCTTTGGATTTTGATATGACACCTATCCAACAGCAAAACTTTTATTCCCCATCCTTAGATGGCAAAATATGTACATTCTACATTCTATTTTATATGTACAAATAGCAGCCTATTTCTTAAAGACTGAAACAGTCATAGTATTGTCAACCACAACATTATACATCCTAAGACTAAGAGTTGTGTATTGACTGCAAGCTATTGGAGTATTACATAAGGTCCTTGAATAATTTATAGCCATTCAGTTCATCCCAATAGCTAATAAATGATATCCAATTATCCGTTGTTAATTGAGTAGAAACAATGTATATACACAAGGCTACAACAAGATATAAATAAAATGGGTTGTGAAACCCACAGGAGAAATTAACTCAGGAAAATCCTACAGCCAAAACAAACAAGCATTTAAGTCAAGTTGTAGTTCAAAGTTCAACATTTTAATTTAATCCATAAGCGAATTTGTTAAGGAGCAACTTTTGGTCCCAGGACAAAATCAAGGTTGCAATGGGTGGCAACAAAAAGAAGCATACAAGAAAACAGAGAACACTGTGTTAGAATGGCTGCATTTTGAGCAAGGAAAACACGGTAAAAATAGAGTGGAGGGTGGAAGGTAATGGGAAAATCATGAAGCTATTGAGAGCATTTCTACAACTTATGGCAGCTTCCACACCATGCCTCTTGTTTTCTCAATTGACCTAGTTCCAACCATACTTCTCAACAATATGTCCAATAGATAAATGTGACAAGAAGGCTCTAGTGCATAACTAGTTCCAACACATATGCTATTCCGAATTTCAAAGATACAAGCAAAAAATATGCTTATCGGTTGTTGCAATCACATACTACCACCATTTAATATCGTGAAAATAAGAGGGTTCAGTTGGGTAGTATTAGGAATCGGAATTACCCAAGCTCAAACTAGTTAAGAAAGAATTCAAGATCCGCAAGCAAGCAAGCATAGAATGAATGAGATATCGAAAAGAGAGGCGATGAAGAGCAAGATAAACAAGGAGGGGAGATCGATATAAGGGGGGTTAGTAAAGGAGTCGAGTGCAGCAGCAATTAGGAATTAGGGTTTGGATAAAATGGAAGGGCGATGAGATATGAAGAAAAAGAAAATGCAAATTGGAGAGAGAGGTACCTCTTTGGAATGGTGGAGGCACTCGAGGTAGTCCTCGCGGAGGAGGGAGCAGTCCTTGGGCTCACGGCAGCGAGACATGCACTCACTGAAGTCCATCCAGAAATCATAGCACCGCCCTTTGTTGCCATTGATGCCCCACCCTGACGCCATCTTTTTCTCTCTTCCTCTTCCTCTTCCTCTTCCTCTTCCTCAGGCTGAACTGAATAATGCTCGATCTGCCCTCTCTGATTCGCCTCTTCCTTCCTTGCTTCCTCCAATTCCAATTTCCAAACCACCCTCGCCTTCCACCAACCCTACTAAATTACCAAAATGCCTCAAATTTTCTTTTCCTACCCGCTGATTTTCTTTTCTTTTCTTTTAATTATTTCTTTTACTGTATTCTATATACATTTTATTAATATTATACATATAATATATATTTATATATATATATAGATTTTATTGATAATATATTACATATTCACCTACATGTTTTTTTATATTATATGTATATTTTTACAATTGAAATAGGTTTTGGGTTGGAACATGAGGGTTTTTATTTTGAAATTGCATATACATGATAGGATTTTGTTAATTTTTGTTGTGGTTTTAATTTTTTTCCTAGCAGGCTCCCAAGCTCCTGAAATCTCATTTTTAAATTTATTTTGTTTGATTTTTAAATTTTTTTTAATAGTTGATGTTTTGTGTTGCAAGACTAGTTGAGTGAGTGAAAAGAAGAAAATGGTACTTGTACATACAATAATACACATCCACACATTATTCACCTATTTAAAAAGTTAACAACTTTTATGAATATGTTGACAACTTACCAACATTTTTATAAAAGTTACCAATGTTTAAATTGGTGGAAAATGGGTGGATGATACTATGCTATGTACAAATAGCATTCCCACGTAGGAAATGTGAGAATGGGGAGAGTTAATGAGATTTGAGGTGGATTAATTAGGCAATGCGCAATTTTATTTATTTTTATATGGGTGGATATAATATATCATACATGTAACAGTAGTAGAAGGAGAAATGATATTTGTACATCTTAATGAATGTAAATATTTAAAATAAGTGAATAAAATGATTGAGAGATAATAAGTTAAAAAAAAATATATAAGTGATTATGTTAATAAAATCTACATGTCGGATGTTTACGTATAATTGATGTACAAATAACATTGGTAGTAATAGCAGGATTGTTAGAAAGAATACGGGAGAGGCTGGGAAATATCTCTTGAGCACATCTTACTTTAATTTAAGTCATTGGCTTTTGCAGTTCAAAGTGTTGATACAATACTTAAACTAATAGTAGTAGTTAAAGAATTAATGTTATGGCAAGATTATTTGTGCATAAATTGAAGAATATTACTACCATTTATTTATTTATTTTATAGTTGGAATTGAATAGAGAGCTAAGGAGTCTTCCTCCCTCACTCTAATATCTACTGTCAACATATATACGTAACTGCTCTTCCTTAGCTTACTGTAACGAGCATAAGTTACGTACGTAGTTTGTTTCATGCCTTGAATTGAATGTGGTGTCACGTTCTCCCTTTTCTGTTCTACTATTGACATCCATACTCATGTTGGAAGCAAGATGTAGTAAAAGATAAGGTGATGATGTAACGAACGATATGGCCCCAAGTTAAGAATTTAAAGTTTTCCTGCTACCTATCTGGTCTAAACAAGCATTTAACCATATTCATCAAATGCTTTTTACCCATGTGCTTCTCTCTCTCTCTCTCAATACTTATGTTTCCCTTCAAATTCTGTTACAAGGATAGGTATGATTTACATTAAAGTTTATGGGAATGACTGTATATACTTTCCTGTATGTTCTGTATGATTGCATAGCCTTTTCTTAACTAGGTGACATAAACACTGTTCTAGCTCACCTTTATAATTTAGAATTCGATTCGCCAACACATTATTATTATTTCTTTCTTTTGTTTTTTGAGGAAAATGCACTATTTCATAAAATCAATACACGTATAGGTACAGTTATGACACTAAGTTCTGACATTGATATACATCAATGCAGCAGCTAATTGATCAAAAATAGGTTCCTAATCTGAATGCGTAAATTGATAGCCTTCTTTGTGCTAGTATAGTATGTCACGCATGCATAATTTGCACAATAATGTTGGTCGTACAACAAAAATATCTCAAATTAGTATTCACTACGTACTATACATAACATGAAATGTGTGCTATACATATAATACACATTTTATATTATGTATAACACACGTTAGATGCTAGTTGGACATATTCTTGTTGTACGATAAGCATTATTGTAATTTGCAAATAAAAAATAATATTGGAGATTTCTTAGGTGCAATTAGATCAATGACAGTAGTTATTGCTCTGTATCATTAATGTTTAACAAATAACAACCCAACAAAAATGTAGTTGGAAGGTGTAGTTAAAGTGAGAAGTAAAGATGATTTACAAAAGAGTCATGTTTACTATTTTTCTGCACAAAATTAGCTAGGGCCAATCGATTATATCCAACTAATTAAGGTGTTGAAGGATAAACTATAAACTATATATGTATTCATATACACAGAACTTAAAAAATTATTTCAAGTTGTAACAA
Organism: Aeschynomene evenia; assembly: GCA_013621005.1. Classification (NCBI taxonomy): domain Eukaryota; kingdom Viridiplantae; phylum Streptophyta; class Magnoliopsida; order Fabales; family Fabaceae; genus Aeschynomene; species Aeschynomene evenia. Next base: position 4,103,825 of record CM024268.1, read on the forward strand.
AATTTGTGAGGAAATATTCCGATCTCTGTCAGAAAAAGGATAATTATGCTAAATAGAGTTTAGGAACAAGTTCATAGTTATATTATTGGAAGTGAATTCTAGTAGAGAATTATCCATGGACATAATTATAATTAGGAGCCCTACTTTGGTTACCACACAAGTTAATGTGTCCCTATGGCCTAATCCATAGAACATAGTTTTTAGCCTTTTAGTTAGGGACGCAATAATCAAATTTCTCTTCTAATCTTTTCATTCATCGAAAAGTGTCAAGAAATAACGAAAGAGACCTCATGCAATCGAATCCCAACAAGAGCAAGCTATTTGTGGCCTCGTTTTGTTCTTAGGCATAACCGTTTCACTTCATTTTCACTAATAATATTTGTCCATTGGTGTGAAATAGTGTTATATATAGTAATTAGTAACTAGACTATGGTTCTCTGTGGACTTGGAAATAGTCATTAGATTTAGACGGCAAGTACAACTAATGGCAACACGACATTATCATAAATAAACTTCTGCAAATAATTGATGTCTCAAAATTTTATTATTTCCCTTTTTTAATTTTGGCTTCTTGTTAGCAGTTAGTTATGGGTGTTTGAATGGTTGATCAATCTAGAAAGTAGAAAATTTCACAAAATGAAGCATTGGAGTGTCATCAATCTCATTCTTATCAAGACTAGAGATGAGAAACTCACATGTGACTAACTTTTCCTACCTATTTGGCTATTTCAGTTCACCACCCGTAATCCCTTTTTTCTTAATTGCACTCACTAGCCTCTTGCCTATGCAATAGTCCCCTCTAGAAAAAGTGAACATAAAGTGAGACACTACATGGTGCTTTTCAAGATCCTACCCCTCTCCAAATCTCATCTCATCTCATCACACTTCTCTTATATAATTCTTCCACTATAAAAGAAGACCAAGAACTATCTCTGCATATATATATCCCAATCACTTTGTTTCTCTCATCTTAATTCCATAAAATGATCATGATGCCACTCCCCATGTCACTCCTTGTTCTGTTTCTTTCATTCCAAGCAACTACTTGTTACATGGAGTCAGCCAAAAGGAATGGAGATAATAATAATGTTAGAGAAGCATGTAGTGTAACAAGGTACAAAGACCTGTGTGTCCATTCACTAGCCCAATTCTCCAACACTGCCGGAACAAGCCCAAGCAGATGGGCGCGTGCCGGCGTATCGGTAACGATAGGCGAGGTCAAGAATGTGCAATCATACCTAACTGAGTTGAAGAAGAAGGGCCAATTCAGGGGAAGAAACAGAGTAGCCCTTTCGGATTGCGCCGAGTGCTTTGCAGATGCACTTGATTCACTTCACAGATCGCTGGGTGTGCTGAGGAAGCTAAGCAAGAACACGTTCAGTACTCAGATGGGGGACCTCAACACATGGATAAGTGCAGCACTCACAGATCAAGACACTTGCCTTGATGGGTTTGAAGGCCAAAGCAACAAGAAGCAGATCATCAAATTGCTGCAAAATAGAGTGCAGAATGTGTCCTACATAACTAGCAATGCTCTAGCTCTTGTTAACAAGCTTGCTACCACTGGTATTGGAAGCATAAATAATTGATCCATATATATATACAAGTTCTGAAATCAAAAATATCCCATATACAAATATTCTCAACAGGGTATAACATATAGTATAGAAATAAGCTGTGAATGTACTAGTGATTTTGTCTCTGAAATATTATATATATTAATATATATATATATATATATATATATATATATATATATATACACTTGTGTTTTCTTTTTAATGGTCCAGACTCTAAAGAATGGTACCATAATTAATTAAGAAGAAATTATATATCTGAACTTCTTTGATTATTGGGTTCTGTTCAAGTAGCAATATATGTATATGAGACACTGCTTGATCTCGTAAATATGATTATGAAATGAAATCCTACAAGCTGTCTTCTACGATTTCTGTTCCCTTTTTTTTTATATTTGGGCCTTATCACTTTTGACAAATTTTTGTCGTTCAATAAGCCTATACAGTGTCTCCTTCGACTACAAAAAGATAAAAAAAGTCAGGCTCCTAATCTTTAATCGAAAAAACTTTATGCAGTACAACAAACAAGCTCCTTACGCAGCTTTAACATTTTTTTGTTGTTTAAATTTGTATTTTAATCACTGATATTTTTTAAATGTCTATTTATATTATTTTAAGAAAACTTGTAATGTTGTATAAGGTTGTGGTGGAAGCAGAATTCAGGAGGTGTGCACGTTCTCAATGCAAAGAAATACAAATTTGTTCATCACGTAAAGGAGTTTTTGGCATGAAAAAGGCTAAATTACTTTTCAAGGCACTCATCTCATCACACAGAATGGATCGAAGCCTAGGGGATACAAATTATGAAACCCAGATCTTACCCATATAAAATTGTAAAATAAATCAAGTGCTTCGAAAGCACTCCAATTTACCCCACCAAAATTTATTTATTTATGGGAAGCCCAAATTGGGAATATTTATATTATTAATTAGGTGTCCCTAAAGGAATTGAAACGCCAAATTATAAGGAAGAAAGAGTCGCAGAGAAGTTTGTTAGCCAAATTTTCTTCAAACAATACAATTTACGTGGGTTAATATCGTAATATGCTGAACTTCAGTAACGTTTATTCTCTTTTAGGAGGTTAAGTTAATTAGATTAATAATTAGTTTAAACATTTGGAACTTGCCTTTCCCTTCTTGAGAAGCATTTGAAACTACTACGCCAAAATTATTATCTTTTTACAGGACAAGTTTTTAAGTTAAGTTTATTAGACTAACTAGTTTCCCCCAAAGTCTTGATATGTCACGTGGCCCATTTGTTCTAATCAACTTTAATTTGACATGGTCGTGATTGAGGGGATGAGTGTTGAGTGAGATGAAAAGCCCCAAACAATACGTATTATCTGCTTGAAAACAGTGACTATGATGTGTTGGTGTAACTAATTAACTAGTCATATGTGGGCGAGTTTTACTTGCATTAGGAGTTTGATTGTTTTTAAATCTTATCATGGACTCATGATTAAATAGAAGTCAATTAATATTCCAATAATACTATATATACAACAATTATATATTCAATTAGTATCCAATATTTACCATGTATCATGCGTAATGTTTGTTGTGTATAACACAAAACATACGTTGAAAATTAGTTTAATGTAATTTTATTGTATAATAAACATTACCAATTAAATACCATACTTAAAATTTATTAACATTATGGTGCATCTTATCATCTCTTGTCAATGTGTTGTACGTCTATACTCTATATAGTTTTATATATATATATATATCAAATAGCTGATTTCAGAAAACGTATTGGTCAACTCTTGAGCTTCTATATGTTAAGTGTTGTGGATGCTTATCAACATATATAGGTGTGGAGTCTATTTCTATAAAAATCCAATCCATTCCATTCAATTATTATTGTGCACACCATTACTTGACATTTCTCATATGGTTTGATTCCTTATGGTTTGTTAATAATCAACGTGCATGTAAAAGAAGAAAAAAAAAGTACTTTATGTAAAATAAAAAAATCTAACATTCATTAAGAATTTTAGATGTAAAAATAGATCATATTAAAACTTGACAGTTAAGATAGATATTAAATAAATATTGAATAATTTTTTTTGCTATATACTTAATATTCTCTACCAATCCGAGTACTTTCGAGTTTCAAGTTCAAATTGGGTGATCACACAGAACTAATAGTAATTGTTCTCGTAGTATTTCAGTCTATCTTAGTGTAAAATGTTACTCCTTCTCTACTCAGTTAAGCTTCTTTCCTTTATAGGAGATCCCTTTTGTTGTAGTCTTATAAGCATCTATGAAGGAATCAGACGTTTCTAATTGTCTTCATTATGCTTATATGGACACATGTCTTTTTATTGTCCAGATTATGTGAGTCTCGAGTTCGACCATTCAGTACTTCAACTCTTAGAGATATGAACTTATTTCGTGAGCTAATCTCTTAGGGCCTACTTTAGTATACAACTCTCGAGCTTAACTCTAAAATTTCTTCAGGGTTGAACTCTTGTAAGCTGATCTCAACTTATCTTAGTCCGATACAATTAGAATTGCTCATGTAAAATTAAATAACATACATACATGTGTTTGAGTCAAGCATATAGTTTAAAATTAAATCAGCCTTACTTTTGATCTAGTCATTTAATTTTATTATATTTATTCACCGGAATTAAAACCTTGGAATAGAAGTACTGCATGTACTTGAGCCGGATTTGGTTTACTTGTTCAATGGCGTCTTTGCCCGCCAAGCCGCTTTTTTTCTTCGAGTCGTATTATTTATTTTTAAATTTATTGTATAAAATGGAGAAAAAATTAATAAAAGACTAGATGAAATAACATGAAAATAGATATGATTATTTTGTAATTTTAATTTTAGAATTCAAAAAATAACTACCCAAATGAGTGTAGACACTAAAAGGGTAGTTATTTTTTGTATCCTATAGATTTTCATCATGTGAGCTGCACTGTACACCTGATTTTCTTTTATAATTATTATTTTAATATAGTATTATTATATAGTAATGGTTCAAACTTAGTTTGTTGTGCCAAGTTGCTGACCTTGAATAATATTGCAAATAACGTAGCATATTATTGGTACGTTGCAATGGCCTCACCTTCAATTCCTTTTACATTGAGAAAAGGGAAACTCACCAACAGCAAGCCCCTTTGCTGCCTTGATTATTTTATACAAAATTGTCAAACGAAATGATCAAATCACAAGATCAAAACAAAAAAAGTACGGGCCTCGAATGGATTGATAACCTAATTTTCGCAATTTAAAAGAAACAAATAATTAATCAGTACACCTGCACCCTGTGGAAGTATCTTCACCAAACTAGCTAATTAAATGGAACCACCAAATAACAAAATTGTTAATTAATTAATTTATACAACGGCAACACAATGATTGATTTAAACAAATTAGACAATTTTTTGGTATAGAAAAAAAGACAACAAACATAAAGCATGAGAGGGAATGGTTTATGCATAGGCGCATAGGTACCAGGTAGGTAGCTAAAATGGTGTGGAGACCTTACCTGGAACGGGTTGGTTTTGGGGCGGTGCGGACTGTTACGGTCACGATCACAATCACACAAGTCACCCCAAAGCGACCATGAATTTCCATTTTACATTTTCCTAACGTAACAGTTCCAAGTCAAAGCAGCCTTAAATATATATATAATGTGGAGTGGACCCTCACCCTTTAGGCTGAGTTTGGATACCAAGATGAAAACAAAGGGATATGTAAACATTTTTATAATAATAGTATAATACTCTTGTTTGGCAGTAGTTCAATGGTGATCCGGTAGCAACCGGTGATGGTCCGGTAGTGACCCATGGGGTGGTTGGCGACAACCCACCTTGGTCCGGTGGTGGCCCATGGTGGTCCGACGGTGACCCATGTGGTCGGCCCGTGTGATCTGACGGTGGCCCACGATGGTCCGACTATGGTCAGCGATTGTCTGATAAGGATTAACAATATCATTTTATTCCATCCATATAAATAAACACAGTACGAAAACCGTCATTTCTTTTCGTATTGTGTCGTCTCTACGTGTACTTCCACTCTTAAATTCCAAATTTTAATTTTAGTAAGCAAACATTCACATTTCACACACCTACCTAATGTGCTAATACATACACTCTCCGTCAGTTACTTAAAACCACCACAAAACAAGACCTTATTTCACTGCAGATTAATTGCAAATTTTACACTTATTTTATTCCCAATCCAACTCTCTAATCACCTTTTTTAGTTGACAGAAAAGAAAAGAGGATTTTTTTGCATTTTACTTAAATTTTCACCCAAAATCCCAATCTCACGACACCCTTCACTTTTTTTCCAAATCCTCTCTCTCTCTGACTGACTCAATTTATAAATACCGTAACGCAACCCCTCTGGATCTGACCACCACACCAAACGTGCCGGTGACCCTGTCCCCGGGCTTTTCCCTACTCCCAACCTCCCCCAAATCCACCTTCACAATAATTACAATCACATCACATTCAGAGGAAGTGGGAGAGAGAGGTCGAGAGAATCTTCAATGGCTTCCGAATTGATATTCAGAGGCCACGAGGCCCAACCCGTCAACGACGCTTACTCACCCAAACCACTCAAGCCCTGGAGCTCCGTGACCCGACCCATCCGATACATGCTCCGGGAGCAGAGGCTCGCTTTCGTCCTCCTTGGCATTGCCATCGCCTCATTGTTCTTCACCTTCGTCCCATCTTCTTCTTCTTCCTCCTCTTCCTCCGCGCAGCAGTACGACGCCGTTCCGATCTCCTACTTCGAGCGTGAGTACGCTCAGCAAAGGACTCAGCGCTACGCTTCGTACGGCGGAGTATCGGTGCAGTCGGTGGGGAAGGTGCCGCTGGGGATAAAGAGGAAGGGGCTCCGGATCGTGGTGACTGGCGGAGCTGGATTCGTGGGGTCCCACCTCGTGGATCGGCTCATCGCAAGAGGTGATAGCGTAATCGTGGTGGATAACTTCTTCACGGGAAGGAAGGAGAACGTGATGCACCATTTCGGGAACCCGAGGTTCGAGCTGATTCGACACGACGTCGTTGAGCCACTCCTCCTGGAGGTCGATCAGATCTACCATCTGGCTTGCCCTGCATCCCCTGTTCACTACAAGTTCAACCCAGTCAAGACTATCATATCCTTTTTCTTTCTTCTTATTTCTTTTTCTTATTATTATATATTCATGAATTGAAAATCCTTAATTGGTGAGTGGGGAATGCACAAGACGAATGTGGTGGGGACGCTGAACATGCTGGGACTGGCGAAGAGAGTGGGGGCGAGGTTCTTGCTAACCAGTACCAGTGAGGTTTATGGAGATCCTCTGCAACATCCTCAGAAGGAGACTTACTGGGGAAACGTTAATCCCATTGGTCAGTCTCTCTCTCTCTTTCCAAATCTCTGTTTCCTCCGGTGACCGGAATATGATTTATCGTTCGTTTCGCCAGGCGTACGTTAGCGTATGTTATGGTATTTAAGCTAACGTGTTCGTCGATGCGGAGCGTAGTTTAAGTTTTGGTTGAGATTAGAGTTCTTGTGTTACGTCGGGTGGGTGGGTCGCATTGCAACAGGCACGGTCTCTCTGTTTTCTTTCTTTTTCTGGGAAACAAAAAAATTCAAAGAAAAAGACCCTTCTTTTTATGGACACGTGGGACGTCATAAGAGGAGCACGTTGCAGGATCCGGCCCGGAACGAGGAACCCGTGATCCCCGGGGCCCACGATTGAACGGCTGAGATCTTCGTTGTTTATCATCATACTCTGCTTCTAACTAATGATTTTCCATTCCCATTCAAATCATGATATCTGTAACTAAACCTATGGTAGAGTACAACCTAATTATGATTTTGCCTAGCTTAATTAGCTCACGTTATAATGAGATGGTCGAATTAATAAGTTACTTACTATAAACATAAGCAACCAACAGTGATATAGCTATAATTAAGTAACATTATTTATTAGTCAATTAGTAATTGGGTCAGGTGCAAGTGCAATTGTGCGAAGTGGGACGATGGAATCTCTGACATGAATGTCTATGACAGGTGTCCGAAGCTGCTACGATGAGGGAAAGCGTACGGCTGAGACGTTGACTATGGACTACCACAGAGGAGCTGGAGTTGAGGTCATTTTCTATATTTTAAGAGTAGAGGCACAATAAAAAAAACAGCCAATAAATTGTGCACAACGTATATAACATAAATTGCACAACGAATATTACATGTTGTGCACACCATATAGCACATGATGTGCATAACATATATAACATGTTGCAAAGAAAGATGATGTTGCAATATGTGATATATGTTGTGCACAATAGGTGATATACGTTGTGCACTACATATAATATACGTTGTGCATTTTATATTATATATGTTGTGCACATCTTGTTGGCTGTTTTGACTGATTTTTTGTTGTGTCCCAAGTATTTCCCCTATTTTAATATTATTTAATAATAATGATAATAATAAGCCCAACTTAAGTGAAAAAAATTAAATTTAACATTAATAATTTATGTTGTATTAATATTGTTTTTGGCAGGTTAGAATCGCTAGGATCTTTAACACCTACGGGCCCCGAATGTGCTTAGATGATGGCCGTGTTGTTAGTAACTTCGTTGCTCAGGTGAGCCTTCTTTCCCACTCCAACAAAAAGGAAATAGTAATAAAGATTATGGATTGTTGCTTAAAGTGTGACTAATTAATTGGTGGCGTTAATTCAGGCACTAAGGAAGGAGCCTTTGACGGTTTATGGGGATGGAAAGCAGACTAGGAGTTTCCAGTATGTCTCTGATTTGGTATGAATAATAAATTAGTAATCCTATTTTCTTTTGACATTTTCTTAATTTCTACTATTTTTTAATAATAAAACTAAACTTGTGTGATAAGTTTTCTGATTTCATGTTTAATTATTTTCTTGTAAAAATCTTGGCTTCTTCTAGTTTAAAGCCAAAGGCACGTGAACTAATTCCTGGCTTCCCACCTGCAATGGATCTTTAGTCTTCTCTTTTAGTGTATTGGCTTTTTTGTAAAGGTTTTAATTTACTGCATCTTTGAATGAATGAATGAGTCCATTGACCACGCAAGAAAGGCTTCATTGATTGGCAGCCACGTGATCGAAGGAAGCGATTGATTCTGCAGGCCCTGGTGGGCCTCTTCATTTTCAATGCTCTTCAGATACTGAAAGCTTCACTCTGAAAACAATGAAGCATGCATCAATAATAAATGATAAAGGGGAATTAAATCTCGTCTGCTAGATATATATAAATGTCACTGACATAAGGTTGATACTATTAGTTATAATATGTTTTGTGCTGATACAGGTTGAGGGTCTAATGCGCCTAATGGAAGGAGAACATGTGGGACCATTCAATCTCGGAAATCCGGGTGAATTCACCATGCTTGAACTAGCCAAGGTAAAGTTGAACAGGTTAAACTGTAAAGGGTTGGTTGGTGGTAGCATTTGTATATCAATGTAACATGGATAGCACATGTTGGATACAAGTTGAACGTATTTCTATTGTACGTCAAACATTATTTAATATGGTATAGGGTGATGATGTGATGCATTGCATTGCAGGTGGTCCAAGAAACAATTGATCCAGATGCAAAGATTGAGTACAGGCCCAACACAGAGGATGACCCCCACAAGAGAAAGCCTGATATCAGCAGGGCTAAGGAGTTACTAGGCTGGGAGCCCAAGGTGGACCTACGCAAGGGACTCCCTTTAATGGTCTCTGATTTCCGACTGCGTATTTTTGGTGACCACAAGGAGGAAGCTTCAACCTCTGCCTAGCCTACCCTATTTCTTGCTTGCTCGGACTATATGAATCATCATTTTCTCCTCTCATCTCATATCGTTGGGATAGTATGTATAATCATGAAAGGGAAAAGGGGTGTATGTAGTTTGCCTCTGTAAGTGAGAATTAGTTTGATTTTCCTTAGTCACAGAGTATGTAGTAGCAGTAGTATATGAGCTCTACTTAAGGTCTCCCCTGTCAATCTTTATGTTATGAGGCTTATTATTGCTTGCCTTTGATTTGATGCCCTGATTCATAGCTAGCGATGATTATATTTCTCTCGAGAAGATTTATGTTTAAAATAACAAAGTTGAAAGAATTACTTCTGGGAGAATTACTTTTAAGACAAGTCTATTTGCGTACGGTTAGATATTTTAAAAGTAAGTTTAATGATGTTGTTTTTGTTTATATAAGATAAAGTAATATTAATTTTAGGAGTATAATTACCAATAAAAGTTTAATATAAGTAGGTAGTTCAAAGGAAATAGACAAAATAATAAAATGAGAATGAGAAAGTATCATCCTACATATTTTGGATACAAGTACTTTTATTGAATAGAAAATGGAAAGTAAAATTTAAAAAGTATATACCCAGAACAGAATGTTAAGATATTGTGTCTTTTAATTTTCAGTTTTCAAAAGTAAGTTTAGCGACTCCAAATGAAAACATACTTGATTTGTCCAAGATTTTAAGGTGACACTTATTTCAACATTTCACCTTATTCCAAGCGATTTAGACTTGCCACGGTCTCACCTTCTCCCTTTCTCTGGACTGCTAATGTCAAGATCTACATTAATACACTTCCTCCCTCCGTCCACTATTCTATACTATCATTATTCATCATCTCATCCGAGTGGTTAGGAACAGCCATTTATAAGTTCTAATTAATAGAATGAAGACTACCCAATAATGCCAATGTTATTGCAGATATTCCAAGTGAAAATTTATGAAACAAGTAGGCTGGCTATTTGAAGCCAACTCATTCTGTTTTACTGTTTTCATTAAGGCTAAGATGGTCACAGACCACAGTTAAGTGCATATTGGACACAACCTAGCTAAGCTGCTGATTGTTGTAGCAAGTGGCATCCTTTCAAGCCACAAAGATAGCTCCTTCGTTTGTGTGTCTGCTGAACAGTCTTTGCCGGTGGTGAAGATGCAGCTTCTGTTAACTTGCTGTCAAAGCCACAGCTATGAGTCTGAATTGGTGGAAGAGGAGAGTCATATGCAGCGGCAGCGGCAGCAGCGACGACGTGGCTGTCTAGCCATGTAATGATGTCTGCAAAGACATTCTCGATGTTCTCATCAGGCTCCCCAGATGTTAGGCCATGCCACATTCCAGGGTAGAGTTTAATGGTCTTGTCTTTGCTACTGGCTCTCTCATATAGTGCCCTGCTTACATCTGGATCAGTCACTCTATCTGCTTCTCCGTGCAATACAAAGAATGGCAGACTCACCTGCTCGATCACACTCAACCAATCAATGACCAGAATCAACTAATCAAGTATGCTTACAAACTAGTAATTCCAATAGTATGTATTATGACAAGCTAAGATCACCTTATATAAACTGTCCTCAAGACTCATGCTGGTTCTCAACATTTCTAATGCTGTTTTTAACCTTGGTTTGTCCTGGTATATCAACGTGTTTTTCCTTATCTGTCCATCCAACCAAACACCCACATCAATTTTCTTACATTAGAAGAATAAGCTTGTACATATATATTGAAAAATAAGATTAATAAATAAAGCTCACCTACCCTTTCTCGTTTGGCAGGGTCTTTGAAGGCTGTGTTGATGACATCCTTTGTGGGAACTATCTTCCACTTTGGTATAATATCCTCCACTTTAGTCAGCACCGTGATCACCACCGGGTGCGGTTTCACCTTCTCTGATATCTGCCAAAAGTGCATATCTGTCTATCGGTACATACAAATTAAACTCATTATTATTTATATATGTATATATATATATATATATATACCTACCTTACACATGGGTGCGACAAGAACTGCACCGTTCCAAAATGAAGGGTCCTTCTGATGCAAAAGAAGGGCCACTGCCCCTCCCATGGACTCTCCATACAAGAACCTGGGTTTGGCCCTGTACTCTTGGAGCCCTGAAAAGAAAGAAATATAATGTGGAAATGAATGATTGAATGATGATGATGAAGCATAATAAAGCGCAAGAATCCGTACCGGAAATTGAGTTGAAGTAGTCTTGACAGTCTTGAACGATGTTATCAAACTTCTTAATGTAACAACGGGCACCTTCAGAGCGTCCATGGCCTTCATAATCCACACCATACACAGCGTATCTTGCACACGCTAGCCTTACTCCACATTCTACACCCATACCATTTCCGATCAATTCATAACACATTCAAATCAAATGGGCCTAGCAACTAGCAAGGCCCAAATGTTAAGACTGATCCAATCCAGCTAAGCTAATATTTTGTAGCAAGGTTCAATGGTCTATAAAATTAAATATACATAGGCTGACCACAAGCGCCGTCCTCGTGCTTAACTGGACAAAGGAAAAACAAAAGGGAAAACCTATGGAAGTAGATCATGATAGATAGGATGTGACCACAATCCACGCATCTCACTATCTATGCTTCATATATCAATTAAATGCCTAAAATAGTATAAAAATTATATTGATATACAAATTTATCTCTTAAAATTTAAAAATGTCATACCAGTCTCTATCACTTTAAAAGATTTAACAAATTAATCTCACTCTATATGAATATATAATGATTTTTTTTAATATATGAATATGTAGATAAGAATGAATTTATCTTATTTTATAAAAAATAAAGGATAAATAGTGGAATTTCAAATCTTGAATATATAATGTGTTCAGACACCCATGTCTCTATACTGTGGGTACGGTTACAGAGACGAAATTGCAATAAATGTTTGGAGCGCAAGAACCTTTTTGTGGTGGATCCACCTTCCCTACCTTATGTACTTTCATTTCTTTTCTTTTCTTTTCTTGTTTCTTAGTTAAATTTCAATAATGTTCCACGTACAATATAAATATGTCTAATTTATATTCAATAGGCACTATTCATATTATTGTGTTATACGTATATCTGATATTAATAATGCTAGATGTACAATGAAAAATCAGTCAATGTAAATAATGAGTCCATTTTAGTTTTGGTTTGAACCTAAATAATCATTAAAATTGTAATAGGCTGAGTAATTGTGCCTCAAAATCTCATTTATTGGCTGGTTTAGCTGGTTTTTTATTGTGCATTTAGCATCACTCATATGATATACATATAACATACATACTGTAATATAGATAGCACACAAGTACAACATAAAACCATTCAACTTGTAGTTATATGATAATGGGATCTATTAACAAACAAATCTTATAATTGTGTTAAATAAGTTGGATACCGGTTGAATCAATTTTAGTTGTACAATAAATATTTCTCGATAGCACACATTGAATACAAGTTGTATATATTTGTGTTGTACGCGTTAAAATTACTTGAAGCTTCTTAGTCGGATCAGGCTAGCACTATATCTATCTATGTGACCTGTTGCACGTACAATCAATTACCATGGATTTGTTAGGTTCAACTGTACCAATATTACTTGGCAACGCTTAATTAATTGCATTAGTATATATGAAATGAAACTAAAAAATCTTGGAAGATAAACTGACTAATTTACTCACTTACATGCTAAGATTTCCTTTTCAAGTTTCGTTTTTATTTTTCTAAAGTTGACATAGATAGATAGGTGGCGTCAACAAAATCAATCAAGTTGACGCGGACGAAGAGGGTTTGGTGAACAACTTTTTTGGCTGAAAAAAGTGAATCAAATCGCTCACTACCTAATATGTGGGTGCACTCTATTACTATGTATTTTCTTATTCTACTAACCATCTTCTCATTTACCATTATAAACAACCCGCGTCTTCTTGTTGCCACTATTCAAATCATATTTTTATTTAATTTAATAATTATATATATTAAAATTAAATAAATAGTTATAGAAATTGAGATATGAGTAAATAATTATTATTTATTTTTATATTCACTTTTAAAAATATAATCATTTTAATAAGTGTTGATATTAAAAGATAATTATTTTAAAGAATTTTTTATTCTAAAAAAATGGATAATGAAGATGAAATATATTCACATAGAATTCCAGATCCAAATAAGAATTTCTTTTTAAATATTTGTATATAGATAATTTTGGTCCAATTAGAGTATTCTTTCCAAGAATCAAATTGAGAATATTATATTCCTGAAATCGTGGCGTGTCTTTTACTGGCAAACCAACTCAACTTCTTGGTATATCAAATCTATAGTCTCTTCACATAAAAAGAAAAAGATCTCTATGAGATTATTTTATTTTTCTTTCATTACTTATTAGTTTGTTTGTGTTTTTCTTTTATAAAGTCTTGGAGGTTCAACCACCTAAAGATCATTGACAGATGATTATTAATGGTAGATGCATCATTATGGTTGTCTTTTGTCTTGGGTAGGACATAAACTCTAACAACGGCAAAATCTACTTGAAGCTATATTTCATGAGCATTATTCACATTATAATATAGCATACGTATAATAATTATACATACAATTAGTATCTAATGTTTGCTATGTATTATATGTCATGTTTGTTACATATCGCACGTATGATACATAATACATATTGGAGATTAATATAATGTATTTTTATTATACAATAATCATTTCCTCCTCTCATTGTGTTTTCTCCTTTTCTAACTTGTCACTCTTTCTCATATTAGTTTTATCCAACAGTTTTACGTAAGAGAGAAATATGATAGTGTTTGAATATATTAATTCTGAAAAGTATGGATGGGGAGTAGAAAATTTTAAATAATAAAAAAGGGAGAGAAGGAAGAAGAAGAGGGAAATGAAATGATGATAATGAATTGAATTAAATAGTACCTCTCATGAAGCGACTGCATTCGGTACCATAACCTGCAAAAGAATAATAAATGAAGCTCAACGACTCATTCATTCATTCATTCCTCATCAGAATAAGAAGGAAAAGAGAGAGAGACCATGGCAGAGGAAAACAAGAGCCTTGGGAGAAGAGAAAGGCACCCATCTGCATGTGAACAGTTCCACTCCCCTTGAGTTCCTCCTGTATTCCTGCGCATTCATTTTTCAAATAAAATGCATGTATGTATGTATGTATATATGTTGAATGAAAAGATTGAAAAGTTTACTTCTTGATATTGGAACTCCAAATCCATGATGAACAATCGAAAGTAGTGCAGTAGCTGTAGTTGTGTATATGTATGTTGTCAAAGTGATGGATGGATCTGCAAAATTAAATAAATAAATAAATAATGCGGAGCCAATTAATCTAGAAGAGGAGCTCACTCTCACTCACTCAAAGGGTAGCAATATATATATATAGTGTAGTGAAGGATGGCGAAAGATAGAAAGAAAGTAATAGATAATAACTGGTGGAAAGGCAAAGAAAGCCAGCCAGCCACAGGGGAGGGATCGAATATATAGAGACGAGAGCGACAGATCAGATCGATGGGGAAGAAGATAAAGGAATTAAAAAGTGAGTGTGTGAGAGAGACAGACAGACCAAAATAATAATAAACCTTTATTTATTTAATAGAAGAAGAAGAAGAAGATACTAATGACTAATGAGAGCTAGAGTGGATCGGATCGGATCAACTCAATCCTGTCATTCATTTATTTGAGAACAATGAGATGAGGAGGAGTCTTGTGCTTCCTTCTCTTCTTTTATATTGCTACATGCATATACATATATATATATCAACAAACAGTAATTTAATATAAAATTTGTTGAATTTATTCATTTATTTTTGGGGTGGGGGGTCGGTGGGTCAAACAAGTGTACTTTTTCTTTCTTTCTTTCTTTCTTACACTGGAGATGGAGATCCAATGAGACGACGGAGTAATGAATGACTGAGCTCCCTTAGGGGGCGTTGAATTAAAACAACCCCATTCCCTATCTATAAAACCTCCTAAGTCCTATCCTTCCAATTTCATAAATCAATTATTACTCTATAATCAAGACTACCCAACTCAAGTTTAGTTTATTCGTGCTTTCTGGAACCAAAAAATAATACTACACTAATCTACGATGCTTTGCATGTGGTCATATATATATACAACCGATCCAAAATAAATGATATATATATATAATATTGCTGAATCAATAGTTTGCTTCGAATGGTAGTTACAAAATATTAATGGATTCCCCGTGAGGAAGTACACAACGGGTTCAGAAGAATGATAAACAGGCGCACAACTTTTAATATATAATAATATCTTCCCTCTATTTATTTTATTTTTTAATTCACCGAAATTTTATTCAGTTTATCTTCAAGACTTGTTTTTAATTAAATTCACATCCAACATTATCTTCTTTTTTTTCAATAATAAAATAGAAAAGCTATTCTTTTCAATTCAATTTCAGTTAATACTATTTCATTATCTTTTAACTCCAAGCATGGTCATACCACCCTCGCTTGATGCATCTTCTTCTTTGGTGGTCCAAGCTACTCCTTCTTTACTTACATTGATTGAAATACCACTATTTAATTTAGGGAAGAGTTGTGTATATTCTAGGAGCAAGAGAATTTTTTCTTGGTTTGTTAGGTTGTTTCATTAAAAGCTTGCTAAATTAGCATATACTCCTATAATAATGACATTCTCTTAACTATCCTCTTTTAACTACCTCATCTGTAGTGATTGATCATGCTATTGAGTGAGGCAAACCAAAAGGGCTCAACATTGTGTCTTAACCCTATAATTCAACTTTTATTAGTTTTGAGAGAGACAATTTCATTACAAGGTAGTTAAAAGTAATAGAGAAGGTAGGTGTGTCAATGATACCCCAAAATTCATGTATGAGTAATATTTCTCTTTGGTGTGAGAGTGGGAATTGTGAATAGAGCAAGTTTTCTAAACCGGAAAAGGTAACTATAACATACATTTGCTCGGATTTACATCAAAAAATTACATGGCCAGTTTACTACAGTTTGAGTCAAATGTATATATCATATCAGGAACTCGCAGCCCAAGTATTGGGAGGCCACATATATTGCTGCACTTCAAAAAAATGCAACCACACTAGCTTGGCATTGAGTACACAAGGTTACATTATTGATCAAAATGGAACAAGGAACGAACGCACACTTAGAATAAGCGCTTCCTGCAGCCTGGAGCTCCACAATAGCATATCATTTGCTTTATCTTGCCGTCAGGACCCAAAACACTATCAAGCGCATACCCATAGTCATATGTCAGCTCCTGCAACCAATCAAAGATATTCATGTTCAGGACATTTGTTACTTAGAACTTTAAAAACTTCATTCCAAACCAAATAAATAAATAAATGTCTTTCACACAAATCTAGATACACTAGAAAAAGTGTTTCGGAATAAGTCTATATATAGATGGTTGATGGAATCCCTCGTTATTAGAAGACTCCGGCATTCGCAACCATACTGAATTACCTGCAATGGGGGTATGTTGTCGGCCGCAAACAGCATTACTCGAGCAAATTTCAGGTCATGGTGTGTGCTCAAGACACATTGAACAAACAGGTTAGGCTCACAACAATGATTTATAAACCTAGCAATATTTCCAGTAGATCCAGCATCAATACAAAATTCTGGTGCACTCTCAGAACCTTGGTCATCAGAGTTTTCCAAAAGATTTGGTGGAAGTGATACATTTAGCGACCGTTTCTGTCAATTAAAGAAACCAAAAAGACCAGACAATTTCTTAATACCAAGCTGAAGCTTAAGTAGCTGGAAAAATATAATTGAACAGTTTCATGTGATTCAATTTAATACCTCTCGACCACCAAGCCCCTTGATCGTTTGTAAGCAATCTATCTCAAAAATGTAATTATTCTCAGATGCACTATCCATATCTTCAGTCCTTGCAAGAATTCCTGTGTACTCACAAACAGGGGCTCCAGACGGTATAAAATCCCAGGATCTGACAGCCCATCCTTTCTTTGCAGTGCGAAAAACCTATATGATAAATTAGTTCAATACATATAATTAAAAATTGGATATTTCAACAATTGAAAAGCTAACAGACTAAAACTGATACAAGATACAACCTCCAGACGATATTTAACCCCTTTTTGAGAAGTTCGATTCACACAACCAGGACCGCAGCCACACTTCGGACCACATTCAAAGACAACATCTTTAGCTTCGACTAACCTGTCATTAAAATAAAATCAATAAGAACAAGCAATATACCAAACACAATTTAATTGACATTTCACTTATTTCTAACCTGCCACCATTGTGAGACACATAGGGAAAATCAGACCCATTAAGCCTTGCACATTCACAAGTTGTAGGATCAACACAAAAGCCCTTGCAGTTACATCCAGTGGCAGGCTTTGGTAGCTTCACATTTTTGGCAACTTTGACGGACTTGCAGTACGTAAAACCTATAAATCATAAAGTCAAGAGAATTTCAACTTTCAAAATGCATTGATGATTGTGATCATGCTAATACAGGAAATATAAGCTAATATTAACACCTGAATTTCAAAAATTTAAGGTAGCAAATATCAATGAATGAAAAAAATTAATGACTGAAATTTAATAGAAGCAAAAAATTCTCGGCTAAAAAAGAGAATGTTTAGACACCATAATATGTTTCAAAATGAAAATGTGCGACAGGATAAAGGTGAAGAAAATTCAACTTTCTTAAAGTGCTGATGATTTTGATCATTCTACACATTCAATCAAAACAAGAAATATAAGGCAAAAAAATTCAAGCATTAATTTTAAAACTGTAAGGAAACAAAAATTCATGACAGAATGAGAATATGCATGCAAATGCCATATTAGTCAACCAGAAAACCCTTATTATAACTTGCCTGTGGGTGGAACTCGGGGATCATCAACCAAATTTGTAGCAGGAATAGGAATATCTTCTTGACCTCCAGTGATATCCTCACATACCAACCTAAGCAAAGTACAAGAAGATGTTGGTATAATACAATCACAATAATTGATAAAGCATATCAAATATCAATTTTATTGAGGCTGTTATTATTTGATTACCCTTGTATTTCTGCAGTAGACTGTGGGACACGTCCATGAGTGAAATAAACCTGATATTACATCAGAGCACAAATTAAAAAGAAAAATCTTTTATCACAGCTGGGATACCAAGTAATGCTATAAATGCAGCAGGCAGGCAGACAAACTTTACATAGCAATATATATAAATTATCATGACAAGACACTACTCAACAATAGATGAAAAGACATTTGATCAATAAAAAATGTAAACATGCACACCGCACATAGATCATCTCATGTCATTTAACTGTTCAGGCTTTCCCTCTCTTCTTATTGGCTACACTGACCGTTCTACCATCAGAAATTATAAGTTAATCATAGAACCTGTATGCTGTGTAAAGGTTGGGTATTCATGTGTTCAAGTTACTTGCACTGATATATAAAATGATTAAGTGCATGGCGGCAATCATGAGAAATGTATTGGTAACAAGTATACCAAAATCACATCACTAAACAAACAAGAAAATGTTTTGATGAGTAAATAAAAGAAACCTAATTGCACCTGATTTGTGGTTAATAATGGCTGCCCTTCAAGCCTCCTAAGTCGAAACTTGTAGACTGTAAAACCAGATATTCCCTTCTCAGCCCAATAATGGACAACCTGTAAAACAAGAGGGTATAAATGATTTAAAGTAAGCCTCCTAAGGTTTGCTTTCAGTGCCAAGAAAAATTCAAATCATTTCACAGGCCAAAATACCATTGACACTGGTAATGTCCACTAATTAAGCATATTAGAGTGTGTCTGCCACTGAACTTGTTTTGATGAAGGATCAATTTGATTTCACATCATATTCCAGTAAGATCAGTAAATCAGATAATAGAAACTAGTATTTTGTGAAGTCATGAAAACTATGATGATTCAAAGTCAATTGAAATTTAAATAACCAACCCTCCTAAAAAATAGTGGGAACATTTCAACCACTCGGGTGACAAGAAAAGAGCAAATCAAGTGACAAATAAATATGCACAAGAAAACAAATTTCATAGTACCGTAACAAGAGAAACCATGTTTTAAGTATTAAGAATCAATAATATATGCTGTCTATACAGATGTTTACAAAATCAGAGATCCAACTCTTAATGAGAAATAGATTTGAGCAATTTTTTTCAAAGAATTACCTTGTACAAGCCATCATATGTATAGACTTTACCAGCACCACTCGAAGATTTATGACCACGAACCACTCTAATAGGAACAGATTGCTCCATGGAATTCTACAATTTAGCATTTTAAAGTAATGTGTGAATTTGTTCATAAAGGTATAAAGAGAATGACACACAAATGCCAAATAGTGAAGAGTTCATTACTAAAAGGTATAAAGGGAATAACACATGAAGGCCAAGAGGCAAAGACTTCATTATTAATAAATGCACACCTTGAGTGCCAGATTACCCCGCTCCAGTTTCTGATCATTGATTTGACGCTTATTACCAGTCAAGTTATGTCCACCTTGACCAGTATACACAACATCCTCAGCATTATCAAGATCATCCTCATACATACCCGACAAAACTATAGCCACAGCAAGTGGGTATTTATAACTGTTGTACTGAGACAACCAAAGAAAAAAAAAAGGATTATGATCTTTTAAATTCTACATTGCATAACAAGTAAATATAACAGTGTAATAAGATATTTCATTACCACTTTGGCATAGGCATTGCCCATAAAATCAATGCCATTTAACCAGTGACCATGAAAACCAACAGCAACCATTTCACCACGAGAATAAAACTGATGTCCAACTTCAATACCTGCCATTAACAGAAAAATTAAAACCACCAAATAAGGAAGTGATACTACAACATTAAAATTGCAGACATGTCACTATCTAATTATAAATAGTAAGTTCTGTGTGAGGTGATACTTCAGAGAACAATAATATCCAGTATGAAGCAGAATAATAAAAGCAACATGAGATGAAGCCACCAACCTGGAAGGTTCCCAATAGTTTTTTGAGGGTACAGTATCTCTTTATTAATCATCATCTGCCAAAATCTCAAATATTGAGGCAATATGAAAAACTGGAGTATCTTGGAAGTACAATTTACTCAATTTCATGTAATAAAGAACAATATAATGCTATTAAAACAAACTGGCTCATAGTCCATTCAGTTATCACAAAAGAAATTGCCCCTAAATCCTAACCAAAAAATTGACATAAAGTACTGCTGGTAAGACACACTGAGTCGACTTATACAAAGAAACAGAAAACAACTGACAAATTAAGTGTATAAGGAAAAATCCAATACATAACTAGTGATGATTAGGAAGAAATCATAATCTTATACTAGATCATCACATTAAAAAATATATATATACATCAAGAGACTCATAATCTACATTCTATCAAAATAAAAAACAAAATCACTCATTTTTCACCTACCATTGATAATGCCTTCAGATCAGGTCGTTGAGCAGTGGACTTTAACTTTTGAACTGGTGAGCCTTTCTATACAGATCAATACACAAAGGCAGCAATTGAGGATTTCAGCTGGTAGCAGAGAAAGGCAGCTAGCAAATCCAAATAAAGGGAAAACCAACATACAATGCAGGACATTTAAAATAGTATCATTATACAATGAGGAAATATTTTCTCACCCAAAAGAAAAATCCATCCTTTACTTAATTTTTCCCTCATAAATTGTGTAGGCCAAGAAACAGGGGACAGATATAATCAGATAAATACGCGAATCCATAGGTAACAAAATGTGACTAATCAGAGACAAACCTTCGGCTTTGGAGCCTTTTTAGCCGCTTCCCGTTCAGCTTTCGCTTTCTGGCACCTCTTCTCCTCCTCCTGCAATTGCAAACAAGACAATCAAAAAAAAAAAAAAAAAAGAGAAAAGAAAACTACAACCACTGTTCTGTCTCTAACAAACTAACCAACAGGTATGAGCTAATTATTATTTGAGACAGTTGCAATTGAAATCACTAATTTCAACCAGAGAACACCGTCACATGACCAGTGCTATCGGAAGAGACGAATCGAACTAACCTGAACATAATGGAGGTAGTGTTTGGTGTATAACCTCAAAGTCTCTTTAACCTTCAACGCCGGTCCTTTTTCAGAAGAATCCGAATCCGCCACTTGCACAGGATCCTGGATTACGAGCTTCAACTTGCGCTTCGCTCGCGCCTTCGGCTTCTCCTTCGAGGAAACACCAACAGCCTCACCCTCGGCAACGCTCTCCTTGTTTCCACCACGCATGTTCCCCATCTTCGACGAAGCAACACCATCGGTTTCTCCCTCGCCTACGCTCTCTTCAGTTCTACCGCGTTTGTTGCTATTCTTTGCCAATTTTTCACCTTTGTCCTTCTCTTCTTTTACGACCTTCGCTTCCGCTTCGCGACGGGCCTGAAGCTCCTCCTCCTCCTTCTTCTTCGCGGCTTGGATACGAGCGCTGGCTCTTCTCTGCACCGGCGTTGTCTTCCCCGGCGATGTCTTCCTTGGCGAGCCCTTCCCCGGCTTCTTCTCTCCTTTTCCGTCACCTTTCGTCACGGACATTTTGCAATCGTGGCTTTTCTATTCCCTGGGAACAATCGAAAGCTGAGGAACAACACCGCGGAGCACAATCGAGCTCTAAACCTGCACAAGCATGCGATTCAGCAAGAAAAAGAAGGAAATGAAAGAGAATCAAAAGGCCGAAATGCCGTGAACTACATGCAGAGATGGAAATGATAAGAGAAGAATCGGTTGAAAAAATTGAGGTAAGAGCGAAAACCTCGAAGAGTTTGCTTCGATTGTAAGCTCCTAGGGTTTGGGGAGAGAGAGAGAGAAGACGAAGAGTTCCGTTTGGTGTATTAATAATATCTGCAGTGGGTACTGTCCGAGAGTGGAGTGGAGTGATGAAAAGCCGCTGATCAATATTTTGAAATTATTTTCATTTCTTTGTATTTATTTATTCTTCCGGTTTTTTTGCTGCTTTTTGCGTTCCCGCTTTGCATTTTGATCTCCCTCTCGCAGAGCAAAATGCATGTTTGTTTGTGACGGGATAAATAAATAAATTATTACTATGTGCTATAAATCTCAATCACTATATTATATAAACGGCTGATCTAGTCTTGGATTATATATATTTACATGTTGATCTGCTTCTATAAATCATTTTAGGTTTTTGTAATTACCAGCATTTTGGCTATAGGGTTAAAGATAGAAGCATTTTTTATGGATGACTATATGTAACATAGGATTGTTTATGAAAAATGTATACTCATCTTTTATTCGCAACCAAATACAACATGAAAATATAGATTGATGTCACATGGTGCAAAGTTTTCACCCATTATTGCATCGATCGTGATAATTGACTCAATCACCCACTACTTAAAAAATTATATAATTAGAGCATTTTTATTTGATAATAATGTAAAATATTTTTACATTGTTAGTATATCAAAATTAAACTTAATTTATATATATTTACCTCTAAAATTATTCATACTATCAACTAATAAAAATTCCAAAACAAATTAAATCTTGATGAAAAATTATTATAAAGGATAAATTACACTTAATTTTCTGAAATTTTGTGAAATCAACCTATTTTTTTATTTGTAATATTTATTGAGTCAATTCGTAGAACTATTATATTAATATCTTTTCATTATTATCCTAATTTTTCCTTAAGGAATATTTATTAAGGAATATTTATTAAGGAATATTAATATCAAATAGAAAAAAATCGAACTGAATTTAATAAAATTTCATAGAAGATTAAAGTAATTTATATTTTTAAATTTTCAAATTACTTCCTCACCTATAATAGATAGACTAGTCTCTAGGTATAGAATAAGAAACAAGCAATGATTCCTACTGGTCAAATTTTTTTTGACGGTAGTAAATTATATTTAATACTCTCTCCGTCTATTAATAAATGACGTTTTAAATTTTTTACAGTTGTTAAGAATATAATTAAAACACACAATTTTATATATATAAATGATATATAATGACTAAATTGTCCTTTTAATTTTTTGTGTAATTATTATTATAAGAGGTATGGGAGAGAATGTATGTGAGGATAAAATTGGAAAAAGAATAATAAATGTTTTCTTAAAATTCTAAAATGACAAATAATATTGGACAAGAGAATTTTCTAGAAAGACAATTATTTGTGGACGGAGGGAGTATGTGGTTCAGGAACATTCATAACCACATATTTTGATTTATAACATTCAAAATTTATATAAAAAATATCGAAAATTCTAGTTGTACAATGCTGTATACTAACAACATACTGTACAACGTAGAAGTGATGCACATATACAAATGCAAATAACACCAACGCGCTACTATTCACATCCCGTTTCTTTCTTTTCTTCTTTGTTTTCTTTCAGTTTTTTTCCTGCATTCTTCTTCTTCTTCCTCCTTCTTCTTCCTCATTCTTTTTCTTCTTATTCTTTTTTTCCTTCTCTCAATCAAGATACTCACTCTTATTTTCTTGTATGATTCTTGTTTTTATTTCATTTTATTATTAGAATTTTTTTTTGTAATTCTTCTCTGCAACTTGCTCTATGACATTATTGATGATGAAGAAGAATTTGATTTCATATATTCATCAACTAAATTCATTTTTAACAATGATTCTTGTGATATCTAATGAAATTCTTGATTTCTTTTTATTATACAACTCAATCTTTGTTTATATCATGTTGTTTTACTTTCAAACAAGAACATTATTTTTCTTCTCAGATTAGAACTAATTCTGAGCGACGAACACATTGTATAAGACTAAATGAACACATATAACACATCAAGTAATACTTCGGTCATAAAATTATTTATTAGCAAATGAATACATATATATTAAAGTTAAGTCACAATAAACACATAATATATGAAACAATGAACACACACATATTCATATATACTGCAATTGAACACATAATACAATGTAATGTGAACACATACTTATATTGTAACTGGACACATAATATAATGCAAAGTGAACACATACATAAATATACTGCAACTGAACACATAATATAATGCAAAGTGAACACATATTTATACTGTAACTGAACACATAATACAATGCAAAATGAACACATGTATACATCTTAACTAATTACACATAATATAATGCAAATAGATAAGATTAATGAGTTTGAGATGTTTTTTCAAGTAAACATGTTCATTTTTTTCTACTTAAATGTGTTCATTATAATGAATAAATGTGTTAATTTCTTATAATCAAATGTGTTCATTTGCTATTGAAATATGTGTTCATTTTATGTGTTGGAATGTGTTCGTTTACGCGCGTACTGTACACGCGCGCGCATCCGTGAGAGTAGGTATATAAAACGCGCGCTTTTCAATCTTATTGCCTAATTTCCGTACTGTACGTCATTTTATACGTTGTGTATGTTTTATATTGTACACCTAGCAAGACTCTAAAAAATATATGGTTATAAATGATTTTAAACCATACATTAAATATAGTCTATAACCACCTAAAAAATCTCAGCTCCTACATTGTCTTCATTTACTTTTAAGTAATGGTTGAAAATCAAGGCCCTTGCTTAGGAAACCGAAGCTCCTTCACCCGTGACAACACTAGTGGGATCATAGTAAATAATAATAAAAAAAAAAACAAAATATTATATGTATAAAAAATATCAACAATTTCGTGGCAAGACATTGTAAGTTCTACTAAAATGGGATCTCAGACTTATCTAAAACGAAATTGTCGACATAATGACCAGAATTTTTTCCGTAGAAATAACTTTACACTGAATAAAGAATACGTTAACATGACTTGTTAAGTTCTTTTAATTGTATTGGTTCATACTTCATAATGAAGATAATTTATTTTTTTTAAAGATAAGTTAATATTACCAATACATAAATATGATAATATAGGACAAATTATACTATGATATCATTGAGTTCTGAAAAAATTTCAGTTTGTTTCTATATAAAATTATGCATAAATCTGTAATACTAGGTAAATAACATTTTCAGCCGATATAAGTGACAACATAGGATGTAAATTTTACATATAATGATAATTGTATTATATACAATGATACATTATTAGTTATACACATAAAGATTTTTTTTTTCGCAAGTACACATAAAGATTGATTATATAATGAACAAATGAAATATATATTACAATGTTAGTCATAAATCAGAATATTGAAAAATCAAAATTCTAAATGCCATATCAAGTTTCAATAGTACCAACCCACAAAGAACCAAAGAAATAACATAGAATTGTGAGAAAGGAAAGTAGGTTAGGCGTTTTTCCTTTCTTAAAAAGGTGGGTACATTGTTTCAATCGAGGATAAAACATGAAACAAATAACAAATATGACTTTAAATTTATAAATACACAAATAAAAAGTGACAACTTAAAAATTCAAAATGGACAAATAAAAAATGAATGCAGGAGAGCAACATTTTACATGAGCATTAAAGTAATGAATAACAACTTATCATACGTCAAAACAACAATAAATAGAGAAGGGTTTTAATTCCCACCCCAAAATTATATTGCCTTCTCTATGTTGGATGCCAAAAGCTTCCCTATTTATCCACTTCAATTGTCCTAATAATGTATACAAAAATTCTCTGCTTCTGTCTCACTCTGTTTTGGGCTTTACCTTTTTAGAGTCCTCAAGCGTATTGCACTCCCAAACCCAGAGTATGAAAACTGCAAAATTTGTAGAGCCGGAATAGATGCAAAACTCCCTAAAGAACTAAAACTTTCCCTCAACTGGTTGTCTTTTTTGTCTTGGGTTTACCACCATTGCCTTTATTTTTCTTAGACCTATGCTTATTTGCGCTCTGATGCTCTTGTTTTCCATGTGGATTCCCTTCCTCAAACTTTATTGGTTTTATAATAACACCTGGTCTCTTCACCACCTGCAAATATAACGAGTGTTAATTTACCAGACAGAAAAAGGTCAGAGTGCATCTTACACTGTCTATTTCACAGTTGTTTTGTTCCCAAAATCCTTTTTTTTTTCTCATTTTAATAACAGTGTGATTCTATAACACTTGAAAAGTTCAAGGATAGCTTGCTTTGAAGAGGAACTATTCTGAAGCACTTACTTCAGGCCGGATAAGAGGACCAACTGCAGTTGCAGGATTAAATTCAGGTCCAATGGGGAAACGTGTGCTCTGTTCAAAAACCTCTTTGGAAGTAAAAGGGAAAGGTAAAGTTTTCGTGTAGAGCTTCTCAGCCTGCCATATCCAAAAGGGAGTATTAAATCAAATCCTGCTAAAGTTACATGGCTGAATTTAAATAAGAAAAATGTAATCAAGTTGACATCGATAGCCTGAAAAGAACACACAAAAGATACTAAACCTTCCATTAAATGCCACTAACCTTCTTATCTATCTTCTCAGATATGATCACATTTTTTAGCCGAGCATCCTTCCTCTTCTTGATAGCTTCTTCCCTTTTTTTCTGGGCATTGTCATGCTCTTTCAGCATCCAAGATGGTAAACCTTTCTTTTTCTGTACGTCTGTCCATTGGCCCCAGCCAGGAAGTAATAAAGGCTTTTCTGGCTCAGGGTTTTCTTTGTTGAGGATTTCCCGTTTATCCTTTTCAAACTCATCCTCTACATCATCCCCCGCAAAAGCTTGCCGAATTAGCTCTTCTTGAGAAGGAAGTTCATAAGATAGATTAGATCCAGAAGTCAGAATCCCATCCACCATCTGTCCTTCACTATCGGTATCCCTATCCTCTCCAACTTCTTTTTCAGTATCCTAGGAAACCATAGTAAATAACCAATAAGTAAATCAGGCTACACCAACAATACTGTTATTCTTAACACTTAACAGACAGAAAGAGTACATACTTTTATATCTAGTTTAACAGTTCCTGGAAGTTTTGGAGACTTGATCTTTTTGCCTTCTTTTTTTATGTTTTTTGCCTGCTTATCATAAGAATGTCAGTCCAACAACATGTCAAACATTTTATACAGAATTTTTTAATCAAACAAGATATTACAAATATTAAAACACAACACAATGCCAAAAGCATTCATACCTTTTTCCATGTATCATCTGCAAATATAGACACTTCATATGTGGTTTTTGGCCCAGGATTTTGTATGATCTCATTGAAGTTCTGCAAAAAAAAAAACCATCAAATGTATCATATTCACCAAGCCAGAGATAAACTTAAGAAGTCTGGAAGAGAGGAATTTCTTGACCTTAAAAACAGATTCGTGATGATTATCAGTGTCTTCATGAATTAAAACAGAATCATTGTTTGTGCCTTTCTGAGAAAGGTTACTTTCCCCCTTCTCCATATTGCCATTTTTGCTGGCCCACAAGCCATCCTCACTATCACTGCTACCTTCATGGCTATCAGATTTCAACTTATTACCTGTATCAGATATCTGTGGTTTAGCTGCACCAAACACTCTTCTTCCACTAACAGAAGTAGCTTTTGGGTCCTCTGAGTCTGAATTCTCAAGCTTCTTCAAGGAATCTTCATATTCATGAAGAGCAAGATTGGCTTCTTCAACAGCTGCCTCTTTTCTTTTCTCTAATCCACGCCTCTAAACCAAGTAAAAAACAAATCAAGAGGGCAAAACAGATTTATAAGCAGAAATTCCTCACTGACAAATTTAAATCTCTAAATTTGATACCATGAAAAATCTTTATAAAACATTGACATAGGCAGAAGATATATGCATCATTCTCAGAGTTGGTGATGCTAATATAATAAATAATGGAAAAAATAAAAATCCTTGTTATCAATTTTAATCCGCAATATGCTCAAGATTAGGAACATATATCACCATGAGAGATTAGGTTACATACATTTCATAGAGGAAAATTGAGAAGGAATGTATGATTACCATGAAAGGTAAAGAAAGCAACCCAGACTTGGGAACCTCATCCTCGTCATCTAGCACTTCCATTGTCTTTTCTTTTGCTCTTCCCAAAAGTTTGGAAGCCCTGTTTTGATCAGAACCATCCTGATCTCCATCATCCTCCTCATCGCTGGTATCATCACTACTGCTGCTACTATCTTTCATAGTGTGCATTTTTCTAGTCAGCTCAGCATTCTTTTGAAGTTGTTCTGCTATGGCAGCACGAGTTCCTTCATCTTGGCAGTTTAAACCACGTTCTAAAATACGCTTAGCCCAACGGTTCTGATTT
This sequence comes from Aeschynomene evenia, assembly GCA_013621005.1. Lineage (NCBI taxonomy): Eukaryota > Viridiplantae > Streptophyta > Magnoliopsida > Fabales > Fabaceae > Aeschynomene > Aeschynomene evenia. Next base: position 4,132,422 of record CM024268.1, read on the forward strand.
TTGTGCCTCAGAGTCATGCGCTCCTATAGCAAGTTGGGAAATAGGAAAAAAGATTAATACACCATTTTCCTCCTTTAATTGAAAAAATAATAGCAATATCAGAAACTGTATTCATTAAGAAGAATTTCTCTAGCTCATAGTTCTTGAGGGATGATGTGATACCTCTGCTCTCAAGCGCTCTTGCTTCATGGCAGCTTCTTTAGCAGCTTCAGGGTCCATTTGAATTTTAGAAGATTCCGCCTTCAATCTATCTTTCTTCAACAGACGATGATATGTTTTTGATTTGATCTTCTTAATACGCTTTGCCTTCATTTCATGTCGGAAAAGAAGGCTCCGCATTTTAGCAATTCTGTTTTGCCTATCCTTTTCATCTTCAACAGAGACCTGCCGGGCATCATAAGATACATTTAACAATTGACATACATGCACACATAAAAAGATGAAGTTGGTGTTTAATGTATCCTCAAACTCCCAAAAACCACATGGAACATTGTAAGGCTCATAACTTCAAAAAATTCATAGATAACTAGAAGGCATGAATCAAACTGAGTTGACCCGATCATCATAAATTCATTCAAACCTTGCACTTCCATCCGCTAGTCAGAAGAGATTGTCTATCACCATGTAGATGTTATAATCGTAAAAAAGTGCAACATCACATATGGAGTGTTTTCGGTAAATCAAGTATTTCTAAGCCTAACAAGTAACTTCCAAACACTTCAAATCTCAATTGATTCGGCTATAGCCATGACTACCCATGACTATACAAGGCATCTGTGTCATACAGCACATATTACTATATTAGGAAAGCATGGAAGCCAGAAGGAGACAGCTAGATTCCAAAATAAATGATCGGCTAGTATAGTATTAAATGTGTAAAAATTAATAATAGGATATCTACAACATTCTCACCATATTCATTTCAAGAAGTCTAGACCCATCCATGTTGTGAGCTTCCATAACTTCGTCACCGTGAACTAGTGCAGCCATCTTCTTCTCAAACTCAGTTCTAGGTTCAAATTCAGAAGCTATTGCTCCTACTGTTGAAAACCCTAAATTTACATCTTCGTCAAAGAAAAGAGTTGGTGCTTCTCTATTTCTCTGGACAATGTGCTGCCACTTTGTGACTTCTTTCTTAGAAATCTCATATGCTGCCTTCCTTTCCAACTTTGCTTGATCTGCCTTTGGAAGTGGTGCATGAACAGTTTTAGATTTCTCAATTTGTTGCAGTCGTTTCCGAAGTTTTCCAAAACCTGGATTCTCACGAAGAGGATTCAAAAGGTCCTCAATGCTAATCTGTCCATCACCATCCAATAAATCACGGCTAGGATTAAATTCAGACTCTGGATATAGCTCTGGCATAAAGTCATTCTTCATCTTCCCCTTCTTCTTTTTGTCTGCATCACAGTTAAAATTCACAAATGTTAAGTGCATCATATTTCCAGAAAAAGGGTGATAGAAAGAATCTGGTGCAACACCCCGGGAGGCGGGAACCATTCATATGCAAAAAACTGTTTCAGCAATCTTCACACACACATGCATGTACATGTATGAAGGCATAAACAGTTCTCATGTAAGATGGGGACAGCACCAGACTTGTAAGCTAATTAATAACTATAATGAAATTTTCTTACCTTCAAAAGCCTCACTTGGCATCCCAGTAATTCCTTCTAACATCCTTGTATGCCTTCCATCATCTTCCTCTCCAGAGCCATCGCTAGCACCATTTTCAGACCTTCTTATCCCTTTGTAATCGTCATCATCGTCGTCTTCATCATCAGAATCTACAATCTCATCCTAAACATACAAAATGTAAACATAAATGATTATGAACCAAACCAATTAACTAATGCAAACTGAGACTAACATCCCAAAAGTATTTCAATTAGATCATGACAACTCAATGTCAATGATCAGATTCACAGTATCACAATTTTTAAACAACTAACAAACAATTAGAAACAAAAATTACATTAGCAAATTAATTCACATCTACTTAGTCCAAATGCTAAAACGAATCGTGAAAAGAAAAAGGCAAAGAACCTTGAATTCGTCAGACAGCTCATCGGGAAGCTCATACTCGAGCTTGTCGACGGAACCAGGGTCGTATCGCTTGTTCTTCCTGGACTCCTCCTCAGCTTGTTCTTCCTCGTACTCGTACAAATCCTTAACGGAAAACTCTCGTTCTCCACCGTCATCGTCGGAATAGATCTCTTCGTCGCTTTCCGGAGCAGTGGTAGGGTTCAAGCGGTCGAGCTCCTTCTGCAACGACGAAGGCAAACGAGGACCGGTCTTCTTCTTCTTGCGTTGAGTGCTGGAACTGGAAGGTTTGTGCTTCTTGGCATTCCTCTTCGGCTTCGTGTTTTCTCTTCGGCGCTTAGATTCGTCCCTCTCCTTTCGCTTCGTTTCCGCCATGGCTGCGCTTGTGTTTAGGGACTTCAGAGTAGCGGGAGCAATGGCGGTTTCAACGTTGCGAGTGGACCTAAACCTCAGTGGTGCGAACTACAACCCTACTTCGATTACAATAGTGAAATTTCAATTTTGTCCTCCGTTTTATATATGTTTGAGTCAAATTTAGTATTCTCTTTTTTAAATTAATAAATTAATTTTTCACTTTATAAATTATATTTCAGTCATTTTTTCACATTTCTGCCGTTTTTCTGTTTGTTTTCAATAGACTGGAATGAGTTATGAAGTTAGTATCACTATCACACAGATATCAGAGTCACCGTTACTCTAAAATTAGTTCCGAACACACCTTCACATATTTGTGTATACCAGTGATTCCAAAATTGAATTGAACAAAAGATTGATAATTTTATTCACTAAGTTACCGTAATTCTCGTACCAAATATTGACAGAGTCAATTTTTCACTGATTCTCTAAGCCAAAAAAAGATAAACGCTTCCTTATAATAGTGATAATGTAAACCATTAATTGACGAGTAAAATTGACTACATGACATGTTTTTATAATTTTTATTCAAATAAATTTCTATATTTTTTTTCATGAATCAAATAGTTCACTCCCAATAAAAATATCTAAACTTACAAATTAAATCCTTAATTCATAAATTAAAAACATAAATCCTAATTAAAAAATTTAATCCAACTATCCATAATTCCCAAACTATTCATAATGTTGAATCTCATTTCCATCTTTCAACTCCTCTCTTTCTAGCTAATCCTCTCCCATCTTATTATTACCCTCAACCCATTTTTATTTCGTCCACCTTCATCTTCTCATTTTAAGAACACTAGTGAGTGTGTTTGATTTAGGTTCAAGTCTCCAAACCCACGTTAAAAGAGATTGAACGTGATGACTTTTTGTTTAGCATTTTTTTTTCTTAACCATGGTTTATCAACATGTTTTTCTTTTCAATCCCGTTCAACTAGAACCAAGAATTTTCTTAACAATGGGCTATTAAAGCTTAAATTTATATTTCATGTATCTTTTTTATTCTACGCAACAATATGCAAAGCAGTAGAATTAATTAAGCTTGTGAATTAACTCTATTGTTTTTTATTTATTAATATTGTTTGGTTCTCCATTCATGTTTGCCATTCATATTAATAGTACAATATATCAAATTTACTGTTTATATCTATTATTTTATTAAGAATGTTTAGGTAATAAACGGGTAATATTAAAAGTATAATATATAAATTTTGGATTTTTATGTAATTATACATCTTAAAGTGATTTTGTTTAATGTCATCCAAAAATTCACTATATTTATTTCTAAGCTAAGTTTTTCTAACATAAATCATATTAGAATCAACTAATTTTTTTATCAAAATTAATTTTATAGAATCAAGTTAATACATTCCCTTATTTACAAACCATAATCCAAACACACACACTTAATTATTCTTAAAATAAAAAGCATGTTTTTCATGAGAAAGTGTGATTTAAAATTTAACAGTGTTAGGTCCATTCAAATATTTATAACTTTTGTGTTATCATATTTTTATTGGTGCCCTGCCCATAGCATTAATTGATAAAAAATTCTTTGCTGCTCATTTTTTCCCCTAAAGTGATTCTAGTCATTACATATGAATAAAATAAGAAAGTGAAATTCTATTAAACAACTTATATAAAATTTAAATGAGATGTAAAGTAAAAAATATCTTGATAAGTTCAACAATTTCTCTTCTCCGATATGCTGCTTAATTGATCATTATAGATAAAGTTATGTTGTACAAGTATAATTAAAGACTATTTATTATCCATTTAATTCTATTATCAAACTTATCACATTCACACCGGTAATATTACATGTTACAAAAAAAACTGAAGAAGATAAATAACAGAGTTAACTAAGGATTAAATTAAGGAACTTTTCTTTAGCTGTATTAATCTCCTATTAATCAGCCACAATGATTCAATTCAAATTGTTTCATCGTTCTGACCAATTACACTACAACCTCTTTATTCTTTTTTTCTTGACGCACAGTAGTAACTTGTATTGCACTCCAAAGAAAACTAAATAAAGCTCCTCCTTCTCCTTCTCCTCCTCCGTGGGCCATGGCTCTCTGCGTGTTGCTCAGTTACATTATTCAGTTAACTTCCAGTTCATGTCTCGAAAGAATCTAAAAGCTGCTTATTACGCACTTCAGAAATATATATATATATATATATATATATATATATATATATATATATGTGTGTGTGTGTGTCTATCTGCTGATACACACAGAAAAAAGTGTCTTATGTTGTTTTGTCTTAGAAGTTTGTGTCTCTGCAACAGCTATAATGTAAAATGACTAATAATTCTGTTTCGACATAACATAATCTGAAACTCTGAAAGTGACAAGCGCTTTGCAAAATAATAACTTTTTCACATCAATAGGATTAATGAAAGCAATTACCTCGTGTGTAATGCAAGATCATGGGAAACAAAAACAAGGGGTGAGGAGCCCATGTTGGAGAAGGGGAGCACGTGCAAAAATGTCCAACTTCAATGGCAAACAATAAGAAGCCAAGAGAGAGTGAATGAATTGCACGTGCCCTGCTTCTCCAGCAAGGAGTTTCTCATCCGATAAAGACCACACATAAACTCACTCCTTGTTGATGAGGAAGTATTGTAGTAGTGGGAAGTTGAAGAATGCAGAGGAAAAGGCTCAGTATTTATAGGTGCAACTTTAAGGAGCAATGAGTGAAAAATTGAGGTAGATAAAAAAGAAAGATTAAAAAATCTCTCTGGCAAACCATGCCATGCCATACCATCATGGCCAGTACTACTACACACAGAAATTCAAAGTAGGGATATCGAAGGAAACCCAAATCGAGTCATGTCTGCTTTAATTTCACAAAAAAGCCAACAACCCCTTTGTTCAATTTGAGGTTCAATTCACTGCACTCTCAAAGTTAACACCTTTTTTCAATTTTCATTTATATTTATATATATTTTCTCTTTGTACTAACTCCAATGGCAGCCTTTGGATCACACACAATGTTGTTGGGTCCCACATGCTGCTGCTGCATATGGCTTCCCCCTATAGTGGGTTGCCCTATTTTTTTTTATTTTTTCATTTTTGCGAAGAATTGGATGCAGAGGAGGGGGAGGGGTGAAGAATAACGTATGAGTGCACGTAGGCTTTGCGTGTTGGGCGCAAGTTTTTGAGTATGGCATGTGTGTGTGTGTGTGTGTTTTAGAGAGGCACCCCCCTAGGTAGATATGATTCCCCTATAAGCAATAGGTCCATTACCTTTTTCCCCCAAAGTTTTTGGTGGTTTTAGCAGAGGATACATATAGATAGACTACAAGAATTTCAAAGACTAAACCCGCAGCAGAAGAAAAAAACAAGTATTAGTAATCAATGAATACTGGCAGTGAAGGACACATATGTAATAACTTCCACACCAGCCAGCCAATCTTGGTTTTCAGCAAACATGATCACCCTTTGGTCAACAAACATTATATTATACTAGTATACACCTCCATCAAAATTTGTGTTTATATTGTGTTCCTTGTATTTGTTGAAACATGTCTAAGGATATTAAGCCGGAAAGGTTTTGGGGTCCAATTTGGTTGTTTTTTGGGGCTTAAGATTAATAAAAGGGTCTTCATTATTTATAGTGCATGCATGTATGTATGTACAATTAATTATTATCCAAGTCCAACCTATCCATCCTCTGTTGATAGCAGATTGCAGCACAGCATGAGAAAACATGTGACGTGCTACAATAGTTTAGATATAATTAAAGTGTTCAGTGTTGTGTTTCTACAAGCTAAGGTTCATCACACGACACACTCATCATCATGTAAGCGACCATCATTTCGATTTGGTGAATCGTAATTCACTGCAGAGCTATTGCCATACAATGTGAGTGGTATGTGATGTGCTCAAAGCTAAGGTTAAAAAAAAAGAAAAAAGAAAGAGAGTGAAAATGGTGTTTGGATGGCAGAGTGGATGCCTAAATTTTGATAAGGAGTTACGTATGATGCATTAAAGGTAGTACTTTTCATTTAAAGATGGTGGGATTGGATGGAACTGTTATCACTTTAAAATGGCCATGCTTGGTCTATCTTGTGGGAGAAGAACATAGATTCTGGATGAGGTCATTATCAAATCTAAGGTGAGTGAGTGAGTTAAATATTGGCGTGTGCAATGCATCAATCCTGCACTTGCTATTGCAGTAGTAGTAAAAGCTTTATTTGGTCACACACACGCATTATTCAAAGGCTTTTGAAACTCAATCATGCCTCCCACAACAGCTCAAATTCTACAGCACTTGATGTGTGTTTTTGACTATGCCTTCAGAAAAAGGAACAGCAACGCAACAAAAAGGTACTCCCCCCCTTTGTCCATTAAATTTGGGAACTGATATAAAGTCTTCTACATTTGCTCCACTCACAAGTGAACAAAATAAATATTCATGTACATAACATTGATTGCTACTATGGACTTTACTTATTATCACCATTACCTCATTTCTCTCCTCCCTTTTTTTCCGGACAGACATTACCTCATTATGTTTTCCCTTTTGGTGACCAATAATTAATATGCACAAATACATTGGAAAAAGATACAGTACTAGATAGTATTGGATTTCCAATCCCAAATAGGGGATTAAGGATTTTCGTTCAGCCAAAACGACAAGAGAATAAAATAATATTTCGCAAATATTTTGATACAGATCATATGATGGGGGAGCAAGGGAATGAGTCATTATAAAGATACATGATAAAAGACAGTATAATAAAGTGAAACTTGAACCAGTGAGGAAATTACAAAAATACATGTATTTTTCTTGAAAAAATGTCCAAGTCATTACCCTAACTACAATCATACACGCAACAAGGTTAACTAGGGTAAACAAAAATTTGGCTGATACATATTGCATTAGATGAATTAACAATTCTACGTTGAAGATATATGATTGCCATTTTCATACCACAAGTTGAAGAAATCGCTAATCTATTTCTTGGCATAAGTTATCAACATAGGGTTTTGTGGGGTTATCTTGAAACCCTGTAGCGCCTGCATTGCAACTGTGGATTGCATCTCATCCCCATACTCCACAAATGCGATTCCTGGCTTTGTTTCCACCATCCTAACTTCCTTGAAACCAGGATACTGAAGAAAGAGCATTTGCAGCATCATGGGAGTTGTCTCGTTCGGTAGATTTTGAATAAAGAGAATATTATTTGGCGGCGCGGGAGCCTCAGGCACCATAGATTTCGGAGCACCTGGGTATGGCATCTGCAAAAGCTTCAATGTTAGAAATATGAAATAAATGTAAACACACCTAAGTAAACATGGTCACCAAGAACAAGATGAAACGAATTGTTCGTGCTTCTGTGTGTTTGAATCATTTGCTTTGGAACAGAGAGCATATATTCTCATCTTAATTTATAGTAATGAGTAGTGACAATAATCTATATCCCTCTCGTTTCCTGCTATGAATGTTTCCTTCTTTTTTCTGAAAGGTTCTATCAGAAATTGGTAAAAAAATTTCAAAGGCAAACAAATGGAAAAGAAAGAAGCTAACCTAATCTTATCTTATATTGTATGTCATAGCATCAGTCTTTGAGCTAGTTTCCCTCACTACTTCTAATAGCAAGGAAAGTACTCGAAAGTTGGTAAACTCAAATGCAATGAATTACTAGCATACTATTAGGTCTTTAGCATGATCATTGATGAAAACAGAAAATATGAAGGCAAAGAAACTTACAGTAGGTGCTGCACCATAGGCACCAGCATAAGCTGGATTTACGCCCATTCCAGCTAAATTAGGATCATGTTGGTCCTTCCGCTTTTTGCCTGCATCAAAATGTGACAATGTTATTTCCATATAAGTTCCTACACATCTAAATGCAATGTTTGGTGATTATGCACTGCAATTAGGTGTCCTATCCATCCGAGATGACCAAAACTATAGAATGCATGTCCTTTGCTGGGTGTGTATATACAGGCAAAAATTATCAGTTACAAAAAGCATCAGGTTGATTTCAACCCTTAGAACCTCGCACCCAACCAAAAAAAAACAAAAAGATAGCATCTCCTTTGGTTTTAAAAGAGGAGAGAGTTCCACGAAATCTAATGGCCCATTCGAGCATTTTTGGTCTTTTAATGCTTCAGTTTCCCAGGTTAAAGAGGAAATGACATATAATTTAGAGTTTGTTTTTTGGTTCCATATGGTTTAAACTTTACAGTGTAATATCCTTAGAGAAAAGAGAAAGCTGGGCCTGGGACGATGTTGTACCTTTGTCATCATGCCTCTTACGTTTTTCCCTAGGAACAAAAGTACCATCAGCTTTGGCTATTATATCAGATTTAGTCTTTGCGTACTGTATTCTCTGCATAAATAGCAAAAACTCAATTTCTTGCAAAAGAATAGGTTCTATGGCACTACCAGACACTGAATAAACCATAGCATATCTAAATCAGCAGAAGAATGAGGTGGTGAAGTAAAAGAATAAGCAATTAATTAGAATAAACCTGTCCCCCTTTACAGAAAGAAAATAAGTAACACAGAGTCTCCTTATAAAACAAAATGAAAATGAGATGCGAGATTATAATAAAATATGTTTCTCAAGATAGATTCAATGAGACAAAATGGACACAAATTGAAAAGAGAGTTTATGAAGCTTTCATATTAGAGGTTTGCTAAATATCCACAAAGGGGAATATGCAAAGTTTAAAGTTTTTTTTTTCTTTTTAAGATGGAAATAATTTCCAGCAATCTGGTACACCATGAGGATACATAAAATGCAGGGTCAAGCCAATGTTCCATAAGAACTTATATTCAGTTCTACTTTGAGACCAATAAATCATATCACAGGTTAGCAATTGAAACATGCATGAGGCCAATTAAAATAAAGCTCCACTAGCACAAAGAGAGCAACCATTGTTGCAACAGAAAATAATATAAAGCATTTTGCATAGTCCGGCTACATTTAGGTTAACAATAGAGACAATTGTCAATTTCATAATGCCACATCACAGAAATCTAATTTCATTTTTGGTGATACCTCAATCTAAACTCTGCATCAATTCATGAACATTTTAGTTAATTTAACTAAATGACCATTCAAAATAATTGCGAGTACATGAGCATTGCTCTGCAACTTATTTTGAATGCAAATTATGCTAAATTTCAAAACAATTTCCAAAACAAGGTTGTTATTATATATTCAAGCCACACCAAACCACATAATCCCAACTTCCGAAGTTAATCAGACTATACCTAAACACCTAATTGAATAAACTTGTGAAGTGAAATTGAAAGCTGGAGAAGAAAAGGTAGAGATACCATGGGCTTATCATAGAAGGGAAAACCCTGCATTTGCCTAAGGGCATTGGAAGCAGAAGAAACATCCTCAAACACAACCCAAGCCTGACCCTTGTGCTTGAGCGTCTTGAAAGCCAACACTTCCAGTATCTTCCCGAACTGAGAGAAAACAGCGTGCAGCGACTTCTTCAACTCTGCATTCCACAAAAGAAAAACTCGAAATTCAAATTGAAGAAAGAGAACGAAACTCCGTGAAGTGAAGAGAGTGTGAAACACAGAAACAGGGGACGATACCGTCAATCTTGATCTTTTCGTTGAGGTTGTTGATGTAGATGGTCATGTTCTGAGGGATTTCGGTTCCTGCATTTACTTCAGTCATCTTCTTTGACCTTGTGGTTGCGATTCCGAAAGGGAAGAAGAGTGAGGGGTGAACGGAGAAAAACCCTAGTAGGAGGCTAAAGCCACTGCCGGAGACAGACGGTGCTCGAAGCTGCCACCACCAATATTGCTCACTATACCCAACTCACTTGCAAAGACCACTGGGCTTTTCACCATTCTTTCTCTTTGTTTTGGGCCTAAAATTTTAAGTCCAAGAAAAAGGTCTCGATAATTGAAACAGGGCCCAATATTACGAAGGTGAATTCAAGACTGGTTGGGGAAAATAATAATGTTACGAAGGTGAATTCAAGACTGGTTGGGGAAAATAGTAATGTCAGAATTAAAAAAAATAATAATGTTAAAAATTGTACAAATCCCTCGTAAAAAAATAATCAAGAATTGGTTGGGGAAAATTAAATTTCAAGTTCTTGATTCTATCTCTTGTATCCTTTAGATATTTCATTTTATTTATTTATCGACGAGAATTGGCACAAGTGGTAAGCAGCTTATTGTTCATTAAGTAAGCTTTCGGATTTGAGTCTTGCGGATGAAAAAAATCTTCATTGGTGTCTCATCTGTCATTCCGAGATATGTGAGGCGAAACTCTGGACACCGTGAACAACAACAAAAAAAAATAGTGTAGAAAAAGTACTGACAATATTTGTCTGAGATGTTTTGGTCAATAATAAATTTTGTTGGGACGAGATGATTTGTTAAAGATTAATCAATTTTCTTTAATTTGATTTTATTCCGGTTTCCAAGCGTGGGAATCCAAATTAATAGAGTGGAAAACGTGATTTCCCCGGTGAGCTTTTTCAATGATGTGACTTTTAGGCTTAAAATTGGGAACTTTCTTGTAATCTCCAGAATAGAATAGAGAAGAAGATGTCAGTAATCATTCCAGAGCAGACAAGGACCCTCCCTACAAACAAACGACTTTTCAACGCAATTACTAGTACTAAACCTCAATCTCTCATTTTTCCGGTTAAGCCAGCAAATAAGGTTTAGCCTTTCGGTGGTTCATGTAGAATACTACTAATATACAGCAGAATCGAATATGAAAAGCATGATTGCGATTGAATACTACTACTACTATGAAATTTCGAATTCAATAAATACAAAAGTATTATTACCCAATTCGAATATCACTTATCCACTTGGGACGAGGGAGAAGCGAAAGTTCTCCCCAATACTGATTATTTATGAGATCGAGGGTGATGTATGTTAATTATGTCCAAGTGGATTTGAATTGCATTACTTTTGGCCCTATGACCATTCCTTTCGCAATTCGCACACGTAATTCATGGCCTGCGCGCACAAGAAGTTGCACCAATTAACAAGTTGCTAGAAAGGAGAGCTGAGTCAAAACTCAAAAGATAACGTGTTTTTAATATTCTACACACAATTAAATATAACATATAAATCTTATATAAAATTATCGGGTAAATATTAAGTGTACTGTCTATTTTAAAAAACATTTATATTAATTATGAAAATAATATATTTACTCTTAGCTCAAATTATAGTTGGTTCCTTTTGAGGAGTATTTAAATTAGATAAAAATTTATCATGATCTAAAATCTAAATTTCAGTATGTACTCAAAAAAATATTATAAGTTAAAAAATTAATATTACATATATATCATAAAATTCATAATTATCAACCATCATATTTAATAATTAATTTTTTTAAAAATTATTAATCTAATTTTTAAAATATTAAATTAATATATAATATTAAACATTAAATTTATAATTTTAAAATATTAAATTATTATTTATAATGTACATTTATTTTTCTAATTTGAATAGAGAAAAAGCAAGGGAAAGTGCAGGTCACGGAGTGATTAAGTGTCACTGACCTGGGATGACTTCCAACGAAGGACCAAGTCTGACCCCGCCGTCACGCTCGTTTAAGAGCATTGCTAGGGGCACAATAAAAAAATCAGGCAAAACAGTTAATAAATAGGAATTTGGGCCACAATCACTCAGCTCATTACAAATATACTCATGATTAAAAATGCTAATTAGACCATAAAGTGTTAAATGAGTTTTGTGGGCTGTTTTAGCTGATTTTTTTTGTTCTCCAAACATTTATGCTAGCATAAAGCGCCTTTGTCACATGGACGCTTCTCATTCCACTCACTCTACACTTTTCCACCGTCCGATTATCCCATTATTGCCGCCCCCTCTTTCACAATTAACTTTATTAAAGCAAGCCAAACCCCACTTTATAGGAGCTAGTAAGTATATAATATAAATCCAAACTATTATATTTGTGTCTATTTAAATAAGATTTTTTACTTTTAATTTCGGCGATATTTACAGCACTTCTAGATATTTTCCCTTCTTGATTTTCTGATATTTCCACATAAGGGCAATCATAAACGGCTCTATTGACCTAAAATGAAGAGGTGGCACAAATTGAGAGGCTCAGTTTGACGCGGCCACAGTTGGTGCTTAATCATACTACCCCTAAATTCTCTCTTTCCAGACGCTTTCCCAAATCCCAATCTCATTTCTCTCTGATCTCTCTCCTATATAAACACCCCCACCCTCTTCCCATTGCATCTCAAATCAAACACACACAGAATACAAGAGTCCTAGCTCAGACATTCACACCCAAGACATTATAAGCTTAATTTCCTTAGTTGTACTCTCATTCAATGGCTCGCTCTTTCGCTAACGTCAAGGTTCTCTCTTCCCTCGTCCAAAGCGAATTCTCCAACGTTCTCACCAGACGTGGGTATGCGGCGGCGGCAACACAGAGCGCAAAAAGGGGAGTAGCAGCATCGATGGGCAGCAAGGTGGGAGCCAAGAAATCAGGGGAAGACAAAGTCAAGGGTGGTTCCACCGACAAGGTTTCGTGGGTACCTGACCCTGTCACTGGTTACTACAAACCAGAGAACATCAAGGAGATTGACGTCGCTGAATTGCGTGCTACCCTTCTTGCCAAAAAATTCAACAACTGATTTCATTTGGTCCAAATAAAAATTGATTAAGGCATATTAACTCCATTTAATTGATTTTGGGGAGTGATTTCATTTAATATGGCTTAATGAGACCTTGTGTGGGTGGTTCAGATGAAAGCCATGGCTTATTAATTAATTAATTGATGTTGAGAGCTTTTGAGATGCTCTGTTCATCTACCCAATGAAGACCTCATTTTTCATGTTTGCACTTTCATTTCTTGTCGATTGAATGTTAGTTTATGACTCGATTGGAAATAAAACAAATTATATTTTAAGTTACTCAATTTACAAATTGCAAATTATAACTAGTAACAAGAATGTAGATAGAGTGCAGTAATATAGATGGAACCGCAAAACAGATCCATAGGTTAAAGTTGAAAACTTTTTCTTTGTACAAATGAAAACAAAAAATTGGAACATTTTGACGTTTCTTGCTTACAAATTTGGTAGTATAAGAGTCACGAATAATGCAGCTCCACTACCTTGTAGGGGAATCGTAGAGACAAAGGACATAGCCTCCACCTTCTGCGGACATGATTGACACCTATGGCTAATAATGGCTTTGCCTATGGTTTTAAGATAATGTTTGCTAATTATCCAACCGTTTTGCCAATTTTATATTTTAATATCATGACATTCGAGTAATCATTGACGCTAAAAAAAATTAATTTGGATGTCTAAAGTGTGAAGCAACCTTTGCAACTTTTTTTTTATTGTAGATTTGTAGGGCTTTCTGTGATGCTGCGGCGATTACTGGTTTTGTAGTTCTTTTGACACAATCTTGCTTATCAAAAGAAAAAAAAAGGTTGATTATTTAATTCGATCACACTAGTAGTTTTACCCGCAAATCCAACAAGATTAAACTTTTAAATTGCAGTCAAAATGATTCCCTAACCGTAAGGCAATGATAATGAACACAGCTACCGCATGAGTATATACTTTATTTATATTATTATTACATTGCTAGTATTTAAGTATTACTACTATTTGGAACTTACCTATACTAATTAATTCATGAATAAATCACAAAGCAATATTGATTTGATAGGAAAAGCTGATTACATGAGAGGTGGCCTTCATTTCCCTGTCTTTTACCTGCTAATATGAATAAAATACAAAATAAAAAAAAAATGAGAATGATGAGAAAGAGTTCAAATGCAAATGGGAAACAACTCCCGTGTTATTGGCAAGTAATGCTTGATTATTTAAATCATAGGTTATATAACAAAAAAAAGGTCTTTTGATGTGGAAGCATGTTACTCAACCATGAAAAAAATTTACATAGTGTGTAAGGCAAGTAATTTTGCTTTTTGGGGGTACATTGTGTGGCAAGGAAATATTAATAAGGCAAGTTGATCGGTGATTTAATTATCAATAATGTTTATTGTACAACAGAAATATATCAAACTAATATTAAATATGTGTTATATATCATTATGTATAATATATAGCACATGTTGTATACTAGTTAGATGATGTATTTATATTTACGACAAACATTATTGATTTAATTATTTTTTTTTTTTCTTTCAATTTGTTGCGAGATTCCATAATGGATGATACAAAATAATGAAAACAAATACCGTTCATTATACAAATAAATAAATAAGTAATAATTTGATAATAATCTAGCGGTAGAGGGCAATGAATGGCATGGGAGGCATAACTTTGCAGGCTGTTTTTGTTACTTAAAGCCGGTCCAGCAAGAAACAAGGCTATGTTATAATAGTCTGGTGAGATTCCATTTGTAGCACATGCATGTGGATAAAGCTGCACTTGTTGCCGAAACTATCAGCAACATCTCATCTAGCTCTACTCTGTTTTTTTAACTTGAATTCAAGAATTATAGTAATGATTTACTAGAAATCTGGTATTCCATATTTCTTGGTTAAACTGATGAAGATTAATCCGCCATCACAAACTTTTAATATGATATCTATTGTTAATAGTTGTGACTAATTCTTTATAGTCATGAACTTAATTTTATTCATACAAGTTATTAGAAATCAAATTCTAACTACAAGTTTAATTAGAGATAGTAGAGAAGATATGTTATTGCATTCTCTCTTGTTTGGTTGTGTGTAGATATGTCCAATTTAATTCGTTGGATTCGACCCTTATCATGTTTTAGGTAAAAAACCTAACTTTGTTTTATTTGTTGTTTGCTTGTTTGTTTGTTCCATTATCCATCAGCACAGCAGCAGTATGGATCAGTTCAATCTAATTTAAATTTCCCATTGAATCTCTTATAAATTGCAGAGTAGTAATAATTTCAACAATAAACTTTTTAATGAAATTTCTGGCAGGGATATTGTTTAGGAAATAGTCCCAACCAACAAACAAGGTTTGAAGATCAAGTGAGAATTTGACAGGCACCACTCAATAAATTGGAAATTTGATGACTCACCAATCACCACCACCGGTGCTGATTTTATTTTTTCATATTATGATATAACATGCAGTCTCTGGTAAGATCCTATCAATATCACCTAAAATTCAGACAATAATTTAATCCTACCTGAAAAGTAGTTCAATTGAACCAACTTAGGGAACCATTGTTCCTTGTTGCCACAAAAATTTGCACAGGGAAGATTACAGTGAGTTCATAAAATTTTAAAAACAGAGAAAACAGAAAATGAAAATAGAAAATAAAAATGGTAACCAACTTCTAAGTTTCTAGATGGTAATAGAGACAGAAAATGTCCAATTTAACTTTTATCGCCAAGCGCATGGGATTCGGAAAGCAATAAAATATGAAATGGGAGAAAAGTATGAAGAGGCAAAAAGGAAGTGAAATTAACTTTCAACATCGACGGCTTTTTTCCTTTTGTTATTCCGAGTGAGTATTGATGATTTTTTGATATTTTGAGAGCCTTGAGGCATAGTTTATATACTACAATACGTAACTTAGACCACTATTTTGGATCCTTTTTTTTTTCTTAAATCTTGAGAGAATGAACAGAGAACTCTGCTACAAGGTTTAATTTCATGAATTACCAATCAGCATACAAAAATGCATCTCAAATCTCAATGCATGGCCTACTTTGATCTTTTCAATGACTCATATGCTGTGAAGTGTGAACATTTTTTTTTTTTTTGATAAGAAAGTGTGAACAATTTTGGATGTTATGTTCTACATCTTGACTTAAAACACTGAACCAAGTTTTATTTTTTTGTCATTTATATTCTAATCAGGTCAAAAGCAACTCAACATAATCAGAGAAAGAAAGAAAAAGCAAAAATGTTCTGCACATGTTGTAGACAAATCTTTAAAAGGTAGCCAAAAGCCCTAGAATTGTGCTCTTTCTACAGAAACATCCACATACAGTGCTTACAGGAAATCCAAACACTATTTGGGTAACTAAAAAAAGGTAGCACAGTAAGGGCCAGTTTGTATTATAGTGCTTTTGACTTTTTTCAACTTCTGACTTATCAGAAGTTATTCTGTCCTGTTTGGCTATATAACTTATGACTTCTACAGGAGTTATTTCAGTGCTTTTGGAGAAGTCAGAATATTTGACTTCTCTAGAAGCACTTTTCAAAATAATTAAAATAAAATTTTTTGTTATTTTATATTTACATACAAAATAACTTATTCATAAGTTATTTCTCAAAAGTTACTTTTATATAAGAGCTTAAATAAGTTGTTTACCCAAACCGGCCGTAAACAATAGTAACATGGCACTGATCGCCGCCTAATCTAATGATTAAGCAAGATTATGCTTGTGAATTCCAGATGCAGAATGAAAGGTCGCATAAGAATAAGACCTAACATGCCATGTCAGAGAGCGATGATGTTATCCTCATTTCTGAATAAAATAAGTTTTCCTAACAAATCTGCATAGTAATTATATTTAGAATAAAATTTGTATTGAAATGCTAAGATAACAATGAGTATGAAATAATTTTCTTCCCAAACAAATCCTTAATTTAAAAATTATTGGGATTATTTATTTTTGTGGGGCTGTTGTCTTTTCAGATATTTGGAAGGGTCGGCCAGGCCTCTAGGTCAGATGGGTTTCAATGTAACTTATATGGGCTGGGCTGGTCTTTAATCGAAGGCCCTTCACGTGATAGATATTTTGTTGTAAAATGACTGTGTTGACCCAACACAAAAATACAGGACCACCTTCACAATGATTGCTGTGGGAACCTTCTGCCAAAGGAGTAGTATTTAAATCACGAGTAATTGATATATATAAGATCAATAATGCTAAGTGAACAATGAAAAACCAGCTCATATAGTGAATGAGCCAATTTTAGCTTTGATTTTGGCCCAAATAATCATTGAAATTGTAATGGATTGAGCAATTATGACCCAAAATCTTATTTATTGGCTGGTTGGACTGGTTTTGTATTGTTTATTTAGCATCAATAATAAGACTATTGCCAATATATATATATATATATATATATATATATATATGTATATATATGCACAAATTGTTGAAGAAAAATTTGTCTTCCTCTAACTTGGACCCAAACAACTGAAGAGATTAAAACTAATGCCTAATAGTGGGATACATACGCTCAAACAAGAATTCCTCTCAATCTGGATAGATCAATCAAGCATAGCACCATAACCTCGATGATTTATGCAAGGGAAACCAAAATAAAACAAAATAAAAAAGTTCACAAATTAATCAAAAGCATAAGATAGATAGATCTGCAATCTGTTCGGGAAAGCAAGCAAGATAAATCTGTTCCCAGACCTAACAGAAGGGCAAAAATAAAATAAAATAAAAAACTAAAAGGAAGAAACGACATCACCATGATGAGTTTTGGTCAAAGTAGTGGTGCAATCGAATCCACATCCACAGTGAGGGCTCTCCAAAAAATTATCAACAGCAAAGTCAGCAGAGGCAATACCGACAGAGAATTGAAGGTCATCGGCGTCGCGAGTGACCTCAACAATGTTGAGCCACAAGAGAGCAACTTTAACACTGACGCCCTTCAATTTGGCCAACCTCCCTTTAGAGATGACGCCCTTGATGGTTTTCTTGTACTTGAGCTCATAAGACTCGATGTGGAAGCTGCACGTCTCATTCAAATACGCTGTGAACTGCCCTGTCTTGGAATCCAGCTCGTACCCCGTTGCACCTATTGGAAGAAGACCCACTGGGAAATCGTATTGCTCAAGAACATCGTATGCTGACAACTTCTCCGATTGTTCTTTCAATGCGTGTGTCACATATAGCACCATCATACAGATCACAAGACCAATTGAGTACTTCATCATTGCTGCTATGAGAAGAGGAAATTTGACATTTTGTTTCTTTAATCTATATAGGATTTAATCTATGAGTAGAAGCATTAATTTAATATATTTGATATCAACTATAGTGGTGGTGGCTTGACCATTTGGACTAGCATGTCGAGAGCAATTAATTTTGTATTAGTGCGTGCAGCTCGCGTAGCACGTGGCATAGCGTCAACTCCCCTCAACTGGACCTGTCTCACTCAACCACCAAAACTATTACATTAACTAGATTCTAAAGAATACCAACAACAAAGGGTTCCATTTGATCGGATGACCATGAATAGTGAATTGTGAGTTCCGGTCGGTTCGAACGTCTCGTATGGAGAGGGTTGACACAAGTGGTAAGCGGATTAGTCGGGACGAAACTCCGAACACCGTGAAATACAAGTGAATTTTGTAAGAATTTTGTTTTTTTACACATGTGAAAAAACAAGTGAAATACATATTAGAGTAGACTGTTGGTATTTATATAATAAGAAATAAATTAAAATTAGCTAATAAAAAAATTTTGGAATACAATCACAGGTCTATTAAAAATTAAAAGAGTTTTTTTTTCAAAAATTGAGAAATGAATCTATTGACTAGTTTAACTATTTTTTTATTGTTAATCAAGTATTAATTTTTTTTATGATAAATTAATCAAGTATTATTGTACATATTATCACTTATTATACATTAAAGAAAAGAGTTGTCCTATTTGCAAAATGAAAAACCAGTTAATATAAAAATTTTGAGTTACAATCACTTATTCCACTAAAAATTAACTTCTTAAAAGAATTTTTTTTTGTCAGAAAATTACCAAATAGATTCATTGATTGATTTGACTGTTTTTCTATTATTTATCAAATATTATTATAAAAAAATATTATTTTTTACCTTTAAAAGTGAATGCTATTTAATTATTTAATATAATAATAATTTTTACTTGTTACTTCTTCGTCATATCTAAAACTTTAAAATTGTATTATGTCTAAATAGCATTATTAATAAGTTAAACTTAGTTGATTAGAACTCATTTTAACTGAGAGTTTGTCTAAATATGTTACTTTAGACGTAAAACTATCTTAAAAACATATTGAATTGTTATATAATTTGTTTGTTGGGTCTGAAATTGTGACAAAGTATAATCAGGTTTTTTTCCCTCTTAATAATAATAATAATATATACATAAGAGCAACAATCCCAACTTGTTCAATTCTCAGACACAAGCACAACACACACACTACACCAAGTCACCAACCTTGGAAAACAATCCTCTCCTCTGCAATATTCTCTCTACTCTCCTTAATTATTCCTTTCCTCCTCCTCGCATCGCACTTGTTTGTTTTTTCTAGTCCCTCACTCTAAACCACACACATATTGCACAATGGCCACAGAGCTTGTCCCAACCGCAACTACAGGTGGCTTAACAAAATCTACGACAACACTACTCCCGAAGCGTGCCTATGTTACGTTCCTTGCCGGTAATGGTGACGACTACGTCAAAGGTGTTCTTGCTTTGGCCAAAGGGTTGCGCAAGGTAAATTCTGCTTACTCTTTGGTCGTGGCAGTGCTCTCTGACGTCCCAGGAGAGCACCGCCAGATCTTGAAGTCTCAGAGATGCATAGTACATGAGATCGAACCCGTTTACCCGCCTGAGAACCAGGTCCAGTTTGCCATGGCCTATTATGTCATCACCTACTCTAAGCTCCGTATATGGCAGGTACGTCCTAGTCTAAGTGGATCCTCTCATGTTGATTTTCTAAATGACAAGGTCAAATTTCTATTATTATTAATTGTCTCATGTCTTATATCATGTATAGATCCCACTTTAAATATGAAATATGAAAGATCCATTCCCATCCTAGTCCTCCTACTACTACTCTGATATATATATATATATATATATGTTGCGTGGTTTCTCTTGCCTTGTTTGTTATACACGTGGAATTTTTTTCAATAATACTAGTCGTACAACAAAAATACGTTCCATTAATATCTAACATGTGCTATATATAATATTGAATGTATGCTATATGTATAGTACATGTACGTACATATGCGTTATATGATAAACATTGTTGAATCTTTTGTGGGTGAATGCAGTTTGTGGAATACAGCAAAATGATATACTTGGACGGGGACATTCAAGTGTATGACAACATAGATCACTTATTTGATCTACCCGACGGTTACTTCTATGCTGTGATGGACTGCTTCTGCGAGAAGACATGGAGCCACACCCCGCAATACAAGATTGGGTACTGCCAGCAGTGCCCTGAAAAGGCGCAGTGGCCCAAAGAGATGGGTCAGCCCCCATCACTTTACTTCAATGCTGGCATGTTCGTGTTCGAGCCTAGCATTGAGACCTACCACGACATCCTCAACACACTCACAATCACCCCTCCCACCCCTTTCGCTGAACAGGATTTCCTCAACATGTACTTCAAGCACATTTACAAGCCTATCCCCTTGGTGTATAACCTCGTACTCGCCATGCTCTGGCGTCACCCTGAGAATGTCGAGCTCGAAAAAGTCAAGGTTGTTCACTACTGTGCTGCGGTAAGGGACACAAATTCATACAATTATTAATAATTAGTTGGTTAATCAATTATTATGAAATTGAATTTTGCTAAATTGTGGTGGTTTGGTATTAGGGATCGAAGCCGTGGAGGTATACGGGGAAGGAAGAGAATATGCAGAGGGAGGACATAAAGATGCTGGTGAAGAAATGGTGGGACATATACAATGACGCTTCACTGGATTACAAGAGTGAAACGGCAGCAATGGATGGTGTTGACACTGATGATCCATTGGTGCAGGCCTTGTCTGACTCTGAGCTTGCCCAACTTCACTATGTTACAGCGCCCACAGCAGCTTAATTAATTAAGAGTTATGATATTTGTACATATTTTTTTGTATGTAAGATACACATACATACAAATCCAAGGGTAGAAAATGAAAGTTGAAGTGTTGGGAGTGATGTCACATCAAAATTCAATGGTAATAAAGTGGTTGGAGAAAGATATGTAAGAGAAAATGTACGTACGAATATCATTATTGATTTGCAATAGAGAGGGTGTGTGGTGGATGAGATCATTACTGGTTAGGTGCAAGGTCATTCTGAGAATTGAAAGGGAGCCCTCAAGATTTTTATATTAATAATGTTTGACGAACAACAGAAATACGTTCAACTTGTATCTAACATGTGTTATCCATGTTACAGGATGTGTATTATACGTATATAATATACGTATAATACTGTAACATGGATAACACACGTTGGATACAAGCAGGACGTATTTCTGTTGTACGTCAAGCATTATTGTTTTATATTTGATCTTTCCTTCTATATATCGTTTTTGGGACTTTTTGTTCTGTTTTTCTTTTGGCCTCTGTTAAGGGGATGATGGGTATGTATCTATGTTTGTACAAGTTGGGCAGTGTTTTTTTCTTTTTCACGTATATAAAATGTAATATATATATTTTCAATCATGTTGTGGACTTTTTCTTCATTGGAATCTGCCATAATGCCTTGATGAAAAAGCAGAATGATTAATGGAATGATGATCCATTTTTAGTGTGTTTAGTTAGCATAATGTGTGGCTTCCCAATGCACTTTTGTAAGATAAAAATAATAGTGTTATAAAAAGTTGATTTTAGTGATGGAAACAAACACTCTATTTATGGTGTAAAATGTTCTCTCTCCTATTTTCAATCAGACTAGTCAATTTTTGGAAGGTGAATTTTGTTGGCAGGGCAATGTCCTCTTCCAAATTTGTTGTGGATTGAATCTTGGTTTTGAATTAATTAAAGGATTTTGCTACTACCCTTAATCAAAGATTTAAATTTGTATGATGACTTTTTTTAATAAAAAATATAAAATCATCTTTTCTCAAGATGAATTTCTATTTTTACGGTTTTAACAAATGTCATGTACTTATTAGTAATATTCTGATCATATTTCTATTTCTATTACACTTGGTGAATTTTGTATTAGATGTAATGATTTCCACTTATCATCACAATCAAGGATTTAAAAGCAGATTATATCTAAATATCATTATTGATATGTTACACAAGGCTAATTTAGAATTCATTTTAATTGTGAGCTGTCTAAATATGTTACTTTGGACTCTCTTAACAATTAAATCATTATTTATGTACCTGAAAACAGATTCAGTTGTTGTTATAAAATTTGTATTTTGGGTCTGAAATTGTGACATAATATATAGATGACTAGTTAAAGGATTTGTAGTGGGTACTCCAATAATAATTCCGTATGATTAACAGGTACTCCATGAGTTCGGATCCAAGAAAATATCTTTTTCCATCTTTTTTAGGGTAAATGACCAACATAAATTTTCCTTTTTGGGACTGAAAAAAGGAATTTTTGTTTTATTAATTTCAACAACACGTTTTTCCCATGAATATTGACAAACATTTTATCAAGAGAAGATTAGGTTTTCAGATTAGAAAAACAGTACATCAAATGAAAAAGAAGCAGCAAAAAGAAAACACCGATAAGTCATACTTCTATCATCTGAAGTTTTTAAACTGCCGTTAGAATGAGTATACATACACACATCATATATAAGTTTGGCATCGAGAAAACAAGTTATAAGAAACAGTAAATTGGCCATAGGTATCTTAATTCGTACAGTACGATTTCGTTTGCCAAAGATGAGAATCAATTTTTACCACTATATAACAGAAATCCAAGAGTTATCAATAAAATACATTAGAGTTGTCAATTTTCACCAAACTCGTGATATTCTGAAATAAACTCAACATTCATCAATTCTATATTCAATTCCTAAATGGCAAATGATAATATAGACTTGAGTTTATAGTGAACCTCACACTTAACAATATATCAACCAAAGATTTCATAATATTACTATAGTTATAACTTTTAATTAAGACTTGAATAGTTAATATGTTGCCACTTGTAGGATTCACTATGAACTCGTATCTATATTAACACTACTATTAGAATTCAATTGGTTGAAAATGGTTGTTTTCGAAAGTCTAAATAATGAATTTTACTCGGTCATCTAAATCAAAATAACCAAGAAACTTCAACAAGACTATCAGCATTAGAAATTTCTTTGACAGCCTCACAATATTTAAATAAAAATAATCAAGAGTCATCAGTCATACAAATATAACAAATGTGATTTTGGGAGATTCAAGTGAATTTAAGTCATACAAACTCAGATTAATGAAAGTGAATCTCATTTCTGTAAAAATGATCAGAACAATGTGGGTTTCAATTGTCCTAAAGTCCTTCATGACAGAGGACTTAGATAGCCAAGGTAACTAGGAGCTTGTCACAGAACATTGAATGGGAAATAGGTAACAAATTAGGACTGTTGTTCAGCAGCTCAGATTGTCATTCCTATACTGTGTGTAAGGCTTATTTCCTATTAGAAGCTGGGGTCTTATCCTAATGATCATGACAACAAAAATCTAAAAGTAACCTCTATCCAATTTCATAAGCAAAGGCCTGAGGCAACTAATCATGGCATAGAGCATACATCATGTCATACCTAAAAGACATCAAAATAGAATATAGTCTTCTATTGATCAGGAACTCGATTAATAACAGCTGAGGACAGGGAGATGTGTGGAAGTGACAGGATTTGGTACCTCTCAAATGTTTTTTTCTTTTTATCCCAATTTATCTTCCTTTATCCCCTACCCCCTTCCTTCATGTCCTATTAGAGGCTACCTTGGGGCTGTCATTGGCGGCCCCTCCGCTAAGCCCACAATGTGGAACCTAAGCTTGGCCTTTCCAAATAATAAAGAAATTGGAACATAGTCTGATTTTGGTTTCAGAAACCTACTGATTTAGCCAAATTAAGAATTCGAACAAATATGAACATATGAAAGTGTTTAAAGTCAACCCCAAAAATATGAACAAAAGAATCATACATTTCAAACAAATTTTGGAAATCTCAAAACGCAATTTGAAAAGACAGCGATAACCTGGCCTTAACCGAATAATTTTATCGACGACTAGCTATCAAATAATTCCCAGAGTCAAACTGTAACTAACGACAAAAACAAGAAAATAAAGCAAGGGGAAAGACCTTACATACAGCTATTAGCTTTAATCAGCTAACGTCCTTAAGCCTTTTTATCAACGTATCCAGTGATTTCTTTTTCGGATTCTGCCTGGCTCCACGACTACCAAAGGTTCCAAATAGTCTATCTGAAGGATCCCTCAATTTTTCTGAAACAATCACCACTTTCCTGTGGTCCAAAGTATTGTAACTCCTCTCCCTGATCACTGCATTCAGGAAGTTCTCTGGATGATTGCTCAATAGCAAATTACTCAACTGCCTTGCCTCAGCTAGCGCTGCTTTCAACTGATCGGCATCCCCATCGGCAAAAAGGGGGGCCTGATTTTCAGCAAATTGTTCTAAGAGCCGGATGTCCACATCAATTCCAGTAACGGCATTCACATTAAACCTCTTAACCGAATCACTAACTAAAGCGCCAACTATCTTCTCCGATATGTGAGAAAGAACCTGTTGTAGAACTCTTTTAAGAACCTGAGTTGGCAGTATCTGTTGAGCAGTTGAAACCAAAATTTCCAAATAAATGATGACCTCATTTACATATTCGTTACCACTATGCGGTGGCTCATCAGCCATCCAATTTACATTCTCAATCAACATCATAAATCCATCGACCTTGGTCTTAAGTAGCCCAGAGAGCGTTTCTTCTGCGGCATCACGAGCTTTCCTCAGAGGGAACTGCCTCCTGCTTCTCTCCACCATTCTCAAGGGAACCCCTGAAAGCTGCGCAGCATGACGAAAGAAGAAATCACACGCACGCTCGAATACAGCCATATTTGCTGCCATTTGCATTGCCTGGGGCACACCACTGACGGATGTATTGATAAGCTTCAACAAAGATTCATCTAGAACCTCAGTCAAAAGCCGGTCTAAATATTTCTTAACAACTTCATAGAACTCAAGTTGCCCACCATATGACATGAAACTCACAGAATCCTCAATAAAGGAACGCACAATGCGGCAACAATCCGGCACGGTAGATGAAAACGGCGCAACATAGGGAAAAGCAGGTACAATATCCGAGGTTTGTATTTGGAAAGATAGCACATTCATTGAATACTCATACTCCTTCTTCATCAACATCTGCTCAAACTTATCAGCGGCAAGTGCCTCAGCAATCTGCTTCCGACAATCGGACAACAGAAGCTCATGGTATTTATCCCTATGTTTGCTCAAAACATCAAGCAATGCATCAATGGGGTACCCATACCTACGCAGGGTCACTCCCAAGAGGCTCACATAGTCCTTAATGAGCAAGAGGTGATTCGCAGTTTGCATTCTAGAGAACTGATCCTCCAACACAGAACACATCTTGCTAACAGCAATCTCCCACAAATTCTCAACCTCCATCTTCGAAATCAAGCTACCACCAGTTCTCAAAACCCGATCCTCCACCACAAAGAAACCCGCAATCTGAGCGAAAAAAGTCTGATGCGATTCAAGGAAAGGAGTCATCGAAGATACCTGAAAATCCGAAGTCAACTGAAGCTTCCGATTCTCAAAGTAATACTGCTTGAACCGCTCTTCCAACCCTAATGTCTGGTGAATGTGGTAAGCCCTATACAAAGGAGTCAAATCAAAACCAACAATTCCACCGCCAGCGCCGTTACCATAACCATCATCACCAATTCCGCCGCCACCAACAGCGATTCCGTCGTCTTCCTCCTCCTCCAAAGCGTAAATGCAGTCCCTGACGCTGAGCCTGCTCTGCTCCTCCGCTTGCCGCTGCTTGATCCTGAGATCCTCTTCTCTCTGCCGCGCAGACGAGGCCTGTCCGATCGCCAGCTGTCCGAGTTGGCGACTCACCACTCGGATCTCCACCAGCCAGTCGCCGAACTCCTTGTTCACCTTCCTCTCTATGTGCGACCGGATCTCTGGGATCTTCTTCTCCAGCATCTTCTTCAGCGTCGACGACGGCGTTTTGTCCAGGTACTCCCTCTCGATCGCGTCCACGCACTTCAGCGCCATATAGAAGTTGTCTCCGGCGAGGTGGCGGTTCGCGCGCGAGCAGACTTCCATCAGCTCCACGCACGTGCGCACCGACTCAATCGCCAGATTCACGTTCCGCGAAACGTTTCGCGTCTCGACGAAGGCGTCAAGCGAAGAGAGAAGCGGTCGTGCGACGGATTGGAGCTTGGAATTCGAGTCAGAGAGTGAGGACTTGAGGTCATCGACGTCAGAGAGTAGCGATCGGAGGTCATCGACGGCGAGGATGAAGTCCTGGTAGTGCGCCTTGCAGACTTCTTCGATCTCAGACTCTTTGGAGCGTGCGAACTGGCGGAGGTGGTGGAGGAGCGTCTCTGGCTTGCCGTAGGCGAAGGTCTTGCGGATGAAGGGACCAAGGTCCTCGTTGTTGCAGATGGCGGAGGAGAGGAGGAGCTGGTCGAGCTTGTCGGCGGAGTCATCACCGTTCGCCGGAGCTACTTTCCGGCGAGGTGGCTTGGAAGAGTGCATCGTGGTGTGGGTGTGTACGTGCGCGTTGCAAGAGGAGCGAATTTAGGGATTTCAGTGTGAGAAATTGAAAAACCGTTCACGCCTTCTTCCCAGACACATGATAATAGTCGTCGGAGCTCAACTTCATGTGCTCTTTCGGGTTTTGATTAATTCCTGAGGGTACATTAGTAATTACGTAACAGTGTTTTTTTTTAGTTTATAAAATTCTTTGAAGGATTACAATTTTTAATTGAAGAAATTGAAGACTTAGTATAATGTACCCTCCTAGTAAAAAAAATTGCAGGAGTATATGACTATGCAAAAAAAAGACATATAATTCTATTGGGAACTTCTCTCATTTGTTCATTTGTTGGAGGAGGAAAAAAAAATAAAATTACATATATGCATTGGCGGTTGCAACAACTCCACCAATCCAAAGTGCCATTATTTGTCATGATAATATATTGAAAAAGGTCGATTATATAAAATGACATAAGTTACAGATCAT
Source organism: Aeschynomene evenia (assembly GCA_013621005.1). Taxonomy (NCBI): domain Eukaryota; kingdom Viridiplantae; phylum Streptophyta; class Magnoliopsida; order Fabales; family Fabaceae; genus Aeschynomene; species Aeschynomene evenia. The sequence goes on from CM024268.1 coordinate 4,159,779, forward strand.
GGAATAAATTATGGATCAAGACATCAAAAGCTGGACCAATACATAGAGTGAACAGCTTTAATTTCTCCCGGCTAAAGAAATCTTTATTTTCCGGAAAGAGATAGAATTTAAATAAATCATATTAATACGAATGACTTTAGTCACAGAAAAAAAAAATTATTCTTAACTGTATTTGAAATAAAGTTGTACATGCATTAACTTTATTTATTAATGTCAGGGTGTAGTGCATTATTGTGAATGAGGATTAATTTCTCAGTGACAAATGATTGACCGTTGCGTGTCATGATTGATCAATGTGGCCATAGTTTAAGCCTCTTTGTTTTATTAAATTAAATAAATGACGCCGTATCATTCCATTGACGCAATTATCTTCTGTATTTATACTCGCTACTCGGTTTACACTTTGCATGAGACAGCAATACTCAATTGTACTAATTGCACAGATTTGATGTCCAAGTAGTACCAGTCTACCAGAATACAAGCTGGCAAATATATATATTTAGTGATAACAATTACATGTGGGATTTGAAGAACAGAATCTCCAAGAACAAATAGTATATTTTAAGAAATTACATGACAACTTTTTTTTACACTCAATACAAATTAATATTAGACTTATTGCTTATTAAAAACTAATAAGTAAATGAAATTTACTTATTTAATAAAGATTTCGCTCATGAATAGTTATAGTTTAGGATTTGATTGGGAGTGAAGGGCATACGATGGAAAGGGCAAGACGTGGTAAGAACATCACACGAAAGAGTAATGTTAAATGAACCATACCAGCTCAATGAGCTAATAAATGAAATTTTAGGCCATAATCACTCAGCCCATTACAATCTCAATGATTATTTGAGCCAAAATCAAAGTCAAAATAGGTTCATTGGCTATATGGACTGATTTTTCATTGTCCATTTAGCATTATTGCACATAAAATAGTCATTTTGAGAATGTTCAAAGTTTAAATTTCAGTGACTTTTCTCCTAAATCTAAAGTTTGAGAAAGATAACTAATAAAAAAGAGTGCGCGACCAAGTTTGAGTTATAGTTATCCTAGATTTTTGTTTTTGGGCCTGTATCTGGACTGAAAAAAACGGAAGAGGATAAGCCCAGTTACAAAAAGCGCAGTAGTCAAAATACTGAAAATAGAACTATGTTTCTTTTTGTTTTACGGGTCATGGACCGATGGACGCGACCCGAGTCAATTCGGGTTTCATCATTGTTTGCGAAAAATGGGCAAATAAATTGATGCAACCCTAAACAAAAACCCTAGCTCCCTTCTGCAGACAGAAGCTCAGTAGCAGCAGCAGCAAGCAGCACCATCCGCCATGGTTTGTTCACCTCTGAACCCTAAACGGCGGCACCAATCCTTAAAATGTTAATCTGAATTGTTCGAATCTTCGTTTTGCAGGGTATCGATTTGAAAGCAGGAGGTAAGTCCAAGAAGACCAAGCGTACCGCCCCTAAATCCCAAGATATCTACCTCAAGCTCCTCGTCAAGGTACTTTACTTCTTCTACATCTCTCAGCTATTGCTATGATTCCGAGTAAGAGATTCACATCTGACTTTTTTGTACCTTGTTCGTTCTATTTTGCAGCTCTATCGTTTCCTCGTTCGTAGGACTGGGAGCAATTTCAATGCCGTCGTCCTCAAGCGCCTTTTCATGAGCAAAGTCAACAAGCCTCCCCTATCTCTCTCCCGATTGATTCGTTTCATGAAGGGAAAGGTACTCTTTCGATTTTTTTCATATTTGATTTGTTTCAATGGACGGTACAATTACTGAAAAAATTGAGAGAGATTTTGGGTTGAAGCTTTTGTTTCGTTTGGATTTATGTTGATTTAGGAGGATAAGATAGCTGTGGTTGTTGGGTCGGTGACCGATGACATTAGGGTGTATGAAGTGCCTGCACTGAAGGTAACTGCCCTGAGGTTCACTGAAACTGCCAGAGCTAGGATTGAGAAGGCTGGTGGGGAGTGCCTTACCTTTGATCAGCTTGCTCTTAGAGCTCCTCTTGGCCAGAACACGGTACGGATTTTAAGCTTACTCTTTTCTGCTTTTTAATCTTACTCTTGTTTCATGCTTGAATCAGTTTGCATGTTGATCATTAAAAGGACAAGGGTGTTACATAAGTCTTGTTGGTTACCTAATGATCATATTTTCGTATCGTAGCAAATCCATTGTACTTTTGGTATTTAAATTGCATTATATGTCCAGCAACCCTCAAACCCATCCAGTAATGGTAAGTTATGATCCACGTTATTGATTGTTTGCTGGGGCCTAGTTTTCTTGTTCAGTGATGACTGTTGTAGAATGAAGAAGAGAATACAACTTGAACTTTTAGTACTTATGTTTTCTCAAATCGAAAAGAAAAATAGAAGAGAAATTGTGATTTTGTTTAAATGATGTAGAACTTGTTTCATGTAATGATTTTGTTTTTAATTGTCAGCTAGTGTCAATGTGATTATTTGAAAAAAGTGGTTGAAACTTGAAAATTCGGACATATTTGAAAGAAGCTTGAAAATTTTTCTGGGATCATGGTTTCAGGTTCTTCTTAGAGGTCCTAAGAATGCCCGTGAGGCTGTGAAGCACTTTGGACCAGCTCCTGGTGTCCCCCATAGCCACACCAAGCCCTATGTCCGTTCGAAGGGACGGAAGTTTGAGCGGGCCAGAGGTAGAAGGAACAGCAGAGGATTCAGAGTTTGAGTTCTTGAGCTCATACTTGAAGGCGAGGGATTTTCCTTTTTCATCTTATGATCGTTCTGTATTGCTATTCTTCCTTTTTGTGTTGTTGGAACAATTTATTAATTCTAGTTTTCAGTTTTCTTTCCCCCCACCGGATAAAAGAATGGAACTCTTGCTCAACAATTTTGTTTTAGCATTACTCTTCTCTGAACTTATGAATGGATTAACTAGTAGCTTCTATTTTTACTGGGATGTGTAGTTGCTCCATATTTATTTTTCTCACGGGTTATGCATGATGTAACGGTATATATTTAATATTCCCTACCTTATTTTTTGTCCCTCAGCCAGCCTGATTAGTTCCAAATATTGAAGTTATTTTTAAAAATAAATAATTCGAATTAATATTTTTCAATTTTAACCATTGTGTACTGTTTGATAGTTTTATTTTTGCAATTTGAATATACTCTTCCTTATCAAAGCCCTTAACCATAAACAACATCCAAATCCAATCCTATATATTAGAAATTACAATCCGGACATACTGATGACAGAAGAGAACACCAAATTTATTCTGCCACCTGGTAATGACTCAAGTCTCAAGTCTGTAAATTAATTCTTTTGTTAAGAATTGAAAAAAAAGTTAAAAAAATAAAATTAAATAATTGCAATTCTATAAAATTGTATAACTTTAATTTTCCAATCATTTGATTTTTTATGGAACTTAGATGGACATGAATTGATTTAAAAATTTACAAAGCAATTCATTTGATTTTCCAATCAATTTATTTCTATCTTTTATCATTTCAAACATATGCATTGTATTTTAAATAAATAAAAAAAAGATGAAGTCTAAATCAATTCATTTCTCATTTCTCAATCTGATCACTCCAAACATGATTTTTTATTTATAATTCAAATCAACTCATTTTATTTGTTTTTGATTGAATTCATTTAAATATTCCTTTTATTCCTGAAATAAAGAGGAAAATAAATCCTTGACACCCATAAAATGATGGTGAAAATGCAGATTAAAATTTCTTGATGAAGTTGTATATGTGCGCACTGATCTCTTCTGGTCTTTCTTGGTTTATGAAGTGAGCAACCCCTTCCATTACAACCAGTTCCTGCAGGAATGGCACATCTCTCTTAAAGCCACCATTATGTATATACTCCTTAACGCCTGGAGTGTTATACGTAATGTCTAGGTCTCCCACAATGAACTTCACCGGTACTTCTATCTGTTTTCCGGTCCAAGGTGCTGTCACCTCCCATGTTCTGCACCCACAACCATAAAATCCATATATATGACTATGACCACCTCTTCATTCCAACAAAATGAACAACCAATATTATTGATAGTGTCATCTGTTAGCAGATGGAAGAATATGTATATCAGTGTCTCCCAAACTGAAATAGAAGAAACTTACAGGTCGAGAGCGCGATAGTAGTTTAGCCCTCCTGTGAAGCCTCTCTGATCAAACTTGGTAGCATAATAACTGACATCTTCTTCAGATAGCCAAGAAGGTAAAGCAGTTGGAGTATTGGGCGATCCACCAAATCCTATCTCCTTAGGCACTTTAGGTGGATGTGGATCGCGCGATGCAAGAAATGTCTTTATTATTCTTGCACTACCAGCACGGGCAAACTCTTCTTCAGCCTCCCCAGGTTTCTGCCCCACACCAAATACCAGATAATATTAACTTCAAATGTGTATATCTATCTTTGAAACTACAATTTACCATATAACACAAGTTATGTATTTTTGAAACTCTTGAATTGGAGAGTTACTGTCTTATGTAACATCAGAAATTGATTCAGAAGGTTGTACTAAGAAAGAAACTAGGAGGAATAGAGGAACACAGTACAGAATATTATCGCTTGGTTGTTTTCTGAATACTGATCTCAGAGAGATCATCATAGCATATCACATAAATGGCATCCAAACTGGGCTGCACTAAGTTTTTGTAGAACTTACTCCGAGTATCCTATCCAATAACTAATCAACAACAACAAGCTTTATCCACTGTATCAGGTCGACTACGTCGATCCAACGAAGTCATAGCGGTAATAGGTTAAGATTTAGCCCATTAACAAGAAAAAAATAATAATATATTGGCAAACGCACCCTTACGTGCTCTGTTTCAATATTGGAGCAGTTTATGTGACAGAAATAAAAAATGTAATGCTAAATAATTTATAATTGTCGCTTAAAACAGACATCCAAAAAGCATAAACAGATTCGATTACCAACTAAGAACCCTAGATTATATCATACTCTTACATTCTAATGAGCAACTACTCAATTATCACAGATTTAGCTACAGACAATTTACTCCAATTAGCAATTCTAAATTCGCAATTCTAAACTAGCTAGTAACCTCAGTAGTGAAGATTACATGAAAAGAAGAGAATTAGAAGATGTAAATTATATATATATACCTGAAACCTGCAGATATAGTAATCATCGCCAAGCATAGCCCTAAAGGTCTCGACGGGCTTCCTCTTAGGGTTTCTTTGACGGAAAACGACGCTCATGTTCACAAGCGCCTTCACGCGATCTGGCCTCAGCAAGCAGAAGTACCAAGCCATGGCGGCGCCCCAGTCGTGTCCCACCAGGAACACCTGCTCGATGCGGAGGGCGTCGAGGAGGCCGACGATGTCGCCGACGATGTGGAGGGCGGAGTAAGAGGAGGCGGAGGGCGGGGCGTCGGTGTCCCCGTAGCCGCGGAGGTCGGGGGCGATTGCGCGGTAGCCTAGGGCGGAGAGGGAGAGGAGCTGGTGGCGCCATGAGTACCAGAGCTCAGGGAAGCCGTGGAGGAAGAGGACCACTGGACCTGACCCTATGGATGCCACGTGCATCCTGATTCCGTTTGTGTCCACCCATGAGTGCTCTATTTTCTCCATCTTTCTTTGCGTTCTTCTAATCGAATTGGCACATAGAAAGATCCAAAGTAAAGGTGATAGATAATCAAGTGCGTTGTGTTTAGTGGTTTTGCCTTGCCTTTGACTGAAAACAAAATTACTGTGCTTCAACTTTACTAATGAAATGCGTTTATTAGTGATTTTTAACCTCAAATCATGTTTGAGAGTAATTTTGATTTTTGAACTTTTCAAAATACCGAAACATAATTTCTTCAATATAAATCAAGCACACTCTTTCTTCTTCCGCATCATTTTTGTTAGGAAAATGCCATCTATAACTATTAGGTAACGTTTTGTAGCTGTCCCAAGTCAGTGAAGACAGAGACACATAGACATAAATGGACAGAGACACAAAGGGACTGTGTCTCTATATGGTGTTTGGTAACAGTGGACAGGACACAAAAAATATTTTTGTATTGTGTTTGATAATAGTGGAAATGATATAAAGACATGTAAAAATGACCTTGAGTATACATAATGTGAATTATGTGAAGTGATGGAGGGTATATTGGTCATAAAATTTCATTAAAAGGACCAATCCATCTCAGTCCTTCACTTCTGGAGTGGACACAGATTTTGTGTCTTTTCTGTCCATGGACACAAATTTTTGTCCATCTGTGTTTCTGTCTCATAAACCAAACAAGATTAGTCTATCTCAGTCTCTGTCTTTTGTGTCCTGAGACAGCTACCAAACGCTACCTTAGTGTGTTTGTTTCCACCATTAAAATTAATTTTTCACAACACTATTATTTTTACCTTCTCACAAAAGTGCATTAGGTGTTAGATATATTAGTGTTAAAAAGATATGATTGTATTTTAGATAAGCATGATGATTAGTAGTTAGTTATTAGTTTTGTAGCCTATATAAGGTATTGGTGATTGTAATCACTTTCCATTCAATTCAATTCAATTCAATTTCATTTTTCACATTTCTATCTCTCTTTCTTCTTGATCTTGGGGATGATACCATGAGTTTCAACATGGTATCAGAGCCATAGATCCCAATAATTATTTAAACCGCTGCAGTTCATGAGTTCTAAGAACTCAAATTCTTGCTGTACCAGAGGCATGCTATAATAAGAAGAAGAAGAACCATTTTTTTGGTGTTTTGTTGGTGGCGTTGAATTAGACCTTCAGCGCTTCTATCACTTGAGTCTCTCTCTAAGTGCCAAAAGCAACGATCTTTGAAGCATATGAGAGAGATTGCAGCAATGGTTTCAGGGTTCTTGCAAGATTAACAAGATTAGTTTTTTTTCTCACATCTTTACAATGTTGAATGGAATAAAGTCAAATGGTTTGCCTTGTAGCCTTCAATATCATGGTTTCTTGAATCTTAGCAACTTCAGTTTAATTCTTTTGGAGGAAGGCATTTGCTGCTCTAATCCTTGATTCATAGATGCCTCAAGCTGTTCCATATGACCTTGTGGAAAATAATAGACCCTTTCCCCTTCACGAGGAAGAGTAACAAGGGTTCCAGCACAGGCATGCCACCATTCTTTGTACAAATCATCATTGGTTGCCCCTGCATGGTTTGTACCCCGCTGTTTCCTCTCCTCTGTTTGCTGCTGCTCTGGTTCTCTATTGCTTTGTTTTCCAAGAGTGGATCTGTCATAGCTTCTCTTAGAAGCATTTCATCTTTACATCCATCTCTTCAGCCACATGCCGGGAAACTGATCTGACATCACAGCCACTTTGCGAGGCTGAATACATGCAATCATCATCTTCTTGCACTTATTTGATATTTATTACTTGATCATCCCACTTTAAGAAATTGTTCTTGTTCAAGATTTGCTCATCATGATTCAGCATGTTCAAGATGAAGATATATTGGTTCTTAATATTCATCAATTGTGTTTGAAAAGCCTATACAAGGCTTTATTAGTTACTGCCAAAAATAAAATAAAATAAAATTGGTAGATGCACGTCATATGACCATAACCTTTCTTTCCGACGAGTATTGTGGAGACGTCGATGGATAGATCGAAGAGGCTCAAGAAGAAGGTCGAAGACATCCCGAACTACGAACCACTACCGTTGCTCGATCCCGAGTTGGGACATTATCATACATGGAGCCATAGAGCCCATTATTTTTTGGAGCGTTATCTCGACCGATGCTCATCCCGGCGACACGACTCCTAAGTCATCATTTTCTCCGAGGAGCGGCGTTGACCGAAGATCATTCCGGCAAACCGAATCACTCTCATCAAATCATTTTCAGATTCAGATTTCATATTAGTTTGATATCTAGTTGTTTTCCATTTGTATTGTAATTCATCTTTTAGTTGTATTACATTTTATTCCCAAGCTAGACATAGTCGAAATTCTCCCATGCCTAGCTTGAGGGGGGGTGTTAGATATATTAGTGTTAAAAAGATATGATTGTATTTTAGATAAGCATGATTAGTAGTTAGTTATTAGTTTTGTAGCCTATATAAGGCATTGATGATTGTAATCACTTTTCATTCAATTCAATTCAATTCCATTTCATTTTTCACATCTCTATCTCTCTTTCTTCTTAATCTTGGGGATGATATCATGAGTTTCAACATTGGGAAGTCCAAATATTACATTGGGAAGCCACACATCAAGCTAACCAAACATACTATATATATGGTTGTATCTATTTGTGTTTATTCATTTATTTAGTATAAAAAAGGAATTGAGGTAAGTGGGAGTGGGAGTGGGAAGAGAATGTGTGAAATGAAAAAAAAAGAGTGGAAAGAGAATTTTTCACTTTATTCATTTGTGTTTATTTATTCATTTAAATTAAATTACTTTTTATATATATATAAAGGTGGTTTATTGTTATTTTTATTAGAATAAAGATATTTTGATATCCAAAATAGATGTATACTATGAAAAAAAAGGTAAATTTGATAGAGAAAAAATGATTGAAAAGAAAAAAATGATAAAATTAATAAGACTAACACTTTATTGTAATTAGAATACATGAATATTTAATAGAAGTGAATGTATAAATAATACGATTGTTTTTATTAATTATCCTTTGTTTCATATACGCAATCTATAGCACGAAGGTAGCAAGGAAAAAAAAATGTCAGTGCAGTGCATGAATATTGAGTCACATCATTGGATTCTTTCAGCTCATATATTCTGACAAGCACGCCATCCTCGATTAGTTAAGTTTAGAGAATCTGAACCCAACAAAATTGCATATGAAATTTTTTAGATTTTTCCATGCCTTTTGCTTTGCTTTATGCACTTTCTCATCCAATTCTACTGTATGTGTGTTTTTATTGGGAGTGAATCAGAAATTAAAACTGTACGTATAAATATACTGTCCAAAAAAGAGAAAGAATCAGAGAAAAAAACATATGGCAACTTGAGTGGCATGAATGGAAATGGAATGCATTGTATATTGCAAACAGAGGATAGTTTGGTCCATCGTTATCTTCCATTAGATTCCCATGTTGTCCGATTGGATGACCCTAGTAGTCTATATTTTTTTTTTATTACGGTTAGGTAGGGGTATCTATTACAACCGGAAGATACCTACCTTGGCTTGTTATAATTTGTAATATTTTGTACCCATGTTTTTTTTTTTCAAATTCTCTGTATTTGGCTATTTACAATAATGATATTTGTACATACATTTTCTCTTACATATCTTCTCCATTCACTTCACCACCTTTGAATTTTGATGTGACATCACTACATCACTTACACTTTTTTTCTCCACGATTGAATCAAAATATATGTTTTCTATACATACCAAAAGGTATGTACCAATATCATTGCTCTATTAATTAAGTCTCTATCAAATATTCTTGTCTTCATCTGTAAGCCTCAAATTCCAGTTGTCGTCCACAATGTATTTGGTAGTAAAGTGCAAAGGGGATGATGATAAATAAGTAGTAGCATTTTGTGCTGATATGAAACCACTTAGCTTGAATGGAACAGGGGAAGAGTGCATTATGCATTGTGACACCACTACTCTGTGCCTCAGTACTGGGGTATAAGAAGAAGCCGTAGTTGACAGCCAATTACGTTTGTTACATTTGACGAGGATTACCATAAACAATTCATCTATGTTTAGAATAATCGATCTAGTCATGTGGTTCCATTATTGATATTTTGAAAAGGGATCGCAGATTTGAATCATTCATATATTGCGGCTGCCTAGCCTAGATATGTTTGTTTCGTTATCCTTATTAGTATCCAAAAGTAAACAACCACCAAATTGATTGCATTTATATCCTAATGATCTTGTTTTCTAGCAAATGCATGCGCCTTGCATTGCAACAACTTGCTTGTGCTACTTTTTTGTCCAGCAATCACATTAATCCTTTTTCATATTTACTTTTCAATTTTCAAATCTTCTAAAAAAGAATACTAGATGAATAATGGAAAAACAGACATACATAACATTTAAGAGATCTATTTGATAATTTCTTTATAAAAAAAACCTTTAAAAAATTAGTTTTTAGTGTTTTTTAAGTAATTGTAATCCAAAATCTTTATATTTATTGATTTTTTATTGTGCAAATAATAATATATCAATATGTGAATGCTCTTCTCAGTTTTCACGGATTGCAAAAGCCAACTAATTAAACGAGATGCAAGGGAGGGAGGAAAATGGAGAGAAAAAACAATGTCAATTGGTTCATTTTTGGATTTTAAGCTGCAAGTGGCCATCTCTATTTGCTTCAAGTGGACAAGCCAAATAATCACAATTCCAATAATTGTGCAGGTACTTTTACCCGATTAAGACATTCACGAGCATCCATGTTTTCTTTCTTTAATTTACTCTTGTAATCGTGGATGCACACATAGATTGCGATGTGTATAAAGAGATGCCTTCTAATCAATCAACATGCATCTTGGTGACCCAAAAAAATTTGGTTCCTTATCTTCTTAGCACTAACTTTAATATTAAAAATTAAAAGCATAACTCAAGAAGAGACAGAGCAAGCTTTATTCGTCCTATTGATTATAAAATTGATGAATAAAGGCGGTTCTTGGAATTGAATTCATCCACTTCATGTTTTTTAATAATTCTTTTTGATATTGCAGAATGCAGACTATATAACTACTATAAGTCTATAACTATACTTTCTTTTCTTTTTATCTAGATTATAGTTTAAGAGATTGATTTAAATGAGATCACAAAATTTTAAAATTAAACACTAAAAACTTTAAACGCTAGCACCAAAACACAGGTCGCATCTTAATTTTGAAAGTTCTGAACTTTACTAAAAATTCTAAAACATCGTACATTTATTATCTTCTTTTAAGCAACAAGTATTACTACGACACGCATCAAGTGATTCCTAATCAAGTCTCATTCAGTTTATCTTCGTGGGAATGCCAAAAGGAAGAATCATCCAATTACATTACATGATTACGTGACAAAGAATACCTATGATATGAAAAGGAGTAATATTAATAAGATATTTAATAAGATTAATGATGAATAAAAAAAATTTAATAGTAGAGTGAGGATCATATTAAAATTTAAAAATAATAAATATAAAATTATAAATATCAATAGAAATATAAGAATATTGATGTATATTTAATGAAAAGATTGGGAAAAATTTGAAAAGTCACAAAGAAAGTGTGTGCCAGATAAGCATAACGCAATTCAATTTTAAGAGAAATTAAAGTTCCAAAAGAGAATGATGCTGCAAAAGAATATATATGTAAAAAAGTTAAAAAAAAAAGGTTAAGACTTTAAAGACTAATAAGTACAGTTCGTCCTATTAGATAATTCCACATGTATTATAATTAATTAATATATATAAGCATATAAGTAGATATGGATGTGATCTGAATAAAACCCCCCACAAGGCCACAACCATAAGCTCCCACATCGATCAACATTAGTAAACCCACTCATATTTTTTTGGCTCTTCTCTGTTTCTTTCTTTCTTTCTCTCTGTTTTCTATGTATAATGGCCTTGGACCCAGACATTGAAGCAAAGTATGTACATAACGGCAAGGTCATGCTAGGCTCTGCCATTCTTCTCTTCATACTAATTCTTATCATCATTTTCTATCGCACTTACGCCCATATATGCATCCGCCGCCGCCGCCGCCACCTCTTCCCTAACTCACTTTCCACCGCCACTTCCTCTGCCGCCGCTACTTTCAACGAACGCCTTGACCCTTCCCTTCTGAAGTCTCTTCCTACCTTTACTTTCTCCTCCGCCGTACACCGCCCTCTTCAGGACTGCGCCGTCTGCCTGTCGGAGTTCGAAGACGGCGAAAAGGGCCGCGTTCTCCCCAACTGCGGCCACGCTTTCCACAGCAGTTGCATCGACATGTGGTTCGGTTCTCACTCTAACTGTCCTATGTGCCGTGCAAAAGTCCAGCCTGCCACGTCATCACAAACGGTTGAAGCGTGCTCTGTTTCTGTTACGGAAACGGTTGAGGTGGAGGTTGGTGGTTGCTCGTCTCTTCCTCCGCCGGTTATGTGCCCCAGAAAGCCGTTGAGTGTAACCGTGGAGCTGCCCGGAGAGGACAGAAATAATTTGGATCATCGGATTCTGTCGCTGAAGAGATTTTGCAGTGTCTAGGTGGTGAGGTGAATATAATATATACATCTATGATGCTCTCGGTGTAGCTTTGGAATGTGGATCCATGGGTCATAATCGCAATTTTCACGAAAATAATTTTCGTGAGATGACATTGCCAATGATCCGAGATGCTAAAAGAAAGAAATTAAAGTATAAGGAGCGAGTGAGTTACTTAGAAGAATTGAATTGAGGTATCCATTTTAAGTACGGACAGAGAACCTCAAGTCTCAATCATTTCGTGCCCTCAACCATTGGGTTGGGTAGGTAGGGTACTACGTCTCTTCAAAACAAGGCTAGAATGTTTTTTGTGTAGATTTCCAGGGCTATTGCCACCTGATGAAGGTCCTTCAAACTTCAAAAACAATACATGGCGCTTTTCTATACTATTATTATTACAATATTGTTGTTCGTACAATTAGTATCTAATGTGTGCTATATATAACATGAAATATGTGCTATATGTATAACATTATTGATTATTATTATCATACACGATTCTAAAGAAATATTTTAAGTAGTTCTTCTCATCCTAATGTAACAAGTCTTTGTCTTATTTTTCATTTAATATTACAATTTTTCGCTCCATTTAGTTTAGCGTGACAGTGATGGATGTGAATGGAGTTCACTAAATCTAATAACTATTAAACTCGTATATGCAAAATAGATTAGAAAAATATGCTTATTGTTACAAATATGTTCTTGTGGTAACTATAACCTTTTTTTTTTGGATGAAAAATGATAACCTTTTAAACCCCTAGTGTGTTAGTAGTGTGTGCTTCGTCATTTTTTTTTTTTGGTATTGTGTGCTTCGTCATTTTTATCCTCTGGCACCTATCGCTGAATAATTTTTTATATAAAGCCTAAACTTCTTTCAATGGGCCTCAAGGGTCAGAGAAAAGCCCGTTAGATTATGGGCCTAATGAAGTCCAGCTCCACAGGCTTATATAAAAACAGTATATCTATTGGACATATAGCATTACTGTATAAAAAACCAGTAAAAGAAACGAGAAAACCAAGAAAATGAAGGGTCAAAAAAGATACTCACCATCAGAAAGCATAGATTGCATTCTTCATTTTCTTCTGGCAAAAACAGAAAAACTAGACAGATCCCTCAATCTCTAAAATTAGCTTTGGACAACAAAATGCTAATGTTAGTAAAATGAATTGAATGGACAGAAAGCACACAAACCCCCACAATAAACCCCCCACCCTCCCCAACACTTTCCCCTGCGGCTCTGTGCACGTCAGAGAGCCAAAAACCTGAGAAGAAGAAGAAGAACAAATTAATAATCTTCTTTTAAAAAGAAACAAAAGAGGGAAAAGATGAAGCAATTCTTCTCAGTGTTGGCGATCTGCGTGATCGTTATGGCACACCAAACAATAATTGGCGCAGAGCAACTCCCGACGGGAGAGGCTCTGATCAAGAAAGTGTGCCAAGAATCAGAGACGAAGAACCTCTGCCTCAAGGTTCTTTTCTCCGATCCATCAAAGATCGAAACCGCCACCGCCAAGGACTTGGCAATCATCTCTCTCCGAGTGGCCGCCACCAACGCCTCCAGCATCGTGGGCGACGTGAAGAGGCTCATCGATAACGCCGAACAACTCGAGCCCGAGATCCAACAGGGGCTGGCAGATTGCAAGGAGACAATCTTGGACGCAGAGGCGCAGCTGGAGGACACCATCGCTGCACTGTTGGTGGATGACGACAGCGATGCTAACCTGTGGCTTAAGGCCGCATTGTCTGCCATTGATACCTGCGATGCATCTATCCCTGGGAATGATGATATCCTCTCCGTTAGGAGCGCCTCGTTCCGCAAGCTCTGCAACATCGTCGTCCTCATCACCACCAGGTTAATCTTGCAGGATCAACATGTTTATTAATTAAACTTAATAATTAATAGTTCTCTGATGAACTAACCTGTTGGAATTGAACAATGCCCTGGGCATTATTTATTTACACTAGTGAAATTGTGATGATGGCTCTTTTCAACCGTCATTTAATCTTGTTTTATCCTCTTTTTGGCGCGTTGAGAGGAGGGGTCGTGAATAGCCAATAGCATGCATCGATGCATATAGTATTCGTAACGAACATGTGAGAGAAGGGTTTTGGCCTAGTCCTTGTTGCATTTCTGACTTCTGAGTCCTATATCTGAAAAATCTTTTGATGGAAAAATAAATCTGGTTCATCTCATCTTTTCCTCTTTCTTATACGTTTTCTCCTTTTCGTCTAGAAATCCTAAATTCCTAATCCAATAATAGGGTGTTTGGAAGCTACTATAAGTAAAAAAATAAAATAAAATGAATTGAATGAAATCAAATTACTAATTAATTCCATCAAATCCGATCAAAATTAAAGAATTTTTAAATACACGACTAAAAAGCGAAAAGCAAAAGAGAGGTTATATCTGACCTGTTGGCATCAGATCAAGGAATCACCTTTTCGTGGTAATGAAAGAAAGAAGGAAATATCTTCAATTCTTCACCTTCTACCACTATGAAAAGACTCATCAAATTAATCATAAATAAAGATCCAATAAGTCAAAAACACCTATTGCTACAATAAAGAGTCACTTGCCAATCAAGTTAAACAAGGTACCGAATTTAATATAGCGTTTATAATTTTAATCCTGATTAAGTCACGTTAATTAAATGAAACAATTTACATTTTTTTTTTCAGTTTTTGACATTTATTAATTTGGTGGGGCATGAACATTCCTAGATTATACAATTTATAAGTATAGAAGCTATCATCCCCAGCTTACTCTCTGTGAAGTAATAATGAAGGGAAAATGCCAGAATGTAAAGAACAAAGTGAATGTGGCTAGATCTATATAAAGGCATTGGTGTACGTGACTCCTGTCTGGGGTAACCAATCATCTCCAAGCAAGAATCCTGACACAGTAAAGTTAGCTGCATCAGTTGTGTTAATCACGTGGTAACCCGGCCACGCCACCCTCTTACTAGTGCTTGACCCTTCTCCACTATTGTTAAACTCAGCATAATACAATGTGCTCAATGCAAAATCCCCATCCCATGCACGCCAACCAGCACCATCAATCACACTATCCATTGAACTTTGCATGTAAACCGTCCTCGAATACTCTTTCCATGGCCTTCCCAAATATGTAGCACTAGTTGCGCCCTTACTAACAGCTAAATCTAAATCCTCTGCTGCTCTTATAGTACAGTTATGTATTGAGATACCTGTGTCTTGGTTCGGGTCCGTTCGGCCTTGTGCGGTGATTGCGTTGAATTGGCCACTCATTGGGAGGCGAGGATAGAGGTTGCAATTTTGGAACACAACTTTGGCATTTCCGAAAATGAAATCTACGGTGCCGTAGATATCGCATTCTCGGTAGAATTGTCTCATAGAATGTACGTATAATGTGTCCTGATACCCCTCGAAGCTACAACTATAGAAGGTGGACAGATCTGCCCCGTTTCTAACTGCTACTGCTTGGTGCTTTGCAGCCCCCGCGGTGTTGCGGAATGTTATATTCACACCCACGAATCCTTGCGCTACTACAGCTGCAATGTAATGTAATGTAATGTGTGTAGTGGTCAGATACATGTTATTGAGAAATTATTATTATTCATGTAGTTATTTCTAAATCATCTGCTTCTACAATATTTTTAGAAAAATCTTACATAACCATGATTTTTAATTATTGGTTTATGTAAGTAATAGTAGATCCTAATCCCTACTTAACAACAAATAGTTAATGTATGTATAAATAATAATAATAATAATAAAAAAGTCAGAAATGATTAGCTGGAGATAGATTGATTTATTATTAGTACCAAAGGTTGCAGAACTGAAGGTTGTCCAGCCATCAACGACGCTACGATTGCCTGTGATAACAGTGTTATTGATACCATCACCGATGATCATCAAGTAGGTCTTTCTCTTATCAATGGACACATTCTCCTCATAAACTCCCGCAGTGACATAGATGAGGAAGTAGCCATCCGAAGAAACAGACTTATTAGGAGCAGCATTGATGGCATCGTTGATGGTGGTGAAGTTCCCGCTCCCATCTTGGCTCACCGTCACGATATCCCTCACCAACACCTCATCTCCCGCCACCGCCGTAGCATCCTGAACTAGGAGCTTCCTCCGCCGCCTCATCATGACGGACTCGTAAATCGCACGTGTTCTGCTCGACATCTT
The DNA here is from genome assembly GCA_013621005.1 of Aeschynomene evenia. NCBI lineage: Eukaryota > Viridiplantae > Streptophyta > Magnoliopsida > Fabales > Fabaceae > Aeschynomene > Aeschynomene evenia. The sequence goes on from CM024268.1 coordinate 4,176,093, forward strand.
AAGAGGAGGCATACGCCCGTTTCGGAACCCAAGGTGTGGGGTCCTGGTTGCTGGTTTCTTTTTTGTATTTGGAACCCAGCCTTTGGTGAACAGAGCAAGAGACACACTGTAGAGCTTGGTGTCGTTGGCGAGTGGGATTGAGAGACCTCTCTTCAGGCTCCAGGCGGAGGCCGTGTCCTTGAGACCATCCAAGCATGTTTGCTGGTTTGTCACTATGCCACTCAGCAATGTTTGGATATCATCGGCTTTGAAACTTGGGAGCAACTTCCTTGTCTTGTTCACTGTCTCGAAGGAGCTCGATAGGAAATCCAAGTTCAGCTCCCCGAGTGTCCGGCAGTCCTCGAGGGCGCGGATGGCGGTGGCGGAGAGGGTGGAGCGGCGACGGAGGTAGCTGTCGAGTAAGCTCAGGAACTTGCGGGCTTGGGAGAGTGATTTTTTGACTGAGAAGCGGCCGTAGTCGTAAACGGTGCCGTTTTGGGGTGGGAGAATGGATTTGCAGTATGATGGGTCAGGGGTGGATTTGCATAGCGTGCCGGGGGAGGTTGGTGTGGTGGGGAGGGTGTCTGCCAAAGCTAGAGAGGTGAATAAGGCCGGAAGGAGAATAATGAAAATAATTGTTGACATTAGGGAACTGTAGAGCTTGGAAGCCATCATATTGCTTTTGTTCATTAGAGTATGTATGTGTTATTAGTGGTTTGGAGAGTGGGTGTATTTGGCTCTATCTATTTATAGATTCATTCATCACTTGTAAATTATCATATGTTCATGTATCTAAAATGAAAAAATAGTTAAACCAGTTGATAGTCGCGATATTATATATATACAATAAGTATTATGTAATGTGTATAATATATATTTTACATGTTATAAAAAAATGAAATTGTAATATATGATATATATTGTGCATAATATGTTATATTATACTTAATCTATGGACTATTTTAACTCATTTTTATTTTCACTGTGGACCAAAATTTTTTATTTTAATTTTAAATATATACACATTGTACTGATGGAACTTATGTGAATTGAATTCTCACTCTTTTTTAATGTACAAAGATATAAGTACATACATATTAATGACTAATCACATGTGCACAGCTGCTAAAGGTATACTTGTCTCGTGAAGTACAGAGATAGCTAGCGTTGAGAATAAGATTGAAAGTCAACCTGTGCACACTTGTCTATACGCGTATATCATAAGGTCACTTTTGTTTTTCATATATGGGATCATGAGTAAACAGAAAATTGATTTTTTTTTTGACAATATATATGTGTACATCTAAAATATGTAAGAGAAAGGATAAAAAAAATAAATTGGAAAAAATGTAAGAAATAAAATATTTGAAATCCATTATTTTTTTAGTAGAAGATATACATTATTTATTAGAAAAATATAAATCAAGCATGTTATGTTGCTTCTCATATATGATTAGTGGTGTAGAAGAAGTCAGTATATTGTTGAAGACTTTATTTTATGCGTGATCAACTTAAAGTTCTTGGAAATTGGAACTATTGGACTTTCCACTAGGAAATATATATAGATTTATTTATTTATTTATGCATGGAGTGGGTGGTCACTTAATTAATGGAAAAGTTACCAAACTCCTTTGTTCTGACACTATATTTTCAGAAAATATATGAAAATTATATCACCCATACTCGTTAAGTACTTATATTATTAGTTATTACCTTCTGAGATCGATCCAAGATATTAGTACCTGCAGACAGAGTGCGCATCATTTAACTGAGGTTCATGCTTCACATTGTCAGCACCATCTATATCATAATGGTACGTAAGGTTCCTCCTAAAACTTTTCTAGTGCATATTAAGTTATTTTTGGACCTAGCTAGACGCTTCCAAAGCATTCAATACTTACAAGGTACTTCTTTAACCGTTTCTTTTGGTATGTGCAGAAAAGATAATAATTAAGTAGAAAGTGATGGACAAAATTAAAATTGAAAAGAATTATATTATTTGTACATGAACCCAACAATGAATGTAGTTTACATTATTATGAAGAAAGTAAAATTTATTACAAAAATCATTTTGAAAGAAAAAAAGGAGACACAAAAGTCTATATATCTAATACGGAAAGGGATACGTTTGTGGAAGATTTGCTTGGCTTTCGGTAGCACTATGCATTTGGAATTATGCAGGTATGGTCAGTAATATATACCTAACTAACTAGCTAGTGCCACCTTGATGTTGATGATTAAGAAGCTAGGAAGGCAATAATATATGAAATTAAGCAAATGTAAGTGGCTGGATTGAGGACTGATTGCGTGTTTGAGCAACCACTAGACAAGAAAGAAGGCTAAATATAATATAATATAATATAATTACCAGTAAATTTTAGGGTAGCCTAGCTACCGGCTGCTATATACATATATATTATATATCCAGCGCCGACTGATTATTTTGTTAATACACATGCAGAGAGTAGTGAGATCATCATATCATATATATTCAGGTATATACCATTCATATGATGAATGGTTGTTCTCCTCCACTACTGCAATGAGTAGTAAATGAATCAACAATTTTATAACCACCGGCACCGTATGTATAGTAGTATAAACCATTTTCATACATCTATATATTAATATTAATACGTGCTGAAGGTTTTGTTTTTGACTTTATATGATGGCGAGGAACGGAGTAACAGTCCAGAATTTACTATTAAAATTGCTATATATTGCCACTTGACCTGAGAATTATTAGCCTCTCATGAGTTTGATTACATATTCATGAACACAAAGATTGGGTGCCTTACCTTACTAATCCTCAAAGGTGGGTTTGTCACGTGGAAAGTCAGCAAGTTATTAATCAGTGTCAAATCTTTGACCTGAATCAAAAAGTCCAACTCACTCTGAAACGCGCAAACTGTACTGTTTTTCATTTCCATTCAAATAAATAAATAAAGCTATAGATACGGCTACTTTCCTTCTAAAATAATAGTTGTTTGAACTTTTTTGTTTCATTAGAAAATTAATGTACCTAGACACAAATTCCATCTAGATACATTAGTTTTTCAATGAACCAAAAAGGTCAAAACGACTATTATTTAGGAATGAAGGAAATATTAACTACTAGTTGGTGTGGGCATCGATCTTCGGAGAGAAATTAACAATGTCTTTTATATAATATATGTCTTTTATATAATATATATAATGTGTTTTATACGTAACATGTTATACATATAACATACATTACGTATTATATACAAAAAATATATTTATGTTATAAAAAAAAGAAACTAAATATTATTTCAGCACCAAATATATGCTAAAATTTGCAAGTTGTATGTATGTGTTCAATAATGAGTAAAAACTAATATTTACTGGAAAATTGCACATTTCATGTGTCCCTAGTGTAATCTTATTACCAAAATTTGCAGACCAGTTTTCTAAGCAATTAAGAAAATTATTTTTATGGTTAAGGAAAAAGAAATGTTGTCATTGTAGATCTGCGTTTTTCGTTGTAATTAGAGTATAAACGAAGTTTCAGGACATGTTTGAAATGTTAATCATTTTAATTTTAAAATCTAAAAATATATTTGAGTATCCGATTAATTTTTTTCAGAATAATTGCATATGTAAGTTCTCAATGCAATGACTAAAATGATTAGCCTAAATCTGCAGGTAGAAGTGATCAGAGATTATACATAGTCAATTATCATTACATTGGAAATCAATATCATATTATGTTAGTATGTAGTGGGCAGCATGCATTATGTGATAATTAGTTTCATAATAGTATGACAAAAATAGTGTGAATAGCAAAACTGTTCATCATAAAAGTCAAGATCAATCATTATAAAATGATTTATTTGTCCGGTGGTTGACAAACTAAGAATTTCAATCATATGATCATCTTAATTAAAAACAAGATACTATACTAACCTTTAAACAATCACATACTAAAAAAAGAAAAAGAAATCCCATATTTAAAAATCACGAATCCATTTAATTTTTCGGTGAGTATATTTTTCTTTTCTTCTCAAGTAAACAAGTATAATATTTAAAAGTTATTCTTTATGAGTTTAATTATGGCACACTAACGGTGTAAAAAGTTTAGATTGTCAGTCAATTATATTCATTGATTCATGTGAATTTTTTGTTAGTGGATAATTGAGTTAAAAATTTTTATTGATGTGTCAAATCATAATTGGATATCTAGTGAAACTACTTTACAACTAAATGTGGATTGAAATTAAACTTTTTCTTTATTATATAAACTTTACAAGAGAAAAGCCATGTCTGTCAATATTAATATATATGTAATAAAAGTAGACAAGAAAAAAATGCTAGTTGAACATTAAGGTTGTCATAGTAATTCTCACCTATATCACACTTCTCTATGACATTCAAGGGTGATAAGTAAATTTTTTATTATTCATATACTATCATTTATCAATGAAGAAACATGATCACTATGATTACAGACAAATATTTAGCTGCCAATTAGGTAGTAGGGAACAATGCATTATGCTGGATCTATCTAATCCAACATAAAATTCACCGGAATGCTAGTTTGAGGCAACCAATCATTCCCGTCCAAGAAATTAGACACAGTAAAATTAGCCGCATCAACAGCAGTTATAACATGATACCCAGGCCAATTGACTCTGTTAGCAGTGTCTGAACCAGGTCCCATGTTATTGTACTCTGCATAGTACAAAGTACTAAGCGCAAAGCTCCCATTCCATTCTTGCCATCCAGCAGGAGCTACCAAACTGTCCATAAAAGATTGCATGTAAATTGTCCTCGAGTACTCCTTCCATGGCCTCCCAAGGTATGTTTGCACGGTCCCAACCACAGGAGCCAAATCATCAGCGGCTTTTATGGTTGCGCTCTGTATTGAAATGCCTGTGTTTTGATTCGGATCGGTTCGGCCTTGAGCTGTTATGGCATTGAATTGGCCACTCATGGGGAGGCGGGGGTGTAGATTGCAACTTTGGAAAACAGCAGCTGCGTTTCCAAATATGAAATCGACGGTGCCATAGATGTCGCATTCGCGATAATATTGCCTCATAGAATGTGCGTACAGCGTGTCTTGGTACCCTTCGAAGCTGCAGCTATAGAAGCTAGACATGTCTGCTCCATTCCTCAATGCGACTGCTTGGTGCTTGCTTGGCCCAGCGGTGTTGCGGAATGTTATGTTCATTGCCACAAACCCCTCTGCTACCACAGCTGCAAAACAAATTAAATAATCCAGATAATTAATATATGAAACATATATAGCGTGATATGATTAATTAAGGACGACCAATTGTATATTACTTATTATATGCTTAATAAGTAGTAATATTGGTCGTATAACAGAAATATGTTCAACGAGTATCCAACGTGTGCTATACATAACATGGAATGTGTGACATGTACATATATGTATAACACATATTCCATGTCATATATAGCACAAGTTGCATACTCGTTGGATGTATTTGTGTTGTAGTATTATTGATTTACAAGAATGTGAATGTTACATACCAAATGTTGCTGAGTTGAATGTTGTAAAGCCATCGATAACATTGTGGTCCCCTGTTATAACTGTCCGATTGATTCCATCTCCAATTAGCATCAAGTACTTTTTGTTTTTGGCTATAGACACATACTCTTGATAAATTCCCTCGGTGATATAAATGATGAAGTAGCCATTATTACTGGAAACTGTGCTATTAGGTGCAGCAGCTATAGCATCGTTTATAGTGGTGAAGTTTCCACTACCATCCTTACTAACAACCACAATATCTCTTACCAACACGCTCTCATCCACCGTTTGAGTTAGTTTTCTCTTCCCGTGGCCTCTAGCAGAATCATAAAAGGCACGTGCTCTAATAATATCCGACATCTTCAGCGATGATAAATGATTCAAATTACCTAGTTGTCTCCCATGGTGTTCCTTCTCAGGCATCCAAGCATCCAAGAACAGAGCAAGGGAGACACTATCAAGCTTCGAATCCGCTGAGACAGAGGAAGAAAGTTCACTCTTAACTCTTTGATCAGAAGCCGTGGTTTGTAGGCCATCCAAACAAGTTTGTTGGTTTGTCAGAATAGCACTGAGCAATGTGTGAACATCATCGGCTTGAGGAGTTGGGAGAACACTATTACCGGCATTTTGAACTGTGTCGAGGGTTCTGGACAAGTATTCGAAGTTGAGTTCAGCGAGGAATTGGCAGTCTTCAAGGGCTTGGATTGTGGATTGAGAGTAATAGGATGGAGTCTGAAGATATGAGTAGACTGAGTTCATGAACTTGCGGGACTGGGACAAGGATTTTCGAAGAGAAATGATGCAGTAGTCATAAACGCTGCCGTTTTGAGTAGCAAGAACTACTGTTTTGCAGTAAGAAGGGTCTACGGTGGAGTCGCAGACGGTTTCTGGTGGAACGTATGCTGCATGATTATTATCTGCTATGGACAAGGAAGCAATGGAAGAAATCACAAGAGAAACAGAGAGTGTGAGAACGCACATCTTGAAAGCCATTAATTAGTTATTTTGAAGGAAGGAATTAGAGAAGAATGGATGTGGAAATTGGTGTGAGATGCATGGCTCGAATTTGGGCTTCTTATATAGGGGATGGTGACTACGATCTTGTCTCGTTGTCTAATAATGTGCTAATGAATGAATGTATTGTATAATGTAAGTCAATTCTAGATGGAATTTTTGTTGCCTAGGTGAGTAACTACTTGATGTTGATGCCGTGGCTACCATTAACGTTGACAATATATAGCTAGCTTCTTGTGGATATTATGGGAATATAAAATTTGATTAGGAATTTAGGATGAACATTCATTACAAGTTAGTTTTATGTTGTTGTTCATGTATCCAAATATTCACAGGGATTTTATTTGCTTGTTTAAATTGCCATTGAGCATTGTCTGGTACATGAGTTATCTGCGAATGGATATGGTTTTAAAGTTCGTCAACGACGGTGGGGTTGGTTCCCAGCAACCAAAAGACACAGGAGAACAGAATGAAAACAAAACTATATCTGACGTCATCGTATTGTGTGCTAAAACTATTTCGGACTAGAAGAGAACAATGTATGTTAAGCTTGTTTATGCTTTATATTCCTCCACGTGTCTACCAACCAACACCGATACACATAAACTTGGTCCATATACATGCCTCACACACATAATAAAATTGAGAACAACACTTTTTTTCAGCCAATCATTTAACATTTTATTGTTTAAATAATATTTTAATTATAGTATATTTTTAATAAATTAAATAATTATAGTTCAAATTCTTATTTATTGATTGTTTTCACTGTTTATTTTTTTAATTCTAGTCATACTCATAAGAATTAATTAGTACTGTTGTTTAGGGACACGCCTAACTGTCATGCAATAATTGGATAGGGAGTGACTATTCCTATTCTCACTCCTAATTAATTTTTTTTCTTATTAATTGGTTTTCTTATTTTCATTCCTATGCATTTGTTATAAGTTAATATTAATAGATTATTGGTAATCTTATAAGTAAATTAGTTGATAATCAAGATTAATTTATTTGATTGTACAATAATAAGTGGCAATGTAGATTACCTAATACTAGTCTTGTACCCGTGCGATGCACGGGGATTATATCAAATTTTACGTTAAAGATATTAAATAATTAATGCAAAAAATATTTGTATAAAATGAAGTTAAATGAAAATATGTTATTCATAAATTTGTTTTGTAAATATAACAATAAAAATACATAATAAAACTATTATTATATTAGTGGATGCAAATAAAATTATTCAATCACATAATTAGTTTTCATCTTTTTCAATATCAAATTTGTATTCATAAAATATTTATAATTATTCTCTTTCAACAATCAACAAAAAATAATCATAATTTGCAGATTTTCAATCACTAAAAACTACCGAAATCATATAAAATATTCCAAAACTAATAATTATTAATCATGAATATAATTACTAATTATTTATATCTATTCCCGTCCAACAATCAATAAAAATATTAAAAATCACCAATTTATTTTCATAATTATTCCTGATTAACAAAAAATATTAAAAATATGTAATATCAAATTCATTAATTATCAATCACTAAAAATCACTAAATTACAGGTAAAATATTCAAATATCACTAATTCTCAAACACAAATAATTACTAATCATTCGTAATTATCCTCTTTTAAAATGTTCATTATTTATATTTTACATTTCTCGTGAGACAGTTAATCAATCATGTCAAATATTAAATTATGACAATTAAGTTGCGGTAATTGAATTCAGTTAATTAACAAAATTAGTCTTATCTAAAACAAATTATAAAATAAAACTATTTTTTTAATGTAGGATTGAATGTAGTGAATAATCAAATAATTAGGTCAAATTCATTTTAATTTAGATATATTATAATTCAAGTTAATCTTATGTAATATTGAAACTTTCTTTCTATTAATAAGTAGATATATTAATAATTTAAATTAATATTATAATATTATCTAAAATATTATAATTCAAGATTTATTATTAATATTAATTAAGATAGTATTATGAATATTTTAAATAGTATAAATTAATTATTTTAAATAAGATAAAAGATATATATATTAGAATATTTAAAAAGATTCATTAAAGATTTATAAATATTCTGGAAGAAAAAAATAAATGGCGTCTAATTTAGCATACGTGTCACATTTATAGAGACTCAATTAATGGGTGAATTAGTAATTAACCATAACCTCTCTTTTACAATATTATATAGATATAGATATAGATATATAGATAAGGTGTACTTTTTAATTCTTAATTAAAAATTATTGGTAAGTGGTAATGTGTAGATTAAAATGGTAAGTGGTAATATGTAGTTAGTTCGTTAATAATTCTTAATTACTTGTTAGTTTGTTATGTAATCAGGAACTTATCTAAAATTAAAATGATGAGGGGCCAAAATTATCAACATAAAAAATTTAAAATAATTATATAGAAATTTATTAATTTAAAAATTAAATGCATTATACATTTATTGAAGTTGAACACACCATTCCTTCATATTATAAAATTCAATTGATGTCGAATTCTTTGGCAATTCATCAATAAAATATTTTTTAATTAATATATTTGTAAAAAAATGAAAATAGAAAAACTATTTTTAAAAATTAAAATTGTTTTTTTATTAACCCAGCCATTTTGCTATTCATAACTTCCAAACACGCACACCCAAATCAAGATATGAGGAGATGAGACACGTATATAAAAATATACATATTTCAAGAGTACACACAAGGGACTTTATATATATATATATATATATATATATATTGTTGATTTAATTGTTAAATTAGAATTGCATATCAAATTGATTCTATGTGTTAAATTTTTTAAAAAATTGAACATTGATAAAATTATGATAAAAGTATTTTAAGTTATACACATTTATGAACTATTTATTACGTCAATTTATTATTATAGACATATAAAAAATATATTAAATAATTGAATAACAAACACATGATTGAAAGATTGCGTAAAATTTATTTACTATTTACATAAATCAAAATTAAATTCAACTTTTAAAGTACTTGTCGCTAAATATTTATCTAATTCACAAATCAGAGAAGATAATTTACTCCACTAATTTATATGTATGAAAAAAATATAAGCATGGTTAGAGGCACAACAAAAAATCAGCCAAAACAACTAATAAATAAGAATTTGGGCCATAATCATCTAGCCAATAAAAATATACTCATAATTAAAATAATATTTGGGTCATAAAATATTGAATGAACTTTGTTGACTGTTTTGGCTGTTTTCAGCAAGCATTTGTGAAAAAATATTAAGATATTACCTCTAAGGAATTTTTAAAAGATATATCAGATGTTAATTCTTGACGCTTGGCTTCCTATATTGGCCAATTAGTGTCCATATATGTGTTCGAATTACCATATTTCCACTATGCAGTTCGGATGTTTGATATTATTACTATGACCTCTCAAGCCTTAATTAACCTATATAATATATGAAGTATTGCATCTATGTGCTTCACACCGTAAATCATATGGCTAACTCAAAGATGACTTGTATTTCCTTTATTCTTCTCTGTATCCTCCTATCTTCTTATCACGTCTTAACTCATGAGTTGCCTGAAGGTGAGCCATCACTTTACTTCTTTATCTAGAACAATTTATAGTTCCCATTTTAAAGAAAACAATATATATATAATGGAGGGATGGGGTGTAAGATCATATTGCATGCATATTTTGATGTGCTTTAGTTAATGTTTATTCTCATAAAATATATGTAAATTAATGTGATTTAATTTGATAGTTTATCGTCATGAAGATTTTCGATGGGCACTTCTAGATCCTCAACAACCATATCATCATGGACATTATTTGCCTTTAGCTAAAAATGATCGTCAAATATATTCAAATGGTCATCATCATCATCACTATGCTTCTCTAACACCGGATCAATCTCCTCCACCCCCACCTCCCCCTCCTCCTCCCCCTCCCCCTCCTACTAATCTTGTGCTCACGGGTGAGTCCATACTTTATCTTTTCTTCTATTGAAAGGGTTCAAAATCATTCAAAGAAAAAAAAAATGAGAGGAGAGATGTTATATCTTTTATAGAGAATATATATTGATCTTACGGGATTTAACAAATCTTATAAAAAGTTATAATAACGCTTTTCGCTAAACTTACTAGATTATCTTATAAAACTCTATAAATAACTTACCTATTTGTCTTTTAGACTTGAGTAGCTAATAAGTAAAGATGTTAAAATCATAAGTTTTGTTATATATATATTTCCATTTGGATATTTAATATTGGATCTTATGATTTTGATAACAAATAAAATTGTAGTAACAATAAAGATGGGCAACAATGATGAGGAAGCTAAAACAGAGAACAAGAGGAACTATGAGGATGAAACTAGAACATTGAAGAAGGAAAATTATGAGGATGATGCCAGAACAATGAAGCAAAGGTACTATGGAAATGAAATTGGAACATTAATAAAAAGAAACTTCAATGATGGAATTGAAAGTGGAGCATTGAAGAACGGAAACTATGAGGATGAAGCTGAAACACCGAAGAAAATAAACTATAAGGATGATACTCAAACACCAAAAAGGAGGAATTATGAGGATGAGACTCAAATGCTCAAGAGGAGAAATTATGATGATGGAACAGAAACACTAAAGATAAACTATGAAAATGAGATGCAAAAAGAGAGAAGCTACGAGGATGAAAGTAAAATGGTAAAGAAAATGAACTATGATGATGAAATTCTAATGAAGTACCGCAAGATGATGAAGCCTTCAAAAATCATGACTATGAAAGAATTTGATGAGCAGGGACATTGAACTAAAATAATTATATAAATTATTATATTATGAACTATATATATGTGTTTACAACTTAATTATGAGTATCTATCCCAAATAATACTTCTAGGAACAATGGTCTCACGTACGTAGCTACGACGACATGCTATATGGCAAAAAGCCTAGTTTGTGGCTGCTGTGTAATTTGTTGTTTTCCTTGGTTTGGTTATCATATCATCATTTTAATTAAGTCTATAAGACGTATTATTGCCATGTATATTTGTTTACTTGCCTTTTAATTATATAAAATAAATAAGAATTATTTAAATTAAATTTGATTTTGATGTACAACAATGCGGCCAGTATGTATTATATTGATCACGAGATCGAATATGATATCTTCACATCACTTACTATCCTACTACTTAAGATGCCATGTGAATAAAAACTTTATATATTGGATGAGAAACTTTTATTTTAATTCTATTCAATCTTTTAAAAACTTTTTAAAAACAAAGTTTTTTTATCATGTATATTATTGGTTATTAACAAATTTAATAGAGAATTGCTAGAGATACAACAAAAAATCAGCCAAAACAACCCACAAATAGAAATTTGGACCACAATCACCCCGCCCATTAAAATGCTATTTGGGCCATAAAATGTTAAATAAGCTTTGTTGGCTGTTTTAACTGGTTTTTTTTTGTTCTCCAAGCACTTGTGAATTTAATATTATTGGATGAGAAACTTAAGTTTTTTGAAAATAAATGCTTGATGAACAACATTTTTTCAGCCAAAACAATCAACAAAACTCATTTTAACATTTTCGACTCAAATAGCATTATTAATCATGAGTATTTTTTTAATGGGTTAGGTGATTTAGACTCAATTTTCTATTGTTGGCTATTTTGGCTGGTTTTTTTTGTAACTCTAGCAATTTTTTTTGAAAGAGTAAAAGTAGAAGGACTTGTTTGGTGTCTATGCATGTGTTTGAAATAAAGTTTCTGCTTGTAAAATTGAAAAGTTTCTGCTTCTAACTTCAAAGAAAAAAAGTTTATGTGCAAATTAGGGCAGGGGAGAGGAAGAGAAAAAGGAAAATTAAAGTAAATCATCAGTCATCATGAAAATATAATATAATTATATTAACAATTAACTTAAATTACAATAACATTTAGTGCGCGGTTCATTTATCTATAAATAAACAAAAGAAACCATAATTAAAAAAATTGTTAAGTAACTTTGCCTTTAATCATCGTACAATTTAATAAGTTGTAAATTTGTTTGACTATAGCAACCCACTCAAGAAAGGGACCTCAGTTTGAGGCAACCAACTATCCCCATCCAAGAAATTGGACACTGTAAAATTAGCTGCATCAGTAGCATTTATAACATGATACCCAGGCCATGTCACTCTGTTCTGAGTAGCAGAACCAGGTCCCGTGTTATTATACTCTGCATAGTACAAAGTGCTGAGTGCAAAATCTCCATCCCATATATGCCAACCAGAAGGATCTATCAAACTACTTCCCATAAACGACTGCATATAAACCGTCCTTGAGTACTCCTTCCAAGGCCTCCCAAGGTACGTTTTCACGGTACCAGCATTTGGAGCCAAATCATCAGCGGCTTTTATTGTGCAATTATGTATGGAAGTGCCTGTGTTTTGATTCGGATCAGTTCGGCCTTGAGCGGTTATGGCATTGAACTGTCCACTCATGGGGAGGCGTGGGTACAGGTTGCAGGCTTGGAAAACGGCGGCGGCGTTTCCGAATATGAAGTCAACTGTGCCGTAGATGTCGCATTCGCGGTAGAATTGTCTCAGAGAATGAGTATAGAGTGTGTCTTGGTACCCTTCGAAGCTGCAGCTGTAGAAGGTGGATAGATCTGCTCCGCTCCTCACCGCAACTGCTTGGTGCTTGCTTGGCCCAGCTGTGTTGCGGAATGTTATGTCAATTGCAACGAAACCTTGTGCCACTACAGCTGCAAAGTGCAATTACAGAGGAAATATATGACTTTGCTCTTTAAATTAAGGGTAATACTACTCTCACATGGAAAGTTTGATGTTTATTACACATCTAACAAGATCAATGGTCGATAAGAAGAGTTAGAAAATTTAGATGGGGATCACATCATAAATTAAGAGTGAGAGACTGGATATTGATATATTGTACAATATTTTGGATGTACAAATAATACTTATAGTTGATATATATGTTGAGTGCAATTAAAAGGAGAATATAATTTTGCCCAATTGCAATTAAGATTTTATTATTGATTAGTTAGAATTGTACGTTGAGTGGATTAGATCTATTTAATAATTTCTTACCAAATGTTGCAGAGTTGAATGTTGTAAAATTATCGACAACATTGTGATCACCGGTGATAATTGTGCTGTTAATTCCATCTCCCATCATCATCAAGTACTTCTTGTTTTTGGGTATAGACACATACTCCTGATACACACCCTCTGCAATAAAAATGAGAAAGTAGCCATTGGAACCATCCGTGTTATTGGGTGCAACTGCTATAGCATCGTTGATGGAAGTGAAGTTCCCACTCCCATCCTGACTCACAACAACAATGTCAGTCACCTCTACACTTGCAGCCTGCAGTAGTTTCCTCCCATGGCGATGATGGCCTCTCGCGGAGTCATAAATTGAACGCACTCTGTTTGACATCTTCAGAGGTAAATGGCCATTACTAAAATCCAAGTTTCTCCCATTTGGATGCCATGAAGTTGCGATCTTCTTCTCAGGAACCCATCCCTTGTTGAACAGAGCAAGGGAGACGCTATGAAGCTTCAGATCATCAGAGAGCGAGGACGAGAGATCATCCTTCACTCTCTGATCTGAAGCCGTGGTTTGCACCTCGTCTAAGCACGTCTGTTGGTTTGTCAGGACGGCGCTTAGCACGGTTTGCAAATCATCGGCTTGAGATGTTGCGAGAACATCGCTGGTCTTATCAACAGTGTCATGAGTGTTTGATAGGTACTCAAAGCTTAGTTCAGCTAGGAATCGACAATCTTGAAGAGTGCTAATTGTGGATTGGGACAGAGAAGACGATGTGTCTTGAAGATATGAATCCACTAAGTTTAAGAATTTGTGGGATTGGGACAAGGATTTTCTAATGGAGATTCGGCCGTAGTCAAATACGGTGCCGTTTTGGTTAGCAAGCAACGTTTTGCAATAAGAAGGGTGTACGGTGGAGCCGCAAATGGTCTCTGGGGGGACTATGGTGGAGCTACTTGCTTGGTTAAGAGCTGTGGATATTGGTGCCAAAATGGAAAGTGCAGGGTAAACAAAGAGCATAAGAATGCTCAAGTACTTGAAAATGAAAGCCATTGGGATTATATTTGGATTAATTAATCGTGGCTGGCTAGCTAGCTATAAGATTGTGATGATGTATGTGATGTAGGGCTAGTTGGGCCTCTCTTATATATGCGAATTGCGAGGGCTAAAATATTTTGTCTTTGGTTAGTATTAATGTGAAAATGAAAGCTGTGTGTATATTGGAAAAGTCAACTAGATAGGAATTTGGCTTTAGCTAGCTAGCTTGCTTGCTTTATGCCGAGGCAATAGTTACTATGCATGATGGTCAATAGTCAACTATGACAAAGTTGGTATGTAGTTTGGTACGAAAGTTCATGGTCGAGTTTATTATTATAATATCGTGCATGTATGCAAATATTCCTAGTTGAGATCATGTTTGTTTGTCTAACTTGCGAAGGAATATTTTTGTGCTCATCTCAAAGAATCAAAAATATGACTTGAGAATTAAGTTGTTGCTTGGTAGGAATGAGTTTTTGTCAAATGTGGGGTTGTTGCCCAGCAATCCACGAAACCGACATTTATTTCACGAAGATCGAACTTGTATCATTGTATTGTAAGGGAATTTTAATTCTAAATCATTCAAATTAGATGTAGATTTTCCATTTTCACTGTATTAATAGCACAATAATCGTCCCTCATTTCATTCTTTAAAGCGAGATTTTTATTTTAGAGGATCCAACTTTTTTTTATATATAAATAACATCAAATTGATGTTATATAATTATATTAAAATGCTTTGGAGCATGTTAATTTACTAGGGACTAATGTACTTGCAACTATCATAGAAAAACTTGTTATTCACAAAATGTAAATCATAAGCAATTGAACATGTGTTTTTTCTGTTTAACTTTCACGTGGTTTTGTTATTATTAATAGACTTAATGGAAAAAAGTTCACTAACTATGTTTTACATTCACCACTTGACACTAGAATACGATCTAATTGTTACTCAGTGTGTACTCCAACCCTCAGCTGCTGGATTCATTTCAAATATATTGTTAAAGAATAGAGAAGAATTCAACCATAAAATAGAAAAAAAAATTGATTTTTAGCGCCGATTTTCATTACTTAGAATAATGAAATTAGCTAGGATCCAGCCTGTAGCTTACGATTTTCTACGCCGGGGGTATCAATTACTTTTGGTGAAATGATTTTTAATTTTTATACAAAATGTATCTTGGACTTCGTGTTTACCAATAATAATTCATTTAGGTTATATTTAATTAAGATTTACATTTTATCAAATAAATTGATTTTTATTCTATCATGGACAGTTTTTTTTTTTTTCCGATAATTCAAGTACTGCACCATTACATAATTCTCAATCATCTAAAAGAACAGCATTACATAACTTTTCAAGTATTGCATCATTACATAACTCTTTAACCAAATAATATCAAAGGGCTCAACACCAACAATATCTAACTCTTCAACCAAGGACTCAAAACTAACAATACCTAATTGTAATGCTCTCTCACCCTTTATCAACACACACCATGAACTCAACACCATTTGCACCAAATCACTATATAATTTGAACACACAAGTTTTAGAACCCCTATCCTCATGGACAGTTTTGGAGAAAAGATCAATTCATCGAAGGAATGAGAATACAGGCCAACTTCTTTCAGGCCCAAGATTCAAAGTGAGCGGAAGGACACCGACACGGCCCATAAGATAATACCAAACCAAACAATATTTTCTCGTATAAGTTTGGTTTTTGGTAATACGAAAGTTTAATAATGTAATAGTAGGTGTTTATTGATTGATCACACTGCACAGTACTAAATTAAACTGCGCGTGGATATTTAATTTCTGGACCAATATGTATCATAAAACGATCATAAAAAATCATTGGTCCACAAATCCGTAAGTAGCTACTGAATGTCATCTCTATCTGCAAGTGCTGATCCGTTGGAACATACCACAATTATCCTCGGATCTGGTCCTGTCGCATGCGCTGATATAATCCATTGGTTCAAGGCTTTAAAGCATATAGTCACAAGTAGAAAGCATCTTATTATTGTGTTTATAGTTTTTTTTTTCTTTGCACGAAAATTCTGATCTTCGTACCGTATGTATGTATGTATGTAGTTTTATTTGACGTACTTGATGTAGCTTCTCGTTTATACGATTTCTGTTCAGCAAGAAAACATATTAGGACGATTATCTGACCCGAAAATAAGAAAAATATTGGAAGATAGCTGACCAAAATATACATGTAGTTCACATGCGCCTTTATTGAACAGAACAGAACAAACTAGTGAGATGTGACAGATACAGTTGGAAATTACATTATCAATCATATGTGCTTTGAAAGAAAGCATTTCGTTCTTTCCTGATTATTAGTTGCGCGTTTTCAAATACTTTTACCGGAAAAAGGATGAAGAGTATAGTTATTAATTTATGATTAGTGTGGCTAATTATGTGACTAAGTGTATGGATGTATAGCGCCCCATAAAGTCTTGGCCTTAAAACTGAATACATTCCAAATTCCAAACAATAATAATTAAGGCCTCATTATTTAGCTACTGTAAGAATTAGTTATTAAATAGTATTTTTCGTTAACTATAAATCACATTTCAGAACAAATTACTTCAAATCGCGTTTATCATAATCTAACCTCTACAGTTAAATTAGCGGTGGTAGCCTTTAATTAACTCAGTGAAGCTGAGGCCTGAGGTCCATGTCCATGTCAGGTTATGATCACAAGTCTAATTGCAGAAAGGACAAGATGATGCCTGTCTCATGTGCTTAGTTTGGTGAGTTATATAAGAAAATATAGATAAAAATAGAGTCATAATAAATATATAGGAAAAATATTGGTTCACAGTTAAAAAACAATCAAAATAGTCATTGTATACGATATATAATATATAATATGTATAACATATATTACATATTATATTATATATGTCATATATAAATTATTGTGCACAATATATATTATATATTATAACGCTATCTTTCTTTACATCATGTGATACATGTGCATAATACGTGATATACATTATGCATACCATATAATATATATTGTGAATATTATATAATACTTATTGTGCATGATATATTGGTTGCTTTAACTATTTTTCATCATACATATAGCAATGCTCAAATATAAAATTTTTATATGTTATTAGAAATTGTATAAAAATATTTATATTATATTTCATGATACTCAATTTTATATTTATTCAAATACACAACACAAATATTTTATTATATCTCATTACTAAACGCCTTATTTTAATTACATATAATTAAAAGAGTCAAAACAACTAATATATTTTGCAAATCATATATAATATAAAATATAAAACATGTATTACATGTCATGCACAATATATATCATTTATTGTATGTGCATAATATATATCATATGTTACAGCAACATCTTTTTTTACAACATATAATATATGTTATACATATTGTGCAATATATGATGTGTACAATATATAATATTTATTTTATGCATTTTGTATTATATATATATATATATGTTGTGTACAAATTTATTGACTATTTTGAATGATGTATTTTAATATCTCTTTTCCATCTATCCATCCATCCATGTACCTGATCTCCTGTATAGCGGTGGTAGCCTTAAAGTGAGTGGAGGTGAGGCCCATGTCAATGTCACGTTATGATCACAAGCTCAAATCCTAATTGCAGAAAGGACAAGCTAAGCTTCTCGCTGTCTCTTAGATCCACAGCACATAGAAAGCAACAACCCAGGCTACGCTTGCTCATTTAATTTAGGACCCAACCACCAAATTCATCCAAATAAAATCAACCATTCCCCGCCCCTCCTATGCTTACTCCTAGCTAACTAGCTGCTTCATCCATCCATCTTCTCCACCATGTATAACCTCATCACCACAAGAAGAGCAGCACTGTTGGTGGCTCTTGTACCTCTTCTATTTCTCGCACACTTGTCACTAACTCACTTCATCACCACCGCAAGACCCCAACAACACACTATCCACATCCACAAACACATCCAGCAGGTACTAGCACACTCCACATGCGAGGGAACCCTCTACCCACACCTATGCGTCTCCACCTTATCCACAATATTCCCAGATCTGACCTCCAAATCCCTCCCACAAATGATATGCTCTGTTCTCAACAAAACCATATACGACGTCAGATCATCATCCTACAACTGCACTGCCTACAAACACAACCTCCGCAATCTGACCCAGCTCGAGCAGAGAGCTCTCGATGACTGCATCAACCTCTTCGACTACACAACTCTGGAGCTCAACAACTCCATCGCCGATCTCAACCAGACCGTAATAGGCTCCAAGCGCTACCATGACTTGCAGACTCTGTTGAGCGGAGCAATGACCAACCTGTACACGTGTCTCGACGGTTTTGCGTACTGCAAAGATGGGAATGTGAGGGACAGGTTTCAGGACAAGCTGTTTGAGATTTCGCGTCATGTTAGCAACTCGCTGGCAATGCTGAAGAAAGTTCCCGGAGTGAAGAAAGCGTCCAAGTATGAGGCGTTCCCTGAATATGGGAGGATGAAAGGAGAGTTCCCCACGTGGGTCAAAAATAAGGACCGCAAGTTGCTGCAAGCTGCTCTCAATCAGACCAAGTTTGATCTTGTTGTGGCCAAAGATGGCACCGGCAATTTTACCACTATTGGGGAAGCACTGGCTGCAGCTCCAAACTCCAGCACGACTAGGTACCTAAACCAGTTACTTCCTCTCGTTGCGTTTTGATTATTTCAATTCTGTAGTTAGTTTTGAAAGAAGAAGCACTTAGTTAATAAAAGAAGTTACTCGTATGAGTATTCCTTACCACGTATATTCAACTAAAGTAGTGTTAGTGGACACGACTAGCATGTATTAGAGGTTGGATGCTAATTGGATAGTACATTGATTGTACACATAGTAGTACCGATTGCTAATTTTGTGTGGATATATGTGTGTACAGGTTTGTGATATACATAAAAGCAGGGGCGTACTTTGAGAATGTGGAGGTGATAAGGAAGAAGACCAATCTGATGCTGGTCGGAGATGGAATTGGAAAGACTGTTATTAAGGCTAGCAGGAATGTTGTGGATGGGTGGACCACTTTCCAATCAGCTACTTTTGGTGCGTTATTCATTCCAACTTCTCTCACATTTCTACTTTCTATTCGTACTCCTTTTCTAGCTTAGCTTTACTACGGTTAGTTAGTTAGATTTTTTTTTTATATATATAATTACAGAGTCTCCACTAGGGATAAGTGAATAACAACTCTTACCAACAAATGGAAGCTTGACACTCCCTTTATAATTTATTAAAAAACTCCCTAACCTAACCTACTGATAAAAAAAAAGTACGCATATATGAGAGAGAGGCCAAGCATCCACATATACATCCATGGCAGCATAACTCCCCAACATACACCTTAACACTCAAGTAGTGAGTTAGATATATATTCATCTTTTGAAGAAGAAAAAATACCTTATTTGATCTAAATAATGTACTAGTAGTGAGCATAAAGGACAAAATGAAAAAGTTAAATATAGAGAGGGCAGCTGACAGATTCCTAGATTCGGTTGATTGTAGTATCTGATATAGTTAACTTAGCAATAATATTTGTTATAAAATAAAAATACATTCAACTATTCAACTAGTATTCAATATGTACTATATATCATACATAATATGTGCTATATGTATAGCACACATTATGTATGATATATAACACACATTGAATACTAGTTAAGTGTATTTCTGTTATATAATAAGTATTATTAATTAACTTAGTGGTTCAAAAGTCATTTTTTATTGAAAAAAATAGTAATGTTATGATATTTCATTTATCAATAAAATTTGAATATAAAGAAAGTAAACAGAAAAAAAATGCACTGGGGTGCATGATTTGAGTTTGTGAAGGCATCAATCAGCCACTTGCATAGAGGAAACAGAGATCTGCTTTAATTTTTCAGATGCTCTCAGATCTCCTCTATTTGTCGCTATTGCTCGTCTTGTAATTCATATTCATATATAATCATAAATCATATATATTACCAAAAAAAATATAATCATAAATCACAATCACGGGACAGTGTCGGTTGATTGAAAATGGCAAGAAATATGAACTACGTGTACTAATTGTAAATAGATTCTTCTTCTAGGCATTTAAAAAAGATAAAAGAAAGGTAGTAATTCTTTTTTTCTTTTGTAAAGCACATCTTGAAAGTAAATATATATCATTAGGGGATAGCAGAATGCTTGATTTTTTCTGTATTCCCATGGGCATATGATTGAACACTGAAAGACGTACCATAAGCTTATGGGGTCCATATATTATTTTTTTGAAATTCAATCAATCAGACTATTAAGGACGTTCATGGAGATTGATATATATAGTTCACCAAAGAATAGATTTTAGTCAATTAATGAACAATAATTTTCAGCTTTATTTTTTTCAAAGGTGGCGTGATTTCCAGCTAATATTCACATTTATGAGATGCATAAATATTATTGATAACTGTACAGTCATGTTATATGTGCATAGTAGAATGGAGGTGTATAAGGAAACCTTTTAAATTAAAGGGAGGAAACAATAGTTTAAAAACTTGAATGTACGTAGGTCACATTAAATTCAATTATAGTAAAAAAAATATGTATAAAGTATGTACAATAATGTGCACATATTATTTCTTTAAATTAAACATGTATATAAAGCACAGATTATTTTTTTCTTCTCAACTTATTGTTGAACTCAATAATGCAACATGAAAATATTAGTTTAGTCGTCTGTCATAAATCTGCCCTAACTTACGAATGTCAGAGACAATGGTGCATATTTTTTCAAAATGCATGTCTTTCTTATAATGTCGATTAATTAATGCATAAGCATGGCTGTTCCAAGCTCTGCACGAGCAGGGACAAAGTTCATAATAATTAATTACAAACCTATACTACTTAATTAATGTTACTATCTTGCCATCCCTGCATTTTTTATTAAGAATACTATACACTATAATAATAATTGTTATTTTCAACGTATAATTATCGAAAAATATTAATAAAAGTATCGTTAAAAATGATATATTAATACTTGTTGTTCATTGAAAATAGTCATAAATTATTTTTTTATAATTAATTACCATTAAAAATACTTATAAACTAGTTTCAAGTACTCCCTCCGTCCACTTTTATTTGTCTTTCTAGGAAATTTATTTGTCCACTATTATTTATCATTTTAGATTTTCAATGAAACATTTACAATCTTTTTCCAGTTTTATCTATAAATACACTCTTTTTTTATCTCTTACAATTATTGTTGCACAAAAAACTATAAAGATAATTTTGTCATTGTACATTTACTTCTATAGAAATTTTAGTGTTTTCATCACCTTCTTAATAAGTGTGCAATACTCTAAAACGTCAATTAAAAGTGGACGGAGGGAGTATTTTTTATGACTATTAATTGCCAATATTATTTTTATTAATAAAATTTTGATTGACACGTTGAAACTTGAAAATGCTCAATTTTTTTTAGTAGTGATAAGTTCTAGGAATGAACATATTAATGATGATTGATGGGTGAGGTTAGTGAGTTTGGGATTGGGATAGCACCAAGAAGAGGTAGAAATATCAAGTGAAGAAATATCTTGTATTCTCGTGTCATGTATGCTTTTCCACTCGAGAATAGTATGCTGCATAACCAAAAACATGTTATCCTGCCTTTTATTTTTTTCGCATTAATTCTGCGGTAGTTGCCGACACTACCTATCTCATGATATTTTTGAAATTAATTACCAGAAAATTAGACCACGATGCGCATATCCTTGTTTTTTTTATTTTCTTTTTGTCCCCTGGATAATGGACCTACCTTTTGAATTGGGCATCAGAGTGGGTCCACTTTGCCCCAACCCAACTTTAAAGTACATTAGGCCCACTTTGCCAATTATTCTATCCTTTTATTTTTATTCATATATTTTAATTTACGTTAAACAATAATTGTGGTTAAATTTTCAGCTGTAGTTGGAGACGGATTCATTGGAAAAGGCATAACGTTCGAGAACTCAGCTGGGCCCAGCAAGCACCAAGCAGTGGCGGTTCGGAGCGGTTCCGACTTATCAACCTTCTATCAATGCAGCTTCGTCGCATACCAAGACACTCTCTACGTCCACTCCCTCCGCCAATTCTTCCGTGAATGCGACATTTACGGCACCGTCGACTTCATCTTCGGCAACGCCGCAGTCGTATTCCAAAACTGCAACCTATACGCGCGACGACCCGATCCCAACCAGAAGAACCTCTTCACTGCACAGGGCAGAGAAGACCCAAACCAGAACACCGGAATTTCAATCTTGAATTGCAAGGTCGCTGCTGCCTCTGATTTGATCCCCGTTAAATCCTCGTTTCCCACATACCTAGGGCGACCTTGGAAGATGTATTCCAGAACAGTGTTTCTCAAGTCTTATATGGAGGATTTGATTGACCCCAAAGGGTGGTTGGAATGGAATGGCTCGTTTGCTTTGGATACCTTGTACTATGGGGAGTACCAGAACAGGGGACCGGGTTCGAATACTAGTGCAA
Source organism: Aeschynomene evenia (assembly GCA_013621005.1). Lineage (NCBI taxonomy): Eukaryota > Viridiplantae > Streptophyta > Magnoliopsida > Fabales > Fabaceae > Aeschynomene > Aeschynomene evenia. The sequence continues at coordinate 4,199,280 of CM024268.1, forward strand.
GAGTTACGTGGCCTGGGTATAGGGTTATTACCAATTCTACTGAGGCAGCCCAATTCACCGTTCAGCAGTTCATACAGGGCAATGATTGGTTGAACTCCACCGGTGTTCCCTTTTTCTCTGCTTTGAGTTGAACAAGGGTTCTGGTTTCTTTAATTTATTCTGTTTTGGTGTACTACTGGCAGCTACGATAATAATGTATGAAATGTCCATGGCTGAAATTATGGACGAGAAATGTCATTGTTGTTTGCCAAAAGGCAATAACAAATAATAAGTAATTCAATTGACAATATTGTATGATCAATTTATGGCATATGAGATCGAGAATCACCAAGCTTCTATATACTCGTGTTTCTTAACTTCCAATAGAATTGGCTGTGACAAATAAATGACAAAAGTTATTTTTCTTAACGGACTTTCTACTATTTTGTCGTACAACGTAAATAACGAGAATGAATATGCAACAAAATAAATGTTTCCTTTGCATGTCTCAACTTAAATTGTGGTTTATAAAAAATAAAAATTCGGTGGAATATGGCAAAACAAAGTGCAAATGGGCGATTTTAAAAAATAAATGGCCTGATATATGTATTGGGCTAAAAGGCCCTCTAGGAACTTTGATAGCAACGTAACGAGGCCACAGCCGTTCTGGTCAAAGGAGAACAAAATAGAAATGGGCTCATTAAATACTGCGTAGCAACCATCCGGGAATCACGGGATATATGTGAAATCTTAGTTCAATGTAGTTTTTAATTTAACCAAAAAAAAATCCTTAATTAATATAGCAATAATGTTTGTCGTACATATGAATACGTCCAACTAGCATCCAATGTGTGCTATATATAATATGGAATGTGTGCTATATATGTAGCACACATACGTATAACAACACATTTCATGTTATGTATAAAACATATTGGATACTAGTTGGATATATTTATATTGTACTACCATTATTATTGGTTAGTATAGGCTATCATAATACAATAGTACTACCGCTACAAACCTGCACATTTGGAGTAGTTTTTGTAGTGTTCTACCTTACACACACACCCGCACTCATGATATATATGTGTACTGCTAGTAAGCCCATTCCTGTAGTTGGTGGCAATTTATGGGTTTCATGGATTGCATGCGTGGTATGTTGAGTGTTTGCGGCATCGATAAAACTGTTCATTATTAGAAAAATTATTGCTCATGACATGAGATTTCTTGGTTCGTCACATATGCAATGCAATGCAATGCAAGTAGAACAGAAATACTCTAGCACTGCTTTTACATATCAGTCTCTGTCACTACAATAATACACTACACTTCTTCTCTCACAAATAAATATGTTAATATGACTGACTCTGTAGGTAGGTGACGAAATTCGCCTAGCTATGTAACGTATGTCATACCGTGAGGCTAATAACTGATTTTAGATGAAGTAGGTCTCTCTTTCTGAGGTATTAATGTTGATTAGATACATCATGGTTGAATGCGAACTCTATTTTACTTTACCTTATGCCATCTATTAATTCCTTATTAACCATTTAAAAAAATTAATAATAATAATATATAGTAATAAAGAAGATAAAGGGAACACTGGTTTTGCTGCATATGGCCATAAAACTTATCAGATCTTGGATTTGGATACTTCCAAATAAACTGTAATATTTTGAATAAAAGTTTGATGTCCAGATTATGATTCAGGACTTCTCAAACGGAAAACTAACTAGTAATATAAATTATAAAGTTAATTTGGGTGAATTGTTGGATGAATAACATAAAAGTTGGAAGCCAATGGGGGAACGTGGTGTGGTGTGGTGGTGGTGTCAGCCTTTCTGATTCAGTTTCAGTTGTCATCAGCTGCGTTACTTACTTACAACACATACACACTGCATTGCATGTGAGAAGGAAGTAATGGGCATGGATTCTCTACTGTGTCCCTCCCTGTGGGAGCTAGCTAGTGCTCCAGAGTAGCACATGCCATAATTCCGTGCAATCCCTTTAATTTTGATCTCACCACAAAATTAAGATTCCAATTATTATGAAATAATGGATAGTGAGTAACGTTGGTGTAATGTGTGAAGTGTCACAATTCATATAACCAACCACCTTAGGCAGGAAATTTGTCTTTGTCTTGATGATCCATACCATGTGTGTGAGATGGGCATTGGCATTGGCATTGGCATTGGCTTCTTGTGAAGTGGAGGAGGGATCAGTGTGTTCTCCATGCCTGTGTTCACCAACTTTCTCCGACAGCTTTTCTGATGAGCTCAAAGCATTGACCACTTGTTTTTATTTGTTCTCTGACAATAATGGACTTCATATGTACTCTCCAGTCACTTGTGGGCAGGCAGTAACTCCTCTCTCACACCACCACTCAACCTTGATACGTACATAGATAGATAGATAGATACATTCCTTGGGCAAAAGATACACACACTCACTCACTCACTCAATCCTTTCAATTTTTGTTTTCACTTTTTACTTTTTTTAAGCCAACAAGATTATGTGCTTGTTTGATACCATTATTCATTTAAATAAGATCTTTTTTAATTAAAAAAAGATCTTATTGAATTTTTTTATATGTTTGGGTACTAATTATAAGTAAAATTATAATCTCTAGAAAAAGTAAAAAAAGATCTTTTTCAGAAGCTGTAATTTCTATATTCTAGAAAAAGACATTTTGTATAACATAAAAAAGATGTTTAGGATTAAATAAAGATCTTTCTATATTACATCCAAACATAAATTAATTTTATATCCAAACGTAAAATTACTTCTACTTTTTCAAAATATCTTAATTAAACAGATAAATTAAAAAAAATCTTTTATTATAATCACATCCAAACAAGCCCTAAATTAATATAAATAACCATCATAACAGTTTTCATAACCTTAGTTTAGTTGTCCAATGTATCCACAAAATGAAGCTAGCGTAGGGGCATCAAGGGGGGAATTTGTATTTTTGTTTAAAAGTAAATCTTCAACAAAATAGATACGTAACATCAAACTTTGTCATCACATATTTTGAACGGAAAAGCCAGGAGTACTTTGCACATACTGTACTCCGTATCTTAATTATATGATCCCACGCGCCCAGCCCATTCGTTCAGGCCCAGAGAAACACGAAACCAAAAACGCCCAAACCCAACTAACCTTCACCTTCTTCGCCCAGAGAAACACGAGCTGCGAGCTGCAACTATCATCTTCTTCGCCCAATCCCTATGTAACCGTTTTTTGAGCTGCGATTTCCTCAACTCTCAGAGAAACACGAGCTGCCATTTCTTCGCCCAGAGAAACACGAATCCTCAACGCCCAAACCAATAACCTTCATCTTCTTCAACTCTCACGTAACCATTTTTTTAAGATTCGATTTCTTCGATTCTCCACATCACACAATCTTGAGCTGCGATTTCTTCGATTCTCCACATCACATAAGCTTTATTTCTCATTTTTCATTTACGATTTCTTTCTCTTTTCGTGTTCTCATTTTTATTCAGTTCCTATTTCAATTCATTCTTTTTTTTCATAAACGCCATTTTTTGCTGTGATAGATGAACATTCAAATGGGGAAATTTCAATGGAGGAAAATGTTGATTTACTTGATCAGATTGTTAGCGAAAAGATGCTTGAGGTACTCGATTTTTATTAAACTTTGTGTTGTAAACTGATTTATTTCATTGACTCAGAAAACAGGGACACGTTTGCTCACACTAACTGAATTGTTTGCTCACAGAAAATGAATGTTTTGCTCACACTTTTTCTACTTTCTACTCATATTAACACTGCGTTTTGCTCACACAATATTTTGTGACACAGGTCCATAATAGCTGTTCAATTGAAAATGGTGGATGAAGAGAAAGTGAAGAAAAAGAAGAGCGTGAGCAAAATGAGGGATGAACTTTAGAAGGTGGAATTTCGCGATGAAAATGAGTGAGCAAAATCGATTTTGCATGCGATGAAAATGGTGGATGAAGAGAAAGTGAAGAAAGAGAAGAGAGTGAGCAAAAAGAGTAATGAACTTACCGGCGATGAAGAAGGTTGAATTTCGGAGATGAAAATGGCTTAGTAAAAAGAGAAGAAAGGCTTCGTGCGATCGAAAATGGCGGATGAAATGGAGTTGTGTGTGTGGGTAAGCTACTGTTGGAAGAGAAATGCAGTTTTGTGTGTGGGTGAAGCAAGTGGTGTGATGAAAGTGGTAACCGCCTAGAGATTTGAGTTGGAAGGTGAAGACACGCGCGATGTGATGCGCTTTTGGATTGGGCCGCGCGTTTTTGTTTCTTGTATTTTCGTATTAGGCTTATACGAGAATGGGGCTGGACTTTATTGTCTATTATTGAGGGAGTAAGCTTGTACTCCGTATCCGCGGAGTACGTGGAGCAAAACCGTATCTTGAAATGCCTAGTTTACCTTTAAAACATGAGAAATTATTAAAACACGAGAGATTATTAGGCGAGAGCAAAAGATTTATTTGCTCTGTTATTTATATTTTGACACATCAATTATTCTATTCTCTTTTTTGAAATTTAACTCATTCTCTCTCCACTATAGTTTGGTTTTTCGATTATATGTCATGCAATTAATAGTTCAGAGCAAATAAATCTCTTGCTATCGATACACCTAATAATTTTTGTTAAAACACAAGCCCTTTAATTTCTATAGCCAAAGTGGGATAAATTTGAGTCTTCACCATTCCTATAACGTATTAAATTACCCAATAACCCCCAAAACCTTTCTAGTCTATGAAGAGGGGGAAAAAATAAAATAAAATGAAGATTAGATTAGAGGCAAACAAAGACCTGCTAAGCAGGATGTGGACCTAATTATGGTTGTAACTTGGAACCAAGCAAGTAGGATGTTAGCTATGCTATGCAGCTTTTGCTTTTATAAATAAAGAGAGACCCCAAAGCAGAGTTCATCAGTGCAACTTTGCAGGTACTGCAGTTTCCCCTGTCTGGTTGGTTCACATTACTTTGGAGCACTCCCAACATGTCTTTCTCCCTTTTTTCTCCTTCTTCTCTGTTTCTCATTCTTGCCATCTTCTCTACTACTCTGCTCCTTTGTTGTGACTCCTTCCAACAACCCTTGAACCACCACCGCCACCCTCGCTTGGCCACTCACAACTACAGAGATGCACTCACCAAGTCCATCCTCTTCTTCGAAGGCCAGAGGTCTGGGAAGCTCCCTTCTAACCAGAGGATGTCTTGGAGGAAGGACTCTGCTCTCTCTGATGGCTCTGCCATGCATGTGTGTATAACTATCTGCATTACCCTGTCTTTTTGTTAATGCTGCATCTTTTCTTCTTATTTTGGGTGTTATTGTGCAATGCAGGTTGATTTGGTTGGAGGGTACTACGATGCAGGGGACAATGTGAAGTTCGGTTTTCCAATGGCCTTCACAACCACAATGCTCTCATGGAGTGTTATTGAGTTTGGTGGTGTCATGAAAGGCGAGTTGCAGAATGCTAGAGAGGCCATTCGCTGGGGCACTGATTATCTTCTCAAAGCTACTGCACATCCAGGCACCATTTATGTTCAGGTTGATTCCTCTTCTCTTCTTTCATAACAATGTTCTCTGTTTTGTGTTCTTTCATAACAATGTTCTCTGTTTTTGGTTTTATTCTGGTTGAAGGTGGGAGATGCTAAGAAGGACCATGCTTGTTGGGAGAGGCCTGAGGACATGGACACTCCAAGAAATGTGTACAAGATTGATAAGAACAACCCTGGTTCAGATGTGGCCGCTGAAACTGCTGCAGCTCTTGCAGCTGCTTCTCTGGTTTTCAAGAAAACTGACCCTGTCTACTCCAAGATTTTGGTTAAGAGGGCTATTAGTGTAAGCATTTTCTGATTCAAAAGGATGACAACAACAATTTGAGTGCTTTAAGAGTTATCCCAAAAAGTGTTCAAAATCTGAGCTTGTACTTGTTTCTATTATGGGTGCAGGTTTTCCAGTTTGCTGATAAATACAGAGGACCTTACAGCAATGGCTTGAAGTCCATTGTATGCCCTTTCTATTGCTCTTACTCTGGTTATCAGGTAAACTTCTCATTTTGGTGGTTTCATTTTAGTGAGGAATGAACTCAAAATAAATATATCCTTCTGATATGTTGAGAATATGATCAGGATGAGCTTTTGTGGGGTGCTGCTTGGCTGCACAAGGCTACTAAGAACCCAATGTACCTAAACTACATTAAGGTCAATGGCCAAACCCTTGGTGCTGCAGAGTCTGACAACACTTTCGGGTGGGATAACAAGCATGTTGGCGCAAGAATACTCCTTTCTAAGGTCAACACTGAAGAATCAGATTTCTTTTCTATTCCCTTTGTTCTCTATCTTAACATCCTCATTTTGTTTGTGTATTGGGTGGGGTTTTAGGAATTTCTTGTTCAAAAGGTGCAAACCCTTCATGACTACAAGGGTCACGCGGACAACTTCATTTGTTCTCTAATTCCTGGGGCCCCATTCTCTTCCTCACAATATACCCCTGGTTAGTACACTACTAGTTTAATTTCTCTCTATCTCAAGTCTCAAACTTGTGTGGTCCATTCTCAATAGTGAATTCTGTAACGGTTACTTTTTGTTCTGGTTTAATCAAAACCTACGCAGGGGGGCTTCTGTTCAAGATGAGTGATAGCAACATGCAGTATGTGACGTCCACTTCCTTCCTACTATTGACCTATGCAAAGTACTTAACCTCATCTCACATGCTTGTTAACTGTGCTGGAACCACTGTTACTCCTAAGAGGCTCCGTGCAATTGCCAAAAAACAGGTATAAATAATGCCATGCAATTGTCATTTTTCTTGTTAATTAGGCTTTGATTGATTAATTTATTGTTGTTTTGTTATTTTATTTTCTTAGGTGGATTACTTGCTAGGGGACAATCCTTTGAAGATGTCGTACATGGTGGGGTATGGAACAAGGTACCCAAGAAGGATACACCATAGGGGCTCATCTCTACCGTCCATTTCTGTACACCCTGGCAAGATCCAATGCTCTGCAGGGTTCAGTGTGATGAACTCGCAAACCCCTAATCCCAACATTCTGGTGGGTGCTGTTGTTGGAGGGCCGGATCTTCATGATAGGTTCCCTGATGAACGGTCAGATTACGAGCAATCAGAGCCAGCTACTTATATCAATGCACCCCTTGTAGGTGCACTTGCTTATCTTGCACACTCATTTGGCCAACTCTAGGGACCAAATTAAGCATAATCTCGTGTTTCTAAGTATTTTCTTAACTAGTAATTAAGCATATTTGGGGTTAGTTTTATCTGTGTTATTGTAAGTGCACAAGGAAAGGGGATAAAGAGAGAGCTATAGATCAAGCCTCCTACCTACCTTGAAGCAGCACCTTATTTGTCAAAGGGTGTGTGTTTTATTTTACAGTTTGTAGCTAATGTAGTGAGCAAAATTTCGTGTCAGAAATGGTATTAAGTCGTGTGGAACCAATGGTGCATTGCGGCGATCCTGATTTTATATATATATATTACTAGTAAACTAAAATATGATTTAGGGACTTTGGTATTATATGTCTCCTCCACTTGTTTTAGGTATTGTGCTCATTTGGCAATGTGTTGGATTTTGAATCAGTTATTTGCACCGAGAAGCCAAATAGATTATTGGTAGATGCACGATTTAGCTTAACAAAGGGGGTGTTCCTTGAAACTTGGAATAAAGCACAGTATTGCAAGAGGATAATATGGAAGTATTTCACTGGGCAGTGTGTATTAGGGTTATTGTGGATAACGAGTATTTGACCGTTGAAAGTAAAGAGAGAAGAGAGTCTAGCTTGGGAGACATGTGAACATGGTTGGGTTGTGGAGTGGAGTGGAGTGTGGATCATACGGTCAAAAAGGCTGGTTAGGCTCTGGGAACTAACTGCCACATGTGTCAGAAGTAAGGTCTGCAACACTCTCCTTTGAAAGAGAGAGATTGATGCCACCCATAATTGCAACACAATGCGTCCAAAACCAACCAAAGAAATTCCTCCAATCCAATCTGACAAAGTGGTGACCAATGGATAAATGAACAATACCGAACTAGATCACCAATTACTTTCACATTTTCAGGGAACCAATCACTGTGCTCGCCCCACTTTGGATACCATTCCAAAAACCAGAGGGTTCCTTGGGGGTCTATTGCTGTTTCTGTCCTCTTTTTTTTTTTTTAATTCATTGACCAAAAGAAAAGATAAACCCTTTTTTACTTCACATGTGAAAAAGGATGAAATCTTTCATTAAACTACAAGTTTTTTTCCTAATAGAGGCTTTTTGATCATAAAAGATTTTTTATACTATATCAAGAACCTTATTTTGTGAATCATCTTTTTAAAAGTTTAAGCTGATATAAATGATTTAATATTCACACCCATGAGCTCTGAGCTCTGATGTTGTTGCCCTACCTCAGCTACATTGAAGTAGGCACAGCTTTGCCTTTGGTAATTTTGTGTTTTCACACATGGAAGTGGAAGTTCTTTCTCTCTTGAATCTAAACATTCAAGAAAACACAGCAGGTAGTAATCCAAGATATTTGAAAATATTTTGGTTCTATGTCTAGAATTTGTCTAACCACTCCAATGTATGTTGAACTGCAGCAATCCATATCAAATTGAGCAAGACCTAAAATCCAGTAAGTCAAATTCTTGAATGAGCTCGACCAATGATTTAATAATGTTCCATAAATAAGAAACATAATCAAAGAGAGAAAGAACTATGGATTTGATATTATATTACTTTCAAAATCAATGTTCAGAACTTCACTTTTGGCTTTGTCAATCATATTGCACAGAGAAACTGATGGCTCTAGTCCTAAATTTAACATCTGTTTTTGGAGAAGTTCAGCTTCCTTCCACTTCCCTTCCTTGCAAAGAAGCCCTATGGTTGAACAAAAGCTAGCCACATTTGGAGTCATTCCATTTTCAACCATTTCTTTCATCAACCTATGAGCCCTATAAGAGCTTCCTTCTTTGCAGTAACCATGAATCATAGTATTATATATTACACTATTTGGTTCCATGTGCATCTCACTCAATGATTTGAAGAGTTTTGATGCATCCTTCATGTTACCATTCATACATAACCCATGTATCAGGACACTGTAAGGGAAAACATCTGAAATCATACCAGATTTCTCCATTAAAGATTGTATCTCAAATGCCTTCTCCAAATGATTTAATCGCACAAAAGCATCAACAAGAATTGTATATGTCACTTTGGAAGGAGCAATGCCCCTCTCCTCCATTTCCCTGACCAATTTAAGAGCCCCATCCAAATTCCCAATTTTAGAATATCCTGCAATCAAAGTATTATAGGTCACTAATGATGGTGACAATCCATTTGACTTCAATTGGTTGAATAATCTAACCACATTGTCCATCTTCCCAGCATCACAAAAACCATTGATCAGTGTGTTATATGTAATTAGGTTAGGACTTAAGCCAACACTGTTGAGTTGATCAAGCAATTTCACTGCTTCCTGAAGTTTCTTCACTCTACAGAGCCCACCAATCAAAATGTTATAGGTCACAACACCATATGCCACGCCTTTCTCACGCATTTCATCAAACACCTTAAAAGCCTTATCTACATTCCCATCATTGCAGTATTCACCGATCACACAATTGTAAGCATAAATATTAGGCACCATTCCTTTTTGATTCATATATTCATACATCTGAAACCCTTCCTTTTGAAGGCCTTGCTTGAAAAACCCATTTATCAGTACACTATAAGTATGCTGATTGGGAACTAAACCCAATCCCTGCATTTTGCTAAATAACTTCTTTGCAAGATGAACATCACCATTCTTACAACACCCATCAATCAAAGTAGTGTATATGACAACGTTCGGAGAAAAACCCATATCCACCAACATAGCCAAAAGGCGAAAACCCTTCATCAAGTCCCCAACTTCACAACAACCCTTGATCATGATCCCAAAACTGTAAGCATCCAGAACAACCTTACCTTTCATTTCATCGAAAACCCACCATGCTTTAGCAAAACAGTTTGACCTAACGAGTAAATTCAAAAGGTTATTGAACGTGTTAGGTGTGGGGGAATAGCCGTTGCAAATCATCTGGTCTAAGAAATTGAGGGCTTGATCAGGTAACTGAGAATGAACATGGGCATTGATGAGTGCCTCATAAAGAAGACTGTGGGTTGAATTGGAAGTGAATTGAGACTGTGTTAGTTGATGCATGAGAGAGCATGGGGAGAAGAAAGGTGAGGAGATTCGGCCAGAGATGAGGCGCATGAGAAGAGATTGGGCATGTAATAGCATGCCAGAGGAAAGCAGATGGTTTAGGATGAAGGATATGGATTGGGGGGTGTGGTTGTGGCTTGTGGAATTGAAAAACGAGAGTGCTTTTGCTGGAGGGACTTTCACCATTTTTTGGATCAGAATCAGAGCTTCATGGGATTGAGACATGTTCTGTTTCGGTTCAGAGTAACACAACTGCTAGCTAGCTCTGTTTAATCTAACTTAGATTCCATGATTATGTATATGCTTGTGTTATATCTATATTTATAGATTTTCACTAACAAGTCTCCTTAGAACACTTATTAAGAATACTACAAATTACAAATAGAAAATTAAAAAAAAAAATTAAAGTAGTATAGTAGATATTGCTGTTATTTATTTAGGGAAAACTATTGAGTTTGGTGATTTTGATTCTGGTGTGAAAATTGTAGTTACTTGTTATCATGATTGATTGTACTGATCGACTTAACCTTGCCCTGGTGATAGATCGATTTACTTTTTTTTTTTCCAGTGGCACAATAATTTATTCATGGGAAGATTAATTAGTATCAAGTTGACTGAAATTGGATTTAAAATTGGCCTGATCCTTTTTATGGTAGCCATGTTATCAGTAGATGACATCACTCCCATTTTCTAGTTTTGATGCACTTCTTTAAACATTAGAATAATCCTACCACAAACCTGCAAAATTTCATCTTAAGGAGAACAATTATATATTAAACAACTGGCAGAATAAATCTCAGACAAGATATTCCTCACTGGTACCTTCCAGATATGATTGACAACTGTTCAACAAATTAAAACGATACATCCAACAAGCAGTACCCAGCATTTCTTAGATAATGAGTTTAACATAGATAAGTTTCCAAGAAACTCCTCTATGTTTGGCAGAAACAATATTTTACAACACAAGTAGCAGATTTTTATATACGTTCATGTAAAACTCTCTTATTGTCTGCTGTCAGAAAATACAAAGCGGCTAGCTAATGCCCCAACCGGCTAATTTGCATCATCCCTTGCTAGCGGAACGGAATTTGCCTGTGAAAAAAAGTTTTAGTGCACAAAATTGAAATCAGTGCTAGCAAAAATTGGCTTATTTAACAATCCTTGATGATAGCATCACAACCTGATTCTAAAACTAACAAGTGAACAGATTTAATGTCACTCACCAAATCGCGGAACTTAAGAATGTAGAACATCTCAAGATATCTTCGAGTTTCACGCCTCTCTAATTTGGAGACATATTTCCAGAAACTATAGACTCCCGCCAAGGTCATAAGCCTCTCAGAATAGATCTTCCATGTGTACCTGTTTATTGTTTGCTTAGCATAAATGTCAAAAAAGAAAAATACTATCAGCCATTACCAAAATTGACTACCTTTCATAAATTCTTTGAAGACCACCATCTGAGATTTTATTCCAATGGCTTGGATCCTCCTTGCATCGTTGGAAGAATCCAACCAATAGCTCAGAGGCTTGGTCAGGGTGATAAGGATCAATGTGGAAACCAGAAACACCATGCTCGATGATCTCAGCAGGACCACCATGGCAAGTAGCAAATGTGGGAAGCCCACAAGTCATGGCCTCCACAACTGTAAGCCCAAAAGCTTCATAGAAAGCCGGCTGCAGTAAGAGCAGAACAGTTACAAATTATGCCTGAGGGGTCGATCAAACAGTAGAGGGACATTCGTGTTGGTATTGTACCTGAACGAACGCGCCTTTTGTGTCCGCTATGTAGCGATACAGCTCACCATTTCGTGCTCTATTTGTTTGGGCAGCAATCCACCGAAAATCACCATCAAGATTATACTGTTTCATGAGATCATGCATCTTCTCAATTTCTGCAATTTCTTCTCTGTCCCTGGACTTCTTTACATCAATATAACCGGCGACAACCACAAGATTGACCAGTTCCCTCAACTTGCTATTCTTAGCATAGCTCTCTACCAAACCGGTAATGTTTTTCACTCTGTCTAGCCGCGCCATGGAGAAAATTATAGGCTTTGAGCGGTCTTTCAGTGAACCACTGCCAGACAGACAAGGATAAACTCATTAACTTAAATAGTGCAGTCAAATCTGATAAGCATGTTGAGGCTACCATGAGATTCCAAACAAGACAATAGGTATTGGTTGTCTACAGTCAATCACAAGTAGCAGCAAAGATTGGCCCCATGACTGATATACAGAAATTTTTGTATGATTGTTCCAAAACAGACAATTAAATAGACCATTTTGTCTTTTTGACCATGGATAGAGAGGTCTAATCTTCAAATTAATCAGAAGACCAATTACTTGCATATGTGGATTATTGTATAAGTAAAATAAATAATTTTTAAGCACAATTGAATTAGACTCACATGTACTCCTCAGTCGGCTCAGGATCAAATAATAGCTTTTCAATTGAACCATGCAGGGCTGTAAGTCTGTTCTGCTTGTCAGAGTAGGGGAAATAGATTGACATATCTGCTCCAGGAGAGACAATATTGAACTTGGGATCAAAAACATCAATGCCATGTACAACCCTATACAGTCCAGGAAGAGTAAAACCAGTGTGGCTCTCATACTGGCCAACTGTATTCTTTCTGAAATTCAAGATACAAATACAGAAAAAAGACAAACTACATTAGCAAAACCAAAAAACAGAACATAAATAAAAAGTATTAGTAAAGAGACTTTCAACAAGAATGTAAGTTAGAAGTTAGAACTAAGGATCAGTATGCAAGGTGTGAGAAGCCTAAAGAGGACGATAAGAAGTGACATTTCAGAAATCATATTACACTTTATATGAACAAAAATCATACTTACGTTCCTGCAATCTCTTGGTATGTACTGGTGATGATGAAATCAGCATTATTCATGGCTATTAGGTCAGCAGTGAACTGGCATGAAAAATGATATTTATCCTCGAATTTCTTCCAATATATGTCTGAATCAGGATATTTTGTCTTCTCCAGTGCATGCGCAATTGTACACTATACATATCAACATTAAAATCCATTAAGTTGCGTTCTGGGCAGAAGATGCCGTGAGCTTTCACATTTTGTATGGAAAAGTAAGATGACAAAGAACAGAGAAAGAAACCTGAGTAACTCCCATTTTATAAGCCAATAAAGAGGCAACAAGATTCCCATCACTATAGTTTCCGATGATGAAATCAGGATAACCCTGTAACTCAGCAGCAATTTCACTAGCAACATCCTGTTGATACACATTACCATCAATATTAAATAGAAAGGCTGGCACATGCAGTACAAGTTATGGAACTATTATTAGAACTCTTTACAAGGCGTAGAATAAGCTATGAAATCCTCAATGCCAACATCCTAATAATGGTTCATGATCAAGTGAATAATAAAGCAATGCATGTTGCACATTTACCTCTGCATAAGTCTCGAGATATGGCCAAACATCAAACCTTGAGATCCATTTCCGAAGGGTGCCTTTATCCGATCTAAATGGAACTCGCAAAATATGTGTGTGTTCAGTACCACTCACTCTTTCTAGCCGCTGGTTGCATGTTGTCCCCTTTGCTTCAGGTATTAACCTGGTAACCTTCAGAATTGTGAAGTGTATTAGTTTAACATGCATTGGTAAAAACAGTCAACTTCAAAACAACCCTGCCAAATATGTAGAAGCTGACCCAAGAATTTATACTCACAATTAGGATTCTAGGAGTAAAATCAAGTCCTTGTTTCTTGATCCGAAGGAGCATCTCATTCTCAAGGGCACGGACTTGATCTAGTATATAAACAACCTGCAGATACAAGCCTATCATGTAGGATGGCACTTGCATATAATATATTAACTCAAACATTGCAAGAAGCAAAAGGACAGAAATAAATGGGGGATTTGAGGATTACAAGGAGGAAACTTTGAGTAATGTATACATGTCCAGCTAACTTATTTCATGGCACATAATAATAATAATAATACCTGTCCTCCAGTGTCAGGCAAACCAAGGACATTGGCTTGTCCAAAGTAGCCATGAGGAGATAATATAACAACATTGAACACCATAGGCACTCTCCCAAGAAAAGTCTCTAGTGTAGCAGGATCAGGAGCCTGAAGAATATCCAATAGCAGATGCATCATCTCTAATACCCTCTCAGCAGTATCACCCCAACCTCTCTCAAAACCCATTCCTTGTAATCTACACCCAGAAAAGAGCCAAAGGAAAATATTATCATATTGTTTGTTCATGATATAAAGTGAACACCTGTAAACCCATTATCAATGTTAAACTTACACATATTCAAATTCAGAATAGAGTGTATCAGGTGCAAGCTTAGAGAGATGATCCTCAGCCTTAGCCAAAGCAGACTGAAGTTTCGGGACACTGTGTATACGATCATTTAACATCAGAGCCTGTACCATGACAATGAAGCAGACAAAAATCACTATCCACATATTCATCACACAAAAACAACAATTACAAACATAGGAATATATCACAGAGTACTCAGCTTAATGGGATACATTTTTGCTTTAAGCAAAAGAAGATGAGAAACGTAGAGAGAAATTCAGGGCCAAGTGAAAATTGCATGGCACAGCAAACTTACATGGCCTTTATATTTGTGAACTCGGAGGAAATCAAGCAAGGGCTCCAAGCAATCTTTGTTGCGAAACATATTTGAAGAAAGGTGACGATTGAGAAATTGGACACCATTGCCAATGGACGATGAGCGATTCGGACGAGGAAATGATGCATTGAATGGCTCAAAATCAAGCTCCAATACAAAATTGTCATTAATCCTAATGCACAATACAGAACAAGAATAGTCACTACAATAGCCGTTAAATTAAAGCACATGGTCAGAGTGTTGGTGATTATACTTATAATCATAAAACCTAAGCAGTAGATTTCATACTTTCCATCCACAAGTTCTTCTTTGAAGCTGAGATATTCAGAAACGCTTAATTGCTCCACACTGAGTTCAAAGACATTGACACGAACATATTCCCACACACCAGGCCTTGGGCGAACTGCTATGGCCACAAAAGGAGGCAAAACTATAGCTTCCTGTCACAGAAACAATACAATAATTTAATCTTCATATGTGAAATAACTTTCCCAGATATGACAGTTTCAAACATTTTACTATTGTATCGACAATAGCAGTAAGTGATATTATTCCCTTTTCAGTTACATGGCAATGTTTGGATGAAAGCATAAAAAGGTGACATCAAGTCCAATTTAAATTCAAACATCATTGATCATAATAATAGCATTTAATGCACTTAATAAAATTGTTACTAATTGATTATCAAGGTAAAAAAATAAAAAGTTAAATATCTGTGTCTAGACTTTGATACTGGTCCAATTTTTTTCTATTTTGCAGACAATATATATTTGTAAATGTAACATATAACATAAAGATAAAGTTAAAAAAAGGGAAAAAGGCAAGTAACCTGTGCAGACTTGATGATTTCGCCAAAGGGGCCATTTTTAAGTTCCTGTGTAGCTTGTTCCTCACCAAGGATGTTTTCAAGCTCATCGATCAAACTATGGGGTTGCAAAATCCCTTTCCCCTGAGACACATACCTGTTAAAAATATTTTTTTTTTTAAGAAAAAACATCAACTCACTGAAAATGAAAGTCATGAAAAAAATAAATTGAAAAACAGAGACAGAGAGAAATATCAAGTAAAAGCATGAGGAGAAAGCAATTGCAGAAAATAAAAAGAAATGGGGTTGATGAAAATGGAATGAGGAAGAAGAACCTTGAGAGGAGAGAAACGAGTTCGTTACGGTGAGCAGAGAGAGTATCTTCAACTCTGTCTCTGATGCTGGGAAGTCGACCAAGCTTAGGTTGTTTCGACATGATGATGATCAGCGATCACTGTGTTGTTGTTCTTGCTCTTGCTATTCTGAACTGTGGTAACTGTGAAGGGAATAGAGAATAGAGAATAGAGATAGAAGCGGAATATGGAATTTTAAGAATATGAAAAAGTAAGAAATAGAGAGAGAGAGTGATTACTGCGACGTGTTGCTTACAGAGAGCACTAGAGCTGAGTTTTATAGTAAGAGAAAGAGAGAGAAGAAGAAGAAGAAGATGGTGTACGTGGCGATCCTTCATTATGCTATTATTTGTTGTTTTCTTGAAGAAACCTATAACCTACACAATAAATATTATTATTATATTTTATGCACGTTATGAGATTATGTACATAATTTATATATTGTATATTTTATATATTATGTATAATATATTAGGGTGATACTAAATTAACAATATAAAATCAGCTCAATCAGTCAATAAATGAAATTTGAGACCATAATTACTCAGCCCATTACAATTTCAATGATTATTTGGACCAAAACTAAAGTCAAAATAGGCCTATTAACTGTATGGGCTGATTTTTCATGATTTACTTAGCATTATTGAATATATTATCTATTTTGACTGAATTTTGTGTTTTCTCAAGTGTTTCATTTGGTAAGGATTTCATATTTTATGAATTTTTAAACAAAAACTAAAAATAAATACTCTTTAAACTGTATTTAAAGAGTTCTTAATGGTATTTACGTCACTTAAATTGAATTTAGTGATATTTGTAACATGACATGTAAGTTAAAATTAGCTAATATATAGTTTTGGATCATAATCATAACTTTAAAAAAATTAATTTTTCTTCCTCACTCACACATTAGTAAAAAAAATATCAATATGAGTTTCATTGGCTGTTTAGCCATTTTCTCATTTGAATACCAAAATTTATTCAATTGAAATAGCATACCTACAGATTCTAATTTCCTTCAGCTTTTTCACTTGAATTGTTTGTTTTTTTTTCAATATTGTTGCTTAATTCTTACTACTTTTTTGGGTGAGTGTTTTATTATTGAAAGGAGAATGGAAAATTAAACACGGACTTCTCTCGCGATTACACGTATTTCTACTTTGTGGAGCCATGGTGACGACAATATTGCTATGTATGTGATATTTAAATTCTTAAGTAATTCGATAGCCTGACATTTCTACACACAAAATTTTACCTAATTTTTAGTCCTAGACAAAATTTTTTCCATCTTAAACAGAGTATTAATTATAGTCATATTATTCTTATTTACGTTAAAATTGAAGATGTTGAGCTTTGAAACCTTAATTTGATTGCAATGATTTGAGTTTTAATGCAGTTTATGGGCGCATAAATAGTAGTAGTAGGGACCATGAAGGGCGATTTTTCGAGAATATGAAAGCCTTGGGCTGGGTTTCACTTTTCGTTATGAATTGTTACCAAACAGTTTCTTTATTTTCTTAAATCCTGAAAAAATAAATATTCTTGAAATAAGATAATTATATTTATTTTTTTAGATAGATAATTATATTGCTTTGAATGTGTTACTCCTCCGTTTTTTTTTTAATTGTCCAATTTTAAATGCGCGCGGGAATTTAGGTAATGATTGGTAGAGTATTAAAGTTAACAAAATGTATATACCCCCTCTGTCCACTTTTAATTGACGTTTTATAGTATTGCACACTTATTAAGAAGGTGATGAAAACAAAAATAAATTCTATAGAAGTAAATGTACAATGACAAAATTATCCTTATAGTTTTTTGTGCAATAATAATTGTAAGAGATAAAAAGAGAGTGTATGTATGGATAAAACTGGAAAAAGATTGTAAATGTTTCATTGAAAATCTAAAATGACAAATAATAGTGGACAAATAAATTTCCTAAAAAGACAAATAAAAGTGGACGGAGGGAGTATGTTTTACTAAATTACCATTTACTTCTTTGTTATTATCTCTCCTCAGTTAATAGAGATAGTGAGTATTAAATAAGGATAAAAATGGAAAAAAATAATAAATATTGTCTTAAAATTTAAAATAAACAATTAAAAAAAACACACATATCTCTAAATTGGACAATTAAAAAAAAAAATCACAGGGAGTAGCTGTTTATCCCATCAATTTTATAAATAACTCTTATTTTTTTCAATCGCTAGCTACTCCGTGTCTTTTATACGTGTAATGTGCTAAATGAGTTTAAAAAATATATATATATTTGATGAACAATAAAAAATTAGTCAATAGACTCATTTGACAACCTTTTGACTAAAAAAAATCTTTTTTTAAGTGGATAATTTTTAGTGGGCTGAATAATTATGACCCAAAATCTCTATATGGCTGATTTTGGCTGATTTTTTATTGTGCATATAGCAACACTCATAAAAAAATCATGCTACAATAACACTTAAAAATATTTTTTTAACACTACAAAATCAGCCATCAATTATAAATAATTAAATTATAATTTTAAAAAACGTGATTATAATATATGATAACTAATTTTATTATTATGTAAATGTAGTATTAATTTTCTTTCTACACTAAAATATAATTTCAAGAAAACTAAGAAAATTGAAAGATATAGTTACTTTTATTTTGTTACAAAAGAAAACCTGTCATTTTCATAACACTAATAAAGAATTATCCGAAGAAATGGATGAGAATGAGACTATTTTACTCTAATCAAGCTTCATATCAACTTGGTCAATTGTTAGTCTTATGTATAGTTTGAAGGTACATTCGGGATATGAATCAATGAAATATTTTATAACTCTTTCTTGATACTATGATAAAGAGTAGAATACAAAAATCCCCAAAACACAGTCAATAATACCTTAACATTGGCCAACCTCATGGATTAAAATAAAATATGCCTAATTACTGTTTATTAGTTCTGATGAAGTGGGAATCGAATGATGATGCCTAATATCATGGCATGCCAGAGGGAACATCATTTTTAACACATGACCATAAAAAGCTAGAGACCAATTATTTTTATTTTTTAGGAAAAAAAAAATTCAAGTGCTGAGGGATCAAGAGGTAATCAATTAAAATGTATTTCCTCTGTTTTTTTAAAATGTTCAAAGAGCATAACTCATCATTTATTGCTTGCGTGAGTCCTTAAATCAAAAGGGTTAAACAAAATAGATATAAAGGAACGTAGTCTTTATGTGAAAAAAGAAAGTAAAAGAAATAGAATCACTCATAAAAGTGAATAAACTTTAAATTTAATTAAGCAAATACCATATTATGGCATTAAGCAAATTGAAAACCCAAATGAAATGGTAATTGTTCATTAGTTAATCTGTCTGTACTCTGCTCTGTGCTAACGACTATGAATTATCCAATAAACAATGAGGAAAAGTAGAACTAAAAGGACTTTACAATTACTACATCTTATCCTTAACTTTGCGAAACATTGTGCTTGTCCCTTTTGATGCATTGGTTGATGATTGCCAATGGGATGGTTTGATATGGGTTTGCACCCAGAATTTGACTTGGATTTGGCTTCTTTATCCTATCCTATCACATTATTATTATTACTACATTATTATATTTGAAGCCAACTACCACAATCACTATTACTGTGATGTGCTTGTTTCTGGCATATGCTCTACGATCTTATCCATTAGCATTCGTATATGCCCCATGGTTTGGTTCCCCTCAACTTGGGATATTACTCTGTGTGCTACAATTGTTTAATACGACAACCTTAGCCTCCGTCGAGCTATGATTATCAACGCACTAGAGTTTCGGGATTTGACCACTAGATATTTTAATTTCACATATGATTGAAGAACAATACTTTTGTAGTAAAAATAATCAACAAAGTTCATTTAATATTATATGGTTCAAATAATATTTTAATCATGAGTATATTTTTAATGAGTTGAGTGATTGTGGCCCAAATTTCTATTTGTTGACCATTTTGATGGGTTTTTTATTGTACCTCTAACAGTGCTCTTTTAATTTTAATTTTAATCTAGACTCTCGTATTTTTCCTTAATAAATGTATTATATTGTTTAAATATCTCGTTTTATTTATTTATATTTAATAATAACTTGCTGCGATTAATCCGTCTATCAATTACTCCCATTTCGTAAGTATTGAAAGTAAAGGATCTTATATACATAACGCCTAGACAGATAATGCGATGTAAATAATAAAATTAAATTTAGCTTATAAAGTGTTCTCAAAATCAAGATAATGATAGAATATGAACCACAGACAGATTATTTTTAGAAGGCCCAAATCATTGGGCTGGAATCGACCAGATGCTTCATCTAAAGAGGCTTCTAAAATGTTCTGACAAAAACCCAAAAAACGAGGTTTCTAGAATGAATAGTGTTGAAGGCTACCATCAGAATCAAAATTCATTTGGCAAATGTTACATGGAGGAGTACTCTCATTTATAGATGGCATTAGTTTTTGGTTCTCTGTTATTCATAGCTTTGAGGCCAAAAATGGGCCAAGTAGCCACCACCTTATCTTTAGTGTTCTCCAAGTTAAATGAACTAGTCAACAAGCCATCATCTTGACCTGACCCAAAATATATTCACCATAATGACAAAATATTTTACCCAACTTCAAAAAAAAGCTAGCAATTACTAAAAGAAAAAACAAAATATTGGATGCTGACAAACGGAACAGCCCAAAACTATCTAGTAGGAAGGAAGAAAGAAAATACATACAATTACTTAAATAGCTCCCTAGATATCGACCAAAAAAAAAAAAAGTAGCTCCCTAGATGGGAGATAAGTAGATAACACCTAGGACCTTCATTACCAAAAAAAAAAACACCTAGGACCTACATTCTCGAAAAATATTACACAAGCTTTCATAAAGAACAATTTAGTTTAAAGAAAAAATACACAGAAATCTTTCTCAAAGATTGAAGATATAAGGTGTGAAGGTAAATGTGATAACAACAAGAACTTACAAAATAAATAGAACAAAGGAGTGTCTGATCTATTTATATAGGGAAAAGTAAAGAAGATGTGACTTTCATGTGTTTGAAGATGTAATTAATATTTCGTTTATTTTATAAAATAAGATCTCTCATTCGAAAATCCTCCTCCAATTAATTGAATGCAAAACATTCAAATAAATGAGTTGGAAAAAATAAATGCAGGCTTCTGCACAAATAGGTGGGAATTGAATACAATTGATGCTTTGTATTGCGCAACGCATTATTTAGACAGTTAGTTGCAGACAATAACAGGAAAGCCAATTATCCATGCCCACCCATTTCCTTCACCAATATATATATATATATATATACACACTGAATTTTATGGAGACGCCACTATTTAAACTATTTTTCACTATCTAAAAGCAAAAAACTATTTAAACACCTTTAATTCCATGTTCAAGTGTTAGAAAAAATTGCATGCAGCATATCTGATTTCCAGTGTACATAGTTAAGAGTCCAATTACATGTATAAATGCATATTGACATAATCTCGTCACAAAAAACAAAACGTATATACATGAATTCATCTCCTATCTCGAACAGACTAACCTATATTTATTCACATAAGGAGGAAGTATTTGATTGAATATAAAAGTGTGAATAGAATTTATCTGAATAAATTTTTGTGTAAAATTACGTATAAAAGTCATGTAATAAAATTTATCCCTATTTTTGTCATTAAATAAAAAATATTTGAAAAGTAAGAATTGCATATACAGGAGCATCAAAGTAGGGGCCCAAAGTTTTTACTCCTAATTAATTTCAGGTATTCATAAGAAAAGGTACAAATTAAATCACATAGCAATTAATTAACTATCAAGGGGAATGAGTAGTGGCACTGAATAAGACGACATTAAACATAATTAAACATAACAAGGTACTAATTTAATACAAAAATTCTATTAAAATAATTCATCATATCCTTGTTGTTTGTAAACTGTGCAGTATTCATTACGTGAAGGTAGGTTTCACTTTGAAATCTTACATAACGTTTGCTTCTTCAACTTCTTGTGATTTGAGTTCTGGCAAGCACGTGTCTACAATTCAGGTTTGATTTGGAATGTTATGTATGGACACCCAAAAGTAACAGAAATCTTTTCTTTAACGGAGTAAAATTATGCTTATCATATAGATACTTATAATAATTTTATATAGTCATTGATCTTGGAATATTCATTTATGAATGTTTTTTTATTTAATTATATCATTGGTCTAGCTATGGTCCAGGTTGACTTTCATTGGTAGTAGTCTAAACTTAATTATGGTTTAAAGATTCTAATCGAGTAACTAATATTTTTTGTCTTTGATTTTTTCTTCCTATATTATGGTTTAAAGTTTCTAATCGACAAACTAAATACGCTAATTATACTTGACTCAATTGTTATGTTTAGGGTTTTACGCTAAATAGCTCACTAGTCAAAACAAGAAGGGTTCAAGAATTCTCCAGCGGAGGAAAGAGTTGGGACAGTTGCTTTGTTTATAGTTTAAGGAATGGGGATATTTGCACGAATTGGCTACCTAACTAATTGGAGTTTAGATTATGTATTTAGTCTTTTAATTAGTATATTTCTCCAACCATCCAAAAGGATGGGCTAATTCATATCATAGTAAGTTATACTGATTTTTTAAGATTTTGTGAAATTTACAAAAAACTTTTAAATTTGTAAAATTATTATATAATATATTTAAAAGAGGTCAATATAATATAGAAAAAAAAGAATCAAACTAAATTTCATTAAACCTCCTCGCTCGTGAGATAAGTATAATTTACCCAAACATGCTCGAGCTTCTATATCACACATTATTTCTTTGAGTATATATGCTTTTTTGCCTTTGCCCCTACAATGTATTAAAAAAACTTATTAATAAATAGAAAATCTTAAACTTTTTCTTTATTGGAGTTATTTAGTCTTGTATATAATTTTTTTTTTCAAAATGAGATTATTATTCTTTGTTAAATCATCATCTATATTGGTTAAATTTATAATCTTGTGACTTTCAGTGATTAATGATAATGTATTTCCGCTAAATAAAACGTGCTTGATGATAATTTTTTTGATATATTGAAACATTATTTATTTTTATATCTTAATAAAATAAAAAATAAAAACGTATTGCTGCCTGCTTAACAAGTGTAAAAAATTAGCAAAATAACAACAATGTTTGGTAAACCTAATTATGTAATTAACTCCGACTTTTTTTGCAAGAATAAATATAACCTTAGAAATTTAAGAAATGACGATATATATTTATTTATAAATTAAATATATTATATAGGAAAAGGGAAGAAAGAAAGAAAGAGAGAAAATATCTGATTGATATGAAACGGTATTTGTGTGGCCTCAGCTAAACTTGATATCTGCTTCCTAAGCTAAGCTGTGCTGTGCTGTGTGCTCTCTCTGCCTCTGTTATCTTCCTTTCTTCCTTCCTTCCTTTGCCTCTCTTCATTTTCATCGTACCAATCTCATCGACACTCACAACCTCACCTACCCTTTACTCCATTCCTTCCTTTCTTCCAATTCTTCTTTCCTTGTTTCACGCACCCTTTTTCTCTCTCTCTCTGGCCTTGCACTCCAAAATTCAATGACCCCATCATTGTGTCGCTTCCAATTCAACTCACTTATTGAGCTCATGGCACGCGATTTTCAATGAGACTGCACTTCCTCAGCACCTGATGGCTTCTGCTCCTTCCATGTCAGGTACGTCTGCTTTCGCCTCCCAACAGACAGAAAAAGAAATGAAAACTAATGTTAACAGTTCAGTGCACAATAATAATTGTTAAAAGTGGCATCTTGAATTTTGGGTCTTTGAATACCCTATTGCATGAGATTGGGTTCCGATGAAAATGCCAACAAATAGTGAACTATGCGGGCTCAGCTATGTAGTTACCTAATGCCTAGGTTCAACTTTTGCTGTTCTTTTAAGCCGTCCAAGATTCTTTTTGTTTTTTTTTCCCGAGTATCTTACTGAATTTTTGGTTCATTCATTATCTGTTGTTAATTGCAATTGATTCTTTTTAGTTGGAAATTTTGAAGTTTGATTATTTTTTAGTGATAGTGTTTTGTTCTGTGTTGCAGTTTCTTTAGAATGCGTGAATGTATGCAATCTATGGAGAGTGGAAGGAAGTGGAAGATATGATTGTAGTCTATTGTCCTGTGCTTGGAAAGCTCCTAGGGTCCTTACTGGATTTCTTGCGAGCACAGCTCATCCTCATCAGTCTTCGTCCGTGACCAAAGTACAAAATGGGAGAAGGAACCGGTATAATTTTGTAAGTTTTTGCAGTTTCCCTTGCTGTTTTGGCATTTGGTGCTGTGTCAATGTTGCCAATTTTGATTTATGTCAGGATGTTGAGACTATGGATGGGAGCAGTTAATTGATGCATAGTAGTAGGAGGTTTATGACGTGCCGACATAACCGTTATAGTCATTTCTTCGTTATAACTTATAAGTCAAAACAGTTTATATATGGATGTTGTAATATTGCTTACGTGTCATTCCGGTATTATCGTCATTACTAATTAGATTACCTGCCGATCTTGCAAATTGACAGGGATGCAAAGCATTTAGTACAGGTAGCTCCTATCCTGATGAAGCGCTCGATATCGTACTTCTTGAAGGAATCTCTAGATCTACTTTGTCTCAAGTTGTTTCCAGAAGATGGCAATTACGTAGTTCGTCAACCTTCTCATTGGATACTACCAATGAGGTTACCCCCGAAAGTTTGTGGGAGGTACAGTCTTGAATTTCACTGAACCTGACATGTCCAATGTATATTATATTTCTGCAAATGGATACATCCTCTTTGCTAGAGTTTGGTCATAACGCTTGTCTTCTGGTTGCCTCAGGATCTTAAACCAGCGATCTCATACCTATCCCCTAAAGAACTGGAATTAGTCCATAATGCTCTTATGGTAAGCAATCTGAGGATTATTTTTCTTGGAAAATCATCTCTTCAAATTAGTATGATTTACCTTTTAGTTTGTTACAGTTGGCATTTGAAGCACATGATGGTCAGAAAAGGCGCAGTGGTGAGCCCTTCATCATTCATCCAGTTGAAGTTGCACGTATTCTTGGAGAACTTGTGAGTTGTGCAGAAATGCTTCCTCCTCTGTATAACTGTACATATAAAATGTGTATGAAAAATTAATATTTTTTATGGATCCAACTAAATCTAGGAACTTGACTGGGAATCGATTGCTGCTGGGTTGCTTCATGACACAGTTGAGGATACAAATGTTGTTACCTTTGAGAAGATTGAGGAGGAGTTTGGTGCTACTGTGCGCCACATTGTGGAAGGAGAAACCAAGGTTCTAATTATTTGTGAATCTTGATTGTATTGTTACATTGTATTCATGAACATCTATAATTTCCATATTCATAAAATTAACCAAATGAATTGGGTTTATGTCATCTTCTACACCCTAACTAGGTGTCAAAGCTGGGAAAGTTGAAGTATAAGAATGAAAATGATTCCGTTCAAGATGTGAAAGCAGAAGATCTTCGGCAAATGTTTCTGGCAATGACAGAGGAGGTGAAATCTTTATAGATGCTTGTCTACTGCCATTGTATTCTATGTGAAAAAAAAAGCAGTTTGACAGCGAATAGGTTTCTGGTTGCAGGTCCGTGTTATCATTGTCAAATTAGCTGATAGGTTACATAACATGCGCACTCTATCACACATGCCTCCACATAAACAGGTTAGTGCCATTGATTGGAATAAATGGTGACTCTTTTAAAGCAGTAGTTGTTTCCTCTAAATTTGAAACTAAGATTCATGAATCCATTTATGCCACTTTTGTCTAACCTTCAATTTCTTGAAACTGGAAGTGAATTTGATTGTTTATAAAGATCTTTATCTTTTTCTTTGAATGGCCGGAACTTCAATGTTTATGAAGAACTTTCTCCTTGAGTGTGGCCTTTACTGCTTTCATTTGTTTTTGTTGATGTTTGTAAAGAGGTGACACAATGTTGACAGTACTGAATATTTTCCTTACAGCCCAAGTTGTCTATGTCTTCAACATTGCAGCATTATTGTCATTTCATCCTGCTATATGTATATCAAATGGGTTGAGAGTTGAGAGTTATAACTTATAAGCCTAGCTCCTGAATTGTTTCTCTAACATTAGTATACTTTTTGCAGGCTAGCATTTCTATGGAGACATTACAGGTATTTGCTCCATTGGCAAAGTTGCTTGGGATGTATCAAATTAAGGTATACCATAAGTACACAATCATCAGAACTAGCATTCATGTTTTGTTCCTGTCATGTCATGATTCCTCATATTTAGAGTAGAACTCAGGATAGAAGCTACTTATTTTGAAGTTTATCAGAATATATCTAGATTTCATTTCATACCATGAGAGATAATCTTGTTTACCATAATTCTTAATTATGCTTTTTGATGATGCAGTCAGAACTAGAAAATCTATCATTTATGTACACAAATGCTGAAGATTATGCTAAGGTCAAGAGAAGGGCTGCAGAACTATACAAAGAACATGAAAAAGAACTTCTGGAGGTAATGCTGGCCTGCCTTATGCCTATCTTAAATTGCTGTTCAGATAAACACGTAGGAAATTATAATTATGTGCTGTGTCCTTTATTAAATTCCATTTTTCTCTCTTTCTTGATAGGCAAACAAAATTTTATTGAAGAAAATCCAAGATGATCAGTTCTTAGACCTTCTGACTGTCAAAACTGAAGTGCGTGCCGTGTGTAAAGAGCCTTACAGGTTAAGTCACAAAACTCTGTCATTGCTACTGTTCTGTTTATCCATCTGTTCCTGTTGGCTGATGCGTTTGACATCATTTGCTTTTTAAAATGTCACCTTGACACCTTCATAATTTCTCATATACCACTTAAAGGGATTCTACATAATTTTTTGCATGCTTTGTTTTGTAATTTGAGGTACATTTCTGGGTATTAATTATGAATTTGCTGGTCGTTTGCAGCATCTATAAGGCTGTTCTCAAATCAAAAGGATCGATCAATGAGATTAACCAAATTGCACAGGTTTGCTTTGATATGTACCTTAAAAGGCTTATGTGTTATAAAGAATTTGGATGAAATTTTTACTAAGTTTGCTGAAACATCAACTGTTTATTGTGACCAGCTTCGTATTATCATTAAACCAAAGCCGTGTGTTGGGGTTGGGCCTTTATGCAACCCACAGCAGGTAATCCCTTCCCTATGGTCATGCACTCAAATACTGTTTTCAACTTGCTCCTCCACCTTTTCCTTTGTATAACAGAAGGCTTTATATCATATCCATGTTTTCTGCAGATTTGCTATCATGTCCTGGGATTGGTCCATGGAATCTGGACCCCAATTCCTAGATCTGTACGTATATTACTCAATTTTATTTGAGAGTACAAATTATTAGTTTTAAGATAAACAAGTTTGTATTGACTGGTGGGAGATTCTCTTTGCTTTACGTACTTTAGGTGAAGGATTACATTGCAACCCCTAAACCTAATGGCTACCAGAGTCTTCATACAACTGTGATTCCATTTTTGTATGAGAGCATGTTTAGGCTAGAAGTCCAGGTAATATTGATTTATCTTGGTACATGTTTAATATTATTTTTGCATGTTTCACTTTCATCAAGTAATTGTATATACAGCCCTAGCTGATCCAATTGAAGTTCGTCACAAAGTTTTCTTACGAGTTCTTCATCTTCATTTCCTTTTCTCTCTTTGCAGATTAGAACAGAAGAAATGGATTTGATTGCTGAGAGGGGCATTGCTGCTCATTATAGTGGGAGAGAATTTATCACTGGTTTGGTTGGAAGTGCATTGCCTGGTAGTAAAAACTCCAGAGGAAAGACAGTATGTCTTAACAATGCCAACATTGCACTCAGAGTATGCTCTCTTTCCCTAATAGATTATTATAGGAAAAAAAATCTTTAGAGAGTTCTTACTTCTTAGTATATTCATTAATCAGTTTTGGTGCCATTAGGCTGTTGAACTTGTAGTCACCTTGACGTTGCACCAGAAAAAAAAAATAGTAATAATTTTCATATTGATGTTATTTCATGAGTGAAGTATTTCTTTCCCTACAGATTGGCTGGCTCAATGCAATTAGAGAGTGGCAAGAAGAGTTTGTTGGGAACATGAGTTCTAGGGAATTTGTTGACACAATTACAAGAGATCTACTTGGAAGTCGTGTCTTTGTGTTTACCCCCAGGGGAGAGGTAAGGGTGGACTATGCGCCATACTATGTGACTCCCCTTCAATGCATTGAAAAATATAGTTGAGAAGCAGAAGTTCATTGACACGATTTATATTTTATGCAGATTAAGAATCTTCCTCAGGGTGCTACTGTCATTGACTATGCTTATATGATACACACTGAAATTGGCAACAAGATGGTAGCGGCAAAGGTATCACTCCTCATTTCTGTGCTAATGAAATCAAGTATCAGTCATGAGACATATGTGTTTATACTGTTGTAATATCGGTGATTCTTATGGTGTCAAATGTCAATGCAGGTCAACGGTAATCTTGTTTCTCCTGCACGTGTACTTGCTAATGCAGAAGTAGTGGAGATTATCACATATAATGTCAGTATTGCTTAGCTCGCACCATTTGTTTGCCATTTATGTTTGCTTATATTCCCCTTTAGCTCATTGGAGCTTATAACTTTATTGCAGGCACTTTCCAGCAAATCAGCTTTTCAGAGGCATAAGCAATGGTTGCAGCATGCTAAAACGCGTAGCGCAAGGCACAAAATAATGAAGGTAGAATTTCATACAGGGAATGTAGTGCATGAGTCACCTACCCTTGAAAAAGTTGTGCTCTAAATAAACATCTTACATTGTGCAGTTTCTAAGGGAGCAAGCTGCACGTTCTGCTGCTGATATCACTACAGAAGCAGTCAATGACTTCGTCACTGATTCTGAAGGGGATAGTGAATCCGAAGAACCGTTAAATGGTTCCATTGGTTCCAAACCTATGTGGGGGAAAATGTTCGTGAATGGAGTGGAGTTACCAACTCCAGAAAGAAACGAGGTTGTCTGCCAAAGTACGAATGGCAGCGTTTGGACCCCCAAGGTCAACGGAAAGCATAATAAACATGTGCATCCGGTAAATTTGAAAAGCAAAGAGCAGATGTTGCTGCAGGGAAACCATCTGGCCAAGTTAATTCAAGCTAACGTTCCAAGATATAAGGAAGTCCTGCCAGGTTTAGAAAGCTGGCAAGCCCAGAAAATTGCCACTTGGCACAATATAGAAGGTCACTCCATCCAATGGTTGTGTGTAGTGTGCATTGACAGAAGAGGTAATGTTACTATCCTAATAATGTTGATTAATATGCTTTTGGATGTACAAGATCATTTTAGTAAACATTCTTATCATTTCAGGCATGATGGCTGAGGTCACTACTGCATTGGCCACTGCAGGCATAGCCATATGTTCTTGTATGGTGAGTGATTAAACAAATCCCAGAAATTATACACGTTTCTTTCTATTTTGGCATTTCTATAACACTTCCATCATTGAATGACCAGGCTGAGATCGATGGAGGAAGGGGAATGGGTGTTATGCTGTTTCATATTGAAGGAAATTTGGAAAACTTGGTACTGTAGCATGCCACCAAAGGCTCATTATGCTCATTACCTATTCTATTATTTTTCTTTCATTATTTGTGTTTTTGGTCAACTAATATGATGAATGTTCTTTTCTCAGGTCAATGCTTGCTCTAGAGTAGATCATATACTAGGCGTTTTAGGGTGGTCTACCGGTTGCAGCTGGCCAAGCTTGGTGGATGACCGCGGCATTCTCGAGTGCTAGCTTCGATTCGATTCGAGTGGCGCTTGACAGTTACAGATTGTTCAACCATTGCAGACCATAGCAGGGAACTAAGTTTTGTTCACACCAAAGAAGGCATTTTTATGCGTCTTAAATTTTTGTTTCATGGTTCTCATATAGTATTTGTTCCAACACACTAACCCAATAAACCGGCAGCAGCCAATTGAGCCAAAGACTAAGTAAAAGAAAAAAACTCAGGGCGATGTATATAGAAAAAGAGTGATAGGATTAAAAGTATACAAAAACTGTACAGGGTACTTGTGCAGAAACTTAGCATTTATACATAGGAGTTGGTAGGGATCTCTTGCTACAAGAGTCTCACTCACTTCTCTTTTCTAGCTCAGCTCTCCAATATTCCAACTTAAAATGTGTGAAAATTGCTCAATACAAATGGTATCAATTAATAAAATAATAATAATAATAATAACAATAGGTCAGGGTCAGCAACCGACCAATGACCATGTTGGTTTTCCATCTTTTTGTAAATGAATTCTCCTTTTTAGTTCCTTGCATTATTATGTTTTCATCGATTGAAATATGGATTCTTAAGACAGTGTAAGAGGCTGATTTATGAAGCAGGGAAAAACTTCATTATATCCTTTTATCATAACTATACTTTCTATAAACTGAATGAAAAGTTCCAGCAATGTCTGTTTCTAAACTCTTTAACATAAGGCTTCCTAAATATCGATCCGAAACACTCAATTCATGGAGCTATTACTGTACTACCCTCATCAAGGACATACATAGATTCCTGTCGTGTCAGCAGAACCAGGAACAAGAGCAAAACTAGCAACAGAGCTGGGATAGCCAGGGTTCTCAGTACTGCTGAAGGTTGATCCTGCATCACCACCACACTGGAATTTGCTTTTTTGTTCAAAGTAGCATCGTTTGTTATTTTCATGGCCCTTTCATTCTCAGCATAATCCGAGCCATCAGCATCACAGTCACTGCAATCACGGTTATTATCAAAGTAACCTCCCTTGAATAATTCTGGTTGTGGTTCTTGTATCAACTCAGAAGGCCAAACTGGCTCCTCGTTGTAATCCAATGAGGTGCACCCTGTTTCTTTCGAGCTATCTTCTTCCCCACTCCCTAAAACACCATCATCATCTTCTTCTTCTTCTTCATCGGTTATATTGCTGTCATCCTCTGATTCTGTTTCAATGGATTTCAGGCCATCTTGAGGCTCATAAATTTCCATCTCTTGTGTCTGGCCGTTATTAGGACTGTTAAACAATGAAGCCAAGCAATCTTCCGCAACCCCATTTTCGTTGGAAGATGCAGCACTTTCTGGGTGTGAATGGTCAGAGAATGCAATTTCCTGGTGATGAAAGCTGGTGGGTTCTCCTCTCCTGTTTGGTTTGTGCTGAGTTTTCTCCTCCTGTAACTAAAATCAATCAGCATCCAGGTTGTTACCAATATGCCACTAGAAAAAAACTTAGGTCCTCCCGAAAGGATGATGAATTTACCAGAATCAAAGTTTGGGCAGAGAGTAGGTCGGAGGGACTAACTTGGTTGGTGCTCTTATTCATATCTGATATCTTATCGCTGCAGCAACAGACACAAGTTAACGCAGCATTCAGATTCAACAATGCAGAGAATATTGTTAATTATGTATATCTAGATTAGATTGTAATATTTTGCCATTGTTTTCCCTTGGATTTTTTATAGATGGAATTGATATGCATATATACCATGCGGCATCCACGTGTTGGGGCTTTGAATGTTGAAGAAGAGAATGAGAGCATGATCTCTTCACCCCTTACACCCGCATTCGTCCAATAACATAATCTTGGATGATTTAGTTTTGTTTCCTAGTTTTCCCTTCGCCGCCTTACTATGATTCTTGTTTCTTGCAAAAGAAGCAACCGCCACGTAACCAGCAACTGCCAAGGCTCCACCAAACAAGACGAGCCCTGCAATCCCACCACCACCACCAGCTTTGGCGCCGCCAACACTAATTAAGCTGCTAATTAATGGGTTCGTCCTCTTCTTCCCTTGCTTGTTCGTGACCCTTTCTTCCTCCATGGATGCTATGCTATGCTTGTTCTATCGTGATATGTCCTCTCACTTAGCTTGTATTGTTTTTCTTGTTGGTTCTTTAGAAATAAAATCCAAGAGATGAGGATTATCTTAAAAGAAGGAGGGTGACAGTGAGAGCGAGGAAACGGGAGACAGAAGAAGCGGGCTTGTTCTGTTTTTTGTCATGATCCGTTACTTGCCACTCCTCTGCCTTCACACACGTCCACAACAAGCTATGAATTCACCCTTGGGTGACACGTGTCTTATTGTCAGCCATAATATGTTCTTAGCAACTCACCGCAACTCTAGTTCAAGTATATCACTTTCGGACCAACAAAACTCCACCTCCAAAAATTAACTTGATCCATTATTCAAATCGACCCTAGTATTAATTCTAGTAGTATGTGTGAATAACTAACTACTAGTACATTGATTAATTATCATGCATTTACACTTGCAATGTGCCTCAATTTTCTTGTCTTTATGAACCTGTTATTTGTTTTTTTTTTTTTCCAGGATATCCACCGGAACAGTTCCGAAGACTAATCCCCTGTCGATTTGTGCGTGCATCTCAAGGGTGGAACGACTGACCAAGATCCTCTCTGCATACATATCATCCAATTCTTATGTGAAAATAATACCTTAGTATTGTGCACTAGTTTTTAGGCGTTTTTCTTTTTTCTTCCTTCAAGTAGAAGAATGGGTAGCCCATACTTATTTTGGGTCGTTGGGTAGCCCATTCTTCACTTCATCCAAGTCAGCATTTTTGGCCCGCCTAAAGTATTGAACATTTTTATTTTGCCTGATAATTTAAATCTACATTTATAGAATGAAATTTCGTATCTTAGTTTCTTCAATGCAAAAATGTAAAGTCAATTCAACCAGTTTTGACAACATCCACAAAATCATCCGTAGATATTTGTGCAAGAAACTTGATAGTACTACGTTTCAAAATTCAACTCAATAGAATCCAAGAATGACATGAACTACTGCTACTACAACTATATATACAAGAGCAGCCATTTTTGTTCAAAGTCGCAGTCACAGCTGGGTGACGGCTTGTTTGTCGGAACACCGACACGGATTATGCCCACGACATGGGTATTCCATGTGCCGGGTGGTTCATCCCTTTTTACTTTTTCGTTTTTTCTTTCATCCTACGTCTACTTTTCCTTCTCCTCATGCTTTGTCCTACACTGATTGTTAATTAACAACTCTCTCCCTCTCATTAATTCTTAATACCTTATTAATCACGGTTGACCTTTTTCACTTTAGTATACTACAAATACTTCATTTAATGAATAATTTTTGAACTCGTAATTTGTGACACATTGTGTTGTATATATTATTATGAGATGTGATATAACGTAATGTAAGATTACATGACCTATATTTTATTGAATAGTAAATAAAAATGTATTTATAAAGTGTGTTTCTCTTTTTCATTTGCATTGCTTCTGGTCTCTGCTTGTACGTCCATCCTCACGCTCTACATTAACTAATCCTTCACTTGATGCAAATTCGTATCACAATTTTTCATTTGTTTGAACGCTGACTGCCAAAATGTTATAACAATCATTTGATAATAAACAGCGTGCTCCATTTGGATATATGTATCACTTATTAAGAATATCTTATGCCAATTTTAATGAGCATAAAATATATTTTGTCGATACATTAAGAACACACGAATTAATTATACTATACTTGTACGATGATGTTAGAAATTAACACCATGGAATTAGAAGAAAAATACAGGTGTTAATAAGGGTGCATATGGGTATGGTATGGGTTGACATAACTACCCGACCCAATTCTACATACTATATAGTTTTTGATTGGGTCAAGTGGTCGGGTCATCAGTTCGAGTGTAAATTAATTAATATTTAATTTTTTTTTGGTAACAAACTTTAATTTAATATAATTCTCAATTATCCAACATTCCAACTGGAAAGCCTTATTGCATTTTCGTTTAATTTTAATGCTTTTGATCAGCCTTGGACAGACCCCACTAACCATCATGTTTAACTCATTCCTCCACGGCTCCAATGCTGAGAGAAGCACTCACCATGCCGCCATTATTTGTCTATGCGAGAATATGAAGCAAGATAGTCTAAGTGCATGTTTGGGAACTAAAGATAATCTATTTTATTTGATAATAATTTAATGTGCAAAATAATTTAAGCTGTTGTATTTGATAAAAAAAGCTGTTAGAATGTAAAATAAGTTAAGCTAGTATTTGAAGCTTATTTTCTAAAAAAAGTTTTTCTATTCATATCTAATAGGAAATATCCAATCTACCCCTAAAAGTTATTAAATTCCTTCATAACTTATAAATCATTTTATACCCATTTTAGTACTTAACTATTAAAAAACGATTATTTTTTAACAATCCAAACATCATAGATTAACTTAAAGTTACTTTTCAGCTAAATTATTCAAACATAATTATCCTTAATAAGCGATATATAAAAGAGCAATTGTATAAATAAGCGATTACTGAAATAAGTTTAATTTTTCAGCTTACCCAAACATAATTGTTCGCGTTTTTCCCATTTTACAACTCGACTTAATTAGATCAAGTTGAATCGGTTCAATTCCCCATTATTTATTCCCTCTCCTTTTACAAACTTCATCATTTTATTGATTTGAACGACTCTAACATCTTATATATATAATAAAAAATTATTAAACATTTATCCACTTCTATTGTCATCATTCGGCTATAATATGAATTTACTTTTGCATTTAACCTTCAAATCAATGATAAAATGAACACAATGTGTCTTCTCTCGTCGAGTGTGTGGCCGACCTTTGAATTGAATGTGAATTCTGCTTCGAGTATTGAGCACCTCATATAGATTGAGTGGTGCCTGAAAAAGACTATAACCCAAGTAGCATATGTGATGAAACGATACAAAAATGCGTATGTGGTGGTATACAATTGTGAGATAGCAAGTATATATAGAGTATGTGAGTTGACTTACCTATGAAGTTAACCCTATGTTAAGGCTTTGGAAGTTTACCCTCATCAATGATGATTATTGTTCATTATGTATGATTAAAATGTATATTCATTAGTTACATATGTTACATTGTGACCCTTCATCGGTTGCACGTCAACGATCCGTACCGTTGAATATTATGGACTGAGTCGAGCTCCGAGTTATTTTGGTCTAGTCTACTACAAAATGGATGTCAGATAAAGTTTTATTACACAACAAGTATTTTTTTAATATTGTTGGTTACTTATTCTCTTTTTTTTTTCACGGTATCCACCGGCCCGGAAGGTCAAGGACTAATCCGTTGCGGATCTGAGCTCTATTTAAGGATTTATCGCTGACTAATGGGTTGCTGCATACACAAGACGGGGATCAAACCCTCAATTCTTGCTTAAGGAGACAAGTGAGCTAACCACTTACCAACCCAACTTGGTTTGGTTACTTATACTCTCTATTTACATATCATCATTATGTAACTTGAATTTTGCTATCAATATTTTCTTTATTCATAATGATATGTAAATATTTTTATAAACGTCCAATAATTTCATAAACATATCCTAACCTATATTAAAGCGAGTCTTCTTCTAAAGCTAAATTTTTACCCAATCGAATGAAAAAATCACATAGACCTTTATTTTTTTAATAACGAAAGCACTTGGGTGTTAAATAGGGTAAATTGGCCTACTTCTAAGATGGAGCTCATCACAACATGATATTATTGTATTAATAATAAATCGTGTACTACGTACTTTGCTTTCAAGGCTATATAGAATCTACCAAATCTTTGTAATTTAGAATTTAGTCAATTAATTTTATGTTTGAAGCTTACATATTAACATATATATAATAACCTTTGTTTTGTAAATGTAATCATATTTTATTTATTTTTGTATGAAATTTGAATAGTAAAATATATAATAATCAAATACTAATTGAGAAATAAAACAATTAAATAATATTATGGCCTTCTGCCTGTTTTTTGTTTTTCAAACTATTAAATAAAGATGTCTACATTTGCAACAAAAAAAATTCATTATTGCAAAAATTAATCTCAGTCAACTTAAAATAAATTTGTACAATTGTAAACATGTTTGGGTTGTATTTCCATATTTACTCTGCCTAAAGTAGGTTTGAGATCTTTTGTGTATTAAAATACTAATGTATTTTGACTATATTATTACACTTATCATCATTTTTCCCCTTCCTTTTGATACTCTTTAAATACAACTTCAGCAATTCTATATTAAAATTAATTTTAACTGATTTTATCTCAATGTGTCTAATTTTTCAAAATATTATTCCATAACTTAAATGAATTATTTTAACTTTAATTCCATCAATATTATTATTTCTAAAATTAAACTAAATTAATTAAAAAACAATCATAGCAAAATATCTAGATGGATTTTCTCAAAGCCTAGACACTCTAGAATCTAAAAATATCTAGAAAAGTACGTGATACCCAAGCAAAGAAAAAAGAAAGCCATAAAATTGGATTTTGTAGGATTAGGGACAGAGCAAGTTGCAAGAGGGGGGGTTTGGTAAAAGGGTGAGTGAACCTTGGGAAGGTTCGCAATTCATTCATTCATTCCCATCCCTATCTCTTTAGTCACTGTGCCTTACAATATACCAGTAGTATTAGTTTAGTAGTACAAATGACCATGTACAATGTCTGTCCTGTCACGCGCGCCCAATTTTCCACCTACAAAAACCCCCTCTTACCCCCTCACATTTTCCCCACATCACATTTCATCTCATCTAAAAAAACTCTCTTAAACCTTCCAAAAAGAAGTAACACAAAAATACTCTGATACCAATTTGAATATCTCTCTCCGCTCCAAATACATACATATACGCAAGACATCAACAAAGGATCATCATCATCAGGAGCAAGGAAACATGTGTGGCGGTGCCATAATCGCAGAGTTCATCCCTCGCAACCGCTCTCGCCGCCTTACGGCCTCTGAAATCTGGCCCAACACATTCGGCAAACACACCAATGACGACACTGACTTGGATGATTTCTCTACTCTCCAGCAACCAATACTTCCTCTCAAAACATCCCCACCAGGTTAGTGTTCTTTCAACTCTTAAATTTGTCTGTTGTTGTTTTCTGGTTCCTGAAGCGGTTTTTCTACAAACAGTTCGTGAGCAAGTTGAGAAGCCCGCGAAGAGGCAGAGGAAGAACCTGTACAGAGGGATAAGGCAGCGTCCATGGGGAAAATGGGCTGCAGAGATTCGCGATCCGAGAAAAGGGGTTCGCGTTTGGCTCGGAACCTTCAACACTGCTGAAGAAGCTGCTAGAGCTTACGACAGAGAAGCTCGAAAGATCCGTGGGAAGAAAGCAAAAGTGAATTTCCCAAACGAAGACGATGCGTACTCCATGGAAGCTCGTGCTAGTAATCATACCCCACCCCCTGTTCCACTTGGGCGACAGAGCAATGATCATTCTCCGCTCTATCAGCAGCAATACGTTGCTTGCAGCAACAACTTGAACCCGAAGAGCCTGAACTTGGAGTTTGGTTATGATCTGAACCAAACAGGGGCGATGAACACCCCTGTTCATGGTGGTATCAATACTGACCCATTTGTTGGTTGTGTTGATGAGAGTTCTGAGTATGGATCTGGGTCGGGCTCAGAGGGTGGTTACCTGGCAACAGAATTGGTAGGATCGAATGCCTCCCATCATCATTTCGGTGATGAGAAGGTGAATGGTGAAGAACAGGTGAAGCGTGAAACAGAGTCTCAAAATAATAATAATAATAATGAAGAGGGAAATAAGAGCAGAAATTATGAAGTAGAGAAGCTTTCGGAGGAGCTGATGGCGTATGAGAACTACATGAGGTTTTATCAGATTCCATTCTACGATGGCCAATCTGCTGCAACCAACAACAACAATGTTCAGGAGAGTGTGGTTGCGGAACTCTGGAGCTTTGATGAATGAATGAATAAAGGAAAGAATGAATGAGTCTTTTTCATTTTGCTGCTCTCGCTTCATCATCAGATCTGTCATCAATTTATCTGCACATGTAAATCGTTGTGCTAGCTGCTAGTCTTTTCTGCTCTTTTTTCTTTTTTTGGTTTCTGATCAACTGTCTTTAATTTTCTCTCTGTTCTTGTTTCTGGAATTGTTCTTAGAATTTGTAATTTTCTCATGAATTTTATCTGCTTATTACATTTCAATTACCGGTTCATTTTAGCCTTTTTTTCCCTTAATAAACCTGTTTTCCTTAGCTTTTATTAGGATGCTTCCAACAACAAAACTCGAGAATTGAAGTATAAGTTATAGTAAAAAAAAAAAAGATAAATTAAAACCAGTAATTTATATAGATGAACTCATTAACGTGTAACTCAACTCTTACAGGTTTGATTTTGTTAAATTAATAATCTTCTAACAATTTAAACGCAGTGGATATGAGATATTACAGCGTGTGTTGTGCACAAATTGAAAAGGTCTTCATCCCTCCGTTCTTAGAGGATAGTAGAAAATGTGATGATGACTCTGGTGGTGGAACTAAGTAGTATTATGAAATCCAGAACATTTTCATTAGTAACATGAGAGTTTAATTTATTTTTTTTAGTGGTAGATCATAGATGTTGGCTTAGTTATAATTGTGAAAAATAAACGAATCACTGCCACATTCATTGAATAAGATAAAATAAAAGATACCCATAAAAATTCTCATGCTGCCAAGTTCAAGTATCCTCATTTCCAATGATGAATATAGAATATAAATTAATTATTCACAGAGCAACTGCTAAGCATAAAATAAGATTAAAATAATGATAAACTTTGGCGGATGAGGTCGAAATAGAGTTAATTAAGATGATAGAGTAGATGAGGAAGTCATAGAAGTTTCTTTTCTTTTTGTATTATTTTGGTAAATCGATGTCATTGGGCGTTAGGCAGTGATGGAAAGTGGAAAGAGAAGGGTGCAAATCAAATCTAGTGACGCCGCTGGTTTTGTGAGTGAGAGAGAGAGAAACAATCAAACAACGCAACGAAGAAATACGCGGCGCTGAGGTCAGTGTGCGCCCATGGGATAGGGCTTTCAAAAACGTGTACTTTCAGTTTGAGTGTAGTACAGTGATGATATTAGCTAGGGAACGTGCTACGTGCAAAAAATAATATGTCATCATTATTCTTCTTTTTTCAGTACAAAAATTTGTATTTGTTTCCATGACTATTTAGTACTGGACCAACTTGTCCAAAAGTCTTTTTGGGATATTTTGGACCAATTTGTTCAAAAGTCGTAATCCCTCACGCTTGACTGTCTCCCTCTTTTCAGGTTCAAGTCTTTGTTTTTTCCTTTTACATATTTACAGCCAATTAAAATTACAACTTACACAGAATAAAAGAATTTTGGTCTAGTATGTTAAAACTAAATTAGCTTATCAGATTCAAAAAATGGTAATCTAACTTTTATGTCAATTCAATATGAAAGGTATGAAAGATTCATTCATTAATAAAACCGTAGTTTTAGCATATTGCTTACACAATTATATATTTAGCATATTTATCACGTCATTCAATTATATTTTAGTTGTCACTCTACTCATTGTCCAAACTCCAAACTCTATCGATATTAAAACATTTTATTGATATATAAACATCTTTTATATTGAAGACCAACATGAATAGTGTCAAAGATTAAATTAAATTTTATATCTACTTCTTAAATATATTTAAAGTTCTGTATATTGAAAAGACTACCAAAATATAAATACTAAAATTAGAATATTCTTAAATAAAACAATAAGAACGCCCATAAGAAAGATGCAAACAACATATGGGCATCTCAAAATTGAATTCATACATGACACATTTTTATTTTATTTTATATGTATTCTTTTTTTTTCAGCTTTTATAAGTATGTCTTTCAAAAGTGATTATTGTACATCAAAAATACATCAATCAACCATCCATAAAAAATACATTGTATAAAAATACATGAGACTCACTCACCATGATTCCCATAATGTCCAAAGTTTGTTGAGATATTGTTTGACCAAATCCATTTTATCTTTTTTTTTTCTTCAAATCCATCAGTAAATAAATCGTTTATCTCGAGATATTTGACATCTGTTGGCCATTATCGGATATTTAGTTGTTTTGTTTTGTTTTATTTTCTTTATAATTAGTGATTAGATAGTTGATGGATGTATAGTTGATGTACATATAGTAATATTGTAAGATCATTTCAGAATAAAACTTAAATTTATCGAAACTAAATTTATCTTCTATATAATAATATATGACTTGATAATAAGCTCAAAAGAGGTTTTGCCGGTTTTATCAGAGTACAACAAATTAAACTTCCAATTTTCGTTAATATATCTAGGGATATAGTTGATTTTAAATTGATTAAAAAGAATTTTCATTTTGACAATTTATATTTTGGTGCGTGGTTTCTGTGGAATATTTACCTTGGAGGAGCCAGGTCTAATTTCAATGGGCTTAAGAAAATATTCGTAGACCTTTTGATGGACTTACAAAAATGAAGCCCAGTCCAAATATGTCGTTTATGGGTCAGATTCAGGCCCAGACCATTTCAGATATGGACCGTAATCTATAAAAGAAAGAAGCTAGGGTTTCGCACTCTCCCCTTCCTTTCCCTTCTCTGCCACACGATAGGAGAGAAACGAGTGGAGCAAAATGGTGTCTCTGAAACTCCAGAAGCGGCTCGCAGCTAGCGTCCTCAAGTGTGGGAGAGGCAAGGTCTGGCTTGACCCCAATGAAGTCAACGAAATCTCCATGGCCAATTCTCGTACCGTAATCAATCCCTATCTCTCTGTCTTTTTTTTTTTAATTTATTTTTTTGTTGTTCTTATTGTGGTCTCCGTTTCTCAATTTGTTCTTGAGCTATTGTTTTCAGCTTTAGGTTTTGTTTAACATTAAAGCGTAGAACAAACGGATTTTCTCATTTTCATTGGATCTGAATCTATCTGTTGTTCGCCTTTGTTTTGGCGAGGACTCGTATAGCAACCCTAGAATCTAGCGATGGAAATATGATCCGAAAGTTCGATACGTATTGATTTTAACTCTGATTGCACTTCAATTTGTTTGTCAAAGCTGCTCTTTCCTTCAGCTGGAACTTTAAGAGAGATCAAAATACCTTTGTTAGCTTGAGCTTTAAATTTCCTTTTTGATGATTTTTTTTAAGTGAAATATAGCTTTGGTGCTCTATTCTGCAAGGGTAGTAATGTGCATATGTATGATACAATATTGGGTGTAAGCACTGATCAGTTTGGTCAATTGATATTTGCAGGCCAAAACATTCGGAAGCTGGTTAAGGATGGTTTTATTATCAGGAAACCCACCAAGATTCATTCCCGCTCACGTGCCCGTCGAATGAAGGAAGCCAAGAGGAAAGGGCGTCACTCTGGATATGGTACTTATTCCTAGCCTGTATTTATATTCATGTCTAATTGATTCTAACTCATAATTTGGCTATGATTTTTTTTGTTGGGGGTAGGACTCTAGTCCCTTTGTGGTTTGCATTATAATATTATGACATTCAAAGAATATTTTCAAGGCACTACCATGTTGCTTACCACTCTGATAAATCAGTTTAGTTTTTATTTGCAAAATAGTTTAGGTGATTTGAGTTATTACTTATTACTGATACTTAGTTTATATGACTCATTTGTGGAAGCCATGAAATGAATTCCTTATGGGTCTTTAGGAGTCAATGTTCGTGAACTCATAGTGTTTACCTG
This sequence comes from Aeschynomene evenia, assembly GCA_013621005.1. NCBI lineage: Eukaryota > Viridiplantae > Streptophyta > Magnoliopsida > Fabales > Fabaceae > Aeschynomene > Aeschynomene evenia. The sequence continues at coordinate 4,240,848 of CM024268.1, forward strand.
AATAATTATAGGTAAGCGTAAGGGTACCAGGGAGGCAAGGCTTCCCACCAAAATTCTTTGGATGAGGAGAATGCGTGTCCTCAGGCGCTTGCTCCGAAAGTACAGAGAATCCAAGAAGATTGACAAGCACATGTACCATGACATGTACATGAAGGTCAAGGGTAATGTTTTTAAGAACAAGAGAGTGCTAATGGAGAGCATTCACAAGTCCAAGGCTGAGAAGGCTAGAGAAAAGACCTTGTCTGACCAGTTTGAGGCCAAACGTGCCAAGAACAAGGCCAGCAGAGAAAGGAAAATTGCTCGCAGGGAGGAGCGCCTTGCTCAGGTCAGTCTCTTTAGAACATATTTTGAATTTATATTTACATTGGTCATGATATTTGCTGATTTACTCTGTTAACATGAATTATTGGTGATGATGAAGTTGACCTTCTTTCGGTTCTCTCTGTTGTCTCTGTTACCTGTTTAGGGTCCTGGTGGGAAGCCATCCCCTGCGCCCAATGCAGCAACTGCTACAGCATCACAGCCTGCCCAGTGAGTATTGTAGTTTATGCTTGTCATCTGCTTACCGCTTTTTGTCAATTTATGTGTGATTCTGTCTAACTGAATCTGTTTTATGCAGAGCACCAAAGAAATCCAAGAAGTGAGTTCCATTTTCTGGGATTTGCTACAATTGCTAGTAGGATTTTTGATCTGGCTGGTATCTCTAGTTATTGTTCTAAACTAGTTTTGACAAGTCTCTGTTGTCTTAGACCTTTTTTAGTTTTCAAGTGAACTTACAATATTCCCTTTTTTGGTCAATTGGTGTTTTACCGCTTTTGTACGAAGATGATCGGTGTTGCAGAAACATCAAACATGTGTTATATCTTTCTATTATTAATTTATTATGCGCTATTCCGATTTCAATTCTCGATACCTGTTTGAAATAATCGATAGAGTTTAATCTCTAGCTATGAACCAATATTAACTTAAACATAAGATATACAGTTGAATCTACCTTTAAAACTGTAAATCGTCAAAAGCCTAAACACGCGGTGAAATTGTTTTTACGATACAAGGCAGTGGCAGTGATGTTATTTCTTGTAGGATCAATAGAGTTTATCATTACCAAGATGGCTTATAAATGTAATGATCATATTCCATTGTCATATTTTCTAATTATTGAGTCTCTGGTGTTAAGAGTGCATATTCTGTAATTGCTAGGCAATTGGCTTGTATTTCGTTTTTTAAGGGAAAATACGGACGCTATTACAACGGGAAATACCTGGGCACAAGAAAAATAAGTCAAAATAGCCAATAAGTTGTGCACAACATATATAATATAAAATACACAACGTATATCATATATTGTGCACAACATATATCACATATTGCAACATCATCTTTCTTTGCAATGTTATATATGTTGTGCACATCATGTGCTATATGGTGTGCACAACATGTAATATTTGTTGTGCAATTTATTGTGCCTCTAGCATTGCTCCTATTACAACTCTTAAAACAACAATTAGACTTATGTTGGTAATCATGAATTACCGTTATGCAACGAGAGAATCTTTCTAGGTTCCAAACGTTGCTCGTTGGACAAAAGAAACGATAGCAATGGGTGGTGGAGAGAAATCATCTTTAGTTCTTGATCAAAAAATCAATTCAAGTCCACTAATTCTGTAGGGAAGCTTCTTAAACCATTCATAAGAAACAAAGTGCAGAATCCTTTCAATAAAGAAAAGGCTGCCACACCAACAGAACTGTGTTTGAAGACAGTTAAATAATGGAACATATCTCAACTTTGTTTCCTCGTATTGCATATGCAAGTTAATATCACAGGACTTGGTACAAGACCCGTTTGTTAGAGGAATGCTTGATGCAGCAAACCTAATCTATAGCTGCAAAGTGCGAATTGTACAATTTGGCATATGCAAATTGAAAGTTAAGCCTTACTATATCTAGCCAATGGTGATCGAAAGTTACACAATTTTGGTGTTTTGCCTATTAGAAACTTCTTTGATTGCGTCGAGCAGTAAAACCTTTGTCTTCATCATCTTTGGCAAAGGCTTTAAATCTAGCCAGGCCCCCGCTTCCGCTATATGCTTGCCCTCTGTTTGCAGCTTGACGATCTGTTGCATCTGCATTGGCAGAAATCCCAAGTCTGACTATGAATGTAGCTGTTGTTCCTTTGTCAGTTCCCTCGCTCTCAATCCATATGTGACCTCCCATTAGATTTACAAATCTGAATGATTTTTGAGAAGAGTCAAGAACTAAATAAATCAAAACTAAGCCAATAGCATTGACAATCAACATCAAAATTACTACTGTGAGTATTGCTAAACTACGGCAAACTCGAACCAGTTCTAGCTATAGCTAGGTGTTTCTATTTTTATTTCTTTCTCTACCTTTTGCAAATGGCAAGCCCGAGACCTGCACCACTGGTGGGTCGAGCTGGTCCACTCCGAGACTGAGCAAATTTGGTAAAGAGATGCGGAATATCTTGTGGAAGAATGCCACATCCAGAATCCTTAACCTGCACATCAGCACATAGTTATAGAACAAATGGAAAATTTTCAAAATGAAGACAAGACTCTAAGAGTCACTTAAATGCTGTAGTCAAAACCTGCACTCGTAGGTAGAAATGACCCTCAGTTGATGTTGGATAGAACTCAGGAGGTCGCCAATCCTGTAACGAGTCTGGTTTTGGAACAGATGCTCTTACAGAAACATAGCCCTCCTTAGTGAATTTAACAGCATTACCAACAACATTTAAAAGAGTTTGCATAAGCCGCTTTTCATCACCAATGGCATACACGGGCAGATCAGGTGCAATAATTAAAGTAATAGGCAATTTTTTGACAGATGCTATAGGCTTTATCAGTTCTACGACCTGCATTGAAGACAGAAAAACATGTTAGAGTTGTTCAAGGTCAAGATTAAAATATTATGTTAGTACTGTTTCAGAACACTGAGGCAGAAAATCAGACAGTGATACCTCTCCCAAAACACCATGAAGACTGAGTTTTCCCATTTCTAATTCAAGGCTACCATCTTCTAACCGAGAAAGATCAAGAACATCATTGATAAGTGTTGCCAGAACATTACTGCTCTTCAATACTGTCTCTATCATAACCCTCTGCTCAGGGGTCAGTTCAGTCTCCAAAAGAAGGGATGACAATGCTATTATTGCATGCATCGGTGTCCTCATTTCATGGTTCATAACAGCAAGGAAATCATTGCGAGCATGAATAGCCATCTCTGCCTCTCGACGAGCTAAATCTAAAGCAACATTCTGCTCCATGAGTTGATCACGAGCTCGCATTGACTCCTCCAAAATAGCAGCATGTGAAAGGGCTACTGCTACCTGCTTGGAGACGATAAATGAGTTTGGTATGTAGAGGAATATATTCATAAGTCTTAACATAAATACTTAGAAATGTCATACACAACCGTGTCCCCACATTACAGGTGGATATGAAAAAAAAATTACACGCCTACACAGCACTAAATGACATGTTTGGCATTTTTTTTCAGAAGTTGTTTCAGGAAACTTAAACTATAAGCTATTTTGAACTCAAAATAATCTAGTCCAAACACACGTTATGCAACTGTTGCACATAATGTCACAAAGGTAAACACTGGACACTGATAATATGGTCATTTAATCTAATAACAAAATGATATCCTAGAAAGCATGAAATTGAACAATAAGATTCAGGTAGTTTAATTTGTCGCTATTCAGATCAGGAGGCATCACAGAAATAAAGCATTTAAAGCCAAGACTACTAGCACAAATTAAATTTATGTACGATAATCAAAGTCAGAGTAGCTCAATCTCATCTATCAACAGACTCAAATAATACTTTACTAGGTATCATTTGAGTAAACAACAAAAAACAAGAATAGCAAAAGTAAAAATGGCAACCAAGGAGAGAAAGAAGATATTAAACAGACCTGGTCTGCAACAACGTCAATAAGTTCCAGCTCATGGTCTCGCCATTTTCTAGCACTATCAGTAGGGAGGATGAGAACCATTATTGCATAACTTTTTGCCGAAAGATCAGGCCAATCATTAATTTGGAAATTCGAGAGATGCAGAAGAGGCACCCGGACAGCAACAACTTCAGGTGGCACATATCTTCCCACAAGAGGCCTGATCCTGGCCAGTGGGCAGGTGTGTGGTATCCGCGTAGCTCGCGGGCTATTGAAAACTTCACTGACAATTGGAAGGTTTGTTGGCACAGTAGACCCAACCTGTACTTGGAAAGTTAAAGTATGGGAAAGTTGCAAATTCAGACCACTCCTTGATGGCATCCATAGTGCACATTCCTCCAAGCCTAAAGTCCTACCCAGCTCAACAAGAGTAGTCTTGAGAATGGTATGCCTGTCCAGCGTGCTCCTAATTTCATGAGTCAACATTCTAACATGCCTTCCGGTTTCCTCTTGAGTAAGAATAAGTCCCATCTCCCTGTCAAGCTCTTCAGCCTTGTTCTTGAGGAACAACTCGCGGGTTTTGACGCTCAACAGATCAGGAATAATGTGGACAAGCATGAGTGCAGTCGCACACGACACAATAGCGCACGAGACTTTCGCGATGGTCATCACGACAGCAACGGCTTTAGAGTGCATAGAGAATGTCCACAGGTTAATGAAATGAGTTGCCCCGCAAAGTACAATGAAAGCGCCGAATTGCATAAGCACCCATCGATACGGGAAGAAGGCAGACTTCTGAACAAAGTAGATCAGCTCCACAGGAATCGAAAAATATGCAAGAGCAATCAGAAAATCCGAGATATACTGATACTTGACAAGAAGTTCATCCGGGGGATATGGTGTTTCGATACAATCACATGATTCCATCATCTTTAACAATCGTATGAATGGATCTGTCAGCACAAGGATATGAAATTGTAATAATCTATTTCATATGAAGTTAAAAGGGACAGAAGAAAACACAAATCCGCAGGTGTTCTGTTATTCTACAATTTCATTTCAATTCAATCACAACCAATCATACAATGATACGAACTTCAAGACCAACAACTACTACTACCATTTACTTGGATGAACCCAGTTTTGAGCCAACAACTTGCAATTATGACCAAAACTTGAAAAAATGAAGGGAACCCCAAAAAATAAAAAAATAAAAAGAGCTTAGATACCAAGCGGACGATACTTCCAAAAATCTGCACACGAGTAAATTTTTTTCCCAGTATTTATTTATTAGTTATTACCCAACAATCGTGCTAAAATCCCACCATTGGTAATAAAACCCACGAGAAATTTAAGAAAGAAAAATATTTAATCTAAGGTCGAAACAAATCTGGACAATCATATATATAAAAATATAATGTCAATAAAATAGTGGTTGGAATGGAGACTAACTACTGTATACATCAAGCTAACAATTAATGAAAAGTAAAAAAGAGAAATCAGCGTGAGCATTCATGAATGGATCGCAAGTCAGCCGACCACCAAGGTGCGGCAAATAAAAAAGAAAGAGAGAGAGAGAAAAAAGAGTGAATACCGATAAGAAGATGATGCATAAGTAAAAGAAGGAGCTAGATGATGTTTGGAGTTGCGACGGAGTGATCGGAGCCGCCAATTTGATTAGGCGGAGACATTTTATTTATTTATGGAAGAAGAAGAAAAGAAGAAGAGATAGAGAGAGAAGGTTGGTCACGGACAAGGATGGGGACTGGTACTCACTCTACTACTTTGCATTCGCCGATTCAAACTAACAAACAATAGTCGCGCGTGCCTCCACTTTGCTCCCATCTTCTTCCCACTTTACCCCACACGTGACTCTCCTTTTTCCTTCATTTCTTATTGGATTTATTAACCACATAATGCATTTATACATAAGTATAATTATGTGACAGTCGATCAATTGTATTTATTGATTTGTGTAATTTTTTTATTATAGAATAATTGAGTTAAATATTTATATTGATGTGTCAATTAATGATTAATTGTATGTGTAAAATTATTTTACGCTGATAGTGAATTGAAATTAAACTCTTTTTATATATATATTTTATTCATGGATAAGATTATAATTTAATTTTAATATATTTATATTATATTTTTTAGAGTAGCATCTTATTTATCATGTGAGAAATTAATCTCTCAAAATATTATCTGATATTAGAAGGTGCTTTTATTATTTAAAAATTTGCTTTGAAACAAATAATTTGAAGATTTTTTTTATTAATATATGTGTGTAATGTAACAATTTTAAAATCTAAGATTTACCTCGGATACTATAAATTATTTTTATTGAGGTCAAACCCAAGACGTTATATATTTAAATATGAGTTTAATTATAATGTACTGATTTTACACTGTCAGTCAATTACATCTGTTGACTTTTTAGTTAGTGGGTGGTTAAGTTAAAAACTTTTGCTGATGTGTCGATCCATTATTGGATATCAGTGTAAAATTATTTTACATTGACAGTAAATTGAAATTAAACTCTTTAAATAATTTGAATTATTTTCACTTGAGTTAATTTGTTATTCCAGAATGTCTATTTTGTTATAACATTTTTATATTGATCTAAGGGTAGGAATGTACTTGCAAGGAAATGAAATTTGAATCTCAAATGTTATGGCATGGGGCCATGGGGTCCACCCAATTTCCCCTTCCCTTTTGTAGATTGGGGAAGATGATTGTTTTCTTGACAGATTAATTGAATCCGCTAGGGCCCCATATTTAGTAGTATAAATTTGATTTTTCTTTTAATTAATGTATTATTACAAGTACTATTATTCTATTTTTTTTTATTTTTTATATTGGTACTATCATTCTATTGTAATCTTGATTTCACTTATGCATTCCAGCAGTTTGTTTCCAGATTTAGCTAATGTTATAGATTTTGTGCATATGGTGGTAGCAATAACAAGTCAAATACAATAATCAATATTAAAAAAACCCCTACTGTACTTACTCCCTCAATCCCTCGTGTAATTTAAATAATAATAATTGCTAAATTGTTTCATTTTAATATTTGAAAAGAGAGAATAAAGTTAATTACAAGTCAAACTGGTAAAGCAGAAGTAATGTGGAAAGAGAAGATTCATCGCCTCGTTCTCTCAAATCAGGATGTTGGCCTATGTGCAATGTATTTCAGTGGCCATCGCCCTCTGTTTTTTAACCACTCATCACATCTAGCAATGCAAATAATTGGTCCATTAAATGCCTATACGGTCCCTTTTAAACTTATTATAGTAAGGATACTATTTTGAGTTTGATTTTAATATATATTATTATTGTTAATTATTAGTGTAAATTTTTTCGTATAGACAAAAACGTAAATTAGTTAGCACAAAGTTATTTTAGCTTAATCCAATCATTAAGTTTAAATGTACAAAACAAATCATTAAGTTTAAATTCTAGATATGCAATTGTATTAAAATTTATAGAAGGATACATATAATTTTTTAATTTAAAAAAAAAAACAAACGTAAAATTTGAGTTTAATTTTGATGCACTAACTGTGTAAATATATTTTATACTGTCATCCAATCAAAACATTCAATTTGTATAACTTTTCAAGTAGCGAGAGGAAGAAAACATAATCATGGTTGCATGACAGCACATAATTGAATGACTATATAAAAAAATTCTACAATGTGAGTGGATGAAAATTAAATCGGTAAAATTTTTATAAATATTATTTAATTATGTGTTTTCTTACTATTTTATTAGTTTAAATTTTACACTCCCTCCTTTTTTTTTTTTTAATTGACAACTTTTAAAATTTTATTTTTTCACAGGTAACTATAAATTTGAGAACTTCAAGATATTATTATTATTATTTTTCACGATCAGTGTATTCTCTGTCAACTGCAGTGACTAATTCCTTGTTGGCTTGTAGGCACCTCGAAGGGTGAGACAACTGGCCCGAAGTTTTAAAGTTTTTTCATATTCAAGGGCGATGATCGAACCTTCGACACTTGGTTAAGGGAGGATGAGCCCCTACTGCTCAATCACACTCCCCGGGTTAACTTCAGATATTATTTATTATTTTTTTTTCAATTCTATCACTTATTAATGAAAGAAAAAGAATAAATATGATACATACTTTAATAAGAGAGATACTTAGAATTATAAATAATATTATAAAATACACTTAAACTATTATAAAGTTGAGACTTTCTCACATACTTCCTTAATACATGTACATATTTAAACTCGGGCAATAAAATAATGAATGAAGTTGGATTTGTTTCTCAATAGCTTTTTTGGGGGTCAGATTTCTTCTGTGTTTTGTTTGCAACATCTCTTCAATTTTTGGTCTGAAGGGACCTCTTATTGATTTTGGAGTCAAGAAGGGACCTTGGGTTTTTGGTCAAAGGTATCTCTTATTTTGGTATTTGTAGATTCTTAAGCTAATGTATTGTTAGACCCATTTTATTTGTGTCATGTATCTAATTCACCCTATCTTACAGAAAGTAATGTTCAACAGGCGTAAATTATGGGCCGTGGGCCTGTGGATACTTGGCCCGCTTTGAGTTTTCATTGAATTTACATTCCGTTACCCACAAAAAAATACTACTCTGTTAAAAAAAAAAAAGAGAAAATGTGTTTGTTCATTTGTTGTTGTACCTCGGGTAAATCGAAAAGAATCTAGTTACGCGTTGTATTCAAAATTGTCTTCAATCGATCTCCACTTTATAGGATTCTTCTTATACTCACTTAATTCGTCAAGACAATTTTGACCATATGATGTGCCTCATCATCATATCATATCATATTTATGTTTAGCTCCAAAGTCCATGTCCCTTCCATGTCCAAACACACGACATATTCATTTCATGTCTTACTATTTGTATTTCGCCAATTTTTTGTTTTTCCAAGCCAAAATCTCACTTTTTACTCTGAGACAATTTTCTTTTCGTCTTCTATTGAAACACCATTTTGTTTATACATAATGGTTTCAACATATTTAGGCATATGTACTTTTTTAGTTTTATATACGTGTATTGTTGATCTTCGTTGAGCATACACGCACCTTATATATATTCAGCATTCTCATGTAGCATTATTTGATTCTTTTTAAAATTATGTCATCATAGAGAATAAAATACATCCCTTTCAATTATTTATGTATGATGATACATATAGGAGCATGCGTATAATTAATTTAGTAATTAATAGGAGCTAGGAATAGGTGGAAAGGAGCATGGATGGAGGGAGAAGATGAAGAAGCAATTTGGTTATGAAAAATGGTGCAAATGAAACCCTCGGATTCGATTTCTCTCTCAGCTAAGGGATGGGGCCCTGACATTGCTGCAAAGTTTCACCAAGAAAGTCTCTGTCAATAACAACGGCACCTTTATAAAGAGTGTAGGACAAAATTTCATATTAACTTTAGCCAGAACAGGAAAAATAGCTAGCTTATGCATTGCACTGTCACATTAAAAAAGGTGCACATGTGTGCGAGCTACTTCTACTTGTTGGCCCCCTTAACCACATGCTTGTCATTTCTCTTCTTATAATGGGCAGCTGAAAAGATCAATGATATCATCATACCGATGAATTTCAGCAAAAATATAAAAAGTGGTCTCATTATTTTATTTATCTGTGATTTAATTTTGAGACAATTATATTAAGTGATCTTAGAATAAAATTATTGCTAAATGATTTAGATCCGCAGTGCAGTTTACTCCGTTTGTATTTAATTTTGTTTTCTCCTAACCATATACATACGATAGAAGAAGCGGTAATAGTATATATCCAATAATTATATATTCAACTAATATTCAATATATACTATATATCATACATAATATATATTTTGTTATGTATAAAACATAATACCTATCACATATAGTTCATGTTGAATATTAATTAAATATATTTTTATTATACGTGTATATTACCGATAAGATATGTTATAGTAATAGAGTAGTCACATATATACATGTGCTGGCCGAATTAGCATTTAGCATATACATATAGTCATGGTGCCATGTGCATGTGCATCCTCTGAATTAATAGAATGGAATAATTAAATAAATAATAAAATGCAATTCTATTTGCAACATGCATTGTATGTCCCCCTTTCAGGTTTTGAGCCATGCTATATAATTTCACTTCTCATGCTCTTGCCTCCCAACTATCACTTCCACAACCACTTATCACCCACTCAATTATCATATAGAATTTTTGTTCCTTTTGTTTTACATTCAATGCAGAGATAAAAAGAAAATACAAAGCAAAATGTCTAGTAGAACCTTTGCAATGTATAAGATTAACAATAATACTTTACGTACAACAGAAATATGTCAAATTTATCCAATGCGTGCTATTCATGTTACAGGATGTGTGTTATACGTATAACACATATCCTGTAACATGGATAGCACACGTTAGATACAAGTTAGACGTATTTCTGTTATATAAACATCTAGAAACGTTTTAATTAATTTTAGAAGTATCAACTTATTACTACGTAACATAGAGGTACCACTACATAGCTATATCATTAATACGTGTTGAAATAGAAAAAAAAAACTCTCAATAACTCATCTTATTGATAAATAAAATTACAAACATGTATTTTTTTATGATTAAATTACAAACATATATTATACTGCAAGATATAATAACTGATTAAGATAAAAAAAAAATAATTAATTATGTATCACGACACAAGGAGTTGGTGGGCCAGTGAATGACAATGGAAGTTGTTCTGATCTGGCAACCCAGCTGACGCCAGCCTGGCATTTTGCACATTATTGTTGCGGGTCCCTTCTTTTAATCTTAAGTTTAAGATGTGGTGCTGAGTAAAAAATTACCAAATATAATAATTTTCAAGATCACAAATGTTTTACCCAAACAACATTAATGACAAATATATATTTTGAATAGTTGACAATATGAATAAGTTTAGCCATTTAGTTTGGGAAGAAACTAGACTATCATCGGTTCCTACATTTTTTTTTTCTTTTTTCATTTGCAGTTTATTTCTATTTTAGATGTTTCTCCTATTGCAATTAAGAGGCCATTTTTAAAGAACCATATTATTGAGAATCTGAATTTTAAAACTTATTCCTTTTTCTACAAGTAACTCACTTATTGCACTTAATCATGTTGATCATACTATCTTTATTCTAAAATAATAGTCATTTTAATTTTTTTTCATATTGAAAAACTAATATACCTATACACAATTTGCATCTAAGTATATATTAGTTTTCCTATGAATCAAAAAAGTCAAAACGACCATTATTTTAAAATGTATGGATTATATAAATTTGCAATAATGCTTGGTGTATAATGGTAAGTCAGCTAATAGATTCGTTTTAGCTTTGTTTGTTTGTCTAAATAATTATTGAGATTGCTAATTATAGCCCAAAATTTCTTTTATTAACTGATTTGATTGATTTTTTATTGTAAATATAAATCACTCATAATTTTGTTAATAATTTTGAGGAGTGGTGAGGATAAAAATTGTAACTATCTTAAATATAAGAATATCATTCCATAAAATAAAATATAGAATGTCACAATTTGGAGCACCGAATGTAACTAGAGGTCTATATTAATGTTTTACGGATCTTATCTTACCAATATTTTGTACATAAATACTTTATCAATTCATCGTGTGATATTTTAATTTAACCACTTATTGATAGAATATAATAATTAATTGAGGGTAGTTTTTGTCTTCCTTACAATTATTGTGGATTAAGATTAAATTAATTGGAAAAAGATGATTTGATTGGCTTCTTATATAGTTTCTCAAAATTATATTTGCACCTATCATTTATGAAATACAATACTCTACTCCTATAAGAACAATGATTAGGTAAGGACAAGAAAAACCCATCAGACCAGTCAGTTGGTCACACCTCACATGTGACTTAAGTACAAATTACGTAGCTAATTACTTAATTAGTTTCCCCAATTAATCATCAAATGGTACACTACTACTATTTCTCTTAAAATCTCCAAGGCTCATTGACCCTCCTCCCCAACCGCCATTTGTGTCGGCAAGGACAATAAGCCTTAATCTGATACATATTATTATTATTATTAATATTATTTTCATGGTTAAAATTAAAAATGTTGACTGAAATTAAGCTCCATTCCCATTATCCATGTTAAATTATTATTATTAATATCATTATGATTGTTATTAAAACTTACTTTCCTTGCTGGATGCGTGGAAAATGATATCGATAGTATAAAAATGAGTAGTATATTTCAGAGCTGGCATTTTCCTTTTTAGCTGTCGTTTTCTCTTACCACCCTCGTTTGTTTTCTTGTTTCGAGTACTTGCCTGGCATTATATACGAAAATACCGCATTCTCTCTTCCCTCTTGTTCTGTTTTCTTCTTCCTCTCTTCCCTTCTCCATCCTCACTCCATGCAACTCTGCTTTCAGAACTTTCTTGCCCCTTTCCTGTTCCAACTCCTTGCTGCTCCTCTGGGAATCCGGAAGACACACATGAAGGGGCTAGTAAGTACGTTGTTTTTGTCATACTAGAAAGAAAATCAAATGAAATTCCAATTCTCAAGTTTCTCACTGCTTAATTCTTTTTAGTCTAGCACCATCAATACCCCACAATTGGTCTTTGATGTTTGGCTTTTACAGTGACTGTTCCGAGTTTTTTGTCTTACTGTTATTTATGTCTGTTCGTGTGTGTGTGTTGTGAACTTGTGATTGAATTGAATCACGTCAATATCTGGTTGTTAAGATCAGTAGTAGTTTTTGTAAATGAAATCTGAGGAGACAATTTGATTAGAGATTGGTCACTACGCTAAGGTAGATTGGTTGAGACATCATTTTCTTGTCTATGAGAAAATCAGGTTTTGATGATAGAGATCTTTCTATTTATAACAGAAATGCTTTGTTACTTTATTGTTTTATGCTGCCCTTTTCATATTGATGTTGCCAAACTGGAAAATTCAATATTCAAAAGCTACCTGGATTATTGAATTGAATGTTCAGTCCCGATCATCCTTTAAAAAAAAAATTATTTCAAGTTCCGGCTGAATGATAATTAAGGTTGCAACTTGGATATGTAATAATTACGTTTCGGAATCACTTTTCTGCTTGCCTGGCTTTTGAGAGTATGAATGTGCTGGCATCATCTTTAATACTAAATGCATTCCTGTTCAAGTGAATGATGAAATGGAACATTTGTTTTGCTGTTAAAGAGACTCTTCTTATAAAAAGTTGTAATGATTCTGTGCTGTTTGTCAATTTTCTGTTTTAGGGAACATATTGCCCCATTCTGGACCTAACACTCTTATGAAGTTAGGATTGCATTTTAAAACTCTGTCCTTTTTTTCTCTTTTCTTTTTTTAGGTGTCTGTGCTTTTACTTATAGCATTAAGCACTGCTCTGGAGATCAATGGAGAAGATAACCGTGGACCATGTGAACAGAAACCATTGAATGCTAGGCCTCACAGCGTGTCGATCTTGGAATTTGGGGCGGTTGGAGATGGAAAAACATTGAACACAGTAGCATTCCAAAATGCTATATTTTATCTCAAGTCATTCACTGACAAAGGTGGTGCTCAACTATATGTTCCATCTGGCAAATGGCTAACTGGAAGTTTTAACCTTACTAGCCACCTCACTCTCTTCCTTGAAAGAGGCGCTACCATCATCGCATCCCAGGTTTTTCTTGCCAGAATTTTAGCCCCTTTTCCTATATTGACTTGGCTGTTTCATAGAAGAAGCTGTAATTTATACCAAACACATTTGTTTCTCACACTATATATCAAATTGTCATAAAGATAGTTAAATCAGGATGAGAAATTCATGTTGCCAATAACTATTTGGCTGTGCAATTTCCTATTTTCAAGCAAAATGTCTGTCATCGTGCTCAGCTTAGTAAGGCAATACTTATTGAGCACCAAATTTGCTCACTCTTGGAAATTTTTACATATTCTTTAATTTTGTATTGCTTAGGATTTCGCTCATTGGGATGTCGTGGATTCCCTCCCTTCTTATGGTAGAGGAATTGACGTTCCAGGTGGGAGATATCGCAGCTTGATTTATGGACAGAATTTAAGTGATGTGGTGATTACAGGTAGAGATTCTACTCCTTTACCATGTTGTTGTGTATTGAATGTTTATCTCATAGGATGAGCACTGCAGTTCTGCCATACTAAAATGGATATATATTTGATGAATTTGCCAGGTGATAGTGGAATTATTGATGGTCAGGGCTCTATCTGGTGGGACCTGTTCAATTCTCATTCCCTAAACCTCAGCAGACCACATCTTGTAGAATTTGTTAATTCTGTTAATGTCACAATTTCCAATTTGACATTTTTAAACTCTCCTGCTTGGGACATCCATCCGGTATATTGCAGGTACAAGTGGATCATATTTGTGCTCACTTACTGAACGAATGAAACTGTTATGTTTTTTTTTTCATTTTTCTTCTTTTCACAATGCAGCAATGTCCAAATTCTGAACATAACGACCCGTGCACCAGCTGAATCTCCTTACACAAGTGGTATAGTTCCAGGTAAATTGCTAACTTATATACTAACAGTTATACAGTACACAAGCATCACACCTTTGAATCATGAACTTTTGAGTTAGCTAAAACCTTAATCTTTTATGCAATCAGAGTTCTAGTTATGATCAAAGAAAGTTCATTTTCCTGTTATTTCATGTATTAGTCCCTTCAACATTCCTGGCATTGCTTTCCTGAGAGGCTTCTCTAATTTTAAACTATATATTTTTGGGCATTATATGATTTACACTAGTCTTTGCAACTTGCAGATTCTTCTCAGTATGTTTGCATTGAAAAGAGTAACATCAGTTCTGGTCACGATGCAATTGTGCTGAAGAGTGGTTGGGATCAGTATGGAATTGCCTATGGAAAGCCGACATCAGGTGTCCACATCAGGGATGTTTACCTACAATCATCATCAGGTGCTGGCCTCGCATTTGGGAGCGAGATGTCCGGTGGTATATCTGATATAACTGCTGAACAGGTTCATATACTCAACTCACATATTGGCATTGAACTGAAGACGACTATCGGTAGAGGTAGCTATATGAAAGACGTCTTGATTTCTGATGCAGAATTGGTAAACATTGACTTGGGTATCAGAGTTGCTGGAGACACTGGTTTCCATCCAGATGACAAGTATGATCCAAGTGAACTTCCATTTGTTGATAGCATTACTTTTAAGAATATGATTGGTTCAAATATCACTGTCTCCGGGAACTTTTCAGGACTAGTTGAATCACCATTCACGAAAATATGTCTTTCAAACGTGAATTTTTCTGTCAGCTCTGAGCCATCCTCTTCATGGTTCTGCTCTAATGTAAAGGGTTTCTCTGAGGAGGTGTTCCCTGAGCCTTGTCCTGAACTCCAGAGCTCGTATTCCGAGTTTTCTTCTTGCTTTTCCTCCCTATACTCACTCTCTAGTTATGTCTCAAGCTCATTCGATCCTCATCATCAACAACCACAAGAGTCATAGCCATTCCTTTCATTCAAAACTGTACATGAGATACAAAGTTCAGAGTTCCATCAAGATCTTCAAATCTTCATTACAATTTTTCCAATAAAAGGGCATTCTTGATGCAAACATGTTCCTTCTCTTCAACGTTTTCAATCAACCTTTTCCATTATTGTTGTCAAATCCCAAAACAGTATATTATTTATGTACAGCCTCAATTTCTTCATTGATGTAACTAAAATTTTGATGGTGATGTACAGCCTAAAAACGCATATTTCTTTTGGTTATATTGTGGAATGCTACCTTTGATTAATTGTCCATGAATGGGCCACTGTGATGACACACACACACAGCACTGGTCTTGGTATCACAGATCAGATCATTCCTTTTTTCTTAACATGATATTGCAGAACCAATAGTGTTTGTTTTCGTGTCATGGCAAGCACAACCAATCTTAAACTAATGCAGTGGTTGAAACATTGTGGATATGAATTGTAGGAGTGTGTTGAAATGTTACTGTCCAAATGTCAGGTCAGTGGCCTTAACTTCACTCTATTCTGCCTTTTTTATGCCATTGCTAGACAGCTATATATATAATCTAATGTACAGAGTGGTCACCAATTCCATCAATGTTAGTTCATTGCCCCACTCCACCCTGGAACAGGGGAACCCCAAGTAGCAAGTCTCACACTCACTCTTCAATTTTCTTTCTTACGTACTTTCTAAGGGGACCACCACCACTAAACCAGCACTGGCATGCAAAACCATATATAGTGATCATCATCATTAAATCTACAACAGATACGTTTCATCATTCACAGTCACATAGAAGTTCTATTACTAATTTTTTTCAAGGCTTGCGTAATTGTAAGAATTCTTGATTGAGAAAAAGACTCACACACATTCTTGTGTCCATTAAGCCAATAACTAGTACCAATTTTCATGTGCCTAAACTCGAAAATAGCCTTTACTGAGACAATAATTGAGTAGCTAGTACTATCGTAAAAACCATGTACTGATTCACAAGACAAGAATGATTGATTCTCTGACAGATTTATATATTATTCCTGGAACAATCCTAAAACTGTCGAGTCCTAGTGTTCTTTCATGACAACTCAACAAGGTTTTTAATAAGGAAAAGACGTACAGAACAGGAGATAGTAGAAATGGGAAAGTAAGAAACCGTAGAAATCACCTGATAATGTAGATTAGGATAGGGGCCATAGATATTTCCTCTAGCTGTCATTTTTGTTTTTTTAGGAATAAATAAATTCGACAACAGGGGTTTAATTTTTGTATTATTTAAAGACATAGGATATAGAATATGATTATGTCCAATGCAATGAGATCACTGTTGTTTTATGATGACCTGTTTGGTTATGTTAGAAATTAGAATCTGCTTTCAACATCAGGCATAACATAGCATAGCATAGGGCATCTTAATTATTCGATGCAGCTAGCACTTTCTGGTTGTGAGCTATATCCATCATCATCTCCTATTGGCAAAGTCAAATTGGACTGTACTACACTTGCTGATATATATACTTACCTTGAAAATATTATGCTCTGAACAATGGCTGTTACAGTTTTGACCCCATAATAAACACTTCATCATGCAACAAATGATATATAATCAGGTTCGATTTCAGCAGATAATGGAAGAGGGGTTGTTGGTTAAGTCTGTATTATGAGAAAAAACAGTTACTTACCTCATAGATTTAGGGCTTTACTAACAAATACTCTAAGAACACTTATTAAAAATATTTAAAATAATAAATTTTAAAATATTGTGATAGATCTCTTATATAAAAAAAACATTAAAATGCATATTCCCAATATAAATATTTTAATCAATATGTGTTGAATGCAATAATAAACCTTAATTGATGATTAATGAATACAATACATCAGATTGAACGTTTCAACTAGCAGGTAAAAATTATATAACTCATTTAACAATGCACAAAGTTTGATTATGTGTACCGTAGTTTTCATTGTGTAATCTAAATACGTGAAAGCATGAAACTCTAAATCCTCGGATCTCTCTTCTTGAATTTATCTATTTTTCCCAAATTAAAACCTAAATCTCTAATTTTTTACACCCTTCATTATTTTACTCTCTTGCTTCACCATAGAAGAAGAAGAATTAGAAATAGGTAAATTCAAGAAGAGGGATTTGGGGATTTAAGATTTCATGCCTTCACTGAACACCTATTTAGATTACATAGTGATAAGCTACCGTCCATATCATCATCTCCGCTAAGGGGATTTTGACGATTTGTGTTTTTTTGTTAAAAATAATGAATCTTGCGAGGTCTAATACGTCTTTAACGTTTTTTAGGGTCATTTTATCGGTGACTAAATCTTTCGATGACCAATATGGTACTTCACCTTTTATTTTTTAAATCATTTACAAAAATAAAATGAAATGAAATGCCTTAGAAATAACAAGAAATATTTTGAGCTAAAAAATCTTGATTATTACTATCTTCGAAAAAGTCTTATTATTATTTAATTTAAAGAAAGTCTGGAATGGGCTCTCCTTGTTCTTTAGAGGAGCTAATGGGCTTCAGCAACAAATAGAGCCCAACAAAAATGCATATTCACAACAAAAAAAAATATAAATATATTGTTTGATTAAGAAAGTGCTTTATTTGGTCTCTTGACTCTCCTTCCGTTTCTTCTTCTTCTTCTTCTTCTTCTTCTTCTTCCTCTTTTCTCTATTCTGATTTTCCGTCTCCTCCGTCATTCCTCTCTCTCATTTGATCTTTCCTCTGTAGCAACACCTCCTTCCTCCCTCCGATTCTTTTCAACTTATTTGTTGGTTCTTGGGTTTTGTAAAGCCCGATTCTTGCTGACATTTTGGCAGTGATGGTTTGCAAGATGGAAGATTCTTGCGCATCGCTTTAGGAAAGAAAAAGGGGAAACTTTGTTTGCCTTTCTTTGTTCAGAAGATTAGGAACACTGAGAGGGAGAATGCGCGATCCTTCTCTTTTGCTTTTGGGATTGCATTGCATTCCCACTTTCTCGTGTTTGATTCTTGTTTCTGTTTACGTCTGGTTCGGTCTTTAATTCTTTTGCTTGTCTTTGTGTTTTCTTGATTGTGCATGTTTGTGCTTGTGGGGTTTTGTTAATTGTGATTGTTATGGTCTTCATTTGTTTTTTCAATTGTGTTTGTGTTTTGTTCTGTTTCGGTAATGATATTGTCTTTCTTTTTTCATTTTTTATTTTCTTTATTTCTCTGCTGTGCATTTTGTTTGTGTTTGGCTAACTAACATAACTAAAAGCTACCTATACCTTCTGAGAATGTATGGTTTAGGAAGGCTCAAGTTCCTGATACGTGGGTGGGGCGCTCGTTCAGGAGTTTGATGCCTGCAACGGCAAAGTGAAACATGCTAACATAAATCCTAATTATCTCTTGCATTCTCTGTTTAGATTCCCTATCATTCTGTATGATTGAGTTTTGGTACTATTGCTTTGGTTCTGTGTGTATTTGTTTGTGTGTGTGTGTTTATAACTGTATTGTTGCTGTTTAAGTTTGATTGGTAGCCCATGGTATTTGGTGTGAGTGTTAGATTTAGGATTTCTTGCTCTATCTAAAGTTCTTGATGTTGTCATCAAGGCAAGTAGGATTTAATTGTTATGGATTATCTGCCATGATAGATGGCTGGTTCTATCTGATTTAGACTTGCTTTTGGTGGTTGTTGTATTGTGTTTGCATGACAATACATCACAGCTCTGTATGTTGTTTTATTGCTGATGGGTGTTTGATGTGCAAATGGATGGAAACCAAAGCTTCAAATTCAAGCTCCTATGCTATACTCTATTCGAACTCTCTCTTCATTCCGTCTCTCATCCCTATCCTATCTCTTCAATAACCCTTTATGGACAGTGTTGGGTGTTGACGCGGTGGCACAATTTCAGTAGCAAAGGAGAACCAATCAAAGACAATCTTCAGTTTTATTGTAAGAGTTTTGGAAAAATAGTGTTGATGCATTTTATAATGCTAATCAATTGCTGCTTATATCTGTTTTATGGTTAGTGTTTGAAAAAGTAGTGTTTATGCAGTTTGAAATGCTAATTAATTGCTGCAGGATATCAGTTTTATGGTTAGAGTTTTGGAAAACTAATGTTTATGCATTGCCATTTTGAAATGCTAATCATACTTGATAGAATGAATCTGTTGCTAATTTTAATGTCTCCTTATATTACTATTCTGCTTTTACAGAACTACTTTTAGATGGAGTATAAGAAATGCTTAAAGTCACAAGGCTCTACCCCTAAATTCTTCACATATTGACATTTTTTTATGATGTTCATAAATTTATGATGTTCATATTCATCATCTTCAATATGATAACATTTTTTTGACATTTTTCCTAGAATGACAAAAAGCTATGCCACTTTTAATCCAACAGAAGCAGCAGAATAGAAGGCATGTAAAGGATAAGAACTGATTCTGATATATTAGGTAGAATTGATCTGTTTTTGGATATGTATATTTAGTTTAATTTGGGATTGGATTGTGCTTATTAGTTTTGTTTGTTTTTAACAGATTCTCTTTAGCTTTGGGCTTTATTGTGATACTTCCCACTAGTCTAGGGGAGTGCATGGTTTAGATTTTGATAGTACCAAATCCAAACCCAATTAAAACCGGTTTTCAAGATGAAAACCAAACCAATTGCTGAGATCAAATCAATTTGGATCTAGTTTTGTAATAAATAAACGGTTATAAACAAGTTAATGAATTATTGAATTGTGAATCCAGTTTTAGAATGAAACCGATTATAAACTGGTTTTACATGAGTAAAAAAGTAAAGATAGTAGACTTGAAATATAAAATTACAATAATTTATTATATATAGTACAATTAGAGACTATGAAATTAAAAGAGTGAAATTTTACTGTTTTTTTTTTCTTTCAAAAAGTTATAAAAGGAGAGATTATAGTTTTTAAAAATAAAATTACATATTTAAAATATTGATTTGTATAATTTTCTAATCAAAGTAGAAATTAATATCTACATATTTTAACATAGTTTTTAAAATACTGTATTACATAATTTTAAGAATTTAAAGAAATTGAAGGCTTATAGACTTTAAAAAATGAGATATCACTATTTTTCTAGAAATACTATAAAAGTAAAGACTATAGTCTTTAAAATATTGAATTACTTAATTTTTAGAATTTATTAGAAATTGAAGGCTATAGACTTTAAAAAGTGAAATTTCACTATTTGTCTAAAAATACTATAAAAGTAAAGACTATAATCTTTAAAATAATGATTTACCTAATTTTTGGAACTTAGTAGAAATTGAAGCTTACATGCTTTAAAAAGTGAGATTTCACTATTTTTCTAAAAACACTATAAAAGTAAAGATTATAGTCTTTGAAATATTGATTTTCTTAAATTTTAAAAATTAGTAGAAATTGAAAGCTATAGACTTTAAAAATAGAGATTTCACTAATTTTTTAGAAACACTATAAAAGTAAAGACTATAGTCTTTAAAATATTGAATTACATAATTTGTAGAACTTAGTAGAAATTGAAGGCTATAGACTTTAAAAAGTGAGATTTCATTATTTTTCTAAAAACACTATAAAAGTAAAAAATATAGTTTTTAAAATATTGAATTACTTAAATTTTAGAACTTAGTAGATATTGAAGGCTATAGACTTTAAAAAGTGAGATATCACTATTTTTCGAGAAACACTATAAATGTGAAGACTATATACTTTAAAATATTGAATTACATAATTTTTAGAACTTAGTAGAAATTGAAGGCAATAGACTTTAAAAATGTGATATTTCACTCTTTTTCTAGAAATACTATAAAAGTAAATATTGTAGTCTTTAAAATATTGAATTACTTATTTTTTTAATTTAAAAGAAATTGAAGGTTATAGATTTTAAAAAGTGAAATTTCATTATTTTTCAATAAATACTATAAAAGAAAAAATTATAGTGTTTAAAATATTGAATTACTTAATTTTTAGAACTTAGTAGAAATTGAAGGCTATAGACTTTAAAAAGTGAGATTTCGCTATTTTTTAAAAATATTATAAAACTAAATACGATAGTTTTTAAAATATTGAATTACTTAAATTTTAGAAATTAATAGAAATTGAAGGCTACAGAATTAAAAAATCCATATTTGATATTTTTTTAGAAACACTATAAAAGTAAAGACTAGTCTTTAAAATATTGAATTACATAATTTTTAGAATTTAGTAGAAATTGATGGTTATAGACTTTAAAAAGTGAGATTTCACTATCTTACTATAAATATGATAAAAGTAAAGAATATAGTCTTTAAAATATTGAATTAGTTAAATTTTAGAAGTTAGTACAAATTGAAGACTATAAATTTTAAAAACTGAGATTTCACTATTTTTTTAGAAATCCTATAAAAGTAAAGACTATATAGTCTTTAAAATATTGAATTACATAATTTTTAAAACTTAATAGAAATTGAAAGCTTTAAGGTTTAAAAAGTGAGATTTCAGTACTTTTCTAAAATCATTGTAAAAGTAAAGACTATAGTGATCAAAATATTGAATTATCTAAATTTTAGAACTTAGTAGAAATTGAAGGTTGTAAGATTTAAAAAGTGAGAATTAACTATTTTTCTAAAAAATAAACTATAAAAGTAAAGACTATATTCTTTAAAATATTGAATTACTTAAATTTTAGAATTTAGTAGAAATTGATGACTATAGATTTAAAAACAGAGTTTTCACTATTGTTTTAGAAACATTATAAAAGTAAAGACTATATAGTCTTTAAAATATTGAATTAGTTAAATTTCATAAATTAGTACAAATTGAAGGCTATAGACTTTAAAAAAATAGATTTCACTATTTTTTAAGAAACACTATAAAAGTAAAGACTATGGTATTTAAAATATTGAATTACATAATTTGTAGAACTTAGTAAAAATTGAAGGCTATAGGCTTTAAAAGGTGAGATTTCACTATTTTTCTAAAAACACTATAAAAGTAAAGACTACAGTCTATAAAATATTGAATTACTTAATTTTTATAATTTAGTAGAAATTGAAGGCTATAAATATTAAAAAGGGAGATATCACTATTTTTCGAGAAACACTATAAAAATAAAGACTATAGTCTTTAAAATATTGAATTACATAATTTTTAGAAATTAGTAAAAATTGAAGGCTATAGACTTTAAAAACGGAGATTTCACTAATTATTTAGAAACACTATAACAGTAAAGACCATAGTCTTTAAAATATTTAATTACATAATTTGTAAAACTTAATAGAAATTGAAGATTAAAGACTTTAAAATGTGAGATTTGACTATTTTTCTAAAAATACTATAAAAGTAAAGACTACAATCTTTAAATATCAAATTACTTAATTTTTATAATTTAGTGGAAATTGAAGGCTATAAACTTCAAAAAGGGAGATATCACTATTTTTTGAGAAACACTATAAAAGTAGAAACTATAATATTTAAAATATTAAATTACATAATTTTTAAAAATGAGTAGAAATTGAAGGCTATATAGACTTTAAAAATAGAGATTTCACTATTTTTTTTGAAACACTATAAAAGTAAAGACTATAATCTTTAAAATATTAAGTTACGTAATTTTTAAAACTTAATAGAAATTGAAGGATATAGGTTTTAAAAAGTGAGATTTCACTATTTTTCTTAAAACACTATAAAAATAGAGACTATATAGTCTTTAAAATATTGAATTACTTAGATTTTAGAACTTAGTATAAATTGAAGGCTATAAGCTTTAATAAATGAGATTTCACTATTTTTCTAAAAAAACTATAAAAGTAGAGACTATAATATTTAAAATATTGAATTAATTAAATTTGAGAACTTAGTAGATATTGAATGCTATAGACTTTAAAAAGTGAGATATTACTATTTTTCGAGAAACACAATAAAAGTAAAGACTATATACTTAAAAATATTGAATTTCTCAATTTTTATATTTTAGTATAAATTGAAGGATATCGACTTTAAAAACTGAGATTTCACTATTTTTCAATAAAAACTATATAAGTAAAGACTATAGTGTTTAAAATATTGAATTACATAATTTTTAGAACTTAGTAGAAATTTAAGGCTATAGACTTTAAAAAGTAAATACTATAGTTTTTAAAATTTGAAATTACTTAAATTTTAGAAATTAGTAGAAATTAAAGGCTATAGACTTTAAAAACCGAGATTTGACTACTTTTTAGAAACACTATAAATGTCAAGACTATAGTCTTTAAAATATTGAATTACATAATTTTTATAATTTAGAAGAAATTGATAGTTATAGACTTTAAAAAGTGAGATTTCACTATTTTTCTATAAATACGATAAAAGTAAATACTATAGTTTTTAAAATATTGAATTATATCATGTTTAGAACTTAGTAGAGATTCAAAGTTATAATCTTTAAAAAGTGAGATTTCACAATTCTTCTTAAAACACGGTAAAAGTAAAAACTATAGTCATTAAAATATTGAATTACTTAAATTTTATAACATAGTAGAAATTGAAGGTTATAGACTTTAAAAAGAGAGATTTCACTATTTTTCTAAAACCACTATAAAAGTAAAGACTATAGTCATTAAAATATTGAATTACTTAAATTTCATAAATTAGTAGAAATTGAAGGTTATTGACTTTAAAAACAGAGATTTCAATAATTTTTTAGAAAAACTATAAAAGTAAAGACTATAGTCTTGAAAATATTGAATTACATAATTTGTAGAACTTAGTAGAAATTGAAGGTTATAAGTTTTAAAATGTGAGATTTCTGATACAATAGGAGCCTAATTAGAAAATAATATAAATAGTATAGATTGCATTGTATTAGGAATGGAAGATTGATTGATAGTTTCTCTCTTAGGCCCTATTTTAGAGATTTCTCTCTGAATTCTCTCTATCTCTTAATACTAATTCGTATCAAATGGTGCTTTCATTGAGAGTTTCAAATTGCGGAAATGCTTCCCATGGTGATTTATCGAACTCTAGCCATATTCCAACATTTGAAACTATTCCTATTTTTTATGGTGGAAGTGGTTATTGGTGGATCCTTTGTGCATGGAAATTCTGGAATTCTAGGAATATACCAAAATCATAAAGGTTGAATGAGATGTATCATGGATTAAAAGGTGAAGCTCTCCATTGGGTTCATGTTATGGAGGCTAAAAAATCTATCTGCAACATGGATGCAATTTGAAAATGCATTCCTCCACAAGTACCAACCAGATTTCAGTCCAATTCTTCCAGATCTTGGATCAGAAATTGAAAATCTCAATTAGGTAGTTCAACAGCACCGTTCCAGGTAGTTCAACAGCACCGTTCCAGCAACATTTCAGATCCAAAAGAAAATTTAGAAGAATCAAAATTTCAGATCCTAAATTCAACAAATCCGAAAATAACAACATCAACAAATCCAAATTCAGATTAGAAACAAGAAGATAATGAGCAGCAACTTGTAGATACCAGCAGTGGCGGAGCACCACCAACGGAGGTCGACGATGACATGGATGAAAAGCTGAATACGAACAGGGGCGGCACGTTCGTTGCATCTGGGCGGAACACGATCTCACGAATGGCGTCTCGCGGCAGCGGGGACGATGCGAATTTGAGTAGTGGCAGCGGCGCCGAGGTCGGCGCCTTTGAGACGGGGGAAGAAGAACAGCGAGACACTTCAGCGACGATTCTTCACGTGGTGGCGGCACCAATCTGCGGCGAAGATCTTCTAAGAGGTAGGGTCCGTCACGTCTCCCCGATAGTTGCTAGACCGTCACCGCTCGTGGCGGCTGTTCTTCCTTGGGATCGCAAGGGTGAGGATCGAAGGATGAAGAATAATGGTGGCGACAATGTGCAGAGCGACGATGGTTTGAGTTGCAGCCGCGGCGCCGAGGTCGGCGCCTTCGCGAAGGGGAAGCGGACAACGATTGCAATGGGGCTCATTCGTAACAACGTCGAAGACGAAACTGACAGAGCTGCGACC
The DNA here is from genome assembly GCA_013621005.1 of Aeschynomene evenia. Lineage (NCBI taxonomy): Eukaryota > Viridiplantae > Streptophyta > Magnoliopsida > Fabales > Fabaceae > Aeschynomene > Aeschynomene evenia. Next base: position 4,266,276 of record CM024268.1, read on the forward strand.
GGAGGGACTCGAACTGTGAAGAAATGGGAGGAGGGGGCAGTGTCAGGCGCGGATATGGCTGGAAGAAGCGCCGGCCGAAGTGCACCATGGAGGGTGGCCGTCGTGGAAGCCTTGAGGAAGAAGGTGGGGGCAGCCATTGAAGATGCTCCTGCAACAGGGAAGGAGAAGAGGGCAAATGGAACCTTCCATTTGGGCTATGGGTTTTGTCTTCCATTGGGCTTTAAGCATGAGGAGCAATCCCAAAATAAGAAAGGAAATGTCAGTAGAATAAATTCAGGTAATCAATTTCATTTTTTTCCATCATTTTATGTTTACTTGATTTGATTTTAATTGATGTTTTCAGATCTTATCAATGAGATCATGGTGGAATTTTTTTTATTTTTTTAAGCAGTAGAATAGAAATAAAGTAGAGAATATTATTTTAGAAATTAATTTTTTATTTTATTAAGTGTAATTAGGAACAATTGTACTTAGAATTTGAAAGATGTATATTTTTTTTTCCACAACCTTGAGGGCAAGGTTGTTTTGAAGGATATGGTAATGATACAATAGGAGCCTAATTAGAAAATAGTATAAATAGTATAGATTGCATTGTATTAGGAATGGAAGATTGATTAATAGTTTCTCTCTTAGGCCCTATTTTAGGAATTTCTCTCTGAATTCTCTCTATTCTCTCTATCTCTTGATACTAATTCGTATCAATTTCACTATTTTTCTAAAAACAATATAAAAGTAAAGACTAGAGTATTTGAATTATTGAATTAGTTAAATTTTAGAATTTCGTAGAAATTGAAGGCTATAAGTTTTAAAAAGTGAGGTTTCATATTTTTCTAAAAATACTATAAAAGTAAAGACTATGGTCTTTAAAATATTGAATTCCTTAAATTTAAAAAGTTAGAAGATATTGAAGGCTATAAACTTTAAAAAGGGAGATATCACTATTTTTCGAGAAATACTATAAAAGTCAAGACTATAGTCTTTAAAATATTGAATTACATAAATTTTAGAAATTAGAAGAAACTGAAGACTATAGACTTTAAAAACCGATATTTCACTATTTTTTTAGAAAAACTATAGTCTTTAAAACATTGAGTTATATAATTTTTTAAAAATTAATAGAAATTGAAGACTATAGGCTTTAAAAATTGAGATTTCACTATTTTTATAAAAACACTATAAAAGTAAAGACTATAGTCTTTAAAATATTGAATTACTTAAATTTTAGAACTTAGTAGAAATTGCATTCTATAGGCATTGAAAAGTGACATTTCACTATTTTTCTAAAAACACTATAAAAGTAAAGACTATAGTATTTAAAATATTGTATTACTTAAATTTGAGAACTTAGTAGATATTAAATGCTATAGACTTTAAAAAGTGAGATATGACTATTTTTCGAGAAAACTATAAAAGTAAAGACTTTATACTTTCAAATCATGAATTACATAATTTTAAGAACTTAGTAGAAATTGAAGGCTATAGACTTTAGAAAATGAGATTTCACTATTTTTCTAAAGACACTATAAAAGTAAAGACTATAGTTTTTAAAATATTGAATTACTTAATTTTTATAATTTAGTAGAAATTGAAGGTTATAGACTATAAAAAGTGAGTTTTCACTATTTTTCTAAAAATACTAAAAAAATAAAGACTATAGTGTCTAAACTATTGAATTACATAATTTTTAGAACTCAGTAGAAATTGAAGGCTATAGACTTTAAAAAGTGAGATTTCGCTATTTTATAAAAAACACTATAAAAGAAAATATTATAGTCTTTAAAAATTGAATTACTTAAATTTTAGTAATTAGTGGAAATTGAAGGCTATAGACTTCAAAAACTAATATTTCGTTATTTTTCTAAAAACACTATGAAAGTAAAGACTAGTTTTTAAAATATTGAATTACTTAAATTTAGAATTTAATATAAATTGAAGGTGATAATCTTTAAAAAGTGAGATTTTTCTATTTTTCTATAAATACTATAAAAGTAAAGACTATAGTTTTTAAAATATTAATATTTTTAAGAACTTAGTTAAAATTGAAGGTGATAGACTTTAAAAAGTGAGATTTCATTATTTTTCTAAAAATACTATAAAAATAAAGACTATAGTCTTTAAAATATTGAGTTACATAATTTTTTTAACTCAGTAGGAATTGAATGCTATAGACTTTTAAAAAGCGAGATTTCACTATTTTTTTAAAAAACCTATAAAAATATAGACTATAATTTTTAAAAAAGAGTTACATAATTTTAAAAACTTAGTAGAAATTGAAGGCTATAGGCTTTTAAAAAGCGAGATTTCACTATTTTTCAAGAAACACTATTAAAGTAAAGACTATAGTCTTTAAAATATTGAATTACATAATTTTGTAAAAATGTGAAAATTGAAGGATATAGACTTTAAAAAGTGAGATTTCATTATTTTTCTAGAAAAATTATAAAAGGAAAGACTATAATTTTTAAAATATTGAATTACATAATTTTAGAACTTAGTAGAAATTGAAGGCTATAGGCTTTAAAAGTGAGATTTCACTATATTTTTAAAAACACCATTAAAGTAAAGACTATAGTCTTTTAAAAATTAAATTACTTAAATTTTAGAAATTAGTCGAAATTGAAGGCTATAGACTTTAAAAAGTGAGATTTCACTATTTCTGTAGAAACACTATAAAATTAAAGACTATAGTCTTTAAAATATTGAGTTACATCATTTTTAAAACTTATTAGTAGAAATTGAAGGCTATAAGTTTTAAAAAGTGAGATTTCACTATTTTTCTAAAAACACTGTAAAAGTAAATATTATAGTCTTCAAAATATTGAATTACTTAAATTTTATAATTTAGTCTAAATTAAAGGTTATAGGCTTTAAAAAGTGAGATTTCACTATTATTCCAAAACCAATATAAAAGTAAAGACTATAGTCTTTAAAATATTGAATTACTTAATTTTTAATATTTAGTATAAATTGATGGTTTTGAGACTTTAAAAAGTGAGATTTCACTATTTTTCTAGAAATAATATCAAAGTAAAGACTATAGTCTTTAAAATATTGAATTATATAATTTTTAGAACTTAGTTGAAATTGAAGGTTGTGGGCTTTAAAAAGTGAGATTTCATTATATTTCTAAAAACACTATAAAATTAAAGACTATAGTCTTTAAAATATTGAATTACATAATTTTTAAAACTAAGTAGAAATTGAAGGCTATATGCTTTTAAAACACGATATTTCACTATTTTTCAAGAAACAATATTAAAGTAAAGAATATAGTCTTTAATATATTGAATTACATAAATTTGTAAAAAAAAGTAGAAATTGAAGGCTATAGACTTTAAAAATTGAGATTTCATTATTTTTCAAGAAAAACTATAAATGTAAAGACTATAATTTTTAAAATATTAAATTACATAATTTTTAGAACTTACTAGGAATTGAAGGCGCTATAGAAACTCTATAAAAGTAAAGACTATAGTCTTTAAAATATTGAATTGTATAATTTTTAAACCTAATTATTAATTGAACGCTATAAACTTTTTAAAGTGAGATTTCACTATTTTTCTAAAAATACTATAAAAGTAAATACTATAGTCTTTAAGGTGTGGTTCATGGAGCTCTATCAAGGTGGGAGTATGTAGGATTGGAAGTGAGTCACTTGCTTTAAATAGTGAGATTTCACTATTTTTCTAAAATCACTATAAAAGTAAAGACTATAGTCTTTAAAAAATTGAATTACTTAAATTTTAGAAATTACTTGAAATTGAAGGCGATAGACTTCAAAAGTTGAGATTTCACTATTTTTTTAGAAACACTATGAAAGTAAAGACTATAGTCTTAAAAATATTGAATTACATAATTTTTAAAACTTAGTAGACATTGAATGCTATGGCTTTAAAAAGTGAGAATTCACTATTTTTCTAAAAAACACTGTAAAAGTAAAGAATATAGTCTTTAAAATATTGAATTACTTAAATTTTAGAACTTAGTAGAAATTGAAGGTTATAGGCTTTAAAAAGTGAGATTTCATTATTTTTCTAAAAACACTATAAAAGTAAAGACTATAGTCTTCAAAATATTGAATTACTTAAATTGTAGGACTTAGTCGAAATTGAAGGTTATAGGCTTTAAAAAGTGAGATTTCACTATTTTTCTAAAAATACTATAAAAATAAAGACTATAGTCTTTAAAATATTGAATTACTTAATTTTTAGAATTTAGTATAAATTGAAGGTTATAGATTTTAAAAAGTGAGATTTTACTATTTTTCTAGAAATACTATAAAAGTAAAGACTATAGTCTTTAAAATATTGAATTACATAATTTTTAGTACTTAATTGAAATTGAATGTTATAGGATTTAAAAAGTGAGATTTCACTATTTTTCTAAAAGTACTATAAAAATAAAGACTAGTCTTTAAAATATTGAATTACATAATTTTTAAAACTCAGTAGAAATTGAAGGCTATAGGCTTTTAAAAAGCGAGACTTCACTATTTTTCAAGAAACACTATTAAAGTAAAGACTATATTCTTTAAAATATTGAATTACATAATTTTATAAAAAGGTATAAATTGAAGGCTATAAACTTTAGAAAGTGATATTTCATTATTTTTATAGAAAAACTATAAAAGTAAAGACTATAATCTTTAAAATATTGAATTAAATAATTTTTAGAACTTAGTAGAAATTGATGGCTATAGGCTTTAAAAAGTGAGATTTCACTATTTTTCTAAAAAAACCATAAAATTAAAGACTATAGTCTTTAAAAAATTGAATTACTTAAATTTTATAAATTAGTCGAAATTGAAGACTATAGACTTTAAAAAGTGAGATTTCACTATTTTTCTAGAAACACTATAAAATTAAAGATTATAGTCTTTAAAATATTGAATTACTTAATTTTTATAATTTAGTAGAAATTGAAGGTTACAGTGTTTAAAAAGTGAGATTTTACTATTTTTCTATAAATACTATAAAAGTAAAGACTATAGTGTTTAAAATATTGAATTAAATAATTTTTAGAACTTAGTAGAAATTGAAGGCTATAGACTTTAAAAAGTGAGACTTCGCTATTTTTCTAAAAACATTATAAAAGTAAAGACTATAATCTTAAAAATATTGAATTACTTAAATTTTAGAAATTTATAGAAATTAAAGGTTATAAATTTTAAAAAGTAAGATTTCACTTAGTAGAAAAGAGATTGAAAACGTCATAGTTCATCATTTCTGGGTAAGCTTTAATTAATATTTGAACTTGAATTTTAAATGTCTTATATAGATAATTTCCATATTCGTACAAAGGAGAGGATGCATGGCCAGTGTAATTACTTAATTAAATACTTCAAATGGTGGTTGTCGCGGTTCAAGTGGCGATAAAAGCGTTAAAATGTGGCTAGGGAATTTTTATTATGACGAATTTCTTGTTTTTACTCATTATTTATGAAATGGTTTGTAGTTAAATGGTTGTTATGGTCTGTAGTACATGAAAAATTAAATACAAGACAAAAGTTTTATAACCTTGAGTTGCTAATCTTTGGGCAGAAAGTCTGCGTGTGGATCTGAATCTGAGACGGTTGCCCATCTGTTCTTTAGCTGTAAGTTCGCATGGTCAATTTGGTGCAGATTTTTGGAGTACTGAGATGTTGCTTGGGTATGGCATTGTAAACCAGATATCGGTTATGCTTCTTTGCAATGGTGCCCCAAAAGAAAGGGTTTAAACAAAGTGTGGCAAACTATGTTTTCAGCTGTGATTTGGACAGTTTGGTATCTTCGTAATAAGAGGATTTTTGACAACAAGAAAACAAATATTAAGGAAGGATGTGACATAACATTATTTTGGGTTTATCGATGGATAAAAGATGTCAAAAAGGGGCAACAAACATGACTACTGTCATGAAGAGGGCATTTAGCAGCTCATTGAATTATGATGGTCCAATGGATGATGGTCAAGCTGGCAGATCGCATGATAGGGTTATGGGTGAAGATTGTGATTTGCATGAAGGGATAGCAGTGAATTGGTCTACCTATGGTGATTCGGATTTTGAACAAGTGGTGGAAAGAGGAGTACGATGCTTAGGTTCGTTTGTTTTTCCCGACTCTGTAGTCAGAGTCATGGAGTCATTATAGTCATTGACTCCGGAGGCAGAGTCAATAGAGTCATTATACTCAATTTTCTGTTTGGTAAAATGTCCAGAGTCACAAAAATAGAGTCATTATCCAAAATACCTAAACCACCCTTTGAGTTAAAATACTCCATTAATGGAGCTCCTAACCTACCATCACCACCGAACCCATTATCCCCGCCCTTCCAACACAGCACCACCGCCCACTGCCCTTCATCGCCGGCCACAATACCACATAACTGCACAGTAGCAAAATCAACGAGATGCCACAAAACCAGATCCAGATCTGTAGATTAATACAGCCCTCTCGCTCTTCTCTCCACCCGCCGCCATTCCACAACACAACGCCACTGCCCTTCCACCACAGAGCCGATGACGGCAGAACCAGCGAGGCAATAGAACCGCACAACAGATCCAGTGAAGTTTGAAGTAGAAGCTCTTTCTCTTTCTTCCCTCCACCCACAAAACTGCGCAGCAGAACCACCACCTCACTCATCTTTCTCCTTCTTTCCCCCACTCGCGTCGGCACCATGCGGCCGCAGCACTGCCGCCATTCGAGGGTTTCAGTTTGAGACGTAGAAGAATATTGATATTGTTTTAGGGGCAAAATAGGATTAAAAAGTTATTAAAATGTTTCAAACTTCTGTGACTCCCTCATGAAATCCGTGACCCTGTGTTACGGGAGTCACTAGAATTGCTATTAGTGCCCCAGAGTCACTCTGACTCTGTACTCTATCATTAGGGGTCAATGAAAACAAACACTCAACAGAGTCACAATTGGAGTGACTCCCTGACTCTGACTCCAGAGTTAGGAAAAACAAACGCAGCCTTAGTGATGCCACATCACCTTACTATTGCAGTTATTTGTTGATGTTTTGTTTACTGTTAATTTGGTGTAAAGACTTACGTGGTGTATGCATACTGTTATGAGGGGTATTTCCTCTTGTCTTATGAGTCCGATCAATGGACTCTTTATTATCTATAAAAAAAAATAACTAGATACTAAGATCGGTCCAGAAGTTTTTAACTCATAATAATAGGGATTAGTTAGAGTTAGTTTATGAAGTTTGATTCGATACATCATATAAGAGACTTATTTAAAGTGTGCTCTCGTGCAATGTTATTAGTATGTATCTACATCAGAATACATATTCATATGATTTTTTCCTTCTCAGTTCTCATTGCGTTCATTATGTGTAATAAAATTGAAAGAAAAGAATGAAAGAGTGGGAGATTTAACAAGGTGGTAGTGCAGCTTTTAATAGGGAAGGATGAAGACCAACCAAAAAGGAGATACAACAATTTGATTTGATTTGATCAGAAGTGGCAGATAAAAACCATTGCAGTGAGTTTAGTTTTTCTCTTTTTATGGGTGCTGTGCACCCCGTTGCCTACCAAAAAAAAAAAAAAATGTTTTTCTCTTTTTATGTTTACATCCCCTAAAACCTATGTGTAAAAAATAGAACAATGTCACAATTACAAGCAACAAGCATTATTGCTCCATTATATGTGTGATTACAACTTACAAAAAAAATTACAAGCACAAAAAAGAAGAAGAAATATTATAGCAAAACCTCTCTCTTTTCTCACTCACTCACTCACTCGTCACTCACTCTCCTCCATCTAAAAAATTGGAAAAATCTTGACAAATAAAAAATCACTCTTTTTACGTTTTCAAATAACATGGTTCAGTTCAGTGTTCAATTACTTTCTACTGCCAGTTTTGCGCTTCATGTCAACTGGAGCTGGATGCCTTCCTGTTCTATGTGAGACTGAAGGAGATGAATGCAGATTCTTGCTGCAAAATTAGACAAAAGATCATATTTTTTTTAACATCCAATATATCTGAGGTATACATAACTTGTATATGAAGAAACATTTTACTAGAATACTATTTTTGCACAGCATTACCTTATTTCTGGGCTTTTTGCTGCCTTTGGGACAGATCTCTTAGCCTTTGATCCAATTGCATTGGTCATGGTGGCAAGTTTGGAGTGATTAAATTGCCAAAGCAAGTCGGGTTCGGAGGAATCACTGGTTGCAGCATCAAGCTCATCCATGTCATCTGAACCTGCCATGTTAAACTGGTTCCCACCCATGAACATGTTATAGGATTGTTCTGAGTACATTTTGGAAGAGTCTTGAAGATACTTCTGATAGAGGACTTCAGATAAGTTCCCATTTCCTGTTGCTTCCCAACACTGTAAGAGGTTGTTACTGTCAGTTTTGTTCATATCCTGCTTGTTTACCATGACCTTATCAACCCATTCTCCGGAACCAGGTTCTTTATCGTCTTCTGCATAGTTCTGTCCTGGGCTGGTTACTGGGGGCCAGGGTGGTGAGTTTGATGACATCTCATCAAAATCAAAGCTCTGAGTTTTGCGCCTATATGTTGTCTTACTCTGAAGCTGCAGGATGAATAGTTCAAGAGTCATGAGTTCATCTAAGGAATACTGATAAAGAAAAATCATACCATCCCTTTAAATCTAAATTTTGGAATAAAAATGATCTCAACTAGGAAATGAAGTAAGTAAGCATACCCCAATGTTGCCAACATCAACCATAGGTCGTCGACATCCAAGGTTATCCCCATTATATGGTGATAGATGGCCGGCCTTTGTCCTGTACTTTTCAGAGCTAGCAGAGAAAGAATTATCTGATTCCCCTTCCTTTCTTGCCAGTGCTGCCTTTAGGCTGGCAATCTGAAGCACAATTCATTAGTAAATTGAAGAGGGCTTTTAGTTTCTAAGATTATTATTATGGACCAGAGGTTAAATTTGAATATCAACCTGCTCTTTGAGCTCTTTAACATCTGCACTATCTCTGTTTACACGAGCAGCACCAAGTTCAACAGTAGCAACTCTTTCTGCAAATTTTAAGGTACTTAGTGTTTCTCCAATAGCATCACTCTCTGGGCTTATATGAACAAACATGAGTGTTTTTGCCTGTCCTCCTGAAATAAACCCAAACAACATTATCAGATTCAGAATATCTGTGACCCAGGATTCAGTAACATAAGCGAATAAAGCTAATAATATAGTTAAGACTACACCATTAGCAAGGCACCCTTAAACCTTACCAAGTGAATCTTGTAGTAACTGTGTCAGTTTACTATTTCTGTAGGGAACATGTGAGTTCTTCTGGGCAAGGGAAGCGATGACATCGCCTAAAGCTGAAAGGGATTTGTTAATATGCTGTGCTTCTTTTAGTCTATCTCCTGTGGCCTCAGATTTGTCTACCCTTTCACTCCCTGCCAAGTCAACCAAATGCATGCAGCCGCGAAGGATAGCTCCAGATGTCAAATCTCTTCCTTGAACATGAACAGTCAAGCAACTGCAAAAATACAAGAGAATGGTTAGTGCTGTCCAAGATCCACCATCACCAGAAAAGGACTGGAGGTACCACTGGAAAATGAGAAGGATATACCTATGAGATCGGCTGCTGCGATCGTTAAGGGCTGTTGCTCCAACAGCACGGTTTCTTTGCCCAAGGTTCATTAGTTCAATAACATCAATTGTTGATGATACTGGGACAAGGCATGCATCTGGCACACTGAGCCCTTTGTTGGAACTACTACGAATTTCTAATGTGATTAATAGTTAAGGGCAAGCATCATGATAAAAGGTTGTGTTCATCTTGAAAACTTAACCAACATTTATCCAAAGATTCAAACCAGCCATATAAAATAAGGTGTTATAACAAATGAGAATAAAAAATAACTGATAAAAGGATATCTTTTGTTTGATCCATCATTAACCAGTAGATCCCTGACTTGCTCATTATATATCTCAATCATTTGAACAGAAACATCATAGTGGAAAGTATCCTTTCTTTGATCAGCTATAAGGAACAAATCACTTAGAGCCCTATAGTTTACACCTTGGCTCTTCTCTGTGATCTCTTTTGGTCCAGTCTACATTTAAAAAGCATAAATCAGCAAAATGTCATTATAAATTTCAAGTTTTTTCTTTTTTCAGATAAAACTTCAAGTGGAACCTACCATAGTGTAGGTTTTTCCTGATCCTGTTTGGCCATATGCAAATATGCAAACATTATAACCATCAAGAACAGATCTAACCAGTGGCTGCATATCCAAGAAAACCTCAGCTGCAACACACACAAGAAAATCTTAGTCACACTAAGAATATAAATCCTGGAGATAGCTGAAACTGAAAACCAAACCAACCTTGTGTTGCAGATGGTCCAAAAACTTTGTTGAAGTTGAAGGATTTCCTTGCCTTTCCATTCCTTGAAGGAATAGTAACAGTGATAGTTCCATCTTCTATATTTTCAACTGTGCTCAGCTGGTTAGGTTGTCCAGGGAAGAAGGGTCTTACTCTGCAGTATACCCTAATACTTCCTGATCAAACAAAAATTGTCCTCTTAATTATATTTTGGGGGTTAAAAAATAGAAAAATACAAGCTTACAAAGGAAAGACATGAATAGGAGTTAGGCCCAAAGCAACTAGCCAGTCAATGCTCTTATTATTACCCTTAAGATCCTGGACTAGATTATATAGTTTGCGATTTTCTTCAAGAACTCTATGATATCCAGAAGCAGCATGAGCTAACCCATGAATGTGCATGCCTACAAAGAAAAAATAGAAAGTTGAATAAGATGCAACACCTATCATCTACTCATCACAAGGCAAGAAAGGAACGGGAGCAGTAGTGAATAAATTTAAATGAATAAATCACAAATCCCTACCTAGACTGTAAAACTCCTCCTGAAATTTCATCTGCATGAACTGCATACCAGCTTTTGTGTTGTGGAGAGTGTGCTTTAGTTCCTACAAAAATATGATGAACCAAAATATTTTAATAAATCAGTAAAAAAATGAAAAGTTAAAATGGTTAATGTCTCAGATTCTGTACTTGAATATCTATGTGCTGTTGATCAAACAGCATTTGCTGCTTCATAAGTTGTCTTTGCGATTCCTCAGCAGTAACACGGTTTTTCTGAATGAAATCCTCTTTCTTTGTTACCATATGATTATGAACCTTTTTCTCCACCTAAACAATCACAGATAGATTTTTTTCTTTAAGTTTCATTGAGTTCCTGGAATATGTCAAACACTATGTAGCATTACAAGCTATGTTTTGTCTCATCACCTTTTTATCTGCCACAACAAACTTCTGAGGAACAGACCCATTGCTTTGAGCAACAGATTCTCTTGGAGTCATTTTTGGCTGTAAGTTATATCATACATAAATAACAATATTAGCTTATCATAAATGTTAACTTAGGAAGTATATCTAGATTCTAAGGATAAAAGAGTATCATACCTGTTCACCTCGGCTTGCAATGCGATGTTCAAACTCTTCTACAACCTTATTCAAAACGGATTCAACCAACTGTTCCATGCAGTAGATAATTATTACTTAGAAACATTTAAGTCTTAAAAGCACTCATTGGTTGGTATTATGAGTGACACCTACAACATATCATCCCCTTACTTACCATTGGAACTTCTTCTGGCTTCTTATCTGACAGAATTGCATGAACAAGGGTACTGAGAGAATAGGAACCGGACTGCAAATGTATGAATGCAAGAATTCCATTAGCTATTCTTTCTGCTCTAAAACCCAGAGCAGGTATGATTATGAATGTCAAATATCAAGCATACCTACCATTTTATTAGACTCAGGTTCAGTGGCAAGACCAGCCAGAGACTTTTCATTGATCGACGAGGTCCTTGACAAGGAATTAGTGAACGGTTCTGAGTTCTTTCTCACAAAAGATTTTGCAGAGACAGAGGGCTTGAGATTTCCACCAAATTTCCACACACCATTTGCCCCATTCTGTTTCCATTCACTGTAGGATTTAAGGGCCAAGACGCAGTTCACAATCCTGGATGACTTTCCTCCCTAAAATATAATCAATGATTCAGCAGAAAACCTAAACAATACATGATCAAACTCCCATATCACGCAAATTTACTAAATTCACCATGATCCAAATTCACTACACAAAAAGAAGGGTGAAATAGCAGAAGCATCTGATATTACATACTTGTTCCAGATCAGATGCCTCAAAAGTAGGAAGCCCAATTTCCTGGACAGCAACCAGGAAATTCCTCACGTTTTCAAAGTACTGATATGCAGATAATGGTGCCCCATCAGGGATCATTGTAGAATCAACAGGACTCTCCACAACCTTAGAGGAAGAACACAGCGTTGACATTAGTAAACAAATACTAAATGAACTATAACCGAAACCGGAGTAAATTGAACTATGATCTAGCTCACCTTAGGTACTGCTCCGGATTGAACTTTATTGATAACATTACAAAGGACAATCCCACTTCTCAAACCAAGCCTAAACTCTTCCTCAGAGGGCTCTGCAGGTAAATCTTTTGCTGCAACAACTCCAACCATTTTTCTCAGCCAACCTGCCGCTTCATATCTTCTGGATGCTGCACATCAAAGTTTCTGATTCAGAACAACTGATACAAAATCCATATAAAGATGATAGTAGTTGGACACGTTCACAATAGAAGGATTTCAGATCATTGACTAGGCTCATTTGTTTGTTCTGATATTTAATCAACTGTGATCAAACACAGCAAATGGACATTCCAAGAACTTTCTCCCAACAATTTTCAGTAATCAAGAAACAGCAATGCAGAAATTATTGTTTAAAGATTCAAAGGAAGAGATACAGGTATGATGAAAGATGAGAGCAAAACGTGCTTGTTATTGTAATTATCATCATCAGTACTTCCAAAATTGGTTTTTTACAAAATCCCAGAAAAAAAATGATGGGAAAGGTACCAGCTTCTTCTGCTTTTCTGGATTCCAAATCAAGATCCTTGAGGCGAGTACCATGCTGTTGGAGCACATCCTCCACAACCGATGCCACGGAAAAGGACAATGCAGCAGCCATAACTTGTAACACCAGAAGAAAGACAGTGAGCACGCACGCACCCCACAAAGATGGCCTTCAATTTTTTGGAGACCCTCACCACCAGAGACTAATAAGTTGAACAACAACCCCACTCATCAACATTGCACAACCTCATCCATCCAATTGAGGAACATGATCATGATGATGGTGAAAATGGAATCTAAGGTGAGAAGGAGGAACACATAGAGAAGAGAGAAAGAGAGAGAAAGGAAGAGAGGTATAAAAGGCTTTTAAAGAGTGGGTTGTGTCTCAGAGATATTATATGTTTGATGATGGTGCTGTTGAGTGTTGTTGAGATTTCTTTCCGAATTAGTTGTTAACAATTCACACACCCACATTCTCCATTACCCTTTGCCTTCTTTTTTCTTTCTTCCTTCTCCTTTATTATTACTTATTATTATTTCTTTTTCTTTCTATCTATCTATACGAAATAGAAATACAGTGTGGTGGTGGTGGTGATGGTAGTGGTGTACTGATACAAGAAGAAGAGCAGTTATAAGGTTCACTTTCCTTTCTGTATTCATTTCATTCGAGTCCGCTTTATACTCCCCCCACTATCTTGCTCTTGCCTTTTCAACTCCGAACCTACTCCCATACCTGCCACCTTCCTCTCTCTCTCTCTCTCTCTCTTTTTTATTTCAACACTAAAATTAAGATTAAGATTTTTATGTTTTTGTTTTAAATGTTGTTCCCCCCGAAAGATATAAGAGGTCACTTGGGATTCTCGGCGCGTGGAATTTGATCATGTGAATGCAGCGGAAAGGGAAAAGGGCGTTCGGTTAACTTGTTACATTGTGCTTTTTTGTCGTCTAGTGCTACAGCAACACTTCTACAGTAGAGTTGTACACCAAACCTTCTACCTTCATTTTCATACCTTCATTCTTACAAAAATCAATTGTTTTAGTATTTAATTTGTGTGTTTTTCACTAGAGTTTAATTTTATATTAATATTCAACCATGTGTTATTATGTAGCTAAAAATAGCTACACATAAGATATATTTCATTCTCATAAAATCTCAAACTAAATGATTAAAGAATGAAATGAAATGCAATATCACAACTTTTAATCTTGTGATTATAAAAATGAGTACTTGTTTAATCTAGATCATTAATTAGTTTAAGGGAGGAAATATTAGGTAGGTACATGATACAGACGTGTCTATATAAAAGTTTCTCTTATTTATGCTGCAACTATATAGTCTATAGTCTATAGAGATCGATAAACAAAGCAAAAAGACTAGCAGTAATAATTTCTCATCAGGGAACGCAATGATTTATTTTAAACAAATCCTCATGATGTTGTTTAACGGCCAATTATATTATTAGTAATATTCAATTTTGGTTTCCCCGGAATATCAGGAATATTTACCTGGCTCAGTTTCAGCACTTATGAAATGCATAGCATAGCATTGCATCTGTACTATGATGCTTTAGTTTTTGGTAGTAATTAATTATCATCAAGTGGCCAACCATCAATTGTTAATCAATGAGTAATGACCCTGCTTTGATTTTAGGGTCATAATTACTACAGTATTATTATGTGCTCCTCCGTTTTTATTGTTTTTGATTTTGGGACTCATGAATTACATACATGTCCTAATTCACCCACCAACTTTATTAAGAACCGACTTTCGCACACATGAAGGAGGCTTTGCCAATGCCCAATCCAATGCCATCCATCACAGTTCACAGAAATTATTTTCTTCTCTTTTATTCCTAGTTTCCAGTTTAAGGATTTCTTCAAATATGGAATAACAATATATATATATATATATATATATGAATGTTGCACTTATATTTGAATATTGTACAATAAAAAACTAATCAATAAGTTGTGCACAACATATATAATATAAATTGCACAATGAATATTACATATTATGCACGTCATATATCACATAATGCGCACAACATATATCACATGTAACAAAGAAAAATGATGTTGTAACATATGATATATATTGTGTATCACATGTGATATACATTGTGCATTTTATATTATATATATTGTGTATAAATATTGATTGTTTTGATTGAATTTTTGTTGTGTTCAAAGTATTTGGAATAATTAAACAATGCGTTTTAGGCATGACCCTGCCATGTCCCTAATACTTAGGCTATATTAGTTGTCGACGTAACCTTTTTATTCTTAAACGAATGAATGTAAGTGTATAATTTAAGAGTCGTGATATGATGACACTCACGACCATTCAGATGATATCCTCTCTCTATATATATAATTATAATGTGCTAACTTTATTTTTTTTTAGATAATTAATAATCAATGTGCTACGTATACCTTATGATAAAGAAAGTAACAAAAAGAATAGAATAATCGAGAAAGAAGAAAGAGTGGGGTGGCATCTATTGCCTAACTTAACGGAACAAAAACCCCTCCTTTAGGAGGGCTCAAAAATAATAACCTTAAGACCTAAAATGAAAATTATGCAAGAGAAGTTGAAGGTGGTTGGGTTTGTCTGCTTCGTTAATGCTCATCCACAAAACAGCACCCACGTTTGGTCAAGCCCAACTTTGTATTCCACAATTATCAATTTGCCCCTTCTTTGATTCAATTTATATAATTAATTCTTTATAATTTAGTAGGTCCTCCTACCGCTGGATTTTCAAATTAAGAATGGATTTTCTAAGGCTAAGACTAATTAAGATGATGATGATGATGATCTTGTAAGCTTAGATGCTGGTAATTAGCTTTATGGTTAAGACTCCAATGATAAACCGCCCCCTCCATCGTTAGGCACCTTTTGCTGATTAATCTGATGAAGAGCAAATTAAGAATGCTATAATTTGTTTACAGAGGGTCACTACCATCTTAATTATGTAAAGTTTTATTTTATATGTCTAAACTATATATAAAACAAGGTTTACGTTTTAATTGGTGTTTTGAACAAAATTTAACTTTATTTATGCAGAAATTTAACATGATTACTAATGATGATGATGATGATTATTATTATTATTATTATTATCATTAGTTATATATTATTAGTGTAATGCTTTATACATTATTAATTAACAATTTCTATTTATTATATGTATAAATTTTAGGATAATGTTGAAATAAATACTTTTTAATGTTTACTAAAATTATATATAACCGAATCACTATTTTTAAAAAGAAAACAAAATCTACTAACCATGCATTGAAATAGTTTTTTTATTGAAATATGTGTTGATATATCTCATTAATTAGAAATTTAATCAGCATGAACTTTTCATAAGTTTTAATATGCTATGGTTATTAGAGCTACTATTTTATGTTTGTTGAACTAGAAAGCACATTACATATAATAATAAAAATATGCATAAAGCTAAGCTAGCTGTTTTGAACATGTTGACCCATCTATGAAGATTAATTGGGGTAATATATGTATGAGTTTCTAAGTCACGAAAGTTTATAAACTATATATATTTGCCACGTACCAACATATGGCTTGAGAAAGTTAAAAAGGTTGAAAGCAAATTAAAGCACTCACAAATTAAAATTAACTTTTGAATATTGTAATATGATAATCCATTATGTAGCAGTAACTTGGAAATGAATGGGCCAATATGTAACCACAACATTTGGTAAACACTCTCTTTCGGTTAGTGCAATGGTTGTTGGAAAACAGTTACATTTCAAGGCTTCCAAGATTATAATGATGAAACTAAAACTAACATATATATATTGAAGAAATTAAAAAAAAATGCAATGCAACAAACGGATCATCAATTGTTTGTGGCCTTCTCATCCAAGTCAATTTAGTCTGTTTCGTACGCTTTGATTTGATTACTGAAGTAGGTTTTTTAATATATAGGTTGAGATTATCACACTAAGCTATTGACAAAATAATATATATGAATGCGATCATGTAACTCTTACTTTTGACTTTACAATTTAATTCATTTGTTTATAGATAAATCATGAACATTAAATAACTCGTTAAAATTATAGAGTTGCCGAGACTTGAGGTCCTAGGATTTATTTCATGCCTATTTAAAAAAAATATAATTATTATCCAATTATATAATATCACATCAATAAATATATTTAATTTCTATCTCTATGTTGCTCTAAAAACTAAAGGACATGAAAAGATTGATTTAATAATAATATAAAAGATTTAATTTTCATCTACTATATTTTTTTACATAGTTATTCAATCGTGTGTTGTCATATCAATCATAATAGTATTTTTTCTTTCTCCACTACCTTAAAAGTTATACAAATAAAGAATTTTGATTAAATGACATCGTAAAACATCTTAATGAATACAATATTACTACACTAAAATTAAATGTATAAATTTAAAATTCTTAAATCATTGTTTAATAATACTAATTAAAAATATAGATAATACTGAAGTTTTAAATATATAACTACAAGTATTTAAAAATTCTATCTTTCAGTCAATTTTTAAATTTCATAATATGAAATTTTTGTAGTTGACATGTAGCGTTTTGGCAGCTTTGAGGGACAAGAGTGAAGAGAGCATGAATCAGCGTAACGTTCAAAAAATTCAAATTGGTAGTTCGGAACCAAAGCAAGGAGGTTCGGGAAGGCCCACAAGAGCGTCTTGTAGTGGGACCCACACACATAGCCTATCTATCCAATTGGAGTGAAGCATCGTATTCCTTTTTCTGTCCACGTCACGCGCCGGCCACCGCCAGCATACTGCACTTACACTCACTCCGTCACCTAGCGCGTGGCCTCACCCGCTCAATCCTTCCTACAAACACCTCCCACTTAAGCGCGTGGCTCATCCATTAGCTCCCTATAAATTGAATGAATAATTTTCCGTACTTCTAAATTACTAATTTGTAGGCAGTAAAATTTCATTAAGATGACAAATCTCAGTTTTGCACGTAAACCTCCACAATTATTCATTCACTTACATTTAATTAACCCTAGACTTGTCCCATCAATAAAATCCTATTATTGACCATGTAGTACTTACATTTTATTTTTAGCATACCTATCTTTTTGTACGATTTTAGCAGAATCTATAATCTCACATATTGATAGTTCGCTCATGCAATATATATGACTTTTGATGGTGTGCATACCAAAAATAAATATGATTTGTATTTAATTGTCAGATTTTTAGTGTTGAGATATAATCAGTAAATATTCTTATAAGTATTTGATAAACTTTAAAGTATATCTTAATTTTAAATTGGGACACTTTTTCTTCAACTTAAACTTTTATTAATAAAAAAAGGATTTTGCATATTTTTAATCAAATGATAAGATTTAACAAAATAATATAATGGATTCTTTAAATAAAAAATACAAAATATATATTTTTATGTTAAATAATTTTATTTTTTAGGAAATTTTTAGTCAAGAGTAGAAAGCTTAATTTAGAAATTTATATAAGCTTTTTTGTTTGGCGAGAACCTGCATACAGTGACTTTGATAATTGGCAAGCCATATATATATATATAAATGCATAGTTTACGTAAGGGAGAAATGATTTAGAATAAAAGGCTAAGGTTATTAGGATATTAAGTATCAGATCGCCACCCTATAGCTTTCTTTTGTAATAGGTCCAAACTAAGAAATTCGGATCAGAAATACATACATAGCATTATTCATACGCATATATGGGACCTGCAAACATGTTAATCATTCGTAAAGGTTACAACTAAAAAGGCAATTAATTTTGGACATATAACTTGAAATATATAAATAAATATACTAATTAGTCATCTATCTAAGCTAAGAGAACTATGCATATAGTACTTTTTGAAGTTACACTTATTATTATTGAAAGGGTAAAGTAGCTATGTATGTCTGTTTTATTGCTTTTTTCTTTATGAGTTTCACATGGTGAGTGAGCCCAGCTTGTTGCCCATAATATATGAATATATATGATGATTGTATTGATGAAGTCTCTCTCTCTTTAATTTGTGAGGTTCACATCACTTTATTTCTTTCTTTCTTTCTGGTGCAGATCAGAACGAAGAGATAGATTTTATGTAAGTGCATAATATTATTAAGAGTAGTGGTATTGATACATAACACATTATTTCTTCATTCATTTTTTATTCATTCAAATGCTGATAACTTTGATGAATATGTTGGCAAGTTATAAATATATTTATAAAAATTATCGATATTTGAATGAGGCGAAAAATATTTAGCATTTTCCTATGCTATGCTGTCAACTCACTCTGTAGATGGCCAGCTACATCATACAATGGAATTGCACATGCTCCTTTTTTATGCAAACACCATTACTCATTCTCTGCACTCTATCTGGACCATCTGTACTATATCTATATCATGCTCTTCCCAGAACCCAAAACAATATTTCCCTCATTAATATTTTTCTTTATATTATATCTTTTCCTTGAAGAAATTGGAGTAATACAAAAGCAATCACTAACTAATTAATTACTATGACCACTTTGTTTGACATTGTTGAAAGAGGACAAAAATATGTGAACATCATTATCAGTTATCACCCTGGTTGTTCGTTCTAATTAACTCTTCAAATTTTCCTTTTTTTCTTAATTCTTTAATTTCTCAAAAGGTTAAAAGAAGAAAAAACCCATTATTATTTATTATTCTATGTTCAATTGTAATGAGTTAAAAGGTTGAGCAAGAGAATCTACACCGAATGATATTCCTCTCTTTTTAATCTTTATGAAATGTAGGTGTAACTTTTGGCCACCAATTAATATGAATAGTAAGTACATGAATGACCCCAAAATATAAGAAGATTGTCACTTACTGCATTCATCATAGCAGTGACTTTCTGGGAGGATAACATTGGCTTTCTTAGAAAGGATCCCACAACAATAGGGTTAAAGAATCAAGATAGCCCATTTTTGCTGTCAAAGTTGAACCTTTAATCATCGTCCTCATTATTATGATTAACTTTATAACCCAAATACATACAATAATTAATTAATTATACAAGCATAACCTTGTATAAAGAAAATAAAAGGGGGTTTGTGATATAGTTAATTACATATTAATGGAATACTAGTGGTCAAATTGAAAATGGTCCATGAAGAGGAGCTGTGCCCAGCATTCCAAAAAGAATCATGAAAGTATAGCACTCTTGCAGGTTCCTTTGATGGATTTAGGCTTTTTGGACCGACCAAATTATGATATGGGTGAATGTGAAACTCAGAGTATTGCTCTGATATCAATATGTTTCTCATTTGCCACTCTCAGTCCCGTCCACTTTTTGTTCTTATCATCCAATCCTACAAATGTACACTGTACTTGTTGTGACAAGCCATATATTCTTTTTTGTTTCTTCTTATATATCACATTCACAACATTTTAATTTAGTCTCCAAATTAATCTCAATTAGTACCCTCAGCTTGTCTTTATCTATTTGGACCACGGAACTAATTGCCAATTGGAACAACTGATGTTGATTAAATCGTTTTGATGGATATGTCCAAGTAGGCTTAGAATAAAATTAAAAATTAATTAGTCATTTTCTTTTCATTCCTTTGGGATTTGATAGAATTTGACAAACGAATCCAATCCCATGTGTCATGTCCAGCCGTCTAGTGATGTCTTAAACTTTGGATGCCAAGGAATAGACTCTAGCTAGTAGTGTTTACTTAAGTCTTTAATCTTCATAGTAATTTAGTAACCCTTCTTATTATTATATTATATGAATTAAGACTTGTCCGATTATGGACCATCATTACCCTAATTTGAGTAAGTCAAATGCAATTTTCATGGAAACAGAAGAACATTATTTTTTAACAGAAATCCAGATTATTCATTATCGAACATAATGACTAATCTCTTGACTTAATGCTCATTGAGTCTCAAAATAACTTCATTCTCAGGATGATGATTGCTCTCAACTGTTGGTTAAGGAAGAATAAAAAATTATTTTATGATGCGTACAAACATAAAAAGAAGAAAAAACAAATTAAAAGAAAGGAACAGAAATGTTTTATGCGATAGTATATGGTTGTGCTTTAAGCAGAATATGGTTGAGTCAAGTTAAGTAATGGGGAAACAGAATCAGTCCATCAACACTCTGAAAGATAGCATGCTTGTTAAGGAAGAGGATTGAGACGTGTTCTCTTGCTGCAGATAAAACCTCACTGCTGTAGGACGTTTTTTTTGGGGGGAAAAGGCTTCTTTGTTTGGTGTTCCAAGTCTCTTTTGATTCTGACAACTCAACTCACGAAAGCTTCACTGCTGATATGACACATATATTGATACATTTATGTATACTCCTCCCCGACAGGAGCTCTATGAGTTTATGACCTTTACTAACTCCTGTGGTTGTTTTGGCTTCTCTTCTTTGTTCAATAGAATTTATTATATTGGTTTTCAGAAGGACTAGATGGATGGAGGGATCCATTCTTGATCAGGTTCCTAAGAAGAATTTTGTTTTAATCAAATATAAAGAAGTATATCATTTGAATTTATGCGATGAGTTCATCATTTGAATTTATGTTTTGTCTAATTTATGTAGTAATTTTGAAGTTACGTTCAACCTAAGTCTAAATCCAGGGCCCTTCAAGTTATTGTGATCACTCCTCCCTCATTCACCAACTATCACAGTGAATGCGTTATGGCACTCATGGTCATGGACATCAAGTAATGAATATTAAAAAGTCCGAAATTAATTTGCAAAACATCAAAGATGACTTCTATAATTTTTTGTGATTATGTCCATCTAACCTATTATTGCAACAGGGAACATTAATAACTCCAAAAGTCCTGGAATATGAATATTTGTTTTCCGTGGTTAAAAATATCGATCATCGACTGACTACAGAATAATAAGAATATTCGGTAGAAAACATTGACAGTCACAGTGTACATACCTTGGAATAATTTACAATTTTGCAGAAAATGGAAATGGGGGTGTAGCAAACTCAAGTGACGCAGTAAGCTACATTACCAATGTAGTTAGATACTTAGATCTGTAAATCCATGATTTAGATTCAGCAGAAGCGATGCGGTGATTTTAAAAGAGCTTAATGTTTAAATAGCAATATCCAACTAAAATAACCAAGAGAACGTCCTTTGTTCCACTTTATCATCTTTATCGTCATTATCACTCTTGAATATAATATTATCCCTTGGTTTCCCTACAATGACAATGACTTTGCACAAGTTTTGTGGGGGAAACCAGGCTCAATTAGGGCTCGAAATGATGTATGAATCTACCACAGAAACAGCTAAAAATCACAAAGAATAGGGGATCGGCACCACCAATAGAAGGATTACTCAGCTGGACTAGCTAACATTTCGGAATCTACTGCTACGAATTATATAAGGACAGACCATGATCAATCATCACAAAATCTGTGGGTGTGGATCGGAAGGAAAAAGTGAAACAAGAAAACGGTGTATCATTTCAAAGCTGGTAAATGTGATTACAGCAGCTGGTGTTGTCCTCAGAAGGTTGGTAGCACACCCTCGGTAAAAACCGGGTATGCCCTCTTGTTGAAAAACCTTTCGAACGCAGTCAACCACACCAGAGTACCTTTTCTCTGAGTGATGCCCTTGTTCTTGTAGTCTAGAACGTACAACCTACATACAAAAGACGGCAAGTATTTAATGCTTTGTAATAATAAATTCTCGGGAAGCCTAGTTAGTAGCCACCATCCCCCACAATTAACAGGTACAGGGCTTTCTAATTTGGTAAATGAGAGAAAGGAAATATGTGCGAGTGTGCATGCATGTGCGTGTGCCAAAGAGAGATCCAAATATTGAAACATGGCAAGAAACAGGGAATAGGGAATACTATTGTTCTATGATGCTTAAATCAGTAAAAAATGGATTCTAGGCCATTTTCCCCATCAAATGATTGGCATGGTGATGGCGATCTATAGTTGTTCATTAACATCTTCAATAAAACAAACTCAATCACTTAGCAACATACCTCATGAGGATATGTCAATGTGGAGGCAAAAATTTTAGAGACTGATGAAGCAATTGCAACATCACTTGCACCAAGCTTATCCAATGTTGTCTCATCTGATACGAAATAGTGATTACAGTTATTAACAGTCCAAACTGCAAAGAGTTCAGAAAGAAGTAAGACAGGCATGACATTACCTTGATTTGCCAGATAATATTTTATTTTCTCGTATGTTGGAAACTGGATGGCTACATGACTGATGCCAGCCAGAGCAGGTACAAGGCCACTGTTTATGGTAAAGAATATTTCAAAAGTCATCAAATTATAAATTGGAAAGCAATGCACATTGACCATTCTGTTGCATTCATGATAAGCAACACCAACCTGTACAGCCCTCTGATGCCCTCCTCATGTGCAATTCTCCTCAACGCAGAAAGTGTGTTCCTATATGGCACGATGCCAGATCTCATTCCCTGGGTCTGTGCATTTTAAAAGGCAGCAAACTTCAGTCCAGAAATTGATTATAAGCAAGGTAAAAAGAATGCCTCATAGTTTTAGTATCTCAAAATGGAAATGTGGTTTCAACACATGAGAAAAGTTTGTATACTAATCAGTTATTGCAGCAATGCCTTTACCAGAAATTGATTATAAGCAAGGTAAAAAGAATGCCTCATAGTTTTAGTATCTCAAAATGGAAATGTGGTTTCAACACATGAGAAAAGTTTGTATACTAATCAGTTATTGCAGCAATGCCTTTAACATCCATGTGTCCTCGTTTGTAAATGGATACTATGATCTGCCCATGGCAAAATCACCTAAACTAGCTGCTTTATAATATGCATTCACTCTTTATCCTATCCACTATAGATATATGTTATGGAATCTTGCACAGTCAAACGACTCAGCTGAAAGCTAACAACAACAACAAAGTACTGATAGCAGATATTACTAAGGAATTAATTAGCTCATGCATTGTATATACTAGGTTGGTACCAAAATGAAATAGACATGAACTGAAAAAATATACCTGGAGTCTAGTCTTGACAACCCAAAGAGGATTTGTAAACATGGTAGTTGCAGCTCCAGCACCAGAAGCAGCGACCATATTAGCTCCAATTGAAAGATGATGCCCTTCATCTGCACAGATACCATAACTATTACAAATTGTGCATTGACATGAATAGGAAAGCCAAAAGAAGAGAAAAAGTGCACAGAAATCAATAAACTCCAACAAACACTTATTTGGTTGATTCAATAGAAAAGTAATTGGTAGTGAACTAACCATCGGACTGAAGAATGGACTTGAGCTGCTCATACATAGTGAAATAAACCTGCAAGTTTACAAATGGATACAATATGAAGAGTTCCTAATAAAACAGAACAGGATTCTGATTTCAAAAAGAGAGTAGACAGGCTGAACATGGTGATTGTATAGAACATAGAACAAACACGTTATATTTCTCATCCTCACAGCTGAGCACAGTCAAGTAACTTAATCAGACACTAAATAAGCCACGAGACAAGGGGAGATTCGTTGGATTCTGATCTAGGGCATGGCACTCTTATTCTCTAGCATATTTCCAGGAAAAAAAAACCAAGTGAAATCTAATCTTAGTCAATGTCAATGTCAATAACTCAATATAGCACAAAATGCCAATAACCCAATGAGTCAACAAGAAAGTAATAAAGTTTCTCATTAACGACTCCATAGTCCATATCTAGACATTTAAGAAAGACAAACATCAACTCATGGATTTTACAAATATCCTTACGTCACTAGTTTTGTATATGTCAACATTAATAGAGCAATGTCTTTACATATTTATCTCATTCAATTTGAGGACATAATTGAAAAGGCTATAAAAATTAGACAGGAAGGCGACAAATTTGTCAAGATTCTATTTGTTCTTTGCTTCATCAAGAAATTAATAGAAGAAGACGTCGAACAAAAGGAATAACTCACCGCCCAGTTTGGAAGTAGAGCCAGCACAGTCGGAGCCAGCCCTCGGTACATGCCACGCAATCCCTCCTTCTGGAATATTTGTTCCAAACTACCTACTATGATACTACCTGCTGACAAGAAAACACCCAATCCACCAAAAATGCAGTAGTCAGTTTTGATATTAGCATGAAATTAATAGAAA
Source organism: Aeschynomene evenia (assembly GCA_013621005.1). Taxonomy (NCBI): domain Eukaryota; kingdom Viridiplantae; phylum Streptophyta; class Magnoliopsida; order Fabales; family Fabaceae; genus Aeschynomene; species Aeschynomene evenia. The sequence continues at coordinate 4,291,312 of CM024268.1, forward strand.
AATGCGATATACGTTTTTAATAATGCGGCATTTGTTTTTATTAGATACCACTTAATAAAAAAAGGATTTACATCGTCATCAACTCATCATCTACCGTTAAATTTGCGACTTGGAATATTAATTGAATGAGTCAAATATCATGGCGGATATGATAACACATAATTGGATGGTTGTATGAAGTACAAATTGTTTCCACGGTTAGTGCATCAAAATCACATCCTATTTCAATATCATGTAAATATTAACAAGCTCAAGCACACCACCAAGTCTGATAAAAGTGATTTAAACTCTCAAAGTAAAAGACTAAAGAGTCTTTTACTACACGGCAACTCTTCCTTCTCTTGATTTGTCACCTAAGTTTCAAAAGATGTATAAATCAATAAAATCCAATAAGCGCAACGCGAGGTATACCTTTAAGCCTTGCATTAGGGAGTTGCGGTACTCCATGAACCTGTAACCTAGTTTTGATGACATCTAAAGGACACACAAATGTAGCAGCAATAACACCTGCATCAAAATTAGAAAAACAAAGCAACATCCAAATCAGACGATCAATCCAACAGAACACAGAACCAGGAAAAGAAATCGAAACATAATACAAGTAAGTAGAGAATCGATGCATGCAAAGGATGGATTGTGTTGAGTGTTACCCGCGGAAGCACCAGCAGCAGCATTACAGAGGAGACCCCTGGGGTTTATATTAGGGGCGGCGTGCGCATCGGAAGACATGATGGATGCAGAAACCAGAGAGAGAAACGAAGAAGAAATCAATGGCGGAAACAGTAAAGGAGTCCTCTCTGGAGAGGGCGATGGCGGAGAACGGTGACCAGCGTCGCATGGCCTGAGACTGTGTAGGGTTGAGGGAGAGCTGCGCTAGCTAGCTCGCTCGCTCGTTCGTTGGATCGATCGAGATTAGGTTAGGGTTCGTCGATGGGATCGAAGACCGCGTTGAGTCAAATTGAAAGAGGAAGAAGAGAGGGTGTTTGTGTCTTCTTCATATCTATGGCTCTGCTTCGTCGTTTAATTCTCCATTACCATAGGATAGGAGCCACAATAATATAATAAATTAATAACAATAATAACCAAAAAATATGCAAGTAATATTCAATTCAATCACTTCTTCTCCCTCACTATTCGTCCTGGTGGGTCCCCCCATAAAATATAAGAAATACAGTGATAATTAATCACGTTAAGAGAAGAAAAACCTAGCACTCAGCTAAATATCTTTTTATCTTTTTTTTTTAAAATTCCTAAAAATATTTTTCTTTTTACCGTTTAGATACATGACTAATTAGATCTTATCTTTTACTATGTCACTTGGAGATTGGAGATATTCAATTTCAAATAACACTGCTTATTTTGAATTTATCTTTTTAATTAACCACATTCTATTATTTTAGAAGTAATTCTATTAACAGACTTAAACAATATAATTTGTTCAATTAATCAACAACAACCTTAATAATTTAATTATATATAATTAGGTAACTTCATTAAAATTGAGTAGTGAAGAGTATTTTAAATTATATAGAATAATCTGAAACTAAATTATATATGAAAAATAAATTTCATTTCATTTTTCCTAGTAAATTCAAAATGGGGATAAGAATAATAAGATCTTTAATCTTTTTAAAACACCCCGTAATAGTATCTCAAACTATAACTACTTTTATCAACTTATTAACCATACATGTAAAATTATGATTGATATATTGTCACGTATAGGATTCACATGAATTCGAGTCTATATTATTATTTTTTTATAATTAATCACGTTAAGAGAAAAAAAACCTAGCACTCTACTAAATATCTTTTTATCTTTTTTCTTTAATTCCTAAAAATATTTTTCTTTTTACCGTTAAGATACATGACTAGTTAGATCTTATCTTCTACTAGTCACTTGGAGATGGGAGACATTCAATTTCAAATAACACTGCTTATTTTGAATTTATCTTTTTAATAAACCCATTCTATTATTTTAGAAGTAATTCTATTAACAGACTTAAACAACCTAAATAGTTCTTTTAATCAACAACAACCTTAATAATTTAATTATATATAGGTAACTTTATTAAATTAAATTTTAGATAGTCCACCGTGAATTCATAAATTTAAATTAAATGTAACAAAAAAAAAGAGATAATTATATAGAATAATATGAAGCTAAATCATATATGAAAAATAAATTCAATTCTATTTTCCATGGTAAATTCAAAATGGGGATAAGAATAAGATCTTTCAAATTTTTTCAAAACCTATCTCAAACTATAACTACTTTTATCAGCTTATTAACCATACACGTAAAACTTTGAATATTTTTAAATAAAAGAACAAATTAAATTAGTGTTGCCTTGATTCTTTAATTTGAAGGGTGATGATGAACCACCCACCACCACCACCTATGGATGAACCAACTACGAGCAAGGGAGGATCAAAAAGGACATCATGTGCAGCTTGCAAATACCAAAGAAGAAAGTGTTCAAATGATTGTCTTCTTGCTCCATATTTCCCATCGAATCAGCCCGAAATATTCAACAACGCTCATCGTTTGTTTGGTGTGTCCAACATGTTGAGAATCCTCAATGAGGTTCGACCAGACGATAGAGATGATGCAATGAAGTCAATTATTTTTGAGTCCGACATTCGTTCAAAGTTCCCAGTTGAAGGGTGCTTAGGTGTTCTAATTCGTTATAAACGTCTTGTGTCCGACACATTGAAACAGCTACATCACTTGCAAGCTTTGCTAGCTACCTTCAAGCAACAACATCATCAAAATCAGCTTTTGCCTCTCCCTCCAATGGATCAATGCTTGCCTTCAACGAGTGGAGTAATATTTCCACAACCTTGTTCTTTACATGGTGATGTGGGTTGTGATTGTGGTGTTAATATTGAAGGTAAGGATATGATTGTTAATGTCGGTGCCTCTTCGGAGAATGTGGAATTCAATCCGACCACAATGCGCAAAGAACAATCTCATGAAGTACTAGACATTCCCCATTCAAGTAACACTAGCGTCGATGTAGATATTGGGAATGAAATAGCTTCAGACTTTGCTCTTTCACTCCTCGCTAGTGCTGATGTGAACGTTACAGAAGAACTAACTTCAGACTTTTCTCATTCAAATATCACCGGTATTAATGCAAATGTTGCAGATGAACAAGTTTCAAACTTTTCACGTTCAAATATCACCGGTGCCAATGCAAATGTTATAGATGAACGAGCTTCATACTTTTCTCGTTCAAATATCACCTGTGTCGATGCAAATGTTACGGATGAACAACCTTCAGACTTTTCTCGTTCAAATATCACTTGTGTCAATGCAAATGTTGTGGATGAACAAGCTTTAGACCTTTCTCGTTCAAATATCACACGTGTCTATGCAAATGTTACGGATGAACAAGCTTCAGACTTTTCTCGTTCAAATATCACCAGTGTCAACGCAAATGTTGTGGATGAACGAGTTTCAGACTTTTCTCGTTCAAATATCACTCGTGTCGGTGCAAATATAACGAATGAACAAGCTCCAGACTTCTCTCGTTCAAATATCACCCGTTCTAATGCAAATGTCGTGGATGAACTAGCTTCAGACTTCTCTCGTTCAAATATCGCCAGTGTCAATGTAAATGTCGCAGATAAACAAGCTTCAGATGTTTCTCTTTCTAATGTCACTAATGCCGATACAAATGTTATGAATGATGAAATGATTTCAGACTTTAGTTGGTGGATGCTACTAGGTCATCGTAACTGGGATGATGTGTCTTTAATGTAATTAATTAATAATGATAATCAGTTCAAGGAAACATCCAAGTGAGGATGATATAGATATTTTATTTATCTATTTGTTTATCTTATTTCTTTGTATGTTTTCACTAAGATGGTTAATAATTAATGTCTCATTTTTTTCGATAAAAATCATGAGCATTCAAAGACGGGTCATGAATAAAAGTTGCTACTACCCAATGGAAAGAGTCTCATTAAAAAAGAACCTAGAGATATTAACATAATGAGGAAAAAAATACTCAAACCAAAGAGGATGATACAAAAGTGTGATGCTAACCACTCACCCCAATTACAAAGCAAGAACAACATGAGTTAACATCATCCCCAACCAAAATAATTCATAAAATCAACATGAATACATTACTATACTAAGTTACACTATGAATAGCACTTTAAAATACAATAAAAACAAAGTTACACTATGAATAGCACTTTAAAATACAATAAAAGCAACCTCTACTACTATGATATAATACCCAGAAGTAACCTCCGAATCTTGCCATCCATGTTATTCACCACTTGTTTTCTATTTCTATCAACTCTCCCCCTCCCTTCACACCCAATTAATACTCCAAGCATCTAAAAAATAGTTCCATAGATTCCATGAGTACCTACCATAAGAGAATAAATGGTCTGTTTCCTTTTCCTAGCTCACTGCATAGGGCACAACTGTCTTGGCTGTATTATGTCCAATCCTCGAATTAATCTATCTTTTGTATTTAGTTTTCTACTGATGATGGATGAACCAGTTCTACTCTAGGGGGAACAAATTGCATAAAATGTATGTATCTAAATTCTTTCTAACGTGTCTGTAAAAAATGTCACTTACTTGCACTATGTATCCATAACTAAACATATGTGACTTAATGACCACTGCCTGACTAAACATACTGATAGCCACAAGAGACTCATGTGGGCTATTAGTACTAAGGAGTAAGCAATGATCTTCCTAAGATTGACCTATCTTGAAGTGGATCCAGTTCATGTAAGATCATGTAGTTTAAATTTAGTTCATGCATGGTATTAATTCGAAATTTGTGTTTTTAAATTATAATTAGAAGAAATTTCACTTGTAAATAATGAAGTAGATTTTCCTCTTTCCAATATAACATGTGTGTAAGTGACTTTTAAATGGTGGGCAATGCTACATCATTGTAGCTAACATGATGAAGTTGATTAAAAACAATCTTTCCTTGAAAGATGCATCTAAATAGGGTTATATTAATCTTTTGCTGCAGTAAATTAGATTATATATTTTTCATTAAATTTTGAATATTTTAGTTGTAATCTTATTCATCCAATTATCTTTTTTTTATAATAATGTTTGTTGTACAACAAAAATACGTCCAATGAGTATCCAACGTGTTATATAATTTGTGCTATACGTACATGTGCTATACATATAACAAATATTATGTCTTATATATAACACACGTTGGATACTCGTTGGACGTATTTAGCATTATTGTTTTTTTATGACTATGATCTTGTCTTTATTAGATGTTACTTGGAGTCGTTTGTATAACCATGTGTATCAAATTTTGAATATATTTGAAAAGTTACATAAATATGATTTAATACTCATAAATACTTAGACTAAGTATTTTTAAAAAAACTTTTGCACCTATTTAGATCATATTGGCAGTAAAAAAAATATAGCAAGACTAATAGGTTAAATTATTTAAATATTTATTATTTTTATGAGTTTAATTTTGATATACAGACAATATAAAAGTATTTTATACGGTCATCACATCAAAATTCTTCATTTGTATAATTTTTAAGGTTGTGAGAGAGAGAAAACACTATCATGGTTGATGTGATAGACAATACATGATTTGATGAATGTGTAAAAAGATTGTACACTATCAGAAAATTAAACCATTTTTTATTTAAAACTAATGATAATAGAAATATTTTAATTAATTTAAAGGTAAAATTTTTAATTTATTTAAAAAATATATTTTGCAGATAATTTTTTTTAAAATATTTAGAGTTGGTGTTTTAATTTTTTTTTTGAAGAAAAGTTACATTTTAAATAGATTTTCAGGTTATATTAAAGTTTTTTTTTTGTGAGAAAAAGTTTAGGTTAGGGGAGGCACACCCCAACCTCAACGAGGATTTATGATGGAATTTACAGATCGCCTACCAAAGAGGGCTCTCCAAGATTCGAACCCAAGTCACGCCTAGCATGGGCGAAAGACTGAACCAGGTGTGCAAATTCTCGGTTATATTAAAGTTTCAAATGACAAATTAGACCGAAGCTACCTTATTTAAATATAAAAGTCAGACCTATTTAGTATTATTAATTAAACTAAAGCCCAACTTACTTAGCCCAGCCCATCAACATTGCTAATAGGGTTAGGGTTAGTATTGTATTCCATTCCATCTACCAAGCAGTTTCAACCTTATTCCGAAAAATCTTATCCCCATCCAACCAGCTTCAAACTCTCAAGCACAAAGGTACTCTTTTGTATTCGTATTATTATTATTATTAGTATTGTCTATTGATTTAAAGGTCTTTTGATGATGACTATTTATTTAAAGGTCTTTTGATCAACATACATTCTTATGCTGGGATCTGCGACTCATCCTCTAAGTAGTTTTGTGCGTTTTTTTTTTAAATTTCCTTTGCCTAGCTGCTTCTTTCTTGTCCCGGAAAGAAAAAATAGGAACAATCAATTAGCATAATCCTAACATGACAGGAATCATATTATTAGGCTGAGTTAGTTTTAGTGAAAAATGTATTCTATCAAGTGTTTGGTGAGATTCAGTGAACATACGTGAGAGTGTGTTCGGAGCCAATTTGAGAGTCCCACTCTTGACTTCTATAATAATGATTCTATTTCTTCCTTGACTTTGAGCATAGAGTCTTTGAAAATAAACATTTCCTTAGCATTATAAGATATGATGGTAATTTTATCAATCTTAAATGTAATTACATAACACTATCTGCCTCCTCAAGTTTACCATTGTTGTTCTGCATTGATGCAAGCCTTGAGCAACGTGTGCTTAGAAACTCATGCTATATATTATGTAAGTAATAGTTAAACAAATGAGTACTTTTTGACAGATAAATATTACATCTTGTCCTTACATGGTAGACAAATGGGTCTGGGAGCAGGAAATAGCAATGAGCGCTTGAGAACCATTTGGACACCTGAGATGGACTGTTATTTTGTTGATCTCTTGCTACAGCAGGTTGGCGATGGAGGTAGATTTGATGATCATTTGTTCAGCAAACGGGCATGGAATCTTATGTCCTCAATTTTCAATGCAAAGTTCAAGTTTCAGTATGAAAAAGATATTCTTAAGAATCGCTACAAGACACTAAGGAATTTGTACAGAGGTGTTAAAAACCTTCTAGCTGAGCCAGGTTTTAGCTGGGACGAAAAGCGAAGTATGGTCACAGCTGATAATAGTGTTTGGGATGACTATCTTAAGGTGCCACAATTTGAGATTAGTCTAAATTTTTTCCATGTTGGACAAAAAGGTTCCCAATAATATTATCTTCCTGTGATATTTGCAGTTACACCCACCTGCTAGGTCATACCGAATTAGAAGCATTCCCTACTTCAAGGACTTATGTACTATCTATGGACATGCAATTATAGAAGAAAAAGGTAGCTCTTTGTATTGAATACTAATGTCATGCTTGATGCTTTAAAGGTCTGTGTTTCAAAATCTAATAACTATGAATTTGTAGGTGATGATGCACTAGAAGATTCATCTAATTCGGTTGGAAACAAGACAAACATACTACATCTAGCTAAGAATGTTGGCGAGGATGCTGGGGAAGTTCTTCATGATGTAAAGCTGGGTGAAGACCACAAAATATCTGCTGTGGAAGATGCAACTGATGATTCTGAGCATAGGGTGCTGAAGGAAACATCAACCTCATTTTCTACCCGGACTAGGACTTATTGGCAACCACCGATGGATCGTTACTTCATCGACCTAATGCTTTCCCATGTGCACCAAGGGAACCGAGCTGATGGTGTCTTCAGCAAACAAGCATGGATGGACATGCTTTCGTCATTCAATGAAAAATTTGGTTTTGACTATAGTTTGGAGAATCTGAAAAATCGATACAAAACTCTGAGAAGGCAATATAATTTAATCAAGAATCTTCTTGATTTGGATGGGTTTGCCTGGGATGAAGCACGCCAGATGATTACTGCTGATGATTCTGTTTGGCAAGACTGTATTAAGGTATGTACCTACATTATATATATATTATATATATATATATAACTGCTTGGAAGTATTAGTTGCTTATGTTACAAATATGGACTGTCTATTTTCATTGTTCTCTTTTGTGATCATTCATGAAGTTAGGAGTAAATAGTTCGCGAAAACAATTTATTATCATGAACATTAGTCTTGTTTTTATCCCTTTGTATTTCCATGCGCTTTTTTAATGAATTTAGTCACAAGACCTTTCTCTTCCAGATTAAGCAGTGAAAACAACTCAATAAAATATGAAAATCTCGGGGGGTTTGCTTGGTAGTATATTTAATTTTTATTCTTCATTGCTTGGCATAATGGAAAAGTAGCAAGTAATGACATAGTGGGATCATGATTTTCTCATAATTCCATCATGTGAGCAGAGAGATAGGCACAATCCGTTGTGCAAGGGGTTAAAATCTCTCTGTTATCTGTGAGTTCTGTCCCATAATTTTGCAAAGGATATTATGTCTGTTTTTTCCCTTTCAAGTGACAAACTCGCATGGAAGGAATTTTCTAATCTTGAAATGGTTTTACACACAATTACCACAATATCTTATTGTGAATGTTTACAAGACTAAACAAGTTAGTCACATATATCTATCTCTATGGCTTTTGGACTCTTGACATTGCATCAACTTATTTTGCTGGAATGAAAATGAAAGACAGATGTTAGTCACCTCATTATCCTTTATGCCTGTGCCCTAAGAAGAAAGATGCAGTGATTTTACAAGTCTTCTCTTTTATAATATGGTTTAAATCATTTGAAATAATTACATGCAGGTGCATCCGGATGCACGGCAGTTCATGACTCGTCCTTTGCCGTATTATGAAGATTTGTGTTTGATATGTGATGCAAACTTTGTTGGAAAAGGATCTTCTCTGTCTCAAGATTTAGAGTATCAAGACATAGTTGATGTTAAGATTGATAGTCTTTGGGCATCTAAAACTGGTCAGTCTTCAATTACATCCAATTGCAGTGAAGAACCATTCAGTGTTGCTATGGAGTTAGTTCATACAGGTCAGAAACAAAAGCGCCAGTTAGAGAACTGCTCTGATTCCGCTAGCCCTAAAAAACCAAGAGACGATGAAGACGGCATGGCGGTTGCACTCAGCAAAATAGCTACTGCTGTTTCTTCTCTGTCCACCAAGAGGAACAATGAGAGTTCTGTATCAATAGAGTGTGTCATTCAAGCAGTGCAAGCATTGCCTGATATGGATGAAGATCTAGTTTTGGACGCCTGTGATTTCTTGGAGGACGAAAGAAAAGCCAAAACATTTCTTGCTTTGGATCCCAAGTTAAGGAAGAAATGGTTGATCAGGAAACTACGCACATAGTTCTAGCCAGTGCTCTCTTTTCTTTCATTTTCTTCTATATCTGTTAGTGTTAGTCTATTCTTTCATTTTCTTTTGTATCTACTTTCTTAGTGTTTTTGTCTATGTACATTCAACGGGGTTAGGCTATTAGATTTTAGTTATTTCTTAGTCTCTTTTAAATTTTAATGCATCATACAACTGTATTATCAACTACCTTTTGAGTACCATTTCTTGGTGCGGTTAAAGGTTTTCATTTTTTTTAAGCCTTTTGCTCGGTGACTTTAGCAGATGACAGTCTAAGTTCAGCTATTATAAAAGCGCCTTTAATAAAATAATCAGGAGTTTTACTGTGGATGGAAAAGAAGAAAAGGAATAGGATTTGCAAAATGAAATTATCTTCCTTTCCAAAATCAATGTCGGACACAACAATATAAATGAACGAGAGGGAAGGAAAGAGTAGGAGGGGGCATAAAATTGTTCTGAACTAATAATAATTACATTGCATTGAATAAATATTACATTAAATTCCTACATCTACCTCAGCTCTCTATACTAGATGTATCACAACTCTTACGACAGTAACATTGATTCAATAACTAGATCATTTTTTCATGATTCAAACCAATCCATCTCTCCCTTTCCTTTTCTTTTCTTTTCATGAAATTGAAAGTAACAAGTGATGTTCTTAATTGTCTCAATCAAAAGTCAGGATCAAGGATAGTAGACATCAAAAGTCCCTGTACAAATCCACTACGCCTTGCTCTTTCTGATTGGTCTTTGTCAGATAAAGATGGCTGAACATTTCTGCATTAATTGAAAAAATAATACACTTAATTACCTCCTCATTAGTATATTATCATCACTGCCATGAGAGCTAGAGTAAACTGCATGAATTTGTTCTAAAAACCACATTAAAGCAATCAGATCCAACTGAATTAGAGGGACACGTTTAATGATTTTTTGGCAAAATGCATGTTTCCAATATTTCTAGATTACTTCTCCACAAAATGGTAAGTGATATCAGAAAGACAGTGTTTTTGCCATTATCAATTTATGATTTATCAGTTGGTTCTTAATAGTAGATGAGGCATGTAGTATGCCACGCGGTCGATACTCGATATACTAATAAATAATTCATCTTACCTTTCCAACACTGCAGTATCACTTGTGTGCATCTCTTCAATGCTTACTTCACTTGAAGAATCAGGCTGTATGCTTTCGCTTTCAGCAGAAGCAGCTCCGTTGTATAAAAATGACAGGAATGGATCACATGCTGTCTTGGAGGTAGACATTGCAGGAGATAACCCAGCTGAAAAAGACTGCCAGTGTTCATCATGTAGATCCTTCCTTGAAAATGAATGAGTTGGGTAAGAGTCATGCTTATAGTGCTTTGACTTAAGCTGACTGTAATCTTCAGTCAAGGAAGTAGAATAGTTGAACAAAAGAAGGATAAAAGAACAATAAGGGACATAAAAAGACTTTGGTGAAAAGAAGTAAAAGTGAAACAAATCGGAAGTACTTAATTTGAATAAACAAAAAGAACTACGATGAGGCAGATCAGAAAGGATATCTTAATTATGTTTCCATGTTGTGCTGTTAAGTGCTCAACCATGTTTGTCCCCACCCACACGGCACAAACAGGACAAATCTGCAAGTAGATATAAACATAAACATAAGTGTGTGTAATCAAACAAGTATGAATAGTACTGCAAATGATTAGTTAATAGAGAGATAAATTGCATGAGAAAGATTAAGCACACCACAGAATTTAGGGTTATTCAATGAAGCCATCATGAGCCAATTGAACATGAAGTTAGGAACACTATTACTGTAGGTCATTTATATCCGCCACTCTAACAAATTTAGTTTGTTATGTGACAATCATGTAATATTTGTGTAATGCACTTGTTATCATCTCTTGTAATCCACATAATTTCAAGTATGAACAGAACTGTCTTTGCCAAGCAGCAAAATCAATGAGATTTTGTCTTTTGTTACAAAATCGTAACCTTATAAAGAAGCTAAGAAGCAACAGCAAGGACAAAAGGTGGGCTTTAAACTTTCACAGCTATGATCGAATCACATACACAATTTCAATTTGCATAAAAGTAATTGTCAACAGTGGACTGCTTTGTAGAAAAGTAGCCAGGAAAGAACCTAAGACGCGCTTTTCTAATTTCTTGCATTGGAATATTAGATTAATAATAATTTACAGGCGACTAGGTCCTAATTTGTTCTTTATTGCTTCATCCGTTTCCATGACATAGACTCGTTTCATATCAATCAATTACAATCCTATTGTTGCAGTTAATAATGATAAATAAACAAATAAATAAAAATAAAATAAAACATATGAGAAGAGATAATTATTATATATAAAAGAAAAGGTATAAGGAATTAAAGGTGGGAGATGAGTACCCCAGATTTGGAATCTAATGGATGGTCCAAGTCAATATGGCAACAAAGCTCGAGAAGATCAAAATCGTCTGCGCAATAGGGGCAAGGATAAATCGTCCTTAACTCATCATCCCCTTTCACATCCTCAAAATCGATGAACAGCTCTGCATCCACACAAAAAAGAAAGGGTTAATGAACATTTAACAAACACAATCACAAACAGTGTATGAATGAATCGAGTGATGTCTGAAAGTAGGGAAACAATCACCGAAGTGAGACTTGCGAGTCGATGAGTAGCTTCTAGAGGCAGAAGAAGAGAAGCCAAAGCTCATAGTGTCGCCGTCCATTGAACTCTAAGACAGTAGCGATCGGTGATAATAATAGTAAGAAGAAGAAGAAGAGGGGTTTTCGATGTTGTTCAATGATGATATGGGAATTGTTGTTGCTGCTGGTGCTGGTGCTGTGGGGTATATATAGAGTGTGATAACCACAGAAAGGAGTAGGAAAGTACCGAGGGCTTTCTTTCGGTTCGGTATTGTGTGCCTTGTGCTATGCGCGCTTAGCTTCTTGTTGTATTGCGGATCCTTAGCCAGCACGAATTCTAGTTATTCTGAATTTCCCAATACGCCCTCGAAGACCAAGACCTAGATCAAGATTCAAGATTCAAGATTAAGACCATGGATCTCTGATATCTGTTATGCATCCATTTGATTGGGCCCGAATCTAATGGGCCTCATTAGAAACTATACCAAATCTTTATTAATAAATAATAATAATAATACATCCCAAATCCAACAAAAATGTAACACATGGCGTATTGGAATATGAATGTCGTTAAGATTTGACTAGATAAAAAACAATTATTTTATATTATCATTTATCTAAATTTTATTGATATCTTTGTATTTTTCTTCTTTCTATGTTTTTATCGCTTATTTTGATTCAAGATTGCGTCACCATTTGTATATGTCAATATAAGATCTGTCTTTTGATTTAGGCCTCAACAGATGAAGCCCATAAATTTTCATCAATCTTTTATGACCTAACCAAATATACCTTTATTTAGTATTGGACAGAATGTTACCGTTCAACTTCCTTGTAGCCCAATACACATGAGAGGCAAGCCCACAGGCAGAGAAACCAACACTACAGATGATATTTTTGGGGGAGTTTTCTGGGCTTAGGCCCGTTTTCTTGAAAAGAAAGAGAAAATTAGTTTCGTTTGCTGTGGTAGATAGACAATATTTTTTATTACCAAAAAAAAAAAAAAAGATAGACAATATTTTCTGTTACGTGATTGAAATGGTGATGAATGTCATAGCTGATGGAGATGATGAGTTTTAAGTAACGGATCTTTATATGGTAAACTGGAGCTTTGTAATGATTCGTCCAATTACAATTATGGCGGTGAACATGATAATTGGTATTGCTGTAGATTCATTTCTACTATGGAGCAAACTATAGCAATTGGGGTGTCCTCAATTTCTGGGTTCTTTGCCATCTTTACCCCCTTTGAAAATGGGAAGGTGAGGGAGGGTCCCAAGCCCCAACCATTTTCTATGTTTGCTCTCAATTATTATCTCTTTGCAATAGTGCCAATTCATGTATAGCCTTTTAGTATACATTATACATTTGTACTAAAATTTGATCTTAGTATCTGCTATTCTGATTTTGTGGACCAGTAGTCTCCATAAGAATAATATTATTCAAGTTGAAAACTTCACGTTGCAGTTATTAGTTAATCAAGTTTTGATATATGATATATCACCCTCCACGTTCCCCTCCGTATTGAGATGTGTACGAGAAATATCATTAATTTGATTACTATGTTGTACGAGAAATTAAATGTCTAGGCTATCTATGTATGTTGTATCAATAATGTTTGTCGTGCAGTAAAAATACGTCTAACATGTGTTATACATAATACGGAATGTGTGTTATACGTACGTGTGTTATACACATGACACACATTACGTATTATGTATAACACACGTTAGATATTAGTTTGAAATATTACTGTTATACAATAAATATTACTAATGTTGTATTATATATGTTGTGACTAGAGTTGAGAGTATGAATCACGAAAAATATATAATAAGAAATGCGCCATTGTCTCTGTTATTTGATGCACACTCACATGGAATAAACTTTTGTGCCTTGCATAAAGGTTAAGTGTACCATCCGTCATTGCCAAAATTAGAGTCACAGGGAAAATGAACGTGATGGGTGATGTAGCCATTTTGGAAACTACACAGATCTTTTCTTTTTACATGGTCCCCTCTGTCATGGTCGTGTGAAGGAGAGAACAAAAACCACGTTATGCACCAAGTTCCTCCTCCCCTTCATTTTTGTTGCACTAGAACTCAGAAAACGATTGAAAGATAGCACGATCCAACCAAATTTGTAACAAAAGCCATATAACTTTTTTTATGTGGATATGAAAATCATCTAGAATTAGCTCGTGTTAAAAATTGCAAGATATGAAGATGATGATGATGACCTTGTGCATATATATGACATGTTTCTGGGGGCCAACCATTAGGAAATTAAAAGTTTTTCATGTTTGTTATAAATACCGATCACACAAGTTTATTTTCCAGCAGTTCCAACGCAGGCAGGGGAGTGCCTCAAAAATCTATTCTAGATCTTGAATGCAAAACAGGTGTGCATCACGTGAAAGAAGCTTGTGATGCATTTTGGTTAGTCTCAAGAGAGGGACTTGGGGACTTTGTTGTACCTTGCAATGTAGGACATGTCCTAATGTAAGATGCCAGATAATGTATCGAACAAATTTTGGTGGACCAAGGTGCTATCTATCGTTTTATGGTCCCCTGCCCTTTCCCCTATTAACTTCTTCCACTGGTTTCTAGCTGTAAAGCTTCCAAAGTCCCTCTTCTTTTTTATTTTATTTGGATACTTGTGTGCTTCCCTCTTTTACTTCTTTTGTTGCTTTTATTCGTGCTTGAATTACTGTTCAACGTGCCAGACTATGGACCCCAAATCCTTTATAGGATGGATCTTATTAATCTTTGTGAGCTTCCAAAAGGGAAGTAATCTTATCTCTATCTATGGACTAGGATCATTCTTTCTTTTTTAGTTCTTTCATAGAATCATAAGTGTCTAGCTTTGTAGAGAACCTGAAATTTTACAATTTCCATTTGTAATTTTTTTTAAAATTAGATTGCTAATTCTAATTAATTAGTACTTACAAACAGAAAAGATCACCAATTTTTTACCAACTTCCCTTAATATGATTTTAATTTTTCTCATTACACTAGCAGGTAAGTGAGCGGTTTGTTAAACATCTTCATCAAGAAGTTGGTTGCAGGACTGCATAACCTAAAAAATAATGAAGATAATTGATTCATAAAGTAATCGTAATGATTGTTGAATTTTTATTTCTCAAGATAAGCCAGCTCGCGTAAGAACAAGATTCCACCGACAGCTTACCAAATAGTGATTTGATTATGCATTATTAATTTTTGTTCATTTTTATGCTTCGTATGCAATGATTGATGTAGTCTAGTTAACACCAAAAACAATGTCCTATTTGTCACTGGAAGAGGCAAAATATTCACATCAAGGACCAAAATGCTGTTATTTTGCCTTGTATTGTATATATCGTCCTACGCTATGACTCGATTTTAGAGCTTAATCTCATGCGGTAATGTGATAGTTTTATTTTACCTTTTACTCGTTGATAAGATATCCAACAAATAAATAAATATATAAAACTAGAGAGAGAGAATCAGATTCCAGTTCCATCCACATGAATGAACTACCTTTGCCCACAGAAAATTTGGTGATAAGCACCTTTGTTCGGTGAATAATATATACACACACATATATATTTAATGAACGAAATTTTTTATTATTTTGTTTCATGCAGATGAAGCCGTTGCAAATTTCTTAGAGTCAGAATTAAGAAAGGTAAAATTTTGAAATTAAATTAAGTAAATTACTGATTAGACACAGAGCTAGAGCTTTGATAGACTCAATGAAGGGAGCGTGAACAACAATCAGATGGGCAGCGCGACTGGCTGCACTGTTTGTCATCATCTAATGTCCATATCCATATTCTAGATGTATCCAAAAAACACATAAGAAATACTTGTATCATCAAACTTGTCAATGTCATCAAAATTGATATTTCACCGTTTGCCGTAGCGTTGGCCCAAGTATTCGTTACCACGTCCTAATCCTTTATTAGTATAAGTAATTAAGTATATTTCCCTAAACTCGACCCAACACTTTTATTCCACGATCCACTACCGAAGCGTTATGTAACGACACCTTAGCAAGGCTGAAAGACGTTGCGTAGTTATGCAAAAATTTGGAACGTTAGCCATAAAGTAATTAAACATATTAAATAACACTTGGTGACGCATCGTCACCGCCAATAATTTTTGGGAGTAATAGAGAATTTGTAACGTCATTCGAAGTCCTTATCAAATATAGTAAATATTTTCTCCTTACCGTTCACATGTATTTTGCACAATGGCTGCTGCTTTGCTGTATTCACAATCACAAGTTTTGAAGGAATAAAAAATTACTGATAATAAGAAAATAAAACGGTAAGGAGTAGTAGTATTATTGATAAAATAACGGCACAAGTAGTCCTCTAGGTGTATAAAAAGGCTCCATGTAGCTGGCCACGTGTAATACCAAGTGGCAACGAGAATTGGTCCCAAAAACACCTCATCGAGAGAAGACTTGACATAAGGACCCCACGTCCCGTAGGAAGTAGAACTAGAACAATTGAGCTTCATTTGTTCCACTCCAACTCCTCTCTCTACCCATCACAATCTTTAAAATCATTTTTCTAAAAATAAATTAAATCCAACAGGACCAACACACAGCCCAACAGTGTCAGCATTCAGGAATAGGACACGAGCTTCATTTATTGTATGGGGAAAATGAAGAGAGCAAAACTCCAAGGGTGATGGTAATGGAAGAGAAAAAACAGAGCACACAGAATTTCGCCAGCTATGCGGTGCATTGCAAAGGACAAAAAAGAAAAAGAGAGAGAGTAGCAAAGAATGCAGAGTGCAGAGCCCGGAAGATATCTATCTATTCAAAATTTCCATCTCAGGAACCCAAATATGTTCCGCCGCTGCCACCGAAGCATATAATAATATATGGTTTCATCATACTGCCAGCGAAGTAAAGCAAGCTTAGTTGCAATCTCAATCTACAGACCCATTGAATTGTTATTGTTGTTCTGATGCCTGATTTTGGCCACTGCTGCCGGCAACATTGGATGACATGACGCCATAACTTAGTTGAACGCAGCACTTCCCATCGGTTCATTTTGGACTATCTATCTAACTCTCAAGTCGTGGACAACTATGCAATCCTCATTCTAGCAGCAACATACGGGTCTCCCACATTCTCCTTATAATAAATAAATAAATAACTATATAATAATAAAATAAGGGATTAACAATTAAGCTTCCTCTCCATCTTCTCCTCACAAAATCTGAACAGGATAAAATGCAAATTTTGCACATGGATAACCGCTAGCCAAGCACCCTAAAATAACACTAAATACAGTTTTACTAAAAAAGTCCACAGAGCCAGTCAGTCAATACACTTTAGGTTGAGAAATGGGAATGCAATAAAAGTCATTCAGTCTGGGAACAAATTCTCGAGAATCAAACAACCACCAAGACAGAAAGCACAAAGAAACCCAATAAATTCACATTAAAAATTAGTTAATGACTGGCACTAGCAGAGATTTATTTTAAGGGGAATATTAAAAGCGCATTAGTTTCTTCTATCCAACACTGTCTAGAACTGAAGCAGATTAAGCTCAATCGAGCCCATAGCTCAAACCTAAAAATGGCACCGCAATTAAAAATAAAAAAACAGAACTGTCTCACCTTTAAGTACAAGAGGAAATAAGAAAATTCACCTGCCTTTTAATTTTTTCCCTTTCGATCAGTTTATTTTCAGAGCAGAAATCGCAAAATAGAGTTAAAATAGGATACAAGTGACAGACAAATCCGCCTGAAGAGGTAAAGAGTCTTCTAATTATATGAAAATCTACTAAGAATGGATATACCTGAATACTGAATACTGATCTGATCACAGTGAGTAAAATATAAGAGAGAAAAATAAACCAATAAAACCCAAAATGATAATAATCAAATGAAATGAACAGAGGGAAGTGACCAAAAAAAAAAGGAAAACAGTGGTGGTGGAATTTACCGGAGACTACTACCCTTTTGCTGCTATGATTCACATCATCATCATCATCATCAGTGAGTGTATCCGTACAAGTCAAACGGCGCCCAAAGCGCGTCGAGAGGGCAAGGCTGCTTCGAATCCAACCGCACCCAGGGCTTCCCGCTACCGGACCAATGCAGCAAGCTAACCGGACCAGGGTGCAGGTCCCTACAACTTCCCCTGACATTATCGCCACCTAATCCGTGCTGGTTCCACCGGTGCTCAATGGGCGCCACGTGTCCCGCGAATACCAGAAGGTACGGCGGTAACGAACCAAGTTCGTAGATCCGGACACTCTTCTGCACTTCCATCCACTTCTCTATTCTTTTCGTGTAGTTTTCCTTCCTCCATTTCACCAGATCCATAACCATAACCCCTGAGTTGAAGTAGCACGGCTTCCGCCGCGAGAAAGTCCCGGCGAACCGCTGGTTCGACCAGAACGCCGCCGTGAAATACTTGGTGAAGTTCGCGTGGCAGTATTCCGGCGCCCCGATCGTCCGTGAACCTAGGCTCGTGCTCCACAGCTTGGAGATATCGTCAACCACGACCAGATCGGAATCTAGGTATATGACCCTGTGCACGCAACTCTCCAGGAGTTCAGCGAGGTAATTTCTCGCGTAATTGAGGGGCTGTTCTAGGGCTTGCCTGACGGAGGTCGAGATCAGGTTCCTCACGATGTTCGGATCGAAGTAATAAACCTTGAACTTCAATTTCGGGAAAGTGGATTCGACGAGGGACTCCAGATTCGTTTCTGACACTAGGAAGTGGAAGAAGATGTACTCTGGACAGAGTGAGTGCTGGAGGATGGAGTGGACGGCGGCGATTGAACCGCGGAGATACTCGACGTCGAGGGTTATGGCGACGTGGACCAAGTTACGGTCGCAGACACCGGAGATTTTGGTCCGATTGAAACCGCATTGATCGGCATTGCGGAATGCAGAGGCTTTGCGGAAGGAGAATCGGTTGTCGGCGGCGCCGTTGTGGAGTGGGAGGCGGAGGTAACTGTCAAGATGGGAGGATCGGATTGCCTCGGCGGGATGGAAAGACTGGAGGGAAGGGGAGAGGACGATCATCAACATTGCGGCGCAGAAAAACTCCGAGAATCTCATCATCCACAACATCTTAAGCCCCTTCTCCTCTTCCAAAGGGTGGGTGGTGAGGATTTGGGACTCTAGGGTTCGGTTTTATGCTTCCACGCTGCTGCTATTATTCTTAATGATGGTTGATTGATTTTGGGAATATGGAAAAAGGGGGAGAGAGTGGGTTTTGGTGTGTATGAGTGTGAATCAAAGTAAGGATGCCGTGGGGACGAAGAAGCGAATTGGAATTGGAGAAGGAAGGAGGGAGAGGAATCCCATTGGAAAGGCGTGGTGCTAAAGTGCGCACTCTCCACCCCTTTCTCTATTCTTCCTCTCTCTCTCTCTTTCTCTGCCTTTTACTAACCCCTTTCTTCTTCTTCTGCTTCTTCTATCTTTACTTCTTCCCTCCCTCCAATGCCTCTCTCCCAAATCAGAGAGGTTTTATGTTGGAACTGAACCCAATGGAAATGAAAGGGGGTGATGGGGTTGCAGCAGCAAGGACTGGAGAAGAGCGCAGGCAGGCAGGCAGAGGAAGAGAGAGAGAATGCCTTTATTTCTTTTTGCTCTTTCCAGCGTAGCGATTGCGTTTTCCACCACTGATATGCAGTGCACGGTTCCAAAACATAATAATTATCATTTGCTTGGGTGAAATCAGTAATCTCGTTAATCTTAATTGGACGTCAAATTAAAGCCAAATATATAAGTACTGTAGTAGTATTAAAATGGGAATGGCAGGGTTACAAGAAACAGCTGTGCTTGTCCTCCCTGCAATTGACAATACTATCCTCCACCCACGCCATTTTCCATTTTTGCCCCCAATACCTCTTTCGCTACTTTCCCCCTTCTTTTTCCTTCACACTACACTCTCTCTATACGGATGTACCCTTTACTTTACGGTCCTTTCCGTATGTATGCTGTTGGTTTATACGTATCCATTAACTCTACACTCTACAGTCCAAATTAACACTCCACAGGCGTTACTGTGCCACTCATTTCATTGCGCAATGATGTTTGGGGCTTTGGGCAATATATCATCCATCAAATTCAAAAATAATAATATTATTCCTTCTTATTCCATTTGCAAGCTCGTGTGTGTTAATATGTAATTAGTTTAATTATAATTGCATAGCACATTCAATGAATAACTTTATCAAACTTTTTGAAATTTGAATATAGTACAATATGATAAAAGAACGCCACCATGTATTTTTATGGATTTAATTTTTATTCACGAATAATGTACAATTTATTTTACACAATTATCTAATTATGTGATGTTATGTCAGTTATGATTGTATTTTTTTTCCTATTATTTGAAAAATCATACAAATAAAACATTTGATTGAATGACTGTGTAAAATATCTTTACATTGTTAATGCATCAAAATTAAACTCTATTTTTATTAGAATGAAACTGTCAAAAAGTTTATATTGTTATAGTTAAATCCTTATAATAATTCGAAATGCGAATTTTTGCAATTTTCATGTGTTACACTTTACACCCTTTACTTTTGTGCTGAAGTAAGTATAGTTCACATCTTAATCTATATAGTCTCTAGTCTCTTCTAGTTTCGTGCTTTTTGCTACAGAAAACAAAAAATCATATTGAAAGTAGGTGGAACCATATCCATTATTATAATAATTGTTTGCTTATTGTTTCAAACTTCAGAGCCCAGGATCGTTCCACAATAGGCCGATCCATAAATACGTTGATAGCAAAATATCATAAGTCAGTAACACATAAACATCTTGTGATTTGTTTTACTTTTCTCGCCAATGACAAAAGATAATAAATTTAAGTTTGTTTAACACTACACTCCATGCCCTCTGCTCTATAATCCGTTTCTTGTTTGTCAAGTTAATTAACTCAGCTTCAAATTATTCAAAGTGCACGTTTTGCAACAATAACCCCTTGATCATATGTTAAAGTAATTTACATTATTTTAAACGAATTATTAGAATATGAAATTTATTGTATTCGCCTTAATTTGGTTTGAGATATTACAAGTTGCCAGATAAGTTTCTCTTGTGGCCCTTGATGGCTTGTGTAGTTGGTTCGGATCCGGGTTGAACTTATGGGCTTCGAACCCATGGATGCGTGGGCTGATATTCGAGTTATGAACTATACTTAAAATAATAATCTACAATTATTTAAATTAATCAGTTTCTTAATAATCTAAAACTATAGCTTCTCGTTATCTCGTCACTTTTGCTCTAGCAAAAGGAAAAAATATTGAAAGTAGTTGGAACCACATTATTCATAATGTTAATTGTTTGCTTAATTAATAATTGAACCTTCAAGATCGTTCCCTCCGTAAGTGGAGCCATAAATATGTTGAAAGCCAAATATCGTCACACATAAACATCTTGTGATTTGTCTCACTTTTCTGACCAATGAAAAAGCTTTAGAAATAAATTTAATTTATTAAGGCGTGATCCTTTTTTATAATCATTAAATTGATATATATGTTGTACTTTCTGTCACTTTTCTCGTCAATTGAAAAACTTTAGAATAAAAATAAATTTATTCTGGCGTGTCTAATTTCATTTAATCAGTAAATTAAAACACATGCATATATAAAAACACAGAAGAAAAAGTAAAAGATGGATTTTTTTACTGCACCAACCAACGGTATCTCCAGCCCGATATGTCAAGGACAAATTCGTCGCTCCATACACAAGACGGGGATTGAACCCCAACCATTGCTTAAGCGGACAAGTGAGCTAATTACTTAACCAACCTAAGTTGATTAAAAATGATTTTAATATTCTTCTTCATTTAATGTATTTATTCAGTTTTAATTATGTACACAATTTTAGAATGAATTTTACAATATATTGGTATTATCATTAACACTCATTATTCTTTTCTTAATTACTCATTATAAATATTTTATTTATTATATTTATTGATAATGTAATTAAATAATAATAATAAAAACTATTTATAATTTTTAAATGGACAAATATAAAAGATAAAAAGGGAGTAATTTTTAAGAATTAAAAGATGATCTCTGACACATTCAAATTTACAATAATGATATTGGTACATATACTTTCTCTTACATACATTCTCCATCCACTTCATCACCTTTAAATTTTGATGTGACACCACTCCACCACTTACACTTCTTTTCTCCACCATTGAATTAAAACATATGTATGCTATACATACCATTTAGTATGTACTAATAGCATTGCTCTTAAATTTATATACCTCAAGTAAACTACTCAAATTTCTCACAATGAGACCTTATTTAATGGCTTGATGATCACATGCTGTTATTTACTACTCCCTCCGTTTTTTTTTAATTGTCCAATTTAGAGATGTATGTGTTTTTTTTTTAATTGTTTATTTCAAATTTTAAGACAACATTTATTATTATTTTTCACTCTTACCCTTATTTAATACTCACTATCTTTATTAATTAATGAGAGATAATAACAAATAAGTAAAGGGCAATTTAGTAAAACATATATACATTTGGTTAACTTTAATACTCTACCAATCATTACCTAAATTCTCGCGCATATTTAAAACTGGACAATTAAAAAAACGGAGAGAGTATAACTTTGTACGTTGAAACGATGTATTTACTTATCAAAATTTATAATTTATTGTAGTCTTTAGACTAAATATTAATTAAAGATTTACAAATAAGAATAAAATATTTTTAGATAGTAACTCAAGAGGTCATTGACAATTCCTAAAATAATCTAATATATGTAAAAATTGAGGTTAAAAACGATTAATTGAATAAGATGTTGAATTGAATTCAGAATATTTGTCAATAACTGATCCAACTAATGAATACCAAACCGCTTAAATTTAGGTTGGAACATATTTGACTGAACTTATTTGAATGTAAACAAGTTGAGTTTTTTGTTTGTTTAAATTGATTAAAATTGAACCGTAGAGTCCCATAATTCAAGGTCCAAAAATTACACACGTTTTATAAATTGATATACCAAATAACAAACTTCCAAAATATAAAAAATAAAAATCGCGAGTAAATTGATATAGGGTCCCGCAGAATCTATGGAACCAGTGTCGTTTAGCTACAAGGACATATAAAACGCAGTATGCGTAGGACAAAGGTGTGAACAGAGGAGAGGAGGGGGAAAAAGGCTGTAATAATTCCGTAAACGCAAACGCAAGTAACAAAAATAATAGAATTGAAGGCAGGAGAAAAAACATGATGGGGGTGTGGCTCAGAGGTGGTGGCGCCGCGAGTGGTAAACTAGTTGACTGACCAAGCGGTACATTCAAACTACAGGGTGTTGTGTGTGATGTCAACTCAATGGTGCACACACACTGCATTATGTACGGTTGCATTCAGAATTCAGATTCAGTAGTAGTGACTACCCAGTAGTATTATTATGCCATATGCATAGCTAGCTAGCTGTGTCGTTCCATGATTATATGTATACTTTGTGATGCGTGCTCTCTCTCTAATATCTTATATCTACACTATGTTACTAATATACTCATCAGGGCCTACACGTTCTCACACTCTGGTGTCCTTTGCTACCCCATGCTATGCAATACCCTCCAGCCTGTTATCCCCTCTCCTCCAATTATTTGTTTTGGGGCATCCCACAGTAGCTATAGAGGAGGAATTAATAAAAATATTCTTTTTCCTTTTAATATTTAGTTTAAACCAACAGATCAAAAAATAATACTAAGAGAAAAAAAGAAAAGGTTCGCTTCAATTTTGGTTTTGATGTATAAAATGTTGCAATTTGTGTAGGGCACGTGGTTTGTACAAAATTACTTAATTTTGCAGTACAATATTGGATATTATATATTTTTTGAAGACAATATAGGCAGCAAAAAGGCCAGGCGGTTTGAAATCGTTTGAAGACCCAGATAGTAGAGTCCAATAGGCCCATTAATTTGTCTGCCCATTTATCCATCCAAATGTACTGCTATCAGAATATAATAACCCCACCCCACCCATCCCAAAAAAAAGGTTTCAAATTATAGGGTAGAATGATTAGAATGTTATTTAATTTATATATCGTATTTGTGATCCAATTCTATTGTTATATAGGATTATGGAAAAATTAACAAATATTGTTAGATGGAAATTAACGTCTTGTAGTGAAGGCCCAATTAAATTATGCCTATCTTTGACAGTCTTAGACAAATGCTTGAAGCTAATATGATGGATGAGTCGTGTCAAACATAACTTATCTTTATGCCCTTAATTTCATGTGAAAATGTAATAAAGTGATTAGCTAGCTTTCATGCTAATTTATAACTAACTAATGGTATCAAATTTAAGATAAAGCATGACGAGACAATAATTCGTTGGTTTAAAATGCTCAGCAGTGGATGACGAAATCTATGTTGTATTGCACAGATTGTAATTTACTGCTGCCCAAATTCAAAAGTTAATAGTATTTCACATCAACATCAAAACATAACATTAAAATCATCAAAATCCAACTCGACATAACATAATGCCTTATCATATTTTGTATAAACATGTAAAAGAAGTGTTCTTAGCGATTCTGTTACGAAAGAGGAAAAGTGAATAAAAGGAGTAAAAACTAGAGACGCAAGAAATTAAAACGAATAGGATGACCCAATCAGATGTTTTTGTCCTTAATGAACAAGTCCGATGTATATTGACAAAATCCAACAACCATAGCAACGAACCTATATATACACTATATACTTTTTATATTATATCATGTGTATGTAGATACATATATATCATCAGTTAATTTGATATATGGCGACGATGCCGACACAACTCACACGAGTCTATTTCGCAGTAGGCGAATCAGAATATAGGCAGTTGATGCAACTACATTAAAATTAATAACTAACAGTACAGCCCAAGGTAGATTAAAATTAAAATAACAACCGCGAGAGATATCTTATTGACATGAGATAAGGAAATTCTCAAGTGGCAGGGCATAGAGAGCTAGAGAATGATTTTATTGAATGGGATTATTGTAGCATGATATGTAGTAGCAGTGAGTGTGAAATGTTATTTGCAAGAAGAGAAGCTTAAATATTGGATGGGCACCTCTAAGAAGTGGTAAGCTAGTCAACAACCATTTTGGGTGGTGGGGCATTGTGGGACCAAATCCAATCGGGCTTTGGTGATCATTAAGGAGTTGTAGATATGGATGATCATCTTGTCGTCGTACTCCTTGGGCCTATTGAGCCCACTCATCATGGCTATGGAGGTGGGTGCGCTCCCTGCTGCACCGAAGCCCGTCGAGGAAGCATTTATTCCCATCATCTTAGAGTTCGCCAAGCCCAGCATCATCCTCACGTACGCGTCCCTCAGCCACAGCAGCAGCTTCTTCGGCGAAGGGATTCTCGAGATCTTTATTTTTGGGGATATCTTCACCCTCCACCGCCTCCTCCTCCTCCCCCTGGTGGTGGTGCTTCCAAGCTGCTCCACCCTTTCCGGCCTCCTTCGCCGCCACCAATTCGACCCATTTAGTCTTCTGTATCCCCCTGCTCTTCGTCGCCAGTACTTCTTCATGCTCGATGAGATGCTTTCCATTTTGGATCTCGCTCTCACTCTCACTCCTCTTTGGGGGAAAGGGAGGAAATGAGGAGTTATGGTACCCAAAGGGGGGAAAACAGAGGAGGTATGGGTGGGTGGGTGAGAAAGTAATGGGGGTAGGCTAGGAAATTCTGGTATGTGATAGCTAATGATACTTTATACATACATTTGCAATTAATGTCAATGCCTCCAATTCTTTAAAAATTTAAGTTAACTTACTTGTACATCTACACCAAACTTAATTTCTAAGAAATTCAAGAAAACATACAATAGTTAAATAAATTTTGTTAATAATGAGCTAGACAGAGATGGATGTACTCTATTATGTTGTCTTAATTTTTAAGAAAGAAAATCATAAATCAAACGATTTTAATTCAATATATATTCGTTTAATTTTTTATAAATTTTAGATGGTATAATTAATAGCACAATATTTTAATTCTATTATTATTAGCTGTGAAGTGAAACAAGTGTATTTTATATGAACCATACATGATAAAGCCACTTCCTTTAAAACAATATAATCCATTTAATGAAAAATACTACTAATAATATTATTACTATTATTATAAGGTAGGCGGATATGGTGTAATAAATGCAAGCCGGTATGTGCGTTATTTGGCGATTTTAATTGAATTAGTGTGATAGTGTCAAGTCATGTCATATTCCAGAACCAGCAAGGAGATTAGGCTCGCACAGCAGTATCGCGCTGGACTCTAATACTTTGTTTTCCCGGGATTTTAGCATCATATATAAATTCATGATCCTCTTGATATGACAACTATCCCTCCATATTTTGTATTGCCCAAACACCTTTCATTTCTCTATTTAATACAAGTTCAGATTAGTCTCATTTTCACATTTATATCACTAACATATATTTTCTGTTATTATATATATATTGATATGGTAGATGTATTATTGCACTTTCTTTTTTTGTTTAATCTGTATCCGACTAAATATAAATATGGTTGAGGGTGTTGAAAGAATTAAAAAAAATCATAGAAATCCTGTTTAAAAAGAGAGAAAAGAGGACTGAGACCGGTGAAGTATTAATGAATGGGGCGGGGCAGCAGCACACGGTGGGGTAGCTGAATAATAAGATCAGATCAGAAGGACTTTTAAAACAAAACAAAAATATTATTTTGACATCCATTTCTTATACATCGTGTCAATATCTACTCTTATTATCCTTAAATTTTGATGTAAATTCACTATAATATATTAACTTTATTTTTCCACCATTAATTATCATGAATATCTCACAAAAATCCAATTTTAAAATGTCTATATAACTTTCCATCTTTTAAAAAGGTATGTCTATGTACTCTATCTACATACATACTACACATACTAACTAGTACTAGTATTCATCATCATCTCTCTATCATGAATGAGGTTCACCTGCACGTAATGTAATGTAATGTTGGGTTGCGTTCTCCATTTCAGTTGGTGATTACCAAGGTGGGCTTTTGACTTGACCCCCAACTCCATCCACCTTAATTACTCACAACCTATCCCTTTACTCATTTTATGAATCAATCTTCAAGACAAGTGCCTACGTCTTATTTGACACACAAATTAGGCAAATTGTTTTCAAAACTTAATAAGAAAACGATACCTCTGATTTCCTTTTCTGCTCTCACCAAGGGCAATTAATCAAGCATTTCTTTTCTTGGGCCATAAAACGGCTAAGCCCGTATCATATAATACTCGGCCTAGTTCATACCTGGGTCCAATAGTCACTACATATACTTTCAACGCAAGGAAAACTTGTTGACCAAAAGTCCCAAACACGAAAGGAAAAAGTCAATACATAATACTCAGGTAGAATCATAAAAATGAAAATAAATTTCTTGAGAAATTATTAGGTGCACTAAGAGCAAGAGATTTTTTTGCTCTTCATCATTCATTGCATGACACATCAGTTATTCTGTTCCCTTATTGGAAACTTAACTCATTCCCTTTCCACTATAGTTGACCTTTTCACTATAGTTGACCTTTTGAATGATGTGTTATACAATAAATGGTGCAGAGCAAAAAAATCTCTTGGCACCTAATAATTTTTCAAATTTCTTTATGTAAGTAAAACCAACATTCTCCACCTTTTTACATATTCTGTCGAATTCTTTAGTTTGGTACTTTTATGTAATCACCATCCACTTGTATTTAGGTAAAAAAAGACAGCAAAATATCAGGTATATATAAATAATATCCTCTAATAAGAAAGAAAATAAATCATAAGATAATTAACATTAACACCAACACATACATCATGTCACTAGCTTCATCTGATAATTAAGTATCATAACAGACTGCACACATCATCAAATGATGTGTATATATTTTGTACAGCAAGCTACAAGAAAAGAAAAGGAGGGCATGCGTACATATATATATATATATATAAATGATTAAGCACAAAGAATGACACAGTTACAAATTGAATGGCCTAATTAAATGATGAACAAGTAATATGGAAGGCAAAGAAAGGCCACATAAAGGAGCATAGCTGAAAATGGCACCAATTTTCCGGACTTGTTGTAAATGAAGTCATAATTGCGTGGGGTTGTTCCTGTTGGAAAGTTTGGCGAATAATAATAATTTCCCACTCCGAATGGAGGCCTAGGTGGAAAAACACAAATTTTTCCCGGCGGGCACGGTCGTGGCCGTCGAGGTGGCGGTGGTCGCATCGGTGGCATCGGTGGCATCGGTGGCGGTGGCGGTGGACTAGTCTCGACTGGGGGAGGTGGTGGCAGAATTGGAAGTGAAGGTGGCGGTGGGCACTCTATGACGACAGGGAGAGGTGGCGGTGGACATTCTTTGACGGGAGGTGGAGGTGGAGGTAGTTTGCATGGATTCTCGCACTCAACACACATTGTGCATGCAACGAGGTCGTCTTTTGCTGCGCTTGAAAGAGTGTTTAGTGTTGATGCAATCATCGTCAATAGGATGAACACAGTCAGAGAGAGCAATGAATAAGGGAATGCTGCCATCATATTATTTTTGGTTGGGAAGAACGTAACGTAACTGGTCGATTATCGATGCAGATAGATACTAGATAGAGCAAGCTAAGTCAGAATAATAAGGAGGAGCTAAGAAGAGCTATAAACCATATATAATAGTAAATATGATTGTTGAAGGGTTAATTAGTTTTATATATATATATATATATATGAGGATAGAAGCGATCGGAGAGCGATATGCATGTGTATAATGTATTGGTGGCCGCACCATTTGTCGGTGTATTATCTTCTACGCTATCGTCTCATCATCAAATCTTGCAACCTCATGCATATAAATTAGCTAAATATTATGTTAATAATAAAAAATAAGTTAAAATAATTAATATATTATACATATCATATATAATATATGTTATCACATGATGTGATATATACAATGTGCATAATGATATCATTGGACTATTAGTAGTTGAGCTATTAATTAGTTAGTCAGGCTTATTAGGTTATTAAATGTTATAAATAAGGGCTTAATCTAACTTTGTTTATAGGAGTCTTCTTCCTTGACTATAAAGAAGAGAATTGTTCTTGCAATTATTCGTGATCTTTGCATATTGAGCATTGCTAGAGGCACAACAAAAAACCAGCCAAAACAACCAATAAATAGGAATTTGGGTCACAATCATCCTGCTCATTAAGAATATACTCATGATTAAAAGTGCTATTTGGGCCATAAAGTGTTAAATGGGCTTTGTTGGCTGTGCTGGCTGATTTTTTGTTGTGCCCCAAGCATTTGTGTTGCATATTATATTCTATCGTCTGTTAATCTCTATTGATCAATCTCTTGTTCACAATTTAGTTCATTTTTTATTATTTCCTTTTCTTTATTGTTCTTCTATTTTTAGATATGCAACACATAACATGTAATATACATTATGTATATTATATTATATATATTGTATACAATATAATAGTAATTTTGGCTTTTTTTTTTTTTGTTATAAATGTAGTAATACTCATAAATTATGATTCAATGCTGGGACAAAAATACTTTTTGTAAAATTTCATATATCCCCTTGTATATATAAGATACGCAGCAGACAGTAAATATCACCTAGACGTGTGATTCTATAAATGTATGCATACTTCTATTTTATTTATACACTTATATACATCAATTCTTAAATTTCAATAATGATTAGTGTACAATATAAATACGTTCAACTAGTATTCATTATGTGTTATACATTATATGAACGTGTGTTATACATATAACACGCATTATATATTATGTATAACACATGTTGGATATTAGTTAGACATATTTTTTTCTTTTTTCCTCTCATCACTTCTCTTCTTCATCGTCATTAAATATAAAAAGCTTTTGATACGTATAATATCATTTCCCTAAAGTTGTGTTACTTAATTAACAATAATGTTTGTCGTAGAACAGAAATATGTTCAACTAGTATCCAACGTGTAATATACATATAATATGGAATGTATGTTATATGTATAACACACATTGCTTGTTATATATAGCATATGTTGGATATTGATTGATATTTCTTTTGTACAGAAAATATTATTACTTAATTATTGAATCATATTTATGTCAATTATAACGTGTGCTAATGAAGGGATCCGTAAACAGAAGCGGGAGAATCTATCAACTTCGTAAGACCGATACATATATTGGCTGCATCCTTATATATAGCTTTCCGATCACGTGAATCACTAAAGAATCCATCCGTCGAAGTCATTATACAATATATTGCTATCAAGCTACATGTGCGAAACTCAATAAGATAGTGCCAATGAGATATGAATATTACTTTCTGTGGTGGATCCTAGAAAATACATTGCATATACAGAGCGCAAGGATGTTTTTTTTTATCACTACGATTTGAATATGTCATTAGCGTACTTCTGTTATTCCATCATATGACATTCATGTTTGTTGACATCATTCCTTTAATCAAACTTGAATTTGTTGAAACCTAATTACGGCAGCAATTAGTGTTAATGGTAAAATAGAGCAGGACTTTAACTTAGATAGTTGAGAAGAAAAAAAATCTCTTGCTATTATGTAATATTATCTCCGTCTATTGCCTCAGTTCAATGTATTACGTGTTGATACCAATTCATTTGTATCATGCCACGTAACGAGGATCGTCCTTGTCATTCCCTATCAAAGAACGGTCCCCCACCACGTGTCAAAGAACAGACAATAGATTACGTAAAACCTTTTCTCTAACTTTGGTTTTAAATCAGGGATTAAACATAAGCTTAAAATTAACCAAATTGCATAACTGGGTCTTATGTTGTAGACAACGGGCCGAAGTATCCAAATTGATGAAATGGGCTTGAACATGTTAGTAAATGCTAAACTTATCCATCTACTGCTCAACTTCTGACCTTCAGGAGTCACGACCAAAAATGCGAAAACAAGGAAACCTTCTAACTAAAACGAACACGATAGAGAAGCGCTATTTATACATAGAATGAATAAAAGATATGCTATTTGATCAATTCCTTATACATATTTACAAAAATGAATAATGATATTTGTACATAGTATAGTGTCATTCACCCATTTAAAAGTTGACAAATTTTATAAAATAAAAATCCGCACACATATCTTTCACTCTTTATGCTTGATGGATGAAATGGTGACAAAGTTTATCATTTCCGTTTCCAAAATATATATAGAACATGTATCATTATCATCTCTCTTTTAATAATCCGTTCAATCTTTCTAAGAGAGTTTAGAGTAGTTTTTTCCCCTATGTTTTGACACTTGTGCTCTAAACCGTCAATTCTTGTAGTTGTGTTTTTCTTTTTTTGTCGTTGTTTAATGTTTACACTGCTCCTAAAATTTGAAATATTTCAGCTTCAGCTCTATGTTCTATTCTTCCATAACCTGTCCATACCGAAAATATGTTTAGCTGTTGGAGTTAACGCTGAGAAATTAATCAGAGGATTTAGGACACATCCATAGCCTCAACATTGTACATGCGTGCAGCACCAATTTTAACAAGGCATAGTTATTATTGATCAAAATTACATATGTACATTTCTCTCTTTCTTTCTTCCATAGCCAAGGATAGGGGACATTGATGACTCTGTTATATATCAAAAATCTTCGCCACGAAGTTGTCTAAGAACCCTAGAATGGGGCGCATCAGGGTCGCCACGCATAGCATTCTGCCACCATATCTCAGTGGCCCTCCTCAGCGAGTCCTCCGCCGTGTCAAGCTGCTCCGGCAGCCACCCAATCACATCCTTACTCCTAATCCCAGAATCCGCTGTCCCATCCGAAACACGTGAAACCGGCTTCCTCGTATCCGCGATCTCCAATTCCGACAAAGGTGAGGCCTTGTGGTCTTTGAAGTAATCCCTGTTGTCCTCTCTCTGTTCCTCCCTGATATTCTCTTCATTCTTCTCTGCGTCCTTCGGCCATGGACTCCCATCCAGACCGGCGCAACACGCCTCTTCCAAAGCCTTCGAGCCCTGTTTCCGCTTTTGCTGAATGTTTGGGTCCAATCGCTGGTTCACCCCTGTGCTCTTCAGTTTTGGAGATGGCTCCACTGGAGATTTTGGAGACACAAAAGGATCTTCCTTTCCGGGTATACGATCAGTTTCAACAAACTTGGTATTTTTTACATTACTTTTTGTACCCTGCAATGTTCATATCATAACAAAAATATACATAGAATTATTACCATATATGTTTCAATATATACTTAGTTATTCATGCTGGCATGAAGATTGAAATTAGGAAAAGTTCATATATGTGTTACTACTTACTTGGGCTGGTGGTATGTGAACTTCAGGGCCAGCTTCTAATTCTCCAGAATGAATCTCAGGGTCTGCGGTTTGGCTACGTGAGGCAGAGCATAATCCTCGTTTGGAAGTGAAGCGATTGGATGAGGATATGAACCGAGAGGATGATGTTCTTGCAGCGTGTGCTAGTCTTGACTGCATGTTGTTGATTTGTGGCTTTGTATGAGTTGGAATTGGGGAATTGGTGTGTGTTTGGCAGAGAGTGCTATCGCTTTTAAGATTGATGGGATTGAGAACAGAACAGAACAGAAACAGGATAGGAACAATGCAGAAGAAGATGGAAGAGAGTGTGAGGGACTTTCTGGAATTTCCTCTACACGTGTTGAAAACCTTGTTGATGTGGCATGATCTCTATGATGCCACGGTGTTAGGAATGTCTGCTGAGTGAAAGATTGTCTAGAAATAATTAGCAGAAAGTGCATCCTTTTCTGGAATGCTCTGCAATGAAAATAGCTTACAGAAAGGCTATGATAACAGTTTAGTTAAAATTTGCAATGATTTCAGGTAAATTTTGTGACTAATTAGGATAGTGAAAATAGTCATATAGTAAGTAATTGGATAATATATAAAAATTCTAATAAAATTTCTTGAAATGGTTTACCTGGATAATGGTCTTTTATGCTGTCACAAGGTCTTATATATGCATAAGCAACGTAGATAGTTACTGATGCTACAAAACATACAAAACAAAATTCAATGTGCAGCCTAAGTTAAAAAAGACTACATTTTTTAAGCCATGTTCCATGGGCAAGATTCAGGTCCAGTAAGCGGATCTCGTTGGCTCTGAAGAATGGCAAATGAATCAATCAAGAATTTTATGGAACTGTGTTTCTATTCAAACAAGAATTGGATGGAAGTAATTTCCATCCAAACAAGGACTGGTTACAATCATAGAACTGATATCTGCTTCTTGATTCCTTGGGATATCAGAGAATTTCGTGCCAAGCACAAACATGATTGGTGATATTATTTGTTCTAATGTGTGAAATGAAACAGAAAATGCAACAGATGAACAACATTTAACACTTTACAATCATGAAGCAACTGAGTTTGTATTATATTATATCTTGACCTATGTTTCCTGTTGGCAGTTTCTAATAAGCACAAACAGAACCGCAAGAAAGAGCCATCAACAATATAGCTGCTTCTTCTTCCTCTTTCAAATTGCATTGCCTTCCATGTAACACATAGGGCTCCATGTTTCTACCAAAATCAATCACTCCCTTATTCAATGGAACCCCAACTTCATTGCCCCTTCTTGTTCTGCTCCTCTTCTTGGTTTTCTTTGCTCCCCCTTTATCCATTCCTAGCATAGCTCTCCTCCTTTTTCTGTATCTTAGCCCACATGCATTGCAGAGAGACTAAAAAATCATAGGACAAAAGAAAATCAAGATCATAATAAGAGATAATATTAATTAAAGAAATACAGAATTTTTTGTGTGATTGAATAATTCAGTTCTTGATAATTTTTATCTTACCCTTGGCCCATCTGGACCAGCCCTCCATAAGGGGGTGGTGGTTGTGTGGCAATCGTTACAGCTTTTCTCTGCTAGTGCTTGAACTTGAACATCCATTCCCTTCAACCCTATTTCATGATGCTAATTAGTAACTTTGTTGATGATCATATTGATAGAAAAGAACTAATTGCCAAGAAGCAAAAAAATAGGAGCATTAGATTACCAGAAAGATGCAAAGATGCTTAAGAATCAATCAGCACCACCAACAACAATAGCTTTTAGTTTGATTGACCTTGATCACTGAATGGCGTGTAAGTTAAGAAGAATCTGAACTTATTAGATGCAAGGATCCAATCCAAGAGTTGCTGATGAAGGTTCAGGGCATTTGGCAATTGATTACTGATTCTCCTATTGCTCTTGTTGGCACTGTCAGAAATTAAACAAATCAATAAGAAAGAATTTTGCACAAGCCAAGTGAAAGGTGAAAGAAAATGAGAGAGACTGGAGCAAGAAAGAGCCACAGTCCTTAGAATATATATATTAACCATAAAACAGAAAGGAGAGGGACCCATTAACAGGAAGACTAATTACATGGAAGCTGTTAGTATTTGCAAAGTTGTTTTATTAGATGTGAATGTGGGAAATTAGAGTTAAAAGAAAGAATAAAAGAAAAAGGACTTGTTAATTTAAAATTATTTATTTATTATGTAAAATATAACTCTTCTAATAAACATATAGAGGTCAAGACAAAAATGTACATTATCATTATCAGCTAATTTATGCAGCTGCAACAAACACCTGTCTTTGAATGACCAAACACCAAAGTATCCTATAACTCATATTCCTTCAGCGAAAAATAATAATGCCAGTTGTGAATATTAAAATAAGTAACTTATCTATTCACACTAGCTTGTCTTAGCTGAACTTTGACAATTCTCTGTGTGTTAAAGCATTAACAGTTGACTCAAAAATAAGCTTAGTGATTTCTGCAATACTTGTTACATGGCAATTATAAAATTATTCTCAAAGCATAGTTATAATTTTTGTGGATTAGGTACTCCCGCGTTACTGAGGAAGTTTGATATACAGAAGAGAGTCAGAAATTTTGTTTCAAGAAAGATGTAAAGTAGAGACAGCTAAGCAGAAAAGATGCAGGAAGAGACAAGGTCCGACCCATGTATTTTGGTCCCATATGCACCACCTACTTAAAAGCATTCATTTTTATAATTAATAATAATAATAATAATAATATTCTTCAATAATGTCTACTTTTTGCCTTTCTAACACCACTTACCTCAATAATTAAAATCCACACTATACATTGTCGTGTGGCTCTAGAGAGAACATAAATGAAATGACAGACAAACCAGTCGTCTTAAATTGCTGATGCTGTTGCTGTCTCCAGGAAACAATTTTAACATATTGTTGTCTACTCTTCTAAAATGCTTGCCAAATGAAAAAAACAAAAACAGGACATGCTTACTTCTTTTCCTCTTTTTTTCATGCAAACTCTCATCAATTCAAATGTAAGTTTTTACTACCAGTCACCAGAAGATGTAAATGTTGTTCGGGTTATGCAAGAAGGGTGCAACTCTGACTAAAGGTTTGAAATAATCAAATTTGTATTAAAGATTAATATGACTCAAAAGTCAAAACCATTAGAAATATGATCATATTTTGTATTTTTTGACTCATTAATATAATCTGCTAAGCTCTAACTGCACAGAACCTTATAGATCCCCAGGACCACCAAACATTAGTCTTATGTCAAGTCATTGAGAATAAAGAATTCTTCATAAGGATTTAAGTTCTCAGCATTTTCTCAAGCTTTCCAGAGTGATGGAGGAGCTGGAGCAAATTGTTGAACTGAAGAAAATATGGTGTTGATGTCTATTCCAGTCTTCGTCGCCTCTGACAAAGCCACAAGCGCTGCAACAAGCCCCGAATTCCCTGCAAGTGTTGGCTCTGTGTAATTGTAGTTGGATCGCACATCCTTAAAACCATCAAATTTATCAGGACCAGCAACCATGGCTCCAACAATCTCATTCGGGTTCGGTTCTTTGCTGTCCCTCCACTTCCATCCATCACAACCATTCTTCTTCCCTTTGACACTTGGAATTGAGGCACCCATGTGATGCACCTGTTGTGGGTACCGATCTCCAAATCCAACAACGTAACTCATCCCCTGAGGATTATCCCCAAGAATGTAATTCAGTTGAGTCCTAGCGAAATCTTGCAACACTTCTGCATTGTAGAAACTGCCACCGCAGAGTATTCCCTGCACATATGTTGTGTTCATGTAATCACTGTATAGCTTAGCCAAGAATGCTGCATTCACAACATACTGCAGAGGGCGTGGATTTCCACGGTTTAACATGATCAACCCTGCTTTTGTTCTTCCGAATCTGTCAAAATTCGGAAGATAAGAGCACATTATGTCATCAATCTGGCTGTGAAATTTCTTGAGCACCTCTTCGTAAGGATAACCGAATCCCAAGAACATCCTCAACCGGGTGAGAAGCAACAATGCACCTGGAATCTTGTTGTCCCAGCTAAGCACAACCGGGTCCAAACTTTGCCTCATAGAATTAACTTTCTCAGCTAAACTAGGACTAGTAATGAGGTCCAGATATGAAGAGTTCCCAGTTGCAAAATACAACCATGTTCCAACCCACAAGAACTCATCCCAGTAACCAGTGGAATTATAGAAAGGTGAAGACGGGTCTGCACCACCTGAATACTTGTCTCCTCTTCCTTGTGTAGCGAATTTGAAGAGTATGTCTGCTCCATGGATCAATTTCTTGGAGTAGCCCAAGTTGTCTTGGAAAACAATCGATGCAGCAGCTAAAGCAGCAGCAGTTTCTGCAGCAAGTGCAGGGCAAGTGCTGCATTGCGATGCACGGCGCTGGTAGTTGATTTCCTCAGGGCGCATCCAGCAATTTTTCTCGGTCCCTTCACCTACATGTGAAGCAATTATGGATGTAGCGTTTGCAGAGGAATCGAATGTCTTTAGAAGGTAATCAGTGCCCCACTTGATGACATTCTTGACCTGGTCAAGCATAACAACTTGTTCATATTTTTCACTGTATTCCAATACACTCCAACTTAGCATGGTCATGGCAAAAGCTGCGGGAAAATTGTACTTGATGGCGTCTCCTCCATCGAAATAACCACCAACTAGGTCATCTTTCAAACAAGAATCACCCCTCCATGAAACATTGTTGTTCATAGGAAGCCTACCAGCTGCATAAATCAAAATCACACACCATAATACAGCTACTTTTCAGAGTCAACACATAGTATGCATGCCCTTTTCTACCACATTTACAATATGCTAAAATTATGGAAAACCTAATCCCTAACTTGAAGGAATTACAGTAGAATCCAATTCGCCAGTTGTAATCAGGTATGGTAAAATGGTTCCATCCAGCGCGTGAAATGCAGAATGAGAAAGAAAGAAAGGAAGAGAAATTACATCTTTGGGCGTTGAAGAAGAGGAGGGCTTTAGGGAGGGCGAGGGTGTAGTTATCAGGAGTGCGGTGAGAGTGGTGGCGGTGACGTGGCATGTACCGGGCGATGATAACGGCAAGGAGCAGAAACACAGAAACCCCGACAAGGGACACGACAAGGACAGTACTCTTGAAGGAATAGTGATTCCTGTTTCTGGTGTGAATGTCGGGTCTTAGGAGCCAGCTCTGCTTCACTTCCTCCGACGGTGGATGATGATACGCCGCCCTGTCCAAACCCTTCCTCCGGCACTCTCTCTCTTCTTCCTCCAACTCATCAGGATCCTCTCCATGAATCTCCAATGGACCACCCCATATGTTGTGTTTCCCTAACATTATTGTCCTTTCCTCTGCTTCTTCAAATATCAAACTTTCCCTCTCTTTCTATCTTGCCATTGATCCTGTTCCTGTGTGCGTGCGTATATGTTGGTACGGTGTAATTTGGCACATCATGCGTGTTAATTAAGGAAAGCTAATGTGGCGTTTTACAAGTGGTTCTCAATTTAATTCTCGCTTTTACTTCTCTCCTCCTCCCTCCGTTTTTTTTTTTAATGGTGTGCATTTTTTTTTTAATTATTCAATTTAAAGTAGTGTGTATTTTTTTTTAATTGTTTATTTTAAATTTTGAGACAATATTTATTATTATTATTTTTTTTACTTCTATTTATTACTATTCACTAATTTTTTTACCAAGTAAAGTAATAAAGGGTAATTTAGTAAAATAGGTGTACATTTTGTTAATTTTTATACTATATCAATTATTTTTTAAATACCTGCAAGCATTTAAAACTGGACAATAAAAAAAAAAAAAAAGTAATTACGATTACTGCCGAGTCTTCATCATTAATTTCTCATTTATTGAATTTCCTTTCTCGGACCCAGAGAAAAGTGAGAAGTAAAGATTTCTTAACAAAAATGTGGATTGTTGTGTGAGCGGCATCCACTAACAAGTGGTTGAATACTAATGCTGTTTGTGCATATTTGGGTACGGATTTTAGTTTACAGTGTTATTAGAATATGAATAAATGTGCCTTATTTTCTGCAGCATCCATTATAAATCAAGGATTAAAAACGTCCATTATTATACTTGCTCATTTTTTCATTATTCACTACTACTTAATTAATTGTATTTATTAGTATTATGTCATTGATATGATTTTTTTGGTGGAGTATCAACTTGTGTTTTCCAAGCTATCTTGGGCTTTTACTAAAAAAAGGTTGTATTGGGTTCAGGTGTGAGATAAATTTGATGACCTAAGCTTATAAATTGCATCGTCTTTTAATTAATTAGGCTAGCCCAATAGCTATATGCTTGAATACAAATTAGCTTACTTCCGACCAAAATGAAACATGGGGCTTACTAAACTATGTCCAACAATACAATTTCCTTAAATTCGTCCTACTTGGATTCGAGTGTCAGGTCCGACATAAAAACGAAGAAACAAGAGTCCGGACCAATCTGAATTACCTCTTTTCTTTCTTTCTTTTTTTAAAAAAAAAAATCAATCTAGCTTAATTAATTTTTTAAAAAATATTCACAGTTGATAATAGTAATTAATTATGTTTCTTATTCTTATGTTCCCAACAATTATGTACTATATATAATTTTAGAAAAATTCTAGCTAAATATCCTAAAATAATAAGAGTTTTAATTAGCTAACAAATATTCTAAGCATAATATTAAAAATGTTAAAATACAAATTTTTGACTAGAGAAACAAATATTTCGACGGTTTTTACTCACTGAATACATTGAAAACAAAATATTTTCTTTTGTTGATTCCTTATTTATTAACAAATGTTTTTAGGCCACGAGTTGCAAAACTCAAATTATTATGAGATTAGTTTTGATGTATTGTTGTTGAAAAAAGTCCACTATCCTGTAAGTATATGTTTTTTATTTGTAATTTTTAGATAATATTAGTAATTAAATAAAATACAGTTGTCATTTATATATTTTTATTTGTAAATTTTTTTAGAGACAATCAGTAATTGAATAAAAAATAATTTTACCAAACATGATTAAGTATCTATTTACTTACACACGAGCCGTCTATCAAACTTAAATTCAATTATTATTATTATTATTATTATTATTACTAAAAAAAGTAGAAAGCAGAAAGATAATGGGCCTATGTTTCTTAGGACACAATGAGCTATTTACGGTTTGGGTTAGGGTTTGAGTACAAGAGGAACAACAGTGCTCCCACTCCAACTGGAAACCACTTCCATAAATACTGATGCCTTGGACTTTTGATGAACCTTGTGTTGGTCCCTCCTTCCCTCACATATATATACATAAGGATAGTGTGTTTATTGTTATTCATTAGTCATTAGTCATTACTACTACTTATTCAAAATAATCTTGCATATGTTTTCCCCCCTAAAACCTACTGCTGTGTGTTTGTTTAACCTTGTTCACTTTATTTTGTTTACTGTGAAACATTTTTGGATACATGGATTTATTCAATGAAATGCACGGAATGTATGAGTTAATTTTGGAGAAGAAGGAAGTGGTCAATTATTGCAAGTATAGAAAGGGCCAATAGCATGCATGGTTGACCTCAAACTCATTAAAAAAGGTCTTGTTGCTTCATCATTTGTGTCTATGATGGGCGGGCTCTTGTTCCCTTAGAAAGGACGAGGTGGGCCTCATATGTGGCCACCTTCAAGGATTTTGCGATCTTCATCGCATCATTCTGCGCTCCTTTAAATGATTCCGTCTTACAAACTTTTACATCTATACGTACAAATGTAACACATTATATTTTAGAAAAAATAATAATAATAATAATAATAGGTTCCACTAATTTCATTTAATATATTTTTTTTCTTCATAAATGAATCTCGCTTATTTTCTTATTGACAATGTTAGATGAATAATAGATTTTCAGCTAATACCAGCTAAGATGCACATTTTACATGTAATGAAATATATTAATGTTTGGGCATATATATATATATATATATATGTTATGTGATACAATTTATTTGATATTACTTACATATGTTCTATATATATTGATGTGTATTTATTAAGAGTATTGTAATGTGCATTGTATATAATAATGAATGTATACTATAAACAATAGTAGTTTTGATGTTTTTAGAATTTTTAACTTTTAATGGTCATTTTTGTTTTCTTATTATGAATATATATGTTTAAAAATAGATTCTTAAACTAGGTAGCTATATACAGCTCTTTTGTTTTTGGTGGCGAGCTAGCTAGCTAGCTAAATAGGCTCTTCGAATGATGTTCGGAAATATCCTAGCAACATATAATAAGTAACAGAGACCGCACATGGACGTAAACCCACAATGTCCACTGCAATTTGGGGAGTGATATTGGTATATTGTATCGTCCACCCATTTTTCATCCTTGGTAACTGCAATTTTAATCATTCATTTGAGAGTCGGAACTTTTCCATACCACGCCATTTTATCGGTAATTATATATCTTCACGTGAATAAGTGGGTAAGAAGCCATTAAGATGAACATACTACTAGTATATGCAAGTATAAATACTGAATAGGATGACAGATATTTCTTGCAAAAATGCGATCATAGGAACCCTATTTTTGATGGGTGAAGAATGAGAGCAAGGACATGCGCAGTGTAGTGGCCGACATTAATTTCATCATATATATCTTTGATACATAAATAGTAGGGCTTTTAAACACGTGTCGCCATTTCAGAAAAATACCAACATAAATTAAATTAATTATTTAAAATTTGAGTTTTTTCCCTATACTGGCAAGAGAGATACTTGATCTTTAGTTAGTCTTTGGCTTGACCTTTAGCTTTCTAATAATGTGAATGTCCATAAATAACGAGAGAGATAGAGGATTCGATCTTATATCTCTTATGTACATATAGAGTAATTATTATTATAGTTTGTGATTAAAAGTAGAATAAATGAGAGTTTTCATATCAGTGATAGTAAGAGTGATGATAAAATAAATATTTCCGTAAAAATATGATTGGCGCGCGCGGCAATAATATGATATGTTTGATTAGCGAGAAGATCAATAATTATAAGCAGAAGGGCGGATTTACCATGTTACGTCTGTCAAAAAGAAGAAAGAAGCCTAGGCCTAGCTATTCCATTCATTCAGTGCGCGCGGTGATGTAACGGGAGTACCTTCCGTCCTTTGAATCTCACTTTTGGATAAAAACAAGTTAAAGAGAAGACACCCATTTATTTAGTATCACTAAACCTATTATTAGTCCGGTTGGTAAGTTAAATATATAGTTGGAAGTTAATTATTGAATTATTAATTAATTATTATGGTCTATAAATATGGCTGCGAAACATAACATAACAGAACAGAGCAGAGCAGAGCAGAGCAGAGCTGGCTCTAGTAGGTAGAGTAACAAAATTAAAGAAGCATGTGTGATGACAATAATAATAATAACCACAGGTCAGGACCCCCAAGAGTATTTGGATTCCCACTAAGAGAGGCGCAGTTTTCATCAGAAAGGAAATACGAAGACAGAAAATTCAGGTGCCAATATTGCAGGCGTGTTTTTATGAACTCGCAGGCCTTAGGAGGCCACCAAAACGCTCACAAGAAAGAGCGTCAAAGGGCCAGGAGGAGGCCTTGTTTTCACTTCCATAACAGAATAAGATCCTCCATCATGACCACAGGAGCTTATTCTCGTGATACTGGCCTCATCACACCAACACCAACACCAGTAGCAGTACCTTCCATTTACTTGCAATATTACTATACCCCCATTTTGAACATTCCTTCTTCTTCTTCTTCAATAATGTATGGTACTGCTTCTTGGTTTCCTTTTCACTTTTATGCGTCATCACGCACTCTACTGCAAGCTGCTGCTGCTACTTCTGTCGCTCAATTTTCTGGTAAACTTCCACACAGGGACGTAGCTGACGATGTCCATCTCAATTTGTCTCTCTGATCCATTTGCTCATTGATTAATTGCTGTTTCTTCATCTATGCAATTGGTTAATTTGCGACAATAATTTCCTGCCTTTTTTTCCCTGATTAATTAATTCATAAGCTTATATTATGAACTATCTTTTTAGAATTAAGATAGAATCAGCAGTACTTTAAGCTTACTGCTTGGTGCTAATATAAAACTCATGCTTGCGTACAATGCACAATTCTTGTACAATGATTGGACTTTATGCAACACACATAATCTGACAATTAGTGTACTAGCGTATGATATCGATCCTCGTGGCCTTTGCATTTAGAGCATTTAATCTTTTTTTAATCAAGAATTAGAGCAATATACCACAAATTTTTTTTTTTTAATAAAGAAGATAAAAAATTATTTACAGCTTGATCTAGGATGGAGTTCTAATGGCCAGGTTCTCTTTTGGGCCTACGAACAGTAACTCGTGTATGGCCCAACTTTAACCAATAAAGTATTAAAGATAAAAAAAAAGCTTGAGGCGCTGAGCGTCCAAGCAAATATAGTAATTCCCTTGGTGAGTTCCTTCTTTATTTCACCGGGAAAAAAGAATCAGCTCTTTCATGTTGAAGCGGTGAAGCCATAAAAAGTAACGCATGCAATAAAAATAGACAAGTCAGGGGTTTTACTTACTACAGCAGTATTATTTTCAGACAGCAGCATTAGAAAAATCAGCTGCTCTTTTTTTTTATTATTATTACTTCCGAGTTTGAATGAATTATTAAAAAAAAAAAAAAACAGTTGCTTATTTCTTTAGTCTGGGAACGTACCATTCTAGATTCCCAAACACAGAGGCCACTTTTCAGAGATCAATAACATTGCACATTGCACATTTCTCACCATTTCCGTGCTCGCTCCTTATATATATATATATATATACATCTCTTCTTCCCAATATACCCCTTCAAATTGAACTCCTTCTCGAAACTTCGAAACCCTACCCTTCTTGCCACCAAAAATTAGAAAGCCCCTACCACTACCCTTAGCGGCAGCGAGCAATCCGAAATGGACGGGTACGGGTCGGGTCACCGCCCGTACAGCGGCGGCAGGAGGATGGAAGTTGTGAGCGGGAAAAGATACGGGTCGAGTCAGAGCTACACGAGTGGGTCGCCGGATCCAGCGGCGGGGAGTGAGAAGCCTTGGAGATTCAGCGATCCGGAATCGAAGAGGAAGAAGCGGATAGCGAAGTACAAGGTTTATGGTGTGGAAGGGAAGGTTAAGGCCACGCTCAAGAAAGGGCTACGCTGGATCAAGAAGAAATGCTCTCAGATCGCCCATGGTTACTAGGCACTGTGCTCTGCTTAGAGGAGGAGGAAGAAGTAGTGGAGGTGAGAACTGTCAACTGAGAATGATTCTGCCACGTCAGATGAAGTTGTGCTGATGTGGCAGATTCTGCTTGTTGAGGAGCTTTCACTCCCTTTTTTTTATCCTTTCCCTTTTTTCTTATCTTTCACTTGTTTGGTTCTTCCTTTTCATTGGTTGCGGTTGCATTGAAATGACTTTAATTTTGGCAAATTCATGTCCCTTTTTTTATTTTACTTTTTCCTTCTTGGTTCATATTATATTTAGGCGATTATAACTAGTAGGGTTTTTAATCAGAAACTAGATGTAAATCAAAAGCTTTAAACACTGTCTCTAAGACCTGTCAGATTCCTTTTCCTATTCTTATCCTTTTTTTTCATTTTAATTAATTTTGCAATATATGTATTTGTTACTATTGTGCATATGGATCAATGTTATACTATATATATGGTGCCTGAGATCGATTTTTTCAATTTTTCTTAACGTGCCTGAGATTGAGTATTTGGAAATATAAGAATGAGCGGGAGTAATAGTTTAAAATTGAGAAGTTTTTTTTTGCACTGGCGGCCAAGGACTAATTCGTCGCAGTGTAGAGCTTCATGTAAGGCGGGAATCAAACCTCCGACCTTTGCTTAAGGGGACAAGTGAGCTAACCACTTGATCAATCCAAGTTGGTTAAATTGAGGATTTTTTAATAATCACATTTTAAGGCAACTATATATACACACCCCTGCCAATGAGGCTCAACATGTGCGCTAACAATAGGGAAGCACTAATGCTGCATACTAAGTAATTCTAAACCAGTGAAAAGAGAGTTTTTGTGAAAATTACGGGGTCGTTTAGAGCTACAATTGAAGAAGAATAAAT
Organism: Aeschynomene evenia; assembly: GCA_013621005.1. Lineage (NCBI taxonomy): Eukaryota > Viridiplantae > Streptophyta > Magnoliopsida > Fabales > Fabaceae > Aeschynomene > Aeschynomene evenia. Next base: position 4,335,758 of record CM024268.1, read on the forward strand.
TAACATTGCTTGTGTTTGTGATAAATTAAAAATTGCGTGCATGAGTTTACGATTCAAATTTATTATGATTTCATTCTAAACTTTTAAACTTATAACTTCATGGAAAGATTTTGTATATAGTCTTGCAATATTTTTAATGTATGATTAAATATTACATACGAATTTTTTTTATCTTTTATTATTTATGCGAATTAATTATGTTTTGAATGAAAAGTGTCAAAATTTTCAAGAAAAATCCATTGAACCCATCACTAGTAGTTAACTTGTTTAAACTCAAGCTAAAGGATATGACTAATTTACAGGTATTTCTGGTCAACTGTTTAAAACTTATCAAGTATAAACAATTTAAATGGGTCAATAACACTTATTAGAGAGTTGACCAATTTAATGCGGTAACTCTCTGACTAAATAAGAATTCATTTGTAATTACCGCATTAAATTTAGTGCGAGAGTTGACCATTGAACCCAACGTAACCCCCTTCCCCAACATTATTTGTATCAAGGTCAAAATGTCTATTTTAGGAACATATATATTTTTATTTGTTTATTTAAAAATTTTAGGTAAATGTTATTACTTTTTTTAATTATAGGCTTAGTTATTATAAGAGGGAAAATAAATTTATTGAGTAATTAAAAATGAAGATAATGAGTGAAAAAGAATAATATTATAAAATATATTTAAATTTTTCTAAATTTTAATCATAGTAAAACACATCCTTAATTTGTATGGAAAATAAAAAATTGGTCAAATAAAAAAAATGAAGGGAGTATTATATTAGATTACCAGTTAATTTTGATTAATGAACAATGTCCGTCATCTATGTTCTCAAACAATAATAGTTGTAAAATGCTAGGGTCGGATCAACCCACAACAAGTTCAGGTCTTCCATCTCCCACTTCTGCTATCTTTCTCATTCCCTCATTTATTTACATTATTTTGAGAAGTTGCGAACATATATAGATGTGAATATGTGATATGATCATATTCATACGTGTGGCCGGACAAATGACTATCTGTAGTTCTGAAAATTGGACCGGACCGGTCGGTCCGACCGGTTGAACCGGGAATCAAACTCCTGTTTGATCTGAGTGGCCTTAAAAATTGGGATTCTGAAAACCGATCAAAAACCGGTAAAAATCAGGAAAATCGGTAAAAATCGATTGAACCGGTCAACTAATATAAAAATAAAAATTTTAATTTTTAAAAATTTAATAACTATTTTATAATAAAATTTAATATATAATATACTTTAATTACTAAAATTAAATACTATTAAACCTCTAAATTTATCAAATGCTATATATTTCCACTTTTATTAATATTTTTCATGCACTTTAATTTTTCTATAGCATATAATTCATCATATATGTATATATTTATAGATAAATATATATTTTATACATATTTTATTATATTTGGTTGAACCTCCGGTCGAACCGGTTAAACATCTAAAGTCTTAACCTGAACTCCCTCGTGCGGTTCAATGTCCGGTCCGGTTTTCACAACTTGATATTCAAGGAAAGATTCAAGTTGCAGAAACCGAATCGTTCCACAAAAATATTGTAAGTAAACTCAAAAAAGTAATTTCAGATTGAAATCATGCATATTGAAGTGTTGATAACACATCGATTGATGATTATTAATGTATATATATACTGAGGAAACAACATACAGAAGATCATCAAGCTGAATCCCTAAAAAAGACCAAGCTATATATGAAAACGATAGAAATGATACAAAGATCGAACCAATGAACCCAAACCCCTCCCCTCAAACAACATTATTTTCCATAGTTTATTACAAATGAAAATCATCTAATTAAAAGAAACAAATTAAAATTACACCTCAATCTTAATTAATTCCTTGTATATAGTAGTAGTTTTTATTTTTTACAATGAAAAACCAAAACGAGTGGAGTAAATAATATAATGGTCCCATCTCCCTGCAATCAATCTACATTACCATGAACTTCATTCCCGATCTTGTCGCTTATCTCCATTTCTGCACGCATTCATATATGTCCCTTCACATTCTCCCATCAGCAATTCTAATTAAAAAAGACATTATACATACAAAAATCACATAAATGTTTTAAGGGTTTGATTTTCTTATCAGATAGTAATATTATTATTGTGGCGGCGAATAGGTAGGTAGAATCCATGGACGACATGCACGCAAAAAAACGTATGTCATTGTGAATGAGCAAACATTGAACATGCACGTAGCCGTGTAGATCTCTCTCTCGATCACCACCCCAATGACCTCTGATAACGCTCATTACATAAACGATCCATGGTGTCCATGCGCTGCAACTTCATCTGAGTATAGAACTTTGCAATGAATTCATCAGCCTTAGCGTCAATCATCTCATCCCCATCACTTTCCTGCTTGCTCTCGCCCTCCTCCTCCTCCTCCTCACCCCGCACCATCTCATTCAGCCCCACAGCCGAAGCGTACTTGCTGCTGGCTGGAGATGGAGAGTACTCCCAACCGTCGCCGCCATCAGTGTTGTAGTCTGGTGGCGACGTCGGGTCGAAGATTTGCTGCTGCAAATCACCGTCATTACTTTTAGGAGAGGACGAGGAGCGTGGGGATTGGGTTTCTTGGAGGTGCATTGGCCTCATGGACCCAACAAGATTCTTCCAACTGCTCTTGGATTTTGATCCATTATTGTCAATATCTACAGGAGGTGACTTTTTTGGTGATTCTGAGGAACGTTTCTTCCCCATCCTCAATAATGCCACCTTAATAGCACGCATGGGGCTGGGCTTCTTTTTCTTGGGGCGATCTTGGGGTTCATCAACTTGGTTTTGTGGAGCGTCATCCGTGACAACGTTTTCAAAGGTTTTTTCCATTAATTAATTAGAATACTAGTTTGAGGGAGGCAAGGGAATATAATAGAGAACGAATCAAGGGGATTGATTAATTAATCAAAGGAATGAAAAGCAAGGTGGCCGCGCGCATATGTGTGTATGTATGTACGTATATTATTATTGTCGTCGTCCCCTGCATCAAGCAGGGGAGAAAACGGAGGAGCGAGTTGGAAAGATGTTGGAAGCAAAAGTTAGAAACAAGATGCGATATGGTGTTGACTTTTATTGTTATTCTTGTGTATAGACAGAAAGAGCCAACAAAGCAGTACATCGGGTGCTAGTCTTTGGTTGTTGAATCTTATTTTTAGGGAGAATAATATAATAAATATTCTTGTGTGTAAGTTATGTATATACGAGTGGGTTTGCCTTTGGCATGGCATGACACCTAACTATTGTTTCAATGACTAAAATAATTGATATATGCTTAGTGTTCAAATGAAATATTATATATATAGATTATTGGAGGACAATACAAGCTAGCTAGCTAGCTAGCTAAAAGAAAGAACTATATAGAGTAAATAAACTGAAATAATGAATGGGGAGCAATAGAGGTAAAATTAGAATTTGCGGGGCGGTATTTGGGGAGAAATAACATAGAATGCTGTGTATCATCGATCGATCTCACGGCTGCGGTTGATTGTGACTTCATTCTATATTGCTCTTTTTTAATTTGAACCAGTCTTCTCTTTATATATTCACTAAAATAAGTAAACGTTTCCCCCACCACCAGTTATGTATTTATTTATGTATGTATGTATATATATATATATGTCATAGAATCCTGCACTTGTGTTCGTTTCTAGTTCTTCATAGAGTGTCTTTTATTTCCTCTCTGTCTTTCTAACAACCAACAATAAACGGATGGGAAAGAGAAAAATAGCATAATTCAGACGCATGAACTTAGACTTCGGGGTATGTACAAGTCGTTTACAATCACAATTAAAAAAGGAAAAATTAAACTGACGAACAATTGTAGACTTTTTAGAAATTAAAATATTAAAGAAAGAAATGTTTAATTTGTATCAATAAAATATCGCATAAATTTGAAGGAAAACAATTTTTAGTTTTTTTAACGTGAATTTGTAAGTTAATATATAGGTTGTTAGGCTTCTACAATATTATTATATGGGAAATCTAGTGTCAAAACTAGAGTGTGAATAAACCACATGTTTATATAATGAAAAATAGCATATTCTTTGGATACTTTATCATGATAACTCCATGAGATCATAAAGAATTTCCTCTATGTTCTTAGTTAACTGTGTTGCTGAAGATGCAACATGAATTTTGTTTGAAGATGCAACAGACAATTATTCCTACCGAGACAACTTATTGGTTTAAATTATTTGGTACTTCTTATTTTATTTTATCAGTTTAATTTTGATGCACACTGAGTTTATATGACTTTTCAGAGGGAGAAAAAAAATACAGTCATAACTGACATGACATCATATAATTGGAAGACGGTGTATAAAATGATTCGAATGAAAACTAAATCCTAATTTTATTTATATTTTGTTGTACAGATACTTGTTCATTTAGTTTAAGATTTCAAATTAAATTTACTTATAATAATAAATCAACCCGGGTTCACCCTAAATTCGAACTCGCCCGCCCCGCAACCAAAACCTGCCCCGCTCTAACTAAAACCCGAGCGGGTAGGGTTGGGTGGGTGCCTCGCGAGTAGGGTTTTGACTGTCATCCCTAGTTGCGTCAGAGTATTTGTCCTGTTGACGCCCTTCCATATCGTGTCAACGTCACGACCACCTTGCTTTGTCTCCATGACCTCTGTTCGAGATGAAGATATGTTAGTAATTTTATATGAACAATAAAAGTATATTTAGTCACATTTTATTGTATTTAGTCACACTTATTACATTTAATCACACATTTTACGGTTAGTCACGTTATAAAAATATGATTAAATTCAACAATATTTTATTTTATATTTTAATCACACTTTTAAAATGTGATTAAATGTGTCTTCATCATAAATACTACAAAATTGTCTTCATTATAGTCACTCTCAAATCATAATTCATAGGGAGGAATAGGGGATTGAAAAGTACAACCAATACTAATAATTGCTGGAATTGTTGTACTTGTACGATGTAGCAAGCAATATGATTGAGATCGATAGCGACATACCGCAGTTGCCAGCTACAATATATTCACTTACAGCTTAATTTAGTCTTAACTCGGCGGTCTTGTGTATCATCATGTTTTATAGTTTTCTATTATTTCATCTATCCACCCCATTTGCTGTATCAGTGTATTTTTCACTCTGCACAGCAAAAGCTAGCTGAAAATTTTGGAAAAGCGACGTTTTTCTTTGCTTTAAAACAACTCTGTTTCTATCAATATGACAGAAATTAGTTTCACTGAATTGCAATACTTGCAAATAAAACAGAGGACTAATTAATATGCCATGTTCTCCGCTTTTTTATGGGACTTTAATTAGTAATAACTCTTTAATTAGTTGTCTCTGATACAGTGATACTATATTTTCTTCCCTTTTTTTTTTAATTTTTTGCAGGAAAAGACAAAAATTCTTATGCGCGGATGAGCGCAGCAACAGAAAAAATGTACGCGCATCTTCAGTTGAGAAATAGCCGTTGATTTCACATTGAAAATCCCCTGTTTCTTTAATTTCTATCTATATGAATATTTTTTTAATTGTTTTAATCTTTATGATTGTATAAATAGTATCATTTTAAGTTCTTGATTTATGTATAAATTACTAATGCTATGTGTATAATAAAAATTGTATAATATCTTTATAATAAGTATATCTATCATTGGATCGTAACATGAATTTACAATTAAATTAATACAATTCAAGTAAATATGATTAGCATACAAATATTATATAATTTTTATTGTACATATAACGTTAATAATTTATTTATTTATTTCTCCCAAGTGCAGTTCTAATGTTTTACTATAAATTCATTTATTTTTTGGTTGAGATAGACTATAAATTTATTCTAATTATGACATGGAGAATTTTAAATTAGAGGGTGATTTTAAAAAACACTAATAAGTAATAAGGGATCCTATATATTGACGGGGAAAAAAAAATAAAAGGTACTTGATCAGTACTCTTTTAAAAAAAAAAAAAAAAAAAAACTAAAACAATCAAGACGACGACGCGGTCAAGGTGGAGGAAATAGGAATTATAGGTGCAACCAAACCAATGATGGCTAGACAGACAGCACACAAGGCCATTTGGGACGTAACATTCAAATGAGTTGTTGGAGCTTAGGAACCACTCTCTTTGATAGGGAAATTATTTTATGAAAAAAAATATTCAAGCAAACGTTTAAATAAAGTTTACTTCTACTAGTCCATAAATTGTTTTTTTTTTATCTTGTCAATAAGAATAAATTATTTAAGAGATAAATACTAATATTTCTGTGATGTCAATTTGAAAGCAAGAAAAAACTATGTTTTTGTTCAACTCAAAACAGCGTCATTTCATGTGGCGTGGGTCCTTTCTCCCATTTTTTTTCTTTTCCTTATTATTTTCATCATCTGGCCAAATTTACGCCTTTCTCAAGAAGCCAAAAGGAATGGCTTCCCCTAAAAGTTTCTTTTCAGCTTACAGTGATCACTTATTTACTAGTAACTTAAGGTAGCAAACCATCCAGCAACGTAGCAATTAAATAATTTATTTTTTCGGTATATGAATGGATGATTTTACAAAAAGAAAAAAAAAATGTATTTATATCTGGAAATATTTAGTACAACTAGAAATGTACTAATATATATGTCTACTTTTCTAAGTGAACCTAAGGTATTAACTGTAAAAATTAATGAGAAATCTCTTTTAAGATGTGTAACTTATGGACGCAAATTGCATTTTTTATCACCAAATCCTTTCTGTATGTGTAGGTTTAGGCTTTCTTTAACTAACAATACAATTACATGTACATCTGTATATTATTTACATATATGAAAATAGGAAGCTGGATCCATTGCTAATCCAATTCATTATTTTTCCAGTAAAGAGTGAGTGAAAAAAATTTCATATATATTCATATAATATCCACCTCACTCACTTTTTAGTGGAATAGTGAATTAAATTAGTAGATAGTGGATATAATTTTTTATTTTAATATAAATATAAGATCAATAAAGCTAAGTGGACAATGAAAAATTAACAAATACAGCCAATGAGCCTATTTTGACTTTGATTTTTGCCCAAACAATCATTGAGATTGTAATGGGCTGAGTAATTATAGCCAAAAATATTTTTTATTGGTTGGTTTGGTATTGTTCATTTAGCATCACCCATATAAGATATAAAGGAATTCTTGTAATGATAAACTACAAAATATATGAGCATCCCAATTTTGTTAACGGGCAAGAATAATAAAAAGAATATACACACATGCAAAGTCATAAAAAGTAAATAAAAAAGTGTGATTAATTTTGACCAGCTTGATCCAGCCGCGTCCTTAACGAGTGTAATGTGGGTAGTTAGTCCCAGCACCCAGTTCACATATGAAAGACCACACATGATCTGATCTGTCTCTTTCTAGTTTCTAGTGTGTTTCCAGAACCACAACGCGTTTGTTCAATATACAATTTCCATTATATAAGTAACCTCACCCATCTTCCCTTCTTATCAAATTTGCACCCTCATCTCATATCTCCAAAACCGAAACCTCCTTCACACTTTACACTTTCTACATTGCTCACTACTCAGCACAACATACATTACATTTCTTTTGCATCAAATAAAAAAGAAACATTTTTATTATTATTAATAATAATTTGAGTATATATGGAGAGGCGCGAGGTTGTTCAAAGAGCTTGGAATCGGGTACGGCTGGCGTTGCTGTGGGCGCGCAAAAGGGGTGTATTGAGGCGCAAACTGGTGATGGAGCTGCGTGTTTTCCCTAAGTACTTGAAATGTTTGGGCCATAATAAAACACCACTGCCTAGCCAGGCCCACTACTACTTTGAGCGCGAGCTCTCATTTGATAAGACCCCTATCTTCAATGTCAAGATGTATCGTCCATCCTCCAATCGCTTCCACATTCCCTGTTTCATGAATCCACAAGTTGATTTCGATGACGATGATGATGATGACACCGCTGGACCAAAGAGTAGTAATACTTTAAATAATGATGATGAAGAAGAAGAAATTGATGAGCGCGCGGAGGAGTTCATTGCTAAATTCTACCAGCAATTGAAGATGCAGAGGCAGATTTCTTATTTACAGTACAGTAGTGAATCATGATACATCTCAGTTTTGATGCTCTGTGGTTATTTTTTAATCTTAGTCATGATTTTGTAAATGGATTATTTTTGTTAGTTATTAATTACATTTTTTTACAATTAATAAACACTAGTACACTACAAGATTGTTCTATTTAGGTGTTGAATCAGAAAGAAAGCACATGCTTATCTAATAATAAGTCTTCCACCCTGGAGTACCCATTCTACACAGAAACCCCCCCCCCCCCCCCCCCCCCCCCCCCCTTTAATTTGTAGGATATGAAAACGAAAAATACAAAGCGTGATGATCACAATAAGCCAAAACAGGGCAGAGTGATTAGTTTATACGAAATTTCTTATGGGATAACATCTATCTCAAAATGGAGTAGTTATGCATATACACAACAAACAAAACAAACAGAGATTGACGAAAATATAACCTGCTCTACTATTTGAATATAATGTAAATCGAATTACTAAATAGAAGTGTTGCAAAAACACTAAAAAAATAAAAATCCCGTCGCAGTTAATAATCACAGATGAGTTTTATAATGAGAAAATTTTGGAGCTAACTCTTCTAATTAATATTTTGTCAACTTTATGATCTCATTTATCTAAATTGTTGCATTTGTGTTTTGGAATGATGAGATTATGATGTTCAGAAATATAACAGAGAACTTTACCTTCAAACAACACAACACTTTAGTTTATATATTTATTTATTTTGGATAGATTTATTTAAACTTATCAAACCTCATAGTAAACTATTCAACTTAGTTCAACCTCTTATGAGTTTTTAAGGAAAATACTACATATTTATATATCCTTAGTCCATAGAAATTGGGTAGAACTTTTTCACAACGTGGAGGTGGCTTCATTTCATAAATAGAGACAAATATACAAATTTAAATAAAATAAGTGACTGACTAATTGCTGGAGAACCGGATCCAAATTTAGTGTGTGCAAACTGGCATATTTGCTGCATGCAATAATTAGAGCCCAAGTGAGCCACCACAGCAACAGCATTACTACTACAGCACTCTTAATATTTGGGTCCTTTAAAGCAGGACTATTTTTAGTATATCTAGAGCCCAAAACTTGACTCTGGCCCACGGGCTCAAGTACCGAAGCACTCGAGTGAAAGTTGAAACCACAAACGAGTCCTATGAAACAAACAACAAAGCAGTAATGCATGGGATGCGTGAGAGCCACATGGATTGCTCTTTAAATTGGATGCTCTTCTCTTCACATATGTGTAAGAGCATTGCTCTTTGTACTCTAACAATACATATATTGGATTTACTTTTATTAAAAAATAAAGAAGGAGAAGAAAAAACAAAAAAAAAGAAAAATATTTAATTAATTAGTTAGTTATTTATCTATGAAATACATGGAAGTAAGTATTTTTAGTGTATATAGGGAATTATTATATGTGTAAGGTGTAAGGTGTAAGTAGCTTAGTTTTATTTACGGAATTTAAATATGCAACATTTTTAATTAAAACACTCCTACCATGTCAATTATTAAGGCCGTCTCAAACAAAAAGGAACTCTATTATATATTTTGATATAATATAAAAAATCCTTTTAATGATAAAAAATTTCATGCTGATAGGCCTGGCCTAATGGTAATTAAGATATGCTTTTGTTTGGGTAATATTACGTGTATAATGAAAATTGCACAATATTTGTATAATAATTATATTCATTGTTGAATTGTATTAATTTATAAATTTATATTATAATAATAAATATTTAACATTAGTGCTTTTGTTTTGTGTACGATATGTTTGTCAGCGTTCAGTTTTTCTTTCTTTTTACCAATATGCAGCTATTATTATTATTATTATTATTATTATCAGCGCAGCGCTTGTTGAGTTTGATGGCATTTGTCCTGAATGTCATGTGCCAATTAATTTAGACAGACAGAGAACCGCATCAAGTGTGCGGTGGTGGGGATTCAGGGAACGGAAATAATCGTTTTAGGCCAAGACCAGAATAATAAGACACTTTCGACCTATATTCGGATGCCGTATACAGAAGATGCAATGTAGAATTATTATTATTATTATTCAATTTCCATGGGAGGACCACAATAATATATGTATATATTATTAACTGCGGGTTCAAAGGCCCAAAACAATAATATTGTTTATGTCATTATATATTTATGGTCTGAAGCACTGTTATTTGTTAATAAATTGAGGGAGGAGTCTAGGACCGGGGACCTTGAATAAATACAGTGCCAGGGGATGCATACATGATACATTTATGTTGCCATAACATCTTTATGGCATTCCATCAACTACCAAACTTGACTGCTCCAATTGCCAAGTTGCCTCCAATTAGTTATGCAATCCATGCTCGTGATTACTCGCAACATATAGGCTAAGCCACAATGTCCATTATTATAAATTGAGAATTGTTTTAGGCACAATAAAAAACCAGCTAAAGTAGTCAATGAATAGGAATTTTGGTCACAATCATTCAACCCATTAAAAATATACTCATGATTAAAAATGTTAAATGGGCCATAAAGTGTTAAATGGATTTTGTTGACTATTTTAGCTAATTTTTTGTTGTGTTCCAAGCATTTGTGTTATAAATTAAAGCGTTTGCTAGTTGTCATAATAATAGGTTAATTAGTTATTTTGGTAAGTTACATCATATGCAATACCCTTTTTTTCCAGAAGAATGTTATGTATACATTGGAAATTGTACAATAATCAAATTTACTGTTAGATTGCATTAGTTTATAAATAGTGGATATAATTATTGTATAAATATTATATAATTTTTCATTGTACTCACGTATTAATAATTTTTCCTAAGTCCCGCCTAAACATATTATTATATGTTCCAATTTTTGGCTTGCAAAAGTTTGCAGCAAAACAATAATACTAGATAATAATCAAGTTGCACTCAAACTAACAAATGGACCCATTTGGTCCAAAAAATGTTCACTTTAAAAATATTAAAATGAGTTGAGTAATTGTGATCCAAAATTTTTATATTAACGGGTTTTAATCAATTTCTCATTATGCAAATAACATTATTATTGAGTATATGTTGAAATATTTGCATATACAAATATACGATTTCGGATATGGAGGTGGTTTGGCAGCGGCTGAGGTGGTAATACTACCCATTTGATTATCATCTAATCTTCAATAGCTTGGTACTACTACTTGTAGTCTTCGATTTCCTCGCTCTATGTTCAAATATTGAAGTGTACGTAAACTAAAAGTAACAAGACAATACAAGAGTGACTTAATAATTAGAATTACTAGTTCTGTCTAATTACATTCTACTTATATCAAGTCTAGTACAAAATGGATGGTACCACGGTTATAGCTAGCTAGCTTTGGTTTCTACATCCCAAAATCCAACAATCTAGTCTAACACAAGCAGAAGTAAATCGACAATTACAACCCTCCCTGCAACATTCATTATATCTTCAAGAGTTCAACCAAGCAAGCATAGCATTATGTTTGTCAGGATCAATAAGGTCGCCAAGTTTCTGAAAATCCTTCTCCCAATCAGCATCATCCTCCCAAAGCCAAGTGAGCAAGTTCTCACTACTCTGCTCCCACGACAAAGGCGACTCATCATTCGTATCCCCCCCATTCAACTGAATCACACTCTCCCAATCCCAGCCATCCAGCACCGAAGCCATTGAAGAACAAGAATACACCTCCCCTGTATTAGAATCCCCATTCACACTGCTCTCGCTCTTCCCCGCCTTCTCAGCAGTACACGTGTCCCTTTCAGCATTATTTACAGCATTAGCAAAGGTCACATCAACATCCTCCAAATCCAAAACCCCCCCACTTGCCTCCCCCAGAATACAACTAGTGTCCATTATTACATCATTAAAGCTCAAAACCCCACCACCATCAATCACCTCCTCATCATACCCTCCTAACATTTTGTCCGATTCCAATTCCTTACCGTCAACACAAGAGTCATCCTCATTACCCACCATTCTAATTCCCTCCTCCACCGGACTCTCTTCAGCTTCGGGAATAGTAATATTCCAATTCTCTGTTATTTCCTCTGCTCTTGTGTCAGGATCCAAAACCATGAAATCTTCAACAAGGGTGGACAGGTTCTCATCACACTCTGTTGCAGGGGTTGTGGGTGGCAGAGGAACTGTTGAGGATGATGCGTCGCTGCTAGTTTTCTGATGAGCGATGACACTCTGTTTTGGGCTCTCATCAGGAGAAGTAGTAGTAGTACTAGTCTTATTTTGGACATAGCTTTTGTTCTTCTTCATGGCCCAACGACTTGTTCTGCCACCTTTACGCTTGGGGGGTGTATCCAACACCCTCGGCAGATTATTACTGTCGTCTTTGCTGTTGTTTGTTCCTCGGAAGCTGTAAACTTTCCTGCTCAAGTGAGAGTTCCAGTAGTTCTTTATCTCGTTGTCCGTTCGTCCAGGCAGGTGACTTGCTATCAGTGACCACCTGTTTTGGATCAAGAAAGAACAAAAAACCTTTATCATGTCATTTTCATTCTTTACTTGGTAATTTTTTCTTTATTAAAAGAATAAAAAAGTTTGTACTTTATGTGACATTGAGAGGGAAAAAAAAAAAAAGGACATTGCGAAGAATATTAAATAACTTTAAAAATAATTTTTTAAAACCACACAATCAATTACGATCACTAACTTTAATGTGGTTTATGTGATTATAAATAAATAAATAATGTATGCGAGGCCAACGCCATGAGAGAGGCAAGGGGACAGTAGTATTATTTACTATAGAGCATTTTAGAATATTTATATGTATTATATATGAGTGGTGATAAATGCACAATAAAAAACCAACCAAACCAGTCAATAAATGAGACTTTGAGCCATAATTACTCAACTCATTACAATCTCAATGATTATTTGGACCAAACTCAAAGTCAAAATAGGCCCATTGACGGTATTAGTTGATTTTTCATGATACACTTAGCATTATTAATTATATATTTATATGATGTTAATAATATATTTTATATGTAATATATATCACATATTATAAAAAAAAGATAATATTAACAATATATGATATATATTATGTATAACTTATTATATATATTATACATGATATATATTATACATTATTTATTGATTATTTTGATTATATTTTAATATACACTAAATTTCTATTTTACGTTATACTAATGCAGAAATTAAACCAGCATTTGATACGACGGCTCATAACTTTTTACGGCTATATTCGCTGTTATATCAATCGCTGTTATATTTTAATATTAATATATTCTGTGCACGAGATGCATGCACCCTCTCGATTCGCTATTAATTTTTGTTAAAAGTATTTAGCACTGGTGATTTAAGTGATTAACGTTTAGTTAGAAAGTAATGATACGTCAATTTGAGGTGCTTATATGCATTTGGACATCTAATGTATTTTATTTTTTTAATTTGTGAAATGCAGTAACAAACATCAAAATCAATGTTGGAGTAAAGCCCCCAAGTCGTGGAGATAGTGACTAACAACCACCAGCTGGTCCATTTGGTTAATTTGTTTTCAATATATCTGCACATACATCTTCTCTTACATATCTTCTTCACTCACTTTATTATCATTAGATTTTGATGTGATATCACTTCAATACTTTAACTTTTATTCTCCACCATTAAATTTACACGTATGTTTATCATACATACTATGGCGCAACCATTTGGTCAATTATCTATGTTACATTACCGCATAAAATCGGAAATTTATTGGCGCACGTAAGCATTTCATCCATCAAACATTGATCAGAGATTATTATCATTAAAGAATGATGTATATGTGTGCAGATTTGGTGGACTCACAAATCACATAATGCTTTAATGAATTATTGATGGATGTGTGCTTGATGGACACATAGTACTATTAGTATAAAATTGAATAAGTAGGAGAATATTCTAAGCTAATTAGTTTCTTTCTTTCTTTCTTCTTCTTCTCTAACAATTTACTACTAGTGCTATACATACATGACACTAACCTGTTGCCCAAAGAAGCATGCAACTTTATGATAGTGCCTTCCTCTTCAACAGAAATATTTCCCCTTTTCAGATCAGCTCGCAAATAGTTAATCCATCTCAATCTGCAACTCTTCCCACATCTTAGTAACCCTTCAAAAGCCCCAAAAATAAAAAAATGCCAAAATTAGAATGGAGCCAGTACTCAATATAACACATATATATAAGAACTGAAATTAAAAATTAAAAAAAAAAAAAAAGGTCCCCAGGCGAAACAAAATTAAAAAATATAATACTATATAGTAAAGTTAAGAAAAATGCATATATAAAGAGTAATTTTGTTTGTTTATATTTTTTGTGGTACCTGCATTCTTTGGCAAGGACCTCCAAGCTCCTTCCCCATTGGCTTGAATATAGTTTTTAAGGATTTCATCCTCCTCTGTTGTCCACCTCCCCTTCTTCAGTCCCACTTTCTCACAACAAGGAGCCCTTCCCATCCCTACCTTGCTAGCTAGCTATGTATGTAGCTCATGTACTAAGTAGCTTAATTAGTGTGTGCAATGTGCATATATGGTTGCTTGTTTGTGTTCATGTGCTATTGTCAGCTTGCTAGTGAACGAGCAGAGCAACCTTTGATTTGTGGGGATGGGAGTGGGATGTTGGCAGAAGAAGAGTAAAGGGAGAGAGAGAGATTTAGTATATTATGTGTAGAAGTTATTAATTATATTTGATTTAGTATAGGGTAGGCAAAAGCGACGATGTGTAGTATATAGGGAGAGGAAGGGTGGTGTGGGACCAGTGATGTTGATGTATCAGTGGTGAGACATTGTGCCACGTAGATTCCTTTTCAATGCCATAGTCGTGGCTCTTCCACCGTCGTGTGAGGCGAGACCCTCGTGACGGCCCTTTTCATCTCCCACGTTTAATTCTTCAACTAGCATTGCTATATTATATCTATAAATTTAATCTTTATAATTATTTGTTTAAATTTAAGGATAAAACGCAAAATAAAAAATGTATAAATAATATTTATATAAAAATTAAAAATAACAGATTAAATATATATATATAATGTACAAGATAATAGAAATGATATCAAATAAAACATGCATCATCAAAGGATAAAAGAGTAATATCTATGAGTGTGTTTGAAATTATTAAAATATGAGAATAAAATGAATTCAATTTAATTTTACATTAATTTTATTAAAATTATCTCAAATACCATTTTAAAATACACAGTCAATAATAATTATGAATCAATTCATTTGATTTATTTTTATATTTTCAACACAAGAATAGAATTGATTTAAAAATTAATTTCTTTCTTTTTGTTATGATTCAAAACACATTGCAATATCTTTTAATATTATAATAATAAGAGTTTTACTATAAATTATTCCCATAGAGTAGTTATTAAGGTAGTAGAAGAAATTATTCATGTCAAAAAATATATTTTTATATAAGAAACTCATTATAATATTTTTAATCTTATTAACTAGCAAAACTCAATATGGAACAATGGTACCGTGGGTAGGTAATGGTTGAAAGTGGTGTTTCATTTTTTGCTATATGTATCCTTAATGTTTTTTTATGTGTCCTGAGACGTTGAATCTATCGAAAAAAAAAAACTAGCAAAACTCAAATAATACATGTTCTTTATTTGTATATTAAAAAATGGAGGCGTAAATCTTTTTGATTTATTTTTCTATTATTATTTTATGATAATAACGGATTGTGGGGTATGATATGGATGCATCTTCTAACCTCTTTTCTTTACAATATGTCCGCCAGGAAAACATCCTAGTCCTAGCTAGATGACCCCCCAAAAAAATAAAAAATTAAGATAATAAATAAAAATAAAGGAAGGACAAATTGAGAGCATTTAAATAGAGGTGATTAAAATGTGTCTCAATCCTACCAAAAAAAAAAAATGTGTCTCAAATCTCAATTAACTTTATGTCTTTATCGGAAGCATTAATATTCTCTTAATTAGGGAATTAAACAAGTAACCGCTTTTCCTAACCCGCAAATCCACACTACTCTGTTAACTTAACTACCGCTGTCTTACATTAAGTAAGATAACCCATGCCCCTAGAGTACTAACTAATTACTTTCCGACCTATACTATATATATATATATTTATACGGCTATAAATACTTTTTTATACTACTACCATTTTGCAATTAAAATAACATTAATATTACAAATTTTTATACAATTATTCGATCACATTTATCCATTTACCACTAAAATTGATACGATAATAAATGATTAAATGATCTCTAAAATAATGAAATTTCAATAAGAATTAAACTCTTTATTTTACATTCTAAAAAAAATTTAATATTTTCTTCCGTATCCGTGATGCTTGAATGAGAGAAATTATGTGGGAAGGCTACTAGGAGTAGAGAAGAGAGGAACTATTTGTTGACTAAAAATAAATAAATAATGTAATGCTACTTAAACATTAAACTCATCCAAACATATTCTATTTATAAAGATGTACGGATTCCAATAAGTTATAATTTAAAAATACTATTTTTACATCAGTTTTTCGAACACTTTGTCGACATTTACATTTATTATACTTAAATTTTAATGTGACTACATTACAATATCTCAACTTTCTTTTTTCACGATTATTATTATTATGGATGTCTCATAAACATTCAATTTTTTTATCTTTATATATCATCACTTTTTTTCTTTCAACTCATTCTATCTTCGGATGTAAATGTTAAAATAAAAAACATTCCACAATAAAAAAGGATCATGCATGCAAACAACGTGTAAGGGAAGCAGGTGAAATAAGAGCTCGAGGCTTGAGATATGAAGAAGGTACGTTATGTTAAGTCCTTTTTGGGTGTGGGGAAGGGACTAGTCCAGAAGTGCACATATATATATCGCCAAAGAATTCTAGATTCAGCTCATGATGGAGTAAGCAATAAATACACTGAAGAAGATATTGGTAGCATCCATGTCTAGTCAATTGTTAACGTTTATGACTAAACAAATTCAACGCATTGTGCTTTTCATATATATATAGTAACAAAGCCACGTACACGATTAATTATTTGTAAACATCAAGTTCTCGTGGACGAATCGGATTATTTATGTATTCCTAAACTACTAATTTCAAAATTAAATTAAAAAATTTGGACAAATTATTGGTGGACAATCTACCAAGTACTTATATACCTTATCGCTAGTTTGTTTATGGTCGAAATCTTGGGTCGTAGCTTTATTGTTTATTTTATTTTGTTGTCATCAGATACAATATATTTAATTATTACAAATTATAAACAAATAATGTATTTACGACATTATTGAAATCCTTACCTATAATTGAATTAATAGCATACACATTATTGCATATATTGATACAATTTACGATCAGCTGATGCATAGGATAAAAGATATAAAGAAAGATAAATCAGCGTGATGCACGTGGTACTACATAATTGACAACATTATGTAGCTTGTATTTTTTGAGTAATGTTTGTTGCATATTTCTGGCACATAATTGATATTATCAAACAAGTAATGTAGAGAAAATAAGTTAAAATTAAAAATACATCCTGAATCTAGAATATTTTATAAGTAAAATGCACGAATAAATAAGATTTTAAAAATACTATATATTATAAGAGTTTAATTATCCTACACTATCATTCAATCATATCCATTGATTTGTGTGATTTTTTAGTTAATGGTAATTTAATTAAAGACTTTTACTGATGTGTCAATCTATTATTGGACTTACACTGAATTGAAATTAAACTCCTATCATAAACTAACAATTAATCAACTAATTGTTTATATATATATTGATTAAGATCGATTTACAGAATGCGCATAATAAATATCATCGATTATTTATATTGAGTGTGCATAAACGAATTAATTAATGATTGATTATTCATTTATATATAACACTACTTATGAAATTTTAGTACATGCAAATATTGTTTTTTTGTTTTTGTTTTTTTTTTACAACCTAGGGTATCATTGCTATTTTAAGGTTCGTATTTGGGCTATATATGTTCCAAAAAAGACAAGTTGACAAAATACAGATATGGCTGCTGATGGTTCGATGATGAGATGGAATATAATCTATGTCTACAT
Source organism: Aeschynomene evenia (assembly GCA_013621005.1). NCBI lineage: Eukaryota > Viridiplantae > Streptophyta > Magnoliopsida > Fabales > Fabaceae > Aeschynomene > Aeschynomene evenia. The sequence continues at coordinate 4,353,969 of CM024268.1, forward strand.
TATCCCCTTTTTAAGCTGAAAATAAAATAAAAATAAAGAACGGAAAATGTCAAACTTGCAAGTTCATCATGTTCAAAATATGAAGAATAATTATAATAAGAAAAATATTTACTTTTTGGTCGGACATATATAATTCTTTGTTTGGACATAACTCATTTTAATATGGCTGATGGTTTAACGATTATGAGGGTTCGGTAGTACAGATTTGTCAACATTTCTTTTATCATAATAATATTTGCCAACATCTATCATTCACTCCGTCTTGAATTGGATATTATTACTCTCTCCGTTTTTTTTTTAATTGTCCAATTTAGAGATCGATACGTACTTTTTTTTAATTGTCTATTTCAAAATTTAAGACAACATTTATTATTTTTTTCCACTCTTACCCTTATTTAACACTCATTATCTCTCTTACTCTTTTACCAAGTAAAAAGTAATTTAGGTAAATAGATAGTACATATTTTATTAACTTTAACACTATATCAATTATTACTTAAACTCATGTGTGCATTTAAAACTGGACAATTAAAAAAAAACGGAGGAGTATTATTTTTTGCAATATTATCGTTTACATTGTAAAATACATGATATACACACCTTTTTCTTAAGGCCGTCTAAAGAATTTTGCTCCGTATTCATGGATCTGGGCCAAATCCATGTGAGTAAGCAACAAAAGTACTAACCAACCAGGATTTTTGGAAGTTAAATAAACAACTTAAATGTAACAAAAAAAATATATAAATAAATAAACAACTTAAAAACAAGTTGGACCAGGCTTAATATAAGCACAACGGTACCACAATCTGGGAATGATCCTTACTTCCTCTCCCTCAAAAATCTGGCTTTATTTGGCGGGCTAGCCCGCCTCGTCCAACTTTTGATGGGCTTTTTTAGCGGTGTAGATTTAAACAAGTTGGTGTGACCAATCTTGATATCTCTTATTAGTGAATCTAATCCTATTTGCTGAGAAAAATATTGATTAATTTCACAAAATAATATAATATTATTATAAGAATTTTCACCTTTTAAGAATTTTAAATGAAAGGTTTTTGCTGAACAAAATATTGCTCTTTTTAAGTCTCAAATATATTGAATATACTAAAAGCTCAATTTTTTTTTCTAATAAAATTTACTTCAAAAGTCACTTCCTTCCTTTCTTTTCAAAATCCAAATTCACAGGTAAACCATTAAAAAAATCCCTTAAAATATACATTAGAAAAAACACTATTTAAAATGTGTTTAATTTCAATCCACTATTAGTGTGTAAAGAAATTTTACACATATATCCAATTATAGGTTGACACATAAATAAAAAGTCTACAATTAAATTATTCACTAACTAAAAAGTCATATAAATCAATGGATACAAATGACTGACAATGTAAAATTCAATATATCATAATTAAACTAATTTAAAATACAAAAATAAGATTTTATCTTAAATAAATCATAGAGTAAGTAGTTGGTGTAATTTGCATAAATTCCCAAATATGGAAGGGTTGAGGCATGTGGCGTTACCATAATAATGTTAGTAGTATCCATATTGATCATTCTTCATTGAGTGACAGGCACATTATTTATATCACACACTTCCTTTAACATGTAGGGAGAATCTAAGGATGTGATCAATTTATTTTCAGTTTTTATTTTCTATTTTCATTTTTTAATGAAATGAAACTAAATATTTTTTACTTGTATCTTTTACAATAAAATTAAAAATAAAAAAATGTCAAATTCTTATTTTTTATGTTTTCATCCAAAAGTATAAAAACAGAAAATAAGTTGAATGAAAATATCATCGCTATTATCCACTAGAACAAGTAAACAACCTTTATACCTATATAAAAAATAGAAAATAAAAACAGAAAATGAAAATAGAAACCAATCAACATCTAAACTCAGCTATCTTTCCATTTCAATTCGAATAGCTAGCAGTAACATACCAACCAATCAACCAAAATATAAAAAAAATATCACAAATGCTTGAGGAATAACACTTTTTCAGCCAAAACAGCCAACAAAGCTCATTTAACATTTTATGGCCCAAATAGAATTTTAATCATGAGTATATTTTTAATGAGTTGGGTGATTGTGGCACAAATTTCTATTTATTAACTGTTTTGACGGGTTTTTTATTGTATCTCTAGCAATGCTCAAAAGAATATAAGAGTACTATTATTCTTCTTTTCAAAGTTCCAAATTCCAACGACCTCACCATCCCCTTATCGCTAAATTTGGAGTGTGGAAATATCATCGTTTTCCAACTCCTACTTTTTCTCACCTCTCTATCTATCACATTATTTCAATTTCAAATCAGAAAAAAAAATTGAAAGGACACAACAATCTCAACGTGAAATCAATGTTCTTTCTGGGGATGGGGCCTCTGCTGTAGCATCTGGGCTCTCATTCTCAAATCTTAATCAACACATTTTTTCTTCTTTCTCTCTGAAACTGTAGAGTCCAACACAACACAAACACAACAGAAAAGTAATAACCAACCAATTGAATTAACTAATTAATTAATTAAATGCATGATAATGGACACCACATGTTTTATAAAAAGTGGCATATCTGGGATGGTTCCTTCTATTCATGTTATACTGCGTGCCAATGCGTGTCATTCTCATATGGTCGTTGTTGGGCATGATCACAAACCTTCATCGATGCAAAAGTCATTGTTTTCGAGATTCTCTTTTAGATACCCTTTGAAGTCTCTCTGGTTACGAGGTGCTGGGAATGCCACCTACAATGGCCTCATTGTCGACAACAACGCCGTAATTGTGGACAATGATGTAAAAAAGGCCACAGAGCCTGAAGGAGAGGGGAAAAATGGAAACTGGGTTATTAAGATTTTTTGCATTAATTCCATTTTGAGGAGAGAACAAGGGGGTGCTTGTGATGATGATTGTAACATTGAAAAAGAAAAAGAAAAGCAAGTTTTGGAACATGATCCAATAATTGAAAATGAGGAGTGTAATGTTGATGAGAATGAAGAAGAAGAAGAGGTTCAATTCGATAGAGAGTCATTTTCAAGAATGCTTCGAAGGGTTTCATTGGCTGAAGTCAAATTCTATGCAAAGATGTCCCACTTAGGGAATTTGGCATACACCATTCCCGAAATCAAGGTACTCTAAATCTTCATATTTAACATAATTTATTTATTTATTTTTTTGGATTCCTTCGGGGTATCCACCAGAGCGAATATTTTTACATTTATATTTCAAATATGACTTAATTATTGCACGGTGAAATGAAATTGAAGAATTTGGTTTCTAGAAACAATGATTATGTGATTCTAATTTAGATTTTGGAATTGTTAATTTAGCCAGGATCCCTCTTAAAACACTATGATTTGCGTTTTGTAACTTCATCGATAGAGAAAAAGGAATTAGCTCTAGCAATTGAAAAAAATCATGCATCTTGTGCAATGTGGGAAGGAGAAACAAAACAAAAAGATGAAGAAGAAAGAAAGCAACAAGCTAATAGTGGATACAGGATAAATGCATTAGCTGCTTATGAGACTGCTTCTTCCTATCTCCATGCCGTAGCAAATAATTTACTTCGATCTTCATCTTCGAATTCAGTTGTTGGAGATTCAATTGAAGGAAACAATGAAAACATTGACATCATAAATGAAGAAGAGGCATCTTTGAGGGCTAAAACTGACTCGGTAACCGCAATGGTTGTTGCAGAGGATGAAGAAAGACAAGCTGTTGCAGATGATCTGAACTCAATAAGTTCTTCACCATGTAATTGGTACATATGTGATGATGACCAGAGCTGTATAAGATATTTTGTCATTCAGGTAAGGCAAATTAATTGGAGATATGTTTTGTTGTTCATTACAAATTTTACTTCTTGGTTGCTCGCTTGCAGCTATAAGTTGTCTTATTATTATCATTTAATACTTGTAACTTAGCAGCAATGCATGAAGATTTAAATATATAATAATGTTTGTCGAATAACAGAAATACGTCTAACTAGTATCCAATGTATGTTATACATACAACACATATTACATATTATGTATAGTACAATTTGCATGTATTTTTGTTGTAAATATAATAAAAAATTGTTATTATGATCCTAGTATCTAGTTATACCATGTCGCTCATTATACTTGTAAATGATTCATTTCCAGCTCTGAATTTTTTTTTTCATGAACCGTGTCTCACTTGATTAAATATGCAGGGTTCAGAGTCATTTGCATCATGGCAAGCAAACCTACTTTTTGAACCGATTCATTTTGAGGTAAATCACAACATCGTTGGGTAGCATAACTTTTTCAATTATAGTTGTTCTTTTCAAAGGTCGATATTTTCTTCTGTTCGATTTCATAAATTAAAGAATCATATATTTTTCCTTTCCTTAGGGGTTTGATGTACTTGTCCATAGAGGCATATACGAGGCTGCCAAAGGGATATATCAACAGATGTTGCCAGAAATTCGTGCTCACTTACGATCCAAAGGTTCTTGTGCCACTTTTCGATTCACTGGGCATTCTCTTGGGGGGAGCTTGGCGTTACTTGTAAATCTCATGTTGTTGATAAGAAATGAAGTGTCAATTTCCTCTCTTCTTCCTGTGGTAACCTTTGGCTCCCCTTCCATCATGTGTGGTGGTGATAGTCTTCTAGATAAGCTAGGATTGTCGCGCAGTCATGTTCAGGTAATTACATTACACAGGGACATTGTGCCACGAGCATTTTCTTGCAATTATCCTGAGCATATTGCTAAGCTACTAAAGGCTATTAACCGCAACTTTCGTAGTCTTCCTTGTCTTAATAACCAGGTAACTAAGAGTAGTTATGTTAAAGAAGTGTCACTCTTTTGTAGTTGAGGACTTTAAACCAACTATTTGTGAATATTGCAGAGTTTGTTATATGCACCAATGGGTGAACTGTTAATTCTACAGCCAGACGAGAAATTTTCGCCGAGCCATGATCTCCTCCCCTCTGGGAGTGGTTTATACCTTTTGACTGGTTTGTTGTCGCAATCCAAAGACATAGAAAAACAACTTCACACTGCTCAATTAGTGTTCATGAACTCGCCACATCCACTTGAGATACTAAGAGACCGATCTGCCTATGGATCTGGAGGAACCATAATGAGAGATCATGACATGGCTTCCTACTTAAAATCTGTGAGGACTATAATTCGCAAAGAGTTGAGGCAATTGCGAAAGTCAAAGAGAGACCATAGACGAAAGGCGTGGCGGCCTCACATCGCGACATGTGGATATGATGTCGACAATGTTGTTGGGAGGTGTGCAATACCTATTGATATGGATCATGACCAACCTCCCTTCTTTGGAATCATGCAAACCGGGACAAAGTCCTTGAAAAGATTTGGTAGGATTGTTGCATCCCAACATATGAAATTGTTTGTGGTGCTTTTGTTCCCTGCACGTTTGTTACTATTGGGAGCATATAGCTTGATTAGTATCAGATGAAAATGTGATGTTTATTAGATTCAGTTGTGACAAATAGATGATTCTTTATTCATTGACTTTCATTATTAGAAAGAGATATTATTGTATCTCCAATGAATAGTTTCTAAACGAGAGAATATTGCTCATAGTTTTAAAGATAGCTGCCTTAGGGTGTGTTTGTGAGTTGGGTTTTGGAGGGGAGGGAAGGGGTGGGAAAGACTTTGAGGGATTTGATTGTGTTTGTGAGTTGCTTTTATGAGGAGGAGAGGTGTTTGAGAGATTTTTAAAACTCTCCAAAACCCTCCAAACTCCTCATTTTCAAGTTCCCCCAATGTGGGGGATTTTAAAACTCATAAATAAGGAGATGTTATCTCCTCCAAGTTCTTCCCTTCCCTCTCCCTATCTTTCCCTCCAACACCTTCCCCTTCCCTCCCCTCCAAACTCCCAAACAAAGCCTTAGCATTCAAAGGATGCTTATTTGTCCAATACAATGCAAATTAATTGAATGTTGGATAAGCTTGGTTGTTCCTACAAGAATTAACCTTTGTATTTGTTGATCTATTGGATGACTCGTTCTATAGACTTGTTAATTTACTTTTTAATCCGAATGTAGCCAAGAAACTTGGAATCATATTTTTGGGATTATACTATAAAAAGGCCGAGCCTTTAATTCAAACACGGGCCAGGCTGAGACAGAGACAAAAGAAAGGCCTTTTCCCACACGATGCCCCTGAATCAATAGCTACCCATCCAACAATGCAAATTGAGCCTCTCCTCTCTCTCCTACAATTACAGCCATAGACAAGAAATATAGGCACAGAACAATTCTCACCCATCAAACTTTAAAAAAGAGGTATTGGTCTTTTTATTGGGCCATGAAAAGGCCCATGCTCTCTTAAATGTTCTTGTTGAACACTATAATAGGTTCATGAGTTAGTTTACTGGGCCCATGTTCAATCAAGCCCAATTATATAGGGGCGCTATTACGTACTTATGCCTTTGCTTTATCATTAATTCGTCTAACCCGTCATGGCATTGTAAAAGTTAGTTAATTTTCAAAGACTCAGATGACGGAAGCAAAGAAGAGGGAAACATTTGAGTCGTTTCAACATTTCATTTTTCATTCAATATTTGTTACAAAGAAAATTAAACAATTATGTATAATATATAACACACGTTAAATACTGGTTGGATATATTTATGTTGTACAATAAATATTTTCATTTTAAGAGAGAAAAAAAAAAAAGAAGGGGTTATATCTGTTTTCCTTTTTCACTTGATTCTTAAAGAGTACAAAAGGCGTAGGCTTCTTGTTACATGAGATGCAAAAGCCTATGATTGTACGACAACATTTTTCTTCATCCCTATAATTTGTTAGTGGAAAAACTCAAACTAGAAAACAACGTCACCACAACAAAGCGTACTAAGCTTATGGTATACGACTTTTCAAGTTGCACACAACACACAATTTTATTTTTATTTTTTTTGCAGAAAAGCTTTCAAAATGTGCATTCTCCATTCCCTTTCCCACTAACTAATTACTAAATGGTACCACCAATTATGATGTTTCTTGCCCATACCCTCGATCTTTCCGTGGACTTTGAGGCTTAGCCACATCACATTGAGTCACCCAGTGCATTAACACACACACCATATCCCTAATGCATAGATGTAGAATTTCGTGATGCTATACCTAGCTAGATGCAGTAGAATTTCTTGTGGGGTTTAGGGGTTTCCTCTTTTAAGTATATAACTTGAAATTATGATAATACAAAAGTCAAGACTTATTTATAGTGCGCATATGATATGATTCGCAAAAAATGGGTTTACATGATTGAGATATGAATGAAATTTCTTCTGTTAAGTGGGTAGATGAACAAGCATTGGCATATGGCATCAAATCAATCCATATATGCCACCAAAAGAAATCAGGCTCGGTATCATTGGGGTTTTCATGAAAAGTCATTTGAATCGTTGCTTACCAATCTTATCATATAAACTATATATGGATCTAGCTTGATAGAGTAGATTGATTACACATAGTATAATATATAATAGTGACATAAAAACTATTCTGAATGAGTTGTAAAGGAAGATCTGTTCGCTGCTGCAGGACTCAGATCTCTATAACAAAATTACTCCTTTTTCTCTCTCTGTTTCTCCTCTTTTTGGCTCATGATGAAATTCGACTCCCTATGTCCTAACTACTCAGAAAAAAACACATTCTTTTTTTGTATCCTTTCTTTTTGTAACTATTTGCATTCACATTTTTGAATTAATGAGAAGTAATAATAGAATAGATAATGCAAGAAGAAGAAGAACTTGTCAGGTATTTCATATATATAATATATATTTTTTTGAGCACATTATTTGTTGTGACAAGAGCTCTGCTCTGAACAGAACACACTTATAGAACCCCATCATTGTTGTGGCTTAGATGAATGCACATGATAGCAGCACATGCTGCCCTGACATTATTTCTGGCCACAACCCTCCCTTATTACTGTTCCCTACATTCAAACATCAACTCCTTTTTATTTTCCTTCTAAATACCCCAAATGGAATTTCATAATCCTTTAAGTCGATGACAAGTCAGGACTTGATTAAATCAAAAGTTACAAGTTATTCACTAATAAATAAAATTGGATAAACAATCTCAAGTCATGATAATGTATGAGTAGAAAATCAACTGGATGATCTTATCTTTGTTAATGATTCATTTATCATTTTATACATTAATGTACTGGTGTCATTCCACGAGATCAAATACAAAACTTATAGATAGTTGTATGAGAATGCCATATACACACACAAAGGGGAAAATTAAAGGCAAAGTCTTACAGAGATGCCCTTAAGTCTCTGACTACAGAGAATAAAGTATACTAAAGAAAATGGAGGCCTCGTGAGGTGCACCTTTTCTTTCGGCACAAGAAATTAAATTATGCTTTCAACGAATATGAAAGGTTAATGTTCATATATAAAATAAAATAAAATAAATAAAAAATTATTCTGTCAGAGGAGCAGTTCAAGAACACTAATTTGCCAATGGGGCTATACAATCAATGCTTTTTTTCTTTTCAAAGATAGTAAAATGTTTTGTTTATATGAACTGATGGAGATGTGCGAGGCATGTTTTCCTCTTTTCCACCAATCTTATTCCTTCTTCCAAATTTGCCTTATAAAATAAATTACACGTCTTTCTCTTTCTTTACCCTCTCTTTTTAAAAAAAAAAAAATTGGAAATTGGTTTAGATCATTCAAATCAGTTCAGTACTAGCTAGCTGTGCAATGACCACGCCATGTATAGTGTATAGTGTATATGATACATCCAGCTATATTCCAGCCTTCAAAAAAATAAGCCAGAATCATAATTTTTGAGTTTTTCTTTTTATTTGCATAAAATGTTTGCTTGGAGTGAGTTGGGGAGCACTTTTAATGCGGGTACCTAACAAGGAAGGTGGGAAGTTAAATACTAGTTTGAATTTGCATGCATCATCTAATGCTAGTGCCTAGCTAGTGGTGTGCAAATAAGGGCATAGTCAGAGTTTTATTGCTACTTGAATTAATAATGTAAGGAAGATGTGGGAACAATGTAAAAATACTACTACTATTAGTACTTACCAATTATTTGGAGAATTAATGTTCGATGGAATATTTTTTGGATTATTATGAATGACCAGAAGTCTTCGAGGTTATAATAATAATAATATAAAATCATTTGCATTGTTTTTAGTGGTTTAAGGATGAAGATTATGGAAACATAATCATGGAGTAAGGTGAAAAAAAATAAAGTAGCGCTCTTCAAGGAAAAGGGACCTCAAATCTTTTTTGTTAGTTGTTTATTCTTGCTAGGGAGGAAAAGGGTCATTGAAATCACTTGCAATCAAAGTAAGAGAGTTTCTGGTCTATTGGGTAAAAGATCACAAGACTTTTGAGTGCTAATGGTTCCTTATAGCAAGCTTCTAATCACAAGGCAATGAATTGAAGATCGTTTTTTAGTAAAAATATGTTCCATCATCCAACTGGTTTTGAAAACTCTGAATGAATGAGCATAGTTTGTTTGTTCTTTTCTCATATGACAGAAGGATTTTGACCTATTATAGGCACTATTATATTAATTGCAAAGTGAGTGTAGGGTACTTAATAATTTTATCTCACGTTTTTAGCTGCTTTCACATTTTGGCTTCCAAATCATCATATATAATCATTCGGCAAATACAAGTAAGTCAGCGAGCGAGTGCGTTCAAAACTTTTTTCTCTGGCAAAACTTGTATTCTTCGTGCAAACTCCAAAATGACAACCAGAGAATCACTGTTTGGAAAACACAATAATGCATCTTTTCACAAGAGAGCAGAAAAAAATACACAGGCTTTTTTTCTTGTATCAGAAGCCACGCCTCAACCATACACCATTATTACACTTTGGAAGTAAAACCAAAACAACCCCTTGTTAAAAAGAAAGCTAGAAATTTTGATCGTTTTGTCTTTTTACTTACACAAGCTTTTTGTTTTTGACAGGGCAGGGTCGTATAGTACCAATGTAATAATAAGACCCTTCTTAGATTTGCGCATATATAGATATGATCTTACAATGAAAGAATAGGAAATTATTGAACTAAAAAAATGAGAGTACGGAATACATGTGCAAAGCAAGTGAAAGTTAATGGCATTTTCTTTGTAATCACTTTTGTTTTCTTGTATTGAGTGCAGATTAGATTAGACCCACCCCCTTTGCCTTTGTTGTGTGTGCATAGACACTGACAACCAACCCTTTTTTCCCTGCGCTGCTCTCATGAAAATGCAGTGTCCACCACTATAATCTGACCACGTTCAATTAACCTCAAAGTCATCATCCATGTCCCATGACATGGACAGCCTCCCTCAACAACAATAAGTGATTCTCCTAACTCTACTTTTACTACTCTCTTAATTTTTTATATATATATATATATTCTCTTAAAAGTCTTATCCATATTCTTTAATCATTTCAATACTTAAATTTTTATTCTTCATTTTTTGATATAAAAATATGTAAATTGTACATACAATATGCAATGTACAAATAACACTATAATTTTTCTTTCACTTCTCTCATAGTCATAAAATGAGAGTGAAGAACACATGTTCACAATCTGTCCAACCTATCTCACCTCACTTGGAAGAGTGATGGCCAATACAAAGCAACAAATGGTATTACAATTAATTGAGACTTCACCTAAAGCTAGATTGGAGCAACATTTATGGCAGATACAGTAATGAAGAGAACGTAATGGTTTGTCAGAAATGTCAGTTATTATGGATAGATCAATCAACAAAAGAAAAATATGACGCAAGGAGCTGGATAGATAAGAAAAAAAGACAAGGGAAAAAGCCGAGACACACAGTTCCAGTTACTGTTCTGGGCAACTTCTAAGGCAGCACACAAGAAAGCTATTAGGTTCCATTACCAGTATTTACCAAGAGAAAACAAAAATAGTATTTTTACCACACCAGTATCTTATTTAGAAGCAAAAGATTACCGTTAACCAAAATGAGCTCTTAAGATACGAAAAATCTAAAGAGGATTGATTATAGCGGGGAAGGGAGGAAGGCGGAGCCAAAAAATTACCATAAGTAGAGAGATAGGCCTTCAGTACTGAAATTCTGTACATCTGAGATAGATAAAAAAGATGACTAACAAAATATTTAAAAATAAATAAAATTAGAAGGAAAAAAAGGTGACAAAATTTTCCGGCAGTCTAAAATATTTTCTTGCTTTTGTACAATAAAGTGAACGAACCAGAGATTCCCTCTGCCGGTAACATCTCCAACAGCCCCTCCACCACCCATAAAAGAATCTCATGGATCATTATCAGCAGCTCAAGGCTTCATACTTCACCGGAATTGGCCTATTGAACCCAACCTGAGAGAGCAAGCTCCCAACCACAGCAAGATCGCGGCAGAAAACACCTTGCAATACTGCAGGATTCGCAGTAGAAGAAGATATCATAGACTTGCTATTCTCCACCGAAGCTATGCTATTAGCAGTGACCAATTTATCTATCTTATTATTGTTGTTGTTGTTGTTGTTCATCTCAGAAGATGGTCCCTTAGTAGTTTTGTGCTGCACATGAACTGCATGAGCAGCAGCAGCTTGCAATGCAGCTTTCTTCCTCTGCTTCTCTGCAGCCTCCTCATCCATAATTGCACCCATCAAGTTTGTGTAACCCTTCTGAACCAACCTATACAGCAACAGAGCCGACATCCTCGCCTTCTCCTTTACCGTTTCGAGGTCACGCTCATCGGCAAGCTCGCACCTTTCAATGAACCCTGTAGCCTTATCTGGCTTGTGCCGCAAGCAAAGCAGCACGTGAGCCCTCTCCAGCTCAGACCTCGAGCACCCTCTCCTCACACCAATCAGAGCATAGTAATCCACATTTCCACACTCCCCTGCAGCAAGCCTCTGCTTCAGCTCCTGAATTTTTGCCGCGAGGGCGCAGAGCTTCCCTGGAATCTCCCTGTACCTCACATTCTGGCGCTTCCATGCCGGGCCAGGAAGCTTGCGGTCCCGCAGAATTGAATTGTAAAGAAGCTTAAGGTGTTCAAGGTCATGAAGGGAATCTGGGAGGCATCGAATTGCTTCGAAGAGGGAGGCTCTGGTGTCGAGGGCTGGAATGCAGGTGGGGTCTAGGGCAAGGGTGCGGTTGCAGTCAGCTATGGACTCGGCGATGCGCCCAGAGGATCGGTATGCAGAGGCTCTGTGCATGTAGCATTCAGCTAGGAAGGCCTGAGGGGCAGCACGGCGGCCGTCTAGAATCTTAGAGAAATGGCGAATGGCTTCGGAGTGGAGGCCAGCATCAAGGGCTGCTAGGGCAGCAGCACGGCGGCGAAGGAGGAACTTGATGTGGGTGAGGAGCTGGGCAACGTGGTCAGCGTCAGAGAGTGGGGTGCGGGGCGGGGTGGAGGGTGGTTGTGGTGGTGGGTTTGTGGAGGTGGAGTCGCCACCGGAGAAAGGGATTGTGGAGAGGGGAAAGCTGTCATCGGACCAACAGACGCTCTCGCGACGGAATGCCGCAGTGGCAAGGCGTTTCCCGGTTTGGAGGAGGACCATTGCGTCCTCCATTAGGCCCAGGTGGCAGCATGCTTGACCCAAAGTCAAGTACCTGTGGTTTGATTTTCACATTAAAACTCAGTCAGACAATGCACAATGGTAATAAACCAAATATTTAACATAAGGTTTTACTTTATTCATTCATTAATTCTCCAGTTTACTCATTCCACTCTTAGTTGTGAAAAAAGAAATAGTGTGTGTGACAAAAGGAGAAAAGAATGCTACTCCTACCAAACACCTTAAATTCAAGCAACATGTTTCACCTACTTTGTTTAGCATTTGAGATTATATTTTAATTTCCATTTGCTCTTCAAGGCAGGATGAGGGTCGAGACTTGAGACTCTCAAGTTGAGAGACTTCATTTTTTTAAAATACTGCCTCACAATTTACTAGTACATGTCTGATTGAGACAAGATAAGATATGTACAAGATGAATAAAAAATCAATTTTTTTTTAAAATACTTATGTCGTGCATTGAATTAAATTGGTTTTAGTAAGAATAAAAGCTAGATTAAACACCAAAAAATAATAAAAGCTGGAAAGCATTTTTTGCGCAACTGTAAGGATGGCAGGAGCATTTACTCAAACCCACAGTAACAAGTAGAGTATTCAGTACTCTTCACTTGCTTCGATCAGATCTCAAAGACTTAAATAAAAGAGTCATTAATAAAAAGCTGAACCCCCCAAAAACAATGAAGTTAATTCTATCTTGAAGGAAAAGAAAAGACCCATCGATATCAGAGACAGATTGCAAGAGCTAAAACAAAAGGCAATGAAACAGAATGAATTTACCTCCATTGCCCTTCCTTGTCGCAAGTTTTACACAGCCCAGCCATGACCTTCTTCTTGAGGTCTGAAACAGAGAAGCACTTGAAGCTCTGATCCCTAGCGGGGGACTCAGGGGAGAGAAGCTTCACACCTTCCCTCGAAGAGCTATCAGAGGAAACAGAGCCTGATGAGTCATCGTTCGCCATTCTCAGGCTCGGAATGTAGTCTTGAAGCATGTTTGCGACCTCCTTGTACCGCCGAAGGTACATCAAACACCTCGCTCTGAGCTCGAGGGCCTGGTCAAGGCGCGGTGATATGGCCAGAGCAGCATCTAGAAGGTTCAGAGCAGAAACGATCTCGCTCTGTTCTTGTGTCGCCATGAGGCTCCGTGCGTCCTTGATGTATTTCTCAACAATCTGCAACCAAACACAGCCCAAACATGAATCAACCAACCCCTCATTCCAACCCTACCTACCTACCTACCTCAAAGATCAAACCTTTACTTCTAAAAACTGTAACCGTAGCCATTGAACAAAAGGGTGTCTCTTTTGACTCGATTAGTTGACAGAACAAAAGAAAAACAAAATAATCATCGACTGTTGTTACGACAGTGAAAGGGTGTGTGATAACCTTACCTTTCGGTTGGTGAGCCACCAGTGCTTCTTTTCTGTAGCTGATAGAGAGGGAGCGGTGACGGCCATTGTTGGTGAAGATGATGGACTGTGTTGTGTTCTGTTGTGCTGTGCTGTGGCTACGGATTCAATCTTGGACCATCAAATTATCAAAGCTCCCTCTTTTTTTTTTTTTTTCCTTTTTGTTTCCTCTCCCTAATTAAAACAGGCACATAATTCCTGTGCTCTAGAAATAAAGGGAGAGGAATATATAGGGAGGGAGAAATGAGAATGAGGATGGAGAGAAGAAGAAGGAGGAGAAGAGGGTTTGAGAGTGAGAGAGAATGGAATGGGTTGGGAGCAGATGGAGGATTTTAAATCAGTAATTAGCGTAGGGAATTCATGTAAATGGAAAAATAAATAAATACTATAGGAGATTATGGACTTGAGATTTGAGACTCATCAAAAAGAGAAAAAATATAATATTAAATAAAAGGTTCCAAAGGAAATTTGACAGCTTTGACCCTCATGGAAAAGCTTTCAATCCTTCAAATTCATAGCTGGCAACACTCCACAGATTCTCTCTCACACACAACCTATATGTGGCCTTGTAGGTCTATGACCCTAACCCAATAAATATATATTATTATTTATCATACTTTTCTCTCTTTTTTTTAATTCTTTTTCACTCTCTAAAAATATATTTAAAAAAGGAAAATAAAAAACATGGTCTTGACATGTTACCCGTATCAGCCGGTCAACGCATGACTGTGACTGGATGTAGCCGGTGACCCATCACGGGTCCTCGGTTTCAACCACCGGGATGCGATAACTCACTCCATCATCAAATTGCCCCAAAAGTAAGCAAAGCTTGTAAGATGATCCGGTGGTCATTTATTTCGGGGTCCTTGCTTAAATTACGGCTTTACCCTTGATACGTTGACCCAAGATTATTGAAAGATCACAGCTCATGGTCATTTTTATTCGCAATAAATCAAGTCTTCATTTCGGTTTCTTTTTCACAACACTCCATATTGACTCAGCGTTTCAAATTGATTGGTAAAAATCATTTTCACTAAAAATTATAAAAGCAAAAAAAAAAAATACTACTTTGCATATACCAAATTAAATAGAAGGTTAGAATTCATCATAACCAATTATAGAAAAAAAAATTAATTCAACGCATAATCAATCATCAATGATTAAGATAATAATCTTTGTCTACAATCAATAGAAAGGCACCCTCGTTGAAAATTGAAAAGAAATAGTAGGTTCACATGTGAAGGTAATTGATGTGAATTTCTCCCTCCATTTGGTAAAATTAACCGTGATCATGGGGACCTTTATTAAAGCTTTACACATTCTCCGTGGCCAACAAACAAATATTCAAATAATGATCAATCAATGAATCAAATTGACATAAAACGCACCATTATTATTCTTCACTATTGCATGATTTACCAAAGCTTTTCAAGCTGCAATATCATTTGATAAATAATAATAGTAGCTAGTTGGTAGTTATTATCATCAATACACGAGAGAAGATCATGAGCTATTGAATATCCATGTCACGGTGCCAATCTTGTTGTATTTATTTCTTACTTTTATAGTAGTAATAATAATAAGTTAGGTAGATATATTTTGTTTTATTTTGCATCTCTGTTTGGTTCGTTCTGGTGAGGACAAAATGGTCACAAAATTGGAGAGAATGAGGATGAATTAGTAAAAGAAAAATGAAGGAGCATATATATTTATGGGGAGCGAGAAAGCGACTCTACTGTTCTCTCATAAGGCAGAGGAATCATGCTTTTTGGGAGGGTTTTACTTTGCTTTTTGATTATTTCTACCGGAAATGATTTAATTGAATGCACATGAATATTGGATTAGATAAGCCAGAAGGGGTTGGTTGTCATAATCATAAAGGCTCTCTGATCTCTTTACAATTTCCTTGCCCCCACAATCCCATTAGAAGAGAGAGTGTGTGCCTATAATACAATAATCTCGTGCATTGCAATTGCAATTGATATTCCCATCTCCCAAGTGACATGTCATCACTGCTCGAGCCAGCCTGTCTCCACGTGGCATTCCTGAACTTTGAGGCCCACCATCCAAGGACCCATCCATCTATATCCAAATTAATACACTATCAAGATAAACCTGAATTTTTGGAGGCTGCTTTTGTTTTTATTTATTATTTCTCTGTTTCATTCTTTTTTCTGGACCAGTACTATATATTATTCTATCATTTTTTTTAAGGACAACATGATCATATGATTATTTCAGCCTTGTATATATAACCTAGGAACAGTTCGCTCCCTATATTTTCTTCCAATAATTCTCTACCCTTCAAATAATTGGTCCTGGATTTCCTTTATGTTCTGGAACTTCTTTATTCATGTTCAAGCACATGACTCTGATCATCAACAAGCCAAACACACTTAACTTATCTTCTAAAGAATGACTCTTAGACAAATAATAGTGTTTTTTTATAAATTTTTCTCAAATTGACTTTGTACCAAATAATATCGCTGATCTTTTATTATTTTGTTATATTCAACGATCATTCTTTCAGGCCTTGTTTATATTCACTAAACCATGTTTAACTTCTGAATATGTTTAGTAATTTTTAAGGTTATACTCTCTTCTTTCCACAGCAATTATTGATTTAACTTTTCTATTAAATTAAAAAATTTAATGTATCTAAATACATCAAAAGGTCAATTATTATGAAATTGAAAGAGTAATAATTACAAGTACTAGTATCTTGAAGACATGGTTTATTTCTTCTTACCGTGTATTTAATTTATTTTTCTTTTTCGAATCAGGTCAAAGCAAACTATTCATAGGATTAACAAAAAATTGACTTTCAGCCGTACTCATTCATAAATCTCCCAACTTTAAGAATTTACTGACCTAAGCCGTGGGTGCTGGTCAACGTAACGAATACCTCGCCAAACTTTAACTTACGATAAAGACTTTCATACTTGAGTTTTGGCAAGGAATAAGAGGGAAAAAATGAACCAGAAAACATAATTAATAATTAAAGGTGTAAATTTTACAATGAAATAAAAGTTTTCTTATTTCAAGAGGATAAAAGAAATTGTCATTCTCTTGTTTCATAACCTCATCGATATTATTAAACCTTTTTACTGCCTTTAACAAGGTGTACGATCTCGACACTCGAACGATACGAGGAGGGCCCTTTGCTTTAACTATCCAACCACATGCCACTAAGTCTAAATTACGAGATTATGACTTTAGTTGCCAAATAGAAGACAAAAGTTTTAATCCAACTACTTCCAAAATAAATGTTCAATTGTAATTATTTACGGGTATTAGAGGAATTTCATAATTAATGTTGACTAAATTTTATAAATGAGTAATTATGTTGAATCAAAATAAATTTGCAAAATGGACATTTATTTTGGTCCGAAATGAGTAAATTATAAGCATAAATTAAGGTGATTCCCTTGATTCACCAAGAATCCATGTTACTCTTCTTTCAACGATGACATTACATATGCACAGGTTAGGTTTAAATCTGGGTTAGTACACATGTAGAAACTTGCCTAAATAATAAACATGATTCACAAGAAGAATATCGAAAATTCAACTGCCCCTAGTTTTTAATTCACTCATTTTTTTCTAAAGAAGCACTTAGTTTTCTTTTTTTATTTTTTAGTTATTGCCATAGTAGCAGACGTGGTATTGCTAATTTGCTATATATTGTTTTTGCAAATGGTTGGGACCATATGCGGCCCCCAAGATCGAAGGACAAGGCATGGTCTACAAAGTTTGGTTTCTTTCCACACACATTGCTGCTAACTCCGCTACCCTGTGAACAGCTAAAGGCAGGGGATCATGCTTGTAAGGACCTATCTATCGAGGGCCCTCTCATTTTGTGTGATGGGGACGATCTGTTTTCATTTCTACAAGTGTTAATTTTATTTAATCTTTAAGATCCGATGAACTAGACATCAATTTTGAACTATATTACCCGTAATGGTGCAACCCCCACTGCTAGATGTGATTCTAAATTATAAGAAAATAAAGTTGTGCGAGCTTTTTGAAGTAATTAATGATGGCTTGATTCAAACAATTGAGTATGAATGGATGGGAGGAGAACCAATTAGGCATGGGCACTAGAGGGTCCACAAATTTGCGATGCCAGCTCCCCCTTGAAGCCCCTAGATATGTCACAAAAAAATAAAATCAACCTTGCTTATATATGTACTAGGTACTATAAGTTATAATTCCCCCTTTGGTGTTGGCTATTGAAATCCTAGCTTTCTGTGTGTGTCCCTCTTTGCTTCTCTATCAGCTAGCAGCTACTGCAGTTAATTTCAACCTTAAAGGGACCCTTTTCCTATCCGCGCCTCTTTTGTTGCTTTTTCTCCGATCCGTTTAAGGCGCGCGCGGGAGAGAGACAAATAATAATAATAATAATAAGAATATCACAAGAGGGGTATTTGTAATTTTCTTGTTATTAGTCTCTGTTCTATGAAGTCTCTGTTTGTTTGTTTGTGTGAAACTGTGAGGGCCACGAATTATTGGAGGACCATGCATCTTAGATATAACAGCCTAGCTCCTAGCAAATGCAACTGCTCATTTATGTTTACTTCTGAATACCAACACATGATGTGTTCCAGTTTTACTTATATATATATATATATTATTTAAAATTGGGTTCAACTTTACAATATAGTGTCCATCCTGAAACGTTATCCAACGAAGAGTAATAGGCCCTGCTTCTTCGACTCTGTTTAATTGGTGCAACCATGAATATTTATATCAATCCATTTAGGGTAATGTTAAATGTACAATGAGAAACCAGTCAAATCAGTCCGCAAATGAGATTTTGGACTACAATTGTTTAACTCATTACCATCTCAATGATTATTTAAGCAAAAAAAACAAAGTCAAAATAGACTCATTTGGTGTGTTTGAAAGTTTAAATTATAAGAAATGAAATGAATTGGAAGAAAATGAAACGCATTTGATGGAAATGGAATGAATTCTTTTCAAATCCAATCAAAATTTACAAGATTTAAAAATATAAATGAATAGAATTTTATAGAATTCTAAATGAAATTATTTCTCATTTTGTTTATTTCAAACAATAAAATTCATTCTCAAATCAAATCAATTCTCATAATTTAAGCTTCCAAACACATCGATTGACTTTATTGACTGGTTTACAATGGTACACAAAACATTATTGAACCATTTATTTATTTGTTTTCTCTTTTCGGACCTACCCTTATTTCGTTGTCATTCCTTTTCCTATTATTGCCAATTATTATTTTCGTCCACATACCACATGTAAGGTTTGATGATGGACCTTAATTCATACGCAAATGTCTCATGTGTTTAGCAGCCAATCGTATGTTTGGCTAAATCAGGGTTAGTTCAAGTTGAGCTCCTCCCGCAAAATCATTTTAATAATTTTGTGGAAAATTTAAATTCCTCCCACAAAATTTTGTTTATCTTCTTATGGAAAAAATAAATATAAGGAAAATAATTTTTGCTAATAAATGTCTTTAAGAGTATAGTTAAGGAATTGATCAATATGAAACGTGATTGGGTATAGCTAGCAATGTAAAAAAATTGTTACATTATTAATAGATGAATTATTTTTCTTCACATACACTGCTATATTAATATTATAGATAATCCGGTTGACTTGTGGAGCAAAAAATGGCAAGCATGACCCACTATTTGAATGAGTGTGTTCCAATAATTGGTGATTGCTTAGGTTGGAACAAATGAGGAGCGTGTAAATTCAAGGTCCTTATATATGTCGCTCTTGTAATAAAAGTTACTAGCTTAGCTCAGAGATCATTTGAATCTATATCTGCTAGCTGGGTGTATTGGCATGATATGCTTGCATTAATAACGAGATTAGCCTCGGTAGATTCTTCCGCTAACTTTTCAATTCTTCTTCATTACAATATCTTTCTAAATTTGTTGTTTATTTCACAAGTCTTGTCGACTATATATATAAATTTATATATCTTTGAGCTAATTTGCTTACCTCAAATGTAAAGTTGTAAAAATTCTCTCATCTTTCATTATTCTCTCAAAGTGAGAACATATTCGTGCATTGTTCTTGACCCCACTGCCTAAAGCATTTTAGGGTTTTCAAGGATAGATTATTAAGTGGGAGATCATCGTGTCATACCTTATCTGAAAGTTAAGAGAAATTTTTACATATACTATAAAATCAATCATCATATATATGCAATAATTATTTTTTTTTAAACTATTAATCTAACTTTTAATATTATATATTAATTTAATATTTTAAAAGTTTGATTAATAATTTTAAAAAATTAAATTATTACATATAGTGACTGATTTTATAGTGTATATGTAACATCATTCAAAAGATAAATTATCAATGAAATAAATTATAACCTAAATTTTATTCCCTAATTTTTTTTCTAAGTTTATAAAATTAATTAAAATATTGTCGTCCAATACACTTGAGCTCCCGACATCTATCTATTTTTATTTGTATTCATATAATTGAATTTGTTGCAATTAACTGTATTATCGCTGGCCTAACTAGAAATCTGAATATTGTTGAATGATTAATTAATATATGTACCTTTCTCTTTTTTTTTTTCGTATATAAAAGGGGGGAAATGAATTATAATTTGTAAAGAGGGACCATTTTCTGTTATTAAAGGGAATGCTAATAATATGGATGCAGGACCTAACTGCATGCCATAAGAGTTTAAAGAATCCCTCATTATTTATTATTTATTTAATATTATTATTTGCACAATAAAAAATTAATTAAAACCAATCAATATAGAAATTTTAGGCTAAATCATTTAGCACATCAAAAACTAATTTTATAAAAAAAACTGTTTTGGACCAAAAAGTTATTGAACTCATCTACTGACTAATTTAACTGTTTTTTTATTGTTCATAAGTATAATTTATTATTATTTATTAGGCAATATTGAATATAGACAATTCCGATTTCAGTTGTATTTCTAACAATCGCCAAACATTCCTCTTGTTAATTAGGCGAAAATAACATAAACCGGACCACTTAATTATTGCATAACTACACCAGAAGAACGAACCAATAACTGAAATACATATATATACCAATTAATATTCTATGACCTAATTCGAGAATATTGGAAGTTAAAGCTTAACTACATATAAATAAATAAATCATATGGGAACTTAGGATTCTTATAAAGGTGGCACTTTGCCAGGGTGGCCATTAAATATTGCTTATACAATAAGACCCTCTATAACCAACCAAGAGTTATTCATATACTAGTATTGATTGATTAAATAATTTTGGGGATTAAAATTTTCGGATTCATAGAAAACGCTTCCATTCTCAAGGACATGTTTGTACACAAGGAGGCAGAGTGTGACGTGAAGCCCTAAAGATTCCCTCTAATCAAAACTACCGTTCATGGATAAGGTTTTAATTTTAATTTTATTTATTTATTTATTTTTTTCCTTCTATATTGCACGATGCACATATGCATATGCTCTTTCCTTTGGCGGCACAATACGTCAGTCACTTTAATATTATACAATATTTTTTGAATTGAATGTAACTCTTATGTATATTTTAATTTGGGTGACTTCATTTTTCGCATTTTACTATTGTGCACATTTTACCCAATGAGGTTACCTATTCAAAGTTTCTCTGCAAAAGTTCAGGGAACCTCTGTGGGAAGCACGTGTCTTGTGGGTGGAATTTCACGTGGAGATGGTGACCCATGTGCAGCTTTGGCTTTATAATTTGTGGAACTACTAATTAGTAATTGAATCTATTGAATGAAATTATGTATGGCCAACAAGGCCAGCTTAATCAAGTTGTGTATGTGCATGCTCTGTTCAGTCTGATCAAACTTTGATTGCCAATAATGCATCTTATATCACCAAATTCAAATTCAAATTTCAGCGATACAAACTGCTATTTAATCTGATTATATTTTTTGGTTTCAGATTGATTACATTACTTATGTAGTATGTTTTCAAATGATGTATTTAACCGTTGCTGGTGATCATTTTGGTTAGCTATACTTTTATGTTCAGTAATGTATATAATATACTACTTAATATATAATAGAATAAATCTATCTGTATAGCATTGAATTAGACAAGATCTGCTTGATTAAGAAATATAATGTGATCCTGGGCTGAAGTATTAGCGAAGTTAATTCATACAGTAATAATCCTTTGGGAATTAACTAATATATATGATTGATGAGCCCGCAATTATTCAGAGGTAGTTGACAAGCAGAAGATGTTAGAATTAATTAATTAATTAATTAAGCGCTTGCTTTCGGAAAAACTGATGAAGGGATCATTTATGTAAATCATCAAATCCATCATCGTTAAGATTATTTACAGACTCCTCAACATATTTTTTAATTTCAAATGTTTAAAGAAACAAACACCATATATCATTAAATATAGTATGTGAATTGTACTGCTACATCATAATGTCCGTTAAACAATGAACTTAATTACATAATGAAACAAGGCATTAAATAATGAAGGGAACTTGTTAGAGAATAGTAATTAATAATAAAGTGGTGATGATGGAATGAATAGATGGGTGAAGATGGAAAGGAAGCAGATATCAAGAGACACGGCGAATAACAACTGGGAGGGAGGATCAGGCTCCCAAAGCTAAAGGCGACTTGACTTCTGATATATATATATATTAGATCAGATAAGGATTGTTCCTCTATCATATCATATCATATCATGCGCTGCTAGCTATATCTAAAGTTGACATTTTTAACTGCGATGCACTATATATAACAACTGATGTATGTGTCATGTATTCCTATTTTAATTTCTTTGAAATTGTATAACACAGTTTTGAGAAAGTGAAATAAATAAATAAATAAAACTTAAGAAAGAAGCTAAGCTGGCGAGCCAACATCTGAATAGAAACTGTAGTGAATGCTAACCACTTGCGAGCCAGTACATACATTATATTTGGATTGGATTACCATGCAATGCTACAACTACTATTTGTCATTTCACACAGATACTAGTACCTCACTACATTTATTTCTGTTGATTTTTCAATATAACTCAAAATGGAGTAGGAGTATTATATCTTGTCACGGAGGGAGGGACATTACATTAGCCAAATTCAAAACTTACATGGGAGGCCACATATATATATCCTTCCTTCCAAGCAAGCAAGTCAACCCATTTTTTCAGAGCCATTGACAATCACGGGATCATCTATCCCTTCCCCCTTCATCACTGATTGGGGTAGCTAGCTAGCTAGCTTTAGCTAATTCCCAAAAACTATTTCAACATTATTAGTAGCACTGCAGGGTGTAATAAAAATTATACAATAATTATATCTACCGTTAAATTATAATATGAATTTACTAATTAATATAATTTAACAGTGAATATAATTATTGTACAAGTATTGTACAATTTTCAATTATACATGTACTATTCCTCTATTAGTAGTATTATTTTGGGAATAATAATACCATAATAATCGGCACCATCGGCACCACGTGCCTTAATTGTGTGTTTCTACTTCTAATTTATTTATGAGGTGAAATTTCATTATTTTTTTAGATATATTATAAAATAAAGACGGTAGAATTTAAATTATGAAATTGTATTTTAAAAAATAAATAAATAAATTAAAGGCTATATACTTTATAGTGTGAAATTTCTCTATTTTTTTAGATACATTATTAAACAAAGATTATAAATTCAAATCATGAAATTGCATGATTTTTTCACAAATAGTAGAAATTGAAGGCTATATACTTTAAAATGTGAGATTTCTCTATTTTTTAGATTAAAAATTAAAAAAATGTTATAGACTTTAAATAATGAAATTACATGATTTTTTATATGTACAGTAGAAATTGAAGATTTTATATTTTAAAATGTGAGATTTCTCTATTTTTTAAGATACACTATAAAATAAAGACTATAGACTTCAAATTATGAAATTACATGATTTTTTTACGTATAGTAGAAAATTGAAGACTATATACTTTAAAATGTGAGATTTCTATATTTTTTAAGATACACTATAAAACAAAGACTATAGACTTCAAATTATGAAATTACATGCTTTTTTCTCAAAAAGTAAAAATTGAAGGCTATAAATTTTATAATATAAGATTTATCTATTTTGTTTTATACACTATAAAACAAATGACATAGACTTCAAATTATTAAATTAGATATATTTTTCACAAATCAGCGAATCACTTTCATCAGTTTAGTTTCAGAAGTGGCCCAACCATCCCGAAACAAAAAGAAAGGGGCATCACCAATAATTGGAGGAGACATACATGGGGCTGTTAAAGTAGGCGTGAACACTGACTACTGACTAGCTCCATCTGAGGGAGAAATTAAAGACTAATGTGTGAAGCGATCCATGCCTCATGCCCTTACATTCCCAATTAACACCATTCTTTTTCTTCGATCTTCCCGAACGTCACATATTGGGGGAAGCTTGAAGGAACGAAAAAGGATTTTGGGGATTTCAAGGCGGGGAGTGATTCGGAATCTTCGAATGATTGAGGTATGGTTGGTTCGAGCCAACCTATTCCCGACAAGTTTAATTTGCCCTTTGAGTAGTATTGAATAACAAGAGATATTCATCCATACATTTTAACCAAAAATAATTTGTTCATAATAAAAAGTAATTCATTATTTTCATCAAATTCTATTGATCTCATTATTCAATTTAAACAGTTAAAGATGTAGAAGTGTATTTATGTTGTTAACTTTTTTTATTATACATCTAATGTCACTCGTATTTAAACACATTTATGTTAAATTTGATCCGATCTATTTTATTAAAGATATACCCATTTACTGTGAACTTTAAAGTTTTTTAAAGAGCGTGTGCCTAAACTTTACTCGTAGAAATTGCGTCAGATTAATTAGGGATCTTTGGAATAATAATAGTAGCCTATTATATATATCATGCAAAAAGGAAAGCACTTTAAATTTCTATCTAACTAGTTTGCTTGGTGTTCCCTCTGCTTATTCCTTTTGCTTACGGGAAAGAAAGAAAGAAAGAAAGGGAGAAAGATATTCCCATCACAACAAACTAGTACTGCTACTAGATACAACCAATGGAAAGGTGGAGCTTGAAGCAGGGGTTTTGGAAAATAGAAGAAAACTTGAATTCAAAGTCAAGCATCCGTTTTAGTAATTTTTTATTGAATTAAGTAAACATTCTGCTGCCAGCCGATCCATCACATTAATGCATGCACTTCCACCTAGGTTCAGGATCGGATTATGAGACAGATACATATCAATATTAGCAGTATGTTGCATTTCATTTGAGTACAGTTTGTTTATAATTTATAATTAATAATTAATTAGAGAGACTTGAGTTAGCAGCAGCTAAAATGTGCTAGCTCGTTTATTAGCCAAAAGCCTACTACATTATTTCAATAAGTGTGGAATTTGTGATCCCACATTGACAGAGATAGATAGATGTTTTGCTCTTGTTGGTTTCAGATACATCGTCCATTAACCATTCTATAGTTCAATGTTTTTTATTTTATTTTGTTTCCGGGTCAGCAGATTCTTTGTTCGGCGATGATTTATCTTTATCGTATGCTATATGTATACGTCAACATCCGAAGGCCATGTCCAGTTATAGCCTTGTCAACCTTTTTTATTTTGTTGCCCAGTAGAAGCATCCATAGAGAGCCCGAAATGAGGATAAATAATAATAATAAAACTGACAGCCAATATGAAATTGACAAATCACTCACTTGGGTCTTGTGATTGGGACGTGCTGCAGCCATTTTCCTTCATTCTCTCAAGTTTGAATCTTAATCAGTAGTGTTCATTTAAACATTTTACCAAGTCATTACATGCCATCTTTGTCAGCAATTAAATTTAAATTCATCTTTAATTTTATGCTTTTGTATAGTTTTAAATTGGCATATTGATAAACATAAACTGCGTAAATGCTTTGACTCGTTACAACAGTAGTAGTATGTATACTGGAGAAACTGAAAGTGAAACAGAAACAACAAGTGCGTAAATGTATGTCAAGCCCATTCTTATTACCAATCTCGTAAAAATTGATAAGAGTTACATTACAACTTACAATTACAATGATATACTCCTCCAAATCCTAAACCAACCAAAGATACATTTCCTTAAATCTTCTCCAGTGTGTAATATTGCAATTAATCAATCCTGTTTATTTTATTCGACAACTTTGATTGACGAATCAATCATGGCTAGTCTTGAAGCCAAATATATCAACAGTTTGCAGCATGAATAGATGGTTCTTAGAACCAATAATCGTTGTTGAAAGGTAAATCTTCCTGCCACACTAATATGTACTTTTACTGATCTTCTTATAAATGCCATACAGTTGAGTGAATGGCACATGGTAACTGAGTGAGATCAGGACTTGATGATCCCAAGTGCTTCTGCTTGAAGGGAAATAGAGTGCTTGACATCACCAATGTGAAGACTATGTTCCCCCATTGGGATTCTCCTGGTCCCGGACCTGTCCACCACACTCAGAAGCTTGCACACATGAATATTGACTTGGACCCGCTGTTGGGCCTTGGCAGGAACATGGACCTTCTCAAAGCCCACAAGCTGCCTCTGAGGAGCCCAATTGCCAGCACCAGCAGGAGGAGCAGAGAACACCAACAAGGTGTGAGTGCCGTCTCTTGAGCCCACATTCTTGACATCAATCTGAACAGCAATGGAGAGCTTCCCACACCTTGCATGCGTCACTCTAATTGCCTTGTTTGACAAGTTTGTGGTGTTGCCATAGCGGTGTCCATCCACTGGAACGGAAACCACTTTGGGTGCACTAGCTAATGTGTGAACAAAATGGGTGTAAGTTAGTCCGTGCCCAAATTCATACACCACTGGGCCCTTATAGAATCGGTACGTTCTTCCTGGGTAACCTAATGATGCCTTTGCTCTCATTGCCATATTTGTCATTGGCAAGTTTTTAAGGTACTCTTGTGGGTACCATGTCACAGGTAGCTTGCCCCCTGACAAAAATATAGTTTTTATTGTATTCAAAATTTACATTTTTGGAATGAGTAGTATAGGAGAAGAATGAAACAAACCTGGGTTGGCAGTTCCAAACAAGATATCAGCAATGGCAGCTCCACCAGCTTGGCCTGGATAGCCGGCCCATAAGATTGCAGAAATATGAGGATCATTCTTTGCAAAAGTGATGTCAACAGGCCCACCCGACATTAGGACCAAAATAGTTGGGCCCTTTGAGGCAGCTGCTACCTTTGAAATGAGGTCTTGTTGGTGCCCGGGTAAAAGCAGGCCGGCCCTGTCCACGGTTTCGGCCTCAATAGACTGGTCCAGACCCATTACCAAAACAGTTGCATCTGCTTGACGGGCCGCATCTAGAGCCGGCCCAAATTGCTTGTCATCAGTACAAGCTACATTGGCGCAACCTAGCTGATGAATTGTCTGGGCATATGTTGATATTCCTTGTAAGGGGCTGGTATATCCACAAGCAATACCTATTAATTAAGCAGTTAAATAGACAATTAGAATGAGAGCTATTTCAATTTTGGTGATTAGGAGGGTATTGTGTTACACAAAGATTATGGGCTTTACCCGCATAGTTGCCAATCATTGTAACAGTTACATTAGAATTGGGCCCAATGACCGCAACCTTGCGGTGGCGCCTTGAGGAGAGAGGCAAAGAGGGACCATCATTCTTGAGGAGCACAATTCCTTGTTTGGCTGCTTCATGTGCCAGCTCTTGGTGGGCCGGGCTGCATACATCTCTTGGGCCCAAGTTGCCGTAAGGTTGGGCTGATGGCTCTCCATCAAACATCCCTAACCTCATTTGGACTGTTAGTGTATTCACCAATGCACCATTCACATCAGCCTCACTCAACAACCCTTTCTTCACTGCATCCTGCGTGTGCTGTCCTAGGAAGGGCCCACAATCTAAATCCAAACCTGTAACATCATTGAAAAGTAAAATTAAAAGAGTATCTTATTTTGTCTGTTTTCACATTCATGAATTGTGCCAAGACAGTAAAAATAAATAGTTTATTGGGGGCTCCAGTTATTGCACTAATAATAATAACAATAATGCTTAACGTAGCAGAAATACGTCCACCTTGTATCCAACGTGTGCTATCCATGTTACAATATATGTGATATACGTATAGCACACATCCTGTAACATGGATGACACACGTTGGATACAAGTTGGACGTATCTCTGTTGTACGTCAAACATTATTGATAATAATAATAATAATAATAATGTTTGGTAGCAGTATTAGTTGGGTATATGAAAGAATAAGTACTACTAGTACTAGCCTGCTTTAATGGCATCGGCAGCAGCTTCTTCTGGAGTTGAAGTGTAATGTTGGCTACTATAAAACACCCCAACAGAGTCACAGTCCGATACAATGTACCTAAATCACAGCAAATCAAAGTTAGTATTAGAGGAATTTCTTCTCTTCATGCACAAGGTGATTGGGTTGTTAGTAGTTAGTAGTTAGATTTACATATAGACATACCCATCAAGGCGCCAGAGTCCACGAACAGTTTTCTTGAGGAGATTGGGGTCGGCACAAGTGGGGACCCCATTGACCTGATTATAAGAGCACATCACGCTCGCCACCTTCCCTTCCTTCACACACATCCTAAATGGCACATCAAATGTGTCCTCTATGTCCTGCTTGCTTACCTGTACTCACACCACATCCAGTACTACTGTCACTCATTTTATTTGAATAATAATAATAATAATAGTACTATATTATTATACTATTGGTGTGGCCTTCTTTGATCCACTCTTTGGGTAACTAAGGGCCATGCAAGTTGCATTGCCAACAAAATGATTTTATTAATCCCATGGCCCGACAACATCATAAATCATCAGGACTATGGTGCAAATAACAGCTCAAATTAGCAAAGCCTACTCTTTGGTTTAATTAAAAGAGCTCTAGCCTACTTGAATTGTCATCCTTGCCAAGGTTGGTTGATTATTCTGCCCATCATTCTCCCATTCTCTCATGTCTCACGTAATTAATTAATTAACTAACATAATAACGAGAAAATTGTACCATAAGATTTTCAAATACTTTACTTTATTATCAGCCTTGCTTGTTAGAAACCAACATAGTTTGGCCTTCCTATGCAGATTAAAAACAGAGATGCTACATTAACGGCTAAAATTTCATAATCCATGTAAAATATCAATTTTTTATGGTTAAATTTTGTGTGACCTGCATGCTATCAAGTTATGAATTAATCATATATAAGTTGATTAGGTTCCAAGCAAGAGCAGGAGAAAATAATAATATAAAGAATATTATCTGATGTCAAATCATCTGAGTCACAGCTAGTCCTTATCCCCAAAAAATCAATGGATAGAAGTATCCAAAGAATGAAAAAAGGAATGCATAAAGGACCCACAAATCCTAAGAATCATAATGGGGTAACAAAAGTGCCAAGAGGAAGAAATCTCATCGAGGGATGGGTATGATTCGCGAAAGATTGGCACCATTAAGAAGATTCCCAACTTGCACAACACATTAAATTTCAATATCAGCAAAATTTTGAATAATATTAGTAGCAGTACTAGTATATATGAGACTCGTCCAATTAAATCTATAATAAAAATCATCACGTGTATTAGCTTAAGGTAAGGAGGCGCCGCAGCATATAATAATAATAATAAATAATTATAGTAAATAAGGCGCACGCAGTTACGCACCTGTGCGTTAAAGTGGAAGCGATCCACACCGTTCCAATTATCAAGATCGTAAGCTGTGAAGTGTTTGCAACAAGCAGCCACCTTCAACCGGTTACCGTCTGTTCCCTGTAGCCCCTGCACGTAACTAGCAGCATATCGACCGGCTAGCATAGGGTCCTCACCGGGAGTTTCCTGTCCACGGCCCCACCTTGGGTCCCTAAAGATATTCACATTTGGGCTCCAGTACGTTAGTCCTGCACTTCCTCCGTTGTACATTGCCCTTGCTTCGTCCGAAACAACCTGCACTACATTTTAATTAATTAATTCATTAAATAATTAATTTAATTACACCCTTAGTGTTATTATTATTTAATAAAATGAGGTAGATACTAGCTAGCTAGTAGTGTATTTATCATTTCACATATACTACTGTAGTTGGGAAATTGTGACTGCCATGATTTGCAAGTTGCTTAAGGAAAGGGAGACAATAAACAGGGCATACATACAGAGCAGAGAATGAATGATGTATATATATATATATGCATGCAAGTTGAGACCTGAACCAATCACTGAGCAAAGTTATTAGAAAGATTTGATTCGAAATTACACCACCTCCTCATTCAGTGGTTACAACAGGAAAAGGGTAAAGCATCCTAGCCTAGTGTACTTGATATTATATATTAAACATTTTTTTTTATATATATAGTTCATTAATTGTTAAAGGAATGGCTATTGGCTAGGCTTCTTCTGAGATGTTTTAGACATTATTATGTGATGTGAGTATGGTTTTAATCAAGATATTCAAATAATAAAACTCATAGTCACTCCTCTGCTACTTTACTATTCCACCCAGCTCAACAGCACTAACTAAGTTGGTAACACAACTTACCAAAATCTCATAAAACAACAAAAAGAGAAAACACAAACCTTGACAAAAGTTAAATAAAGCAAAGCAAAAGTCAAGAGCTTTAATTGTGAAGATAACAAATATAAAAAAATAAAAAGAGATCGCTATGTATTTTATACTACTCAATTTTTTTTTTGTTACATTTAGATCATCCATCATATAATACTTTTTTATATAAATTTTGAATTAAGTATTATAAGAATAAATTCTTTCAATGATGTGATAATATATATATTTGTAATTATAAATAATAAAATAAAATGATTTCAGAAGTTAGCAAAATAATATCCTGTATATTTAATAGTCTCAAAGTTAAAACTATATATAAATTAATTGAACTATTACTAAAATAATAGTTATCTAAAGAAAAAAGTAACATTACATAGATTTAACTATTTTAAAGTTACAATTTTTTAAATCACAAAATGTGATTAAGACTAAATGTTTATTTATCAATGTATTATAGTCTTACATGATAATAAAATCATTTACACACCACTTACCCATGCATTAGTTTCATAACATGATGAGAATCAGAGTTTAAGATTACTAAACAAAGAAAGAAATGGCTTATGAATTGAGGGAAAATGTAATTGGTAATAAATAGAATTGTAATAACCTGTCCAATGGCCTCCCACAAAGAGGCATTGAAGGAAGCAGCAGTAGTGATGACTTGAGGGAAGCTAGTGGCAGCAGGGAATGGCCCACCAAACTTGGTTCCGGGACCCACATTGGAGACCCCATGAAGTGCCTCAGACCACCACTCGTACCCTCTCATCCCAAGCCTCGGAACCGCCGCCGCATTGTCCACCAGCAACTTCACCTTCTCCTCCACCGTTAACCGCCCAATCAGGTCCTTCACCCTCTCCGCGATTGCCACGGAACCATCGCAAAACCGCAACTTCTTCGTGTTCCCGTCTTTCGGGTCACATGCGAACGGGTCACGTGCCTCGCACGTGTGAATGACTGCGCCCAAACTGAGGAGGATGAGGGGAAGAAGGAAGGGTGAGAATGTGGAGGCCATTTGGTGGATGGATCGGGGGGGAGAAAATAAATGTAACCGATATGGAGGCTTGGCAAGTTATGGAGTGGAGGGAACACTATATATAGACAATAGAATAGGTGATGCTATAACTTATTTACAAACAAACAAAACAACCTGTACCTAGGCCCTCGTATATTTTTCTTTAAAATATAATTAAAAAAAGAAAAGTATCAACTTGACTTGGCTGGTGAGATTTCAATAAAATCGGTGAGTGACCAAAAAAGATTACTGATTGATGAATCAATTTGAGTAGTAAACAAATAATAAACCACCACCAAAATCTACCTGCCGCTTTTGAACCCCCAATGACAACATTTCTTTTCCTTTTGGCGGGGAGCTTCAATGGGGAATCGAGTTAGTATGCTATGTGTGTTTAAGCAGGCGTTATGATTTTTTAACATTAGTCATGCTAAAATTAATAATAATACTTTAATTTGTACGCTTATGCTTAAAAAACTATTGTTTTTTCATTATTCATAAGTCATAACGACCCAATATTTCTTACCCTTCTCATTGGTGTAGCAAGGCATGTCGTTGGGTATACAGTTGGCCCTACTTATTATTAGGCATTAATAATTAACACTTCTTTGGTTGAAGGTAATTTTTCTTAAGTTTTATTTTTATTTTTATACGACTGGCAAGCACAACCTATTTTCTCTTATAAAATGATGATGAATACTATGGTGTATTTGATTTTTCCTTGCATTTATTTGCATTCATTTTTCCTTACCTGCTAGGCTGACATGTGTATAGTAATAGTCAAAATGCAAGATGCGGTAAGTAATTGAGCCTCATTAAGTGATTAAAGTGGGTTAGTAAAGGTAAGTGTTATTAATAATTTTTTATGTACACTACAAATATTTATTTTTATGTACTTCATACATATAGGAATAATTAATTAATTAATTATTCTTTTTTTTTTGCTTATTCTCCTCATTCTCTCTTTTTTTTCTTTACTTCTACTTGTTTCCTCTTTCTTTTTTTCTGATTTTTTTCTCTTTCTCCTATTTTTTTTCTGATTTATTTTTCTCTTTCTCCTACTCTTTTTTTTCTTGATTTTTTAATTGTTTTATTTTATTTTATTTTACAATTAAACCTAATATTTTTTTATCCATCATCATCTGTTTCGTATGTTTTTTTAATATTTAATTTTTATTAAAAAAGAAAACAATTTCAATAAAAAAATATAAATTTAGTTATAAAAATAAAATAATATAAAACAATTAAAAAAAATTTAAGAAGAAAAAGAAGAATTAGAAATGAAAAAAAGAAATAAAGAAAGTAAGAGAAAGAGGAAAAGATGAAGAAAGAAAAAATAAAAATGAGAGAAATAGAAGGAAAAGAAAAAAAAGGGTTAAAAAAATTATTATTTTAATTTTTTTTGAAAAAAAAATCGTGATCCCGAATTAGAGTATTAGACGTTAACACTCCTAAATTTTAGTGCAAAACAGTAAACTAATCCCATAACCGTGGGGTCCACAATTGACCTTCCTTAGGACATTTACCAATCACAAATCAGCTGCAAATAAATGTTGAAAAAAACAAATGCATATGAGTCACAGTCTAAAATGATTACATGATTCAGATTTCAATTCAGACATTATGCTCCATCAGAGGCCCAACAAAAAAAGTATCTGAGGAAGCAGCACTTATCACCTAATGGCTAATTAATGTTTACAGCAAGTCCTATAAATATCTAATAACTCCTATTTTTTTATTTCTTTATTTTTTTGCTCTCTGCCATATTTATATCCTTGAGGGAATCCATCAGATGTATCAAAGAGTGTGAATCAAGACTTCCTATGTATGTGAAGTTAGTTACAAGGATTTAGGTGCTTGAGAATTTTAATCCCGTTTAGTTATGCTGTTAACTTCTTGAGGAGCTTTTGTAAAATGTGTTGAGTGTATAGCACACATTATCCTCACAGTAGTTTACCAAATAAATCAGAGACGTGGAGAATAAAAAGCGCAGCAAGCAGGTGTAACTGAAAGAAATCAAATTATAGATCGAGAAAGCTCTGTTTGAATTGCAACAAGTTGATTAGAGATCAAGAAAACACTGCTATCTTGAATTGCAACAAGTTACTATATATTTAGAGGAGCACGCACAAAAAAAAATAGTTAATACAACCAACAAATTGTGCACAACGTATATAATATAAATTGCACAACGAATATTACATGTTGTGCACACCATATAGCACATGATGTGCACAACATATATAACATGTTGCAAAGAAAGATGATGTTGCAATATGTGATATATGTTATGCACAATAAATGATATACGTTATGCACTACATATAATATACGTTGTGCATTTTATATTATATATATTATACACAATTTATTGACTGTTTTGGCTGATTTTTTTTTGTACCCCAAATATTTCTCTATTTGGAGACATCTATTTATCTATGTCCTGAACAAAAAATTATTTACTTATTATAAAAAAGGCAGAAAGAAAGAGAATAAAAATAAAATCCAATATCAGCAGAAGTGCGGGTCGGTTGAGAGTAGCTTCACTTATAAGTGAGGTTAGGGACAGCCTTCTCTGCCTCAGGTATTCAAACGCAGATCAAATTCAAGTCACATGCGTGCCATGCTAGCTGTGGATATCTCAAATATGATTTGGATTGTGAAAACTTTATATAATAATGGCATTTTGGAAATATATACAAAATGGAAAGCATTGCTTTAGAAACACAACAAGGCATATTGAATCTTGTTTTCTATTTTTTCTAATGAATAAATTAAGAGTAAACCCCAAGTTGGTCCCTGACAATTTTTGCGGTGGACAAGGTAATCCCTGATATTGAGAAATTGACAAGTTAGTCCCTGACAATTTCAATTTTCGGACAACCGTTAGTCCCTAAACGACTTCTGTTATTTCGAGGGACCAATATGACTTGTTTATTAATTGTTATGGACTAATAAAAGAAATTTAATAAGAATGAATCCTGTAAATTATGATATGAACATTAACTCATATTCATTCTAATTATGTATTAATTCCAAGCTATATATAACTACTCCGGTAAATATTAAGTCTCTATTTGGATGTATTACTATCAAAAAACAAATATGTTGGGTAATTTTCCATTTGAAAAAGTAATTTTCCATGTCCTCCAATCTGCTTCCTATCCATTCTTCAAAAGCTTGATGGGTTCCTTATGTAGACATAGAGAGTGCCCCACCATTTATGGAATTTCATCCATATCATCCATGATTTTTGGCATGTAAAGAATGAGTCACAGTTTCAACCCCACACAAACAGAATGGATAAATTATCTCCATCAGCTGAAGTAATTTCATGTTAGAAATTCAATCTCTTGTATTTAACCTCTTCAGGTGTACTAGCCACACAATAATTTTCGCCCTTGGGGTACAAGGCCGAGCCATAATCCTCCAGAACCTCTAGTATCGTCATTCATGTATCCTATCTCAACCTTTTAATAGTTTCTTCGTCGCATTAGTCTTTCCATTTCCACCAATTACTCTACGGTTCCAGAAGCAGATTATCACCATGATTCCACTTCCATAGTCCCTTCGAGCTTTCAGCCGAAAGCTCGGTTTAAGTCCTTCGATTTCTCATCACACGGAGGGGCTGAGGAGTTTGTATCTTCTGAGTCTTCATCCATGCATTTGCTCTCACCTTCTGCCTCCTTTTAATTATGAGTTTTTTATAATGTTGTTATTTTTTCGATTGGAAAATTACTAACATGTAGTTTGGAATTAATAGATAATTAGAATGAATATGAGTCAATGTTCATATCATAATTTATAGAATTCATTCTTATTAAATTTCTTTTATTAGTCCCTAACAATTAATAAATAAGTCATATTGGTCCCTCGAAATAACGAAAGCCGTTTAGGGACTAACGGTTGTCCAAAAATTGAAATTGTCAGGGACTAACTTGTCAAATTTTCAATGTCAGGGACTACCTTGTCAAATTTTCAATGTCAGGGACTATCTTGTCCACCGTAAAAATTGTCAGGGACCAACTTGAGAGTTTACTCATAAATTAAATATATTACTCTGATGAGCTAAGGAAGTCGAAACAGAGCATGAAAATATTGCCAGTGTCAACTTTCGGTTGCCACGAATAGGGATCTCCAATGGATAGATAAAGGCGAGTTAAGGTTTTTATAACAACTAAAAGTGATTAGTCAAATTTATTTACAATGTTAAGATTTAAATCCTGAAAGTCGATTTTGAGGAAGATTTTTTCTAACCATTTGGTTCGATCCCAAATTGCATAAACAATTTACGACTACTACATGATTTAATTTTGGGTGCAGATCCGTGACCGTGAGAAGCCAGTTTTATTAATTAAAATAAAATGTGTGCATCTGTGTTGTGGTACTTGCACATAATAATCTGCATATGAATGCCAACCTCTGTTTGTGGATGCTTTTGGGACCCAGCGGTTCAGCCAATTTTGGTGATTGCTGTAATTACATGCATGTGCATTCAATTTCAGCCAATCTTCAGTGTTTTCTAAAATTTCTCATAACTTAATTTGTACTAATACTATAGTAGTATGTGCGTTGTGTTCTAGAGGTTTGCATATGATTTGGGTAATTGGAGTAATAGCTGGATTAATATTTAATACAATAATGATATTTTTACATACATTTTCTCTTACATATCTTCTCCATTCACTTTATCACCTTTGAATTTGATATGATATCACTCCATCACTTACACTTCTTTTTTGCATCATTGAATTAAGATGTATGTTTACTCTACATACCAAAAGATATGTATCAATATTATTGCTCTATTTAATAGTGGTGATGGGCGGTGAGAGGAAGGAATGACTTAATACTGTAAGTACTTATCCACTTGTGTGCGTGTGGTCAGTTTTCTGACAAAAGAACAATAATGGATGAAAAGCTTGGTTAGGTTATCTTGGGAACCCGCCCATAATGTCTTTCTCAACTTGTCTGCTTTCTTCTGCCACTTGACCCCTGCCTCCCCTTTTCATCATGCTTATCTTTCCTCCCAATCTAATAAATTCATGTTTAGCTAATACGGACTAGTACTGTATCATCACTTTTATACATCTTAAATCCTATGATTAAGCATACTTAATCAATTATATAACATACTACTAGCGTATTTTTTTATATAATCCTATGGTCAGCTTCTTATTCAATAAGACATGAACATATTTAATTTTAATTCTGTTAGTGTTTATATGGATACATACATTTTATTAAAAAAAACGTAAAAGCGACATTTGTTATTGTAGAATAGGATTGACCCCTCATTTTTGTTACTAAACCTAACACTATAATAGAAAGAAATAATTAACGAGACCATCTCCGCATTCTGAAGGAAAGATCTTCCAATACACAAGGAATACTTCATACTTACATAATAATTTAAGAAAAGGGGGGAATACTTGATACTATTATATTCCCTGAGGAGGTAAAGGGGCAGTGTGTCACAATTTGCTCTGCCTCAATGGATTGATTCTACACGAGACTCCTCCAATAATGCATATATATAACTAGCTCATCACTACACCGTCAGAAGTAAACAACTATACAAAGAACAAATGGAAGAGAACAGCAACATATATCAACAAATAATACAAAAGGAGAGAGTCTCACCGACAATTGAAGATCAGATTTCCTAGCATTATATTAGGCCAAACCAAATTAATGGATGAAAATTAAAATTTGCCAACAATAATGAATGAAAATGATTTTAATAAAAATAGATAAATGATACATGTACAATAAAAATTATAAAATATTTGTACAATAATCATATCCACTGTTAAATTGTATTTGTTTGTAAATTTATATTATAATCTAATAATAAATATGATTGTTGAATAAATATTATATAATTTTTATTATATATATATCATTAATAATAAATAATAGTGACAAATAATTTGGAGGATACGTAAGGGCTACGTTTGACCGTATACGCAAACAGATCATACATCATCATCACTTATACATATTGTCTTGCATGTAAGGATAGTGTAGTCTGTGGGAGCTAGCATTAGCAGGACCATGATAGAATACTATATATATATATATATATATATAAGAAATGATGTTTTAACATCTAAAATGAATGTATACATTCAATTAAGTGTAAAAATAATAATGGAGAGATAATATATTGAAAGAAAAAAGTAAATAATAAAAATGATAATATTCATATATTTTGTGAGTAGAATGTTTGAATATTTAAAAATGAATATATATTGAGCGCTATGTATAATGCACCAATATCATATGTTGGTTCATCTTTTGATCCATTTCTATGCAATTTGGTAATAAATGAGTTTACTAAGGACAGGTAGTACTAGTGCTCCCCAACAATATTTGATTAGGGTGCCCTGTCTCTAACTATTTTCTGTTAACGTCGTCGTTTCTATTTGCTCATTATGGATCATTGATAGAAGATCGTACTCATGACTGAGGTCCACTCGTAGCTTAACAGTTTCCCTTTCCCAATAAATGAAGTCGTTCGTTGGTTGTTAGTTAATTATGAAGGTAATTGGTCTGCAACAGTTCAGCTCTTAGTATACGGTTCGTGTTTTCCGGGCCTTGGGCCTTGCTCCTTATCATTATAAATTGTAACCTAAACAATAAAGAAAAATACCTTTGGGAGTCAGAAACAGATGTATTAAATAACATCCAACTGATTTGGGCCCTTAGCTCCCTACATAAACCATCAACAAAACTTTTGAATGGCTGTAGTAAAATTCGGATCCAGAAAAAAAAAGGGGACTATGGGAAAATCATAGTTTTCATATCCTTTGTGGATTTGTTTAGGGATTTAATCTTATTTTTTTACATAATCATCCAATCATATACTGTCATATCAGTAATGTTTGTATTTTCTTTCTCCCACTACCTGAAAATCATATAAATCGAGTGTTAATTTAATGACAACATAACATGCATTAAAATTAAACCCTTTGTTTCACAAACGTGCGCATAACTAATTAGGGAATATGCCAAAGAGCAAGAAAATTGATTACGGGACAAAATGAATAAAAATCAATTTGCTTTGATAAATTTGTAGACTTATTCAAACTAATTTCTTCGATAAAAATATGAGCACTGTGTAAAAATAAAAAATGCTATTTGAATATTTAAAAGTTAATATTCTAATTAGATATTCATTTTTAAACTTATAAATATAATTAATAAGTATGATAAATGGAAGTCACCAATCTCATCCAATGATTAGAAAAATGAATATATGTTTAGATAATATTTTTAATATTCTATATGTCCGAATTAGGTTATATTTTCAGAGTTTTGCCAGGAATACAAAATTATATTAGTCAAAACAGTCAAAAATAAGAATTTGAACCTAAAACACCTAACCCATTAAAAAAAATACACATGATTTAGAATGTTATTTAGATAAAAAATATTAAAATAAATTTTTTTAACTGTTTTGACTAAATTTTTTTTGTTAGTGTTATCTTCTTCATAAAAGTTGTAACTATTTCTTCAAACTTTCAAACAAAACAAAAATTTATTCATTTTACTTTCTATAACTCAAGTTATATTACGTTAAATTTACTGAGTTGGATAAGTTGACTACATGAGATAGCCATGTTTAACATATAAACAAAATAAAGTATCATAAAACAATCATCTGACCTTGCAATCTTTGGTTTTACTAAGTTAACAATGGGATACACAAAACTATGAAAACAAGAAAGGTCTTTAATTAATCACATTCAACTTTACTCCCATGAACATGAAGTTCAAAGAAACTAAGCACCCAACACAATGGTTAATTAAAACTTAAAACCTCTTAATCAAAAGCTTGTGAGGAACAACCAATGAGATACTTTTCTCTTAATCTTCTTCTCCTTAATTGTGTCCAAACTTGGCTTCCACCCTTTCCCTGATAACTGCCTACTCAAATATTCTGGTCTCCCTTCCATCAATTCCGGCAACAACTCATCAAAACCGAACCCATCTTCCTTTCTCTGCAACGCACCACCACCCTCTTCAATCGTTGCATTATGGCGGCATAGCCAGGGAAGAAACTTTGAAGAACCCAATAGATACTTTGACCGAATCGCAGAATTAACCATCAACAGAATGCGGCGAGCTTCTTCGCCGCTCAATGTTACAGGCTTCCCTGGCTTCACCGGAAGCATCAGGTACACTTTTCTGGTCTCGAGCTTCTTGTCTGCTGGTAATGGAGTTGGCCTTTTCTGGGTCACAGCAGAGTGGAACTCTACCACCACCTGTTGTGGATGCTCCAACATTAACTCTGCCACCGTCACGGGTTTGTCGAATTCTTGAACAGATCCATCACTCAGAACAATCTTGCCTGTTGCCTCCAAGGCACGGAATGAGATATGATTTCCCATGGTGATGAGAAGTTAGTTAGGTAGTTAGTTATTTATGCTCTGTTTCAAGGTATAATGAGGAGGATTTAAGGAACAGAGTGAGAGGGGGAAGAATAATGTTTAGTTATAAATGGTAGTGAAATGGGATGTGAATTTAGTTATTAATTAATATGGTTGTGTTGTGGCTGGGCAATGTACGTAATGACATGAATTGAAGTTTGTTAAACGGTTCCATCTTGTGACGGATATAAATGGTGGACTTGGTAGTTCGATTTGGATGGTCGTTGCTTCTGAGGTGAGGTGAGGTGAGGTACAAGTACATTACTTCACTTTTTTTGACTTATCAAATTGGGTTGTCCCCCACATTTACTAATTTATTTATTATCCTTCAATCAATAATAACTTAATAAGGTGCTCAGGATTTTGATGTACGTTTATCAATCTTGTGGGTTTATGTAGGATAGGATGGGCATGAGTTAGAAGTGGTGGTGGCCCCCATTGGGATTGTTATTAATGTTTTTGCCATGTACATTTACCTAACATGATGAGATGAATTCAAGGAACCGTTCAACCACAACTTAGTTAACTAACTAGATTAAATTATTATGGGTGGGGTGGTGTGTGATGCACCATATATTAATAATTATGTATATTCAGAGCTCTTCAATTAATCTCCAAAATTCTTTACTTGTATTCCCTCTCATCATAGTTAACAATGCTCCTACTTGACTATAGTAAATTTAGGTTGCTTGCCGGTAGATTCCAAACTATAATAAAGCCTTTCATCTACATATCATT
Organism: Aeschynomene evenia; assembly: GCA_013621005.1. NCBI lineage: Eukaryota > Viridiplantae > Streptophyta > Magnoliopsida > Fabales > Fabaceae > Aeschynomene > Aeschynomene evenia. The sequence goes on from CM024268.1 coordinate 4,394,695, forward strand.
TTCATTGCCCTATTTTTTTTCTGGTCAACTACTCATTGCCCATTTTAGTGATATTTAGGCCTGTTAAACAGTGTTACGCCCCATTGCCCCAATACTTATAAAATTATTGGGTTTATTAAGTATGGGCTTTTACACAATCCAAAAATACGGGGAAAAAACGTCTGTTTTTGGCAAGTGTTGACAACAAAATGAATAAATTGAGGTTTGACTTGACCAGTATATTCTCTCTAACAGATAACTTGTCAATGAGTTCGTACAATCCATTTCAGTGTAAATTACAAACACTGTTGAAAAAAAAAAGATACCAGTGAATAAATAAAAGACGATTTTCCAACACAAGTGTGAATTGTAAAATTGTGTAACAATGATTATTGTTAGCTAAATTCTATGGAGGATTCGAAAATTGGATCCAGAACAGGATTCCATCGCCTCTGGTTGTTCCCAAGCCTCGTTGAACACGCTCCCAATATGCTATTTCTAACATCGTTTTCGTTTTCGTTTTCTCTGTCCAATTCATCCCTAAACTTGGAAGCCGGCGACGGAGAAACCTTGGCCATTCTGTTTCTGTTCGCAGTGGCTTTCTTCGCCGTTTGGCCATACTCTCCCTCCTCCGCCATCGCCATCTCCAACGGCAAAGCCTTGCAGTGGACCCTACTCGCCGGAACCAGCAGGTAAACCTTTCCCGCCACGAGCTCCTCGTCCGCCGCCAACGCCGAGATCCGTCGCGTTCGGCGGAGCTCATCCGCCGGAGTGATGACGTGGCCGATCTCCTCGATCATGAGCTCCCCTGACTTCACAGGAAGCTTGATCTCCCGAATGTTGCCGCTTGTGTCTACCACCGTCGCTGTTTTGGTAATGTTTATTACTCTCTTCTTCAAAACCGCAACACTATTACTGGAGATGCAAGAAGTGACGTTCCCCATAGAATTAATTAAGTATTTGGTTCTTGTGTAGGATATACTTACTCACTCGATTGATGATGAGATTGTTAAGTGCTGGGTTTTGTTGTTTATATAGGTTTTATAGATGATTGGGTTGGAGTCAAAGCATGTTTTTTGTTTTAGAAAACGCGATTTTGGAATGTGGTGGGAGTGACGGGGACTTTGGCTGCTTTCATTTTGGGTAGTGTCAAAAACGCGGATATTTCGTATTATTTCCTCTGCCTTGTTTAATTTTGTAAACTACCCTTTTTTTTGTTTTTGATTCGGAGTATGTATATATAATATAATATATGTATTCTTTTATGGGTCAATGACAGTGGTATATGATCATGGCAACTGTCCTACTTTCCATTACATATGATATGGGGCAAGGAATAAGATTCCATTTCCCAACGAATACTGAATTGTGGCTCTCAGAAATCAGAATGACTCCAAATTTGCAATAAGCAATTCGCATGGCCTTTCGATTCGGTCAGTGCGCTTTACAGTGAACCATTTCGTGTGGCCTCTGCTCTGCCAATCGAAAGATTTGGCTGTGGTAAACAAAGGAATTATGTAACTATAGGAATCTCTAGATACGATAGTGGACTCAATAATTGAAGTCTGTCAATTAGCTTAGGAAAAGCTCTCTATATCAGATGAATTCATAACAGATAGTATAGTATGTTCTATTATTACCATGTAATGTAGTAAATTATTATATTAGAAAGTCACCACACTGGTTATAAACCATAGTTACGATATTTTTGAAAAAGGGCCTTTTACACCTGCTTCTTTACTCTTATGGTACATCTTGGGTTAGCCTATTTTGATAATGATCAATGAAAATGATTATTCGTTAGACCTTTGCTACTGTTAATATTATATTCTTGATTTTGTTCAGAATCAGTTTTGTAGTGGGGCCTAGTTAATTTTCTCATTGGGAGCACTTTTTTGTTGTCAACGTTAATAGTATATTCGTTTTGCTCTCAACTTTAGTATATCATCTAGTCTTTCTAGCTTGAGGATATGAACAGTAAAGTAATGAGAAATTACTGCAGATAATTCTGAAGTATATATTGCCTTGTTTTGTTTTACTAATCTTGATGATCTATTCTCAGAGAGAGTTCTTCATGGCACTTCCACAGGGCACATCTATTTGGTAGAAGCACTTAATTAATTCATTACCTATAGTGATTTTCCTATTTGGGGGCATTGTGATTCTCTTTGCAGACTCGGAACTATTTTGAAAGCATTTTGAAGCCTTTAAAATAATAAGTGCTATTTCTTTAACTTCAAATTAAACAGAACCAGATTTTCCTCTTACACAGAGAAAGAAATAACCATTTCTACACATTCCCTCCATCTTTTATACAGATGCTTTATATATATATACACACATACACACAAAAAGGAAGCTATCCAATTTTTACATGACTAAAGAGTTCATGCTTGGTAGTTACTCTAGATATGTCCTTGAACCTGCTTCCCAAGAAGCACATCCACAAAAGTAGATCACAATTCATTTCTCCTATGGATGCTTCACGATTACAACAGGACAGTTTGCATGCTTAGCACAATATTCACTCACACTTCCAAGGATAGCCCTGCAATTTTGGAAATATATAAGAAGGTTATTCATAAGTACTCTGCTATAATTACATATTTTAGTTTAAGAGTAAAATGGTCGAAGTGGTAGGGTACCTCTTGAAGAATCCATAACCATGGGTTCCCATGACCAAGGTATCAGGCTCTAGTTTCTTCACAGCACTGCATATCACATCCTTGGCATCTCCACTCCCAACTACTCTCTCCATACTCACCTGCACAAATCCATGTGATGAACCATGAAAGGATTAATTTCTCATATATTATCAGTTATGTTAACTTATCCTATTCACCAGAAATATAAATAATATCATGACATGAGTTTGCAAGAGATGGGTGGTTCTTACATTGTTGGTGTTCAAATTCCTGCAGATAGCTCCAGCTCTTGCCATAACAGAATTAGCCAAATCTTTGCCATACTTTTCCACAACTGAAATAACATCACTGGAAAACATGTACCCTGCACAGCACAATCAAAACACCAACATTGAAATCATCAATTATTAGTGAAACAAGAACAATAAGAAGCGAGCACAGTGGCTCATATATAGAGTGGTTAGAATTAGAAACCTGCAGCATCGAGGGAGTGAACAGAAGGAGGTGGCTTGACATAGAGGAGCACTAGTTTAACGTTGGAGGAGGAGGTGGTGTCACAAACAAGGTTGGTGAGGCACCATGACAGCGCAAACATGCTCTCCTCGCTCTCATCCACTGCCACCATTATCTTTCTCTCCTTTTTCTCCATTACCATCTTCCTGCTTAATTTTTTATTTCACACTCTCACTCTCTCTCTTCAATGAATTGAAGCAAAAGCAAAAGGGGATTGGATTTATATACACATCACAAGGGGGACCTAATCTAATTATAACTACTTGAAAAGTGAAATTTCTATGTTTCTGTTTGTTAAAGTCCGTTCGTTACTCGAATTTCATTCAAAATTTTCCACTCAAATATAAGATTGAGTTCAGTATATATGATATAATATAACTTGTTGGCTTGCAGAGTGGAATAATATCTTAGTATGGTCTCTGCCAATTTAGAATTTTGTATTTTAGGCCAAAAAATCAACAGAGCCAGTCGTGTCATCTTCACAATCCAAGTGAGGAAAGGCCTATGTTTGTTTGTATTATTATCTACTCCAGCGGCCAGAGCAATGAAACAAAACCAAATATTGTACTCTTTTTCATATGAAACTTACTACAAAACAAATAATGTTTGTCGTACAATACAAATACATCTAACGAGTATCTAATGTGTGCTATATCTAAAACGTAATGTGTGTTATATGTACGTGTGCTATACATATAACACACATTATGTCTTATGTATAGCACATGTTGGATGCTCGTTAAACGTATTTCTGTTGTACGATAAGTATTATTGGAATTCAATGCATAATTGAATAAAATTTGCAATGTGTCATTGTTTAGTGTATGGTGTTAACATCTGGCGCAGTCTGATGAAATGCAAGTGTATTGGATTGAAGTGCAGGTGTCTATTTCAGTGGGCACCTAATTTCAATTTGCTTATCCATAATCCATCTAACGAGTGGTCACATTTGAAACCCTAAGACATGGGACTACCTCCCACAATAACGTAGCTTACGGACTCACCTTTCCTTTATATTATAAAACTAAATACAAGATAATTTAAAATGAAAAAAAAAAGAGAGAAGTAATTGGTAGAATGACATGTATCCACTTTTCTTTTAGGTAGGGACACTATATAGTGTATATAATTTAAGCTGAGACTTGATGATAATAATGTCATTTTGATGTACTTCATAATGGAGAAATGAGACTTTTAGAGCAACATTTCAATTCTACCTACCTTTTGTTTTTCCATTCTTATTATTGTTCCATTGAAGGTTTTATGAAGTGAAGAGAAAAGATCATTAAACATTAATTTTATCTTGAGGCTGAAGTCATTGGTATTTGCTCCTTATCTCAATCGGATGAATTATTTTATGAATCTATAATTATTTTTTTCTCTATCATTAATACTACAAAAACCCATTTCTATATTTGTGAAGTGTATGAAGGCTATACAAAAGAGACGTATGTCCCAAGAGATTTTTCTTTTTTTTTTTTAAAAAAAAGTGAGCAGTTATTTGACATAATTTGAAAATATAGAAAGAGAAGAAAAAGTACTATGATTTGATTAAACTTTATAAAATTGTCAGTGTAATTTTGCCTAGATTACATATTCAGACAGCAACAAGCTAACTACTTAAACTAGTGCAACCACTGAGCTAACAAAGGACACAAGAGAGATTCCATTAATTATGTAGTGCAAATTTTAAGTTCATACTTGATAGTTTCATTGCTACCATATTTAGGTGTATATATGCCTATCACAATTCAGAAACGTCATCAAATTACTCACCTGAGATTGAAATAAGAAACAACAACTACCAGAAAATCTAATCTAATTAAGCTCCCTGCTATAATTTTCCAATGATTGAAATGAAAATTACATTTGGGTTGGGATTGAACTTTCGCATAGGAAATGAGCCTCTTTTTTGTCACCAATTAAGTGAGATAAAAAACAGAGTAAATAAAACCTAGCCCACCTAGATGTGCTTCTAATTGGTGCTATAATTTGGGATTGACAATACCCAACAACGGCCCAGAAAGCAACAGTCCAACCTAACCTTGATACAAGCCCATGATCTCCTTTTACTATTTATGGAAGTATATTACTATAGTTGACATTTGTTTTGTGTTTTATGGACTACTATCTTATCTATTCTATCTCTATCTTCCCCTTATGGATAATCAAAATCTATAAGATATTATTCATGGAAATGCATGAACTTTGAAGCTAAGACATCAACATTCCAACAAACTTAGGATACCTTCCTACTAGCTTCCACTCCTAACCAAAACAGTTAAACTTACAAATTTTGATTGGTTTATTGCTTTGATCTCTCCTTTATTCAGTTTAAGCTAAATATAAACAAAAGGCCTTTAGCTTAAACAAAACTCAACAACGACAGCATTGGCCTCTTGATGTAACGGAACAAACTCGGTCACCAAACCACCACCAAATTTCATGTCCCCAAGCTTTATTATAAATTAATTAAGTATAATTACCAATTACCAATGATTTTTCGATCAGTAAGCTAATTAGGTAAATTACAGTGGTTATAAAATAATTAGCATACCAATTACTACTTTCCTTGACTCTGTTTAATTTTATTAATGATTTTCCTTAGGCGGATGTGGACACTTAGCTAGTGCTAGCTAATGAGAGATGATTAAACGCCAAATTAGAAATTTTAGGGTGAGATGAGTGGGTATGATGAGGTCCACTTTCCTCAAGGTGTGGCTATTGTCCCCACAATTGCAATATAGTGCCGACCACTTGCTTACATATATAAAAGCTATAAAGAAAGAAGAGAAAACAAATCAAAAAATAAGGGTGCAAATTCAACTCCCATTACCTATGAATTGTGAAGTGTGAGTTGTGATTTGTGAATTGTGAATCTTCTTAATGACAAGGATTGCTCATAATTGTTAGATGAATCCAGAACAATTTGAGGGGAGGTGATAAGAACGAGCCGCGAAAGGATAAGCACGTTGTGTCAGCTTCCTCAATATTACATACAATATGAAACCACTTAAAAGCGTTGATATATACATATATATATATATATATATATGCTTTCTTCTCTTCATACAGGAGACAAAATTGAAACCAATTTTGTTATTAGAGATAACTACACCATACGCAATAGATGTGATATTTACTCACTCACATATTATATAAATGAATTTTACCTATTTCTCACGTATATGCTCTTTTTTTATCATGGATTCAATCCTTATATATTCATAAACAATAATTTTCTATCCTATTAATATGATTTAATTTTCATCCACTTATAGTATGTCATTCAATCGTGTAATGATATGTTAGTCATGATTGTATTTTTCTCCCCCCCACTACCTGAAAAGTCATACAAATGAAATGTTATGATTGGACGATAGTGTAAAAGTATTTTACACTAATAATAATTGACTTTTTTTTATGTTGTCTTATGAAAGATTCTAATTGAATAATAATGTAAAAATATCAATATTTTTTTTTAACGAGTCATAAAAAAATGAATTATTGAGTAATTTGATTATCCATGTAGTATCCTTCATTAACTAAGAAAAATTGTAATGATTTAGAAAAAGGGGGAACAAGTTGGCGTGTAAAGGAGGAGCACCGAATAAGGCTAATGATGGATTCGGGTGAGCGCGTTTGGGATTAGTCTAATGAGAGAAAAATAAATAAATAAATAAAAAAGGGGGCCCATTGTTTCAAATTTCAGTTTGTTTGGAACGTTTGTTACCGTTGGCAAAGGATCATATGTCTCAGATTTCGAACTGTACGCGGAGGGAGGGACACTGCAACCATAGCAAGGTATCTACGTTTCATAGGTTCAATAATCTTTTTGCAGTCATGCCCCCTTCCCAACATACAACAAATAAATATTCAAATTAATGTAAAGGTACACAGAAGGAGAGGATGTTTCATGTTCATCCCCCTTTGTTTTCAGCTGTTTTTTTTCCTTTTAAACCCTTCTTTCTTTTACTAATTTAAAATTAAAACTACATCCAGATATTTATTTTCTCATTAGCCTTCTTTCGTTTTGTCGATATGTAAGAATTTGGACAGAGTTACTCTATTTGATGAATTGCTAATTACGCAATACAATTTTCCCGTTTGAAACTCTCTTTCTCTGTTTTCAGCAAGTAGAAAATGAGAGGGAAAAAAAGTTAACATTTATGAAAAGGCAATAGTTTGTTGGTGCACATTGAAATTTAGATATTTGTCAACGCGAGCATATTTGACCAAACAACGGAAAAATTGAAAAGATAGCCTCATAAATGCAACATATTCTAAAATGTCAGGAGTCTAAGATAGGCTAATAAATCAATTAAATTCAATACTAATAATAATAATAATAATTATAATGATAATAATGAGTATCTTGTGTTATGATACGATAGGTTGTATTTTACTGTAAATATGCTTTCCTTACCAAAGGATTTTAAAAGATACATTTCGTTCTTTACATATAAGCAAGGAATTCTAGAGAGGAAAAAATAGATATATATCCTCATATTGTACCAGAGAAAAAATGATACTTATCCTCCAATGATTTGTTTATTAACACTGTAAGGAAAATGTATTATTTTGAGCTTCATTATTTGATGGATAATATTAAACACCCTGATTGTCTTTATCAATATAGTTGACCAAATAAGTGAACCCTATGACTGATTATTATAATATATGAAAAAAAAATTATATGGTAATTGAATTAAGTATCATGATAATAGATGATTGTCATACACACTTAAAAAAACGTATAAATAAAATAATTTAATTAGGATAACAATGATCCTAAAAATTTGAAGAGTTGTTATATTTAGTATCATCAAGATTTTTTTACTAGGTAGCATTACTCAAATTGGTAAACAATCCTTGCAGCTTCGAGTCTAACATAGTTTAAACAGTGTTAATTGGACCCTGCATCGGTCAGAACTAGCCTTTCATAATTATTCCTTTATTATTAGGTTCTTCTGAAATTAGGCCGTATTACTGTTTTATTATTATTATTATTATTTGGCTTGCTGAAAATTCAGACAGGGGCAATATTGGAAATCCATAGCTATTTCTTTTTATATATAAACTTGAGATTCCAGAGGCAAACAGAGAACAAAACAGGGGAAAACAAAAAACAGGGTATCAGACAGAATTGAGAATTCGAAAACAAAAGCAGAGGTTTCAAGAAACAGAGATCATTATTGGTTGCGAGAAAACATGGAAGAGGTAGTCTTGCTTGTCGATGACTTGAAATCGCTTTCTGGGATTCATCGCTGTAGAATTTGTCATGAAGAAGAGTTCGAGAACCCAACAAGCTTGGAAGCACCTTGTGCTTGTTCTGGAACCGTTAAGGTCAGTGAATTACTGCATAGTTTTTCTTTTTCCTTAACAAGTTTTTATCATGCGTTTGTTTCTTTCTCGATCATCTTCTCAAATATGATCAATATTCAATAATAACTGTGCTTTTCTTTCTTTCTGTTTTTTTTTTTTAAAACTATTCAGTTTGCTCATAGAGATTGCATACAGAGATGGTGCAACGAGAAAGGAAACATAATTTGCGAAATATGTCTCCAGGTATCAGCTTCAGAACTTCGATCATTCATTTTTTTTTTCTTTTCTCTTTATGCGTAGCGTTGTTTTCATTCTGTCTAAACGAGTTTCAATCGAAATTAATTTCTCGATATTTCTTAAATTTTCGCTAATCTCATTTTTTTAAATAAAAATATAGGAAAGGTAAAGAAAAAGAGAGTTATTTCGTGTGTTACTATCTGTATATTTATTTATTTTTACAACCAAAATTAATTTCATGACGCTAATTAAATATCCGTACTATTCTTTTTCATTATAAATATTATTATTATTATCAAGTTATCCGTGTTACTTTGTATTTATTATTATTTTATTTAGTTATTGTTGGTTGTCGCTATTGAGCCCAAAAAAAAAATGTGAGCTTCTCTATCTGATTTGGACTTATTGGCGATAGCAACGACGTTAACTTCCTTTCTTCCTTTCCCCTTTCCTTTCTTTCTTTGTTTATTTCGATTTGCGGTGCGCCGGTGCTGCTGCTTTTTGTATTCATTCTTCTGTTGCTTTGCTTGCTTAAATATTTATAATTATTATACAAGAACGTGTTATTATTATTTTATTAGTAGTAATAATAATATTTATTTAGGAATGTTTGTTTATTCGATTCTCAGGAGGACAAATGTAGCTTGGCTCTTATGCGGTTTATTTGTAATTTCCACTTCATACGGTAGAAAAATGGGGTCATGTTGTATTAGGATTTTATGCATTTACGCGTATATATATATATATATATATATTGATATTGATTTTTTTATTTCCTGGTTTATGCAGCAATATGAACCTGGATATACAGCTCATCCTAAGAAGTCTAAGATAAATGATGAAGCAATGTCCGCAAGGTACTTTTTTTTTTTCCATAATATAATAATGGTTGAAAGTATTATTCCGCGTTCAATTCAATCAAAGTGAAGATATGACTAAATTAGTTAGTTAATTAATCATTCCACAACGTGAACTCTTTACTTAGCTAGGATGTTGGAGGGATCAATTAATGTAGTATGTGCAATTATTAGTTTATAAGATTTAACAAACTAACGATATTAAATTTGGTAATGGTTGTTTTAGGACGGAGCAAGAAGCGTCAAGTGGAAGAATAAATGCAGCGGCGGAAGATGAAGAAGAAGAAGGAGGAGAAGGAGATTACAACTCTGAATGCAGCTCTGCAGCTGACAGAAGCGCGTCTTGCTGTCGATCACTAGCATTAGCTGTAAGCACTATTTTCTCTACCTTTACGTGTTTTTTGTGCCGTCTTCCTTAAATAAATTTCATATATTTTTAATGTTACTAATCCGTAGCAAGTGGCAGCGTGATGCATAGCATAGCTTTTGTTGTAAGTAGTTACTCTAATTAGAATAAAATCAACCTGAACAATTAATTAGAAAGAAGGAGTCAAACATTCAGGTTGATTTGAGTTGATTCCCATTGTTGCCAACTGGGATTAGTAGCCAGTTGCGTTCAAAGGGGGTGTCAACACGGCTCGAGTTTATTTAATATAATAATATGACACGTTTAATTTTCTATTATATCCAATGCAAAGGAAGATCTTTCTTGAGTCTTGTTGTAACTTGTATATATAACACACTTACCTAGCTACTTTACTTTTGCAGTTTACATTTGTCTTGCTTGTAAGACATCTTTTCGCAGTGATTATAAATGGAACGGAACATTATCCATTTACACTTTTAACAGTAAGTACTCAGTGAGTCCCACAATTTTGGAAATGAATGATAAACATCTGCTATGGACAACAACCGAACTAATGGAACTTGCCTTGCTATTTTTTCGTTTTCTGTAGGTGATTATACTAAAAGCTAGCGGGATTATTATACCAATGTACATAATTATTAGGACCATCGCAGCCATTCAGAACAGTATTCATCAACACTACGAGGATTATGACTACGCCAGATCATTGTCCAATGGAAATGAAGAAAACCAGTCACGGCTTGATGCATATGCAAGACATATATAGATTATTCATGGATGGATGTATATATCAGGAGTATTGTGATGATGCTTGCCAAATTCCAGTATTTTGGGGCCTAAATTAATGACAAGTGCAGCATCTATATAATCTACCACTCACCCACCAAAGTAATGACCAAATTGCCCAACTTGTATTAACTTGAAAATTTACAAGGGGCCACGATTCAATTTGTTTGTTGAACTTACAGCATTTTCACCCACTATTATTTACAGGTTGGTTATGTTGGATAACCAACACAAAAAGATTTGGCCTATCCCATTAGGATTCATAACTATAGAGCATAGAGCATGGCCTTACTTTGTATTCTTGATTTTCAGAAGAATGATATTACCATTTTTTTTAAGACAAGCATAACAGGATTTTTTCTATAGCCTTAGTAATTTTGCCTTGGAATAGTCTTAACATCGCAGCAGGAGTTCTCTTGCTCTACCCTGAAGTTCATACAGGGAACTGTCGCTAATGGCATCCTGGCAACTCAAATTTGTAACAGCCTTGTTCAATTTTTTCATGACAACTGTCATCTCATCATCACAATCCTCCTGAACTGAAGAGTTCGGTTCAGAAGGCACGTTTCTGCATTTACCATAAGTAGCCTCGAATTCTCTCGACTTAGCAGCAGCCTTCTGGAGCACAGAAGTCGGAAGTCCTGAAATGATAAATTTATTTTACATTATCATAATAAGAATTTGTCCAACGAAAATACGTCCAACTGGTATGCATATACAACCAGCATTATTATTTAACAAATTATTCAATACATTAACGAAATGATTGCATTCATTACGGTATAGTGTAGTCAGCATAACACAAATTGACATATGTATTGTGAAAGTTAATGCAATTGCCATGTGTGAACGAGGTAACAATTAGACTATCAATGTGACATCACCAATAGTTTCAGAAAAGAAAAGAATTATATTATTATTATTATGTCATTACCAGCTAACCGAGCAACATTAACACCATAGCTTTTGGGGCATGCACCAGTGGTCAGCCTGTAAAGAAAGGTGACTTCGTCCACACCTGATATTCCACCACCGACTTGGCATGCCATGTGGCAGAGAGAGACCTTCACAACAAATGCATGAAACGAAGCTACATCAGACATAATTAAGCTATTTGAGCACTAACATAAATATAAAGTGGAAGGCTAATTGACATGACACCACTATTATGTATATTTCGATAGCATATATCTAAATACGGTTGTTACTTTGTGATATTATAGGCAGCCAGATAAATTAACAAATATGAACTCAAAATACAACTAATTATTATAATTATTATTATATGGAATATGAAACGCATGGGGATATATACCTTCGGATCTTTTTGATAATCTATAGCTAATCGATGATAATGAGTGGAAAACAATCCACGACACTGCACCTTACGCACAAAATGTTCTAGTACTGATTCCCTGCAAAGTAGGAAATCAATCATGAATAATGAAACCAATGGGGACAAAAGCAGGTTCCGCTAATCCTACATCAAAGAAGACTTACGCAATGGCTTGCCCATCAGAAGTTGAGGTCCCACGACCAAGCTCATCCAGAGCCACCAGTGAATTACGAGTGGCTGATGACTGTATTAACCATCAAGTGCATATTCAGGTAGAAAGAATGCTTAAATCAGATAAGATTCATATACCATCTATAACGTATAACAAGCCAAATAAAATAGGTTTATAGAGCTTCTTGATACAAAGACATGAAACAAATACAAATTACTATCGCATTACATGATTAAAGCTAATGCTCAAAGGGGCATCTTACCAGCATTGTTGCAGTTTCTGAAAGCTCAGTTAAAAATGTACTTTGGCCAGCCATGATATTATCTTTGGCACCCATTCGAACAAAAATTCGGTCCACAGTTGACAAATCAAAACTTTCTGCTGGGACATCAGCCCCTACCTGCAAAAGAAACTAGATGAGTTAGTCCAAAGGTAAAATGCACAACCTTCAGCATCTCCCCACTTCCTCTAATCACCTAAATATATACACACATATATACATAGAATTGTATATAAAGAATGATAAAAGGGTAGCAACATGACTGAAAAAGCTTCACCTGGGCCAAAATTACAGCCAAGCAAACTTGGCGAAGGAGAGTTGACTTTCCACCCATGTTAGGACCAGTTAGAAGAATAAAGCTAGCATGATCTGAACCACCAATGGTTATGTCATTGGGTACAAAGGCACCCTTGCCTAAGGAATCGCTCCTAAGAACTGGGTGTCCCAAACTTTTAGCATAGAGATACGGTGAATCTTTTGTGCATAATGTGCCTAAGAAACTTGGTCTGCATGTTGGTCCTTCATAGTAGTCACTAGCAATAGCTAAACTGATCAAAACATCCAGCTCTGCAACATGTATGACATACAGTTTAGGCCATACAAAAGAAAAGTTCCAATTTTCTATTTAAGTGCATGAAAAATTCATCTTGGAAAAAAAAAATCCCCCCGGAAAGGAATGTATTGAATCAAGCTACACTGCCAAAGACAGAAATTGTTCAGCATAAGAAATATAGGGTGCCAATAGAAAACTTAATAACGGAACATGTACAAGAGACACGCATCTTACCCATTACACATTTTCTTTTAATCTGGTAGTCATCTTATTGTTGATTAGAATGTATTAGTTGTAGTTTATTTGTACAATATTCCCTCCATGCGAAGTAGGAATTAGGAAAGCCATTATTTTACTAGTTGCAATTCATTCTTCTGATTGCAGTACAATGAAATTACAATCTTATATACCATTTGTAAGTTTCTTAAGCAGGAGTGCTGCTAAATAGGTTAATTGCAAAGGCACGACAAAATGGTTCAAAAATACAAATGTATGTTACCAGCCGTGGTAGACACCAACTGCCTCCATTTAGTGTGACTTTCACAAAAACGCCCAAGTAGTCTCTGCAATGTGCTTTTCAACAAGGACTCCTTTTCAGATTCAGCTTGGGAGAGTTCTTTCAAGAACTTTTTGATATCTGGAGTCCAGTACCTAAAGAAGCCCTGCATGTGCCAGATGGGAAAATCAAAAGAATATTTCACTTCTGTTAGCAAGCATAACTACTGAGAACAGTGTATCAAAACTACCTAACCAAAAAACAGGTTACTTCCCAAGTTGTAAGTTGCATTACATACAATTATGCACTTAATGTACATAGATAGCTCATGATTATAAATTTATGCAGGACTGCTTGCAAGTAGAATCCAATGAAACAGAATAATAGACAATACTAAAAAGTTTTGCATTTTAGTCTGGTGAAATTGTCAAATTATTTTCTTACTTTTCTGGATGAACGTAGCTCATAATCCCGGGGAATATTCCCACGCAAATTTTCTGGTACTTCTAATAGGTATGCATCCTTTCCAATAGTAACATAGGTGATCTGTAACAACCAAATAGAAATATGCAAGAATTGATTATATGTATGATAAAAAGATTAAACTCATTTTTTCTGCTTGAGATTTTGTCTTACTGATGTGTCTCCAAGTAATTTCCTTTGTTCCTTAAGATGCTTTGACAAACTGGATTCAATTTCTTTAACTGTCTTACAGGCTGAGTCATACTCTACGTCAACTCCTTCACGAGGTATTACACGACCAGAGTTATTGGCTTCCACCCAATCAAAGGCATCCTTGAAATGATTGAGAGCGCCAGAGACATCAGGAAGACCTTTACCTAAAGTTGGCGACGTTCAATACATGTGTCAACAGGTACCCAATGATAACAATAGCCTAAAGTCTTTGTATAAGTTGTGGTCATTGAGATAATCATACCAGGTGTTAACAAATGATGAAGTTGTTTCGATTTGACATCATTCAAAATGACACCAAGTGAAGAGCATGCTTCTGCCATTAGTTCACAACCCCGAAGAGCTGAAATAAATTCTTGCAGTTGTTTCTTCGCTGCATCCTCATACAGAATCACTTTATTAGCATTCCTTCCACTAGCTTCACTGCATGCATGAAAGAAGAAGCTTGAGTACTTAAGAAGATGATTATCATGGCCTGTATAAATATTGCACGTAGTTGTTGCAGAAATATCTTTTACCTAGTGGAGAATATGCGAGCAAGCAGTCGCTCCATGTCAGGTAGCTTGGATAATGCTTTCCGAAATTCTAGTGCACAAGGTAAATTAACTCCCTAAAAAACAATCATATAACAAAGCATTTACTATTATGTTACTGAGTCTTTATCTTGTGATTATGATCAAATCAAGCTAGCCAAGCATCATTTAGTAACGGCCAAAACTCAAAACTGTAGAAGACAGGCAGCTCTTCTGTATTTATGGGTTTCAAAAGCAACACAAGAAAGGCAGAAGATTTTGAGCACAAGCTTGACAAATACTCGTATAATTGAACAAGCAAATTGAGTAATCTGTTAAGTACTCAAGTCCATGATCTTACATAGAACAAGAAGGGTCAGCATGGAAAGGATCCCAAAGAAAGAAATTGCAGAGCACTTTATTAGGGCATGGAAAATTAATATGCTAAGGCAATAAAAAACATGTGATATGTCTGAACAGTTCATAAAAATCAGAAGCAAAATGCATGGCCTAGAAGCCTACCTTTAAGCCTGCAACAGATTCCTGGCGTTCCTTAATTGCATCTATATGACATAATGGTCTAGCAAGCCATGCTTTTAGCAATCTCTTTCCAAACGCAGTAACACATTGGTTTAATTGGCCATACAGTGTGCTACAAGAGTACCATCATTTCAGTAAGAAATAAACATAAATTGCTACTCCACTATATATATATGTAGTAATAAATGTAATGATACTTAGTGATAAACATACCCTGAAGAACCTCCATTTCTGCTATTCTCAAAAATCTCAAGATTCTCCAAGGCTGCTGCATCAAGAACCATGTATGGTTTTGAAGCAAGGTCGGAGAAACCAGAACATGGAAGTAACTCAAACTGTGCAAATCTAAGCAATGCCTCATCAAGGAAAGCCTGTTTCAGGTAATAGAGAGCACCACCTAGTGCTGAAAGTGCACTTTTACCATCATCACCAGTTTTCACCAGGTCTAGCAAGACATCTGGCAGGCAACCTAATTCGTTATCATCAACACTAACATCATTAGAGTGACTGTAAATTCTTTTCAATTGATCCACAGTTTTCTCAGCATCCCAAAATTCCACAACTGGAGCCAATTCATTCACAAGAGGATTTCTAGTATGCTTCAACAGTATCCTCTCTGTTTCAGCGCTAAGCACTTTAGCAGGTTTCACTATTTCAACTGGCCTGATCTCAGACAATATACAGCACAAGGCACTGCACTCCAAGTCGTCCTTAAACTGCCATGATCAGAAGCCACAACATATTTTACAAAAGTGATCATACAAGCAAATGGCAGATAAATTAGGAACATGTATGGTGATATTGTGCTGCTCAGTTTCCCAATAAATTCATGAAATATTGAAAAAAAAAATTATAAGCCCACAGTATGAACAAAGAATGAATGAACCAACCCACTATTGAGGTTCTGAGAAAACATACAACAAATATAAAGAAAAAAATCCCATCCATGAAATAAAAATCTCCAACCCCAAGGAAGATCCTAACCCCTCAGGAGCCTCAATCTCCTCTCACCATTCCCATAAGAGGCAAAAGTATAAGAAGCTTCACAGCATAATGACATTTGCATATCCCATCTAAGATTTTGAACAAGTTAATGCATATGCAGAACTTTCCAGATAATAATAATGCGTATATTGCAAAGTCACACCTGTCCAATAATGACTCTGCTTGTGGCAACATCAACTATGCAAACACCATAAGTACGCTCCAAATTTTCATCGGCATTTTTTTCATGCTCAGTCAGTGACATCAAATATGCAGCTTCAGGGTTTGCTGACAACAACTCCCCATCGGTTAATGTACCTTTGGAAACAACTGCACATATTTCACGTCTCACAACCTAGGATTAAAAAAAAGGGATATCTAGATTAGAGAACACTGTTCTATTAACAATAGGTATCATCATGTGGAATCTCATGCTGAAAACAAAAAAAAGAAACGCACTAGCAAAACAAAGGTACAAAAACAGGATTAAAAATGAACAAGGATGACTTTTCTGGTATTGTGAGATGTAACCAAACCTTATCTTTAGAACCCTTCTCCCTGCGACGACGCTCCAACTGTTCAGGTGTTTCAGTCTGCTCCACCACAAGAACTCGATAACCCTGCACAGTTGAAGCAGTTCAGCAAGTTCATCCCCAGTTGCAGGTTAGCCTGTTGGATATGTTAATTAGAATAATAGCAGATATTAAAGAAAATTACTAGACAGACCTTCCTGGCAAGTTTCTCCACATTCATTGAGAAGTTCCTCTCCGGAAATCCACAATGGGGTTGTTCTCCCTGAAAAGAGGCACATGTAAAGTAATACCATGAGAAAAACTGACTTTAAAGATAAAAATTAAATGCGGTACTGATCAGAGGTTAATGAGTTAAAGTTCATGGTTAATATGCATGATCAGGTGTATGCAAATAGGGTATCTTAAGATTCTTATGAAAATCCACGTCTTTAGAGCATTTACACTAACCTTCATATACTGCAGGTCAAGCTCTTTCACTCCTACATGTGCATCCATCTCAAAAAGTTCATAAAATTTACCCATCTGGTCAAACAAAAGAAGAAACAAAGTTTCATTTGGTTGTAGGAATGGGTTCACAACACTAACAAAACTTAGCCAACTTCAGACCTTGAAAAATAAAACTTTGTCCATATGCTTCGACTTGAATTCCCACCACTGTTTCTGCACTCATCAAATGACCGAATAAATTGCATGTATATCACAAACTTAAGAATTCCACCCTAACACCTTAGCAGTAGTTACCTGGCCATCTGACAAACTCCTAACAAAATCTGGAGGCAAATAGAGAGTTTTAGGATCATAATTTTCATCCTCGGGACGCCTTCGTTTGGCATCTCTCCGATCTCTGATTGAAGACCATATTTAAAGCACCATCAAATTATAACATAAACCAAAAATTAAAACATAAATGGTATGCAATCTAAAACCCTTAAGACCAGAAAGAGAACATCAGAACATCACCACAGTCAGCACTCACTCTCTCAGGAAGCGGAATTTCTGAGCTTCACGAGCCGAAAATCTTTCAGAGGCATCATCATTTGCAACATTGTCTACGCCATTAGATGTCTTTTTAACTGAAAAGACATGGATCAAATTATAAATTGCGAAATTCATTTATCTCTCTATATTTCATTGATCATCGGCATCATCCAACCGTCATTAAAAGGAATGAGCATCTTGTAACGCATGTCATTCAAGTTAAAGGGCCATTTCCTTCCTTATTTGACAAACAACATAACCAATTCACTTCCAAGTTTGGAAATTCCTACCCCCAACAAAAAGCCAGAATAAAAATAAATCTTATTAGATGAGGACTAATTCATAGTCTCAACAAATTCAAAAATGGGTTTCAAACTTTCAAACGACATAGATTGGAAAAAAAAAAGAGAGAAAAAGAAACACTGTCACTCACTCTCCAAGTTACTCGAGCTTCCTTTAACACCACCAAATTCACTAACTGTCTTGCTCTTTTTTGCAGTTTCCGGTTTCTCTGCTGCACCCAGCTTCCGCTTTTTGGGCTCCACCTTTGCATTTGGCTTTCTTTTAGACTTCTCTGCACTTTCATCTTCTTCGTCCTCTAGCTCCACATCCTCTTCATCTTCAGCTTCAGCATCCTCAACCTTCGCACTCTTCCCCCAATCTTCATCGCTGGAATCATCACCATCATTATCTTCTTCTTCTTTTGGACTTTCCCCGACCTCATCGTCATCAATCACCATCTTCCTAATAGCGGGAGTACCACGTCGCAACCGCTTGAGCTTCTTCGGGGCAGAGGATGAAGAATGGTGAATCCATTCGATCTTCTCCTTGGAGAGATCAAGGGATTCCTCTTCGTCATCGTCGTATTGAACCAAATGCTTGGAGGCAGCATGATCAAAAGACTTAACAGTGCCTTCATACCAGGCTTTATCAAGAGGCCAATAAACCTTGACCCTTCTGCCAACGACGTCGTTGGAGTAGAGAGAAGATGAAGAAGGGGATGGAGAGGGAGAAGCACCGATGAGAAGGAGTGGCTTGCGGTGCTGTGATTTGGGGTTGGTAGGGGAAGGGGTGGGAGGGGAAGGACTAGAGCTAGGGTTAGGGTTAGGGTTTGGATTGCTTTTGTTGGTGGTGGTGGGTTTGGAGAGAATGGAAGAAGGAGAAGAAGTGGATTTGGAGAAGAAAGCGGTGATTTGGCTTTGTTGGTTTACGAGTGGCGATCGGCCATTGCTGTTGCGACGCGACGGAGCCATTGATTTTGGAGGAGAATGCGAAGAGGCAGCGTCACTCGCATCAGAGGGTGGTACTGGTATTTAGTGGTAATTCAAGAAGACGTAGTAGTGATGGCGGGAAATGTTTCTTCCTTATGGCGGGAATAAACATATACTACTACTCTCGCCTGGACTTCCCCCTCTTCCTTGGCCATTTCTAAAGAAAATACAAAACTCTTTTTTATTGCTTTGATCAGAAACAAAGAATGTTCTCTTGTCTTATCTTTTCTTAAAGGAAATAGTAGGATTGCTACGAGTTCACTTTAATTGGACCAGGTGTCTAGAAATTGTATCGTAGCAATCCTACGATTTCCATGTAATTCAATTATGTATCTAGAAATCGTAGGTGTGCCACGATTTTGCTTTTCTTTTCTACTCTTTTCCATGAAATCGTATAACTTCTACGATTTCTGTGTTTATTGCTTGTTTATGCAACTAAGTTCACACCATATTAATTAATATTATTTTGTTAAGCATTTTTATTGTCTTGTTATACAGCCATCAATAGTGCAGACCTAAATTCATGTCATGAAGTAACCCAGGTTATATATTATATCATTAATAATAGAATAGGTACAACATAAAATCATCAAACTTCTATCCAACTTATAATTATATGTTGATGAGATTTATTAACAAACAAATCCTACAATTGTGTTTAATAAGTTGGATACTGTTTGGATCAATATTAGTTGTACAATAAGCATTTTCCTATATTATATTGCTATTTGTACATCACATTCATCCACCATCACTCTTATAGGTAAAAAAATCTCAATCAAACAAATATAAAAAACTGACTCAAATAAATGAAAAAATTCAAACAAATTAAACTATAAAAAAAACTAATCTTAATGGCAGTTAAGAATACACTAAATAATTAAATAAATTCACTATAAGTATGACAAAAATAGAAAAATAGCATAAAATATATTATTTTTTACTTAAAATGTAGCACATTTATTATTAACAATTGTTATATATATATATATATAACTATTGTTATATGTACAATGAAAAAAACAATCAATATCTCATGCACAATAAATATTATGTAATGTGCACAACATGTATCACAATTATAAAAAAAAGATCATGTTGCAATAATATATGATATAGGTTATACATAACATGTTATATATGGTGTACATAATATGTAATATACGTTTGACATATTATATATTATATATAATATATTAGTTGTTTTGACTGATTTTTTATTATGCACCAAAATTATATATAATATATATATAGACTTAAATACATGGTAAAAAATATGTCTTTGGAAATTGATTATATATTTTGATTAGTTAAACTTAATAGTGCACTGCAAATCTGCCCGACAAATTTTAAAACCCAAACTTTTATACATGGTAAAATATACATGGTTGCATAAACAAACAATTACACAGAAATCGTATGAGTTATACGATTTCTAGGAAAAAGGTGGAAAAAAAAAGGCAAAATCGTAGCACACCTACAATTTCTAGACACAAAATTTAATTACATGGAAATCGTAGGATTGCTACGATTTCTAGACACGAGATCCAATTAAAGTGAAATCATAGCAATCCTACGATTTCCTCTAAGGAAAGATAAAACAGGATATTTCGCGGAATTAATGTTTATCTCACTGCATTTATAGAACTAATGATTTTTTTTTTTTTTATATGGGGAAAAAATCCAAACAGGACATTTTACGGAATTAATGTTTATCTCATTGTATGTATAGAACTAATGATTTTTTTTATTTTATATGGGAAAAATCCTCTTGCTTACTTGAAGTAAAAAACAATAAGAAAATATAAAAATAGTTTTCTATCGTTAATATGTTACAATAGAAAATATTTTCTTTTTTATGTTTCTAATATATTGTAAAAGACATAATAAATTACAGAAAACTATATAAGAAATTAATTTTAAAAAAGTTAAAAAATGAAAAATTTTGATAAACAATAAAAAAATCAATCAAAATAGTCAATAGATTGCACATAATATATAATATGTAATATGCACAATATATATGACATGTTATACATACTCAGATATTATAATATTATCTTTCTTTATAACATATGATGTATGGTGTGTATAAAATATAATATATATTGTATATATTATATAATATATATTATATATAACATATTCACTATTTTAATTGTTTTTTATTACAGATAAAACAATGCTCATAAAAAAATGAAAAGCAGTTTCAGTTAACATGAATATAAAAAAAGAAAAACAAACAAACTTATACCCTCAAACACCAGTTGATTTAGAAGAATTCTCAATCCTCCCATTCTACATATAGATAAGGCAACTTTAGTGGCATACTTAACAAGATAATATCTTGACTAATTAAGTTAAGAAAGAACTGAATAGCTTTCCTATTATTAAGTTGGAGTGAAGAATGATGATGGGCCAACATTTTCCGGAACACCCTCTAATCCAAGTGCCAGCACTATAACACCAAACACAGCCTAGCCTCCTTGATGTTGTCCCAGAAAATGCAAGATAGTCTCACAATTGACCTTCATATATTTCAAACAAAAGATTTGATGTGCACACTTATTTTTTATTCACTTATTTATTCGTCTTTTTGTAATTCATCTTATATACATTTTTTCAATATTATACACATAAAATATACATATTTTTATATACTTCTTGATATTATATATATGTACACACATTATTTAAATAAATATATACACTATTTTTTATAATATTTTTTTAATGTAAGTGAATGAATAGGTGGATATAAAATAAATATAGACTTAGCTTTATATTTGAATAGGTCAAATATTTGACCATCCACTTTTCTCTTTTTTACTCCTATTTCACAAAAATGGTTTGACCATTTACTTTTAAACATTATTAGTATATTAAGGTTTAATTTTAAATTAGAGTATAGTTCAAGGAAGTTATATTCTATATATAATGCATTTTATTTATTTGTTATGCTGCAAAAGAAATATTTTCTTCTCCCTACACTGGAGAAATAGTGTGAAATTTATCTCTCTAGTCAATAATTTAATTTTCATCTAGATTCAAATGCTTCGTTTTTTTATTGTACAAGTAAAATTATATAGTACAATTTGTGTAAGTCTGATACCAACATATGCCAAAAATTAATTTCCGTGAAAAAATACAGAAACATATTTTTTGCAAAGGACAGAAACACTTAAATGTAATAACTTTGAAACGGAATCGTATTTTTAAAACTAGCTAGATTTCAAAAGCGAATAAAATTCGGGGAAAAAATCATTCCTTGTTTTATTTTCACCTAATTACCAAGTTTTGCAATGAATCCAAATGCTGTGAAAGTGGAAGTAAAAAAAAAAATATGCTGGTTTTCTTAGAAGAAAGAAAATCAAGAAAAAAAGAGTAATATATATGTGACAAGATCATAAACGAACCAAGAAAAATTAAAGGAAGGAATTCTTGGTTGAATATTTGAGAGCCTCGGTCAAAGGTTAAAAGAAACTTAACAGTGATTCTTGGCGTAACAATGAAAGATCACTCCTTAATCAAGGTTTGACTTCTCTCTCTCAATATTTTTCTATCAAATTTTCTTTTATTTTTTTATATACTCGAATTGACGAGGCCTAGCCTACATGTATTGATAAATTATTTTCATGAATCATTTGGTGGACCTTAATTTTGATTATGCACTGCTATGCTATAATTAATTGTGTCGAAATCTCAGATTTTTTCATGTTATTGGATGACTGTAAAAACTTTCATAAGTACTAATCTTAAAACATGTACCTAAAAAAAATATTTTCGTAAACAAAACTTACAGAAAAATAAAGAAATTATAATTAATTCATCATTAATTTGTGCGTGAAAGGATTTCAGAGTTGTTAGATATTTTATATTTTTGTTTTTCGCATCTTTGTTATTAGTACCAGATTTTTGTAAATTCTTGATTCTTGATTTCAAGAATATTAATCATCACCATCAAGATTTTGTGGAAGATTTTATGAATAGACTCCATCTATTCAAAAGCTGTCATAAGCTTTTAGCCGAATAATATATAAAGGGTAAGACTCAATTAGTCAATTATATTCTAACTGACTCGATTCGAATAAAATTTGACTACTCTATATATTAACCTATAGTGTGATCTAATTAAAATACTTTAACTGCCTCAATTATTTTAAAAATATAAATTTTATTTTAATAAGAAGCCATGACGTCAATTTAAACGTTTAAGAAAATTATGACATCAAATTGATTCACAAAAGATTTATATTTTATATTTTAATTTAATGTTATATTTTTTTTAAAAGAGTGAATTGATCTCATATGATCTATCTTAAGATCTACTCAAGATTCAAATCAAGACTTCAAGTGATCTCTCCTAAAAAAAATAGCCCTCTTTTATTAGCAAAAATGTATAACTACTATTACAATGCATTATTATTAGCATTAAGTGTTAGTATTTATTAATAACTACTATTACAAATCAATAATGAGAGAAGATCAATTGAAATTTAAAAATAAATAAATAATCTGTTGGGTGTATAGTTGTCTTTACATCAACATTTAACAAAAAAAAGAATTTAATTATTTTGGGCAGTTGTCTCGTATTGTGTTGTGAGCAAGATTGAGTTTCTAATATAAATAATAATATAAACAAAATATTACTAAAAGAAGATAAAATCTTATTTAGAGAAAAAGATTTCATCCTAAATTAACGTGTATATATTTCTTTATATTTTCACTATGAGCTGTCTATTTCTTTTTATGTAGTTTCTATTTTTCTAATACAGACTTTTGAGTGTTGACTACAAGTTGTTAAGAAAAAAAGATTGACCAATGAATCTCTACTTTTCAATGTTGAAGCGACCTTCGTTTCTCGTAATCTTTCTGGTATTTTTACTAAGCACATGTTTTATTCTTATTACTATTTCATGTAATTAGTCTCGTCCTAGTTCCTACTCCCTAATCTTGAATTTTGTTTTGGTCATTCTTTTTCTTCTATTTTTATTGGACTTTCATGGTGTATTAACGTTACAGTTAATCGAATATGTTTTAATACTACTAAAGAAACTAAATTTATGCATGTCTGAGTTTTTATTTCTTCTGTGCGTATTTGTGAGTAAATTTTCTAGGCGATCATAAAGCTCTAATTTTTTGTGCAGTTAGAGAATTAATATCGGAATATATACACTAATTTTAACCATTAGGCAAAATTTGATGTGGGATATGGAGGCTTAAGACTGGTATTCTCATTCAAGTGCAAGTAGTGGCGGAATTATAGGAATATTAGGATTCTAAAGCAATAATGTTTGTCGAAATACGTTCAATTAGTTGTACAACAACATATTTATAAAATTTGTCAACTTTTTAAATGAGTGGAAAATAGATGAATGTGTATTGTTGTATGTACAAGTAACATTTTCCTTGTCAAATTCATGGTGTATTTATTTATTTATTTATTTATTTTCTGTTTATAAAATCATATTTTAGTCTCTTGACTGAAATTTGTTTGTTTGTTTGTGATACAGGCATACATTTTTCTTTTTACATTGGTGCCATGTTGGTATGTCAATGTCACACGTTTGGAGCATCATGTGAATCTGAATTCAGAAAATGTTCTGTCTCAATTTCACTCAGAAATTAAGCACTTATCTATGCTCATAAAACCTATGAGTTCATCCTCAACTAATTTAGCAAGACTCATGAATTCAACTCTCAGAAATAGTGACCTCTCATTCTCTGATATTGAGACAAAGGTTAGTACATATACAACAAATATTATTAACAATACTTATTATTAGTTAAGACAAATATTATAATTTAATTTATTTTGGGGTGTAGGTGGCTCCAGTATTATTTCAAGCATTTAAGACAGTTCCTCACTTATCTCAAATATCATACATTGGTATAAAAGGTTTATTTTTCTCATTCTACACTTATGATGATAAAGTTATGGCATTATACTCAAACTCAACATCTTCTAATTGGGGTGCCTCAAAAGCAATTCAATACTATAGCCAACATGTAAATCATGACAATGGAGAATTATATGGTGATGCCACAATATTTGAGTCCTCTATAAATGCAAGTTGGGTTGGTGAAATACTGAATAGTTCAAAAGGGTATGCCTCATTGGGAACCAAGTGGAACAATGATCATGATCTTCTGTTCTTTAGTTCAGCTAAAATCACAGCAAGAGAAGTGATATCTCTTGGGTTTGGTGCAAAACCTATAACTGATTTTTTCAGTAACATTGGTCAACAAGGTGCAATTTTGTATTTGGCTACCAAAGATGGACAAGTGCTTGTAGAAGGGGTCAAACATACTCGTATGGTCTTTTCTAATGATGATATGGTTTCATTACAATCTATGAATGGTGATCAAATTAATTATGAGGGTTCTGTTTCATGCAAAGATGGAGTTGTGGCTTCTAATTTGAGAATTCAGGGTGTTGACTATTTAATGCATTGCTCCTCCATTGATATAATGGGAATAGAATCGGTATGTTTTTATCTTTTTATATTTATTCTTCAAATCATTCAATACATTTTAACAGTAGTACATTTACATTATTATTTTTTGTTTATAAAGAAAAAACAATACTCTCTTCATTTCAAAATTTGGTATTTTGGATAACCAATATATGCAGATGTAATTAACAGCCAAATGACCAATAATATGAAAACAAGGAAATTATTCAGTTTATTTATCTATTTTTACCACAAGTTTTCTATACAGTTGCAAAAAAGTGTTTTAGCAAAAACAAACATAAACATGAGGTTGAATTAATGGATATATGATCATCCTTCCCGAGAAATTTTCAATTTTGTGCAATAAGCACTTCCAATATGTTGAATTCATAATCAGCTTATATTAAACAGTTTTACAAATAAATATGCTTAGCTCTAATGTGGTTATGTTTTTCAGGTGTATGTTGTGGCTGTCCCAAGTTATGGAGGGGTCAAGTTTCCTTTCAAGTGTAAAAGAATTGACTTGATCCTATTGATTACAATGCTGGTCACAATGGCCATTGTCACAATAAGCTTGCTATTTACAAATGCAGAGATTAGCAGAGCCTCTAGGAGGCAAAAGGAAGCCACTGAACAAGCTGAGCAGAAGAATATGAATAAGAGCATTGCTTTTGACACTGCAAGTCATGACATTAGAAATTTGCTCACAGGTCTTAGTGGTTTGATAGACATGTCCTATCAGCATGTTGTCCCTAGTTCAGAACTAGAGACCAACTTGAAACAAATGGACTCTGGTACTAAAGAATTATTAGGTAACATTGCTGATTCATTTCACCCTAAATGCTTCTGCTTATAAAGAATTATTTTGTACTAATTTCATTATTACTTGATTCATTGTTATTTTTTCTTCTTTAAACACTTGCAGCTTAATTTTACTCCCATTTTTTTGTTATCTATGCATATAGTCATATCATTTTCTATATTTATTTCTGATGGAATTACTAAATTAAATTTATTTTTTCACATTTAGGAATCCTGGATTCTATACTTGATATAAGCAAAATTGAGGCAGGGAAAATGGAGCTTGAAGAGGAGGAATTTGATGTGTTCCAACTGTTGGAAGATGTGGTTGATTGGTACCATCCAAAGGCTTTGAAGAAAGGATTAGATATTGTGTTAGACTCTTGCAATGGCTCTATACTAAGATACTCACACAGCAAGGGTGACAGAGTAAAACTGAAGAGAATATTGTGCAACTTATTGAACAATGCTATCAAATTCACTGATGCAGGACACATAGTTATTCGGGCTTGGACTCAGAAGCCAACATTGCAGAACTCAATGGTTGCTTCTAATCAATCATGCAACTTCAAGACTCATTGGTCATGTTTGTTTTCTAGGAAGAATGAAGCACTTGGTGACATTGAATCCACCTCAAAGAATTCGACTCGAACAGATTCTGGTCAGATGAGTTTCACATTTGAAGTGGATGATACAGGGAAAGGAATTCCTAAGGACAAGCATGAGTCTGTGTTTGAGAATTATGTGCAAGTCAAAGAAAATGCTCTTGGTCATGGTGGAACTGGCTTAGGACTTGGCATTGTTAAGTCATTGGTAGGTACCAAATTGAACCTTTTATATATAGTTATTATATATAGTTATTACTATTAAATTGTGAATTTAAGACTTAACTGATTCATGATTAGTAGATAAAACTAATATGATTTTGTCACTAGGTACATTTGATGCATGGGAATATTGGAATTGTGGACAAGGATGTTGGTGAAAAAGGAACTTGTTTCAGGTTCAGTGTGCTCCTCACTGTATGTGAAACAATATCAGGTGATTCTGGATCAGGTGACAGAAACCAATCTCAGGGACCAATCATTCATACTACAAGTTCTGGTTCAAGTATGTGTTCGTCGAGTCCCCGGTTAACCATTTGCAGTCCTAGTCCTACTAGACCCGAGGCGCATTCTCGAGTTGTTCTTTTGGTTCAAGACGAGGAGCGCCGACGAACTACACAAAGGTTCATGGAGAGCTTAGGGATCAAAGTTAAGGTTGTGAAGCAGTGGACACAGTTATCTAGTACCCTCAATAATATTAGGGGCCACAGTTCCAATAGTAATAGCTTGAGATCTCCAGGGTCTTCTTCACATAGTTGGAATGCCAAATTCAAATGTGTCCCTTTGAGTTCCATGGATGGAAATGAGTATGTAAATTCAATCTTCAAGAAGACAAGAGCTGAAGCTAACACCTTGGGATTTGTCCTAATTGTGGTTGATGTAAAAGAAGGACAATTTGGAGAACTTTGCAGTGTGGTATACGAGTTCAAGAGAGACCTTGGCTTTCCTTGCAGGGTTGTTTGGTTAGACAATCCACTTAGGCCTAATGTTAATGAGAATGCTTGCGATTCAGACGACATTGTCATGCGAAAACCATTTCATGGTAGTCGTTTGTTCCAAGTTGTGAGGCTTCTTCCTGAGTATGGTGAATGCAGTTCAAGTAGAGGACAGAGAGAAAGTGGTTCAAGAGTTTCCCCAAGTGATGAACAAGAAAAGTATGGTGGCAGTTTAAGGTCTAAATCAAGAACAAGTTCATCAGTTGGAGAGTCAAGCAATGAGAAGCCCTTGAGTGGAAAGAGAATTTTGGTTGTTGAGGATAATGAAATTGTGAGAAGGATTACTACAGCTAAATTGGAACGTCTTGGTGCCTCTGTAGAGAAATGTGAGAATGGTCAACAAGCTGTGCAGCTAGTTCAAGAAGGTCTAACTAGATATAATCCCAATCCTCCATATGATTACATCTTAATGGACTGCGAGGTAGTTAATACTAATAATGACTACTATATATATTTTATACTATTTTCATTTGCTTTTTCTTCCAATCATTTTCATTTTAGCATGCAATCCAAGATGATGATTATAGTAATGTTGGTGATTGAACAGATGCCGGTGATGGACGGATTTGAGGCAACAGAGCGGATAAGGGAGATGGAGAAGAAGCATTTTGTTCGCATTCCTATCATTGCATTAACTGCTTATACTGTGGAAGAGGCCAAAAGGACCGTAGAGGCCGGAATGGACCATCACTTAGACAAATCCTTCGAAGCAGAGCATTTACTCAAAGCCATCACAAACATACAACGCAGTAGATAGTTATATGTACTTATGCTAATTCCCTATGTATATGATCTGTACAAAAGCATAATTAGGGTTAATGAGCATGCTAATTTTACGTAGGAAGATAGTTTCACCCGAAAAAGATTTGAAGACAATTTGAAGCTATACATAACAACCAGCAATGCATTATGTATACAAACTACTAGAAAGAAATAATGTCACTTTTCTTGAGCTTTACAAAAAACATTAGCATTTGAAAAAAATACTAACTACGTCTAATAATTCATTGAAGGATAACAATCAACGAATTAGTTTGAAAATGATAATGAAGAGCATGAAGCACGTGGCTAGTACAACAAAATTTTTTACAAAATGCATTTGAAGAAACAAACATGCAGTTCTAGGCTTCTAGCAGCATAGTAATATCTCTAACTTGTAAAATCAATGTTCTTGAGCCTTCAATGGCTAATTCAATCGAGTGAAATCTACGAGAAAAACAGTTAGTTATCTTCATTACTGTTTAGTATGTTGCAAAGTCACAACATAATGTCACCTTTATAGATTTTATAATGAATAATAAGCAGCTAACAGTGTTTCTAATTTGAATTCCTAACTGTAGTACACAAACTTAAAAATGCAATAAATTTTTCACCGGAAAAATAAAACCCCAACTCATAACAATACAAAGAACCTACATCAGCTTGGCAGAAGAAATAACATAATTCTAAATATGATCTACAGTTCACCAAGCACTCAAATACTAGCTCCTTAAACCAGATTGATTGCCTTGCATCAACCATCAATGAAGCGAATATCGAAGGTGTGAGGATGTATCTGCCATACATTTAATGCTGCATACTCCTCTAAGCACTCTTTCAGCTGGGCTTCGCTGTACCCCTGTTCAAAAGCCAAAAAGAAGTGGAATCATAAGAATAAGATTATTATCTAGCCGGTTAATGAACCAGATATCTTCAACAAACAAGGCCATATTCTGACATCACAAAACTAGAAGGCCATCTTAAAAACAAACTGTTTTATTCGAGTATAAAGATGTCAAAATTAAATACTAATGCTGGTACATTTAATTGGTGAGAAGGTATTGCACTGCTGGTTATTCATAAACTCCACAGTGTGTTTCCCATTCAATCAAATAAGATTTTCTTTTGTACAATCAAACTCTAAGACAGTACTCAAGATAGAGCTGTATGAACTCACCTTCCTAGATATCCAATTAAGTGCGTGGGCATAGCTGACATCTGTTCGGCCACTTCTTGCAGCTTCATCTCGCAGAATGGAATAAATATCAGATATGGCATCCAGACCAGATTTTTGACGCTCATCGGAGTACAAAGAGAACTTTGACATCTGCATTAACCTCAGTGCCTCATCCACATCACTCTGAGCAACAGTTTCAGAAAAACGGAGTCTTGCTAGCGCCTATTAGAAAATGGCAGATAGAATAATATATGGTTAGACAATCTAATCATTCACACAGACCAGTCACCTAATTGCCTAATTATGGCTCCACGTCACCTTATCTGAACTTAATTTCTATGCACCTGATAAAGAAACTTATATTAAAAAGAAAATCAAAGATGAAAAGAGAAAATACTTACAGCTGATATGCGGAGAATACTGAGCAATGTTCTAACAGTTGTATATGAATGAGGAGTATTAGACTTGGCTTCTTCTTGACGAATACTGGAGTATGCAGTAGCAATATACTCTTCCAGTTCCCTAGGGACACTAGGAGATAATCTTCTTGCAGCTGATATGTATGCTCTAGAAAAAGCAAAACAAAAGAGCCGTCAGAAAACCCATGTAATCAAATGTGGAACATATAAATACAGTAAGCACCCAAAAAAGGCAGTTAGCAATCCTTTTGTGCATACCGCAGAACAGATGGTTCAAGAGGAGTGAATCCCAGAGCAGGAGACTCTTTATTTTGGTGAACATAGACAACATGCCTAGCCATTTCAAGATCACTATCCATATCAGCTCGATCAAGGATCAACCACAGCAGATCAAATCTTGATAGTAGGGCAGGTGGAAGATTAATATTTTCAGCTGGTGTTCTCCGAAGATCATATCTTCCCCTTCACAACAAAATATGGATAAAATTAGATTTCAGGAAACACACCATGCAGGTCTATAAGATCCTGTCTACAACCCATCAGTTGAAAATAAATAATACCAGGCTGGATTAGCTGCAGCAAGTACGGCAGTCCTTGCATTCAATGAAGTAGTGATCCCAGCCTTGGCAATGCTAACAGTCTGCTGTTCCATAACTTCATGTATAGCTGTTCGATCTGAGTCATCCATCTTGTCAAATTCATCAATGGCACATATGCCCATATCTGCTAACACCTGAAAGTGAGAATATTGGATGTAATCATCATTAAAAACTGGAAACATATACTCAAATCGGACATTGATGTATTGATATGGGAACTAAAGATGTGATTTGAAGAGCCACCATCTTAATTTTACTTACTGACAGCATTTCTTGTGTTTTACAATATTTTTTTTCAGCTTTAATGTAACATTATCAAAATATGGATAGAACAAATTGCATCAGTAGAAAAAGGAAGCTTGCATTACCAATGCTCCTCCCTCGAGAACCATCTCATTAGTTACTGGATCTTTCTGAACAGCAGCAGTTAGACCAACTCCACTACTTCCTTTGCCAGTGGTGTACACTCCCCTGGGAGCTACATTGATTATGTGTTTAAGGAGCTGACTCTTGGCAACACCAGGATCACCCATCAAACATATATGTAAATCTCCTCTAATCTGAATTAAAAATGAAGGTTACGATAATTAGCAGTTAATTATTGTAAAAGCATATCAACCACACTATTAACTAAACACAATGATGATTGAGCTTAAAAACAGAAAGCAAGACAGAAAAAGACATTCTAGTATTTGAGTAAGAGGTAGAAAAAAAATTCAAAATTGGTTTTACTCGCAAATTGTCAATACTGTCATAATTTTATAAAGGAACCAACTAGTCTAATTCAACATTATTTTTCTGCAAAAAATATGTTCCATCCAACATTTGGTTCAAATTATACAAACACAGCTCATTACCTTCATCCCATCTTTCAACTTTCGATGGGGAGCACCAACAAGGAGAAGAAGCAGTGCTTTTTTAATATCTTCATGTCCAAAAATCTCAGGAGCCAGTGATCTTGACAACTTATTGTAGATGTCACCATCTTGCGCTAAACGTGCAATATGTTCTTCCTCATCTCCTCTGAGTTCATATCTGTAGAAGAATTAATTAGGCAGCTGCTATTTTTCCCCAAACTACTAAGATATTACTAATCAGTAGTTAGGTAAGGATTTCACATTGTCCAAGGAAGTCAAGACAATATCCCAGTGGAACAACTTATTTTTTTGGCAGACATGAAGGAAACTAATGTACTAGCAGTGGGGTAAAAATGAGGTGCCAGCCATTATCAACTACAATCTGAAAAGTAACTCACTCTTCATATTTTTTCTTGAAATGAGTTACAGACATGGCCTCTAAGTAAGTGTCAGCAACCAGACCAGCACGCATTGCCCTATAACCAGTATAAGGGATAGGAAGAAAAATCCCAGATAATTCAACGACATCACCTGGAGCCACCTGAAAATGCACAACATGAAGTTAAGAGTTAACAGTCAGTTTCAGACAATCAGCCTGTTAACTTCAATTTTCATGTGCTTGATAAAATGCTATATTGACTCTTAGTTTAATGCCAATTGACAGGAGATAACGAACCTTTCTAGTGAGCTCTCCCCTAAAATGAACAGTCATTGTTCTTGGAATGTGGCCTTTTGGAACATGTTCAGCTAATTCTTGAATTTTTGCCTGCAGTTGAACCATATGTCCAGTTAATTATGCTGAAGTATATAAGCACTCAAACAGAACAATAAAAAGAAAGCAAATAACAATATATTAGGGCACATAATCCAGCAAGAGTTCTGCTATGCATGTTTTGATGACCTGAGCCAGTGTAGAGTACAAACCTCTTGAAATTTCAAAAACTTTGACGCTCTCAGTTGAAGGATGACATTACCCTTACTTCTATTCGTCTCACAGCGCCTCGATGGACACTCAAACAAAGGCATGAAGGATCGAGCTGTTACTTCCTGTTCATGAAGGGGAGAAAACAACAATGTCAGAGCTTCATAAATAGTTGCAACTTGCATTACCTGTAATATTCTAGCATAGCATCTAGGTAATCAAATCATAGTGGCAGAGATAAAATTTGGGGAACAGCAAGGACTTCTATAAATCATTCCAAGTAAATCACATGCAGTAACTCTATTTCCTAATTATTGTTTTCTTCTGCACAAATGATCAACTACATCTAAATTGAGCAAATGGAGCCGTGGCTTCCTCAATTACCTGGTAAATTTCAAAACCGCAATCCTCACATGTGTATACAGCCACCTTCATCAATGGTTTAACATCCGAGCAACGTGTCACTATACCAGAAATCCTCACAAGCTGACCAATGTACGAAGCCTTCACCTCCCTAATCGTGAATGGCCGACCTTTAGAAGATGCTTTAATATAAACTTCACTGCATCACCCATGAAGTAAGTTTACTATAAGCTAAGCCATAAACATCAGAGCTTCTTTGAACCCCCAAATTCATCATGACTAAAACAATGCCAGACACATTAGCCCCTAAATAATGAAATCCCCAAGCATAGAGAGTTAAAAATTCAGTCATACAATCTTTATTAGGGACTAATTTGACTGAGGGATAAATAACTAAAAAGACTATTATAAGACCAACATTTATAATTCTTAAGACATAATATTCTGTTCAAATTGAATTAGTCTCCAAATTACACAATAAAAAAAGCAGATTTGGGCACTCAGAGAGAACAAAATCCCTATAAATTGAAGAAGTGAAAGCTTACTAGTAACGCTTGATTTCAGGAGGCATTTTCTGCTGCGGATCAGAACCATCAACACCTTCAGCTGCTTCATCAGATCTCTGTGTCATCAATATGTCATGGTCGTCATCCGTGAAGGCCTCAGTGGGTTCCGGCATGAGGTCGTCGATCGCATCAGCAAAAATCCCAATGTACCTCCGAGTATTCTCGGTTACGCGCATTAGAAACTCCTCATCTAAATCCTTGTACTGAACGAACACGCATAATAGAATAGCATATCAGCTCAAACAAAGCTAGAATTTGATTTTCGAAGTTTAAAACAAAAGGAAGAGAGATTTTATTTTACATTAATTAAGTCCTCAAGATCGATCTCGACCGCACGAGTTTTATGGTTCGCAACCTCTTGCTGAAACGCAAAAAAAAAAAAAGGTTAGGGTTTCATGTTAACGGCTGTTTGGTGAATCATAAGAGAGGTCTAAGAGTTTAAAAGGAAGTTACTCACGAGGATGTTCATGTATTTCGGTTCGCCGTTGACATCTGCGAAGTTGGAGAGGAACTCCCTCGCCAGAACTGCAGTGGATACCAAAAAAAAGAATGAATTTGACGAAATGAAAGAAAAAAAAAGAGCAATAATGGAGGAATCGATGAGGGAGATAGAGAGAGGGATTTACCTTTGTCAGAGTTGAAATCGAGATCCTTAGTGCTCATTCTTCAGCTTGGAGAATACGGCTACAGAGAGACAGAGAGAGAGAGATGAAGAGAATGTGTGTGAGAGAGATGGAGAGGGAGTGAGAATGG
This sequence comes from Aeschynomene evenia, assembly GCA_013621005.1. Classification (NCBI taxonomy): domain Eukaryota; kingdom Viridiplantae; phylum Streptophyta; class Magnoliopsida; order Fabales; family Fabaceae; genus Aeschynomene; species Aeschynomene evenia. The sequence continues at coordinate 4,429,023 of CM024268.1, forward strand.
TAGTGAGGGAAATTTTGGGCGCCAAACTATAAAAGGGCAAGCCATGTTTTGGCGGGAAATGGAAAACGCGGGAGGATATGGTGTGGTAGGGTGCACCGTATGAAGCATTGAAGCGGGAACAGTGTTTCGGTGATTATATATTTATATCCGTCTGATTATCTGAAAACCTAGCTACAAAATCTAAAGTCAAAAATATAAAAAGTTTGTGTGGCTGCTGGGATTCGAGCCCAGGTCTCCACGGCCACAACGTGGAATTCTCACCACTAAACTACAGCCACTGGTTTGATAAGAAACTTGTATATTAAAAGTAATTAATCTTCTATGAGAAAAATTACATTACCTATTCTTTACTTAAATGTTTATTTATGGATTATTTTGACTATGTGTTTGATGTGGTATTTAGAATGCAGTATTAGATTAAGAGAAAAAATTATGTTTTTAGTTACATTTATCTAATCAAAATTATATATGAAAATATATACAAAATAAATTGTGTATAGTATAATACTATAATAACGTACGACCATAAAATAAAAGAGTGAAGATATAAGGTTACAAAAATTTTGTTTCGGCTTTGAATTCCACTACTAGAAGCCTTGGAGTCAACAATTACAATATGTAATCAATCTCTATTATTCTTTCAGATAATCTAACAATAAGGTTTATAGAACTAATATCCCATAACGCATAATATAATAATCCATATACACTTCAAATAAAATCAACCAGCCTAACATTTTCAAGATTTAAAAATTTTATTTCTTACAATACACTAAAGAATATTGCTGAAATATGAAAATAATTCGGACTAGGCCAATGTTTATAGCATGTCAGATATATAATGCAAGAAGTGCACCCTTCTTTGCAAATCTTGCCTATAATTTGGACGTTGAATATAATTTATTTGTTGAAAACAAGCGGTGGAGCAAAATGCATAAGTCTCTATGAAGAAAATGTATTATGTTCCCAAGATTTTGCTACCTTTGCTTGTATTAGTTTGTCCAATATGGGTGACTCCAATGGAATTGGATCAAGGCATCGTTCTGTTGCAGCAACAATCACCTGTGCCCAAAAAAGGAAAGGAAAAAATATATAATTTAATTTTCATCAATATGAAAATATATTAGGCTCAAAGTTAAGATTTTTTTTTTTTCCAACCTCATCAAGCAAGAAATCCATTGCAGCTTCATCTTCAACAATTTCCCTTAAAGGAGTCCTTAGGAACTGAGTATCCAATTGAATTTGCTGGAATCCACTTCTGTTAAAAGTTTGGAGCCGTACAAATTCTTGTAAACTCTTAAGGCACAATTTAACGATCGTCGTAACAACTGATTCCTGCAATACCAATCATTCAAATTTAATCACATCACCAATATGATTATAATTGAAAAAGTGAATATTTTCAATACCTGTGTATATTCAACTTTTGTGAAGATTTCAACTTTTTGCTTGAACAATTTGGCTAAATGTGATTCCAAAAGTTGGCTTCTCGCTCTTTGAGAAGTATTTGATCGACCCAATTTCTCCTCACGAAAGGAATTGCTTCTTGATGAAATGCTACTGCTTCCAATACTATCAGCCTTGCGATGCTTTCTCATAGATTGGGGCAAAACTTGTCTCACTTCATTACTCATAATTCTTAACTGCAACATCAATTAACACTTGTTTTAATTATAATCCTCAACTATTCAATGCAACTTAAGATGAAATAAAATAAGATACATATACCAAGTTGATATTATTACCAACCTCTTGTAGAAATAAATCAACAAACATGTGAACTTCTCTTGGCTCCTTATGCTGTGCAAAATAAAGAAACAACTTCATAATAAAGCTCTTGCCCTTTTTGAAATAAAGGCATATAATAATGTAATCATACTGACCTTAACCCAATTAGGTGTGGTAATCCTCTTCTTCAGGAAAAGTGATAATCGCTGAGTTCTCATATTTATGTACTGCAAAGAATCAAAATCAAGAAATATGTAAATGTTGCTTACCAGTTGTAATTAATGAGAATAATGATAAAAATACATAAAGTGGTAATTCTATTAGAAAGTTATGATATGATGGACTTGAAAGCAAATTAAACCTGATGCAGAAGTTTATCACCAGATATTCTAAATTTTCGAGAGATATCCCCAGAAACAAATACAGATCCATATTCATAGCCTCTAACACTATCATCAGAGAAGGAAGCTGCTAATTCCTGAGCATTACAAGGCAATTTTAAATGCATTTACACATTAGCAATGTGAAAGGAAAAAATAACCAAAATAATTTATGAGTTCTGATTAGTTAGGATCTTGCCTCATTGATCTTAGGGATCGCGATTTGTTGGATGAATGCGGACAATTGCGCCAGCACTAGGACAAGGCCGGGGAAAGTTTTGTCACTTTGAGCTCCCTCCATCAAACCATGATTTTGAGTTACTGAAGAACCATTCCTTCCTGAAAATATTAGGAACTGATCTTCAAGCTGCCTAAAAAAGTCTTGAAATCCTTCTTGAACCCAATCAATGATTAACTCTCTCAGTTTATCTAGGATCCTTGAATTGTCATCTAGAATTTTGCTAACATCCTGAAATAACATTAAGCAGAAACAATAAGAAATTTTATGGTTAAGTCATTTTAATTATATCTATAAATCCTTCAGATATCGAAATTATTGTGCTTACCACCATGAGATTCTTGCTTCCTTGGAGAACAAGGTTTGTGCTAGCATCTAGAGCAACTTCCAGAGAGTACTCTTCTGCTTCATCTCGTTTCAAGACTTTTAGCAAAGAATCTTCCAAATAAAAGCTATCTCAGCAAAATTATCAACACAAAGCTTCAATTAAGCTGAAATTAAAAGCTAGAACCTTTTTGAACTAACCTGAGATATCTTCCAAAAGATGAGAAAATGCACTTTCAACATACAGCTTAACAGCATCCTTAGCACCCTAGAAGTATTAAGGTTTAATTGATGAAAATCTATTCCAAAAATGAGCTTGACCTATCATGATGAGGATTGTGTATTTTTAAGAGAGAAGAAGAGGGAAACTTGAAAAGCTATACTGGTGGATGACAACCTCAAGAAAATGAGTAGAGAGAGCCGCTTCTTGCAAGACCTCATTCATCATGAGTGAATCACTCCACATTACTCCTGCACCAAGGTCCAAAATCAAAACTATAAATAACCATTTTAAATAGTATTATATACGTTTATGAAGAGCAAAATTTGTTAACAAGAGTAATGCTTATAAGATGTAGAATTCATCTGAATTTAGAAACCAGGTTTATATCCAGAAAACAAAGAAAAAGAAAAGTAGTAGCAGGGCCATAGTACTTACGAAGAACGCCTAGTAGATCTGGTGCACAAATCCTTGTCTTTACATACTCCTCAGTAGTATGAAAGTGCCTACCAAACAGTTAAAAAGAATTCATATAATGAAAAATTTCATGCACTACAATCAATTAGTAATACTTCATGGTGTAGCAGACCTGGTAACTAACTCTTGAGCAAGTTTAACTAATTGATTTTCTGAATCAGGAAATATTATTCGAAGTGCACGAACAGCATCCACAAACTCGCTAATTGCTGCCTATGTTAAGAAATGGGAACAAAAAACTTGATTGATTGGTCAATCTCCTAACCATAACCTTCAAATTCAAAGAAGAACCAAAAACATATCTGTGAGACAGTTCTAGTACTTAACCTCATGAGCAGAGGAATGAGCATTCTTTATTTCTCCGGGGATGAGCCGAATGTCCATTAGAGAATGTTCCAACCTGTCTAATAGCTTCGCCTTCAAACTGTCCACCTGCCAATGGAAAAAGTTAGAAAACCTTCCATCCTATATGTGTCCTTAACTGACAACTTCAAAGATTTAGAATGCAATGTGATTTCTTTCCAGAGAAATGGTGCGAGAGTTTGAGACATACATAGTAAACATTCTGTTAAACAAGTAGGAATCAATATGAGAAAAAGAAAATCGATACGAACCGGATAATCCAACTTCTTAAGGAGCAATGCAACCTCAGCTCTCACTTGTATTGATTCAGAATCTGAAAATAGTTTTCCCTGATTAGAGGGGGGAAAAAATTAAATGTCAATTATGATGACAAGCATCTGAGAAACAAAATGATCATTTATTCAGCATATTATCAAAGATTTCATGTTCACGGCATTCCATAGAACTTTTAGACCATGTTTGGAAGTCTTGATTAGAAGTGATGCTTAGCACAAGTTGAATACTGTGCAATTTTATCACACATTCTCACACCATATTATGATGATATAGAAAGCCTAAACGTGTGAGAGTTACCTGCAAGTTCTTAACTATGATAGCTATTGCTTCATCAGATGCTCGCTTACAATCGTAGAATGATGAGTCTCCATATGCCTGATAAAGAGGGAAACATTAAACTAAGAAAGATAACACTATAAGGCCTAGATGTATGTACATTTCATTTGGTGAAATTTTTTTTATGTCTGTGATAAAATCAAAATTAGCCAAATCAAAATTGAATCAATGAAGATGGATCAAAGACAACCTTAAAAATTGGCATAGCACCAGTGTAGAACCTGACTGCATCTGCAAAGGCCTCTGATTTGATGCACTTGGCAAGTCTATCAGGTAGATCATATATGAACTACTCTTCCACAATGGTGAAAAGTGCAAGCCAAAACATAACAAGAGTTAAAATTCATCATAGATATATAACAGAGTAAAGTAATTGAATTCCATTAAAATAAAAAGCTTAGAACAAGCAAGCAGTTGGTTAATTAATTGCTCCAATACTTACCTGAACTTTCCGAAGAAGATTGCAAGTCATATGCAGTTTCTCTATATGCTCCCTCTTCTCAAACAAAGAAGTGTTCACACTGTCACTTCTTGACTGCACCGACATTATCTACATTGTTGGAAAAGGAATAATAAACTCTCCTCATCATCTCATCATCTTTTTTCTTTCTTTTTCTTTAGAGCCTATTGGATTTTGAATACACTAAACTTACCTTGTCAAGAAGGTGCTCCATATTTCCCTCCATCCCCAAAATGTTACTTTTCATCCTGTTCAACAGAGAAAACAAAATAAGGTTCTGTCTGTCAGTCACATGATGATACATGTAGTACAATTACAAACTATATGTATGTATGTATGTATGGAAGTATATACGTCTTAATGGTATCTGTGGCGCTGATGAACTTGTTGTAATTCTCATAGACAAGCATTTGCAAGTCAGTGTCAAGATTCTTGATCTCAGCGGCCATTTGAACGTGCCTCTTCAGTAGCCCTTCCAAATTCGACTTATTCGCCTTCGTTCAAATAGTATAACATTATAATTAATTAAGAGATGAATGATGGTTCGTTTAATTATAGTTGCATTCATTCAATAAATTATAAATTTACATTACTAGTTCCACTAATTAATTAATAAATAAATAAATACGTAGGTACGTACCATGATATTGATGTAGTGATCGGGATCGAAGGAGGAGGAGTTGATGTCGTCAGGGGATGAGTGTTTGGAGGAGGTGGTGGGGAAGTTGGATAGCATTGAAGGGTTTGGAGAGTAGAAACTCGATAATAGATCTCTCATTCTCTTTGCTTTGTCGTCCAATGGTCCTTCTTCTTCATCATCTCTCCCCATTTTCTTAATGTTAAAGGATACAGTGTGAAATTATGTGATTATGGTACGGTGGTGAATGGGCAATGATGCAGTGGCGTTATGTTAGTGATGATCGTTCTAGCTAATTGTTATTTGCTATTTGCTAGGGAGATGGTAAATGTTTCAGTTATATATATGGATACAGTACAACCAATCAACGACGTCGTAACATACACAAATTTTCTGTTTTTACACAAACATGCATATTGTCGTGATGAAATGTCAACATATGTACAGTCAATATGAATGATTTACATGGAAGATGAAAATAAATAGGTTATTATTCATGTTACATACCTTTTGCCTAGGTAGGCCCGTCTCTGACCTTCATGAGCCGCTTCTCTCCAAGGTATTGGGGTGTTTTCTTATAAAGACTTCGAAATTTATGTCTGAATTTACTCTAACTTAGGAACTAAATTGAAATATGTATCACTGAGAGTGACACCCTATTGATACAGTGAAAAACGATCGGATTCACAATAATCACCTTCGGACGTATCGGGATAACACTTATCCCGCTTCTCATGGCGTGTTGGATTGATCCTAATAATACCCGTTGTGGCTCGGGATTCTAGGCGTCGTCATCCATTTATCTTGGTACATTCCATACTTATTGGGCCTTGTCAGAATTGGTTCCATCAATGTGGTATTTTGAGGTCCGACCTTGAGCCTCACAATCGACATTGGACCATTGAATTGGACTTTCGAGCTAGGCCGCTCTAAATAGAGTACGAACAATTGATAATTTATTTGGTTTGCTTACCACATATATGTCTTTTAAGTAAAAATTCACCTTAAAAAAATTGGTTCCCTTCCTAACAATTACCATATATTCAAAAGGATGTATATTCATTTTCTTACGATGGTATCAAGGGTTTAGGAAAGAAAGGAAAGAATATTTCTGAAATAATATGATTGATTTGTATTTCTGTATGTATTTTCAATTACAAAGATTCCCAATATATAGATAATTAGGAAGCTAATTATAGAATAAAAATCCTAGCACATCCCTTAATTCCCTCCTCCTATGATTGATACATTCCTAATATTATTCCCTTAATATTTGATATATTTTCTGATATTGTTCCTGATTTTAATCTTCTAACACTCCCCCTTAAGATGAATAGTGGGATCACCAATACTCAGCTTGTTTAAGACTTCGGCGAGGATTCGTCCTGTAACAGCTTTAGTAAGAATATCAGCCAATTGGTCTTCTGATCTTACAAAAGGAAGCTCAATAGTACCATTCTCAATTTTTTCTTTGATAAAATGTCGATCCACCTCTACATGTTTAGTTCTATCATGTTGAACGGGATTCTCTGAAATGCTGATTGCGGCTTTGTTGTCACATTTCAATTGACTTGGCAAATGTGGTGGAAATCCAATCTCAGTCATTAACTTTCTGATCCACAGAACTTCAGTTATCCCTTTAGCGATTCCTCGAAATTCTGCTTCTGCGCTTGAAAGAGATACAACTTTCTGTTTCTTGCTCCTCCATGTTACCAGGTTCCCTCCAACAAGTGTAAAGTAGCCCGATGTTGATCTTCTGTTGTTTGGGTTGCCTGCCCAATCTGCATCTGTGTATGCTTCAATCTTCAAGTGTCCATTTCTCTTGAATATGATTCCTCTTCCTGGAGTTCCCTTTAAGTATCGAACTATCCTCATGACGACTTCCATATGATCCTTTTGTGGTTGGTGCATAAATTGACTGACGATCCCTACTACATAAGCTATATCAGGTCGAGTATGAGATAAGTAAATCAGTTTCCCAACCAGTCGCTGGTACTTCTCCTTATCTGCTGAATCAGCACCTTCTACTATCTTCAACTTGTGATTAACTTGTATGGGGTATCTGCTGGTTTGCAGTCCACCATTCCAGTTTCTGCAAGAAGGTCCAAGATGTACTTTCTTTGGGAAATAAAGATTCCTTTGTTGGATCGTAGAACCTCTATTCCTAAGAAATACTTTAGTCCTCCTAGATCCTTCATTTCAAACTCTGTAAATAGGTTCCTTCTCAGTTTTGCAATTTCTTCAGCATCACTTCCCGTTATGATCATATCATCAACATAGATTATTAGGCAGGTGATTAAATCCCCCCTTCTTTTCAAAAAAAGAGTGTGATCAGAGTTACTTTGCCCGTACCTTTTCATAGCCACTGTGAATCTTCCAAACCAAGCGCGTGGAGACTGTTTAAGTCCATAAAGAGCCTTCTTTAACCTGCAAACTTCATTTACTTTGAATTCTTCCGCAAAACCCGGTGGAGTATCCATGTACACTTCTTCCTTCAAATCCCCATGCAAGAAAGCATTCTTGACATCAAACTGATGGAGTGACCAATTTTCATTTGCTGCTATTGAGAACAACACCCTGATAGTGTTGATCTTTGCTACCGGTGAGAAGGTTTCAGAGTAATCAACTCCATAGGTCTGTGTATAACCTTTGGCAACTAACCTTGCTTTATACCGTTCAATGGTGCCATCTGCCTTGTGTTTAATGGTGAAGACCCATCTGCACCCGACTGACTTCTTTCCTTTGGGTAGAGTACACTTTTCCCAAGTTCCATTCTTCTCTAGAGCTTCCATTTCTGTATTCATGGCTTCTCTCCATTCTTTTCTCTCATTGGCTTCTTGAACAGTTCTTGGAATATCTTCTGACAACAGGATGGTGGAGAAAGTCTTTGCAACGTCTCCAACTCCTTCTCTGGTCACACTTACTGGGTATCTTGAGTTTCGAGGAACATGTTCTGGTGAGTACCGTCTAGGAGGCATTCCTCTGTTTCTTCTCGGAGGAAGAGAAAAGGTTTGTGGTTCTTGTGGTTCCTGTCTTTCAAGTTCTAGAGCTACCCTGTCATTGTTAGCATCTTCATTAAAAATAGGAAGTAAATCAACAGAGTGAGATTCACTTACCTCTTGCCTTACCTCTTGTCTGACATTCTCAGAAGGATTCTCATTGGTTGTATGTACCGAATTATTTTCTACGTTGAGTGAGGCATGCTCGGTAGCTCCATCTACTTGCTCTATTTGAACAGTTTCAGGGCAACAAAGGTTATTTAGCCAACTTGGTGGTTCACTTATATTCTCCCCCTGATCACCATGTTGGCGACTAAAGTAAAACTCAGATTCCAGAAAGTCGCAATCCATAGTCACATGAATGCGACGAGTAATTGGGTTATAACACCTATACCCCTTTTGATGTGTAGCATACCCAATGAATACACATTTTTCTGCACAAGGATCAAACTTGGTTCTATTTGCTTTGGGAATATGGACAAACACGGAGCACCCAAAGACCCGAGGTGGTAAGGTTAAAATAGGAGGAATTTCAGTTTGAGTGGCTAAAACTTGTAAGGGAGTTTTGTGTTGGAGAATTTGGGTAGGTAGACGATTTAAAAGGTAGGCGGAAGTGGCAATAGCTTCAGGCCAAAGGGCTTTCGGAACTTGTGCATCAAAGATCATGGCCCGAGTCATCTCAAGTAATTTACGATTCTTCCGTTCAGCGACACCATTCTATTGGGGTGTATTTGGGCATGAGGTTTGGTGGATTAAACCATTTTTCTTAAAAAAATCTTGCATAGATTGATTAACAAATTCCCCACCATTATCTGATCGAAGTATGCGAATTTTTTTGTTAAATTGAGTTTGAATCATTTGATAGAAGGCAAAAAAATTTTCAGGTACTTCAGATTTGGCTTTTAAAAAATATATCCAAGTCATGCGAGAGAAATCATCCACAAATAACACGAAATATCGAAAATTATTATGAGAATTAGGAGCTGGACCCCACACATCAGAATGAACAAGGGAAAAAATAGAATCGACTCTGTTGTTGCTAAGGGAAAAAGTAACTCGATGATTTTTTGCACGAATACAAGTTTCACATTTGATGTGCTCAGTGTTATTTGTAAAAGGACTTGGAAATAAAATTTTGAGGTACCCAAATGAAGGATGTCCTAGACGCCTATGCCATAACCAAAGTTGCCTTGTAACCGTTCCGTGAGCAAGCATGGTATGTCCCTTGTGTGCTACCTCATCAACGTAGTAAAGGCCTCCTCGCTCAGTACCACGCCCAATGATCTCCTTCGTAAGAATGTCCTGTAAAAGACAAAAAGTAGAATACATGAGTACCACACAATTCAGCTCCTTTGTCACTTGACTAACAGACAATAATTTTGATGATAGTGCAGGAACATAGAGGCAATTTTTTAATTTTAATTTTTTCGAAAAAGAAATGGAGCCTCCTCCTTTAACTTTAATTAATTCCCCACTAGCAGTTTCAATATGAGATTTAAAAGGTGTTGTCAAGTTGTCAAAATCATGTAGGTCATGAGTCATAGTATCAGTAGCCCCACAATCAAAAATCCACTCATCCTGTTTTTTTAAAAAAATATTTTGGGCCCTTTTAATTGTTGTTGGCGCGGATTGGGCTGATAGACCCAAAGGATTAATAACCCTTGGCCCATTAGGCCCATTAGGGTAAGAGCAAGATGCTCCCCCTTCTTCCTTACCCTCTTGCGCCGTTTCCCTCTCTGTTCTTACCACCACCATGGCTGCCTTACCGTCCCTATCTTCCTTGCTTCTGGCATCGCCGCCGCCGCTGCTGGTGACCTCTTCGATGCCCACGGCGGCGGCACCCTTACTGTTGGTGGAGCGATTCTTTGAGGTTTTAGGGTTATTTTCCCACCAATCCGGGTAACCCACAAGCCTGAAGCAAGTCTCTTTGGTGTGTTTGTTCATTCCACAGTGTGTGCAATGGAGGTGGCTCTTGTCCTCTCTGTCTCTCTTCTCTTCTCTGTCCCGCGATGATGAGCGCCGGTCGGCGATTCCTGATCGGCCACCGCGTCCTTGTCCATGTCCGTCTCGGCTTGACCATTTTTTCGCAGCTAGCCCAATCCCAACCTCTCCTTGTGATGCATCCTCTACGCCGTCGGTGGTAGGCTTCAGTATCTGGAGTCGAGCCGCCTCCCTCCGAACAGCGGCGTAGGCGGATTCGACTGAAGGAGCCGTCTCTTGCTTCAAAAGGTCTCTCCTTATGGTTTCAAATCTCTCATCAATTCTGGTAAGAAACTGATAAACTCTCTGTTCTTGTTTCAGTTTGTTGAAAATTACGATATCTTCTGGGCATTTCATGGGATTTGGTTGTCTTCTATCTATGGCCATCCATATGGCCTGTAATTTGTTCCAGAACTCCTCTAGGGTATCATGTCCTTGTTTCTGACTGTTGGCTCTTCGATGTAGGTCATAAATTTGCATCGGATCGATCCCGCTTGCATAAGTTGTTGCCAGTCCTTCCCATAGAGCTTTCGCTGTAGGAAATTGAGAGACATTGTTCATCAGGTTTGCCTCAATGTTTTGAATGATCCAGGTAAAAACTGTTTGATCTGTTTGTTCCCATTGTTCAAAGTTCGAATTTGTTTCTGCTGGTGCAGGAGGTACCCCAGTTATGTGAGCTTTCTTCCCTCTTCCACCAATTGCCTTTTTCATTAGAGTTACCCACAAAGGATAATTATCTCCATTTAATTTGAAACCAATTGATAGATTATCGGAATTGGTTTGTGATGATTGCATTCCAAGACTATTGCGCAGCATGTTTGCAATTTGCAATGTCAATTCATCTGGGATGCTTGTATTTGTGTTTTTGCTGGAACTGTTATCTTCATCAGATGTTGACATGTTGTATTTTGGCTAATGTTGGCTGAGATTGGAATTTGGAACCGTGATGATAATTTTGAGTTCCCAGAACCTAACACCGCTCTGATACCATCTTACGATGGTATCAAGGGTTTAGGAAAGAAAGGAAAGAATATTTCTGAAATAATATGATTGATTTGTATTTTTGTATGTATTTTCAATTACAAAGATTCCCAATATATAGATAATTAGGAAGCTAATTATAGAATAAAAATCCTAGCACATCCCTTAATTCCCTCCTCCTATGATTGATACATTCCTAATATTATTCCCTCAATATTTGATATATTTTCTGATATTGTTCCTGATTTTAATCTTCTAACACATTTTTTATAAGTACGAATTCAAACTTCTAATTGTAACAGAATAGAAAAAAAAAAAGGTCACTTAAATTTTTCTCGTGCAGTTTTTTATTGCATACAATAAAACATAAAATTTAAGATATTGATGGCTGAAAATAGAATTTTATAGAATTACTTATTTTAAAAATAGTAAAAATAATCATTTAATTTTGTAATGACAATGATCGAATTAATCAACTTTATTAAGTTTCCAATTAAAACTCGTGTTACGCGTGTGTAATAGATTATACGACAGATATAGGTACCGAATTAGACAAACTAACGGGGCTAATATACTGACCAAATAAGAAAAGAAAATTTTGTTGATGGAAACTTGATAAGAGAAGATGACCGAACATAAAAATAAATAAAAAATATATATTTAGTTTGAGAAATAAAATATGAGTTTAATATTGATGCATTGATATTGTAAATATAATTTATATGTCATTCAATCAAAACTAGTCTTTGTACCCGTGCATTGGGATTATATCAAATTTTACGTTTAAGATATTAAATAATTAATGAAAAAAATATTTGTATAAAATGAAGTAAAATGAAAATATGTTATTCATAAATTTATTTTGTAAATATAACAATAAAAATACATAATAAACTTATTATTATATTAGTGGATGCAAATAAAATTATTCAATCACATAATTAGTTTTCATCATTTTCAATATCAAATTTGTATTCATAAAATATTTATAATTATTCTCTTTCAACAATTAACAAAAAATAATCATAATTTACAGATTATCAATCACTAAAAACTACCGAAATCATAGAAAATATTTCAAAACTAATAATTATCAATCATTAATAATTACTAATTATTCATATATATTCCCGTTCAACAATCAATAAAAATATTAAAAATTACTAATTCATGTTCATAATTATTCCTAATTAACAAAAAATGTTAAAAAAATGTAATATCAATCACTAAAATTCTCTAAAATATTCACTAATTATCAATCACTAAAAATTATTAAATTACAGGTAAAATATTCAAATATCACTAATTATCAAACATTAATAATTACTAATAATTCGTAATTATTCTCTTTTAAAAAAACATGTTCATTATTTATGTTTTACATTTCCCGTGAGACAGTTAATCAATCATGTCAAATATTAAATTATGAAGAATAGAAAATGAGGAGAAGAATGAAACAATAAAAAAATATAGAAGAAAGATGAAGAATAGAAAATGAAAGAAGAAGAATTAAAAAAAATGAAGGATGACTAAGAAGGTAGATGAAAAAAATGAAATAAGAAAGAGAAAAAAAAGAGAGCAAGAAATAGAGATGGCAAAATAAGAGAGGAATTGAAAAAAAAATGAAGTTGAAATGGTTGAGAAGGTGGAAAGATATATAGATATATATATATATATATATAGATATAGATGATTTGACCATAATTTAATATCAAATGCTATAAACAAAGAAAAGAATCAGAAAGAAAATTTTTTATAATGTGAATGTAAATAGAAAATTGATATAAAAAAGATTTTATTATATATATTTCGAAATAAGATTTTCCAAATTTATCTATACTACTTATAAAGAGAATATAAAAAAAGTTAGTTACTTTTTGGTCTCTCAAAATAGATTAAACAAAAATTAAGCAAAATTAATAAAATTTAAAAGCAACTACTATTTGTAACTTCTATTATTCAAATTTTCTCTCTTTCTATTCATGTTTTATACTAATATTTTAATGAATTAAAATGAAATTTAAGAAAAATTTAATTAATTTCAATAGTATTATTTTATAAAAAATTTGTCAATAAAATTAAGTTAAATAATATTATTTTATAAAATATTCATAAAAAATAAAAAAGCGACTTGACAGGCACGAAAGTGCTTGTCGAGTCGCTAGTATTATGAAATGTGAATAGACATTTCCAAATTAAATATTATCATTTTCAAATATTTTATGTATAAAATCAATTATTCTAAATAAAATAAAAGATACATATTGGATATTAATATTTAAAAGATACATTAAAGATTTATAAATATCTTAAAAGAATAAAAATAAAGGATACCTAAAATTGCATACGTGTCACATTTATAGAGACTCAATTAATGGGTAAATTGGTAATCAACCATTACCTGTCTTTTACAATATTATATAGATATAGATATTTTGTTTGTATGACTGTTTAAATAATGGAAAGAAGAACACAATTATATCTGATTTGACAACACATGATTGAATGACTGTGTAAAAAATTTATATATTATCAGGGAATGAAAATTAAATCCTAAAAATATAATTAAGATTTTAAAATTTTATATAAAATATAATGAGATTAATTATCATGTTGTCAGCCTGTTAATATAAATATTTTATATTATTAATTAATTAAAAGTTATTATATTTTATTTTAAAACTAATTGTAATTTGAATTTTAAAATATCATTTGCTATAAATAATATATTAAATTATTATTAACTAAAAGTGTAAAATATATTTAAACTTTTAGTACATTGAATTGTAATTAATCTCAAATGCAATAATTTGTCTTTGTAATTTTTTTTTTTTTTGAGATAAGCTCTCATGCTCCTATAAATAAACTCTACATAATATTTTAAAAATATTATAAATATTTTGTATATTGAAGTAAAACATTTTTAAATGCTTATTAAATAATCAATAGTTGGATAGTATCATTGAGATTTCATTGCTTGACAGATTTATAATTTGTTTATTTTACAAAATAAAAAATGATTTAATATTTTAGGTAATGATAGGTAGAGTATTAAAGTTAACAATATATATATATGTTTTACTAAATTACCCTTCACTTCTTTGTCATTATCTCTCCTCAATTAATAGAGATAGTGAGTATTAAATAATGGTAAGAGTGAAAAAAAATAATAAACGTTGTCTTAAAATTTGAAATGGACAATTATAAAAAATGCACGCATCTCTAAATTGGACAATTTAAAAAAACGGAGGGAGTAAATTACACTATCTAAACAAATGTGTCCACTTTAATTAAGGACAATATAATAAAATACATTAGTCTTTTGTTAATTTTTAGATAAAATCAATCATTACCTAAGATACCGTGAAAAGAGAAAGCGGAAAAAAAACGGTGGGAGTAGTATATTAATTTTGCCACATTCTTATCTTAAAAAAAGAGTTTAACTGACTATTATCCAATTAAAATACTCTGTTTGTATGACTTTTAAAGTGAAGAGAAAAAAATACAATCATAACTAATATTATGATATATGATTGGATGACTTTGTAAAAAAATTATATACGGTCAGTAAATTGAAATTAAATCTAAAAAAATGTTACTAATAAATTAATAAAATGTCTCATATTAACAAATTGGCACCTCCTTCTTATCCATTGAGATGTTAACCTTATCATTTTCATTAATAAATATTAAGAAAAAATCTAAACAGAAATTTATTGTCCACTTAACATTATCATAAATTAAAATTGGATTGCATTATATTTCACAAATGAATTATTTTAGATTTTGTACGGAGAAGGTAAAAGACAGTTGGATATATGAGGGGAGGAACAAAGCTGTCGTAAGCGTGAACGCCATCAACGACGCGGTCGTTTCGTACCCTCAAAATTAGGATCGCATCTACCATTGAAAATTGAATAATTCCCCCCCTTTTTTTTTTTCTTTTTCTTTTTTTCCCCTTTCAATAATAAATTAATAATCAATAATCCCCCACCCACTACTTCAACAATCAACACCTCCTCTTTTCGTTTCTATATAACCTAATCTCAACATCTATTCACACCTTCTTTCCCATAAACCTTTTCACACACTAGCCTTTCTCCATCTTCCTCTCTCAACTCATCTCTTTTCTCCTTCAATTTTCTTCTCCGTTTTGTGAAATTGGTGTTTCGGAGGCTTAGATCTGAAACCAGATCTAGGGTTTCCCCGTCCGTACAGAGAGCCAACTAAGTAGGGTTTGAATTAAGGCATGCAAGCTTAGGGCTTTTTTTTCTCAGAAATGTTTTCCGAAATTTTATGACACACCCATTCCCCATGCGTCGAATTCGGCTCTTACACTCGTTCTCGGTCGTGTTCCTCTACTGGTTCTACGTTTTCTCATGAACTCCCTCTCAAATCCCTAATCTTCCTCCCTTTTTCCCCCTCTAAACCAGTCCCTGCATTTTCCCCAAACGATCTCATAATCCAGATCTGAAAACTCTGTTTCCATATTTTTTTTCCTTTTTCTTTTTGTAATTTTTGTTGTTATTGTGCATCGCGGACGAGGAAATGGCTCCGATTCAGCCTCCGACGAGTTCTGGATCGGGATCGGAAACCAGCGGATCTCCGCCGCCGCAGTCCTCCGACGGCGGCGTTGCGATCGATGAGAGGAAGCGGAAGAGGATGCTGTCAAACCGCGAATCGGCACGGCGCTCGCGGATGAGGAAGCAGAAGCAGCTGGAGGATCTCACCGACGAGGTGAGCAAGCTGCAAGGCACGAACAAGAAGCTTGAAGAAGCCATAAAGGCGAAGGAGGAAGCGCTGGTTGACACTGAGGCGGCAAACAGCATCCTGAGGGCGCAAACCATCGAGCTCGCCGACCGGCTCCGGTTCCTGAACTCCATCCTCGAGATCGCCGAAGACGTCAGCGGGCTCTCCATCGAGATCCCCGAGATTCCAGATCCACTCCTGAAACCATGGCAGATCCCTCACCCGATTCAACCGATCATGGCTTCCGCAGACATGTTCCTGCATTGATTTGAGGCTTTGTCTGTTTCATCTTTGTTTGTTGTTATCATCTGGTTACTGTCTTAGTGGCATAGAGTCCCCCTTGGTCTATGGTGGAAAAATCTGTAGAATAGGTTGTTATTGCTGAGTGTAGTTTTAGCTTAGAGGTCTTTGTTTTATATTCGTGATGTTTCCATTTTGTGTCTAAATAATGTGAGGGGGCATGGTGTTTCGTTTCCTAGCATTGTTCTGTTAAGTCTTTAATTATGAACTTTTAGGGTGTCTCAACTCAAGTGTGTCTGTGTTTTATTAGAAGGTAATTAATCACTATCTATGGTGAATTCATCTCTATTCTTGCGATTGCGGCGTTCTGTTTTATGTGTATGAATTTTGTGGAGGGTGATGATGCAGCTTATGTGGACAATTGTGTGCCACGGTTTATAATAGTCATGGAAAGTTCGTGCTGTATATCAAATTTTCAATGCGTTTCTTTCCTAATGCAACCAAAAACCTATTAAATCGGAGTACTTGATTTGCGGACAAGGGAAATAAATGAAGGATTAATTTGCGGCTAAGGTTATTGACCTCGAGCACGTTATTATCATTTTTTTCTAATTGGAGAGTAATCCTTCAACTAATCAACTTAATTGTTCAACTTAAGTACAACAAATACAATAGAGTTGGCTTTGGTTGCGGGTTTAACATCCTTTTTGTCCATTTCATCATGCTTCTGTAAACAAACTTAAATAATTAGTAGTGAAATTAAAACTTTAAAACATGTCTAGAACCAATTAGCATTATAGAATATGGCACTTGGCAGAGTAATTATGTTGTGTTTAAATAAATAAAACCAAGTCTATCCAGATGCATCAAGATTCGTCATCTTTTGCCCTTTCAAAAGTAAGAGTAATCATTATGGATGATAGCAAGCAAACCTTTACACTTTTATGTAGGGGTAAGGAAACTTTACATATTTATGTAGAGGTAGGTTGACCTTTACATTTATTATGGATATGTAAAGGCAACCTTTTAAGTAAAATATCTGAGTCTTAAGCATATTTTTGTAGTTATGAATGACCAAATAAATGAAAAAGAATAAATATATTTTAGTTTTCGTATTTAAAATGAGTCGGAATCTCAATCCAAAACAGAAGCTATTTGAAATAGAAAAGATGACCAAATAAAAGATAAGGCAATATGATGAGCTACTAATACTACAAAGCAGCATATCATGACCAGTCTCCTTCTTGGGGCCGTGCCAAGGTACCTTTTTAAATTATTTTAAATTTCTAATTATTCGCTTAATCTTTCTTCTTCATGATAGTTCCTGCATGATTGTTTAGTGCACTAATCCTAAGATGTCGTAAAGGAAATATCTTGCTTATAAGAGGTGTCATTTTGATATGAAGCCTTACGCTTTTCACCGTGATGGGATGGGATGCGTCACCAACCACTCCTGCCTTATAGTTCCTTACCAAAAATTTGTCCTAGTGAATGATTGAATCATTAATTTTTATGTATTATCTTTATATCATTGTATATATTTTTTGGGTAAGCATACAACAGCTTAAAAGAATAAAATACCAATAATATAATATTTATATGATATTATTTTATTTTATTATAAATTATAATATCATTAATAATATTTATTTTTATTGGGAAAATTTACAGGTTCAACTAAAAAAAAAAATTGTATACAAATTAATGAGTAATATATAAGAGTTTAATTTCAATCTACTGTCAGTGTAAAATAATTTTACACATTTCCAATCATGGATTGACACATATCCGTAAAAATTTTTAACTCTACTACTCACTAACTAAAATGTCACACAAATCAATGAATGTGATTGACTAACAGTGTAAAATTTTTTACAGTCTCATTGCATCATAATTAAAGTCAATATATAATATGTAATTAAATAATAATGTAAAAAGCTAATCATACACTAACATCGTATTAAAATTAACTTTCTATAATTATTTACGATTAGACGGGTGGATTAGATGAGCATCAACCGTAATGCATATCACAGACCAAATATTTTTTTTTTATGGAAATCAAGAGATCATCATTGCGATACGTATTGAGTAGTTTAAAATAAAGTATGGATTAGAGCCATTCTTTTTCAACTTTCTTACAATCTTACCTAAATCCTAGTAAACCTAAGACGATGAATATATATTTTAGGCTAGTTTTTTTATTTATTTAAGGCTCAATTTGTACACATATTTTTATTATGGTCCCTCAAGAGATTAATACGATGTCAATTAACTCCTTGAAAATACTTGCAAGGAGTGTTTCACAATTAAGGAGGCCATGTTCATAAGTCATACTCGGTAATTAACGATGTTGTATCATCATTAGCACGCATCAGTTTTTTTTCAATCCCAAAACAATGATTCAATTATACGCTGTTGTGAGTTTTGAGCATCCTCACAGAGCTATCCGCGTTAAACGATGATTGTGCTTGTGTGCCAATACCAATTTCGTCGTCAATTAGATCTAATAAACCCTAAACCCTAATCATATATATACTATTTGATTGTAATATAAATTTATAGTAATCTAACAATAGATATAATTGTTATAATGCTATGTTCAATCATAAATTCAAAAATAAAAAAAAAAGGAAGAAGAACAAGCTAGCTAGCGCAGTAACCACAAATATGATCTGATGTGGATTAATTAATTAATTAATTGATGACTTAGCACACACATGATCGGTATGATTATTGTATCATGCAACAGTACTTTTACACAGAGGACACAAACTTGACTTAACAAGCTGATGATACACCATGGATGATTAATTAATTAATCTCTGTAATCGGAAGATGAAACTGATCTCAGTTGTCGTGAGTCTTGCACTCGATGGTCTCCGGGTTGTCCTTGCAGAAGTCCTCCAGGGGATCCGACCCCTTCTTCCTGTCCCTGGCGTGGCTGGCGGCGGCGCTCAGCTCCTCCACCTCATCCCACGCCGCCACGCACTCCCCGCTCGCTGGATCCTCCGAGCAAGTCTCCTGCGCGTTCTTTATGCTCTCCGCCACTTTCTCCGATATCCTCTCCGGCGCAGTCCGCACGGGTCCCACGCTCACCATCCGACCCGACCCGACCCGTACACATGGGAACATGATGACGTGGCTGGTTCGAGAAGATTCTGATGATGATGCCCTCAACACATGAACCCTACTGGGGCTTGAAATGCTTAGACCTGCTGATATTGTTGCCATTCTCTCAGGTAAGGAGGGTTTTTGTTTGTTTTCTTCTTGTGATGCTTGAGTTTCTCTTTGTTTTGTGTTTTTATGATGATGATGGATCTGAAGGGGATAGGATTGGGGTGGCATTGGAGATTATAACTCAGGCTTGTGAACAATTGTGGACACATATTTCTTATCTGGGTGTGGCCAATTGTAATCGTCCACGTAGGTTCCGCAATCTGGTATGATATTTTTTGCGGAAAACAAAGATTTCTTTTCTTTAATTTCAAGTGAGTAGTGAGTGAGAGAAGCAATTGCAAATTGCAAATGGCAACTCGATTGCCTCACCCGAAAATGAAAGGTCGTTTTGTCATGTCATCTAACCCCTATGGCCAAATGGACTCTTTCACTTTATTATCCATAACACATAATATATATTTTTTGGTTATTTATTTACTACATCAAAGATTTAAAGGCTTTTGGTTTTATTGCGAAAATATCCCTCCTGTTAGTTATAATAATTTGCGGAGCAGGGTGGTGGAGGAGGTTTCATGTCTGGGCGGAGGAGGGTGGTGATGGCAATTTTAAGGTTTTGTTTTTTAGGCCTCGAGTTTTATGGTTCTTTTTGGTTTTTTATGCTTTCTTTCGGCCCTGATCCAGTAAGGCCTGTTTTTATTCACTTTTCAGCCTTGGCCCAATAGTTTCATGTAAATGATTTTATTTTATCTATTTAATTTTGTACCTATCATTTTTTTATTGGTCCTGAACATGATTGAGTGGCACTTACTTAGCTCAGTGAGTGAGGAGAAAATATCAAGGGAAGGAGGGAAGGAACTAGGAAGGGAGGGGAATAGAATAGAATTTTAATTTGTACCACCAATCAATGAAATGATGCGACTTCACAAAGTATACCATCGCCTTTCTCTTCTCCATTTCTCATCATCGCCATTACCATTACCAATATCGCTCCCTTCTTCTTCTCTCGCTCCTCATCCTCGTCCACTCCTCCGTCTCTCACTCCGTCACACTCACCGATTCCCTCCCATGGCCACCTCCCGCTTGCGCAATTTAGCTCCTCTCACTGCTCTTCCTGCTGAAGACGCCGCTGCCGGAGCATCCAACGGCACCGTTTCAGCCTCCGCCACCCTCACTACTTCCACTGATTACGAAGGTCTGCTCTACATCTCTTTCTTTACTCTCTTTACTCTTGCACTAGATTTTTCGGACTCTCCATACTGCAAAACTCATGTACTGATTGGTTTATCTCGTGAAGCATTTCGATTCGCCAAGTTTCATGTATCTGACAAATCATTAGTTACGATTTTTTCGATTTTAATCTCATGAAGCATCATTTCACTTGATTTTTCCGATACTGTGAAAACAAGATTACTAAAATCTGGTTTAATTTTGACAGTATCAACGAACGTGTATTGTTTAAATCTTTTGGAGCTGGTGAAATTTGTTGGTTCAATCCACTGATGCGTTATCTTGTTTAATCTCGATGGTTTAGAGTTTTGCATTGGCAGTGTTCACTGTTTAATCTCTTTAAAAAATTAGCACAAGAAGTGAAGAGGTTACCTTATATTTTCAGTCATATAAGCTCCTTTGTTCTTTACACGTATGAGCTTCTGACTGAACTGCAACCTAGTTGTCAAATCCATATCCGCAGTATGTTATTGTCTAGACTCTAGATTACAAGACTGTTTACAGTTGCTGACTGTTATCTTGATTAATTGATTTTAGATGAATCAAGTTTAAGAATGGGGTATCGCCTTCCTCCATCTGAGATCAAGGACATAGTTGATGCTCCACCGCTTCCTGCGTTGTCTTTTTCACCACTTAGAGACAAAATCCTTTTTCTCAAGCGAAGAGCTTTACCTCCTCTAGCAGAATTAGCAAGATCGGAGGAAAAGTTGGCTGGTGTACGTATTGATGGAAACAGTAATTCAAGGAGTCGTATGTCATTCTACACTGGCATAGGGATCCATCGAATTCTTCCTGATGGTACTCTAGGGCCAGAGACTGAGGTGCATGGTTTCCCTGATGGTGCAAAAGATAATTTTGTTTACTTGGTCTCCCGATGGTCGTCATTTAGCATTTAGCACGCGTTTAAGTCAGGAGGACGGTGATAGTAAATTCACAGTATGGATTGCAGATGTGTCGACAGGGAAAGCTAGGCCTCTGTTTCAGTCACCTGATATACATTTGAATGCAGTTTTTGAAAATTATATTTGGGTAAATGACTCTTCATTGTTAGTTTGTACCATTCCATTATCCCGCGGAGCTCCACCCAAGAAACCATTGGTTCCCAGTGGCCCGAAAATTCAATCTAATGAGCAGAAAAACATTATTCAAGTAAGAACATTCCAGGATTTGTTGAAGGATGAATATGATGAAGATTTGTTTGACTACTATGCCACCTCACAGATTGTTTTAGCTTCTTTGGATGGTGCAACCAAGGAAATTGGCCCACCAGCTGTTTATACTTCTATTGACCCTTCCCCAGATCAGAAGTACATTTTGGTTAGTTCAATTCACAGGCCATACTCTTATACTGTACCTTGTGGAAGATTTCCAAAGAAGGTAGAGTTATGGAGAGCTGATGGAACATTAGTCCGGGAGCTTTGTGACTTGCCCCTTGCTGAGGACATTCCAATTGCATTCAATAGCGTGCGAAAAGGGATGCGTTCCATTAATTGGAGAGCTGATAAACCATCGGCACTTTACTGGTACAAATCTGAGTTTATATCTTCTTTATTTTCTGATGTGGTGTCTGCAATGGAGACATTACAAATTATAATAATTTGATTAAGCATGTGAAAATACAATGGTTTTTATTCAGGCTTTGATACACATTTGTAATTGTTTTTGTTCTATCTCAGAAATTTGCTGCTTTTGGAAACTTAAACTTCCCATAAGCCCTTGAACTTTGTATTGCTATTGTTGGAGAGTTATCCAACACACATGTACACACACACACCTGCCGGGGAAAAAGAATAGAAAGGGATGATGATCTTATGTTGTGGAAGATTATGTTCAGTTCAGGCATTTATTGTTTGTTTGTTTTTTTCTTTCCTTTTTACTGAAGTTTTCATGTTGCTGGTCTATTTTGGAATTTTGGATTACGCATGGTAGTTTTCTTCAATTGACTTATCATATTTTATTTTTCACTTCTATGATCTTGTCATCATATACAGTCCTTTTCTTAGATTTTTCATCCTTCATTCACAATCAAACTTTTCCTTTTATTCAATATTAGATGCTGAATGCTTTTCCCTGCATTTGTACTGTGAGGTCACATTTGTTATCCATGTATTGTTTTATAATTGCTTTTGTCCGTTAAAATTGCTTCATTTGAGGTATCTAGGGCAGAAACGCAAGATGGAGGCGATGCAAAGGTGGAAATTTCTCCTCGTGACATAATTTATACACAGCCTGCTGAACCATTAGAAGGCGAACAACCAGCAATATTTCACAAGCTTGATCTCCGCTATGGGTATGGATTGAAATAATTGATTTACATTGGTTTCTTCTCTTTATATTATGTACTTTTATAAAGACAACCTAAAATCTCAATTGATCATTGCCATTCCTGTTTTCCTTACCTACAGAGGGATCTCTTGGTGTGACGATTCACTGGCTTTGATATATGAATCTTGGTATAAAACACGTCGAATAAGAACATGGGTAATAGCTCCTGATTCTAAAGATATGACTCCACGCATTCTATTTGATCGATCTTCAGAAGATGTGTACTCTGATCCTGGCTCTCCAATGCTGCGGAGAACCCAAGCTGGGACATATATTATTGCCAGGATAAAGAAGGAAAGTGATGAAGGAAGATACATCATACTGAATGGAACTGGCGCTACACCAGAGGGGAACATTCCATTCCTTGATCTGTTTGACATGTAAGTGTCTTAAATTACTTGCCTCCTGTATGCTCTCACCCATTCACATTGATGCTAAGGTGATTTGAACTGAAAACTTACAGAGATACAGGTAATAAGGAGCGAATCTGGGAGAGTGATAAGGAGAAGTATTATGAGACTGTTGTTGCTCTAATGTCTGATCAAGAAGAAGGGGATTTGAACTTGGATCAGCTGAAAATACTGATTTCGAAGGAGTCAAAAACTGAAAACACCCAATATTACTTCATCAGATGGCCAGATAAAAATTCAGTTCAGATTACAAATTTCCCTCATCCATACCCTCAGCTTGCATCATTGCAGAAAGAGATGATTAAATATCAAAGGAAAGATGGGGTTCAACTTACAGCCACATTATACCTGCCACCTGGTTACAATCCAACAACAGATGGCCCTTTGCCATGTCTGGTTTGGTCTTACCCAGGAGAATTTAAGAGCAAAGAAGCTGCTGGACAAGTTCGTGGTTCTCCTAATGAATTTGCTGGAATAGGTGCCACATCAGCTCTTCTTTGGCTGGCTCGAGGGTATGAGTGTCCTTTAATAGTTCTCTGTATTGTTTTGCTGTTACTGATTCAACATTAATTAGGATTAGCTTAGTTATCCTGACCTCATTCTATATATTTTTAATGTTAAATAAACTGGATTGTTCTTTGGTGATGTTAAATGCTGCAGGTTTGCAATTCTATCTGGACCTACTATTCCTATTATCGGTGAGGGTGATGAGGAGGCAAATGATAGGTAAATTCATAATGATATTGTTTTAGATGTGGAATATTACCATATGTTTATCAGTAAACAACTGTTCTTAAGCACCATGGATGATATCCTCTTCATTACCGTTTCTCTTCAAATTGGAGTTTCAAATATTTGGACTCGTGAGGCTAGTTTCTTTTGTGGGTCTCTTCTTTAACTTGTTCAACTTGTTGCTTCTTTTTTTGTGGCATGATCATGCCTCCTAATTAGTTTTAGAGCTTATCTGATTATAAGCCATGTATCTACCAACCAGGTATGTAGAGCAATTAGTTGCAAGTGCAGAAGCTGCTGTAGAGGAAGTTATCCGGCGTGGGGTAAGCTTTATTTTTAATGAGTGTGATACATAAAGTTACTAATTTGATAGAAATATGATTTCAGTCAACCCTTCTTGGCATGTCTCGTCTAGGTTGCTCATCCGAAGAAAATAGCTGTTGGTGGACATTCCTATGGTGCTTTCATGACTGCCAACCTCCTGGCACATGCACCTCATCTTTTCTGTTGTGGAATTGCTCGTTCTGGTGCTTACAACAGAACATTGACACCTTTTGGATTTCAGGTATGCCTTGATTTTTTCTTCCAATGGCTACTATATACCGTCAATTGTCTCTTTTGTTCTAGGGCTTCTTTTAATTTCTTTTGACACCCTATTCTAATTTCTATTCCTCGCACCACATGTCACAAGTTACACACTGAGGGTTTTTTTTTTTAAGAGGTTAAGGCTTATACCTTATATTCCACTTCCGTCTGTAGAATGAAGATAGAACTCTTTGGGAGGCCACTAATACTTATGTAGAGATGAGTCCTTTCATGTCAGCTAATAAAATCAAAAAGCCTATCTTGCTCATCCATGGGGAAGAGGATAACAATTCAGGAACATTAACCATGCAGGTAAGAGAGAAATTCTCACCTCACTCATTTCATGAAATGCCTTTAATTATTGGCTTTTGTAGTATTTTGGAAGCCAGATTTTGGCCAATTGTTTACTTGCTGCTTCTGTCCTTTGTCCTGCTTTGCAGTCAGACAGGTTTTTCACCGCTCTGAAGGGTCATGGTGCTCTTTGTCGACTGGTCATTCTGCCTCATGAGAGCCATGGTTATACTGCCAGAGAAAGCATAATGCACGTCCTATGGGAAACAGATAGATGGTTGCACAAATACTGTATATCAAACAGTTCTGATGTAGGCCCAGATGATGATACTGGTACTGTCAAAGAAAATGCTAGCAAAGGAACTACAGATGCTGGAAGCAAAGTGGTTGCTACAGGTGGAGGTGGCGACAAAGAGGAGTCTGATCTTGAATATGAAGATTTTCATTCTCTGCCAAGGTCATCCTTGTGGTAACCTCTTCCTCTTGACCCTTCAAAATTCTGAATCCAAATAAAGTGCATTTTAGTGGATTTAATTATTTCTTGATGATGGTATATCTGCAAACTGTCAATCCTAGCATGGGCTTGGATGTATTCTATTTCTAGCTGCCCTGTCTAGGTGGAGAAATTCTTATATACACCTAGACCGTGACATGAATATACTCTATACCTAATAACAAATGACACTTCAACTAAAAGTAGAAGTTAGAAATGGGTTATAACTGAAATGTCATTGTATTATTATACATGAAACATATTCATCTCGTTTTCTAAGAGCATGTAAAAATTTACGGTGTAGGTGAGAGCCCTTAGCAAACGAAAGAATAATAGTTAAACATATGAATATTATTTATTACATATTTTCTTGTATCTGTACATATTTTTTGATATTGATCTTTCAATGATGTAGAAGAATTATCTGATCTTTAATCACCAAAGATTACGATTGAAGCATCCTTCAAAGGATGCATGTGGAAGACAGTGGCAAAATGGCCGTCGCTATGAGAGGAGATCATGATCTGATTGACATGGATATTAAGACGTCATGCAGTCCTTTTAAAGCTTATACAGCATTGCTGGTGCGGTGGCTTCATACGAAATCATATCTTCATCACTTCATGATTGGTACTTTGCGGCTTAGCCAAGTGATTTGGCAAAGTAATCTAAATTATAAGTTGAGAAATAACCGCTGTACCGAACCACTACTGATTCTTGTAATGCAGTTCTTTGAACTTTCTTCTTCCTGTCTCTCATCCTACCTGGTTGTGATGCTTTGATTGCATCTGCCAATTGAAAAATTAACCTCATGACATATATTGGAATTGGAGTTTAATGCTTTACTTTAATGATTCTAATTATAAAATAACTCTCATTACATACATTTTGTTGGTTTTCTTTACAAGAGATTGATTTTGATGCTAAAAATTTCACGTTATCGATCAATCAAATGCTTAGATATCTGCATAAAAGTTTACAAACAACTCGTTCAAATCAAATACTTTTTACTTTGTTGTGTAAAGAAATGAAAATTTTCTACACTGGAATGAATATTTTTTTTGAAGTATGAATAACAATACCATATTTTGCATCATTTGTGAGCAATGAAAACTGAAATCTTATAATTCTGTTAAACGTCGGTACAACTATAATTTATATTCCAGAGAAGGCCATCATTTCTCTGAACACTATTTTCTTTTCACAATAATATAGAGCTTTGCAAGATTATTCCTGAAAGTTTCTACTTATTAAATTTACTTCAACTTTAGCAGAAGTACCTGATTTATTTACGTCACATCCTCACTCCTCCACAAACTCAACCTTAAATTGCAAACAAGTAGTCATCAATCCTCATCTAAGCTTGCGCAGACAGCAAGAATATCTCAAGCAACAAAACTTCATGAAATTTCTATAATCCAATATAATAATAATAATAATATATTGTGCACAACTCAGTGCAAGAAACTTATTGCTTAGTCAGCTCATATAAATTTCAAGAGCCAACTGAACACATCGGGAAAGAAAAAAAGGTCCACAAATGGAGATCACAAGCACAAGGTTGAGATAGTAGTTTCACTCTTCCTCTGCAATAACACTAATCTCACCTTTTTCCAATAAATCATAAAAAGCCCTAACTTTTCTCTGTTCATTCCAGTGATGCATCTTCCAAACACTTCCAGCAGCTAAACCCAACACTGTTCCAATGCACAACTCCTTCACCACACTTGGTCCTTTCAAAGTAGCATGAGCGATTCTAGGTCCAGCCATTTTGCTTTAACCTTCTCGAATCTACAAGTCACAAAATCGTTTACATTATATCCATTTCAATCGCAACATGATCGATCCAAAATCCAAATTGAGTTGGAAATAATAAGATTAGATTTCTCTATAAAAAATAGATATTAATTTTACCTTCCCTTTCTACACATACATTTTCTTTTATTTTTTTAAAATTTTTGCAAAAAGCCTATCGTAAATCGAACAAATCAAGAGAATGAAGAAATA
Organism: Aeschynomene evenia; assembly: GCA_013621005.1. Lineage (NCBI taxonomy): Eukaryota > Viridiplantae > Streptophyta > Magnoliopsida > Fabales > Fabaceae > Aeschynomene > Aeschynomene evenia. Next base: position 4,456,661 of record CM024268.1, read on the forward strand.
CCAGCAGTGAGCGAGAAATCTAGTTTCGATGGGAACTGTAACAGTGGAAGAAGAAACCGAAGATCTATTATGAGTCATTATAGCGAATCGAGCTGAGAAAATTTACCTGAGACAAAGACGAGGCGAACGATCTCCTCCACACGAATTCGAATTCGTTGGTGTTGTTTCAGTCAAGGAATGAAGCGTAGAGATTAGAGAACGCATATATAGTTTGGGCTTCTGAAATGGCTCACACTAGACCCAGTTAGACCAATCCAATTAAAATTGGGCCAAAATACTGGCCTATGTTTCATAATTGTCAATCGAATTCTTTTTTTTTTTTTACATTAACATTATAAAATAATAATAATTATATTTTATACTGTCAAATATTAAAATATAATAGAAATACCAAATTACTATGAATAAAATTATTCACTATAACAAGTACTTATCATAATCTTATGTGCAATACGAAAAGGCATGCCAGCTGCTAATAGCCACTTATGAGAGGAAAATCCAATGCCAATCTCACTAATAAAAATGGCATAAAATTGATAAATAGAAAAGGTTCAATGAATAGCTTGCAATGAGAATTTATAATGTTTACTAAAGAATTCGTACACTTTATGTTGTTGTATAGTATAGAGAAAATCAGAGGTAAATTCAGATACACTTCTTCTGAAAATCTAGTTGACCTTGCATTTGCATATCACTGAAGAGATATATGTACATTGCAAGACCCAAAAAAACCTAAAAGCTGTACGTTGTGATTAAATTGAATTCTTAAATCGAAGGAATCAACAATAAAGTCTCAAGACATAGAAAATTAGCTGTTTCGATTTGATGGCCAAAAAAATAATGGTGTCGTGTACAAGTGGTTCATATCATCTCCACTTTATTCTCATCTTATAATGATTATAAAATGAGGTGGGTGCGGGGTTAGTTAAATATTCATAAACTATGAAATAAATAAATAAATAAGTTTAATTATAATGTAATTGTTCAGTATAAAAATTTTATATTGTTAACCAATCATATTTATTAATTTGTGAGACTTTTTAATTAATAAGTAATTTAGTTAAAAATTTTTTATATACGTCAATCTATAATTGATTATCTACAAAATTATTTTATTATGACGGTATATTGAAATTAAAATTCTAAATAAAAACACAGAGTAAAGTTTATGTACCACATCATTATTATTTTTTCTTTCATTCTTAAATAAAGAAATGATACAGGAGAAATTCTTATCTTCGTAATCAAATCGAATAATACGTTTTTCTTAGTTGCATCTCTTAAAATTTACTACAAGAATAAATTTTTCTTGCACACAATTATTTGTCAAGTTTCTATGCATAACTTTCTCTTACCAATATTTTTTTTTACAAGACATGAATGTTGAAATCAAAATTACAAAACTGGAGTCTTTTCCACTTGATTAAATTATGTATTTCTAAAATTAAAATAAATCACTTAATACAGATCATGTTCACAGTACTGGTTAGATATGGAAAAATACCTTTAAAATAATGAGATTGGATAATACCGCATGTTCCTGCATAGGAAAATAATTTGATGATGACGACAAACTAATCTAACTCATTTATTATAGAAATAAAAAAATAAAGGAAATGTCCTTCAATTTCGTCACTCACACTTTGCACAGGAAATGCCGAAAAAAAGAAGAAAATTTTGGATTCATCTCATTCCTCCACAGAACCAGAACCTTCAATCTTTTCCTTACAAGCTCCATCTATGATCTATCCACATTGTTTTTTCTATGAATACCTGTCTCTATTATTCTCTAAATAAAATATATTTATTTCTTAAAATTTTCTCTTTCAAGTTTTTTTCCATTAAAAAATCGTGCATGGACCATGACACTACCATTACCGACTCAATTTTGTATTAACTGTTTCTTCTTTTTCCTCTGACTTCATTGCTTTGAAGTTAAAGCCATGGTTTCATCAATGGAGAGGCAAAAAAGCTTCTCCCTCAAACCCACAAGGCTTTTGGTGTTCTCGTTCACAATCTTTTCCTCTGCTTTCTTCCTTTCCACCTTCACCATTTGGCTTACCAAGTCAACCACACCTTCACTTCACCAACCCACCCATTTTCACTTCAACACTTCTATTTCTTCGTCATCTTCTTCTTATACTTCTTCTTCTTCTGTTAGTGTTAGTGTTAATGTGGGTCTTCGATCTCTCACTGTTCAGTCCTTAACTGGCTCTGCCAAAAACTTCACTGTAACTGGTGTAAAGGTTCCAACTTTGCTAGATAACCGTCTTGGTGGGACCCAGAATAGTAGCTTCTCCTCTGGATCCAAATCTGGAAAAGGTTTAGGACACCATGTGAATGCTTCAGGTGTTAATTTCACGGCAATGCAAGAGCATGGAGCTTCACCTGTGAGAAGGGTCAGCAACGAAGGTTTTGTTGGGGAAGTTAAAGTTCCGATTTTGAAGGTGATTGAGCAGAAGAAGAGTGCAAAAGAATGTGATTTAACAAAAGGGTATTGGGTTTTTGATGAAAGTTACCCTCTTTATGCAAAAGATTCGTGCCCTTTCATAGATGAAGGTTTTGATTGTGTGGGAAATGGAAGATTGGATAGAAACTATACCAAGTGGAGATGGCAACCCCAAGACTGTGATTTTCCAAGGTACTGTCAAATTCAACCTTTTGAAGCATTTTCTTTTGCTTATACATCTTTCTTGTTTAGTTATACTAGGAGTAATCTAAGGAATTTGACTTCAATTTTTTCCTGAGGCACTGTTTAGGAATAGGAACTATAGAGAAGTAATTCTTTCTATTTGTGTTTCTTTGTGATTGGTAAAGATTCAATGCAACAAGGATGCTGGAGTTGATTAGAGGGAAACGACTAGTTTTTGTGGGCGATTCGATTAATAGGAACCAATGGGAATCAATGTTGTGCTTGTTACTGAGTGCTATCAAAGATCCCAAAAGAGTGTATGAGACTCATGGAAGGAAAATTACCAAAGAGAAGGGAAACTATAGTTTCAGGTTTCTGGTAATTCTGGATAGCCTTACTTTGTCTTTTGTAATGATGTGTATATTGGCTGGTCCTGGAGTGTTAACACTTTTGAACCTTCAAAATTTCAGGATTATCAATGCACAGTTGAATATTATGTCAGTCATTTCTTAGTCCATGAAAGCAAAGCAAGAATAGGGCAGAGACGAAGACCTACCTTGCGAATTGATGCAATTGATCATGGTTCATCAAGATGGAGAGGAGCTGATATTTTGGTTTTCAACACTGCACATTGGTGGTCGCATTACAAGACGAAAGCTGGGTAAGTACTTTCCTAGAAACTTCAGCTTATGTGTGTTTCCTTGGATGCTACCATTTTATACTTCCACGATCATTTCATCTCTAAAGGCATATCAGTGTGTAATTATGTCAAAGAAGGCATTAACCCTGAACTTGGATGTCTGTAACTTGGATAGAGCCTCGAATCTCTTGTTGAACAAGAATTGTGCTGCTCTATATTAGGGTGATCATAACTAGCAAAAGTTTGTCTGCTTGCAACATCCTAATTTTGAAAATGAGTGATCATAGCTTAATTATCAAATCTTTTTGAGTCATAAACTCATAATGCATTTCTAATTTTTCGGGTCATATAACAGGATTAATTACTATCAAGAAGGAAGTCTAGTTCATCCTCAGCTAGATGTTTCGACAGCTTTCAGAAAATCTTTGATGACCTGGTCTTCATGGGTAGACAGACACATAAATCCTAGGAAAACACAAGTTTTCTTTAGAAGTTCAGCACCATCTCATTTCAGGTTTGCTTACTATATCCATCTGCAATAGTGTATGCGTCTTCCAAAATGCACGACGGAATTTCTGATTGATTACTGAATTTCGATCTCTGCAACAGCGGTGGTACTTGGAACACTGGAGGACATTGCATGGAAGCCACTCAGCCTCTTAATGAGACCATAGGAGCCACATATCCAGAGAAAAATGTAATAGTAGAGGAGATAGTGAAGAAGATGAAGACTCCAGTGACATTTTTGAATATAACAAGTTTGTCAGAATATAGAATAGATGGGCATCCATCAATATATGGGAGAAAAACTCGATCACGTGGCATTCAAGATTGTAGCCATTGGTGTCTTCCAGGGGTTCCAGACACTTGGAATGAGCTCTTATATTTTCATCTACAAAGTAGATGATGATTCATGAGGATCACTGCTCTCAACTTGAGAGCTCTTTTTTGTTTTTCTGTAAAATGTGCAAAAGTGTAAATATATAGTTTGTCAAAAATAAATCGTCCCTCCATCTCACATTCAAGAAATTTAACGTACTTCTTTTTTAGCATAACATTCATTGCAGTTCGCCTTATTCTTCAGGTCAAATTACATGTACATCATGAAAATGTTTGGTAAAATTCAATCATCGTGTGTGACAGGAAAGAAAATGTGAATTGAATTTTATCAAATTGCAGTATAATTTATCCTATTCTTTGGGTTAGCCAAGAGAAAGTTCCAATTTTGGAAGAGAAATGATTAGTAAATTTTAAAAATCTAGATTTTTGTGCTGATCATTTTGTATATACCAACACCGAAATTTTCTTGTTCAAATATGATGAGTTAAAGTGCACCCTACATCAAGAATGTGTTTGATTTGAATGGTCCTCTTTTTAGGTCGAAGCTTTATTTTTCTTTCGTAAACTTTCAACAAATAGTTTTTTTTTTTGGTAATCTAACTTTCAACAAATAGTTAACTACCCAACTAGGCACAAGTATTGCAGAGGGCCATATAGAAATGATATTATCCAAGTTCAAAATATGAAAGGTCACTTGGCCTGTTTAGTTTTAAAAGCAGGCCCAAAAAATACCTAGAAGTAGAAGGGCTAAAAGAGTATTTTGACATAAAAAAATATTAAAAGTATTTGTAAACTCTACTTTAGTTCATGCCAGATTTGAAACCTATCAGTGATGAACGAGTAAAAGGCCATTTTCATCGATAATGACTTGCTAATCTCTTTGTTTGACTGTTTCCTCCATAATTTGATTGACATTAGAATCTGTGATTTGTTTCCCGCATGAAAGTTGCTCTTTGGATAGTTCTAATAGGATGTCACAGCTGTACATAAGACCTTGATCCTCTGCTACTGCACCCATTAATGAGAATGGTGTTTCTTTGCCTTACCTTGAGAAGCTACAGATTCATCTCTCTTGTAACCTTCAAGTTTACGAGCCCACTGTGGCGTGTGATCTGGTCCGTAACGATAATCATAAAAGAGCTCCTCACCAGCATCAATATGTTCATTGGCAAATATCCCAACTCGGTGATCGCCAGCAACCATCACCACCTGTATATATGTGCAGCAGATAACAAAATGCCAATGAAACCAATGCAATGTTTCCATAATCAAGCTTAATAAGACCAAAGGGTAAGTTCTGCACTGACCTTTGCGTAGCAGTTGGCGCTATATGAGTGGTTCGCAAATTTCAACTTGTCTCCCTTGCGATACGCATCAAGAACTAACTGTGAAGAAACATGTAGCAGGTGTAAGATCTTAACCATCAGTTTGAAATCTAAAATACATTTTGTCATGACATGTGGATGAATGATGAAAGCTAACATAAACATAATAAAAACAATGATCTCACAACACCATGGTTTAGTTACCATGAGAAAACGTAGTTGGTACGAGACACTTGCCTGATCATTCAAGTTAAAAAGGAAAGATAAGTTTGCACGATCGTATAATTTCCCACGCTTATCTGCTTCTCTATGAGAAACCAGTTCACCCGTGTACTCTCCTAGGTAATCATTTTTGTTAACTGGATTCTGAAATGTGTCATCAAATAGTGAGGAAAACTATCTATCACATTTTTTTTAGAATAGCAAAACATACAAGTAAAGGCACGCCAACCTTTATGAAGGCTCCCCATCCTGCAACATCTGACTTTGCAAAAAGAATCTGAGAGACATACAAACAAGGAAAACAATGTGAGACACATGTTGTATTCTTGATTTTATTCATGAATGGAACACATATTTTACAGAGAAAACGAATTGCTAACCCTTTGTCGTTCCCTTAAAAGAAGCCTCATGTTTCCACATTGACCATCTCCGCGTCGAGGTGGCTCTCCTAGGGAACCATCGCCACAACTGTACAAATAAGAATTTAGTAAGGTTATGTGTGATAGTGAAAAGTGCAAGATGATTCGATGCTATTGGATTATGAGGGGCAAAAATAGGCAACGTAAAACAAAAGTTATATATTCAACATTACCTGATCCAGCAATTTCGACAGACATCTGGGTCACATTCACGTCCAGCTGCAAAGCATGGACATTGTCGACTTCTGCATTGACTCTTAGCACACTGGCATCCTCTGAACCGATATTTGCAGAGCTTTGAACACCTGAGGGCAGAAAAACTAATCTATCAGATTTTAAACATAGTTTGTTAACAATTACACTAATTCAAGTTTTAATTCAAGTGGATCAATGCACGATATCCCGCAAAGGCGCAACTATTGCCCTTTATGTAGGTAGGGAAAGCACACAGATAAATGAAAATTGACATACCCACAATATTTTTCACAAAAAGTTTCATTAATATGACAGGGACATTGCTTTCCACACGTTCCCTGGCATTCACATGGTGTATACTGATTGCAAGATTTGTCTTCCTCATGAGCAGTTTTTTTCCATGCAGATGGGATGCCGGCAGACTTTAAAGAATATTTGAGTTTCCTTGTTTTGCCCCTTTTCCGCAGCATCCGTGCCCTTGACATCTTTTGGTCCTAACATCAAAACCCAGGTATGAAACAAATTTGCTACCATCTAAATAGCACTAAATAAAGTTGGTAGAAGTTGGAAGAACAGATAAATAAATAAGATAATTGATCAAGAAAATAAATTAAAAGTTAAAACATAATCATATGCATGAATGCTTGTGGTTCTCACTGTGAAACTTGAGATGATTCTTCCATTTTCGTCCACGATAAAAACTGGTCCATGAACTTGGGGCATTGACATGTAACTAGCTACTTCCATGCAAGTCTTCAAGCCAGAAAGTAAATTCCGAGCTATAAGGCAACTGCAGAGTGGGAGTTGTATGTGAGGATACACTCAAATAGTGGTCTCCAACATATAATTAAAAGTATGATATTCGTTGCTAGAAATTTTATTTACTTTTGAACCCTTTTTCACAATTGGCATAGTTAGCTACAGAGAGATTTCAAATCCAGGCATTTTTAAAGCTTGCTTTATTACTCTTACAATCAGGAGATAGTAACCTTCTAAAAGTGCATTCGAACTTCAACAGTAATTAATCATTGACTGTATAAAACAATAAAATATGTTTCAATAAAGACAATTATTGTGAAGGAACAAACATACTTCTATGATGTATAAGCACAAATATGATATTGGGAACACTATTGCAGTATAGTTCAGCACTTGCAAGGAAAGAAAAGCATGTCATACATTCAGAAGATCATGTTTAAACCAAATTTGATATGATCCTAACAGTTCTTAACGTAATTCTAGTTTTTCCAATTAAAGTAGTAACAACCTAAGCAGTACACGACATGGTATAATTGTTTTTAAGTGTGAGGTGAAAAATCAGAAAGAGCCATACCTGTTTCTCCCAAACATCTCTACTCCCTTCAAATAAAGTTCTTTCTCAAGAGGTTTCCAATCTGAGAAACTTGGCTTTTGCCCCACCATTGAATTGTACAACTTCAATTCAGTCTCATTTGTGTAATCTTCTTGTCCACCCCCAACATCTTTGTCATGCTCTCCATGGCAAATGCTACCAGGAACTATTAACTTAGGTGAAGTATGTTCAACAGAACTTTTCAAAGGTGCACTAGTACTTGTGTGCTTTTCTTCACCACATGAATCCAAATTTAGGTCCCTGTTATAATCACCGCTTCCTGTAACTAGAGCATTTGAGATTATCTTCAGCTTTTTACTAGAATACTGAGAATCATCAGGAGGCAATGTTGACTCATGCAGTGCTGAGTCTGAATGATTTGTAACCTTCCGTTTCCCCACACTTTCCGAGACAGGCACATTAGCATTGAGCTCTTCACAACAATCAACTTCCTTTTTACAACATCTTTCTTCCTGTGAGATAGCTTTAGTACTTTGATTAATAGGCTCCTCTGCACTGGAGGGTGCCAATATCCCATCTACCTCTTCTGTTGCAGTTTCCTTACTCTGAAAAGACCCAGGAGTTGAGTTTTCTGACAACATCTTGCCATCCTTTAACTGCAAGAAAATGAAAAGGAGGTATTGCACAACAAACATAAAATAAACATAGATGAGGAGTCATTCATCATAAATGAAATGAAAAGCAAGTATTTTTAAATAATTACTATGAATGAAATAAAAAATCACTTAACATAGAAATGCCACTCAAGAACAAAATGCCTGCAAGATGAAAAAGAATTTCACTAGACCCATTTTCATATGGTTTGAAATTTGAAGAAAGTAGTAGTAGTAGTACCAGGAGATAACAATGGTCACTGCATGGTTTCTTTTCACCTTCAGGGTCAGACCAAGCTGGCTGCTTTTCACTCTGTGAAGTATATCAGCAAATTAATTTATTAGTGGAGCGACAGATTAACAGCATGTTGAGTTTGATTTCTGATTTTAGTTGCAAAAACTACGATCAAGTTTTCATTTCTATTTCCAAGACTACATAAAATGATAAGTAAGATTTAGGTTTTTTCCACCCATTCCCTTAAAAAATTTCTGAAAACAAGAAACAAAATGAAAAATGCAACATTTTTGTTATTATTAGTGAATTAAGATATCATCAGTTGAAAATGAAACAGAGTATATACCAAACACCCTAGAAATTGGAAAGAACTTAAGTACTGTTCCTTACAGGATATATTAAAGGTTGAGAACAGCCGTGCAGAGGACAATCAAACAACCGCTGGAAGAAGTAAAAAAGGCCAGACACAAGATTTTTAATATCATATTGAACCACATGAAAGTAATAAAGAATGTTAAAAGGATAATGTTTTAGTATGTACTATGCAACGGCGGCAGAAAAGGTTATCAAAAGAATCTAAAGCAGCACTCAAGCTTTTCTCCAAACATATGCCAATGTGGGACTCATCTCCAGTTTCTTCGGAATGCTGGTCCAGCGTCACCATATTTTTTTTCTTGAGATTTTCATACCTCTCCTGATACATAAAAATGGCTGCTCAATATACATCTCAAAGGCGCAAATTATGTTTGCAAGAACAAATTAGGATTAGCAACCATAGCACACAAGCATGCCCACTAATTATTCTAGATCACCTGAATTTCTTTGCGGGTGCCCCCAACAAACTGTCTAACACTATTCAATACCTCCTCATTGAGCCCATGTTTCTCAAATGCCATCCTAAACAAATTCAAGAGTCAGTAAAGTAATTGTAGAAAAGAGAAACTTTGAACAATATAGGAAAACAATGAACAATAAGTTAAGATTTGGTTTTGAACATCATGTGTGATCATGATACATATTTCCTGAATGTCAGCAAAAAAATTAAAATAAAATTGAGGATTAAAGCATCTATCTTGCCCAGCAATTGAATAAATTGATTCACTTAATTAAGAATTGATATATCTAACCACAACTGTTGCTATAAGGATCCCTTGTACTTGTTGTCATTTGTCTTTCTTCAAATAAGCAGAACTTCTTCATGAAAGTATAGCATTGTCATTTTAACTTACCATAAAATTCGGTCTTCACCCTCAGAAAATTCATGCTTAGCCTTAACTTCCTCAGTTTCTGTTCCTTCTTCGTCACTGTCACTGCATATCAGTGCTTCACCTCCGTGTTTCTCATAGTAGATACGTCTTTTTCCAACAATTGACTGATCTTTTTCCATTTTCTCATTTCTGTGTTGTGCGGAAGATTTTTAAAATGTAGAAAATACATAATACAATATGCATATGGATTGATCAATAAGATTTAGTATAATTTTTTTTTTCTTTATAAAGCTTGGCATAACAATAAGATTGTTGTATTGTGATGTATAGGTCATGGATGCAAGTAACAGAAACATTCTCTCTATGCTTGCAGAAGTAAGGTTGTGTACATCTACACTTCCCAAACTCCTCCATGTGGAAGCCTTGGTTTTCACTGGTCCGTCCTTTAAAGGGAATACAATTCTAGAAGCATGTATGTTCACTTTGGCATAAATTGCACATCAGGGACATCTGGAAAGGAAATTAGTATTTGTAGTTGAAAGTCAAATGTACCTGGCCAAATGCATCCAAGTTATATATGGAGGTAATCTTTCAACGAATGGAATCTTGATAGTTGGTGCTGGTGTTGGTGAAAGGTCCTGATTGTTGATGTGATCCTTATCTCCTGAACCTTGAGATAAAGCAGCCAAACCAAGCAACTTGGATACAGGATGGTTAATTCTTGAAGAAAGCATTTGGCTGGTCGTATTTTCATTGGCCTGTAATGAGTCCCTTTCCGATATAACAGACCTGAGAGCTGAAACCTGACATTTTAGATTCTCCCCATTCCTCTGAAGTTTTTCCTGTGGAAACATGACTAGGATCAATTGCTAGCTACAAGTGATACGTTGAAAAAACACCTTCTCAACCTTACATATAGAAGTTGAGCAAAACAAATTGAAATAAGCAATAACAATTGGAACAATGCTACATGTACAACAAAAGTGACACTAAATCAACCACCAGTACAAAAAGTTTGATTGAGTAAGTATAAATGTTGGATTGTATTAGTATAAAAATTGTCATTGTCTCAATATAAAAATTTGAATTTAATGTTGGATTGAGTTAGATATAAGTTAAATTGAGTAGCTATAAATGTTGGATTGTATCATAGTTGAATTGAGTGTCTGATTTAGTGTCAAACTTATTGTACATGAAGTATTTTACTAACAATTGATGCAGGAAAATAAGACTTGTATCATTAAAGAAAAGAGAAGTTATCTGTAAACACAACACCACAAAGCTGGACCCATTCCAATAATCAAGCCACCCAATTCAAAAAAATAAAAATAAAAACTCACTTTAATTGATACAGCTCTCTCCTCCTGGATTTGCTTTCTCATCTGATATATCTTCATCAACAAGCTTCCACCAGCATCCTTCGCTGGCTCTCCATGCTGTTTCTGTCACCATTACACAACACAATAAAATATTTGCAGATATCGCTTCAAAAATCAAGACACAGCACTCCATACATTAACATTCCATATCAAAAAAAGAAAAAAAAACTGTCTCAGTGATCATCATGTTCGGCTATGCAAATTAACGAATCCGAAGTTCAATTCCTACACGATGCAGCACAGGAACTACTTTCCGTTAACAAGAACGACCTATCGGAAACAAAATACTGATCGAAATTCAAGATTAAAGCGATGGAAAAAGCCCTACTATACTACTGAACTCAATTGCGGTTCTATTTGATACGTGCAGAGAAAGAGTTGATAAACGACAGCGCTTCACAATCCGATTAGATACAAAAAAAAAATGCAGCAGAGTTATTACTATGCGATGTTGAATTCTTAACTAACGTTATGATACAAAAAAACAAAAAATAAAAATTTCAGAAAACTAGAAGCAGCAGCAGCAGCAGCAGGTAAAGGAAAAAAGAATCAGAAATGAATTGAATGGAAGAAAAGGAAACAGACCCGAAGCTTTGAGGAAGAGTCGGTGGTTTTGTTGGTGACCATGGATTCGCAGAGCAGAAGAGAAGAGAAGAGAAGAGAGGTTGATGGAAGAAAAGAAGAGAAGAGGGAAAAGAGGGAAGGGAATGTTTATTGTTATGTATAGCGCCTATTGGACTGAAGAGTGTGAGAAAGAAAGAAAGAAAGAATTAAGACTGGTGATACAACGCTACATGGCCTACCGCCAAAAACTGCGTTACGTCGCTCCTTTTTACATGCTCTCTTTTTTTTTAAATATTTTTTTTGGTCTGAAATAATGCTTAAATTAATGCTAATTAGTAATTACACATCCCTACACTTTTATCTCTCTTTCAGATAAATGAAGATAAATTAGTGTGGTGTACTGATTTTTTATTTTTTATTTTATTTTTAAGAGTATTTTCAATATTAGTAATTTTACCTGCCTACGAAACATACTATCTTCAATTGTAATATCACCATTCACTAATTATTTCTGTATTACTGATTGTGTAACAGATTTAACTAGTTGTCCAATATTGAAATTGTAGGCTTCATATGATGGTAGGCTGTAAGAAGTAGAATTTGAGAGATATGTTAGAAGAGTAAGAAATATCTCAATTAAAGGTCAAAAGAGGAAATGAATCGATTATTAATTAAAATGTATAATAATTACCTTATCTTATTATCTATTTATAGTAAAATACTACAACTAATAAAACTATTCCAATTGGGCTCATAAGGTTATTTTACTCATTACATAGGTATAGATCCGTTTGATACTGTTAACATTTATAATTGAAGAAAAAAAGAAAGCAAAAGATTTTTTGTTTTTTTTTAACTCCACAAAGTAGAGATTTTCAGATGAATCTGAACTTTGAAAATGTTAGGTGAATATGCTCCATATTCAATTATATAATGACATTTTAATTAAAAGTAAAAATTAAGATTAAATATGAGTCACTTGAAATATCATTCTATTATTAGATATAAAATATATTCAGATGATGCTTCTCCTAAATTGTTAATTTTTCTTTTTCTATAAGTAAGAAGTAGAAATCAATCTCAGCATATTTCAAATACAAATTACAAGTAGTGAACAGAAAAATATGAACTCACATCAAGATCAACAAATTAGGATAAGCATGCTATAGAAACTCCACATACATGAAATAAAAAAAACAAGATGGAATTTGAAGCAACACAATAATATTTGACAAATGAAAGAAGATCACAGTCGAATCATGCAAACCTCCAAGCTGAGAGGGAATGCATTGGTGTTCCCTTCCATCCAACAATAAGACTTTTCCCATTGCTATGTATAGTGCAGAATTTCCCAAAATCAAACTTTTCTGCAACCAAATTAGCTTGATAAAGAGAAGATTCACTGAACCCTGTTTCCACCATCTTGTACCTTGCAAAAAACCTCCTCCAAACCTCAATCTTCACATTCCTAACAGTCCTTTCTCTTCCTTCTGCACCAACAATGTTTCTTATCCCAACAGACAATATTTCTTCAGTTGCAGCTCTGCACTCAATGTCCTGATCCATGCATGTCTCCACACAATCAAAGAATGCCGAGTAGAAGAACAATGCTTCTATGAATCGGTTCACAAAGGAAGGTGTGTTAAGATTTGCATCAACCTCAAGCACTATCATAATAGAGGGTTTGATATTTCTAATCACAAGCATCAAGTTTTCCAAACATTCAGGCCTTGAAATCAAATTCCTCAGAAAATATGGAGAGTACACAACCACAGCTTCATCCTCATCAACATCAAAATGATCAACCTTGATCTCTTCTATGTCTGTCACAATAACTGCCTTATATGAAAAGGGAAAGTTCAACGATTCAGCAAAACTAGTCAACCTTTGACCTGTCTCTTCAATTCTGTCCTTGAACTCAACAGTTCCAATGGCAGATACTTTGAAGGAATTCACTGTCGTCGAATCCTTTCTGTCTGCCAGAGCTTGCATCAGAGCCGTACATTGAACACCACTTTTTATATCAAGATCAATCATGTGGATCTTTGTCTCAGATGCAACATGTTCAACAATAGCTTGTATTCCAGTGAATTGCATAACTTGATTAAAAGGAATCTTCTGATGGCACTTAAGGGACTTGCTTGTATCCAAATTCTGATGCAATTCCCTTTCTTCATTCCTCTGAGGTCCATAACATGATGATGATGAGGCTACTCTTCCTGTTTCCTTGTTGATTCTCTCTCGAAGCGCTTCGGCGAAATGAAATATCACCCTTTGAGCAGAATTTGCATCTGCATTTGCAATTGAATTCCATTGGCAATGGTTCAGCAGCCGGCCGGCGCGGTCGAATTGTTGGGAACCCACCCTCTGAGCAGCAGCAAGGAGAAACTGAGCAAGCTCAACATCTCTATTCTCTTCTTCTGACAAGTTTCCGAGATCAAGTCCGTAAGGGTGCATAGGGATGCAGAAATTATCATTCCAGTGGGCAGAGTAATGAACATACCTTGCCCCTGCAACTCTTATAATCTCCTCTGTTGATAGCTTCTGATGATCCAATAAACTAGTACTCTTCTCAATGTTGCTCAAGTTGTCACTTATGTTTTCACCACTTAGCTTCTTCAACTTTGTTCCATAACTCCTCAAGAGCTCCAATGATGCTATAGCTAGAGAGGGTGGTGGTTCATGCTTATTGCATTCAGATTCAGCAACTGTTGTTGGGTTGAAAACAGAGTCAAAGTTGGCATCTTCCAAGATCATGTCATCAACTTTGATGAGTTCATTCTGTTGCTGTTGCTGATTTTGATATTTGATTAAATTGGTTCCTTTTTCTTTATTATTCTCACTAGGAAGAGGATCAATCTCATTCTCACCAAGCAACTCCATTCCGGAAATACTCTGTTTCCCCATGTCTTATTGTTACCCGTGAAAAAAACAAAAAACAAAAAGAGTTCAGCAATGTACACTCAAGGCAATGTTCTTATCTAGTTTAACATCGATATGAAGGTATGATATATCATAGTTCAGGTAGAAAAGAAAGAAACTAATAATTAAAACGCAAATTTTATACATATGTGCTTGGAGAAACTTGACATCTAGTCAGATCTTGACAGGAAAAAGTCTTTTTTTTTTTATCGATAATATTGATCGTACGACAGAAATACATATAATCAGTATCTAATATCTAATATGTACTGTACATAACATAGAATACGTGTTAGACGTATCACGTATGTGTGCTATACATATAGCACACGTTCCATATTATATATAGCACACGTTATATACTAGTTATACGTATTTCTGTTGTACGACAAGTATTATTGTTTTTTTATTATCTAAAATAAATACTTTTGCTTATACAACCAACTTTGATGGTGATTATGCCGATACAATCAAAAGCCAGCAATTATTTTTCTGTTTGGACGTCTTTTTTTATTGGTTAAGGTCTGCCATAACACCTACATATTAAATATTAAATTACTATTAAGTAGTACTTAGGGAAACCGTGGTTAATATCCAAACAAGGCGTGAGGTAACAGGAAAGAGTATTTTAAGAGAGGTCTGCATAAGAAGTTCAGCAAATGGTGATCATACGGTTCATGAAAATGATGATGTAAGGATTTATAAATAAAATGATGGGTGTTTGACTGCTTCCAACAAAGCAGTGGAATATGCTATCCAAATGCAAATGATAATGTACTAAACAAAACAGTCTTCTCTTAATACAGTTACCAAATCTATTATGAAAATTAGGATAAGATTTTGCCGCCTCAGTGCCTAGGTAAAACAAAATCCAAAGTACTTCTTTTGTTTTTATTGGACAAAAAGTTTAGTGCTTGGAGCATTATAAAAGTAATTCTTTCCAAAATTAAATGAAACAAAAGTTGATTTCGTAATATTGTAATATTGTGACTCTAAAAAGCTACTCTTAATGATTTTTAGAAGCACTCTTAACTCTCAAAAGTTAGGAGCAAAAACTCCTTGACTTTTTGAGTTATCAAACACAAAGAAAAAAAGAGCTCATACTTTTTGAGAGAAAGAACACTTGCTCAATAAATTTTACCAAACTCACACTTAATCGGTCTAAAAATAGGATATGTTTTCATATTCATCTGATTTTGTATAGATAATTACTCATATGATAATCAACCCCAATTCATAATGATATATGAGCAGAAAGTCGGTCAAGTAATTTAACTTCTATTAGCATTATATAATTTGAAATAATTTTGTTTAAGAAAAAAAAAAGGAGAAAATATATTGAACATTATATTTTAGATGGGTGGTGCTATTTGCACAATGAAAAAACCAGTCAAAACCAGTCAATATATAGATTTAGGGTCACAATCACTCAGTCCATTACAAACTAACTACTTACAAAGAGTTTTTTTAGGCCAAAATGTTACCAAATAGGCCAATTGACTATTTTGGCTGTTTTTCTATTGTTCACCGGACATTTTTCATTTTAGATATTTAAATGAATTCGTAACCTTACGTTTGTTTTCACATTCCTGATTTATACAATGGGCCATGGACCATTGTCCATTCTCAATACAGGCCCACACTAACCCACTGTTTTGGCAAAAAAAAAATTTGACTCAGTTCATTAACCATTCATTAGTTATTGTAATGTCCCTGACCTGACCAGTGACCAGTGACCAGTGACTAGACAAGCTCTTAAAATAAATAAATAATAGAATTTTACATAATTGCTCAAATTTAATTTACACTTTATCATCATTCTCCTGATTAGGTTCCACCATGGAAATCTCTGTTTCTCTCCTTCTTCTACAGAGACAAATCATGAACATCCACATAAGACCCTTCACAACCCTAACCATACCAATTGTGACAGTAACATAATACAACCACCACCCAGCAAAATCACCAATTCCAACATCCGCCATTTGCTCCTTCTTCACCTCAGCAATCACAACCAATGTCTCAACATCATCCCTTAACTTCCACCACCACAATGTTCCTAAGCTTGCAGCCATGGCCACTTTCTCAATCCACCTCTCTTCTCTAATCACACCCCCAAAAACAGTATCCTCCACCACAGGCCTCACTACGATCTTGGACCAAACTTGTGTTGTCTCATGCAACCCTAACAAGAAAATCACTCTGCTCAATAGGCTCCTCTCAGCATCAAAATTCAAAGACTCATCGTGATCAGAGTCATGGCTATAAATCCCTGCTTCAATGGTACCTTCAATTCCTAAACCAACACAAACTTGGAAGGTGCAGAGGAGAATCCATGAAAAATAGAGACGAGATTGAAGAATTCTACTAGCATTATTGTTATTGGTTGATGATGATGAATCTCTAAAAAGGGTGATTTTATTACCTGTTAAGCCATGGATTAAGGAAGCTATTGTTACAATTGACACAAGAGGGTAGAGAATAAAAGGGTTGATTTTCAGGGCAAGGGATAAAATATAAGGTGGTGAACTTGATTGGTAGTACCAATTGATGAGGTTTTGAAGATAGAATTGGGCACTAGAGAGCCTAGCTAGGAGGAGAAATGAGAGGGGTAATAGGAGGTTGAGGAGTGTGAGGGTGAAGAGGTAGAAGATCTCTCTTGGAATTGATGAAGAATTGATCAAGAGAATTTTGGATTTGGGGTTCCAATTATTAGTACCCATTTTTGTTGTAACAAATTTGTTTGAAGAGCCCTTTTTATTTATCAAGAACTACTCAGAAGCCACGGGAAGTTCAACATTGTTGTGACTTAACAACTAGCTAGTTGCTGGTAAAGGATTTTCAAGTGGGTGTCACGTCCATTGTTTGATTTTGGTTGACATTTTTATAGGACATGGTCTTTAATCTTGATGGTTTCCTTATATAAAAAAAAATATAGGTAATTAGTGTCCTTGAATTGTAGGATTGTAAAGTTCATTCTTCTTTTTATCATTTGCGCGTTGGTTTGGTACAAAGCTGGGAATCGGCACTGAGAATTTGAATTGAGCTTTTCATAAATCCATAATTTTTTTGTGTCTTTTATTTTTATTTTCATTTTTGACAATCAAAAGTTTAAATTAAATGGAAGAACATTCTAATATAGGGTCAGGACATGTTTTCATGTTCATCAAGCATTTATAGAGATAGGCAGATAGCCCATCTTAAGAATTAAAATCAGGTTATGACAGTACATGAATGAAAGATTAATTGGATGAATTAATTCTTATTGATTTTTGTTTTATAAAGTATTAATATATTTTTTAATGTGTAGAAGGTAGAAGATGGATATATATATATCAGTTTAACTAATAAAGAAAAGAGGCTAATATTTGAGAACTCTGCTCTATCTTTGTCTTGATTACATTAAATTAGTAAATGGAATATTAATGTGATCTCTACTCTGGGAACTATAATCAAATAATACCCAACAAAACTAACAGCCTAGAAATTTCAACCTAGCTAGACATACATGTGCATATTATAATAAAATAGCAACTTCATGATGAAAGATTCAGAATCATGTTTTGAAGAAAAAGCACTTCACTCTGTTCTTGTTTTAAAAAGATACCTCCTCCCATATATATATGTATAAAATAATGGCTACCGATAATGATTTTATTAATTGAGTTTTTATTATTAAAGAAAAAGTGAAATATAATCCTTTATTTATTCCTTTTGTTTTTTTTTTCAGGTATTATTTGGGGCAAAAGTAAACATATTTTGTACAGTTATTTCTTCAAGCCCAATCATATTTTTTGTCTTTCAAGCCCAATTTTTAGCACCGAATGATTAAACAATCATTGATTTATAGAACTTGTGTTTCTATTTTCATAAACAAAACTGTACACAGCCCAGCTCAATTATACCTTATCAAGATCATGCATACCCAAAGGCTAAGTTACACCAATCAAAGTAATGTGTTATATCTACCACACATTAGGTATTTAGCCACATTCACCAAGTGTGACCAATGCATTTAAAAGTATATAATGATGTAACTAAATTTACATTTGGTGATTTAGTCATATTTTTTCAATAGCCCGTTTGGAAGCTATGATTTCAATTTTCTTGAGAATTGAATTCTTTTTTTAGTTTGGAATACAATAAAATGTATGATTTCAATTCCAATAGAAATTTCAATTCTCATTTTTTATCCATTCACAAATCAGATCAAAATAGGTCTGATTTCCAAATTCACTCTCACCCAATTCTCACTTAAAGTATTAATTGTCAAAAATATCCTTATTCAAATTATAATATTCCATAATTTTATTAACCCTATTTTTTTCTAATTTTGACACACCTGTCTTCATCTTCTCCACAACCACTCGGACAGGAGCCCCTCTTCCAAAGCCATCCTTTACTTCTTTGATTGCTTTTGCTGAGGAAATGCCTACTCCCTCTCTTTGCACAGCAGCAAATCTTAATACGTGGCTTTATTTGGTTTTGCATGATAATTATTATATTTATGTTCTTTGTTCTATTTTTTTTTCAATTTTATTCTTTTCTTTCGATAATTAAGTACCCGAGAAAAAGATTAATTATCTGTAATGGTTCCTGCCGAGAAACATCGGAGGTTAGTGATTATGAAGGGTAAAAAGAAAAAAAGGAATAAATTAATTCATTAAAAATATTTTGTAAGATAAAATTCTATTAAATATGATGTTGTATTAATAGAGGATAATATTGTCCATTAGAAGAATTCAATTTATTTTTTAAACATTCCAAACACTTGAATTCAATTCAATTCTTTAATTTTACAGTTATATTTCAAACATTGGAAATCAATTTAATTCCAATGAGAATTCAATTCTTTAATAGAATTCAATTCTAATTCTACTATTTTAATATTTCTAAACGGTCTGTTAATGAATAAAAGGTATAAGTTATACCTCACTTTACCTAATTTACTATAGACAAAACCCCACTTTAGAACCTTCTAACTCCTCCTTTATTCACCCGTTGGCTCTTTTTCTAGTTGGAAACGGTGGTACCAATAATAAATACTGTTGATAGCATTTCATTTCATCAACTGTATGCTGGTGTTCCATTATTCTTTCCTGTTCAAAAAATCTTGCACTCATACATTATCCAATCAAACCATGGAATTCACATCACGTGTATAGTGAAGGTTCTAAATTGGGGTTATTCAAGTCACAAAATTTTGCAATGTCATACTCCATTTTTGTGGATAGGGGTTCACATCCATGTATCACTACAGTTACAACTCAGAGAATAACTGCAAACAAAACACATATCGTATGGATGATTGTGACCCCTCTCAATCCATGGAGGGTTGACACAGATAGTAAGAAAGGAGCTCATATTCCATTAAAACAAAATGAATTTGAATCCAACAGTTAAAGTAAAGATGTTCTTAGAAAAAGGTTTTGGGTTCACCAAACTAACATTAACTTGTGGACTAGATCGAGTTAACACAGGAATAAAGGAATAAACTCATATAGTATAAAAATGTGAACTCAATTTCAATAGTTGATCTAATGACTCTATTTGTAAATGACCTCATAAGTGTATTGTATACATACTTTCTTAATTTGAGTATGAACCGTAAATTTAGTGGAATAATCGGCATGAAACATGCCTATACTTCTATTATTATTACATCGTAAAGTTTAGATTGAGGGGTCGGTCATGATATGTTTTTGGACTCATTGAGCTCGCATAAGTACTTACTGATCACATGTTAACATAGAAACCTAAGAATCAAACTTAAATCATGACAGTGTATAAGTAGAAGATCGGACAAAACTAACTCAGATCGGTAACTTCTACTATAAAATTGCAACTTGTTGTGATGACATAGTCACCCAACCAAATCCATCTAAACCAAATAGCAAAGCAATATCCATGGCCATAGATTGGAGGGGTTGCCAAATCTTTCCTCACAAATGGGATATCAGTGAGGCGGCTAGTTTTGGTTTGATCACAAGATATTCATCCACGTGGCAGTGAGGGATTGTATGCAGTGACATATAGCAGCCACTATTTAAAAATATCTCTTTTTTTTTTAATTTTATTTAGGCCAGTTTTTATCATATTAAGGTGGGGTTGCTAGTGATATGTGTGTAGTTGTTCATAGCTTTTATATTAAATGTGTGAAAAGAAAAGAGTGAAAGCAACATTTGGGGCTTAGCCATTATCTACTCTCAACTATTCATTGTCCTTCTTCCAACTCCCATTTTCTCTCTCTAATCAATTAGGCCTCTCTTAATTTCTTTCTTTGATCCACTTAAAACTACCTCTCAAATAAAAAACTCTAAATTTTGCAGCAACAGACATTGAAATAATAAAAGGAAGAAAAGAAGAATAAGCAGCTATGGATAGTAATGCCTCTCCTAAACTTGAGTCAGAAGAATCTTCAGAGCTCAAATCAGAAACTCAAGCATCCAAGAAAAGGTAAGTTAATGCTTGTAAGAAAAAGAAGAGAACCAAAAGTAGGCAGAATATTCAGAAACTCTAGTTTTCTTTTTCCTAGTTTTGGTAAAGTTCTGTTGGAAAGTTTTATGTTATGTGTGCATGTGGCAGGAAAATGGTTCAGAAAACCGTTGTCACAGTGAGGATAGGAGAGAAAAATGTTAGCAAGGTGAAGAATGAAGGGCCACCTTCTGATTTTTGGTCATGGAGGAAATATGGACAAAAGCCAATTAAGGGTTCTCCATATCCAAGGTTAACATTCTTAACTTTCTTACTATATAATCATGATATGCTTTTTGATTCATACTATTGACCCTTCTTCATAACTCCAAAAGAACCAATTTAGTGCTTCTTAGCTCTTTGTACTATTTATAGCATTATAGCTAGATTGAATCAATTAGGTGTATATTTACTCAATTTGGTGTCTTGTTGATTTATACACCTAAAAGTTTTAACTTGTAATTTTTTTCTCAGTCCTACCTTTCAAGATCTCATCAGAATTCACAAGTTCTTGCTGCAATTTTATTTATTTTTGCAGGGGATATTACAGGTGCAGCACATCAAAGGGTTGTTCTGCAAAGAAGCAAGTAGAGAGATGCAGAACAGATGCATCAATGCTCATTATCACATACACCTCCACACATAACCATCCAGCTCCTGATGGAGTAGTAATCTCAACCACAAATTCACTCCAAAAGAAACAAAAAGAATCAGAACCTGAAACTGAAACCACTGAAGAAGACACCTCAAAAGATGAAGAGCAAACAGAACAAACAGAAACAGAGCAAACAGAACAAACAAAAACAGAGCAAACAGAGCAACAACACATGAATCACATTCCTACTACTGCTACTGCAACTGAAGAAAGTTTCCATTACTTGAAATCACCAATAGGGTGCCATGAAGAAGAGATTATAATAGACCAAGAAGATCCATTCAAAGTACTGAACACAGAGAAAACTAGTGACAAAGTAGATCTACTGTTAGAGGAAGAGCCACTATGCTGCTATGCACAGATCAAGAATTTGACAGAAAAGGAATCAGAAGAGCTTGATTTCTTCGATGAGCTTGAGGAGCTTCCTATGTCTTCATCTTTCTTGCACTTCACGAGGAGCATTTTATCCGATGAAATGATTCCCGTTGCTCCTTCTTGATTCATGTGTTCCTTTTTTTTCCATTGGTGCTTGCCACCTAGGAGAATGTAACCGTTTGTTCATATTTTTGTTGTATTCTGATATATCCATCACTTCTGTTAGATTTTCAATTCGGAATCTTTCTTTTTTATGTCCTTTTTATTTTATATATCATGTACTCTTATTGAGGACAAAACAAAAGGGTGGTTCGAAAACATGTAAAGTTCATCACTTTTGCAGAAGAGAAAAGTTAGTGGGCAGAAAAAATTTGATTGCTTTCAAAATTGTGCAAGATATGAATTTTATTTATTAATTTATTTTTTATATCTAATTCTAGTATTCTACTATGTAAAAAGAATTAAATGTTGTACACGAAAACATGGAAGAGATGAGAGGAATTGAATAAGGAATGGGGTTTATACGTTTTTTTGGAAAAGATGGCACGAGGTTCACGAGTTAAGAAAGTGTTTGGAGCACTCAGAGTTCTATATATATATATATATATTCTTTTCATGGGTTCATTTGATGGTTGGAAGAGAAAGTGTTAAACTTTCCTTTGGCAGTATTTTGGGAATCTTGAGTGCTTCATTTCGTGGCGTGGCATAGTTGCCACAAACCCTTGTTCGCACTACTCATCATAATGAATCGTTACTTGCCATGTTTGTCACTTTTTATCTCCACAATTTTTATGATTACTTTTATTCTGTGCCCTATGATTTTGTATGCGAATAAGGATAAAGATTTTGGGTTTCAAAAATTAAACCTAAGATCATACTTTGATAGGTTTCGCAGGATGCCAAACTCTGCAGCTGGATCATTCAGAGGATAAATCGTACGCCAAAAAACATTTCATAGGAAAAATCTATCTAGCTTTCGAATTATTGTTTCAGAAATTGCTTTCTTCTGATTATTTTTTTGTTGCACCGAAAAGAAGGGATAAAGTAAAAGATGACGTATATTCATTATTTTAAGGTGAGGTTAGGTAACTCATCTGATAATGATTTCAGATATTATCAATTTATCATTATATTATATTCGGTGACATTAATTAATGAATATAAGATTATATGATGAACAAGCACAAACAAAAGATATCATCACCGTTGCCATGTAAAAATATTCATTTGCTTTCCCTTTTTCATGAAAGAATCCAAATTCTTCACAGAAAAAAGTTTGCTGTTACTGTCAATTCTTTATCTTAATTAAAACCTCCCATTAGGAACCATACAACAAAAATCTAATAGCAAAATGGGTTTGAAAAGTTCTGCATTAATGCCAAGTTGCTGAGTAAGGTGGAACCTACATTTGCATAGTCCCTTTCAGTACTAAGTTCTAACAAATTTCCCTGCAATTGAGTCACCAAAACAAAGATCACATCACCCATTCATTATAATTGGTTTATAGCATCATCAGAACCAATCAAATAACCAAGTGAAAAAGAACATGTATATCAACATGGTAACAAGATTTAGTTGGACTCAGCAGCCAAAAAGGTTGTTCTTAATTAACAATTATATGGTTTTTGTAGCTTTACCTGGCAAAGAATAGTCTCAGGTTCAAATGGTTGCCCGATCTTTACCCTCTGCAGCAGCCTCTAATGGCTGGAGAGCTTTGAGAGGATTCATTATGACACCATCTATTAGTCCATATTCTTTGGCTTCTTTTGCACTCATGAAGAAATCACGGTCTGTATCCTGGTTGATCTTTTCTAAGCTTTGGCCAGTGTGGTAAGAAAGATATCCATTCAGGTTAGCCTTATGATGCAGCATTTCATTTGCCTGAAGATCGTCACTAATAATTAATTTTCTCCAACAAGAATTATATAAAAGAGATTATGGTACTTAAAAATAAGCCATTTATAGTTGCAGACTGCAGAAATTAAGTTAAAATCTCCAACAAGGATTTTTATCTTCATCAAGAAAGACAAATATGAGTCTTTCAAACTGCCAGAACATTTATTCAATTCCACTACTTGGATAGTATACAAAACTTTAGAAGTAAACAAGAAGTCTAAGCAAAATAGAAATAACAAGGAAGAAAAAGGGGGCTATACCTGAATATCTATGTCAGTTTGCCCTCCCTGAGCTCCACCAAGTGGCTGATGAATCATTATCCTTGAATTTGGCAAGCTGTATCTCTTTCCTTTAGAAGTGAGGAAGAAATATGAAGTTAGAAAGAAGCAATCTTCTTTAACGGAGAAAGCAAAGAAACACCAAAAACTAAAACCAAGGAACAAAATCATAGAGTTACTGCAACTTTGCAAGATAGAGGAATCATTACCTTTGGTCCCTGCGCTAAGCAAAAAAGCACCCATACTGCTCATGTAAAGGTTAGCATAAATAAATATGGATGAGTGATAACATTTATTCGAAAGCCGAAAGCCAAAAGCAAAAAATATACAATCACACACATTAAGGCTAAGACATGATAAAGCTTTTACTGGTAGAGGAAGTATTAAACACTACCTTGCAGCTAGTCCAACACAAACAGTGGAAACATCAGGTCGGATATGTCTCATTGTGTCAAATATCGCCATGCCTAGCAAATTGCAAAGAAGAAAAATGAACATATCAGCTTTTCAAATTAAATAATGCTTTACTTCTTGAACTTTCCAAATAGATTGTATATGATAAATCTAATGCAGAGCAGATTTCCATAAAATAGCTAGAATTATTATTACCAGCTGTAACTGATCCACCAGGAGAATTCACATACATGACAATATCCTGTTCAACATATAACAAAGTAGAAGTTGATATACTGCTTGCACAATCAAAAGATATTATGTTTAACACACTACAACTTAGAAAAGATCAAAAGATTAAAGACAGGTTGAAGATAATATAATAATAATCAAATTAAAATGAGGAAAAACCAGGGTAAAAACCTTGTTAGGATCAACAGCATCAAGGTAAAGAAGCTGAGCAACAATGATGTTTGCCATGTCATCATCAACTGCTCCACCACAACGTATAATTCTCTAAATACCAAAACATATAATTAATAGTTGAAAGACTAATTCACCAAACAGCATATGAATAACCTTGAGTAAAAAATCAAGAAGAGCTATAAATAAAAATGGCATACATATTGAAAAAGCTGACTAATAACACTCTGGAAACGCTCTGCCACCATTGGTGGTGGTCCTTGTCCTTGTGCATATACAGGGGTATAAGGAGAAGATGGAACTTGCAAATCATCCCTTCAAACAGAGTAGCAAGAGTAACTACATAAGACACAGATGAAAAGCTAGAAACAAAAGAAATAAAATAAAATAAAAAAACAAGGCAAAATAAATATACCTAATGGACCAAACACCCTGGGGTGAACTCCTCTGGGGTGCCCAAAATTCATTACCATACACAGCTTTCACAGGAGATTTTTGAGTAATATTTTTGTTTCCTACCAATTTGCTGCAAAACATAGCAGAGCTTCAAGAGAGTATTCTAGTGTCCTTCATGCTAAAAATTAAAATAAAAAAACAGATGGAAAATCGTTGGGTGCTGTGTTCCAAACAAGTCATTGTTGGCAAATAGAAAAAACCTTCGTGAAAGAATTAGGGTCATTTTGTATAAACCCTAAACCTGATTTCTCTAGAAATGAAATCTAACAGCCAAAAAGCCTCGAACTTTACAATTAAGTTCATGTGGGTATTTACAAAGAGAAGAAAAAAATGCTAAATAAAAATCAAGAATTCGAAGTGTAGAGAGGTTACCATGGGAATCGGGAAGGTAGAGGCGCAAAAGAAAGGCTGCTAGAGTGAGACGAAGAAGAAGAAGAAGAAGGAGAAGGCGTGGAAGAAAGGATGAGCGAGCTCAAACGAAGAGAAGATGTGTGCGCCATTCTTCGATTTGCTTGCTTCCTTCAATTCCAACAACACTATCTATCTATCTATTCAACTATCTTATCTGTATTATCAATATCATTATTATTAATCCTTAATTTCTCACTTAATAATTTTTCGGAGTTTGTATTAATTTGATTGCTCGTATTGTAGTGCTACGATACCATACGTACCTGAGGTCAAGTTATACGGTTACGTATGACCGTATGAGGTATCTGTCAAATGAAATGGATGGAGATTTTCTTTACATTACATTTACAATTGAAAATTGAATATTTTAATTTTGAAATATTTCATAACATTAGGCTGATTTTAAATATCTCGATCACATCAACACCACAAAGACAACATATGTTAGACTTTATTTTTTTCTCAGTTTTAACTATATGGTATACAATTTTTTCCCATTTATTTGAAATATGACCCAATTAACAAGGTTTACAATTTCAAGCAAAAAAGAAAAAAAGACTTTAAGATATTCTTTCACTCTATTAACTACCTCCACATATCTATAATCTTTCATCATTCATCTAGACATCATTCACCGGTAAATGAAATGTTTGTCAAAATAGAAATTGAAAAAAAAATGTACAACTCTTGATGTTGTAGCAGGTCACATCTATTTCTTGGGTAAATCCTTAAAATTAACCCAAAAAATAGATGAATGAAAAGCATAAAGTTAAAAAGTTAACTTCTCTCTAAATTAAATTAAAAAAAACAAATGCAATAAGCAACCGCAATGTGAGCCATATATCACTGCTCTCAAGTCAAAACATAATTGCTCGATGCTGCCATATATAACTGGCATAACCCTGTAATATTGATACAAGATTATAGGCAACAATTGATAATAGCATTGCTTTACCAATTATTTTGAAAGTTGTAATCATGCATTCAAACTAGGATGAGCATTTGCACAATCATAAGGTTTACTGCTATTGGACTTGAAAGTTTGAGATTCAAATCCTATAAATAGCGACAGACTCTTCAGAAAGTAAGGATAAAATTACGCATATCTACCATTCTAAAACCCTATGTGGTGGTTAGAGCCTTGTGCAATGAGCTACCTTAATCATGCATTCAAATACCCAAACAGGAATCCCTTTGATTTTCTTTCTTGCAAGTAATGCCAAAATGACTTCTATATATCTAGTATTGCTACTTCCAGAGGCCAGAGAGTAATAATCAGAACTAAACAGGTCAATCCAAGCTGTATGCATATCCAATTATCTCGAATAGCATTACCGCAAAGCCTATCATATCTTATGCCAGTTTACAAAAGTGTATCATATGGCAAATGATTCCGCAATATGTGTTCTGTACCAAAAGCTCAACACATAGTTGCTCTAGTATAAAGCCTAAAGATTAAAAAAACACTGATAGAGTCATATAAGTTATAACTGGCACAGGCCAGTGATAGAGGATTGTCGACATAGTCAACCGATAGTTTCAACCATGCCAGTTGTAGCCATACTAGTTTCAGTCATGCTGGTTTCAGGCGCGCTAGTTTCAGCTGCGCTAGTTTCAGCTACCATCTTCTCCTGGACAGCCTTGTAGCACTGGAGGCTGCATAGAGGAAGCTTTGATTTCGAGTCCCGATACTTGTATGGATTGTTACAAGATGGACCAGCACACTTCTCTCGTGGTGGAGGATAACTGAAACAACATACAATGATATCATTAGCGGAGAAAGATAGTTTTGATGTGTTTAGCAAACAAACTTGTAACTTGAGTTTTCAACTCCTGATCATGTTAAGTCAAAATAAGGGAAGAAACTATAGCCAAAGGCAAACACAGATTTTTCATGAACACCAGTTTACATATCTGTAAACAATAATGATATGTATGCATATCTTTTGTTTTACATATCTTGAGCACCTACTTCATTATCTTTAAATTCTGATGTGACTTCACTCTAATACCAAACATTTATGCTCCATCCTTAGATGTAAAAGTATATACATTGTAAATATCATTTTATATGTACAAATAACATTACTCATATGTAAATGTCCTCCTCCCAGCCCCCTTTTCTTTTATTTTGTTCACCTCATCAAGCATATATAATAAAGTTCCCATCAAGTAGAAAGCTTAACAGGTTGCATAAATCAAATTAGCAAAGCAACAACGTAAATTCATGAATATCCATCTTCTGACAATGATTGGAACTATCAAAATCATGGAAGCAGCTTAAGCCAAAGGGAAAACACTCATTTCTTTTTTGATCATCGAAACATTTTTTAATCAATTATTCAGTTTTCATTCCTCTCATTTTCTTTACAGCATTGGCTCATTTTATTTGCAAACATACCAACACAAGTTATCAGGAAGACAGTCAAACAAGACCCAATGACCCATACAATAAATTAGCAGAGCCTCATACCTGACGGGTTTCGAGTTCAATATGTTAGGGATCCCCATTTCATCAGGAAAAGTCACAATTGTCCCAGTAGGACCCATCACATATCTAACAGTGTTTGGTGGAAGCACTTTTGCATTGGCCGCCTTCTCCTGCAAAGAATAATTAAAAACTGAAAGCTGTACCAAAAGGGAAATTGAATCAGTGTGTGGTTAGTCTAAGCTGCAAAACCTGTGCCAGTTCTTCTTGGCGCTTCTTCATTTTCTCTTCCCGCTTCTTCCTACTGGAGTCTTGACCAAGTATTTTCCTGATAGCTTCAGCCTACAAAACGAATTCAAACAAAATTGCATTTTTGCATAAAATCAAGCATAATGAGCAAGATAACCATAACTTTGAGAGAAAAACAAACCTCAGATTCCCTGGCAGCCTTCTCATTTTGGATTCTCCGCTTCTGAGCAGCCTCAGCTTTCTTCAGTTGCTGCTCTACTTCTGAAAGCTTCTCCTTTTGCTCTGTAGTTAGGACATCCAATTATAAATTCAGCTGTGGTTAATGACTGTAGCATGAAATTGATTAAAGAAAATAAAGAGATGAATGCATACTTCTAGGCGGGGCAGGAGGCAATCCATTGGGAAACTCGATTAAACTTGCACCAGTTGCAGAGGCATCTTTGCTTGATTGAAGAGCCCGTTGACGCGTTGTAAGAGTCATTTCCCTCTTACCATCCATCAATACATCAACAGATTCCTTCCTCTGTTTTTTCTTTTTCTTGTCCTCAAGCTCACCATCAGAACCGGACTCCTCTTCAGCCTCATAATCAGTGTCCTCATACACTCTATCAGATCTAGACCTTTTCTTGCCATCCTTTCCTGACCTCGATGAAGCAGCATTTTCCGAGTGAGATACACTGGAGAGTTTTCTGTGTTTCTTGCTCAATTCTTCTTCATCTCTATACACTGCAGAAACTTTTGATGTTTTCAGCTTTTCCAAATACCGAATCTCATCATCCTCATCGTCGTCATCACCGAATTCACCGTCAAGTACACGCCTTTTTGGAACTCGCTTGCTCTTACGGACTGGTTCAGATCTGTCTCCTTGCTTACCAGATGTGTTCTTTCCAGATGACCTCCCCATCATTGATTCCTCCTTCCCAAGACCAAAGCCACCCCTTGAGAAATCCTTCCACGGAAGGCCTTGTAAGCTACCCCTCTTTTCAGACGGAGAATGATTATCGTCTGAGTTACTCTGCAGTGGCACAAGCAAATGGGGACTATCAAATGGGATTCTATAAGATTAGAGAGAGAGAGAGAGAGAGATTATAGGTAAGCAATCAAGGCAAGAAATATTCTTCCATAAAAGTAAGATCTAGACTCAGTACCATTGTTGAAGACAGGTGAGAAAAAATATGCCTTGATAATACTGTGAAATGTATAGAAATTGCTCATCGGTTACCTTTATAAGGTATGAAGGACAAACTAAGCTTTTTGGAGAAAGCATTTAATTCGTTGTAAATCTCTAACACGGCACTTCACACGTGAGACCTTCGGATTTAAAGCAAGGAAAATGCATGGGGCTGCTTTACCTTATGTTGAATTTAACTTCAATATTAAGAATTTAGACAATAAGGATTGAATTTTTAACAACACTTAAGCTTTTTCGTAGAAGCATTGGAATTATATATCTAATGTATACTATAATTATAACTGGTGGCAAATAAGATGCTATCAAAACTCTGACATAAGCTACGGTTACATCCAAGAGAGAAGTACCTGTTGCTTTTGGCGTGATCTGGAGGCATCTGATGAACGTGAGGTCTTTGTAGTCGGTCCACTCCCTGAAGCACCGTTAGATGAAGAGTTGGCTTGAATAGTACGTGTCACACCACCAACCTTAAGTTTAACCTTTTTAACCCTACTCTCACTCCCCAGTCCATCCTGGATGACACCAAATTGCCCCAAACTCGGACTCTCAGCATTCCTTCCACTATACACATCTGCATTTCTTGACTCCGATTCAGAGCTATCCTTCGATTTGCTAGATCCTTTCCAATTAGCTGGAGCAAGAACACCTTCACTGCTACGTTTATTATATAAACCACTCCGTCCAGGCTCGTTATTATAAAACGCATGAAATCCTCCATCCTTCTTACTCTTCCTGTGGGATCTATCATCTTCAGCTCCAGTAGCAGAGGAGGACTGAGAAACACACTGGTCGAGATTGAGTTCTTTTCCCTTGGAATTACTCTCATAGCCAGCAATTTCGTCACTGGAAACCTTGCCAGCATCCTCAGAAGGCGGAGTCGACGACAAGGGAGACAGCTCTTGGCCTTCGGAAGCAGGCTGTGAATCAGGTCGAGGCCTGCGCGAAGTCTGACTTCTCTTCCTCCTCACAGCATTGCTAATGCCATCAAACCGGGTACCACCTAAATCCTCCATCTAATTACTTGTCAATTCGTTAATAAACTCTTAGTCACACTTTTCTGCTACCCCTTCAACTACAGCTGAAGAAAAACCCTCATAAACGACAATTATCCTAGCTGCAAGCCTGCAACAGAATCATATAAAACCATCAGGAACCACATTGATCATTCATAAAAACAAAAACCATACAAATTCCATTGAAACCTAACCGCTTTCTTCTACGAACAAAGATTAACATGAAGTAGGCACAACTCTAGCTGAATTTCAATTAAGATCAACGTTTAATTTTGAATTCACAACAACACTTGATGCAGCATTTTCTATCTCGTGTTGCGGTTCAGTCACAGTGATGACCAACCGTACGAAATTTCAATAATAAAAAAATAAAGCTCCTTCATTTAAAAAACAAAAAAAAGAGAAAAAAATTAAACCTAGCAGAGATTACAAGAACAAGCAGCAACATAAACAAAACGAAACCGAAACGATTCAGTGAAATCGAGAAGAAGAAGCACATGAATGAGAAAGTGAAGGCCTCACTGGTGGTAAAAGAATTCAGCGTCTTGGATACGGCACCGAAATCAGCGATAGGGTTTGGACGAAAGGGCACCAATTGGAGCGAGTAACGCCTCCTTCTTCTTCGTCTTCTTCTTCTTTTGTTGTGGTGGCTATGAGTGGAGGGGATTATTGGGTGGACCAGCGAGAGTGGGAGTATCGAAACTCGCGACTTTACTGTGAGGGTCGCGGGTTTTGGGGAGAAAGAGGGGAAGAAGAAAACAAGAGATGAGATACTGTGTGTGTAATACAAGAATACAACGGCCAAATTCATCTGATTCTCATTCATTCTTCAGAAAAACAACCATATTAGGAAGACACATTAAACACTCTCATAAAAGGGTTCATGCGTGAAAATTGCATACCCAATAAATTTTTTTTTTTTTGGGAATTTGATTGAAGCCATTTTGGATTGCTATGGTGATGGTAGTTACTAATTCTAGAATTCTAGACTCAATTTTTAACTAGTTTTATTTATTTTATCTTCATCTTTCTCATCCTAATTCCACTGTTTTTTAATTTTTGTTATGATCAAGTGCATTGATTCATATGACTTTAATAATGAACATATGTCTTCTTTACCTAAGATATTTATAAGATTTCATTTCTATCAAATTCTATTGAATACATGACTTTAAAATAATAAGGTGAGAGCTAAACTTGTTGTGTAATTTTTTAAGGATTTAATTTTCGTCCACTAACAGTGTACCAATTTTGTATACAGTTATCCAATTATGTGCTGTCACGTCAGTCATAATTGTGTTTTCTCTCTCCCACTATTTGAAAAGTCATACAAACAAAGTGTTTTGATTGGACGACAGTGTAAAATACTTTTACACTGTTAGTGTATCAAAATTAAACTCATTTTTTAATACGTAAAAATTACATTATGTAAGATATGTTTTGAGTTTACTAAGAAAAAAAAGGGGATAGTGTTTTAAAAGAACAATAGAGACAATGGCTTCCTTTTTTTTCAAAAGAAATGGTTGGAATGAAAGTTTTATAGTTTTGTTCATGGAGAACAAGTTGATTCTCCTCTTAGAGTGATGATGCTAAAATTAGGGGACAAATACAGCAATGTTTTGTTGCTGATTACGGGCTTTCATTAGATAATGCATGTTGGCCTTAGTTTCTAAATTCAATTGGGAGGGTTTTCTTTGAAAATCAAATGTCACCCTTACTTACAAGAGTCTAAGCAAGGTTACATGATTAGAAAAGAAAAAAAGACCAGTTGAGCTATAAGGGTTTCTAGCCACTAATTACATAAATGAGTGTGCTCTTTTTTACGAATTAAATTAGGAAGAAAAAAATAACATCAAATCCAAGTGATCTTCCTTTGCTTATGTCAAAGATAAATAAAACCCTTGATGACCAATGTTGAGAATACAATCAACTAATGAACCATCATTTGGCTAATTTAGTTCTCTTTATACAAGCTGCATTAGCCAAAAACCATGATTAACAAACTCATTTGCTAACTAAACTATTACTGATCACAACCACTCTCACCAACAACAAAAAGCTTCTTCCTCCACCTTTAGCTGTAAAAGGGCTCTAAACTTTGAAATTGAAAAAACTTCGGGTCCTAGGTGGACTTGTAGGTGGCTTGAACTACGATCAATCATCTTCCTTCATGAAGATCTTCAGAGAAAACCACCGTCCTAGAAATGTTATCATTTTCAAAGGCGCTTAGACCAGAGTAAGGACCTGAAGAGAACATTGAAGATGTCCCATCAAACTCAAAAGTGCTGGAGGACTGTCTCATGTTGGCCCGGGTATTCGACGAGGGTAACATGGAATCCTGGTATTCCGTGATGCGCTGCACCATCTTGAGTGACTGTACCACTTCACCCATCGTGGGTCGTTGGCTGGCTTCTGGTGCAACACAGGCTGCGGCAATAGTGCAGACGCGAACGAAATCTTCCTTTGGATACTTTCCCCCTAGTTTTGGATCAACAATCTCTTCCAGTCTGTCCTTATCTCTAAGGATTGGCCTAGCCTGAAGGACAGATTTAATAAACTTAATTGTCTATCCAATATAGAAACTTGAAGGACATGTATTCTTCAAAATATTTCCAACAAATGAAACAGAAAACAGGGGGAGACGCTTTTAAGTCAAATAACTATAAGATTAAAAGGATGATGTGTGATTTTGAAGGTATGGCACTAACCCAAGTAACAAGGTTTTCTTGTCCAGTTGGCTGTGACATGTCCACAGGTTTCCTTCCAGTAAGCAGCTCCAGCAAGACAACCCCATAGCTATAAACATCACTTTTAACAAGTAGGTGCCCAGTCATGGCATACTCGGGAGCTACATACCTACATAACAGGTCCAATTCATCTTAAATCTAAATTTTATGGAAATAACAGGTCCAGGAAAAGAATAGACTGATACTAACCCAAACGTGCCCATGACACGGGTAGACAAATAATTAGCTCTGCCTTCAGGTGCCTGCTTAGCAAGACCAAAATCTGCAACTTTAGCATGAAAGTTGTTCTCAAGCAATATGTTGGATGCCTTGAAGTCTCTGTGTATTACACAGGGTTGCGAGTCTTCATGAAGGTAAGAAAGTCCTCTAGCAGCATCAAGTGCAATCTTCATTCTGGTGTCCCAATCCAAAGGACAATTTATTCCCAAGGGACCTGGAACAAATCAAGGCGAATTTCATTAAATACATAAAACCCTGTTTGGGGACATAAACTAAAACCTGTTTTGTTACAGTAGATGCAAGAAAGAATGATATGAAAAGTTTCATTACCATGAAGCCAGGCCTCCAAACTTCCATTAGGGACAAGCTCATAGCAAAGTAGATTCTGTGATGAATCACGATTGCTATAGTAACCCACTAGCTTTACAAGGTTGCGATGATGCAACCGGCTAAGCATCTCAACCTCAACCAGAAACTCTTTGTCACCCTGTTGCCCTCCACTAGTGAGCCTCTTAATAGCCACAGCAGTACCATCATTTAAGACACCTTTGAAAACTCTACCAAACCCTCCTTCTCCAAGTACACTCGCAGGTTCAAAATTGTTTGTTGCTTCTTTAAGTTCTTCATAAGCAATAAATCGTGTGCTGGATGGATGGGGAAGAGAACCCACAGCTGAAACTGTACTTTCTGTCCTCGGCTTTTCTGCAGTAATGAGAGTAATCACTAGTAGAGGTGACTAGAGTACAATATAAAATCACACGAAGTAATGGATCTTTTAACATAAAACTCTCTCTCTCTCTCTGTTTTCCTTTGTGCTACCTTACAATTTTTTTTTTTTCCTTTTCATGGATCAATTTGTCTCCAAAACATAATCCAAAGCAATTTCCACCTTTACCAGGTTGTTATAGGAATGCAAATTATTATCACTTCTACTACTATTATTAGTTGTAAATAAAAAGAACTACAATTAGAGATATTTACCAGTTTCAATGGGAGGTGTTTTTGCCTTTGGCAGCAATGCACATAGACAAATAACAAGTATAGATATTATCACAATGAAGAATAAGCCAATAGAAATTCCAACAACAAGAAACAAGTTTGAATGCCTTCCACTATTTGACGAACTTGACGATGCTGCTTTAGGTGAATGATACAGAGGAGCATTCATAGGTGATGTGGGTAAAGTAGGAGCTGCATTAACACACAAACTTATGTTAATATACATCTCAAGCATTTTCATTTGTCTTTAAGTCCTGTATCAGTTCCAACAAGAAGGAACTTGTTTGTTATTCATCAAGTTAAATAAACCCAGAAAAAGAATGTAGTACTGTATTAGATAAACATCCAAGACCACAAACTGTATAGAACAGTAAAATCAGACATGTAAACCCCGAACACATATAGATAGATAGATGACATGTATAAGTAATGTCATGACATATAGCGCATCTCTAGTAAAATAGTAAAATAGAGACTACCATTTGAATTTAAATTTCAAAATCAACTAAAAAACACAAAAACATCAGCATTGTCAGTTGAGTTGTTTTCTGGCAAAATAAAAAATATATGACTTATTTATATACTAACAGCTATCCCGTGCCATGAGTAAACAATAGACCCTTCAACAGGAATCATGAAATAAAACAAATGGACATGAATAAATAAAGGAAAATCTTTACACAGTATAAACACTGAGTTATCTGCATAATAACCATCTAACTGTTACTTTCAATTATAAAAAAAATAAAAATATAACACCAAAGCATCATATTAGTAATGCCATAGTTAAGAAGTATAAAGGCCTGGAGTTACCTGGAGAAGGAGGTGGAGGTTTAAACCATGTTATATTGAGAAGTTTGTAGTCTCCCACTAATCTAGGGTCTAGTTTAACCTTATGCATTGAAAGTGAGGAGTTTATTTTAGATGCTTGGCTGGCAGAGAAACTGATCCCTTTATATGGAGTAATATCCATGGACATATTTAATGTTGATAAATTGAGTACATAAAAGTTAATCAGCTCAATCTGGGTGTTGCGTAACCCAAGCTGGGCAGCTAATTCATCAAGAAAGGCATTCCAATTAGGACTTTGGGAAACATTCAAAAGAAGAAGGTCTAGCTTTATGGGATATAC
Organism: Aeschynomene evenia; assembly: GCA_013621005.1. Taxonomy (NCBI): domain Eukaryota; kingdom Viridiplantae; phylum Streptophyta; class Magnoliopsida; order Fabales; family Fabaceae; genus Aeschynomene; species Aeschynomene evenia. The sequence continues at coordinate 4,492,547 of CM024268.1, forward strand.
ACACTGGCAACTCTCGCTGCCTCGTTTCAACACCATGTCTTGCTTACAACAATCTGGAAGAATAAAACAAGCAACTATGTCATTATGATTCCCAGCTTCCAAAGCCCACAAAAAATCATGAAAGATAATGCAATGTGAATATTAAAAACTCAACAACTAGTTACAACAAGGCATGTCAGTTTTCTGTGGTATGTTTGCTATAGAAAAATGAAACAAAAACATTAGAAATATAGGATAAAAGATTCATCAAAGGAAAAGAAAATGGCATGACGTACTGGAAACATAAGGAGACAATGGTGGCTGAGCCAAGGCTGAAGGAATTGCAGCTGCAGTCGAATGTGTGGGAGCGATATCTTTAAAGCCAGAAACTGGACTTGGAGGTTTTAATTCACTCTTCCTCTTGAATGGTATGGAGAAATGTGAGCTTCCAGGCGGTTGAGCAGTACTTATGGAAGGACCATATGAAGGAGGGTTGGCTGGTGAAAATGCTGCAACTGGTCTACTGCGATAGAGCAAATGCCTTGACCTGTGTAGGTTCACCGGATGTGGCAGATCACGCACAACAACAGAGACCAAAGGTGATCTAGCCGGTGATCCCAGCGTTTTGTCACCTACACCAGACTCAACCAAAAATACCAGGCAACAAGATAACATGAGCAGCCATTTCAGCAACAAGCCTTGGACATTTTTCATAACACCTGCATTATTAATAAAAATAAAAATAAAAACAAATCAAGGACACTTTACTAAACTCTAAAATGCAGAAAAGCACCAATTGCTTCTCATGTAGAATCAGTTCCTAAACACAAATGTTTACACTAAGATTTTTTATCTCGGAAAATAGAAGATCGCATTTCAAAGTTCGAGCAGGTTATTATCCTGCATATACGAAATATATAAAAAAAAAAAAAAAAAAAATTGACCTAAGTTAAACGATCAAAATATGGGTCAGTAATTGGTAAGCATGCATCATAACCTGGACAAAGCTACAATTGCTTGAATTATCGCGCATAAATATACCATATCAACAATTTTTCACAATATTAACTACTTAACAAACTCAACCAGCCACAAATTCAACCAGCTCATACTCTTCTTGTGTCATTGCTAGTGTTCACCCCGATAGCTCAAGATCACTTCGCTACTTTCCCAGGCACAAAACTAAAAATAAATAAATAAAAAGCTATTATTATTACCGATAGACATGAGCGACGCCGTTGATCACCCCGAAAGGGTTCAGATCTAGACGATTGAGAAGGAAATCAACGGCGAGGAACAACAGAACCGGCACTACGAGCAAGCACAGCTGGTCACTGAAATCGAAGAAGGTGGATCCAAACACCGAAACTTCATCGATGACAGAGTTTCTTCTTCTCCAAACAGCGAGTCGCTCCGAGTCAAGCTAACCATAGCTGAGTCGAATCGGACAGAGAGAACACACCCAAAAAAAAAAACGGAACAGTTCGTAACAAGTTATCGAGTGTGACCACCAGTTACTGCTAGTTCAAGTGCACAGAGGCAGAGTTCCCAGTTTTTTTTTTTTTGGGCTTTTAATTTTTATTTTTGGCGTTGCGTGCGGAAGCAGAGACGTAGGGTGATGGAGGGTTTTAAAAGAGGGTGGCCCCAACCAGCGCCGTTAACGGATAAAGGAACAAACTAACGGTTACCGGTGCTGATGTGGGAGGGAGCGTCGTTACCTTTTTTTTTTTTTTTTTTTTGAAGGGAGGAGGATAGAGTGGTGGTTAGCGTAGTGTCGGTACAGTGGTACTTTCTTTCGTCATTAGCCGTTCGTTCATCAACGGTTATGGAAGTCGCTGCTTTGACTTTGATACTACATGCCTTCCGTGATTTGGGTGATTTTGGACTCGATTTGATGCTCAAGTCCTGTTAGTAGTGAAAGTTCGGGTTTAATTAAGATTAATGTTATATCAAATAAAAATTAAATATTTTAAATAATAATATTGGTCGTACAACAGAAATACGTCCCATTAGTATCCAACGTGTGTTATATATAATATGAAATGTGTGTTATGTATATGTGTGATATACGTATAACATATATTTCATGTTATGTATAACATACGTTGGATATTAGTTGAACTTATTTCTGTTGTACGACTAGTATTATTTTATTTTTAAGGTATATATCAAAATTAATAATGAATAAATGAGTTTAATATCAGACTATATACAAATTCAATAGCAATAAAAGTGAATATTTGCATTGAAGATGAATATATTATATATCTAGTGTTTTTGTTTAATTAGCATGAGAGTTTTTGTTTTTCTAATTTTTCTTTTTTCAACTTAAGTGGTGTTTGGATGGGAGGTTAGGTCGACGTTGAATCCGTGATTTTGTTAATTTAATTTAGAACGAGATTTTATATTATTAATAATCAGTGGTTAGGGAGTTAAAAGGAATATCTAAGAATCTAATACTGTAATTGATTATTGAAGGGAATTTTTGAGAATCTAAATATCAATGATTTAATTTTAACGGATTGAATGTATTAAAGATTTTACACATTGTTTCAAGTATTATAACATCATAAAAAATATAATTGATTGTCTTAAAAAGAATAATACAAATAGAATAAGGTTTCTGATCACACTGTCCAACAAACATAACACTATCCTTGATATTATGTTTGATGAAAATACATTAAGTCACTTTAAATTAGTGGTTCCTTAGAAATGCTAATCCAGATACTCACATTCTAACTTATGCCTTTAAAAAATAGAAAATGATAATAAAGATTCGAATTTTACCTACTCGAACAACATATCAATTAAGAATTTCATAATATTATTATAATTATAACTTTTAATTAAATAATTAATATATTGTTACTTATAAGATTTATCATAAACTCAAATATATATTAATACTAGTCTATAACCCGTGCGATGCACGGAATCGTTAATAATAAAGAAAATATTTAATTTATTTAGAAAAAATAGAATTTTAAACTATTTAAAAGAATGAAAATAACATATTGCTAGATTAATTATATAGTATGATAAAATTTATATACATCAAGTTACAACAAAATTATAAATAAATTATGCTAATTGTACTCATCATATATCATGATATGCATTTTTAAATAAATAATATAAATAAAATGTAAACTGAATTGTTTAAATAAAATATATATATTTTCAAATTCTAGTTCAAATTTATTGCTTAAAACTAAATCTAATTTAAAAGAAAATTAATATATATGAATTGAAAAAATATAATTCATTGTTTATAATCAAATATGAACCAACTACAATAAAATTATATTTATTATCATAATTAATATATTTCTTTAATAGAAATTTTGAATGTAAAATATTTTTATGGTTAAATAAACAACTTATAAAAAACTATCAACTACTATTGTTGTTAAAAATGAGATTTTTTTTTATAAATTAAAATATAAAAAATATTTTCTATTAAAATAAATTTCATAATTATCGACTCTTGCAAATTATATTATTGAACAATATCATATAAATCATGAAAATAATACGATGTTTGTTATAAATTAAAATATAGCAAATATCATGTTGCTTAGAAAAATAAATTGGATTATTTTAAAATAATATAAAAAATTTAATTTACTCAAAATAAAAATGCTAATTGATTTATGTAATAGTTATTAACAAACAAAAAGTTTTTATCTTTAATTAAAATTAAAAAATATATACCTATAAGAAAGTTGACAATTTTTTCTCTTTCTAAGCAATTTTGGAATAAGCAATTTTTCCATGTATGCTTGCATAGTATATATAATTATAAAAGTCGAATTCAGAGAAATCCATTTTGTATCATATTCAAATCATATCATGAGAATAATTAACAATCGGAATTAAACAAAACATATATTATTTCGATTTATACATCAGACGCAAATTCATTTTCTATAGATTAGATCTAGTTTTTAATTATTTGGCCTCAATGGATTAGATATAGTTTTCAATATTGAAGTAGATTTAGCCGTATAATAGATCAATTGTAATTTGTAACTAAGTGGGTTTAGAATATTGATTAAAAAATAGAAATATATTTAGGCATATCATATCTTATTATATTGGTTTAGTCATATATATCCTATTATATTAATTTAATAGAAAAATATATAATTATTATAAGAATATATATAATCAGAATAATTGGTTTAGTCATATATATCCTATTATATTAATTTAATAGAAAAATATATAATTATTATAAGAATATATATAATCAGAATATCTTTGGATTGCATTATATTGATTTATTGATTGACTTCCATAAACTGGAAATCAAATTGTTATGGGAATATGTAGTAATTTATACTGATTTCAAAAGATTGCAAAAGTAAAAATATTCAATATTTTCTATACAAATATAGTACAATAATATTTTAAATTATATCAAATGTTACCATTTTAAATATTATTTTGCATAAATAAAAACGTATTTTTTACTATTGGTTTAGTCATGTATCCTATTATATTGATTTAATTGAAAAATATATTATTATTATATGAATATTTATAATTAGAATATTTTTTAATTTCATTATACTGATTTATTGATTGACTTCCATAAACTAAAAATCAAATAGTTGTGGGAATATGTAGAGTAATTTATACTGATATCATAAGATTGCAAAAATGAAAATATTCAATATTTTCTATACAAATATAGCACAATAATATTTTAAATTCTATCAAATATTACCATTTTAAATATTATTAGGTATAAATAAAAACTAACAAAGCTACAACCTAAAAATTGATTTTATTGAATAAATATAGGAAAAAAAATACAAATTTAAAAAATCGAGAGGTAGTGAAAAAAATAATTAAAATTTTTGGGATAGAATGAGACAATCTTTTCTTAATAAAATTTTAAAAGATAATCTTAATCTTTTAAATATGTAGATACTTATCTCATTTTTATTAATAGAATAAATTAAAAACATTCATGAAAAAAATATGTATAGTTCCAATATAAACATGTTGCTTAGAAAAAAAAATTGGATTATTTCAAAACAATATAAAAAATTTAAATTTACTCAAAATAAAAATGCTAATTGATATATGTAATAGTTATTAGCAAACAAGAGTTTTCTATCTTTAATTAAAAATAAAAAAATTATATACCTATAAGAAAGTTGACACTTTTTTCTTTCTTTGCAACATAACTAAAAATAAAAAAAGAGTATTCAAGTTGCAATCTAAAAAGATTATTTCATTTAAAAAATAAAATAGAAAAAATAGAAAATTTTTATCTTTAATAATAAACAAATAAAAATGAATACCCATAAAAAATTGGTTGAATTTTCTCATTCTTTTCAACAAATAAAACATTAAAAAAAAAGTCATTCATGTTATAATGAAAAAAATATTTAATTAAAAAAAGCAATAAAAATAGTAGGGAAAAGAGACTCATTTGTAGTCATAGGTTCAAGTCGTTGTCACCACTCACCAAAACAAAGAAGAGAAAAAAAATAAACCTTTTGAACAAAATAAAAGAATTAGAAAGAATGACAAATAGAAATTGATTATAAAAATAAATAAAAATATAAAAGATGAGAAGGACAAAAATATTAAACAAAATGTATAAGATACATAAAAAATGAAGAAAATAAGATAATAAAGAGAAAGATAAAGAAGAAAATAAAAGAAAGAATAAAAAACAATATAAAAAAAAGAAAAAATGGAGGAGGAAAAAGAAAGTTGAATGAGGTGAGAAAAATAAAATAAAAAAAAAAGAGAAAAAGAGATAGAAGAAAAAAAGAAAAAGATAAAAAACAAAAGACAAAAAAATATAAAGAAGGATGAAAGAAAAAAATGAATGAGAAAAAGGATAAAAAATAGAACAAAAATATGAAGGATGAGGAAGAAGGTAGATAAAAAAAATAGATTAAAAAATAAAAGAAAGTAGAGGAAGAATAAAAAAGAGAAATGATAGAATAAGAACAATGAAAGAAGAAAAAAAAAATAAAGTCAGAGAATTGATAAGGTGAAAAGAAAAAATGGATCTGAAAAACTGAAAAGAAATGTTACGATAAAATATGTATATATAAGTATGATTTGATTGACAAATCTTCTTCAAGAAATCTCATTATTTTTTAAAATTAAATTTGAATTGAGATCATATCATATATATATGATATATATTTTATTTAAAATGATTTGATTGAAATATATATGATAAGAATATATATATATATATATATATATATATATATATATGAGATTATGTTTTGATTTTATTATATTGATGTATTAATTGACATTTAATAGGCGATATATCAAATGACTGTGTGAATAACACGTCACTCATTCTTCTCTCTCCAAAACCCGAATTTAGAATAATATATATGATGATATATGATATGATATAAGATATATGATTACTCTTTAAAAATAGTTTTGAACAAGTTCCATTTTTATACATTAGTTTCGTTCAATTAACCAATGTAAAATCAAATTAATGCACTCTTAAAACTATATCAAACCACAACATTTTCATTTCTACTCCTCAAAGTCTCACTTGTAATGGAGAGATTTGGGGTTAGTAAGTGGATGATGGTCAAGAAGTGTTTAATATATGTTTAACATTCTCCTATATTAACTTAGTTTTTACTTTTTTCTTTTTTGTCTTTCCCTCATTCAATTTTTTAGATATGAATAATGAGTAGTGTGCAATGACAAAAATATAATAAGTTTGGAGAAACCATGGTAATATGTGATTTTGAAAAGAAAAAAAATTCAAAATTAACGAAATCCACAATTAGTGGATTATGTACCTATGCCAAAATTTGTTGAAGAATATGATGTTAATAGACTTTTTGTCCTAAAATTTCTAAAATGTAATCTGATACCAATATTGTTCATATCATGTGACCAAAGATTTAAATTGATTGTCCAATTAAAGTTACTCGAATATGAGAGTTATGGTCCAAAGGTCAAATCCAATTTAGAGCTCATATTGGCTTATCCATTGTGGGACCGATCTGAGCCTAACCTAGTGAATGACCCAACGCGGAAAGGGCCAAGACCTCGGGTTCGATTCGGGTCAGGCACCCCGACCCGAGGCGCACGGAGCTCGACCAAACGCTTAGGCCGGGCATTCTGTTAGTAATGGATTGCGATGCCTTAAATCTCTGAGCCATAGCAGGTAGTGTGATCGTGCATGCCGCAAAAGGCGAAGCGACGTTATCTCGAGGCACCTGGAGGTGGTTACTACAGATACGTTTGCTTCTCACTCTATAAATAGGGTGTTAATCTCAGATAATAAGGTACACTTTCAGTTTAGTTTTCAAGCTAGTGCATACACTGACTTAAGTTTCGGAGTCCTTTCAGGGAAACACCCAAGACGCCTTAGAGAGGAGCGACGCGTGGAGATCAGAGACTGGCGACAGTTCTACCTAAGTGTAAGGGAGATGATTCAACATTATGGGAGATTATTCAAAAGTTCAACATTGGTTTCCACTAGGGACATTGGCCAAGGCAAAAGCTTTCATGTTGGTAGATAATTGCAGTGCTCATTCTCAATGTGCACCAACTTTCACGTTGACCAAGGCAGAAACATAAAATTCGCTAGTAGCAGATTTTGTTTACATGCTACTGATCAATTCATGTATTGTCGCATGGTCTTTCCAGGTGTCGTCCTATCATCAAGGAGTAATCTAGACTCAGATTTTTGTCCTATTCACATTGTATATCATCTGTTGATAACGGTTCTATTTCATATATATGAGAATATTATTTACTTTGCACTGTCAGTATGACTCTCCTCGTAACAAATTCTTAACAGATTTTTCTTACTTTTGTAATTCCCCCAATTACCCATATTCCAATATTATTCTCTTTCAAATCCCATATTAAGATGAAAAAACCTCCTTCTATCAAACCCAAGTTATTCGTCCTCTAAGAAATTGTTAGACACCAAATTTTTGAGACTTACAAATTTTAATATTTTTCTTTTAATTTGGTCTGAGAATACAAACAAGAAAGACCCAAAAACCAAGAAACCAGAAGCTGGGGCCCCACAGTCTTTATTTTCTTTTATGGGCTCATCAAGTTGATAGTGGGCTTTCTCAACTGGTTCGGGTAACCCGCACCACCCAACTATTGACCCGTCATCACCACCTTCACTCCATAACCAGAAATCGGTGTTCGCGGTACCCCCAAATCGCTGGTTCCAACCATCATCCACACCCTTCACTCTTCCTTAGCTCACACTATGCAATCGCAGAGTTCCACCCACGGAACCCCCAAATTCCACAACTCACAAACCTAATCTTCTATTTCCCCGCTAAAGTTTTCTTTGTTCTGCATCATCCTCATTCAGCTTCGCGCAAGCTCAATTAGGGTTTTCTGCAACAACCATGTCGAAGAGGAAGTTCGGATTCGAAGGTTTCGGCATAAACCGCCAATCCACCTACAACTTCGAGCGATCCCAAGCTCCTCAGAGGCTCTATGTGCCTCCCTCCTCCCGCCACGGCCATGACAATTACGAGGACACCGACCTCGACAACATCGAGTACGACGATAACGATGCCGCCGGAAACGAGGACAACAACAACGCCACTGCCGGAAATAGCGGTGCTGGCGACGACGAAATTGATCCGCTCGATGCGTTCATGGAAGGGATTCACGAGGAGATGAAGGCGGCGCCGCCTCCGCAGGCGAAGGAGAAGGTGGAAGACAGGTACAAGGACGACGAGGATGACGATCCAATGGAGAGCTTCTTGAGGGCGAAGAAGGACCTTGGGTTGACGCTTGCGTCCGAGGCTCTTCATGCTGGGTATGATTCTGATGAAGAGGTTTATGCCGCTGCGAAAGCCGTGGACGCTGGTTTGATAGAGTATGATTCCGATGATAACCCTATTGTTCTTGACAAGAAGAAGATCGAGCCCATACCTTCTCTTGATCACAGTTCTATTGATTACGAGCCCTTCAACAAGGATTTCTATGAGGAGGCACCTTCAATTTCAGGTAATTCCTTCCCCAAATCATACTTGATTATCTGTTACCTGTTAATTCGTTCCTTAGTGATTGAAAGTTGAAACTAAATTCTATTTGCAGAATTATGAGTGTTTGTCTAGAGTGTGCCATAGAGTTGTGAATTGTGAGTTAACTGGGATATAACATCTTGTGCCTTTGTAATGTCTGTCTGTGTGTTTCTTCATTTTAGGTATGAGTGAGCAAGATGTAACTGAATACAGGAAGAGTTTGGCTATCCGTGTGTCGGGATTTGATGTGCCTAAACCAATTAAGACATTTGAGGACTGTGGATTTTCTTCTCAAATTATGAGTGCTATAAAGAAACAAGGGTATGAGAAGCCCACATCTATACAGTGCCAGGCTCTACCAGTTGTGCTTTCTGGTAGAGATATCATTGGTATAGCAAAAACTGGTTCTGGTAAGACTGCTTCTTTTGTGCTTCCCATGGTCGTGCATATCATGGATCAGCCTGAGCTTAAGAAGGAGGAGGGTCCTATTGGAGTTATATGTGCACCTACTAGAGAACTGGCACAGCAGATATATCTGGAGGCCAAGAAATTTGCAAAAGCATATGGTATACGTGTCTCTGCTGTCTATGGTGGAATGTCTAAACTTGACCAGTTCAAAGAACTCAAGGCAGGCTGTGAGATAGTTGTTGCTACCCCTGGCAGATTGATAGACATGCTAAAAATGAAGGCATTGACTATGACGAGAGCAACTTACCTGGTGCTTGATGAGGCTGATCGGATGTTTGATCTTGGATTTGAGCCACAAGTAAGGTCCATTGTTGGTCAAATTAGGCCAGACCGCCAGACATTACTCTTCTCTGCAACAATGCCTCGTAAAGTTGAAAAATTGGCCAGAGAAATCCTTAGTGATCCTATTAGAGTAACAGTTGGGGAGGTGGGAATGGCAAATGAAGACATTACTCAAGTTGTTCAAGTAATTCCTTCCGATAATGAAAAGTTTCCATGGCTTCAGGAGAAGCTACCTGAAATGATTGATCAGGGTGATGTCCTAGTATTTGCTTCCAAGAAGGCTACTGTGGATGAAATTGAATCACAATTGTCTCAGAGAGGCTTTAAAGTTGCTGCGCTGCATGGTGATAAAGATCAAGCTTCTCGTATGGATATTTTGCAGAAGTTTAAATCTGGCATCTACCATGTGCTTATTGCTACTGATGTTGCTGCTCGTGGTCTTGATATCAAGTCAATTAAGTCAGTGGTAAACTTTGATATTGCAAAAGATATGGACATGCATGTCCATCGCATTGGAAGAACAGGCCGTGCTGGGGACAAGGATGGTACTGCATACACTCTCATAACTCAGAAAGAAGCACGGTTTGCAGGTGAGCTGGTTAATAGCTTGATTGCTGCCGGCCAGAACGTATCAACGGAGTTGATGGATCTTGCTATGAAGGTAGTTACACCCTTTATGTTCCATCAGCATGTTGTGCATTCGCGTGTATGCAACTGATTTCATGCTCCCACACTCTCCTGTCTGTATTTTGTCGTTATGTTGCTGGTTCATGTTATGTTTTCCATTGGAGTTTCTTGCATTGTGTCATATTGAATCTGCAAAACCTTTCTGACCATATCGTAAGCATGTTTAGAAGAAATATCAGTACATACGATGTCAAAATTTTTAGAGTTAGGCTTACAATTAAGAAGACATCAAACTATTGGTATTGGTAAAGAGGGTTGGGGGGAGGAAGCATTAGAAAACAAAATATCTACATGAAAATAAGTTTTATAATAGGAGTGGCCTCATCCGGAAAGTGCCTTTCTCTTATAGTAATATATTTATTTTTCCCCATTATGTCATCTGTTTTTGTTCTTACTGTTTGAAACATTTTGCTTGATGATGATGCTTAAAAGTTCAGATCTCACTTTTGTTTCATGAAATTATTTAATGACTACCGTCTTGTAATGGAACAGGATGGGAGATTCAGATCAAAACGTGACGCCAGAAAAGGAGGTATGAAATGTGACTTGCGTATGGAATAATAATAAATTTGACGAGCAAAAATATGATTAAAAAATATGAGATATGGTGTTACTACAGTAACACCTGTTTATGTATTCACCATATGTAGAACCTTGATGTTGATATCTATCTTAACATGTCCTATGTTGTATGCAGGTGGTAGAAAAGGCAAAGGGAGAGGTGGTGGCGGCGGCGGTGGTGGTAATGGTCGGGGTGTGCGTGGAGTGGATTTCGGCCTGGGTATCGGATATAACCCTGAGTCAAACACTCCATCATCTAACTCCACTCCAAGCCGTTCTGCTGCAGTGAATTCTTTGCGAACAGGAATTATGTCACAATTTAGGAGCAGCTTCGTTGCTGCATCGTCGAACACTCAAAATCCAGGATTCAGTAGCAATACAAGCATGGCACCTGCACCTGGTTATAAGAGACCAGCACTCCCTGGCTTTGTATCTGGTGGATCAATTGGCGGGGATATAAATGCTCATCAGAAGACTACTTCATCAGCGGGGCAGCATTCCAGTGGTCAAAATTATGGAGCAAATCCCTCTCAAAGTAGCTCAAACAGGTTAGTTTTGTACTCATCATCATAACTTGCTGATTATTTATTTACCTTCAATTTGGTTGCTGATATTAGTTATTGTTTTTCTTCTGCAGCAGTTCTAAACCTAGAGAGAGGAGGAGGCCATCAGGCTGGGATAGATAGTTTCTCATCACTTTTGGGTATATGAATATTCCTATATTCTATGCCAACTCTTGATTTGATTTTGTTTGTATCATAGATCCTTAATGCTCTAGTTTCCAATAACGTATTATTGTTTATTTATTTTAGCTCAAGTTATAGAAAGGTCGGTTTGTTGATCGTTTCGATTTGCAGAGCCAGAAGCCGCAAACAACAATAACGCCTAATCCTTCGTGTGATCGATTACATAATCTATCAATAGTATTGTGGTAATATACAGCATAAGAACAAATACGAAAATAAATTTCACAGTCAAGTAGCTAAAGCAGATTTTTTGGATGGTTCATCTTTAGCCAAGTTTTAGAAGCCATACTGGAACCCATAACATGGGTCCGAATCCACAACAACATCTAGTCGTATCTAACTAGGTGGGGTTGTTATATGGATTAAATGATATTATTGCATCTTGATATGAATCATGTTTAAGTTTAATCCATTAATCTTTAAATTTTTATTGATTATTCCTTTTGAATCCAAAAGCATGGAATAGTTTCTTAATTTTAATTTGTAAGTGAAAGCATAATGTTAGAGTGTAAAAGTATGTTCGTTATTATGGAGGAAGTTGGCGATCTAATCAATACAACAAAAGAGCCAATGTAGAAATTTTCTTTTCTATTTCTCAACCAGTGCATGCAGAGAAATCCTATTAAAACAAGTCTATATACTTATGTAGATATTCAAATAGGTCATTCCTTGCATCAGTGAATCAGTGCAATCTCACAAGTCACAATAGAGATCCATTTTTTTTTGTTTTCGTGAGAGATCTAAATAATTTTTAAAAATATATAATAATAATAATAATAACAATAATAAGTCATTTAAATTTGATACGGGGATTACCGATTGAGATTATCCAACAATACATGCTTAAAATTAGCATGTGAAGTCAAATAGGAACTGTACGGTGGTGGTAGCTTTAGCGTGGGGTAGTGTTTACTGTTAACAGCAGTCCGCTCCGCTGTTGATCATTGTGATTTGTTCTAAACCCATAAACCCTCCTGTTCCTCCCTCCCTCACTCCATCCCCAGCAGCGTGTCCCTCGCCCACTCTGAACTGACTCAGCTGCTTTTAATATTAATTTCAAAAACAAATAAACATCACATGTTCTTCACTCAGATCTGTTTCGGCTGAATCCATCGCCTAATCTCAGATCCGAAATGTCGATCAGATTCACCGATGCTTTTCTCTGCATATCACTCTTGATCGCAGCTCATTGTATTTCAGCTGCTTCTGCTGATTCCATCTATGGCTGCGGCGGATTCGTCGAGGTATACAAATTCTCTCACCTTAATCAAAGAATCGTAACACACTGATTTCGTCTTTTGTTATTGATACCTTATTTTTCATCTGCGACTATCAGATTCATCCTTTTTTTTTTCCCTTCAGTTTTTACTTTTTAGGGATTGGGATTGAAAAATTAAGTGGACGGATCTGAATCGGCTTGCGTTTATCTCAGCTGAATTGGGTTTTTATTTATGTTTTTCATGTAGGCGAGTTCATCATTGGTGAAGTCGAGGAAACAAGTTGGTGCTAAATTGGATTATTCTCATGTGACGGTAAGTGTGTGTAAATTGAGAACCATTGACTTTTTTCCCCTTCCTTTTTTGGCCTCTTGAGATTCTTTTTCATGTATTTATTTATATTATAATTACGTTTAATTGTGCTTAATGAGTATCTTGCTAACCATAGTGAAGAGTGAACAATGAATAAATGTCAATTTGTGAATTTATTAGGCATAGTTTGCAGTAGATATGGGCTTGTTTTCAACCTGTTTTATTGATCCATTTGTTGTAGGTTGAGCTTCAAACAGTGGATGGACTGGTAAAGGATAGAACACAATGTGCTCCAAATGGATACTATTTTATTCCAGTTTACGACAAGGTAGAGCTTACATGATTTAGTGTACATATGAGTGTATTCTGGTAAACTTCAGGGTACTGAAAAATGGATAGTGGTTATATGAGGGCTTGAATACCTCAGATTCAAAATACATTAGTCTGCTCTTCTCAATGCAGTTATTTTGATTGCAGGGTTCCTTTGTGATCAAAATTAATGGGCCTGAAGGATGGGCATGGGATCCGGAAAAGGTTAGTTATTTCTTGTGGGGATTTATTTTTATCCTTTTGACACGATGTCTGTATGCACGAACTGCAAGCCTGTTTTATTTTTCTGAATCTTGGTAAAATCTGAAAATCAGTCGAAGTGTTATTAAGAATTCCATCTCTTTTTTATTATTTCTCCTATCCCTCAGGTTCCCGTGGTGGTTGACGATCGCGGTTGTAATGGCAATGAAGATATAAATTTTCGTTTCACAGGGTGGGCTATTCATTTGATTTTTAATGTTTTCTATTTTTTGTTATTCTGAAATTCTAAATTACCTGTATGGTGTATGCATGACTGTTTTGTAGGTTCACTATATCTGGTAGAGTTCTTGGAGCTGTAGGTGGAGAAAGCTGTTCAGTTAAAGATGGAGGTCCTTCAAATATAAAAGTTGAACTACTGTCTCCTGCTGGGGATATTGTCTCTTCTGTCTTAACTTCACCATCAGGAAGTTACTTGTTTAAAAATATAATTCCAGGTTGGGGGGTTTTTCTTGCTTCTGCTTAGATTCTGTGTTTAAACGCTATTATTCTGTAGGGAAACTCTTCCATTTGCACCATTGTGGGAATTTTTACTAATATAAGTAGTTTACAAAGATTCATGTATATAAGTATATGTGGACGAAAGATATCTATGAATTAGTAAAAAAAAAATTCAAATGGTTTACAGTTGGACAAAATTGATTTCAAGCATAAAATATGATGTTACTGTGGGCAAACAGGATTAATTGGTTGAGAACTTAAGATTTGAGAGTTAGTTTAGGATAATGGCCAGAAAGGAAAGATGTGCTGAATTAGTAGCATGTTCTGTTCAGGGTTTATGTTTAGATTGTAGAAATTGGAATTTAAATTTTGTTGGTTTGATGAGAAAATTCTATGTATGCATTGAATGATATTAGACCAACTGATCAAGGAGTCCTGTAGGTGATATCATTCATTCATTTTCCACTTCTTGTCTAAATATTGTTTCTGTTGATGTTGTCCATGGAATTTGTTTTGAAGCCATTTGCTGTTGCCATTATTTTATTATTTGCAATTCTCTGTCTCCTAAATCTGTTTTTTCAAACAAATAGACAATACCCTTGTTGTGCAGGAAAATATGAACTACGTGCTTCAAGTCCTGATATGAAAGTTCAAGTTAAAGGTTCAACTCAGGTCTGAATTATTATGTTTAACTGTTTTCAGCACTTTGCTTTGTCTTAGAACCCATTTATTCCTGTGTCTCACAATTAGTTTCGTAATACATTTAATGAGCTTGCATATGATGGTTGCTATATTTGTAATAATGCGCTTCTTGCAGGTGGAACTGGGCTTTGGCAATGGTGTAGTTGATGATGTTTTCTTTGTCCCTGGGTACAGTATCAGTGGGTTTGTTGTTGCTCAGGTAATATTTGTTAAAGGGATATACATTATATGTTATTTAAAATTTTTACTTTTGTTTTTTAATTCTTTCTGGAATTATTATATTATAATTTGGTGAAAAGAGCTGTTTATATAATTATATCTGTGGTATATTGAAACAAGAATAAATTCTTGACTGCCTCAGTTGCTTCACTCTATTCATATTTCTGTGAGTGTGTTGAGGGGTGTTTTAGCTTTCATTCTGCATAAACTTCCAGAAAGTTTGATGTGGTTTATTTGTTAACTCCTTTCTCAGTTTATCTTATAGTAATATCTTTTATTTTGTTCTTCCTTTAACAGGGAAATCCAATATTAGGAGTCCATGTTTTCTTATATTCAGATGATGTTTCTGAGGTAGAATGTTTGCAAGATTCTGCTAGTGGTCCACGAGAAGGAGCAGCACTCTGTCACGCTATATCAGATGCTGATGGAAAGTTCACATTCAATTCAATACCCTGTGGTAATTTCCTTTTTGAATGATTATTCTCTCTTTTCCCACTTTTGGTGTGTGTAATTGTGTATTTGTTTTTTTTTCTGCTGTAGTCTGTAGTTGGAGCTCTCTTAAGAGCTTCTGATACATGTATATTCTTTCCCAGAGGATTTCCGTCATCTTGTTTTTATTTATTGAATTTAACTTCTAAACAAATGCCAATTCACAATCATATTTATGGAAAGAGATGAACTTCACTATTCACTTATGCATTGTAATTTTCTTCCCTTGGTTGTTGACTGTATGAAACTTGACTTCAATTATTACGTGTTGTATTTATGCTGCCTCTCAGTTGCTATTCATTTTTCTTATCATATATCAATTTGAGTATTTATCATTCCGCATTGCATAAAATTGCTTGTTCTGTATCCTGCTAGAACCTATTTGCTCGAATTTAATGCTCATCTTTTTATTAATCTACAGGAAGTTATGAACTTGTGCCTTACTATAAGGGTGAAAATACAGTATTTGATGTTTCACCATCCAGTGTCTCAGTTAATGTTAAGCATCAACATGTAACAGTGCCTCAGAAATTCCAGGTATACATATGAAGATGTTGCATATACTTGCCATCTTCATTCATTGTTTCCTCTGGGCTCTGGCATTCAAAATAAATGAAAGTTCTATCACTGTGGGGTAAACTAAATATTTGATGATGTATCTCTATTTATTGCATGCCTTGTCAACCTTTTATTAAGTGAACTGCAAATGTTAGATTATGTTGTTGAGTTTGTTGGAAACCCTTTTTAGAAGATAGAATAAAATTTTCTGCATCACCACTTTCTGGATAATTACCTCTTTATTAAGTTATTATTTTTAAATGAGATTTCATTTTCTGAATTAGCTTCCATGAATGACCAGGCTACTATATAATTGTGAGAAACTGAAAATGCTGATGAAAAAAAATCTGCCAGCTGTTAGTAGCATATATCTACGGCTATCTTCATTGAAATTTGAAAGTTCATATTGCCTCTGAAAAAAAATCAAAATATATGAAGAAAAGAGAATAACTGAAATGGATAAGAATTGCAAATGAAAAGTTAAATTGCTAAACCTCTAGGTATTAAGTATAGATACAATTGCTAACAACTTGAAATATTTCTATATTGATACAAAGTTTTGTTTAGTTGCAACTATGATATTTGAATTTTGCCGATATCTGTCTGCTATTGTGGTTATTTCTGTGTTATTTTGTTAAGTATCTGCTATGAATGCTAATCATCGCAGGTAACTGGATTTTCTGTTGGAGGCCGTGTGGTTGATGGAAATCTAATGGGAGTGGAGGGTGTTAATATCATAGTGGATGGTCATGAAAGGTCTATTACTGACAATCAAGGATATTATAAGCTCGATCAGGTATTAATGTAGGGAGATGTGCTTCATTTAACACATTCATTCAGAGAAGGCATTCATTATTAGTCTATGGATATAACTTTCTGGATCTCAATTTATCTTATACAGTCTAGAATATTTTATTTATCCCTGCATCGCTTTCTTGTTATTAAGTTGGTTCTTTAAGTATGTAAGAATTTTTTATCTTTCTGGAATCTGGATACTAATTAGGGCCTAGACCTTGCATCCCAGTCCTTTGTCAAAATACGTTTCAAGCATTTTAGGTTGTGCTGAACTTGTCAATTAATTGTAGTTTCTTTTATGGTTACATTTTATTTTACATTTTCTTATTTTTATGTTGAACTTATTAGGTTACATCCAAGCATTATACAATAGAGGCCAGAAAGGAGCATTACAAATTCAGGAAGTTGGAGAATTATATGGTAAAATATATATATCATAAAAATTTTATCATATTCATACAAGTTTTGATTGCTCTTTTAGTATGATGATATAAAATTGTTAGATGGTTGAGAAGCCTGGAATTTAGCATTGATATGCTGTAATGAAAAATGCCGCTATCATAGTTCTTAGAAACTTTCTTTGCTTGCTCAGGTATTGCCCAATATGGCATCAATAGAAGACATTAATGCCATTTCATATGATCTTTGTGGCTTGGTTAGGGCAGTTAGTGGTGGGCCTAAAGCAAAGGCAAGCTTCTTCCCCCTTGTGTGATTAGTTAAGTAATATTAGCATGTTAAATTGTTAATCAA
Source organism: Aeschynomene evenia (assembly GCA_013621005.1). Taxonomy (NCBI): domain Eukaryota; kingdom Viridiplantae; phylum Streptophyta; class Magnoliopsida; order Fabales; family Fabaceae; genus Aeschynomene; species Aeschynomene evenia. Next base: position 4,510,364 of record CM024268.1, read on the forward strand.
AATTTATTTTTTGTTAATTGTAATAGGTTGCTTTGACTCATGGACCTGAAAATGTGAAACCACAAAAGAAACAAACAGATGCAAATGGAAAGTTCTGCTTTGAGGTATGATAGCTCAAAGTCCATTGAGGAGAGTCTTGTGTTATCATGGATGCAGTTAACTCGAGCTGAAAGAGATTGTATTGTATGGTAAATAAGAGCTTCTAAAGTATGTCCTGCATTTCACATCTTATTGCTGATGTGTAGGTTGTGCCTGGTGAATATCGTTTATCAGCTATTGCTGAGAATGCTCCTGGGCTCATGTTCATGCCACCTTATATAGATGTTGTAGTCAAAAGTCCGCTGTTAAATGTAGAATTTTCACAGGTAAGTTTTAACACATTTCAACAATACTCTATCTTCTATGCTTGTTAGTTCTTCTCATTCCCCCGTCCTCCACCCCTCGAATTTATTCTGTTATGTACATGCTGAACTTTTTGGGCGCTCAAAACATATGAAAGAGTCCCTTGTCAACATAGTTCAGCATGGGATGATCAGTCATTCAGTCATCAGATTGTATAACTAGTACAGTAATATGAATATGTAAATGACATTATAGGACTCTAATATTCTTGAGATTAGAATAGCATTACTTATCTGAATTTTGTCTATTTATTTAATTATTGATTTACTATATGGATGAATTTTTATGTGATTCCTATAAATTGTTTGTTTTCTTTTCATTTCCTTTCAGAATCTTTTTGCTCCTATTCTCACATTGGCCAGGATTCAGGCCCTGATTCTTGTTTTCTATACTGATTTTCTGCTGCTTGATTGTAGGCTCTGGTCAATATTCATGGTGCTGTAGTCTGCAAGGAGAAATGTGGTCCATCTGTATCTGTCAGTCTTGTCAGACAGGCTGATAAATATAATGAAGAGAGAAAGACAATTAGCCTGACAACCGAGAGCAGTGAATTTTTGTTTTCAGGTGTTGTTCCTGGAAAATATAGGCTTGAGGTATGCCTTCTTTTGCATTTGATTTGTGGTTTTAAAATTTTATTCTCTGATCACTTCTCCTTTTCAATTTTTCTACTGCTTTTGGTTCAAGGTTACATGTTTACTGAAATGTTCTGATTCACATGGTGTTTCTTCACTGCATAATAATGGTTGTTTTAGGTCAAACATACTTCCCCTGGATCAGTGACCTCAAAAGATAATTGGTGCTGGGAGCAGAGCTTTATTGATGTAAATGTTGGAGCTGAGGACGTAGAAGGAATTTTATTTGTTCAGAAAGGCTACTGGGTCAATGTTGTCTCCACTCATGAGGTCGATGGTTACATGACTCAACCAGATGGGTCAAATGTGAATTTGAAGATTCAGGTATCTTGTATCTGACAATTATAGTCCATAACCACTATAGTTGGGTCAGGAAATTGCAGCTTCACAAAATCATTTATGTTCCTTGCAGAAAGGATCCCAGCATATCTGTCTAGAATATCCTGGAGTACATGAATTTCATATCGGTGACTCGTGTATCTTCTTTGGGAGCTCGTCTGTGAAAATTGATACATCTAATCTATCGGTATGGATAATTCAGATAGCCATAGTTTATTCATTAATCTTGGTTCTTTCTGGGATTTTATTCCATCATGTTCAAATTATTTTTTGTAGCCCGTCCATCTAAAAGGAGAAAAGTTTCTTCTTAAAGGACAAATAAATGTGCAGTCCAGCTCTCCTAATGCATTGCCTGAGAACATAGTTGTCGACATTCAAAATGATGGTGCTGGTGTTATTGATTCTGCTATTGCCAAACTTAAATCCCATGAGAAGGATCAAACAAATACTGCTATCTTTGAGTACTCTGTTTGGGCCAATCTTGGAGAAAAGCTAACCTTTGTTCCTCGGGACTCAAGGTACATCTATCTAGCTGGTTGTTTGAAGTTTTGAACGAAATTGGTTAAATATCATTTTTGGTGGATCAAGAGAGGAAGACCATTCACTTTAACTATTCCATTTCATCTGCCCATTTGTCTATTTATCCTTAAGGAGGAACAACAATAAAGTACATTAAAGTGCATCTATACCCTTTATTGCACATTGTCAATTCTGTGGTAACTGTTTCAACTGCTTTACTTTGTAACATATTGAATTTATAACAAGCAATACACATACTCCATTATCTGAGGGGAAAAAGTTACAAATCGTAACACATGTATTCACTATTCAGTTTTCTTGCAAGGTTAAATATTTTAATTAGCTTATCTTTTTTTCTATGTTGGTTACTAGTGCATTGTGCATATATTATGCATATATTATGCATTATCTTTTTTATAATTCTTGAAGCATTGCATTTGGTACCTTTTTTCTGTGTCTGGAATGTTCTGTTGCATAGCTATAAGACCTACATGTTGTATGGGATTAAATATTGAGCAGTATAAAGCAGTAAGAGGATTTATTCATAGTTACAGAGATGAGAATGTTGTGTTGGACGAAAAGATACACTTGACAAGATAGGATTAAGAATGAATGTATTAAAGAGAAAGTTGAGGTAGCATCTATTATAGAAAATATGGCAGAATTTTGCCTAAGGCAGTTTCATTACTTGAAGAGAAAACCTGTAAGAAGTTTTAATTAAATAGAGGGTAGCCCAATTGTTAAAGGGACAGTGAGACGAAGAATAGCTACTACTGTAGATGAAACCATTAAGAAGGGACTCAGATTTATTTAAAGACTTGTTTATAGACATGACTTGTGATAGGACATAATGGCTTAGCTTGATTCATGAAGCCAGTCTCACCTTGTGGGAAAAAAAAACTTTGAGGGCTTTTGCAATTAATTATGTCTTTTCCATCCTTTACCCTCCCTAGTCTTGAGCTTTAGCATATATGAAAATGACTCAAATGCTGCAATGTGCCAACTAGTATAATGTTGACTTATTCTTTTTGTTTTGTTACAGGAATGATGGGGAGAAAAAACTTTTATTTTATCCTAGAGAACATCATGTAAGTATTAAAAGATTATTACATCTAGAGATGTTCTGTTAGGACAACCACTGAGAATTCTATTTGCAAAATCTATTTCCTTAGGTATCAGTAGCAGATGATAATTGTCAAGCTTATATCCCTGCATTTTCTTCTCGACTGGGAGTATATATTGAAGGATCAGTTTCTCCTCCACTTTCCGGCGTTCATGTCAGGCTTTTTGCAGCTGGGGATAGCAGTATCACTACACTCAAAAGTGGTGAATTAGTACTTGAAACAACCACTGGGACTGATGGCACCTTTGTGGCAGGTCCTTTATATGATGATGTTGGATACAATGTTGAGGCTTCGAAGGTAGTTTGTTATTCACAGTCATGTTAAACTACGTATAAATACTTTAAGTGGAGTCATGGACTCATGCTATTTATCTACTTATCTGAGATGTTTGTGTTAGATAGTTCTCATCCAAAATTCCTAATGATGGTCAATAGTTTCCAGTTTCATTATCTTAAACAATTTAGCATGACGAGTGCCCCAAAATATGGGAGGGAAACCACATACATGATGATTTTCTTATTATACTTTGTAGCGTGCAATTTTCTTACTATATTAATACTAATGGACTTCTCTTATTTCTCAATAGCAATGCTCTTGGCCTCTTCTTATTTGTTAATCATTTGATTTGATGAAGGTCAAGTACTGAATGCACATGGCCTTTCCCTGTGATTGTCTTCTTATTGCTTTTTGTTGTTCTCTTTGCAGCCTGGCTATCATTTGAAACAAGTTGGTCCTTACTCCTTCAGTTGTCAGAAGCTTAGTCAAATTTCTGTGCACATACATCACAGAGATGATGCTAAAGAAGTCATTCCTTCAGTTCTTTTATCTTTGAGTGGTGACAATGGTTATAGAAACAACTCGGTATCTGGGGCTGGAGGGACATTCCTGTTTGATGATTTGTTTCCTGGAATGTTCTATTTGCGTCCTGTTTTGAAGGTACTTCACTGGACACTCTTTATGATATTGCATTTACTGCTATTCTGTTCTACTTGATACACGGTGAAGTTTCTATCAATAAGCTCTGGTTCATGTGCTGCAGCACTTGCAGTTCACAAAATGATTTGATTTGATTATGATCCAAAATTATCTCTCCCTCCTAAAAGGGAGTAGCAGCCTAACTGTGTTTGACCAAAAGGACAACGGCTGTAGTATTTTTCCATTGAGAATCTTCATGTGTTCCTATTAAGCTCAAAGTAGGTTTTCTGCACGTGTTAGTAAATATAAGGAATTCAAGATGATTAAGTTTATTTTTGTGGTCATTGCTGAAGCTTTTCTTTGTCAATTGCCTTATTCTGCATATTTTATCTTATTTCCTAGGAGTATGCATTCTCACCTTCAGCACAGGCAATAGAGCTTGGGGCAGGGGAGTTTAAAGAAGTTATTTTCCAGGCGACACGTGTAGCTTACAGGTTTGATTCTGTTCACCCTGATTGCCTTTCCATACTTTAACTGAAAGTAATCAATGGTGAGTATAGGTGGTCACTGCATTTCAAGTTTTCTTAGCGAGCCTGGAATTGTTTTTGCAGTAGATTATGGTTTGATTGCTTATCTTGACTTCTTGAGCTTTTCTTGTGGAAAAGAATAATTCTCTGATATTTTCTTTGAATTCATTGAAAGAAACTGACTACTTTATACGACAAGTGCATGCGTTTTTCAATTTGAGCATACTTTATTCTGGAATATGCTGAGGTAAATACACTCTTACAGTGCTACTGGCTTAGTCACTCTGTTATCTGGCCAACCCAAAGAAGGAGTTTCAGTTGAGGCTCGATCAGAGTCAAAAGGTTATTTTGAGGAAGCTGTGACAGATTCGTCTGGGAATTACCGTCTGAGGGGACTACTGCCTGATACTGTCTATGCCATCAAAGTAACTAAAAGGGATGTTCTGGGCAGTTCTAATATAGAGCGTGCATCTCCTGATTCTATTCCAGTCAAGGTTGGTTCTTGGTAGCCATCTCTCTTAGCTTTTCTGTGAATGTGCATCCTGATATATCTTGTTGATTGATGCTCCCAGGTTGGCAATGAGGATATCAACGGTTTAGATTTCATAGTTTTCGAGGAGCCAGAAATGACAATTGTAAGTTGCCACGTCGAAGGGAATGGCACTGATGAACTACGTAAACACCTGATGGTAGAAATCAAGTCTGCTAGTGACGTGACAGAGTCCGTCTTCCCCCTGCCAATTTCAAACTTCTTTCAAGTGAAGGGTTTATCTAGAGGCAGACACCTTCTACAACTTCGATCTGCTCTCCCTTCAAGTTCCCTTAAATTTGAATCTGATATCATTGAGGTCGATTTGGAGAAAAATATTCAGATCCATGTGGGCCCACTGAGATACAGAATCGAGGATCAGTTTAAGCAGGTTTCTTCTTTTGTTTTCACCCCGTTTTTTATTTTTGCCTAGCTTCCATCTGCTATAAAAATTTATTATATTTTTCCTTCTGTTGCTTCGATAGTGTTTTTTTAGTCTTGGTTCTTGTTCAATGCAGGAGTTGACGCCTGCACCAGTATTCCCTCTTATAGCCGGATTTCTATTTATTGCGTTATTTCTCAGCATGCCAAGGTAGGTTTGATATTCCTTCTCTTTTTCTAGTTTTGTTCTTCTATAGCGACGTTTCTACATCGATCTCCTCACCCTAATCCGGTATATAGATTGAAGGAATTGTATCAAGCCACAGTAGATATACCCACACCAGGACTCGCTGCGACTTCGAGAAAAGATGCGAGGAAGACAGTGTTGCGGAAGAAGACCTATTAAATCCCCTTTCCCTGTAGCACAAGGCATACGGTAGTATAACTGCACTTTGGTAGAGTTAGTTTCACTGCATTCACGTTCTCTCTTAGGTTGGGATTTCTGTCTGTATTAGTTTGGAGGGGCAACAGCAAATAGAATGTGTAATTATTAATTCTTCCTTCACTGGTTGCAGTGCCATACTTCTTTTACTTTACTCTTTGGCCAAGGAACAAATGCATATGTAAGAGATATGTATTTGTTGCTTGTGAATTTTTTGCGGCAGAGGTATTATTAAGCTTGAACTTTTTGGCCCTCTTTTGATGCATGTATTTGTTTATCATACAAGGAAAGAACTAGGTTTTCCAAAATTTATTAGCGAATGACTTGGTGTTATTAGCTTAATTAATTGATGGTGCCACGCAACTTGTCAAGCTACGTGCATGTGCATGGTATATTCTGTGTTATTTAATTGAAAAATTCTTGATACACAATAAAAAATCAGTGAAATCAGTCAATATGTTATGTACAATATATATAATTAATATGCACAACGTATATCATATGTTGTGTACATCATATATCACTTGTTCTACATATTGTATATTATATGTTGTAACATTATATTTCTTTGTAATATATAATATATTTTGTGTAAACATGTTGACTATTTTGAGTGTTTTTTTATTATAGATATAGTAATGTTTCATTTAATTTGATGGAAAATAAAAAATCACAAGTTAATGTATAAAAGTTATCATTTAAAACTTTTTATTGCTTGTGTATTGTTTTTGTTCTCATGACTTGAAAATTTTGGATCCATCACTTCTTTCCTTAAGTTTGCGAAAAATGTAATCGACTGTCAAAATCTATATTAAATATAAAATCTTTCATATGTTTCTATCTACTCCATTGATTTAGAATGTTGATATTCGTGACATTATATCATAGTTTTTTATGATAAAATGGTCGAGAAGAGGTGACTTATGACGCTATATGCAAACGCCAATTTTCAATTTCCATTCCCCAAAATGTGATGACAATTCGTTTTAAATTTAAAACAACTTTGAGGAACCCAGCTAAAATATATCAACCGTAGTCCTCAACAATAATTATTTTAAAGATGTTTCTATATACCCTTTTCTTAGTCGTTTGAAAGTGAATTTGCGAGTGATTTTACCTAAGTACCTTTGTAATTATCGTCTTATTTGCTATTGCCATCAATTTATCTATCCCTTTCCCTCTACTCTTAAGCATATCAGGGCAGGGACTTTTCATTTGACTTAGAGGATTAATTAAGGTTTAGTTCCTTCGGATAGTATTTATTTTTCCTGATGATCCAGTGATAATTTTGTCACTACTGCTACGATCCTTCATCCTCAATGCAAGCTGATTTTTTGTACTATTCAAAATGATGAACATTGCTAGAGGCACAACAAAAAAACCAGCCAAAACAGCCAATAAATAGGAATTTGGGTCACAATCACCTAGCCCATTAAAAATATACTCATGATTCAAAATGTTATTTGGGTCACTAAATAGACTTTATTGGCTGTTTTGGCTGATTTTTTGTTGTGGGAGATAAAGATGGCATTAAAAAGAAAGAAGGATAATAAGAGGGTTAAACTGCATGAGCTTAAAATTCAACCAAATCTCCTTTACTTTTGGTATTTTTGAATGCTTCTAAGCTTATTCAGGTCCATTCTTATCCAAGAATCGCCTCACACCATTACATTAGATTCCACAAACAATGCACTTGTCACCATAAAGACGCAACAAGAGGATTCAATTATCTCATAACTAAAATGTGAAAGTTGACCAAACTTTAGAATTTTTAAGAAATCGGAGTTCAATAATTTGTATATGAACAATAATATTTCGACATGGTTTGGATGTACATTATATTTTTTCCTTCTAAATTGTTTGATGACGTTATATATACTACCACACGCACATTGCACTTTAATTTGCAATAATATATTCCTCTCTTCCTTTTTTTAGTAGCAATTTCGGTAAAATATTCTACTTGTGGTCTGTTTTGTTAAAATATCATTGCGTGCCAATTCTTATTTAAAGGTTCAAACAATTACTTCTATCCTTCAAACACATGGTCGTTTATGGGTGGCGTTGTCAATTTCGTTAAATGCATAGCATATACATTCCATTATTCATACACCATCTATCTATGTATAGAGAATATTTTATTTTTTATTTCCTCTTTCGGGTACGTGTTGGAGGCTTCGAGCATTCTCATATTCAAACATACCCACTAACTACAAAGAGTATGATTTGGCCCTCTACGTTGCATTTCACTCAAAACATGCTTCAAGAGCATCGCAAGCATGTATTAGGGGCACGTAACACGTTGTATCGGGTAATTAGCTGAATCATATAATGGAGATCGAATTGCTTAGCTTGTGCCAAGGAGTTAGTAGAAAGTACTTTTAATCAAGAGCTGCTTTAAGTTAAGTAAATGTGACAGCCAAATTATACATAATTGAGGGAGCGTATAATATATGTATGAAATAATACTATATGTACAACCAATATATCATCCAACTAGCATTCAACCTCTAATATATGCTTGCTGGGCCCACTAGAACACATTAATGTGGAGTGTAATTACTTTGATTGAATATACTTACGTTGTAAAGTATATTCGTTGTACGGGTAACTTTTTTGTATATGTATGTTGTATTGACACGTATATTTTTGGGTATACAAAATGGCATGGCGGCAGAAGCACTAACTATGGCTGAGGATTTTAGTGCAATTACAGGTTGCACTAGTGGACAATAATCAATCATGCATACATACATGCATGTCAAATTAAGCAAGAGTAGAAATGAAACTTCTGGCAATAATCTTAGTGCCATTCGCCACATCATTTCCTTTTACATTGGAACCGTCTCCTATAAATAGGGATGTTGTTCCTCGTATCAATCCCATCGAATTGCAAGATTTTCCCAAGCTACGATACGTACTTTCCCATACCCGAACATATATACTCTTTGGTTAGTGTATTTTTCTTCACTTTTGAACAAACATGGCCATGCATGGCAGCAAAATCCATGTTGCATTGTTGATGATTGTAATTGTTGGGATAGCAGAAGGGCGAAAAGTTCAAAACTGTGGTGGTTATTTTGGAGGTGGAGGAGGTTTTGGCAGTAATGATAAGGGTGGTGGTCAATTTGGTGGTGGGGGAGGGGGAGGGGGATTTGGTGGAGGTGGAGGTGCTAGCGTAGGAGGTGGTGCTGGAGTTGGTGGAGGTGTTAGTGTAGGAGGAGGTGGTGGTGGTGGAGGTAACATTGGTGGAGGCGGAGGTGTTGGTGGAGGTGGCACGGTTGGAGTTGGTGTAGGTGGAGGTGGCGGCGGTGGTGTTGGTGCAGGAGGAGGGGGAGGGGAGGGGGAGGGGCTCGAGTTGGTGGAGGTGGCGGAGGAGGTGTAGGTGCAGGTGGAGGTGTTGGGGCTGGTGCCGGTGGAGGTGGAGGTGGAGGTGGAGGTGGAAGTGGAGGAGTCGGTGCAGGTGGTGGAGGTGGTGGAGGCGGAGGTGCCCGAGCTGGTGGAGGCGGAGGAGGAGGTGCTGGTCTTGGTGCTGGGGTGGGTGGAAGCATTGGAGTTGGTGCAGGTGGAGGTGCTGGGGTTGGTGCAGGAGGAGGAGGTCGAGGTGGTGGAGGGGGAGGTGTTAGGACTGGTGGAGGAGCAGGTGCGAGAGGTGGTGCTGGTCTTGGTGCAGGTGGAAGTATTGGAGTTGGTGCAGGTGGTGGTGTTGGAGCTGGTGCAGGTGGAGGAGGTCGAGGTGGTGGTGGAGGAGCAAGTGTAGGAGGTGGGGCAGGGGCTGGTGTAGGTGGAGGAGGTGGTGCTGGTGTAGGTGGAAGTATTGGAGTTGGTGCAGGTGGAGGTGCTGGGGCTGGTGTAGGTGGAGGAGGTCGAGGTGGTGGAGGAGGAGGTGTTGGGACTGGTGGAGGAGCAAGTGCAGGAGGTGGTGGAGGTGGTGGGGCAGGGGCTGGTGTAGGTGGAGGAGGTGGTGCTGGTCTTGGTGCAGGTGTTGGTGGAAGTATTGGAGTTGGTGCAGGTGGTGGTGTTGGAGCTGGTGCAGGAGGAGGAGGACGAGGTGGTGTAGGAGGAGGTTTTGGGGCTGGTGGAGGTGCAGGTGTAGGAGGTGGTGGGGCAGGGGCTGGTATAGGTGGAGGAGGTGGTGCTAGTCTTGGTGCAGGTGTAGGTGGAGGTGCTGGGGCTGGTGCAGGTGGAGGTGTTGGAGGAGGTACTGGGGTTGGAGCAGGTGGTGGTATAGGGGCTGGTGTAGGTGGTGCTGCTGGGGGCTGGAGGAGGCGCTGGGGTTGGTGCAGGTGGTGGGTCTGGGGCTAGTGCAGGCGGAGGTGGAGGCATTGGCGCTGGAGGAGGCGTTGGGGCTGGTGTGGGTGGAGGTGCGGGGCTGGAGGAGGCGCTGGGGTTGGTGCAGGTGGTGGTTCTGGGGCTAGTGCAGGCGGAGGTGGAGGCATTGGCGCCGGAGGAGGCGTTGGGGCTGGTGTGGGTGGAGGTGCTGGGGCTGGTGCAAGAGGAGGAGCTCGAGGTGGTGGAGGTGGAGGGGCAGGGGCTGGTGTAGGTGGAGGAGGTGGTATTGGAGTAGGTGGTGGTGTAGGGGCTAGTGGAGGTGGTGGTGCTGGGGCTGGAGGAGGCGTCGGGGTTGGTGCAGGTAGTGGTGTTGGGGCTGGTGCAAGCGGAGGTGGAGGCATTGGTGCCGGAGGAGGTGTTGGGGTTGGTGCGGGTGGAGGTGTTGGGGCTGGTGTAAGTGGAGGTGGAGGTGCTGGGGTTGGCGCAGGTGGTGCTGCTGGAGCCGGTGGCGGTGCTGGGGCAGGTGTAGGGGGAGGAGGAGGTGCTAGTGTAGGTGGAGGCGCTAGTGTTGGAGCAGGTGGAGGGGTAGGCGCAGGTGCTGGTGCGAGTGGGGGAGCAAGTGCTAGGCTTCGTAGAGGAGGTACTTAAGTAAAAAAAAAAAAAAGACATGTGATGGGAAAAAAGTGTGAGAATAAATTAGTGTTGTTGGTCTAAGTTTAAGTAAATAATAATTATGGAATGATGCAATTGAAAGTGAAAGAATGAATATAGAATATAACAATTATTATATATTTTTGTACATATTAATCTTGTTATGCTTGATATATAAACAATAAATTTGTTATAAGACAATAAAACTAAAACCAATTATCTTTTATATATATATATATACTTTCAATCTTCTCCATGAATTATATGAAGTAATATCAAATATTTATTATCATGTGATTTAAAGAATAATTTTGATCCGGTTTAAAATATTTTTATATTAATATTCAATCATGTATATTTATAATTTATTTTATAAGATCTTTAAAGTAATGGACAATTAAGTTAAATACTTGCATATACAAGTCCTGGGACTGGTCATCAAGACATCAAACAGAATTAAAAATTCAATATATATAATGAAATGCTAGTGCAACAAGAACACCTTCACGGATATTTTCTAGTATACAAAGGTTTTCATTTCTGATTTGGAAATCATGGAATACATAGAAGCAGCTTCAATTCTCGCAATACAATAATTTTGATCTAGTCCAAAACCGTGGAGAATTTTGTGATGCTTCAATCAGGCTTGTGAAAGAAAGAAACTCAATTGAAGAACCTAAAAGGTAGGTAGATCCGCAACCCAGCCTCCATTGTCAATATAAGAGATGTTCAAGAAGTGATCAAGCTCAGTTCCACTCAGATTTTTCATCCAAGGCACACGCTCAGTTTTGTTTGCTCCTGCTCCGCTGCATCCCACCTCCACATAAGTGATATTTGTTCTGCAATCAAATTCCTTTTTCATCACTCTACTTAATTCATAAGATTTCATCAAATATTATAATTAATTATTAAATATATATATAGCTTACACATCGTTGTTATTATTACTCCAGCCTTCTGGTCTAACCACATCTGATAGGAATGAATTTGATATGATGACTCGTGCATAGCTACCCAATGCTCTCCCAAGTTGTACCTTTCCCTCTGTTCCAATTATGGAACAATTCTTGAACACAAATGCACTGCTATCATCTGTATCTCTTTCGCTCGCTGTAATCACCCCATCATTTTTGGGTCCAAGTCCCATTGAAAAATTCACCGTACTTGACTGCATACATACATCCATGAAATTCACCAATCATCCATAATCAAATCACTATAACATGCGCATCAACAATTTTTATATGCAAACTTTTATATCGAGTAAATGAAAAATTTTATAGCTATATAATCTAACTTTATAGTTTACAGCTATTCAATTTAACTTTTATCATGTCTCAATTCAACGTTATATTCAAACTTTTATATTTACTCAATTAGACTTTTTGTACTAGTGGTTGATTTAGTTACACCATAACATTGCTCATTTTTTTTGATAAAATTTTAGATTAGGGGAGACACACCTTCATGCAAGGTACATACCACCAACCTCAACAAGAATTTACGATGAAATTTATAGATCATTTGTCAAAAAGGGTTACCCAAAATTCGAACCCAAGTCTATAGGCAAAAAGCTAAACCATGTGTGGCAACTAACACTTTTTGTTCTTCTTAACTACTAGTGCATACACCCAGAATCCTTTATATTAATTTGATGAGAAATTATTAGGTGCTCTGAGAGCAAATAGTTCATTTGCTCTGCACCAATTATATTGTGTCAAATCAGCACTAGGTTACTTAAAATTTAAGTCTAACCTAACTAGAGTAAAAGCTTAACCATTCTTCAATTTTTTATTATCTTCTAACAAATAGAGACTTTACAACTACCTCTATCACACCATATACCAAATCACCGCCACCACCAAATCACCATCACAGCCGAGTTGCTGCCGTGCCGCCATCGTCCGGGCCGCCGCGCCGCCACCGTCCTTGCAAACAACAGAACAAGAAGAAGTAGAAGAGAAAGTAGCTCAAAAAAGGTTGTTCCTTTTTGCTCTGTCTTCCTTCTCCAACAAATTTCAAGCAACCCCATGAAGAAAGAGTTAGTGAGAGTGTTGGAAAAACAAATTTCAAGCAACCCGTGAATCAATTTTTTTTCCTTTTATGTTTGTTTTTTGCTGCTTCAATGAAACAAAAAAAGAAAAGAGGAGAGAGAAAGTGAGTTCTAGACCGAGAAAGTGAAAAAAAAAAGAGTGATTGCCATGTATAAGAGGCGGCGGCACGGACAGTGGCGGCGCGGCGGCACGAATGATGGCAGCACGGCGGCAAGGACGGTGGCGGCACGGCGGCAACTCGACTGTGATGGTGGTTTGGTGGTGGCGGTGATTTGGTATATGGTGTGAGAGAGAGAGAAATGATTGAGAGACATCAGATTTTTATCCATCAAACATCCATCAGATATTATTTCAATTGGCGGTTGAGAGATATGTGTAAGTTTTTTGGTTTTTATTTCAAATGGTGGGCCCAAAATAGCATAATATGATTGATGGATGGTTGATAGATCTATATATTGATGTACATGTAGTACTATTGGTTAGAAGATAATAAAAAAATGAATAATTATCTGTGTACCGCGTAAATACTTACTCCGTATTTACTCCGTACACAAATAATTAATTGTCACGTGCCTCTTAAACCAATTTCCAGATCTGAGTTGTTCATCTTCTCCGGCTTGATTCTTGTGCGCCTTTGTTGCAGCTCTCGTGCTTCATCATCTCAGATCGTTCTTCTTCCTTTCCAATCGTGTGTTATCATCTTTGTTCGTCTCTGTTGCAGCAGTTTCATCGCAGATGCGAAACGTTGGTCGCGCCAATGTTCATCCCTGTTGAGCGAGGTTCGAAGCATTTCGTTGATGATAGCATCGCTGGCTTCGATAATACTACTCCTGTATTTACTCTCAAACACTTTCTTTTCATCTTCTTCTTCCTTCCATCTCCAACAACCACTCTTTCTCTCTAAGTTTCCATTTTCTTTGACAACAACTACCGCCGCCGCCGCCGCGTTCGTCCCACCACCACCATCCATCAACGATAACCACCAGCCGCCACCGACGACAACCACTGTCACTGACGTGTCCACGTTTGTTGTTGTTGCTACGTGATTGCGTTTTATTTTGTTGCAGATGCGTTGTTATGGTGGTGATGGTGAGTGATGATGATGAAGATGGTGGTGGTGGTGGTGGTGATGATGAAGATGATGGTGGGGTGGTGATGATGGTAGTGGTGGTGGTGGTGATGATGGTAGTGGTCGTGGTGGTGGTGATGATGATGAGTGTTGAAATTAGTGGTGATTATTGAACGAGGATGTGAAGATGGTGGTAGTGGCCTGGTGATGGTGGTGATGATGATGATAATGACAGTAATGGTGGTGTTAGTGGTGGTGATGAGTGTTGAAGATGATGAAGATGGTGGTACTTTTATAAAATATGTGAGCAAACATGAATCATATTATGAGCAGATGTAGATCATACTGTGAGCAAGTTATATAAAAAAAATGAGCAAATGTGCATGTTACTGTGAACCACCCTTCAAATTCACTAAAATCTCTTCCCTAACCTGCAAATCTCAAATACTCCCAAATAATCGCACATTCACTAACTGCAGCGGCCTCCCCTCCCTTTTCACCACCCTCCATTATTGTTGTTAGTACTGGTAATGAGAAAATTGGTGATGCTTTGGTAATGGTGAGAGATTTGGTTTAGAATTTTACCTTGGGTTAGTTTTGGTACTGTTGGGTTTCATTAGCATATGAATTTGATGATGATGACGATGGTGAGTAATGATGATAGTAACTGCGGTGGTGGTGGTGATAATGATGAGGGTTGAAGATTATGGTGATTATTAAATGGTTATAATGAAGATGGTGATGTGAGAAAACATATCTCATACTCTGTGTGAACTAAGTTATAAAAAAACTGTGAACAAATGTGTGAGCAAATATGTATTAAAGTGTGAACAGTAATGCCAACATTTTTTTAGGCGGGACGCATATTTTTTTGGAAAGTAGTGGGCCGCACTGTATTATGGTACGGAGTAAGTCCATACTCCGTATTTAAGGAGTACACTGGGCAAAACTGTAAAAAAATTGAAGAATGATTAAGTTTTTACTCTAGTTAGGTTAGACTTAAATTTTAAATGACCCAATGCTGATTTGGCACAATATAATTGGTGCAGAGCAAATGAACCATTTGCTCTGAGAGCAACTAATAATTTCTCTAATTTGATTTGATTTGAATATTTTACCTCGAAGATTGATTGACCCCGCCCAAATATGAAATCGACACCACCTTGAATGTAGCAATTGTAATAGTAGTGGCGGCCATAGGAATCGAAGAGGGTATCTTGGACCCCAAAAAATCCACAATCAACGAAAGCACATTTGTCTGCGTGGATCCTTGCTGCCACAGCTTGAATCAGGATACTTTGCTCTACCAGGTTGTACGTGTTCTAATAATTAATTATCAACAATATACTATATATTAGTTAATTAATTAATTAATCAATTGCATAATAAAAAACACTAATTTTGTTTAGTTTATTACCTTGAAGGAAATGCCTTTTGCAACAGTATTATCGGCTTTTGAATTGAAGGTGGCACTAAAATGAGCATTGCCATGTCCATTCCATTCTATACTCGTCGTTTCCCTTCCAGCTCCTTCAAGATATACACAAGCTTTGCTCTTCGAAATTAACACTTGCTCTCTGCAATTAATTAATTAAAATTAAAATAAATAAATAAAAAATAATATATTCATGGCCATCATGAACAAAAATTAATATTATATTAATATATTAGTTAGCAAGAGTAAAAAAAACTATATTTACCGGTAAACGCCATGGTCAATTCGGATGTGAATCCATTGAGAGTTTCCTGAGGGGATATAATCAATAGCACTTTGAATTGTTGTGAAATTTGCATTTCCACATTTACTAACATAAAGTATTTGGGGTGGTGAAGCACAATTTTGGGATTCACAAACACTAATTACAATGATTAACAATGAGAAAATGAATGAAAAGAATTTTGAAACCTCCATTTTTTTTAGGGTATATTCAAGTAATAGTGTAGTAGTAGTAAGGTGTAAGAATTGCTGCAAGCAATTAAATAGTGGTTCGTGATTTCATGCATTTACTACTAAATATACTTTGCCTAGAATGAAATGAAAATATCATAAGAAAGTTCGATATTTTGGAGGAAATATAAGAAAAGTTCGATACGCTAATATATTTTTTTATGTAATTAACAAAATTGACAGATTTAATTTGTTATTGTACATTTTTTTAACATTGTTTACTAATTAATCATAGATTTTATCCTTTATGAAATTTAAGGTAATTATTATGAAAATCTTGTACCTAATATATATCGTTAGAAATGTGGTAATGTATGTGCCAATGAGAATAGGTTTAATTTTGATTAATAAATTTAAAGGCATACTATGATCTTAAAATGCAATGAAATTTTCATTGAGTCTAAACTTTGTAATACTGCAAAAGAATTGAAAAAAAAAAGTTCCATCATTATATCAGTTGGGCTTTATTGAAATAGAATATATAAAAGAAATATGTACAACTTATATCTAACGTGTACTATCTATGTTCGCTACAACAATAATGAACATTTTCAACATGCAATTATCGAAAAGTGTTGATAAAAGTATTGTCAAAAAAAAATATGTTGACATTTGTTGACCGTTAAAAATAGTCATAAACTATTCTTTGACAATTAATAGTTGTTGAAAATACTCATAAACTAGTTTTAAGCATTTTTGACGGTCACTAATTGTCAATATTACTTTTATTGACACATTCAATGTTGAAAATGCTTCATTTTCTAGTAGTGGTTATGCGATGTGTGCTATACGTTTATGTGATATACGTATAGCACACATCCTGTAACATAGATAGCACACACATTGGATACAAATTGGACATATTTCTGTTGTACGTTAAACACTATTGTATATAAAAAGCATCAAACCTGCCATTGCAAGTGTGTGGTTCAAAAAAAAATGTGTTTAATAAAACACAGAGAAACTAGTGTTTTATCTCTACAAATAATCCTATATACAATTTGATAAATAATTTTAAAAGCAATATATATTAAGGTGTATACTTTTAAAAATATTAAAGTTACCATTTCTGGAAAGTTTCCGGTGAATTTTATTTTAAGGAAAATTCTGATACAATTTAGAGTATTTTGGGTGGGGAATAAATTTGGGGGTGGGTTTTCAATAGATAATGAAACTACATAATTTTCGTACATGTATATCGCAGAAATTGAAAATTATATAAGATTTCTCAATTCTTTTAGATATAGTATAAAATAAAAAATATAAACTTTAAATTTAAAATTTCTCTATTTTTTTAGATGCACTATAAATCAAAGTATGTAGATTTTGAATCATAAAGTTACATAATTTTTTCATTTAGTAGAAACTAAAGGCTATATACTTTAAAAAATGTGAGATTTTTCTATTTTTTTAGATACAATATATATAAAACAAAGACTGTACATTTCAAATTATGAAATTACATGATTTTTCACAAAAATAGAAATTGGAGATTATATACTTTAAAATGTGAGATTTCTTTTTTTTTTAGATACGTTATATCTAATGGATGGATGATATATAGATTTCACTTGAGCCGAGAACATTGATATCAAATTCGTGAGTTTGATTAAATTTATAGAGTTAAGATAAACTCGGATAGTAAACTCAAGTGGTAAACTCATAAGGGTTTACTATCCTTAAAAATATAATAAAATATATTTATAACGTCTAAATACAATAAAATAAGTTTGAGATAACAATAAAGAAAAGTAAAATTTTAGTAATTACAATGTAATAAACAAATATAAGTTATTAAATATAAAAAACTAATTAAAATAATAAGAAATTAAATAGATATATAAAAGATTAACAAAGTGAAAAAATTAATTTATTTATGTCAATACATTGTAACGTCAATTTTAGAATGTCTATTTAAGAATCTATATTATGAAATTTCATGTTTTGTTAGTTGATAGTTCAAAATCTAGGTAAAAAAGTGAGTTCGAGAGTTTATAAGAGTCTATTCGAATTTATTTAAATTAGAATTTATAAGTACATTAACTCGGTTTAAATAATTAAATTCATAAGAGTTTTAGAGATAATTCGAGAATTTGATAACTACAACTTTAAACTTCTAGAATTAAAATAAAAGCAAAATTCGACAAAGCTATTTTAATTTGGAATATTCGTGGTAGAATAAAAGCACAAGTCTTATCTTGAATGAAACATGCAGAAAAAAGAGGGAGAATTGGTGTTGCAAGCAGAGCTCAAGATTTTCAAAAGCGTGTGGTTTTAATAAAAACTCTGCATACCTACCAATATACATACATACATATTGGTACAACAGTACAGTTATGCCTACCTTCTCAAATCCTAATTACCTAAGCATAATTAATTAATAGTGGATTAGTAGTGCAATGAAATGGATATATCAGTAACCATAATTGTAACTAATCCACCGACCAACTTAGTGATTGGCACACCTGTGCTGAGTGTGTATATCTTAATTACTTTCTCATTTTCCTTCGCTAATTAAAGAGACTAAACTCTAACAACAATATAACATTATATTTTCATTTCAAGAAACACGTATATATATATATAACAAAATGGAAATGATACGTGTACCACGAAAATAGTATAATACTTATATCACAATAATTTCTATCTGGACCATTGGATCTTACTTAAATGGTCAAAATTAGAATATAGAATCGTATGATTTTATGACCAAGATTTACTCTTTTCACTCTCATATAACTTTAACATTCTCAATAAATAAATATATATATATATATAATAGGAGATTATTAATGGTCCCACCAATATTATATTAGCTTAGCAAATAAGGAAAGAAAAAACAAGAATAGAAAAGGAGAGATTTTGAAGTTTCGGGATTCATCCAGCACCTTCAGTCCGAGTTGAGAGAGATCCGCAACCACAACTTGCATGCATTGCATGCATGTATGTCCCACTACTCTCTCCTTTCACCAATCCTATTTCATTTCTCAAAGCTACTTCAACATAACATTTCGATCGCAACTAATATATTTAAATATTCAACTAACTATTATATTTAATTACTAATGATATATCACGTAGTACTAATATAAGCCCCATGAAATTATTCTGACCGACCGCGCATGCCAATTTTCATTTTTATTATAATTATCATTATTTTAAATACTGAATTATTACGTAGTAAAAATTTCATTTAATACACTTACTAACTTAGTAAGGTATATGATATGGTAAAATAAAATAAAAAATCGATAATTTGAACCATGTACCAACGTAACGTGCTAACATGTAGATTAAATATTATAGGAAAATATATCACAACAAAAACTCTAGGGAAAGTCTTATTAAAAACCTCATAGCCTACCTATCCATTAATCTATTGAAAAAAAAAAAGCACTTACTCCAAGAGATAATGCATCACCACCACATAATATTCAGGGTTACAATTACACTATCAAAATATTTTAGCACCTCTAACACTTCACACAACATGCATAACTGTTTCAGTATCGTCCACTCTAGTATCATGTCACACCCACATTTTACAAAAATAATGTGCAAGATACTCAAAAGAATTCGCATGCGTTCCACCTAATACATAATCACTCTTCATTTCATAAATATTGTATTGCTATCAAATCAGAAACGAAGCGCCAAACATATACAATGTGTGTGAGAGCAAATTAACATGACCTTTGTCACCATCATAATTGTCAGCACTAAAAAAACTCATCCATCAAGATGCAGCAATTTAATTACTTTTCTCCTCTTTTTATATCCTTGAAACACCTATTAACCCAAAACAATATATATTCACATGTTACATTCACTGAAGTTGTTTGATTGTTAATTTTTTTTTTTTAATTAACATGGAGAGATCAGAAAATAACAAAACTCAATAAGATTTTTGAGATTTCGGATTAGATATTACTAGTATCTTTTTACTTGAAAAACAAATAGAATGTTACTAATAAGGGGATTTAAACACTTATTAATATACTAAAAGCATAGATATTCACTTTTGAAAGACGAATGTTTATATTTTTTTATACACAAAATTATTATATTATTTTAAATTTTACTAAAATTTAATTTTAAGTATCCTTAATAAATATTTAATTATTAGTAAAATCCAAATAAGTATGACAATACATATAAATTTGGGATCTACTTTCATAGAAGGACCACTTTAGTGTTCCTGACCCAACCTTAAATTAAAAAACATTGAATATATCGAAAAGAACAACAAATAAAAAATGGAGAGAAAAAAGAGAATCAAATTCTTCAACAGAGGAAAAGGCTAAAGAAAAGTGAAGATCAAATTTCGCAATTTCCTAGTCTTGTCTTAAGCTTAATGATTACTATATGTTAAACATGAAATTGTATTTAGATGGATCCTTGTAGAGATTTGTACATGCCGTAAATTGGTAATGTTTACATGAGGATAGAAATAAAATGATAAAAATTTATAAATTTTGTGTATTCATGAAAAAACTGACCTACATGAGGATAGAAATAAAATGATAAAAATTTATAAATTTTGTGTATTCATGAAAAAACTGACCTGAACAAATTATATGTAAAATTATTTGAATATGAAATAAATTATTATTTTTATATTAATCTAAGTATAATATAATTATTTTATATTTTGATGTCTTTGTTTTTATATAATAATTGCTATATTTTTATCATATCATATACAATTTGTGCTACGCGCATATCTTATAGTTTTCTTTTTTTGAATGTTAAGTCTATATATTCAAAAAAAAAAATATTTGTTGATAGATAAAAATTGATTCAATAATTTCTTTCACATAAAAGTTTAGAGGTTTAAGATACATTTTACTCTATCTTTTAGTTTAGTTAATAAGTGATGGATTTCATATACATCAAATTATGACTTGATATATTAATAAAAGTTTTTAACTCAACCATCCACTAATTAAAAAATCACACAAATCAATGAATTATTGGCTAATAATGTAAAATTTTTTACGTGTATCATAATTAAACTCTATGAAATTCATAAAATTGACTTTTATCTTTCATTCTTCATCTTCTAATATTTTAGTTTTAAAATAATTAAGTGACACTTAGTTTTAAAATAAGAAAATTCACCTCATACTATTAAATTCATTGTATTATTTTTTAAATTACTATCAAAACAATAAAGAGTCTAAATTTAAACTTACACAATAATTTTAACTTTTATACTATTTTAATCATATCAATATTTTTATAAATTGACTTATCCTATATAGTATCTTGTTGATGAAATGACGTGGGAACTCTTCACTAGAACGTTCTAGTCCTCGCAAATCACAACCGTCGAAATATATATAGTCATCTAGAAGTCAACTTTCTATTTTATATATGGTTAAAACTTAAAAAAAAAAATTAAAAAAAAAAAAAAAAAGAAGAGAAAGAGGCCTCTGATAAATAGTAAAGGGTGTATTTGATTACAGGAATATAAAAGTATAAAAATAAGACATAAATTATTATTTTTATATTAATTTAAAGAATATTGTTTCATGTACAAATATCAAAATCATTAAATAAATTCAGAACTCAATATAAACCACACATATATATCCTTTCCTCCACTTTCATTTAAGAATGTGCATGTAACTTCTTTTAAAATTACAAGCTTACACAAAACTTCAAACTTCACTTCATCCTATACATAAAAAAATTAAAAATTTTGCACATCATTTTTTGTTTGTAATATATAATATATTATATGCACAATATAAAATATATAGTAGTATAATATATAATTTATAGTGTCGAATAATATTAGATGTACATTATTATTCAGCAAATATATTACGATAGTTCAATTTTTTGAAATTATTAATACAACTTCTAAAATGTTGGATTAATATATAATATTAAAAATTAGATTAATACTTTTAAAAAATTAGATTATTGTATAATAATTAATATTAACTGATTTCATGGTATACATAAAATACTTCTCTATTATATAATAGAGTAGATGAAAATTAAATTCTATATAATATATAATATACATAATATATTGAGTATTTTAACTAATTATTTATTATATATCAATATTTTTAATTTAAATATAATATAAAATTTTTATATTTTTTCATTTCTATATTCACTGAATCTATCTGTCCTATTCATCATAACAAACACTTCAATTTCTTAGAGTTTAATTCTCTGGCAAAATGTTTGAAACCAATTGTCATTTCATTCAATAGATACCGATAATTAATTAAAGTGGCTAATTGTAGCACAAATGAAAAAGAGAGCACAAGAGAGAGAGAGAAAAAAAAAGAAAAGAGAAAGAATATAGTAACTGATATTATGAAAAAAAAAAAAAAAAAAGTGGAGAAAAAGCACTGAAAAGAACAGAACAGGGACCAACGACCGCACTCATACATCTGGTATCATCTTGCTTCTGTTTTCTACACATTGCTTATGCATCATCGTCTTCTTCTTCTTCATGTCTTCGCCTATATATATCCACACTTGCATCCTATAACTCCTCGAAATATAACAACCATTTTCAATTTCTGTCCTCTCATATTCACTTACCTACTACCCCCCAACTCGCTTCATTACTCTGTTCTTCCTTTTTCATCATAACCATCACATAAATTCCTCTGTTTTTATCACTTCCCTCCCCCTTAAATCACTCTTCCGAGTCGCTTTCCACACTCAGAGGATATTGAGCTTAACTTGCACAGATAAATAATTCTCTGTGTATAGCTTTAAATCATTTAAATATAACTTCTCTGTTCTTTTTTATTTGTGTCCTGTTTCTATTTCCTCTGTTTTTCAGCATCTTCTTCCATGGCACCTCCGAATGAGCCACTGAGTTCCACCATGAGACTAGTCAAGTCCAAGTCTCTAGAAAAAGTTTTTGAGTTATCTGATGGCAAGCTTAATGTAAGAGGAGTGCCATTGTTAACTCAAGTTCCTGAGAACGTGTCTTTCACTCCCTCCTCCTCTGTTTCATCAGAATCCTCTGATGCTCCACCTTCCATAGTCCAGCTTGTCCTTGCTACCTCTCACAAAGGAGGCTTTTTTGGGTTCTCCCAAGATGAGCCTTCTGATAGGTTGATGAATTCATTGGGTAGTTTCAATGGTAGGAACTTCCTTAGCATCTTCAGGTTCAAAACATGGTGGTCTACCCAATGGGTTGGAAACTCTGGCTCTGATTTACAAATGGAAACCCAATGGGTTCTCATTGATGTTCCTGAGATCAAATCCTATGTTGTGATCATTCCCATCATTGAGGGTAGTTTCAGGTCTGCACTTCACCCTGGCTCTGATGGGCATGTCATGATTTGTGCAGAGAGTGGCTCTTCCAAAGTGAAAGCATCGAGCTTCGATGCAATTGCCTATGTTCACTTGTCTGAGAATCCTTACACATTGATGAAAGAGGCTTATAGTGCTCTGAGGGTTCACCTCAACACTTTCAAGCTTTTAGAAGAAAAAACTCTGCCAAATTTGGTTGACAAGTTTGGTTGGTGCACTTGGGATGCATTCTACTTAACAGTGAACCCTGTTGGAGTTTTTCATGGGCTGAAGGATTTTGCTGAGGGTGGTGTGTCTCCAAGGTTTGTGATCATTGATGATGGATGGCAAAGCATAAATTTGGATGGTGATGATCCGAACCAAGATGCAAAGAATCTTGTCTTAGGTGGTCAACAGATGACTGCGAGGCTCCATAGGCTTGATGAAGGTGACAAGTTCAAGAATTACAAAGCTGGACTCTTGTTAGGTCCTAATGCTCCTCCTTTTGATCCCAAGAAAGTGAAGGAACTGATCCGAAAGGGAATTGAACTTGAGCACTTAGAGAAGGAACGCGAGGATGCCAGCAATTCTGGAAGCCCCAATTTGTGTGAGAATGAGTCAAGGATCAAGCAGGTAAAGAAAGAAATTGATGATCTATTCGGTGGAGAGCTGATGCCAAAGAATGAATATAAGGAGGAAGAGGATCATGGGATGAAGGCTTTCACAAGGGACTTGAGGACCAAATTCAAAGGCTTGGATGATATCTATGTTTGGCATGCTCTTTGTGGTGCTTGGGGTGGTGTGAGGCCAGGAACTACACATCTCAACTCCAAGATCATCCCTTGCAAACTCTCCCCAGGGCTTGATGCTACAATGCCTGATCTTGCAGTTGTGAGAATCGTCGAAGGCTCGATTGGACTTGTTCAGCCTGATCAAGCCAGTGATTTCTATGACTCTATGCACTCTCATCTTGCCAAATCTGGTATTACTGGAGTCAAAGTGGATGTCATCCATGTGAGTTTTAATTTCTTTTCTCTGGAGATTTGTTTCAACACACTTATATAATTGAACGTTAACTGAACGAATCGTTGAAAATACTCATTTTTCTTGTAGTGTCTTGAGTACGTGTGTGATGAATATGGAGGCAGGGTAGAGCTTGCTAAGGCTTACTATGACGGATTAGCAAACTCCATAGTCAAGAATTTTAAAGGAAATGGAATCATCGCCAGCATGCAGCAGTGCAATGATTTCTTCTTCCTCGGAACCAATCAAGTTTCCATGGCAAGAGTTGGTAAGTATTCAGTCCATGAATGTTGCTGTTTTATCATAGAAGAACACAAAAAACCAAAACTTAATAAAATTTTGTGGCAGGGGATGATTTCTGGTTCCAAGATCCCAATGGAGATCCAATGGGAGTGTTCTGGCTACAAGGGGTGCACATGATTCACTGTTCTTACAACAGCTTATGGATGGGGCAAATGATTCAGCCTGATTGGGACATGTTCCAATCAGATCATGTGTGTGCCAAATTCCATGCAGGGTCAAGAGCTATTTGTGGTGGTCCAATTTATTTGAGTGACAATGTTGGATCCCATGATTTTGATCTCATTAGAAAGCTTGTGTTCCCTGATGGTACTATACCCAAATGCATACATTTCCCTCTTCCTACTAGAGATTGCCTCTTCAAGAGCCCTCTCTTTGACCAAAAAACTGTCCTCAAAATTTGGAACTTAAATAAGGTATCTAACTCAGTTCTCACTAACATTTAACATCAATATTTAATTTTATTTCTTTACCATATGATGTAAGAGACATACATATCTAATGATAAATTTGTTCATGTAATAAACAGTATGGAGGACTTATTGGTGCTTTCAACTGTCAAGGGGCTGGTTGGGATCCAAAAGAGCACAAGTTCAGAGGTTTCCCTGAATGTTATAAGCCAGTATCTGGTTCAGTGCATGTAACTGAAGTTGAATGGGACCAAAAGAATGAAACAACTCATTTGGGTAAGGCAGAGGAGTATGCAGTGTACTTGAATCAAACAGAGGAACTGCATTTGATGACTCCAAAATCTGAACCAATTAAATTCACAATCCAACCTTCCACATTTGAGCTCTACAGCTTTGTGCCAATCACAAAGCTAAGTGGTAGCATCAAATTCGCACCAATTGGGCTAACAACAATGTTCAATAGTGTTGGTACAATTCAGGAATTGGAATATGTTGAGAATGGTGCTAAGATTAAGGTTAAAGGTGGTGGTAATTTCCTTGCATATTCAAGTGAGACTCCAAAGAAGTTCCAATTGAATGGTTCTGATGTTGCTTTTGAGTGGTTCACTAATGGCAAGTTAATAGTCAATGTTCCTTGGATTGAAGAGGCTGGTGGAGTTTCTGTATTAGCAATTTTCTACTAGCTTTTTTAGTTTTTGTGGTTTTATTAGTTAAAGATTGTAATTCTGTTTAGCATATATAAACTTGTAAAATAATGTATGCGTTTACTTGAAAAGATCATGATTGTAAATGGGTTGTTTTATCTTTGTTAATCAGTGATTACGATTTGATATTGTGTATTACCAATTTCTCTTGTTCTGTTTCTTCATTTTTTTATGGTTGATCTTACAAAGTTCAAGCAAGTAAATGAAACAATCCATGACTTAGAATGAAACAGAAAAAGAAAATAAAGCATTTTAAAAAAAGAAATAGTTGCATAAGTTCATTATAATTTATAACTTTGCGTGGCACTTGTATGATACAACAGCTTAGCGCAATACGTGCTACCTATCAGCACAAGCACGCAATGCAATTGGCATCAGATTTATATTGTCTTTTATTGGTCACTCAATTTTGTCCTACAAAGACAAGATTTTCAGAATTTAAGAATCACTTACTTAGATAAGGTTATCAACATACATAAAAAAATTCACAGACGTGTTGTTTAGATATCTTAGTAGTTACTTAGATCCTGATGCTTATATAAGAGTTAATATTACTTGTATTACCATACTTTTGTATTATTTAGTAAATTTCACATTTTAGTTTTCTCTCAATTTTCTTTGATACGATCGATATCATGAATTTCAATGTATGCATTTAACTTTTATAAATCAATTGAGAAAAGGGGTATAGAAACTCAATGTATATTATGTATGTTAGTTCCTTTAATAACTAGATTAACTAATTTGATGAGTTCCGTTCCATATCATGTTAAGAAGTCTCATATCATATAGAAATACTATTGTTTATAATAATCTATTGCCTTTGATTCAGTTTTTGAATTGAGTTTAAATTAACTTTAATATTATCTAATTTTTGTGATTTGTATCTTGTTGAATTTGTATTGGTTGTATTACTTTTCTGGTTGGATCACTTTTTTTCTCATTAGATTAGTTAATTTGTTTGGTAGGTTAGGAAGTTTTTTTTAGTGAAAATCTAATTTATTCAATTTGGTGCTTCAGATACATTTTCTTGTTTCATGTTGTTCGTCTTTAGACTATTATGAATTTTTATCAAAAAAAAAAATGTTATCTGATATGATATAGGACATATCCTAATTTTAATCGAGTTAGTCACGAGTATCGAATCTTGTGTACGAAAAGTGTGCTTGAGTCCCATATTGAATAAGTAAATAACAACCATGCATATATCGAATGAATCTGTTTTATAATGATGTGGATAATTTTCTCTTTAGCAACCAAACCAACTACTACGTACCTAGAAATGATGTTATTGAGGATAAGATATTTAAACAGATAAGAGAAGAACAATGACAAAGGCAAAGACCGTTAGATAAAGGCAGTACAAAGAAGATATAAATGCTATTTTACTAGTGACAGTTATTGAAAGCGGTTGATGTGGGAATTTCATTCAAGATGCTAGTAACATCCTTGCCTTGCAGTTCACGGTTCTTGCATTGAACAACACTTGTGCAGCAACGTGGACTATATATGGTTCCATGGATTAACCACTTTTTTTGAGGGTGAAGTAGTACGATGTTGTCGGTGTCCAATTTGTCACTTCAATCTTTGCCTCACCGAGATTATAGAAAGTGATTGACAGTCCAATCGAATTAATATCTGTAAAAAAAGTCACAAAACAAACAAAAGGTTATCTATTTCCTTTGGTCGGTTTCCTTACTCTCTAAAAAAGTCTCACTTCTTAGACCACCGACTCTAATCTATTCTAACCTAATCTAATCTTAACTAAATAACTAACGGCTTCAATTAAAATATATTCAAATATATGTTTTTGAAGTTTAATTATGATGGACGGATAATGTATAAATCTGCCAATCACATCCATAAATATGTGACTTTTTAGTTAGTAAGTGGTTGAGTGGAAGACTTTTGCTGATCAATCCATGATTGAATATCTGTGTAAAAGTTTTTTACACTAACAATGGATTAAAATTAAATTTTTTCTCCTCGACACTTGGTTAAGGAAGTATGAGCCTCTACCGCTTAACCACACTTCCCGAGTTAAAATAGAATGAATTTAAATCAAGACTATTTCTGGCTTATGCAAGACTCAAGCCCAACCAGCTAGAATGGCCATATTATTTTTTTTTTCATTTATTAATTTGAAACTTCAAATATTTGTATGGGCTTAATGGATTTATGGTTCTAGATTAATCCTAGTTGGGCTCCTACCTATTCGGCTGTTGTCCAGAGTATGTAGTGTACTTAAATCAAACAGGGGAACTGCATTTGATGACTCCAAAATCTGAACCAGTCAACTTCACAATCCAACCTTCCACATTTGAGCACTACAGCTTTGTGCCAATCATAAAGCCCAGGTGGTAGCATCAAATTTGCAACAATTGAGCAAACAAACATGTTCTGGAATTGGAATTTGGGCCTCGGCCCCGATTCTTCACCAAAAAAAAATTCAGGAATTGGAATATGTTGAGAATGGTGCTAAGATTAAGGTTAAAGGTTGTAGTAATTAATTTCCTTGCTTATTCAAGTGAGTCTCCAAAGAAATTCCCATTGAATGGTTCTGAAGTGGCTTGTTGATGGCAAACTGAAAATCAACCTTCCTTGGATTGAAGAGACTGGTGGACTTTCTAATTTAACAATTTTGTTATAGTTTTTAAAGTATAACTTAAGTAATTTAGTTTTGCTCTTAATTATAATGGAAGCATATTTGTGGCACATTGTTGATCCTTAGTATATTACTCCCTGCATCATATTCAATCTTTTATGTTCATATTTTTTCAGCACATGATGAACAGAATAAAAAGTAAAATAAAAATAGAACCTCAATCAAATAAAATTGAAATAACAGGTCATTTCATTAATCGGCGATACTTTATAGAGCAGTTATATATATATATAGTGGTGTATCTGCTTGCTTTTCCAGCAGATGCCTTAATCAAATCTGATTGATTATAGCGGGAAGGGGCTATGATCCTTCATAATTGAATTTCATTCCTAGATTTTCTTTACTCACTAAAATTTAATTATGCTCATGCAAGTGGTAATTAGTTGAATTTTTTAAGTATCTACTTAGAAGTTTTTTCAGTGAAATATTTGAAGACAATGAAGGACATTGGTGGGGTGGGGCTTGTTGATTCGATTCCAAATACAACAATGAAGAAAATAAAAATGAGATTGTTAGGCACATTAAATAATGTATATTTATTAGCATAAAATTTTGGGATATTTGTCTCTTTCTATTTGATCCCAACCGAGGAGTCACTATTTATTTGCAAACAAAAATATATACATACATATATAGCATTATCCTATTAATTATAGGTTGCGCTATTTGTGTGGATGGAATATGAATACACATGGGCAGAGAAATCCAATCGAATTCAAATTGCTATTATTTTTTTCCTCACTAGCTCGTCTCCATGTGCACCTAGCACTGCACCCTCATTTCACCTTTTATTATTATAATTATAATAATAGTTTTTATTGGTTTTAAATATTAATTTAGAGGCCAATTAGAAAGAAGAAGCCAAGAGAGAAGTTCCGCTGTGGCACAATCACGAGTTTGATTTAACGCAAAATGCCGTAGTTTGTGTTCCCTTTGAAATTGAATAATGTCAATGTTTCTAGAAGGTCTTCCCACAGATTGAGCGAGAGAGACAAGGAGGAAAGGATAGTGGAGAAGATTTGCTTTATTGTATTTTTAATCTAATCATGAAAAGGATATGTTTACCACGCTTTGTGTGGGTCATTCAATTTGCTATTAAATGTAACGCCGAGATTGGGGTAACAACTAACAAATATTATTATTGAAACTATATATATTTCTTAATACAATCATGAAAATTAAGCAATCATTAGTTATATATTAGCTATACAAATTTTCTTTCAATATAGGATAGTTTAATATTTTCGATCATGATAGAAATATTCATATCAAATGCGATTAATTCATTACTGAAGTGCACACATCTGACATGAATTTTTTAATATTATTTTAAGGATCAAATCTTGATATTTAATAAAAAAAAAATTATCACTCGATTACACTCTCTGAATTATATTATTATTATCTATAGTAATTGAGAATAATTTTCAGGTTATGACCCTCCTGAAGCAATAATGGAGATGTTAATTGCTAGTAAGTGATAACTCCAAATTAGTTGTCCTTATGTGATTAGTTCGATCTTGAAATGATTTAATTTGTTTTTGTTAATAATGAACACGCTAATTAGTTGTTAGGTAGTTATAGGAGGGATTTATGATCAAGTAGGTAGCTTTAGCTTTTTTATTTCCTGGATAATAATAATAAAATTGGACAACTTTTTTTCTGGGGTTTTTTGGATTTGATCAAAGTAGGTATTAAGAGGAATAGTCACTGATATATAACAATCTTCTTTCAAATTATTGTCTCGTGATAGAGAATAGTGGATCCTTTAATTAGCAGTTTAACGTATTAATAAAACAAGAAAGGAAATATATTTTAGAATATATAGAGACCCAACTGAAAAAGAAAGATTAGGTTTGCGTTACATGGTGTGTTGGCTATTCAGCATGCAACTATATCATTACAAGGGAATAATAATAAACTAATGGAGAGGGCCTAAGGGACTAAATATAATAAAAATATATTTTTTTAAAAATGGCCCATTTGGTACACACAGGATTAAAATAACTCGAGATTTTAATTATATATTAATATTGAGTGAAAAACTCGATAAGAATAGAGAAATATATAAAACAAAATAAAGGAAATTTGACCAAGCAAGTAGGGGCAGAAATAAATAAATATGGGATAAGTAGCGTGGACTAGTGAGGCTGGTCAATTCTTATATCTTTGGTTCACAGTGGGATTGCAATACTATATATATAGAAGACGATGACGTTTTGCAAAAAGACAAATCAACATTTTATTTTCATTCTCTGTAATATTTTGTCGCTTTCTTCTTTTTTTATTGGTCAGCTGTTTTTGTCCCTTCTTGAGCTACCCAAAACGTATCCGAGAAGCAACCCTAATATTCCAAATAAAAAATAATTCATTTATTTATTTTAAGTAATTAATTTTTTTGAATAGCCTAATTTATATACACCGTCAATTTAACCTAGAGTATTGAATAGGGTTGTGCCATTACCCTAATCCCCTCCAAAGAGCAGGGGGCATAGCATATATATCCATATCCTCCTCGAACATATGCAACGGATCTCCTTTTCGTGATCTTATTGTTGCAGCATACTATTTTATTTTTAATTGAGGCTGAGGTGCAACTTATAATTAACTAATTTTTACAAAAATGTAGTCATTATTATTGTTATTATTATTACAAAACACTGTATTTAATAGTAGTATTGTTTGTACAATGAATGCGTTATTATATTTATGGTGGGTGGAAATTAGGCAAAGAGATTGTGTATGTGAGTAGAGTAAAAAATCAATGATGCTTATTATACAACTGAAATATGTTCAATAAACATCTAATGTGTGCTATACATAAGATATAATATATACTACATGTATAACACATGTATGTATAGCATATATTATGTCTTTTATATAGCACATGTTGAATACTCGTTTACGTATTTTTATTGTACAACAAATATTACTGGTAATAGTAATATTAATAAAAGGTTATTATGTGAAATAGTAAAGTGTTTTATTTAATTTTCCCGCCTAATGTCGTTGTCATGTTAAATTCGAAAAATCATTATGTATGTGTGTGAGAAATTGTGCATATGCATGAACAAGGATATAGAGTGTGGGACCCATGAAGTTAAAGAGAAATGGAGGGAGGGGACCAAGGAGCGTGGGTAATGGCTACTTTTACGGGCATGCTGTGCACTCAGAAGAAGCAGAAGGAGAAGAAGAGAATAGAATAGCATAGAATAGAATAGGGTTTCGTGAGTGAATTAAGCTAAGCTTTGCTTTGGTACTACAGGGTCCACCCTCATAGAGATGAACCGCAGATTAAACCCACCAACAGACCTACCAAACAAATCTATATATATTGTTAGACGGATTTTTTAAATCAATAATAGATAAAAAATAATAATTAAATCAGTTAATAGGTTTATCTGAAAATTTTTTTATCTAGAAAAACTCTTTTTAAAAAATTAGTTTTTAGTGTGCTGAGTAATTGTGACTTAAAATTATTATATTAATTGATTTTTTGTTGTGTAAATAGTAGTACATTTTTTAAATAGATAAATCCTTTTTGTATACCATAAAATCAATCATCATCATTCATTATATGTAATAATTTAACTTTTTAATACTATTAATCAAAGTTTTAATATTATACCTATCTCAATATTTTAAAAAATGGATTAATAGTTTAAAAAAATATATTATTATGTATAGTGATTAATTTTATAGTGTACATATAACATTATTCTTTGATACATAAGTAATGTTAATATAATTTCGGATTATGATAAACTCTATAGGCAGCGGACACATCAATTATTAAAGTATAATTAGAAGTTGTAAAATAATTTATGTACACTAAAAAATCAGTCATTATCAGTCATTATATGCAATAATTTAATTTTTTAAAACTATTAATCCAATTATTAATATTATACATTAATCCATATTTTTAAAAGTTGAATTAATAGTTTTAAAATATTAAATTATTGCATATGATGATGGTTAATGACTAAGTTTATAATGTAAATGCAACATTAATTACTCTTTTAAGTTATAACTAAACAATAAACTCCCGTTTACATTATTATTTTTAGTCAAATTTCCTCTTTTATATATCTATATAGTATATTATTTGTAGATGCGAAATTAACAAACACAACCTTAAATGTAGTAAGGCGAATGTTTATTAGCTGTGGAAAAGAACACAACATTTGCGTATCGATACAAAAACTTTTATATTTTTCATTTACTTAAAAGTTGGACAAATAGCTAGAAAACAATTTATATTTCCTGAAGTGGACAACAAATGTTATGTAAGTCTGAATTATAAAAAAAAATATTTATATTAATTTAAATATAATACAATTTTTTATGTTCATAATAATTTCAATATGTCTATATTTTCATCCTATCGTGTTGGGTATATCCGAAGTACTATTTAAGGTTGTGTTTGTTTTTTCTGACTTCGGGGTCAAAGTCAATGAGTTAGTGAAAATTTGACTGTGTTTGATGCAAGAGTTATGTTACATTGCAGATGGGAACAAAATCAAAGTGACTCAGTGAACAAAATTGTCAATTTTTTGTTCACTCTAATTTTAGAATCTATATGTATCGAAAGGAGTCACAGTGTGAAGACACAAATACGTAAGGGTGTGTTCGGAGTCAATTTTAAGTCATTGTGACTCTGATTTCTATGACACTGACTCTATGATTCCTTGACTCTGATCTCTGAAAACAAATTCTACCTAATAGTACAAAGAACAAGCTCAATAAATGTTATTCCTGTGAAAAAAAAAAAAGTCATTCTATATTCCGAGAAGAAAGCAAAGAGAAGAAGAAAGAAAAGATACGTGTTGTAATAGAGCATGCATCTCGTGGCTAGATTAAAGCCACATACACGTGCATGAATGAACTTTCTCACAATTGAGAAGAAGAATTGCGGAAAGATCTCTACAGATTATATACTATATTATTATTATATTATTTGTTTGATTTGATTCCTTCTTGTTATTTTTGGTGGATTTCCTTGCTCTTTTTGGTTTTAAAAAATCACTGCCCCGCATTTATCAGATATTACACTAGTATCTCTATACATGTCTTTACTCGTGGGGGTAGAATAATTGAAAAGGAGACGTGCATGCTTTGGTGATTTTATTTATTTTATTATCATAAAAAATAAAATAAAATAAAATAAAATGCACACATCATCAAATAAAAACTAGACTTGTCCACCGACTATACTTGCATTGGCCCTGATTGTCCTAGATGCAGGCCAAGGTGCGTCCACACTACTTATGGTTTGTGGTTCTTAAAAGGGCTATATTTTATTTCACAATAATGATATTTGTACATACATTTTCTTTTACATATCTTCTCCATCCACTTTATCACCTTTAAATTTTGATGTGACATCACTTCATCATTTACTCTTCTTTTCTCCACCATTGGATCAAGATAGATGTTTACTATACATACTAAAAGTTATGTCCCAATATCATCCCTCTTTATTTCATGAGGTTGGAAAGAGAAAAAATGATGGTAAATATTATTAATCTGTACATATTTTAGTATATACTTAGGTTGTATTTGTTTAGAAATATAAGATAAGACCGTACACAAATATAGGTGTGGATGAGACAAATACATGAAAATTTAAGAAGATGAAATTGAGTAAATTATTCAAGACGCATGAAGCATTATTTATTAAGCTAAAAATATAATTCTAAATTTTAATTATAACATCGATCCTTTATTTAATCAACACTAATTACGATTTAACTAAATGAAAATCTATTGATTTAAAGTCAAGATATAGTTGAACTTTAATTACTGATAATAAACTAATCACAAAATCATGCAATTAATAACTAAAAAAATAAATCTCCAAATAATAAATTAAAGCATGTGTTGAGAATGAGTAATTATTTTTATTATACTTTATAAGATGGAAGAGCATGCATGCATATACAATGTTAAATGTAACTTTCGAATCCAACTTTATAGGCTCCCTGGGATATGGTCGGTTTAATTTACCAATACAAGTCCGATCGTTTGCATCCTATTTAGCTAGACAGATTGGATCTGTTCTTTCCAATTGATCGATAGATAGATATATGATACTATACTATAGACACACACACACACCAAATTAAAAGTAGATAGAAAACCTATAAATTAATTAAAGTCAAGCTAAGGGCTTCCATCAAACATATATAGTATATTCTTTTAATTTGCTTCTAGATAGATTGGTAAATTATATATGGGTCTCATTTACTCTACTCGTTAGTTATAATCATCGCTTTGGTATAAATTCCCTGTTAAACCCAATTAAGCGCCGGAGGCATATTTAACACATGATGAAATTAATAACTAATATACTGTTTAATAATATTTCCTGTCTTCAACTTATTGTTTTTAAGAGTAATGTTGTTATTATTTTGATAGTATAACTAAAGTATATATATGATGTAAAAGTGAATATTTATTTAAAAAGATAAAACTAGAAAAATCAGGTTGCTGGTCCAAATGAAAAGAGTTTAATAATAATAATAAAGTTTAATTCTGATACACTGATTTATAATACTTTTAAGATAATAAAAAAGAAAAAATATTATTATAACTAATATGCCAGCATAATAAAAATAATAATAATAGTGTAATGAGGTAGGAGAGGGAGTTAGAATATGAAAAAGGTGTGAAGGGCGTAACCCCGTTCACACAGAGATGAGATGAGGGTGGTCGGTCAAAAGGTGAGTATGAATGCGTTCCAATCGACGTGTATACTATATGCAATGCAATGCAATTGCATTTAATGATGCCTGCCACCGGTCCAACCTTGTCCGTACCACCCAATTACCGACACTTACCGGTCAATTCCTCCTTCTTCTTATTGCTTAGCCTCATTCTCACTCTCACATTCACATTCACATTCACATTCATCTACTACTACTTTCTTACTGCTACTAATTACTTTAGCTAGGGACTTCCTATCCATCTATCTATCTATCTATTTATCTATTCCCCAATATATATTCCACTAACACCTCTCTCTCTCTCTCTCTCATCTATATCTCCATCTCTTAAGTACTTACTATACATATATGAATATATATATATAGGTTTGGAGGCTGAGGTTTTAATTAGAGGTTGGTTAATCTGTTTGGCAGATAAATAGACGGTATATATATGTATAGTAATTAATGAAATGAAGGATTTGGGTATTTGGAGAGACAAGCAGTGATCTGTGAGAGATAGAATCATTAATCAATAGATAGATAGCCAGATATATATGGAGAAGAAGGAGGAGGAGACGGCAGTGAAGGTGGAGGATGGGAGCGGCGTTGGATCTTGTTATTCTTCGTCTTCTTCTTCAGCAGGTTTTAATAATAATAGTAATACTGCGTTGTTCTCAGCAAGCACAAGCAGCGGCGTGTTTGATTTCAGTGAAGTAGGAGATAATGAGAAGAGCAGCTCCTCTCTAGGGTTTATGGAGTTACTGGGTGTGCAGCAAGACCACTACTACAACAATACTACTAATAGTAATAATACTCATTTTCATCCATTTGATTATTATTCGCCTCAGCAGCAGCAACCGTGTGTTAACAAGACCACTACTACTGATGATCCACTAGTAAACGTAATAATAAAGAAGAAGAAGAAGAAGAACAATAGTGGTGGGAAAGAAGAAGAGTACTGCGGTGGTGGTGATGATGAAGTAGTGATGATGCCTCCTCCTCCTCCTCTACCTCCTGCTCCGGCTACTCCCAACTCATCTTCTTCCATTTCATCTGCCTCTAGTCATGATGAACACCACTCTACTACTCTCTCATCACAACACCTAACACCTCATCCTGATGCTCATGCTCATGACAACCACCGCAGCACCGACAAACAGTACGCCTCCTTATCACCATCTCATTTCATTTTTTTTTAGTTTGTTAATTAATAATTAATGATGGCTTCTTTTTAATTAATAATCTCTGCAATTCTTTTTATATATTTATTTATCAATTAATTAATTACTCTGGAGTCTGGACTTTTACTTTTTTGTGTCAAGTTAATGATAATTTCATGAGTGACTTGTACATAAATATAATTTGGGGGTGTTGCTGATACCTTTTTATTATGATCGATGCTGATGATGCGGTAGGTGAATTTGGTAGAGTTAGCTAGCAATGAATTACAAACAAGATATATATGAGTGGGGTTTGCGCAAACATACATCAATTATATCTATCTAGCTCATTCTTCATTTGATTGATTGATGTTTGGAAGATTTGACGGTATTATTATTTGTGGGGATAATTAATTAATTATAACATAGGTTGAAGGTGAAGAAGAGAAGCAGCGAGAAGAAAGAGAGAGAACCGAGATTCGCGTTCATGACGAAGAGCGAGGTGGATCACCTGGAAGACGGGTACAGATGGAGGAAGTACGGCCAAAAAGCAGTGAAGAACAGCCCCTTTCCAAGAAGCTACTATCGTTGCACCACCGCTTCATGTAATGTGAAGAAGCGCGTGGAGCGTTCTCTCTCTGATCCAACCGTAGTCGTAACCACCTACGAAGGCCAACACACCCATCCAAGCCCCCTTATGCCTCGCCCACCTCCTCCCACCACCCCCTCCTTTCTTCCTTCACCTTCTTCACTATTAATGCCGCCTCATCATAACAACTACTTATTGTTGTCTCAATCCCAATACTACTATCAGCAGCAGCAGCAGCAACAACTCCTGCTCAACACACTCTCGTCTTTGGGCCTCCCTACTCCTTCCAAGATTAATAATAATGCAGCAGCTGGTTCTGTTATTATTCCTCAAGCTCAAGAGATCAGACAACATCATTGTAATCCAGCAGCAGGGATTATGACCACCACCAATAATGCCTCTTCTTTCTTAGCCGACCATGGCCTTCTTCAAGATGTTGTTCCTTCGCATATGTTGAAAGAACACTAGATATATATATATAATATATATATATGTAGATACATATATAGATGATGATGTAGTTTCATGATTTGTTCTGCTGATAATGAACGAATCATGACTTTTTGCTGTAGGGGATTTAATTTAATCAGCACTCCGATCCATTAGTATTGGTATATGTAAGTGTGATTCTGATGACTGACTGACAGGTGGTGATCACATACGTGTGTGTAAGACCCACTTTAATTTATTCATCTTTTTGCACACATTGGCCTTTTCATTATCATAACTTAAATTACAATACGTACCCATCTATAACATATATGCCATGGATTTTATTTCATCCTCATTACTAGCTCTAGCTCCCTTCCATTCCTATCCTCTCTTCTAACCAAAACAAGCAATTGTTTACTAACAAGTATCCTCCTTTCCTTAACATGATTTTTAAGAAATAATAATGGAGTGAGTATATATATGATATGAACAATTGCTTTCAAAGAAGTATTACATGTTATAGAAACCAACAAAGTTTTCGTTGGAGGGTCTGGACTGCGGGGAATGATTTAAAAATAGTAACTAGGGCAGGGCTCCATATATTAGTATAGTAGTACTAGTATATTTCGTATTCAGATTCTGACTCCTCCTTTGTCTTGTATTTTTTGTTTCTTTCGGTTGAAGGAATGTGCATTGATTTCACTGAGGTACAGCAATAAAGATTGTTAGGTTAACTAGGATTTTAAACGGCAACAATTGGTGTGTAAGCAGGCTTACTAGTAGCTGCTTAGTTTTTGTCCCGGGAATCAATCCATAGAGAAAGAAGAATCTAGGGAAATGTGTTTCTATTTTCTTGCTTAGTTCAAGACCTGGAGGAGAAAGTTGTGTCCCAATAAGGGGGGGTCATGACTCATGAGGTAATAAATGGCTACAGTAATTCAACCATTAGCAATCCACTTTAAGAACCTTGACTAAATGCAACCTTTTGCCTTGCACACCATGCGATCCATTCACGGATTTTATTCACACAAAAAGGGCGGTGAGAGCAAATTGAGCCAATTAAAGTAAACCAAAAGGAGAAAAATTGCTCTTTACGTGTTTCATTGTTTATTTTCAAGAAAAAAGAATACTATTATCTTATGGTTGCTATATTCTTTTCACACAATCCTAAAATTAAAAACAAAATATGCCCTAAGCAACCTTATTATATATGAATCGTGATTCTGCCTCTGTAATGGGATACATGTTGATAATGACACCATAAATAACCGGTGTCGTATTCTTTTCTAAGGGTGGGTACATTTGAGCAGGTAAGACTCATCCCATACATCAGAAAAACATTTATATAGAAAGTGAAAAAGATGAAAAGATGGTAAATTTTCCTTTTCTTTCTGTTTCAAGACCACCACAACCTTTGTGTCAAAATACCATTACTCTCTAGAACAATGGTAAGTTGATAGGTAGGCATAAAAACCTATCACTAGGAGGCTGTACGTGATACGCCACCATCAATGAATTGCTGGGGCCCCTGCTTTTCCTATTATAAGCTCTATCTAGGGGCCAATACATTGCACCGAATTAAATAAATTCGTTCAGTTTGATATAGTGCAGAGAATAAGGGTGGTCCACTTGATCGTACAACATCTATTATTATTTTCATTACTCTTACTCTCAAATATACATGTGATCCTCACTTATCATGGTTAACCACCATGTTTGATTCAGATAAAATTTACTCTGATAAACCTTTATGTAAAATAACACATACAATTTATTCTAGTATATTTTATCCTTAATTTTTACCTTATAACCAAACATGATTAAATGAAAGTCTCTATTTTTAACTGTTAGAATATATTATCTTAGAGACGTGTGATGAGCAGCCTACACTATTGAACTGTTCCAGTTGAATTGTTCAATCCAACAATAGATGCCATATTGATCTTTCACATAAGACGACAACTAGATTTTATCATACTAAATGAATCCGTTTCATGGATCAAGGTGTATACTCAAACTTTCATAAGAGAAAAGAATAAAAAAAAAGAAAAAGTTTCCACTAGTTCCACGTTTTGATTTCTAGATACTCCAGAAAAACCCAAGAACCTTAACAATCAATCAGAATGGTGGGCAATGATGGAAGGTAAGACGAAGTGAAGAGACAGCATTTTGGTAACATTTCTAACATGGAATTACTGGAGCTGAAAACTCCTTTCATGTTTCAATTCAATTCATCATAGACAATAATAATGATAATAATTATTTGTATGTTTTGATATCTAAGACGAGTACACCACGTGGGCAGCGCTTCATGAGTTTGCAGTCCCTACAACCAGTGGAGCCACATTTCTTGTCAAGCTCTCTAAGATTTTAATTAATTTTCAATTGGTCTATCATTTGGAATACATGTGCAGACAAGATCCATAACAATCATGTTAGTTTAAGAGGAAAAAAATTCATTCGGACTCCCCCAGAGCTCTCTTCCTCCACAGTATATATATTTACCCTTAAATGTTATAATCACCCTTGGATTATTTCATAGGACTCACTTGTATAAAGGGCAGCCTCAAAACACGAGCCTCTCATCACCTAGAGTGTGGAGAGGTGCAACCTTACTCTCACTTTGCGAAAAACTATTTTGGGGATTTGAACTAATGACGTCTTAAGTCATTATAGACAACAACCATACTGCCAAGTCTCAACCTCTAGAGGACTCAATTTTATAAGTATTTAAAACACCGAAAGACACCAACGGGGGTTGACACAAGTGGTAAGCGGTTTGTTGTCTTTTAAGTAAGGTCTCGAGTTCAAGCCTTGTGAATGGAAAAAATCCTCGATGGAAGTCTCATTTGTCATTCTCAGGTATGTAACCCAGAACAACAGATTAGTTGGGATGAAGCTCCAGATACCGTGGACAACAAAAAAAAAAAAAACACTGAACGACTAAGTAGATGCTCCATAGAGGTAGAGGAGCAATCGGAGAAAGGAATTTTTACTTCAGAAGTAAGAAAAGAAGATACCATAGCACCATGAAAATTGAAAACACAACAAAAATCTGGTCCGGTATCATAATATTGAAAGTTCTGGAATTCCATGGGCACATCTCGTAGTGTTCCCTTTTAAGCAGGGAGGGAAAAAAAAACAGTTGGGACAGAATAAGCAAAAAGAGAGAGGAGTGGGGAATCTCTTAGTTGAAAAAATTACACAGCACATATCCCTTTCAGACGTACTATCTAATGAGGGAATTAAGGATGCAACAAATTCCCCAATAAAGATTAGTAATGGACATTGCAATTAACAAATAGGTTAGTTGCTAAAAACCTCTGAAGAAACGTTAGGTTAGTTCTACAGCAATTTTATATGATAATAATAATAATAATAATAATAATAATAGTAGTAGATTTTAATATTTATATCAACAAAAATAATCATGAACAGTATGTGATTTCAGTAATCCAACAAGAAAAATAATATCACACCTGTGCAACAACAGGACTTGTTTCTGATTGCCCATGATCATGATTTGTTTCCTGCAAATTTACAGAATGTTGAATTAAGTAAGCATAACATAGCTAGAGAAGATTAAGAAACAAAGTCCCCTCCATCAACTAAATAGAGCCATAGAGGTTACATTCTAACAAACTAGTCTTACAGTACGACCTTGTTTATCATTATAGGCATGTAAGAGTTTTTTTAAGAAACATAAATCTAGGAAAGCACCTGTTGACTTTGGGCAACTTGTTCGGTGGAAGATAACGATAATTGTGACATAAGACAGCTACTATCCTCCTGTTCTTGCTGCTTCTGTGATTCTTTCTCATCAAGTGCACACTCCTCAGGCTTTTCCCACTGCACCAACTTAAAGAGCAACCATCAGATATCAAAGTAACGGAGAACAACAACAGATTGTATGAACAGGATGCAATGGGTGAAACATTACTCTGCTTTCACAAGTGACACAGTTGTAGTAATACTTATGACCGTCTGGGCAGTAGTGTTCACTCCAGTCACACTCTGGAAATTCTTCATCTTGGGGACTTGTAGGCATATCAGGTGACGCAGTGCCACCAACAGTAATAGAATTGCTTCCACTCTGAGTAGGCAGCTGGAAAAACATTAAGCAGAGGAAAATTATTGCAGGATGTGAAAAAAAGAAACTTAACCAGTATCTTCTCTAAATTGGATATTTTTTTAAATCGTTTGCTTCGTACTTAGTTGTCAGAGATACCCCAAAAAAATTAAGAACAGAATACAACATAAAACAAAGTGAATGGCATGTTCAGTAGTTTTAAATTTTAATACTATATCATAGAAAGGAAAAAAAAATGCTGGAAAAATGGTCAAAGTTGTTACATTTATGAAGGCATTTTTTCTTAAAACAAGTTTGGTGAACTTTGAAGTTTAAACAGGACAGGGAGGCATCTGAGGCATATTCATAAATGCCCAAAATTGTTACATTTATAAAGGGGAAAAAACTATTGAAACTTTTGTTAGAACCAAGTACGACTAGAAGATTAAAGACTGTTATAACTAACAACAAGCATTTTCCCGAAAGTACATAATTATTATCATCTCCATAGTGTCAGTTACCATCTTCAATAAGAGAAATTACTTACATCGTAAGATTTGCAACAAAAATATTCCTGAAAGATTGACTTTCCAACTATATTTGATCGCTGAACTGCTTGTTAGTCACTAACCTGTGAACTTAGCTGCTGGTCCATATTTTGAACTGTAGAATCAGCTGGATGTGACTGTCTCTGCACCTCAGTAACAAATGGTTGAGAAGATAACTTTGGAGCTTGAAATGACTGCCAAGGCATTGAAGCCATTTGTGGATGTGGTTGCTGGGGAGGAAATGGCGGTTGTACCATAGGGGCCCCAGGATGCCAATTCTGCATATTAGGAGCAACTTGTGGGTGTGGCATTGTGGAATGATGTGGAGCAATTGGCATCATACTCCCTCGCATATTGGGATCACCAAAATTCGGCACTGGCCTGTGACAAAACATTAAACAGAAACTTATTTAGCATGTAACATGCATGTAGCAACTACTACTGAAAGTCAGAAGAGGAAGATGTAGAAACAAAACAAACCAAACTGCCGGTTCTTGAGAACAGGGACCGAAATTTGCATTCCCAGATAAACAGTTTCCCCTTAAGAGAGATGCAAACAATCAGAACATGAAAATAAAATTCCAAAACTCATAAGCATTAACAGTAGGAAATGAATATTCTACTGCAAGGAAAAGTATAGTCAAATTGGAGTTAATTTTCTAAGTACTGCTTTTTAAAATGTAGATGAAATATACTGAGAGTATAATACTTTCATATACTGGAGGAACACACAAGAAAGTTGAAAATAGTATGAAATATGAAAAATACATCAAGACGATTCAGTGTGTAAGACAATAAGTTGTTGAAGTGTAATTTTCATATTCTATGCAGAAACATTTCATCAATTAAACTTATTCATTAAATAATTTTAAAATATTTTCTTTAAATAATGAAGTAAAAAATGCACCTCTGAATACTCTTTTCTATTTTTCAAATAAGCTTGATTAGAAATGAATTACTTTATTAACTAATAACAGACTATGATGAACACACAGTTGTATGAAAGATAAACAGGTGAGAAAGTACAACCTTGGTTCTCCTGTCTTAGGTTTCTTTGGATCTGCAAAACGCACAATTAATGGATGATCACAACCCTGCATTGATTAAAGATGAGAGTTTAGCAAGCATTCAAAAGTGGATATAATAAAATGTATCAATTAAGTGATTTGCTTTACTCTCATCGTGAACGTTCTGTTCAGCCCTTTGATTGCTGCCTGTGCCATTTCTCTACTAGAAAACTTGACAAAAGCATACCCTTGCAATTCAAGAAAGGCATCCACATGACAAAAAGTTAGGCGGCATAGTTATAAAAAAGGAATCAAACACAATACATAGTGATAAACAATAGCACAGCAAAAAGTACCGATAGTATATTACAGTATTACGGATAGAGCTCGACACCCTCTATGCATGTATTTGTAAGTGTGTTTGTATATGTGGGCATAGTAAGTTCCCAAAATAGTAGTAGTTTAATACATTTTATGCATACTTTTTTCTTCAAAAAATATAAAATCTTGAAGCAAAACTTAGCTCTGCGTGAGTGAGAGAGAGAGATTTCTCTACCAGCCAAGTCTCAATCTATCTCTCCTCTAGTCTTCTTGTTATTATTGTTGTTATTATTATTTATCTTAAACAGGTCTACAATCTACACTTGTAGAAGAAATGTTGGGTAGGCAAAAAAATAGATTAAATCAAATATTTGTCAGTTCGTCAAAAGCCTCAGTGATTTATATGATAAACATTACACACAAGGATCAGAGACTAACCACGACTTTGCGCAATGAAAACATCTTCTACATTCCCGTAAGTTGAAAATATCTGCAGAGAATATGCATGCAAAACTCAGAAACTAGAAATGAAGCCCAATATATCTCACGAAAACCCAAGCTGGCCTATGAGGCAGGTCTCAACACACTTCTACAATTAGTACATCATCAAGAAAAATAAAATGGATACAGTCATTAGCATAAAAAAGACACAACATCAACTTATGTTTAGGTGAAGAAAACATATATTTGGATGAATATGAATGATGGAAACATACTTCTTCAATATCCTTTTTTGAAGCTTCTCTATTGATGAAACTAACAAACACTTTATCTGCCAGCACCTCTGAAAAAACCAGAACAAAAGATGACATAAACGAGAAAAGTTGTAAGCTGAGAAACAACGGCATAAATAGATAAAAATAAAATTAGATTAGTAGGTCATGGGTTTTCTTTGGGAGAGAAAGATGAGAAGTTTGCCTTCTGAAGGATGATCTTTCTTTTCCATGTTTCG
Organism: Aeschynomene evenia; assembly: GCA_013621005.1. NCBI lineage: Eukaryota > Viridiplantae > Streptophyta > Magnoliopsida > Fabales > Fabaceae > Aeschynomene > Aeschynomene evenia. Next base: position 4,554,339 of record CM024268.1, read on the forward strand.
GCCAAACCCTAGAACCCAAGAGAAAGAATAAATATGAATGACATGACTGATAAACAAAAGTTAACAATGCTCCAAAAAAAATTAGATTAGTAGGTCATGGGTTATCTTTCTGAAAGATGAGAAGTTTACCTTCTGAAAGAAGATCTTTCTTTTCCACGTTTCGGCCAAACCCTAGAACCCAAGAGGAAGAATAAATATGAATCACATGAGTGATAAACAAAAGTTTACAATGCTCCCACTATTAGTAGGTCATGGGTTATCTTTTTGAGAGAGGGGGAGGGGGAAGATGAGAAGTTTGCCTTCTGAAGGATGATCTTTCTTTTCCATGTTTCGGCCAAACCCTACAACCCAAGAGAAAGAATAAATATGAATCACATGACTGATAAACCAAAGTTTACAATGCTCCAAATTAATCATTACTTGCCGGAGAAAGTATACTAGATTCGATGACAAGCTTTGAAGTTTTCATCAATGACATTTAAATGTTAATGTAATGGGACGAACTTTCAACAGCATTAAATTTATAGTTCATATTTTCATTAATAATATAACCGGTTTTGCATCAGAAACTTCCAACACAAATAAAGGCATAATAACTATTTTCCTTACCTTAAAAACCGTCAACACTATGGATAACAACAAAGTATAATTTCAAAACACAAGGGTGGCCAAAAGAATTGTGTTAAACCAAGTCATGAAAAAGGTTCAATACACACACACACATATAGAGAGATTACACTACTCTCACTTCCCTTGAATTTTGTCATCATCATGCAAAACTCTTCTCTATTTTGAAAACCCACAAAAACATGTCTACAGAGCATACCAGAGGAAGTTTGTGATGAATAAAAATTCAAGGTTTGTGAACATGGTGCAAAATAAAAGGGGGAAGAGTAAAAACAGATAATTTGGAGTCCATAATTCAGTGTCACACCTGTTCTTTTCAGTAACTTTTCTATAAAAAAAAATTGAACTACAGTATGTGTTTCTATTTCATAAAACAACTAAACAGGGTAGAGGCAATATACTTGGTTAATCAGCTAGAAAATGTAACCTGGCTAAGACTTAGTAATACAGCATTTAACTGATAGGTCCAGACTTCAAAAGGAATTAAAAGTTCAACAATTACCAAGGCGTTCGAGTTCCCGATCAGCAAATCTGACAACAACAGGACATAATTCCTAGGAAATATAAATGAGTAAAATAATAAAGATGTGTCTAAAATAATAAAATGTTAGGTAGGAACAAAAGGTTCAATTCATCCATCATAAGTATTATTGTTCTTACTCCAGGAAATGTATACTGATTGTTTAAAGCCTTAATGGCCCTGTCAGCTTCATCAAATGTTGCGTATTTCACAAAACAACTTCCTGCATAAGTTAATCAAAATGTGGACTAATGTGATCACTTGTAGAGGAGATATGTAACATATATTACTGGCATTCCCAAGTGAAGCTCGCCAATCCTTGCAACCCTTGGGAAACCAAATTACACAAACTGATGATGAAATATAACAGATACCTTGTCGTGCACCAGTTCTCTTATCCCTTAATAGAACAACCTCAACAATAGTCCCGTGTCCTTCGAACACAAGGCGGACCTGATTAAAAATTAAAAGTAGCAAATGAATCGTAAAAGTACCGTATCCTTACAACTGAAACAAAGCAACAGAGAAAGCGAAAACGAAAAAAAATAAGGAACCAGCAATAAAAGCCTTTCATAACCATTTCATAGCTTCCAATATGCAATAGTAAGCATTTCTCAGGAAACTTACATCAGCCTCTGTTGCTGTTCTAGGAACCGGCGCAACATAAACTTTCACACCATCCACTTGATCTGCAAACAAGGAGAGTCACTGAGCCTAACAATGCAAACAACACTAGCAAAACAACCGAATAGTGCCTCGAAAATATATCTAAGCGATGCATCCTCATTAGAATCAAAAGTTCACAGTAACAATTATGCATACAAGGGTAGAGTCCTAACTACCAGTCAGGAATGCAATTAAGGCCAAAATTCATAATTATTTATCTTTATTTCCCCCAATCATTCCATTGGTATCAAAACCTTTAAACCCAATTTAGAGTGAAGATATGCCTAATTATAGTGTGACTGGAAATCATCTACCAAAACTAGGCAAACCATCTAATATCAACATGAAATAAACAAACAAAACAAAAGGATAGAAAATAATCTTAGAGTAAAGAAACTAGCTAGTACCTGGGGAAGTTGAAGACCAAGCTCGTTTGCGAGGTGGACGAGGCATGGATTGGGGATTATTATTGTTGTTATTATTATTGGGAGGTAATCCAGAATCGGGAGGGTTGATGAATTGGTACTGGTGGTTGTGGTTATGGTTATGGTGTTGTTGGTGATGATCATAGGTGGGGAAGGCATTGGCGTTGTGGCCGTTATAAGGTTGGTTGAAATGGTTGTTGTCTAAGGGTAAGGGTTGTGGATGGGGATGGGGATGAGGGTCTCCATTGAAATTGACCATGTGGTCTTGGTGGAGCTGCTCTCTCTGAATCTCCAGCTTCGTCTACTCTCAAGATTACGTTGCAGATAGAGAGGAGAAAGAACAGAGAACAGTTAAGTAGCGAGTTCTGGCCTTCTTCGCTTCTCTTCTGCTCTATTTGCCTCTGCTCCGGCTGTGGCTGACGTGAGGGTTTAGCAAATTTTCAACACAACAAGGTTTTGACTACAAATGTGTTTTCCTTGCAGTTAAAAAAAAAAAAAATATATATATATATATATATATATTTTGAGTAAATAATAAATATCATAAAAATCTTTTTACGATTTAAGGTAAGTTTGCTTAATCATTCATAAACTCTTTGTTAGATGAACGGTTATGCATAAACTCCTATCATTATACTTTGTGACACTTTTTTGATGTGTTGGCTTATTCTTTCAATAAATCAATGTATATATAAAAAAAAGTTATAAATAAAAGAAGGTTATGTTAGAATAAGGGATAATTATCAAAATCTATTATAGTTTGTTTGAAAAACATATGATTTCAATTCTCAAATTGATTTTTTTCTCAAATTTAAAGTTCAATGAAAAATAAGAATTTAATTATTAAAAGAATTATAATTTTTATTTTTAAGCTATTCATAAATCATATTAAAATAAGTCTGATTTCAAATTATTTTTTATTCAATTATCACTTAAAGAGTGCATTGTTAAGAATATCTATACACAAATTATAATATTTTATAAAATATGATGTTATATTAATAAAAGATAAATTTATCCATTAAAAAAAATTTATTTACTTTATTAAACCTAACATTTGTTTGCTATTTTGATGCAGCACCGATAATTTTAATAATTAAGTTTTTCATCAAGTAATAAGTAGCTGATAACACATAAAAAAATTATCAAGATAAATTCGAATAAATAAGTGAAAATTTGGATAATCGGGTCGGAGCTAACGGGTGAGGCAACCCTAGCTAGAAAATGTAGCTAATATATGTTGTAACTTACCTGTTGGTGGAACGAACGCAATCAGCATTTCGAGTGCGCGAGCTTCGTCGTCGTCGTCGTCGTTTTCTTCATTCTCCATCGTAAGTATATTCCTCCATCCCTAAATCAAATCAAATCAAATCGAATCGAAATGCTTCTATCACCTCATACTCGATTAGATTCATTCGTAGCTGATTATTATTAGCTCCTCTGCTTTTACACCTCTGTAATTATCGTTTCATTCCTCTCTTTCTAATCACTTCTGCTTCCAACTCTTCCTTCGCGAAATTTGTTGCCTAGATTCTTCGATTCGGTGCGTTTTCAAGAGCTACTCTAGTTATAAGATATTGTTCGTGAATTATCCACTTGTCGTAGCTTACTCGTCAAATTGATTCGTTCACCGAATTCACCATTATCAATTATTACAGCATCTGAACTATAGTTGTGTGTTGCATTTGCCCTAACCATTTCATGCCATTACATTCATATTTCTATGACAATGATAACAAGCAATTACATATTTCATCGGAAATTTATGGAACAATATCTCGTTTTACCCCTCTTGTAAGAATCGAGAAACGATTATTTTATATGGAAATTTATCGGAAATTACATATTCATATTAACGTTGTGCACTCACTTTACCCCTCTTGTAAGAATCGAGAAACGGTTATTTTATTGAAGAAAATATGGATTTCAGATTTGTAGCTTCATTTTGTTGGGAATACAGGTATATAGGTTTTGTTAATGGCAAATAGACCAGATCCTGATATTGACGACGATTTTCGTGAGCTTTATAAGGAGTACACTGGTCCTCTGGGATCTGCTGCTACCAATACGCAAGAGAGGGAAAAATTGAACAAGAGGTCTCATGCTGGCTCTGATGAGGAGGAGGAACCTCGGGACCCAAATGCTGTTCCTACCGATTTCACCAGCCGAGAAGCTAAGGTTTGGGAGGCCAAGTCAAAGGCAACTGAGAGGAATTGGAAGAAAAGGAAAGAGGAAGAAATGATTTGCAAACTTTGTGGAGAATCAGGGCATTTCACCCAGGTATGGGAGCTCCATCTACAGTTTTATTATTACTTGCATCCCCTGAGCAAATGTTTTTAAATGTGTAAGCTTTGGAGATGTGCATAGATATTTTTTTATGATTACTTTAAAATCTTTATATTGGATGGTTTACATGTTACAACGTAATTGTATGGAGAAAAGGAGGCCATCTGATAATTTAGTTGTCTGATTTTTAGTTTGCGCTAGTACTCCAGTATCTAGCTACCTGGTTTCTACTTCTTCCCTATAGACTATCATTTTAAGAACTTGTGGTCTTGTGAATTTGATCTATAATAGATGGTGTTGCTGGTTGACTATGAATTTTATTATCATCATAATCATTATTTTGGTTGAAATGATATGCACTTCGAAACATAGGGTTGTCCATCTACTCTTGGAGCAAACCGTAAGTCTCAAGATTTCTTTGAAAGGATACCCGCAAGAGACAAAAATGTAAGAGCACTTTTTACAGAGAAAGTTTTAAGCAAGATTGAAAGGGATATTGGATGCAAAATTAAGATGGACGAGAAATTCATTATTGTCAGTGGTAAGGATAGATTGATTTTAGCAAAAGGTGTTGATGCTGTGCACAAGATTAGAGAGGAGGGTGATCAAAGAGGATCTTCTAGTTCTCACGTAACCAGATCAAGATCACCTGAGAGAAGTCCTGCTAGTGCTCGGTTTCAGCGCTCTGAGCCTCAAAGGTCTCATTCCGGACCACGAAATACACCCCCGTTTCAACAAAGGTTTGGTAGGCAAGAGAGGGTTTCTGAAGATCGTGTGCGAGAGGACATTCAAAAGATTGCAAGAGGTTCTCCACAAGGTAGGGACAGCATAGGATTTGTTTACGGCATCGTTAGAGAGCTGGTAATCTCATGTTCGTAGCTTGTTAGGATTATGTATACTTCTGCTCTTTTGAGTAAAAATTATCTTCAAATGACCTGTGTTGTAATGATATTGCTATTCCTTGTCATTTACTTGCAGCAAGAGGTAAGTTCTTAGCCTTCAAGCATTATCACCGTCCTGAAGGATTGCCTCCATTACGAACATATTTACTGAAAGGATTGGCTCCCATGGTTTCACTATGCGAATAAAAAGATAATTTTTGCATTAAAGCTATGTTAGCATCTTGAATCAAGTGCAATTTGTTGAATTAAAGCAAACCATCTCTATGTTGGCATCCTGACTCAAGTGCTTAACATACTCTTCATTTCATGAAGCTTATGGAAATAGTGGAGCTAGAGGTCGTTCGAGCCATTCAAGATCTCCAAGACAGCCCCCATATACAGCGAACTCTTATAATTCGTTTGATGGCCGCAGTCAAAACATGGGTGCTTATAGGAATGATGGATGGGATTCTCATAGAAGAGATTCTGGTATCCAACCCAGTCATCAGTTTGATTACAATGCCTCGCCCAAGACTTTAGAAGAATTAGAGTTGGAGTATAAGAAGGAAGCAGCAGAGCTAACGAAAAGTCGTGACAAAGAAGAAGATGAAGAAAATCTAAAGCATCGTGAGGTATAATCGCTCAACATACATGTTATTTTCCCCACCTTGAGTTATAATTAACAATCATTTATTCTTGCATGTGCCATCTTGCTGAATCTAAAAGATGTATTAGCAAACCTTTTTCTTGTAACATGGCTTGTTTTTCAAGTTATTTTGGCCTTTTATATATTTGGATTTGCAACTGAAGACTGAAGTAAAGAAAAATCAAAACATGTTTATAGTTTAGCTTGAATTTTATTATAATATTGTCTTGCTTGTTTATAGCATTAGAAGATCCAATATGGAACTTGATATCTATCAAAGAACTGATCTTATTTTTTGTAGTATTTGATTTCTAATACTCTATTTACTTCTGGAAGGCTATTAGAGATTTGAGGGAGAACTACATGAGCAAAGTTGCTATGTTGAGGGTCACACACACAAAACAATGGGAAGAATTTCTTCAGCTTGATGCCCACAGGCGTCAACAGCAGGTGATACAACAAATATCATCTGGTTATGGGGGTTATAAACAACAGAATTTTGCCGATGGCTCTGCTGTCAATCCTCACTATGCACCCTTGGAATCGAGGAACAGGTTCCCTGACAGTGTGGATACTTATCCTACCAGACCTCATGATAATTTTGGTGAATTTCAGCGGCGTGGAGATTTTGCAAAAACTTACAACAGATATTAAAATGCTATATAAGAATGAAATGGTGAGTTATTCAACTGACTTAGTCTTTTAGAAGTACTGAAAAGTTGAACTCTAATATATTTGTCTAGATCTTTTGGTTCTTGTTCTCAAATCTCAATTGTATAGTCGGTAAATTCCTTGCCTCATTTTGGTAAACCTCACGCATGAGGATCTTGAGTTGGGGTTGCATTGTTATATAAATATTTAGTTATTTTTGTATATTTGGTCCCAATATTTGATATTGGGTTGACCAAGGATGTTATTGCTTTTTGTTTTGTGGATATAGCAGATTATTATTTTTTCAGAGTAAGCCTTAATTTTACTCTGAAAAATTTTCAGGGCCAAGATTGATCGAGTAGGCGTTTAATGCATGGAAGCCCAAAAGGTAGGTAAGTATGTTTAATTAATCGTAGGATTGAGAAGGGAAGAAGGGACATACATTCTGTTACCTTTTAAAATATTGTTGATCAGCTTTGTCAAGAACTTTGCGCTGTAAGTTGTGATGCAATCAATATTGGGATATTATATCCCACACCTGGTCACGCGGTACTAATTTGCACCTTGCTGGATGTTATTTTGTGTGGGGATCCTTTAAAAATCTGGTTCCGTTTTAGCAGAACGCCATATATGCCACCCTTTTACTACGCAGCTCTGGGTTTAGTTTTTAACATTTCATCATCTACGTTCTTTTCATTTTTCTTGAGTTCTTCGCTTCAAGAAAATCATACGGTTCCAAGAAAGGACTACCAGTGTGGGCAGTCTTGGAAATTCGAAACCTCCCATGTGTCAAAACACTTGAACCTTTCATCTTATTTTTCATCTTTGGCAAAGAAAGTGTCTTGTTAATTATTTGACAGGCCACCAACCATATCTAGTCCTCCACTGTAGGTGCCCTCATGCTTCGCAAGAACCATCGTTTGAATTAAACAGAAAAACGAAAATGCAAGTTAAATGAAGGGATGGTAGTATTTAGGATGAGAGGACAGAAATTGAAAGGATTACTTTCCTTTGTTTGTGAAGATAGAGGAAAGAAAAAGACAAATATATAATGGTAACTCTTCCTTGGAATCATTCTTCTTCGTTTTCCACCCATTCTTGGAAATATATATAAAGAGGATTCTTGCGAAGTGTGGGTGGAACTATATACATGTTATTATCTCATTTTTCACTAACTTTACATTTACTTAGCCCATTAGCTCAAATTTCACTATTTCTTTTCCACTCTCATCTCTTTTTTCCTAACCCATTAAAAATAATTATTTTTTTTCATTATCTCAATTTTATAATCATTAAATATTAATTTATATAGTTATTAAATTAAACAAAAGTTATATTAAAAATAATAAAAAATATTAAATTTAAATTAATTAAAATGCAATTTAACGGGCAAGCGCTAGTATATATGATGGGTTTCACATAAACCTTTTCACCTTTTATTACTTCCTCTCAATTTTCCTTCCAAATCAGACAGAGAAATTATGCACGATTTAATAATGAATGATATGATGAGAGTTGATGCGTGACTTTGCGATTGGTTGGAATGTGATGGGTCCTCGTACTAGCATTCACCGAACAATACATGAAGTGAAGAGGAGACATGGCATGGTGTGTGCTCTATTCACATTATGGTCCATAGAGCATGCAAGCCCATATCATTGTTTTAACACAAATATTTGAGATACAACAAAAAATCAGCTAAAATAGTCAACAAAGCTATTTGTGGTCCAAATTTCTATTTTTTCAATAAGTATATTTTTAGATTGTGACTCAAATTCTTATTTATTGGCTGTTTTGGCTGATTTTTTTTATTGTGTCTCTAGCAATACTCTTGTTTTAATAAGTTATTGAAGTAAACGCTGCAATCCAACTGAATAATTCTCTCTGACGATCGATCGTAAGTCCCCATAACAGCTAACTAACACCTCAACATTTATAACGGGATAATGTTACAGTTAGCTAAAATACCGATTCTTCATCATTTGAGTCTTATTTATATTTTTGTAACTGCTTATTATACGATTACTTTCATTGGCCCCAACCCCCAACTATTTCATGACAATTTTTTTGATTTGATTAATGAATTAGAAAAAGTTGCATAAGAATTGTATAAGACCAATCCAATGGCCGGATTATTCCAAATCTTACAAGAATATGCGATTCTTGTGCAGCGCACGCATATTATGGTTTTCAATAATAATCTCTAAGATAGTGTTTGTTTTCAGGGACTTCGAAGTCAGAGTCAAGAGAGTCATGAAGTCAATATCACAGGAGTCAGAGTCAGAGTGACTTCAAAATTAACTCTGAACACACCCTCACATATTTGTGACTCTCTTCCAGCACATAGTGACTCTCTTCCAATACACGGTGACTCTAAAATTAGAGTGAATAAAAAATTGACAATTTTGTTCACTAAATCACTGTGACTCTCGCACCAAACACTTGACAAAGTCAATTTTTCATTGACTCCCTCATTCTGAAGACTCTGACCTCAAAATCAGAAAAAAACAAACGCAACCTAAGAAGCATGACGTTCTATATGTCACCCACGTCAACCAGACCTGATTTTCGTTTGACAAAAATAATAATCAGTTAAGCCTGCGCCGATCCGCATCATGTGGAACACTATTTCACATGCATGCATGCATGCATATTATATATATCAACATATCAAAACCGTGGTCGGCTTGATCCTCATCAACTTTTCTTCGTTGACAAGCTAAGTTCATCATACATATCCTCCAACTTATTATTTCATCTTATAGTGTGCTTGGATTCCTATTACGAGGTACTACAATCAATTTTAAGGTCACCTAATTGATTTTGATCATCAATATTTGAGCAATAATGTTATGTATACAATAAAATCCAACATCCATCCTCATCATTAATTTTACGATAATGATCGATAAATAATAGAAAAACAGTCAAATCAGTCAATAGACTCATTTGATAATTTTTTGACAAAAAAAAATTCTTTAAAAAGTTCGTTTTTAATAGGCTGAATTATAATGATTCAAAATTTCCTTATTAAACGATTTTTCAGTATGCAAATAGAAGTATTCTTTATTTTATTATGGGCTCAATCTTAATTGAATAACTCTTCAAATTGCTAAACACATGTTTCAGTAACGATGTAATGACGTAATGTATATCAGCTTAACATTAATATTGATTGCATAATTGTGGTGCATTTGTGACCACCTTGATTAAAACTTGACATAATAATTAATAACGATATTGACTTTATTGCAAATGAATGTAACGCGCTAGTTATTAAGTGGCAAAACATACATGGTGAGTACGAGTAATGATAATTTTGAGTAGGTATAAGCATTAAACACTCGTGTGAATGTGGTACAGATAGATGTATTATACATGAGAGGCTCATAAACTAGCTGGATTTAACTCATGTACCGTATACGTATTTCCAAATTATGCCACTTTTATTGACCAAAAATAAGTCTACCACTTTTTATTTTGTGCAAATTGAACTCATTCCTTTCTTCAACCGTTCATTATTGTGAATGATGCAATACTTGCCAATGTGCAACTTCATTAACTAAGAAATAAAGACGTCGAGAGGAAAGTACTGTTATGCGTTCACTTCGCGGCCCCGCACGAGATGGAACACTTTGAAGGCTGTGTTTTGTTAATCCGTACAGTTACAATAATACTAGTCGTACAACATAAATATATCTAGCTAATATCCAACGCGTGCTATACATAACATGGAATGTGTGTTATACGTATGTGTGCTATATATATAGCACACATTTCATATTATGAATAGCAAATGTTGAATACTAGTTGAATGTATTTTTATTGTAGGACAATATTATTGGTAAAAATATGAGTATATTTATAGGTGATTGTTATCCTAACATGAAAAAAAAAACATAAAATATTGGGCAACAACATTTTTTCAATCAAAATAATTAAATAAATTCATTTTAATATTTTTGGTCTAAATAATATTTTTAATCATGTATAATTTTTTAATAGATTAAGTGATTTAGATCTAAACTCCTTTTTTATTATTTTAGCTGATATAATTTATATCCATAACAAAAGCTCAAAAAATAAGGGCTTAGATATTTTTATTCTATATGTCCCAATCATATTAATCTATGTTTAAAAAAAATCTAGATAATATTGATATGAAATATATCTTTTAAAATTATACCAAGATCTAGATTATCAAATATTAGAGTTCTATTTATAAAATTAAGGGAACTGTTAATGTATCACGAAAAAAATAAGGGCTTAGATAACAGTACGGTTTTGATGTATTCTACAAAATGCATATTATATACAAATTACATATATTTTAGAATTTAAATATTATTATATCATAAAAAGTGATGTGGAATATATAGTACATGTGTCATCTTATTAGTGTATGACATACTCAGGATTTCAAAACCCCTCAAAAAGTCAAGGTACACTACCAATCACCATTTTTTCAAAGAAAAATAAGGAGAAGTGTAGGGTTTTGTAGAGTAAAACTTTAAAAGAAAAAATCTTTAAATCTTTGACTTTCTCCTTCAAAATGAAATATACAACCACATCAAAATTAACAAACTATATTTATACATTCATTTTTTTTTATAGAATAACATTTATTCTATCATCGTTAAAGTTGGAAATAATCTTTACTCTAATATTTATACTCTTATTATCCATAATTAATTTTGATAAATATGTATCGTCATCCATTTTTGCTTTTTGGTTGTCTAATATGAATTGGTCTTCAAAATACATCAACCCTTTTGAATCCTGTTTAGTAGCACCTAATTATTTCTCAATCCCAAGTTGACACGAATACAAAAATAGCTATCACAGTGGAATAATAACTTTCAATTTCAGATATAGTATGATCAATAATATTTTATATACAATAGAAATACATTCAATTAATATTCAATGTGTGTTATATATCATACGTAATGTGTGTTATATGTATAACACGTTACGGATGTCACACATTACGTATAGTATATAGCACACGTTTGATACTGGTTAGATTTATTTCTGTTGTACAATACATATTATTAATACTATGATTCTTCAACACAAATGCTTAGGGAATAACAAAAAAATCAGCCAAAATAGTCAACAAAGCTCATTTAACATTTTATGGCTCAAATAACATTTTAATCATGAGTATATTTTTAATGGATCGGGTGATTGTGACCCAAATTCCTATTTATTGGTTATTTTAACTATTTTTTGTTATAATTCTCATTCTTCAACGAGTAATTTTCAATAATTTCGGCAGATTTAATTTTCTTCCATAAGTTCATGACTCAAGTAATCAAATCACTAAGAGAAAAGTTGTCTCCCAATAACTACAGTAATAATGTACTGTTTGTTGGAGTTTAATTTCAAATGTGACCATCAAAATTTAATATTAGTACATGATATTCTAAGTAATGTATATAATATGACAGAATTTATACACAATATCTTAAAGTTTTAATTAAGATGTAACATATATAATTCTATTGGTATAATTATTATTTCACTAAATCCATTTTGGATATCCTTTCTGTTCTCTAAAATTGCACATAAGAAGATATAAGGATAACATTATTAAAAACAAATAAAATTAACATTCCATCTTATAAATTTTTCAAATAACAGAATTTGAGATAAATCTTTTTTTTAATTAATACATTAAAAGATCTAGAGAAATCACTTCAAGAAAAAGAAAAAGCTCCTATTAACCAACCAACAACAACTTGTAATATGGTTAATTAGTGCTAGTCAACAAAAAGGAAAAAGCACTTGCAAATAGTAAAATCTGCCAAGTTGCAACCAAATCCAAGTCAAGCTTTCCCTTAATGATCAAGACGACGACGACAACAACAACAAATAGTAGATATGGCACTTTCGTAATAATACAGAAAATCAAGGGTATTAGTATATTCACACTAGTATAAATTCAACTAATTTTACATTTACACCCCAATTATTAAGCAACAAAATCTCGTACATTCTTCTCATCATCATGGCTAAAATGTTCACTACTACGCTTTTCTTCAAATCTCTGTTCTTCTTTTGGTATCGTTTCTTCTTTAAGCCACTCAAAAAATTCCGAAGAACCAATAGCTACATCAGTATTACAGCCCAATTCAAACACCAAAAGTACTCTTCTTCTATCAATAGTCTCCTTCATGATCGTTCCGACCTCAATGACTATACTCTGTTTTTCGATGTAGAGGGTGCTCTGTTAAAGTCGTCTTCATTGTTCCCTTACTTCATGCTCGTGGCTTTCGAAGCAGGAGGGTTAATAAGAGCCTTTGCTCTGATTCTCGCATACCCTTTTGTTTGTTTAGTCGGAGATGAATTGGGGATGAAGATGATGGTTATGGTATGCTTCTTTGGTGTCAGAACAGAGAGTTTCAGAGTAGGAAGCTCTGTTCTGCCGAAATTCTTGTTGGAGGATGTTGGTGATGAGATTTTTGAGGTTGTGAGTAGGTTTGGGAAGAAAGTTGGGTTGAGCAGGTTGCCGAGGGTGATGGTGGAGAGCTTCTTGAAGGAGTATTTGGGGATTGATTTGGTTGTGGGGAGAGAGATGAAGGTTGTTGGTGGCTACTTTGTTGGGTTGATGGAGGAGAGCAAGAGTAGTAATGGCGGTTGTGTTGTTGAAGAAGGGAAAGGGTGGAGTTCCAATGTTATTGGAGTTGTGGGATTTCATGGACATCTTCACCATCACATCTTTTCTCTATGCAAGGTTTGTTTTCTATATGGATTTAATTTTTTATTGAAAGAAATACCATTTTTATATGCACTTATTCAATTATGTGCCCAGTTATAATTATATTTTTTCTTTTATATTATCTGAAAAATTATACAATCGAAATATTTTAATTAGATGATAGTGTAAAATATTTTTATCAGTTATCATCAAAATTACACTGTCAATGGATCAAAATTAAACTCTTTTTGTATATATTGTTATTCTTCTTCATTATATTTTAATAACAAATACTTTTTTACATCACAAAAATCAGTTATTATCAATTATTATATATAATAATTCAATTTTCTAAAATTATTAATTCAACTTTTAATATTATATATTAATCCATTATTTTAAAAGTATAATTAATAATTATAAAAAATTAAATTATATAATGATCATTACTGATTTTATAATATATATGTACTAATACAATATTTTAATAATAAGCTTACAGTAACATATTTTATGTTAAGAAAAATGTTAGTTGTGTGATATTTTTTTCTCGACAAATATTGTATTTCCTATTTGCATTGACTTTTTTTAGTATATTAAAAAATTAATATATCAATTTACATTTAGATATATATAAAAAATTAAAATAACAATTAATATGAAAAGATGAAGTATTTACTATTAAATAATGTGTATATTAATTGAATGAAATTTATACTATAATGATAAATTAAATATTTATATTATGAAAATTGAGATAAATTGTAATTCTTATATTAAACATCATTTCATTTTAACTCGTATTTAATCTGTTATAAAGTAGAATTCATGTTTTATTTAACAATAGATCCCGAACAAATAAAAATTAAAATACTGTTTATATGTTATTTCTGTATTATATATTGATATTTATTTAAATAATTTTTTATTATTAACTATTTTAGTGTACCCTTGGGTCCACACCCTTGCACGTGTCTATCTATTTATTAAGTTTTGAATTCAGTGTTCCGTTTTAGTTTTTGTATCATCACCAGTCTTTTTTTTTTTTTCTGGTAAATACATCACCAATCTTAAATATATATACTGCTGAGAAATCTAATGAATAATGAGGAAACTTAAATTACGTTACTTGTAAAATTAAGATTAATTTTTATAAGTTGTTTATTTAAAATTATTTTATATTGTCAATTAATAAAAGTTAAATAAGATATTGCATATATAGAATAATTTTTAATGCTAATTTATCAAATTTTTAAATTTATATTGACTAATAGTATAAAACTACTTTACACGATTAAGTGAATGAAAATTAAATATTTTAAATTATATATCAAGAAAAAATATTGGAAGTAGTAGATAATTACTAATTTTTTTATAAATTTAATTTTGATATCCTTAATATAATAATATTTTATACATAAATCTAATCTCTAATCGAAATACTTTATTCGTGAGACTTATAACTTATAAGCATAATAAGTAGAAATGATGAGATTAAAATCAAATCCATATTTTATTTAATTTAGTGTTGAATATAATATAATATGATATAATATAATAATATAAAAAATACAATATAATATAATATAATATGATAAGATATTTATTATTAACTATCTTAATTAACATATTCATCTTATTATTTAGTCATGTAATTGAACGATTTGGTGATATACACACACAAGGGTTATGTTCAGAGTCATGACATGCTAACTACTACCTACCGTCATTAAGCAACGTTGTGTTAGTAATTATTAAATATCATAATTCATGCATTTTCGGAAGAAAAGGAAAATGCATATATATCACACCATATTAAGTAAACGGGTATGATGTATTGCTCTAATAGTGAACATATCACCTCATTTTGAAAAAGAAAATAAATGATTTAAAACTAAATATTTTAATCAACCTTCTATTAACTTTATGATCTTATCCAAAACTCTCATATTTATATTTCAACGAGGGAGATCATAAAAGTAGCAAAAACAATTACTTAAAAAGTTAACTTCAGATTTATTTATTTTTTTGAAAAATAAATATTGGACAAAGAAAATTGAATGACTAATTTTTAACAAGTGTTTAATAGTAGATACAATGTTTATTTGATACTTGATTGTAGTAGTTTTTTTAACAATAATGTTTCTCGTATTAACAAAAATACGTCTAATAAGTATCTAACGTATGCTATAAATGATATAGAATGTGTGTTATATATATGTGTGCTGTATATATAAACACATTACGTATTATATAATAGTACACGTGAAATGCTAGTTGGATGTATTTATGTTGTACAAGAAACTACTTTAATTTTTTCAATCATAGCTACTAGTTGAATTTAAAAATGTAACGAAAAACTCACATTTTGTTTGTCCTCTTCTCTTCTGTGAACAATAATTAGGAAGTGTACTTGGTGGCTGAAGATGACAAGAAGAGGTGGCAAACCCTACCAAAGGAAAAATACCCCAAACCCCTTATCTTCCATGATGGAAGATTAGCCCTTAGACCCACACCACTTCACACCATTTCCCTCTTAATTTGGGTTCCCTTTGCCTTCACCCTTGTCATTTTCAGAGCCATAATCGCACTCTCCCTTCCCTACAACATCTCAACCCCTCTATTAGCCCTATCTGGCTTCCGCCTCGACACCACATTCCCCAAAAACTTCGATGCCACGACAATACCCACTAACAAGAACAATAATTACAATGTCTATGTGTGTAATCATAGGACGTTACTAGACCCTCTATACATATCATTCATATTGAGAAGTAAAAACTTGGTGGCTGTGACTTACAGCCTAAGCCGAATGTCCGAGTTACTCGCACCAATCAAGACGGTGCGATTAACTCGGAACCGCGACAAGGACTGGAAGATGATGAAGGAGTTGCTAAGAGAAGGAGACCTAGTTGTGTGCCCTGAAGGGACAACATGTAGAGAGAAATATTTATTGAGGTTTAGCCCTTTGTTCTCGGAGCTTTGTGATCAACTTTCACCTGTTGCTATTGACAGCCACGTCAGCATGTTCCATGGCACAACCGCAGGAGGTCTTAAGTGCATGGACCCACTATTCTTCCTCATGAACCCTTTCCCTACTTACTCTGTTCAAGTGCTTGACAATATTATCGTGTCACATAATAATAATAATAATATGAATAATAATAATAATAATAGTTCATTATTATCCAGTAATTGTGACAATAATCACGAGGAGGATAAGAGATTTGAAGTGGCTAATCGCGTTCAAGATCAGATTGGGAAGGCTCTTGGATTTGAATGCACTAAACTTACTAGAAAAGACAAGTACTTGATTTTGGCTGGTAATGAAGGCATAGTTTCCACTAGGAAAAATGTCAAATAGTTTGTAGTGTAGATATTATTTTAATGGAAAAATTCCATTTTATTCTTGAGTTATAATTTATGTGTATGTAAATCGACCTATTGAATTTTTATTAGTGTGTAATATTTCAATCAGATTAGATGTATTATACTCTTTAATTTTTTAAAATGAGCATATTGACTTGCTAAACTTTTTTAGTATGCAACATAAAGTTCAAGGTATAAAATGCACATGAATTACAGTATAATTTAGTTAAGTAAAATGTAATTTATTTTTCTTAATTGATATTCCTGCCATTGATCGCGCTTTTGTCAACGTGTTATTTTGTGTGAATATAATGCTTTCTCAAGTCACCAAAGGTCATAGTTAACTATAATTGTAATGAAAATGACTAGCATTGTTCATTACAGATCATGAAAAATAAGTGTGAGGGTGTGAGTGTGAGAGAGTGATATTTTCCGCTAATACTGAGATGCTTTTCCTTTTCATTGTTAATTGGCATTACATGTTTTTGGTAATTTAATTTGTCATCATCCTTGCCTTGTAAAAAATGTAAAACAATATTCAAATTGATGATTTTTGTTCATGTCATTTAATTTCATATTGTTAATATTAATTATGAGTAATGTTGGTTGTATAATAGAAATATCATCTGACAATTATCTAACGTGTACTATACATAACATGTGACATATGTGATATGTGTCATACATGAGTGAAATTGGTAGACTAAAAATAGAAAATATCACACAAAAATAAAATATACCATACATGTGTGTCATTGTTAAAATACATCTTTATTTGTAATATTAATTTCATCTGAATATTTGAAATAATAATGTTATGTGGCCATTTGAAATATATGTGATGGTTGCTTTAAAAAAAATAGTTAAGATGTTAAAGTCCAATTAAAATGTATGTTTATTCACTCACTCTTACTAAAAATGAGCTTATAACTACTTTCTGAATTATAAACTAATAGAAAATTCATTTTTTTTAATTTAACTTTCACCTTTCTCTATAAAAAAAGAAAAATTATACAATAATAATATTCGTACATACATTTTCCATCCATTTTATCACATTTGAATTTTAACGTGACATCACTCCACTACCAATTACACTTTTTTTCTCCACTATTGGATCAAAAAATATATATGTATGGTATACATACTATTTGATATGTACGAATAGCATTACTCAAAATTATATATACCAATTTTCTTTACAAATATATAATAAATAATTAATATGCACAAATAAAATATATAATATAATACAATATATTTACTATTTTGATTGGTACTCTTTGATATGTGATATGAGGTAGCTAGACACATCAAGCATGCTTGGCCGTGGAGATCTGTTAAAGTTCATTAATTATTATTTATCTCTAACACCTTTTTGATTTGATGCCATTTATTTATATTTGACTTTAATGAACTGAGGTGTGATCGAATTTTCTAGATGGAGACTTCTTGCCACATGCTAGTATTTGCTGTAGTGGGGTAATAAAAAAGAGAAAGATTTTTTCTTACATCATAAAATTAATAACTATCAATTACTATATTTAATAATTTAATTTTTAAAAATTATTAATAAAAATTTTAATTTCATATATTAATTCAATATTTTTTAAAAGTTAAATTATTACATATAGTAATTAATGATCTCCTCTTGCTTATCTGCAACAGTTCCAACTTGCAAGTCCTGTCTCCAACACTTTAAAATCTTAAGGGTGTGTTTGTGAGTTGGGTTTTGGAGGGAATAGGAGGGAAAGGAAAGACTTTGAGAGATTTGGTTGTGTTTGTGAGTTGCATTGATGGGGAGGAGAGGTGTTTGAGGGATTTTTAAAACCCTCAAAACTCCTCATTTTTTAAGTTCCCCAAATGTGGATGATTTTAAAACTCACAAACAAGGAGATGTCATTTCCTCCAAACTCCTCCATTCCCTTCCCCTATCTTTCCCTTCAAGATCTTTCCCTCTTCTCTCCTCCAAACTCCCAAACAAAACCTAAGGGTGTGCTTGTGAGTTGGGTTTTGGAGGGGAGGGAAACACTTTGAGAGGTTTAGTTGTGTTTGTGAGTTGCATTGATGGAGAGGGGAGGTGTTTGAAGGATTTTGAAAACTCTCCAAAATCCTCCAAACTCCTCATTTTCAAGTTTCTCCAATGTGAGGGGTTTTAAAACTAAAAAATAAGAAGATATTATCTTCTCCAACCTCCTCCCTTCCCTCTCCCTATCTTTCCCTTCAAAACCTTCCCTTCTCCTCCCCTCCAAACTCCAAAACAAAGCCTAAATGAAAGGAACCCAAATTTTAATCACTTGATTTATTTTCTAGTATTTTCACTAAATAATTTTAAAACATTTCAAAAATGTTAGTTAAATTACAAACTTTCTAGACTGCCCCCAAATAAAAATGACCCCACTGAACACATTAGGAACACGTGCAAGGCTGAGGAGCAACATTCCAAAACAACCTCATACAACACTAATTTACGACTTCACAGAAGTATTGCCCACGTCATTTTGGTCAACTTTGGTGAACTTTCAACCTTGCGTGTAGACCAAGTAAACCCGAAGGCTTTTTCTTGTAAGAAAAAAAGACGTATTGGGCCTGAATAAATAGGCAAACAGATTCTTATCGAACAAAAAGGCTATAACAAGCACTTCATTCAAAGAGAAAAAAAAAGAAAAACTACGTACAAATAAAATAAAGAAATAGAGGGCGTAATCGTAATTATGAAAAGCTCGTCTTCCTCGCATCGCATGGTCTCGGAGGTTCTATAATTTAATTGTAGCAGAACAAACACAAACCCTAGCTTCTTGGAGTTTCGTGGGGGATAGGGATTCCGGATTCGTGTAGGAATTAGGGTTTTGGATTGATGGGTACAGAGAGGAAGAGGAAGGTGAGCTTGTTCGATGTGGTAGATGACGGTGCCGCTAAGAAGATGAAATCCAATGGCGGCGCAAACAACAACGACACCAACAGCCTCATAAATCCTTGGACTGCGAGGCCTTACTCTCAGAGGTACTTCGATATTCTTGAGAAGAGGAAGACACTCCCTGTTTGGCACCAGAAACATGAGTTCTTGCAAGCTCTCTCCCAAAGCCAGACTCTCATTCTTGTTGGTGAAACCGGCAGTGGAAAACACACAGGTCATTCAGCTATCTATCTTAGTTTTATTATACCTTTTTACTTGTTCAGTTTACATGCTTTGTTTATTTATAGGTTATGATTGTATACTGTCGTTTATTTTGATCGGTAGTCTATACGGATTGGAGAAATAGGCGTTAATTGGTGTTTTTTCGATGATGCGGTGCTTGGTGCAAGATCAATGAACGAAGATGAAGTAGGAATAGTTATAGGGTTAAATTGGATAGAAATTGTTTATTTTGCTGTATGTATCTTCTTAGGGTAGGATTTGGATTTTGGATCCTTTACATTTAGTTGCTTTCACTTTGTTGTTGGAAGGTATAGTAGTAAGGGGAAAAAAAAATACAGAATGACTATGGCTCTTTGTCTCTTTGACGTCTGAATCACTGCTTCAGTAATCAGTAGTCTATTTGTCTTGTACTCATTGGTATTAACACACACCAAATATTACGAAGGTAGATGTTTTATGTTGGTTTTATGTCAGCATTTCTAGTTTAACCTTTTTTTTTTAATTATATTTTTGGGTGGCAGATCCCTCAATTTGTTTTGGACGCTGTTGAATTGGAAACACCAGATAAGCGCAGGAAGATGATGATTGCATGCACCCAGCCTCGGAGAGTGGCTGCAATGTCTGTTTCCCGGCGTGTGGCTGAAGAGATGGATGTAACTATTGGGGAAGAAGTAGGTTATAGTATCAGATTTGAAGACTGCAGTAGTGCGAAGACAGTTTTGAAGTATGTTTTATTTTTTATTATATAATGCAGACTTTGGGACGAGTTGTCTTCACTCTTCACCCTGCTCAATTTGTTCTCTCTTGCATCTATTCTCAAGCAGAATGTTTTTTTTTTTTTTTGGTAGGTATCTTACAGATGGTATGCTTCTAAGAGAAGCAATGACTGATCCACTTTTGGAGCGATACAAAGTAATTATTCTTGATGAGGCACATGAAAGGACTTTGGCTACAGATGTGCTGTTTGGCCTTCTGAAGGAAGTGCTTAGAAATAGACCTGACTTGAAGTTGGTTGTAATGAGTGCAACACTGGAAGCTGAAAAGTTTCAGGGCTATTTTAGTGGTGCCCCTCTTATGAAAGTTCCTGGAAGGCTACACCCAGTGGAAATTTTTTATACTCAGGAACCTGAAAGAGATTACCTGGAGGCTGCTATCAGGACGGTGGTGCAGATACACATGTGCGAACCTCCTGGAGATATACTTGTATTTTTGACGGGAGAGGAAGAGATAGAAGATGCATGCCGCAAAATAACTAAAGAAATCTCAAATATGGGAGATCAGGTGGGCCCTGTGAAAGTGGTCCCTCTATATTCTACTCTCCCCCCGGCTATGCAGCAGAAAATTTTTGAACCGCCTCCACCTCCACTGAAGGAGGATGGGCCTCCTGGAAGGAAGATTGTGGTATCAACAAACATAGCTGAAACTTCCTTGACAATTGATGGTATTGTTTATGTTATTGACCCCGGTTTTGCCAAGCAGAAGGTTTATAACCCACGAGTCCGTGTTGAGTCTTTATTAGTGTCTCCAATATCAAAAGCCAGTGCACATCAGAGATCAGGGCGTGCTGGAAGAACTCAACCAGGGAAATGTTTTAGACTTTATACTGAGAAAAGTTTTAATAATGATCTACAGCCACAGACCTATCCTGAAATTTTGAGATCAAATCTTGCCAACACAGTTCTTACCTTGAAGAAACTGGGTATTGATGACTTAGTGCATTTTGATTTCATGGACCCTCCTGCCCCTGAGACCTTGATGCGTGCATTGGAAGTGTTGAATTACTTGGGCGCATTGGATGATGAAGGCAACTTAACAAAGCTGGGTGAAATCATGAGTGAATTTCCCTTGGATCCACAGATGTCAAAGATGCTTGTTGTTAGTCCTGAATTCAACTGTTCAAATGAGATTCTATCAATTTCTGCCATGCTTTCAGGTATTATTCTTTAATCTTGTCAATTTTGTGTCAGTTTATTTTTCGCCTCATTGATAAGGTTATGTAGTTTTGCTGGGCTCCATTTTGAAATGGACTCCTTGCAGCTGTGCATGAGCATAGGGATAGTCTTTTGCAAAAGTATTATAAGGGATGTTTGACTGCTTACTTGTGTGCTTGATTGCACAAGTGTGGTCAGTCGATAGTGTCCTGTTAGGTTGTCATCAGCAACTGTCCTCTCTGGGTTCCATGCCCCCGGCTGGCATGCACCATAGATTATAAGTAAGTGCTGATGTAGATAGTTTCAGTTTGTCAGTATTCTCTCATGAAGCAAATGGTGTGGTCTCGCCTCTATGCATCTGCTGACTGACCGTGGGCCTCCTCTGTGATAATCAATTTCTTTCTTTAGTACCCAATTGCTTTGTCCGGCCTAGAGATGCACAGAAAGCTGCGGATGAAGCTAAAGCTAGGTTTGGGCACATTGACGGGGATCATCTCACACTCTTGAATGTCTACCATGCATACAAGCAAAATAGTGAGTGCTTTTCTCTGCTTGTTTGTTTTCTATTCTCAAATATTTGCAAGTAACATGGTTTCCAATGTTAAGTTTATTAATTGTATGTGAATGGACTTTCAGATGAGGATCCTTCTTGGTGCTACGATAACTTTGTTAATCAAAGAGCGCTGAAATCAGCTGATAATGTTAGACAACAACTAGTGCGTATCATGGCCCGGTTTAACCTCAAGTTGTGCAGCACTGACTTCAATAGCCGTGACTACTACATCAACATAAGAAAGGCTATGCTAGCTGGATACTTCATGCAGGTCGCTCATCTGGAGCGTACAGGACATTACTTGACAGTGAAAGACAACCAGGTTTTTTTTAAGATTACCAGCTATTTGTCTTTATATTCTTCCTTTGTTTTTATCATCAAATTTATGGAGTGTTTGTACTTGTAGTGTAGCCAATGCAGTATTTTATTTATATGGTTTCTAATGATTGTTTCGTTCTGTTTGTAGGTGGTGCATTTGCATCCATCAAATTGCCTGGACCACAAGCCTGAATGGGTCATCTATAATGAATATGTTCTTACTAGTCGGAATTTTATACGTACTGTGACCGACATACGTGGGGAGTGGTAAGATTTTCTCTCTTTTATCTTATCCACCAAAAATATCTTTTGTTTTCTTTGCATGTAAATTGCTGTTGTTATGTTCCATCATACTGGTAAAGTGATGCGTTCTCTTTTCATATATGAAGTGTTAAAATGAAGCCTGGTGAAAATGGAAGATTGTATTCAATAAAAATGAAAACTTAGTAATGAGAAGCTTTTGAATATGGTGAATCACAAAATAAGTCTAGATTGCAAGGCATTTGATAAAAAAATTAGTCTTGAGATTTTCCCTCCGTTAATTGTTAATAATACACTGATCCTAATTTCATCATGATCATGGAATCGATATCTCTGATACAGGTTGGTTGATATAGCATCACACTACTATGATTTGTCAAATTTTCCACAATGCGAGGCCAAGCGCGTTCTTGAGAAACTTTACAAGAAGAGAGAGAGGGAAAAGGATGAAGCCAGGAGGCCAAAATGAAATCCCTGCCATTCCACACTTTTTTTCTGGTCATTGCATTTGAAAACGTTTGGTCTCCTGTAAACTGAGGTTGTGATATCTCTTGTGCCAAAGTTGCGTGATGCCAGCTTTTGAGAAGAATGAAATGCTGATGGTTCCGAGTATTAAGTTAAAACAATGGTGATGTCCCTTGTACTATTTTCTACTAGTCTTAATTAGTAAACATTTTTTTAAAATTATATTTGGCAAAGATTCTTGTACCATTTTCTAGTCTTTATTAATACACAGTTTTTTGTTAATTAAATTATTATTTCGGCCATCATCCTCTACGTTCACTTTTACCTTAATTTCGAAATTTGTTTCTGGATGTTAGTTTCATCAAAGATAGATCAACTGTAATTTAATTATAATATCCAAGATAATGAGGAGAAATTGAATGTTGTAAAAGTGCATATTCAAGTAGAAAGACTTAAGAGACCTACTATGACTCTTAGCATTCCATTCGATTTTTAACGGGGTACATAAAGAAAGGTCTGTATAAAGGGATTTCTTGTCAAGTGGCTCGAGCATGATCATTGATCACAACAAAGATTTTCATATCTGATGAATTCTTTCATGTGCAAAGAGCCACAACCCACAAATGAATGCGGAATGAGGAGCCATATTTTTCCTCAGAAGTTATACAAAATTGCTAAATCTGCAGCAAGTGATTACTCAACCCAGCTAAATGCCTTCTGCTTTTTGACTTGTCTCTCCTTCATCATGTCCCTCAATTCATTTACAGCTTTCCATGTTCCTTTCTCACCTCGGATCTTCGAGAGCATCGAGTACGAAGCCGGATGATCGCTCTCGAGTTTGCGAATCCTGTCGGCGGCATACTCTCCAAGTTCTAAATTTGAATGCAGGCCACAAGCTGCAAGCAATGCACCCCACAACACCACATCAGGCTCAAAGGGCATATTCTTGATCAAATTTTCTGCTTTATCAAATTGCCCTGCTCTTCCATACAGGTCCACCATGCAAGAATAATGTGCCATCTCTGCTTGGATGCCATACTTGTTCAACATGGTGAGGAAGTACTTTTCGCCTTCTTCGACAAGACCTCCATGCACACACGCCGACAACACATTTACAAATGTAACTTCATCAGGTACGACACCAGCTTTTATCATCCTATTGAACTCCTCCAATGCTCGGGTTGCAAGCCCATGCCTTGCAAAGCCACCTATTATTGAATTCCATGACACCAAATTCTTATGCAGAATGGACTCAAAAACACTGAATGCTGCGCCCATATCGCCACATTTCGCATACATATCGGCGAGGGAGCTCAATGAGATAACATCCCCTGGTATGCCAGACTTGATGACAGAAAGGTGCACCTGCAGGCCCATCAGAAGAGAAGGACAACCAGCACATGCATCCAACACACTTGAAAATGTGAAGTGATTAGGACGAGTCCCTGACCTAAACATCAACACAAAAAGCTTGAATGCGTCCATAAACATATTATTTTGCACATACCCACTAATCATTACTGTCCAAGAAACCACATTCCTCTCTTCCATCTTGTTAAAAACAGATCTTGCTTTGTTAACTTGCTTGTTCTTGATATAACCATTCACCAAAGTGGTCCAAGAAATAACGTTTCTTTCAGGCATCAAGTCAAAAGTTGCTTGAGCATCAACCACACTTCCTATTTCCATGTAAGCAGAAACCAAAGCATTCCAAGAAGTAACATCTTTCATCACTATATCATCAAAGAGACGTCTCAAAGCCTCCTTCAACCTTAAACTCCCATAAGCTCTGATCAAAGCAGACCCAACAAACACATCCAAGTTGAGTCCCAAATAGAGTGCTCTAGCATGAAGCTGGTGCACCAAAACATCCAACTCAGTGCCCATAACTGCTCTTAGCAATGTGGACAGAGTGTAATCATTGGGTGCTACACCAGCTCTTCCCATTTGCAAGAAACACTGGTATAACTCGTGAGTGTCATTGGTTCTATGAAAACCAGACAGCATTATGTTCCATGAAACAGCGTCTCTGTGTGGCATTTGATCGAACAGATCGTGGGCATATCGAATTTGATGCTGTTGCATATAGGCTGTCATCATCACGTTCCAGGAAACGAGGGAGCGAGACAAGGGATTTTCATCGAACAGTTTGCGTGCTTCGCGTATGTTGTTATTGCGCACGTAAGCATCAATCATGTGATTGAGCTCTGAAGCTGAAACCGTACACAAGTTACGGGAAAACGACCTTCGCGACAACATGTTCATCAGGACATGCATCTCTCAACAATGCTTCATTTGTTTCAAGTTCTGACCTCCTGCGAGAGAAATCTAAGTCCTTAAAAAAGTTGAGTTTTTTTTCCCTCTCTCTTCCGGAACAATTTTTGTTTTACATAATGTTTAGATTCTAGTGTGAGTAATATTATCCATTGTGAAATCTAATTATAATACTCTGCGTCTAAAATCCTTGATTAAATAAATCTAATGTTCAGATTCTATCTCAAAAAAACAAAAACAAAAATTGGAAATTAGAATTAAATGCATATGCCTGTTAGCTGTTGCCAACGAATTTTTTTCTTTGCTTATTTATTGTACTAATATACATTAGACAGTGGACAAATCAGATACTATATAGTTCTCTGCACTCACTTATTATTAGTACCAACAACATAGTACAACAAAGTGAACCATAGTACTAGCCACAAGGACAACATAGGTGAATTTGGGAAAGGGGAACAATTGGTACAAACTCTATTATTATACTTTAATTGATTAGCAGCCTCATCCAACAACAATATGGAGCCTCAAATTTTTTGCTTCACTGCAGTCAAACTCTCGTACAATTCGTCTATTTCCCCCTGTTAGAATGAAATGGATGTCAATAATTTGTGAGTAAAGCCAAAAAAGGATAAGGAAGAGTGAAAAAAAAAGGATACAATAGTTACCTGATAATATTTGAGCATGTTGTTTCTTCTCTTCTTCATTGTTGCAGTCACCAATTCTCTTTCCATATCAAATTCATTTGGCTCTAATATCACCCCTTTGATATGTTCAAAGCCTCTCAGCTATTTCATTGAAAATGGAAAAGAAAACAAAATAAGAATCACCAAGCACATGATATAGAGTTTAGTCGATCAACATTCACATTGTTATTTTATTGCTTAATTAAATAACGGTCTCGAAGATACTTTTTCTATTCCAATTCGAGACCTCTAATTAAGGAATCAATGTATCTACCATCTTAACCAATCTCATATTGATATTCATATGGTTACTTTATTTGAGAGGTTACCTTGTTTCTCTCAGCAGTGAGCTTGAGTTCAGATAGCACATATTTCTTCAATTGGTCAAGGGTACATAGTTGAGAGAAAGGACCAACATGACCATTTGAATGTGCCCACTTCATTGTGATTTCTTCATTTGGAACTACTACTGCAACCAACGCTGACTTGAAGCTATTCCCATAAACCCAAACCTATAGATAAAAAAAGAACAACACCAAAATTAAATCACAAATCCATCAAATCAAGAATCTAATGACCTAAAAAATGTACATATGCTTACATCCTCTACTATTGGAGTGATTCCATAAACATTTTCCAAATGCTCTAGTGCAATATACTCTCCTTGAGATAGTTTTATAAGATTCTTCTTCCTGTCAATAATCTTGAGGACACCATTAGGTTGAAGTTCTCCAATGTCCCCTGAGGATATACATACCACACAATTGCACCACCAGAACATATTATGTAAACATTCATCACAAAAAAAGTGGTAGGAAATGAAAATCTTCAATTCAACCTGTGTGAAACCATCCATCTTTTATGGATTCCTTTGTCAGCTCAGGGTTTTTGAAGTAACCAGTGAAGACACTTTTCCCTCTCAGACATATCTCACCACATGGAGGACTTCCAAGAGGGTTGTAGCCCATCTCCGGAACCTCCTCGAGCCGCAGTTCATTGAATATAGATACAGCACCAACAGTACCAAGCATGCACATCTCATCAGGATAACCAAGAGTGGTTGCTCCACAAGTTTCAGTCAATCCTAGATCAACCATGTATAGATATGTCAGTGTTTTCATTGCATTGCATTTTTAATGTCCTTATTTTCATAAGTAGTATAATAAGAGGGTTCTATACCATAGCCTTGGCATACAAATGCACAAGATGTAACACGCAAGAACTCTTCGATCTCTGTGCTCAATGGCGCGCCTCCAGATATTATTAGCCTAATACGGCCACCGAGCCGAGCCTTGACCTGAATCACCCGGTTAAGGAGAAGGAGAAGATGTGAAATTTTAGAGCAAGTTTAACTATATGTGAACAGAACAAACAGAACATGATAGGATTATGTAGTTTTGAAATAATGCAAGAAGAGATAGAACCTTTCTAAAGGCTAGTAGATCTGCTAAACGTGATGCATTGCTGTGTTTATATCCTTTGTTCATCCAACCAAGTTTGCTGTAACAAAATTTAGTGTCAATATCCTCAGCACAAACAATTAACAAAAAATGGAATCATAATTAATACCAACTTACTAGTTATAGAGCATGCCAAAAACTTTTCGCCTCACTGGATTGAGTTCATCCACTGCTTTTTTAATACCTGAAACAGATTTAACTTTAATAAGTTTTATACTGATTAATCAGTTCAATTTTTTTCAAAAAATTGCGGGTGCATGTCCTTGCCTTCATAGACTTTCTCAAACACTCGAGGGACTCCGGCGAACAGCGTTGGTTTCAACTCCATTAAATCATCCCTCAATGCATTCAGATCCTTCATACAAGCAATTAAAGAAATTCATACAATTTTGAAGTAAATAAAGCATTTCTTATGAAGAAGTATTCAGCAGGACATGGAAGATTATGTGCTTAGATAGACAGGGGACTTTTGCAATAATCAGGCAAATCCAAATCAACAAAATAGTTTTGCATTGCATGAACATACCCCATGGTAGTAGCCAACAGATGCACCCTTATGAAAGAAGTACTCCTCGATTGCGCGATCAAGAATATGAGCCAAAGGGAGGAACGATAAATACACATCATCCACTGTCATCTGCACAAAATAAATACAATTATATCATTCTGAGGGCAATTGAATTATGTGAAAAAAATCCACCAGCACTAGACTTACCTTGTCTTCAAATTGTTCCATGAAAATATCCATTCCGCATACAAAAGACGATATGTTTTCATGCGTTAAAACAACACCCTTAGGGTCTCCACTGGTTCCACTTGTATACATTATTGTGCAGATGTTATGACCCTGAGGTGGTAAAATGTTGGATGGATTTTCTTTTCCCTGCAGCAATATTAAGCCGTTCAGATTAACCAGATTATGAGTTATTCACAGTAGTGAGTGAATAATAATACTGCATGTTACCAAAACTTAAGTTCCAAACACATAATGAGAAGTTACATTCTTAGAGACCTTTCTGCAAACATTGGGACTACAGTAACCATTACAATGCAAAAGAGGATGAGTTATACAATTTTGCTGTTAGCCTCTTTTAAGAAAGTACATACATCATCTAATGAAAATACTCAAACACAAGCAAAATTCAAGAGTAGTGAAAGACAAAGTAGTGAAGTTAACCTTTTTAAAGAATATAGATATATCAGTATATATGTGTACAATGACATTTGTTTAGTGTGATTTATGCAGTGTGACAAATTCCTTAAAGACAAACCATTTGCAAGAACTCTTCCCATGAATATGGCTTGATTCCAATGCTGGTGGCCTTAAGTTTCTCTTCCTCGGTTAACGAAGTGAAGCACACCATCGCTGTAATCACAACCAAACTCAGTTAAAATTGGCTTCTGTTAGCTGCAACACAGCAATATTGAATATTAATTGCAATATGTACCTTTCAATCGTGTAGCAGATTTACAATCAGGATTCAAAAGCTGCAAACAATATATATATGTACTGTAAGAACCGCTCAAATCGCCTCTAAATCTCATTGATAGATGTTCATATGCAACAAAACAGAACATGATTTATCTCAAGATACTGATTCTTACTTCTTTAACTTTCTTATCTTGGACAAAAGCAATATCTACTTCTGCATGATCTATGATAAAATTTACAGCACCCGGCCCTGCATTTGGTGTTCAAATCGCTTCAAATCAATATATATATGAACAATGACACAAATTAACAAGTAAATAAAAAGGCAAAGCTGATACAAAGTAAAGTAAATTTATGGAAAAATTACCAAGGGTGTCATAGAGAGGGACACAAACCAAGCTGTGAGCGCAACAAGCCTACATCGACATAAACATGTTCATGAACTACAATAAGAACATTGAGATACTGTTTGTTTTAAGTGACTCTAGAGTCAGAGTCAAGGGAGTCATGTAGTCAGTGCCACTGGAGTCAAGAGTGACTCCAAAATTGGAGCGAACAAAAAATTGACAATTTTGTTCACTGAGTCACTGTGATTCTGTTCACTGAGTCACTGACCCTCGCACCAAACACTTGACATAGTCAATTTTTCACTGACTCTGACCCCAGAATCAGAAAAAACAAATGCAACCTCAACAACGGTGAAAAATCAACTTGGAGAACACAATGGATAAGAGGAAGTGCCAAAAGTGGAGACAAACCTCCATTGCCACAATCCATTGAGGGCAGTTAGCTCCATAAACTCCAACCCGAGCACCCTGCGAAACACGAAGATTACCACAAACAATAGCCCTTTATCAGAACTCAGAAGATTCCATGGCATTCAAAGACATGTGACAAATAACAAGTGAAGTCCCTTTGCAAGGAGCACTTACAGGTTCAACACCACATGCTCGAAGAGCAGAACCAATATGCAGAACTTCATCATATACTTCCTTGTACGTTTTCCACGCATATGGTCCTACCTATATAACCAAGAACATAAATCATTATAATTCCCTTATCTTTCTGACATGTATTCATGTACAGATAACAAAATGAATTGCTATAATAAACTAACCTTTCCATCAACAAATTTACGCCATCCCAACATACGGTTTTGAGGATGCTTTTTGACGGACACGCTGCAATCGTCAAAGAAAAAATGTCAGATTAAGTTTTATAATATCTCATTCATTCAATGGAACACATTATAGATTAGAATGTATTAGCCTTTCACATCGAACATGAGGTAAATGATTAGTTTATTACTACTCCTATATACTTAGGTAGTGCTTGTTTTCATTGATTCTAAATTCAGAGTTTGAGGAGAATCATGAAGTCAGAGAATTAAGAGTCCATTTTGACTCGGAACTAATTCTCACGGTAGTTGTGTCTCCCTTCCAACATAGTGACTAAATTTTAATACACAATAACTCCAAAATTGAAAATTGAAGTGAATAAAAGATTGACAACTTTATTCGAATCACCGTGACTCTTTGCCCATTCGCACTGTGATCCTCGTACCAAACATTTATAGTCAATTATTCACTTACACTACCAGAAAAAACAAACACAACTGAAGAAAATTACCTGAAAATATCCCAACAGGTGCTTATTTCAGGATCAAGAGGAGGAAATTCATTTTTGGAGAGAAGGTTGCGGTATACGGGACCCACACATGGCTTATCATTCGTACCTTCTTTTCCTTCCTCAACTTTTGCTGCAAAACTCTTCATTCTCCTTGAAAACCAGAGTTCACCCAACAAGCACTTTCACGAAACAAGCTTCAAGAAACAGCACGAATTAGCTTCAGTTAGCTAATACTTATACTTTTGTAGTTGAACAATAAATCAACGGATGCTTATGATTCCAAAGTTGTTTAAGAAACATTAACCTCTGTTTCTCTTTACAGTTTTCACAATATACATATAATAAAAAGTGACCAAGTAACAGAGCATGATGTGACATATAGATGCGGCATTGAATACCTTGTTGCAACCGAAGCAATTAGCTTTTTTACATGTTACATTAAAAAAAATAGTTGCTAGAATTTGGAAACCAGGTTCAGAGCACCCAGGAAGATGATGAAGAAGGATAATAATGTTACAGCAGTTTTATTTTATCCAACACAAAAACAGGGTAACATAATCAAAGCTTAGAAATCCAACTTGAGCACACAGAAAATTCAAATGGGGTGGGTAAAGTTTTTTCCTTTCTTTTTAATTTTAAAACAAAGTCTCATCTTTTTTATCATTTGGAATTTGGATACAGAAACAACAGCATATATGACAAAATTTATTGTGGCAACGTGGCGTGAAGTGATTCCTCCATTTTTTTTATTTACTATCTTTTCATGATATTTTAGATAATAATTAATTTTATATAAAAATTAATAAAAGATTAATGTATATGATTATTCTTAATTAAAGTGAGCATATTGTTTAAGGTAGTGTAGTTTACTTAGTAGAAAATAAATTAAATAAATAAAAAATATAATAAATATTGTTTAAAACTAATAACCGAACAAATAAAAGAAAATAAATTTAAAATATAAAGTGGATAAATAAAAAAAGAGCATTGTTATAGGTACAATAAAAAATCAGCCAAAACAGCCAACAATAAAGAATTTGGTCTAAATCACTCAGCTCATTAAAAAAAATATACATGATTAATAATGCTATTTGAGTCAAAAATGTTAAAATGAATTTGTTGGCTGAAAAAATATTGTTCTTCATAGATGATAAAGAAATGGATGGAGTAATTAATTTACCTCTCTCTTTTGTGTTGGCACTAACTAACTAATATAGGTGTAGAAATTAAGGAGGTGTGGAAGAAACTTAAATTCACAAGATGGTGCAACTTGAAACCAAAGGGTGTGAGTAGTAAGACATAGCAATGGAATAGAAATGAAGGCGAAGAAGAACTTGCTTTATGGAATTTTATAGGAAAAAAATATATAAAAATAATTGGAAACTGCAAATGAATTGAATAGGGGTAGTTGAAACAGGTGATAGGGAGAAAGCTACTTTTGCATACTAAATTCCATTTATTGCGTTTAGGTCTCTTATGCCATTTCTGTATCAACTTGTATAAATTTTGCAAACTGAAACGGGTGAGCAAACTCTCTATAGATAGTCTCTTGCATGTTTTAATGAATTATAGTAAGTACTTAATGAATTATCTAAAGTTGGACTCTTATTCTCACATTTCTTACTTAACATTTTATAAATAATGTTATTTGAGCATTTAAATATATTATGGATAAATATAATTAGTGGGGATCATCATCATATTTACCAAAACAAAAAGTAAATGTACAAATAATACTTTTTTTCATGTTACTAGTATTGGATTAAAATCATAAAAGAAAAAAACTGATGATGAACAAACTTGATTTACTATTTTTGGGAAGCTAGTTGGTTTCTTAAGTAATTAAACTAAGTAAATGATGATTGTCCTTCAATATTTGTCCTTTTCTTAAATTATAAGATTTTTTTTTTTAGAATATAGATAGCCATTGTCATTTTCTCTTTTAGATAAATGTTCTGTGTATACCACAAAATCAATCATTAATCTGTCACCAAATGTAATAATCCAACACTTTGGAATAAGTAATCCAATTTTTAAAAATGTTGGATTAATTTATAATAATAAAAGTTGAATTACTAATTTTAAAATGTTGAATTATGAAATATAATGGCTGATGATGACTAATTTTATAGTGTACATATATCATTACTCTCTTTTTAACATCCATTCACCAAACACTCACGTACAAATTGTAAAATAATCCAATGGCACTAAGCAATCTCCTCTAACTAAATTTTGTATTTGTAGATTCAGTCTTTTAATTTCAAAATTTGAGGTACGATATAAAAAACGGTAAAACTAAATATTTGTTTAGGAAAAAGTTATAAAGTTTTTGGATTTGTAGTAAATAATTTATAGTCTATGTAAGGATGAGAATGTAAGTTTGATTCTCAAAATATCATATTTGTTAAGAAAGAAAAATATCATAAATGACTGGTTTGTTAATGTCTCTTACAATGTATTTAAATAAAAAATATTTATTATATAAATATTATAGATTTTTATATATTATAATGTACCTAAAATAATAATGTGATGTGATTAAAGGAACTTATCTATGATAATGAGTATCCAAATTCCAAATAGAGGGATTCAGGTATTGAGCCCTAGTTGAAGTTTACAATTAATCGACGGTTATTTGTCCCCTAATAGGAAACTTTATTTTTTTATTTATTGTTTCTTGATTAATATATATATATATATATAATAATGTTTGTCATATAATAGAAATACGCACAACAAGTATTCAAGTGTGTGCTATTCATTATATAGAATGCGTGCTATTTGTATAGCACATGTACATATAGTATATATCTCATACTATGTATAACACATATTAGATATTTGTTAGACGTATTTATGTTGTATGATGAATATTATTGTATATACACATATAGGTTCCCATGCCATGAGGTTTAGAATTGTGTAACAATCATGTATATCCAGATCGTATTTATGGCCGCCAACAGTACTGTTGATGGAATGGTAGTTGCAACTAGGAGATTGAGATAAATTACTAGTACAAGTACATTTGGGGAGTATGGGCAATATTAATATGCAAAGATGAGGGTGCAAGCAATGGCATCTTCTCAACGAAGATGGAGTTAGTTTAGTTTCCCAACTAGACTAGACCAATAGTTAGTTAGTTGGTTGGTTTAAACTTTAACGAATTGCCCACTCAAAATATTAAACACATACATGCAGTTGTCAAGTTTAAGTATTATTATATTGATTTTTCAATGAAGAGTGCCGCAGCCATATGATGGACCTTAATCCCCCAAAAGAAAGGGCATCAGATGATGACCACCAAATTCAACAAACAATATATATAGAGGAGGATTACTTTAACACCGTTGTAGATTTAGTACAGTTATATTTTTAATAACTTTTGATAAAGTATATTTTTTGTTGATCTAATTGTTGAATTATAATTGTAATCAAAGTGATTGTATGTGTCAAATTTCAAATAAATTGAACTATTATAAGATTGTGATCAAAGTATTTTAAGTTACACAATTTGCGAACTATTTATTACGTCGATTTACAGACATACAAAATATGTATCAAATAATTTTTTATTAATATAAAATTTATTAGAGATAATCTATAATATATAAACTTTCAATCTAACGATAAATTTTGAAAAGAACATATTTAATAAAAAATTATAACCGATATATATATATATATATCGAACCCTAAAATGCTGAAAGCAAGTAACCAATGGAAGCAGCGTGCTAATAACGGTGAGTTGAATTGAATTGAATAGAATAGAATAGTAGTGGTGTGAGTGTCACTGTCTTAATTTGTTTCTGGACACCGTCACCCATCCATCTAACTTAACTTAATTATCGTTAGCCTCTCATTGGCTGCTCCCTTTCTTATACTATTATCTGTATGAATTAAGTTAAGACTACTAATTCCTATCTTCTATCTATATTGATTTATTATAAATGGCTTGTCATAATATGAATTACACACATGACACGTGTCTCTCATGCTTATCAGTCAGCTTGTTGTTGTTTTCTTTTCATAAATTTCTTTTTCCTTCCTAATTTAAAGTTAGGTGGTGGTTATGGTTACTTATACAACATCAATGCATATTTAATAAAATAAACAACTTTTTTCTTAAATTATAATTAATATATTATCTTAACCAGCTGGAATTCTTAACCAGCCAACCCTTGTATTTTATTTATTCAAGCATTGTTGAATAGATGCTACATATAAGATCACGTCACGATGTACTAATCTCAAAAGTTGATGATTTCAAACACGCGCAAAACTTTTTGGATAAGATAGGATTAAAATACAAATACCCAAATGATGACAAATACTTTTTTATATATATAAATTCCTGTTCCTGGGCCTTTTTGTTAATGAAGCCCAAACATTTAAAAAGCCCAAAGCCCAAAGACGGACTGAGTTGGGCTTGCGCAAGAGCTAATAACACCGTAGCTGTGTGGTGTGAGGTGTGCATAGTTCTGTGACCGTGACTCTCTCTCTCTCTCTGCGTCTATGTTCCACACTTCCATGGCGTCGTCTCTTACAGTTACAGGCACGCCACTGCCGAAGACATCAACGAGCTCAACCATCAGATTCAGCGCTCAAAGCTCACATTTTCTCTTATCTCCGAAGCAAAAGAGAAGCTCAACCACAAGACGATTGGTTTCCGCATCCAACCCTAACAATTCAGCCTCTTCTTCTTCTGGATTGTACTCTGCGAAGAAATATGAATTGACGACGGCAAACGTTGACATGGTTCTCGAGGATGTTCGGCCTTACCTGATTTCAGACGGCGGTAACGTGGACGTTGTCTCCGTCGAAGATGGCGTTATATCTCTGAGACTCCAAGGAGCGTGCGAGACTTGTCCTAGCTCAACCACCACCATGAAGATGGGAATCGAGCGCGTCCTCAAGGAAAAATTCGGAGACGCTGTTAAAGATATACGGCAAGTATACGATGCTGATCAACCGAAGGAGACAACTACAGAGGTCATTTTTTATTATTTTGAAATCTTGTTTATTGATAATGAATCGAATTGCTCATGGAAAAAGATGTTGATGGTATTATTGCTGTTGTTGTTGTTGTGATTTTAGGCGGTGAATAATCATCTTGAGATATTGAGACCGGCCATTAAGAATTATGGAGGCAGTGTGCAAGTTCTGTCTGTTGAAGGTGGGGAGTGCCGTGTTGAGTATGTTGGACCTGACTCCATTGGATCAGGAATCAAAGCAGCTATCAAGGAGAGGTTTCCTGACATTCTCAATGTTGTCTTCACCACCTAGGACTGATTTCATTCCCATTATTATTTCATGTTGATATAAATTCACCCTCTTAATTTTGCTATATCAACTCTGTAACATTAACATAGTCATATATATATTGGCAATTGAGGTCATATACATTGTAGGTAAGGTAGGGAAATAAGAGAGGAGAGGTAGGGTGAGGTGAGGTGAGGCGAGGTGAGGGGAGAAGTGACCAGCATTGAGATTTGAGATTATGTTGTTTGTGTGCTCATGGAGTATCTATGTATTTCACTTTGGACCCTTTGCCATTTATCATACAATAATAGTATGTATCATTGTATTCTTGTCATGACCTCATTTATGTATGTGGAAATTTCTTTCCTGGCTTTTTTTTGCACTTCTGGCTAGAAGATGTATCAGACTAGTTGGAGAATTGTATGAGGGAAATCAGAGTGTATAAATTAGGGTTCATTAGGGAATGTATTTGCTGTTTGTATATGTGGTGGCTTCTCAGTTCTGATTGTGGTAAATGTACCATTAGAATTATGTATGCAGTTGTCTTTTTATTGTTCAATTAATAGAATTACTGAAATAATACTCATTCATTGTGAATACAGTTGGATAAGCTTAATAAATTGTTCTTTATTAGACCTTTTCCAGTAGCATTTACAATATTCTAGAGCTTGATGATAAGTATGTTGTATCTAGAGATAGTACCTTAGTAAGAATGGGGAGAGTATAATATGAGAATCTATCAACAATTTCACAAATTAAGGGAAGGCTTTAGCAGAAACTGGTTGTATTAGGAACTACCTGGCTAACCGTTTCAATATTTGCTCAAGATGGAGGAGACTATTTAGGTAGCAATTAACAAGTAAAAATGTGGAGGAGATAGATACAACTGCACAAAGCAATGTACCTTATTTGACTTCTTTTGAGATAAGGTATCAATTTCAAGGGCAAAGTGCAACAATATCACCGGAAGCATCAAGGATGAATGCAACCAATGCAACAACATCACTTGGCTGTCCAGATTACAGTAAATTTTTGGTTGTGTCTCTAGGGATTGGATTGGTTTTGCAAAGCTCTATGGTCACGAAATTGGATTCGGTGGCCCACACGATTGATTAAATATGGACAAAGGATTGCCACCATTTATTGATGTTCTTTTCAGGGCTTCCGATGACATGGTAGATATGTACACCGCCCTTGTACTTGGACACCACAATTCTATGCACAATTTCCTCTGAATTCAGGTATACCAAAACCTAGTAATTAACTACCATTCATTTTCATCTCATTCTGTTATGAGTTATTACTTCCAAATCAGATATGATTGATGTGAAACTATTGGAGAGTAAAACTACATTTGAATCTCTAAAAGAATTAGGTAGTAACAAATTAATCTCTCAAAGATAAACCACACATGTTAGTCCTTCACGAGAGACCAGTATGTTAAAAACTTGCAACCATCATAGGAACTAATGTGTGCATAATTTTCAGAGTAATTTGTTATTTTCTTCTTCTTTCATAGACTAAAATATTGCTCATGGTTTCGAACCAGGAATACACATTGGATCCTAACCACTCAATGACTCAATCAAGGAAAACATTGATGCATTGGAGAGTATTGCGAGAGATCTTCTGAATAGACCCATTACTTTGGAACATTCTTGGAAGGAGAATGCTCTTTGATCAAATAATTAAGCTCATCAATCATTTGTTCCTACCTTCTTTTCTTTTGCTCATATCATGTGCTCTGTATCAATCAGTAGAAAATGTATGATTGTTCATCCCTGAAATTTTTAGATTTATTCTCTTCTTTTCCTTGAATTCAAAGCATTCATTCCTTCTGGTTCGGAAAAATGCTCAAATCTGAACGTATTTTCAGCTTGTTTGGTCAGAGAAGCAATGAAACACGCAAACGTTAAACAAATTAAAAATCTTTGACAATGGAGAATACATTAACATAAAAATTTAATTTATATTTTATAGTAGAGTTAAACCTCAAAGGTCCTCCACTGTGTGAATCAAATTAGTCCTTCACTTTAATTTTTACTCAAAATAGTCCTCCACTTTGCACTTTGTGAATCGAATTGGTCCTCCATTTATTTTTTATGTTATAACTCTGTTAATTTCTGCTGAAATGGACTGTTTATTGCTAACTTAGCAAGTACTATGTAATCCTAGAAATTCATAACTCCTATAAGTCCTTCAATTTACTTGTTTTGAATCAAAATAGTTCTCTTTAAATAAGAGTAGATGATTATTTTGATTCAAAACAAGTAAAATGGATGACTAATATGAGTTATATGTATTTATAAGGTTACATGTAACTTGTCAAGTTGGTATTTAACCTTCCATATTAGCAGAAGTTAACAGAGTTATAAAAAAGAATGTCAGGAGGACTAACTTGATTCACATGTTGCAAAGTGGAGGACTATTTTGAGCAAAAATTAAAGTAGAAAACTAATTTAATTCACGCATGCAAAGTGGAGGACCAATTTGAGGTTTAACTCTTTATAGTATCATCAGGTATGAATCATGGCCGAATTGAGTTCTTCTAGAAAATAGTGTCATTAAAATATTTCCCTTTGCTTTTCCAAAAAAATATATCATGGGTCTAACCCGGCCCATAATCACCTCTAAGTATGCTGTATGCGCGCATTTTGGTGGATGATGGACATGCAGCACTCTTCACCGTCCGATCAAAATTGCTGAGTCATCTACACCCGTTGATCTAATCCTTATCCTGAATTAATTAATAAACTTAATTTAAACACGAAAAGGCACACCAGATAAAAACCAAAAGAAAGATCATATCTTTCTTCCATTGACACTCACAGAGACTGTGACCGAGACACACACTGCCTTTTCTCTCTTTCTTCGTGGCCGTAAACTAAAACACTACAGGTAATTATGCAATCTTTTTTTTTTTTATGCATATAATTCACCATTGATTCATTCACTGTAAAATAATTTAATTGCTCCTTTTCGTCTTGCTTGATTGATTATGCAAAACTCTGGTACAACGAATCACGCACGCCATCACACTAGGGATCTCGTTCTCGTGGTGCTTCTGTTATTTTATTATTATTATTATTATTATTATTAAACGAAATGTTATCGCTTGTTGGTTTCTGGTGTGTGATTTGTTTTTGGTTTGGGAATTCTAGGGTAGGTGAGAAGTTTTGCTATGGAAAATGAGGTTGTGGTTTCTGATAGCTATGGCGAGTCTCATACAGAATCTGAATCCAATGAGGAGATGCCAAAACCTGTTGCTGATTCCGGGGATTTGAAGGATGGTGGATTGGATACTGAATTTGTGGATGACAAGATTGAGGAACAGTTCAATAATGCTTCAGATGATCTTCATAGTGAAATTCAAGGTGTTACAGGTGAAGGAGTGCACCAAAATTCTGTTCACGCAGATTTAGAACTTCAGGTTGAAGAAATTATGGATAAGAAAGAAGTAACCATTGATAATGATTTAATTCATGGGGATACAAATGTTGAAGAAATGAGTGTAATTGGCGGTCACAGTACTGATTGGAGCAAAGATTATAGTAATGGTGAACTTAATGATGCAAGAGCTGGATCAGATTCAGAAAGTCAGGAAGCAATTGGTGCAATAGGAGGCGCTTCTCCTGACCTTTATGACGCAGGGGAGCAAATGAAGGTGATACAAGATGCTGGAAGCTCGTCCTTTTTGGAATATGGTTCTACTGATGAGATGCCTAATGTTCAGGCTAGTGCAAATGATTTGAAAGTAGGAAACACTCCAGGTTATCAATCTCAGATCTCTGATGAAGATAAGAATGGAGATTATGATAACTCGTCTGTGGTTGTGGAGCCTGAAATGACACGGGAGAATAATTCAAAAGAGAATGAAATGATTCAGGTCACTGGAGAACAGAGGAGTGAGCTTGCTTCCTCCTCTGGTAACTCTGTTGCTAATGCCCCCCCTCCTGTTCATCCAGCTGGCCTTGGTCGTGCAGCCCCATTGTTGGAACCTGCGCCTCGGGTAGTGCAGCAGCCTCGTGCAAATGGTGCTGCACCTAATACACACTCCCAACAGATAGAAGAGTCTTTGAATGGGGAGGCTGAGGAGTATGATGAAACTCGTGAGAAACTTCAGATGATTAGGGTTAAGTTTTTGCGACTAGCTCATAGGCTTGGACAGACACCTCACAATGTTGTTGTAGCGCAAGTTTTGTATAGACTAGGACTTGCTGAGCAACTCAGAGGGAGGAATGGAGGGCGTGTTGGTGCTTTTAGCTTTGATCGTGCAAGTGCAATGGCTGAGCAGCTTGAGGCAGCGGGCCAGCAGCCACTGGACTTCTCTTGTACGATAATGGTTCTTGGAAAGACTGGAGTTGGTAAGAGTGCGACCATCAATTCTATATTTGATGAGGTTATGTTTCATACTGATGCATTTGATATGGGAACAACAAAAGTTCAAGATGTTGTTGGAACAGTGCAAGGCATTAAGGTACGAGTTATTGACACTCCGGGACTTCTACCGTCCTGGTCAGATCAGCAACATAACGAGAAGATTCTGCACTCTGTCAACCGCTTTATTAAGAAAACACCACCGGATATTGTGCTGTACCTTGATCGGTTGGATATGCAGAGCCGTGATTTTAGTGATATGCCACTATTACGCACAATTACCGATATTTTTGGACCATCAATATGGTTCAATGCTATTGTGGTTCTGACTCATGCAGCATCTGCTCCTCCTGAAGGCCCTAATGGCATTGCTCCCAGTTATGATATGTTTGTTACACAGCGCTCTCATGTTGTTCAGCAAGCCATTCGCCAAGCAGCCGGAGATATGCGTCTCATGAATCCTGTATCGTTGGTGGAGAACCACTCAGCATGCAGAATAAATAGGGCTGGCCAGAGAGTGCTGCCCAATGGTCAGGTTTGGAAACCTCATCTGTTACTCTTGTCGTTTGCATCTAAAATTCTGACCGAAGCAAATGCTCTTCTCAAGTTACAAGATAGTCCACCTGGAAAATCTTTCACAGCTCGAGCAAGAGCGCCACCATTACCGTTTCTTCTGTCATCCCTTCTGCAGTCAAGGCCGCAATTAAAGTTGCCAGAGGAACAGTTTGGTGATGAGGACAGTCTTGAGGATGACATTGACGAATCATCAGATTCTGATGATGAAACAGAACCTGATGATCTACCCCCATTTAAACGCCTAACGAAGGCCCAAGTGGAAAAGCTTTCTAGAGCTCAGAAGAAAGCATATTTTGATGAGTTAGAGTATCGAGAAAAACTTTTTATGAAGAAACAATTGAAGGAAGAAAGAAAGCATCGGAGAATGATGAAGAAAATGGCAGAATTAGCAAAAGATCTGCCAAGTGACAGTAATCAAAAAGTGGAAGAAGACAGTGGTGGTGCCGCATCTGTTCCTGTTCCCATGCCAGATTTGGCCCTGCCTGCCAGTTTTGATTCTGACAACCCCACTCACCGGTATAGATATCTTGATTCATCCAACCAGTGGCTTGTAAGACCTGTCCTTGAAACTCATGGCTGGGATCATGATGTCGGATATGAAGGTCTAAATGTAGAAAGATTGTTTGTTGTTAAGGACAAGATACCATTGTCTTTCAGTGGTCAAGTTACTAAGGATAAAAAGGACGCTAATGTTCAGATGGAAGTAGCCAGTTCAGTAAGGTATGGAGAGGGGAAAGCCACTTCATTGGGCTTTGACATGCAGACTGTTGGGAAGGACTTGGCTTATACATTACGCAGTGAGACAAGATTTAGTAATTTTAGGAGAAATAAAGCATTGGCTGGTTTATCATTTACTCTCCTGGGCGATGCTTTGTCAGCAGGAGTTAAAGTTGAAGATAAGTTTGTTGCTAATAAACGATTCAGGTTGGTTGTTGCTGGCGGTGCAATGGCAGGTCGCGGTGATGTTGCTTTTGGTGGCAGTTTGGAGGCCCAATTGAGAGATAAAGATTACCCACTTGGACGTTACTTATCAACTCTAGGGCTTTCTGTTATGGATTGGCACGGAGATCTTGCTATTGGATGCAATGTACAATCACAAATCCCGGTTGGACGCTGCACGAACCTCGTTGCCCGAGCCAATATAAACAATCGTGGAGCAGGACATATCGGCATTCGGTTAAATAGTTCAGAACAGCTTCAAATTGCTTTGGTTGGTATCATCCCTCTAATTCAGAAGCTACTTGGATATTATCAACAATTGCAATTTGAACAATGATGATGATTGATGATGTTTCCCTACGTAAGCTGGCGGCACTTGTGCGGTGTTAGGTAATTAATTGAGTTCTATGCAGTTTCCTTACTAGATATTCTCTCTTGATACTTTTGTTATATCATGCTGATGCATAGTTTTCTTCACACATATACACAAACACATATGTACTTACAGGCATGTAAATCCTCTTTTTATTTCTTCGTTTTTGCAGTATTAGGAAGTAAAACCTTGAGTACAGCCCAATCCGAAGCTTATATTCTCAGCAAATGATTTGACAAATGGTTTGTAGTATACTTTTCGAGTATTACTTGGAATTTGGATGAGTGGCTCGTGATTGTGCCTTCCCGTGCGGCCAGTGGAAGGCTATTTTGATGATACCAAAGGAATGTAGATGAGAATTCAATAATTATGAATAGGATAATGGTTCGCTTGGCTCGTGTTATGTTCTATGTCAATTCATTGGTTAAAACTTATAAAGATTGTGGTAACTCTACTATTTATTTGTCATATTATTAAGGTGGCAAAACGGTTATTGGCCCATATGATGAATGAATATTAACCTTCATTTTGGAATGATATTTGCTTCCGAATTTATTTAGTTTTGCTGCTTCTATAAGCTAGTAGATTTAAAGAATGTCTATTTGAGTATTTTCCATAATGTTGGATAATATCGGACAGAGTAAGTCATAGAATATCCCAATCTTTTATAGTTTTATAGCACACATTTTTTATCTTACTTTGGCAACTACTTCATCTCTGCCAATACTTTATTCCTGCATCCTTTTGGCTTTCTCTTCATGATCCGAGTATACAGATATTTTATGTCTAAATAAAAAGGAGTGATATTTTCAGTTGAACATGGTATGCGAAGAAAGTGTAGGATTTTTTTACCCTGAAATTTTTACAGTATTTTTCTCTCCTTTTCCTGAAAGCAAGATTCATTCATTCCATAAGCTTCAGAAGACATATAAGCTTTCATACATTTGACATCTAGTATCACCGTGCCCCATACAAAGCTTTACAAGTGCACAAAAAGAATAGTTCAGCTTTCTCAGTAGGGTCAAACATGGTGAAGATGTGTGATCCCGTTCATCCTAGGGATTTGAATGCTCCTTTTTGCACTGAACTTCAATGATGGCATAAAGTTGTCTAAATTGTAAACATGCCACAATCAGAATTTTCTGGCGTTCTAAACGCCGCTCTCCACAGCTTTCATAACTAACTGCAGATCGAAACATCTCTTTCCGGTTGCTGCCTGATGGATAACACACAACATCATTTAGTAAGCCTTTTTGTGTGTGTTCACTTTACAAGCAAACAATTATAGAAATAAGTGTCATAAGGTTATCGAAGCATTGAAGATAGAAGCAAATGGTACAGATGGATATTGAATCATAAAACAATGATACTTGATCACTTGATTAATTTGTATCGTCTGAGCAAAATTCAAGCGCTTTACCAGTGAAACTAAAGATCTGAGGCCTTTTGCTTTCTAGGTCTTTTATTAGCTGACGAAGATGGAGGTCCATGTGTCTGAGCAAATAAAATTTCAAATATCAAATAATAATGCATTATGAAAATGGTTAACTAAGAACTAACAATCAATGAGAGGATGATAAGCAGAAGACCGTGTAGAGTACCTTGCGCTTTTGGTCCTTTTTGCCGACCCTTTCCCCTGCAACCAGTTATATGCATAGAACTAATGATAAATACATGAAG
Organism: Aeschynomene evenia; assembly: GCA_013621005.1. Classification (NCBI taxonomy): domain Eukaryota; kingdom Viridiplantae; phylum Streptophyta; class Magnoliopsida; order Fabales; family Fabaceae; genus Aeschynomene; species Aeschynomene evenia. Next base: position 4,598,471 of record CM024268.1, read on the forward strand.
TTCCTATAACTTACAGAAAATTAGGTAGCAGGTGCAAATAAAAAGTATTACCTCCAAAACTGATGGAGTCTGGAATAAATGTCCAGTCCTGATCCACACCACGGTGTAAATGCTGTCAGTAGTTTCCGAGTCACAACTCATGGTTTGAACAAAAGATAGCATGCTTGGACAATTACACGCTGAAAACAATGAAAAAGACTATAGAGGGGAAAGTAGGAAAATTACAACCAGATTTCTAACCTTCGGTGTGCCTGGTGTTTCACTGTATGACCCATCACGAAAAGATGAACCTTCAGCCTCTTTATATTGCACCTGAAAAAATATCTTAAAAAGTAAATAAAAGAAATTGATATTCGGAAAAAGCAAGCCAATGTTGATGTTGCTAAATGCTAATCCTATAAAAACATCACACATCAGAAAGGCATATTACAACCCTATGGACATTCAGACATTGTAACTAATGGAAATAAATAAATATATTTAATGTAGCAAATTTATTTCACTTGACTCTAAGTTACCTGTTTCTGAAGATTCAGCAAAGTTAGTATTTCTTTTCTTAGTTCAAGATGCTCTGCACATACAGCTTTAGTTGGAACCCTTGGCTTCAAATTGACCTGTAATCACAATCAAACTGAATTAAAAGGATAGACAAGCCAAGCCAAAGATGCAATCTGGGCATAAATAGCTCTCTAAATGCACACATTACAGCCTACTCGAAAAACCAAACACCAATTAAATAGTTTAAAAAGTCATTAAAAAATATGAATCAACCCTCAAGAAATGAAGTCAGGGTTTTATATATCATTACAAATGCAGATTACTGAACTATACATGATTGTGCATGGGAGGAAATAAATGAAATATCTGAACTGCATTAAAAGTTCAAGGAGTTCAGACAAACCCCAAGATCTTGCAAAGTTTGCTCAACTCGTTTGACAGTCCGAAGTCCAGCAGATGAGCTTGCAGCTTGCACCATTTGCTCGAGTGCATATGTTCTCAAATAAACTCGGAGCTGAAATATTTCTCACTATCAGATTAGGTTCTGAAGTATAAGCGTCTAAAAATTGTTGAATTGCGTCACATGAAAAAATAGTTATTTGAAATATTGTGCTCAATGGGCGAGCAAATTCTCAAAAATTTGAACATCAAAATTCTTGATATTCTTCCTTGCCTTGATGATGGAGCAGGGGGAGGGTTAGGGTTTGGGAGGTATTGTGAACAGAAGCATCAATGAAGAAAATCAGAAAGCACAGAGAAAGCATGAGTGGAAAGGTTTGGTATAACATACCATGCGAAGAGAAGCTAGAGTAGATGCATTATCAGTAATTGGGGTTGATGGAAGTTGCACACTCGGTAGTGATGCATTTTCACCAGGGGTGGCCCTCCCTGTAACTTCTGCACCAGCATTTGAAGCGGCAGCCAACTGAGACTCTTCTGCAACCTAAAACATATGCAAAATCAAGCACATGATAACAATTACAAGTGCATGAGCAGCTAACGTGAACAAATATTATATATTCAATGTATTTCATAGTCCCGCTTGGGTTATTTATTATAAACTTTGATCAAGTGCTTCAATAGCACCCCCTAAAAAAATATTTTACAGTCAATAAAAACGAATAAAATAATAATAATAGTAAAACTGAGTTGCAACACCTAACAAATGATGCATAAAACAGCAACAAGAAACATTCCCCAATGTTTTAAGTCATGGATAGGAATTCAGAAATATGATTAACAAGAAATCAGAACCCAATAGTCAGAAGCTTTAAGGTTATTCTTGAATTTTAATAACACTATTTCCACTGGACATGTAATTAACGGTGTCATAGAAAAGTAATCTAAACATAATTACCTTAGCAGGCAAGCGTAACTCAGCTATCCTTTTTGCTTCAACAAGAACCTGGTGTAAAAAAAAAAATAGTAATAGTCAAATTGATAGTTATATTTATTTCATTTGCTATGAAGGTACACTTAACTACTTTTTTATCTGTTTACAAAAAGATTCAAAACCTCTTCATCTTTCCGCTCTTGTTGCCTTGTTTGAGAGAGGACCATGGAAAGTGCTCGCTTTCGTTCCATCTCTTGTGCAACATTATATGGGTCCTACATTGAGGAGGAAGCACAAGTTACTATAACCATATGACAATGTCCTAAGGCAGATACAAGTGAGATTTTACTTTTCACTACAAATAATCTAATGAGAAAAAACAAAAAAGGTAACTTGAAAGCCACAAATGAAATTAACTTTTATCAAGTTTACTCCACCTTAACAAGAGGATGCGCTGCAACGTCCCCAGAAGTTGGAGCTCTAGCAATTAATATAGACCGGGATACTATAAGACAGGAGCATGTCATCAAAAATCAAGTCAATAACTATCTCATTTTCACTAATGTAACCTCCAGTAAGAGTATCAAAGTGCAACATACAATATTTTACTGAGCAAATAGACATACCAGAATAATATCGATCCTTTAATTCCTCAACTGTACGAGGTGATGGGAACCTATCAGCTATTACAACAAAGCGGAGATCAAACCTCTGGCACAAGTCAAATAGTTGATCTGTCTCCTCCTTGGTCCACATCTATATATAATTGAAGTGATCAATGCAATTAACACTTAATGAAAGAGACAGGTCTAACTCTAAAAATACTAGAGGAATGTGGATATGTTTGAACTTTCAATTGTCAAAAGCACACAGCATTGTGCAGTTGCACAAATTGTAGAAACTTACAGGATCCTTCAAATACTTGTCATACTCCTCATCCGTGTATTTGATAATATCAACAGACTGCATCACACCATGTAAGCTAACATTCGATCATATAAACTATAAAAATGTTGACTGAAGCTCAATTCAAAAATATTACAAAATATAAAATGCGGAGCAGGCACGAAGAGAAAGAGCACTCTCGAATTTAGTTACCTTGTTGTACTTGGCAAAAGAATAATCCCCAGTAGGAGGAACACCATTGACGACTCGAACCTGCAATAACAGAAAAGACTCATAACAACAACAACTTTCACGCTTTGCATACATACAAATTTTACAGAGTGTGTGTGTGATTGTGAGTGAGAAGAGAAATTAATTACCCAATGGTAAAGCTGAAGATTATCTTTACGAGCAGAACTCGTGAAAGGAAGCCATTGCCAAGTGATCTGAACCCACAACGACCATAAAATAAAAACACACAAATCACTCAATGAGTATTGCAATGAAAAAGAAAAAAGAAAGAAAAAGCAAACCTTTTCGTCAGAGGGAGGTTTCTTCTTCAATTGAGAAGCATCAATGGCAGGCATAAGAGGTGGCACTCCACCAGTAAGAGCATACACCTACAAAATGCAAAAACAATACAATACAAATTACAAATCAGCGCAATAGAATTGAATTCAGAAACAAAAAAAAAAATCCCACGAAGCAGAAGCAAGTAACTAGTACTATTACGTACCTCGCGGGAAATGCCATCTGGTTTTCGCTGAGACTCTTTGTGAGGCCGAGACTTCTTCTCCAGAGCTGGGAATGAGTTCTTCGGCAATCCCAGTATATCCTTCGCATCCATGACTCTCAATTCACAGTTTCTTACTAATTAGGGTTTCAACTTCTCCTCTCTCTCGCTCACTTTTCCACTATAGATAGATAGAAGAAGAAGATTACAACCAGAATCGCTCCGTAACGTTCACAGGGAAAGGGGATTGATTCTCTTTTATTTTTCCCCCACTTTCTCAACTCTTAACTGCTCTTCGACTGCACCCGACGCCACGACGTCGTTTTGGCCTCCCTTCTTCTCTTCCTCCTCTCGTTCGTTCGCAGCTGGTGAAACTGAAACGACGTAGTTCCTTCACTGGACTCTCGATCTATAATACGGGCGGAAGCCCAATCTCGCTAAGGTCATGATAAAACTATTTTCAATTTCAGACCAAAAAACAATTCTGATCCAAATTTTGATTAAAAACGTGTACTCACCAATTGCTCTTTATTTTTATTTTTGTGGTACTGTTCTAATTTCTTGACCAAATCAAACCCAAAAACACTATTAATACACTTGACCTAACTGCAACTAAAGAGCTATAGTGACCTACAATCACATGTCTCAACTTTGAAGGTATATACAACGAGAGATTAGTCACTATGGTTAGCAGTGGATACTCCAGTCATGAACCAAAAAAAAAATTATATATACGTACGTAATTATTATATTATTATTTTAAATTATTATTGAAAAATTCATGTGATTCAATATTTTAAAATTTATAGTCTTTATTTTATAAGATAACAAAAAATATTGTAAATTCTCACATTTAAAAGTATATAGCCTTCAATTTCTACTGTAGGTGAAAAATTCATGTGATTCAATATTTTAAAGTCTATAGTCTTTATTTTATAATGCAACCAAGAAAATTGTGAAATCTCACAATTTAAAGTATATAAACTTCAATTTCTACCGTAAGTGAAAAATTCACGTTATTCAATATTTTAAAGTCTATAGTTTATAAGACAACCAAAAAAATTATAAAATCTCACATTTTAAAGTATATACACTTCAATTTCTATTACATGTAAAAAATTCATGTGATTCATAATTTTAAAGTCTATAGTCTTTATTTTATAATGACACAAACAAATTGTGAAAACTCACATTTGGAAGTATATAGCCTTCAATTTCTACTATATTTGAAAAATATAATTAACATGATTCAATATTTTAAAGGCTATTATTTTTATTTTATAATGCAACAAAAAAATTGTGAAATCTCTCATTTTGAAGTATATAGCCTTCAATTTTTACTCTATATGAAAAATTAATGAGATTCAATATTTTAAAGGTTATAGTCTTCATTTTATAATGCAACCAAGAAAATTGTGAAATCTCACAATTTAAAGTATATTGCCTTCAATTTCTACCATATGTGAAAAAAAAAATTCATGTGATTCAATATTTTAAAGTCTATAGTATTTATTTTACAAGACAACCAAAAAAATTATGAAATCTCACATTTAAAGTACATAACCTTCAACTTCTACTATATAAAAAAATTTTATATGATTCAATATTTTAAAGTTTATAGTCTTTATTATATAAATTAACCAAGAAAATTCTGAAATCTCACAATTTAAAGTATGTAGCCTTCAAATTCTATAATATGTGAAAAATTCATGTGATTCAATATTTTAAAGCCTATAGTCTTTATTTAATAATTCAATCAAAAAAATTATGAAATCTTACATTTTGAAGTATAGCCTTTAATTTCTAATATATGTGAAAAATTCATGTGATTCAATATTTTAAAGGTTATAATCTTTATTTTATAATACAACAAAGAAAATTGGGAAATCTCACAATTTAAAGTATATACCATTCAATTTCTACTATATATGAAAATTTCATGTAATTAATATTTTAAAGTCTACTGTCTTTTTTTATAAGATAACCAAAAAAATTGTATATCTCAAATTTTAAAATAATAGTCTTCAATTTCTACTATATGTGAAAATTTTATGTGATTCAATATTTTAAAGACTATAATGTTTGTTTTATAATACAACCAAAAAAATTATGAAATCTCAAAATTTAAAGTATATAGCCTTGTCAAATATTCATGTGATTCAAAATTTTAAAGTCTATAGTCTTTATTTTATAAGATAAACAAAAAAAATTGTGAACTATCACATTTAATTTATATAGTATTTAATTTCCACTTTCGTGCATGTCAATTCGCTATTTTATTTTTGGGCGAATATTTAATAAAATAATTTTATTTTATTTTATTTTATTGATAATTTTTTTATAAAATAATACTATTTCACAATTTTCTTAGTTGCATTATACAACTTTTTTACACGTCAGTTATCCAATCATATATTGTCACATTAATTATGATTGTGTTTTCTCTCTTCTGTTATCTGAAAAATCATAATGACAAAATGTTTTAATTAGATGACAAGTGCATTAAAATTAAAAGTTATTATTTTATGCTTAAGTTTTTGAATTGATTCGTTTTTCAGAAGATGGAGTTATTGTTCCGCATTTGATGAGGTAATTAAACTGATATGAGCATGCATATATATTCATTTTGAGTGTTTCATTCAACTCTATTAATTAATTGAACTACATCATTTCTGAAGTCTGAACATACATACACCACTTGATTTAAAACAACCTTTAATTATGTCCCTAGTGTCCGCAGTTTTACATGTTAAAATATAATCAAAGGGTGACGTTAGTTAAGTAAAGATTAAAGAATATATATAATCATAGCTAAGTAGTGACGATATCAATATGAAAAATAATATTTTTTTTTAAGATATATATATATATATATATTAAATAAATGAGATAGATATAAAGTTACATTATCAGTGCTGTCCAAACAAATGTAAAATAAAAACATGTATAGACACAGGTTAGCAAATAAAAGTGGACCAATTGTAGACCAAATTATGAATATGATTAAGGTGTTTGCTGAAAAGAAGATTAATTGATTAAAGAGTTTCTCATTATGAGTATGATTAAGGGATTCCACGTGGAAACTTATGAAGAATACTAAAAAATCCACATGTTTTATCATATCTCTTCACTATGTATAGTAAAAAATTATTCGCAACATTTATCAATACAATAATACTAAATATGCCATGAAAAACCAGTTAATACAGTCAATGAATCTATTTTTGCTTTGGTTTTGGCCCAAATAATCATTGAGATTGTAATGGGTTGACTAATTATAGCCCAAAATCTCACTTATTGACTAGTTTTGCTGGTTTTTTATTGTGCATTTAGTATCATCCTTATCGATATTCATTTTTATTATTAAATTTTAACATTAATTTCATTCTTACACCAGAGCTCTTAAAACTCAATGATAGGAATGAATCTTAGATGAAAGATGAATAATTTTTTATTATATACTAAATAATTTTGAAAAATATGAGAAGGTTCATTACAGTACTCTTGATAAAGTGTGGGTATCACGCGCTATTTAATTAGCCACATTTACAAAGAATACAAGTGTCATAAATGACTGTAGCAAAATTCTTCAGTATTGTTTAGCAAAATTTTATAAATATAGCTAGAATGAGGAATGCTACGTGTACAATAATAAAAATTGTATAATATAAGACACACAAAAAAATAATTGTATAATATTTGTACAATAATTATATTCACTGTTAGATTGTATTAGTTTGTAAATTCATATTATAATCTAACTATAGATATAATTGGTATAAAAATATTATTAATACAATTGTATGCATATAATTACTCAGATAAATTCATGATGTATTATTCAGCAAACTTCACTATAGCTATGTGTCTTTACCAATTTGAGGTGTCACTTTATTGTCTCTTAAGTAACGTATTTAGGTCTTGTGGGTGAAAAATATTTTTGCTGAAAATCTCACCTGATATTTTCAGGCAAGTGACCCGAGACGATAAATTAATTCGAGGAAAACTTTAGATACAAATGATTTTTTTTTTCATGTCTATCCTAATTATAATCATATTGTTGTTTCGATCGCCCTAGGCCGGCCCTCCACATTATTGCATACGGGTCCTACATGCGATAATAAACCCTAAAATATAGGAAACACTATTGTCTTAAAGCATGATTTGTGTAATTAGTGATGAGATTCTTTTCAATAAACTAGTACCGTCCATGATGAAATTATTAATCCTTCTTTTATTTTTCAACGAATGCTTAAATCTTAAATATAGGATGGTCCTCATAATCTCCACCTTTTTACCTCTGATGAAGTCAGGTCTAATGATCATTGTTTAGTGTTCTTCGTCTATGTTCAGTGTCCATGCATTATTCTCCATCACCGCTTTCTTACCAAGTACAGTACTTCACCTTAATTTGGGCAACTCGTTACTATTCATCATTCAGTTCTGTTTTCTTTGTTTCAAAACATATAAATTACTTGCAAATTGATGAATCTTGGTGTGTCATCATCAATACGTGAAAGGATAACTTATTGAATAGTTTCTAAGTACATACATAACATAAATGTTTAGCGCACAACAAAAAATCAGTCAAAACAGCTAACAAAGCTCATTTAACACTTTATGGTCCAAATAACACTTTTAATCATGAGTTTATTTTTAATGGGCTGAATGATTGTGATCAAGGGCGGATGCATGTATAAATTTATGGGGGCTTATATATGACCCCACTGATTTTTTTATTTTTGTGTTTAAATATATACAAATGTATATATTTTGTCCTCATTATATTATTAAATTTGTCTTCACACTAAAAAAAATTCAAAAAATATTCTCTTATGTTTATATATATTAGCGATGTAATATTTTCGCCCTCACTGTTAAAATTTTCTGGATCTGCCACTGATTGTGGTCCAAATTCCTATTTATTGGCTGTTTTGACTGTTTTTTTTTTGTGTCTCTAGCAATGCTCCGTACATAATTAATGGTAAAATAATTTAAAATAAGACAAAATATAAATAATTATAAATTAAATTATAGTTATATATGCTTCTTATCATAGAGAAATACTATTAGAGGTGGTAATCATTGTATGAATATATATTAAAGAAAAATGAGTCAATATATATAGGTATTTTGAACCATAATCATTCATTCTATTAAAAATTATAATTTTTTAATATAAAAATTTGTCAAATGAGTCTATTAATTAATTTGATTATTTTTTTATTATTAAAAAATATCATTATATTATTATTGGACAGGTTGAAACTGGAATTTAGTATACCTATACCTATGAGACACCCTAATTGCTATTATTGTTCACCAAGTGACATTTAACCTAATACGATTTTGACATTCAAGATCGAAAGTTAATTGTTTATAATTGAAAAGGAAAATCGTTAATCTTCACAATCACATTGGATAAAAATGAGAATCAAAGGATAGTAGATTATATATTCCAAATAAATATTTATTATTAAATCTCAAATATCAAAATAAATAATATGAATTTATTTGACCAAACTAATTAAATAAGATTCCTTTCTTCTATCCTATCAATCCATGAATACATATATAATGTTGTTTGAGGTCGATTCTCTTTTTCATCCATCCTTGGCCTATCCTGTCTACAAAGTCCACGCCCTCTTTACATGAACACCAAAAACAAAATCGATTTCTAATAGTAGTATATATAATTTTTAATTAATCCATATACCCCATCTCTCGATTGTCCTTTCATATACTATATCAACAAACTTAATTTATTAATCACATATATATAACCCGAAAATTGTTAGAGATACAACAAAAAACCAGCTAAAACAATTAATAATAAGAAATTGGGTCTGAATCACTTTACCCATTAAAAAAATACACATGCTTAATAATATTTTTTTAAAAAAAATGTTAAAATAGATTTTGTTGACTGTTTTGACTGAAAAAATGCTGTGGTATATGACCCCTCTCTCCCTCCTATATATACGCGATACATTATGCCACCTTAATTTCATTCTTCAATAAAAGAGAGACATATAGAATATAGAGAGAGCTATAATATGGTGGTGCCTAGTAATCCAACATCGATGAAAATAAGGAGCAAGAAAAGAAAGGCATTAATGGGAATTCCAACGATAGACCTGTCGATGGTGGAAAGGTCAGAGTTATCGGAAGAAGTGGTGAGAGCATGTGAGGAGTACGGAATGTTCAAGGTGGTGAATCATGGTGTGCCCAAACAGGTGATATTGAGATTGGAAGAAGAAGGGGCAGAGTTTTTCGCTAAGCCCACATCGGAGAAGCGCCAAGCTGGCCCACCCAACCCATTCGGCTACGGTTTCAGAAACATTGGCTCTAACGGTGATGTGGGTGACCTCGAGTATCTCCTACTTCACACCAATCCCATGTCCGTCTCTCACGCTTCTAAAACCATCTCTAATCACCCTTCCAAATTTAGGTACGTACTCTTTGGCTTTGCATTTATTATTATCAAAATTTTATTTTGATATACTGATACACGTAATAATATAAATATGGTCAATTTTTGGTAGACCATACAAATGGAAATATTAAATTAAATGTTATTAGTATAATAACCTACTATATAATCAATACATCAAGGCTAAATAAAGTACTCTTGTCAGACATAACAAACATATATTATTTTTGGTCTGAAAATAATATAATCATATTGTTGTAACGCATGTTGTACTGTTTGACATGTATTTGATTTCCGCTCCCTTTCTTCGGTGATATATAAGTACAAGTAGCTATATTATTTAAACAATAATGGTAGATCCATAAAGAAAATTGAGTCAATATAAATAATGAGTCGATTTTGATTTGAGCCTAAATAATCATTAAAATTGTAATAGGTTGAGTAATTGTGGCCCAAAATCTCATTTATTGGCTGATTTGGCTGGTTTTTTATTGTACATTTAATGCTAAATGTACAATAAAAAACCAGCCAATACAGTGGACCTATTTTGGCTTTAGTTTTGACTCAAATAATAATTGAGATGGTAATGGACGGAATAATTATGGCCCTAAATCTCATTTATTAACTGGTTTGACTGATTTTTTATTGTATATTTAGCACCACCATAGATATATTTTCTAGGAATGCTACTTATACAATGAAAATTGTATAACAATCATATCTATAATTAGATTTTATTAGTTTGAATAGAAGAATAAATTCATATTATAATCCAATGATATTGTACAAGTATTATACAATTTTTATTGTACACATAACATTAGTGGATATTATTAATGTTTGTTGTATAACAGGAATACATGCAACTAGTATCCAACATGTGTTATACATAATACAGAATGTATGTTATACATATAACACACATTATGTATTATGTATAAAACACGTTGGATACTAGTTTAACATATTTCTGTTGTACGTATTTATGTATCTGCTTTGATGTATATATACAGTAGACAAGGACGGTTTTCTTTTAAATTTGAAATCAAATCTTCAATTAGTATATATATTACCATTAATGAAGCAATGTATATGTATGTACTTGGTTTCATGTGTTTGCTGTTTCGTGTACGTGATAAAGACTTGCACATCGTTGAATTAGCTAGCTAGTTAAGGATCATTTGTTCATCATCAATCTTTCTGTACTTCGGTTTAACATTTGCTTAAAAAATTAATTTTGCTTTTCGTAATGGTATAAAGTGAGTAACCATCTTTTGTTTGTTTTTTTCATCGTTTATGAAAAGTACAAACAACTTAATGGTTTGAAAATTTATTTGTGTTTTTTTAATCTTGCATTTCCCCATATACAATTGAGCTGACTTGCCTTTTTTTTTTTAATTGTTTCCCTATCAATTCAATCATATTATGAGTTGAAAAAGGTATGCAACAACACGTGCACTACCAACAAATGGGCTACACTAAACAACCTTAGCTTTTTTAGGTATCTTGTTTCCATTTTGGATATAATATATCAGAAACTAAAATGAACATATATTGATGTTTGCAATGTTTTTATAACTAAACTAACGTACATCACCTTTATATTGTATACATATATAATTTTTATGTTAATCATTATAAGAGTAGAAAGAAATCTTATTTTGATTTTAGGTTAGTTTTACTACTCAATCAGTAAGTCTTATTTTCTATTTTATGTTCAATTGAGTTAAGCACCTCTAATTATCGGAAGAAAAAAAGGAAACTACATTAAATATTTAGTTTACCATAAATATTTAGTTGAACATTTAAAAGTGAATTTTGTATTATATTTATGATGTTCCTTACTTATCCGAGTTTTTCAAACTATTTAGAGTATGTGTGGATTGATGGAGGACAATGGTCTGGTAAATTGTAGTAGAATAAAATTAAATCAAATTTCATGGTTCGTGTATGTAAATTGTAGTAGAATAAAATTAAATCAAATTTCATGGTTCGTGTATATTTGAACTTAAATGTGTATATAAGAATACTTTTTGAACCATGGCTTTGGGATCCGATCCACTAGCCCCATGTCTAAATTAAAGTACTAAAAAGTTGAAACTATAATATTCTTCAAGAAAGACATTTGACAACTAGACATGCATAACTTTTGGCTTTAAATCCGTAAATGATTACCCATTAAACGGGCATCCTCTTAGCTTGTAGAGTATAATTATGCCTTATACTATAGGTTAGGCAGAATCATATCATGACATGCCACCTGAAAAGGGAGTTTCATATATAAATATTATTTTCATACACTATCAATTCATGAAACCTTAACTTTCTCTGTGAATGAAAACATTCAATTTAGAAAGATTCATTTTTATATTTTATATATAAGAAATTTATAATAATATTTTAGTATTTTTTTTATAAGTTTCATTGCATTTATTAAAAGAAAAAAACCCTTATATAAAAGTATTTGTTAGACAAGACACCAAACTCATGTTATTGGTGCTATGCTTGCTTTGCATAGGTTTCTCTTTCTAGAACCGCGAAGCCCACTTTTTGTCATGCATGCATGGTACTGGACCAGTGACACTAGCTAGCATCATTTTGCTTCCAAACAAAATATAGACTAGTATTATTGGATACCAAACTCACCAAGAAATCAATAAATTCCACACAACCCCAAAGCATGATAATAGATAGAAAAAAAAGAGAAAATAAAAAAATATGGTAAATAAAATTCTCTAACTTCTCTCTACTTAATTATCTATTTATTTACGTGAATATATTTATCTTCATATGAATATACTATCTATCATAAGATAAAGTGGAGGAGAATATAATAATTTTACAAAATCAAGTTGATAGAGTTTAATATAATTTATTAGATAATGCAAAAGCTTGAAATTAAACATATGAATTTGGAAGAATTTTGGTGCACAATAATAGTCAGTCAAAACAGTTAATAGATTGTGCACACTATATAGTACATAATATGTATAATATATATGACATGTTATGCATAATATATAACATCATCTTTATTTACAATATATGATACTGTTGTGCATAATATATTGACTATTTTTTCATTTTACATAAAACAATGATATGTGAATTAATAATAGTTATGATGGGTGGCTTAGTTTGAATTGATGAATTGAAATGGCAGTGGCGCTGTGAAGGATTATATAGAAGCAGCAAAAGTGCTAGCATGTGAGATTCTTGATCTGGTGGCTGAGGGATTGGGGGTCCATGACAAGTTTGCACTCAGCAAGCAAATCAAAGACGTACACAGTGACTCAGTGTTGAGGATCAATCACTATCCTACTACTACTACTCCCATGAACATGAAGATGAAGAATAATAATTGGGATTGGGACCCATCATCATCATCAACAAGCAGCATTGGGTTTGGGGAGCATTGTGACCCTCAGATCTTGACAATCATGCGGTCCAACGACGTCAGCGGCCTTCAGATCTCCACCCACCAAGGCCTATGGATCCCTGTCCCCCCTGACCCCAATCACTTCTTCGTCATGGTTGGTGATGCCCTCCAGGTAATTACCACTTACTTACTTATTCATTCCTCCTACCTATATATATATAGCTAGCTACTCCTCCCTACTCTAATTATTATATTGTTACCACAAATTCTTCTATATATCACATTCTTCTATTATTTGATAAAGTTTGATTGATTTGTTCATTTTGAACCAAGGTTTTGACGAACGGAAGGTTTAAAAGCGTGAGGCATAGAGCATTGACCAACAAATTGAAGGCGAGGATGTCAATGATGTACTTTGCAGCACCGCCGCTGAATTGGTGGATTACTCCGCTGCCGGAGATGGTGTCGCCGCCGCGAAAACCAAGCTTGTATGTGCCCTTCACGTGGGGTCAATACAAGCAGGCAGCGTACTCTCTAAGGCTGGGAGACTCTCGGCTTGACCTCTTTAAGGCCCAGCATGCATATGACATATAATATAATAAATTGTACCTGTTGATAATTAATTTCTACGTTACAGATTCTGTGTTGATACTCTTGGTCTGCTTAGTTAGGATTCAAATTTGGAATCGAGGAGTTGTTTTTGTTTGGATTATTCCTTAGCTTTTTGTTGGTCTTGCAAGATTTTGGTAGTGTTTTAAGGTGCTCAGTTTAGGGGTTATTCCTTAGCTGGTTCTGTTGTAAAGGATCCATGTGGACCAGCTTTTGAAATCCATTTATGACATATATATATATAATTATTCTAGGGGATTTTGATATGATGGCTATTCTACTTCACTGTAACTCATTTGAACGTTATTTGAATTTCTGAAGACAGCTTTGTTCAAATTCAGGATGACAAACTCATCAGTTTCGCAAATTTCCTGAAATCTATTTAAGTTAGAGTGATGCTAAATGCACAATAAAAAATCACTCAAACCAGCCAATAAATAAGATTTTGGGCCACAATTACTCAACTAATTACAATTTCAATGATTATTTGGGCTCAAACCAAAGTCAAAATGAGCTCATTATTTATATTGACTGAATTTTTATTGTTGATCTAACATTATTGTTTAAGTTATTTTGCTGGGAATTTCTTCTATTGACATTAGCGAATATTACTATTATAATATAAAGATATTCTCACTATCAACTTCAATATTCCAGCTTTTTTTTTTCGGAATGAGGAAAAAAACTTGAACATATATATTTTCAGTGACATCTCACCCTGTGAAGAATGAATCATTTTGATATATTTTTACATACTTTGCTCTTCGCACAATTAATATAAATAGTTTTTTGGTCTGATAAATAATTTAATTGGGCCAGTGTTTACCGTTGAAGGCCCACTCCCAAAAATTTGCCTGTAAGTGAAGGAATCTATATGCCCAAAATGCAAAATCATAAATTTTGAAGTCAAACGACCCAAGGTGATAGATCAGGTTTCGCCAAATTTTCTAACCAAAAATATCATCTAGGTCTGGTTTTGTTACTGTTCCAGAAAGAAATTAATCCTTTAATTATTGGCCATTATGTAATTATTATCAAATTGTAGATGTGAAGCGTTATAAGATCTTCACTGTTGTTGATGTTAAGAAAATTTTTAATGGCCAAGATTGAAAGATCGTTGTAATTGTAGTAGTTAACTCTCAACCACTAATACAGAATTTGTGTTTGTCCATATATTAAAATAAATCTTAAATTCAAACACAAGAAAGATTAGAGATAAACATTTGATGGCGGGATGTAGGTCCAGTAAAGATCAAACTCGAAGCTCATAGAGGCCAACTAAAAAAATAAAATATAATAATCCAAATCTAACTTCGTAGTGAAAATTGATAGATATAGAATGAATGGTCTCAAATTTGTGTTATTATCAAAGGAATCAATTAGGAGCGAGTGCATAATTTGCACAAGTCAAGAATAAGAAAGAGATCATGAGAACGTTCAAGATTCTAAGTCCAGGTATTTGGACCCCATATTTGCCACGTGGCATGGCCTGACCCGCAACTTCTCGATGTTGATTGTTGAATGTTGTAGCAGGTAGGGTTGATATGATACCCTCTATGCCCATATGACATGGCATATCTCCGTGATTGTGTGAACCACAAATTTGATGCTACTTATACTCCTGTATGGGATCCTTTTAAAATAATTATATTATTTATATATTTTACAATTCTCGTCTAAGTATTTAAAATATTTCATCTATTATTTATTGAAATTAATTTTAATATACTGGTAATATAAAAGTTATTAAATTAAAACATTTTATTTATATGATTTTTCAAATAATAAAAAAAAGAAAATACAATTATAATTTATATGACAACATATTATTAAATGATTATAACAAAAATTATATAGTGCGAGTGGATGAAAAATTAAATACTTATTCATTTATTCATATTAAATTAAAAAAAAAAAAACACTGATGCGCTTACTATCGTGTACAATTTTGAGGCATTGGTATTTGGTACCATTTTTATGTGCTGCCGTCTTTAGTTACTTGATTCATCTACATTCTACACTCATCTCACTCTGGCTTCCAGGTTCCAGTGGCTTCAGTTTAGTTAGATAATTGCGTGAGAGATTACAAGATTAAACATGTGTTTATCCGATAATAATGATATTATTATCATGTGGTGTGGAAATTATAAACTAGGTGAAGGATAACATGGTCCCAATAAAATTGGGACCATTACATGAAATTTCTATTTTACTGCTTAATTGTCCTTCCTTCCCATTTTAAATATTTTATTAAAATTGTCATTTAATCTCCTTATATTTTAGTCTTTGTTTGCAAATGAGCCTCTATTAATCTCTTTAGAAAACTCTAATCCCAACATCAACATCATTAAGAAGGAAATACAGCTTTGATCAAAGAAACACTCCATATTATTCACCCAATGGTATTAATCAAAGAAACACCAAAATGCAGACCAATTAAGTAACATCTTTGATTTGATATTTTGGTATGAAGAATAGAAACCTTGGCTTGAAGACGGCGTTCATGTCCAGTGGCAGGAGGTTTCTGCTTGTCTTTAGTAGCGGCGTCAGGTTTGTGAGTCTTACCGGATTTGAAGGGCTTCTTAGCTGCAGTGAGCTTGGGAGCCTTAGAAGGAGATTCATGAGTAGAGCCTGAAGCTGAAACTGGAACAGGAACACGCTTTCTCTTGGTGTTTCCTTCTTGCTGATGTTGATGTTGGGATTAGGATTTTCCAAAGAGATTAATGGGGCTTATTTGCAAATAAAGACTAAAATGTAAGGAGATTAAATGACAATTTTAATAAAATATTTAAAATGGGAAGGAAGGAAGGACAATTAAGCAATAAAATAAAAATTTCATGTAATGATCCTAATTTTATTGGGACCATGTTATCCTTCACCTATAAACTAATAATAATAATTATTCGAAGATTTAATATATTAAAGTCGTGATATCATATAATTAAAATTCAATTATGTGGTGGTCAGCGGTGTGAACATTTTAACTCTTTTTCACAATTTCATTTCATGCCAAAGACAGAGACACAGTAATATATGGGGAGATGATTTCCTGATCTTTTAGTTTTATTATTGTTATTTTTACGTACATTTTAAATTATATTTATAAAAAACAATTAATAGTTAAAAAAATCGGAAAAAAGCAATAATGGAGAATTTTCGGTTTTTATTATGATTACTTTAGATTTGGAGATTCTCCCATGAAATAAACAACCCAGAATCAGCCAAAAGCTTGGCACCGGAATCCAATTAGCCAAAGCAATCCATTTTCTTCCGTTATCAGTTGTACTCTATATCTATCTGTGCAACGGAAATCATCAGAACAAATCAATATGAGTTTGGAAAAATTATATTAGCAAGATTCAATGTAAGTAGGGCCCTGCATGCCCCCGCATGCATGCTAGCCAATTCATTTCATGTCTCAAAATTTTTTATTCATTTGCATGAATTTTAAATCACATATATCAACATATGTACAAGAATTGTGTTCAATCTTTCAAATCAAACAAACAAAAACATATTATATCAAAATTAATCTCTTAAAACTTTGTATTTGATTGGAAATTAATAAGAATATACAGTGGAAATTAATTTGATGAATGAACTTTTTTTATACTAGCTTGATAGTCTAATAGGCGGGATATTGTTTTCTTTTTAATTCTCTATCATTCTTTGTTTTGCTTCTTAATTATGCGGTGCATCACAAAGATCAAAGTTCCACAAGAATCTGAAAATAAAATAACATAGGTTCCACAAGAGTCTGTAGCAAATTAAATATTTAGGCCCAGCCCATTCTAGCGTCTTCCACCCACGGGTTGCCCTTTCCAGAATCTTCCCAACGTACCCTCCACCATCGGATCAAGTTCAATGACACGTGGACGACAGCGATTTCAATTTCGTCCCAAGTTGCATGATCAAAATGAGTATTGCTAAAGGTACAAAAAAACCAGCCAAAATAGCCAATAAATAAGAATTTAGGTCATAATCACCCAACCCATTAAGAATATACTCATGATTAAAAGTGCTATTTAAGTCATAGAGTATTAAATGAGCTTTGTTAACTGGCTGATTTTTTTTTTTTTTCGCCCTAAGCGTGTGATCGAAATATAGTCACAACTTCCTCTCACAGCACCATCACCTCTTCTCCCACTCTATATATACACAACAACCCACAATCCCACCTTGTTCCATTCTCAGATCAATACACCAACCTCAGAAAGCAATAGTCTCCTCTGCAATATTCTCTCCCTTCTTGCTATCTAGTCCCTCTAGAACACACACAGAAATTGCACAATGGCCCCCGAGCTTGTCCCAACCGCAACTGCAAGTGCCTTTACAAAACCAACGACACTCCCGAGGCGTGCGTATGTTACGTTCCTCGCTGGAAATGGTGATTACGTAAAAGGTGTGGTTGGATTGGCCAAAGGGTTGCGGAAGGTGAAGTCCGCATACCCTCTGGTCGTGGCGGTGCTCCCCGACGTGCCGGAAGAGCACCGCCAGATATTGGAGTCTCAGGGATGCATAGTCCGTGAGATCGAACCCGTTTACCCGCCTGAGAATCAAACCCAATTCGCCATGGCCTATTACGTCATCAACTACTCTAAGCTCCGTATATGGGAGGTACGTACGTCTTAGTCCTCCTACCACTACTAGTACTACTCTCTTATTATTACACGTGGAATTTTTGGTCGGTCCGTTTCTTGCTCATGTATGTTACCTTGGAAAAATATAAATTACGTATTTTATTTTATTTTATTTAATTATTATTTTGAGCATCACACATAAAAAATTAGTCAAAATAATCAATAAATAGGAATTGGATTACAATCATTCAGTCAAATAAAAATATATTCATAATTGAAATAAAAATATATTCATAATTGAAAGTGATATTTGGATCATAAAATAATAAAAATATACTCATAATTAAAAGTGATATTTAGATCATAAAATACTAAATGAGCTTTATTAGCTGTTTTGACTATTTTTTTTTTTCTCAAAAGTATTTTGTATTATTTTATGTATGCACCGTTTTTTTAACAAGTCATGTATATCCTTGATTCTGTTTGGACGGAAATACCCTTGCACTTAACATCTTTGATCCTAAACCGGAAGGACAGAAATGGTAATTATATATGGATTTCTAGACATGTAACGAAGTATGTCAGGATTTTATTGATTAATTTTCTTATATTACATACTAAGTTGGAATTATTGTTTGATATAAATGGTTAATTGAAATTAAAAACTGGATTTGGTGGATGCAGTTTGTGGAATACAGCAAAATGATATACTTGGACGGGGACATTCAAGTGTATGACAACATAGATCACTTATTTGATCTACCCGACGGTTACTTCTATGCAGTGATGGATTGCTTCTGCGAGAAGACATGGAGTCACACCTTGCAATACAAGATTGGGTACTGCCAGCAGTGCCCTGAAAAGGTGCAGTGGCCCAAAGAATTGGGTCAGCCCCCATCACTTTACTTCAATGCTGGCATGTTCGTGTTCGAGCCCAGCATCGAGACCTACCACGACCTCCTCAACACACTCAAAATCACCCCTCCCACCCCTTTCGCTGAACAGGATTTCCTCAATATGTACTTCAAGCACATTTATAAGCCTATCCCTTTGGTGTATAATCTAGTACTCGCTATGCTCTGGCGTCACCCTGAGAATGTCGAGCTCGAAAAAGTCAAGGTTGTTCACTACTGTGCAGCGGTAAGGGACACAAATTCATATAATTAATTAATTAATTGGTTAGTCAATTATTTATTTTAATGTATATGAAATTGAATTTATGTTAAATTGTTGTTAGGGATCGAAGCCGTGGAGGTATACGGGGAAGGAAGAGAATATGCAGAGGGAGGACATAAAGATGCTGGTGAAGAAATGGTGGGACGTATACAATGACGCTTCGCTGGATTATAAGAGTGAAACGGAAGCAGCAGTAGTGGATGGTGTTGATATTGATCCGTTCGTGCAGGCATTGGCTGAGGTTGGACGAGTTCATTATGTTACAGCGCCATCAGCAGCTTAATTAATTAAATGACTAGCAAATAGATATATAGGGTGTGGTGGATCGTCAAAATAAAAACTAAGAAAATTGAAAAGAAAGTAAAGGGGGAATAGGGGCAAGGTGGTTCTCAGTTGAAAGGGACGGAGACATCAAGATTTTTATATTTGAATCTTTCTATTCCCATGTTATATGGTTTTGGGGCTTTTTATTCTGTTTTTGTTTAGTGTCTGTAAAGATCTTGGGTGAATTGTTTTTTTTCTTTTACGTGTATAAAATGTAATGTATATTTTTCATGTCGTGGCCTTTTCGTCATTGTCATTGTAATGCCTTGAAAGTTGACTAATTAATGGAATGACAACCATTTTATGGTGTAAAATGCTCCCTCCTCAATTTTTGGAAGGTGAAATAGTTCATATGGCAATGTCTTCTTCCAAATTTGTTGCGATGTCAAAATTTTGGTTTTGATTGTTTTGAGTTTAATAATTAACTGTTACATTCTGCCAAAAAGGTGGACATGGATTGACAAATGGAATTACGCTCCCGCTGTCCTCCACTTGAAGCAAAGGTAGCCAGCTAGGTCGATTGGGTTAATCAGTTTTCCACGAGCAAAATGTGCACAAATGAGAATTCGATAGGTACTTCTTGCCAATTTTTGAAGTTTTATTTTCACGTTCGAATGATGATTCACTGTCCCTTCCAATTGTTGATATCTGCAATGTATCTTATTATTGTTTCTGTTCTGCCACAAAACGAAGCATAGTACAAATGAAAGTGCAACTATATATTCTGCTGACTTATGAATTGGTACAAAATCTGTGCTCTAAATACTTCATTGTGCACAATGGACGGAGCCAAAACAAAAAAAGGAGGGTAAACGGTGGCACATACCAAGGAGATCAATATCTCCGATTCCGATGGATAGGATCAAAATAGCATGACATTAATTTTGTTTGCAATATACTAACCACATCACGTCATGGTGATCTGAGTCTGTCCCATTTTGTTGCTATGCGCCTATACTTGATCGGTGCACATATAATGTAATATTTTGATACTAAAAGGAAAAGGTGATTGCTAGCTCTCGAAATTGAGAGTACCAAAATTGTCATGTACTACTCATTAATTCCTTTCGGGTACGATACTGATTCTTGTAGATATATAGTATGTTACATGAAAGAATTCAGATTTATGTCTATCCCTTTCCTTAATTTTCTCTATAAGAGAGAAAAGATAGAATCGAACAACACTGAAAGAATCAGACATTTAATAAATATATATTCCTTGTCATACTTTCAGGTAGGATGGATGGGTTGCTTAAATGTTCATTCAGTTACTACGACATTTAAGTCCAATTAACAGGGATATTATTCTAATTAATAATAATAATTATTATTTCCATGATGATAAACGTTTCAAAAAGTGTGATCTAGCAAGGTTGGAAAAGTCATCACCCTTTATACATAGTAGTAGAAACAAATTACACAAATTAAAAGTTCAATAACTCAGAGAGCATCCTACCTAATCAGCTAGCTAACAATAATGATAGTTGTACAACAACAATACGTGAAACTTTTATTTAATGTGTACTATGTATAATATGAAATGTGTGCTATATGTATGTGCATTATACGTATAACATACTGTCTATGTTATATATAATCCACGTTGAATACTAGTTGGATGTATTTCTGTTGTACGACAAGCATCATAGGCTAACTAATGATGCAAGCAGAATTGTACGAACCATCATGATTATTTTCCGCAGGTGGTGCAGTTGGTGTAGGGAATAGAGGAGTAGGAGGCACATGCTGTGGTGGGAGAGAAAGACGATTAAAGTGGTGGTTGTGATCGTGTGGATCATAATCATGATATTGGATTTGGGTGCATCCATGTCCCGCAGCAGGTAGAGCATCATAATAATAACAATAACATGATGGTGATGAGTATGGACTAGCAGCCACCGTTTGGCCATTATTATAGAATATGGTTCCATCATCGTAACCGTACACGTGTCCATAGTTGGGTTGAGAGATTGCAACACCACAATCAGCACGGATGAGTTCCGCATGTTTCCCAGCTTTTTTAATTTCTGACAGTAACTTGTTTGGATCTATTTCCCCAGAAATGCTAACAATCCCATGTGCTACATCTATGCTGTATGATACATCTACAATCCAAATTAATAAGTGCTATTATTATTCAACAAAAATAATTTAATTATTTACCTTAATTAATTAATTAGCTAGGGAATGAGGAGAAGATTGTAACCTTTGACACGCTTGATCACTTTTGTGAGAGACTTCTCCCACCCAGGAGTTTGGGTATCCACTCTCAGCATGCATGACTACACTCACCAATTAACCAATATGAGAATATCAAAATTGTTCAATATTTATTATGTAATGAGAGCCAACAATTGGAATTAGAAATTAACAAAAAAACAAAAAATGTACCATTTGCACCAAAGAGCTTTTGGATTCCATTGAGGAAAGGGAACAGTTTTGATACTGAAGGTGAGTTGACCAACTCTGATATTTATAAGTGTCTGTCTTCACTGTTTATGGACTCAACATAACATGCATAGAGCTAAACCGTTTAGTTTGGGGATGTTCAATTTTTTACCTCATTTGGATATATCAAGGATAATTTGCTAACCATTTTAGACACCAACACTTATTTCACATGTGTATATATGAAAGTAAAACAAATAGCTTAAGCAAAAGAAAAATGTTACATGCACAATAAGTAAATAAATATTGTATTCCTTTCGTAGAAATTGACAATTTATTAGACATAAGTTCTTGTGCTTAAACAAGAAACTTCATTAACTAACTGTCGTAAACGAATTGAAACGCTTAGAACGTTACATTTCAGAACTATTTCTAGTACAGAAACTCATCAAGTGTAAATTACTGATTAATAAATCATTAATTTTCTATGAATATTTGCCTTACTTGTACCAAAAATGACTGCCCCTTCCTAGTGTGTCAGTTACTGGAATTGAGTACAATAGAATGCATTAAAAAGGAACATACAACATCCCTTGGAGTTAAGGACAATTATAAATAGTCTTTTTTTGTAGTCTTGACATGATCTTTATAAGAAGTTTTTGTTTCTCTCTTTTCTTTTCTTTTTCGGTAGAAGCTATCTATGTTTGCTAAAGCTAATTTGGAAATCGAATCACTCTTACGCGGTGTTTTCAGTACCTGATTCTCTTCCAATACAAGTGACTCCAAAATTGAAATAAATAAAAAATTGACAATTTTATTCACTGAGTCGATATGACTCTATTCACTGAGTCGTCCTCACATCAAACACTTAACAGAGTCAATTATTCACTGTCTATTCACTGTCGTCCCTGATCCAAAGTCAAAAAAATCAAAAGAAGCAAACAAATGGTTTTTAATAGTTTCGGACAAGTGAGATCAAAAAGGTGCGTTCCAGTTCCAGAACATAAAGTAGAAACTGTTGTCGGTGTTTGGAAGTTGGAATAATAACAAATGGTTAACAAACGCCCCATCGCTCTGTCAAATGCATACTTGTTTATTTTCTGGTCAATAGATTACGTATAAATGTGAAAACTTTCATGATTCAATTATCATAACAAATCAAAGGTAAAAACGATATGGTTCTACACGGAATAAAAATTGCAAATTATTTTGAAACTAGGTAGTAGACATTTGGTTTTTTAAAAGACATAATACATGCGAGAGAAGACAAAGTTCTAAACAGAATAAGTAACCATATCAATCATCAGAAGCCGTAATCGCTAAACTCAACTGAACTCCACGCGATCATTAACTAATAATAATCTCTATGCCTGCAATAAGAAATAATAAAAGGAATAATTCAGTGAAATTTGTCACCATTAAGTACTATGTGAAATTTGTCATTCAATTTAGATTGATGAGTCCCTGAACGGAACTGTATTAAGTACTAACCTTGTTTGCAATGTTGTTTGAGAGCCAGTCAAGTCCTTCATAAAGTCCTTCACCAGATGTAGCACATGTGCTCTGAATATACCTGCACAAAAAGAACTCATACATGACAATGGGTATAAGGTGGGAATAGAGAGAGTGAAGAACGGAGATTAGGGAGAAGGGCAAACTGTTGACAGCAGTATTTATGATTACCAGTGACGTTGACGGAGCGAATGAAGGCCGAGCTTATCGGTTATTTCAGCAGCATTCATAGCATTTGGAAGATCTTGCTTGTTTGCAAAAACTAGAAGCACAGCATCCCTCAACTCATCCTGACAAGATTATAACCATACAAAGGCAATCACAAGATTAAGATAAGAAATTAAGTCCCAATAGAACAAGCCAGACTTGGCATATAATCACATTCACTCCTTCCGGATTTATTTTTACTTGCCTCATTCAACATCCTATGCAGCTCATCTCTAGCTTCAACAACACGGTCTCGATCATTGCTGTCTACCACAAAAATAAGTCCTTGTGTATTTTGAAAGTAATGTCTCCACAAAGGACGGATCTAGAAGGAAAATCATATTAATTGTCACTGCTGTTGTGAGAAATTGAGAATATTTAATTTCAAATAGTTCAAATATAAAAAAAGAGAGACAGAACACAACAAAGACAAAGCAATTGAATTTGAGCCAGAGATAGAACATGTGACTGAATAGTCAATACACATTGGTACCAAGCTGAGTCTAGCTCCAGTATTGAATCCAAGACATAAAATAAGAGAATAGGCTGGCATTGCAGTTTAGTATTGAATTTGGATGTTCTTTTAGAGAGTTTCATAATCTTAATAAGCCGTGTGAGGCCACTTATATAAAAATCCACTAAACATTTTCTCTTCAAGTACAAAACCCTAGTCGTCATTATAATGAGAAGATACATTTCGAGTTTACTGATTGTATAAAATGGAATCGATGAATGGATAAACAGAAACCAGCACCATTTGCATGTACTCAATAGCATGATTAGTGACATCACATGCAACTGAAACAAAAATATGCATTCTGAATGAGATCTATATCATAAATGGAGAGGAGTACACTATAAAAATATGTGACTGCATCAAAATGGTCATTCACCACCTAACATTACCGGTAAAGGAATTTAGGAAAAATGGTCTTTCTACCAATTTAGGAAAAAGAAATACCTTGTCCTGGCCACCAACATCCCACACAGTGAAGCTGATGTTCTTATATTCGACCGTTTCCACATTAAACCCTACATACACGAGATTATTGATATATTATATATATACATATTATTAGCATAAATTGCACTTGTTTTTATTTATGGTTGATGAGAAAGAGATTATTTGGTTCCCCCAATAAATTTCATTGATCCGATCCAAATTCGAAGCCAACAAATGTAAAAGAAGAATTCAATAAAAATAAAACAATAATAATGGAACTTACCGATGGTGGGAATGGTGGTGACGATCTCTCCAAGCTTGAGCTTGTAGAGGATGGTGGTCTTACCGGCAGCATCGAGACCCACCATAAGTATACGCATCTCCTTCTTCGCGAACAGCCGGCTGAACAGCTTCGTGAATGACAGTCCCATCTTCACCTATTCTATTCTGCATACATTCATCCATTCCATGTTTCAGCAAAAGAAGCATTAATTTCAAATCTAAATAGAAGAATGAAATCGGAAAAAAGAAGAAGAAGCCATGATATGATAAGAGGCACGAAGATGAGAGATCGGAATCCAATTGTGAGATAGAAAAAACAATACGAACAACTGAAATAGCGATCTGAAGAGACGTGACGCGGATCGAGCAAGGAGAAAAGACAAATCGTGAATTACATACAATTTCAGATCGGGGAAATTGGGATGAACAAATACAAAAATGAGAAAAATAGAAACAAAAAAGAAGAAAAATGGAGAAGTAGTTGCCTGAGTTCAATGCGTTGGAGAGTTGAGAAAGAGATGTAGCAAAGCAATTTGTCTCGGCGAAAGAAAGGAGGTTAGATCTTCTTTCTCTCTTCTCCCTTGGGTTTGTTTGGTTTAGGTGCTTTGCAGAAAAAGATGCGGTCCTTCTCTTCCTGTTTGTGGCATCATAAATTCACCTATTTGCGAATTTATACCCACATCACCAAATTCACATTAGATTCTGCTAACCAGCTCCCTAATCACACTTACAACGGGATTAGGAGTGAATTTTCTATATTAAACACTTATTAAAACTTACCTTTTAATAAAATAGTTTTACCTTCCTACCAAAACAAAAAGTGTTTTACTTTTAATTTTCTTGATTTAATTTTAATCACTTATAGTATAGCTAAATTTTATACACCACTCCAATCATAAAAAATTAAAGTCCATAGATTGATATTTACCTATGTTTTAAAAATTGGACCGTACCAATGTCTAACGGATTGGACCAGGAACCAATTCCATCCACTTTGAGACTAAAAGGTAAAAGCCATAAATGTAAAAAATTGGTATGAAATCAGTTTTGGTTAACTTATTTAAATTTTTTTGTAAATATAGTATAAAATATAAAGTAATTATTTAAATTAGAAATAATTAAACATCTATTAAGCACTCAATATTTTAAAGTCATAAGTATACATCTGATACTTTTTATATAGATTTTTAAAACATTGATATTTACCATCATTCAGTACTTCAATAGATTTCAAAACAAGTGTCAAATCATCCCAAATGATTACCCACTCTTATAATTAATTATCATAATTTGATTTTTTTCAATTCATATTAGTTATTACTTATTACTGTAAAATTTTAGTTTAATTTTAATACATTAATCGAAAGCACTTTCAATCAAAATCGTTTTATATGAATAATCTTTTATACAGTGAGTAATGGAATTAACTATTATTGTTAATATGACAACATTAAGTTGGATGACCGGATAAAATAATTTGCACTATCCATTTATAAAAACATAGTAAAATCAAATTCTAATTTCTTAATCAGTCCATTTATAACACCTTAACCCCCCCCCCCCCCCCCAAAAAAAAAAAAAGAGTAGATTAAAATCAAATTCTAATTTCTTAATCAGTCCACTAAATTAAAAAAAATCCTCTGCAACGTTGAAGTACCTTGCCCAACAACTTATGGAGCTCATATGCTTGGCGATGACCACCACTAACAAATAACTGGACAATGAGAAGAGCAAAGAGAAAGATGACTATCCCATTTGATGCTCCAGTTTAGCAAAATCATGATCTTCCTCTTACTCATTGTTACCAAAATTATGAAAATGCTTGAGTGAGAGAAAACATTTAATTTTGCTATACTTAAGGAACCAAATGAGATCACCACCAATGTTTGAATGGGGACCTAGAAAGGCCGGTAGAGATCATCAAAATTCAACTACTGTAGAATTTCTTCTATCATTATTGTTACTCGTTTTTTTCAGAAAAGAGAAAATCTTGCACATTTACTGTCGAATCTTCTTCTCATTCCATAGGAATTACTTTCGGCTAGTCCAAGTGCAAAGCAAGCGGGCATAAAGTCACAAAAATTACACTACCACGCCAATACTTCCATGCATCTTCTAGCAGCAAAGAGTAAGCCATTTAAAAAGTACATGACGATGCAATGAACAAACGTGGAACATGGAAATTGGGCCGAATTTAGATGTCACAAGAAGACCAAATGGCAAATGCTGATCTTGATTCCAACCTGTTATGCAGCAGAATTCACCCCAGCAATCCTCTCCGCCTGTTCTCCACGCTCACCTGAAAATTTTGAAAAAGTACAACTTTTAATGTGAGTGAGAGGAACAAGTAGAGAAAAAATGCAGACAGCGCATTCAAAGCATGAGTAGATGTGCTAACAACACAAAAGTATAATATTTTGTTTTGGTGCCAATTCAGAAAGGTAAACAGTTACCTGTGCGAACTCTTATAACATCTACAACCGGAGTCACTGCACAATCAAAATCATATCAGGCATTTAACTACAAATTAGCACCATTACATTTACTTATTGAATCTAGAAATTGCAGTTTAGTTTATACTTCTTCCTCTATGTTCCGTCATGAGAAATTTATGCAATTTAGTAGACAGAATACAGGAAATGAAACCAGGTAAGATAACATACTAAAAATGACAGATTAAAATCCCAGAGTTACCAACACAACGATCCAAAATATATATATATGCAAGATAAAGTAGGTTTAATCCCTACAGAAAATTTTGCCATCACCAATCTCTCCGGTCCTTGCCTCCTCAATGATTTTGTCTATCACTGCCTCAACCTACGGAAATGTGAGATATACAATAATCAGAGATGGTGCTAAAATGAACATAGGCTGTTCATTTGAAGGGGTTTCTTGATTAATTAAAGATCTGATTTAAAAAAAAAAAAAAAAGTAAACACAAGTGAGGTGCTTATTGTAACTTCGACCAAGTCCTTTTCTTTCGCAAGGAAATTTTTCGTTAAGCATTTTGAGGAGAAGTTATAGAGTTGAGCACCATAAAGCAAAGTGCAAAGGAAAGCATTTAACAATCCTCCATGACCTTTGTTTTAAGAAACTGGTTATTAAGAGATTAAGCTTGAGAACTTTCTAACTTTCTCTCCCCTTTACCTATCTACAGTTGTACAAAAAATCGCATTAAAAAGAGAAGTACATAGCCAATTATGGTGAATGTTGCTGCCAAATGTGTATGTACCTGGTCCTTTCTTACTACTATTTCCATTTTAACTTTGGGAACAAAACTCCCAAGAGAAAATTCAGTGCCTGTTAAGAACACATGCAATTGCAGATCATCAACAAGAGTTACAAACTTAAGTACTTAACACACAACTGAATTTTATCAATCACATGCCTAAATGGGTAAATACACATGTTTTAGTTTAGTAATAATTAACAGATATTTAAAAGGCACAAACTCAACTATTTCAATAAGACCACTCTAATAGATAGTTTTATATGAAGAAATGGACTAGAGACATGTCTGAGGATGCATGTTCGTATCAAACACACGTTAGGACTTACCTCCCTGCCTTTCTTTTGAACCTCCCTGAGCACCAAAGCCCCTAACATCAGATACAGTGACACCTTGAATTCCCATCTTCAACAAAGCCTTCATGTTAAGATTAACAAGTTTTAGTACAGCGCATGTCACAACTCACAAAGCTTAGCAAATCTAACAGCACAATCCACCAAAAGGAAAAGTAAAATGTTCATGATTGACGAAAACAATCGTTCGAGCAGGTAATTTTGTGGCATAAGCAAGCTAATCCTATTCTATAGACACTCTCAGTGAGGAACCATTGGGGCACACAATCAGCAGTAGCAACAAAACAATTAACAAGCACTCTACTATCTAACAAGAACTAGAAACCGACTGTTTGTTTGGCTCATCTTTGAAATGCATAGAGTTAGTACAACCAAAATAACAAGATCCAACTCACATTGTAAATTTGTAGGTATAAATTCACTCGAAAAGGTGATGATGATGTCTTACCGAAGTAACCTTAGGGCATCGCCAGGGCCTGTTGCAAAGGAAATTCAACAGCATCAGAACATCGAAGAAATCTATACGAATCTAATAGCTATAACACTCATTTCAACTGATTTCACAGCTATAACCTGATAATGGCTACCACGTTGTAGAATTTGCAATCTGGAACATATTCAGGCACTGCGAGCGGGAGAAGAGAGAGGAAGCAAGCAACAAAATTAGCATCACAATTTTTTTAAAACTTTTTTTGAGCATTTAGAAATTATTTTTCTTCATCTTCTTCTTCATAGTTTGCATTGATTCGTACCAGCAGCATGATTCTCACTCTGAGCTTTGATTTTAGGAAGAATCGCGGCATTATCTACTTTGCGCGTGAGAGGCATGTTCCGTTGAGAGTCGCCGAGACGCGTGGCGATTGTTCTGTAACTAGCAAGATGCAATTCGGATTTTCTTTGCTGAAAACTCGGAGCACCAAAAATGGAGGTTCTAGCAATGGCTGCCATCACTTCACCTGCTTCTTTTCTTTTTGGGTCGGAAAGTTCTCTTGATTCTTTACAACCTCGTGAATCGTGATCGTACTTACCACCACCAGCAGAATCAAACGCACTAATCGGGTCTGTGAAAAAAGTGACTAGACAGACACGTGAATTCCGTAAGGTGGTGAATGGGCCAGGCCTAGTTTTGGGTTGCACGCAAAGGCCCAATAAGAGTTCATTTTATTTTTCCGATATGATGAAACGGGCCTAGGCCTAATAGTTGAGTGATTTTGTAAAGAACAGTAGGATTGGTGTGGTGGGGGTTGTTGAAGATGGAGGGTGATTTCGTATACAGAATCAGCACAGCGAAGGAGTGGGAAGAGTTGCAGAGCAACGGATCTATTTTCGGTGGAGACCTTGACAAGTCTTCTGGTTTCATCCATCTCAGCAAGCTCGATCAGGTTTGTTTTTGTTTTTGCTTTTGGGAATCTGAAAATTGATTTGATAAGTTATTATGGAACTCTCATGATTCTTTGAAATTCAGGGTTTCAACAATTATTTTCGATTTTCGGAAGTTTTGATGACTTGGTTATTATGATATGATATTGCAGGTTCGGTCCACGCTAGAGAACTTTTTCTCCAATTGCAAGGTGGAACTCTACCTGCTTCAGATTGATGCCAAAAAGGTTTGCACTTTCACATACCTCGCTTCATAGATTGTAGAGTACTTGCTTTTGTGAGAGGTATCATGTGTGAAGAAGATGAGGTAGATTAACAATGTGAAAAGGCTGTTAATAATTCCATATATATATAGTGGCTTTGAAGGATGAATCTGACTTAATTATGCAACTGAACTATGGCTTTTATCATATCATATCATCACTAATAACTGAAGAGGACAATTAATTCAGAATGAAGAACCTGGCATGTAGGCACAAATTTCATACTTGTGTATTGACTTATTGAGCCCTTATACATCTATGTTTCTAGACTGTTAGTAATTGATTGAAGAAATCATTTTATGCTCCTAGAGTATACATAATGCATACTAAATTAAAGATCTTGACCATTGGTTTGCAGTTGATGGACTAATACATTAGACAACATGCAAAGATTTCTCACTTGTGTGCTTAGAATAAGGGACAGCTTCATATGAAGCTACATTTTTCTCTCGCTATATATATGTGTATATATATATTCTCTTTTGCTAGCATAACTGACCCTTCTTGCCATGCTCGTTCTTGCAGCTTGGTGATGGTTTGATATATGAACTTGTGGATGGTTCAAACAGCTTCCCTCATTTCTATGGGCCATCTAGAAGCTTTAGCCCTCTCCCTCTAGATGCAGTAACAAAAGCCGAGAAGCTGTCTCTCTCGGATGGTCGATTCAGTTGTAGTTTGCTTGATTAAGTATTCTTATTATCAATCGTCATCTTCTTGTTCTCTCATACTTGTTTGTCCTGTGTGTGAAGCTTGAATGTTTGTTGTATGCAATCTATCCGACTAACTCTGCAATAGGCAAACCTTGCAATGAGGTATCAAGGGATTAACTTCCCATGCTTTTCCTAAATTTTTGTGTGTAGAAATTAGAATACAATCACAGAGTCCCTGTTGCCAATGAGATTAGTTGAATGCTATAGGCTGCAATATGCAGGCAAATAGGTAATGCAAGATGAAGGACAGAATCCTAGTGTTTGGATAACAGTGAATTCCTCCTTAATAAGTAATTCCTCCTCAATAATACTTAATATTTTTTTCATCAGTTCGCAATTGTTGAAAAGCAGCAAATAATTGAAGCAATAATATTATATGTACAATGAAAATTGTATAATACTTGTACAATAATCATATTCATCATTGGATTGTAATATGTATTTATAAACTAATGCAATTTAACAGTGGATATAACTGTTGTACAAGTATTGTACAATTTTCATTGTACACATAAGATTTCTCACACACATCTATGCTTGAAAGCCAAAGATCCTGTATATTTGGAACGTAGCAATGTGGATGGAATTCTTCAAATCAAAAAAGGAAAAAGAAAAAAAACAGAGATGGACGGAGTTCATTTCATTACAGTGGTGGCAAACAGGCAGACAGTATTATTTGATGTGTATATATTACGCACTAGAGATTGAACAACACAAGCCTATTAGAATTTGGCAACATTTATAGCATGTTGGAGCCTAAAGGATTTGACAGCAAAATCACAATCATAGGAGAGTAATGTTCTGGGAATTAAATGACCTTATTTGGCAAGAACCCATTCAATTTATTAAGAGATAACAAGAGTGAGTGATGTTATTCACTCTTATTTGTGTATCCATTTTCAGCACTAAATACATATCACAGAAAAATTTCAAAATCAATTAATCTTCACTCTCTAGTTAGTTCATGTGAGTGCGATCACATCTCTCTTGATCGGAGCTTGTTCATTATGGAAGCTTAAACATATACTCATACTGATGATTTCAGTTTCAGTAAATATTCTTTTCTTTACAAAGAAGCATAAGCAGTTCACATTTCACATGTGGACAATAATAAATAGGAAAAGATTATCTTTGAGATTGTATATATATTATTAATTATTAAACATGTGACTATAAAAGAAAGTCAATAGAAGCCATCATATCTGATAATAGCTTTGTCTAGCTAGGGTGGATGTATGTATGAATTGTCCTACTATTTTGATCACCTTTGCTAAGCTAGCCTTTCAAATAGATAGAAAACATTGTAGGGTAAGGCATGAGTTTATATCAAGTCAATCACTCTTTGCTTATGAGGGAGGTTGAGGTTCGGATTTGGGGGCACCAACAAAGAGATATGGACAAATCATGTGAGAAATTAAAGGAGTGGAATTTGGTCAACGCCACGCTCTGTAATAATAATCTACTTATGAGTCTGTGTTATTATTGGTCTCCCTTACCGTCATTTCCTTTAATTTGTACAAGGAAGGAATAAGAATTCGCTTTCGCATATTATATATCTAAATCATTCTAAGTGGTCCATTAATTTTCCCTTTAGTTTTGAACTTTATAAGTGCAATTTATTTAAGCCACACCTTGGTAATGCATGCGTTCAAGTCGTAATGATTAATTTACCTGGTTTTGGTGGTTTACCACATTTTGAGGAGAAAAATTAAACTGGATCCACTCAGACTACTGTGTCTGTGATTGTATTTGGTTGTGTGCATTCTAATCCACTATGATCAGACATAAAAAATACATACACTTGGTAAAGTATAACAAGCTTACAGATTCGAATATCCTTTTTGTCACTAGTGGTGAGTGTCACTTGGTGGATATATCCATCCTTATCCAAGCGATGTCACATACAGGCGAGTAACTTCTTTGAAGAGAAACCCAACTTTGAGCAATTTACTCGAACAAATTAAATTAAATTCTTTGGATCTCTCTCTGCCATGTATGTACTTTTCAGGATTTTAAGTATATGTTATTGAACCTTAATTGTTAGCAATTGGAATCCTTGATGATATGCGGGTGCTAGCTAGCTAGCTAGTATCACTTTTCCTCTAAAAGTCAATAAGTGATTAGAGGGATCTTTAATTTGTTCACATAGACTCATCATCTTCATCAATTATAATTAGCCAAGTATTAAAAAAAGAAAAATGGTCAGCACTCATCAGCACTGCACTAAGCTTCTGGTTGCATAATTAATGCCCAAAAGTCATAACATTATAATCACTTTGATTTCTCTATAATATTAATACTTCTTCTCTTGAGACATGGCCAATAATAATTCTGCAAAGATATATGCACTCATAGTCTCAGTTGCAGCTACATACATGAAGAGAAAAAAAACAAATAAAAATAAAGAGGTAGAATGTTGTTAATTTGTTATAGCTAGCAACGTAACATGCTGCCAGACTGGTTCTACAAAGTCCAAACTCCATATGTATATATAGCGCATAGCGTTGTTGGTACGGGTTATGACTATTTTATCCATCCACTTCTTCATACTTAAGTACCATTAAATTTAAATCCACCCCTTACCTAAGCTTTCTACACTTTTATTTTTTTTTTGCCTCTTTTATTATTCGCAGCTTAATTGCTTACTTATTTAGCTTTCTCTGCTTTAACTACGTTTTGTCTGTAACCGTATCTAGCAATGTTTGATTTAAATTAATAGCTAAATTATGCTCCATTTTTAAAATTATTATGTTGTCCATTTTTCAATATATATTCTTTTTTCTCTCATAAACCACAACTCGTTTTTCTGTCATTAAGTACTCTTTCTGTTTTCTAATAAATTTTACTTTTCATTTTTTATGCTGATCATGGGAATAATTGAATAAATTTAAAAATAAGTAATGTTTATTACATTTTACTTCCTTATTTTTAATAATATTATCATTTAAATTTAATTTATATTTTAACTTTCTCTCACGATGAGAGTATTTAAAAAGTATAATTAATATTATCTACAATTTTTAAATAAAATATAAAAAATAAAAAAAATTATTAGAAAATAAATGTAATACTATTTAATATTGAAGTGGTCCAACCAACAAGAGCAGATAGATGATCAGGCACTTCTTGAGGATAGCATTGATACATGAATGTTCTTCGAACAATATATATATAGCACAATTAATTTACTATCATTAATTCACCACTAAAGACAAAAAAAAAAAATAGAGCTGGAGAAAAAGAGAAGCCAAAGGAAAAAAGAGAAGCCAAAGGAAAAAAGCTTGTTTTGCATGATTTAGCAAAATTTCCAATCTCGAAAGTAAGGATGTGACGAAATAAGTGAATTAACGATCACACACTCGAATGGACCTACCACTTTAATTTATCAATGATATTGAACCCTCACATTTAATATTTCGATTTTATTGGCAGTTTATTGTTCCTTACTTATTTAATTTGTGTAAGATAGAGTCCTTCAATCATGAGTAAGAATAAAGTTTTGTGCTCGACAAAATCATTTCAAGGCTAGCAATAGTTATAATGGAGGAAAACTACTTTAGAGAGAGCAAGTTTTGTGTTCATATAAACCTTCCCCCAGTTCTTTTGTTAGGTGTGAACAATAATGACACTCTATTTTATTTTATTCTTCTTTAATCATCGATGTGAGCTTGAAAGTGTATGAAATATATATTATTAATTTAAAAATATTTAGTATGGTGGAAAATATTCGCTTGCACATACATAATAGACAATAATACAAGTTATTTTGCTTTGCGATGCTTTTAATTGAGGTTCATTATTGCTTCTATTTATGTTTAATATTAGGTCAACTTATTGTCGTGAATGATAACAAAATTGGTAGATTTCTGAACCATAATGCACAACCCTCTAATCATTCTTAGATGAGGTCAATATAATTTTTTATAAATTCAAGGATTCTATGTAAGATTTTGAAAATAAATGAGACTCGAGTATAATTTTATTAAATCTTAAAAAAGATGAATATAATCTGATCTACCTTATCAAAATTTTACTCGGAAGTAATCCTATTCAAATACCTAAAATTTAATGTGTAAGTTAAATATATATATATATATATATATATATATAAAAGTGTTAGAATAATTATATTGTTGGGATTGGATTATATATAGATCATATCAAACTACACATGTATATATTTATAGGAAAGAAATATGTTAAAGAATGAAAAAAGAAGCTAAGGTGTTGTTTGTTTCCGTTTATTTTTTATTTTTTCATTTTGTGAAAAAAATATTAAAACAAGAGAAGATAATAAAATTATAGTTTATTTATTTTTAATATTTCTTTTATAAAATTCTAAAAATAAGAAAACGTAAAATAAAAATAAAAACCAGTAAGCATCTAAGTTTGACAAAAGAAAGCAAGAAGAAAAAAAAAGTTTATTAGCCATTACCATTGCATTTTATTTATAACTAATAAAAAAATACTAAAAGATTAATTATATAATATAAATATATTTTACACTATAAATTAATTATATTATAACATATTAACTTTAAATAATAATTTTTTAGTATTCATAAGTAATTATTATTAAAAAAGAATAATTGATAATTTTTTATTGGTTGTATGTATATTATAATAATTAAACTCAAATACTAAAGTATTGAAACGCGTGCAAGGTAATAGTTTATGCAAAATTGAAATGTTAATGGTGTATTGGTGTTGACAGATCGATGATTGTTTTCATTTTCTTTTTGATTCGTAAACAGCATTTTGCTTTACAGGGGCAGAGAATGATCAATGAAGGTTGAGCAGAAGATCGATCACCGTCGGTATTGTATTGTGTAATTTTATGTATCCCAAAACCAAAAGGGCACCGCCATTTTGCATAAAAAGTCACCAAGTTTGACAGATTTAGGGGACATGAATATAAATATGATTTTTTTATTGGCCAAGTTGCAAATTATTTGCTCAACCAATCTCCCTTTAGAACTATGGTTTGCTCATGAGCCTTTTCAATCTAGTCTACTATATACGTATTTATTTATTTTTTAATTTAATAATGCTACTATACTTTATTCGCAAAAAGGAGCCATTGGTCCATATCTTTGCATGATGATGCGACATTCTGAAACATTATGTATGTATGTGCATG
Organism: Aeschynomene evenia; assembly: GCA_013621005.1. NCBI lineage: Eukaryota > Viridiplantae > Streptophyta > Magnoliopsida > Fabales > Fabaceae > Aeschynomene > Aeschynomene evenia. The sequence continues at coordinate 4,634,831 of CM024268.1, forward strand.
TACCCTTCAATAGAATATTATCCCTACTTTATATAAATAAAAAAAAGTAAATAATTGTATATTATTGATAACGTAGTTATGTCACTATCATTTTGCTCAAACTTCGAACCATGCACTGCAATTCTTTTTTTATTCAAATGTAAGTAGAAATAATTAATAATTCGTACATTTATATATGTATAGTAGTGTTATTAATAGTTAGTATATAGAGTAATAGATAGACATTTTATACTTTATAACTTAATTAGTTACATTTGTATCACAAACCAATTTTTTATATTGTATAACTTTTATGAGTTTTGTTAGGAGTACAATATTATACCTGTCAAAACAGTCCAAAATAGGATTTTGGACTTACATCACTGAGTCCATTAAGAAAAATACATATAATTAAGAATATTATTTGGACCAAAAGTATTAAAATGAATTTTATTGTCTATTTTAATTGGAAAATTATTGTTATCCAAGAATTTGTGAACTAATGAAATTGTTAAATTACAACAACCTGTTAATTAATGTATCGAAATTCGAAAGAAATTTAAAGCCATAATAATAACAAATTAAACACAAAGAATTCTTAAATTTATACATTTTGAAAACGACTTTAATTTAATAATCTGATAATGCCCAATTTTTCAAATTTTTATCCAATTAAAAATTATTATTTATATGATTTTTTAAGTAATGAGTCAAAGACTTAATTAACTAACTCTACTAATATCATAATACAAAACTGAACAATGATAATGTAAAAAATTGACACTATTAGTATATAAAAATTAAATTCTCTAAATATTTATTAATTTATTTTTGTACAAGATATATATGAAGTTAACTTTTATATATTAAAACATGAATTTAATTTTCATCTATTGACAGTGTGCAAATTTTTTATACAATTATTCAATTATATGATGATATGTTAGCTATAATAATATTTTTTCTCTTTTACTATCTTAAAAGTCATACAAATAAAGAGTCTTGACTGGATGACAATGTAAATTACATTCTCAGTGAATCAAAATTAAACTTTTAAAATATATTTGATAATATATGAATTGGTTAAATTTATATCGGTGTAAAAGTTGAGCTATATATAACTACATATATCAATTTTTACTATTTATACATTAATATTCATGCTTGGTAAATTTCTCACCTGCTAATACCAACCCGTTGACTTGTTTTCTGATACATTGTAAATATAATGCATGCGACGGTAACGACCTTTTATTTTTGTCCCTTTTCCAGTTTATGTTTCCATGATTTTTCTTAATCGAACAAGCTCTATAATTGAAGTCAATGAAATTTAATAATACGGCCAAAGCATATTGATGTTAAATCTTTTTTCCTTAACCAATTATGAAAGGAACATCCACCACTACATGAGAGAAACTATATTAAATTAAGCAGCATTATTATACAGTTTATTTCTCCTAAGAATAAGGCTAATACCCTGGTAAAAAAGATCTATATATGCATGAGTTGTCAATCCGTAAAAAGCACATGGCTAATGTAATATAATTTTTAATTTTGTCACACAAAGTTTAAATTCATTTATATTTTCAGAACTTTAAATAGTTATTTAACAGGTCTAATATTAATTTTATATCTCAATATTTAACAATGATGCCTTGCTTGCTTATTTCAGCAAGAAGCAAGTATTTAATTTTCTACTAACTCAGCCAAATGGATCCAATTTTCAAGGTAGTGGATCGAAATTTAGAGAATAAATAATAATATAGTATAAATTAGACAGTCAACTAAATAGGTTGCTATTTACTCAACTAGGCATCAATGGGAAATTTCCCATATATTCCTAGTATATATATACACACATATACCTTTCTGATTTACTTTACTATATAGTTATTATCGGCAATAAGAGTATTGTTAACTCAATGCTTATCAACGTCCAACTAGGATTAAATATGTACTATATATATATAATATATGATTTGTGCTATATGTACAACACACGTACGTCTTATATATAGCATATATTGGATACAAGTTGAATGTATTTGTGTTGTACGATAATTGTCGACTGCTCATTATTCCACAAAATATTAAATATTATCTCTGTACTCATACATGGCTCAAGTAACTTTGTCCAATAATAAAAGGCCCCCCATTTTATTTCTACTTTTAAATTCAGGATTGTGTACTCTATACATTGAAGGATCCCACATTTTGCAGTGGGTCCATGTTATTGGTGATGCTGACTTTTTGCAGAAAAAAATGGAATGGCTATTGATTGTTATGAAGCTGGAAAGATTGGACTGATCTGTCTCCATTTTACATTTTACAGGGCACTACTTACTTGCATTGCCATTGGCTTACAACAAATAGTTCCCACACCAAATCTACCTCCCTTATTTTGTTTGTTGGTTTTATTTATTTCATTAGTGTTATTCTTAGTACTCAATGAGCTCAATCATCTGGTTCATTGTGATGATTTTGAATTGCAAGAAAATAAAGTTACACTTTTACTATTTTACTACCAGTTATAGTTTTTAAGTAAGAGAAGTGTTATTTGGTACATATGACAGTTCCTTTCTGTCCATTTTTGTCAACATATTTATTAAAGTCAACATTTGAATGAAGTGAAAAATGGATGGAGGGGTATTATATATACTATGTACATTTAGCATTTATCTATTTCTTTATTGTTTGTTTGGCTTTGCCCTTTTTTTTAAAAGCTTATAAATAGTGAGAGCCCCTCACATTGTTATGAGGGAAGCATTGGAGAAGGATACAGGTTCTCTTTTTTGGTGGTGCTGGCTTTTTTAGTACAGCTGGCTTCTTGGCTTATTTACAGCATTGAATCTCACAAGCACTCTCCCCCATTTGTGTCTTGAAGCCAGCCCTGCACCCTTTTCTGTTCTTGGTTAATTTATCCACACACACTTTTTCTGTATAATACTCCTTCCTCATTGTTCACCTTTGCTTGAGTCTTGTTGAGATTTGTATCAGTAACAAAATAGGAAGAAACCAAGAGAGTCATGTAAAAACTATATATGTATGTACTTGGTTTATTGTGATTAGTTGTGTTGTATTGTATTAGTCCCAATGGCATCATCATCCAAGTAACTAACTTTCTGCAGAAACTCAGAAAGGTGTTAGAGGCTGATAGATAGATTAAATCTGATATTGATTTGATTGATTCCATTGAATCTTCTTTGGTGGGGAGAAAAAAAACAAGAAAAAGAAAAAGAAATGGAAGAAACATTTGTACCCTTTGAGGGTATCAAGAATGATCTGAGAGGGAGGTTAAAGTGCTACAAGCAAGATTGGACTGGTGGAATCAAAGCAGGATTAAGGTATATATTCTTATACTCAAATTGTTTCTAAGCTATTAGTGGTGTCGTCTATGTATTGAAAGATTATAAAAAATAAATGTTTTCTAGGCTTCAAAACTAGTGCTGGTTGCTGACATAAAAATACTCACAATTTATTTGGCTTCTCTCTTTTTCAGGATTTGGGCCCCCACCACATACATATTTTTTGCTTCAGCAATTCCTGTCATTTCATTTGGTGAACAATTAGAGCGAAGCACAGGTAATGAATATTCTCCCATTGTTACACAATTTTAACCCTTTCTTTTTTGTTCTTTTGGTATATACTGGAAATAGTATAGTATCATATGTCATTACTACTACCAGAGCTTGATGATAATAATGCACACCAACTGTTTGTAGATGGTGTTCTAACAGCTGTTCAAACATTGGCTTCCACTTCAATATGTGGCATTATACACTCAATAATTGGTGGTCAACCATTGCTGATTTTGGGTGTGGCAGAGCCTACTGTGATCATGTACACATTCATGTTCAATTTTGCCAAAGAGAGACCAGAATTGGGTCGGAATCTGTTTCTGGCATGGACTGGATGGTGATTGAAATTCTCTCTTTTTGTTTTCTTTCTCTGTTTTTTCTGATATGGAGATTAACAAATTAACATAGTTCATTTTTGTATAACTCTGATTTTGTAGGGTGTGTGTTTGGACTGCACTATTGCTATTCTTATTTGCAATCCTAGGTGCTTGCTCCATAATCAACAGATTTACCCGAATTGCAGGGGAGTTGTTTGGCCTGCTTATAGCAATGCTCTTCATGCAGCAAGCTATCAAAGTAAGCATTATATATCTGTTATCAAAATTGACCTTTACAATTCAAATTTGTGTCAGTTTTTTCATGTTGACTTTATAATTTTGGCCAAATTCAATTCATTTAACATCCTAGTGTCATCAATTTTCAGGGACTCGTGGATGAGTTTAGCATACCAGAGCGAGAAAATCCGAAATCAATTGAGTTCATACCTTCATGGAGGTTTGCAAATGGAATGTTTGCTATAGTCCTTTCATTTGGCCTTCTCCTAACAGCATTAAGAAGCAGAAAAGCAAGGTCATGGCGATATGGTAGCGGTAAGTTTTCATCTTTGGATCAATATTAGTACATAGATGTCCCCTTTTACCAATACATAATCATTTTGATGTCCAATGAAAATAATCTGAACATCATTTCATCAGGTTGGCTTCGGAGCTTAATAGCAGACTATGGTGTGCCCCTTATGGTCCTAGTTTGGACAGGTGTGTCCTACATACCCTATGCGAGCGTTCCACATGGTATTCCGAGGCGCCTCTTCAGCCCGAATCCATGGTCACCTGGTGCATATGAGAACTGGACTGTTATTAAGGCATGTAATATTTTCAAGTTCTAAGTTTGTCTATAGTTTATATCAAGGTGGATTCTGAAGAAAAAAAGTTATTTGTGCTGATTTGTTATATATGACAGGATATGGTTCAAGTTCCTGTTGTGTACATAATTGGAGCATTTATCCCAGCAACCATGATTGCTGTGCTTTATTACTTTGATCATAGTGTGGCATCACAGCTTGCACAGCAGAAAGAGTTCAATTTGAGAAAACCATCTTCTTATCATTACGATTTGCTCCTCTTGGGATTCTTGGTATGCAAGTTTCTTCCTAACATTGATCTTCTTTTTAATTTGTTAAACATTTAATTCTAACGGTGAATTTCATCTTTCTATTTAAGACCTTAATGTGTGGCCTAATTGGAATACCTCCTGCAAACGGAGTCATACCGCAATCACCAATGCACACAAAGAGTCTTGCAACTCTTAAACATCAGGTAAATCAAATTGTAAATGCAGGAAAAGAGATTTTTGTCATTGCTTCCCCTAATTAATTCTAATTGTTATTAATATTAATATGAATATGCATATGTCTCACTAAACATGACCAATTCTTGTGCAGTTACTCCGAAACAGACTTGTAGCAACAGCAAGAAAAAGTATTGGAAAGAATGCTAGTTTAGGACAGTTATATGGAAATATGCAAGAAGCCTATCATCAAATGCAGACTCCTCTTATTTACCAGGACCCTTCTGCTAGAGTAAGTCATCAGCTAACATTTTTCAAACCTTGTATACTTTATATGCTTAACTTGTCAAATAAAATATTGCTATCATGTTAAATGTTATGATCAGGTACAAGGACTAAAAGAACTGAAAGAATCAACCATTCAAGCAGCTACCAGTATGGGAAACATGGATGCACCAGTGGATGAGACTATTTTTGATGTTGAGAAGGAAATAGATGACCTGCTTCCTGTTGAAGTGAAGGAACAACGTGTCAGCAACTTGCTCCAAGCAGCAATGGTCGGAGGATGCGTCGCGGCCATGCCTTTCCTCAAGAAGATCCCAACCTCGGTCCTTTGGGGCTACTTTGCCTTCATGGCCATTGAAAGTTTGCCTGGAAACCAGTTCTGGGAAAGGATTCTTTTACTCTTCACTGCACCAAGCAGAAGATTCAAGTATATATATATATGTGAACACATTTGATTGTTCAATCTTCTACTTCATCAGGCCTATACTGATTGACAAAATTCACTCTGTTGCAGGGTGCTTGAGGATTACCATGCTACTTTTGTGGAAACAGTCCCATTCAAGACAATAGCAACATTCACCATTTTCCAAACCCTTTATCTTCTTGTATGTTTTGGACTAACATGGGTTCCTATTGCCGGGGTCATGTTCCCTATGATGATCATGCTCTTAGTTCCTGTAAGGCAGTACTTCCTCCCCAGGTTTTTCAAAGGGGCACACCTTCAAGACTTGGATGCAGCAGCATATGAAGAGCAATCTGCTTTACCATATAACCTTGCAACAGTAAGATTTAATTCCTTATCCAATACACAGAGTAACGTTATTTGTACATCATAAGCGGCGGTTGAGTAATAATTTTGTGTTTACACACTTGTTACATCATTTCATACTAATAATCTTTGTTACAATTGTGTGATAACAGCAATCAGAGTTTGGAGCTGGTGCTTCTAATGTTGGAGAAGGAGAGATCCTAGATGAAGTGATCACTAGAAGCCGAGGCGAGTTTAGGCACACACACAGTCCAAAGATCACAAGCTCAACACCAACACCAGGGCATGATGTAGTTCTGAAAAGCCATCTGAGCCCAAGACATTCATTCAATTCTAGAATGGGGCATGAGCTCACAACAGAGCAAAGTCCTAGATCTGGTGCAAGATCAGGTAGTCCTCATAGTCCAAAAGCCAGAGAAGTGAGACTATCAAACCTTGGAAAGAGTCCTCTTAACTCTGAATCAAAACAGCAGCATCAGGACAAGAAATGATGATAACAATAATAATTGAAATAAGAGATTTGCAATAGTGATCATATACATATATTTATATATGATGCTTATTTAATTAGGATTATTTAGGATGCTTATTTATTTGCTTCACTTTCCTTCTTAGTCTGTTATTTAATTTTGCTTCTTGGTTTGGTTGTAACTTGTAAAGTCTTTTCCTTATCATCATATACGACAGATATATATGTAATCAGAGTGTGGCTTTTTCATATGTCAATTGTACTAATGAATGTTATTCTATTTGTGCATAACTATGTATATCATCAAATGTTTGTTTCAATAAATTCTGACTAGTTTTGAGTCCAAATTAATAGCAGTTCAGATTGGTTTGTGTTGGAGAAAGTTCATTCTAGCATTGTGTATCAATCTAAACAATATGGCAAGAATAATATCATAACATCCAAACACGTGTTCAACAATGGAATGATATTGCCTCTACGCCATAATTCCAAAAAGAGTATTTTATAGTGTGAGTAATGCCAATGAATGAAATCATTTCAACTGTGTTTATGTGTGCGAGTGGATAAACTTTCTGTGGAACCTTTTTGGTGATAGTGTCCTGAAAGATTCATGGCATTAATTTGGTAGTCAAAATGGCTATCATTAAAACATGAAAACAAGAACGCACTCGGTACCCAAATTTACTTGGAAAAAGAAAAAGAGGCTTTTCCAAGAGAGAGGAATAAATAAAAGCACATACAAACAAAAGTTCAATAGAAATTCTTTCCCACCGCTCATCCTAATGAAACAAAAAAAAGGTGGCTCCACATTCTCAATTGCAGGAAGTAAGCAAATGTAGTGATAGTGTTGGTTTTTCTCTCCTTGTGCATTTAAATTAATTTTTCTATAGAATTACTATATGTACAATAAAAAACTAATAACATAATCAATAAATTATGCACAACATATATAATGTAAAATGCATAATGAATATTATATAATGTGCACATCATATATACATGATGTGCACAACATATATCACATGTTATAAAAAAATATAATGTTATAACATGTAATATATATTGTACACCAATGAATAATATATGTTATACATAATATGTAATATATGTTATGCATTTTATATTATATATATTATGTATAACATATTGATTGTTATAGCTAATTTTTTATTTTATACCGAGTAGTATTTTCCAATGGGTTCACTTCATCCATCATCTTAATGCTTATGGAGCTTAATTAATTACATGTATATATCTATGTGTAATGATCCCAAGATCTGTGTCTTTTGAGAACAAATCAGCGAAAAAGGTCTAAATAAAGTAGTAGCTGATAATAGTATAAGGTTAAAAAGCCAAAAGGAGTAGTCGGTTTCCAGTTACATCATCTCATCGAAATGGATTAGGAAATGACACATAAGTTGACCATGTCCATGCACGCACCACTACAAGCGGTTTGGTTTTGGTGTTGAGGAAAACAATCATTTGAAAGCAATACAACAAAAATACACATTACATATCCAACGTCTGCTATATATCATACGTAATATATATTATATATATCATATATAATGTGTGTTATATGCATACCATGTTACATATAACACATATTACGTACGATATATAACACACGTTGAATATTCATTTGATGTATTTATGTTTTACAAGAAGCATTAATGATTTGAAAGTGTCCTTATCGAATATTCGTGGCCACACACATACAATTCACAATGCAAAATGCATTCATTATTTATTCACCGATGTATCAATCCATCTTCAACTTGTTACGTATATCAACAAAACAGCACCTAACCGCTTTGACACTGATCAGCTAGTTGTGTAATATGTGTGTATAATATAATATTGCAAAATTGAAGTTATGGATAAAAAGGGTTCTGATCATACTAATAATTGAGAGCTCAAAGCAAGTGGAAATGTCGATAAGAGTACTAAGTACTTGGTCCCTTAATTATATGTTGAAACAAGAAAGTCAGAAACTTAAAGTGATTATCCACACACACACTTCAATAAGGATTGATTAAATTAAAGCTATGAATCAATCATAGTAGCTAGTGATCATAAAATAATTAAATACTACTCCCTCCGTCCACTTTTATTTATCTTTTTAGGAAATTTATTTGTCCATTATTATTTGTCATTTTAGATTTTCAAATGAAACATTTACAATCTTTTTCCAGTTTTATCCATACATACACTCTCTTTTTATCTCTTACAATTATTATTGCACAAAAAACTATAAGGATAATTTTGTCATTGTACATTTACTTCTATAGAAATTTTTGTGTTTTCATCACCTTCTTAATAAGTGTGCAATACTCTAAAACGTCAATTAAAAGTGGACGGATGGAGTATAGTATAAAGAACAACAAATTAAATTCTTCCTAATTATTGAGACAATGAAGGAGAATGATGTTTAAGTGATGTAGAAGCAGAATATAATTAGGATTTTGCTAACAAGTGCCCTTTAGGGTACTTGTTAAGGTATTAAAAGTATAAATTTTTGTCTTGAAAACATTTATTTTTATATTTTCTATACATTGGATCCACCATAATACTTTAATTTTTTCTAAAACTTTCTATTAGTAGTATCCTTAACAAGTGCCCTTAGGACACTTGATAGCAAAACTCATATAATTAAGACTAAACTGGTACTAAGTTTAATTTGGTTACTTAAAGATACATGTGACATTAATCGTCCTTGATAAACAGAAATATACATAATTTTTATCAATCAAATTAAAGTTTAGTGAGAGGATCCCAGCAGTGTTGACCTATTTATTACAGTATATGCCAATTTTGGACAGAGTGATAGTCTGAATCCTAAAGTAGGAATATTTCTGGGTGGATGTAGTGGCAAGAAAATGTAGTAAGCTATACCTAGATTCCTTCTGTCATTCACCTTTATCTACTTTCCTATCACCAATACCTAAGTTTTGTCCCTTCCACGTACTATTATTATGTGCAACTTATTTTCTTTTTTTAGAATTTTAATTGAAATCTGTGAAACTTGTCAATCGGTGTTTCGATTTATATAAATGTTTGAGGAACAATAAAAAATTAGTCAAAATAGTCAATAAAATTATTTAACATTTTATGGTTCAAATAACATTTTAATCATGAGTATATTTTTAATGACTTTGGTGATTGTGGCCCAAATTCCTACTTGTTGGCTTTTTTGCTGATTTTTTATTATACTTCTAACAATGCTCCACACAATTTGGAATTAAACTTTATTTATATATTTTTAAAAAGAATAATTATTTTGAAAAATAAACTATGATTAAGCATACACGGTATGAAAATCTAAGTTGGTATAGTGTAAGTGTATGCTTCACTCTTGTAGTCTTAACTCCAAACCAAACACCACTGAGAGTTCTGTTGAAAAAATGAAATTGAATTTTTTGTCAAACTTGTCATGTGACATATGTAAATGAGGATCAATTTTGGTTTTTGTCAAGCTTTTCTTATTACTTTTATTGCAAAATAGAACTCATAGAGTCCAACATGACAATCCCATTTGCTACCCAAGTCAGAGCACCAAACAAGCTTTAACGAGTAAATGGGCTCAATATACTTAATAGGCCCAAAAATACCTTGGTCCAATGGTATTAATCAACGAAGAATGTTTAGATTCTAGACTTCTCTTCTCTCTAGACCTATCTTGGTAATTGGCACATTCTGCTACTTCTGTTAGCGTCATAAAAGTATAAAACTCTTTATTCATAATTTGTGTGTTACCCCATATTAGGGACGGTCTAAATGTGAAGCTAGGAATATAGAGCTTTAGGTCTAATTTTTTTTATTATATATTTTAATAAAAGAGCATTCAAACAGTATTCATCATTTAAGTCGTGAAAACATGCATATCTAGTGCGTTATGCACTAATCTTTTTATATGATTTTTTTACTTTATTTTTTATTTATCTCTCATTTTTTCAGACAAATCACATAAATACATTCATAATTGTTGCTTGTAATTTCTATCATACAACACTATTCATATATTGGGCCATATAGAATTCAGCCAAGGTAATAGATCTTATTGTACATCATTTCTAATAATCAACATATTTGTTTTATTTTAAAATATATTTGTTTTAAATAATTATCAAATCATATTATTATATTATTTAAAAGATTTAATTTTTATTTACTGATAATATATAATTATTTTATAAAGTCATCTAATTATCTAGATAATCACACATACGTCATTAATTAGCTGATGATGTGCATGCAGCACCGTACTAGTGAGGAGATTATTCTATAGCAACGCGCGCGTGAGAATCAGAAAATTATGTACCACATGGGATGGCCCACATAGAGCGAGTTTTCTTAACCACCAAAACCAAAACACAACACCTGCCTAATTCTACCGAGTGTTTGGTTCCTAAATGACTTTTTTTTATGTGTACATTTATGATAATCCTATTATTAAGAATCACTTTTTGGGAGGAAGTGTTTTGATATTTGGTTTGTAAATTAAATATTTATAAATTTTGTATAATTTTTTCAGGAATAAATCATTCTTATATTTGATTCATAATAACATTATTAAAATATTTTTTATTTTTCTATGCAATAAATTAAAATTTAACTTAAAAAATTAAATTATTATTATTATGGATATTAGATAAGAATAATTTTGGAAATAATAAATTACAGTAAGCGTAATATAGTTCTTTTACATTCTCCAAAACTTTCTCATGAAGGAGGTGAAATTAAAAAAGTTGGCAATCTAATAATGCAACTTTCTCAAAAATATTTTGGTTAAAAAATGAACCAAACGTAGGAATGCAACTTTTCCATGAAATATTTTCGATAATCTTCAAGAATTCCTCCAACCAAACGCCTCTGAAGTTAACATGCGAATTTTGGAAAAAAAAATATTTAAAAATTTTTGGCTTTATAATTTGTATAAATATATCTAATATTATTATCATTTTTTTAAAAGGAATCCTCACTTATACACTCTTTTTTCATTTTATTTATTATTTATATGTCCATCTAACAACACTTCTAATTTTATTTTAAAAATAAGGAAAAAAGAAAAGAAAAAATTTAAGGAAAAACCGAAAAGGAGTTAATTGTGTTAGAAATTTCAGAATTAAAGTGAGCTTAAAAGTCACAAATATCTCACAAGGCAAATAAAGGATTTTATAAAGTGGAGGGAAGTGAAACTTCGAGCATCTTGTTATATGCTACGTACTAGGAAGCATCTCGTCCAAAGCATCATTCAATAATAATAATAATAACAATAAAAAAAAACTGTTGATCCATCAAAATTATTGTAACACCACCGCAAATTACTGGATAATAATTCTTTTTCAGTTAAAAAATATTTATTTTAATACTTTTTATCTAAATAATATTTTTAATTATATGTATTTTTTTAACCAGTTTTAGGTTCAAATTTTTGTTTTTTTCTATTTTGACTTTTGACTAATACAATTTTATACTTCTAGTAAAAGCTCTATATACATGAAACATATGAGAACAAATATTTGTACAGACATTTTCTCTTACATATCTTCTCCATATACTTCATTGACTCTAAATCTTGATGTGATATTACTCCACCACTTACATTTCTTTTCTTCATCATTGGATCAAAATATATGTATACTATACATACAATTTGATACGTTACAATAGCAGAAGTTCGCAAAATTAAGCAGTAATTGATGACTAGAGGGCGAGATTGAGGTTGAGAGTAGAAGCATCGTTTTGGTGTCGATCCTTGTTATTATTACCTTTGTGGGTGTGGGCACTTGGAGGAGTAGTTGCAGAAGAGGACAATGGAGATGGAAAAATCAATGGTGGCTTTCTGAACTCGACCTGATTTGTAAAATCTCCTGATTCAAAGGATGGCACCCAAATGGACGGTGGAGATGATGGAGAAGAATTGTGCCTGATCTTCTTCTTGTTCTGATCCAATAATAATAACTCTTGCTGTATCTCCTTTCGCCGCCGATCGCGTGCTTCTCGGAAGCTCCGCAAGAGTGAGTAGAACTTGTCCATCTTCTTCTCTTCATCGCCACTTTCTTCTTCTTCTTCCTCTTTCTCCTTTCTTTTCTTATTATTCTCCATCGATTTAATTCAGAGTGTGTGTGTGTTTGCTTGAGACTTGAGAGGTGGGATCAACTGCAAAATTGGCGAGTGGTCATGCTTCATATGCTGCTGCCCTGTCTTAATCTCTACTCTATTCTCTATATATAGACCATATTTTATTTTGTGACTATTTTAGACTGATACTTTGTGACTATTTTAGACTGTTTGTCATTTTTTATTCAATTATAAGGGACCACGTCATATTGCATCAAAACTATTATTTTAACCCCTAAAAAGTGATCATTTAATTGAAATATCTAATTTAGATGTGATACCTCTTTTAGGATATGTTTGAGGAAGTTAAAAAATTAAACTTATTTCAATAATCGCTTATTTAAGGATAAATTTATGTTTGGATAATTTAGATGAAAAGTAAGTTTAAGTTAATCTATAATGTTTGGATTGTTAAAAATAATCGTTTTTTAATAGTTAATTACTAAAATGAGTATAAAATGATTTATTAATTATAAAGAAATTTAATAACTATTAGGGGAAAATTAGATATTTCCTATTAGACATGAATAGAATTTTTTTTTTTAGAAAATAAGCTTCAAATACTAGCTTAACTTATTTTGCACCCTAACAGCTTTTTTTATCAAATACAACAGCTTAAATTATTATACAATTTCATCCAAACATAATAGATTATTTTCTACCAGTTTTTTTTTTTTTAAAAAAAAAGTTGTTTTCCAAGCTACCCAAACATGCACTTATTTATTTTAAGGTGATTTATTTTGCGATAAAATTATTTTAATATGTATTATCTCGTACTCTGTGTATATATAATCTATTATCTTTAATTTTTATAAGACCTATATTCATACATTATTTATTCCACTTTACACCATTAAATTTAATTTGAATGAATATTAATAAACATATACTTTATAAATTTTAATATGACAATGCTCTTTATTTAACTTTAAGGTAGAAAACATGGATAGGTACTCTCCCCACAAATCTCACAGGAAGATTTGAACCAGTATGTACTTCGAAACTCAAGTTTATTACTTTAAGATGAATCATTATAAATATTGCTATTTATACAACAAGAAATCGATCAAAATCAGTTAATATATAAATTTTTATCATAATTATTCAATCCATTAAAATTATATTTTTAAAGAAAGTTTTTTGTTTTATCAAAAAGTTGTTAAATAATTCATTGGTTGGTTTAATTTTTTTTTATTATTTGTCAAATATTATTGTTGGATTATTTTCATAATGAATTTTACTAATTATCGGATTATCCTCATGACTTTCAAAAATTACAGGGGTGTAAGAGTAATTGTAAGAGGCGGAGTATTGTAGTCGTTGAAGACTTGGCATCCGACTATCACGACACGTAGGTGGACCCCAAAATTTGAAATTACCATCAAAGCATTTATTGCATTGTAATAAATACTAGTTCGATGACGTAACACTCTTGGCGTCACCACTTGGTGACTCCATTGCATTCGTAATCTCAACGTTATGAATCGTCATTAAATTGATTATTAGACCATATCAATGAATCCAAAATGGATTTTGACACATCTTTTTCTATAATATTAGAAATTTAAATTACAACTATTATTTTGGAAAAAGAAAATTTAACTATCATCCCGACTCTAATTTAAGTGAATTGTATATTATCGATTTAATTATTCTCATCCTCTTAATTCTTTTTCTAATTTTGAAAATTTTACAAAATACCAAAATACACATCTTTATGATTTTGTAACTGTAAAGTTAAATTTATTAATTATCTAAATAGAGATATTTAGGATCGCTTTCACATGATATTATTACTTTTATATCAGAGAGATTTATCCGATATCTAATATTTTTGTTAGATATTGATAGTTAACTGTAGGTTTAACCTATTATTACATGTTAAAGTTACGATGGCTATAATTGCAGTTAGGGATAAACATGGGTCGAGCTGAGTCAAACTCAGTCAAGCTCGAGCTCAACAGAATATTGGCTTAGCTCGAGTTCGACTCGTTAATAAACGAGTCAGTTTGATTAATCACAATTTCAATATGTTTGACTAACAAATTTAAAAAATATAAATAGTAGTGACTAAACTCAACCAAATTAGCAAATAATCAAATTAACAAAAATTTCATAATTCAACAATCAAACCAACATAATAATCAACTCAACAAATTATCCATAATTCAATAACCAAATCAACATAATAATATTATCTTAAATTCAAAAAGCAAAACAAGTCATTATAATATCACAAAATTCTTCAATCCTATGTGCAAATATTATTAATTTATTATTATTATTATTAACTATTTTATTTATTTATTATATAAAAGTTATCTAGCTAGCTCATGAGCTAATGAGTCGAGCTGGATAAATCTCAAGTTCAACTCGTTTAATGGTCAAGCTAAGCTCATAAGCTCATGAGCTCAATTAAACCGGCTATAAATGAGTCGAGTCCGAGCTGGCTCGTGAGTTGGCTCGACTCGCGTCCATCCAAGTTGCAGCATTTCCAGACGCGTCTCATTCCAAATTGCACCTCCTCTTCCCCTCTATCTCGTGTAGTGCTCTCTTTCTCTACCGACATATTATGAATTGAGTTTTTTATTTCATAAATTGATAAAGTTAAATAATATCAATATAAATAATTAAATTAATTTTTGAAGATTATCCGCTTAACAAGTTACTAGTTATCTAAATTTAAAAAAATTGAATTAATTTTATATATAAACCAATCATTACTTGACACATAATTCAGATAGGTAGTAGTTCCTAATATTTTTCTGGGCACCGAATAAAAATTCTTATAATAATTATTTATTTTTGAAAAAAATATAATTTTATTCAAGAATTACATCAAACTCAAAAGTGATGTCAATAATTATTTTTTCTAACACTTTCCACCCAAAAAGTCTCGTATATAAAGAATCGAGTAACTACTAACTAGAGTTTATGGAGAGATCTATAAATTGATTTATGTTTTAGATCGAATTTTATTTTGATCTTTTACTTTGCATGTATTGTTTAATTTAGTTATTTACTTTAAATTTTGTTTAAAATAGTCCTTTATATATTTCCATTTCTTTCAAGTTTGTCCTTCCATTAGTGTCAAGTGTAACTCCGTTAACTATGATGATATGTATTGTTATATGGTCACGTGACAAGTGATGTGTATTCTATAAAGTTATAACTCAAGTTAATCCCCCCACTTTATTGTTACTTATTAAAATTAGTCCTCCATAATTTTTTTCACCATACCCCTTCAATGTTTTAAAATTTACTATCGAAAAAAGAAAATATCTTCATTGCACTCTCACCTTCGAACCTACTTTATAAAGACTCTAGCTCTGATGTGATCGTCACTGATTTACAATAAATAAACTTGTTTTATGTGATAAAAAGTAGCAAATTTTGATTCATATATTTAAAAATTAAAATAATCCTGTTTTGCTTTTAAAAATCCAAACTATTTTATTTTTAAATTAAAATAAAATTTATTTCACAAACTTACCCACCAATTCGCAATAAAATAAAGATAGGAGAATATGGTTGTTGAAAGTCTTAGAGTGTTGAGCAATATGGATAGTATGTTCGGGAAGATGAGTGAAGAAGGCCCCTGAAAGCATGATTGGTGACATAAGTTTTATATGAGGGGTATAGGAGATGTGTCATGTGTAGACCACAATGCATTGTAGGATGGTGGGTGTAGATTAATGTAAATCAAGACATGAGTCTGTTTTTTATCATGTGAGGTTGATGATGTTCTTACATTGTAAGTTTTGTGGGCTTGATGCTATTTGGTTTAATTCACTATGTAAGCTTGGATCTCATTGTTTTATTACACTCTGGTACTCTTTTTCCTCAATAGGTTAGTTATTTTATAGGCTAGGAGGTTTTTTAACGAGGCCAAAGGGTTTTATAACTTGGGTGTCCAAATTGTATAGTGATCAAATGGTGTTGAGCCTTTGGTGTGTTGATAGGAGATGATAGGGCATTGCAGTTAGGTGTTATTGGTGATGAGCCCTTGGTGGCGTGTTGTTATTTAGATTGATGATAAAGGGTATGTAATACTGCAATGCGGATGATAGAGCATTGCAGTGAGGTGTTATTGGTGTTAAATCATTGGTGGTGTGTTATTTTTTAGATTGATGATAGAGGATATGTAATGCTGCAATGCAGTACTTGAATTATCGAAAAAAAAAATAAATGAGTTGAAACCATTTCAACTAATTTTAGTTTGACAGTCTAACTCATTTTGCCACCTTTAATGATAAGATGCCACCATACTTTTCATTTTTTTAATTACTCCACTGGTCCAATCATATCCTTAGTTATTTATTCTTTCCGTCCCACAGAATGCTATAATGAGGATAATAATTTGTTAAGAAATATTAATATTAGGAATACTATTATAAAATAAATTAAAACTTTACCATCATCGTTTTGTTAATTTCAGTGGACATTTTTTTGGGTGATATTTTATAGTACACATTTGAGGAATTGGTTAGGTGAGAAATTAAACAAGCATTTTCAAGGTTACAATAATAGTTAGGTTCGTGGTGTGATTAGTAGTGTTAGATAATTTAATTTAGAGTGTTGTTATTTATACAGTAAAAAATTAGTCAAAATTAATATATATAAGAATTTTTTATCACAAATATTTTGTCTATAAAAAATTATCAAATGGACCTTATGACTAGTTTGACAGTTTTTTTTTTTATTTATCAAATATTATTATTTAATTTATTGGAAGGTTATTAGGATTATGTGAAAAATCCTGTTATACATGCATTACTGGTTGGGTGGAAGTTGGAACAAAGATCAACACATCTGGTTCTCTTATATATGATTTTCGTAATTAATTAATTAATTAATTTGAGCTAATAATAGCATATAATGTTGTAATTATTTCCCAATCTTTTATCTCTATATATTCTTTTTTTGTTGCTATTCAGCACATTTCACTCATTGCGCCTAGAACCAGCGTTGCATAAAATTAAAGGCCATCCACGATAGATCTACTTTATGTTCATAAGACAGAACACAATGATAGTTCTTTTCCAACACTTTTTTTTATTTGTGTTCTTTTTTCCCTCCAACTCCTCCAAACAGTCTTCAAGAGCATCATAATAGATGAAGAAAGTAGCATTTGTTTGCTATCTTTATAAGAAAAAAATTAAGCAATTAAGTGTTTCCATACCATACACATAAATGTGTGGATTCTTTTTAATTTGTCTCTTTTTCTTTTAACTTGGGACATTTTCTTATACCAACATTAATACTTCCTCCGTTTTTATTTATTTGTCCAATTTTAAATGTGCACAATAATTTAGATAATGATTAGTCCCTCCGTCCATCAATAAATGATGTTTTAGACTTTTTACGGTTATTAAGAATGTAATTAAAGCACATAAATTCATATGTAAAAAATATATATAATGACTAAATTGTCCTTTTAGTTTTTTATATAATAATTATTATAAGAGATATGAGAGAGAATGCATGTGAGGATAAAATTGGAAAAAGAATAATAAATGCTTTCTTAAAATTCTAAAGTGACAAATAATATTGGACAAGAGGATTTTCTAGAAAGACAATTATTTATGGACGAAGAGAATATAAGAGACTCTTAAAATTAATAAAATGTACAACTACTTTATTATATTATCCTTGTTGACTATTGTTTTTTTATCAAGAATAAGATATATATGCTCGGTAAAAGAGAAAATATTAAATAAGGATAAAATATAGAAAACATAATAAAATTTATCAAATTTTTCAATAGATAAGTATAAAAAAATATGCATTTTTAAATTGGAAGAGTAATATAATCAAGGAGCTAATAGAATCATTGCATTGTAAAATGTGCGTGATCTTGAATATGGATTCTGTAACAATTGGAGTATAAAGGGATCGATGCAGCTAGAATTATGTGAATTTGGAACACTGGTCCTCCATTGTGCTGCAAAAAAATAATTACCGGACTAGCTAGAAGAAGAAAGTGGTTCAGGAAAAAAGGCAATATGGACCTAAAAGCTGAGAAACTATATATATATTTCATCTCTTTCATTTTTTGTGCTCATAACAATAATAACTAATAACGCACGCTTTCTTTAATAGTAATGTTTGTTGTACAATGTCAATGAGATGTAGTTCAAATGACATTTCCTTTAGTCCAAGTGACTAAGGGGTTCAATTCCCACATGCCCATCCCATTCTCCATTTCCCCCTTAGCTCCATTAGGAGCTCCTAAGAACCAAAAAAATAAAAATGTTTGTTGTACAACAGAAATATATCCAACTAGTATTCAACGTGTGCTATATACCATACGTAATGTTGTACAACAAGTATTACTGTTTCTTTAATAAAATAATTTTGCGTGTAGTCTTAGAGTAGATTTAATGTGTATTTTGAAATCATATGAGACAACTCATTCTTAATTAATTTTTTATATATTTTAAAAATTATAAAATAAAATGAATAGCTATAAATACTTTTAGAGTATGTATGAAATGTGTGGAAGAATCACACAACAAATTTTCCTTTCATAAAGGGTTAGATTGGAAACATAAGGGCGTGTTTGGCTTGGTGGGTGGGTGGCAATTGGATTCAGGATGCAGGTGCACCCAATTGCGCGTGCATGACTGAAAAAAGCAATTTTGACAAGTGAGTGAGTGAGGGTCATGTCATAGGGGTACAAAATGCAATCCATAAATCCCTCTATAACTATAATGTT
The DNA here is from genome assembly GCA_013621005.1 of Aeschynomene evenia. NCBI lineage: Eukaryota > Viridiplantae > Streptophyta > Magnoliopsida > Fabales > Fabaceae > Aeschynomene > Aeschynomene evenia. The sequence continues at coordinate 4,654,318 of CM024268.1, forward strand.
ATTATCATTCTCCTTTTGCTTTGATTTCCGGACTCACCCTATAATTTACTCTGTTTTTCTGTTTGTTTATACTCTTCTCAGTCAACACCATGAAGACACAAATGGCAAGGCAAAGGAAGGAGCATTGGAATATTCTACCTAGGTTCAGATTTATATAAAAATAACAACTTAATTCTGATTCATCCTGAACCAAATTTTATACATATAATAATAATAATATGTTTCCGTGGGAGACAAAAGTTGCTGTGCTTCTGTTAACGCATTATTAAGTTCTATATATAAAGAAACAACAAATTCATCAACTATCTGACTTGGTTTGCTAAAACAGCGGGTATGGTATCATTCATAAACAATTATTTATACTTCAGTTTTTTTTTTCCCTTTGTAATTCTCTTTTTTGCTCTATAAAGGGAAATAAAAAATTTGGACATGGCCGTGTGGAGATCTGTCAGGTATATAAAGTTACGAGATTAATTTTGGTATACTAATAATGCAAAATGTTTGTACACTATATGTTTGAGAATTTTTGTGCATACAGCATGCCTCTCCAGTATTCAGATTCAGTCTTAAATGTAACCAAATTAGATCGATGCTTTCTTATGTATTCACATTGACATACTAATGAATCATGTGGAAGAAATGAGTAATTAAGAAATTATTTGCGACTAATGATACAATTGATTCACCGATGTATTCATAAGAAATTAGGGATGAATTGTGACTATGAGGTTGCATGGTTCTGCTAAACAGAAAACAGAATAATAATAATAAGGGAAGTGTTATTGGTACATACAGTACCCCTCCGTTCATCTTTCACCCATTCAAATGTTGGCAATTTTGATGAATATATTTATCAAAGTTACCAACATTTGAATTAGGTGGAAAATGGAGGAATGGATACTTTACTGTACATTCAGCATTTTCCTAATAATAACAGTGTGTTTCAAAATCTCAAGAAGCACACCCTCAGAATCAAACATACATTACAATCAGGGAGGAGCATAAAAAACACAACCCCTCCACATTCACAACAAAAGATTCAACATCACTCTATAACCTCAAATTAGTTCCCTTCCCTAGTAATTATATATATACAATCACACACATTTTTTTGTTTCTTAACTTTACAGAATATAGTTAAGTCAACAATGAATCATATCAGTGTCTAACATGGACTGAGGAGTTCCCTCCAGCAAGCAAGAAACTGGTGGAATAGTTAGTGTCTCCAAATCTCCATAAGCATTCCAACAGAAAGGGTCATGAACTACATATCCTTGAGAAGGAAAAAGCTCAATATCTGAGAGAGTTAAGTTGGTGCATGGAACAGTGTCACTGCAAGCAAAACGCATAGGAGTGCTCCTTATATCATAAGTTCCTCTGATGTTTGTGTAAACAATATCTGATACAAACACAGCAGAAGTCTTGTTGGTGCAGTTCATGAAGAGGCAGTAGAACTGGTCAATTATGATAGGATTTCTCACACTATCCATTTCAATGTTACTGAATTTCACCCCTGATACAGATCCTGATCCACCTTGCCATGTCTTGATCCTAACTCCATTATCTGTCATTTTCATAGCTGAGTCTCTTACTGTAATGTTTGAAACACAAGCTCGAGTCTCGTGATTTCCAAGGCTACCAATGCTGAAAGATAAAAGTATATATATATATATATATATCAGCTAGAGAAAATAATAGAAGAAGCAAATTAAATGTTGAAATAAATTGTGATTCAAATTTATCTTGAAAGGAATTAGTATGTTACCTGATTCCATGACCTGGACCACAAGTAATGTTCTTTATATCAACATCATAGCAACCGGAACCGATGGACACACAGTCATCACCTATGAAGAGAGAAATTCAGCAAACATAATTTGTTTAAGCCTCTTTGATGAAACAGTAGATGAGGAGAGTCAGAGCAATTTCTGGTTACTACTAAGTACTAACCACAAGATATGACAGAGTTATATATCTTCACATCATTGGTATTTTCAATGTGAATTCCATCAGTATTGGGGCTTAGTTTTGGAGATGTTATGTAGATAGATTCTATATGGACATTTCTGCAGCCATCAAATCTGAAATGAAACTGAGGGCTGTTCTTGATCCTAAGTCCTTGTACAGTCAAGTTGGAACTCATGAAAAACCTTATGGCCTGTATTAATCATGTAGAGTTATATAATGCAATTATATAATATAAATAATTCAAGATGTATACTAAAGAAAGGGTTAATTAGTGGACTTACAATTGGACTATCACAAGGTCCTGGCAATGTTGTCCCATTTGGTCCCTATATGGAATTTAATGTGAGGGTCAGAGCTTGTTTTCTAGATAGCACCAAAATTGTTGACAAATTATTTTTTTTTTTTCTTATCTTAATTTTAGATCATTAGTACAGTACCTTGTGAGGCTTACAAGGAAGGTCCCACCATTTTTCTCCTCTGCCATCTATAACACCACTTCCTTGCAGTGACATTCCATTGATTCTGTAAAAGACAAGCCATTGATGCCTACTATTGTTCTTTGGCCAAGACTCAGGTCCATCTGGTGGCATAAGAGTTCCATCCACCTAATCCATCAAACTCCATTAATCAGATATATATAATTCAGCTTTACCCTTAAAGCACTATATATAATAAGGTGTAGATCAATGCAGAATAAGTTGAATATGCATTATTTACCTCCAATACTATGCCACCTTGACAAGGTCCTGTGAAAATAGTAGACTGAATGATGAAGGAGAAGCCTTGAGGAACAAGCATAACATTAAGTGATGATTCACTTTGGCATGCAGTGTCCCATGCCATCTTGAATGGCTCTGTATCATCTGCAATTCCATCTCCTATGGCACCGAATTTTCTTACATCGAAAATGGAAGATGCATCATCCGGAGGACTAGGACTAGGACTAGGAGGTGCAGGAGGTTGTGGAGTTTTAGATGAATTATGAGAATGTGAGTGGTGAGAGTGTGAATGCTTGTGTTTTGTATTGGGGGAATGATGATGGTGATGTCTAGCTTGGATGGAAAGAATTAAAGCAAAGAAAAATACAGAGAATGCTTGTGGTAAAATAGTATGAGAATGCTTCATTCTGAAATATAGTAAACCAGTTGAACCAAAAAGGGAAGAAAAGAAGATGTAATCTGCTTGGCCTCTAAACTAAAACTTGGAAAGTCTCAGGCCAATGGCTAATTAAGCACCCTGAGTTTTGGGAAGTAGAAAGAAACCATTGTATCTATCCAGCATCTTAGTACAATTTGACCACTATGAGCACTAGAACACAGTTGCAACAAGTTGAACAAGTTTTTAACAGAGTTTGGTCCTTGGAGTGCAAGCAGATTCAGAAAGCATGAGTTACTTACTATATATAATATTATGTATAGTATAAAGTATAAGCAAGCAAGTCATAGTGGAAGGGTGTGTGATAAAGTTAAGTTATTTCATCTTGAGGGTATCAATTATTTTAATGGGTTTGGGAGAGGGAAAGGACAAATACCTCATAAGGCATTGGCCCTTGCTTTTAAGAGAATGCGGAATCTACATAAATAAGACTGTTTCTTTTGATTGAAAAGAGCAAAACGGAATAACGAGAAATCTGATTAGTGGGCAATCCATATGCCTCCCATGTTCTTCCCATAACTGCCATCTTCCTTTTTCCTCCTATTTTTTCTGTTTTTCTAACTTAACATATATAATATACACGACTACGCATGTATATTAAAGCTAGAACAAATTTAGGACCCTGCTTATTTTTGTATAATACTAACGGAAAAATCTTGGTGCATAATAAAAAAATCAGTCAAAACAGCCAATAGATTATGCACAACATATAATATATATTACATAGTTGTGCATACCATATATCAAACGTTATAACATCACATTTCTTTACTGCATGTGATACATGATGTACACAATATGTGATATATGCATATATAACAATGCTAAATACATACATTAAATATTAAATTCCCTAATGAGGGAGATTTTATCAAGAATTCCAGTGTGACCAAACAATTACTGCTTAAGGAAGTTCTCATCTCAATGGAATCAGTCAATGTTGTCGACAATAATAAATGAGAAGGATGGGACCAGCTTAATTTTTGTCCCAAGGGTGCAAAAGGTACACGAATGAAGATATGAAAAGTATACACACATAAGCAAGATTTTGAATGAGAAGAATTAATCAATCACCAGATAATAGAGATAATCCCATACATAAGTAGAATTCAAATGAGGGAATACAATTTCACATTTCACACATTAGTTAACCATTACATTCACAAAATACATGTTACATTCTGCAAAGTAGTAATTAAAATATTGATTGGGCATTGTTATTATTTGTTAATATAAAACATCTTGGATGTATGTGTAACCAAACCGTCCATCCACTATGAAGTTGAAAATTCGTATCAGTGCTTTGCTTTTAGCCTTTTACTCGCATTCAGAGCTCTTCATAAGTATATTGCTATAGTCAGACCAGAAATAAAAAAAAGTAGAGTAGTATATTGCTATAGCTGCTTTCTTTCGGCGCACATATTGATGCCACTCTTTCTTGTCATGGCTTCTCAATTTCATTATGCTACTGATGGCCAATGATGGCTCTGTAGTATCTATGTCTCTAAATGCTTTCTACCATTATTACCCTTTTTGACTTTTTTCCTGAATTCAATTACTACGTAAGAAACATGCTGTAATAGCAAATTATTCCCCCCATATTTCGGCTTTGGAATGGCTAATTTTCCACATTCATTGTACCAAAATTCCTAAACACCCAAATGTGATCTATAAACTACATTAAAAGCCCACAAAAAGAAAAAAGAAGTGCATTCTGCTACTACAATTTATTTTAGGGGCATCTTTAACGCTGAAATTCAAATTATTAGGGTTTTGACTCAGCCGAAATCAGACATAAATTAAGCCTTATTATGGCGTTATAATTGGCTCAATACGTGACGAATAAACGCGTACGTTAACAGCGACATTACTGGTATCATATTGTCACATTTTAGTTTAATTAGTTATATCATTATATCATATAATGTTTTAACTAATTTTTTTTCTCTCTTGATATCTTCTTTCCTACTCTTCTGCTGAAAAATTTCAACCCTAAAGTTTCTCTTCATGGTGTGTTGGTGTTGGCAACCAAATTTCTTCGCCAAACTTTGGGCATCGCCGAAAGAAACAGCTAGTCCCTAGCAATTAGACCTTGGAGGATAAAAGAAAAAGGAGGGAACCACGCGATATAACTTTAATAAGATTCGTATTTAATGACTAGGGTTTGGAGCAAGCAAGGTTTGGTAACGGCATTGCAAGGGAATGTCATAATAAAGGTTCCTTGAAAGCAAGGTAATCCAATCCAATCCAACACAGCACTACCCACCGCAGTAAATACTTATTATGAGGATTGGGAAATTAAATTAACATAGCCTATGAAGTATCGATCCCCTGCTGTGTAGAGTTTGGTAGTGATCAAGTATATCACTTCAATAAATAAATGGTATTAAGTTAATACAACCTGTTAAAACATTTTTAGGTAGGAGACGAGAAACCATCAAATCCTAGAAAGAAAGAAAGAAAAATCAAAGCTGAAGCTTCTTCTTTAACAGCTTTCTACAGGCAGAGGACAAAAATAATAAATGGGAAGTTGGAAGGTTTCTGGTTGGGTGGGGTGGGGTGGGGAGGGGAGGGACTAAAAATTAACAGAATGAAAACAACCCATTAACCACCTGAAACAGACTTAGATACACTTCAGGCAGGGACTTGGATACCATTAATAACTACACAGAGGCCGCGTTTTAGGATCCGAGGAAGGCGCACTGCTTTCTTGCATGAGGCGGAATCAGCTTCACCAGCATCTCCTCAGGCACTCCCTTGAGTTCTGCATCAGATCACACCAGCAATTGTTGTCATTATCAGAGAAGTTCACCATGGAGATGATATAATAGCTTAATGGTTGTCTAGGGAAATAGTTCATTACCATTGGCTTTGAAGTTAAATAGTGGAGGGAGGAAGCGCCCATTTGGCAAGCGGGTATTTGGATCACGCAACTCATCAAAGAATGGATGAACAAGAGCCTCCAACTACATTGCACAAACAGAAGCTAGTCTTAAGATAATGTAAATTGCGAATAATTATAGATATAATATATATATATCGATAAATTTAGTAGAGAAAGGGTATGCATGGGATGTCAAAACTATACCAAACAATTCCCAAAACTAGGTACAGTAGAACAGATGAAATTATATACTCACAGCTGTGCTTCGAAGATTTGGAGAGTATTGCAGTAGTCTTGCGACAAGATCCACAGCTTCAGGTGGCATCCGCTTGTGAAAGATCTGATGATGAAGGATCATATATAGATAATTATTAGTTACGATGCAAAATTCTGTTAACACAGAAAGATAAATAAACATTACAATACCTTGTGCCATGGATGAGCTTTAATTTGAGGAAATTTAAACTCTGTGTAGTTAGGATTCATGCACTTTATTTCTTCCCTTGTTGGTGTACCTAAAACCTGCAAATGAATTCCATTGATGTTCAGATGTAATGAAAGATAAAATGGCACCAAACAACACAAAGAATGAAAAAAAAAGATACTTTATAATTTATGTAAGCTAGTTACAAAGTAAGCACAATCAGGATGCATTCCCCAGAAACACAAAGCAGAGAAAGAGGACAGAATTTATCAGGATGCCTGGACCTGGATACTATTATTCTGTAGAACATGTTTTACCTTGATGATTTCCACAAGCTGATCGACTCCACTCTCGCCAGGAAAGAGAGGCTGAAAGGGACAGGAATTCATTCTTAAGTCTCTAAATATCTGAACCAGAATTGGTAACATAACAAAATCAGACATATCTAAAGAAGTTACATACCTGGCCAAGCAATAGTTCACCAAGTACACAACCAGCTGACCAGATGTCAATGGCTGTGGTGTACTCAGTTGCCCCAAATATAAGTTCAGGAGCTCTATAGTACCTAGAACAGATGTAAGAAATGTTTGGTTCTCCTTTTACCTGTAAAATACATGCATAATTTGGTCATGATAAAACAACACATAGTCATTGAGAAAACAAAACAATTGGACTTCCAGGGTGAGCATAAACGAACCAAGACTTTAGCACTTCCAAAGTCACATATCTTCAGCTGGTGGGTGTGAGGATTAACCTGTTGAGACAACATTGAAAAGAGACATGCATAAATTACTCCACCCTATAAGGAATGTAAGTTGCTCTTATAGAAGCAAGATTAGAACCGCTTCAAAAATTTCAGTTGATGCAGGCATCATTTTCAAGAAACAGACTAATAGTACAAAGAAATCAAAGAAACAAGTTTCCATGAAAATATACCAGTAAATTTTGAGGTTTTATGTCCCTGTGGCAAACTCCAATGCTGTTGTGAAGATAAGCAAGTGCTCTGCATATCTACAAATTAAGAAAACCAAACACCAACAAGGTGATATATACAGTGACTCGCACAATTTCAAGTAAAAGCTAACAAGAAAGGTAAATAAATAAGTTAAAATAGTACATAGAAATATACCTGATAAGCATAAAGTTTTACATATATCAATGGCATCCTTTGATTCACTTTGTTGTAGTGTCTGATCACCCGATTGACAGTCTCAGGAACAAACTCAAGCACCAAGTTAAGATAAAGCTCATCTTTTTCAGTTGTTGAGAAGAAACAATGCTTCAAAGACAGAACATTAGGGTGGTCTAGAAGGCGCATGGTTTGCAATTCCCTGTTCTTGTATCGCTTGTCTTGAAGAACCTTCTTAATAGCAACAGTTTCACCCGTCTCCAAGCACTTTGCCTACACAATAAAACCAAACAACAAATAAATATCAGCTTAGAACAAACCTTCAAACCTACCCCCAAATAAAAGCTGGTAACTTAGGTATATAAACAAAGGACTAACCTGGAAAACTACACCAAAAGATCCATGTCCAACAACACGCTCAGCCATGTAGCTTATAGTCTATAACGATGAGATCAACCATGAAATTTTAGTACACAGAACAGTATAGCTTCCAAATCATCACAGATTAGAGAAATCAGACAGACAAATACCTGCTTGGGCTGGCCATTTTTACCACCAATGGTAGTCACAATTATATGTCCTGTTTCGGTCCCATTTCCATCTACAATGGCTGGTTCCATTTCCTGCAAGTTTTTGACATAAGTAGACTGCATTTTTAGCCACACTTGTTCCAAAAATGCAAACATGAAAAGTAAATCATAAACTTTCTTCTTTTTTTTAACCTTATCATCTCTGATCCTCATGTCATTCATCTCATCAGGTAACCTTTCAACACCAACTGAACTTGAATTCATATCAGTTACTCCAGAAGCAGGTGCTACACCCGCTGATGCCATCATCTCAGAGAAAAGGAGATCAAGCTTCTGTTTTCAATTATATTAGCAGGCTCAACTACCCCAAAAGAACAGGTCACACAGAGTTACAAGGACTATGAAGGCAAAAAAATAAAAGGCTTAAAACCTGCAAAATAAAAACAAACAAAATAGAAAGAAAAAAAAAAAACAAAGAAAAAGAAGGTCAATAATCAAATCATTCAAATGTCTGAAACTCAAAGCAAAGTAATAAACCCCAGTATGAGGGAGGAAAAGAAGAAAAAAAAGACGGAAAAAAAATCTTAATTTCTTAATTTCCGAATCACCTAACTTAACTCAGCAGGTTTCAGAGCAGGAAAAGCAGTGTAATCAAAGAGTTGGAAAATTTCACATCAATTAGGAAATAGAGCTGAATAACTATCAACAGTGACATAAAAAAAAAAAGAAAAAAACGAGATCGAGAAGATAGAGAAGAGAAAACTCACAGAGGGGTGCGGTGGAGGATGGATCTAGGGCTAGGTAAGGTAACCCTTGGAATCGAAATGGGGAAGAAAAGAAAGAGAGAGTGAAGGAGAAGAAGAGAGGGAAAGATAGATAGGGACAAATGGGGGAAGGAAAAATAATTGAGAATGTAATATGTTGTCTTTGTTTGGTGAGAGAAGAGAAGAGAACAGTGCAGTCAACACTAGTAGTAGAATTTTGCAAAGAGCCCAAACATCTATGTCCTTCTTTTCTTTCTGCTTTTCTTTTCATTCAATCAATCACTCTTATCTCTCTTACTTTACTCTTTTCTTTTTTGACCGTTCAACCAGCTCCTCCTTTTACTCTTATCTTCTTTTTTTCTTATTCTTTTCTAACTTTTATAATTGTGTTCACACTTGATTCCGCACACTGTTCTTTTTTCTTCTAACCTTTATCTATTTTGTGTACTAAAATTAATATATATATATATATATAAGGATATAGTAATCAGCTGTACTTAATTAATTACTGAACACGTCGAAAATATGAGATAATACAGTATATAGTATTAATATTAAACTACTACCTACTTGACATGATAACAAAAGATTCTTGTAAGTTGTAAGTGACATGTGACCTTCCATCATCCTATCTATCAATAATGCGTTAAACGTAAGTAGTATTTATTTATTATAACAATTCATTATACATTTAAAGTAGCTAAATATTCATGAAAAAATATTTAAAGTAAATTATATAAAAATGATGCTTTTCAAGAAATCAACGGTTCCCACAGTTTGACCCAGCTTAATCTCGATTTCCGGTGCTTTAGGCTTAGCACAGCTCAGATTGTCCCAGGGCTACTGTACCTTAATTACATTTAAAGCATTTATTTAAGTTTGAATGCTAATCATCGCTTTATTTTTGTTTTACTCTCTGATTCTGTGTCCTTTCATTTTAGTCTTCAGTGACTCCATTACTCAATTTACTACCATTTTAATTTAACACAGATTGGCTGTCTTCTGACAAAATGGAAATAATTTGGACACAATATTTATGTCAAGTTATTTCGTAGTCATTATGCAAATATATATAATTGTTTGGTTCAATAATTGTTCCCTCAAGAAAGGTTTGCAGTTGGGAAGATGCCTGTCCCATGCATTCTCGTATTTAGGGGACAAAGCAAATTATTTAATGAGTAATTGGTATTATCGATTCGGTTGGATAAGCATGAATGAGAGAACATTAATTGAACAATGAACAGTGAATTCATGAATTCCCTGAGACACAACTAAGAGCAGAGCTGGCAAATTCATTCGCTGCCCCATCCTTGTCAATAGTTTCATTCATTTCCGATGATGCCTTTTTCTTTGACCAAAGATAAACTTGCTAAAGATAAGCTTCATAATACAACAATCGAACATACGTACGTATTTTCATAGGTTCTGTCTGGATTAAAATGGTTATAACTTTTTTTAACTTCTAATTTATTACTAAAAGTTATATTTATTTTGTTTGCTTATATAACTTATGATTTTTCTATAAATTATTTCAGTACTTTTAGAGAAGTCATAATATATAAATTATCTAAAAATAATTTCAAAATAATTAAAATAATATTTTTATTATTTTATGTCTACATATAAAATAACTTTTTTATAAATTACTTTTATATAAAATGTTTAAATAAATTGTTTATCTAAACTAGCATAGACTATTTTCAAAAGTTCGTTTTCCCCCTACTATCATCAGTGTGGTTATCGTAAGATTGTGTCACACAAGATATTTTGTTTTTGTTTATTTAGACAAGAAACATATTTTTTTATTAATTAATAATAATTTCACACCATGTAAATATTAGGGTTAGATCAGACCTTGAGATTCATTAATGAGGTGGCGTGGCTCTGACAATAATCTACTGTTTCAATAGATATCGAACCATTATACAGGAAGAGAAGCCCTCATAATATATAGAACAAGGCCAGGACTGGGCCTGGGCTTCGACTTGGGTGAAACCATGCTTTATGTTATATGCTATTGTCAGGCCTTTGATTTTTTATTGGACTGAGGGCTTAAGCACCTTCTAGATATTTTCTGTTATCTGTACAAGCCCCAATCCATACTGAAATTATATGCGTTTTGGACTGTATTTTTTCGTTTTTTTTCTTTGTACAATTTCTTTTAGGAGATTTTCGCACATATTGTATACTTTGTTGCATATACTCACACTTAAAAGTGAAAAATAAAAATTTAACTACAATAATAAATTCACATTAACATTCAATAATAATAATAGAATATACTATAAAATATATTAAAAAACATATGTGCACATATTATTATTATTATAAATTAAATTAATGTCCTAACTCCTAGTATATCTTTTTCTTTTCTTTGATCAATTTAATGGAAATCAAGTTAATTACCATATGAGTCATATTTTATTCATTCATTTGTAGCAAAACAAACAAGCAATTAAGCCTGTGTGTGGAGTGAAGTTGGAGCGCGTGTGATGCGATCATTGATTTGTTGTTGTGCGTCTCTGTAACTAACCGAATGTGGAGCTCAAACCACTCACGTTATCCATTCTCCTTCTCTCCATTATGTAACCATTCCCCATCTCACTATCACACTGTAACCGTTTTCGTTTCTTCTTCTTCTTCTCTCTCTCTCTCTTCCTCCACCGCTCTCATTTCACTTCCTATTTCTTTCACGAAGAAGCACAGAGCGCACGCAATCAGCCATGGTTATGGAGATCAGCATCGAACCCATTGAGGAAGACCGATTCGACAACACGTACCGCTACTTCGCCTACACTGTCCGCGCCGACCACGACCGCATCCTCACCCTCCAAACCTCCTCCGACCAAACCCTCTCCAGATGGATCAACAACGTCCTCAAATCCTCCTCCAAGGACCGCCACTTCCCTGTCCTCATCGGCCTCATTGCCGAGAACCGCACCACCGAGTACACCAAGCGCGGCGCCTCCGACCGCCCCTACGAACTCATCACTCTCTGCGTTGGCTCCCAGTGCCTCATCTACTTCATCCACGAACCCCTAACCTTTCGCTTCAGCGGCGGCGCCAAACAAAACCCTAGGATCCTCCGCGACTTCTTGGAAAACCCTAGGGTTGTGGCTGTGGGGATGGAGATGGAAACCATGGCGAAGAAGCTGGAGCGGCACCACGGGATTAAGGTGAGGAATGCGGTGGATTTGAGGGGGATGGCGGTGCAGGGGCTGAAGGAGGGAGGGGAGAAGCTTGATCTGTGGCGGTACGATCTGGACAAGTTGGCGAAGACGGTTTTGGGGAAGCACGTGGATGTTGTGAGGCCAGAGGAGAAGTTGGAGTGGTATTGGGATGATGATCATATGTCGTACTGGCGGTTATGGTTTCTTCGACATCATGAGATGAACTTGGAGAGGGTACAGTTCAACACCATTGATGCTTATCTTTGCTACCTAGTTGGTTTCGAGTTCATGAGAAGATGATGATTCACGGAAAAGGTGGAGGAACTGCTGAGTCCAAGAAGAAAGCGACAAAGAAGAAGAAGAACAAGCACTGTGAATGAAAAAAGAGATCCAGTAATTACGTACGTACGTGTGTTTGATTAGCTAGGGAACAAGTAACAATCTAAACCAATGAATAATTCATTAGCTTTTCATTAATTCCTGATTCCTTATTGAATTGGATGAGTTAGATTGGGAGGGATTATATCATGTTATAGTGTCTCAGGCGTTCATTTTTCTTCCTTTTTAAGTTTTCGTAATAGATTTGCTCTCAACACAAATGCACATTAATTACTTTGCTGCTTGCATCATACACATTGAATTCCGGAATTGATAAATGTTTGGTAAAGATCACTCTACTTCTGATCATGATGCATTCTTCACCCAATAAAATGATGCTATCTATATATAGTTTTCACATTAGTTGGAAATTACTGCTCCCTCCGTCCACGACATTTTAGAGTATTGTACACTTGTTAAGGTGATAAAAATAAATTTTTTTTTATAGAAGTAAATATACAATGACAAAATTATCCTTATAGTTTTTTGTGCAATAATAATTGTAAGAGATAAAAAGAGAGTGTATGTATGGATAAAACTGGAAAAATATTGTAAATGTTTCATTGAAAATCTAAAATAACAAATAATAGTAGACAAATAAATTTTCTAGAAAGAGAAATAAAAGTGTTGGATTTCAGAAGTAGTCAAAATTTTAAACGACATAATCATCAACTTTCTTTTCAATCAAAATTCGATCTTATTCGCGCTTCTCAGTCAACTTTCTTTTCTTAATTCGAAACCAGCACAGAAATTAAAGGACGCTTGGGTTTCGAATTTGTGTCCGTGTTGTTTTTCGTTTCATGCTTTGTATCGTGACTTGATCTTTATTAGGCTATTTTGCGAGTCTCGCTCCTGATCGAGAAAAATGCACGGGTCATCACTGATTTGAGGGCTTTGATAAATAGTGGATAGGCCTGATCCATTTATTGGGCAATATATATTTTGGGTCAACATAATTTTACTATTTGGAGACTTATTTTATGTTTTTGTTATAAAGATACCAAGGTTATTATGCCCAAGACTAATTTTGACAAAAGAAATCGTAACCTTCGTCCAAAATCTAGGCCCAAAAAATAAAGGGAGAAAAAAAGAAATTGTAAAAAGCAATATTTTACCAAAAGAAAAAAAAAAAAGCAATATTTTATGAAGGTCCATGTCAGTTCAGCGCACCGACATTATTGAATTTGAAATTAAAATGGCAAGAGTATCAACTCTTCTATAAATGCTATTTATTATTAATTAAACCGCATGGAGCAATTTTCCATTTCCATATTAATGTGATGAAGGAAAAGTCATGGTAAAATGGTTTAAACAATCCATGGATTGGAGGCTATGGGCCACCAGGTGGGCCAGGGATGGAAGCTATATTTACATCTATACAATTGATATTTATAAATATTTATTTAAATTAATTGGTGAAAAGTAAAATAAATAATATATAAGTGATAGTCTGACCTAATTTTATGCAAGCTTAAACATTATTTTTTAAGATTTAATTTTTATTCACTGAATTTTTTTACACAATCATCCAATTAAACTCTTATTTTTTTTGTCTAAAATAAATGTTTATTTTCACTTATACATATTAATTAATATAATAATTATATTTTTAATAAACCTAAATAATAAAAATAAAAAGATAAAATATATTTATTATTATATCATCAATATTTTTATTATCTTTATTAACTCAACTTTACTTATTTTTATCAATATTTTTTTCTCCTACATTAATACAAAATATAATAATGGAAAAAATGAATTAGATACTCTTTGAAATTATAATAAAACAAATAATATGAATCAAAATAAAATATGAAAGGAGACAAATACATGTTTATTAGATAGGTGCTAATTATAATTAGCACCACCCTATGGAGTTGGCAGCCCTGAGAATCGTCCCCCTAATAAAGAGCCAAGAATACAAGAACTTAATTCTTTAATTTTCTGTGCCTTGTGACGTCCCTTATAAATTTTGGACATACAATTTTAAGCTAAGAACGCAAAGGAAGAGCTGTATATATTATCAAGACAAAATGTCTAAGCCAAGGTATAGTACAATAATGTTCAATTCAGTATTTCTGAATTAACCTCTTCTTATTCAATACGCACAATATCAAATATAACCGATGCCCTGCTTAATTGGTATATATATATGTGTGGTTTGCTTGAAGGTTGCAGGGTAAGGTGGCAGTTGTGACGGGCGCAGCAAGTGGAATTGGCGCAGAGGCAGCGAGGATATTCGTGGAAAACGGGGCATTTGTGGTCATAGCTGACGTGAATGACGAATTGGGCCACAAGGTTGCAAGTTCCATTGGCTTAGACAAATTCGTGTGTTACCACCACTGCGATGTCAGGGACGAGACACAAGTTGAGGAAACCATTGCTTTTGCGCTGCACAAATACGGAAACCTAGATATCATGTTCAGCAACGCTGGAGTTGCAGGCTCCCTATCCACCATTCTTGACTATGATCTCAATGACTTTGACCATACCATAGCCGTTCACGTTCGCGGCGCAGTGGCTTGTATCAAGCACGCTGCACGTGTCATGGTTGACAGAAAGACACGTGGCTCCATCATCTGTACTGCCAGCGTGGCTGCTTCTGTTGCTGGAGCTGCAGGGCATGATTACTCTGCAGCCAAACACGGCCTTGTAGGCCTTGTGAGATCAACGTGTGGTGAGCTTGGGGCTTATGGGATCAGAGTCAATTCCATCTCGCCCTATCTCGTGAGCACTCCTCTTGTGTGCGGAGCGTTTGGTATGGAGCCTAGTGAGGCCGAAACTTTTGGCATTGGTGGCTCCAATTTGAAGGGGATTACGTTGAAGGCTAATCATATTGCTGAAGCTGCTTTGTTTCTTGCTTCTGATGAATCGGCTTATGTTAGTGGACACAACTTGGTTGTCGATGGAGGTTACTCGGTCGTCAAGAAAGGTTTGATCAACATTAAAAATAACAAATAAAGATAAATTAGGAGTGAAATAAAAAATCTGAATCTCTATGTTAATGATTCATTATATCTAAAAGGTTAAACTGCCAATATATATCACATGTTGTGCACATCATCATGTAATAGATAGCGTGCATAACATATCTCTTAATAATATTCTATCACCATCTATTGTATGTTTATCTAAATTAAAGTATTTCCAAGTCGATTATGCATGCATCTGCTATAGCTGCTCTGTTACTTGACACATATAAATACATGGTGATGGTGATTTTTATCCTTGCCCCTCAATCAGAATATTGCACATGGCAAAATTGAACGCGTTAGCTAGCTTTTACTAACATTCCAACACTGCAAATGATGAACAAGATAAAATAAATTTTTTGACAAAACCGCATGATTCATTCTGAACCAAAAATTTCCACAAACTCACATCACATGTATACAAAATTGACAATTGAGGTTCTGATTCATTGATTCATGTATGTATTCCACTGAAGTGACCTTTTGTATAATCGTCCATGACTCCATGTAATAATGATGTAATATTGGTCTGAAAGAGAACCTTATTGACCAAAAATATCAAGAACTACAACCAATAAAAGTTCTTGGTTATTTTTTGTATTGATGAGAATAAAGACAAGTGTCAGTTTCATATGATTAATTTTTTGAAGTATAAAGGTAACTATAAGAAAATATCAGTTTCATATTATATATATATTGAAGCATGATATGACTTCATAGTAAGAAAAAATTATCTTCCCTCGGCTTCTTGACCAAATAAAAAGAAAAATCAAAACCAAGTGCAGCTTCCTTGATCTCCATTATTGAATGTGTCCTTTCTTTTTTGATAACAAAATTGTGTCCATTATAAATTTTGGAGACTCAACAACAATAATATACCATACATCAGAGATAATAACAAAAAGCTTCCATCCAAATCGTAAGCTGAGCTCCGCAAGGAAAGGCCCTTTTATCAATAATGTCTAAGCAAAGGTATACTGCACGATATTATCAATCAACAATAATTCTTTTTGTTTCCCTTATTTTTTAATAACCTCCACTATCTATTTTACAAGCTCAATTTACATGTACTGATACTATAAAATATAAGATTATCCGATCAACTAGATGACCTTTCATGTAGTAGCCAAAGACAAAACTTCTTAGGAGGGTTGGGGGCCCTAGTTAAATTAGAACATTTTATTTGCATATTAGTATTAAATATTCATAATATTTTTTCTTTTGGAAAATATCAAACCTTTCTAATTGGTGTGCATAAGTATCGTTTTAATTCAAAATTTTATTACATTTATTGAATATATAACCAATAATGCTAGTTGTTCAACACAAATATATTCAATTAGTATTCAAGGTATGATATATATCATGCGTAATGTGTGTTATATGTATAACATGTTACGTATGACACACATTATGTATGGGATATAACATTCATGATATTAATTGGATGTATTTATGTTGTACAATAAACATTACTGAATATATAACCATTGAATATTTTACCAATTATTACGTAACATGTTATACATATAGTACACATTATAACATTGTACTAAATGAATGAATAGAAGGAGAATAAATTATAATATTGTGTGTGTAATCTTATATTTTTCAATAAAACTATTTTAACATTCATTTTCTTGAATCTATCACTTTTAATTTTTGTGAGACGACTCTCACTTATACATTATTTAATTTACTCTCCACATTTGTATTTGAATAGATTTTTACAAACACTAGGTTTATAAATATCAATATAACATTACTCCTTATATTTTTCTCTGTAAAGTAACTATTTGCGTGGTTGCAGTTTTTGTTATGTTTATTGTTTTGTAATGTTTCATATTGATCGCGGTGGAAATTTAACGTGGAAGCCAAAAAAATAATAATAATATTTATTGTACAACTAAAATACATACATGAAACTAATATTTAATATGTGGTATATATGATATTTGGCTATAGCATATTTATATTCATTCAAAAGAGAGCTTGCCTGTAGCTGGCATATGGAATTTAGAAAGCAAGATTGGTTTTTTTTTTTTTTTACAATGCTACTTAATTCTATGGCCATATATGAACAGAAGACTTTGAAATTCCAATTAGAATAATGAAGATACTGAAGCAAGCAGCGCAGATTGAGGCCAATGGACTAATATTAGTGTGTGTTTTAAGTTTTGTAGTTGATGGTGTTATTACAAAAAACATTATTTACACTTCGATTTTATATTGGAAATATAGTGTTAATTCATTTGTCATTCATCATTGGATATAAGATCCACAACTTATTATATCTTAAATAATAAATTAAGTGAGTGTATAAATGAGAGAGATTCTCATATATTTTACCCATTCATCATTATAGGTGATTAGTCGAATATCTCACTTGGAAACATATATTTTAGTGTTAAAATATATATATTATTTTCTTTTCCATTAAAGTATTCCAAAGAGAAATTGGCGTCTTGTTCAGTCAAAGACACATTCGCAGAGTATATGGCACATATGAATGACAAGTTTGGCAGATTTTGTTTTGTTTTGGTTCCAAAGAATCCGTGAAGTTAAGTAGGGAGGAGAGAGAGAACGGAGCGGCGATGATGGAGATGGACCTGGCACAACTTTTGGAGGCTTATGTTGGACTCAACTATCTAATGGGCTTTTCCTTTTTGTCTTGTCATATAAATAATAATACTAAGGTCCAATAATACACACCAATTACTTTCTTTTTCTCAAATCCCAACCTTCCAATTATGTCATTATTATTATAGTTATAGCATAGGCATTGCAAAAAGAAAAAACACCTTTCGGCTCTACCATGAGGAAACCATATTCGGATCAATTTTGTAAGGTGAACAAATATCCTACTCTTCATAAAATGTGATGTATCTCACATCTTATTTAAAAGTGTAGTCAATCAATTCACTTATTTTGTTAGTATTTAATCACACAATATGACTAAATATATGATGTGAGTATTGAAAACAAAACCATCTTGTAACCCGTGATTGAATTGATAAAATATGGCCTATAGCTCAACCTAGACTAACCTAAATTTTCACTAGCACACTTTTTTTTAGGATAAATTAAAGAATTTAATTTTTATCCATTAATAATGTACAATTTTTTTACACAGTCGTGTTTCTACATCAACTACGTCGTATAAATAGAGTGTTTTTATTAGATGACAGTGTAAAATTGTCATTACATTAAAATTAAAGTCTCAATTAAAACTATGGCCATTGAAGTTATTAGAATTAAAAGAAGTCCAATAGTTAAAATACTTTTTAAATGATCGTTCTTTATATATATCCACGAAAGAAATAATTGGTTTCTACATGCCCCTCCATGCATTAACATTATTAGTGTTATTCACACAAAATTAAGATAGTAATATTAATGACAACTACATGTGTGCGCATCTTAAAATTCTTAATTGCTATTCCCTGACGCGTTCTTATTTTAACTAATATTGATAGATGCATAATAAAAAATATGTCAAAATAGTCAATAAATAGGAATTTGGGTCCCAATCACCCAACCCATTAAAAATATATTCATATTAAAAGTGTTATTTGAGCCATAAAGTGTTAAATGTGCTTTATTAACGATTTTGACTGGTTTTTTTTGTTGTGCCCCAAGTATCTGTGTATTTTAATATTTCATACGTACTTATCTCTTAAAAATAAAATCGAAGAAATGAAATAAAATCATTTGCTTTTCTTTGTAAACAACACTTTCGATAATTGATCAATATATAATTTTGAAAAACAAATAGCAATAAAATCACACACACATATTTATATATGTACATATAAAATTGTATCATGAAGTTAGGAGTTCGGTCTTTTATTTTTCCCATTTTGTGTGAGCTCAACTAGGAGCACCCTAATATTAAAAATAAATTGAATAATGTAATGTAGCTTGTAGAAGTTTGGATGCTTGACCCTTGAAATGTACATTAAAAGCATGAATAATGAAGGCCATGTGATCCGAAACAGAGTGTAACGAATTTTATATGGCATAGACCTAGTTGGAAACGTGGATTTCACATTAATAATTAATGCACAATCAATTTTCCACACTTAGAAAACAAAATATATATAATGAGCATTGCTAGGGACACAACAAAAAACCAGCCAACACAGCCAACAAGTTATGCACAACATATATAATATAAATTGCACAACGAATATTACATATTGTGCACGTCATATATTACATGATGTGCACAACATATATCACATGTTATAAAGAAAGATGATGCTACAACATGTGATATATGTTGTGCACAATAGGTGAAATATGTTGTGCATTGCATGTGATATACATTGTGCATTTTATATTATATATGTTGTGCATAATTTGTTGGCTGTGTTGGCTGGTTTTTTGTTGTGTTCCAAGTATTTCCCATATATAATATAGTTGTAGCCTTATTAATTAAGGAGTATTACACACAATTTAGATATATTTAAGTAAGTGGATTAAACTTTAAACAGTTGCTAAAGTCTACAAGTGATATCTAATTAAGGATCTATTTTCCATAACACAAGATCAATATGACAAATTGTTAATACTTAAATGCTGATTACCTTATATATGAACAGTTCAGGAGTTAGCTAGCCACCACATTTCTGGAGCAAATCCTTATTATTATAAATATAGGTTATATTATTGTTAGGGGATACCAAAGAGACACACAAGGCAAGAGCTTTGTTTACAGGTTTTGGGAAGAAGAAGAAGAAGAACAACTCATCCATCAAACAAGAAACTCACTCACTGCCAATGCCTAATCAAAGGTATCCAACCTTCCTTGTTTCATCTGTCTCTGATTCATCACCATTTGTTTCTTTTCATCTAGTTTTTTTTTAGAATTTTGTAAAAATAATATCATCCAGTTATATCATATGTTTTCTGTTTTTGATGTATGGGTAGAAGGAGAGTGATATTGGTAGATAGCACAGTACCCCTCCATCCATTTTTCACTCATTAAAATGTTGACAATTTTGATAAATATGTTGGCAAGTTGCAAACATATTTATTAAAGCTATCAACATTTGAATGTGATGGAAAATGAATAGAGAGATATTGTACTATGTACATATTTTTCTAGGTAGAAACTAAGTATGCCCAACTTTCCCTATTTGTAACATCATGTATATAGTTAGTTAATTTCTTCAATCAGATTTATACATATATATTAATTCTGCTAAATATTGATTGATTATTTGACTTTTTTTGTTAATGATTATTGAAATGATGAATGCAATTGAAGGCTAGAGGGTAAGGTGGCTCTAATCACGGGAGCAGCAAGTGGGATTGGAGAAGAGACAGTGAGATTATTTGCTGAACATGGAGCCTATATTGTTGCAGCAGACATTCAAGATGAACTTGGTCAACAAGTTGCTGCATCAATAGCCTCAAACAGAGTCACTTACCACCACTGTGATGTCAGAGATGAGAATCAAGTTGAAGAAACGGTTAATTTCACTTTGGAAAAACACGGTCGAATCGACATCCTCTTCAGCAATGCCGGCATAATCGGCTCTCTATCAGGGATTCTTGACCTTGATCTCGCCGAATTTGACAAAACCATGGCAACAAATGTGCGCGGCGTGGCTGCTACAATCAAGCATGCCGCGCGAGCCATGGTTGCTAGCAGCACTCGTGGTACAATCGTATGTACCACGAGTGTTGCAGCCACTGTTGGTGGAACTGGTCCTCATGGATACACAACTTCAAAGCATGCACTTGTTGGTTTGGTGAAATCAGCATGTAGTGAACTTGGTGCTTATGGGATTAGAGTTAATAGTGTTTCCCCTTTTGGTGTTGCTACACCTCTTGCATGCACAGCTTTCGACCTTGAACCTCATCAAGTTGAGGCTAATAGCCATGCACAGGCCAATTTGAAAGGAATTGTTTTGAAGGCTAAGCATATTGCAGAAGCTGTTTTGTACCTTGCTTCTGATGATTCTGTTTACATCAGTGGTCACAATTTGGTGGTTGATGGTGGTTTCTCTGTAGTCAATCGTACTTTCTCTTAATTACAAATGCTATTTGAATTGAACTACTTTTTTTTTATTATCCAATGGTTCATATAATAGATACTCTTGTGTGGAATTTGTATGTGACATAGTTATGTGTGATATTTTGTTATTATTGGTTCAAAATGTAAGACCTAAAGACACATGAATTATGACTTATGAGAATTGAAAGATCACTATCTCATATAAAAATTTAAGAGTAGATGATCCATTTTGGCAAGTAGTAATGCTGGTTGTACATAAAAAATACATCAATCGAGTATTCAATATGTTATACGTAATGTGTGTTATATGTATGTACATTAAGCATTACTATTTTAGCAAGTATACTCATGAATATAAGCCTGGTTCTTATTTTGTTTCTCCCTTCACCTTCAAGTTGAGAACTTAATTAGAAGTCATGTGTGTGTCAAACCTTGGTACAGAACTACTGATTTAACATTTATATTTCACTATTTTATGATTTCATTGGCCATATAATGCTGATTCATCAACATGTAGTTAGTCAATTGACCACGCCTCTGCATATTGGAAATGTTTCATATCATTTCAACAATACTATTAAAAGTGTACTTAAATAGAAAGACACTAATTTCTCTCATAATTGAGATGATAAAAACAAAGTAAATCTCTGTTAAATGGTTCAAAATTTTCCACAAAGTGATAAGTTTCAACTTAAAACTGTATGCTGCCGATATAGACCACTCAACATGTTGATTGCAACATTGATGGATTATTCAGAATAATATTCTATTCATATCAGATACTAATAGTTAAAAACTCTTAATTATGTCTTACATGATTTTAATTTAGTATATGTATATTATATTTATGTCAGTATCAGTGTCGCTGCATTGTTGTGTGGCACACAGACTAGCTAGAAGGAAGGCACAAACCTATGGTCTCAACTTCATTACTTAATAGCAAAGCCATTGGGAAATACAAAAGGGTCAGAGTACAGGGGAGACAAATCACTATTATTTGTCCAAAAGAACCACATCACTTCTCATCTAGAACATGTTGCAGAATCAAAGTTTGAATGTGAAAAAAATAAGTTTAAGTGATAGGTAGATAGATATATAAAAATTTTATGTCACATTTAGATTAATATAAAAATGAGTTTTTATTTTCTACTCTAAATCTACATTTTTTCTTTCCTTCTGATTTTAGTGAATAGGACTACAAAAAATATACAATTTTTATGAGACATAAACTTTCTGGACTGTCTCTGTAACCAAATACATTATTTTTATATTTCTATCTCTGCAATCTAAGTAAGTAATGCATAAAGGGTACAATTATTAAAGTAATATATGTGTGGTTAGATTTTCCCTTATTGACCTATGTATTGTCTTATTAACTCTAATTGCCTTGTTAGTTCACCCCTGTATAATTATAAGCTTTTTCACTTTGACTTTAATTTTTCTTTTGAGATAAAAATAGCATACAAGACATGATGATGTGTGTTTGCCTAATTATTGACTGATTAAGATCAAATTTAAAAATAACTTGTTTAATTGACCATGAATGATGAAACTAGTTCATGCTCGCGTCATAAGCACATGATGAGGAATTCTTTATACTGAAGCTGTGGCGAGAGACTTTGTGTATTACTCCCTAATTAATCATTTGTCGTTTGTGAACCCCACAACTTCAGGAGGGAACACGTGAAACTATAAATGAATGGAAAATTTTCAGTTCACAAGAGTTGACCCTGAAGGATCATTGTTATATTATAAATTACAATATCACAACAATGCATCTGAATACATTGTTAGCAGAAAAAAAAACATGGACACAGCAAATGCTACAATTAGTAAGAAAAACCATATTCATGATTCATGAACATAGCAAGAGACTCATGCAAGATGAGACATTTGTTTTTTTAATTATTATTATTATTATGAAGAGAATATCACAGCTGTGGGATGTTACTTAATAGTCAACCAAATTAAGAACAGAAAAAAAGTCTTGCATTAATTAAGACAAATTGATATAGAGCATAAAATTAGCCGGTCCAAATATTTGATAATGTGAGACTAGCAGTAAATTGAGCAATTTATTTTTTGTCAAATGCAGAAAATGGAGCAATGAAAAGCATAATAAGAACTTCAGAGCCCAAAATCATACCACCTAAAGTCTTAAAGCCCATACTGCATAAATTTTTTTTTTGCTTCTTTAGAATTGAAATTCAACACTTTTGGTGTGTCTATCCTAGCTACTAGTAACCTCTGTTGCCAAAATTAACTGAAAAGTCCAAACCTGATAGTCAAACTTAAATCTACCAGTCCCCTATGAAAAAAAAAAAAAAAAAAAAGAATCAGATCCATCAGCCAAATCTGTGCTCACAAAAGCAAGTTCCAGGAGCTATAATTTATGCACACCTAATTAATTTAATTTGCAACTGCAAATATGATGGCACTAGAGGTAGAATGGTATGACATAGTGTGCTTTGGCATTGTTGGTGTGGCCTTTGTAGGATCCATATGGGTGGTGTTGATGAAAGAAGGTGCATCAAGAAGAGAATTTGAGAGCATTTATGAGAGCCTCCTTGTGGCTAGACCTGACAATGAAGTTGTTGTGGATGTGTTGCCCAAAGGACATGTAAGCTCCTCTCAGTTATGGACAAGTTGTTGGGGAGGGGTGGTGCACCCTTTATGGCTCTTGGTTACACGTTTTCTTTCCTTTATCATCATGGCACTTTTCTTAGCTTGGGATGTTCTCAAATATGATGCTACCATCTTTATTTACTACACAGAGTATGTTCCTCAGTTCCTGTTAATTAATTAGTAGTGTTTTCTAACATTGTTTCACTTTATTATGTAAATCTAATGTAATGAGTACTTTTTTGTTCAATAATGTTTGTCGTACAACATAAATACATCCAGCGAACATCCAACATGTGCTATATATAAGACGTAATGTGTGCTATGTTTCTATTGTTTAACCAATTTCTTACATTAGAATAGTATGCTTATGGAGACCAATTAATGTTATTGCATTTATTTTTTTCAGGTGGACTTTTACATTGGTTATCATATATTTTGGGGTATGGCAAGAAAGATGATACCCAATTATCTGTTTTAAGTCAGTTATTCACTGAGAAATCAAATTCTCAATGAAAATAGGAAATTTCTAATTAGCATCTAATTTTGCAATTAAATGTGTGTAGCTTGGGACCATAGTATCTGCATATGGATGTTGGCAGTTCCTTAGCAAAAGGGGAAGAACTTATGAGTTTGTTAGAAGGGAACAAGAAGGAACCACCAAGGGTTCCATTAAGTTGCAGAGCCTGTATGCTGAAGAAGAGTTTCAACAAAGAGCTGGTTTCTTGGGTTACCTCATGCAGACTACATATCAGGTCATCCTTAATTACTATACAGGCTTAATTGATAGAACATTGAAAATAGTGATTTGAGATTAAGTAACAAAGTAAGGGTGTATGAATTCCAATATAGCTTTAATAACTTGATTTATGCAAATCTATTTACCTCTCATGAGAACCAAAAAGATTGAAGTTGGTGTTAAGTTTGAACTGATATTGTTGTATCTGCAATTAACAGACAAGTGCAGGGGCTGTCATACTAACAGATGTTGTATTTTGGTGTGTTATAGTCCCATTCTTATCAATTTCTCGTTTAAAACTAAACCTGGTGAGTGTACTTAAGGGCTTCTTATGTTCATTCTCCTCTTATGATATATATAATACACACAATTTGATAATTTTTGTTGGTATGTATTTTGCTAGTTGATGGGTTGCATGCATGCTGTGAATGCAGTTTTGCTCCTTTTAGATACAGCTCTTAATAATCTTGTAAGTATCATATATATATATATATATATATATAATTAAATTCAAGCACTTATGTTAAATTCCATGGCTCTATATATGATTGATTATATGTAGTCTTGGTCAGCCTTTTCCATGGTTTAGGGTCTCATATTTTGTACTCTGGAGCTGCGGTTATGTCATTTTTCAATGGATCATCCACGCATTTGGTTTTACATGGTAGGTACTAGCTAGCTACTAAGTATAATTGTGCTGTGTATATTCCTTTCTCTCTCTCTATTTCTTTTCCATGACACAATCAAGAGCTTTCTTTTCTGTAACTGTAATGTTCTCCATTATATGTAACACAGGTGGCCATATCCATTTCTCGAGCTAAATACCAAATGGGCTCCCCTCTGGTGAGTAGTACTTATATTTGGAAATCAATAATACATGGTATAACAGAGATACGTCAAATTAGTATCCAACGTGTGCTATACATGACATGAAATGTGTGTTATATGTATAACACACATTCCATGTCATATATAACATACATTAGATACTCGTTTGACGTATTTCTGTTGTACGACTAGCATTATTGATTTGCAAATACACATGATGATCATATATATATATAGAATAGGACACCAAATTTGAGAGACAAATTAAATTAAATGATACTTGTATTCATTCAAAAAGTGTTTATTTATTTAACACTATCATAATAATAGTAGTAATAACTCAGCATTTGAAGTAACTATATATCTACGATGGCATTGGCAGGTATTTGTGCTTGGCGGTAATTCACATCCCCTGCTATGGCATATATTCCTTGATTGTGAAAGCCAAAATTACAATTCTTCCCAGATTGTTCCCTCATGCTTTTTTGAGGCCATACTAATTTTGTTGACATCGTTCTGTTACGTTGTCACACTTTTTATTGATTTTGCCTATTTGATGTGATGATGAACCTCAAGCCATTGGAGCTTCAGTACCAATTGATCATTGCAATTGCAAATGATGGAGGAGAGGGATATTTTTGTTTTCTCCTTCCATATATTGTGATTGTGTGCGTCTGTGTTACGAAATATATTAGTGTCTGTTTGATTTGATTTAATTTTTAGGAGAATAATTACTTTTTAAAAAAAGTAAGTTAAGAAAATTACTTTTAAATTATTTGATTTATGTAACCTTTGGAAGTGTGGTTGAGTGGTAGGGGCTCATCCTCCTTTAACCAAGTGTCGAGGGTTTGATTATCGCCTTGAGTATGAAAAAACTTTAAAATTTCGCATCAGTTGTCTCACCCTTCGAGTTGCCTACAAGCCAACGAGGTAGATATCCCGTTCATAAAAAAAAAATGATTTGATTTGTGTTTGGTTTGAATATATCAAAAGTAAGTTTGAGAGAATTATTTTTGTTTAGATAGCATACAATAAAATTATTGATCTTGTTTTAATTGAAAATGAAAAATAAAAGTGAACATACTTAGAATAAAAATACTTCTAAACTAGTTAAATTTATATTTGATCATACCAAAATAATAGTCAAACAAATTTATTAATATCCGATTTTATTTTACCTAGAAAAAAGTACATTCCAATGCACTTTTTGTGAAAGGAAGGAGAAATTAGATTCTCTTAAATGGACATTGAGACTTGTTTTCTAAATTAAACAAACAGGCCCTAAATAGTCGTAATAATAATGTATTTTATTCTTCAATGAAAAAATTAGTGTACATCTCATTTTAACTTATAACTCTAGTTATAATTTGGCGAGTGTAACTTGAGTTGCATAGATATCTTTAAACAACAAAGGTATTTAAACGCAAATTACTTTCTTATAAATTAGTTCAATCAATATATACTATTAATAAAGGATACCTATTGTATGAAAGAACATAAGAGAAGAATTATTGATTACCTCTACATTTAGATAGATATTTTCTTTTATTGATTGATCTTTATAAGATTTATAATTATAAATGATATTTAAAAAAAATACGATATAAATTTTCATGCAAAGTGATCCAAATCAATGATACTCTTTTTTTTTTTGATAAGCATCAATGATACTCTTCTTGTATCTCATAACATTTATTAAAATTTAAATCTTAATATTTAACAATAAGATAACTCAATGAGGTTGTCTATATATTAAAGTTGTTATGTAATTTAATATCTTAAATAAACAAATACTTTTAAAATATAAAAAAACAGAAGGAATATATAAATATATGGATTTTAATTTTTCAGAAAATTAGAAAAATTTCTTAGGTTATGTTGGGTCTTGGTCTGGTGTGGCGGTGGTTGTTGCCTTGTTGGGTCTTCAATCTCCAATACTAACTGGCGCTTCACTTTATAATAAAAAAAATAAAAATAAAGAATTAATAAATGGATTCTTCCCGGAATTTTCAATTTATCGCTGGTCAAATTTATTTCTTTTGCCCCACGTACCTCACAAATTATTATATAATAAAATAAAATAAACATTTAAATCAAGAAGACCAAGTTTCACTTTCACCCCACCCAATTGTGTTCCTTAATCTCAAACCCTAGTAAACACCCACAAATCGATCGCTCTCTCCCTCTAACCTAAGCCCAATCTCGCGTTGCGATCCGAGGCACTCCGAATTAGGGTTCGTGCTTTTCATTGCGATTCTTGGATTTCTCCGAACAAAAGAAGAGAGGGACATCATGGAGGATTGTTGTGCCGTTTGCGCCGAGCCCTTGGAATGGGTTGCCTATGGATCTTGCCTGCACCGCGACGTCTGCTCCACGTGCGTCGCACGCCTCCGCTTCATTTGCGACGATCGCCGCTGCTGCATCTGCAAGACCCAATGCGACGTCGTGTTCGTCACCAAGGTATATAGCCAAGGTTACTTAGAATTCCAAGAATTTGGGACACTTCTTGATTTCTTGAGTAATGGATTCTACCTGTTGCCCTGAATTTGTAACCACGTTACTTAGAGGCATGAAATTCAAATGCTAGTCAAGTTAGTTTTAATTTCACATGTTCCCCTAATTCCAAGCACATTGAGAATTTTATCACTACTAAGATCACTGTTACTTTCGGATGAGAAATTTAAACGTTACATGATGGTTTTGTTATGTGCTTTCCTAAACACGTTTCATCTTCCCTTATGGAAGTAATGCGAGGAGAATACCATGCTTATAGGGCCTGCCTGATTTGTTAGTTCAAGATCATCTTTTGATGTTGTTGATATTCAGTCTTTACTGCATACTTCCAGGCCTTAGGAGACTATACGAGGATGATTAATGATTTTTCATCCCTTCCAACTGACGTGAGGGAGGGAAAGGTTGGATCGTATTGGTACCATGAGGATACAAAAGCATTTTTCGATGATATGGACCATTACAAGATGATCAAGGCCATGTGCAGGCTTTCTTGCAGCGTATGTGACAAGATGGAGGAGCAACCACATGATGCCTCTAGGCGGCGGGCAAGGTTTAGGAATATAGAGCAGCTGAAGGGTCACTTATTCCACCGTCATAAGTTGCTTATGTGCAGTTTATGTTTGGAAGGAAGGAAGGTGAATTTTATATTATTGGGATCATTTATGAAATTCTGTGAATGGGATGAGAGTTTGCCATCTTCGTATTCATTCTTATTGATATTGAGGATTTTTAACCATCATTAACATGACAGGTATTTATATGTGAGCAAAAGCTATATACTAGAGCACAATTGAATCAACATATAAGCACAGGTGATTCTGAGGTGGATGGAAGTGAGAGTGATAGAGGTGGTTTTATGGGGCATCCAATGTGTGAATTCTGCAGAACCCCATTTTATGGGGACAATGAACTGTATACGCACATGTCTACTGAACATTATACTTGTCATATATGCCAAAGGTAGCGACTAAGCTAATCATGTGCTCAATATCGCTGTCTTCATACTAGAAGTTTCATGCAATTTGCATTTTAAATGCAGGCAGCAGCCAGGACAGTACGAATACTATAAGAATTACGATGACCTAGAGGCAAGATATCTGCACCATGCTTTCCCTGTACACTCATTTTGAACTGAAAGTATTTGTATGATGAGCAAATGTTTTCTGGTGCAGATCCATTTCCGTCAAGACCACTTCTTGTGTGAAGATGAGTCTTGCCTTGCTAAGAAGTTTGTGGTGTTTCAATCTGAAGCAGAAATGAAGGTGATTCCTATAGCACGATCTTTTTCTATCTCTTTATCTTTGTTTTTTGTGTGTGATTTATTTGGGATGGGTCTGTCTGCGGTGCATGCAGCTATGTGGTGATTCCCAGTGCTTGTGGAGTGGGAATTTGGGATGCTCTACTATTTTTATCTCATTGTAAAATTATTATATGCATGATTATTGTGGGATTATTCCTTCTTTGCTGAACCTCTGTTTTCTTTCTATGGCTTAGAGGCATAATACTATTGAGCATGGAGGGCGTATGTCTCGGTCAAAGCGTAATGCTGCTCTTCAGGCATGTACAGTGACAATTGCTTTTCATTTCTACTGGCTTTCTGGCATTTCTAGTTTTCAGTAACAATAGTTTACTCCCTATCCTTCTAAACCACTCACATTAGTTTTCATTCCACTACAGATACCAACTAGCTTTCGATATAGACGTGGTAATGAACAAGACCAACGCCGGGGAAGAGGTCGAACATTTCGTCGTGATGTTTCTGAAAATCAACTTTCTATGGCCATTGAAGCCAGTTTGCAGATGGCCAATGCAGCACAAACATATCATGATCCGTCAACATCAAGTAGTGGACAAGTTGCTTTTGATGATGGGAATGCTGATATTGATTCTATTATTCAGCCATTTGAATCATTAGCTACATCCGGTTCTGAATCATCTGCAAGATACCTCCAAGCCTTAGGTAATGCAAGGAATTCACCACTGGAAGATTCTTCCTTTCCTCCTCTCCTTCTAGCTTCCAGTAATGACCAGCAAAGGTCCAAACAGGAGTTGGAAGGTTCATCTACTAATACTATGGCTGCACGTTTGCGCCGGCACGGCAAGAGAAATGTAACTGTTATAAATTCTGGTAATCCTTGGCCTGCACCAGGTCGTGGACTGGTACAATCATCAAATAACCCTACACAATCTAGACTACCAACAAATGTTACTCTGGCATCCTCTCGTAATTCTGGCCAGGTGAAGACAGCAATTAACACTGGACCTTCACCCTCAACTTATGCCAGCTCTATTCAGGCTACTTCTAGATCTGCTCATGGACAATCATCTGTTGGTTCTTTGAGGGATGCACGTGAAAGTGGTAGAATAGTTCATTCTGCATCTGCTCCAAATCTCATTGAGAGCAACCCTGTTGAAGTTTCAATCTCTGATTTCCCTCCTGTTTCTGCTGCTGCACAAGTGAGCAAGTTACCTGCAAGCACACAGCCTTTGTTGAATGTGGGAAATGTTCAGTCTGCTAACAAGTCCTTGGTTGAAAAGATTCGTGGTGCTCTTGATTTCGATGAAGATAGATATACATTGTTTAAAGACATCTCTGCTCAATATCGCCAAGGCACACTAGATACAGATACATATTTGGACTTCGTGCAGCAGTTTGGTTTGTCGCATCTTGTGCTCGAAATGGCAAGATTATTGCCCGATTCTCAGAAGCAGAAAGAACTTATCGAGGCTTACAACTCTAGTTTGCAAGGGAATGCTTTGAATGAAAATGGGTGGGTTCGCAGTAGCTCTAGCAACCACCAAAAAGACAGCAATGCTTCCAAGAAAGGTAAAGGTAAGTCCGTAGACAATAGTGGGAGTAACACCACAGGTAGATTAGCAGATAACTTCTTAAGCACTGTTCATCAACTACAATCTAGTTACAAACCTTCGGAAGAGAAGTTGGAGGTCTTATCAAGGGGTGATTACCGCACTAACAAAGGCAAATTAAAAATCGATCAGCAGACTGATACAAACCCTGGTAATCAACCTTTGAAGATTAGTGGGCCGACTGAGATATCAGGTGGGACGAATAATTCAAAAAGAGATGATGCTGGCGGCGGCAAAAAAGGTAAGAAAACTTCCAAGTTCCTAAGAGTGCGCCTTGGTGATGGTTCTGCTTCAGCCCTTCTAGACTTTGATAACTCAAATAACGAACCAGATCCTGGGACAACAGACAATTCACAAGGTAACAAGAATGACACTGGAGGGCTGCCCGTACGAGGCGTCTGGCGAAATGGTGGAGGTCAGAAACTCTTTCCCTAATTGTATTTCTCCGAGGATATAAAATGTGAAGTATCAAGCATACTTAAACTGGAACAAGCAGGGGCTCCAATTTTAGCTTAAGGAGTGATGATTTGATTGTGTCCAATTTGAGTGAGATTTCAAGTATAGCAAAGCTGGGATGTGAATTTTGTTTTGTGTTGAAGACTAAATGCCATTCCCTTGATGGGCTCTTTTTGTTTTGGTGTGGGGTATATACTATACATTTTGGTCGATGAAAGAAAGAGTGGCGCTAAAGTGCTCTGTTTACATTGTATGCAAAGGGGTAAATGCTTCTTAATCTTGTGTAGCGATTTGCAATCTCCTCTGTCTTTCACAGTTGTATTGTTGTCTACAGTTTCGTCAAACTGTCTAGATCTGTTGCTGAAAAGTTTCAGCGTTTTCGGACAAACTTATGAGACTAATTAGACCATTTTTGAGTAGGATCTTTTATAGTTTTATGGACTACAAGTGGTGTAATCTTTTATGCTATAATTATTTATTGATTTTGTTAGTGAATTAATGTTTACTTGTGGCTGTTGTTTTTAATTATGGTAGCTAAAAGAAAAAGAGAAGTTGCAAATTGGAAAAATGATTTTTGGTACGTTCTGCAGTGCATCATCACATGTACAATTGGGCGGAACCGCAGAAAAATGAAATAACTAGGACACGTTTTGTATTATTGGGCCTCTCGATTGCAAGGCTTTTTTGGCCCATTTTGTTGGGCCGGTTTCTTTTTTTGTGATTACTATAAGGCCTATCCTTTTTTTGCAGCAAAACAAAAAGACTAAAAACCCAAATAAAAAGCAGGAATGTCCATCTTATCCTTCTTGCTTACAATTAATTACAGGCTCCTAAAAGCTAAAACCTTCTCTTGAATTCAACTCCATTGATCTAATTCATATTCCTTCATTCTTAAACCCTACAAAACAAACATAGGATTGGTTAGCTGAAGTTGTAGTTGTTTTAAACTAAAGAAAACGAAAGCAAGCAATGGTGGAGAAGGAGCAAGCGTTGAGGGAATGGCGGGTGCAGCGAGGCCCCTACCTCGGAGACATTTCTGCCCTCTGTTTTCTTCATCTTCCCAATCACTCTCTTCCTCTTCTACTCGCCGGTATTCTTCTTCTTCTTCTCTCACTCCTTCCCCATTTCACTGCTATTTCTTCAGCACACTCCTTGAATTGCTTCCTCATTCAACTTCGCAACAGGTTTGGGTTCCGAGATTCTGCTCTACGACTTAGAGGTCGCAAAGATTATGAGATCCTTCTCTGTATTCGAAGGAATCCGCGTCCACGGAATCACCTCTAATTTCTCTCTAGATACCACTCACCCTGTAATTGCTGTGTTTGGGGAAAGGAAAGTGAAGCTGTTCAGCTTCTCATTTGACGCCGTTTCTGGGATCCCACAGTTGACGCTGGTTCAGTTGTTGCCAAAGCTTGGTCACTGGGTTTTGGATGTTTGCTTCCTCAAGGTACTCACCAATCACCTCAGAATGATTAATTATGATTGTAGTTGTTCTTTTCTCACTTGTTTTCTTCTTTCTTTCTTTCTTTCTTTCTTTGCGGCTCGGTGATTGGTAGTAGGGTTGCTTAGCTCATCCTGATGTGGAGACCCAGATTCTTGCTATTGGATGTAGTGACAATTCAGTTCACATATGGGATATCTCCAACACTAATATGGTTCTCAAGGTTGAATCTCCAGGTTGGTTAGTTTTCAACTTCAAAGGGTCGGTTCCTTTATTGGCTTCTTGTTTTTCCTCCCTGATGAGGTGCTGGTTTGTCTTT
Source organism: Aeschynomene evenia (assembly GCA_013621005.1). NCBI lineage: Eukaryota > Viridiplantae > Streptophyta > Magnoliopsida > Fabales > Fabaceae > Aeschynomene > Aeschynomene evenia. The sequence goes on from CM024268.1 coordinate 4,687,507, forward strand.
GGATCATAGTAAGGTGCCTTTTGTACTCAATGCGATTATGGGGTTGCAATCTTGAAGTTCTCCGTGTTGCATCTGGTACAATATTTAACGAGGTAAGGGATCTATTCATATTTTAGCATTCATGATTACACTTGAAAATGTTGGACAGAAGTCACAGGAATCTTGTTGCTTCAGTTATTCACAGGAATATATGTTCTACTCAAATATTTTCTTGGTTTATTCAAATTTGTGTCAAAATTAATAGATATATCCTTGTTTTATTTCTCTTTTGGCATGTTGTTTAAGATTTTGATTCTTGCAGATTATTGTTTGGAAAGTGGCTTCTCAGCATTATAATTCTTCACGAAGTGGAGAAGACCATGATCATCGGAGCATTTCATTATGCAATTGCTATCATCTAAGAGATCAAATGTATGAGGCTGTTAATGTATGTAAACTTATTGGGCATGAAGGTTCAATCTTCCGAATTACATGGTCATCTTGTGGGTCTAAGCTGGTATCCGTCTCTGATGACCGTAGGTGAGTTAGTTTCTTGAGTACTATTGTACCTCTAGTTTATGTTCATTGTTAATTAAGGACACATGTCAAGATTAGTCTCTTCTTTTTGTAATGTAGTGCACGTGTCTGGGCTGTAGCTATTGAAGGGGAAAATTCATTGTTGCATGATCCCACTGCCCTTGTCTTATTTGGACATAATGCTCGAGTTTGGGACTGCTGTATTGCTGATCGTGTAAGCCTGTCAATGCTGTTCAATGTTAAATCTTTCTCAAGCTGTATAAGAATAGCAAATTAACGTTACAAAAAAGACTATGGACTTCATTTCATGCTTATGAAAAAATTCGTCTTAAATAAATATTTTGTTTACTAATTGAGCTAACTTCCTAAGTGTTCATTCATTATATCATGTTGTGCCCCATCACCTCCCCAACAAAAAGGGGAGAATTATTTATAATTGTAATTTCTTAGCTTGTTTCCAAGGTTGTGTCTATCTTATCATTTCCATGTTTTCTCCTTGACTTCTTGAATTAAAATTTCATCCCATTTTCTTCATCTCGGGATTTGGCAGTTGATTATTACTGCCAGTGAGGATTGTACATGTCGTATATGGGGAGTTGATGGTGAACAACTGCAAGTCATTAAGGAGCACATGTAAGTTCATCAGACACAGTTTGTCCATATTTTGATTCATGTCTTTAATATTCTCACAGTTTAGGGGAATAAAAAAGTATGTGCATTCTTTGTTATATACAGAGGAAGGGGCATATGGAGATGTTTGTATGATCCTAAATCTAAACTTCTCATAACTGCTGGGTTTGACTCAGCTATCAAAGTGCATCAGCCTCTTGTTTATGTCTCTAGGGGCTTGGCAGCAGTGCCAGGTCCCTCTGACAGGACAGAGGTGTTTTCCATTTGCATCCCTACTGCGTTGGGAAATACTGGACTAATGGACAGGTAGGATTACTTAAATTCCAAAATTTTGAACTCATTTTGGGATGCCTATGTCCATGCTCCATATTTAGTTGTACTTGTATTGACCAATTTTCACATTGTTTAACCTCCCCCTTGTTTGTTGCAGCAAGAGTGAATATGTTCGTTGTTTACGTTTTGCCTCTCAAGAAAGTCTTTATATTGCTACCAATCATGGTTTTATCTACCATGCAAAATTGAGTGCTGCAGGAGGTGCTCAGTGGAATCAACTTGTCCAGGTCAGCAATGGAGCTCAAATTATCTGTATGGATTTATTGTCTAAGGACTCATTTGAACCTGACTTTGGTGCTGAGGATTGGATTGCTGTAGGAGATGGAAAAGGAAATATGACAGTTATTGGAGTTACTAATAATGGTTATACTCCTACAGTGAGATTAAGCTTTACGTGGTCAGCTGAAATGGAGAGACAGCTCTTGGGTACCTATTGGTGCAAATCTCTGGGATGTAGGTAATGGACCCCTTACCTTCAACAATAGTGGCTAAATTATTGACAAGATATGTTGAGCTAAAACAGTGAACATAATACATTTAACAGGCTTTGATATTACACCTGTTTATTCAGCTTGCATGATCATTTCTTTTTCTTTAGTTGATACTTAAGACGACTTGATATCACACCTGTTAATTAAGTTCTATAATCATCCCATAGTTTCATCTTACCATGCATATCATGTAGTGCAAACAGATGGAAGATCCTAATACATTACACTATTCTATATTTTAAGCCTTGCGGTTTTTTATATGCTTATGCTTAAATTATTCTTTTATTTTATTCTTATTTATTTTTCTTCATTTCAAATTAATAAAGGATTTTGTTTTTACTGCTTTACAAAATTCTGCAGATATGTCTTCACAGCTGATCCTAGAGGAACATTGAAACTATGGAGTTTGCCTGATCCTTCACAATCTAATATTCAAAGCTCCATGGGGAGTTGTAGTGTGTCAAAGATAGCAGAATTCATATCAAATTATGGAATGCGGATGATGTGTTTGGATGCTTGCATGGAGGAAGAGGTATTAGCTATCTGTCTCCTAACTTATAACTTTTTATTCATTTTAGGGTAAGTTGGTGGAGTCTTGAAGTGTGTTCAGCATTGCTTATTGATGTCTTGTGGCAGGCAATTAGCTGCTTGATAGAAACAGACTTTATCTGTGCTTGTTCAAACTTATTAAAAAACAATTTGTTAATATGGTTATTTTCAGAAACCACTCTCTATACCTTATGAGAAAAGCCTACAACTTTTTTTGGGTGTTTTAGTTTTTATTTAAATTCTTTTAATTATCTGAACTATTTATATGTCTGCTTTAATTAAAGCAGCAATTTTTTCATTAAAAAGCTCAAATGAACAGACCCTTATTGCTTTAATTGAAATAACAACTGCTTGTATGTAGAGATGGAGGTGGACCTTTATGAGATATTTTCTAACTTAAGATGTTACCAAAATTTTAAAAATAGAAAATCATTTGGAGTTTGAATATCTAATTTTCTGCAGGTCCTAGTAGGTGGAGATCTACGTGGTAATATGGTTATATTCCCTTTGTCAAAGAATCTGGTGCTTGGCACTTCAGTTGTACAAGAAGTGAAGATACCTCCAGTAAATCATTTCAAAGGAGTTCATGGGATTTCAAGTGTGTCTAGTGTTTCTGTGAATAAGCTTGGTTACAATCAGATTGAGATTTGCTCAGTAAGTTAACTATTCATCTTTCTGTTCAAGAGCACTGTCAGTAGTCAGTATTCAAATCCACAAGCACAAAACTGCAAATGTGAATGTGCTATAATTTGATTGTAATTGTTAATTTTTATTCATGTTCAGACAGGAGCAGATGGTTGTATATGTTATCTGGAATATGATCGAGATATGCATTCCTTGCAATTCACGGGGTTGAAACAAGTGAAAGAGTTGAGTTTGATAGAATATGTTACTGGGGATAACAACTCTGTGGACACATTATCCAGCAGCTATGCAGCTGGTTTTGCATCGGTAGATTTCATAGTATGGAACTTAGTTAATGAGAGTAAGGTACTATGACTACCTTTTCTCTATCTGTTGCTCTGGTCAATTAGTACTTGCATTAATTAATCTGTTTTGCATACCATGACCTCCTGTTCTAGCTATTGTACTAATTGCATATATTGTTATCAGGTGGTGAAAATTCCATGCGGCGGATGGCGGCGTCCTCATTCCTATTATCTCGGTGATATACCAGAGAAGAAAAACTGCTTTGCCTTTGTTAAGGTTTCCCTTCTGCTTTGGACTGCTATTAAGCAAATTTACTAAACAATTTATTTTTCTTTAAGCTTTATCTGTCCTAAAGCTCCTGACATACGGTCATCAGATCTTGCTGTTCGATGTTAAAATTATATCTTTGTTAAAAAATCTGTATAGTTACTATAATAGTATAATGTTTCATTTTTTGAGATCGTTTTGTGGCTGTGCTTGCTGATTAGGTTTGAGGGGTGCTGTTGCTTAAGCCTGCATGGCTTCAAGGCCTTACCTTTTTTTATTGGTTGAGCCCAACAAGGATGGGCCGATGTAGTTGAAATGCAAAGCTAGTTGAAAGTTGAAACTCACTGGCTTCTTGATTAGAGCCTTCTCTTAGTCATTTAGATTTAACAATTTTTCCAACCATATCTGTGGGGATCTGAAAGTACAATTTCATCATATTGCCATTTGTTGTACTGCTTCAATGATGTGGGGTTCCTTAAGCTTTAAAAAGAGTTAACATGTGTTTTAAAGCTTAAACATTTACCACTTAATTAGAAACTTGGTCTCTTTTATCCTGGATAATTGATGCTTGTTATCACAAACACTTTTTGAAGTCATAACAAATAATAGCATTTATTACAGGATGAAATGATACATATTCATAGACACTGGATTCATGATAAAGATGAGAAGATATACCCACGAAGGTTGCATATGCAATTTCATGGGCGAGAGATACATTCTTTGTGCTTTATCTCTGATGATATACTTGTGGGAAATAATTTTAAGGATACCTTATTTTCTAAATCAAGTTGGATTGCAACTGGGTGTGAAGATGGAACTGTGAGATTGACTTGGTAAGTATTGTATACTAGTCTCTAGAGCTGGATTGAATAATATTAAAACCTAATATATCTGTTTGATTTAGGTACTCTCCAGGTATTGAAAATTGGTCCATATCAAAATTGCTTGGTGAGCATGTTGGAGGATCAGCTGTAAGATCAATTTGTTTTGTCTCAAAGGTGCACACTTTTTCATCTAGTGCAACTGATGTACCTGATGGAAATGGTGAATTGAATGCTGCTGTTGAAGACAAAGATAATCCAAGCTTACTGATATCAGTGGGTGCAAAGCGTGTGTTAACTTCGTGGCTTCTAAAATATCAGAACTTGGACAACAAAAATGACATTCTAATTGATCATCAGTATAATTCAAGAGGAGTTGATGATCAGTTTTTGTCAAGTTTGTCATCGTCGATGACATTCCAGTGGCTTTCTACTGATATGCCAGCCAAATATTCTGCTACTCACAAATATCCAGAAAATAATGTGGAGAAAGTAACAAGTGTTGCTGAAAATGTTTCTAATACAAAGGTTGATTATAGAGCTGGATCACTGTCGTCTGAAAGTAGGATGATGAACTTGATCAAAGATAAACATGAGGATGATTGGAGATATCTTGCTGTCACTGCTTTTCTTGTTAAATGTGTGGGTTCCAGGTGGGAGGATATGCCTAATTTTGCCTTCTTGATTATGCTTTTGGTTAAACTCAAAAACTGATTTCATCTAAAATTCTGGAACTTACCTTCCGTTTTGTGTATCTTTCAGGATATCTGTTTGTTTTGTTGTAGTTGCTTGTTCAGATGCTACTCTTGTGTTACGGGCTTTAGTTTTGCCTTTTCGCTTATGGTATTTACAATTTACTCCTCTCAAATTCTTATAAATGTTATAATTGTGTTCTCTGTTTTCTGAAACTTTATGCTAAGTCTTAACATGGCTCCTTTTCTGATGGCAGGTTCGATGTTGCTCTGTTGGTTCCTTTATTAGCACCTGTTTTGTCATTGCAACACATCATTTTTCCCATATGTAGGCCTCATAAAGGTTTGTACTTTGTATATTTGGCTGGTTGCTGTTTAAATTATTCTATGTCATGCTACGTCTTTGAGAGATGGATTTTTTTATAATAATAATAATAATTTCCTTCAGCTCATAGACTAGCATTACACAAAAATATCTCTTATGATGATTACGGTGTCCCATTCTCAATACCTGTCTAGTCTTTAGACTGATAATTTTAGACGTCCTTCCTTTCACATGTCATATAAAATATCTATTTTTCTGCTCTAATTTTTATTGATCTCATGTCTAATCTTTCTCGTGCAGAGAACACCCAAGTTGGAAATGTTTATGTTGCAATTAGTGGTTCTACTGATGGAAGCATTGCTTTTTGGGACCTGACCGACAGTGTCGAAGCTTTTATGCAGCGGGTTTCTGTTTGTAATGTAGAGAGGTTCTTTGATTGTCAAAAACGTCCACGGTCTGGGAGAGGGAGTCAGGGTGGTAGATGGTGGAGATCTTTAAGCAGTGGCTTGTCAAAGAAAAAGCAACACAGTGGTCTAGTCACCTCAAAAGCTAAAGATGAGACTGAAAGCATTAGTTATGCTACTCATGGGGTCTTTTCAATACCAAATGATTCTGGAGACGGCGAGATGGTTTGTTCTGAAGCCATGCAAACAGCTTCCCCTGAGCCAGAGATTAAAACGGATAATTCATCAGGGGAAGTATGTGAAATACAGCCTCTACGCCTTTTGCAAAATATTCACCAATCTGGTGTCAATTGTCTCCATGTTTCAGAGATAAAAGGTGTTGAAAATACTGATAGTTGCCATGTGTACAGTATAGTTAGTGGGGGTGATGATCAGGCGCTTCATCATCTTACAGTTGAATTATCATTCAAGTCAGTAAATTCAGATAATGGGATTGTGACTCAATATTTGGTCTCTGAAACTGAATATGAAAAGGACATCAATTCTCAAAGTTGGAGCAAGAATTATGCGATCAGATTCTCGAATTATGAAAAAGTTTCCTCAGCCCACAGCTCTTCGGTAAAAGGTAACGACTCCTCTTAAGCGAGGTTGCTTCTAAAGTGAGCATATCTACCCATTATCTAATTGGAATTGGAATGTGATTTCAACTACTAAAATTTTAAGTTATCCACCTTTGTTTACTCACTTTAGAGACAAATATACTTAAAATTAGTGTCGACATGCTAGTGAATATCAATCTACATTTTTTATTGTCACGCATGCTTTGTGAGGCCTAATGCAGTAATGCTTCCTTGTTGGGAACATTTTTCATTTGCTTCATCTTGTAGTTCATGTTGCCGTGAATTGTAAACTTGTTAATCCTTTATAATTCTTGTTGCTTATGAGAACATTCTTTTGTCGTCATGAGTAGCATCTGCTTTTGATTTGCCTCATAGTTAAATATTTTATGTATGCAAACCTTTTGGACCAATCTATCTTGTTGAAGACAATAACCAGAAAAGAATATGAACTCTTTTGTACTTACAGTATTTATTTCCAAGAAGTTTTATTACTAACACATCACAATCACCTTTATTTTGTGAAGGAGTCTGGACAGACGGATCTTGGGTGTTTTCGACCGGACTGGATCAGCGAGTCAGATGCTGGCAACTTTGCGATAGTAAACTGATTGAGCAAGCACATCTAATAGTTAGTGTACCAGAGCCAGAATCGCTGTCTGCTAGAGCTTGTGGCAGGTAATTGTTAACATGAGAGAATGAGCAGATTGGGTGATATATCACAGTATTACTTAACTTCAACTGTTGTATGTCTCATGCAGGAACCATTATCAGATTGCTGTTGCTGGCAGAGGGATGCAAATAGTTAACTTTTCAGGATCCTAACACTAAGACTCATTACTGGTGGAGAATGAAGCCATTGTTATTGTTACATCAGACAAGTTTATGGAGGTTTAATTTTCTGAACCTCATTAAGATTTTGGCTTTTATAAACTCTTTATATGTTCTTCATGTACTTAATTTATGATAGTGTAGAATATTCATATCAATAGAGTATCAAAATTAAATCTATTTTTATTCTAAATATAGTAAAGAAAACTTTTTTTTTTCTCAAAATAAATCCTCAAGTAATATGGAAGAAAGAAAAGAAAATGAGAGAGAAATTCGGAGCTTTTTTTGGTGGATTGATAAGGACAATCTGACGTACCGGAGCTTTGGGAAGAGACTTATTTTCCCTTAAGAGAAAAATAGAGGAGATGGAAAGATAGTTTAATTTATTAAAACAATAAATAGGTTGGACCACATTGTGGTAGAGCACTCTTATAAGATCCCCACTATCACCCCTTATGTTTTTAAATGTATAATCTAACCTCAATTATGCTTACTATGTGCATTGCATCGTAATAGTAGTGTCATACACACATTACTTAATATTTATATTTTTCTTTGCTATTACTCGGCTATAATACCATGAAGATCCCTTTTTATTCGGTCACAAATGTTTCTTTTTTCAAGTTGTATTTTACAAAACAAAATGTCATGGTTTTCACATCACGATCATATTATTTCTGACATAACCTCACCCACCTTATGGTTGGTTATTTATTTAATGATTCATGTTGATCAACTCATATAATTTTACAAACTATGGTCTCCTCTGTCTTGAAAAACAAGTAACAAAATAAATGGCAAGTTGTGTTTTGGCAGGTCATAGCTGGTCGTGCTAACTTGTACTATAGCCAATCACACATTGATATATTATTAGTATAATGTGTATGCACGTTTTCACATTTATGGTGCTTCGATCCAGGATATCAGATCTTAGTTTTTTCTTGCTTTGTACTGGAAAGTTGACACTGGCTCTTCTCTTGAGAGAACACTTTGAATGCAGATATTTTTTATTTTTTTATAGAGGAATGCGATGTGTACAATAAAAATTGTATAATACTTCTACAACGATCATTGACACTGTTGGATTGTAATAAGGAGTTACAATCTAATGCAATTCAATGATAAATATGATTGTTGTACAAGTATTATACAATTTTTATTGTATACATGACATTAGTGTTTTTTATAACTCCAAAAAGGACACAATGAGACTATGCGTCTCTGTACACAGATCGTAAAGTTTACTCATTGAGGTGTCCTTAGCTCTCTTTATTTAGTCTTAAAAAGAAAAAATCACACACAAAAGATAAAAGAAAATTTAAAAAGATAAATGATATTTGTGTAATTATTTTACATACGTTGTGTAGATAAACATTTCATTTATCATTGGGTGATGTATTTGTTCTATTTGAATGAAATTTAGAACTCATTTAATAGTAAATTAGATATTTGTTAAAAATTTTGTTCAAATAACTTAGTTTATTTTAAAAATATATAGCCCATGGTGCTCTCCCTCTCTTAGCTTTCATTTTATTTATTTATTTAGGTTTTGGATAAGAGAGGCGCACATGATGCCGTTACCCATGGAAGAATGGAATACTATAAAGTAGCCACTCAAAACAGAAACAGAGCATCTCATGTCTAAAGTCCAAATAACATCAGATCTACATGTCATGTTATTTTAGGAATTAATAGCGTAATTTTTCAATGTTGCTAAAAAATTAGGATAAAGTATTGCTAATCGGAGTGTTTAAGGATCGGATTTAATTAAGTTGACTGATTGTATTATTGATATCAAACATGGTCAGCCTTGAGCAGAAATAAATTATACAAATAAGATTAATTTATGGAATATAAAGGTCTATTCAAGATTGACAATGAAACAGGAACAAATAGATGCTGTTACTTTAGACACAGTGTAATAAGTAGAAGGTTCTTGAAAGAATGTACCCCAAAAGTTAACTGCTGCAGTTGGAGAATCTAAGTTGTTATAGGGCACCTCATAAAACTTGTTACATATAGATTTTATGAAGGAATTCAAGTGACTCAGAGAAAGTTATACCGTCATTTTCTTGGTAGGTATTTTTATTAAATTTATAAGTGTTACATTTTCATTTAAAAAAAAAATACTAAATGGGTGTATCTAAAAGAGAAATATTTTGTATATATCATAAAATCAGTCACCATCAGTCAACATGTATAATAATTCAACATTTTGAAATTAGTAATCTAACTTTTAAAAATGTTAGATTAATGTATAATAATAAAAGTTGGATTACTAGTTTTAAAATGTTCAATTATTACATATGGTGGCTGATTTTATAATGTATATGTAGCATTACTTTATTTGAAAACATAAGAAAAAAGTGAATTAATTTTTAAATTAATTCTATTGTATGAAAGGTAAAGATAAAGAAACAAAACAATTCTCATGAAATTGAATATTATGTATTTTAAAATTCTCTTATTTTTAAAGAATTTTAATGAAAGTGGTTTAAAATTCATTTAATTTCCTTTCCATATTTAATCATTTTAAATACCGTCAATAGAGTAACTTTCAAACCTAAACTTCACCTTTTAACTCCTTAATCGAAACCCTAATTTTAAATCATATAAATCTTCTTTAGTTAATGTAAGATTATTCTTAGTACAATAATGTTTTTCGTGCAACAGAAATATATCTAATTAGTATTGAACGTGTCTTGTATATAAGACGTAATGTGTGATATACGTACGCATGTTTACATTATGTCTTATATATAACACATATTAAATATTAGTCAGACGTATTTATGTTGTATCACAATTGATACTGCACTTATAACCTACAGAATCAGAAGATTATTACCGCGTAGGTTAGAGACACGTGGTTGATTCTGATTGGTGAAGAGCCATAATAGAGAAAATCATGGCACTATCTATCAATCACCAACCTTTTGGGGGGCTTATTTCCACCTATGCCAATGCCACACCAACTCCTTATAAAACTCACTTTTTTCTTCTTTCTTTACTTATTATTATTATTTGGGGTTGAAAACTTTTCTTTTGTCTTCTTAATTCACCTTCTTTCTTACTTTAATATTCTTATTAATTAAACCTAATTATGGGATGCAAAAACACACTTGACTGATTTTGACCTATACACATATTGCTAATGGGGTTGTTGAGTTCTCACATTCACTTCTTTTCTCATCTAAACAACACTACTCTCTAATATTTGTGGTTGGTCACCAACCTCCTACTTACTACCACCTTTCAAATGATAATCATGCACGAATATGATGTTTCCACTAACACCAAAATAATTTCAATTATTATAGAATATTCATATTTTCTACCCCCAAATAAAAAAAAACATATATTCAGCTTTTATTCCGTCATCAATTCATCACATACGTACGATCCTAGCTATTATTCATATAGCTTGCGTTTGACTAAAACCATGAGTACTAGCTAGCTAGCTATCATATGCTTCTTCCTCTTCTAATTAATACATACTTTTTTTTATAACAAATTAATTAATACATATTGATCTCCATTATTCACTTTTAGTAAATATAATTATAAAGCCGTGAAGTAATGGATTAATTATCTTTGGATCAGTAATTGTTATTGTGTATTAGTTCCATTAAATAATTAATGACTAATAATAATTAAGCTCGTGTATTTTGTTTTGCTTTATTTTTACCCTTTGAAAATTAAAGTAATAAAATGGTCGAAAATGGCAACTGGTATATGTATATATATTGTCCCAACTAACCCCGTTGTCTGGTAAATCTTTCTATATAACATCATCCATCCAGGTTCCTTCTATTGACTAATTTAAATAATTAATATTAGACAGTGATTTCATGTAATAATATTGGACATGCTATGCTATCGTCACGCACCGTCGTCTTATGAACGGCGTTATATAATTAGATCCACTCGTAATGCGCCAACACTACAAGTACTGTTGCGTTTAGTACATGATCACTTCACTTGGTCGTCATTTAATTTAATTTGTAATATTAAGACTGTAGAGATAGAAAATATATGCATGCTACTAGCTACTACATTCACATTTGACTACTCTTTAGTCTTACTAAGAAATCAACCAAGTTGAATGTAGTGTTGTGACTTTTATTTTTCAAATATAACTTATACTCAGCATTTTCCACATGCATGACACAACACAGCAAGAAAACCGAAACCCATATAGCTGGACAAAATTTAATTTGTTGTGGGAGTCCTTGTCAATTGCAATACGTTAGCATATATATATATATATATATATATTAGTTTAATTATGATGTACTGACAGTGTAAAAAATTTTACTCTGCCAGTCAATTACATCTATTTATTTCTATGACTTTTTAGTTAGTGAGTGATTGAGTTAAAGACTTTTGTTGATGTGTCAATCCATAATTAAATGTTTGTATAAAATTACTTTACACTAACAGTAAATTAAAATTAAACTCATATATATTGTTTTGTTTTTAAGACCGTAGGATCAAACCAGCACTATTGTACCATATCTCATAAGAATTTTGAAGTTAAACATGCTTAAACGAGAATAATATTGGATGAGTGACCTCCTAACAAGTTTTCGTGTTGCAATTTTTTTTTTAAAAAAAAAACCATGAACACATTTCATCTTTAAAAATTAAAGCAAAGCCGATCATTCAACAATAATATCACACGTAAATATATACTTAATCTAATATAGAGTATAATTTTTGTATAAATAAAATAGTTTTTATTTCGAATAGAAATTGAATATAGTATGAAATTATTACTCTATAATGAATAAAATAAGAGACTTAATCTGGCCATGGCAGTTGGCCAAAGATGAAGGGGAATGGGATCAGATCTAACCGTTTTGTACCGCCGACACTTTTTCTCCTTGTCAGGAACAAATTTTAAGTGATGGTGAATAAATGGATAATAATATTGATTTTCACATATGGAATATTTGAACAGTTTAGTGTCTAAATATATTTAAAAAATAACATATATTTTTAGATAAAATTAGTATATTTGAAAGATATTTTATTATTTAATAAACGTCAGTTTCTTTTTTTATAAATTAAAAAAATAATGATTTTAAATGTAATTTAAATTCAAGTATATTAACTTTTTAATGTATAAAAAATTAAAAATGATGATTATTAGGGAATAAAGATAGTACTACACTATTATTAAATGATTAAATAAGCAAAAATGGAAAAAAGAAGATATTATCAGTAAAATTAAATAAATTACTAATTTAAAAAATAAATGAAGGTAACAGCTGGTGATAGCAGGCCGACAACTGACGACGCGGTAGGAGTTGGTGAGTGACCGGTAGTAGCCGGTAACATGAATAATCTTAAATTTCACGCGTGGTCTCACCAACCCCGAAAAATCTCACCCCTCGATTTCGCCGTCGAATCTAAGGGCCACAACCGCAGGTACCGGTTACCGGTCACGTTGGTGGTTGATTAGTATAAATAAGGGGTTTTGGGTCTCTAAGACCTTGTCCTTCACTAGCACCACTCCGATTCAAAGGTTTTTCATTCTCTCTGTTCCTTCTTCGCTTCGGTTCTAGCGAGTGTAGAAATTCTATATTCACACTCTTTCGAAAACACTCGCTTCAGGTTCGTTCACTCTTTTCTTTTCTTCGAATCTATTCTTATGCTCTTCGCATTTTACTGCTGAAAATGTTGTTGTCTTGTACTGCATAGACCGCGACGGTTACAGATCTGAATTTTTATTTTTTGTTTTTTTTTCTTTTATTTTCCTTTTTAAAATTCCTATAGCGGTTAATTATTTATGTGCTTGGTTTTGTATATTTTTGAGAATCTCTTGCGACTTGGAAATTGAAACTACAGAATCCGAAAACCGTGTTTGTGTCGATTTTAGCTCGTAATTGTGTTACTTTTGCTGAGCCTTGGTCTTTTATGGTGTAGATCTGGTACTTGTAGCTTAATCGCTGTTTCTGGTTTCCGAGGTGATGTGTGCATTAGTGCCTGATCTGATGCTGTTCGTTTACATTTGTTGTTGGTTCAATTCTTTTAGCAATTTTCTCTCACGCTCCTTGAAATTTCAAGATATGTTTTGAAGTTCCATGTTTCTTTTTTAAATTCCAAGATTCTGTCCAACTTTATACCTCTGGTCATTAGGGAATCTTGATAATTGATATATAACTTTGTCATCTTCTTGGCAGCACTTGTGCTATATAGGACCATAAGCTTTTGAAAAAGCAATATAATCTCAGATCTCAGTATTATTTTATGATTTCCCACTGAGTGAAGTTGTTTTCCCTCAAGAATGTCCTTGTGCATTTGGTTTTCAATTTCAAGCTTTGTTGCTCTGTAATACTAAACATTCTGTTTCCTGTTCTGTTTGTGTAGCTTGAGAAATGGCCACCGAGACCTTCTTGTTCACTTCCGAATCTGTCAACGAGGGTCACCCTGACAAGCTCTGCGACCAGATCTCCGATGCAGTGCTCGATGCCTGCCTCGAGCAGGATCCCGACAGCAAGGTTGCCTGTGAGACATGCACCAAGACCAACATGGTCATGGTCTTTGGAGAGATCACAACCAAGGCCAACGTAGACTATGAGAAGATTGTCCGTGACACCTGCCGCAACATTGGATTCGTCTCTGATGATGTTGGTCTTGATGCTGACAAATGCAAGGTCTTGGTCAACATTGAGCAGCAGAGCCCTGATATTGCACAGGGTGTGCACGGCCACTTTACCAAGCGCCCTGAGGAGGTTGGTGCCGGTGACCAGGGTCACATGTTTGGCTATGCTACCGATGAAACCCCTGAATACATGCCATTGAGCCATGTCCTTGCAACTAAGCTTGGTGCTCGCCTGACCGAGGTTAGGAAGAATGGCACCTGTGCTTGGCTCAGACCAGATGGCAAGACACAAGTAACAGTTGAGTACTACAATGAAAATGGTGCTATGGTTCCGGTTCGCGTCCACACTGTCCTCATTTCCACCCAGCACGATGAGACTGTCACCAATGACCAAATTGCTGCTGATCTTAAAGAGCATGTCATCAAGCCTGTCATTCCTGAGAAGTACCTTGATGACAGGACCATCTTCCACCTTAACCCTTCAGGCCGATTTGTCATTGGTGGCCCTCACGGTGATGCTGGTCTAACTGGCAGAAAGATCATCATTGATACCTATGGTGGTTGGGGTGCACACGGTGGTGGTGCTTTCTCTGGGAAGGACCCAACCAAGGTCGACAGGAGTGGTGCCTATATTGTGAGGCAGGCAGCAAAGAGCATTGTTGCCAACGGTCTTGCCCGCAGGTGCCTTGTTCAGGTCTCTTACGCCATTGGTGTTCCTGAGCCATTGTCTGTCTTTGTCAACTCCTATGGAACCGGAAAGATTCCTGACAAGGAGATCCTTCAGATTGTGAAGGAGAACTTCGACTTCAGACCGGGAATGATCACCATCAACTTGGACCTCAAGAGGGGTGGAAACAGGTTCTTGAAGACTGCTGCATATGGACACTTCGGAAGGGATGACACAGACTTCACCTGGGAAGTTGTGAAGCCACTCAAATGGGAGAAGCCTCAAGCTTAAGGGGACGTGAAAAATGTTCTGTAACCTTCCCTTCAAATTCAATGGCTGTCTTAATAGGCGTGGATGAATAATTCGCTTTTAGTTGATGCTGCTGCTGCTCCTCCTCCATCCTTAGGTCTAATGTCATATCATATCATACCTAAACTGTTTTTTTTTTGGTTATTTTTTTTACTTACAATTTTAATCTTGTTTGTGAAATTGTGAACCGTGTTGGTGCGATGAAAATGTATCAGAATTTTGTCCCAATTGGTTGCAATGTGAAATGATATGAAAAGGTTGCCTGCAAAGTTGAATGTCTTAATTTAGGTATATCCTCCTAAAGCCTAGTTTTAGTTATTAATCAAGCATTATATGAATTCTTCGTGGTTTATGACTAGAAAGAACAACTATCACTGTTATCTCATTCAAATTGATTATCCTAAGCTTCATTCTGATATGCAAAAAATAAATAATAGTATAAATTCTTATACATTATTTTACAATTAAACATCTCTTGACATCAAAGTTCCACACAAACTTTTTTCTTGTGGGCCCATGGCTGATATTTGTGTAGTATTGTGTGTGGGTTAAAAGATACTCTACAAGTTAAGGACTCAGGAAAGGAAAGTTTTACATTGAAAAAAATATGGCGTGTTTAATTTTAGAAAACAACATTTAACTATTTTTTTTATATAATTATTGTGGAGAAAATATTGAAAATTGAAAGGAAGAAAAGTAAAAAGTCACAACTATTATTATCTAAAACTAAATGCACCAACTTATGTGAATAAAATAAAATAATATGCTAAGCTAACTTACGGATATCTTTGTATATATGCTGCTTGGGCAGTATTCCATTCCGCCAACTATTCTTCCTTTGCATAATTAGTAGACAAGTTGAGGAGTCAAGTTCAATTAACTCCATCAAACACACACAACGATGAATATATTTCTCTTCACTCTATTGAAAATTGAAAGCGATTCCTTATATGATAACGATGCATCAGCATTTGATTTTGGTGACCTTTCTACATTATCTGCTGATGTTCTGAAACGTATTGCAACGTTCATTATTATCATTTTTTGTCTGTTGCTTACATGAACAATGCAAATTGAGTCACCCCTTTTCCATTTAATAAATCTAAACCTACTCAACCAATAATATGCACATAGCTGTACTATTGAACTAATAAATCTCACCATAAACCTATTACTCACATTTCACTTTGCAGATTTGTTACTTCCTTGTCTGTTATTGTAATTCAAACAACAATGTCTATTAAACAAAGAGAAGATCATAAAAGCATCACAACCCATGAAACCAAAACCCATCTAGCAATGAAAAACTAGTGCATCAGATATCGTAGTCAAATAGTGTCAAATGTCATTATATTTAATGACTATTTAATAACCTCGTAATGAAAAATAAATATATAAGGTTACAAGAGTATTACACTTCCATATAGAGCATTCTACAAAATGCTGTTTAGGAATAAAAGTAGGCAATATTATCCACATACATCGTACAAGGATGCACATCAATAATAATATGTAAATAGCATTTTCACGATTTCAGCTGAAGAAACAGTCCCTACAGGAAATCCAGAGTCTATGATGAAGGCATCCTATTACATTACCTATCAAATTTTATTAAGTTAATGAACCTCATCTCAGCTCAACTTGTTCCGTACTCCAAGTTTTCCCACCTGAATGGCTGGAACACGTACAGAACTTCCGGCGAGCTCTTAAACAGAAGGGCCACACAGACACAGACCGCGGCTATGGCCACCATTGACAGCATAGCAGGTCTGTATACCAAAGACTTGCCTACTACAGTCCTACAGGACAACTTATTATGATCACATATTTTGCATTGCTTTTGGACACTTTTTTCTTCAGACTTTCCAATCTCGAAGGTACTGGTGGACAACTCATTCTGCTTCTGGCTTGTGCTTAACCCAGACAGATTGCTGGGAATCTCAACCACAACATGAGCTCCTCCTTGTCTCTTGTTGATTTTCTTCTGAACCAGGTGAATGTAGGCATAATGGCCACGTAAACGTGCATAATCCTCAGGTGTGGAGCCCGTGCTGTCACGAGCACTCTTCCATGCTTCGATTCCCACCTGAATTATCAAAAAAACAATAATAATAACCCAGTTATCGTCAAAAATTAAAATATAGCACCTACGAAAAATTAAACAGCTACAGTGCAATATTTGGAATGTGGTCTACAGTATGTACAAGAATGACATGCATAAATTTTACCATGCAAGGATCATTGGTTAAAGCATCCAATACATCCTCAGAACCATCTTTCCCAGCTGCTATATGGAGTGGCGTCAAACCAGCAGGACCGAGAACATCAGGTCTAAACAAGAAGTTCTGATTCTCTCCACCAACCAGAGTCCTGTCTTCAGCTCCTAGATTATCAGAAATATTCTCAGGAACATATCTCAAAAGTAGCTCCACCAACTGCCTGCTATTTCTCCTGACAGCTCTATGAAGGAGACCCAACTCTGAAAGTGTGAGATCCAAGGAAGGATGATCTCCTGTATTCACAGTTCCACTAAGCAGTAGGTTCAATAGTTTTTTTACTACTGCACACCAATCACGGTCCATAGAGAACTCGATGAGCCACTTGAATCGTTTTAATGGAAATTGTTCTGCACTAGAGTTCAAGTGAACCATCCTAGATTTCAATTGGCTTCTGTGAAGAAGCCAACCCATCTCATGAATGAAATCCATGGCTTGATTTTTGGCTTTAATTTTTCCAGCTTCTTCAATATCTGGATCAGTATCATTTAATTCTAGTAAAGGTTCAAGCACACAGATTTCAGAGCAAACCTCCTCCTCTGCAACTATGAAAGGAAAAAAGCTGCTGCTCAAACCCTGGTCCTCAATCTGGAATATTTAAGAAACTTAGAAACCAGTGTACTTGTAAGTTGTATAAAAGTAAAAATGAACAAGCATAAAGTTAGTGATAGCAGATATTTGTTATTTCACAGTTCACTTAAAGGAGCATAACATAGATTGAATAGAGTATCAGAGGACAGATATCACAATCATGTATCACATTTTGTAACGGTAAAATCCTTCCTAACCGTCATTGGTAGGTAGCAATTATTTTAAATCTAATCTTGAGAAATAGAACTCAATAACTTGAGTGTGAAGAAAGCACCTCAAAAAACCCCCTTCCATTCATCACAGGGACTGAACATGAAAATCGGATGCACTGAAGCTCTTCAAGCTCCTTGGAGGATTGATCCAATGACTCATGAGCATCTTCAGAGACCAGATAATTCCCCTCTAAAGCACACAGTAACCTGAAAGAATAGGTTTAAAAGGGTCACATGTGATACCAATAAAAAGTATAGGCATTTCAGCAAAATCATGGGACCTAAAGGAATTTTCAAACTGCATTCAAACTACGAAGTTTTTGCCTTTCACAAAGCACATGATAGAGACTACCTAGTGGCTGGGCGAATCAGGTTGATACCCTTAACAGAAAATTGAGCTGTCTTTGAAGCTGGTACAGCAATTGGACTGACACTAAGAATCTTACTATAACTGTTACTTCTGAAAGGTAAGGATGTATCTATGACAACCTGACCTGCAGCGGAGAATATATCCAGTTAGATATCCAGCGTTGTGAATAAATACTATTACTTCTGGTTGATGTAGTTAGCTCATTTACAAACCAGAATAACAATGAAAGCGATGTGGACAACATCAAAATCCCGTTAACTTTACATCAATTTTCAATCAAGTCCATCAAATAAAATTATATGCATGTTCTGACTTTTGACTTTTGAGAACTTAATTTACTTGATTGCGCAAAATAACAGTGGATGGACTTAATTGAATAAGAGACAAATTTTGATATTGTTATCTTGACACCCCAAAATTAATGATGAAAGAAATGCCAACAGACCATTGAAAACAAAGGCTATCTGCTGCTGCACCCTGATGTGAACCCATCCACTTCTCCAAAAAACATCATCTGAGACATCCAAAAGCCTATTCAAGCTGGAAGACAGATCATAGCAAAGCTGCAAAAGAAGACCAAGCCTTGTAAAGTTAAAGTCGCCCCTGATACCTGATAGCAGAAATAAAAAACACCACATAAAAGCTATTAGTGTTAGAAGGACAAAGCTTACCTCCTCCCACATAGCCTCGGATTGACGCAGATAAATGGTCAAAACAATACAACCAGGCCGTATGTAGCTTTCCATATCAGTAGGACTGTGGGATAACCAGTCAAGAATCTGAAATCAAAACCCTTAACTTGATTAGATTTTAAAGGAAAGAAATAAAGAACAGTTACTCTTATCTTATTTATAAAGCTTAAATACCTGTGCTCTAAGTACAAGAGGAAAATCATTTGGATCTTTACCAAAGAGTTTAAAAACAATGCGATCTGTGCGACTCTGAATGGAGGAAACAAACAAATTAGCAGGTAGTATTTGCATATAAATGTAAGGACTGTGTACAACTGTACATAAACACTAGACAAAAGCCAATCCAGAATACTTCTGCAAGACAAATATACCTGAGCTTCTCCACTTGAGCTAGAAGGGGACTGCGCAGATGCAGAATCTGAATTTCCACTTGTTTGAGGTGGACTTGACTGATGAGAATCATGTTGAATCCATGGATAATCAAGAGAACTAGTACCCAGATTTGCAGAGACAGGCAACTTTTCTACATCTTCGATGCCATCATCTGAGTCAATGTATATATCATTCAAATCAAAATTATTCATCTTGGGCTGTCCAGCAGTACTGTCTCTGGCTTCTGAGTAAGTTGGTGGACTATTTGAAGCACTAGGCTTTGTAGAAGACATGGTTTGTCGATCAGCAGCCCTAGCATCATGTGAATGCATCCCTTGATGTTGAACTTCAGCAATAGAAAGTGTTTGATGCTGTCTTGTAACAGTTGGAGAGCCTTGAGAACCATTTGAGAATAAAGTAGAAATCATCTCAGATTTCCCTGACGAACTCCCTTCTTTCAACAAATTCTCTGGCTCCCGCAATAGGTTCGATAAGTTCTTACCCCCTTGATCACCACTCTGACTGGCAAGACTCCTTAACAGATGAGTCAGCATATCCTGATCTGTGGTCTGATCTGACCTGTCAGCTATATTTCAAAAAAGAGAAAGTCACTATCCATCCCTAAAATACCTCAATCTTAGCAGAAATAGAAATTAGAGAAACATACTAGAGAAGATTCTCAGGATTCAGAAAACAGATTAGACACAAATATACATGCACACGCAATACTGGTCATTCAGACATCACCAAGAATGAAGAATATCTTACTCCATTCTCTGTCCCTCAAGGTACCTATAGATACTTACGAATTGAAACTACTCGTTTGATAAGCTCAAAGCTAACTAAATAATGTCAACAACTAACACAGAAAAATTCACTGGTCAAATTATTCTGCTTGTCCTCTTATAAGTTCTAACCAGTTAGGTCTAGTTTTTCACTCTTAAAAACTTAATATTCCATATGTCAACCACTCTGGCCATTTTCATGCCTTAAACCAATATTTAGTCACAATTATAGCAGCAATAATGAATAAACAAACAACATTAAAACACTAAAACCTTAACAGCAGATTAAAGAAATTGGGCTCTAGCTGCAGAGATTAGCTTAAAGGAACACTCACAATGCATATTTGAAATTATCTTCAATAAACTAATCAACAGATAACTACTAGTCTGATCATCATTTATCGGATTTCCATTAGGAACAGCATCATTATTAGTTTTCCTCCTTCGTTTATTATGGCCTGCCAAACGTCTTCGACAGCTTCTCTTTCCTTCATCAAACTCTTGAAGCATGTGAAACCTGCCGATGGAGCATAATAATGTCACGTAATAGAATGATTGTATCATTAAAATTAAATAAATGCTTGCAGGAAGTACCCATATTCAATAATAACCAGCTGAAACTTGTTACACAATTGTAACTATTCTCATCTCCGGTAAACTTGGAACAAATTGACTACAAAGAAAATACATAACCAAGAACAGAAACTTGCCTACTGCATTGCTGGCAGAACCGCTGCATTGCGTTTCCCACAAGTGCCTTGCTGGCCTTGGAGTGCATCTCACAAACTTTGTGGCGCCTATGATAATCTTTGGCATTGCTGAGATCCGCACCACAATCCCCCACCTGACAAACAGCCCGATTTGAATTACCTCCAGCTACCCTGCTCTTCTTCCCGTTAACTCCTTCCCAGCTTGCAATTGGGGCACCATGCCCACCACCAACACCGCCACTACCACCACCAAGCTTTAAGCTAAGTGAGCCAGCTTCCTCATTCAAAGCATCATCCTCCAGAACAATAACCCTCCTCTTCCTCTCCCCTTCCTTGTTCCCTCCGCGAATCCCGAGATCTACCTCATCAGAGCACGAAGATGAGCTGTTAGAGTTGGAGGAACCCCCAGCCACAGGGATCCCAGACCCAGTAGGTAAGAATTGCCTGTGCTCAGGTACAGGATTCAAAGACCTAGCTATGAAAAGATCACCATCCCATTTCCAATCGTTCAAATCCCACTCCATGGTCCTCTTCCCCACAGAGGACCCACCCATACCATAGAATTGAAGAGCTTCAGTTCCAAATCTAGCTTCCATGATTCAATAATTCACAAACACTGAAGCCCCCAATTTAAACCCCAAAAAGAAAAAAGAAAAAATACTCCAAAACAGTAAATACTTCTAAATTAAGCCACAGTGTAAGATGAACAGCAGGAAATCGTAATTAATCAGCCTCAGATCTTCCCCAAAACTTGTAAAAGAGTACGGCTAAACAGCCATGGTTGCAATTGAGCGAAATCCACATAGCTGAGAGCTGATTTTACTCGATGAGCTCAAGTAGTTGCAATCCTTCCCATGTAAATCGAAATAAACTACACAGAACCAGATTAACTCTTCAAGTACGGAAATGGAAACCTTCTTCTTCTCACAAATTAAAAGAAGAAACAGTGGGAAAAAAAAGGTAAGAATAAAGAATAATAAAAGAACCTCAGAGAGAAAGATAATTGAGAATTGGCGGTTAGAGCAACGTAGATCGGCGGCAAGTGGGTGGCGGAAAGTGCGGGAAGGGATGTTGATGATGAGGATGAGGATGAGGAATGTGAATGTGAATGTGAATGTGAATGGGGTTTCTTTGTGTGACAAGGAAAGGGGTTTGGTTTATTATGTTAATGGAGGGTATTCTATGCTATGGTACTACTCATCTCATAGTGTATGGTACACACAAAATGATGATAATGAATAAATAAATAAATGAATAAATAAATGGTAATAATGTAATGTGTTGTACTAACAAAAAAGAAATAGTAAGAGAGAAGAAGAAGAAGGAGGTGGTGGTGGGATTCAGAACAGTATGCCCACCCGCAAAGTGGTGGGTGGGCCATTTGCACACACTGCGTGTCTATCTCTCCTTCCTTTGCGATATGGGGGCACACTACTATCAAAAAGATGCCTATGCCTTTCTTTTCTTTTCTTTTCTTTTCTTTCTTCCTCCATAATTAATATCAAACTCCCTTTTCATAAAATACTAGTACAATTATTATTTCAATTACTTACTTGCCTTTTAACACTGTTAACATAAATTTTTATTTATTTATTCCTTCACATTCATTTCAACCAATCTTTCATTCCTTCATAATCCTGTTGGTTCAGTAATTCAGCCAGACTCGCGCGCGTTTCGTTAAGTAAACGTCACATTCTTCGCCTTATTTTTTTTCTTTTTCTTTTCTCGCCATTTTCGGTTTCTACTTCTTGAGATTTGAGATTCCAGGTCACCACATGCCATAGTACCGAGCCAACCACGTGTGACTGTCACCACGCCATAACACCCTTTTTTTTTTCAATTATTACCACCAACACATTCTCTTCCTGGTACTACTTCAATCTCCATGTAGTTACAGTTACAGTTAAGAATTCGTGTAATTTAAAAAAAATGGAGGAGAGGAGGAATTATTAGAAATCTTTTTTGAAAAATATGAATATATAACTTTGTATTAGGTACTTTTTAAAGAGAAGATAAGGTTTTATTTTTCTTTCTCATATAATAGAATGACATTATTTTATGTATCTAACCAACCAAAAGCTCGTTTCTATTAAAGAAGTTTCGAGAGAGCAATTAAGATGGAGGTAGGACCACAGTTGTAGACAAAGCTTAATCACAAAACAATCCCGCAAAATAAATACATAAAAATATTGTCACTTAATTGAAAAAAAAACACAAATTTTTACATTATATCTATTTTTGGCTGCATCCATATAGAATAGACATCATATTTAGCATTTATCTCATTAAAAAACATTTTAATCTAAATTAGAAAAACAGAGTACCAACATAAAATATGAAGACTCCTCAATTTATGGCTTCCACAAGTGATAAATACAACACCAAAAAACAGAGGGGTCATACACAGTATGCAACGAGTGTAGATAAAAGACAGCTCATATCTGATGATATATCTCAACAGCTTCCCATACCTTCAAAGCCTTCATCCTTTTCATCTTCAATCTTATAACTCATATAATATCATAGCTCCTAGCTCTATAATTAAAACTAGCTCCTTTATTTTGGAGCAATATGAGAAAAGTACATTACGTTACGTTGGGCTTTTGGTTAGATTAGTTTTTACAAATATTTAGCCATACACTTAGCAAGACCCTCACACCAACTTGTGATGAGGTGATACGAGTTGTAAATAAGAGGAACATAATGGACAATATTAGGGACATTTCGGTGCAACCGCGTGTACTCAATAAAAGTATGTCGGGTCAATCAACGTAATTGACTTTGACTTGAGCAAGAAGCCAACCAAAGTGTCAAGTAAATGAGTCTGCTGGGTCAATTTGGGCCCGGGCCCAATAGAATCATAAATAACAATAATAGTAAATTAAAAATACACATAGAAATTAAATTAAAAATACACATTAAAAAAAGGGCGGGTAAAAAAAAATACACATAAATTAAAAATAACAATAAAAGGGCCTAGGCCCTCCTTTCATATAAAAAAGAAATACACATAAAAAAAGTAAATTAAAAATTAACAACTAGTGGGATTGGTGCGGATAATAAGTGGCTCATTGTTCTTTTGAGTAAAGTCTCGTGTTCAAGCCTTGTAAATTAAAAAACTCTTCATTGGAAGTGTGCGAAAAAATAGAAAATAATAACCTTAAATTTGTAATACTTAAATTATAATTCAATATAGTAACATTTTTCATAATGGTAAATTATACTCACCTTATATGAGTTTTGATAAAATTAAAGTTGACTCCCCTCTATTTTTTAAACATGTAGCAGAGGTCCTTCAACTTATAAAAATTACACTAATCTTTCTTGATAATGATTGATTGTTAGTCAAACTAATGATTTAATAATCATATAAGAGACACATAATTTTTAATGACATATTTATAATAATAGACATTATTCTAAAATTAAAATGACCAAATTATCTATTAGATGTATTAAAATATACTTCTCTCGTTTATTCTAATACTTAGTTTTATCACTCATTATATGATAATTTGGTTATCTTAATTTTAAAAAAGTGTGTATTATTTATATATGTAACTAAAAATCATATGCCCTCATATACCATAACAACTATTAGTTTGATCAACAACAAAAACACTCACAAGAAAGCTAACATAATTTTAAAATTAAAAGGAATATTGAGTATAATTTTATTAAATTTAAAGAAAATTGGGCATAGTTTACCCTTTTTATAGGTGATATTAAAACATGAGGGCATGTGCAAGAGAGGTACATATCTTGTGAGAAGATTGTAGTGCCCTCTTCTCTCACATGATGTGAGCCCACAAATCCAACTAATGGAAGAGTAAATATTCTGCACTGTTCCCATTAAAGCCTTTAGTACTCAACGTAACTGAAGCACACAATATCAAGTGGAGCACCAGACAAAAAGCTGGCTGACACCCTAACACAATCTCTTCTTTCCTACAACTATCAAACCTTACAAAACATAACGCAGTCGCATCCACGAATTTCAGATTCCTCTTAGACGTTTTATTTTGTCTTTCTAATTAGTTAATTACTGGTAAACAACCATAGAAATTAATTTATCATTTTTTTCTATTATTAGGTGATTTGTAAGTATATGTATAGATTTGATAATGGGTTCTTGGGTATATATGTCTTTGTAAATTTAAGGTGGAGCAAACTTTTTTTACCAACCAAAACTTTATATATAGGATTTGTTGCCAGGACACTTGATAAAAATATTTAAGAGTGTGTTTGATTAGCTTGATGTGTGGTTTTTTAATGCAATACTTGGACTTTGCAAGACACTTTTGTGAAAAAGTAACAATAGTTGTGCTCTGAAAATTAATTTTAGCGGTGGAAACAAATATACGGTAAAATGGTAACATTTAAAACATTTTAACATGAATATTTCAAATCATTAATTTACACTTAATTAATAAAGAATAAATCTAGACCGTTGAATCATATTAATTTAATTAGTTATGTATAGTAATTAATTAATGTCATTTAAGTTAAGTTGGTTAATTACCTAAATTCCTTATAAAAAGAAATAGAATAGCTTAATTATCATTGAGGTAGTAATTGTAGTGGAGGTATGCTAATTAAGAACAACCTCACAACATGCATAAACCTGTATAGAACCCCTCCAAGGTTGACAACCTTAGTTTTATATAAAGTTTAAAATTAAAATGGCACTTGTAAAACAGCATTATTGGCAAGAACATGAATGTTTTCTAACGGCATTTTAATTAGTGATTATTGATAGTAGTATTATTATTTATCTCACGTTGCATGACAAAACAGGCAGATTCATTCATTGTCGGCTAATTAATTAATTCGATTCCCTTGATTATAATTAACCATCCAAGAATACACTGTTTGTCCCTCTTATATAACTTTCATCAGCTCATCCCATTGTGGAATGTTAAAGCCAATAATTGCTCTCTTATATAAAAAAAACAACAAAAAGTTTGTGCGAGGATTCGCAAAAGCATGATTGACGGAAAATATCTATGATATGCAAAACTTAAATCATTAATAATTTGTAATTATATTCCCTATTTTGTCACGTTAGATTAGTATATCGTCGTTCAATTTGTTTGGTCGTCCATCAACTTGGATTGTCATCATCTATGTGCGATCTTAAAACTGAGTGCTCTTGCTTATTATTGTTACTAACTAGTCTTTGTAGCCGTGCACGGGGGATTATATCAAATTTTAGTTTAAGATATTAAATAATTAATGAAAAAAATATTTGTATAAAATGAAGTTAATGAAAATATGTTATTCATAAATTTATTTTGTAAATATAACAATAAAAATACATAATGAAATTATTATTATATTAGTGGATGCAAATAAAATTATTCAATCACATAATTAGTTTTCATCTTTTTCAATATCAAATTTGTATTCATAAAATATTTATAATTATTCTCTTTCAACAATTAACTAAAAACTACCGAAATCATAGAAAATATTTCAAAACTAATAATTATTCATATCTATTCATGTCCAACAATCAATAAAAATATTAAAAATTACTAATTCATGTTCATAATTATTCCTAATTAACAAAAAATGTTAAAAAAATGTAATATCAATCACTAAAATTCTTTAAAATATTCACTAATTATCAATCACTAAAAATCATTAAATTACAGGTAAAATATTCAAATATCACTAATTACCAAACACTAATAATTACTAATGATTTGTAATTATTCTCTTTTAAAAAAACATGTTCATTATTTATGTTTTACATTTCCCGTGAGACAATTAATCAATCATGTCAAATATTAAATTATGAAGAATAGAAAATGAGGAGAAGAATGAAACAATAAAAAAATATAGAAGAAAAATGAAGAATAGAAAATGAAAGAAGAAGAATTAAAAATGAAGTTAAAAAATAGAAAAAAATGAAGGATGACTAAGAAGGTAGATGAAAAAAATGAAATAAGAAAGAGAAAAAAAAAGAGCAATAAATAGAGATGACAACATAAGAGAGGAATTGAAGAGAAAAAAAATGAAGTTGAAAGGGTTGAGAAGGTGGAAAGATATATAAATATATATATATATATAGATATAGATGATTTGACCATAATTTAACATCAAATGCTATAAATAAAGAAAAGAATCAGAAAGAAGATTTTTTATAATGTGAATGTAAATAGAAAATTGATATAAAGAAGATTTTATCATATATATTTCGAAATAAGATTTTCCAAATTTATATTATGAAATGTGAATAGACATTTCCAAATTAAATATTATATCATTTTCAAATATTTTATGCATAAAATCAATTATTCTAAATAAAATAAAAGATACATATTGGATATTAATATTTAAAAGATACATTAAAGATTTGTAAATATTCTGAAAGAATAAAAACAAAGGGTACCTAAAATTGCATATGTGTCACATTTATAGAGACTCAATTAATGGGCAAATTGGTAATCAACCATTATCTCTTTTTTACAATATTACTAGTCTTTGTACCCGTGCGATGCACGGGGATTATATCAAATTTTACGTTTAAGATATTAAATAATTAATGAAAAAAAATAATTAATGAAAAAAATATTTGTATAAAATGAAGTTTTTTGGTAAATGTATAAAATGAAGTTAAACGAACATATGTTATTCATAAATTTATTTTGTAAATATAACAATAAAAATACATAATAAACTTATTATTATATTAGTGGATGCAAATAAAATTATTCAATCATATAATTAGTTTTCATCTTTTTCAATATCAAATTTGTATCCATAAAATATTTATAATTATTCTCTTTCAACAATTAACAAAAAATAATCATAATTTACAGATTATCAATCACTAAAAACTACCGAAATCATAGAAAATATTTCAAAACTAATAATTATCAATCATTAATAATTACTAATTATTCATATCTATTCCCGTTCAACAATCAATAAAAATATTAAAAATTACTAATTCATGTTCATAATTATTCCTAATTAACAAAAAATGTTAAAAAAATGTAATATCAATCACTAAAATTCTCTAAAATATTCACTAATTATCAATCACTAAAAATTATTAAATTACAGGTAAAATATTCAAATATCACTAATTATCAAATATTAATAATTACTAATAATTCGTAATTATTCTCTTTTAAAAAAACATGTTCATTATTTATGTTTTACATTTCCCGTGAGACAGTTAATCAATCATGTCAAATATTAAATTATGAAGAATAGAAAATGAGGAGAAGAATGAAACAATAAAAAAATATAGAAGAAAGATGAAGAATAGAAAATGAAAGAAGAAGAATTAAAAATAAATTAAAAAATAGAAAAAAAATGAAGGATGACTAAGGCTGAGTTTGGTAAAGCTTTTCGTTAGGGTGCTCATGCTCTCAAAAAGCTGGAGCTCCTATTTTGCGTTTGGTAAATCAAAAAATTGGACTGCTTTGCTCCTGGCTTTTGAGAGGAGGGGTGCTCTTGGAAGCCATCAAGAGTAGCTTTTCAGAGCCAGCTTTGGCTCTCTGAAAATGAAAATACATAAATGACCCTCATTTACACAATATCTTTTAATATTATGTTTATTATAGTCATTTAATATCTTGGAAGCCACTTTACACTATTTTACCAAACATTATAATAATAGCTTATGCTTATTAAGAGCAACTTTTGTATAATTTTACCAAACGGTACTATTATGGCTCTCTAAGAGCAACTTTTTGAGAGCCCAAGTAGATCAGCAGCTTTTCAAGAGCCACAATTTTACCAAACTCAGCCTAAGAAGGTAGATGAAAAAAATGAAATAAGAAAGAGAAAAAAAAAAACAAGAAATAGAGATGGCAAAATAAGAGAGGAATTGAAAAAAAAATGAAGTTGAAAGGGTTGAGAAGGTGAAAAGAT
Source organism: Aeschynomene evenia (assembly GCA_013621005.1). Taxonomy (NCBI): domain Eukaryota; kingdom Viridiplantae; phylum Streptophyta; class Magnoliopsida; order Fabales; family Fabaceae; genus Aeschynomene; species Aeschynomene evenia. The sequence continues at coordinate 4,716,400 of CM024268.1, forward strand.
ATATAAATATAGATGATTTGACCATACTTTAACATCAAATGCCATAAACAAAGAAAAGAATCAGAAAGAAGATTTTTTATAATGTGAATGTAAATAGAAAATTGATATAAAGAAGATTTTATTATATATATTTCGAAATAAGATTTTCCAAATTTATATTATGAAATGTGAATAGACATTTCCAAATTAAATATTATCATTTTCAAATATTTTATGCATAAAATCAATTATTCTAAATAAAATAAAAGATACATATTGAATATTAATATTTAAAAGATACATTAAAGATTTGTAAATATCTCGAAAGAATAAAAATAAAGGATACCTAAAATTGCATACGTGTCACATTTATAGAGACTCAGTTAATGGGTAAATTGGTAATCAACCATTACCTGTCTTTTACAATATTATATAGATTATTGGTAGTATTTAAGTTTATTAGTTAATAATTATGATAGATTGTTATTTAATGAGTATTCTGTTAATTAGTGAAGAGAAATAGTGTTCTCTGAGAGTGTAATTATTATTGGCTATTAATTAAATCACAAATGCACGAGAAATAATATTTTTTCAGCCAAAACAGTCAATAAAGCTCATTTAACATTTTATGACTCAAATAGTATTTTAATCCTGAGTATATTTTTAATGGACTGGGTGATTGTGGCCCAAATTCCTATTTATTAGCTATTTTGATTGGTTTTTTTCTATGCCTCTACCAATGCTCTAATTAAATTAAACCTTTCTGTTTGATTACCTATGACACCTATTAATTAAATTTGTGTTATATTTATATATACAATAATGGTTGACGTACAATAGAAATACGTTCAACTTGTATCCAACGTGTGCAATCCATATTACAGGATGTGTGTTATACGTATATGTGCTATACGTATAGCACACATCCTGTAACATGAATAACACACGTTGGATACAAGTTTGACGTATTTTTGCTGTACTTCAAGCACTATTGTTTATATATATGCCCACTTCACTCTTCACATTGTATTAAAAATAGGGGACTGCTATTTGTACATACAATAGTGTCATCCACCTATTTTTCACCTATTTAAAAGTTGGCAATTTTTATGAAAATATTGGCAAGTTGCTAACATATTCATAAAAGTTACCAACTTTTTAAATGAGTGAAAGATAGGTAGATGAGTATTGTTGTATGTACAATTAGCATTTTCCTTGAAAATAATAGTATTAGTGTAATATCACCCAAATATGAGAATGTCTATATACTTCTATAAATTATGGGATTTGTGAGTAATATTTGTTGTTGTTTTTTTACATGTATCTTAATATATATATATATGGGACGCTTAAATGGGGTGAAGATTTTTTTAATTGAGATTCGAATAGTTTGCCATGTGGTGGTGAATCTTAATTTAATCACATTATATTCAAATTTGGCTACTATAATTAATTTTATTGATTCACACTATCTAGATGTTTTATTAATTATTAGTTATTCTCCTCTTAATTTATGTAAAACAGACCGAGTAAACAAATAATAGTATATACATTTAATAATGAAACTATTCTTCTAAGTACTCAAAGTCTCAAACCCTCATTATTTTAACCTCCCTTCAATCCATTGCACGGATCGGTTGATCTTTGCACGCATCAGCTGATTACAATCTTTACTCTCTACAGAGAAACATTTTCCAAACACAGAGATATTTCTTTTATAAAATAAACTTCTAATGCTTGTATTCACATACCCTTGATTCAACAAGCTAAGTAAAAAGTATTGAATAAATAAAATGAAAAAAAAATCAGATTTTTTGACATCCAAATGTGTAAGTGATAGAGAGAGATTGAGTTGAAAAAAAAAAGTAAAAAAATATTTTGAAGTTACATATTTTGTCAATCGAATGTTTTAAAAATATAGGATATATAAAAAAAATTACTAAAAAAATGTATATACAATTTATCGTCTTAGACTCTTATTGAATATATATAATAAAAGTTTGTTATTGAAAGGCATGCATTACCACTTTAATTTCCAGCTATTGATGTTTTTTGGATGTTTGGTAAGAGTGAACTCACAAGCTATAATGTTATTGTAGTGTGGAAGCAGAAGCATTTCACTTTTCACCACAAATTATACTTGTGGTTGTTTTTTAAGAGTTTAATTGCTAGTTTGCTATAGGTCATTAGTATATATTCTTGTTAGGATTTAATTTCACACCGTTATATATTGTCATATAAATTATAATAATTGATTTAATTATTATTAATTAAAATATCATATAATTAAAGTATTCTGATTGAATAATAATTATATAAAATACTTTTAAACTATTAATTTATCAATATTAAACTCTTTTTATCATATCATTCACAAATAATTTGGTACAAATATTTAGCTTAAGTTCAATTTGTTTTCAATGATATAGGTAAAATAAATATTTGCTCGACCATACTCTTTTATGCAAACCACCTATTGAACAAAATAAAACAATGGTATAACTTTCCTAGCTATTCACTCAAATTAAAAGCTATTAATCATTGATATAATCCCCTTACAATTTTTTTTTAATTTGCTGTCTAACATTTTCCATGAATTTTACTGTTAATAAATATAGATTTTTTTTCCTTTTTAGTTACTTTTTCCGTCTAATTTTATTTGTTTTTGTAGGAAATTTTGTACCTAATATTATTTGTCATTTTTTTATTTTAAGAAAATATTTATAATCTTTTTTTAATTTTATCCATATATATACTCTCTTTTATCTTTTATAATAATTATTACATAAAAATATAATAAGAATAATTTTATTACTATATATACTTATTTCTATAAAAATTTGCCTGCAATATTACTCTAAAACGTCAATTAAAATTGGATGGAGAGAATAGTATACTTTTCCAAAATTATTTATGGTGTAATATATATTAGCACCATCTAATATATGCAAATAATATCATCTAAAAAAAACTAAATGGTTGTTGCATTGTAGTAGTTAATGCTTTCTCAATATATTTCTATATAGAAAAAATAAAATAATAATAATTATATTTGGTACTTTACTATATTTTTTGGATTGCTTACCGCATAATTGATTTTTGTTTATGCAAGTGGTGTTTCATGTTGTTAATTACACACTATTTGACTTGGAATTATCAATTGGAATCGATCTTATTTTACAAATAAAAAAATGTAAAGGGGATAGTCTAGTCATCATGAGTTTTATTCCATCCAAATGACTTTTTAAATCACGTTTGTCATATTAGACCTGATTTTTGTGAGGGGAAAACGAGTTATTAAAATATCATAACAATTATTTTATATAAAAGTCCTAAAATAAACTGAAAAAACAATATAAATGGATTCAATGGGAAAAAACCCACAAATCATGCTTATAGAATTTTCTGCCAAGAGGGTGAAATGATATGTTATGCCATGAAGTCTAGACCATTTTTACAGAGTTAAAAATATCATATACGACAACGTGATCATTACGAAACAAAATATTATTACTACATTGATTTTCATTTTGAACAAATCATACTTCATAAATAAATATGTAATTATTACGTATATTTTGAATTTAATTTTGAAATATGTATAATATTAAAGGATTTATATTATCATAAGTTTTATATTTTCATTAGATATAAAAATGATTCAAACCATTTTGCTAATGTAATAGATACTTAAATAATTGTATTATTTTATGATACATTAATATAATATATAAATTAAATTCTATGTTCATTCATTGAAAATTTAATAATCCATTGAATTAAGTAAAAAGGTTTTACGAATGGTTAATGAATGTTTAACGGTAGATGTGGGTTGACATGTGAGTGGGCATAACCAATGGCAAGAGGGGTGAATGAATGGAGAGACATGCAATTAAAGCAATATACTATACATACACACATATATATAGGGATGGCAATGGGGGCAATGGGGCAAGGTGGGGGCGGGGAGTATAGTCCCCATCCCCATCCCCATTCTATGAAAAAATCTCCATCCCCATCCCCATCTCCGCTCCTCGCTTTGGGGGAATTTCGGAGATCGTGGATCCCTGCGGCCCCAAATGAAGAAAAAAAAGATTATAAAAAAACTTGTTTTTACATAAAATAAAAGAAAAATTAGTTTTGAGAAAACTAATACAATAATCATCAATCCTAAAGATATTGTTACATAAGTTCTAAAGGTCACAAAAAAAGTAAAATAAGTCTTAGACAACAAAATATAAATATGTCACAAAAATAACAAAATATGTCTTTGACAGTGGCTTGGTATTAGGATATGTGTGTTATGGTTTGATAAATATGAATGGAGATAATGAGGGAGGTGCGCAAAGATAAAAGTTTGATTAAGACGTTAAGTTATTTTAGGATTTCTCAATTCTGCAAAAAAAGTAGAATTATATACAAACATATTAAATTATAACTTTATCCTCGAGGCAGGGATCCCCACGGAGCGGGGAGCATAGTCCCCATCCCCATCCCCGCATTACTCCTCGGGGAGATTTTCCTCTCCGTCTCCATCCCCGCCGGGAGAAATCCCCAACTTCGGGACCCCAAATTCGGGGTTCCCCGCAGGGATCCCCACCTCCCCATCCCCATTGCCATCCCTACATAAATATATATATAAAATATTTTTATATAAAATATTTTTTATTCATAAAGTTCAAATTTAAAATCTTATTTAAGGTGTATAGGCTACTTAATACTTTTGCTAACCCCGTTGATTAAAGCATATACTATATGCACTAATAATCATAATATTGAAATAGGACATATTATTTAAGAATTTTGTTCCTAATAAAAGTAAAAATACAATATTTTTCGGTATAAAGTGAGAGACACATTATATTAGAGAAATTCGTAGAATCCATATAATTTCAGTAGGAATCAAATGATATCATCAACATTTAAATTAAAATTGTAGGAATTGTACGATTTTCCTTTTAGTGTTAATAAAATCATAAAAATTCTAAAAATTATAATATTCATGAAATAAATATGTCTCTCATTATATATACTTAAAAGATAATATATTCTTACATTTTATTGTGAGAAAAGTTCTATTATTTACTTGCACATGAACAAAGAGGTAGTTGAGCCAAAAAAATTGAATCCGCGTAATAATAAGGTGTAAAAACAATTGGACAAAAATCAATCAATCAATCACCATTCCTCCCATTCAAACCAAGTCAATCATCAAGCAAGCACGCAGCACTTGCACCGCTTTATCCTACGCACTCCTCCCCTCTTTATCCTGCGCATATCTCGCCGAGATCTTTCAGCTGCCTCCTCTCACAACCACAGTTTCTTCACTACTTTCGTATCGGATTTCCAGGTTCCACTCGATCTACCATGCAGTTCAATGTCACTTTTTGTTTTTCCTTTTTTAATTTATTATTTTTTTTGTTTTCATTTTTGTGATTTTTTATTCTTATATATGAATTTGCATTTTCTTGCGAGAATTCGTTTTCACCTGTGGCAATTGGTTTGGTCTTAGACTGATCCAGAACTGTAGCTCCGATTTAAGTAGCAGGCGGAAACTCATTCGTTCCGATTGATTTGTTACTGAAAATTTATTTATTGTTATTATTTTTTGGATGCGGAAAAACTGAAATTGTGCTGCAAAATTTGCATGAATGATGAGATGCAGATAGAATTAATATTCAATTTATAAGATTTAGGTTATTGCACAATTTGGATTATATGAATGAAATCGGTGGTAGTAGCATCATGCCTGCTTAGGTCATATCATGTTAGATTGATGGAGGAGGGGTTTAATTACTGGTTCAAAAGTCAAACTATTGTGGATTTATAATACTAATCAATGTTATAGGACAGACTACACTGACAAAAATACATTATTTGCCATTTCTATTGTCCCTTTTAGTGATGAAAATCTACATGGAAGTGGTATTTGAATTGAGGTATTTGCTAGTATGAACTGATGGATTATGACTGTTTTGAGCAGAAAGGATCATGAGTTGTTTCGGTTGCTGTGAAGGCGATGTCTCACACTTGCCTGCTGAAAGTGGAGGACCATATGTGGTAAAAAACTCAGCAGGTAATTTTGGTTCATATTAGCTAGAGGAATGCACCAGATATCATTAATTTATTATATAGTAGTCGAACTCATAAAGCTAGTTTAAAGCAATCATGCATCTTTATGTGGCATTGTCATCTCAATTGGATCAAATCAGCAGTATGGGATTTAGTCATTTTGGATGTTTTATATTGATTTGATTTGTTTATAGTTATACTACCTGCATTTGAATTTGATGCAAATGATGTATTGACTGTACTGTGCAGGAAATGATGGAAATCATCATGCTTCTGAAACTTCCAAGCAGGGTTCTCAGGCTGTTAAAGTTCAGCCCATTCAAGTTCCTGCTATACCAGCTGATGAGCTAAAAGAAATTACAGATAACTTTGGGGAGAGTTCTCTGATTGGAGAGGGATCCTATGGAAGAGTATATTATGGGGTCCTTAAAAGTGGCCAGCATGCAGCAATCAAGAAGTTAGATGCTAGTAAACAGCCTGATGACGAATTTTTAGCCCAGGTATGAGTGTGACCTTAGCTTATTATCAGGTCACTGATATTGTTTCAGCTTCCAATTCCATTAAAGTCACTTGGTTTTTGACCTTTCAGGTTTCAATGGTTTCACGGCTGAAGCATGACAATTTTGTTCAATTGCTTGGTTATTGTCTTGATGGAAATTCCCGTATTCTTGCTTATGAGTTTGCATCAAATGGGTCTCTTCATGATATTTTACATGGTATGTGGTTTTGGTTTCAATTGGTTAAATCAGAAAATGATTGATATCTATGAAATCCTTCTTCTATATTTGAGGAAATAAGAATATTGTGGATTTTAACGTTAATTTCATTTTCAGTGCGAAGGCCGGCAATTGTACTAGTTCTGACAAATATTAGTTTTACTCAGTATTTTTTTTTATTATATATTGTTATGTTCTTATCGTTGTCCTTTACATGCAGGCAGAAAAGGTGTTAAAGGAGCACAGCCTGGTCCTGTTCTGTCATGGGCACAGAGAGTTAAAATTGCTGTAGGGGCCGCAAAAGGGCTCGAGTACTTGCATGAGAAGACCGATCCCCACATTATCCACCGGGACATCAAGTCCAGCAATGTATTAATCTTTGATGATGATGTCGCTAAGATCGCAGATTTTGATTTGTCAAATCAGGCTCCTGACATGGCGGCTCGTCTTCATTCCACCCGTGTACTCGGAACCTTCGGTTATCATGCACCAGAGTACGCATAGGATACATTACAGTTTGTATATCATGCTTTATTTTAGCCCATTGATTATCATGGACATTCTTGATTTTGAGGGTCCTTGCCATAGAATTATTGGAAAAGCAATAGAAAATTTCCCTTCTGCCACAATTATCTAGAAAGTAGTACCAGTACCAATAACTTTTTGCATGTTTCAAGCTTAACGAAGTATCAATTTGGATGAATGAAACTACTACAATTATCTGTCTTCTGTGAATGCAGATATGCAATGACAGGGCAATTGAATGCCAAGAGTGATGTATACAGCTTTGGTGTTGTCCTTCTGGAACTTTTGACAGGAAGGAAACCTGTTGATCATACACTACCGCGTGGACAGCAGAGCCTGGTTACTTGGGTAAATCTAAACTTCATTATATTGTTTTGATGTCCTCTAGTAAGGAAATCTAGAATGTTGGCCACTAGCTGATTAACTGATGTTTTTCAGGCAACTCCAAAACTCAGTGAAGATAAAGTCAGGCAGTGTGTAGATGCAAGACTCGGAGGAGAGTACCCTCCCAAAGCTGTGGCTAAGGTCCTGGCTATGTTGTAGTACATGTTTCCTCCTTTTCTATATTATGCAATTTTCCCTGCTTTGACTGTTTAGGGTTGTGTGTTATTCCAGCATATGAACTTATTGGAAATATGTGTATGAATCAGGAAACTAATCAAAAGTAGCTCACTAGAGATACTTACAGAATTTATATATCATCTTCAGTTAGTAGATTTTACTCATGAGGCAAACTTTAATTGTTTCATCTATTCTTGGTGGAAGATATATATTTGAACAATTGGAATGCAAATATGCAATGGCGTTCCTCTCTCTAGTTTTGTCCTCATTTTTAGAAGTTAATAGCCATTGCCCATTACATGAGAGGAGAATATACTCTTTTTTGTTCGGAAACCTTTTAAGGAATATCAGGCACCAGATATAACTGCCATTAGAGATTGTCTATTTGCATGATTAAGACTAACACTAATGTTTAACATTGTGATGCTTGGATAATTACAGATGGCTGCTGTTGCTGCACTCTGTGTGCAATATGAAGCCGATTTCAGACCAAACATGAGCATTGTAGTCAAAGCTCTTCAACCTTTGTTGAACGCAAGACCTGGCCCTGCCGGTGAAACACCGATCTAATCAATCTGTAAATTTCTTTGTATCTGTATCTGTATCTGTGAGTATATGCAGAATTGTGCATGCAAATTATAAGAAAGAGACTGGTTCAGAAGCTGGCGGTAAATTTCTCGAACATGGTTCCCATTGTTTACACTGCATTCATTTTGTTCATAATCTACTAGGTTTTTTGAGCTTGCTTCTTTTATTCTTTTGTTGATACTTGTTTGCTCTATTTTTCCCTTTTCCTATGACCCTTTGTGTGGGATTATTGCTATCTTGAAAGTTTTGGAAAAAACAGCAAAAGAGAAATGAGAATTTGCTTAGAGCAAATAGCATGGACATTGACATATTTATTCATTGGAAACAAAGCTGGCATGACCAAAGCCTACTCTTGCTAGATTAATTCTTAACTTTATTATAACATTTTGATGTGAATGCTTTCTTCTTAGCAAGATGGGAACCACTATTTCTTTTCTCAATTTCATTGTTATGCTTGAATTATATTGTGAGATTGTTGCTCGAAGCGAAAATTTGATAGATGATATTTCTGAGCTCTGCGACATATTTATCAGTGTTGTGCTATTCATATAAAATATTTAAATTCTAATGTTATATAATTAAGCATATGATTTTAGAGATAGTGTTACAATACAGATAACATATCGGATGAATTTCATGTAGGAAAAAAATTACAGAGTTTATTCATAGATTCTTTTCCTTCAATTTTTTTATTCCAACCAAATTCACCCTAAATTAACAAATACTTAATCTTGATATATGGTTCATATAAAAAGTTTTACATTATCATCGGGCTATATTTCGTTATCATAAGAGTAAAATAATATTAATAACATGATTATATAATATTTATATGAAAAAGTTTTAACAAAAAAGGATCATACCGAAAGGTTTTATATTAAAAATGAATTTAAATTATTTCTATTAAAAAAATTAACTGAAAATATATGAAACATCTTTTTTTTTGGTATATATGCATAAAGCATTTACTCTAAAAAAATCACAACTAATCATCGATGGTTAAAAACGAATCTTAAAAGATCATATATTATCAAAATGAAAAAATGTTTGAATTTAACCCTGTATTAGTTTAAATAGACATCATTTAATTTTATTATGTATTATCATATTAGATAAAAAACTAATTCAATCTCTTACTAATTAAAAAATCTAATGAATAGATACACATGATTGCTTAATGTTTTATACTACCCATCAAAATTAATTTCTTAAACATTGTCAATCCGTACAAATAACAATATTTGTCAAGAACTTTTCCTATGCTAGTACTTTATGCCTAACTATGCTAGTACTTTATATCTAATAAAATATGAATAAGTTTAAAAAACATTGCAAGTAAAAAATACTATTTCTAAGGCACTCTCATTTGATCAAATTTATTGTTTTAATAACAATATATAAGAAGGAAGTAAATACTAAATACGAATCCATGGTACAATATGTAATGGGATTGTAGATTTAGAAACAAAATTTTAATTTTAAAAAAATTTTAATCGAAAATGATCATCAAAATCTTACCCCTTTTAAAGTGAAAGGACAAAATCTCGGATTTCTCGTCTTCTCCTACCGGTGTTATAATTTCGGTCTCAAACGAAAGAAAGAAAACCCTTCCCTTTACATATTTCCTTCGTGTTCGTTCATTCTCTCGCATTTCATTTTTCAGATCAGTTCAGCTGGTAAAACGTCTCTCTCTCTCTCTCTCTTCTTCGCTTTTTATTTATTTAATTTTACGTTTTATTTTTTACAATTTCCGTTCGATTTCTTCTCGTTTATCTCCACAGTGAATTTCGCATTCTCACTGTGATAATTACTCTCTGCATATATTAAAAAATGTTTGTTTTGTTGTCATGATTAATTCAGTATTGTTCCGTTGAATCAAAACTCTGTGTCTGAATATTCTTGACTTTTTACACACATAACGAATCAAACAGTGCCCTCGATGTTCTAGTTCTGCGATGCATTGGTCGGTGTGACACTTGGATGCTTTGCTTGCTCTTTGTCTGAGACAAAAACTAGCTCCAAGCCTCCAAATATATATTTTTTATATTATTGAAATGAATATTGAGTGTACTTCCACAATTTAGTAAAGCACTTCACTTCTTCCTTTACAATGTCTTGTCCTAGAAAGCCTCAATCAGTATCATTTGATTGTCTATGTTTTTCCATTAGCTAAGTAATTTTAATTATTGGCAGTTGATCTGTCTGTGATTGATTCCCATTACCATCTATTTCATATCCAATTTCTGGTAGATGGGAGTTTGATAGAGAAAAGGTATAATTGAAATCAGTGTCAGTTATTCTTGTAGGTAACTTTATCAGTTAAAAAATAGATAATACTGAGAGGGGGGGGGGGGGGGAGAGAGACACAGAGAGAGTTCTTTTTTGCTATTCTTGCTTTCTCATGTTTGATCCATGATTTTTACCTTTTTCCCCTATGTTGTGCTAACCTGGGAATTTGAAGAACAATGACTTTAAATGAAGTTCATTGCATCACTATGATGATGAACAGATATAGCTAAATGGCTCTCTTATGTTTATAGTTCTTTCACATTCTATATTGAATTTGGTTTTGCAGGCTAGATATGCTAATCCCTACGACGATGATGACTAAGCAGTTTATGCTGACCTACTTGTACCTTCTAGTTTACATATCACTTTCATCCGGTGTTATTCTGTACAACAAGGCAAGGGGTCATTGATACGCTGATAGATTCTTTTGTTTGTGTTTTGTTATTCATTTTATATTGTGAGATATTAAGCTCAACTCTCTTCCCTTTTATGGGCCTTGGTTTGTTGCAGTGGCTCCTCTCCACATTGTACTTTAATTTTCCATTTCCAATAACACTCACTATGATCCATATGGCTTTTTCTGGAATGGTGGCATTTTTGCTTATCCGTGTTCTGAAGGTATACGATTGTTGGAATTTGTAATGCCGTAGTTATAGACTACCGTTTTTTTATTCTCTTTTTATATTCCTCTTGTTTGTTATTTTTCTTCACGAGTTACTGCTAATCCTTTCATGCGTGTCTGGTTTTTCTTGAGAATATTACTGAATTAACCAGATGATATTTTTCTTCTCTCTTTTCAACTGATGCAGGTTGTATCACCGATTAAAATGACGTTTAGTATGTAAGAGTTCTACACTGACATCTCCTATTTCACATTTCATCTAATATTTTTGGCTTCACTGAAAGATAAATCTCATTTGCAGATATGCCACTTGTGTAGTCCCTATAAGTGCCTTCTTTGCAGCAAGTCTGTGGTAAGTTGTTCATGTTATTGGCCTGAAGTTGTAATTTGAGCAAAGCCACTTATAAGTTGTAATGTTTGTGTAACAGCCCTCCATATGTAACTCTATGATTCATAAACATAGTTGATTTATAATAAAAAATAAATAAAATGAAAACTTCGTTAAATTTATATTTAAATTTTTGTTGTAATTTTGCAACCTCTTCAATTCATAGGTATATTGGTTTAATTAACTTATTCTTTATTTAGGTTTGGGAACACTGCATATTTATACATTTCTGTGGCCTTCATCCAGATGCTTAAAGCCCTGAGTAAGTTAGTTTTTGTGTATTACCTTCCCAGCTGACATTTTTTTTGGGAAAACGGCCGTCTGTAATTGATGATTGTCCTTTACAGTGCCTGTGGCTACATTTCTTACGGCTGTAATTTGTGGGACTGAGAAACTAAGGTGTGATGTGTTCTTCAACATGGTGCTGATCAGCGTTGGAGTTGTCATTTCCTCCTATGGGGAAATTCATTTTAATGTGATTGGTACACTTTATCAGGTCACAGGAATAATTGCTGAAGCATTAAGGCTGGTCTTAACTCAAGTTCTTCTTCAAAAGAAGGGCTTGACACTTAACCCTATTACAAGCTTGTATTATATAGCACCCTGCAGGTAGTTCTGTTCTGGTGTATATGAAAAAGGCTCGTAATTCTGTTGTCTATGAGATGTTGATGTTGTTTCATGATTCTGCTGAAAATTAAGATATTTTTAAATCTCTATAGTGTAGCTTGGCTGTTTGCACATGTTTGAATCAGCTTATTTCATGTTTACAATAAATTTACATCCAAAATGCTGAATGAGATGTTGTTGCTTTTATGATAATATCAATCAGGCTCTTTTGAGTTAAACTTCTTATGTCTGCCAATTTCTGTGCTTCTATAAATGACTGCTGCACTGGCTCCAGCTTGGATTCTGTGTTTTTTCTTACTTTATAATGCACTCATCTTGACCTAGGAATCGGAATGGGAATGGGAATGTGGGTTTGAAGGGGATTGATTTTGGGATATCTGTGCTTTGAAAAAATCAGTGAAATTAAACTCAGATATGCATCCATATCGGTCTGGCTGAATAATGATCACATTCTATGCAGCTTTGTGTTTCTTTCTATCCCGTGGTATATCCTCGAGAAGCCTGAAATGGAAGATCCACATATGCAGTTTAACTTCTGGATATTTTTTTCAAATGCTCTGTGTGCTTTGGCATTGAATCTTTCAACATTCATAGTGATTGCTAGAACCGGGGCAGTAACAATTCGAGTGGCTGGAGTTTTGAAAGACTGGATACTTATAAGTCTTTCAACTGTTTTATTTCCTGAATCAAATATTACTGGCCTCAATATTGTCGGTTATGCTATAGGTATATAATATATTCTTCTTCATTGAAAATACATTATAGTAATTCAAATTTCACATCATCAATGGATTTGGACTAAGTGTGTCTTTGTATGACCTATTTTTTAATGTGCAGCTTTAAGTGGTGTTGTTTTCTACAACTACCTGAAGGTCAATGATGTTCGCACATCCCAACCTCCTACACAGAATATCCAAGATGAATCCGCAAAGGTCAGCCTCTTGAGTGTTCTTGTTTATTTTGTAGTTTGATTAAATATGATACATTTGTCTCTGCTTCTCTGGCTTGTTTTCTTAGTTGCTCCTTAACTATAAACCTTTTCTCTTTTATTAAAAATCAGAAGGGGGGAAAAACTTTAGACTTTCACTATCTTTAAATTCTCATGTGATTGAAAGATTTGTATGTAAGAAGTGGGAATTTTTTTTTTGAAAGATACCTTAGACTAGTTGTTAATCTGATCTCACCTTACCCAAGTGAAAGACAATTTTTAAGGAATTAAGCATATTTGTTGATTCAACTTCTTGTTCTTTGCCCCATCTCAACAAATATAGGAGCTCCTGGGCGAGAAAAAGGAAGATGATGATGTGAACAACAATGAGGGGACCTCATGGAATAATTCTGTTTCTGATACTCATTTAGATGAAGAATCGCCCTTAATCTCTTCATTGCGGATATCTCATCTGGGAAGAAAGCCATCTTAAGACTTACCATTAACCTAGCTTAGAGGCAAAGAAAATCTCATCTTGGAAGAAAGCAAGTTATCAGCAATATAGCTTTTAGAGCCCAAAAAGAACCAAATCAAAGTATGTTTCTAACCTTTCTTCCCAAAAAGATCATAACATGCCTACTTCTTCCACAAGAAAGGAGGGGAGAAAAAACAAAAGGAGAGAGTTAACAAAGCGGAGGAAAAATATACATATTCTTTTTGCAGAGTTGATTTCCTTTCATGTTCCAAGTATTCATTAGTAAAATCGATTCATTCTTGTATAGGCTTGGTTTGACCATGCAATAGAGATTCTATTTGTTCCCGAATTCATCTCTTAACCCTCTAATTAATCATTCTCGAGTTACGAGTGTTTATTTTTTAAAATGATTTTATCAGCTTATTTCGTCATGGAAATGGTGGTTGAATTCCAAAGTATTATGCTCTGATTGAGATTGTACTGCAGAAAGAATACCTATTGACTTATTCACATCTTTATGCTATTGTGTTTTTTGGTTATTTTTTCAATGCATTAGTCCAATTTAACTACCAATTCTTTGGGTTCAAGTATGGAAGTAATCTTCAATTATGTATTTTGTACGGTAATAAAATATCATAAACAAACTACACAGGATTAATGGAATTTTCTTCTCTTCCCCCTTTCAAATTTGGTAAAGATACTTGAATTTGTTGAGTTGTATTCAAATGTGGTACACAACTTTATAGGATTTTTTCCCCCCAAAAAATAAAAATACATTATTTCTACAAATGGAGTGAGAGATACATTAATTCCACTGCATGTCCTGAATTTGGAATTATTTGTGCAAATCGTAGCATTGCTACAATTACCCCTTAAATTATTTCTACAAATATACGATGTCCGGTTAGTATTTTTACATATATAAAATGACTGAAAATACACACTATGCTATTAACAATTAATAATAATAATATTATTGGTTATAATAATATTAATTAATAATAATGATAATATTATGAGACAAGACATAACATTGTCCTGTATAGTGTTTTGTGTTTGGATATATGAGACAAGACATTGAGTTACAAACAAAATTATAATTTTATCCCCATAATATATTATTATTAATATTATTATCAATATTATTATTAAATTTATTAATATTTATATTATTATCACATTACTATTTATTAATATTAATTATAATTAATATTATTATTATTAATATTACTACTACTAATATTAATATTATTTAATTAATCAATATTATTATAATATTTAATATTATTATTATTATCAGTATTAATATTTAAAATAATATTAAATATTATTATTGATAATAATATTACTATTAACATTATTAATATTTGTATTATTATTATTAATATTAAAATTAGTATTATTATTAATATTATTTTAATAAATATCATTAATATTATTATAATAATTAATATTATTATTATTATTATTATTATCAATACTAATATTACAAATAATATTAACCATATTATTAATATTATTAAAATTACACTCACTCGAACATTAGTTTTCAATTGTTTCTTGGTGATGTATGAGTGCATAGTGTGCATTTTTAGTCATTTTGTATATACTAGATACTGACCGGACATCGTGTATATATAAAAATAATTTAAGGGGTAATTGTAGCAGTGCTACGGTTTCACTAAAAAAGTACCAAATGTGCCTGAAATCGTAGCACTGCTACGATTTCAATGCAAATCACATTTGTGATTTCCACTGAAATCGTAGGAGTGCTACGATTTCATGCACATTTGGTGTTTTTTTAGTGAAATCGTAGCACTAATACGATTTGCACAAATAATTTCAAATTCAGGACATGCAGTGGAATTAATGTATCTCTCACTTCATTTCTAGAAATAATGTATTTTTTTTTATTTTTGGGGGAAAATCCCAACTTTATATCTCTAAAAAAGTTAGAGCTTTGTTTTGCATTTGATAAATAAAAAAATTGGACAATTTTTTCTCCTACCTTTTAAGAGTATGAGGTGCTTTTGGGAGCTATTAAGAGTAACTTTTTAGAATTTGTTTTGACTCTCTGAAAATAAAAATATATAAATGATTCTCATTTATACAATCTCTTTTAATATTTTATCTATTATAATTATTTTATAGATTGAAAGTTACTTTTATACTATTTTACTAAATATTATAATGATGACTCTTAGAGTAACTTTCATACTATTTTACCATTAAAAACAATTTTTTAAAAGTTCAAGGAGATAGCAATTTTTTAAGAGTCCCCATTTTATCAACTTCAACCTGTTTAGATTTGCGGGCCAGCTATAAATGGTTTAAGATAGCATCAATAGATACTTGTATTTCGTTAAGGCTAAGTATAAGGTTGACACATATCGTTAGCTCATTTTTGAGGTCTAACTAGGTGGGGTTGACATTGTTTAAGATGAACTCACTTTTTAAAATTTAAAAAATTATCATTGATGGTTTGAAAATAATTACTGTTAAATAATATAACTGATATCACTGATATTTTGGCCAAACCATCAGATTAAGATTAACATTTTCTAAGATGAAACTGATGCGAAATTAAAAATTTAAAAGTATTATTGTAAACAATCCATTCACCTTCTTTTGACCCGACCCGATCCATTTCGAGTTCCATTCCTATATAACAGTGACACACGCATTCGCCATTTCCCTTGTGCCAATGGCTGTTGATGCCACTCTCAATGGCACAGCCTCGGCTCCGCCGTCTACGGCGGCGGAGCCGCAGTACGCAACGGCAAAGATATCAGTGTGGTGGGACATAGAGAACTGCCAGGTTCCGCGTGGCTGCGACGCGCACGCGATCGCGAAGAACATAAGCTTCGCACTCGTTAACATGAACTACTGCGGCCCCGTCTCAATTTCAGCCTACGGCGACACCAACCGAATCCCTTCCTCCGTCCAACACGCGCTCTCCAGCACCGGCATTTCCCTCAACCACGTCCCAGCAGGTACCGAAACCCTTGCCTCCATTACCTTCTGCTTCTTTCTTGATGCATCACTAAATTTCTTGAAAATGTGTAGTGGTTTCTTGTTCTTTATATGTTGCTCTTTACTTTTTACTATGCTGTAAGTTCATCTAGTAAAGTTTCATTTTGGTACTTGAAGTTGCATGTGTACTTCACTCTAGTCGCTGATGATTATCAAGTTATCTGGTCCTCGAATGAACATGTACACTCTAGTTCAATATACGATATGAGTTCAACCTAAAATGTTAGGGACGATGAAGAACATGATTTGGATTGAATTGAAATTTAGTTTGTATTTTAACTAGAAGTTTGTCAAATTGTTGCTGATGATGTGTGCCGATGGGAACTGCATGAGCATGGATGTGATTGGTTTATTGTGATTGTTGTTTTGATTGCGCGAGAGGTTTGTTTGCAGGTGCGAAAGATGCAAGTGACAAGAAGATTCTGGTCGATATGTTGTTCTGGGCAGTGGACAATCCTGCTCCTGCAAACTATTTGCTGATTTCTGGAGATAGGGACTTCTCCAGTGCCCTGCATCAGCTTCGCTTGAGAAGGTACAACATTCTTCTGGCCCAACCTCTACAAGCATCGGTACCTCTCATTGCTGCAGCAAGGAGTGTGTGGCTCTGGACTAGTCTTGTTGTAGGTGGGCCTCCTCTGCCGAGTGGCACCTCGTTCAACATAGCAAATCGTAACCCTAGCTTTGGTTCCGAAAAGGTTCAAAACCCTTTTCCTGAACCAGTTCAACAGAAATACAGAGCAGTGTACACACAGAACACTGCAAATCAGCCCAACGTATCTAGAACCTCCAGCTTGCCGGTTCAAGTGCCGGAGAGTAAGAACAGTTGTGGCCCTAATCCGGAACATCCACCGCCTAAGTTGTTTTGCAAAGCCCCACATGAATTCTTTCAAAACAATAAGCCCACTATCCCAACTATTAGTTCTACACCCAGTCTTTCAAGCCACCAAGATTACTCAAATAGCAGTGCAATCCCTCAAGATTCACATCCTTGTTTTTTGAGTCAAAACTACCTCCATGAGCAATCTATGTCTGTATCTGATAATATGCTTCCTGCTCCTCATTTTCAACCAATTTCTTCTGGTTATGATGGACCTAAATTTTCTGCAGCGCCAAATTCAATCCCTCATATACATAAGATAAATATTAATGAATATCAAAACAATGTTGAAAGTACTAAAATTGTTCATCAGAAGACCAGAGAAGATTCTAAGCTAAGCACTAGTCAGTCTCCTAATGTGGTTAGGTTAACTGGACCTACAGGGCATAACTTGTGCAGTAGCCAAGGGATTCATTATGAGAATGTGAACCAGAGGCATTCTCGTAGTTCTGACAATTTTCTTCCTTCTTCCTCCAACTGCGCTCCTAATACCAAGTCTCACAATGGCCAGGGAAGAAGTTTGCCACTGTCTTCTGAATATGAGCAACATCTTATTGGCATTGTTCTACTAACTTTAGACACTCTGAAGGCTGAAATGGTTATGCCTACTGAACAAAATATTGCTGATTGCATCCAATATGGGGATTCCAGATATCAGACTACTGATGTCAGGAAGGCTTTAGATTGTGCAACAGAGCACAACATGGTAGTAAAACAACGCTTAGGTGCATTACATTTGTATGCTGGTAGAAATGGGAAACTCTGGAAGTGTGTAAACCTTACAGGTGGTCATCCTAATGATGTCCCAAATGCAACATGGGCTAGAATACAGCAGTTCCTTGCTTCACCCACAGGAAGATCATCAATTTTGGCTTCCCATTGCAGGTAGATCTTTGAAAGATTTTCTGTTGCTTAAGCTTCTTGGAGCTCTTTTTTTCCTTCTCTTACAGTTTCTCTGAGCTTTATTACTGATCTATTTACCCTTTCTTTTTTTTCATTAGATATGAAGCATCTTTAATTCTTAGGAGATCGTGCCTGGAAGGGGTTGTGTTAGGTGAAGCACTTAAGATTCTGGGGATGATAATCACAGTCAAGAAATGGATTGTACATAGTCCTTCTGGATGGCAGCCAATTACTATAGCACTTGAGACTAGAGATGATACAGAAAGCAGTTCTGCTGGTTCCGGTGTCGAACTAGATCAACTCTGATATACTATCTAAACCGGAAGGCCACTTCATGATGGTCACAACGCGACTTAATATGGCTTGATTTCTCGATAGTTAAGGCGGTGTAGGAAATTATGGTTATGGTTACTCTCTGAATCATGAACGACATCAAGTTGGCTTCTGGAGGACTTTTTGTTGGAGAAGATGGACAACTTCTATACATATCGTGGAATTCTCTGTGCAATCTGCATAGTTTCTGTAGTAGGCCTCGGTCTGATATTAGTTTAACGTGAATGGTTTTAAATACATAGTCAATGGTAGGAAAGATGATATACGCTACCTTTTGGCTCCTAAGATCAAACTGAGAGGTGGCTTTGGGAAAGAAAAACCAAAGACACAGATGGCATATAGTCAATGCCGTGGGTCGAATTATGCATTGTTGGCTTCGTACTACAAGCTAAGTAGATTTTCTGCTTTTTATTTTCCCATTGCTTTTGGGTATATAAATGAAAATATATTTTCTGTATGTACATTAGAATGGTAGTCTCAAAACGGTTATAGTCTTGTAGAAAAAAGAAGACTTGTTTGGATGATTGTGCGCATTTTTCATTATTGTCTTAGTAATTGAAACACTGCTTCAAAGAATCAACTTTCGTAATGAATCGAGATGGGTTACAATTTACAATCTATAGTAATTACATATTTTATTGATTCAATTTCACTTCCGTTATAACTATGTGTAAATATAACAAATAGGATACAACATCCCCCCTCCCATTGCAGCAGCTCGATAAAGTCATCAAGGAAGAAATGGATTATGTGAAGGGTATTCCTCCTTTTGCTTTTTGTAAGCCCTGCGAGACAATAGTATGAAAAATGTCATTGTGCCAATGAACAACTAGTACTTAGTTGATTAGAATTTATATGGAAAATGAAAATGAATCAACCATATAGTTAGTTGTCAATTACCTTGTAGCATGAAACCCTCCAAGTCCGATGGTTCCCAGAATAATTAGAATGAATGGAACTTTGATCATAGCATGATTCTTGCTTCCTCCACGAGTCCTAGGAACCCCAGTTCTCACAACTCGTGAATATTCAACTGAACAAAAGATGTCACACTTTAATAAGAAAAAGAAAAACCGAAGGAAGAAAGTTATAATGATGTGCCTGAAGGAAGGATTCAGAAGAGGGAGTTACCTGAACTTGAACCTCCTCCTCTCCCACCTGTGTTAGGAATTCAATTCAGTAAGATAAATAAACACAAGTGTAGTTCTTAAATTTTAATTGCCAGAGTACTAAGAAAACAATTGAAAGATTTCATTCAAAGAAAAATATAGGAAATCATACATAACCATATTTGCTTCTCGGTCAGATAGTAACAGCAGAATGTAAACATTCATGGTGAAAGTACAAGCATGAAAATGCCTAGAAAAGCTGATCATTCACTGAATAACAAGGACAAAAGCTAAACACAATGAGGAGGAGTTTCTGCAGAGTTTCAATTTCCCATAATCTGGTCTTAAACAATATACTCATTTGACCATAGGCCATCTCCTAAATGAGTGAGGAGTGTAGACTTAGTTTATCAATTAATAGTGAAATTGGGAAAACAACACTGTAACGGTTTACAGAACCATGCAATCCCCATTTAAGTTTCTTCAACAATTTCATTTGTTTGGTCAGGTGTTTGCAAACAATGAATGACATTTTGGAGTATTTAAAGTATGAGAACAAAGGGTCTGAAGATTTACCAGATAGCAGGCATGTGTAAGCTTCTGAAATCTGCAGCAGAACACAAAAATTAAGTTACTCCTTCCGCTTAGTGGCTGGGAATAAGACAATTGCTTAAGGAAATGGCATCCCCTCATCAAGATAACCAACTCATAGTCCAATTTAGCACAAAATAAAATCAAGGGTAGACATTGGTGTCCCATGACAATGCCTAGAGAAAGAATAAGGTGTGGGCAAACAACCGTAACAACCGTGAAAGTCAACTTAAATGTGAATTTGCTACTTTGTTTATGGGATAAAATAATCGATGTTTTTTATATGAACTTCTTTTCTTTTGCGCACACTGAATTATATATCAATATATACATGGCATATGACCATCACCTTCATTCATGATGGAGGAGGCCATGAGGGGGAATGCTGGATGTTATTCTCTACAAAATAACACATTCATGTATCAGCCTATAATGAGCACGTTCTGCAGTTTTAACACACTGAAATACTAGGCTTATACGAAATGCTTTACTATCTCAGTCTAACTCTAAAATCAAGTACCACATCCCACCAGCACAATTCACAACTACAGTTACGAAAAAAAATGCATCCATCATCCGAATTCTGTGATGATATATTAATATGCTTTAAGGAACTAAACAGTTCAGTGCTCACCCGTTTGAACTTAGATTCAGCAAGAGTCTTTTCATGAGATGGGAATAGGTCAGGGTGAGACTCCCAAACCTTCTTCTTGTAAGCTGCTTTGACCTAAACAAAGAGAAACAGCAAGGAGTAAAGAATTCTGTTCAAGGTCCAAAATTCCCACTTCACGGAAAAAAAAGGCAATGAATTTTAAACCAATGAACTAAACCCACTGGGAATATGGGAAACAGAGCTTAGAGCTAATAGTAAAAATTGGGTCAGACTCAAAAACTGAACTTGAGTTGATGGAGGGAGTGAAATTTGGTTTTTCGGCAATCGCAATTGAATAAATGAAAAACCCTAAGAACAGGGAATTGAAGAAAATAAATAAATAAATGAACCTGGGAGGAACTTGGACGCGAATTGGGTGGGAAACCCAGCAAGATTCTGGCTTCATTGGCGTCCATTTGAGAAGAAAAGTGTGGAAGCAAACACCATTTAGCACTTTTATAGCAATAGGTGGATTCACATCACACACACACAGATAATAATGACATTGATTACTACTATAAGGCTCAACAACTCAAAGAGTGAAGCTTTGGTTGCAGATTGAGATTGCAGAGCCGAACAAGGTAAATTCAGGGACATGAAATTAAATCCACAAGCCTTTGGTTTCTTTTTTTTTTTTTTTTTTCACCGGACGAGGATAGAATTATTTAGGCTTAAATATCATTTTATTCCACTAACTTCACATAAATTTCGATTTTAATCCACTATCTTTGGATTTATCACATTTAGTCCACCAACTTTCAAATTGTGAGTACTTTTGGTCCACTATTAGTCAATTGGTAAGTCAACGGACACATTAGCAAAAGTCAATGGTCATGTCAGCAAAGTCAACCGATACGTCAGCAAAGTCGATGGCTATGTTAGCTAAGTCAACGTCCACATCAACAAAGTCAATACTCACGTCAACAAAATCAACGACCATGTCAGCAAGGTCAACTGCCACATCAATATCGTTAAGTCTACGTCAGCAAAATGGACTAAAATTGACAATTTTTTAAAGCTAGTGGACTAAATGTGATAATTCTAAAAATAATGGACTAAAATCAGAATTTGTATATAAAATTAATGGATCAAAATAATATTTAAGCCAATTAGTTAATTAAACCCAAGTCATCACTATTTATGAGTAGTTTTGTTAGATTATGGATGCTTGAATATCTAAAAATTGGATATATAAAATATCCATTTATATTTAAAGGGGAAAAAATGTGTGAAGGATGTTTAAATATGTTACAAGATTTTTAATGATGATAAATTTGATATTAACGGAATATGGAAGGTTGAATGTCGAAACATCATTGCCTTTGTTAGATACTTTTTCTTTTACAACTCCAATTGTCACAATTTTTTTCAATTATTATTATTATTACTATTATTATTATTATACGAAATTAATTTTTAATGGATTGAAAATGTAGATAAATCTTATTCTATCATCTAACTAAATGGTTTTATAAGTATGTATGATTTTCAAGTTGTAAGATAGACAAATAGTTAAGTTAAATAATTCTATGAGTAAAATTATATATACAATACAAATATTTATAATAATTATTTAACATTTATCATCACCATAGTAGGATATATATTGTACACAAGTATCATAAATATATTTTACACTAAAAATTATGCATAATTTAAACTCTAGGTATGTGTTTTGATTTATTTATTTTGTTTTTTAAAAGGATTGACAGTTGAATTTTTTTAAAATAAATATTTTGAACAAAATAAATAAATCAAAAGAAAATTATCGGTTTTAATATGTATTTTGAAGAACTAATACGATTTAGGTCTCCTATCGATAACAATCTATACTAGTACTTGTCACGTTTACATTATTATCCAACTAATATGATTAAATATTTGGTGTGTGATATATCTTAGTTTGCTCGGTATATCATAGGCAAAACCGTAATTGGAGCACAAATGAAAAATTGTGATGAGTAATGAATGGATGTTTTTGTTTAGCATAGTTTCCTGTCTTAGAAAATATGAGTGTCAAAGGACTTGCCATCAATATTTTTTGGTACTATATCAACTGTATTTTTAATTCAATAAGTTAATGGGTTGCTGTATATACAAGGTGAGAATCGAACCATCGACTAATTCTTAAGAAGACAAGTAAGCTAACCACTTGACCAATCCAAACTAGTTCTTGCCATTAATTTTTTTTTAAATTGAAAAAAAAGCACTGTAAATAGTGTTGAAATTTATACAATTGAAATAGTAGTGTTTTTGTCCCTCACTTAACTTAAATCATAAGAACTACATGCATAAATCAAACAGGTGTAACTAAATAGTGGTGATAGTCGGAAAAACAATAATGATATATGTATGCACAACATTACGATTAGGATTAATATATCCTTAATTCAATGTACTAATATGTTATATTTTTGGCACAAAATTAAATATTGTTGTATTGCACAAAAATCATGAATAAATATGATCCATAGGCTCAATATTCACTAAAGCAAGTTAGAGAAAACGACCCAATGATTATATTTTTCTTCTAAAAAGCATCTCCTCCAACTAATTTTGGATGAACTACTTATTGTAGAATGTTTTCTTCTACCAAACACGTCAAAGTAGTACGTAAACTAATGTTAACCCAAAGCTCCCGAATATATTGCGTTGAATGTTTTTATTTATCAAAAGAAATATTTTAAAGAAAATCGTGTCCACTCCTAAAATTCTGAAGCTAACATAAATTATGTGCCATTCACTCAAACCAGCACAAGTTTGCCAAATATATGATTTTTACTATTTCGATGCACAATTTTGTTGGATCAAGCATGTATAAATATCTACAACCTGCCATGGATTCTCATCAACGGGATTTTCATAGTAGTTTCTTGAATCCTTTCCTCCCCAGTAAACACCTAAGGGGAGGAACATTATCCTATCCCTCCTCTTCTTTTGAGCCTAGAAAAGAGAAGAGAAGATCAAATAAAAGGGATCAACAATAAATAAACTAGTGTTAAAAAAAATACAAAAATGAAGGGGAAGATAATAATCTCAGCTGTTTCACTCATCTTAGTGGTGGGTGTTGCCATTGGTGTCATCGTGGCTGTTAACAAAAAAGGTGGTGACAATGTGGAGACACACCAAGCCAATGCAAAATACATCACAACCATGTGCCAAAACACAGATGATCAAAAACTCTGTCACGATACCCTTGGCAGTGTGAAAGGAGCTAATGAATCCGACCCTAAAGCTTACATTGCAGCCTCAGTGAAGGCGGCTGCAGACACCCTTATCAAGGCCCTCAACATGAGTGACAAACTCTCAGTGGATTATGGCAGCAAAGACGCAGGCATAAAGATGGCACTTGATGACTGCAAAGACCTTTTGCAATCCGCTATGCAAAGTTTGGACCTATCATCAACTTTGCTAAATGACAACAACATCTACTCTGTGCATACCCAAACCCCCGACTTAAGGAATTGGTTGAGTGCCGTCATCTCTTACCAACAAACTTGCATGGACGGTTTCGATGATGGGAAAGATAGCGAGAAGAAGATCAAGGATACGTTGAACGAGCAGAATTTGGATCTTGTTCAGAAGTTCACTTCCATCGCCCTTGACATTGTTACAGATTTGACCAATATCCTTCAACAATTTGGTTTGAAGTTGGATCTGAACCCTACTTCTCGGCGTCTTCTCGGGGGGGTTGAGGTTGATAGCGAAGGACTTCCCACTTGGTTCTCTACTGCTGACCGCAAGCTCTTGGGTAAGAACTGGAAGGCTAATACTACACCAAATATGGTGGTTGCCAAGGATGGCAGTGGTCAGTTTAAAACAATCCAAGCTGCTATTGATTCCTACCCTGCAGGCTTCAAGGGTAGGTACATTATTTATGTTAAGGCTGGTGTCTATGCAGAGTATGTCATAGTTCCAAAAACCGCAGTGAATATTTTCATGTATGGCGATGGCCCCGCTGTGACCATCATCACCGGTAACAAAAACTTTGCTAATGGTGTAAAGACCATGCAAACTGCCACCTTTGCCAATACTGCAAATGGATTCCTTGCTAAGGATATAAGGTTTGAGAACACAGCTGGTGCAATAGGTCACCAAGCTGTTGCTCTTAGGAACCAAGGAGACATGTCAGCTTTCGTGGGTTGCCACATCTACGGTTACCAAGACACATTGTATGCTCAAACTAACAGGCAATTCTACACCAATTGCGAGATCACAGGAACCATTGACTTCATCTTTGGGACATCAGCCACCTTGATCCAAAATTGCAAGATCATAGTAATGAAGCCATTGAACAACCAATTCAACACAGTGACTGCTGATGGAACAAGTGCAAAGAACATGGCTACTGGTATTGTGATCCAGAATTGTGTGATTGCCCCAGAACCAGCACTATTCCCTGTGAGGTTCCAACTTAAGTCTTACTTGGGTAGGCCATGGAAGGCTTACTCAAAGACCGTGGTCATGGAATCTACAATTGGTGACCTTATTGACCCAGCAGGGTGGATTCCTTGGGCAGGGTCAATCTACCTTGATACATTGTACTATGCTGAGTATGCTAATACTGGACCTGGTGCCGCTGTTCAAGGAAGGATCAAGTGGAAGGGTTACCGCGGTGTCATCAGCAAGACTGAGGCTTCCCAATTTACTGTTGGTCAATTCCTCAAGGCTGGACCCAATTCCACAGCTGAGACTTGGTTGAGGGCTCTTCAAGCTCCTTTCTATTCTGGTTTTGCAAGGCCTTGAAATTAATAATCAATCCCTCCCTAGCCTTATACATATAATCCTTCATGTCTCAATTAGTGAGTTTCCATGGGAAATATATATAGCACAGAAACAATTTCTTTCATTCTTTAATTTGTAACGGGAAAATATTTATCCAAATTTTCCTATAAAGTCTCAAGCTTCGGTTTTGTGATCCCGTTGGACATTCTTTTTATCAAATGAATTCATGTTCTTGCTTTGTAAGTTTGGGTTTTCAAATGTATAGACTTTGCTCTATAAATTGGTGATCTTAATATATTACTGTCATTAAATATTAATTATTCTTAGTTTACTTTCTATTTGATGAAAATAAATTGTATAAATTACAAATAAAAAGTTATGTGACAAAAACCTAATCTATATTAATTAAACTATTGAAGTATTGAGACGAGAGAGAAGAGTGTGAATAATAAATAATTTAAATTGAGAAAATATTGAATTTATCTATGTATTATCATAAAAAATAAACATTATATTTAAATATCATCTTAAAATGATAATTTGAATGTTAATTAATAAACCATTGTCTTTAACTCTTTAAAATTAGTTAACTCTGACCATAATAAACCTCAAATATCAATTCAAAGATGAGTCCAATTAATCACAATTACTTGTTTAAGAATGAGTATTCTTTTTATTAATAGTTAAAAATGTTTTACTCTCAAAGAAATAAATAACAAAGAATAGAGAATTAATATTGGCATGTTAGTTGTCATTAAAATACTTATAAATTATATTTTGACAATTAGATACTATTAAAAATACTTTTTCAAAATATTTTTATTCAGAGACACTTCCAAACTTAAAAATATTCAAGTTCTTATAAAATGACGAAAGACATTTTTTTCTTTAAAAAATGATATTCTAACACCCATAATAGCTGTAGATTCCAAGATGATATATGATAAATGATGAAGAGAGAATAAATTAAAATAAAAAATAAATGTGAGCCAGATATATTTTGTAAGTGAGGTGTTTGAGATTGTTAGGTGTTGAAAAAATATTGTTGTTTTTCTTTTGACAAGCAAACATTAATGAGTATTGTTTATCAATTCATTGTTTTTGTTTTGCATTCAACAATTCATTTTTAATATATACTATTGCTCATTTATTAGTGTTGAAGCAAATATTTATATTGAAACTAAGTTATAAACATTTATAATGAATATGTCTAATAAATAATATACTTTTTTGGTATTATTAGGTATTTTGACATATAATAATCATAAAAATTAACATCCACTTAATGTTAAAATTACTTTGCTTGACCATTATTATTATAATTTAGTATAAGCGTATCATATATATTATTGTAGTAAACTTATTGACACTAGTTTTGATTTTATAATTTATTTACAATATGATGATTGAGCACCAAAGAACACACAGAAGAGAATCTTAGAAGGAGTTCTAAACCTAGTTTGAGTTTGGTATGCAATGAAGGCGAGTCTTATATCAAGAATCTTGATATTTAATTTGGATATTCATTTTATTAATGCATATTGATATTTACCTAAATGCAACTGGTGTTAGAGTATAAAATAAAGAGTATATAAGTAATAGTCTCGTAAAAATTACTAGCAATAGTTTAATATTTATACAGAGGATTATTATGAGATAATCTTAAATATATTTTCTTTAGTTTTAGTATCTTGATTTTGAGCAAAATATAGATTTACAGACAAGAAACCCAAACCACTACTATAACGGGATGTGCCTAGTTTGCTGTCATGCATGATGTATGCATGTTACATTTATCTTCAATAATCAAACTAAAATTCGCCCAACTTAATTAGAAAATATTATACATAAGTAGCATTATTATTCTGATATATAAGTAAATCTTGGTTCTCAATTGATCCCCAACAACGAAAGAGCTAAATTACTAAGCTTTTAATTATATGACATCTGTTAATTAACTAACTAACTAATTAAAACTTTTTTCGTATCTGTAATCAAACCTTCTCAACACCAATTAGAGAACCAATGGATTCAAATCTATAATAACCAATCATAGAGTCCATTAATAGCCCACACACAAATAAACCACAAACTCAAAGAATTGGAGAGAATTTCAAGGACTCAATCTCATCCTTAATTTAGAAAACACTACCACCTATTAAAACCCCCAACATGCATGCTTTCTCTTCGCTCGCACCCTAAACATACCCACAAACATCTTCTGGGGTGGGAATCACTCACCTCTATCTACAAGTTTTCCTCCCTCTCCTTTATTTTGAGGGTAAATTAAAAAGAAAAACAAAAAATATAAAAAAAAAACAACAAAATGAGTGGCAAGGTCATAGGCGCTATCGTCGGCCTTCTCATGGTAGTTGGCATTGCCATCGGTGTCGTGGTCATTGTGAACAGGAGCAATGAGATTAACAATGCTGGCGAGGTAAAGTCGGCCAACAAGGCGATTACGACCTTGTGCTCCGGCGCAGATGACAAGCAACTCTGCAACGATGTCTTAAGCACCGTTAACTCCACAAACCCAAAGGATTATATTGCCGCCGTCTTAAAAGCCTCAACTCAAACCGTTATCAAGGCGATGAACATGAGCGACCAACTCACCGTCGAGAATGGCAATAGTGAAGCTGGGATCAAGATGGCACTTGACGACTGCAAGGACCTCTTGCAATCCGCCATCCATGAACTCGAGGCTACTGGCCTTTTCTTAGAGAGCTCCAATGTCTCTGACATCTTCAAACGCTCCTCTGACCTCAAGATGTGGTTTGGCTCTGTCATTGCCTACCAGCAATCTTGTCTGGATGGCTTCAACACCGACGGTGAGAAAGAGATCCAGACAACATTACAAGCAGGTAATAAAAAGAGATATTCATGTGAGAGAGAGGACACATATTAAAACATAATGATTGTTGTACATCCAACAAGTATCCGAAGTGTGTTATACATGATATAGAATGTGTACTATTTGTATAGTACACATCTGTATAGCACACGTTCCATCTCATGTATATAGCACACGTTGGATACTTGTTGGACGTATTTTTGTTTTACGATAAACATTTTTGCATAATAAATAATAATTTGTGTCCACATTAACTAAATAATTATTGCATGTATACTGACATGGGTGCTCCTTAAATAATGACAGATAGCATGGACAGTGTCATGAAGGTCACAGCTTTGGCACTTGATGTAGTGAGTGGGATCACCGGTGTTCTTGGTCAATTTGGGTTTAGTTTGAATCTGAAGAAGCCAGCAAGGCGCCTTCTTTTCGATGTGGATAATTTGGGTTTGCCTACTTGGTTATCTACCGCTGACCGTAAGCTATTGGACACCGTTGACATAAGTTCAATTAAGCCTAACGCAACTGTTGCAAAGGATGGCAGTGGACAGTTTAAGACCATTGCTGATGCTCTTAACTCTTACCCTAAGAAGCCCAATGGGAGGTTTGTTATCTATGTTAAGGAAGGTACCTATGATGAGTACATTACCGTTGACAAGAAGAAGCCCAATATCTTCATGTATGGTGATGGCCCTAACAAGACCATCATCACCGGTCGCAAGAACTTTGCTGAGGGTGTCAAGACCATGAGGACCGCCACCTTCTGTGAGTTCACTAAAACTTTATCAATTATAGTAAAGCTTGAACGACTAACCATAAATTAAAATATATAGTATTTTTCATGTATGGCTAACTAACTAACGTATTTATTCACATCTAATGACTATTATAATAGCGAAATATTTGCTGAATAATGGATAATCAGTCAAATAAGTTAATAGGTCCATTGAGCAACCTTTGGTCCAAAAAAATTATAGGTTTTAGTGTGCTGAAATATTTATGGCCTAAAATTCCTATATGAGCTGGTTTTAATTGGTTTTGTATTATACAAATGAGCATTGCTAGATACACAACAAAAAAACTAGCCAAAGCAGCCAACAAATAAAAATTTGGGTCACAATCACCCAACCCATTAAAAATATACTCATGATTAAAAGTGTTATTTGAGCCATAAAGTGATAAATGGGCTTTTTTAGCTGTTTTGACTGGTTTTTTTTGTTGTGCCTCAATCATTTGTGTATGCAAATAGCAACACTCATAATAAACAATAATGTTTTGTATATAATGATAAATCAGTTAATACATGTACAACAAATGAGCTTATTTTGACTTTGGTTTTTGCTCAAATAATCATTGAGATGATAATGAGCTGAACAATTGTGACCCAAAATTTCATTTATTGACCGGTTTAACTGGTTCTCATTGCTCATTTAGCATCACCCATAATAAATGTATAATATAATGTATATATGTGGTGCAGCCACGGTTGCCGATGGGTTCATTGCGAAGAGTATGGCATTCGAGAACACCGCAGGAGCAGCCGGTCACCAAGCAGTGGCCCTCCGCGTTCAAGGCGACTACTCAGCTTTCTTTGACTGCGCAATCCGCGGTTACCAAGACACACTATACGCACACGCCCACCGTCAATTCTACCGCAACTGTGAGATCTCCGGCACCATCGACTTCATCTTCGGTTACGCCGCAGTGCTGATCCAGAACTCCAAGATCATCGTGAGGAAGCCAGGCTCCAACCAACAAAACATCGTGGTGGCTGACGGCACAGACCAGAAGAACATGCCCACCGGAGTAGTCCTCCAGAACTGCGAGATCAAGCCAGATGAGTCACTCCAGAACGACAGGTTGACTGTGAAGTCATACCTCGCGAGGCCATGGAAGGCATTCTCAAGGGCAGTGTTCATTGAGAATGAGATTGGCGATCTTATCCACAAAGATGGTTACATTCCATGGTCAACAGAGATGCCTAACACTGAGAACTCTTTCTTTGCTGAGTTTGGAAACACTGGAGCTGGATCTGATGCTTCTGCAAGGGCTAAATTCGCTAAGGGTGTCATTTCTAAGGATGTTGCTGCTAAATTTACCGCTGAACCTTTCCTCCAAGCTAGTACTTGGTTGCCTGCTACTGGCTTCCCCTACGATTCTACCTTCACCAAGAATTAAAATATTTCAATTCATTTGAATTTAATAATGTACATGTAAGTTGGAAGCGAGCGAGGAAGGGCTTATATGTGAGTAAGAATGTAAATGTAATGTTGGTTATGTACAGTGTGGGTAAAATCAATTTATTAACACTTGTATATTGTCAACTTGTGTTGAAATCAATATAAAAAAAAAAAGTGTTTGTGGGTATTATGCGTTAATAATTCATAATCTTGATTTATTTTTCACTTCACTTATATCTCCAAGTCTTTTACTCTTTAACTTTATTGCTTTTTCTTTAAAACTTAAATTAATCATCAAATTAAAGCCTAATACTGTTACAGTAACAATAATAAAGTTGATGAGCCTTAAACATGTACATAGAAACTAAACTAAATGGAATTGAATTCAGATTTCACTCCAAAATGATATATAATAAGATTAGAATTACAAAAAACATAACTCAATGCTATAATAACAAAAAAGAGTAATGATATATGTACGATCAAAAGTGGATTTGAGACATCTATTTCACCATCCTTAGATATGATTGAAATGTGTAAGTTTTTATAAGAAAATATTATCATTTGTTAAGCATATAGAATGAAAAAGAAAAACATTGTAAACAATGATTAACAAAATCCAATTAAAAACAATGGTTAACAAAATTTGAGAAAAATAATTAGGGTTTGTCATGATGTCACCCAATTAAGTTTACGCCTTCAAACTCTCCAATCACATTTTTTAGTGGAAATTTCCGATTTCAGTTTCTGTAATAGCAAAAAAAAAAAAAAAACTGAAGCGAAGCCCAATAGGCTTATTGTCCCAGAACCGTCGTCGTCCCAACCTTCACCTCTCCCAGCAGATGCATACATAGGTCTGGGACTCTCTCTGTCACAACGAAAGGTGAGAAAGAAACGAATCAACGATGAGAACAAGTCACGGAAGGTTTATTTGGCGTTATATTTGTCGGTCGCGGAATCAATTCGAATCAACGCTCGAATTCCCACGCCCAATTGTTCGGCATCGAACTCCATTTTTCATTCGTTCTTTCTCTGCTGGTACCTCTCTCTCAATTCTTCTTTACTTTCAATCCCTTTTATTCATAGAGTGAGAAACCTTTATTCTTAACACTAGGATTTGTTAACTTCAGCATAATTCAGAGTTGCATTTTTCTTCGCATCACAGTAGTTATGATAATGTAGAGTACAAGAACCAATCAATTTTGGTTTTCAGTTACGTGGTGCATATAACGTTGTCTGGTCGTAAATTGAAATTAGGTTAAGACTGATTGAATTTGAATTGTTCTGTCAACAGAAGTGCAACCTCAACTGTCGACGGATCTCTTGAACATAATGGAACAGAGACTTTCCGCTATTGAGTACAGGACTGCTACTCTCAACAATTTTCTAAATCAGGTAATGCAATGCTTTTTTTTTCTTTTATCTAAATGTATTTATAATTTGTAGGGTCAATACTGTAATTCATTAATCAATGTTATTTGTGTTCATTATCTTATGTTTTAATTTTTGTTGTTGATTGAAGACAGCCTGAAGTACCGCCATCAGAGTATGCTAGAGCTAATAAGGAGCTTCGGAAGCTCAGTGGTTCTTTGGAGCTTATCAATGAATTGAGGGCCAAACAGAAGGTAATTATTAACTCCTTCAAGATTTTTATACTAAAAATGAGGAAAAGGGTGAAGTGAATATATGTTCTGCTTTTAGAAGCCAAATTCAGTTAGGCAGATGTTTCATTGTGTATTATCTTATGCTTTTTTTTTTACACTTTGCAGGAAATTGATGGCTTGAAGTCACTGATGGCTGAATGTTCTGAAGATAAAGACATGCTTAACATGGCAACAGAGGAAATAGGCCAGGCCAAAGAGGAAGAACGGCGACTGCAACAATTGCTGCTGAATTCTTTACTTCCTAAGGATGATGCCAATGAAAGGGATTGCATTTTGGAGGTTAGAGCAGGTAAAGTGTCTTTTGTAGAAAAAATGAATACCGTTATGGATAGTATCTGCTAAGTTGTCTTGGGTCGTGTTGATCACTTTATTATTATGCAATTTTGCTTTGGTCTCTCCATGACTTGCTTTGTCCCTATTTTCATTTGCTTTTACCATTTTTGACCAGGCACTGGTGGGGAGGAGGCTTCTTTGTTTGCAATGGACATCTTTAAAATGTAAGGCTGCATTTGTGTCACTGAATTTGGTCAGAAAACTACAGTTTTACTTTTCTAAAAGTGATTTTGTCTAAACATACGATAGGTATGAGAAGTATGCCCACAAGAATGGTTGGAGGTTTGAAGTAGTAGATATTGCCCAATCTGATCTTAAAGGGTATAAGGTACAAATTCATACGTTAATGTTTGCTAAATATGACTTGGTTTTCTGTTCTATCCTAGTAAAGTGTTTTGAATAGTTCAATGTGTCATCCATGATACGCTGCAACCTTTTGATTGTACTGTCCACAAGTTCTTTACATTAAAATTGAATTTCATTCTTCAGTTGATGTATTTCTGGTTTGGACTTCACTTTCTCAGGAAGCTAGTGCAGCAATTGCAGGAGTTGGGGTTTTTGGAAAACTAAAATTTGAGAGTGGAATCCATAGAGTACAGGTTTCAGCGACCTCCTCTTACTAAATATGATGATATGAATACATCTATTTTCTGTGATTACTGATTTTCTCTTTTTATAAAAACAGAGAGTTCCTGTGACAGAAAAGTCAGGACGTGTTCATACCAGTGCTATATCTGTTGCAATCCTCCCTCAAGCTGATGAGGTAATTAGTAATTATCCATATGAATCAGTGCCCTGTGATATGGAAATTGAATGCTTGATGTATTTAAACATGTGAAACTGAGCTTTTAGCTTTTTTTTTTCTTTGGACATAATTAAAAGGGATAAGGCATCCACACATTTATACCTCCTTTCAGCTTTGGTTCTATTTGGCTGCTTAATGGAATTATGATGGCCTGGTTGATATATTTTATGTACTCTTGTATGTCTACATTTGTTCTCTTGTCAATGCACTTGTCTGTTATGCAGGTCGACGTTCAATTGAAAAATGAAGACTTAAAAATTGAGACCTATAGATCTGGGGGTCCTGGTGGTCAGCATGCAAATACAACACACAGTGCTGTTAGAATAACTCACATTCCAACTGGGGTTACGGTTTCTATACAAGACGAGCGCTCTCAACATCAGGTAAATAATCTAAAAATATTTGGCACTGCATTGCATGTTTTTTACTTGAAATGTGTTCTCTCGGTTAAGGCAGCTCTAAGCTGATGTACACTTCGTGCTCTTTGGCTTTGTGTTCATTTAGCAAAAGCATGTATGTGGCATTGATAAATTTTACTCTCAAAATGCTCTCCCAGTACATGGATAGAGACTTACCAACTTCATGAACAAGTAGAACTGCAGAAGAAAGCATAATATGGAAGATTTCTTCTTCTTCTTCTTCTTCTTCTTCTGTTTTGGACTGTTAGATTCTATCTTTTTAGCTTATTTTGTTTCAACAATAAAGGATATTGTAAGGACCTAGATGCTGACATATTTGATGAGTGAGGCTTGGTTAATTATGATCTGTGATGAATTCAATATTTTTGTTACTATGTACTACATTTCTCGTCTTTGTGTTGATGCTTTTTCTTCTTCTTAATGACCTATTGTCTTCTGATTTCCGCTTAGAATAAGGCCAAAGCACTTAAAGTGCTGTGTGCAAAGCTATATGAAATGGAAAGATTCAGACTTCACAGCAGTCGATCAAAACTTCGATCAGAACAGGTAAGAGAGATTTCTTAGTAAACTGTGTTCAATCGCCTATACCTTATTCGCTTTTTGGAATGACATAGAACTCGTCAAACTGTACAGATTGGTAGTGGTGATAGATCAGAACGCATCCGAACATACAACTTCCCACAAGGCCGTGTAACTGATCATAGAGTTGGTATCACTTATCACTCGATAGATGATGTGATGCAAGGAGAGAATCTTGATGTGTTCATTGATGCTCTGCTATTGCAAGAAGAAATGGATGCCATTGCAACTTTTAGTTCTTCTCAGTAAATGCAGTAGATGGATTCATTCGATGCTGACTAATAATTCGGTGACTTGTTTTTGTATGTGACTCACTGAAAAGAAAAGCTTTTAAAAAATTTTGTGCGTATGTATGCTAGAAAGAAGTA
Source organism: Aeschynomene evenia (assembly GCA_013621005.1). NCBI lineage: Eukaryota > Viridiplantae > Streptophyta > Magnoliopsida > Fabales > Fabaceae > Aeschynomene > Aeschynomene evenia. Next base: position 4,751,592 of record CM024268.1, read on the forward strand.
AAAGCTGTGATAGCATAGCACCAAATGATGTGTGTATGATTTTCTGATAGTTACATGATCCGCATGTTTACTAATGCTTTCTGATAAATTACTTGTTCCAATCACCTTAATACAATTTAATTGTAGTTGGATTATCAAATTAAATTTTTGTGATCATGGCATTTGATTGTCCCTAAATTTTCAACATTGCACCGCTTCTGTGTTCTCAATTCTTGCCTTCCTGATCTTAATTCATTGAAAGCCAATTAAGCCATGGGAAGCAAGAAAAGTCTTCCATGATGGCATAAATAAATAACTTGAAATTTACTTTGAAGATGCTCGGTATCATTCAATTGGAAATGATATCATACGATATATGATTACAGGAAGCATCGGTGAAGCAGTTTGGCTCAAGGTACGTACTTTATTTATTTATGCGTAAAGTATTGCTTATTGCTTCTCCCTTGTTGTTCTTCTTTCTGTTTGGTTGCTTAGAAATTTCCCAAGAAGCTAAAACCTTGCATTGTTTTCTGAGGGGCAGGGCGCACGTCGGTAGCTATTCAAATTCTTAAAACAATTTGTCTTTTATTTTCTATGATGTTCATGAATATTGAATCATTACAAATGTTCTGTCGGAGTATCAGAATTATTTAAGGTGTGATCATATTGGCTAGTTAGCATTGATGAAGAATCAAGAAAATGGTTAAGGCTTCATACAACTAGTTAACTAGAAAAGAACTAGGAAAAAAAGAAAACATGTATTGCAGGTTTTTATGCCGACCCAGCCCAAATAGAAATCTATGGGAATTGGAATCCAGAATGCCACAAGGCTTGAAATTCTTCACTCTTGCCGGCAGATGAGTTACATTGTATCATAAAGCTTGAAATGCCACAATGTGCTTCTGAAAAACTGCTTAATGAAGTGTGGCAGTATCTATATCCTGCCCATAATTAAGACAAGGTATGAAACTGTATATGTCATGTTTGTGGAACTAGTTCACATCATATAAATTCTCACTGACCTTTGAAAAGGCTTTAAATTAAATAAATTCAGCCAGCTGGACAGCTGTGGATCGGAATTGAAGTGATAGCTATGGAACTGAAAGTCGTTCTGTCATAAACCTGCAATCTGCATAGATAAAATATATAGAGCAGTAGTTATATATTAGAGAAGTAGAAATTACAAATTAGAGCCATTTTAATAAAGCAGTTGGAAGATTTATAGAATGATGCTTGCCTGCATAACTGCTTGGTTTTTTCATGGACTAATTCCTTGCAGGCTGCAGATAGAATATTAGCTAAGATAGCAAATGTTAGTTTGCTTAGTTAATTGTTCTAGTTAATTATTAAGGGCTGCTTTTGATAACAAATATAGAGATAGAAATTCAAGAATGAGTGTTTGGTTATACAAATAGAACAAAAAATTTGCTGTCTCAAGACAAAAAATTTGTGTATTTTCTATATTTATGAAAAGTAAAGATAGAAGAGACATAAAATTAAGTAGAATGAGACAGAAATCATAATTTTAATACTAATTTAAATATAATATAGGAACTTTATATTTTTTTATATCTTTATCTTCATCGTCTTTATATTTCTGTCATGTCTTGTGTCCTGTATATCATAATAAACACAGTAAGAGAGCATTTTGCTACAATACAATCAAGATGACCACCGCCTGATAAATGATAAAAAAAAAAAAAGTATGTATGTTTGCCAATAGACGGGGATATTTGTAATAATACAGCATAATTATGGGAAAAAAAAGAGAGAGCCAGCCAGCCAGGGAAGAGGCAGTGCATGAGCGTAGCCACAATAGATTTTACTCTTCAGACTCCTCTCTCTCTCTCTTTGTAGCTATCGCTGTTTCTTTCTTCTTTATTGTGGCCATTTTTCTGTTGATAGCTCCATTCATGCTCTGCCTGTTCCCAGCCTTTGTGGTGCATGCCCCTCCTCTTTCCCCACATTAATCTGGACCATATTACCTCATCTTGATTTTCAGATTATGTTTGCATAAAGCACTCTTTGATATGATTTTGCCATCTGATTCTCTCTCTATATATAATACAATGAATTAGTATTAGTATTAGATATATTGTATGGCAGTACAACATTGTACTATCGAATTCCCGTTCAACGCTGTCCTTGTACTGCTACTACTACTACTACTTCCAGATATTGGTACCATCAGTGAGTTAATTCCAACTTCATAGCGAAAGGAAATTAAATGATCGAAACTCCAAGGAAACCTCAAGTGTACTACACACCTTTAAAGCAGCGTAGTACTGAAAAATCTGTTGTGGTACTACTTCTATTTTCTTCTTCTGGTCAAAATGACCATTTGCCACTTGCCAAACCAAAATCTGTGAATAATGAGAAGGTTATATAAGGAAGAAAAAAAATAGAGTTTAGATACGTTATATATATCTTCAATTTATTTTTTTAGTAAAAATAAAATGAGAACAATGTAATGTAATGTAACGTAAATGGATTGAGAGTAACTAACAAGTAGCACATTAACATATTTTGCTGAAATAATCAATCTGATTATGAAAGAAAGCAAGAGTTAGTTAGTTAATTAATAGCAGAGACCCAATGTAAATGTAAATGGTAATGACAGCTGGCTGGCCATGTGAAAGAAAGCAAGTACAACTAACACCATAAATAGGTAATGGAACTCCAATTTCACCAGATCTGTAGAAACCCACCGAACATGATCTTCATCTTCGACTTTTTCTGTGATCGATTATCCGTGAAGGAGCCGCAATATAATTGAACCATATCTGTCAGGAACGCTTGCAGAAAAAACGATTGATACGTTTGTTTTTTTATCCAATCTTGGTCACGATAATATTATTTTATTTCATCAAAACGTTAACATACACACAAGAAGAAATTGTCATAGATGATGAGATCCAAACTCATGAGCTAATTTTTGTGGTTACTTTATTGTCATTACCATAGCTATACATACTCCTTGGTTACATATTAATGTATCTAGACGCAATTAAATCTAGATACGGTAATTTTTCAAATTTTAGTTAGTAAGCAAATGTTTGTGTCAAAACGAGATTGAAGATCGATGTAAAATTATTGCACAATGAAAGTATATTCTAATTAAACTCATTTCAGAACCCATTAATTATCATTAACTCACTTTTGCACACGATAATAAATCAGAAGTATGAAGTGGACAATGGACAAACGTGCAAAACGAAAAGCTGTTATATGTAACTGAGTATGTAAGCAAAAAGAAACTCTATCTCTGATAATTTGCTTAATTGCTAATAAAGGAGTGGCCAGATATTCCATGAAGCCCGTGTATTATCATCTTGTGTTCCAAGATTGAAAGGGTTAAAGGCTGATACGTTAGGTGACATTGTGACAAACACATGGTAGGTCCTTCTTCCCACTTCCAAAATTATGCATCAGTACAATCCCTACAACAACACAATACCAATTGTCAAAGTTGCTTTTCATATTCTGTGCTCACTACAATTATTGCTTCACTCACGGACCGTGAGGAGAGGGAATCAGTTTGCCTAAATATCTACTGTACTTGCTGACAACAATTATTTCCCATTTTAGTATCATACAGATTAAGCTGTTTATTAAAATTATTCGGAATTTTCCTCAAGGACAGAGATTCTCTGGCATAGTGAAGTGATATTAAAGAAGTGTTTAAATTTAACAAACTTTTCTAAACAAAATTTAATCTATTTGTGACTTTCTAACCGCTTTAGGCACTAGTTTGGGTTAGTTAAACCAAAATTAGGTCGTCAATCTCAATAAATGATAATATGATTGATGCTAATGAAAACTGAGAGGTTTCTTTTGCTCGAATTCTCATTTTGTTTCCCATTCCATGGATGTCATTTTATATTACATTATCATCCTTTTTTGTTGTTGTGATTTTAGGCTTAGCACCCATGGAAGAAGCCTTGTCCTCTTCACTCACTCTATGAGCTGCCTAATTCCTGCTTGCTGGTTTAGGTCATTGTCAACAACTAACATAACCTGATTCTTAAGAAACAAAAATATTTATTGAAAAAGAAATCTGATTCAGTACTTTGTTTGAGTTAGAATTACGTCAAAGTCACTGAGAGTCCACTCTGCCACTTCATCCTTGTTGCTAACGAATATCTCAGTTCCAGTATCAATAGAACTCCATACTCTTTTAGCAGCAGGAGTGCCAGGGTCCTACGCCACCAACAATTTCAAATTTATCAGCCACATAACATAAACTTGTAATATACTAATGTTTAAATATAGGATTTAATTTTGATGTTTTACAGTCCATTCTATTATATTGCATTTAAATTAAACTCTTTAATTTATCTATCTGCAACAATAGAACAAAAACTCAGTAACAGACCTGATAGAAGTAGAGTCTGCTTGATAAGCCACCAACATCAAGTTCCCAAGTCCTTGCATCACCAACCCAACCATCACCTTTTTTGGTGGGATAGCCATAATCACCCCAAATAGGGTGAGGCAGCAACTGAACTATCTCTTGTGCTTGAGGGTTGCTGTAAGGATCACAAGTGCTAACAGGCTGCTCCAAATGTTGAGCATTACCTGGAGCACAGTAAAAGTGATAAGCAGAGTATGGAAAATTGTCAGTGTCATTTCTGTGTATTATCCTGTTGTCTGGAGTGATGTGAAATGGAGGACAGTTTTGCAAATCCTTTGGGCTGCACCAAGCTGGTGTCTCAGGATTGATGATCATCTCACTGTACCTAGTCACATCAGTTAACACATCTCCATCACAAGGATCACCATTGTTCTTCCAGCAGCTACCTATGTCTAAAAGGTAGAACTGGCTCTTTGGCCCTCCACCCTTTTTCACATCTAAGCTCAACCTCACCTTAAAATTTGGTGATTCTGGAAGCTGAATCATGAAACCAGTTGAAGGAAATTGAGTAGCTTGCCAAAGTTATGACTAATAAGTAATAATTAAATAGAAAATAATCAATTCTGAATGAGTTTTTGGACAAGTTAAGGTTTTGTACTTACAGTTTTAAGCATTCCCCTTGTGTCATAATGGTATCCACCAGAAAATCCTCTGGTTGCATCAGCTCTCAGGTACAGCATCAGCCATGGATATTTGTTTGAAGTCTTGAGCTTATGCTTAAACATCCAACTCCTAACACCAACTCTCTTCTCCCAGACTACCTCAAAGTAAGACTTACCATCTTCTTCACCTTCACAATCAGAATCCAAATCATAAGTTCCATGAAATCTCCCTAGCATTGTGCCATTTCTGAGGCGAGTCGGTTGATGACACAAGATTGGCTGGTTCATACACCCTTGCCCAAAGCAGGGGAACCGCCCTGGACTAAAAGGAGGAACCTTTTTCCCATCTTTAGGACATAAAGCAGAGGTAGTGTCATAGTTGCCGTTTTTCAGCATTACCATCCAAAATTGCCAAGGCCTTGGTGTGTCCTGAACTTCACATAATGAACCCAGGTAGAGTTCCTTTTGGACTGCATAAAGATCTGTGTTATTTATGTCTTCTAGTTTGAGACCAGTAAATGGTTTTCCAACCCCAAGTTTGTTATCAGCTTCAGTGACCTTGTGCTCCACCTTCTCAGAACCTTTGATTATAACAGTACAATACAATGCATCATGAACTCATTCATAACTAGTTTGAACATTAGAAAAATAAATCTATAATGAATGATGAATGAAGGTTTGTTGGCTTACTTGAAAGATCAAAACAATCAGCAGCTCTTGGGCTACCCATGTGAGGAGCTTCTTGGCCAACTTCATTGCAGAAGTTCCAAGCTTCTAAGGCAACCCTGAGGCCATTCCTCTGCATTCCTGGATCTCCAACAGCAGAAACACCATCATCATGACATTTCACTGTGGCACAGAAGAAGAAGAAGCTGAAAAACACAAACAATAACCTATGCAACTGTTTATCATCCATTCTCATGTGTGTGTTCCCCTGCCTCTGCCTCAGTACAGTAGAACACACTTGGAAGGGAGGGTCTAATAATATTTGGTGCACTACCTCATTCACATGGAGGAGGATTTTGCTTTAAGAAATTGGCATCTTCAAAATTGTCATATACGGAGAATAGCACATACAGATACAAGGTTGGTAACTTCTTTATACACCTTTTTAACAAGTTTATTTATTTATTTTATTTTATGATGTGACTTATGTACAAAATTTATGAAACACTCTTGTTTTTTATTTGGAGAGCTCTTAAAAAAAGTTTTTTTTAATTGATCTTTTAAATAATTTTTTTTGAAGAAGTAGAAATAATTTAATATTTTTTATACAAATTAATTTACGTTTGAATGTAATATAGAAATATCTTTACTTAATAATAAATATTTTTTTATGCTACAAAAATGTATTTTTTCAGAAGATAAAAATTATAGTTTCTAAAAAAATATATTTTTCTGTTCTTTTTAGTGATTTTACTTTTACTAAAAAATATTATCCAAACATATAAAAAATTTAATAAAATCATTTTTTAATTAAAAAAATTATTTTTACTGTAAAATAACATCCAAACAAATAGTAAAAGCATCATTATATCCGGTCACAACTGTACCACACTCCTCACTTGAATCAAAGAAAATATAACTGAAATCAAAGAAGATATTTGTACATTGGTAATAGATACATACAGTAAATTTCAACAATTTTTATGAAGTATTTATTTAATTATATGAATCTTGCATTAACGCTATTATATGTTTCAATAGTGGCGTTGTACCATAAAGAAAAGATAAAAATAGTGGCATTGTACCATAAAAAGGGGCATTAAGAAAAGCAATCTTGTTTCTTTTCTTTGCTCATGTACCTAAAAAACCCAAAGGCATCGTTAAAGAAAAACGAAAGGCCTTTATAGCTGTTAGAGTGGGCCTTTCATTCTTCTCTTGGAACTGGGACCACCGGACCAGAAACCAATAGTGTGTGGACAAAAGCTATACGTTGTTAAAAAAATTAAGAAAAAGAATTAGAATTAACAGAGTAAACTCTTAGGAATATGACGATTCAATAAACATGAATCGATGACGAAATTTGTCGTAGCTCATGATTATGGAAGACAAAATAAATAGAGAAGATTTGATCATATTGTTAAGATAGTTATTAGTTCCTTCAAGATGGTTATTAGGTCCTTAAAAATGTTCCTGCTTTACATTTGACTCACATTTTATGATTATAAAACTATAATTTTTTAATTTAAGAACCAATGTTAGTCTAGTAACTTCAAGAGCTAAAGTAAATCTGTACCCCAAAAAAGAAAATCACTTCTAGAAACTTCCTTTTTCCCTTATGATTGGCAACTACCTCTATACGAATTGATGTAATTCCTGTACAAAATGTTGTAGCTACAAATAATAATTCAATCAATGACATACACCTCCCACAACTGCAAGATAAAGTAAAATTTCACCATTTACATTTGCATGATTCTTGCAGGGAGGGTGATGATGAATGATGATAACTATTCCCGGCTTTCCTATCTTCTTCTTCTTCCTAGTGCAAAATTAATTAATACCTTACCACCAGCTTCTGCATCCGCTGAAACAATTATATATACATACATAATAATATTAATATATACTCACTTGAAACTGCTTTTATATATCACTGTCCCTCCAAGATATGAGGCAGAGTTATCTTCCCACAATTAGAAGGATCAAGCCTGTTGAATTGGTGACAAATTTGCAACACATCTTGTTCCTGTATTTTTCCCATTTCTTTCAGCTTGAATATCACATACTCTGACTTACTGAAACCAATTTGAAGAGCACACCAAAGAAACTTTAAGTAAGAAAATAAAATATCATCTCACCTAATTATTAAACAAAATTAAGTAAGTTGGAATTTGGTATTTGGTCCTTTCAAATAACAACCAGATCACATAACTGCACAATGCATCCATTATTGATGCCTCACAAATCACACCCTCTGCCCCTACCTGTGTAGTCTTCAGAGTGCATACAAACATCTTGACTGAGACTATTGGTTATTTTTTTAGAAAGTGACAACTAACCATCACATGTCTGATACAAGAAAAATAAAATAATTCCCAACTAAGCCAATGCAGAACCATACAGATTCTAATTATATCTTTTTTGTGTCACATATTGTTTTTATTAAAAACTCTTTGTCACATAGGCAAGACTTCAGAGTTTTCTGTATATTTGTATCTGCTAATAATAATAATAATAAAGACACTCAGGCATCATCATCACCTGCTATATGTACTCTAAATAAACCCAAATGATGATAAGTTGATAACTAAGCATGAGGCTTAATTAGATCCCACAAATTGTGGCATTCAAGGACAGATCTTAAATCTAGGAACATCTCAACTATGATTATATTATACAATACCCTATTCACAAGGATTCCATTACTTTTATTACTTACTTTTTATTTCAACTTATTCTCTCTCCATCATTTTCTTCACCTACATCCAACTTAAATGTCAAAAAATCATTTTCCTATATTATATGACAACTTAATTGCTATCAGATCCTACAGTTTAGTATAATTAGGGCCAAATACCAATGTTTGGTTCTAAGAAGAAATTATCCTTCTAGGTCCTCCTATTACATATACTCATCAGTCCACATTTTAGTGCTTTCTTATATAATAAATTTAAAATTGGCGGAGAAAACTACACTGTAAGACCTGAAAAAATTGGGTGAGAAAAAAAGGGGAGTCTAGTATTTACCTGATGAAACCAGTGTGGTTGATATCAGCAGCAAGCAAATCCTCAACAGTGATATCTCTATGCAAGACCTTCTTGGCCATTCTCCTATGCCTTCTATCAATTCTGGCCTCAGCCAAATACAAGAAAGCCCTTGCAACCATCAAGGTTGAAAACAAGAGCCAAATTGCAGCAAACAACCTACCGGGGAGGGTCTTAAAAGCCCTATCCCCATACCCAACAGTAGTGACAGACATAACAGACAAGTAAACAGAATCAACCAAATCTAATTCCTCCACAAAGTACAACACCAAGCTCCCAATCCCAATACACAGAACAACAACACCAAGTGCCAAAGCAACCTTCAATCTGATCCTCATCCTCCCTTTTGCCACATCAACAATGTAATTCCTTGCAGAGAAACCTTCCTGGGTTCTGGGAGACCCCATTTGGAGGCCGGTTAAGATCATGCTCTCTTGCAAATCCAGGACATAGTTGACAAGTCCGCTCAGGAGTATGTCTATGAAACCAAACCCCACCAAAACAAAGACACAAGCAAAGAACTTTGTGAATGGGGTGAGAGGAGCTATGTCACCGTACCCTATGGTACACATGGTGACTATGCAGAAGTAGAGTGCATCGATTATAGGGTGGGTCTCAATGCCAGAGAAAAGGTCCCTGTTGAATGAGTATATGGCAACTCCAACTGAGAGGTATATGACAAGAAGGAAGATTCCTTGTCTTATGATGGAGCTAGATTGAGGTTTTGGGACTTGGGGTGTCTTTGGTTTAACCTCTCGCATGACAACCATGGCAGGGGCAGTTTTGCATCTGCTGAGTTTCTTCTTCTTTGAAGGAGGCAATGGCTTTTGCTTTTGTTGTTGTTGAGTGAAGGGTTCAATTTCAGGGTATCTTGATTCTTGCAAGGTTATGATGTCGCTGAAGGACTTGGAAGCTCCATAGTGTAAATCGCGACTCTTGTTGATTTGGGAGATAAGAGAAGGCTCATTATTATCTTCCATCATCGGAGAAAACAGAACAAAAAAGAGAAAATACAAAAAGAAAAGGGGGGACAGAGAAAAAAAACAGAGACAAGGGTTATTAGTTAGTTAACTTATTACCTTTGTGTTGTGTTTGAGTGGCCGAGATGAGGTTTGAGGTTATGGTTGGTGTGGACGTTAAGCGTAGAGGATTAGATTAGAGAATAGTTTAGTAGTTGATTAGTGATGGACCAATGATCTTCGCTCTGCAGTGAATAAGAGGGGGACCCATGCCACGTCAGGTGACAGCGACAGAACCTGAAATTTGTGGACTCTGATTGATTCCTTCTTTCTCATAGATTCTAGTTAAAGTAAGATGAGTGCCGTGTATTTTTTACTATTCTTTTCTATTTCAAGGATAATAATAAAGTAGTAATGGAGAAAAAGTAATTATGAATAAAGTCTAAAAAATCAATCATATAAAACAAGGCACTAATTCATCGCAGTAATGTGTTCACTGTGTCTTTAGGTAGCTCTCTCTCTCCAGAGAAGAGAAGATTTACAAATATTTTGATTTGGCAAATTGGGGAATACAACTTGTGGATGCTGCGGGGAGAATATTAGAATGAATGATGAAGAGATTATTACCTTGATGAGTTATTATTCCAACTTCAATTCTCTGCGTTACATGTGTGTTGTGTTAGTGATTACACTTTATGACAAAATCCCTACATTATTAGAGTTTATAAGAGACATATATATTCTCTATCATTTCATTTTTGACGTTGTTACTCTTCTTGTATAGGCTTTTGAACTTTATCCGTCCATCTGTTTGAAAAAGAAAAATTAATCAGTGCGCCACTTGCAATCATTCTTGATTATAATTTTGCAATTTGACTTATTTTATCATAGTGATATATATATAATTATTTATTAATTAATTGTTCATCTTATCCATTCATCTTTTTATTATTTTTATTTTAATATCCAGTTTAGAGAAGAAAAAAACTGATAGAAAATAGAGAGCTTATTCAAAATGTCAAATTTTGTGTTTCTCAATTAATAATTGTCTACTATCTTATATTATTTTTAAGAATTAAAAATAGCCTTGTTATACAAAACATATACAATTTATGAAGATATACAACAATGCCTCTTGAATTTTATTTTTTTTTAATACTCAAAAGTTTAAATTAGGGGAGGCACACCTCTATGCAGGATCAGGGCATACCACCAACTTCAACGAGGATTTATGGTGGAATTTACAGATCACCTACCAAAGAGGGTTTTCCAAGATTCGAATCTAAGTCACGCCTAGCGTGGGCGGAAGGCTGAATCAGGTGTGCCAACCCTCATTGGCAATGCCTCTTGAATTTTATGTGATGTTACACCCAATATATATATATATATATATATATATATATATATATATATATATTCTGTGAAATATATATATGACACCAATACCTCAATGGAAAGATGAGTGTTTTTGTAGTAGGTGGGTGACAAGCTCAAAGGGAGTGTAGCAAGTAAGCCCAACTATGCTTGGCGGAATGGTTCAGTTTGTAACACCAAACCAAGTTTAGACTTTAACGCCAAGGAGCACAAATAAAATAAAATAAAATATATAGAATTGATTCCCATTATATTTTTTAATATAATAATCATGTATAGTATAAATAAAAGCCTATCACAATTCTTCATGATCATATTCCATATACCAAGCCCAGATTACGTGCCATAATTAATAATCGATCATGGCGATGGCAATATCTGTGATAAGAAGAGAAGGAGGCCTAGTTAAACCAGCTGAGAATACCCCATGCACCACACTAGACCTATCCGCCATGGACAAGATTCCTGTCCTGAGATGCAACGCTAGAACGTTGCACGTGTTCAGGCATGGCCCTGAAGCGGCTAAGGTCATAAAAAAAGCCTTGTCGAGAGCCCTGGTTCCGTACTACCCTCTTGCGGGGCGGCTCGCGGAACCCGAACCAGGGTGCCTCCAAATTGAATGCTCAGGAGACGGTGCGTGGTTCGTTGAAGCATCTACAGATTGCACCCTTCACTCTGTCAATTTCTTTGATGACGTTCTGACTATTCCTTATGATGATCTTCTTCCTCATGATATTCCTGCCACTCAAAACATTGACCCCCTTGTCAAAATGCAGGTACTTATACGTATATATATCAATAGACTTACTCTCATAATTTTGAACTAACAGCCATTCCAGTCATAAATACTCCTTTTGGGCATACTTGATTAAGAGGTAAATCAAAATATCTGTTGTGAATTTCCATGGAAAGCTTTGTGTAGTTTTATTTTTGGAGTTTATTGTCAGCAATAATTGGGACCATGTTACAACTTTGGCGGATTAGCTTTGAAACACGGACACCATCTGAATGAATTTATTACTATGATCAGGTGACAGAATTTGGGTGTGGGGGTTTCGTGATAGGGCTGATATTCTGCCACACGATATGCGATGGGGTTGGCGCCGCACAGTTCCTGAATGCTGTTGGGGAGCTAGCCAGAGGCCTTCACAAACCCTCAATCGAACCCGTATGGCGCAGGCACTTCTTCCCATCACCATCACCCCAACCTGAACTCCCGAAACTACCCCTGCCTCCTCCTCCCATGCCTAGCTACAAGCTAGAACACGCCAACATAGACATTCCCATTCCCCAAATCAACAATCTGAAGCAACAGTTTCAGAGCCTCACTGGAACCACCTGCTCCTCCTTCGAGCTTGTGGCTGCAGCCTTCTGGAGCAGCAGAACTAAATCCATCCAATTTGAACCCAACACGCAGGTTAAGCTCGTGTTCTTCGCCAATTGCCGCCACCTATTGGACCCTCCTCTTCCCAAGGGCTTCTACGGTAACTGCTTCTTCCCTGTCACGATTACGCAGTCGCGCGAGGCACTCGAAAAAGCTTCGATCTTTGGCGTCGTGAGGATGATTCAGGAAGCCAAGGCAGAGTTGCCGGTGGAGTTCGGGAAGTACTTGAAGGGTAGTAGTGATGAGCGTTTGAGAGGCAATAATGGAGAGGAGGACCCTTTTGCGCCTCCTTTGACTTACACGACGCTGTTCATATCCGAGTGGGGGAGGCTGGGATTCAACCACGTGGACTACGGGTGGGGTCCGCCGGTACACGTGGTGCCCATCCAAGGGTCGAGTGTGATCCCGGTGGGGATTGTGGGGTACATGCCTCAGCCCAGCAGAGGGATTCGTGTGATGACTTGGTGCGTGGAAGAGGCTCATCGCCGCCCCTTCCTTCATCACATGAATGGTCTCATTGTGGATGATCAGAACTGATTGATATGAATGATGTATGTGTAATAGTAAGTAATATCATAACTAATAAGCTTCTCTGATTAATGTCTTTGCCTGTAAAATGCGAATGCAAAGATCAGAACTTATTTATGATGTTCGTTCTCCTTTGAAATAACAATGAGGATTATGAATAGGATAAGAATTCATATACACTTAATGAAAATAATATTTTACTGGTAAGAAATTATATCGATTTGGTTATTACTGTTTAATTGTCATAATTTATATCAATGTGTATTATAGTTAAATTCATATTTAATTGTGAATATAATATCGCATAATTTAGGGGTCATATCATCATTTAAATTCAATACACATTTTCTATGTATTCAATCTAAACATACCCTAACTCTAAAAATTGGCGATGAAACGGGCCAAAGCCCAAAACACACGAAAAAGGGAAAACTACATATTCTTGGCAGAAGCACTATACACCACCTTCCTTTTCTTTTCTTTTCTTTTCTTTTTGATAATACCAAATTCCATTTCTTGTTGAAGGAGAAACCATTAAAATCATGTTAGTATGAAAAACTTTACTAGGGACTTTTAGTGTAGTGTATCAATCTTCCAAATTCATTATATATCATAACAATTCTTACCAATTATACATTAATGATTAATAAATTTAATTTTCAGAGAGTGCAACACTAATACTCTATAATATTTTATACTATCAGTTAATAAAAATTTAAGAAAATGATAAATTATCAATAAAAATAATTAACTATAATAATCACCCACCATCATTTGACATAATTTCTTTTACGTGTCGTGTCAGTATAAAATAATTTTACACTGTCAATGCATTAAAATAAACTCATAATAATATGTATTGTTATCCGTTTAATTTTATGATTTTGAATTTATGCGTAAAGCATTGAATATTTAAATGAAGATCTAATATGTAAAATATTGGTCTTTTTTTGGTGAGCCTAATATGTAAAATATTGGTCTTTATTGCAACACATGCAATTATTTTATTTTATTTTTCCAAAAATATGCAAGGAAAAAAGTAGCATAAATTTCATGAATAAATATTTTATCTTATGTAACCAAAAATTGTTGTTTTACTCTATATTTCATTCATTTCAAAATGTGAGTTTTTAAAGTTTTTTTCCTTCATTCAAAACTATGAGTCACTTTTCAATTTTCAATATTTTTTTTTATTTATCCTTCATAAATTTTAATTTATATTTTCAATATTGTATAAAATGTGAACATTAATAGAAATATTTTTGTCTTCTACTTTTAATTTTTAAAAACCAATATAACAGAAAAAGAAAATAGTGGAAAGAGAGTACTTCTTCTTCTACATTTTGGGTTGGTGAGAGTACTTCATAAAAGAAAAAGGAAAATAAAAAGAAAAAAGATAGTCAAAGTGATATAAATAGTCAGGAGAGAGAAAATTAATTAGGTGAAAGAAAAAAATGAAAACAGCAATTAATGTAGGCAAAAGAAAATTACAGAATCACCCATATTAAGTTGATTAAGACAAAAAGAGTCATGAGCATGTTTATCAAAAATTAAATATGCATCTTCCATAACCAAGGAAGGAATACCTATTACTAAATCAGCATTTTGGTCAGCTACCATGGACACAATATGCTTGCTCTCCAAGCAAAAACTTGATGCATTTTGCATATTGTTTTATCACTAAATAAATAAATACTACTAACTAAGAAGTGCATCATCACGTCTATATTGTGTGTGCGCTTTTTGGGCTTAGCAGATGCCGCATGTTACCCTGAATCTGTGAAAAACCATAGCAGTGTGATTGATGAGTGGATCAGCACCCTGACAGGCACTGATTTCTTGGGATCCTAGCTACAACCTGATAGTTTCTTTCAGCCACCTTTCACTTTGATTTTGTGGGTGCCCTTTTCAATTCTTTTATGAAAACAAAAAAGTATTCTATGATGTGTACTAGTAGTAGAGTAGAGTAGTATCTCTCTTATCAAGGTTTTAGGACATAGTTTTGTAATTTTGTACTTTTGTACGTCTTTTTCATGACATGGAACCATGATGTCTGTCATGTAATCTTGTTTAAATTATTGATTTGCGATGTAATCCACAACCACTAAGTTGCTGGTATTAAATTCTATCAAGAAAGTCTAATTTTCATTGTTATTGTTTTTATGATCGATATACATATATAGCAGAGTACTAACTAAGCCATTTCTTTTTCTTCCTTGGTTTTGTTACTTTCTGCGGCAGTTGGTCAAAGAATGAAAGAATCTCTTTCGTCCCTCCCTCCCTCCTTTCTTGCAAGTCAAGTACAATTTTATATGAATTGAATACAATAGACTTGTGTTTAATTTATCACAATTTTTATAATTTTCTGTTCTGTTTTGAGATCTTGTGGGATAAGTCATGGTGCCATGAATCATAGAAATATCATCTCCTTGCATCATCATGCAAGGGATACGCTCATTAAGGAATCTTCCTTAGGGATATTTCCGGAATACACACATTGCAATTTGTCTATGTGCTCAATTTTTCTGTCACATATGTTTATAGAGTTTCACATTTAATTACTAGTTTGGTACGTCTATAGGTATGTCAAAATGGTCCCGAAGCTTTATCTTAATGCTTTAAAAACACTAGGTACACATGTGAGTTCCGTTCCCTCCAAGAAACAAAATGCTTATAAAACCTGTATACTGAGAAGCCATTTTGTTCTGCTTCAACCTAACCTTGATTCAATATATCTTTTTGTATCAGTCATTTTTGTTCTGCTTCAGGCTAAGCCTGATTCTATTCTATATTTTTGTATATAAGACAGTGAGTGATTTGTTATGGAGACCGAGAATGTCCATGAAGAGACAAGTGCTGCAGGGAGTACTAGCAGTAACAGTGGTGAAAAGAGGCAGAAGAAGGAGACAATTCCATACTACAAGCTGTTCTCATTTGCAGACTCAACTGACATCTCTTTGATGATTGTTGGCACCATTGGAGCCATTGGAAATGGTATGAGCATGCCTCTCATGACTTTACTGTTCGGCCAAATTATCAATAGCTTCGGAAATAACCAGAATACCGGAGATGTTGTGACTGATGTTTCCAAGGTAAAGCAAGCAAAACCAACCAATACTTCATCTTCATGTGTGTGTGATTGATTGTGTTATGGTAATAAATATTTGGTTGTGTGAATTTCAGGTCAGCCTGAAATTTGTATACTTGGCAATAGGCAGTGGCATCGCAGCATTCCTCCGTAAGTATATTCCGCAATAATTGCTAGCTGAATTTGATTTTGGTTATTTGACATGAAAAAATATGAAACTTGTTTGATTTTGCAGAGGTGATTTGCTGGATGGTCACAGGGGAGAGACAAGCTGCAAGAATAAGGGGTTTGTATTTGAAAACTATACTGAGACAGGATATTGCATTCTTTGACAAAGAAACAAACACGGGAGAGGTGATAGGCAGAATGTCTGGTGACACTGTTCTGATACAAGAAGCCATGGGTGAGAAGGTACTGCTACTTTTACCATATGCTGCAAAATTTGTTTTATTATATGCTAAAGAAATTAATTTTTCACTGAGGCTGGTTTGCAAAAATAAACAGGTTGGGAAGTTTCTGCAGCTAATGGCGACATTCGTTGGTGGGTATGTGATATCTTTTATCAAAGGGTGGCTTCTTACTGTTGTCATGATCTCCTCTCTCCCTCTCCTTGCTTTATCCGGCGCCGCTTTCGCCATCATCGTAGAAAGCATGGCATCCAGAGGCCAAAATGCTTATGCAAAAGCTGCACATGTAGTTGAACAGACAATTGGCTCTATAAGAACCGTATGTCAATTTAATAGACATGTCTCTTTCTGATAAGTTTCTTGATTTCTGAGTATAGAATGCCAATCCTGAATCTTGTATTTGTTTGTTATTGTGATTGTTTTCTTTCTCCAGGTTGCATCCTTCACTGGGGAAAAGCAGGCAGTATCTAGTTACAAAAAATTCCTTGGAGATGCCTACAAATCAGGAGTTCGCGAAGGCATCGCTTCTGGGATTGGTCTCGGCTTTGTTTTGTTAGTTGTTTTCTGTGGCTATGCTTTGGCTGTATGGTTTGGCGCAAAGATGATAATAGAAAAAGGATATGATGGGGGTACGGTGATCAATGTGATGATTGCTGTTTTAACTGCTTCCATGTAAGTATGTATATATATATATTATATATAGATAGATAGATATAGATTTCAATTTCATGTCATAGCCATGGTTATGAAATAGCTGCTAAGATGCATACCTCAACTTAATTGTAATATATTGCAGGTCTCTGGGCGAGGCGAGTCCTTCCATTAGTGCTTTTGCTGCGGGGCAAGCAGCAGCATACAAGATGTTTCAGACAATTGAGAGGAAGCCAGAGATAGATTCTTATGATCTTAGTGGAAAAACATTAGAGGATATTCATGGTGAGATAGAATTAAAGGATGTTTATTTCAGTTATCCGGCAAGGCCTGAGGAGCTGATTTTCAATGGATTCTCTCTACACATAGCAAGCGGCACCACCGCGGCTTTAGTTGGACAAAGTGGAAGTGGCAAGTCCACAGTTATTAGTCTGATAGAAAGGTTCTATGATCCTCAGGCAGGTGAAGTTCTTATTGATGGCATTAACATCAGAGAGTTTCAGCTTCGATGGATCAGAGGGAAGATTGGCCTTGTCAGCCAGGAGCCAGTGTTGTTTGCATCTAGCATTAAGGATAACATTGCATATGGGAAAGAAGGAGCAACACTTGAAGAGATACAAGCTGCGGCTGAACTCGCTAATGCTGCTAAATTCATTGATAAACTGCCACAGGTTCTAGTTTCTAGACAGTTTGTACTATTTTGAAGCTATTTTTTGATTAATGATCTTGTAAGTTGTGGAGTAAACTTGAATCTTTTATACCTTATTCATGTAGGGGTTAGATACAATGGTTGGTGAGCATGGAACTCAACTATCCGGTGGACAGAAGCAGCGGGTCGCCATAGCTAGAGCTATTCTGAAAGATCCAAGGATTCTACTTCTAGATGAAGCCACAAGTGCACTTGATGCAGAGTCTGAAAGGGTAGTGCAAGAGGCTCTAGACAGGATTATGGTCAACAGAACTACCATTATTGTAGCACATCGCTTGAGCACAGTGAGGAATGCTGACATGATCGCTGTAATTCATCAAGGGAAGATGGTTGAGAAAGGTACGGAACAGAACAAGTGAGGCCAAGATATGGCTTCTTCTTCCATTGAGGCAAAAGAGTATTTCTCATTGTATTGTTGTGTTTGTGAATTGTGAATCAGGAACACATGTGGAATTGTTGAAAGATCCTGAGGGAGCATACTCTCAGCTGGTACTTCTACAAGAAGCGAAAAAGGAATCATCAGAGGAATCAGAACATCAAAACAACAAGAGTGAGCTCTCCTCAGCATCCTTGAGAAAGTCAAGAAGTCATCAAGGGAGGTCACTAAGAAGATCAGGATCATCTGTAGGGAGTAGCAGCCGCCACTCATTCTCGGTTTCATTCGGCATACCGACCGGAGTTAACATCCCTCCTGATCCTGAACTAGAATCTGCAGAGGAGTATGAACAAAAACCAACAGAGGTTCCTCTGAAGCGCCTTGCTACACTGAACAAGCCAGAGATTCCAGTGCTTTTGATGGGGTGTGCAGCTTCCATAATAAATGGCTGTGTATTCCCAGTTTTTGGTTTATTGCTTTCTAGTGTCATCAAAACATTCTATGAACCATTCCATGAGATGAGAAAGGACTCCAAATTTTGGGCACTGATGTTTCTTATCCTTGGACTAGTATCGTTCTTAGCTGTTCCGGTCCGTGGATACTTTTTCGCCGTGGCTGGCAGTAAGCTAATCCAACGTATCAGGTTGATCTGTTTCGAGAAGGTGGTCAACATGGAGGTTGGTTGGTTTGATGAGGCTAGGCACTCGAGTGGTTCTATCGGTTCACGGCTCTCGGCAGATGCTGCATCTGTCCGTGCCCTTGTTGGTGATGCACTAGGACTACTGATTCAGAATATAGCAACAGCATTGGCTGGTATGATCATTGCTTTTGTTGCATCCTGGCGATTGGCCTTGGTTATTCTTGTCTTAGTTCCCATGGTTGGATTGAATGGATATATTCAAATGAGATTCTTGAAAGGATTCAGTGCAGATGCAAAGGTGAGAGCATCTTTTCCATCTCATATAAGTAACTGCATAGTTTAGATTTTGATTATTATTATTAATGTTGATGTACATATTGATGCAGAGGATGTATGAGGAAGCAAGCCAAGTTGCGAATGATGCAGTTGGAAGCATAAGAACAGTGGCCTCATTCTGTGCTGAAGAGAAGGTAATGGAACTATACAGGAAGAAATGTGAAGGTCCTATGAAAACAGGAAAAAGACTAGGCTTGATCAGTGGAATAGGATTTGGGGTTTCATTTTTCCTACTTTACAGTGTCTATGCAATTTGTTTCTATGCTGGAGCCAGATTTGTTAAGGCTGACAAAGCAACATTCTCAGATGTTTTCCGGGTACTATATAACTCTCTAATACTTATCGTGTCAGATACCGATATGATACTTCTAGTTATATTTTATCTCTTGATCATAGCGGATACTTATACCAACACCTATGCAACATAGAAATTTACATTTCATAACTTAGAAAATTCCTTGTGAAAAAATGTTATGCAGGCTTTCTTTGCCTTGACTATGGCAGCACTTGGAGTATCCCAATCAAGCTCACTAACTCCTGATTCTAGAAAAGCCAAGTCAGCCACTGCTTCCATATTTGGACTAATTGATAGGAAGTCAAAGATAGATCCAAGTGATGAGTCTGGTGCAACACTGGACAATGTAAAAGGTGATATTGAATTTCAACATGTAAGCTTTAGGTATCCATCTAGGCCTGATATACAGATTTTCAGAGACCTTAGCTTGACCATCCATTCTGGCAAGGTAACCCCCCCTTAAGACTTAATAAACTCCATTTGATGATGATGCCAAAAGAAGAGGAAAACATTTGCATGTAACAACTAATGGTTCCAATAAAATTTGTTGTTGCAGACAGTGGCACTTGTTGGTGAAAGTGGAAGTGGGAAATCCACAGTGATTTCATTGTTAGAAAGATTTTATGATCCAGATTCTGGTCAAATTACACTTGATGGGGTAGAAATTCAGAGTTTACAGCTCAAGTGGTTGAGGCAGCAAATGGGGCTTGTAGGCCAAGAGCCAGTCTTGTTCAATGATACTATTCGTGCTAATATTGCATATGGAAAAGGGGGCAATGCAACTGAAACAGAAATCATGAATGCAGCAGAACTGGCCAATGCTCATAGGTTCATTAGTGGCTTACAACAGGTAAAAACAATCTAGGTTTTCTATTACTAGATTTAATTTTGATACACTGATATGATCATTGGTCTCACATTGAGAAGTATTATTTATACATATAATTTGTGAGATATCGTATCGACACACTCTCATTTATCATTGGAGGAGCTGTAAATTTCACTTATTATACATCATACTGCTAATTCTTTTACATTGTATCAAAATTCTTTTTTGAAGTCTTACTTGTTTAAATTTGTGTGTTTATGCTATTGTTATAGGGTTATGATACAGTAGTGGGAGAGAGGGGAACACAACTATCTGGTGGACAGAAGCAAAGAATAGCCATTGCAAGAGCCATAATTAAGAGTCCAAAGATATTGCTGCTAGATGAAGCCACAAGTGCATTAGATGCAGAGTCAGAGAGAGTTGTTCAAGATGCATTAGACAAAGTGATGGTGAGCAGGACCACCGTGGTCGTGGCGCATCGCCTATCTACCATAAAAAATGCAGATGTGATAGCTGTGGTGAAAAATGGTGTTATTGTGGAGAAAGGAAGGCATGACACACTCATTAACATTAAGGATGGATTTTATGCATCCTTGGTCCAACTTCATACAACTGCTTCAACAATATAGCAGCAATCACATCCTAATACTCCATTTTTATAATTTTTTTTTCCAAAATTTTCTTTTACTATAATTTTGTGAGGTTCAATAGAAGAGCAATACTCCATTACTGCTTAATTACTCCTGAATTGCGGTTGTATACATAAAGATAGATAGAGTACCTCCTATATCAGGTATTGGTGTTTTATTGGGTGTACTTGCGGATATTTGTTGGTTGAACATTGCAATAAATATACTCAATAGATATAAAACATCAAATTTAATAATTAAATTATGGAAAAAGTATACAAATTATTGAACTCACTCTCTTTTATAAAGTGCCACCATGTATTTTAAGATCTTTTCCAATTTGGTCCTTACACTTATAGGTGCTGACGAAATGCATGAGGAAGTGGTAGTATCAATCTTGAATAGCATAATGAAAAAGGTTGTAACAAACCTACCAAATGTAGCTGCTTGTCGCTGGTTGCTATGTAGCCCCAACCATAAATGCTGAACGTGTTCATTCAAAGAATAGAAAGCTGAAAATAACAGGATAAGCCTATCACAACTACCCTACGCTGGAACACCACCTATCTATCTATCATATTAATCTCAGTTCAATAAATTAAGAAGGACGACATAACGGCCAAGCTTAACCACAGTGTGAAATATCTTTAAACATATTTATGAGTAGAAACCATATATTTTTCTTCTTTTCTAAGCCTAACTTCCATTATCGTGTAATCACAGGATTAGTGCTCTTTTACTCATTCCCTTTGCTCAATTCTTGCTTCTCTAATTGTCTATTTCAATGCATCAGAAAAGGGAAGCTGATATTTATTATGAGACTATGGAATAGTATCGTAAACATATTATAAATGTAAAGGCGATCATTAAATAAACATAAGGCAACTTCTATCGATGCTCAATTTTCCTATGCCAAAAGAAGCATACAATTAATTTCGATGTAACTCCCTGAATACAATGCTATACAACAAAAAAGTTACAGGCTAGAAACCACTCACTAGTCAAACTACAAACATTAAACTACAAGTCATCATCATCATCATCATCACTTTCATCACTGTATGAAACAAGGCCAGTTAGGGCAACTTCATTGGGCTTTTCAGTTTTGACATTCAATGACTTAGGCTTATTATCATTCTCAGGAGTAGCTCCTGCTTTTGAAACTTCTTCTACCGTGTTGCCTTCATCCACCTTGGCCTTTTTAGATTGGGGCTTGACTTTTATAAACATGCTTAATGGGCGGGAGGCTGGATTCCTTTTTCCAGAAGCCTTTTCTTCCTGCAAGAGAAAACAGGTTATTTGATAACCATGAAGAAAATAACAGGGTTCCCACGATCCCAACTATAACTGAACTGATATAAAAAATTGTCAAGGAATAATAAACCAATTAAATCCAGGCTAACTGAAAATTTTTATAATGCCTCAATGCAGAAAAGCTGCATGATCAAGGATGAAAATTCTAATCACATGCTAAGCACACATTGATGTATCAAACTATAAATATAAAATGACAACTTCTGCTTCTTAAATGCACACTAATCATTCATGATTTCAAACCGCATGCATTGGCATTGCTTCAGCCTTCAATGACTGAGAAATCAAGCCTCCATTCAGATGTTGGCCTTTGCAACATTACAACTTATGGCTTCTGTTTATTTCTTTGTTTAATACTTTGATATACACAGCAAATGTGCAAAATCAATAAGAAGATTGTGAAGTCCAGAAGGGACAGGGGATACTAATCTCGTAATACAGTAAATATCAGACAGCCTTCATTTAGGAAAAGCAACCAAAAACAATTTTTCATATCAAGTTTGAAATCTCACAATAACAGAACAGCAGAAGGGGCAAATTATAGATGGTAGCTATATATACTGTTATTGGGCTCTGGATTATTGGGCCCTATGCCACACCCGATTATCCGGGTTTAAACTTGAGAGGCCCTGATCCCTACGCGGAAGCCCACCAACTACCTCGGAAGTCAGGTAAGGGCGAGCCATGAACCCACGTCTCCCCCACGACCAACATGCAGCCCACAATCCCGGGAGAATCGCTAGGTCGTGGGGTCAAAAGAGCGTCATCTCTATCCGAGAACGGTTATCATCATCCCTATAAAAGGGTAGTCGGGTACTCAGCGAAGGTAAGTCATCCTATCACTCCCACAAAACCATTACACTTCGACTAACTTGAGCGTCGAAGTGTCTTCGCAGGTACCCCCTCCCGCCTTATCAAAGGAAGCTCTCATCAAGGAAGCCTAAGACCTTGGAAACGGAGAAGTTCGGACCTACCGGCCATATCTTCATAACATATACTCTTCCAAATAGACCAGTCCCAATATCTTATTCAGCATATAGTAGACTTCAACATTGACCCATTAGGTAAAAGATGTAAAATGAAGATACTAATACAATGCACCCTTGCATCACATTAGATGGTAGCAACTCACATAGAGAAATTACAATCACTGACCGACCTGAATCGTAGGTAAAGGGGCTCTTTCCTTAATTTCATGCACAAGGTTGGATTGTGCTTCAACTGCTGCCTGAAATCAAAATACAAGAATGATATATTTAAAAGAGAATATAAATACAGACACACACACACATATATATATCACTGACCAGATAATTGACAAATAATGTTAAACTGAATTCAGGAATTGCAAGTCCAGAACTATTCCTAGTTAAGATTCCCTGATAGGTCCCATGTTATATGTATATTATTTCACAAAGAGAAGAAGAAAATACCATACAGAAATCATGACTTCACCTGAAAGCTACGTAATTGTTGGGCTTCCTCATCTGCCACTTTTCGCTCATATTCCCTCCTTGACTGAAAGGTGGGTAAAACACAGATTTTACATTAGAAAGAAGAAGAGGCATTTTCACAGTTTCATAAACTTTGTGACTGTGTAACAATTTGTTCAAGCATTCATTTTCTTCTAGGCAATGTCAAAGGTCATCAAACTGTTTCCAAACAATCTAAAATAGCTGCTTGTACAACCCTCACAGCAATGTACATATCTAATCAGATAAAACTTCACAAATTAAATTTCAAGGTTCTAGCCATGACACATGAATAATCTAAGAAGCATGATGCTGTGAAAAGAAAATCAGAAACTTACAGATTCATAATTATCAAGAAACTCAGTCTCATCTTCATCTAAAGCTTTAGGAGGTCCTATAATAATTAAAGACGGATTAAAATTCAATATGGAATGGAAACAAAAATCATGAAGGCAAGAGAAAAGGCATAAAACAGTTAGCATAAACTACGCATGTCTAAAAGGGGCAAAGACCAAGTATGGACTAAGAGCATATTATTAACAGATTTCCACGAGTTAGTTGCCCAGCTTCTAAGGACTAAGAGCATGTTATTAACAGATTTTTCTTTTTTCTTTTTTTCAAAAGTTCATAATATGTATGGAACCTTAGATAAGTTAATCCAAACACACTAATTACAAGGCAAAGAATCACGATTATGCTAAATGGTACTCTAAATGCTAGTTGAACACGCACTGTGCTTGAATCTTTCATTAAATTCCGCATCCTTCTTGTCCTTATTCTCCTTTAGAATCTGCAATTTAAATTTTCAAATATTAGAAGAACTTTTTTTTTTTTTTTTAATTTTCTCATCAAGAACTGTAATCGTGAAATTGTGCACTTGCAAGCGAACCTCGTAGAGAGGTCTATCCCTCTGGGCGGTGCCATCTTCAACTCGTTCTCCCCTTGTTCTTTTCGCCTCCACCAACTGTTCCAACGCAACAAATTCAAAACGACAATGCAAAAATTAAGAAGCAGTAGTGGAAAAAAACCCTAATTTACGGGCTAAGTAGTTCGTCGAATGGAGGATTGAAACTGAATGATGATTGATTAGTGAGCTGAATTACTTGATCTTCGGAGACAAAGTTCATAATCCTGAGAGGGCGATCGGAATCTTCAGCCATGGCTTTGCGATTTGCGAAGGTCTCCAGAACAGAGTTACACTGTAACAGTAACAATATGATTCTCTCTGTCTTTGCTGTTTTTTTTTTTCTCAAAAGGCAGTGGGCTATTTAACCCACCAAAAAATAAAATAAAAAATATTTGAGACCCAAAATGAAAAAAAAATTGTTAAGTAAGTAAGGACAATGGAAGGAAGGTGAGAAGATAATGGTGGTGGTTTTATCTCTGGCTCGATTTGGAGTGGAGGAGCTGTCGTAGGTAGCAAGGTGCCAACAAGGAAAGAGAATAAAACCCAACCAATGGAGGAACAAAACCGAGGTTGTGGTCGTTCGTTTTCTCACTGCCTAGGCTACTGTTTTTTTTATTTAATTTCTTTTTATTTTCCAGGGGAAACAATAAAACATTAAAAAAATTAAAAAAATAAAAAGGAAATTACTCCTGCTGCCAGTGGCCACCGCAATCCAATAGTATTTACACTAATTGGAGTGAATGAGAGAACATGGCTGGCATTCATTACAACATTAAAACATAATTTTCCCCTCTCTTCTTCTTCTTCTTCTTTCTTCTTATTCTTTTTCTTCTTCCCTAGTCGGAATTAACAATAGCATAAAGTCAACAATTTTTTGATACTTACCTCTGTCATCATTCTTTCTTTTTCATCTCTCTCAGGTAAATAATAAAACTCCAGGGATTACTTTTATTATTGTTATTATTTTATTTGTCTGTTGTATTTGTTCAACCAAATCTTGATCTCCTATTCCAAACCCTAGCTTATTTCTTGAATGCCGGATCCGTTCTTTCAATTCAATTTTCCTTTTTTTTTTCTTTTTTCATTTGGCTGCTGGATTAATCACTTTCTGCAGGGGAATCTCTATGAAACTTCAATTGTGAAGAGATTGATCGATGGGTATTCGGGTGAATTTGTTCATGGAAGAGAGACCCATTCTATGATACCCATTGGTCGAGTGTCCCAGCTTGCGGCTTGAACCGGGAATTTCGTTGGGGATCATTATTTTTCTTTTGGGGTTTAAGGTTTTCTGAAGGTTTTAATCTTCTTCTGCAAGTTCTGTGGGCTGAAACGAGAATCTTGATGGGGGGAGTCTATGTCTTTTCTTGCTAATCTTTGATTTTTATCACTTCCCCCTCCCTCAATACATTTGTACCCACAATACTGTAAAGTTTAATTCTTGATACTGGGTTTGTGAGTGTTGTTGCTTTTGTGGCTGCTGCTTTGAATATCGATGGCAAACCCAACACAACCTAATGTTGGGTTCACCACTTCAAACCCAGACAGACAGAGTCCTATCCTTGACAAGAGTCCAATTCCACCTCCTCCAACTTTTACAGCACCACCTAGATTCCCTCCACCAACAATACACTTGCAACAAGAACAAGGTTCTTCCTCTTCCCCTTCAGTTAAACCCCCAAATGTTTTGTCACCAGCCAATGGGGTTAAAACTGGCAGCCCTGTTCCTCACCTGAGCACCCCTCCAGGGCCTCCTGTTTTTACTTCGCCTGTCCGTCCAGCTGCTGTTCCTTTCCGCACGTCCCCTGCGTCGCCTCAGCCGCTTGCTTTCTCTTCAGGCTCATCTTTGCCAACATCATCGCCGCCACCGCCGCCGCAATTTTCAAATGGATCGTTTGAGTTGCAGCACCAAGTTTCTGATAGCATAGAGGACCATGTTCCTGCTGGGGATTCATCCTTGGTTCTTTTCTCAGCTCATAAGGTGCATTTTTATTTATTTTAATTCACAATCGAAACCTGTGCCTTTACATTGAATTATTATTCTTTATGCAAATTTTTTAGTGTATGGATCATGTTTTGACCTTTTCCCTTTCATTTTCAATTGATAAGTAGGTATTGAAACAGAAGAAACAAGCTAATGTACCCAGTTTGGGTTTCGGGGCATTGGTCTCTCCTGGAAGGGATGTCTCAACAGGCCCTCAAGTTATTCAGCGTGATCCCCATCGCTGTCAAAGCTGTGGAGCTTATGCAAATATCTATTGCAACATATTGCTTGGATCAGGCCAGTGGCAGTGTGTTATTTGCCGGAAACTGAATGGAAGTGATGGTGAGTACATTGGACATAGCAGGGAAGATCTTCACAGACTTCCGGAGCTATCTTCACCAATGGTTGACTATGTTCAAACTGGGAACAAGGGACCTAGTTTTGTTCCAGTTTCAGATTCTAGAATGTCTGCCCCAGTTGTTCTTGTTATAGATGAATGTTTAGATGAACCCCACTTGCACCATCTACAGAGCTCTTTGCACGCATTTGTTGATTCTCTCCCTCCAACAACAAGATTAGGAATTATACTGTATGGCCGCACTGTTTCAGTTTATGACTTTTCAGAAGAGTCAATTGCATCTGCTGATGTGCTTCCTGGTGACAAATCACCGAGTCAAGAAGCTTTGAAAGGATTGATCTATGGTACTGGAATATACTTGTCAGCAATGCATGCTTCACTGCCGGTAGCACATTCCATATTTTCATCATTGAGGCCATACAAGTTGAACATACCAGAAGCTTCGAGAGATCGGTGCCTCGGAACTGCTGTTGAGGTTGCTCTTGCTATAATTCAGGGCCCATCTGCTGATTTGTCACGAGGGATAGTCAAAAGGTCAGGGGGTAATAGTAGAATTATTGTTTGTGCTGGTGGACCGAACACCTATGGACCTGGATCAGTTCCTCATTCTTTTAATCACCCTAATTATCCATACATGGAAAAGACAGCATTAAAATGGATGGAGAACCTTGGTCGAGAGGCTCATCGACAGAATACTGTAGTTGATATTTTATGTGCTGGGACGTGTCCTGTAAGAGTTCCTATCTTACAGCCTCTTGCAAAAGCATCAGGTGGAGTCTTGGTTCTCCATGATGATTTTGGGGAAGCCTTTGGTGTTAATTTGCAGAGGGCATCTGCCAGGTCATCAGGTTCTCATGGTTTGTTAGAATTGCGCACGTCAGATGATATTCTCATAACTCAAGTTGTGGGTCCTGGGGAAGAGTCACATGTAGATACCCATGAAACATTTAAAAATGACACTGCCATTTATATTCAAATGCTGAGTGTGGAAGAAACGCAGAGCTTCTCTGTCTCCATGGAGACTAAAGGAGATATCAAAAGTGATCATCTCTTTTTCCAGTTTGCAATTCAGTATTCAAATGTGTTCCAAGCTGATGTTTCCAGGGTTATTACCGTTAGACTGCCCACAGTGGATAGTATTTCAGGATATCTTGAGAGTGTTCAGGATGAAGTGGCTGCTGTCCTCATTGCAAAAAGAACTCTGTTACGAGCCAAAAACCATTCAGATGCAATTGATATGCGAGCAACAATAGATGAAAGAGTTAAGGATATTACCCTAAAATTTGGCCCTCAAGTAGCCAAATCAAAGCTTCACCGGTTCCCAAAGGAGCTTTCTCTCTTACCAGAGCTCCTTTTCCATCTCAGGAGAGGACCACTATTGGGAAGCATTATTGGCCATGAAGATGAGAGGTCTGTGCTGAGAAACCTGTTTCTGAATGCATCCTTTGATCTGTCACTCCGAATGGTGGCTCCTCGTTGTCTAATGCACAGGGAGGGAGGAACTTTTGAGGAGCTACCAGCCTATGATCTTGCAATGCAGTCGGATGCTGCTGTTGTACTTGACCATGGCACTGATGTCTTCATTTGGTTGGTATGCCTCTTATTATCTGTTCTAGCATGACATTTTCTTAGTTAGACATTTGTATTTTTTGAGATCTCGCAGAAAATCAGGAACCAACTGTTGTTACTAGACGCACTCTCCTGCCAATGATCCCAAATCTCACGAGATGTTTCCAATTAGCCCCATTCCATGTTTAATCTTTCTTTCCGTTTTCTTTTTCGTCTTCCTTCTCTTCTGTATCATTTTTGTGAGTGGAAAAGCCATCCAGCTCCCATCCGTTTCTGCTGCCAGGCTGGTGGATGCCATTGCTAAATGGTGCTGTAGTTCATGGCAGATGGCTAGCCAACTAGCCAAGATGTTGAATCTTTCAATGAGAAAGCACAGAACTGATGAACTTGGTGCTAGCTAACTCTTAAATGTCCTGAACTTTTTTCCTACTTCTGATTTATGGCCAACTGTTTGATATTGTGTATTTAAAGCATCTGGGTTTTGGATGATTGTTAGATTTGATGAGGCTGTGTTATTCTTTAAATGGCAGTGCATTTTTTCTTATAAATTAGTTCTTTTGTTTGCTTCTTACATTTATTTTGGGTTATACTATTAAAGATTCAATTTTAATCCCCCAAGTTTCAATTTTAACATTGTTTTCAAGTTTTTGTAGTTAAGCCTCCCATCAGTTTTTGTTACATACCTTTGCTGGCATGAAAAAACCACTTTTGATTATGTGCTGTCAAACTTGGTGACGAGACAATTTTTTGCATCTTCGCTGACATGGAGATTTCATTATAGAGTGCCTTGTCAGCAAGTGTTTTTATAGCACAAATGGTGCAACTTCAATTGCATACAAAGAAGAAAACTATGTTGAAATATGTTCTCATTGAAATTTATGATACCTGCAACTAAAATTTGGTATTGATGAAGACCAAAAGCGTATGGGGAATACATTATTCTGTTTTCTTCTCGCTTTTGTGCCCTGTCTTTGAATTTGCATTGTCTTGGTCTGTTAGGCCCCACCCATATATTTTATTAATATTGATGAGTGGATCGTAGGGTGCTGAACTAGCAGCTGATGAAGGAAGAAGTGCTGCTGCTCTAGCTGCTTGCCGGACATTGGCCGAAGAGCTGACTGAATTCCGTTTTCCAGCTCCTCGCATCCTTGCATTTAAGGTTAACTTTCTCTTCTAGTCTCACCTTGTATTTTGCCTATGCACATCTTCCTGCATTCAAGGTCAAACTATATAAACATGCATACATATGACATTTGAAACAGGAGGGTAGCTCCCAGGCTAGGTATTTCGTCTCTCGCCTCATACCAGCACACAAGGATCCTCCTTATGAGCAGGTTAGCAACACTATTATCTAATGTGAAACTAAAGTACACTGTTCTGTCTCATTTTGATGTGGCATGGTCTAATGATGCAAGTGGTGCAGGAGGCAAGATTCCCGCAACTCAGGTCATTGACACAAGAACAGCGAACTAAACTGAAAAGCAGTTTTGTTCACTTTGATGATCCTAGTTTCTGTGAGTGGATGCGAAGTTTGAAAGTGGTGCCACCTGAACCAAGCTGATCTTAGGTCTCATTGGCTCTCTATCTTCCATGCAGCAGGGGACTCATTTGCTGATTCTTTATTTAGTTTGAGAAGATGAGTTTGTTTAGATGATGATGTTGCACATGTCCCCCCAAGACTCTCGCTTCTGTGCCTTGTCCCATTCATTTTGTTCACTTCCGAGAAAAAAACATGTATGCAATTGGAGAAAAATAGTGGTCTTTTTTTGGTTGGAGAGAATGACTGTGTCGCGCAGAATTTTTCACAATTTGCTTTGCCTATGTCACCAACATACCATAGAGCAATAAAGGATTTCTCTTAATTTATACTAGTTATACAGCACTTATTGCTTATTGATTCCCTATATTTTCCTTTTATTTTAGGATTACAAACTTCGGAAATTGAACTGATTTACTTTATAAACGTGAGTTTTGTTGAAGAAAATACTCCATATAATAATTATTTAATTTGAAACTCATTGTCTGCATGTAGAAAGTTACTCGAGTTTCTTTGGGCTTGATGTAAATTTTAGCTATTTGAATTGATCAAATTGTTGGTAGGAAGTTACTTATTTTAACTTTTCCTTTTTAATTTTAAGTAAGGATAATACTCTATTCTTGTTTAGACTTTCATTCATATAGGGATAGAATTCCTGACCCTTGACTAGCAAATCTTGGATTAAAGAAGGTGTCATTTGATGAGCTACAGTAAATTTCTTAGTTACTTGGATTAAAGAAGATGTCATTTGAGCTAGAACTCATTGTCATATAAATTTTATTTGAAAACAATTAAATTTGAAACATTTTGTAGTGATACTATATTTTGTTGGACCCCAAGTATAGGCTAGTAGATCTCTGGATGGAAAAAACGAAACCATATATCATGGGGGAGTTTGACTTTTGCGTCCCGCAGAACGGTTTTGGAGTGTCTGAATGCTTTGTGGAGAAAAGGCTGTTTCTGCATAATTAGTAAGATTATCAAAGGCCCAATGACATTTTGTAGTGTATACAAGCAATGCCAATTATCCATGGCCCATCAAAATATTCTCTGATGCGACAAACTAACGCGATGACGCGAATCTGGATTCTGGTTCTGAACAGTCAGCTAGTATTGTAGTAAGCACATTACACGATTGCAATTTTTTACCATCAAGTTATTTTTGGTATTATTTTTTTTCATCCCATTACACGATTGATATTAATATTTTTAACAAAACTATGATACTCAGAAATTAAAAACTTCGATCCTAAAATATACAATATAGCAGTAATAATAATAATTTAAGTAATTAACATGTAAAATGAAATGAAGTATAATAGGCAAAATTTTACGTGCGTGCCACTTAAGTTGACTTTACGGACAAATAAGAAGTAAGAAACGATAACAGATCAGATCAGAATCAGACACAGCGTTACAAGTACTATTTTATTAATGATAATTAATTAATTAATTTAATTAATCAATTAAATTAAATTAATAGCCAAGTTGTAGTAGTAGATCAGAATCAGTGGGTAATAGAAAGCAGCCAAAAACAGTGGAAGTAGCAGAGTAAGAATAATAGCAATCGCTGTGAAAAACAGAAAGAAAGGCGCGATTTATCTGAAAAACCTAGCCCGCCGCTGAAAGCGAAAACCCTAGCACAGAGAGTTCCCTCACTCGCGCAGCTACAATCGCTATCGCGCGCTTCGTTCCCCTCCGTCATCTCTGCAATCGGTAACAACACTAGCAATGCTGCTTCCACCTTTGACTCCAGCTACAGTCGTTGCTAACCATTGTCGTTTCGGTGCTTTTTTCATGGCAGGTTCTCGTCGTTCAGGATGGCAGGGAGTGAAGCCAAAAAAGCTAGCGGAGCCAAGCAATCTGGTGATTGCAGCTAGCTAAACTATTATTTTACACTGTTGTTGTTTTTTCGGATTTTAGCATCCGTTCTAAGGGTGAAAGATCCTCATTGCAGGTGCGAAGAAGAAGGAGGTGAAGAAGGAGACTGGTTTAGGACTCACCAATAAGAAGGCTGACAACTTTGGAGAGTGGTATTCCGAGGTATTATTATTATTATTTTGTTTTTGCGATTTTGGATCTGTTGAGTTTAGTTTCTGCTTGTGCTTTTGACCTTCCGTTCGGTCAAAATTGCTCGTTCCAGATCTGGTGGTGCTACAGTGTGTGATATTATCAGCTGTTCATGTGTTGTTTGTCTTTGGATTTTGATCAATTTGAACAGGTGGTTGTTAATGCGGAAATGATTGAGTACTATGACATTTCTGGCTGCTACATTTTGAGGCCTTGGGCTATGGCAATATGGGAGATCATGCAAGTGAGTCTCTTTATTCGTTGTGATTTAGGAGCAGTTATATTGTTTGTATTGGATAATTAGGTGGTAGGATTGATGTTCAGTGTGCTTGTTCTGATTTCAATGCATAAATATCTTTCCATATTAGTGATTGTGTTTTGGGGGGAACTCATGTTTCTCTTACATGGAACATGTTTGTTTTTTGTAAGCTTTACATAATTGATTTTGTTTGTGCAGGGATTTTTTGATCCTGAAATAAAGAAGATGAAAATCAAGAACTGCTACTTCCCTTTATTTGTGTCCCCTGGAGTTTTGGAAAAGGAGAAGGAACACGTCGAGGGATTTGCTCCAGAGGTGGGAGTTTGTGAATTTGTTTGCTAGGACATGTAATGTAAACTCGTAATCCTTGTATTTTTCTGCTTATGTAACTCTTTGCCAGGTTGCTTGGGTGACAAAATCTGGGAAAACCGATTTAGAAATTCCCATTGCTATTCGACCAACTAGTGAAACTGTCATGTATCCCTACTACTCCAAGTGGATTAGGGGACATCGTGACCTGCCTTTGAAACTTAACCAATGGTGCAATGTTGTTAGATGGGAGTTTAGCAACCCAACACCATTCATCAGGTAGCTACCATTTTTTCATTTCACCTTGTTTTCCTTTCTCCATGCTATCTTTTGATGTGTTTGCTGCTGTGAAAGCATGAATGTTTCCCAAGACGCTTCTAATTTTAACACTGTCCAGCATTTTGTTATGTACACGTCCTATCTACCTTAAATTATTGCATGTTTTCTTTAGGATTTAAAGTTCCTCTGGTGATGACTCTGGTCAATTAGTCATGATGAAATGAGCTTTCCATATAATTTTTATTCATTTTATTTTTTAATTTAAAATTTGTGAGAAATAATAAATGATATAAATTATACTTGTTTTTCCTTAATTTGGTTCCAGATGCTGTAGCTATTGTGCTGATTAATTTTGTTATTATTAATCTTTTTGAAATTTAATTATTCTCCAATCTCCATTCCACTCTGCTTCTACATAATTGCATTTCGTGGTTGCAGGAGTCGTGAGTTCCTTTGGCAGGAAGGACATACTGCTTTTGCAACAAAGGAAGAAGCAGATGCTGAGGTATTGAATATTTGAATCAAATGACAAACAACTTACATAGTCATGAAGTTTCTTTTTGCTTCTGGTGCATACTATCTGCAGATAGTGATGAGTTCATATTTTTTTCACACTAACACACGGATATTCCAGTTTCAGGGTCATCTTTTGAAAATTTATTTTAAGAATACTCTAAACTATTACAATTTCAGGTTCTAGAGATATTGGAATTATATAGACGTATATATGAAGAGTATTTGGCAATTCCTGTCATTAAGGGTAAGAAAAGTGAGCTTGAGAAGTTTGCTGGTGGACTTTACACTACTAGTGTTGAGGTACTTGTCTGACATTCTTTCTGACAACTGATATGCTGTTTGAATAGTGGAAATTTGTATCTATAATTGCAACGTTTCCCTTCTATAGGCATTTATTCCAAACACTGGCCGTGGTATACAAGGTGCAACTTCTCATTGTCTTGGCCAAAATTTTGCTAAAATGTTTGAGATCAACTTTGAAAATGAGAAGGGAGAGAAAGCAATGGTCTGGCAGAACTCATGGGCCTATAGTACTCGAACTGTAAGCTTTATTAGAGTGAATGTGCTTGCATTTGAGGATTCCTCTTCCTCATATTGCTTTTAAGTTTTCATCTTCTTTGAACAGATTGGGGTCATGGTGATGGTTCATGGTGATGACAAGGGATTAGTGCTGCCTCCTAAAGTAGCATCAGTCCAAGTTATTGTGATTCCTGTGCCTTATAAAGATGCTGATACTCAAGGAATCTTTGATGCCTGTTCAGCAACTGTCAGTTCCTTGTGTGAAGCAGGTATTCGTGCTGAGTCAGATTTCAGAGATAACTATTCTCCCGGGTGGAAGTATTCACACTGGGAAATGAAGGGTGTTCCTCTTAGGATTGAAATTGGACCAAAGGATTTAGCAAATAAGCAGGTCAGCAACTACTTTCTACCGCTACATCAATTCTCATATGTCATTATGCTTCTGCATTGTCAGTTTTTCAATTAACACCATCAAAATCTTCAAATTTTGCACAGGTCCGTGTTGTTCGACGTGATAATGGAGCAAAGATAGACATTGCTAGTGCTAATTTGGTTGAGGAAGTCAAGAAGTTACTTGATAGTATTCAACAGAACCTTTTTGATATCGCAAAACAAAAACGAGATGAATGCATTCAGGTTGTACATACTTGGGATGAATTTGTACAAGCTTTGAATCAAAGAAAAATGATCTTAGCTCCTTGGTGCGATGAGGAGGTATAGCTTCTGTGATTTTCAACCAAATTTTATGTTCCTTATGTGAAGTGTTTGAAAATGTCTAGCCATGCATGCTGTGTGTTTGGTGTTTTCTTGGTAACAACTTTTGGCCTATATTGCTTCAGGCGGTTGAAGCAGATGTCAAAGCAAGGACAAAGGGTGAGATGGGAGCAGCCAAGACACTTTGTAGCCCTTTTGATCAGCCAGAACTCCCGGAAGGTATAAAACCTTCTTTTTCAAATACATGTGATATGAAAATTTTTTATGCTACTGACCTCCAAAATTTATACAAAGCTTTAGCCGATGGTTAATAACGTTTGATGTTTCTTATTAATTTTGTTCCCCCCTCCTGAATATCTTTCTATATTAAGGTTGATTTTCGTATTAATGTCCATCGCAATTTCTGTCTATTTACATAGGTACCAAGTGCTTTGCGTCAGGAAAGCCTGCGACGAAGTGGACATACTGGGGAAGAAGTTACTAGATAGATTACTAGCACTTGGTTGTGGTAATTTCTGGAGTTAGATTGGTATTTAATGGTGCCTTGTCTGGATTTGTCGAGTACACTAGTTTTTCTTTTCTTTTACATTGCTATTTTCTTGTTCAGTTGCCAGTTTTTCTTGATTTTATTATTTTATATGCAACATAATATTTATCAAAAAAACAACAATTAATTGAACATGACATTCTTATACTGCATGTTTAGATTGATGGATAGAGCGGAACGGTGTGGGTAGAAATTTTGATTGAACAGTTTACAGAGTTAACGAACGACAACGAGTATTTTTTTCAAGGAATATTTTCTCATGTTCCTGTATAAAGCTAGGCAGAAAATGGAAGGAATGGAATTGCTATTGTTTAATGATTATTTCAAAACTTTTTCGATGCTTAATCTAATTGTTGGAAAAGGTGATTGTTAACTCTTATCACCGTAAATTGCTTTGTATTTTCCACCCTCTTTTTTGCAACTCTTGCACCTCCCTTTATTTTGCAAGTTTACTCATCAAGAATGAAAAGACCTGACATTGTTTGAACTTATCAGTAAAATAATGAATGGCATGAATGTGGCAGGCTTAAAGATACATCCATGTGCCTAATGCAACTGTCACGCACTCATCCAACCTTAGCATTAAATCGTGGACTGACCAAAGTTGGTGTTTTTCATGGGTATCGTACTAATGCATATATAGATCCTATCAAATCAAATCTCACTATTGCTGTTGCTAGCAAGAGATTCAATTCTTGAAAGGGAAGTAAAAGATATCTTCGATTGGCGATTAAGGAGTACACTATCTTAATTCTTGTGTCTCTGGAAGCAGTTTACAATTAATGGTAATAATAATTAGATAAAAACGTGGCAATTCCTAGACTCAAACTTTAATGGTACAGGTATATTGTCCTGTGATTGTGATTATTATCTATTGCGACCATAGGTTTCAATATAAAGGAAGTTAATGGATGCTTCAAATTGTTAACACAGCAACATTACTAATAATATCAACAATTTGGGACCAAACCAAGATTACGAAGTGCACCATACATACACAGATCACATGGCAACAAAAGAAGAAACAAGACAAGCCGTCCTATGAAATGTTTAATTAAGCCACTGGTTTGTTTTTCTTTTGTTCCTTCGGTGGGTGATGCATGGCGACAAGTGGCTCTCTGTACGTCCGTATTCGATGTAGTGATACTGTTTCATTTTCTGAATATTAATTAATGTCAATTATCAATGTATTATTTTAATACGGACTACATATTTAATTTGCCGCTGCTTAATTATTGTGGTATAGGTCCATCCATCAAAACTACTACTAGTAGTACTTAGCCTGTGACTTGTTGCGCAGACGGTAAAATAATAATTATATGAAGAGAAAACACTGAAAAGGACAAATGTATTTGGAACAAAACACTCTTGCCTTAACAAATTGTTTGGAAACCTGATCGATACTTCATATTCGTTTTATTCAGCAACAATAAAATTTGATATGAGCGATTATTCGTTGTACTTTTGTCACTCAAGAGAGGTTCCTCATGTAGTTAATTACAAGAATTTAAAGGAAAGTAGATGTATCATGAATCATCTTACTTCGAAAGCTTAAACAATTAATTGATCTATAAGTTTTTAATTAATGTAAAACTAATTAAGATAGTCCAATAATTTGTCGGTCAATTGAGCATGACGCGGCAGCAACGTTTTTGGATAACATACATGTCAGCATCATGATGATTCATGTAATTAAAGATTAGGAAGCAGAAAACTTCACATCAATATTAGAAAAGTATAAAACAAAAACAGTGTAATATACTAATTGGATTTGGATGGAGGGGTTGAAGAAAAGATTAAGAAAGTGAAAGTGAAATTTATGGTATAAATTAAATTAAAGTTGTAACAAGGAAACATTAATTTTATCTGATGAATCTTTAAATATTAAAATGTGAAATTTCATATTTTTTATAATAAAATAAATACTATATGCTTTAAATTATTGAATCACTTGAATTTTTCACATATAGTAAAAATTGAAGGCTATATACTTTAAAATGTGAGTTTTCACTATTTTTTGTTGTGTTATAAAATAAAGGATATAGTCTTAGAAATATTGAATCACATGAATTTTTCACATATAGTAGATTTGAAAGCTATATATTTTGAAATGTGAGAATTAACATTTTTTTCTATACACTATAAAATAAAGACTTTATAGTCATTAAAATATTGAATCACATGAATTTTTTTACATATAGTATAAATTGAAGGCTATATACTTTAAAATGTGAGATATACAATTTTTTTATGCTTATAAAATAAAGGCATAGTCTTAAAACATTGAATCGCATTAATTTTTCGCAAATAGTAGAAATTGAAGGTTATGTACTTTAAAATGAGAGAATTCACAATTTTTTGTTGTTGTATTATAAAATAAAGATTATAGATTTTAAAATAGTGAATTACATGAAATTTTCA
Organism: Aeschynomene evenia; assembly: GCA_013621005.1. NCBI lineage: Eukaryota > Viridiplantae > Streptophyta > Magnoliopsida > Fabales > Fabaceae > Aeschynomene > Aeschynomene evenia. The sequence continues at coordinate 4,789,274 of CM024268.1, forward strand.
TATATAGTAGAAATTGTACTTTAAAATGAGAGATTTCACAATTTGTTTGATTTTATTATAAAATAAAGACTATAAGCTTTAAATTATTGAATCACTTGAATTTTTCACATATAGTAGAAATTGAAGCCTATATACTTTAAAATGTGAGATTTCACTATTTTTTTATACAGTACAACATAAAGACTACAGCCTTTATTGAATCACGCAAGTTTTTCACATATAGTAAAAATTAAAGACTATATACATTAAAATGTGAGATTTCACTTTTTCATTTTATTATAAAATAAAAACTATAGTCTTCAAAATATTGAGTCTCATGAATTTTTCAAGTATAGTAGAAATTGAAAACTTTATACTTTAAAATGTGAGTTTTCAAAAAATTTTGGTTGTATTATAAAATAAAGACTCCTTTAAAATATTGAATCATATTAATATTTCACATATAGTAGAAATTGAAGGCTATATACTTTAAAATGAGAGCATTCACAATTTTTATTGTTGTATTATCAAATAAAGACTACAGACTTTAAAATAGTGAATTACATGAAATTTTTACATATAATAGAAAATGTACTTTAAAATGTGAGATTTCACAATTTTTTTGGTTTATATAAAAAAAGACTAAATGCTTTAAAATATTGAATCAATTGAATTTTTATCTTATAGTAGAAATTGAAAGGCATATACATTCAAGATTGAGATTTCACTACTATTTTTTTGGATGCACAACAAAATAAAGACTATAGTCTTTAAAATCTTGAATACATGAAATTTTCACATATTGTAAAATTGAAGCTATATACTTTAAATTGTGAATTTCACATTTTTTTTTGTTTATTATAAAATAAAACTATAGGCTTAAAATATTGAGTCACTTGAATTTTCACATATAATAGAAATTGAAGGCTATATACTTTAAAATGTGAGTTTTTACAATTTTATGGTTATATATAAAAATAAAGGTTATAGGCCTTAGAAATATTGAATCACGTGAATTTTTCACATATAGTAGTTGAAAATGTGAGATTTTACATTTTTTTTATACACTATAAAATAAAGATTATAGTCGTTATTGAATTACGTGATTTTTTTTACATATAGTAGAAATTGAAGGCTATATACTTTAAAATGTGAGATATCACAATTTTTTTTTGTCTTATAAATATAAAATAAAGGCTATAGCCTTAAAAATATTGAATCACATGAATTACTCACATATAGTAGAAATGAATACTATATCTTAAAATGAAAGAATTCACAATTTTTTTGCATTATAAAATAAAGACTATATAGGTTGTAAAAAATGAATTATATGAAATTTTTATATATAGTTTAAATTGTACTATAAAATGTAAGATTTCACAATTTTTTTATTTTATTATAAAATAAAGACTATATATAGACTTTAAAATATTGAATCACATGTAGTAGAAATTGAAGCATATATACTTTAAAATGTGAGATTTCATTATTTTCTTGGATAAACTACAAAATAAATACTATAGCCTTTAGAATATTGAATCACACGAATTTTTCACATATAATAGAAATTGAATGCTATATATTTTAAAATGTGAGATTTCATCATTATTTTCGTTTAATTTTATTAAAAATAAACTATAATTTAAAATATTGAGTCACATGAATTTTTCACGTATAGTGAAAATTGAAAGTTTATAACTTTAAAATATGAATTTCATAATTTTTTTAGTTGTATTATAAAATAAAGACATTAGCCTTTAAAATATTGAATCACATGAATATTTCACATATAGTTAAAATTAAAGGCTATATATTTTTAAATGAGAGAATCACATTTTTTTTTGTATATTATAAAATAAAGACTATAGGCTTTTAAATAGTGAATTATATTAAATTTTTACATATAGTAGAAATTGTACTTTAAAATGTGAGATTTCACAATTTTTGTGGTTTTATTATAAAATAAAGACTATAGGCTTTAAAATATTGAATCATTTGAATTTTTCACATAAAGTAGAAATTGAAGGCTATATACTATAAAATGTGAGATTTCATAATTTTTTTTTGTTATATTATAAAATAAAGATTATAGCCTTTAAAATATGAAATCACATTAATTTTTTACATATAGTAGAAATTGAAGGTTATATACTTTAAAATGAGAGAATTCACAATTTTTTGGGTTGTATTATATAAAATAAAGACTATAGGCTTTAAAATAGTGAATTACATGAATTTTTTACATATAGTAGAAATTATACTTTAAAATGTAAGATTTCACAATTTTTGTGATTTTATTACAAATTAAAGACTATAACCTTTAAAATATTGAATCACATGAATATGTCACATATAGTAGAAATTAAAGGCTATATACTTTAAAATGAGATAATTCACAATTTTTTTTTGTATTATAAAATAAAGACTATAGCCTTTAAAATAGTGAATTGCATAAAATTTTTACATATAGTAGAAATTGTTCTTTAAAATGTGAGATGTCACAATTTTTGTGATTTTAAATAAAATAAATATTATAGACTTTTAAAATATTGAATCAAATGAATTTTCATATATAGTAGAATTGAAGGCTAATTAAATACTTTAAAACATGAGATTTCACTAATTTTTTTTGGATACAATACAAAATAAAGACTATAGCCTTTAAAATATTGAATCACACCAATTTTTCACATATAGTAGAAATTGAATGCTATATACTTTAAAATGTGATATTTCACATTTTCTTCGTTTTATTATAAAATAAAAACTATAGGCTAAATATTTAGTCACACGAATTTTTTACTTATAGTAGAAATTGAAGGCTTTATACTTTAAAATGTGAGTTTTCATAATTTTTTTGGTTGTATTAAAAAATAAAGACAATAGCTTTTATATTAAAATATTGAGTTACATTAATATTTCACATATAGTAAAAATTGAAAGCTATATACTTACAACGAGAGAATTCATAATTTTTTTTGTTATATTATAAAATAAAGATTATAGGCTTTAAAATAGTGAATTACAAGAAATTTTTACTTATAGTAGAAATTGTACTTTAAAATTGAGATTCACAATTTTCTAGTTTTATTATAAAATAAAGACTATAGACTTTAAAATATTGAATTTTTTACATATAGTAGAAATTGAAGGCTATATACTTTAAAATGTGAGATTTTCATAATTTTTTTGGTTGTATTATAAAATAAAGACTATAGCTTTTAAAATATTGAATCATATAAATTTTTCACATATAGTAGAAATTGAAGACTATATACTTTAAAATGAGAGAATTCACAATTTTGTTTGGTTATATTATAAAATAAAAACTATAGACTTTAAAATAGTGAATTACATAGAATTTTTATATATAGTAAAAATTGTATTATAAAATGTGAAATTTCACATTTTTTTTATTTTATTATAAAATAAAGATTATCAGGTTTAAAATATTGAATCATTTGAAGTAATAAAAATTGAAATATATATACTTTATAATGTGAGATTTCACTATTTTTTTATACACTACAAAATTTAGACTATAGCCATTAAAAAAAAGTAGTAGTAGTATATAGCATTAGTACTATTTTTCCTTGCCTTAATCATGCTTTAGGCATACAAATACTCTATATAGATTCCACTCTCTTCAGAAAAACGCAAATAGTAGTAAATTGAAAGAGAATTGATTATTTATCATGATCCATAATCATTAGAAAGCTTAGGAAATTGACGTTCTCGTCTAATCTCAAGAAATCAATGTTTGCAGAAACCCACGCATTCAATGCCATATATGTTCATGTTCGGTCTGTGTCGGGAGTTGACTAATTCTATCATTAATCATACTGACAAAACATGAAATGTTCACCTAATTTGAATCATAACTTACGCAATGTAGCACTACTAATTCAATGATGCAACATACATGATACATTAGCATGTTCTATGTATTTTTAAGTTTTCATTGTATAATACAAGAATTTAATTTTCGTTCATTGATCGTATATAACTTTTTTTTGTAATTCATTCAATCATGTGTTGTCACATAAGTTATTATCATATTTTTTCTTTTTCATTACCTAAAAATCATAAAAACAAAATATTTTGATTCGATAACAATGTTAAAATACATTTAAACTGTCAATTTATCAAAATTAAACTAATAGTATAAAACATAACTAACTTTTTGGTGGGAAAGGGCATAACAAACGGATAGAATACACAAAATTATTATGTGATTGTTCTTAAAGCGCCTTTATTTTCCTATATTGTTAAATTTCCAATAAATTATATCAACATGTAACTTCTACGTGATTGTTATAATTCCTTAGGAATGATTTATACAAAAATTAATTATGGTGCACTAAAAATATAAACATATTTTACACTGATAGTCAATAACAATTTAATACATATATAATCCATATTAGGTTATTTTCTTAATTTGAATTGGAAATTATTTAAAACTAATATACATGACAGCTTTTTATTAATTGAAAATGTAAAAATATTTATATAGTTAGTACATCAAAATTAGTCTCTTATATTGATAGTGATTAAGAAAGTATGATTAATTTAAGAGCTTAGTTAATTAAGGAAAACCTTTTATTTATATGGTAGTCTAGAGATTTAATGTGTTATGTTCCCTTACATAGGCAGAGCAAGTGTGCTTCACTTTTGTTTATTATGTACACATCTTATTATTGATGTTTGGCGTCATTAAGTTACACTGAAGGTTTGAAATACAAGTTATGCTTTGTTAATTATTGCTTAAGGCGCAAATACCATCATTATAAATTATGTATTAAGGATAAAAAAATGGGTTTTCTACTAAACAATAAAAACTCAAGAACAAGTTGGCATTATTATTATGCTCCAAAATTATTGCCCCTAACATGCCAAAGGAGCTATTTAGTTATATATCCGTCTGTAAAATGCTTTAACTTTTTAAATATAACTTGGCAATACATATATTAGTAGTAGTGGGTACTTCTTATCAATTTAACTATTGAGTTATAATTATTTACTTATGTTGATTTTTTTTTATGATTTTTTAAAAACCATATATATATATGTGTGTGTGTGAGAAAATATTCAATTAAATAATTTTTATTTTCATATATTTTAAAAATACTATTCTATCATGCTTTTATGCGAAAAAAATATTGTATTGATTTTGGTTGTTATAAAATTTTATAAATAAGATCTACAACATCTGAATTTTTAATTTAATATTAGACTTTGGAAAAATAATATTCAATTAGTAGTTGTTTGATAATATACAATGTGTGTTTAACTTATTAGGGTGTAGATTGATTTATATATATATATATATATATATATATATATATATATATATAAGAATTTATTTTCTTTTATATTTTTGTGTAATAAATTAAAAGAAAATAAGATCTAAACATCTAAAATATAGTGTTAGCTAGGTGCTGCACTCAAGGATCATGAGCTCTAGATGAAAATGATATTTTCCAGGTTGACACAAAATTTTCATTCATTCATGTATACATATCATGATCATGTCATGTCATGTGTGTATATATATATTATTGAGGTTTTGTTGTGTGGAATAATAGTAAACAGGTTTCAGTTACCGTTTGGATATGATGGATGCATAGGATACCACCTGACCTTGGAAACCTTAACTTTTTCACATGCCAGAGACCACCCATTTTACTTCACATTTATTATTAATAGCAGTATGACTTAGTCTAACTTTGTGTCTCTCTTCTACCACTCTGTCCCCTTCTTTCTTGACAGTTTTTCCCATTAATTAAAATTGATGAAAATTTCATGTTAAGTACTAACAATCCTTCAACAAATACTCCTCTAAAAAATAGATTTTATTTGTTGCTAGATACTTTAATTTTCTTCCTTCTCAAAACTGTAATGCAAAAAAAAAAATGAGGTATGACCAAATCAGATGCATAGCGTAAACAAGTGTGGTTACTAACTACTCTCTTTTGTTTTAATTTAGTTATTTTTATTTTTCAATCTTAGCATGTGAAATTGATGAAACTCATTTTCACTGTTACCAATTTTTTTGCTATAGTTGGGCAATAAACGACAAATTTCGTTTCGGTCCAATCATGCACAAAGCCGAATTTTGTATTAATGTTTTTATAATAATGAATAGACTTATACTAAAAATTATTGTCAACATAAAATAAATTGATTATACTATGATAATTGATTGATAATATATATATATATATATATATACATTAACGGGGAGATTATAAACAATGAACATAGAAAGTGACGCAAAAGATAAAGCATTATTGTTTAGGGGTAATTGAAATTACTAGTGTAGTCACTTTTGAATGAAGAGAGTGAAGAAAAAGATGAAGAAGCATTGTACGACGACGTATAAGGCAGCATAGCTAATGTGAACTTAACTATTCAGTGAAAATGGGTTTGGTTCGGTCCCTGGCTGACATGGACAACAGCATCACTAACACATACATCAATAATGATATTTGTACATACACTTTCTCTTATATACATTCTCCATCCACTTTATCACCTTTGGATTTTGATGTGACATCACTCCATCACTTATACTTCTTTTTTCCACCATTGGATCAAAACATATGTATACTATACATATCATTTGATATGTTCAAATAGTACTCCTCCACATACATACACAAACCTGTTTTACCTTTTTTCCTTTATTTGTTTTTTTTTTTTTTTTTGTCTCTCCCATTGTTCCTTTCATCTTTTCTCATTTGACTCTATCATCACTCCTTTTCATTTTATTATATTAGATATAAAAATATTTATACATCTCAGCCTAATAATTAATATTTTTAAATTAAATAATATTATAATATAATGTCATAATCTTGATGACCTGAAAGTGTGGTATTCAATGTTTGTTGTCCTCATTTATGGGTGTAACAAGTTCCAAATTTAGAGTCTCCAAAAAATGACATGGTTTTAAGTAAGATAACACCAAAAAAAAACAAAAATATAGAGCAATAAAAAGAATTAAGAGTAAAATGAAATACTAGTTTTACCAACTTTATAAGTCTTATATAGTCTATAAAAAAAAATAAGTCTTATATAGTTATGTTGACTAAGGAAAGAAAAACAGAGAGAACAAATGATTAGTAGCATGAAGTGATTGAATAAAGGTAGAGATAGATATACTATTAGCTATGATAGAAGTGTTGACTGAGACAGAGCTTACAAAATAAATAAAACTAGAGAGAGAGATTGGAGTTTGGACAAGTGAGGGATCAAAAATTGCCACACAACACATACATGTAAGTAAGTAACTAAAACTGGAAGATAAATAGTGTCATAGTTAGATATATAGTGAATCAATAGTGTGGTTCTCTGTGAATGAATTGTGTTTTGTTGTGTTGCTGCATGCAAAGCTAAAAATAATAATTATTGTTGTTATTGTGATTGTGAAAACAACTTCCACTACTACTAGTTTGCCTTGGCAGTGTCTGATTTGTGTCCCTCTCTCCCTCCCTCCCTCCCTCCCTCCCTCCCCTGTATTGGAAGTCACTGTCTTCACTTTAGCAATAGAATCAGACACCACTCCCTCTGGTTTTCACTTAGTTTCATCAACCACTCACACCCTCTAGTACCTTTCTTTCTACATAGTTAGGGAGATCGAGTGAGTTTTGGAGGAAGAAGAAGAAGGGGCTGTGTTTAGTTTTGTGTGGGAGAGGGGAGGAGGGTCCTACTGCTTATTTTTTGGCGGGCAGTAACAGTCCTTGTCAATGATTTATGCTTGTGTGGTGGTCGTGACTCTCTCTCTCTCTCTCTCACTCACTCAATGACCCACCCAATCAATATCACACTTGCTTATTCAAGGTGATTCTAATCAATCAAACAAACCAGCACAAACCCCCCCTTCTCTTCTCTTCTCTGATTTGCTCTCTCTCTGTCCTCTGGGTCTCTTTCATCAGCAGGAGCTAGCATTTGGAAGTTGGGAGGTTCCCTCAAAAGGGTAAAGTAAAGGTGGATCTCACTCATATGAGGAGAACTTCTACTGTGAGTTGCTTTCTCTTCTATTTTCTGCATTCATCCCCTTTACTCTTCAACTGTTGCCCCTTTCTTTCACTGTCAAGTTCACTAGTGAACTGGGTGGAGTAAGATCTAAGACCAAATTTAATTTTTTTCTAAACACAGATCAAGAATTGACACCAGTTGGATCAGCTACTGTTCACCTTACTGTATTTTTGAGTTAAATTGTTTGTTTAGTGGCACTTTGCTACTGCAAAAGTTACTGGGTAGTGATTTTTAATTTCCTCTTTTGAAAAATAAAAGAAAAGAACAGAAAAACTAAAACTCTTGTGATATTTTGAAACTCTTCCTGAACTGTGAACTGTGATGAGGTGAAAATGTAGCTGATCTGAGTTGAATTTTCAGCTTCTCAATTTTGAAATTCTTGAATTAGTGTATAGTCCTGTCTAGATCCTACTTGAACTTTGATGATTAATTTTCATGGTCTGAGGAATCATGTGAAATTCTGCTGTTGACTGCCTCACTGGTATAGACATAGTAAGTGATTGCATAAAGTTTTGTGTTGCAGGTTGTGGGTGTGCTTCTGGTGCTTGCATTATTCAGCTGTGGCCCATGGATAGTGAGGTGCAGCTCACTATGCAAACAGACAAACTTGGAGGTTCGGCCTCACAGTGTCAGTATTACCGAATTTGGTGCCGTGGGAGATGGGGTCACTCTCAACACAAAGGCATTCCAGAATGCCATCTTCTACCTAAATTCGTTTGCAGACAAAGGCGGGGCAAAGCTTTTCGTACCAGCTGGCCGGTGGTTAACCGGTAGTTTTGATCTCATCAGCCATCTAACTCTCTGGCTTGACAATGATGCAGTAATTCTTGGATCAACGGTAAGCTACTCTCTGTAAATAGCTTGTAAGGTATGATGCAGAACTAAGGAAGTTTAGTATAGCCTCTTTGCTGGCTTGTTTGCATTTATTGCAAAATCCAAAGTAGGTCAATTAGTAACTGGGATAGTGGTTGGTAATTTCTGAGATATGTAAATTTACCAATGCAACTATGTAAGAGTTTAAATTTAGGGTCTAGTTAGTTAATCTATGTGATAAGTTAGGTTTGAACATCTCAGAAACTTATATCTGCTTAGAGCTTGCAGTCTCAATTCTGTTATGTAGCTTGTGATCTTGATCACATGTCCTGCTTGTTACAGAACTCTGAAGATTGGCCAGTTGTTGATCCTTTACCATCATATGGGCGAGGAAGGGAGTTGCCAGGTGGAAGACACAAGAGCCTCATTTTCGGACGCAATTTGACCGATGTCATCATAACAGGTTGGTAAGATTCAAGAGATGATTATCTTCTGTATGCATGTGCTGGTTTATTGATGCTGTCAGTGTCTCAATGAAGGTAACAATGGAACGATCGACGGGCAAGGGAGTGTCTGGTGGAGCAAGTTTAGGAACAAAACCCTGGATTATACCCGTCCTCATTTGGTTGAATTGATGAATTCAACAGGAGTTCTCATCTCAAATTTAACCTTCTTGAATTCTCCATTTTGGACTATTCATCCTGTATATTGCAGGTTTGTCTTCTAAGGAACGATTGAGTTTATCTTTTATTCCTTATTTTCTGCAATTCATGTACTTCCATTACCATTTAAAAGCTGTACAATAGTGGAGCTTTCAATGATTAGGGGGGAGATTTGAGACTGTTTTTCTGGATGAACAGCCAAGTTACAGTTCAGAATGTCAAGATCCTAGCTCCTCTTGATTCGCCAAACACCGATGGGATTGATCCAGGTGAATTTTCTGCTCATAAACTGAACCAAAACAAGACAGAGTACACTAGACTAGATATATATGTGCATATAGCAAACATTCTTCTCACTTATACCTTTGAAATATGTCCAGACTCTTCTGATGATGTATGCATTGAAGACTGTTATATAAGTACTGGCGATGATCTGATTGCCATAAAAAGTGGGTGGGACGAGTATGGCATCGCATTCGGCCGTCCCAGCACAAACATCATCATCCACAGGCTCACTGGGAAAACTCAAACCAGTGCAGGAATTGCCATTGGAAGCGAGATGTCCGGCGGGGTATCGAAAGTCCATGCACAAGACATTCGCTTCTTTGATTCATACACAGCAATAAGAGTAAAGACTTCTCCTGGACGAGGTGGTTATGTAAGAAACGTTTACATCTCTAACATGACACTGTCTAATGTGGACATTGCCATTAGGTTCACCGGCACATATGGGGACCATCCTGATGATGGTTATGACCCCAATGCTCTTCCTTTGATAGAGAAGATTACAATCAAGGATGTGCTCGGAGGAAATATCAGCCGTGCAGGTCTTATAGAGGGCATACAAGGTGACAACTTTGTCAACATCTGCCTATCAAACATAGTACTTAATGTGAGCTCTAGCTATCCATGGAACTGCTCTAATGTCGACGGATACTCAGACATGGTCTGGCCGGAAGCTTGCCAGCCTCTCAAGGAGAGGATATTCCCTGAGCATTGTTCGGATTGTTACTATTTGTCGAATCAGCTGCCGAGTTCAAATAATCAAAACAGAGGTGCTTGGTTTCTGTCTTGGTAAATTGTGGAGTTTATAGCACTATATGCTACCAAAAAACAAAAAAAGAAGCTCATCACTTATAGCTTAAATTTGATTGGTGCGTTTTTTCGGCAGGACAAATTTCTGGCGACATAAGAAGTTGAGTGGAGTTGCTGATCCATGGGCGGAAAAGATACTAAGAGATGATTGTTTCTTGTAACTTGTGTGCAGTAACAATAATTGAGTGATTTATCAGAAAAATAGGAAGTTGAATGATTTCATCTTGTCTTTGCTTTTCTAGATACATATGGCTTTGGAAGAAAAAAGAAGAAGAAGAGGAAAAAGAAAAAAGATAAAATTTTGTGTTTCCATTGATTTTATTTAAGGTAAAGAATGTGTTTGGCTGTTGATAGTCCTGAGCTTGATTCCTTTCTGATCTGCTACAACTTTATCTGATGTGGGAGAATATATAATGCACAAGTCCGAGGTAGTTTCTTCTTTTTGTTGCATCCTTTGACTGAATAAGGAATCCAATAAACAAATTTACTAGAAAGGTGGAATCTAATCAATTTCATACCCTCTTCTTTACACTTAAAAGCACAACTGCATATTGCAGAGTCAGTCTCTTTTTAGTTTTTATATTTTGTAAGTAAATAAAGACACATCATACGTAATTAAGAAGAAACTAGTGTATTTGATATTATTCCATTTTACCCCACTCAAAACAAATTAAAGTTGGAGAGATATGATGTTGTGAAACAGAACCATTCTATCTCGAAAATGAAGCAAATACTGTACTTGTAACCAATCACCACAATTAGATAGATGGAGACCTATGCCTTGGGAGCACAAACGGTGGAGTCTTGGAGATTAAAAGTTGGGAAAATAAACTAAAATTATAGACCATGTATTAGAACAAAACATATATAGTTATTTGCATTAACTATTTGGAAGTGGAAATATCCAAGTGTATTGGTTATATCGAATCAATGTACAAGTAGTAGTAAAATAAAATAGAGATAGATGGACATGGACAATGGACAAAAATAAAAAAGGTAGAGATAATCTCAAACTTCAAGATACTTTGGCTATCTAAGGGATGGTTGACTTATCGACTTCCTTCTTTGCCATGAAATATTGTGATCACTTCACCTGATGAGAGCATTGGAAGTTCAGTAGTGTGTTAAAAAATGAAAAAGAAGAATAAGACTTTTTGAATCTGACCCACATCAAAAATATAAAAACTTGGGACATTGGGCCTCAATGCTTTTGTTTTTTGTTCTAATAAATCTTGGGCCTTTTAGCAAAATCATTTTTTTATTATTATTGTTCAATGTAATTAAGGCGGAAGCTCCATTGATGTTTGTAACCTTGGGTAGCATACTACTAGTAGTAAATAAATTTGGTAAAACTTGATAAGATAAACTTATTAAAACTTAATGATAGATTACCAACAAGGGTTGGCCCAAGTGGTAAACGGTTTGTTGTCCCTTAAGCAAAGTCTCGGGTTCGAGTCTTGTGGATGGAAAAAATCCTAGTTGGGAGCCTCACCTGCCATTCCCAAGTACGCGACCCGGGGCGACGGATTAGTCGGGGCGAAGCTCCGGATACCGTGGGCAACCAAAAAAAAAAACTTAATGATAGATTGAAATAATTAATTGGTGATGCTAAATGAACCATATAAAATCAGCCCAACCAGCCAATAAATGAGATTTTGAGCCATAATTACTCAGCCGTATGGACTGATTTTTTATTGTCCACTTAACATTATTGATAATTAATTCTACGCTGCATAACGACGAAAGAGTTTTATTCTTATCCCATTGCTACGAAGGTCAACAGAAAGAAGTTTTGCCTTTGTTGGTAAAAACGTCAGCATGTTTTTGTTAGCTCACGGGAACAGAATAAATTATTCATTGTAAAAATTACGCATTTCTTAATTATTTTAAGAATATTTGATTGTCTTTTTTTAATAATTGCGACATCGTCGCGTAAGTATGTAAATGATGAGACCATTAGGTACACTGGTCATTCCATAAAAACAGCAAACATGCATTAGCATATAAATTAACACCATAAATCAAATAGAAAATAAAATACAAAAATAAAAAATAAAGAAACGCCCACCAAGATTTTTTTCAAAAAATATATAAGTTCGGGAATATTCTTTTTGCCTCCTATAGATACAGATACAGTCCAAACTCCAAAATATTAAGGTTCCACCAATTAGCTAAGATCAAAACACTCTGGCGTTGTTAATTGAACATGAGTGTCCAACTTAACATTTTTCTTATATTATTTTTCATGGTTTTGGTTTACATATATATATATATAATCAGAAATTTTTAGTACACAGTTAAAAAAAAAAAAAAGCACTCAGACAATAAATAGTACACAATATATAATATGTAATATCCACAATATATATTACATATTATGCACAACATATATTACATGTAGTAATATTATATTTTTTTATAACATATAATATATGTTGGGCACAATATGTATTATATATTATACACATTATAATGATTATATATTATATATTGTACAAAACTAATTATTAGTTGTTTTAGTTTTTTTTTTTTTAATTGTAGATGTTGCGCTCATAAAAAATAGAAAGAGTAGTAATCTAATAACCGCATGTCTAACATATAATAGTAGAGTAATTCTCTTTCTTTCTTTGTGTATGTACACGTATGATATGATATGATAGCTAGTGGGTGGAGTATGTAGTACATGACTGAGGAAGCTGCGGTGACCCAGCTGCAGGCGGCGACGCAGATTTACCATTACTACCCTGCAGATTAGTAAAAGCACTTATTATTCCTCCACCACCGCCGTTACTGATGCCAACATTGGTGTTCCCATTATGAGTGGCTGATGATGATGATGATCTCTGCGCCCCAATCATTGATGATAGTGCTGCTGCCACTGCTGCAGTGAAGTTGGGATCCGACGCAATTGCTGCACTCACTGTATCCACCATAGACGACGACGACGGCGGCTGAACCAATTGCGCCATAGCCGCCGGCGGAAGCCTCTGCTGCGGGATCAACAACGGGTGCCCTAGAATCTGATGAGGAGGAGGAGGACTAGTACTGGCATGGAGTGGGAGTGGGAAGGCAGTGAGAGGTGGAACGCGGTGGAGATTAAGGGAATTGGGGGTGTGGGTGAGGTCTAGGGTTATGGTTGGGAATGGTGCTGAGGCTGATAGTGTTGCCACTGGATGGAAGTATGGAGGCGCTGCTGGTGCTGAGGAGGTTGTTGATCCTGAGAGAAGCATTGCTGCTGCAGCTGATGTAGTGTTGGCCATGGCTGTTGCTGCGGGTGGCAGAGGGTGGTTGTGGTTCCCTTCGTATGTTGTTACCAGCACTGTGCTGTCCTCTGCGCACCTTTGCACCTATTCATTCATTCTTATTATTTATTTATTTATCATCTAATCTAATAGTATTAACAAACAAATTAAATTAAAGCTGATTAATTAACTAGTTAGTTACCTGTTTGCGCACTGGGCATCCAGCAGCCATAGTGCAACGGTAGTAGGCACGAGGACTGGGGTTACCCTTGGCCATTTTTTGTCCGTATTTCCTCCACTGACATCCGTCGCTGATCTGAAATATACATGCACGCACATATATGTGAGAATTAATTAATAGTATTATTATATTATATTATATTATGACCAAAATTAAATATGAAAATGGAAATTACGTTACCAGAGGAGCTTCTGATCTTGCACGCACGGAGACTCTAGCCTTCCTGAAAGGAAGCTCACCGGGAACCTGTTGGGCAGGTTTGGAATCATCTTCCGGATTGGGGCTTTTGGTAGAGCCCCAGCTCTGAGACGACGACCCGTCTTCTGCAGGACAAGCCTCCTCCTGCTGCTTTCCAAGATGAAGTGTAGTCAGAAGGTCATTCTTCTTCTGCTTTGACATTACCTCCCCATTGTTGGATGGTGAAATCGATACCTCTCGATCCGTCTTTTCATCCCAAACCGAACCATCATTCATGTCTACTTTTCTGCATCCTTGTGGGTCCCCATTCTTTTCTACATATACCATCCCACCACCATTTCCTTTCACATTACTCTGCTCCAACAATAATATATATAAGTTGTATTTTAGGGTTTATTAGTTAGTTACACACTAGCTACCTACTTCTCTCCTTTTTCAACTGTTTCTCGATTATTAAGTAAGTCCACACATACATACATGCACATATATAAGTTTCAATAATAACCATAGTATATCATAAATACGTAAAACTACTATCTATGTTATATGTATAGCACATACGTATAGCACGCATTTCATATTATGTATAGCACACGTTAAATACTAATTGGACGTATTTCTGTTGTACGACCAACATTATTGTATAAATTTTGACCCACGGTTCTCATCATTAATTATTCCCCTTAATGCATTAAGGGTGGGGTAAATAATTAAGACTGATGCAAGGGCCGAGTCAATTTCCTGGCCTAATTCATGGAAAGCGGTACTTGTCATCATTAATTAATTGTCCCTTAATGATGGCGTAGGAGAAATATGTAGCCTGTCTCTACAAATTCTTCCTTTAATTTTCTTGTCTTATTTGAACAAATATATAATAAATCATCACCAGCTAAATTCTAAAAGCAGATATTTATTAAAAGAAAATCTAAAGCAAATAAGTAAGTTTGGAAGTATTAGAGTGATGAGTACATATGATATGATATTAATTAATCAAAGATCGCTTAGTAGCTAGCTTAGGAAGCAAATAGCTTAAATGCATCTGAACTGTGAAGGCGGTTTTTAAGATTAAAAAGAAACTGAAATGTGTTTAGTAGACAGAGTTTGAAAATAATGGAACCGATCGAAGTGGATGAGAAGAGAGGCGCAGCGCACGCTTCGTAATTTAAGTGAGGCACGTTACCTTTGTTTCCTCACTGACTAAGAGAGAGAGAAATACTTGATTATCGATCAAACAGGCACAACCAAACAAATCATGCTTTCGTCATATATACAATATTAATTCAATGAAAATTAATTAAAACTGATATATCTTGAATTAGATAGACCAAAAATTTAATTATCTCTGATGATCGGTGATGGAAATATAATACCCCTTAGATATATGATTTGATGAATAAGGAAGATATATAGTAATTGATTTGAGATTTAATTTAATCCAGTGCTACATACATAGAATATATACCTGATGAGTGATTTTCTGTTTCTGCAAAGCCATGAACAGCTGAGCTTGGAGTTGGCTATAACTTTTTGTGATCTGATCCAGCACAGTTCTCAACTTCCGATTCTCTTCTTGCACTCTCCTCAATTCACTTTGCATCATGCTCACCTGAAACAAAAACCAAAACAAATAATAAAAAAAAAAAAAACATATATATAATAATATACTCTTGAAAATAAATAAAAGAAAAAGAAAAAATGTGTATCACAAAAACTCAATTATGGCTCCTTATTAAAAAATAAATAAAATAGAGATATATATATCCATCCTTTATGTGATACAAACCTCAGTTTCAGGATTTTCACCATTTTCTGCACCCTTTAAGATGCTACTATTGTTTGCACACGTCAAATTCAGTCCGGTCTGCATAACATCAAAAGAAAACTTTTTCTTATATATAATTTCTCTAAATTAAAATGAATTATATATGTAAAGGGAATTGGATCATGAGAAAGCTTACATACGTTTACAGTGAGGAGAGTGGATGATCCGTCT
Source organism: Aeschynomene evenia (assembly GCA_013621005.1). Lineage (NCBI taxonomy): Eukaryota > Viridiplantae > Streptophyta > Magnoliopsida > Fabales > Fabaceae > Aeschynomene > Aeschynomene evenia. Next base: position 4,805,543 of record CM024268.1, read on the forward strand.
TTGGCGGTGGTGGCATGGCGATGATGAGTGTCATGATCTTGATGATGATGGTGGTCATGATTATTGGTATCATCAACAATAATTTTGTTGCTATTGTTGTTATCATGAGATGATGAGGAGAAGAAGTCCATTTCTTTGATAGGAGGAGGATTTGTATTGTGGCGGTGGTGAAGTTGAAAGTCACCGGAACTGCCCAAGAAGGTCAATTCACGGTGGTGTCGGTTCTCCATATATATGTTATTAGTATTTCCTGAGAGAGAGAGAGAGAGAGAGAGAGAAGAAGGAATGAAGGAGCTAGCGAGAAGTTGCAAGCAAGTAGCAACAAAGTGGTGGTTCGCCAATCAGCCTTTTCAACGCTAAGCTTTTAAATGTGGTAGCGCACACACACTCCCTCCCTCCCTCCTTGGACCTTGCGCAGCAGTGGGTCCCACATTTATTTAACTTCATCTCACAATAACAAGATTGATTAATTAATCAAAGAGTGATTCTAGTATTCATATGGTAGAGTAGAGAGAGACTGGAGATAAATACTAGCAATAGACCAGCCGTTTTCGCCTTCAGTGACGTCATCCTTAGGCCTAAAGAGTACAGGTAGTGTAAACAAGTTTAGGATTCATTAAGCACCACATTTATTAATTTTGAACCATATTTAATGGATTGTAACTAATAATTCTCTAACATATATAATGTGTGATGACTTTTTCACATTTATTAGGTTTTAATTTTACATTCAATGAATCATAAATATCTACAGAAATTACAATAAAAATTAATATCTACCGAAATTATGCCATAAAACATGTTTTGCTATTAAAATATGGATTTTGCTAACAAGTGTCCTAAGGGCACTTGTTAAGGAAGCAAAAGAAGAAAGATTTATCTTGAAAACATGCATTTTGATTTATTCTATAAAATGGACACACCATAACTTATTTAATTTTTTAAAAACTTACCTTTTTTAGTATCCTTAACAAGTGCCCTTAGGGCACTTGTTAGCAAAACCCTTAAAATATAGTTTAATTTTGATGCACGTGTAAAGGTATTTACATTGTCATCCAATCAAAATATTTCATTTGTATGACTTTTCAGGTAGAGAAAACACAATTATGGTTGACGTGACAATATATGATTGGATGATTGTATAAAATAATTGTACACTGTCAGTGGATAAAAATTAAATTCACTAAAATATGGGGCAAATATTTATTTGTATATTCACAATCTTCAACTATCTAAATATTCAACTCACAAAATTCGTGTCCATTATCATTTACTTTTTATTTCAATTCATTATCTCTCCCTAATTTTATTTACTCATTTTGGATGTTAAAACATCATGTCTCTTATATATGGGGTTAATTATATAAAAGCAACCTTACAATGCCCGTCAATATAAATTAAACAATATGCTATTACAGTGAGTGATTTTTAATGATAATTCATATTTTTTTCTCAATTAGTGTAAAGTTACTGTATAGAATTCAATCTCATAAATTATTGTGCTCTCTATAAAATATATAATAATTTTCATCACTTTATTTTAAGAGATTAATTTTTATACATTGATAATATATAAAATTATTTTAGATTGTCACGCTATAGAAATTGAAAATTAAAGGACGTCAAATCAAGATAGATGATTATTATATATAGTTGGTGATTTTTAGTGATGATTTATCCTTTTTCTATTTTTTTATTGGTTGGTAGTGTAAAAAAATTGATATTAGAAGTGTTCTTATTTTAATTATTAAATTTGATTCAATGTTTTAAAACAAAAAAATAGTAAGGCAGATCTTTTTATTTTATATGAGGGTGTTTTTGTATTTTGAATTGGAGGATGCATAGGGAAGGGCGTTAAGAATAACGGAGAGGAGGGCAAGGCATGGGGATCGGAGAAGGGGCGTATGGTCGGGAAATTGCACGTGGGGAGGGAAGGAGAGGAGTCCCCTGAGGTCAACGGTGTTGACGGCACGGCTCTCAGAATTTGAGGGTAGTTAGAGAGAGTGGGACCCAGTTGATTGGAAAACCTAATCCCACTGACTTTGAACCCAATTTTCTACGTCATTGGGATCATCCGTCCACGCATATTGAAGACCGCGCCCCCCTCTACTACTCCTGCTCCTGCTCCTGGAGTAACCATCAACCATGAACCACAAAGGAAAGCAAAATATCCCAATGCATTTAAAACCATCAACCAACTCCTCTACACTCTAAACAACTTGTTTTTGCAAATCATTCTTACATCTTCCCCATGATTCATTTCTCCAGTTAACTCAATCCTTCTTAAACAATAAATTAATTTTACAATAAATCAATTTTTAGTAGACTCTTTGATTTGTGTTTAAAACAAAAACAAAGGAAAAAAAAGGTCTTAGTACATGCATCTTTTCCTTCTGTATTACTATATACGAAATTCAGTCATAAAAAATTAAGTTTGTGTGACTTTTCAAATTTGTTCACTAGTTGAATACCACCCTAATACTTATAGAAAAAAGCATGATCTATATATATGCCCTTTGTTTGACATGCATTTGCATAGTTGCTGGAGTTACAACGCATCGGTGGGATATTGATAATTTAGAGTGTAGGTGGACTTTAGATGATCGTGAAATTGATTATTGAGAACGTGTATATACGTGATGTTAATTATATATTTAATTAATCAGTTTTTTTAATCTTATATCAAGATATTGAATTATTGTACTTTACATCTAGGAAACCAAAGCATATTGCACACGCTTCCTAAATTTGAATAATGAATCTCGATTATAAAAAGGTGATCATACTTTTCCTCGCTCGCTCTTTCATATTAAAAAATCCTGATTCTGTAACTTGCACACATACCCACCATCCTAATGAAGGTAGTACACTATTCATACCATTTGATCCCAATATATATATTATGTGATTTAATTTTTATCTGTATGTATAAATTTTTTACACAATCATCAAATCATGTAATGTTACATCTGTTATGATTATATTTTCTCTTTCACACTATCTGAAAAGTTAAAAGAAGTGATTTTATTCATCAAACTTAGATATATATCATCAATGTAAAATTTTTTATACAATTAAATAGTTGAGTCATATTTTTGTGTTGTTGACACACACTACTAAAAAATAAATATTTTCAACAATTAAAATATTATATATGTCAATAAAAATATTGTTAATAAAAGTAATATTTATAATTAATTATCATAAAAAAATATTTAAAAGTAGTATTTTTTGTGCCTCGAAACAAAATTATTTTGGTATTCTTGGAGCAAATATTTTAATCTAAACAAAATGATTTTAATCATTAAATGTAAATAAAACATAAAAAATATATATATTGATGTGAAAAAGAAAATCTCTTACTCCCTTGTATATCCAAGAATTTCTCACCCTCAAAAGCCACTCGTGTAAAATAAATTTAATAATGTAGTTAATAAGTTTCATCTATTATTTGCAATTTGGAAATGATTTCGATCAGGTATTAACAAATTCATTTTAATAGGGGTGATGCTAAATGAACAATATAAAATCAGCTCAACCAGCCAATAAATGAGATTTTTGGCCATAATTACTCAGCCCATCACAATCTCAATGATTATTTGGGCCAAAATCAGAGCTAAAATAGGCTCATTGACTGTATGGACTGGTTTTTCATTGTCCACTTAGCATTATTGTATTAATAATTAACAAATTGAATATTTAGTGATAAGCAAAACATTTAACATCTGATGAAGTACTTCAAATACATATAGTAATTATATTTTAGACACACGCATTTGAACCATTTTATTAATTAGGAGTATATATCTTTTAGAGCTGTTATTTAATATTGACATGCAAGAGGCCGGGCAGCGGAAATCAAGCTAGAACAGCTAATTATAGGGTTTTTCTATAACAATGTTGATTAGCACATCTCACGCTATAAATTTATACAGAACCCAGAGATATATTTACATTAAAATCTATGGCTAAAATAAAGATCTTTCTGTAAAGAAGAAGAAGAAATGAAAAGTAAGATTAGTTAAGATTAGATTATAACTATTTGGCAATCGTTTTCAGTTTCCAGGAGTGTCCCCAATATTCTATCTGAACTGTTTTTCATTTTCAATTTTCCTGTTCATACTGTAACTAACCAGTAAGAGTGGAATCCGCGTACTATTAGACGTGCTAGCTAGACGCAAATGTATGTTCTTATCTTCTAGTGAGATCAGAGAGAAAGCTAGGCCAAAACCATAGAAAATACTATTAAAAATATATATATAATTAAAACCTCAGTTTAATTGGTCAAGTTTGTGGAAAATAAAGTCAATGACTTAATGGTTCTGAAAAATCCGGATGTGCCAATTGACTGGAGATATATAAATTAAATATCCAGCTGGTTTTTTCTTTGGTGACTCTTCACCTTGTGGACTAGTTAACAGTTTCTTCGTTTTTTTTATTGTTTAATTTAGATATGTGTATATTTTTTTTAATTGTTTATTTTAGATTTTAAGGCAAATTTTATTATTATTTTTTCCTTTTACTCTTATTTAATACACACTATCTTTAATAATTGATGAGAGATAATAACAAAAAAATAAAGGATAATTTAGTAAAACATATATTCATTTTGTTAACTTTAATATTATACTCCCTCCGTTTTTTTTTTAATTGTCCAGTTTTAAATGCGCGCGGGTATTTAGGAAATGATTGGTGTTGTATAAAAGTTAACAAAATATACACATACTTTACTAAATTACCCTTTATTACTTTACTTGGTAAAAGAGTAAAAGAGATTAGTGAGTAGTATTAAATAGGGGTAAAATGGGGAGAAAATAATAAATTTTGTCTCAAAATTTGAAATAGACAATTAAAAAAAATACACGCATCTCTAAATTAGATAATTAAAAAAAATGGAGGAAGTATTAATCATTACCTAAATTTCAGAGTGTATTTAAAATTGGATAATTAAAAAAAGATAGAGAGAATATTTAATAATTAATAATAACATATAAAATATGGAGGCATGATCTACGATGGCAGAGAAATCAATCAATTTGCCTTACCTCATTTCAGAAATTAAGTCGATATCTCACCGTCCATGTGAGTAAGATGTATATGCACATACATCTTCAGGTCAATGGCAGGTTACTAAAAATTTCTTTTGAATTAATTATTCCTTCTTTAATTTGTCATAACTTTGACTAAGATAGATAGGCTCTCCAAAGACTAGAAATATATACAGCCTAGCTATCATTAAATATTTGTGCATTCCAACCAGCGGGGTCATCATCGTTGGAAATAATAATTTTCTAGGAATATATATAGCTACAGTTTTAATTTCAGCTGTGAAAATTGAAGATCTCACGTCAGCAGGAAGGTATGCATGATATTATTCCAAAATAGAAATACTTTATGTACACTACAAAATCAGTCATCATGTGTAATAATCCAATATTTTGAAACTAGTAATTCAACTTTAAAGATATTGGATTAATACGTAATAATAAAAGTTAAATTACTAGTTTCAAAATGTTGAATTATTATAGTTCGTGGCTGATTTTATGGTATACATTAGCATTACTCTTCCAAAAATTATATACTCTCTTCATATTTTTTATCTATCCAGTTTTTATTTTTATATTATTTTAGGTAATAATTGATTTCAACTAAAAATTAATAAAAAAATAATATATTTTATTATATTATCTTTAATTAAAATTGGTACATTATTTCAGATAATGTAATTTACTTAGTAAGAGAAAATAAATTAAATAAGAATAAAATAAAAATATATATCCAATATTTTTTTAAATTTTTAAGTGGACAAATAAATAAAAATGGAGGAAGTAATATTAAATAAAACAACCAATTGCAGACACATACATAATATACGTAAATAAACAAGAAATGTAGTGCCAACTACTGCTCTAGTGGGTTATAAGATCGATGCATTTGAGGTCTTTAAGCTACGTTCATAATTTGAACCCTCGATATTGAAGTAAATTAGTTCATTGCTATACTTGAGGGATTAGTTGTTGATGGGCTCTAATGGATATATATTCTACTTGTTAAAAAAATTGAGAAATAAGTATCAGGAAAAATATCCCTGAAAATCTCAATTAATTATTTAGATAAGTTCAATTAATTGGCATAATACAAGTAGGAAGGAATGGGACCCCGCAGGCCGCAGGTAACATTAACATAGTTTCATAAGTAGGTTAATTATATTTGGTGAGCACATGTAATTAACTAAATAATTAAGGTCACATGCAAAGTAGTTTCTTTAGCATCTAATTAATTGATCTCTCAAATGTATATATATAATTTGAGAGTGAGGAAGTATTTCTCTTCCTTAGCAGCAACGAGAGTCAAAATTAAGGTTAAGAAGTTATAGGCTCATAGGGACGGCGAATTAGACAATACAAGAAGAATTAACAAAGCAAGTGGAAAATAAAAATAAAAAAGATGAAGGTAAAGTAAACAATCGCGGCCATGCATGAACGAATTACAAACGTCGCACGCAGCAGAGACACGGTATATGCAAGGAACGAAGACGAGGCAAAAAGGGAAGCAACAAAATTAAATGTACATTAATATATTAATATATAGATCCATCAATCATATTATGCTATTTTGAGCCCACTATTTTAAATAAAAATAAAAAAACTTACACCTATTTCTCAATCGTCAATTAAAATAATATCTGATGGATACTTGATGGATAAAAATCAGATGTACGTCTATCATTTTTTCAAAAGGAAAGGGAAGGGAAGAGGAAAAATAACATATGTAGCCGCAAATATAGGGAGGACCCCACACGATGCCTCCAACTTTACCCGGACGTTCAATCCAAAAAGCATCAAAAGTACCAACCTAAAATTCACGTGTGTGTCTATGTAATTAACTTCATTTTATATTTGTTTCATTTGTCAATTGACGCCTCCTCCTATACATTATAGAGTGTTAGACCCCCCCTATATCTACTTTTGATTAAGTACTAGTAATTAATAGGTTTAGCACTAACACCGCACATAATTAACGACAACCTTTTCTCCGTTAGTTGGCTTTTCTATAGCTTTATTAAAAATTAATTAATATTGATGCATGCATATGCATGACGTACGTGCTGTAGAAAGTAGAGGACGATAAATTGAGAATATATATATATATACATGTTGTTTTCAGTTTTTACGTCTTCTCATCTATATTATCAGCGTAATAATAATATATAAACAGAGAAAAGTTTTTATTTATTTATTATTGCTAGCAATTTTGGAGTATTGAGAGGGTATGATGGTAAATAAAAGAGTAGTCAAAGGGTACGGTAGAGTGCGCGCAAGGGTTACTAGGATAATATTAAACAATAATATTAGTCGTACAACATAAATACGTCCAACTAATTAATATTTAACGTGTGTTATTCATAATATGGAATGTGTATTATATGTATATCACACATATATACAGCACACTTTCTATATCATGAATAACACACATTGGATACTAATTGGACGTATTTCCTTGTACGATAAACATTATTGTATATTAAACATATATACATGCATGAGTTGAATGAGGAATAATAATAGTACGCCTTTCTTAATCTTCAATTAATACGTGTCGATTTTCTCTTGACAAGTATCAAGTATAGTCTTCATTGCAAGATTAAAATTAAAACGAAAGTTAATTAATCAGACAAGAAATATAATTAATATTAGCAAAAATAGCAAGACACGTAAGAGTAGCGTTTGGAGTCGGATTTCGTACACATTGATCAAAACCATATATTCATATACATTTAGTCATAAAAAACCGACAAATAGATGCTTTTCATTGCACAAAAATTATACATTTGAGAAATAATAAAAAAACAGTCAAAACAGACAACAAAGTCCATTTAACATTTTATGGTCCAAATAGCATTTTAATCATGAATATATTTTTAATGGGCTTGGTGATTGTGACCCAAATTCCTGATTTTTTCACCAAAAAAAAAAAAAAATTTAATATCATCAATATCTAGACAGATATCCTGTTTTTTGTGTTTCTCTCTGATTTTTGCCCAGGGGGTGAAAATGATGTGATTTTCGCCTAGTGGCTTCATTTTCGCCAAGGGGGCGAAAATGAGTGTAAATGCTCGAAATGACTCATTTTCGCCCCCCGGTGTCTATAAAATACATCCGAGCATTTCAGAACTCATACATACACTTTTTTTTTAATAGACCTCATACACACACTCTTACACAATCCTATAACATATTATGACAGAAAATAGTTACTATCATTATTGAAAATTAATAATTTAAGAAATCTAATTTATATAAAACTAATATTCTATTAAAAACTAAATTCTAATTACCAAAAATAAATTCAATAAATATTCTATTGAAAAAATAATAATTACCTACAACTGTAAAATTTAATTACAAAAACGAAGTTCAACTAATATTCTATTAAAAATAATAATTACCTATAATGATAAATTCTAATTACCAAAACTAAATTCAACAAATATTCTATTGAAAAAAATAATAATTAGTTGTTGTAATTAGATTTTACAGTTGTAGGTAATTATTTTTTGAATTTAATTTTCATCCACTGACAGTGTATCATTTTTTTACACAGTCATCCAATCATGTGTTGCCACATCAGCCATGCTTGTGTTTTCTCTCTCCCACTACTTAAAAAGTCATATAAACAGAGCATTTTAATTGGATGACAGTGTAAAAAACATTTACACTGTCAGTGCATCAAATTTTTTTTTATTGACTTTTTTTTCAATAGAATATTTATTGAATTTAGTTTTGGTAATTAGAATTTAGTTTTTAATAGAATATTAGTTTTATAGAAATTAGTTTTTTTAAATTATTAATTTTCAATAATGATGGTAACTATTTTCTGTCATAATGTGTTATAGGATTGTGTAAGAGTGTATGTATGAGGTCTATTAAAAAAAAGAGTGTGTGTATGAGTTCTGAAATGCTCAGATGTATTTTATAGACACCGGGGGTGAAAATGAGTCATTTCGAGCATTTACACTCATTTTCGCCCCCTGAACGAAAATGAAGCCATTTTCGCCCCCTGGGCGAAAATCAGAGAGAAACACAAAAAACATGACATCTGTGTAGATATTGATGCTGAATGTATATATGTGATGATATTGAATTTTTTTTTTGGTGAAAAAATCCAAATTCCTACTTGTTGGTCATTTTGACTGGTTTTTTGTTGTACCTCTATCCATTCTGCCGAAAATTATATTTGTGTGTATAATTAAGCCTAATGAATCAGTTATCATAATTTTCTGCCTTTTATTTTAATTTTTTTCTATACACCTTGTATTTAAACTATGAATTTAATTTTAATCCATTATCAGTATAAAGTAATTCTATACAGACATCCAATCATGGTTTGACTCATCAACAAAAGTCTTCAACTTAAGCATATACTAACTAAAAAATAACACAAATCAATGAATATGATTCACCAACACATAAATATTTTTACATTATCATCATAATTAAACTATATATGTGAAGTAGCTAATAGGGGCGGCGACTTTTAACCTAAAATTGAAGTCACGGTTTACATACAGTTGTAGTGGACCAAGTTACGTTGTGTGCGAGTGTATATATATCAATATAATAGGGGGGCCAACCCTGCATCTATATATGATGGTAAGAATTCGGAAAATGGAGCGACCTCATCATCACATATGACTGTACCCAATAAGAAAGGGAAAGGTGAGGTGAGGAGGGTATTAGTCATTTAGTCCCATTTTCAACCATATAGACTGCTATTTTTCTCCATAAGTTGTGTATGTCGTCTTCCTTGTTTTTAATTTGAATCCACCTTTGTCCACTTGCTTTTATTATTTTCTGCCTTGCTTTGCTTGCATTTACTAGAAGAAAATATTATGCACAATACAAAAACATTCAAATGAATTAATTTGACAATTTTTTTTCTTCTCAAACTCTATTTAAAAAGTTAAATTTTAATGGACCGAGTAATTATGACTCAAAATTTCTATATTGACTGATTTTAACTAATTTATTATTGTATAAATAGCAACACTAAGAAAATATATATGAAAGTGATCAATTGACAATAAAATCAACATAACTCAACCACCCCTTATATACGTTCATTATCCTATGCATTCAAACCTTTCAACCTTAGTAATTACTACTACGTAACTACATATATACTAATATATATACACTATATATATATTATAAGCATTATAATTTATAATCCGATTTGACTATAATACTACAGTGACTTTGCCAAGGCGGTGGTTGGCCCACAAACAACAAAGTTGGGTACCAATATGCCGGTATGTATATTATATGTACTTTAATTTAATTTTGATTGAAAATGTTAAGTACTGCTACTATTACTCGTAAATCTCTATGTATACTGTACAATATATAATAACAAGAAACAAGTATTACTGAGAAAAACTGCACACCTACATTGCAAAAGAAGGAAGTCAAGGAAACCGTAAGGGTGTTTGGTTGGGGAACGTTTGGTTTGAAGATACTCGAGAATATTTGATGAGAAAATCGTGTTTTTATGTTTGGTTCGTATTTTAGCATTAACATTCCTGATCATATTGTATGTATTAGTAGGAACTTTACATTTTTATAATTTTAAACTCACATTTCTCATGAGAATGAATGTTTGAGAGTAACTTAAATTACAATATTATAGATTTATCTATTATTACATACACTCCTTTTAATCCTATCATTTGTGCAAGGTCTACTTTTATTTAGGAGAGAATCAAAGTATTACATTAGTATTATTAGAATATTTAAATTAATTGAATCATTTTGTTTAAGATATTTTGATTTTAATTATATTTTAATTTTAACAATTTTGAGATATTATAAGTGTTTATCTGTTAATTATTAATTTTTCTACTTTTTTTTTGTTGCTATTAATTTTTCTACTTTAAATAGTTAAAAGTAGAGCATTGCTAGCGGTACAATAAAAAATCAGCCAAAACAGCCAAACAAATAGGAATTTGGGCCACAATCACCCAGCCCATTAAAAATATACTCATGATTAAAATGTTGTTGAGCCATAAAATGTTAAATGAATTTTGTTGGCTGTTTTGGTTGGTTTTTTGTTGTTTCCCAAGCATTTGTGTTAATTAAAAGTATATTTGTAAAATTAAAAAATATTCTCAGAAATGTTATTGTTAACCTAATGCAAAATATAATTCAATCATGAGAAAATTCAATAAGATTCCTAATCAAACTAAATACAAAAACTATACATTCTCAGAAAAGTGATTCTCAAAACTCCAAGAAATATTCACATTTCTAGAAAAAAAAAAAATCATCAATCCATGAAACCAAGTGACTCCTAATAAAAGGGCTACAACGGAATACACAAAAGTGAAACATATACCAAAATCGAGGGTTTGGTTGGGGAATCAAAGTAAAAGATGTACACTTTTTTTTAAAAAATAATAAAAACAAGTTTGAAAATTTCCTAAATAATGACGTATATATGGACACATGAAGGGAATTTGACGATCAGAATTTATAGATCACTGATTGAAAACTAATCACAAGTGAACAATATAATAAATCCAATGAGATTAGGATGAATATAGAGTACGTACGTAGTCACAGGCAGTAGTGATGCTTGAATTTATGCATGTTTGTAGTGTATAGAAACTAAAAGCATAAATAATGTATATGAGATATTTTGTATATACTAGTTTGTTTGGATAGTAGCTAGGGTGGTCCATGGGAGTAGGAGAAGTTTCTTCTTTATTGGAGTGAGGTGAGTAAACAAAAAAAAAGTATAATAATTTGCCATAAATGTAGGGGGGTTGTGGTGGTCTAAGTGTTTGACGCGATGGATATGAGTGGGGCTTTCCTTTCTCTTTGTCAAATTTGGCCCCATTCACTTTTTTTGACTTTTTCTTTTTCAGAAGGAGGGAGGGATAGCTCATAGCTAAGCTAGCTGGACAAGACACTGACCAAATGAGAGAAACGCTTACTTTGATCATGACCTATTACGTCTATATATGCTCCTCCCTCCCACCCTTTTCACACAACTTGTGCATCCGATTTATACACTACTAGCCGCATTTTTATTGTCGATTCATATTGTTTATTTTTTTAATTTTTTATATAAATTAAAAAAATAGTCAAAAAATAATATATAAATAGAAGTAGTTATGTTTTATATTTATTTATTTTTTTAATTCTAGAATTGAAAAAATAACTATCAAATGAGTGTGGACACCAAAAGGTAGTTATTTTTTCAATCCACTTTATATAGTATAGATACTGTTCTGGATGATTCCTATTTTAATTATTTTAATTTTTTTATGAATTTGTCCTCGGGTATGCGGCAGCCGATAGCCGACGACTAATCTCTAGGTCCTACGGAGACCACCTTTCGATGAATAGAGAGTTGACCACAATTTCTGCATGCATACACATAGTCTAAAGGATCGAACCCAGGACATGTTATTTTTGTTTTTGTTCATGACCGGGATATTCACTATCGACCACAATGACTAATTCCTCGTTGGCTTGTCCTCGAAAGGTGGGACAACTGGCTCAGAATTATAAAGTTTTTTCATACCCGAGACGAGGATCAAACCATCGACACTTAGTTAAGGGAGGATGAGCCCCTACCACTCAACCACGCTCCTCGAGTTTGTGATAATTATTTATATGTCATCATTCTATACTAGTCCTATGAAATTTTGTTAATTACTTTTGATAGGCCCATTTCAGTTTTATCTAGCCTGAAGGCGGATTAGATACTCCATTGTTGTGGGCTAGTTAAGGCCCTTAGCCCAAATGTTTGTTTTCAATCTTAAATATGCAAAACATTTTGCAAATTAAAATATTGGGTTTGCTAATATAATATATATATATATATATATATATATATATATATATATATATATATATTATCGTGAAAACATACATCACATCTATACGGTAATATTTCATTCTTTTAAAATTATTATTTAAATAATTTTAACAAAATTTTCAAATAATTAAGCATATCGTTTGTTGCATTAAGAATACAGAGGAATCATTATTAATCTGACTAATTATTATGGTCATTTCTATATATTTGTTACGGTTATTATATGTAATTGTTATATCATTTCCCATTTCTATTCAACATGCATTCGATAGCCAATATAATATATACTATATGTACTGTGGATTGCTTATCAACCGCAGCTCAAATGAATGAATTAAATAATTAACATGAAGGAAAATATTTGATGAATAATAAAAAAATAGTTAATAGATCCATTTGATGATTTTTTACTCCAAAAAAAATTATTTTTAAAAATTAATTTTTAATAAATTAAATAATTATAACATAAAATTTCTATATTAACTAATTTTAACTAGTCTTTTTATGGTGCACTAATAAAATGAAACAGCAAGCAAAGGCATGGGATATGGAAATCGAAGTTGATGTTTTGTAGCTGCATCGTGCAGTAAGTTGCTCAAGTCTAGTCAACCCTTGTCTTTAATTAATTAATTAATTAATTAAATTAAATCATCAAAGCGTTAGCCTCGCCCCTTGACGCGTTCCCTCCGTCCCACTCACATCATATACTTATTTTTGTCTTACCCATTCAATTGGTTTCATTGGTGGCCCAAACCCCTGCAGGCGGATCATATATCAAATCAAATGTAATTCACGTGCCCTGTGCTGTGCTGTGACCTTATTTCATCAGCACTTCACTTAATTCCGCATTATTAACAAACAAATGCTTCATTTATTTCCAAGAATCAGTCAACAATATATTTTATACGCCAATATGCAATATGATATCAATAATGCTGGTTGTATAATAGAAATACATTCAATGAGCATCTAACGTGTGCTACACATTATGTCTTATGTATAGCACACGTTGGATGCTCGTTTGACGTACATTATTAATATGGTATCACAAAGCGTGTATATATTATTAATTAGTTAGTGCTGTGGAGTGCTTGCTAAACAAAAACATTAATTGAATGTGCACCTCCACTACCTCTTATATACTACTTCCTGTATATATATAATTAGAAATGTGCAGTACAAGTGGGGTGTTCTGAAATCAATGCATTCATAAGATTCCCTCTTTTAGATCGATCTATCTATAAAAGAAAATCCTTTGTAGCCTAGCTTGTTCATTCATATTCCCCTTAACACGATATTAACAAATATTCACTAGTAACGTACATTTAATTTGTTTCGAGTCTCTTAATTTCTTTTAACAAATTATGGCATTCGCATTCCCCTGTTTTAGCCTTCTTCTCATCTATACCTTATTCTTTTGGTCCAGCGCACTTGTCTTGTCTGCACCTTCGGGAGCAGCAGAAGCTAGTGATTCTCAAATTACAGTACCAATCTCTTCTCTCATCAGAAAAAAGCTTTTCGACGCTATGTTCCTGCACAAAGATGACAATGCATGCCCTGCCAAGAAATTCTACCCTTACAAGGCATTCATTCGAGCAGCAAAAACATTTCCTGAATTCGGCAACAGGGGTAGTTTAGGCACGCGGAAGCGTGAGATTGCTGCATTTCTGGCTCAGATTTCGCATGAGACCACAGGTGGATGGGCCACTGCACCTGATGGCCCGTATGCTTGGGGCTTGTGCTTCAAGGAAGAGAGGAATCCTCCCATTAACTACTGCGATTCCACCAACAAAGAATGGCCTTGTTTCCCTGGCAAGAGTTACAATGGAAGAGGACCTATTCAACTTTCTTGGTAATTAATATACCTTCACTTACATGCATTGTTTTGAATGTTTTTGCTATCACCATCATGCTTTTATTATTGCCAACCTCCTATCTGTATCTAAAAATATAATATAGAAAAATTTTACATTTTAAAATATATAATTTTTAATTTCTAGTATATGTATTAAATTTATGTAGTTTTACAATTTAAAGTCTATAATCTTTATTTTAAAATGTACATAAAAAAGATAGAGAAATCTCACATTTTAAAGTTTGTAGCCTTAAATTTCTATCTACGTAAAAAATTATGTAATTTCATAATTTAAAGTTTATAGTCTTTTTTTTTATATTGTAACAAAAAAATAGAAAAGAAATATCACATTTTAAAGTACATAGCCTTTAATTTCTACTATATGTTAAAAAATTCATATAATTTCATAATTTAAAGTCTATAATCTTTTTTTTATAGTGTATCTAAAAAATAGAGAAATCTAACATTTTAAAGTATAATTTCTACTATATATAAAAAAAATCATGAAATTTCGTAATTTAAAGTCTATAGTCTTTTTATTATAGTGTATCTAAAAAAATAGAGAAATCTCACATTTTAAAGTATATAGTCTTCAATTTCTACTATATGTAAAAAATCCATGTAATTTTATAATTTGAAGTCTATATAGTCTTTGTTTTATAACGTACATAAAAAAATAGAAAAATATCACATTTTAAAGTATATAGCCTTCAATTTCTATCTACGTAAAAAAATCATATAATTCCATAATCTCACATAGTCTATCGTCTTCATAATTTAAAATCTATAGTCTTTGTTTTATAGTGTGTCTTAAAAATAGAGAAATCTCACATTTTGAAGTATATAACCTTCAAATTCTAGTATATGTAAAAAATCAAGTAATTTTATAATTTAAAGTCTATAGTCTTTATTTTATAGTATATCTAAAAAAATAGAAAAATCTCATATTTTAAATTACATAACCTACAATTTTAACTTTCTTGCTAAAATGTGAATTACCATTTTAGAGGACCCATTCAACTTTATTGGTAATTAAATTCTTACATACGTATTTAAGGTTTAATTCCAATACACAATGAATAAAGAGTACAAAGATGAATTTGTGCAGGAACTTCAACTATGGGCCAGCAGGGAAGGCCTTGGGATTTGATGGGCTGAGGAACCCAGAAATAGTGGCCAACAATTCAGTGGTTGCATTCAGAAGTGCTCTGTGGTTTTGGATGACAGAGGGAGGAAATGGAATACCCTCTTGCCACAATGTGATGGTTGGCAATTATGTGCCAACACAAGCTGATGTTGCAGCTAACAGAACAGTTGGCTATGGCTTGGTCACTAACATTATCAATGGGGCACTCGAATGTGGAATTCCTGATGATCCCAGAGTTAATGATAGGATTGGATTCTTCAAAAGATATGCCAAGTTGTTCAATGTGGACACTGGACCTAACTTGGATTGTGCTAATCAGAAACCCTTTTGATTCTAATTTACTCTCTTCATCTTTTTTCTGTATTTTATTTTTCATGGCAGTTTCCTTCTGTAGTTTGAGAATATAAAATGCTACTGCTACTAGAAAATGTATATTGTCACTTATCCAAATCTTAAAGGACAAGATGGCAAAATAATAATAGATTAAATAGATGAAAATGAGAGACGACTATGACTTTGTTTTTATTTTTCAAAAATTGATTTGTCCGATATATTGGGATTTTTCCACTGCCGTTTGTTGTTGTACGCAAAAGGTATTCAATTTTGTTTCATTATCTGAAAAATATATTTTGAACATGATCACATCATTGTTGTAAGCTATTGGATTATATAAATGTGTGTGGCAACCATTTCCTAATTTAAAAAAAAAGTGATTGTACAAATCATATAGCTAAGATTAGACATGGGAGGCTGTAGGCATTTTTAATCTATTATTGTGACTTAGAGATCTTGCTATACTATCATTTTTTTTCCTCTTAGGTAGCGTTTGGTAGCTGGACACAAAAGACAGAGACTGAGAGGGACTAATTCTGTTTAGTTTATGAGACAGAGACACGGATGGATAAAAATTTGTGTCCAGGGGCAGAAAAGACACACAATTTGTGTTCACTCTAGAAGTGAAGGACTGAGATGGACTGGAATGGACTGGTCCTTTTAATGAAATTTTATGACCAATATACCCTCCATCACTTCACATAATTCACATTATGTATATCCAAAGTGATTTTTACAGTCTTTATATCATTTTCACTATTATCAAACACAATACATAAATATTTTTTGTGTTCTGTCCACTGTTACCAAACACCATATAGAGACATAGTCCCTTTGTGTCTCTGTCTTCACTGACTTGGGACAGCTACCAAACGCTATCTTACAGTCGCGTCTTATATTGTGTTGCTTAAGTTAAGTTGAACTGTTGGGTAATGTTCAGACAAAATGCAAAATATTAATTTTGTAAAAATTGCATATGACATTATCAACTGCAAATTTTTAACATTAGTCCGATATTATCTTTAAATTTTATTAATTATGTTTTGAACATGATCTAATCAATAGTATCATAAAAAGTTTGCCATGTTTTTTTTTTTTTTTTTGGTTTCCCAAGGTATCCACTGGAGCGATTCCGATGACTAATCCCCCGTCGGTTTGTGCGTGCACCTCAAGGGTGGGACGGCTAGCCAAGGTCCTCTCTGCATACACACCGCCTAGGGATCGAACCCAGGACTAGATGCTTAAGCAACCCAAGTCACTACCACTGTGCTAGGAGATTGGTTAAGTTTGCCATGTTTAGTATCATAAAAATTGCTTTTGGTCAAACCTGGTTTTCTTGGCTTCCAGACAATTTCATATTTGGGTTATCTCTTACTATCTGACAACTACTATATGGGCCCAGATTTGGGCTTACGACTTACCAATCCACCGGATATACGCCAGATTGTAATCCGGACCACGTAACTATGCCCAAAAATTCTGACAGAAAAAAAAAAACATAACCGTACTTGTAAGAAACAAAAATGGTGCCATGTATGGAACTTGGGATGTAGATTACAAAAATTGTTTCATATATTATTTCCATTTGCAATGCTCGACATACATCCTAAGATGTCTGTCTCTTCCTTGGTTCTTACTCGTCCCAAGTTAACAATTTGGGGAAATTATATAGGCAAATTTAGAGAAAAGGTAATTAATAATCAGAATCTGAATTGCAGAAAGACAAAATGTACAGCACTAATTAAATATAGATTACATTTTCTTCTTCAACGAAAGAACAGAGTGAGGTAACTAGCTACTCATTTAATATACATGTATAACTCTCTGCTGCATATTTCATTTCATTACTAAGGATAGCTAGGGTGGAACCAGTACTGCCATTACTAATCCATCATCACTAATACTAATAGTAAGTCTCACTCTATTGGTGCAGAGGACAAAATTTGAAAGCAGAGAAGTTGAAGAAAGTGATGATTGATGGGATTCAACAGCCGAATGCGTCTACCCTTGTGATCTTCAACCTCTTTACAGCGGATACGAACATCCTACATTCACACACATCAACCACATTAGTTAGTTAATGGGATTGCATATATATGGAATGAATGCATAGAAAGTGAGTTGAATGAAGAACTTACTCCCAAGGGACATCTCCAACCATGACCAAATCCCCTTCTTCGTCTTCGTATGTCAGAACATGGCATCTCTCTGGTTGCACTCCGTCCATCTCTGTTCCCCCTGTAATTAGTTCCATGTGATCAGAAACATATATATGATGAGAAACAAGACAAGAGAAGATGAATTATTAGTAGTACGTACAGAGGATGGTAGTGTCGAACATGTTCTCAAGAGTGCTGACAAGGTCGTGGTAGCTTTCATGAGCCAATATGTTGAGCTTCCTCCCTATTGGAATCCCTTCCATGTACACCTTCACAAAGAAGCTGCTATTCTCGCCGCCACAATAATCACCACCACCGTTGTTCATCATCATAAATGGCTGCATTTGGTACTGTTGCTCTTGTTCCTGTTGCTGCTGCTGTTGCCATTGCCCCCTGATATAATAATACATCACACACAAATCAAATCAATATTACATACAAGAGGGGATGAGAAATGAAATTAAAAGGACGTACTGATGACTTGTTCAAGTTTGGTGAATATAAAAATAAATAATGCAGACCTTGAAAAGGAAGAACCAACATGATGTTGGGTGGTGGGGATACCGAGTCCAAGGCTGAGATCGGTGGGGAGTTGTTGTTGTTGTGTGAGAGAGGATGCAGTTGAAATAACCAGTTGGCGTTGGCGGTGGCGGTGTCTGTTGCTGCTGCTGCTAATGGACGAGGAAGAAGAGCTTGTGGCTTTCCCCATTCTGCTCTGCTCTGTTATTACTGGAAGAAGGAACCACACCACACCACAACACAACACAACACGACACAAGTGGGATTGGAATTGGAATTGGAATCGTATGGATGACTGCTAAATGACAAGACCAAGCCGCCACCTTAGAGCCCTTTAAATAAACAAATCAATAAATAAATAGTATATAAATAAATAAATAAAAATGGAGAAAAGCAAAAGAAAAAGATCCTACCCTATTCCGATTCCTATTCTGCTGCTGCTGCTGCTGCTACGACTACCTCTGATTCTACCAATAAACATACACACACACACTCAAGGGCTGCGCTGCGCCTGCCACCTGCGTCCCTTTTTGTTGTTTGTGTTTCTTCCATTTCATGCCAATGCCATTGCTTCCCTCCCTCAATTGTTGCCTATCTAGCCGACAGCTACACGTGTCATCCCACTTGGCACCTACTACTACTAGCTACTAGTATTATATACCACTACTTTTGCATCTACTAATAAATAAAGTACATCACTTAGTATGTCATAACCACATTAATTAATCTATTTACTTCAGGCTTTTCTATGTTCTAATTAATTACACTAGCTAGATTACATGATCTCAACATTATTTCATTATCAAATTTGTACTACGTACTAATAACAGTAATGTTCAACATGACTTTTAGTTTAGTGGATTGAATTAAAACTATTATCCGAGAATTTTTGAAATCTAAGAATTGAATTAAAATTATAGTGATATAGTAATAGTATAGTATGAATAAAATAATTATAATTAGTGGGAAAGACAAAGTTGTTGGAAGTTACTATGGAGACAAAAGCTAGACAAGGCGTGTGGGCAGTAGTAATATAGCGAGTCAGGTTTGGGTTTGAGAGGGGAATGGACCTAGACAGTACTGTTCTGTTACACAATTCATTCATTCAGGTTGGTTGGATGGACAAGAGAACATTGGTATCTGAAACCTTGTACACAACACCACAACCACAAGGGGCAATGTACTAGTACTACTAATGTATAATGTAATAATACCCCATTTAATACCAATGTTCAATGGATATAATCATCGTGTTGCGCATGAGGGGCCATGGTTGCAGTGCCCAAATACACTAATTTAAGTTATGGGAACTAGTGATTGATTCCACAGATACTACTTACTACTATTGCTCCTGTATTCTATGCATTGCATATTAGAAGAATAGAAAACATGATGATGTATTTCCGTGAAACAGCATCAACCACATCATGACAACATACTTAATTATCAACAGAAGTTGTGTGCATTTATTACAAATTAAAGTTAAGCTGAACCGAATTCACTATGAGACAAGTGTCTCTGTCCTTTTCTTCCTTTCCAGAATGGCAACTACTGCACAGTACTGCCATGAGTAATTTCAGAGTAAAGTAAGAAGCATCTATCACAAACTATTTTGTATTTTCACAATGATACTGAATAATTAAGTTTTTTTAAAAAAGGCATCTTCTATAATCGCAATTGTTGAACAATGTGACAAGTGTGGGTATACTAATGACTTTTTCTTATGCAAAATGTGACAAGTGTGAATCTGCTAATGACTTTTTTTAATGGTAAAGCAATATGACCAAAAAAAAAATCAGATTTAGTATTTAATAGTTGTAACACAAGGAAAAGAAACTAAACAATGAAAAGACACAAAGTGTTGCTACTTGTATCATTTCATATTACTATGCATTTGAGACAATTTTTAGGCGTTGTTGGAGAAAGAAACAAACAAAATCCTACTTTGATTTATTTATTTATTAGTATAAATTACCACTTTAACTTTGTGCTATTATTTTCTACTTTTACTACATTTATTTATAATAAAATTATTGAGTTATCAAATTTACAAATCAAACATAATATATAGTAGTGGAACTTTTCTTTTGTTTTGACCACATAACAATAACTTGTTTTTTTCTTTTCGTTTCTACTCCATTCAAAATCTCTCCCACACGTGTACAATAATTCAATAAGCATCTAACACAATTTTCTTCTCCTTGATCACTCTCTTTTTTTATTTATTTAAATATTTCCATGTTGATTCACAAGTTGAAGGAGGACACAAGAACTTGTTTGCTTGGATCTAAAGAAACGGAGAATGCTAACTAGAGTAGAAGATGGTTTGAGAATAATAAATAATAATAAAAAATATTCAAAGGGGGAGAAAAAAGATAGTAATATAAAAAGCAAAATGTTCCCCACCACCCCAACCATAATGTTGCTTCAGTCTGTCATTTGGTCCCCAAAAGAGCACAGTGTTGAAGCTAAGAAAAAGGCAATGTGTAACCCACATTCCACACTTTTGTTGAATAGCCCCAGTAGATGTGTCTTAACATGTTAGGACTTGCTCTTTCTACTGCCCTCGTTTTCTCAATGCTTGCCATCTCCCTCATCATTGTTACTAATTACTACTACTCCAGTTCCATTCATTGGTCAAAGTCAAACTTTCTACTATGTGCAACATTAAATTTTCCATGTTGGAATGTCCCCGTACCATGCCTGGTCTAAGAGTTGAACCAAAAAGATGGGGGACACAATTACACAACCACTTTTCATTTTCCAGTTATCTCTTGCACCTTATTATTGATTGTCTCAATAAATCCACACAACACTTGCACTGCACAGATCCTCTGTTGGTTCCAATTAGCAGCCATTTTCTGATATGCACCCATTCCATTCCATTGGGCTCATATTAAACATTTCAAGCACTACAATAATTCTTAGCATAGTTGATAATTAACTAGGTTCCTTAAACATCTAGTAGAAAACTTCCTTATTTGAAATTGATAAAGACTGATATTTGTAGACAATCACAATCTTGCTTGAGATACTATAAAAGTACATGATGCTCTATGTTTTTTTTTATTCCTCTTCTTTTTATGGGTGGTGTTAAAGCCAATGTCTCCAACAAAAGGATCAAAAAATCTTTTCTCGAAATAGAAAATGAATACAATATAAAAAGGAGTTGCATCTATTACAATTGAATAGTATAATGGAACACGAGTCCTCTCTTCTATTTCCTAAAAGTTAACAAATATTATTTGTACACACTGTGTGAGAGAAAGTCATTAACTTTGGCTGCTATTTCGGAGGCTCCTTCAACACATGCTCCCAAGGCAACACCAGAGACGTAGTTTCCCCCAAGGAACAGCCCCTCATACCCAGTATCTTTGAGTGCAGCTTTAGCAACATCTAGCAGATCAAAATGGCCAATTAAAAACTGTGGAATAGCTTTAGGCCACATTCTCACTCCCAATACAACAGGGTCCTTGGCATTTTGGTTTATAAGGATTTTTCTCAAGTCTCCATCGACTGCTTCAACAAGTTCGCTATCCACCTGCCATTGAGCAAGAGGCTTTAGGAACTCAAAGAAATGAAGCAAATCTAAAAATTGTAGCCAAAAATGAAACTTGTTTGAATATAATTCAGCAACATGGTGATTGTAGTCAAATCAGAAATGCCTAAAACCCAGAAATACCAATGATCAGTACATGAACATTTGAAACATGACTGCGGAACTGGTTATGTTTCAATCAGCCCAGTTGTCAAGATGATGAAATGTTGCATGTAAACGTTATCGAACCTTTGATACAATTCCAGGATTGGTAGCCCCTCCAATGAAATTCAGGAGTAGAACCTGTCCATGTGGAGATCGATTAGGGAAAACTGACGAGCTATATATTGTTCCTGTCAAGTGTCAAAACCCAGAAAATAGTTACTTTCCTCATTATTAAATCTTCAGGGGAAAAAAAGAGTGCATTACAGCATCCAGTTCCCACCACAAACTTAGATTGAAATTAAAAAGCACAAGGAAAATTTATGCTTTACACGCCTCAGCTTTTGCTTTATGCCAAATCTTTACCTAAAGTTTCCACTCCTTGGGTGCGTGGATGCAATTGACCAAACCCCTTCAGCTCACCATCTATTAAGCACTCTGTTCGAATAGCATCGTTTGGATAGGATATTGCAATTACAGCAACTGGGGGGTAATAAATCTTTGAAAGTGCATCTGCAGCAGCAGTCTGTAAGGAAGATTAGAAGACTGTCAAAACTAACTTCCCTAGTTCCCTCAATATTCAATAAACAAATTGCAAGAAGGGGCACAACGAAACAAGGGGCTTCAAAATAAGGTTACTAATCTTTCACAAAACCAAACCTAGAGATTAACCAGAACATACAAAACATAATAAAAGTATGATGATTCCATCTCATTTTCATTCCTTTTCCTCCAAGTTCATTCCAACAAACAAACATGACATAAAGACCAGGAATTTGTACTCGAACAGCAATGCTTGTTTTCACATATTCACATAATTTCGATGAGTCATTTAGCCCAAGTTAAAATATTCCACAGAGGAAACAGTCATCTCATAGATAAGGATATAATCCTTCCTAACTGGAGAAAGAAACTCACAGATAGAGGGCGCAGCAATGTACTAGCAACATAGGAAGGGATGGTCATGACAACAGTTCTGCTCTGCAAAGAAACCACTCCTTCTGGCGTTTCATATGTCAAACTGTATTCTCCATTTTCCACTCTACTAATACTTGAAAGTTTCCAAGATAACTTCACTTTGTTACCCAACCTGCCGATGAGAACACAATTCACCAAGATTGTCAATCCTGAAAATAGTGCAAAAGTAGCTGGAATAATAGTATAAGGCATCATAGAGAGTGTACCTTGCAGAAATTGCCTCTGGCAACATGGCAAGCCCTTTTCGCAAAGATCCAACAGTTTCGCCCTTTGGCTTTGGCAGACCTCTGCAGACCATTACTAGAATCAGATCAGACAATCAGCCGATGAATTATTCAAAGAACTCAATAAAATTCAGAGATAAGATTAATACAGGTCTCGAGGCAGTTTAGAAGCTCTGTTTCTCTCCTGTAATGCTCTGAAAGCGCCAGCGATAATGCTACCTCCATTTTGCTCCAGCTTCCAAACTTTCCCAAATGATGATTTCATACTCAATTTTGAAGGATCACCTGCATAGACACCTATATATGAAAAAAGAAAAGAATCAAGTAAACCAAATGATTTCCAAAGGCATTTAAAGAAAGCTTAACATGCAGAATAGAAAATTCAAAACAAGGGTGATAATGGATCTTAGCTCCTGACCTGAACAAAAAGGCTCTATCATGCGTTCAAAAACCTCATCACCAAGATTTCGACGCACAAACTCTTCAACCGATTCCTCATGACCCTGTCACCTTCATCAAAACTAAGTTATATGAGAAGAAAATAATTTCTTTTTTTTTAAAAAGAACTGGTCTTTTATAATTGTAGATATTGATTGTATTTGACATGATGGCATAGTTAAAGAAAGGGATGAAGAGGACAAACTGGAGGAGGAGGAGGAGACCGAATCCCAAGCGCACCAAATGAAGCCCTGAGTTTGCCAGCAATGGTCAACAAGTCAGAGAAAGCCAAATCAGAGGGTTTTGAAGGCACTGCCCTAAGCCTCCCATTCCACAATACAAAACGAGGATCATTAGGATCACCTAGCACAATTTCATATCCTTCAAACCACACTCCACCTACGAAATCAAAATAAATTTTAATTTTAAAAAAAATTCAGAATTCATCATAGACACACATGTTCACAACTTCATTTGGCACTACAGGGTCATTCAAATTTGATCTTTTTAATAAATAAAACTATATATTCATTCCATTCACATACCAGCAAGGAAAGAATGGGATCGGAGGGTTGAAAGCTGTTGGGACCTTCTTCCCAGAGAAAGCCGTCTTTTTCGACGGTGACGATGTTTCCGCCAACTCGGTGTGTTGACTCAGTGAGAATGAAATTTGGAATCGCATGGTTAGTGGAAAGAGAGTGTGCGACGGAGAGGCCGCTGATACCGCCGCCGATCACCACGCAGTCAAGCGGGACAGAGTGTTCGGCGGCAGCGGCGGATTTGGGCGGAGATGCGGCGGAGCGATGGATAATGGAATAGCTCACATTGTTAGGAGATTGGGAGGGAATGAAAGAGGTTAGGAATTGAGTTGGTGCTAGGTGGTTGACGGTGGCAACCATGGCCGGCACATGCAACCTCTGCAATTAGTTTTCTTGGAAGGGAAGAATTAACCAAAAAGTATTTCTCTTTTTCTTTCTTGGCTTTCTTGGTCTGGCCTAACATTATTTCTTTATTCGTCACATTTCGTAAAAAAATATTTAGTGGCCCAATTAAATAGAGGGACGGCCCGAAATTTTTGCTTCGCATTTTGTGTAAATCGGGCTTGGCCTGATATAAGTAAAACTGGATGGGCCTTTGGGCTTTAACGGGTGTTTCTGTCGAAAATAGAAGTGGATTTTTCATCTTTATTCTCTTTAGGGCAAAAATTAGGAGAACCATAGCCTTAGCTAGAATATGCCTGAAAATTAAATGAAAGAACGACAAAAAGAAGAAGAAGAAGGAATTCTTAAGTGTTAAACGCGAAAAGTAATATTTGATTTAATTTCACCGATAAGGATTCACTTTGATGAGTTATTGTTATATTTTACTGTCTGTAGAAAAAAATGTTGGATTATATTGGTTTGTTCATGTATCATAGTGTTTCGATATTATCATCTTTAATGCTATGAACAAAACCTAATGCCGCTTCTTGTTAATTAATCTTGAAGTTAGTTTTTTTTTTCCTCTTAGAAAATAAAAGAGAATCCTTATACTAAGTTCATCTTATGATGGTGATGTACAGTTATTTTGACGGGTCATTTTGAAATTATTATATTAGAAGTGGAAATAGAAACTATAGATGATATATATTATATATAAATAGATGATAATGTCCAGGGGTTATATGGTGTCAGGGATTTTGTCTCTCTTTGTGTGGTGTTGCAATTTGCATCATCCTCGTTTCCAATTAAAGTCATGCAAAACGCTGTGTTAATTCAGACTCATATCTTAATTATTTAATAATAGATAAAATATGATTTATATGTGATGGAAACACCATTTTTTTTCCTGCAATTATATTCCAGGTCGCTCATTAAGATCGGACAATCAACACCACCAAGGCCATTCAGTATGGATAATAAATTTGACAATGGTGATGTTGATTAAATACTAAAAGTACAGACAAGAAGACGCTGGGGCACGTGAACACAATGTGAGATTCACGTGAAAGTCTTAAGCTTTGAAGAAATGAATATATGATGATTTGATGCTGAGGGGATTTGAGTCTTCAGAGGCGTGGGCTTGTACCATGCATGACCCCACCACTTACAACCTAACCTTACGCTAAATTGTCCTACCATATAAATTCGTCTAACTAGTATTCAATATGTATTATATATAATACGAAATGTGTGCTATGTACGTGTGCTATACATATAACACACATTTTATATTATATATAGTACATGTTAAATACTAATTAAATATATTTCTATTGTACATCAAATATTACTGTAACCTTAAGTTGGTAGTGGAGAAGGGCTCTCTAAGCAAGCCAACAAACCCCACTCCATGGTCACACTCCACCAAAACCTTAGATTCCATATATTGTGGGGTTCAAGTTCAATTCCCATTTGGATTCTGTAATTCACCCTAGCTAATCAACAATACATCTTCTCGTGTGTGGAGTCCCATTCATGTCTCTTTAACCTTCTCATGTTCAATTCTTGATTTCTAAAATCCACAAATAATAATGCATGTCTTTTTTTGTGTATCTTATCCTAATATCTCTTAAAAAAATCAATGCCCCTTGATTTAAAGATATTTTTATACTATAGATAGTTATTCTTATTAACTAGTTGTAGGTCAAAGCATCGTAATATTGTTCAGATAGTACCGAAGTTAAATCGAATCATGACATTTGTTAATAGACTTAAAGATATTCAACAATTCTTACGTAATGCAATATTGGGTGAAATCAAATGTTCCTTCTTTTCTTATATATGATATTTGCTAACTATTTCAATCTTTAATGTGTTAAATAACATTTATGTTACTCCTGGTGTTACTATTTGTAAGAAAGAAAAACAATTTCACTATAGTGATAGAGGAAAAAATGTAAAAGTAATGAGTGAATTAGAATATCGATATATGGGAACAGGGCGTGTGTCGTTTTCTCAGAGAAAGACAAACAAGTAAAAAGTGGTGTGATGTTTCTAAGAGGAAGAAATTTGTGGACCGCAAGAGCGAGGAAGGACACTGGTCCACCTCCTGTGATGATACCTAATTAATATGACATGACGTAAAGCATTGCGTGAAATTTTGTGGAGACCTTTTGTTCTCAGAATCCTTAAATTATGATTTATTTATTTCGCTTAGTACTAGGAACTGAATTATTGAATTCTTCTACCTCGGCTGTGGGAAAGGAAGAGCACACACATGCTTGGTTGGATAATTATTTATTACTGAATTAGTTTCTAAAACAGTAATACTATATGAATTTTCATAAAATGGATGTTCATAAACATTAATTTAAATTCAATGATAGAAAATAAAATAAATAATGTGTAAGTGAGAGTCTCATAAAAATTAAAAGATAATAGATTTAATCTATATGCGGTATAGGAAATAATGAATATGGGATGCAATGGTAACCACTTGTATACTTGTATTCTAGTACATCATGTGCAATATCTTCTTCTGATTCATCTCAAGGAGCTGCATATATATATATATATATATATATATATATATATATATATATATATATATATATGTATAAAAAAACATTGATAGGGGCACAACAAAAAATCAATCAACACATTCAATAAATTATACACAACATGTATAATATAAATTGCACAACGAATATTACATATTGTGCACGCCATAGATTACATGATGTGCACAACATATATCACATGTTATAAAGAAAGATGATGCTACAACATGTGATATATGTTGTGCACAATAGGTGAAATATGTTGTGCATTGCATGTGAAATACATTGTGCATTTTATATTATATATATTGTTCATAATTTGTTGGCTGTTTTGACTGATTTTTTGTTGTGCCCCAAGTATTTCCCTATATATAATTATATTGGTGCATGCAGACGGGCAAATTTTAACTTTTGATATTGTCAAACTTAGAACAGAACCTTTTATTATATATAAATTAACTTCACCTTAATTAATAATTATTAGTGATTGGGCCTCACATCACATGTTTATAAACTAGCAGTATAGAAAAGGGACTAGTATATACATTAAGTGTTGCACAGAGACATATCACCAAATCATCATTCAAGGCTCAAAAGTCCATACCATTCATCAATGATTGGGATGACAAGAAGCTCCTCCCTACCCTCCCTGTAAGTTCGTAGCTCTTTCTTTCTTTCTTTCTTTTGTTTTCTTCTTTATTAGATTATAGTGAAAAAGAATGGAGTGATTTTACATATATATAGATACATACATACATTTCAGGTGTGAGAAGGATTTCCTTGAGCTAGTATGGGAAAATGGTCAAATTCTTGAGAGAGGAGGAGGTTCTTCATCAAATACACATCATGAAGGAAGAAGAACAAGGCTGAGCAGAGTATACTCAGTTTTGGATGATGAGTTCCCACCTCATCACAGAGACTCTGATCTCATGATGATGAGCTCTTCACATCAAAGCAGCGACCAACATTCCTGCCAGATTGATGATCTGCACTTTCCTCCAATTGGCAAGAACTCATTAAGCATGCTTCATCAAGAACACTTTGCAAACTCCTCAAGATCACCATCATCATCATCAGCAAAAGAATCTAAGATCAATAATAATAATAACCTGTTATGCACATATTCAACACCCTCACAACAGTGCTTACCTACTTTTTCATCTCCTCCCAAGAAACCAAGAGTGGATCATTGTTCAACCCAAGCAGCAAAAAAACCAAACACACAGAACTTGGGGTGTGATATTAATCAGAGAACAACAAGAAAGGTGAACTTCTCAAACTTCTTGATACCTGCACTCTGTCTCAAATCTTCTCATCTTCAGGGCAACATTGCAAACCAGCAAACAAGAAACAACAATAATGCATCATCATCATGTTCTGCAAGAGTGGAAGAGATTAATGAAGCTGGAAAGGTAGACAAAACACCACCTGCTGCTACTAATCATAATAATAACAGTGCCCTTAGAATTCAAGTTCAAGGATCTCATCCTGTTCCATATTACAACAAAACCTCAAGCTCAGCAGCATCTAAAGCAAAGGGAATAGCTAATAATAATAATAATGATGATGAGTTCTGTAATGATCCTTTGCTAGCATCTTCTTCTGTGTGCTCTCTTGAAGCCTCAAATGATCCAAAAATTAGTGTCACGAAACATGTACATGAGTACACCACAGATGACTCAACATATTTCAGTGATGTAAGTGGAACCAACCAAACCTTATGATTCTGTTGTATACTTTTACATCTCTCTTTTTGTAGTTTATTACCATTGATTAATTCTCAGTATAACCTGTGTTGATTGAATATATATATATGCAGAATGATGAAGAAACAGAAGATGTGGTAAAGGAAACACCACCTCGGGATCTTACTAGAGTCAAGAGATGCAGGAATCCTGAGATTCACAATTTATCTGAAAGGGTGAGGAAACAGTATAAAGAACTTGATAGTAATTAGTTAGTTCCATGTAACTGATAGTTGTGGATGTTTGGTTGCAGAAAAGAAGAGATAACATCAACAAGAAGATCCGTACGTTGAAAGAGCTCATACCCAATTGCAATAAGGTTATCTATCTTCTGTGGATCTGTCATGTCTCAAACTTTTTTTCATCATATATAATTTTCCTGATGACAACCTTGTTGCACTTATTGTTTTAACTCTTATGTACATTTTTGTCCTGTATATGTCTCAGATGGATAAGGCTTCAACACTTGATGATGCAATTGACTATCTTAAGACCCTCAAACTTCAGTTACAGGTAGAATTATTTATAATATATATATATACAATTCTTTTTCTGTTGAGGATATTATTATATATATATACATGCATGTTGTACAAGATCTTGTGTTTTAGAATAGGCAAATATAATTATAGTGTGTGTTTATGAAATGTTGCAGATAATGTCAATGGGGAGTGGACTGTGTAATCCAGTGATGATGTTACCATTAATGGGGGCAGCAGGAATGTGCTTGAGGCCTGCAGCAGGAGGGACAGGGTTCCCTTGTAACCCAACAGCACCACAGTTCCCAATTCCACCACTCTCTGCTGTCACAGACACCACACTGCTTAGCATGGTTGGATTCTCCAACCACATGAGACTCATGCCACCAATGCCTCATCCTCATGCCCCTAATTTCATTCCTAATAATAATAGTAATATGAATGCAATGAAGTCTCCTACTCCACCAATCATGCCTGCAGCTGCAGCCATCACCAACCACCTTGTGGGAAATCTAGCTAATCCGGCGGATCTTCATGCAAATACTGAATTTGCAGCAGCAATGCAAGCAACCAGTAATCAGGTTTCCATTCACCATAACAATAGTGTCTATCCCTTTTATTTTCCCACAGGAAAAGATCAGGAAAATAGGAATCTTGGACAAGATGGGAAAACCAGAATAATGTAAGAAAGATTGATTAATGAAGTTAATTTCATGTTAGGGTTTACACATTACAGAAAGATACTACAATATGCTCGCAGACTTTTGCTGGACAAAGTCTAACACATCACGTTTAGAAACTCATAATAAAAATGTCTCAATCAATTTTATTCAATCATATTTAGGTATAGTATGGCTAAAAATGATATGGATTCTAAGAATTATGTCTGTACAATAATTTTTCTACTGCTTTAATGTACTTAATGAAAATGATGGACGTAAGAATTCGAGTATCATTAATTAATTATCATCGGATATAATTATATCATATCAAGAAGAAAGATACCTGGCGGTGTAAGCTAGAAAATTGAATAACAACAGTTGAAGTTTAAACTTTATGTTTAATCTTTATGATGATAACAAGCCATGGAATAACTTTGTTATTAGTGCAAGTTGGGTTGGAAAAAACCATGAACGATTCAGAGAGGGTGCAACCTTCTAGATTCAAGAATATCTGAAAGATTAAGCAGGACCTTGAATCTAGAAAGCAAAGATAATAAAAGCTATTGTATTTTTCTTCCATTTTGGATCAGGTTGATTCAAACACACAAATCTGCCCACATCTGAAAATTTGACATGCCTTGTGTATATAATGAGTTTTGATTTGTCCGTACATTAGAGTTTTTAGAAACAAATAAATAATTGGAGATTTATGTGCGCCACTCCATTAGGGATAATTTTGTCTGCTTTAAATATTTTGTATAGTGTCCCCTTATCTTTAACAAACAACTAACAGAGACACTAGACACAAAATTTGTGCCCCCAATGTCACTGCTCCCAGTGGCACTAGTGCCTCCGCCCCCGAGGTCACTCCTAACAAACGCAACCTAACTGTACAACTTTTCAAATGCATCTAGTCTAGTCATTACAAGTTAGTGAATTAACTACTAACAAAACCATGGATCATTTTGACATAAATATAGCACAACAATTATAATCTTACCAAAAAAAAAAGCACAACAATTATTTTCACTTTCAGCCTTATGCAGCTTCCATTTCTAAATTTGACAGTTTTTTCTCTCCCTCTGATACCACCTGAGTGATTCCTTGCTTCCCAGCTGCACCATCTGAAAGCCTGAGATTAGAGAGAGCCTCATTAAGAAAATCAGTGGCTTCCCCAGCTGATGTTCCTTCTGCAAGGATAACCGCCTTTTCAGGTTCAGGAACTTGGACCTCTTTCCCAATAGCCAGCTCCAACTTCGCAAACTCTTCTTCAATATCTTCATCCTCAATATCTGTGTATGATGGAGTTTGTTCTGCAGTTGCAACAAAGGAGCAATCTTTAAAACCCAAATACTAAAAATTGATGTCAGGCACAACTTAAAACGTCACCACAATCCTGAAATCCCCCCGAGTTCGATAGCTCATACAGGCCATTTTATCATTAAAAATGAAAAAGCACAAATTCAAATGCTCGCCACAAGATATGAAAAAATGTACCTAGAGCCTTCTCAACTTCCTTTTGTGAATCAATGCTCTCCTGGAGATCTCTTAAACAGAGATCAACCTCTTCCACGCTAATCTTATTCTCTTTAATTGCCTTGGCTCCAATCTGCATAGCTTCAGAAACCTGGTAACAAACAATGGATCAACAGGCATTACAAAGACAACCTGCAGCTCAATATAATCTTTAGATTCTGGTGGAAACTGATCACGACGCAAACACAATATTTAAAGTTGTACCTTTTTCGTAGACTCAGCATCTGCAATAACCCCAAGCACTTCCTCTACTCTGTTCAAAAGTGATGAACACTTTTCTTGACTCTGGGTGACCAACTTCATCTCCCTTGCATACCTAAGGGCCAATTTTCTGTTCCCAGACTGTAGAGAAACCAATGCTGATTTTCTTGACCTGATAAAATCAATCCATGAGGCAACTAAACTTTTTTGAGCAAACATCCGCACACTGATGCAGCATAGCTGAAAAAATCACTAGTATTTAGGAATCTTGAAAGTAAGCACCCTTCTTCTTGTGTTGTGCATAAATATTTATGAGTTAACACTTTAACCAATCAAATTAACTTCTTGTCAAATCCTTGTCAGTTGATCCATGTTTTAAGGAAGAACCTATCACCATTGACCAGGGATCTAAATAGGTGAAAATGTCTATAATACAACAACAACAACAACTAAGTATTGTGCCACTAAGTGAATAGGCTATGTACAATACAATACAATACAATACAATACAATACAATACAATACAAGTATAAAAATTTATAAAAACAGACTTACAATTCATAACGCCTGTCAATCACCTCAAGCTGTTGCTGAAGCTTCTCAGTTGTCCAGATCAAGTGCAGGACATCATAGTCTAAATTAGATATACTATATGACTGCGATGCAGAGAGAGAAATTTTTACACCCTGTAAAATACAATCTTTAAATAAGAGAGGAGTTTCAGTCATAAAAATCAGTGAGGAAAACAATTTTGGCCAGCATCAATCATACCCTGACTTACATTATTTTCTACTGATTTACCAGACTAATAATAGTTTCTATCAATTTAACAAAAATGTCAAGAAGTTGTTTAAAGAAAAAGCATGCCGAGGATAAAATATCAGATGATGACTTCTTTCTTCTGATTTGAATAATAACTTATGTAAGTTTCTGTACCTCTAAAAACTCCTTCTTATTGACTGAAAGATACCATGCTGTTCCACACCCTGACATATGCCTCAAGATTGCAGATGCTTCATCAGGCCCTCCACATATGTCCTGAAATTTCTTCATTGTGATGATACATGATGAATTCCAGTGAATTTCAGATAGATGTTTGACAACTTCGGCAGCCTTATCCTACATTTCAAGAAACACAACTTTGATTTTAGTCAAAGTATTCAAAGCATCGAGCATAATCAAAGAATAGGATGGCTAATTACCTTAAGCTGAGCTGTTACAATAACAAATTCTTCAGACATAATATCTGGAGTTGATCTTGTCATTATGTTGCTTACTTTTCTGAATAGTTGGCTCAATCGTCCACTAGTTGGAT
This sequence comes from Aeschynomene evenia, assembly GCA_013621005.1. Taxonomy (NCBI): domain Eukaryota; kingdom Viridiplantae; phylum Streptophyta; class Magnoliopsida; order Fabales; family Fabaceae; genus Aeschynomene; species Aeschynomene evenia. The sequence goes on from CM024268.1 coordinate 4,839,203, forward strand.
CCGCAAGATCCACTGTTCTTGTGATGTCACCTTCATTATACATTAGAGACTGAAAAATGAAAAAATGTAAAGCCAGAAACAAGCATGAAAGCAAACAACTGATTCTAAGTAGCAAATTAAGTCAGGCCAGCATGCATAAATCCTTCAAACGATAAATTTTCTACACAACCAAACAAACATGCTGTAGATGCTCCAAGACATATAATAATTAGAACCTTAAATCAGTGGCCATTTCCTACATAGAAAAATCTGCAATTCCATCCTTTTCTTCATTTGTCAAAGCCGCCAATATGCGGAGCCTATTGAACTTCAATTAATATGACTCAAACCACTGGTCCTTAACATCTAAGCTACTCATTATTGTTACTGTATTAGCATTGATACTAAAGATTTTAATGCAATTTAAACGAAATCGAAAAAATCTTAACCACTAAAGTGACGTGAAACCTATAATCTCCTGATATTCGTCGATCAAGTGTTAAACGTTGATACTAGGGAGACAGAGAGACTCACTCACCAGTACATGGTCAATACACAAGGGGGTTAACCCTCCTCGATTAAACCAAACATTCTTAACCTGCAAAAATAACTAACTAATTTAGGGCAAAAGATCAGAAAACGAGGGAAATTCAAACTGGAATCGGAAAAAAAAACCCTAAACATGGAATCTTTACCTGAGAAGGTCGAATAAAGAGGAGGCCGAAGTGGGTGGAGATTTTGATAATCAAATCTCTCCAGAAGATGAACCTGTGCTGCCAATCACTTCTTTGGCCGGAGAATGCCTTGAACCGCGCGACGGAGACGACGTCGTCGTCCCAATCGGACACTTCTTTCGCTATGAAATCCCTCACTGCTCTCCCATTCACTTTCGCCGCCGAATCCATCTTCAAAGCAGAAATCCACAAATAAGGCGCGCCACTCCTTTTACCATTTATCAATTTCGAATTTCGATGGCTGTTTCTGCCATTTTCACTGGTCACTGCTCAGTGTGTGTTCACCAAGAAGAGATTATTAAGTGCAAAATAACCTATTTACTCTGTAATGTTTATATTTTAATAAATCAATAAAAAATAATTATTTTATAGAATTTAACGTGTATAAATTTTTTTCACATTCAATCATATGTGTTGCTATGATAATATTTTCTCTCTCTTAATCCAAAGTCATATAAATGAAGAAGTTTAATTAATAACCATGTAAAACATTTTTATAAATTAAAATTAAACTCTATTATATCTTTATTTAAAACTTAGTTCCTCACCTTCTATTATAATTAACTTATTTGTCTATAATAATGCAGGATACAAATTTTATTCAATCATATTTGGTACGTAGTCCATCAATCATGAGAATTACATAGTGAATCATTAGTTAACGAAACTGAACCAGAAGAAGAATATATGGCCCTTCATAAAAAGAAAAGAAAAAACTGAAGAACATGCAAAATTAAGGCGCAGCTCATTATGGGGCAAGTTGATATCGGTGACGTAATGTTGATGAAAGTTAACTATCATTTCCCACTATAAAGTAAGACGTGGAAATTTAATTACTCAAAGTTTACGTGGACCTAGCTCAATTTCAAGAGCCACATCGCAACCCAAATTAAATCAAAGTTTTTAGAAGAAAATTAAATCTTTAATTCTTGATAATAGCACAAAGATGCTCCCATCCTCTTGTAGAACTTTCTTCCTTCGAATTAAAGTCAATTTTTTGTAGTAATAATAATAATGATTATTCAGTGTTCCACCTCTTTCTTCCATTCATCTTTAATTTTCTCTTTGTTCTCCTAATTAATTTTCCTTTTGTCCCATCAAAACTTGACTAGGATGCATACTCATGAAAGTGTTAACACCTTTTTCTCCTTCAATAACCAAGCATTTCTCCCTTTATTGCCAATTATGTCTTGCACCATAATTAATTAAGCTGATTGCACATCTAAACAAAGTATCAGTGTCATATGCATGTGATAATGTTGCATTGTTACCCCTGAACATTATTAATTTAGCATATATTATTAAGCGGGTTACAACCTAAAATAGGGTTGTTCTTGAATAGACCTTTTTCTTAATGATTCAGTCTTATATTCTTATGACTAGCTAGTACTCTGAGGAACGTGGTGTGCTTCCTACAATAAAATGTGGGACTTTGGACGTTGACATCTAATTGATGTAAAATGTCCAATAGGGGAATAACATAATAAGAGGGATTATTATTAATTAGAAGTGTTAAATAATGAGAGTTAGCATATTAGCACTATGTCTAATCCATATATCCCTCCCATTATCTCAAATGTTGATGGTTGATATTTCATGTCAATTGGGTTGTCATCTTTAGGGGAAAGGGATGGATTAAAGATAATGAAATAAGGCAAATGGAGGCACCCAATTTGAGTTGAAGGAGACATCAATGATATGGCTCCTTTAGCTTCGAGTAATTTGTTGATTATTGAAATCTACAAAATTAACGATTTCTATAACTTCCCTCTAATAATAATCTGTCCCATTTGTATATCAACAGCATGATATTTCCTCTCTCTAACTTCATGTCAAAATTTCACTAAAAGACTTGGGAGACATCTATTACTTTCTTGAAATTCAAGTAGAATATCGTATATCTAAAACTATTTCTCTGTCTCAAACTAAATATATCCGAGAAATATTTAAGAAGGCCAATATGCATGAGGCCAAAGGCTAACCTATGACTAGTTAGAAATTATCTTGTTATGAAGATGCTCAATTTCAAAATCCTATTTTCTTTAGATTGTTTTGGGAGGGTTGCAATTTACAACCATCATCTGTCCTTATATTACATATGTTGTTAATAAACTCAGTCATTTTATGCATACTCCTCTAGAAATTCATTGAAAAATAGTAAAAAATATGTTTTGATATCTAGTTGGTACTATATATAAATTCCTCAGATTTCAATTCATTCATCTGTTAATTTGAGATTGCTATCATCTGGAGATTCAGATTGGAGGAGTGATGTTGATGATAAAAAATCAACTGTCGGATTCTGCATCTTTTTAGGATCCAATCTCTTTAGTTGGCTTAGCAAAAAACAACAAGTTGTTAGTTGTTCGAGCACCAAAGCGAAGTTTAGGAGCTTAGCCTCGTGTACGTCTTGCTAAAATGCAATGAATTCAATCACTACTAACAGAGATTTAATTAAACCCTCTATCTACCCTTCCCACCATCTATTGTGACCATCAGAATTGTGTTTTACTAGCAGTCAATCTTATACTTCATATAAGGCCTAGGTACTTCAAATTGAATTTGTATTTTGTGAGGAACAAGATCAATCAAAAGTATATTTTTGTTGTTCATATTCCTGTTACATATCAGATAACAGACATATTTATTAAACCCTCAATAAGACATTTATGTCGTTACAAAACATATTCAGAATACAAGATGCTAGATTCTTAGTATGTTGGGGGATAATAAGGACCAATGGTAGTTTGGTAAAATTTCTATATTAACATAATTAATTTATCTATTTAATCTTTCTGTTTAGTTAGATTAGGATGAGTAATTAAGTTGGTGTGAGTTGTCGCCAACTCTATCTTGTATATTATATTACTCTACTTTGTATTTTGTTCAACAAGAAATAAATTCTTTTATTTCTCCTTCTTTTTTCTCTTCTCAAAATAACTCTGAGCACACTAAGTTGGGTGATATCATACATATGAAGATAGTTAAAAGGGGTTTAAAGATAGTCGAATTACCACTGCTGTTGTTTGATACTGAGTCGAGACATATTTATTATTTAGAGCTACTAAAACCCATTTGAGGAGCGACTTATATTTGATGTCATTCAACGAGTATTCATAAGTTTTTTTTCTCATTTTATTGTGTTTTTATTATATTTTATTTTTCACATTCTTTTGTTTCAATTGTATTGATCTCTCCTGTCAAGTCAGACATATTATATGATTACTAATGTTATTTAAGTTAAAAATATTAAAATTGGTTAAGTTGGGCACACTACAATAGAGAATAAACACACTCCGACTTGAAATGGCAATAGGCCACGCGTAATTTAATTTGGGCAATACCGTTACTGTTGGATCTTGGATCAGGCAAATTAATTATAGCAAATGCGAAAACCATCCGCCCTTCGCCAGAAATAAAAATAACAAATTATATCCCACATCTCTCTATCCATTGGTGATTAATTAATTTAATTATGAAATGATACTCAATTGTGAAATGGGTTAAAAACGGATTTGCCGACATACACTGTGTGACAATAAGGGTACTGGATAACTAACCTCATTCACATACATCAACTCAAAGCAAATTGTAAAACAATCAATTATATTAATGACAAAAATAATCACATCAAGAGACATTGACTTTATTATTATTATTGTAATAATAATATTAATTATTATAATGTAATATAATATAATTAATATAGCGCGTGCACAGATGTACTCCACAAGACCACAACTTTTGTATTCTAGCTGCATCGAAGCCCAGCCCAGCCCAGCACTACTGTACTTGTGAGCATGGATGTTATATATATATATCGAATGGCCCCCGTGCATGCATAATTTAAAATTTAAATCCGATCCATTGGTTTATTTATAGTTATACATCATCTCTATATCTATGTATGGCTTATCCTCTTTAGAAAATGGAACATGCATATCGCCTTCAATTGTATATATATCCACATCCATGTGTGCTGTGTGTGCTCCTGAAGATCGTGACATTACCCTCTAATATTATTATACATTATTGTTATTTGCACAATAAAAATATGGTCGAGTCGGTGGAGCCCTCTTTTTAGCTCAGAGGTCGTAGGTTAGTCATGTGAACATAATACTATGGTCCTGTTGTAGTTCTGTAAGTAGTTTTCATTAAACTTATTAGGGCGTATCACCGAAACGAGAGAGAATTAAGCGAAATAAGAGGTGATTAATTATGTTTGAAAAATAATTAAATCTTAGTCGTACATATACTCCCTCCGTCCACTTTTATTTGTCTTTCTAGGAAATTTATTTGTCCACTATTATTTGTCATTTTAGATTTTCAATGAAACATTTACAATCTTTTTCCAGTTTTATCCTTACATACACTCTCTCTTTATCTCTTACAATTATTATTGCACAAAAAACTATAAAGATAATTTTGTCATTGTACATTTACTTCTATAGAAATTTATGGGTTTTAATCACCTTCTTAATAAGTGTGTAATACTTTAAAACATAAATTAAAAGTGGACGGAGGGAATATACAGCTAGAAAGGCGTTCGATCGAGATGTTTTAATAATTAATCTGCATATAGCCGCATTATTATTAGCGCAATACTAATCAACATAGAAATAGAAGTATTAGAGTGCTTTATTCTGCATAATCACGAGACATCCTAAAGAACTAGCTAGTCCTACTATTCAAAAAGAGAACCAACACGCGTAATTGGGTAATTAGGTTATCGATCTCTCTTTAATTAATTAAGCAACTATTGCTGAATTGACACGTACATAAACAACCGTTAGTTACCAATTAACTTCTCAAATGAGTTATTTCTGATCTTCTATCTATCAAATTAAAGTATTGCTTCCCTTTTTGGCAATATGCAGTTCCTTACGACCCCAATGAATATGATAATAAGAGCAACTTAACGACCCTAGCTATGGGGGCCATATATAAATATTATAAATTTGGCCGAAGACATTATTATTTTAAGGCACTTCTATAGATTCCTTATGTCTAGCTAGCTAGCTAGCTAGCAGTTCGCATTTATTCTTATCTATGCTCTTAATTAATTCTTAGAGGCTGGCGTTAAACATCAAGTGGATACGTAAGGAATGCTTTATATAATGTATCATCGTGTAAAAAAGCTTAATAATAATATTAATAATAATAATAATAATAATAATTTTTAATAAAAAAGTCGCTTTCATCATCTATATATAGAATCACAAATATAATTATGATTAAGGGTTATTATATATACTCTAAATGTCAACTAAAAATATTAAAATGAAAAGCTAATGAAGCTTATTAGCTTGATTCTTGTCTTCTCTTTTAGGTAAAATTCTTCCAAATATTTTTTTTCCCAAAATAGAAATCTTGTTAATATTCATTCTGCAATAAATTATACTTTTTTTTTACCATTCGACTCATATATATATATAAAATAAATAAAAGGGCAATTCAAATTGCATGTAATGTGTTTCTGGTCCTTTCCCAGCATTTAGTCAATCGAGCACTTGGTCGTCGTCACATGTCAGAAGTTTGAACACAAGAGGAAAAATAAGAGCATAAAGTATCATCTCCTCAATTTGTCTAGGAACGTGTTAAGCCCCCTATTTAAAGAGTGGTCGATCCCCTCTTAATGGTATTGTCGGATTATAGCCTTGAAGGATATTGCAAGATTTTCCCCTCTAATATATCTGTTTATACTGATATGCGATCATTGTAATATTTATCTCATATACAGAATAAAAATAACATCAAATCGACTTAACCTCAATTCACTACATAATTAATGTATGTAGAAATGAAATTAATAAAAAATATGGCAATGGGAGGTTGGGTTGAAATGAGAGGCGACAAGGGTGAGTAAAAGTGTACCGAATGAAATACCAAAATCAGGAATTGATAGGAGCCGATCAGATACACACTCACACTCAGACTCACACACACTCGTGTGATGTGATTTGATCAGTTTTAAGCGACGCATTTAGACATTATTGAAAGGTGACGCAGCCACTCTACCCATATATTTCTCTACATCTTCTATATCTCATTAATTAGATCTATCTTTGACATGTTATGGTAGGCCATATATATATAATCAATCTTCCATCGCTGGCAACTTTAATCAATAAGTATAATTCTCCATCACAGCTGTTAATTAGCTCATATTTAATTTCCACTTCACCTTATTATTAGCACATTATTAATTATTATTGGAAATTTTACTTACTTGCTTGTGTTAGTCTATCTCATCTAATTATCAATGCATTAATTGTTCTTTTAACTTTTTAGATTTCATTATTGATGCTCGAAATCAATTTCCATCTTTTAATTAATTCTTGATGATCAACCATATGCGTGGCAGTTATGATTAAGTTCTTAAAAAATGATTAATGTTATTATTATTGTTGTTATTGCAAATAAGGTCAAGGGTGCACCATAATTGTGTTTGCAGACAGACAACTTATTTTATTATATAATAGAAGTCGATTGACATAATAATAAGTAAAGGAAAAAAGACTCATTATTCTCCTTTTTTGATTTGGAGGATTCTTTCTAATTCTTTTATTATTTTACTTTTATATCTTTAAAATATTCTTTTTCCTTTTTTTAAATTCAGTTGAGAAATAAAGAAAGAGATTGGAGATGCTTGCCTTTGGGTGTCTGTTTGTAAGCATGCACAACCCGAGAGAATATTTGCTTCTCCATCGATCTCCATAGTATAGAATAAGACTAATAATAATAATATTATGTGTACAATAAAAATTGTATAATATTTATATAATAAATATTTATTATTGAATTATATTAGTTTAGTTTGTAAATTCATATTACAATCAAACAGTGAATATAATTATTATATAAATATTATATAATTTTTATTATATATATAATATTAGTGATAGAACAATTAGAGATATTATTTTCCTTCCTCAATCTTTTCCAATTAATTAATTAATAATACTCACTCACTTTCTTTATAACATAAATTATCTTCTCTAAGAGTAAAAAAAAATATATGATCAAATGCCGCCCACTGCTCCGACAGTTCAATATGGAATATATAATTTACGAATATATAATCTTCAAAGAGTAGATAATAGTTATATCTTCCGTAGGACTTAATTAACGGGAATTTTTTGATGCGTTAAGAGAGAAAGGAATTTTTTATTTTATATTCCATCTATACCTTATAGGTTTTTTAATATAAGTATTTTTCTATTTTTATATTTAATAGTTAAAATCACTTAAAATACTAGAAAGTATTTAGTCTAGAAATACACAATAATTTTGGAGAACTTAAATAGATATTTATTTTAGGTTAATATATAATAATGCATACAGTGCATGCATATTCATATATATAGCACCGCTCGTCAATACTTAGCTGGTTTATTAAAGGGCCTGCTTTTGTTTCTTACTTCGTTTGAATTTCATAAATCATGTAGTGGTTTGTCCTAATAAATATTTTATTGTTTTTTTCTTAGATAAAAATAATAGAGTTTAATTTTGATACATTGACAGTGTACATGTATTTTATACTGTCATCCAATCAAAACACTCCATTTATATGATTTTTCAGGTAGTGAAAGAGAAAAAATATAATTATGGATGATGTGACAGCACGTGATTGAATAACTGTGTAAAAAAATTGTAAGATGAAAATTAAATCCAAAACAATAATTCATCCTCTCAATTTTATTTTTTAACAAAATTTAAAAAACAAATTAATTAAACCTTAAAATCATACATAAAAATTGAAATTATAATTGAGATTGAATTCAAACAAAATAGTACTAGAAAACACATATATATATATATATATATATATATATATATATATTATTATTATTATTATTATTACTATTATATGCATATGGATCACATATGGTTGTGACTATATATAAAGATTAATATAATTGATGAATCTGCAATATATAGAGTGAACGAGATTCTGAGAATGACACAATGCGGCGAGGTACAATGATAAAAATGTCATGCAATAATAATTATACAATAATATAAGTGGACAATGAAAATCTAGCCCATATAGCTAATGAGCTTATTTTGGCCCAAATAATCATTGAGATTGTAATTAGCTGAGTAATTATGGCCCAAATTCACCAACAAGGATTGACACAAGTAGTAAGCGGCTTGTTGTCCCTTAAGCAAGGTCTCGAGTTCGAGCCTTGTGGATGAAAAAAATCCTTGCTGGGAGCCTCATCTGCCATTCCCAGATACGCGACCCGGGGCGACGGATTAGTTGGGGCAAAGCTCCGGACACCTGTGGGCAACAAAAAAAAAATTATGGTCCAAAATCTCATTTATTAGCTGGTTGGGCTGATTTTATATTGTTCATTTAGTATCACCCTAATAATAATAATAATAATAATAATAATAATAATAATAATAATAATAATGGGACTGTAAAGTCCTTTAGACAATATAAATAGGGGCCCAAGAACAAGGCCTACACATCAATCCTTTTCTACAGTAACGACAACGACATCTTATGAGAGGTGTCATAGTTTCAGATGAATGCAACCAAATTTACTATCAATCACACGATTTCTTTTTGGTGTATTATTGTATGGTTGTGTGATTTCGGATGTAACCAATTACATTTTCAAATTAACAATAATAATCCTAACAAATTCTTTCGGCTTACAAATTTTAGGGCAAGGACAAATACATAAATAAATATATCGATATCATCAATTTCAGTTAGCATCTTCACGTGTTATAAGTGACACTGTCTGTTTTTATCTCTCTTTTTAGTTCAAAATATTTCATGAAAAACTCAATTATTTTAATAAAGGCATCACCTGAATGACGGTCCAATAATCTTTATTAGAACGTACAAAAATATTGCCAATTATATCTAATTGGTGAGGAAGCACCATGATTATGATTAAGCTAAATAAAATTGCATATAACAAATTGATGTTAAGTTTATGATCCCACCTTTGATATTTTTCAATTTTCTTGTGATTCTAAAAGGCTCTACAGTTCAATGCGGGCCATAGACTCAACAGCTAATGATAGGCAATAATTCACAGAATGCTCTTCCCCTTTCCTTTAATTTAATCTATTTTTTAATCCTATGCTTCTTTTTTCATTATTTTTTAATCACAAATTTTATATGTTAATGAATTTATCTTTGCAGACCCCCTTCTAATTCTGGATGAGTTAATGTTGTTGCGGAATATTCTTTCCGATTTATTTTATTTATAATTAAATGGTTTCTGTAATTCTTATCTTCCTTGGGGTTTATGAGTAAAGGTAATAGAAAAAAGATGCTGAAAGCAACAATAGGATGGCCTCATGCTAAAGGAAAAAATTAAAGAAGGAGAAAAGAACATAAGAGAGGAAGAAAGAGTTGCACCACAACACATGGTGCTTGCTTTAGCTTTTGTAAAATATATATATATATAAAATAAGAGTTTTACTAATAAGTACCCTTAGGGCGCTTATTAAAAAAATAAAAAAAATATTCATCTTAAAAATATGTATTTTTATGTTTTTATGTAATAGACCTATGGTTATATTTAAAAGTTTTTCTAAACTACTTACCATTTTAAGAATTCTTAACAAGTGCCCTGAGAACCTTTGATAGGGCACTTGTTAACAAAATCCACAAAATAAATATATGCTTTGTGTATTTCTCTGTATGTATACAATGCAAGATGACATGAATAATTTGAGTATCATGCTTTAATTTTTTCGTTCTCTTTTCTTTTTCTTTTTATTTGTTTTCTCTTTGGCTTTTGATTATTTATTTAAACTTGATAAGTTAATAAAAAAAATTAAAAACAGAACATTTTTTTTAATTTGCATTTAATTAGTTGTCACATACATGGGGAGGTGTATGTCATCTAGATATAGACCTTATGGTTTTTTTCTTGCAATTCTGACTTCATTGTTAAAGTGATGTAAATATTAATGAGTGATGACTTCAGTTTTTGGTTTTTTCTTACATATTTTTATTCTATTTGAAAATAGCCCATAGTTCCGTCTTGGAAACTAAATGATGATAACCATGTATGAGATCAACAAAGAGCATCTTATGGGCAAAACCTTTTAATTTGATGAGTAAAACCTTTGCTGTTAGATAATATTATTCAATTAGAACAAAGAAGTTTACACCAAAATGGGATGTTGAATAGTGTCATACAAATTGTTGAGGGAAATACTACATTGCACATGTGATGACCATACATGCCGGTGTGGGATGGTTGTGAAGTTAATGATATTGTATTATTTTTTAATTTAATAAATCTATTGGCAAATGATTATTAAGTGAATCAACTAATTAAATGCGCCCATAAATTAGTTGTCCATAATTAAAGTTCTGCTTAAACGTGGTTAGTTAATTATATATATAGATATAATCATCACCTACTATATATAATAATTTGATTTTATCAATTCTGTTATTTCTACTTGGTAGGGTAAAAAGTTCCAATCTCCTAAAAAAGTTCAGACAAAATAAAAGAGCACTGACAGAAAATCTATGCTTGAAAATGGAAAATTATATATATCAATATATATATGAAGGAGTTAATTTGCAGCACTCATGAGTAGATATCAACAGATAAAAGATAGATAGCATACATTAATTATTTATATAAGAAAACAAAAAAAACATGGTTCTTTCCACGTAATGATGGAACTTTTCAAAGAAATAATTACATAGATGAATTGCACATGAAGCTCAAAGAGTAAAGAATAACGTAGAATTTTTATTGTCAGACACATACAATAGTTCACAGACACGGATGGCCAACAATTAATTGTGTAGATCGAAAATTTTCACGTGGCTAATTTTAATTCTGATATCATCACATTTATTAAAATTGAATTCATATTCTTATGAGGTCTATCAGTAGACTATTATTTATGTATACTACTACTATTCTTCTGCCTTAATGCTATGTTAACCCATCTTTAACATCAATTTTTCATGCTTCAATTACAAGCATGCTATCTTATCATGTAATTGAGAAATTCTGAAATAATTTTAGACCATATTTAATATTTAATATATGTTTTAAATATTATAAATAGAAAATTTTAAAATAATATGATGTATAAATAGTGAATGTTTTCGATACAAAATTTTCCTCTTTTATTATCTTAATAAAAATGTCTTAAGGATACTTGTTAGCAAAATTCTTAAAAATATTCATAATATCATTTTTTTTATATTCTATATAAATTTTGAATGTTATAAATTAAAATATATGATTATAAATTTTCTTAAAATACATATTAAATATGATCCAAAATCATTTAAGAATTTCTTCCAATAATATCTTATTATTTTAATTATAATAATATCACTTGTTGAAAGGCCCCACCCTTCTATAAGAAAGATCAATACTCACACTTCCAAAAAGACATTGTATGCTATATGCTCTGTCAATTTACATTTTCTTTTTCATATTAACCCCATTTTCACACCTAGATAGCCAAAATGAACCTTCCCTCTGCAGGACCCTCACTCACAATTCCAACCAGCAATATGTACATATACATATATGTATATATATTATTTATTATTATCATTAAAGGACCCCCCTTATTGACTATGACTTATGTCATAATGGGGCCAAGGCTCTTAGTATTATTTCAACTCCTTTTCTTAGCTGCCACTTCATTTTCTTTTGCCTTCATATCATCTAATCTCTCTCTCGCTCTCAAATTCTTGTTCACTGTCATCACTCCCTGCTGAGTGCTGACACTTTCTCTCCTAGAATTCAACAATCTTTCTTTTCTGTTTATTTTTGGCTAAAGGGTTCCCACCCCTCACTGTAGGTGAGTGAGGGGGCACAGATAGCACACACTTCTTAATCACAAACTACAAAAATGGGAAGACACTCTTGCTGTTACAAGCAGAAGCTTAGGAAGGGTTTATGGTCACCTGAGGAGGATGAAAAACTTCTGAGGCATATTACTAAGTATGGTCATGGATGTTGGAGTTCTGTTCCTAAGCAAGCAGGTATATACTATATCTAAAACTCTGCCTCATCCTCAATAACCATATATAAATGTTATTTATATAATTAATCAAATTGAGTAAAGTTTTTTTGTTCATGTCTTTCTATTATTAATGTGGCAGGCTTGCAGAGATGTGGTAAGAGCTGCAGGCTTAGATGGATCAATTATTTAAGGCCTGATTTGAAGAGAGGTACATTTTCTCAAGAGGAAGAAAATCTTATCATTGAGCTTCATGCAGTACTAGGGAATAGGTAAAATTCTGCTCCTCCTTAATTTCTTCTCAAAAGTATTAATACCTCTCTCCCTTTTTTTTATCCCTGACATTGCACATATATATACATGTATGTTGTGGTTATTTTCAGATGGTCTCAAATTGCAGCACAACTACCAGGAAGGACTGACAATGAAATAAAGAACCTGTGGAATTCTTGCTTGAAGAAGAAGCTGAGGCAGAGAGGTATAGACCCTGTTACACATAAGCCACTTTGTGAGATTGAGAACAATAGTAATAATAATGGAGATGAAAAAGCAAGGAGCCAAGAGAAAGCACCAGAAGTATCCAATAAAGAATTGAACCTCCTCAAATCAGAGAGCTCCAATTCCAAGTCTGATGCAGGATCCTATGAGCACATACCATCATCTTCAATTTCCCCAAAAGTATGTGCAGCAACAGATATTGAAGAAGGCTCTTCCAGCAAAGATTTGTTTCTTGACAGCTACACCAACAATTGCCAGCCCTCAGATTTTATGGGGAATTACTCCCTCCAGATGAGTTATGCATCATCCAATTCCACTGACACAATCCAAACAGCTAATAATTCAAATTCTGTTCATTGGTTCACAGTACAAACACCTGGAAGGCATAATTTTGATATGAACTCATCAGAGTTCAATTCCAATGTCATGTCCATTCTCCCACCTTCAACAACCACCTCATTCCAACCACCACCTCCACCACCTAGTTCCTTTTACTACAAGCCATCTCTGCCTCTCCACTCTGAAGATCTTTCCACAGCACCATACACTGTGAATGGATCCAGTTACTGGGAAGCCAGTGCCCCAAACAGTAGAAGTAATGTGAAGAACAGTAACAATACAATACTTTCTTCATGGGGATTCACAGATTGTAGTGCCTCTCCAAAAGAGGGTCAAGTTCATCATATGATGGAAAGCCAGGCAGAAGAGGCAAAGTGGTGTGAGTATCTTCACAATCCAATGCTAATGCTGGTACAAAATCAAGCTCCTGATCAATCTCTCATGATAAAGCCTTCCCCTCATCATTTGGTTCATCCAGATAGTACTTTAGGGGCTATTTTGCCTCATTCAAAGCAGCAAGAACACTCACAAAACTCTACCATCTTTTCCAAGGATATCCAGAAGCTAACAGCAGCATTTGGACATATATGAATATGATCATATATAGCAGGCTCTTAAATTTGACATAAACAAAAGAAGAAGAAACAAAAAAAAAAGATGATTTTTAGAGGTGTTCCAAAATGGGATTGCTGTTCTTATTACAGGTGTGTGTGCAACCACAGATTTTTGCTCTTTGTATATAGGTCTGTCAAAAGAGAAAAAAAAAACACTTGTTTATTTCACCCTTTTCAATTTGGTAATATTTGTGAGCCAAAACCAATTTGTTATTTTTTTTCTTTACCTTCTGGGGTGTGGGGTAGAATTCCAGAATAAGGATTGCTCTGCTTGTTCTTTCTACTCTCTTTTATTTTCTTTTCCTACACTGTAACTGCATTACAATGGTGCATTTCCATATCTATGCCATCACTGTTGTTTCACTTTCCTTTTCATTGGCTGGGACACACACACACATTAACATTAGTAACTTTATCCACATCAAATTCTCTATTTTTCTAAATTTGTTTTACACCTGTGTGATTTTTCTCTTACCCCTGGTAGTAACTCTCAGAGTACTAAAAAAAGGAAATTAATAAATATATATAGTACGAGTGATGCTAAATGCACAATAAAAATTCAGTCAAACCAGCTAATGAATAAAATTTTGGACCATAATTACTCAATCCATTATAATTTCAATGATTATTTGAGTCTAAATCAAAACTAAAATAAATCTATTGACTGATTTGACTAGTTTTTCATTCTACACGTTAACCCTACAGAACTTGTACAGCCAGCAGTTTACCCAATCCAAGATTCCAAAGGTTGCCCCATCATTTTCTTGACAGAAGAATAATTTATTCACCTTCCATAATAATAATAGCCTTTGACGCTTTTCTATCTATGCAACTCTTTTTTATTTTTCTTAGGGTGTTGGTCTCTGTAAAAAATACAGAGAAATAGAGACAATAATGATATATTGAAATTCACGTGTATATTTTTAAAATAAAATAATTTGCTATCTTCTGCACCTTTTATGTTTGTGTCTCGGTTCTTATTATTACTAATTTTCTTCACTCGCGGAGAAAAGGACAGGACCAAATAAAGATTATTTGTTTTTTGAAAAACAATAATAATGAAAGAACAAGATAAAGATGCTCCTAGAAAAACTTTGACATATATGAAGACATTTGATAAGGTTAAATTAACTTTATTATTTGAAGGGTTTTGGTTCTCGCTGCTCTCACAAGGCATCGACGCAGGGGGAAGACTAAATAACAAGAGCATGTGCGTGTTAAGCTAAGTGGCACCACTTGAGGCCACCAATTGAAATTGAAAGTTGCTCAATTACGGTTCGTACAATTAGATAAGGACCCTTAAGCTATTTTGTGCCTTATGTTGTGTTGTGTTGCGTACCCTCTCTCGTCTTGTATTGTAGAGTAGAATGTAGGGTAGCTATTTTATTTACTATTTAGAGACGCCTGCATAAGAATATAGATTAACATATATGGGACATTATTGATATTTCATATGGTCTCTAAAGTTAAGCTATATGTAATATTTTATATCTTTTTTATTTTTTAGATCTTTGATCACTTTTATTCAATATATTATTTTTTTATTGTATTTTCATTATTTAAAATATATTTCTTTGTTTTTATATTATATTTCACTCTCATCCTAAGCCGAACATGCTAAAGTTTGCATGATCGGCTTGCAGCGGTGTTAGAGAGTATTAATGATATTTCACATCGCCTCTATTGTCTATATTAAGGCAAATTATATCTAATATTTTGTATCTTTTGTATTTTTTAGATCTTTGATCAATTTTACTCAATATAACATTTTTATTCTCATTTTGTGTTTCTTATTTATCTTCTTTTCTCTCTTCATTTACTAATAATAATCGAATCACAAAAATTTCAACATTATCTCAAAATAATAACCCCACTTTTACAGGAGAGAAAATTAAAGAAACTTCCCATGGTAAGTAGACTCTGTCTGTAACTTCAAAATTCCTTGCTAATTTCAGAAGGTGCTTTATAACTTGACTAAATCCCCTCCACATGTGCCAACATCAATCCCTCTTTGTGTACGGATTCACCCTATTCCCTTATCAATATTTTCATAAGAATTTTGCTAATAAATATCTTAAGATTTTTTAAAACTTACCATTTTAAATATTTTTAATAAATAACATTAGTTAGAAAAACTCTATTATAATAATAGTTTAGGTGTACTTATTATATATGTCAATTGTCATGATATGATTAGTCTGAATATTATAATATTTTCTAGTATATTAAAATTCACCTAAACACTCTTTAGTCTTTTAGTTAGGGATCAGTTCAGAGTACCTACTACTCAGTTAGTTAGCTTAGAATGTCGGAAAAGACTTATATTATATTAGCCTCACAGGTTAATTTGAATAGTAAAGAGCAGAGAGAATTTTATGAATAGCCTTGCAAGTTTAATTTGAAGATTAAAAAATTGCACGAACATAGATAGATAATAGACATACATATGCGTGTGAGACTGAAATTACATAATATATTATAGCATAATATATTACAGATGCAATGTAAGGCATCTAAATGTTGAAGCAAACTAGTACTAGTGTGTCCAGTTGAGTGAGTTACAAGTCATCTTGAATACATATGCATACAAAATGCACATTTCCTTCAGCAACCACGGCACAAGGGTGATACTTTAACTTGAACTCTAATTTCAAGGTTGGACTTCCCAAAAAATTGTGAAAAATCAATCATTTGGTTTAAACTTTAAATTAAAGCCAAATAAAAAAAAGAAGCAATCCAGTTAGGAAAATTAAATATAAATATGCTTTGTGATGTGATGATTACAAGCTGGACCGAAGATTAAGGCACATACATACCTCTTGTTGGTGAAATGCTTAGATTGACCTATCATTTTAAGTTCACATTATTGGCATTGCAATATATGCGATGATGGCTGTATATATTATGCATTCCATTCTTTTGCTAAAAGGTAAACAGCACCAAACCAAAGAATAACTTCAAATTAGGGAATAATAGGAGTTTGAAAAACAACAATGAGGACCAATACAAAGAGTACGTAGTAGTTGAAAATTGAACTTGAAGGTGGGTTAGTTACTAAGGTTTCAAAGGAGGGGTTGCAAATATCATTAAGACTAAGACAATTGATATGCATAGCGGCCAAATTTCGTTATCCAAACACGTCAAGTTTCGTCACGATATGTCAAATTACACATGGAAAAATGAGTAAGTGTATCGAGTGCAAAGAGATTCATTTACTCTGCATTATTTATTCATCATTGCATCACACATAATCTAAAAGGTTAATTATAGTAGGGGGAGAGGGGGTTAAGTTTCAAACAAGAGAATATAATAGTTGATGTGTCAAAATATAAGTGGTACAAAGCAAATAAATCTCTTATTCTTGGTGCACCTAATAATCTCTATGTCAATTTTTGTTTTTTAATTTTTTGGTCCTGGGCCTCTTAGAAAGAAGCATAGTTTCTCTGTATAAGGCCTAAACAGACTAGCTCTAGAAGAAAGTGGATCCTTGAAACTCATCCCATTAGAGTTGTTGGCAAAATATATTGGTGTTCTATATACCACTGGGCTGGTATTGAACGATTGGCTTTTATGGACTCGTTTTTTGTATACTTATTTTATTTTGTTTGCCACAGAAAAAAAGTATAAAACATCACCCAGAAAAGAATTTTAAAATACCTCACCTGTGTTTAATTTAATCCCCATTTCCTCCACTTACTCAAAAAAAAAAAAAAGCAACAGTATTCTAGTTTATTAAAAGATACAAATAATTATAAAAAAAAAAATTAAAAGATACAAATAAAAGCTAAATTTTAATTTACTTCAATATGTTTGATTAAACATTGAGTTATGCTTATATTTTTTAACCTCAAGCCATTTTATAAGTAAAAGTGTAGAAAAGTATCATTTTTTGGTTAAATAAACCATAGTTCTTAAATTTTTTATATAAAAACGGTTTTTTATTCATACAGACTACAGAGTGCCTGAAAGTTGAAAGTAACTATATATCTTAAAGACTAAGAAAATAGAACATATAAAAATCGTTTGTGTATTTAAATAAGTAAATCTTAAATTAACATTTCCTGATAAAACTTTTGGGTTCCACCGGTGACAATAACCTTGATTTGCTTATATGAAAAATATCTGCACTTCAGTATGTGAAATATTAAAAAATAACAAATCCAAGTCACCAAACATGACTAATGTTAGATCACATCAATACTATAGTCAAATAATTCATATTTTTTTTCTTCTCTAATTAAAAAGAAGTTGTTTTTGTGAGCTTTCGCTTTATGGCACCACGCAACACAGTGCAATTGATATGATTCGTGGAATTGTGAAAATAAGACAAAAAATGGAGGAAGGACTTGGTCTACGGGATTGATTATTTTCATACCAAAAAGGGGACACGAAGACACCAAATATTGTGCAAAAATATTAATAAGTCAATGTCATCAATGCCATTACCAAAACCCCGATTCTTAATTACTTCCTCCATTTTAAAATATTAATCTTTTAAGTTTTTACACGTAAATTAAGAAATTTATTAAATATTCTTAATTTTATAAAATGATATATTAAAATGATTAAACTACCTAAAGCATTAATGAGAAAGAAAGATAGTTAGTGGTCCTTTGGAGTAATATTTAAGAAAGAAAGAGAAATGATACTAGGAGTATAATAGGTATGAAAAAATTAAATTAGCATTAAAAATTGAAAATGACAATTATTATGAATTTTTTTTTCTTCCTAAAACGACTAATATTTTGGAACGGAGGGAGTATAATATTCACCAAAGATATGACCATGTTTTCTAATCTGATCTTGAACTATATATAGAGAGAGCATTACTTTTAATTTATTATTGGAATTTAAAAACCTTAAACTTAGGGTTGCTTATCGATGGATGATTATTGTCAAGCATTTTCTTCAGTGGAGGGGAAGACAATTTGTAACGAGCTTCTTCGGAATATCGTTTAATCCTTCTTTTCTTATCAATTGTGTATGTTATGCTTAATCATGCTACAAACAGAAATTTCTTAGTTCACGGGTGTCACAAAACCGTTTCTTCTACAAATTTAAATTGATGGACATATATATATATATATATATATATATAAAGTTATATTTTAAAATGTTCTTTCATATCAATGTCTATTTTGGATTTATGCATATTTTTTAATGAGTTTAATTTTGATGCATTGACAATGTAAAAATATTTTACACTGTTGTTTAATCAAAATACTCAGTTTGTATGACTTTTCAGGTAGTGAGAGAGAGAAAACATAATTATAGCTGACGTGATAAAACATAATAGCTAGGATGACTGTGTAAAAAAATGATACACTATTAGTTGATGAAAATTAAATTTTTTTTAATATAGTGGAAAATAATAAAAATGAACCTCTAACCCTTTAATTATGATAATTTTAATATCATATGAAAGTTTTTTTTTTCTTTAATTTTGACCAAATGGTGAAGACATATAAATAATTTTATCGTCTAAAAATTGCCCGTCAATAAATTGGCTAAGATTAAAAGTCAGATTAAAGTTCTAGAAGAAAATTAGATGGTGCGGGCATGAGTAATTTGAGAGTTGAGACAACAGAGTCCATAGGATGTTGCCAGCTACATATAGTTCACACATCGTCCTATATATATAGTTGATCGAATAATGCTATAAGGATTGACTATTGATTGAAATTTTGTTGTTGCTTGTGTGGTCATATATATATATATATATATATATATATATAAAGAGATGATATATTTATTGAGAGATAATTTTATCTAGGAGTGATTGAGATAAGTAAATATTTATTGTCATTATTGAATAAATGTTAATTAATAATATTGAATTTCTGTATAAAGTTATATAATTATTGTAACATTTTAAGAATTAAAAAAGGGAAAAAAAACATTTTACCTCTCTGGATGTTTGGGTCGTTGCAATTTAGCCTATGAACTTTCAAAACGGGCAGTACGGTACCCTGTATGTTTTAAAACGTGCAATTTACCCCATCCATCACATCTCCATCCATTTCTCCGTTAAATGGTCATGTGCAGTGCACATGTCATTTCTTCGTCAAATCATACAGGGTACCGTATTGCCCGTTTTTGAAAGTTCATGGGCTAAATTGCAGGGGAGTAAAGTGCTTTTTTCCACGTAAAAAAAATTAGTATTTTAGTAATTTAATAAATGACATGTGCACTGCACATGACCATTTAACGGATAAATGAATGGAGATGTGACGGATAGGATAAATTGTACGTTTTAAAACATACAGGGTACCGTATTGCCCGTTTTAAAAGTTCAGGAGCTAAATTACAACGACCCAACATCGAGGGAGATAAAATGTTTTTTTCCCTTAAAAAAAAATGTAAGCTATTGTGAGTTCCATTTTAAATGGGTAGCTCATCAACGTAATGAATAGATAAGTTGATAAACTACCACAGAAAATATTATTTTGAGTTTTGTTTTATTTTATTATTGTTTATTTCTTATTGTATGGGAAAAATAGGAATTATTCGTGATCAATTGGTCTTGATTTATTTTTTATTGATGAATTATATTTGTGGCTTTAAAAAACCGTAAAAAAGATAAACATATGGTGCAAAATTCTTATAAACTATTTAAATGAATTCAAGTGTTGGTAAAGAAATTTCACACTTGTTTTCATTATCTAGTTTTCTATAATCAAGAAATTTTACTCTGATCCACTTGAAGAAATCTAATATAATTAATAATTTATCTTTTAATTTGTTAATAGAGATATACACAGTATTTTTTATTTTAATTTTCTCCATACAAGTTAAATAAATTAATTAGAGCGTAGAATTGTTTGAATCATACTTAAAAAATTAGTATAAAAATTTCAGTTTAATTTTTATGTAGTGAAAAATATAAAAAAAATTATTATTATACTATTTTTTTAGTCATGTATTGTAATATTAACAGAATCCAGTAAAACCAATTAGTGAAAGATGGAAACAAAAAAGTACGACCCAGAACGCACTTTCGTTTGGTGATGACAATATCTGTTTCCTCTAGGCACATCAATGCTCTTCTGATAATATTGAAGAAATGAAGTGAAATGACCTGAGCGTGAATAGGTGAATTCCATTTCCAAATTGAATAGTGTTTTGTTTTGATTTCTTTGTTCGATTTTGGCCTGTATCTTCCTAATGACTGCGTTCAATTTAAACCACAAGTCCCTAGATATTTTCATCATTTTAAATAATCATAAGAATATTACTGTTTTTCCAATTATAACAATACGGAACATTGCCATTATTAATTTCTTAACAAATTAACTTAGGCATCACTTGCATGCCAACATTATTATAGTTAGAGTAATGTTATGTGTACTAACATATATATCTTGAAAGCATGACTTAACAAAATCCATAATGTTATAACGTTTTCAGAAATTTGGTTCGTAGATTGATATGTGATTATTTGGGCAAGCAAAAACAATGGTAAAGAACATGAGTGAGTGTGACCCGTGAAATTAATTAAATTTATTGGCATCTAGTGTTAACAGTACATGCATCTCACCAATGTATTATGCATACAATAATGTTTGACGTGCAACTAAAATACGTCAAATTTGTATCAAACGTGTGCTATACATGTTACATGATATATGTTATATGTATAGTATATATACGTATAGCACACATCTTGTAACATGGATAACACACGTCGAATACAAATTAGATGTATTTCTGTTATACGTAAAGTATTATTGATTATGCATATCACGTCTTGTACATACAGACACAACGACTACGACTCATCAAACACCAAAGGACCCAGCATGTATCTCTACAATAGCTGCAGCAGCTATATATACGGTACCCTAATATTGTTAATTAGATGCCGCTTAGTATTCAATAAAATTATATAAATGTATAACACATATTATCTATAATATATAATACATGTTAAATATTAATTGGATGTATTTCTATTGTATAATATATAGGTAATGCTAAATGAACAATACAAAACCAACCCAACCAGTCAATAAATGAGATTTTGGGCCATAATCACTCAGCCCATTACAATCTCAATGATTATTTTGGCCAAAACCAAAGTCAAAATAGGCTCATTGGCTGTATGAGCTGATTTTTCATTGTTCACTTAGCATTATTGATAATACATATTATTGTAAATTTATATATACAATTAACAATTAAAATATATCCATGTATGATCTTTGCTAGTTCATATAATTCGGCCTGAATCCATGTTCATGCGTTATTGATTTTCTGTTGCGTTTATTTCTATTATTAAGACATATATTTTCATTTCCATTAAATATATATATCAATAATGCTAAGTGGACAATGAAAAATCAGCTAATACAACTCATGGGTCTATTTTGACTTTGAGTTTGACCCAAATAATAATTGAGATTGTAATGGGCTGAGTAGTTATGGCCCAAAATCTCATTTATTGGCTAGTGAGACTAGTTTTTTATTGTACATTTAGCACCACTATATATATATATATATATATATATTAAAAAACGGTATCAAGTTAATGAGATAATGACTAAATCTATATCATATGGTCTCTATGCATTTTCAGTTACAAATAATGTAACGCCGCTTTAATTATTGCATGAGCAATAATAATGGTACATTGCTTCATTACAACTTTGACAATTCACCAATACCGAAACTATAGGTACTTGCAATACAATAGTTGATCAGAAATAGTAAGGCGATACTTCTTGAATTCCTCCTGTCCTTTTTAAATATTTAATTTTCATTTATGCATATTAAGTAAGATAATTATTTAATTTTATTAAAAATCTAAATATTAAAATTAAAATAACAAAAATATTTTATTATCATTATTATTGTAATTTCTCTCTCCTATAAATAGATAAATAGAATGGATTAAATAAAAAACAATAAAAAAATATTTAAAAAGAATAGAAGGAAGTAATATTTATAATTGATTGAATATCTACAAATAAGATTTGATCAAATGATCCTTGAATTGAAATGGGACTTGATATTTCAATTAGAAATAGTTTATAATTTCAGCATACATAAAACCAATAAGGTGTTCAATTGAACATTAAAGGAATACTATTTTGAATTTCCACAAATGAGACTGATCATTTGAACCTTAAAGTAGTGTTTCTAAACTATGATGACGTGTAAACAATCTAATGGGCAGAACTAATCCACGGCAACCGTCCCAGCCCCACTTCTCTAAACAAATCATGCTTAATCAACGGTCGGTGAGCGTCCCAAACCTTAATCAACTTTATCCCAAAAAAAAACATTGAAATGCATTTAACTAGCCATAATTTTCGTATTACCTTTTTTAAATATTTTGGGGGGAAGGAGTTGGAGTTGGAGTTGAAGTTGAAGGCCTAATGTCTAGAACTCTAGAACTCAAACTATTAATTATTGATTTAGACCTTCTCTCTCTCTTTTTTTTTTAAATAATAGTAAAAATAAAATGGGTGGTTAAAGAAGAGGAATGATATTTGAACGAGTGCCATGGACGAGTTAGGCTACGAACGCCTTGGGCTTCTCAATTGCCAACAGCACATAAGGTTAAATGTACAATAAAAAATAGTCAAATCAGTCAATAAATGAGATTTTGGGCCACAATTACTCAGCCCATTACAATTTTAATGATTGTTTGGGCTCAAACCAAAGCCAAAATGGATCTATTATTTACGTTGACTGATTTTTCATTGTGCATATATATAACATTATTATTTTTTTATCTAATAATACACCAATTAAAATTTTATTTTTTCCTTTTTTCCCTCAATTTTTTCTCTTTCACATTTTTAAATATTTTATAGAAGAAAGTAAAGTACCACTTTGGTCTTTCATTTTATATGCGTGAGTCATTTTGGTCCCTCACTTTATAAATTCTGAATCACTTTGCTCTCTCACTTCTCAAAATTAGTGAATTGGTCCCTCACTTTACAACACTTTACAAACTGTGAATTATTTTGATCCCCTACATTTCAAACTATGAGTCAAGTTAGTCTCTCTTTTTGTCCACTTTGATCTCATGAGAGAGACTAATTTGACTCATAGTTTATA
Organism: Aeschynomene evenia; assembly: GCA_013621005.1. Classification (NCBI taxonomy): domain Eukaryota; kingdom Viridiplantae; phylum Streptophyta; class Magnoliopsida; order Fabales; family Fabaceae; genus Aeschynomene; species Aeschynomene evenia. Next base: position 4,863,411 of record CM024268.1, read on the forward strand.
AATTGATGTACTAATTTGATTGTTTTAAAAGTGAGAGACCAAAGTGATTTACAATTTATAAAGTGATGAACTATTTTGCTCATTTTAAAAAGTGTTGGGCCAAAATGACTCACGTGTACAAAGTGAAATACCAAAATGATATTTCACTAAAAAAAACTATCTAATTTAGATTACAAGAAAATAATAAAAAAATAATAATTATTTCCAATTTAAAATAAATCAATCGAATAATTTTATATTCCTTAAATACTTTAGAAATGTTGAAATTAAATATTTATGTTTTTTTGTTATAATTGTGGTTCCAAATCTTTATTTTTTCAAAATAAAAATAAAATAAAATAATTAATAATAACTTGTAATCTTTATTCAACCATGAATGAGTAAGGAATCAATGTCTCCATTACAAACACATAAAACACGATTACTAGATGTTTTAAAAAATTACCAACGTTTTGTATATCTAGCTACCAACAAATAGAGACGAATTACCAACCAGTTTATAATATGTCAGTTTCATCATTATTTATTTTTCATTATGGATCTGATTATTGGAGATAACAAGAGATGATGTAGGTCATACAAAGGATCACTAAAAACTATTATAATAATTTAAATACTACCATTATTCTCATTACTTCTTTTAATAAATAGGAGGAACACTAAACCACATACCATCACTTCGAAAAGAAATCAATTGAATAATTTCTTCTTCCTTAAATAATTTAGAAATATTAAAATTAAATATTTGTTTTTCTTATTATGATGTGAGTTTCAATATTTTTTAATTTTTTAAAATAAAAAAATAAAAATTAAGTATGGTTATATTTTTAATTAATAATACTTAAATTTTAATAATTAAATATGATTATGAATTAAGTATTATTAATTAAAAAATGTATCCATACTTAATTTTTACTTTGTTATTTTTAAAAATCTCAAAATATTGGAACCCACATCGTAACAAAGAAAACAAATATTTAATTTTAATATTTTAAAATTATTTAATGAAGAAGAAATTATTCAATTGATTTTTTTTTCAAAGTGATGGTGTGTGGTTTAGTGTTCCTCCTATTTATTGAAAGAAGTAATGAGAATAATGATAGTATTTAAATTATTATAATAGTTTGTAGTGATCTTTTGGGTGACCTACATCATCTCTTGTTATCTCCAATAACCAGATCCATAATGAAAAATAAATAGTAATGAAACTGACTTATTATAAAGTGGCTGATAATTCGTCTCTATTTGTTGGTAACTAGATATAGAAAAAGTTAGTAATTTTATAAAACAGCTAGTAGTCGTGTTTTATGTGTTTGTAATGAAGACATTGATTCCTTCCTAAAGTTTTAATAAGATTTACCCATTCATGGTTGAATAAGGATGACAAGTTATTATTAATTATTTTATTTTATTTTTATTTTGAAAAAATAAAGATTTGGAACCCACATTATAACAAAAAATAAATAAATATTTAATTTTAACATTTCTAAAGTATTTAATTAAGGAATATAAAATTATTCAATTGATTTATTTTAAATTGGAAATAATTATTTTTTTCTTATTATTTTCTTGTAATCTAAATTACATAGTTTTTTTAGTGAAATATCGTTTTGGTCTTTCACTTTGTACACGTGAGTCATTTTGGCCCATCACTTTTTAAAATGAGCAAAATGATCCATCACTTTATAAATTGTAAATCACTTTGGTCTCTCACTTTAAAAACGATCAAATTAGTCCATCACTTTATAAATTATGAGTCAAGTTAGTCTCTTTTATGAGACCAAAGTGGACAAAAAGAGAGACTAACTTGACTCATAGTTTGAAATGTAGGAGATCAAAATAATTCACAATTTGTAAAGTGATGGACCAATTCGCTAATTTTGAGAAGTGAGGGAGCAAAGTGATTTACAATTTATAAAGTGAGGGACCAAAATGACTCACGCATATAAAATGAAAGACAAAGTGGTACTTTACTTTTTTTATAAAATATTAAAAAATGTGAAAGAGAAAAAATTGAGGGAAAATAGGAAAAAATAAAATTTTAATTGGTGTATTATTAGATAAAAAAATAATAATGCTATATGCACAATGAAAAATCAGCCAATGTAAACAATATATCTATTTTGGCTTTGGTTTGAGCCAAAATAACCATTAAATTGTAATGGATTGAGTAATTGTGGCCTAAAATCTCATTTATTAACTAATTTGACTGATTTTTTATTGTGCATTTAGTATGAACTATAAAATAATTATGAGTATGTACTGTTAGCAATTGAGAAGCCCAAGGCGTTCGTCGCCTAACTCGTCGCTGGCACTCGTTCAAATATCATTCCTCGGCTGAAGAAAACTTAGAAAATGAATAAGAAAGAATGGCCTGCAGAGCCTGGCTTAGTGTAACAGTAGCCAACAAGAATGAATGGAAGGGACCCACTTTGATGGATCACTCACACTCACTTTGCAGAATGAATCACAATGATTAAGCGTTGGATACCCCATTTATTGGCCACGTGGTTCAGACGCATAGGTATCTATTCTAATTCCAACCTATATATTATATGCCCCTTCTTCTCTCTTCTCTTATTATGTCATACATCTTATATATCCTTGGTTATTCGTTGTCCACGTTGACCCAGTAAATAGCCACTCAATCAACTTCTTTTTATCGCATTTACTTACTTTACTCAAGTAGTAGTAAAATCAGATAAACATCAAAATATACTGTCAACAACCAAAGATAAACATGAAAATAGTAAAAATTGTGTTTCGTTTTCCGTTTTGAACCTTCCAATGCAGATATCAAGGTCATATTCATGTATAAAATAAATTATTAGATTTTGAATGATAGTCTTAATAATATGATAAATGAAAAGCGTAACGTGATCAAACGCGGACAGGTGTCTTGAATCCATTTAGTGAAGAAACAGGAAAAGGGCAAAATTACATAAGCAGAGTTGCACGTGGAGAAAAAGGAGCATTCTTTATCTTCCTGTTATGGTTAAATAAATAAAATAAAATAAAATCCCTTGGACAAGGGTAAGGGTAATGGCCAGTATCACTGGGCCCAATAAAAATTCCAGTGTGTTCTTTTGCTGTTGGTTGGACGATTGTGGCCGAAACCAAACAGTCATATCGTGTTCCAAACATTCATCTTCTTACTTATCCCTTTTATATGCACTACATATATATATATATATAGCTTATTATTATTTTTAATTAATGCATGGTCCTCTTACCTAGGTTAGTATTAAACTTTAAAGATATGGATAAACCAAGCTTATGAAATGTTGTTAAGTTTTAAAACTAAACGCAACTCTTTTATTTTGCCACAATCTTTATCACCAGGCAAATTGGGCACGTAATAGTAAGCACAGTCGTGATAACTTTAACATTTTAATCTCTTATATGCTATCCTTATTATTTCTTCATCTATGTAGTACCGGTTTAAAACATATTTCTTAATTTATACAATTTTTAATTGAGATTAGTTTTATATTCTGATGATAACAATAGTTTTACATTATTATTTAATGAAGTTTCACAGAATCATCAAATTTTGATGAATAGTGGTTTATTGTAGTTTGATGGATTCTTAAAACTCTATTGAGGATGATGGTATAGTAATTAACAATGTATAGACATTAATTCATCTATTTTTTTTTTTAAAATGTTTGATCCATCATTATTCGTTTTATTTAAATTCGTGTTTATATCTTTTTTGATTGAAAAGTCATGTTATATTGCATCATCCAGAATTAGTTAATCAATCTTTTACTACTTGTCAGTTTCAGCTACAATCTCCGCGTGAACTACGCGTTTGTTGACAGTAGAAACGAAACGATAATACTTGTTTATGCCTGGAATCAATGGTAATTACTAATTACATAGACATGAATTGTGTTTATTGAATCAAATGAATTTTAAAAAAAAGAGACACGAATAGAATGGAATCACTTTAAAAAGTGCCAAAAAAAACTGCTCACCACACACTTGATTTGTAATCAAAATCAGCCTGTCAATTTTAACTTTATTATTTTTTTCATGTAACAAACCCTCCCAATCACCATAAGTTCTCCCCCACTACGTTTGATCTAGTTCAAACATGTGTTGACCATCGGAATGTGATACTCCAATCCGAGCCAAAACAAGAGCATGATATTAGGGATTTAATTTCATCTACATGATACATTTTTATGTTATTATTTAATCATATATTATTACATCACAAATACTTGAGATACAATAAAAAATCAGTCAAAACAGTCAACAAAATTCATTTAAATCTTTATGGCCCAAATAGCACTTTCAATCATGAGTATATTTTTAATGAGGTTGATGATTGTGGCCCAAATTCCTATTTATTGACTGTTTTGACTAATTTTTTCTTGTGTCCTCTAATAATACTCTATATCATATTAGTTATGATAATATTTTTTCTATACTTAAAAAGTCATATAAATAAAATTATTATATATTTTTTATACTTATTAATACATCAAAATTATACAGTAGGATTAATTTGTGAATTGTGATCCTGCAATAATAATAAATAAAAACGAAATAAAAAATAAAAAAAGGAAGAAAAAGCATATCACAACACAAGTTTTGGCATAAATAGGGTGGTTGATGCAGGTTCCTCTCTACTTCCTCTTCTCTCACCTTATCGTGTAACTCAGAAACGAATGATTAGCAATTTCCATTAGCCTTTCTTTTCTCTCCATAGCCACACACACAGAGAGTTTTCAACACTGCTTCGCTACTCACTCACTCACTCACTTCTACTCTGTTTCAATTGATCTGTGTGATCAACAAAAAGAGAGAGACTCTGTTTTTGTTCTGTTCTGCTTCTTGAGAAGTTGAGATATAATTACATGGCTTCCGATGAAACGATGACCTTTCACTCTTCTCTACAAGATGAAGACTTCGATGACGACATAATCGATGATGGGTTCGATCATAATCTGCAGCATCAACACCCTCACAACTTGTCAAGGCTCTCTGTTTGCACAAGCAGCACCTTGTGTGGCGTTGACGATGAGGACGATGTAGACAATGCCATGACCATGTACGTCTCACGGTTGTCCCTGGAGAGCAGCTTCGGAGATGGAGATGGAGATGGAGATGATGCGGATGGAGAACTCTCAGATGGCAAGGAAGAAGGGTTGTTATTGTTATCCTCTGACTCTGGGAACGAAGAAGAAGATGAAGTTGGAAGCTGTTACTCTCTTCCCGCTACTCCACCAAGAAGAAGGAACCGTGTTGCAGCTATTGGAGCAAAGGACTATGCGAGTGACAATGAGGCTGAAAAGGGGAAGCAAAGAACAGAGCGCAGTGATGAGAGGAGGAGGAGGAGGAACAGGAGATTGAAAAGGGTGTTTGAGCGGCATAGCTGGGAAATGATGAGCAAGAAGAAAGAGGAACATGTTGGAGGGTTCAGTGGGGACAGTGATCAGAGTGCTGGAACAGGGACAGGGTCGGGAACAGGGGTGGTGCTGATAACAAGGCCAAAGGGTGGGAAGAGGCCACTGTGTATGGGTTTGGAGGAAGTGAAGGCTTGCAGGGATCTTGGGTTTGAGTTGGAGATGCCTTCTTCTTCTTCTTCACGCCTCTCACTTGAAGCTACCAGCAGTGGTGGCAATTCACCTATTGCTAATTGGCGCATCTCTGGTCCTGGTATCTATGTTTCCTTACTTCTCTCGTAATTGATTGAGTTTAATTATTATGTGTATACAAAATTTTATATGACTCAATCATATTCACTAATTTGTCAGTGGACGATTAAGTTGAAGACTTTCGCTGATATGTTAATCTTACACTGCCAGTTGAGTTGATTGAAATTAAACTCTAATTGATTTTAACATAGTAGTAAAATAATTCATGATTGGTAGCTTCTTCGGAAGAGATTCATGTTTTAGTTAGTAAACTTGTGATGAGCCTTACTAAACACAAGTCCTTGAAGAAGCGCAACACATTTTCATTTGTGGAACATTAACAGAGTTCTAATGGTAATTGAATGATTCTCTCATTTTGCTTGTAGCTTAATCCAAATTTTACCACATACCAGTTAACTATTTACACTTTTTTTTTCGGGTGAGTTTTCCATGAATATGAAGAGTCCTTTTACATTCAGTGTTTGACCTAATCCAAATTTAACTATACATATCAGTTAATTCTTTTAATTTTCTGTTTTTAAATAATGTTTGGTTGTATTTCTTTGTGAGCAAGAATGACATGATTTATAATTTAGCCTCTAATCAAATTTTGTTGATTTCAGGTGATGATCCACGAGATGTGAAGGCTAGGCTCAAAGTGTGGGCACAGGCAGTGGCTCTAGCATCTGCATCCAAATACAGCACATGATTCCAATTTTCTTCAAACTCTTCATACTTCATACCTACCCCCTCTTTTATTTTTTTTTGGCGATTGAGATTTTGAGATAGTAGTACTTGTGTAGTATATAAGCTTTTCTTTCTATGTGAATGGTTCATATAATTTCAATCTAGTTTTATTTATTTTTTTATCATCATAATTTTTCCCCTCTCATGAGTGTTGGGTTTTCTGGTTGAAGTTTCCTCTTTGAGTAGTGGTTACTTTTTCCTCTGTATAGTGTTTGAGGATGAAAATGCCATCATACGTAAGAGAAAACATAGTATTATCAGTACTTATGATTTCACTTGAAGTGTGAATATAGTTAATTACTAGTAATTTCTGGTCTGCTGTTATACTAATTTTAACCTAAGAATTAATCATTTAATCTTAATGCTTAACCACCACTTTGGAACAAAATTATGTGAATGATTGCTTAGAAAAACACCTATGAATCAGATCGAAGAAGACAAAATAGAAAAACAGTACAAGGGTATCCTACCTTGATTTGTGTGCAGTGGAGGCAGCATTGAATAATTCATAATCTTATCTTCGGATTTTAGCACATTTTTAATATTTTGCAACAATTGTTCTTATCTATCATCCTCATCTATCAAAATTCACAATTGTACTATTTTTTTTTTCTTCGCAGTTTCTATTTCCAACGGAACACCAAATAATTTATCATCTTGTAGTTTTTGAGCCAGTTGTGTTGTTTGTTTGTAAGTTACAGTAAATGCTTCCATCAAATTCTTTCATATGGCATATTTTGATTGGACAAATTATTATATTTCTAAACTACTTGTTATCATAATTCATATAGTGAGGTTTATCAGTAAGCTAAGTTGTTTTTTTTTTCCTTTCTTTTCACATTATCTAACATTCTAATAAAGTAAATAACATAGGGCTAAGGATAACTAGACGGCAAATTAAAGATGAAATGTGGCAAATTTACTGATTTACACAAAAAAAAAAAAAAAGAATATGAATATGAATAACACAAATGATGAGTTGATTCAATATTATCCAACTACTCTGAATCCTTACGTGTCGTATCGAATTCTCATTCACTAACCTTTTATCTAAAAATAATTCAGAAATGCCGACCTTATTATTTTTCAAAAAGAATACATAATTATGCGATTATGTGGATTTCATGTTTTGAGCATCATTCATAAAGTTATTTAGTGGACTAAGATGCTCAAATGATAATGTTACCAGATGCATTGCACAAATAAGTGAGTTTTCTTGTGGTTCTACAATGGATTCCATTCTGTGCATATGTGCTGAAACTATATATTTTATAACCTAAAAGTTATTTTCTTTAAGTTACATTCGAATATGGGAAATTATTTATTTTCAGAAAATTAAACTTAATATAAAAATGTATACTTACAATAGCCCCTTGAATCAGACTAGTCCTTCCAGTAATGACATGTTAGACCAAAATACAAAATTGTAGTGTTCACTGCCATAAAAAGTAATTGATTGTGTACAAACATATCTACAATGGTACAATTATGAAACAATAATGCATAACAGAAATACGTCCAACTATTATTCAACATGTGCTATATATAATATGACATGTGTACTATATGTATAGTATATATACGTATAGCACACATTTCATGTATGTATAACAGACGTTGAATAATAATTGAACGTATTTCTGTTGTACGACCAACATTATTGATTATGAAATAAATATGAAAATATATCAAATTAAGAAATATATTAATGATGAAATAGATGTATATAATCAAATACAATTATGGAAAGGTATTATTAGCTTGATTTTCGCTAAATATGATTGACACTATGAACAAGCTGAGTTGGACAGTATTATTGCTTAGATTCGGATCTAAATAAAAACGAAAGCATAGAAATGTTGAGACTCAACCATACCCACTAAATATGAGTTGAGTTGCCATATAATGGACCACAAATAGAACTAGTAACATTCAAATAAACACGTTGAGCTTGGATTTTCCCCACATGTTCCTTCCACGTATGTAAAAGCTTGGAATGCAAGATTATGATAATTGAGATTATAGGACAGACCTGCTGACTAGTAACAAACTTATGTCGCCACATTAATTTGATGGGGTTGTTTCATTTATACATTGATGTTAACAAGTCCTGATCTAGCACCAACATTAATCACTCTACTTCTTTACTTTAGTTACTTGTGTAAGTAGCACTTTAGCTGCCTGTACAATTTGTTAGGTATATTATTATTGCTGATTTCTTTCTCCTCAAAACTAGTACTAGTATTGCCGTACAAGGTATCTAAGTTTAAGATGATTTTTCTCAAAAAAGATTATCTCACATTTAGTATGATATGCCTAATGGAGTAACACATTGGCAAAATCTGAGATATTTTATAATATCATAAATGTGTTTTTCTATCTTAAAGAGATTAATCACTGTTACTCGCTATTGATACTAGAGCAATCAATCAATGATTCAACATGAATTTTATCTTTTTGGGTCAAAATGATCCAATTGTCATCAAATACAATCACTGAAATATCTTAATATAGAGCATCTATCCACCACTTAAGAACTTTTTGAATATTTTTTTTCTTGGTACCTACAAAGTTACACGCTATTCCCTTTTTCTATGGTACATAAATAGTTACAAGCTATTCTTGCTTGACAGAATTGGACCTCTGAGATCTCAGGTTCTAAAACATTTGGTGCTGAATCAATAGTAGCAGACACAGATAAACTTAAGTGACTTAACTTCCCCACAGTGCATTTTGCATTTTTGGGGTAAAAACTCTTCAAATCATAGTCCAGAGTGCACTAGGAGGAACATGCAATTGACAATAAAGCACTTATCAGCAGGTATAGGGCAGTAAAAGTCAACCTGGTGGAATGGGAGGAGTATATCATATTCATGGTCGTGGAGGATGACGTGTCATCACTGCAAACGAGGAATATAACGAACATGAGAATTTCAGAGGAATTGCAAAGATGTCATGGCATTCAGAGAGGGAGGGAGGGAGAGATCAGGTAAAAGTTAAAAGTAAGTGTCAACCACCTTATAGACTGGGAGTCAACCACCACAGATCTACCAACACTGCAGAGCAGGAAAAATGTGAAGTTCAGTCTCACAGGAATTGGACAAGAAACATAGGGTGCATTATTTTTGTGTGCTTAAGGTGTTCTTTCTTTTAGTTGGGAGATTTCAATGAAATATGTGGAGTACAACTTATAACTGTAACCATTTTGGGGAGGGACTTAACTAACAATGTGTTACTTTGACCATAATATTGGACTTACTTGGGGCCTAAAGGGAAAATCACAACAACCAACAGGGGAACTCGCAGGACATCGAAGTTTGCCTCTAAACCACCATGTTTTCTTCACTATAAACTGAAGAGTTTTAGCAGTATGATACTATGATATAACTTGTACACAAGAAAAAGAGAGACTGGAGATAGCAACTGCTGAAATCTATCCCATATTACCGAATTCCTACCAATGAATTGTATTGACTAGATGATCGATACAAGGCCTACAATTGAGGTACATAAATCCTATTGGTAAAGAGATCAGAACTCAAATCAGGAAGACCCTACATGAGGTGCCTTTTCAAAATGTAAGATTTATGACACTAGGATCCTTTAATGGATCATGCTTTGATCTTTTTTCCCTTTTCTACCTCCCATTTCATACCAATGTATCATTTTCTAGGGGTGTTTCACGATGTGATTAATTGAAAGTTGGCAGCACCTTTAGGGGTATGTTCAAACGGAGGTGTAGATAGGGATGGGGTCCTTGCTAAATAATTCATAAGAAAAAATATACGTATTATCAATAAACGATGGTCAACAGAGCACAAAATCTTTTGTCAATTTTGGATTTCCAAGCAAAATAAATATTGTTGACAAAACTTATTAATTAAAACAATGATAGATCTAATTCATTGCATATTTGCATCCTCATCAAAGAATGGAATTTCCAGAACAGTTGAAGAATGTTAAATGCACAAATGGCAATCACAATAGTGAAATTGTAAATATCAAACTACCATATGAAGAAATAATAAACTCTCACTCACTTGAAGACCAAATTATGGCAGGTGTTGTCACAGGGGTAAGCACAGTCAATAGCTTTCACAGTTTGCCGATCAAAATACCAGTTTCCAACAGCAATTGCCACTGGCTGCACAAATAAATATACTGGCTTATCAGATGATTATTTTTTAAGAACAATAGATAGAGAAGAGGGAAGGCTTGAATCTAGAGTAGAGAAAGACATTAAAAGTATATTTCCAATGTTCACAATTAGAAGAAAGTGCTAGGATTCTTAACATATATAATATGACATTTCGAACACACTATTTTAGAAGCATAAAAGTCAAAATCAGGTATACCATGTTGTTAATAAGTGGAGAGTCATCAGCAAACCATGTATCTTGTCTTTCAGACTGGCAATGAGCAAAACAAGAGTTTATGAATAATCCAGTTTGGGATGACCCTTGGAAGTCTTTAACATCATTTAACATTTGATTTCTGAAGTCTGATTCAAGGAAGAAGCACAAGGAAATTAGATCATTGCAAGGCTATAGATAAATTGCTATGCATAGTTCACATTATGATAGATCAAAATCACCTTGGAGGAACTGAATTTGAGATGCATTACAAGTTGCATGATTTGATTTACATTGATTCCAAGAGCCACTTGGATCAGCTGAATGTGGGGCTATACTCTCTTGGAGCTGAAGAAAAACAATTACTTAGTTTCAGTCCTAAAACTCCTATCATGAACAATTCCAAATTATAATTATTTTATTCTTGTACAAAAAATAAAAGAAAACAAACTTTGAAGAATTACTACAAGAACCATTTGAGAAAAACGGAAATCCGACACCACAAATTAGTCAACCTAGAAAGAATAGTAATCCATACTTTAGCACTTTGAGGACAAACAAACATATGGATCCTTGTAAGCATACCATTAGGCACATCATTAACATAAAACTACAGGAGAAACAGTGTATTAGTATTAAGCGATATTACCTGCCATGCATCATAAGCTGCATTGAGAAGAAACAATGGAGTTTCAACATGCTTGATCAAATTCTGAGGAAAGAAGCACTGAAGAAAGAGAATTTACATGTTTAAGATTTGCAATTCTAGAAATTTAAAAAGAAAAAATGAACAAATTGATATCCAGGATGAGTAAATTACCGAAGTTGGGTCCATTTGACTTAGACAACTTTGTGGCAGATTTTTTTGCACTTCCTACAATCTCAAAATAAATCAGAAACATAACAAATTTGCACAAGGTATCTGAAGGTTATACCAGAGAAGTAAAAGCACTAAGGAAAGAGTTTACTGCAAGGTTGAACCAAATGACTCTTCAAAAATGAGCTATATATACACATATATAAATATTCTATCTAGATATTTTGTACTGTATTAAATAGTACCTGCAAGGTAACAACACCTCCAAACATATTCCTCAGTGTGTGCCCCCCAGATACATCAGTTCTACGTGATTGAACAGATAATCAATCATATCAAAGTTTCTTGATGAGCTTACAGGCTAGGAGAGGACAAAGAAAATAAAATATATCACTTACGCATCAAGAAAAAATCCAGCGTCACTCAAACATTTGACTTTGGTGGATTTTGGAAACAAGCTCCTGAACTCATCACAATGTATTATAGATGCCAGCCCACCTGCAGAGCATCCAGACAAAAGTGCCTGATATACAACTCTTTATTAGCATCCATGCACACGAAAGATCAAATAACAACATAAAGAGACATGTGAAACCTGGTTGGCTTTCTGCATTCCCTTGGACATTAATTCCTCCATTGCGGCTAACCATATTTTTTGTCCTCGAAATTGAAGCTGTTTAGCCTGAAGGAGTCAGAACACACATATCAATCGAACCATAAATTTGAGAAATGAATCTTTCAACAATGCATGACCATTAAATCAAAGCAAAGACTCATTAAAACAGATAAGTGAACCTAATATTTTCGACATAAATGTTATCTTTAGCTATATGGATGAAAAGGAAAAAGGCATATATCAACTGTCATATTCTCACTGACCTCATTTTGACTATCTCCACTAAAAGATGCCCCATCACAGTATCGCACTTTGACTCTGTTCCAGTTAAAGAAATCTGTTCACAATTGATATAATGAGAACACAGACTTAAGTAAACATATCTTGCACCCAACATAAGTGCAGTGTTTAATTTGACAAAGTACACTAGTACGCTATGTAGGATAAAGAGATAAACCAGGGTTTTCTTCAGGTTTATTGCTCAATATCCCTGTGAATGGTAGTTGTTTTTCCATGTATTTAGAGGAACCACGGCGAGTAGTTTTTCTATAAACACAATTACTGACAGTATTACACCATCCTCCTCCCTGCAGCAAAGCATAAACAATAACGCCAGTTAGGCAGGTATTCACTCAACAAGGTATGCACAGAATTAGCAGCATGACTACAAATTACTAGCACATATCAAAATATTGAGACTAATCATTAAAATTCTTGGACAAAGCTTTTGCATACCTCTAATTGAATGAGCCAACTATTTGCACCCGATCCAAACCCTGGATGAACGTGGTAACCAGGCAATGTTCCATCCAAACAGACTGCGATATAGTAGGACAAAAAATAGAAACTTCAATGACCAAATTTTAAGCGAAGTGAGAAATTTGTGCATTTGAGGCATTCAGTTAATGGCAAAATAGGCTCTGCCATCAATTATGAAGAACTCAACAACCAAAACAAGTATACACCTTATACAATCCATCTTACAAGCATTTTTATCCCTTAAACATATATAGTGAAAGGATTCTTGTGTAAACTATAACAGGAGGAATTTGCCAGAGGGACCAATCCAACAACATTAACATAATCAGCAATGTTGCTGTTTATAGCCAGCAAAATTACAACGTATGCAATGCTTTCAAATGTCGGCAACACAACTTGATAGAAGAACCAAAATATTATATGGCGAGCTTAAAAAATGCAATATTTCTTGTAATAGCTCAAAGGGGGTTCTGTCAAAAATTCCCAGATCAGGACAATGTTCCATTCCACTTAACTAATGATCATTACAACCCTTAACACGAAAAAAACAACAACAACAACGATTAACCACGATACAGAGAACGGTAAAAGCAATGGCTTTAAAAAACATAACAAAACAGGAACGAGAAATGCAAAGCGAAGAAGTAAAAGTGGCTTAAGGTTGAGCCAAGAGTGAAATCATTATAAAGAAGCTAGCTTTGAAAAAGACCCAGATCACAAAAGGAGCGAGAGAGAGAGAGAGAGAGGAAGGAGTAGTGTACCAGCTCCTTTGGAAGCAGCTCCTTGAATAAGAGTGAGAGGGACCATGAGAGGTTGAGGTTGGGGCGATGTGGAAGCCTTAATTGAGTGTGAAACGGCAACGTTTTCAAAGAAAGATAGCTGAGCCTGGAACTGTGTGTCTATCTCATACACAGTTTCAGATCCAGCGGCGGAGATGATTGCCACAGAAGAAACAAAGGCAAAAGCTACCAGAAACACCTTCATTCTCACTGTTTCTGACCAAAGAAGAAGAAGCAGAAGCAGCAAACAAAAAGCTTATAATCACTTGCTCACTCTATATCTCTTTTTGGACCGTGTTAGTGGCTATTTCCGCTTCATACACTTCAAATTAATGATGATCGCTTTGATTTTTTAATAAATTAAAAAACTAATATATCTAAATATAATTTGTGTCCAGACATTAGTTTTTTTAATGAATTAAAAAGTCTAAGCAACTTTATTTCAAAATGGAAGTAGTATTAATTATTGAGCAATAATATTATTATATTTATTATATATTTATATCATTTCATTATATGAGAATCTTGCTTTTGCGTGTTGATTTGCCGTTGCTGTAAAAAAAGGATGATGATCTTTTCCTTGTAAAGTTTTAACTCTGAAAAGTGCACTTGCTTTTTTCTATTTTGGTTGCGCGCGTGCAAAACTGAAATGGGACATGCTATCCAGCTATCTCCTTCAGTTCTATTCTGCGTATGTCAGCAGAAGATTCACTTTCACTTTCACTGCCCTTTTCTGTTTATTGATTCTAACCTTTTTTTTTTTGAAGCTGTGTTCTCAACCTTATGCATGGGCTTCGCCCTTCTAAACTATTCAGATAAGAAAGGCTTAGCCTATGACACACTATGAAATCTTGTGTCCGAAGGATCATTCATGAGTCCAATGACCCAAAAATAAAAATAAAGACTGAAAATAGACACATAAATATCAGTTTTAGATAACTATTGAGAAAAGGCAAAACTAGGGAATAGTGTGTATTTGTACAAATTTTTTTATATTTTGTCAACACACTCACAATACGTGCACAAAATACAAATGATATAAAAATTTAATAGAAATTTTATTTTAAATTTATCCTTATTATTAGTCCATAATTTTATCAATTACCCTTCTCATTTTTACTTAAGCCCAAAAACAAAATTTTGTATAAGTACATGTACAAATTTATTCTGTATAGACTAAAATAAACAATAATGATATTTTCACATACACTTTTTCTAAAATATCTTCTCCACCCACTTCATTATTTTTTATTTTTTATGTGACATCACTTCATCACTTACGCTTACACTTTTTTTCTCTACCATTAAATCAGAACATTTGTATATTATACGTACCTTTTGGTGTTTACCAATATCATTACTCGAAACAAACATTACCTTAGCTCTCTTCATTCGATTTTTAGTCTTTTAAGATTTATACACATTTATCAAAAAAACTATATTAATGATCTTAATTTATTTAAAAAAAATATCAAAATGATCATAATGTTTTTCACACTTCCACTAGCACTTATATTGGAGATAAAATTATTATACTGTAATTAAATTTGTATCGAAATGTTAAAAGAAACAATCACTATAGAATAAATTTTGGTATCTTAAATGACTATTAAAATGGAATGAAGAGAGTAATTTTAGTTTATTTTATGACAAATTAAATAAATTGTTTGTAATCTGTATAGCTGATTTGTTTGGGTAAACAATCCATAAAGGATATAATTGTTTTAGATATTATGATGTATATTTAAAAATATTCATTCCATACTAAACTAAGTTTTCTAACTTATTTTTCACTCCAAAAACATGAACATGCATTAGAAAAAATTAAAGGGTGAATATTGGTAAAAAAATAATAAGAGAGATAAAAAAGGGCTAAGTTGATCATAAATTTAGCCAAAGGAGACTAAACAAGAACAAATTATCCAACCTGTAGCAACTGAGAAACCATGGTCCTTGATAAATCTTTAATTTGATCAAAAGTAATCTTAAACCTATCAAGCAATAATCAGTCTCTCGCTTAGCAGAGTAGGATGTCAATATGGAATCCCCCTCTGCAACTATTTCCACAGAAAGAATGGTGATACTTTAGTATGTAAATGATGAAACTAAGATCATGAAAATGGATAGCTTACAAGTTATAATTGTATATGCAAATAGAAAAGAAGAAGCATAAATCAACAATAAGAGGAAAAGAAAATATCTCTATAAGAATTTATTGGCACCGATCTAGTAATACAAAAACATGGGGGGTGCTTTCTAAGCCGTGTCTGTATGAATGACATCCAATTCAGCAACACTGATAATTCAAAGTTCAAACACATACACATGATTGATTAATAAGGGGCAATCATAAGATTGAGAATTGTACTACTGACAATCAGAAACATCTGAGGAACTTGCACATCAGAATCAACCATCAATAGGCAGTTCACCGCAGTTTACAATTCTGCAAGGCTTCCGAGGGATATCCATTCTGCTTGTTTCTTGGGATTCAAGTATCCTCACAACATCCATTCCATCAATCACATGTCCAAACACAACGTGCCGATTGTCGAGCCACGGAGTCTACATCAATCATGAAATTTACTCAGTATACAAAAGTTTGATTGCAAAAGATTGCAATTGGCAGCAATATGTTCCATTCAGTGGATATTGGTTTTAGGGTTGTTCACAATATTGGTCCTTTCACTTTCATTGAAGTTTATAGATTAGTAATTTGCGAAAACAAGGGGATGATACATGTCTCTCACCTTTACAGTGCAAATGAAAAATTGACTACCATTGGTGTTAGGACCAGCATTTGCCATGCTCAAAACACCAGGACCAGTATGCTTCACTGCAATAAAGTGTTGAAAGAAGAGTTTTAGAAGACTAACAAAGTGATTTTAAATTGGAAAGCTGAATTTCAGATACTAATCACTATTAAAAATTTAGAACTGAATATTATTATACAGGAACCAACAGAGACATACAGGCAAAACTCTCGTCTTTGAAACTGGGACCATAGATACTAATTCCACCAGTTCCCTGCAGCCAATTATTGAAGCACATTTTAAGCGACAAGAAACATTATCGCCCTAGCGAACTTAGTATATCCATGTACATGGCAGTGTGAAAGCAAATGCACTCATTAGGATATTAATATGCAGAAATATAACCGAATATAACAGAGCTCACATCTCCTTCAGTAAAGTCTCCTCCCTGAATCATGAACTCCTTGATTATACGATGGAAGGAGCATCCTTTGTAACCATATCCTTTCTCTCCTGCACAAATTTTTTTTCAAGTACATCTATAAAATGCAGTGTAGCACAATTCATTTCACAATTCACATTAGCAATCCAACTAACAACAATGACAAGGCTGTAGAAAAACTCAATTGCTTGCCTGTGCACAATGCACGGAAATTCTCAACTGTTTTAGGAACGACGTCTCCAAATAGTCCTATAACAATCCTGCCCACAGGTTCACCTCCAACTTCTACATCAAAGAAACACTTGTGTGTCACCTTGGCTTGCAGCTCTAGAACCTAAAGGTAACAGAGCCATATCAGATAACAGTCAGAGCAGAACTTGGGATTGTAACAATCAACAATTGAAATACTACAATTCTACAGTCAATAAGGGTCTAGATTTCAGGAATAGTTTATTTATACGATTAAGTCCCATACAAATAATAAGTAAAGAGTAAAAATCAGAGATCCTGAAGGTGTTATCTTGCAACTCAACCACTTTTGTAACACTGGCTTACAATTTTTCTAGACAATTTGAAAAGATACACTTACATTGTTTTCTGTAGAATTGGAACATGCCATTCTCCTATATCTGATTGATTTTGCATCAGATTGATGTGCAGATGAAAACCTCAATGCATAATGTGATCTTGATGCCAAAGCTTTACTGTAACCAAGCTGTGACCTGCTACTGCTACAGACCATTTGAAGCCTTCCAACCTTAGACACATCTTGGCTAAAATTACCCTAAAAAAAAAAGTTTTCCATTATTAATTTCCACAAACAGTTGGCACATTTGCAGCCTAAAATCCAAATGGTCACAAAAGGTAAATGCTAAATCACTTATTACAATAGCATAAATGAAAAAAAAAAAAAAAAAAACCTTTCAATTTTCAAACACTAATTCAAGGGAAGAAATGTGGGGTGCTTCCAATAAGCAAAGAAAAATTGGATTTTTAAGCAAAGTTCCGCCACAGTAACATGTTGTGGGTTCAAATTTGAAAAGACTCAGAATATGAGCGCTGAACAGAAAAGGGTGAAGTTTACAGGGAGAAAGAAAGAGTGGAAGAAGTAAACCTGGAGATGGTGAAGAGGTTGAAGGGGGTTGTGAGTGAAGTGAAGCAAGTGCGTTGAGAATGAAGAAGCCATGGCTGAACAAAATCTTGATTGATTCTTGATGGACCCAGAAAATCAAAGAGCTTTCTTTTGTGGGTATATCACAGTCAAGTCAAGTCAAGCCCCTTGGTTTTCACTACATCAAAGAAAGCACTATTTGCCGACCGCTGCATATATAACTATGGATAAAACCAAAAGGGTTCTAGCTTTTTTTTCCTTTTCTCCAAAGACAAAAAATAAAAAATAAAAAGCTTGTTGAATATCATAATTTCAATGCTACTACGAAACCAGAGTCACCGATTGATTTTACTTGAGAAAATAAAATAGTTAATTAAACTTTTTCTTAATCGATAATTCTTAAATGTTCCAAAAAATACTCAGATCTTTATATTTAAATATAATAGAATATTATTTTTAATTAAAGAATATTCTATGAAATACTTTTTGTACAGTAAATATAAGGATCTAATTGAAAAAATTTAAAGTACAAGAGATTCAACTGAAATCTTTCAAATTATAAAAAATCAATAGAAAATTTGATGAAATTATAGGAACATATAAATTAATTAAACAAGATAAAATACAACATTGTATGCTTTAAATAACAGTAAAAGGTTTCTACCAAAAACAATGGTAAAAGGAAATAGTCAGGTACACCTAGTACAACTAATGATCTAAACAAGTCATAATTTTAGGTCTACCTAATTTATATTCACGTGTTTATTCATTCTTTATTTTTATACAAACAAAATGTTTTATTCATCAAAATATAAATATAATGTTTAAGTTGCAAAATTGAGTTTATCATAAATAATATCTTAGTAACTCAAACCAACATATAAAGAAATTATATGAAAAAAAGTAAAAAAAAAAATCCTTACATTATAAATTAATCTACTTATGTAAAAATTAAAATATAATGAAAAGTTGGAGACCAATTTGGTGCTTTTAATTCCTACCAAAAATATGTAGTGAATTTTTATTTTTGGTGGAGGATTTGTGCATTACATAAACAAAAGGAAGGACCATCAAATAGATCGAGAGAAAAGGAAACACAGTGATGATTTGTAAATTATCCAGGCCTTAAATTTAGTCGCAAGAGGCCTAATAATAACTTCTTGTATTCAGGCCCAAAACAAAAAAGTATAATCTAAAAGAGTAATTGGATTTCTGTAACCAAAAAAAAAAAGAGTAATTGGATTTCTGACCCCTAAACAAAAAAAAAGTAATTAGGTTGTCAAATCAGTAATATTTGTTGTATAATAAAAATACGTTCAACTAGTATATAATATGTACTATGCATAATATGTAATATGTGTCATGTGTAAGTGTTATGTATTATGTATAGTATATGTTGAATACTAGTTAAATGTATTTATATTGTACAACAAAAATTAAATTACTTGTTGTCAAATAACATATCATTGAGGTGTGTATGGTAAAAGGGTATTTTCACCCATTAATTTGTCTGATCGCGTAACGTAGCGTCTACATGAGGATTTTACTACCTGGTCCATTACTATAAGCTTCTCTACCTTAGTACCTTACAATACATTCTTCGTTCTTACCATAATTTTAACAGAATAGGATTTCGTTGTCATACCAGTGATAAATTCATGACCAGCTACAATTTTGAATCATGATATTTAGGGTCGAAAAAGCTATAACAGATACAAAGGGGCTGTGAATTTATATGAAAATACTTGTTGATTCTTAGTGGTTAGTATCGGTAAAAAATGAAGTGAAAAATTTTAATGGATAAGCTCTTGTGTATTTTTACATTTGAAGCAGCTTATTCATAAACTTTTCTACCTATAGTTTAACATAATAGAAGTCTCGTAAGGGATGATGATATAATAATAATAACAATGAATTATCTCTGCTTAATGGTGAATTAGACACGTAAAGTAAAATGTTGAAAGCAACAACTGAAGTAAGTTGCTGGTGTGGCGTCTCAAATCACAAGGGGCCCAATACTTTCCAGAAGGTTGTTGAGATTTGGTACCATTCTCATACTTTCTTCTCTAATTTGTACTTATGTTAATTATAAAAAAAGTTATAGACTTTCGTGGTTGGTGATAAATACAAAATTTTGTTCAAAGAACATATATTTCACTAAAAATATGAAAGTTGGTGAGTTCTCTTTTGAGTGCATGTTTCTGTTTGGATAAACTCTTATCTGCATATGATATCTGACCAGAATATGTTTTTCCTTCTCTAGCAGCAAAGATTTTATAAGAATTCCTATAATAACTTTATTCCAATTGCTTTGAATTAAAGTTGAAGGACTTTGCTAATACTTAATCATCACATATCAGTTCCCATCTACTCTGCCCATAACCACATTCACTTTACATTCAATTCATATAAAGCACCTTGCCATTTTTCCCTAACCATCCATCTCAGACACAAAAAACTTTCCCCTCTTACATATCAAATTCCTCTTTTTATGTTCATCATTGTAGCACTTTATTCTCACACATTGTAACAATTGTCTTCTCAACCATGTCCCCAACAAACACACTTACAATTTTGGTAATTTTCAGCAGTGCCATCTCATTTGTCATTGCTTCTGATCCTGACACACTTCAAGACCTTTGTGTTGCTCTTCCCTCTTCAGGTACTATATATCAATATACACTACTAATTTGACATCTGTTTCTCTGCTTTCTTATGTTATAGATTTACATTTTACAATACTCGTATGAATTTAATTTCAATACACATTAAAACATTTCGCACAGTCATCTAATCATGTATCGTCACATCAACAAAAACACAGTATATGGTTGGATCAAAATTAATCATCTAATCATGCATGCATGTGTTAACTAAATTATGTACAGGTGTGAAGGTGAATGGATTTGCCTGCAAGGATGAAAAAAATGTGACAGAATCTGATTTCTTCTATGGAGGGATAGCCAAGGCTGGAGTTATCAACAACACAGTGGGATCAGTGGTGACAGCAGCAAATGTGGAGAAGATTCCTGGGCTTAACACATTAGGTGTGTCTCTGTCAAGGATAGACTACAAACCAGGTGGTCTTAACCCACCACACACACACCCTCGTGCCACTGAGGTTGTGTTTGTGTTGGAAGGACAATTGGATGTTGGTTTCATCACCACATCCAACAAACTCATCTCAAAGACCATAAAGGAAGGTGAAGTTTTTGTGTTCCCAAAAGGGTTGGTGCATTATCAGAAGAACAATGGTGATAAACCTGCTGCTGTCATCTCTGCATTCAACAGCCAATTACCTGGTACATTGTCTATTGCTGCTGCTTTGTTCACTGCAAAACCAGGTGTGCCTGATGATGTTCTTGCTCAGGCTTTTCAGATTGATGCTAAAGAGGTTGGTGATATTAAGACCAATCTTTCCCCCAAGAACTGATTCTGCCAAATCATATTATACAGAGAAGATGATTTGGTCTTATGAAACTACATTTTTTTTTCTCAAATGAGTTTTGATATGATCTTTTATTGTGTTTATCAGTCTTGCATTTTGCCCCCATTGATATGGGCATTGAGTATAAAATAATTGTAATGAGGATATAGTTAAATCTATTGAGAATAACCAAAGTTTAATAAAGATATACTTCTATATCTTCTGACTTTTACATATATTATAGCAAAGCAGGTGGGCTTCATTGCAAAATACTAAAATTGCTGAGCCACAATCAGTTGTTACAACTTCCTTTGACAAATGGATATTATATAATATAAATATTAAAGGATGAAATATATTCATACTATAGTCTATATATATAGTATATATTGATATTACAGACTCTTGTTCCATTCATCAGAAGTCAGAACTGAACATTACTGGTGAAAGACTGACCAAATCTCCAATTGGAGGGTGCAACATTATAAGCTATGCGAGTGTTCCCATCACTGAGCTGAACTTTGAAGGATAAGCTCTGACCATTGAGATACTTTAAGCTTTGCCAGTTAACTCCCCAATTCATTGTCATTGGTTCCCAGTTACTCATTTTTGACCCTTTGATCCAAACTCGGGAAATCTCTCCAACTCCACCTATGTTGCTTATAAGCACTAGCTCGAAATAGTCTCTCCCATTTATGGTAAATCTTATGCCTCCACTTCTCTTGCAACCAACTCTGCATAGTTCATTATCCACAATATACATATATCATTATATTATGCAAGTTTAAATAATTTTCACTAGCTGAAAGCAAAGGATTAATAAAGGGTAAGGACATAACAGAACAGAACAGAACATACTTTCTGTACAAGATTGGTACGATGCCAGCCTTGTACTTGGCGATTGACTGAAAAGCAGGTTGAGACATGTCAAAGTGTGGTCTTGGAGGATTGCACCAGCCACCATTGTCATTGGGGAGAGCATAGTTTGGTGGACAGAAATTTGTGGCAGTAACTGTGATGGAAGTTCCCTTTAAGCACCATTGGGGGACTTGGCTTGCATCACAAGTTATCTCATAGCAACCACCACATGACTTGCCATTGTTGAACAGAACAGTGCTCAGTGCCGCAGTTTTTATACCATACCCATCTCTGTAGAGATTTCCATAGCCACATGCTCCCCCTACAAGTAAAATCAATTTCAATATTCATCATTTGGATTATTTTCGCAAAGTAACAACAACCTTAACGTTGGGCCGAGACGGTCTCTTTATAAAACAAAAAAGAAAAAAAGAAGGTGTTGCATTACCCATTGTTCCTGAGGCATCACTTCCACCATAGAAAGTTGCATGAGCTCTTTGCCAAGCTGCAGATGCTACTTTATGCTCTGCAGTGAATAACACCAAAAACAATGTAAGACTGCTGAAAATGAACCTCCTTTCCATTCTCTCTGACTCTGTATGTATCTGTTTGTGTGTCTAAGGAGGAATGAGGAATTATTACTTAATTTGCTGCTTAACATGGCAGACTCCTATGTTAATTTATAGACGTGCAGTTGGGACGGTTATTAGTCCATAGAAACTGACTAATTCAGATTCAACGAACCAAATAAGCAAAAATAAATAAAATATAATAAGAGAATAGTGTTGAGTGTTGTTGACAGCAAATTCTCTTATTTTTAAAAAGAAATAGCGTACTACTACATGTGTTACAAGATATAGACATGGTTGGTGTGTAAAAAGAATAGAAGATGAAGAAAAAATAGGCATGACAGGTGTATGTAAACTAGACTCAATCCATCCAAATTAATGAATTATGTTTCTATGGATGCTAGCTAGGTTGATAATCAACAAGCAAGCTAGCTAGCCTTCTTGAAACTTAATTGCATTAATATTCACTTTACTCGACCATTCACTTCACATAACCCAACAGAATACTTTATATATATATATATAATTATTGACTTAAGAAAAATCCATGATAAGAAATATGTCTGTGCATCTGTGATTATTCTTTTAAGTTTAAACTAAGTAGTTTTATCGTTTGTAGAATCCGTGGTACGTATGTGTACAATCTGATGATGCATTAATATAAATGACAACAAATAATGCTATAAAGTATAGGCAAGTTGAATGATAGGCTATCGGAACAGACTAATCCGTACTTATGCATATCTCGAAAGAGTCAATTCGTACACGCAAGGAACCAAAGAAACTATGGGCATTATGACTTTATAAATGATTCTTTAGTGGTAGGAGTAACATGCAGTAGCTACTACTTGCAGTTGACTAATCTGTTAATCAAGAACCTAGAAATATTAATTTATGTTAGCAGTTAAAAGATCAAATTAATAAGTCAGCTATAAAGACTGCTTATCGGTAACCTCCCATGGGTTATGCCATGCTTTATGCAAGCTTGACCCACATGGCACATGGCTGATGCACAATCTAACATCACCAACCAAATTAAACTTAGCTATGCCAAAACTTATAATACAATGTAATTTAGGAAAAACCAATTGCCGCGATCGAGGAGCATATATTCAAAGTCAACATACATATATATATATATATATATATATATATATATATATATATATATATATTGTATAAATTATTTTTCTTTGTATATAGAATTTTAGTTATTACAATCGAGTTTGAGTACACCATGCATACATACTAGGCAAATCCATCCTATATAATTTTCTCAATCCTAGTGGCTTTAATTTGACAGGTTAGATTACATAGTATATTCTAATTAGTTGTTGAGTAATGATTTGCAATTATAGCACTAGCCACCAATGTGCACTTTCTCATTGTACCTGCAACAATAATATCTGTGGTATAATAAAAATATGTTCAACTAATATCTAACGTGTGCTATACATGATATGAAATGTGTACTATACGTACGTGTGTTATACATATAGCACACATTCCACATCATGTATAACACATATTTGATACTAGTTGGACATATTTATGTTGTACGACAAAAATTATTGCTTCATCATTGCAACTTGCAACATAGGACTTCATCAGATTTTGGGATACGGCATCGATCATGGAATGGACAGCTCACAATTATTTTTTTTGGTCTTAAGCTCATAGTTTTTAAGCTATAAAGGCAACGTGAAATAATGTCAGTCTCAGATCATGACTGACACCAAAAAAAAAACCAAAATAAGAATTTAAATGCTCGCGTTTTCTCAGAAGTGGGCTTGGCTGACTAAAACCCAAAGCTTGCTGTTCATTGATTTGGGCTTCCATCACTTACGGCCCTAATTATATACACGGGAAAATGTCCACATTACCCGTATGGCACTACCTTTAATAGGCCCAATTCAGATAACTTGAGGAACATATGTATATTATATTTTTTCTCATATATTTTATCATGTTTTTAGATTTTTATATGAGCATACTTTAATTTTTAAAATTTTTATTATTCACCTTTAAATATAAAAACATGTATATTATACATAACTTCTTTTAATGTAGACCGAAATTTGAAAAATCCGGTTAAGCAAGCAAAAGACAAGCCGTAGCCATTGAAGAGGAAAACTGATTAATAATGGAATCATCATACTCATAGCACTCAGAAGTGTTAGGTCCAATATAATTAATTAAGCTTGTTGTGATAGACATTGGTGGGTTCGTCGATGGATAATGTCTAAGTTGTTTTCAGAAGGAAGTGACTACTTGAAAGTATCTTACAAGGCAAAGGGATAATGATGTTTGGTGTCCCTAGATATATACTATGTCAATCATTCATTCATCCATTATCCCTCCTTAGCTCCATCCGTGTATATATATCATCTTGTGTTGTATGTGTGCATGCAAAGCTAATTTTGTACAAAATTAAAACTCCTAAGAAAAATATATACTACTATCCAGCTATAACGAATTGACCTAATTTGTAAACATATGTACATCAATACAACCAGCAAATTACCTCCAAAAAACAGTACACATATACAAATTCATGAATGAAGGAAATTAATAATAATAGATATTAATAATTCAAAGAAAGATAAGAAATAGTAATTATTATGAGACTAGCGATGCATACATGCATAGTGCAAAAATGATGGATATAGCTAGCTAGCTAGCTAGGTGTACACATCACCATGCTTATCTTGCCTTGCATGTACGTCTCGTCTTAATTCCGCAGTGGTGGATACTCTCTTTAATTGGTTTCGTCCAATCACACGCCTCTTAAGTGTGGGACCAATCTACCCAGCTGTTAATTAGTAACTAGCATCTGCTTCTATTTGTGTATCTATATATTCAATCTATTATTTTAAAATTTTATTAGATATTTATTTATATATTATTTATTTTACTTTCTATATTTAAATTTAAATAAATATTTATAATTATTCATTTTATAAATGTTAATATAACATTACTCCTTCTAGTTTTTCTTTTAAAATTGTGAGGGTGTGTATGTCTTTAGGGATGACAATGGGGATGGAAGTCGGGGATCCCCACAGGGAACCCCGAATTCAAGGCCTCACAGTCAGAGATTTTTTCCTGCAGGGATGGAGACGGGGAGAAAAATCTCCCCGAGAGGTAGCTCTGGGACGGAAACGGGGACTATGCTTCCCGTTCCGTGAGGAAGCCCGCCCCGATGATAAATTTATAATTTTGAATATAATTTCACTTTTGTATAATTTAGAAATATTAAACTAACTTAATGTCTTAAGTAAACCCTTCCAGCGACGCCCCTGTCTCGTTCTCCCGATTCACATTTCTCAAATCATAACATACACATACCCTGATACCCAGTCACTGTCAAATACATATTTTGATATTTTTTTTACTTATATTTTGTTGCATAAGATTTTTTTTATGACCTTTAAAAATTATTTAACAATATCTTTATGATTGATAATTATTTTATTAGTTTTCTCAAAATTATTTTTATTTTATTTTATGTGAAACAAATTTTTTTATTATTTTTTCATTCCTCATTTAGAACCCGCGGGGATGGGGACTAAATTTTCCGCCCCATCCGGTTGCCATCCCTATAGGTCTCTCTCACTCGATCACTATCATTTTAGTATTATATAAACGCCACAAGGACCAGCCCAATTTCCACACAATTTGAGACCTATAGAACTCTTCCTTTTTCTTCCTATAAAAACTTGTTTGATAATATAGTTTGTTCTCATCGCGCGCTCTTCTCTGTTTCGTAATTTTTGGCTTTCATATCTCTGTTCGGTACGATATTTTTTGCATTGTTATCAAAAGTAGGATTAATTAGGTCGCTCCATCACTCTTCTAATTAGTCCACTAAATACTTTTGTTTATATAAATTGTCATATCAGTATAAAATTGTTTTATAGTATCGATGCATATAAATTAAACTTTTAATTATGTCTGTATATAGTTTTACACTGTACTATTTATTTTTGTAGTAGTATAGTAGTTAAGGGGTTCATTTTATTGCAAAGTTAATGTAAGATTATTACATTACACTGATCGAGACATATTTCTCAGCTTTATAGCAATTTTGTAATTATTAATTAACCCCGCTTATTGGAAAATAGTTAAAAAGTAATAAATGTATGTTACCTAACCTTATCATTACAAAAGGGTTTTGTAGTGAAATTTTTTATCTTCTTATTAGAGTTTTGATCTACAATGAATTATGGTCCGTTTGTATTACAGTGCTTATGACTTTTTTCAACTTCTGACTTATCAGAAGTTATTCTGTCCTGTTTGGCTATATAACTTATGACTTCTACAGAAGTTATTTCAGTGCTTTTGGAGAAGTCGGAATATTTGACTTCTCTAGAAGCACTTTTCAAAATAATTGAAATAAAAAATTTTGTTATTTTATATTCACACACAAAATAACTTATTCATAAGTTACTTCTCAAAAGTTACTTTTATATAAGGGCTTAAATAAGTTGTTTACCCAATCTGACCCTTAATCATATTATTATTGATGGTAGATACTTTGTGGAGCAAAAAAAAGTCATGATTTTTATTTAATTACAGTTAATTAAACTTGTTAGGTGTCACAATAATATTGAATTATTATAAATAATAGTAGATAATAAATATGCTCATACCTTACTTATGTTGGATCGAACGAAGCTTCCATGTTTTATCTTTTTATTATTACTAAAGGGAAAATGTAATAATTAAATAAATAAATACATAGAAGAGGGAGGATGATCCACGGAACTTGTTAGTTGGTTAATTTGTGATTTGTTGTGTGTGGTTTAATTTGTCAGGAATATTATATAATATATCAAACTAAGGCTATGGGGCGGAATAATAATGGAAGTCTGAAAAAGATGGTTATGAGGGCATTTGTGGTGATGATGGGGTTATTAGTTGTTGTTCAATTTCAAGAAGTGAATGGTGAGTTCATTAGGCGAAGTGGCACCAATTTCGTTGTGAATGGGAAGCATTTCTACTTCAACGGATTCAATGCGTACTGGTTAATGTACATGGCATCTGATCCATCCACAAGGCCCAAGGTCACTACCACTTTTCAACAAGCTTCCTTTCATGGCTTGAGGGTTGCTAGAACTTGGGCTTTTAATGATGGTCCTAATTACAGGGCACTTCAACTCTCCCCTGCTTCTTATGATGAGACCGTATTCAAGGTACATGTTCCTTCTATTCATTTTGTTACTATACTCTTTCAATTACAATATTTATTGCGATGGTAGTTCATCTTATCCCTTAATAATGTGTCGTGAATATAATAGAGAGAAATATATTTGGTGATAAGTTGTTTATTTATGTGCAGGGACTGGATTTTGTGGTATCAGAAGCAGGGAAGCATGGGGTGAGATTGATACTGAGCTTCGTGAACAACTGGAAGGATTTTGGCGGGAAAAACCAGTACGTGCAATGGGCGAAGGAGCGTGGCGGTCAGAATCTAGACAACGAAGATGACTTCTTCACGCACCCACTTGTTAAGCAATACTACAAGAACCATATTAAGGTAATTTTATTATTATTATTATTAAGAAATTGATTGAATATGCATATGCTATGCATGCATACAAATCAAGCAAACGCAAAAAGGACCCTTTTAAAGTTTGTCTTTTAGCTTGTGGTAGTGCAGCCAGAGGCACTCAGCTAGTAATTAGTAAGTTAACAAGACAATTATATAAAATTATTTTAATATCTCAACATTTGTATCTCAATTAAACGCTTAATTAATTGAGAATAGTGTTTAAACATCTAATTAAGACACCAATTTAAAAACATTTGAATAACATAATAACTCATAGTATTAAGCTCATTATTTTGATTTATTTATATTGTAACAATATATTAAAGGCCACGGATCACAAAATTTATGGATTCATCATTTGTAGGAAATGTTTGATGAACAATGGATAACCAGCGAAATTAGCCAATGAACCTATTAGATAATATTTGACTCAAAAAAAATTATTTTTAAGTAGTTAATTTTTAATAAACTGAAATATTTATGACCCAAAATCTCTATATGGGTTGTTTTTGGCTGATTTTGTACTCATATATCTCACACGATCACATGGTGTTAAAAATAACATTTTCAAATAAAAATATAATATTGGTAATTTAGTCTCGTGTGTGTGTGTGTAATTAATTAATTAAATGTTGAGATGTTGTAGGCTGTGGTGACAAGAATAAACACAATAACAGGGGTGGCATACAAGGATGATCCTGCCATTTTTGCGTGGGAACTCATGAATGAACCTCGTTCTCAGCATGACAACTCCGGCAATGTTATTAAGGTAAGCTCCTCTGATCTTTTTCTTTCGCAATCATCTCACTCAGCTAGCTAGATAATCTATGTAGCTATCTAGTAGTATATATTAGTAATTTACAACTGGCACACGCATCCAAACACATACATATATAGTATAGTACATGTTAATGGGTGTGGCTTTCATAATAACTACCCATTTAATTTAATTTGCTTCCTTCCAATTCCTTGAATTGAATTTGAGGAGCCTAAAATGAAATAGGCCACCCAATTTTAGGAAGAGCCAAAACCAATATTATCTGATCATAGATGTGGACATGCATACTGATATATATTGAGGACAAATCCCATCAAATTAAACTTGGTCATCAATTTTTCTCAAATAGTGTCCGTCTAGAAGATAATGTATGTATTTATGCATCTTATGAATTAGCTAGCTAGCTTATATATGTATGTATGTATGTATGTATATATATATGCAGGAATGGGTGATAGAGATGGGTTCGTATGTGAAATCCATTGATAGGAATCACATGTTGGAAGTAGGACTTGAAGGGTTCTATGGCAGTGAAACAATGCCAGAAAGGAAACAATTCAATCCTGGTTACCAATTAGTTGGTACTGATTTCATTTCCACCAACCAACTTCCCCAAATCGATTTTGCCACCATTCATCTCTACCCTGATCAATGGTATTATTATAATTATCATTCCCTTCCGTTTAATCTTAATTATCACAATCAAATTAACCACAACAATATACTAATTTATCATTATATAAATAACAAAAATGTGAATAATTGATTAATATAAGAAATGATGTATGTGTATAACGTAGGTTGGCGGGGTCAAACGAAATAGCTCAGGCAGAATTTGTTGATAAATGGGTGGAAGTGCACATAGAAGACTCCAAAAAGGTGTTGGGAAAGCCGATAGTGGTAGGGGAATTTGGGAAGTCATCAAGGTCAGCAGGGTATAGGGTTGAGGAGAGGGACAGATACATGATGAAGATCTACGATGCCATATACAAAAGCGCAAGCAGTGGGGGACCCTGTGCTGGTGGCCTCTTTTGGCAGCTCATGGCTCAAGGAATGGACAGCTTCCGCGATGGCAATGAAATTATATTCGACGACAGCCCTTCCACTACCTCTCTTATCCACCAACAATCTTCCAAAATGTCATCTATTCCATAGATAATACAACAAATCATATCAATGTGTGTTAGTAAGGATGATATGATTTGATTCCTCTGTTAATGAAAGATTGTATAGATATTCGATTGTGTATTATATTAAGACTCCAGAAATATATCTCTGGTTGTGACAAGTTTTATGGGTTTTTTTTCTCTTTTTACCATAATATATATATTTTTAAAAACTCTTTATATAGGTAATTAATGAATGCATAAGTAAAATCAAGATTGGCAATTGTATTATATCCAATTCTGTGGCAGGTTGCATTCACATCTTAAAAAAACAACAACTCAGTGCCCTATAGTATACGGTACTTAAAAGAATAATCTTGTCTTAAATTCGCAGATAGGGTACAGAAATTAGTTAACATCACTAATGGAGTAATGGTGGGAATATACATGACAAATCCTGATTCAGATAGTTGATTATGCAGAAGATTGGAAGTTTTTCTCTTCCATATATATATTTCTCTTTTTGTCATTTTCAATTGCTCTACTGGATTGGGCCCTTGGGCTCCAATACCAATGGTGGGCTAATATAATTGGACTATTCCAGCTTAATTTGTCCCAATAATAATGTGAAAAAACCAAGATCTTGACCATCACAATAGGCTAAAATCAACTTATTTTTATATTTCTGATCTCTTATTCCAATTCAATAAATATTCAATAGTACAAATAATCTCAAGCAATTGTGAACCATTTTGGCATACGAGATACAAATATAGCTAGCTGCATAAGAATTTAAATTGCCTGCGCAGGTTCTCGTTGTTGAATGGACCAACGTAGCAAAAGAATAATGTTGTGTGGAATGAATCTTGATTTCCAAGATTGAAGATTCAAAATTTGATACTTGAGAGTCCTTATTCCAGGACCCTGAAACTTATTGGATGGAGCAGAAAGAAGCCTGGAGATACCATTACACTTCCCTTTGATATCATTGTATGTATGTATTAATTAAATGATTGTGCCATTGGTTATTGCAGCGTCCTTTAAGATCACAGTGATTCCTGATCGAATATAGAATCCCTCTGATGGTCTTTCAGCTTCTTGCACATTCTGCACTTGGACCACAATATATACCTATTTCTTATTCTTGTTTTTTCTATTTCAATGGAAGAAAACAACAACTAAATCATTACTTACTTCTTTGTTTGCAATGATCACATTCTTCCCAATTCTCGCATTCTTGTCGATTATACAGTTCCTACATACAAAATTCGCATATATATAGCAGTCAAAACATAGTGTAGTAGTGTCAATGCCATGTGAAATTCTGGATTTCATGCACTGTTATGTATAGTAGAGAAATGTTTTTTGTACGACACTTGTTATATATAATATAAGGTTCTAAGTTACAAGAATGATTTTCAGGTTTTCTAGATTCTTACACAATCTTGGTGTCTTTCCCAATGCCTATTGGAACATTTCCAGCTGCTAAAGTAGCTGCAATTTCAGCCTCTGTTTGGTAATAGTCAGCACCCATCATCATAGTATCCTGTGAAGTAATTGTAAATGTGACTAGTACTGAAAATTAACATTACTACCTTCCTTTTTCTGTGAAGTTATTGTAAATGTATGTGACTTATATCAGGATCATGAAACTATGAAAGGGTTACCTTTAGCTGCACTCCAGAATCAATTCTAGAGCGAATTCCCACAATGGAATGCTCAATGTTGCACTCTCTTAAAAAACAACCATCTGAAATCAAAGAATTCATTACCTACAATTGAAGTTATTGCACAATCTGATTAGGTCCCATTATGATCACAAAAATATCAGTTTATATTGGACTAAAAGTTTCACAAATTTTACCTGGCAATTCTCCATTTTTGTTGGTGGTAGGAACCGGGGACATGTGTAAATTGGCTTGGACTGGTCATACAACTGAAACTTGGGCGGCTTCGACATCGGAAGAAAAATAAGTTGCAGTGTGTTTAAACACTCAATGGAGGAGGTTTTCTGACTTAGCCATAGCACTTTTTAAACACTAAAAAACCTACCTGATCCATAAGGGCCAAGTTTGCATCAAAGAAAGATTTTATAGTCCCAATATCTTCCCAATAACCACTGAAAAGGCATGCCTGCGGTAAAGTACAAGGGCCAAACTTGATTATTTGCAGTAAAAACAGAATATGATAGCTCAATGCATTAATGAAAATAACTACATTGACAGAATATTTGGATATTTTTATATATACTTCAGCTAGAACAACTAGTATTAGTCTTTAGTAGTTTTGTTTTTACTTTGAGAAACTACCTGGATATTAAAGTCTTTTGCAGCCATTGGAATGACTTCGGATCCAAAATCATTTGCATTAGGATAATAGTCCCTGAAAATTTGTCATCCAAAAGAAGAAAAATGAAAACATTTTTGTGGAATCTGCAGCATATACCATTGTTTGTCTTAAATTTTACATGTTCCTAAAACAATTGATGTTGAATTTGGAGTTTCAAGTAATTACCAACAACAGAAAACATAAACAGCACAAGATCAAAGCTTAATTTACCTGAGAAGGTTGAGTAGAACATCTATTTTAAACACGTAGACACCCATTGACGCGATATATGGAAATTTCCTTGCTTCTTGAGCTGATAATCCAAGAACACTTGTATCTACATGCTATGAGAACAAGTACTTCAATCAGTGGTAGTAGACTTCAAATTGACAACTAAAGTTAAAATAGATCATCACTCAATCTTTGAAGACATTAGAAGTGCAACAACCATAGATCTTAACAATTCGCCCTTGGGTTTTTCCAGGAACTGGAGTATCTGGCCTCTTTCATCAACTTTAATTAGTCCAAAATCTGAGGCGCGACTGCATGTAAAGAAAGACAAAAATGTAAATGTTGAAGAAATCAAATGTGTATGATATATATGGAACTGGAGAATATATGGTCCTAGAAGAAACTTTACTTAGAATACCTTCCATCCACAGGGAGACAAGATACAGATATATCAGCACGCGAATTAACATGTTTCTGCAGATAATAGATCAGTTATCATATGAAATATTCACATCACATGGGTAAAGTGAATCATCAAAAATGAATTAATTGAATTGACAGCTAAATACCAACCTGCACAAGTTCCATGTAATCCATTCTATAAAGCTGATCACCACACAGTATCAAGATGTTCTCTATGTTTTTTTGCTCAGCATCCTACTCAAGTTCCACAAAGAAAAAATCAGTCATTGTTGTAAATGAAAGAATTGACAATTCTGCCAAATGTGCAATTTTATGAGCAGGATAAAGAAGAACAGAACAATGTCACACCTCAAACAACCAGAGAAATTGTCTTACGGCATCGGCAGTGCCCTGAAACCACTTCTTCCCTGATTCACCAGGTGTTTGAGTTGCTGCCAATACCTACCATAACAAACTTTTTAGTCTGTATACCATGTCAATAATGATGGTACTCAGTCAAATATAATACAATACATTACAGTGTCTATACTATAGGGTCAAGATCCATGAAAAGAAATAATATAAAGGCCTACCTCAACAAAACCACCACCAAAGTTTATACCGCCACCCAAATTATATGTTCGAGAAATGTGGCGGTTGAGGGACTGAGAATTAAATTGTGTAAGGACATAAATTTTGTTAATTCCACTGTTAATACAATTACTCATTGGTATGTCCACCAGCCTATAGCATCCTCCAATTGGTACCTGAGCATCACAATAACAAAATTCATTCATACATAGAAAGACACTCACAAAATTAGTTATTTTAAGCCCTTGGCCTAGAAGTGGGGTAGGTATCTTAACTAGTTTAATATCTCACTCTATTAGAGTATAAAATCATTAATGAACCTTAACCTAATAATTTAAGCTTTTGGAAAAGATGGTTTTGTGACATACTGCAGGTTTTGCCCTTCTTTGAGTAAGAGGGTATAAGCGTGTTCCAGCTCCACCACCTAATATGATCGATGCAACAGTCTTAGGGTCAGCTTGTTTTCCTGCAAGTATTGGTGATTGAAGGGCCTGAAATCCAATGTTATGCAGTTAGTTCATATTCAATATTCAAAATATTACTCTTCCTATCCTAGTTAAGTAAAATATATTTATGTTAGCCTTCCATGAATATTTATTTATTTATTTTTAATGCTGTAATAACCATATAAAACTAAATCAATCAATAACTAGTGATTAAGATAACAAGAGAGAACATTTATGAAGCAGAATCATATCAGAAACATTAACACAAACAGATGACAGAGTCTATAAAGCAGAGTAGGGGAAGTGAAGTTACCTTAAAATCATTTGCAACATCTGCAAGAGTAGAAGTAGCCAAGAATCTCTTTGATGTATTTCTCAATGAAACACTCAAGAATTTTCCCAAAGGAAAACCTGACATAGCATTCTTTGAATGCACCAGGTTCACTCTACTACCAGAGAATGATGAAGAAAGAATCCAATCACGGCGGTGGATGGAGGGATTTTTTGAACCCGGCATCAACATGGCAAGTCCATGCAATTCACTTGCCATCATCATTTTCCTAAGTTTCCATACACAAATGTGGACAAATTGTTTTCCTTATATAAAATCTGGCTCTAAAAAATGACCCTTTATTCTTCTCTGAAGCAGTTTTAATTATTTGAAGACAAACTTTTTTAGGACAATGCTGACCTTACTCAAACTAGATTGTCTAAAATATAACAATATAAAAGCATCTGAATAAACACAAGATCATGTCAGAACTTTTGGAAATGTTATTCAACAATGTGTTTTATTCGGATGAAAATAAGGAGAAACATTACATTAACCTTGTGATTAAGCAATCTAACTAGAAGGAGGGACAAAGAGAAATTAAGGAAGCAACATATGCTTCCATATTTTGATTAATTATATATGTTTCCAACATATATCACGTTGTAATGTTATGAGATTATATTCAAAAGAATTAAAGCAAAGTGGGTTTCCCTCTCTCTAGAGCAAGGAATGGCTTAATAGCACAAAACCAACCGACTATTTTTTATAATTGTTTTTTTTTTCTTTCTCTTTTTTCATTAGGGTCTGAAATTCTCTTAGACACAAACCAAGTTATAAGTTTCTTAAGATTCTCAGCAGCTTACACCACACTTTTAAAAACCGAATCCTGCTTACATGCATGCTGTTTTTGTCGACCATTTATGCTAACTTTATTTTTTGAGGTTTGGGTCTAAATATTAGTTTAGGACAGAGGTTCACTTTTTGCAAATCAATTATATAGTAGCTTTTTACGACTTTAAATCATAATATTAATAATAATTTGTTTTATTCGAGGATTCGAGTTTCTCACTCTCTAGCTGGCTAGACAAAGGTTACAGCAAAGAAGGAATTATAAGCAAATGTTGAACCTATTTGTGAATATTTGGCTTCATAACCCCACCCTTACTCCCTTAGGCTTTTAAATATCAGATAGAATAATTAACTATTATATCTATACAAAATTGAATGACGTGATATTTATTCAACCTAATATTTAACAGAGCCAAATTAAAAGTGAAAATTGAAATTAAACAATTTTAGGAGAGTTTGGATCAAGATCAGCTTTTTTTTAGGGACCAACATAAGAATTCAATAATACTTTAGAGACATATGTTTAAACCAATAAAAGTTTATTTTAAGGAATGAATTAGTATTTTAAAGTTTTCAGATATATTTGATTAGAGGGCAAACTTAGATATAAAAAAATGAACTGATAAGGGAGATGTGAGAGCTAACTCCAAGGAAAAGGGTTGTGTAATGTTGATGGGAATGAGAGCAGGGGATAAACGGCAAAATAAACTGGCGTGAGACTACTTAATGAAAATCAAATCAAAATCTTCGAGAGATTAATGCAACTTTTAAGGGAAATAGGGTTCGTCCCTGCCTCCACTAGGATGGTATCATGAAACACTGGCAAAAACATAGCCTTACAGAAATAGGAATACAATCTATGGACGAGAGTTGAAAACTAATGACTGCCTATGCCTAAGCCTATGCCTAATGATGGTTTTTATGTCCATTAAGCATCTCTATACTACGCCCGATGCCAGAGCCAGCTTCTGCTTCTCCTAACATACAAAGAACGAAACTAACTACTTGCAAGCATCTACTACGATTAGGGCTAAGTAAGTAACAGTAAGAAGATAATATTGAGCAGCCTGTACATTAACTAACATAACTAACCTATGAGCATTGCTAGTATGCTAGTATTTGTCAATTCTTAGATTGTTACATAGATGACCAAGCTCTGGTCTTGCATCCATCCATGTGGTGAATTTCATACTGTCTGGAGAGATGCAGTAGAGGTAGGATCTGAATATGATCAGGAAAAAGTACCGCCTGCAGTTAAGGGAGAAAATCAAAATGGTAATACATTACTCAAGAAGATAATTATTTGATCATTATATACTTGGTATTTTTTAAAACTCATAAAATTTAGCACACAGGATCTACATAACAAATGACCCCAACACTACACATAGGCACTTGCCTCCATGAGAGTTGACTCATTGCCACATAAATTTTAGAGAATACTGATAACCTTCTGTGGGTGCCAATAAAACATTTCTGTATGCGAAGAGATGAAGCAAGTAAAATTACCTCAAAGCCTTGATACCCATGTCCATAAGATATGCTCGTTTCTCATCGTCGTCATCAGTAAACTTCTGAAATTCTTTACTGTAATGAAGAATGTCATCTCGAATATGCCCTGCACCTGCACATCTATTGGCCAGAAAAATAGAAAACTTCAGTATCGTCAATTATATGCCAATCACTTTCATCTTAAACTATGTTGCAAGAGAACATAATTTATCCACTTGGATATTGAACGTATTTTCTTGAAAGTGAACGACATATGGTTAGAAAATATTCAACTGATAATATCAAGCTTTGACTGACAAGTGACAACCTTTCGATGACAATGTCAACATCTGCTTTGCTTTGGGGACCATATATGAGGACTCTTGTAAGGCTCAAAATGTCACGATAGTCACCCATCCTGAGTGCTGTTTCATTAGAAGCTCGAGAGGGAAAGTTCTCTTCAGGCACTGCATATATGTGAGGACCAAACAATGGCTGTGGGACTTTGGATGCAAAGTTTGC
The DNA here is from genome assembly GCA_013621005.1 of Aeschynomene evenia. NCBI lineage: Eukaryota > Viridiplantae > Streptophyta > Magnoliopsida > Fabales > Fabaceae > Aeschynomene > Aeschynomene evenia. The sequence goes on from CM024268.1 coordinate 4,900,861, forward strand.
CTCTGCACCAAGTCTTATACAGATGATGGCCATTGCATATGAAACTCCACCAAAACCTGTGTGTGACACAAAAAGATAACTCCCTGCAGAACTACAAATAGCAAGAGTTTATAAGTATACTATTATATTTATATGAAGAATAGCTTCAAAATATTAACATACTGAGATTTCGGTTTATCGACAAGCATATAAACACAATGAAAACCGTATTAAGGGCAATAATACTAATGGCTGCAACACAACTCACACATTAGATAGAACCATATTGTAACCGTAAGCCAAATCAGTACAAGAATGGTCGTGATTTGAAAAACATTTTGGAGATGAAGCATGGTCACCAAATTGTATGATTCTATACATACATTATCAATCAGCAAAACCAGCACAAGAACCAAAATGTCAGCAAACTTTACAAGATGCACTACCAAGTGGGGATACTTACTCATCTTTGCAGTATTGTATTGCATCAATGTCAGAGGCTAAAGCATCTCTTTCTCTTGTTAAGGGTATCCTCTGATAGACAATATCATATCCATCAGCTTTCAAAGAAGAATAGACCTCTGAGGGTGTCTTCACATCATCTGCCAAAATGTTTTCCCAATATCCAACCACATCAGTCTGATTTGTTGCAGGGTTATATTCTTCGCGATGTAATAGCATTCTCCCACCAGACTGTCTAATTTCAGCAAGTATATCTTCTTTCAGTCGTGCTTCAATGTGTTGTACCTGCATTGTAGTTACCGTGAGTTGAGCAACAAATGAATTTTGTGATATGTTCTAATAGAAAAAGAGTTGTACAAGATGATGACTTACCACAGGACCAGTGATTCCCACGTACTTGAGTGTATCAACAGGTTTGTTTAACTCCCTTAGGACAAAGGGAGTACCATTGATATAAACAACTGCTTCCTCCCTTACATCAGTCAATATAACTTTTTTACCAGTCAAGGCAGCTTTAGGCTTAGCATTCAAATAGGTTAGCATCTCCTTGGCACCAGTGATGGTTGGAGTTGCCATGCTATACACAGGGTATTCATCAACCTGAAAGAACAGAACGTTAAGGCATAATGGCATTTACAGTCACCATACCACATAGTATATATACATTGATAATAGCATAAAACAAGCTATTCACATATGTCATCATGAATATAAGGAAGAAGAAGCATATGCAAAAACACACCATAAAAGAACTGAAAACTAGTAAAAACAAAGTTCTCACAGCCTTTCAATACCAAACTGACATTTAAAATATTTTCGTCCGGATCATCCATGTACTTAAAATAATCTAAATATACCTACACTTGGATAATCCTGTAGGTCCCCACTGGAATTGTAGCCTTACCCTCTGACATTGCAAATTTGATGAAAGTTAGTTTTTTTAGTAGTAACAAAGTAAGCCTACCTTGTAAACATGTGGTGCACCATGAATTTGTATGTGACTGGAAGTTCTCTGACCAGGAAAGAAATACATTTTCAGAATGGAACCTTGCCCCAGAACAGAACCATTTCGGGCCTTGACAATAGCCTCCATCACTGCATCTCCATGCTGAGTCTCTTGTGGGGTTCTCAACTCTTCCTACAATTTAAAATGATTATTGAAGCAATCCAACTTCAAAAAGGGGGAAAAAATAAGTCTAAAGTGAACAAAATATTTACAGGGACAGTGAAAAATCGCCCTGGTCTTAGCCTGATGCTCCATTTCATAGCCTGCACCTCTGATCTCTGATGCAACCAAACCTTAAATGTCATTTTAGATCCTCCTTGTCCACAAAACCCATCAAATGCTTCACTTCCAAGATATGCTGCAAAAGCAATTAAACGGAAGTACCGCTCCAGGTACTCACCACCCCGATTTAATGCTACCCTCCTTACCCTAGGCTCAACATGCTGCTGATTGAATACTTTTCTATATTTCAGAACAGCTTGACGAATGTTTTGAAGTGCGGAACATCTATCAATAATAGCATCTAAGGCCTCTCGGCATTCAACACCATTATCAAATAATGTTGTTATCTTCCATAGCAAGAGGATGTCGTTTATACCAAAAGCACGATTTGGATTCTCATCTATCTTTGTTTCTGCAGTATCAGAGGCCAATGCAGTTATATAACCCCCAGCTTCATCTCCACTTGAGGAACCACCATCTGATTCTTCATGGGTCACATCATCACCTAGTATTTTAATGGGTCTGCCATAATCAATTCGGAGTTTCACAAGGCAAGCTATGACAGTACCAGTGGTTGTCCTGCCCCTACCCATCTGTTATATCAACGAGATATCAGCAGTAAGAATTGAGAAGAGACAAGAACCAGTAGACAAACAAAATTTGAACATGTTCATAAAAAAACACAAAATAAGAGATAGAAGAATAAGAAGTTACTTGACAATTAAAAACAAAAGCAGTGTCTTTTGCAGCAGAAGAAATATTATTTGTCAGTGTGTCAAAGTCAGAACTTTTGGGAGCTTTTCCGTCAGTGATGGGAACACGTGCATATTTAATTGGAAACCCATCAGCCTCCAGGCTTTTAAAAACTTCAAGTGGGGTTTGAACCATGTCAGAGGTAACATCCTCCCAAGCATCAAATATATGCCCATCATCTGTTTCATGAATAACCATTATGGCATTGCCATAGAGTTTAGCTTCCCGTAGGATGTCTTCTTTCAATCGAGCTTCCATTTTCTCCACTCTTTCACGGTCAATTCCCTGAAAGAACAAATTAAAATTCCAATTAACCAACAATTATATCTGATTAAGGATTTCAATGATCTTGTATATATTTTAACACACCCTAAGCATAAACCGGGGCAAACTTATTAGATTCACCAGAATTTAACACACCCCATAACTTGCACCAAACAAAGTCAATGGTTTTGGCCCAACTAATTTACACTGATTTTAGAAGAGGTTATTTAACACTAGTACATGAGATTAGCTACAAGCATCAAATGACGCTATTGTGCATTTGCTAAAAACATAATCTTCAAAAAGCCCATCTACATCTAGGTCTTCCTTAATTGTTTTTCATGGTGTTTACCCTATCTTCCTCTACTTCTATTTGTTGGACTATCTTCCATCCAATTAACTTTTCTTTAGAATAATATCTGTTAGAGAAATAAAAAGAGTGAGTGTGTGTATGCTGCCACTGTCCCTACAACTGAAACTGAGGTGTGAAGGTCATGTTTCAAACTTCAAATCGAAAAGAAAAGGAAGATCAAATGTCAATACTATGGTTTGAGTTTTAACTTTTGAGGCTTTACTACTTTATCTCATTTCATATGATGCCTCAAGAATGTAAACTGATATGCCTTTGATACTTAGCATAGAGGCCTAGATTTGCTAACAAGCACATCTAATGGTCTCAATAGATCAAAGGTGTCATCCATAGGCAACAACCTCAACAAGATACTATGATAATCACATTTTGAGGAGAAAAAAAAAAGTAAAATAAAGTATTAACACCAAACATATCCTTGCCTGTCTCACACTGCTCATCTACAAATACAGCATTTCCCAATTACAACTTAGTTGCTAATAGGCATCCTACTGACATAAAACAAAATAAAATTGGGAAAAGCTGATTGGTGATATTTGATCTAGTGAATTAAAAAGCAGAAACCAGTTTTTGTGACATTAACATCCAGATTACAATCCTTCTTCCTTAACTTAAAACATAATGAAAAGATAAGTCAAAAGCAATGTTTACCGTGTACTCTAGCATGTTTTTGTATGGTCTTTCAACTTCACGCAGAACAAATGGCTTCCCATTGATGTAAATAACTGGTTCTTCTCTCATATTATGCCAAAGTACTGGGCGTCCACCTTTAGAGCTACCAATCCTACGAATGACAGATCGAATACCATCAACTGTTGGATTTGCGACACCATAAACTGGAAACCCAGGAACCTCTCGGAAATTAGGAGCCCCTTCCACTCTCTCAGGCAAAGTTTGGTTTTGACACCCTGGACAATGATCACTTTTCAGAACAGTTTGACTACCAAGGACCTCTCCATGTCTCAAGGCAGCAACCACACCCATCTCAGAAGGACGGCCATCAGTGGATTCTGCTATCTTCGTTAGAGATGGTTTCAAACTTGAATAGCCAAGTGCACCCATTGGATCTCTCCTGAGCAACCTGCAATCCCAGAAGTTATGCTTCATGGTAAATGTTGATAGAGATAAGATCTAGAAAGCTAATGAATCAAATTATAATCAGAAGCCGAATTGGCAAATAATTTCCAATTATATGATGGGAGATTTTATATAAAAATGTAATAAGAAGGGTGAATACTATATAAACAGAGATATTTGGCAGCATCTGGTGAAAGTTAGCAAAGAAAAAAAATGCAAAAAACTGTAAGGATAAGGGATATCTCAAATGGAGTGAACTGTCACTTTCCAGTTAACTAGTTCTAATGCATGCAAAGAGTCGGAGAAAAGGCACTCTGTTTGAGTAAAATGGTAGGATGGAATCATGCAATTATTGAAATTTTAACCTGCGAATAATGCTGTAGAGTTCAGGCCTTGCTCTCATCCAGTCAGCAAAACTACTGTGACCAGCAGCACTAGATTCAAGTGTAGCCCTTTCTGAGTGAATGTACACGGCAAAACATATTAAAAAGTAGTATCTCTCCAAGTACTCCACAAAAAAAGAAAGTGATGCCTCCCTTTTCATTTCATCAGGTTGTCGCAGAATGCTATTGCGATAGGTGGCAATCGCTTCACGCAGGTTCTGAAATACAGGCAGGGAAATTTAAAATGCATGTGAAAATTCAACGCACAAGATATGACAGAGAGAAATTCAAAACATCAGAGAATCATAATAAACAGCCAACTTAAAAGTTATTTTTAGATAAAACGAGATTACAACAATCAGAAACTGATACCTGCATTGAAGCACACCTGTCAATGACTTTGTCCACCTGTCTTTTCCCCTCTAGACCACCCTGAAGCACGTCAGCTAATTAGAACAGATAATAAATATTTCTACAAACAGAACAAATATTTTCAACTTTAAAAAGAAACATTAAAGTTTATGTGAATACCTACCTCTAACACCCGAATCAGGCTTCTTATGACTGCATATTCTCCCCTGCGAATTGCCTCCTCTGAGTTAGGCAAATGGTCCGCTACATTGGTCAAACTTTGAGATATTCTACCAATTGAATTGCTTCTTGGAATCCCTATCACATATTAAGATATAAAAATACAACCTTTTGTTAGTGGCAATTCCACTGTTATCCATCACTTCTTAAATAAAAAAATATACACTGAGATTGCTAATCCGGGATAGCGATGGATAGTGCTGACCAAAAAAATGCTTTAATGGGATAGAAAATAAAGGGATGGCTGCTACAACGAAGAATATGGAAAATATTATGCAATCTTTACTACATACATATTAATGCCAAAACAGTTTTTCTCTTAAAAAGACAAAACATAATTAAATATTTATTCATCATTAACAATCGGAAGTCACAGTCTAGATGCCAAACTTGCAATCACTATCAATTAATGAGTAAAATATGAGACAAAACAACAGAAGTCAAGTAGTAGAAGGGGAAAAAGCAAAATATGCTGCTATCACACCGCTATTGACAACTATTATATGCACCCTTTGGGGGTGAACTAAAGAACTTATTTCCAAAATTCCAGAAATATATATTCCCTTTTTAAAGCATGTGAAATAGCCAACTCCTTTTCTAAAGTAGCCAGATCTTATTCCATTAAACCCATAGCTTACATCATAACAAAGGTAGATGCTAAAGTATGGAAAGGATTTAGTCATCTACCTTAGATTGCATTGACAATAAAAATTGCCAGCCTTAAGAAAAGTCTACAGCAAATTTTTATACTAACTAAATACTAGAATGTGCATCCATATGCTTTGGTTTTAGAGTAACAAAACAGTGCATCTTAAAGAATAAAAGAATTACATCTTTTTTCTTTAAACAGAAAATAATTACATTCAAATCAGATTCTGAACATGCAAAACGCCACATTAGTATATTCAAATTTCTTGGATGAAGATGAATGATAGCCTGAGTGAAATAAATGAACAATAAACTCAGAAAAGTAGCATAAATAAATAAATAAAAGTACCAGAGGCCCCAATTCGGTTGAGATAAACCAAAGTTGCAATAACCATTCCAGTTGTAGTCCGTCCACGTCCCATTTGACAGTTAAAAATTATCTCTGTATTTACATCAGCTTGAGAAATTTTATGAACCTAAAATCAAAGTTGAGGAGCAGCTAAGACACATGAATCAATGGTTTTAGGGAACTGAATAAGTGAATGAGTTTTCTATGTTACTAAATTCTGTACCAAATAAAAGGCCCTAGAGTTCTAGACAGTAAAAGCACTGTTCATCAAGAACTCAATGACAAGGCAATAACAAATGAAACTACATCATCCAACCTCTTGATTATGCCAAAGGAATATATGTCCAGATAACGACACCAAAATTGGTAGTTTAACAAAGAGTTAAAGCAATCATAATTTGCTTGCCGACAAAATTCGTTTAAAGGCATTTATTAAACAAATTAAGAAAAGTGCTTATAGGTACAAACATACATACGCAAAACGACATACAAAAACTAAAAAAGCAAAAAGAGAGCAGTTGCATTTGATAAGTAACATTTCTCTCTCTCTCTCTTCACATTTATAACCAACCCGAAAATAATAAGTTACATTTCTCTGGTAACATTTTCATACAACTTCAGTTCATACTAAATAGCAGAGTTGAAAAATTAGTACAAAAGAACTGACCAAAGTATCAAAATCCTGTTCCTTTGGCGCTTTTTCATCAGTTATAGGAACACGCTCATAATCGACAAGGTATCCCTCCAACTGCAATTCCTCATACACCTACAGCAAAGAAAACAACTTTGATGCATTTTTGTCAGAAAACTAATTGAGTAGTCTCACACCCCCATCCATAAACAAGTTTCAGCCATACCTCTAGTGGTGTCCTCACTGAATTACATGATACTGGTTCCCATTGGTCCACCATCTGGCCATCAGGAAGTTCATCGGTCACAAGGATTTTATGTCCGTATCTGTTACGTTAATGCACAAATAAGATAAAAAGTAACAACAACCATCAATTGTGCGAAACAAGGTCAAGACAAATACAATGCAGAGTGACAGAAATACCTAGCAGCTTCCATCAGGATGTCTTCTTTCAACCGATCTTCCATTTGTTCAACTCTTTCCCTATTAATTCCCTGATCAAGTATGTAATGCCATGGACGTCAGATTCCAAAATAAATAATTTCTATTAGAGCATTAATGCACCAAATTCAACTGAAACAACTAAACCCTCAAATGTCGGGAAAATAGCTTCACAAACAAGTTAACAACATACCGTGTACTCAAGATTGGAGAACGGTCTCTCCACCTCACGCAAAACAAAGGGGCGTCCATTAATGTACACAAGCTGATTTCAACAAAGAAAGAGAAAAACAATGTGATTAAAGCATCAGAGCTAAAGCAAAATCTCAAAGAATATCAATCCAAGAAAATTAACCTCAACCAATACTAACACAGCCTAACATATATCTCCAACATATTCATATTTTTACAAGTTATTCACTTATTCTACTTATTCCACATGTTCATCAACAACAACAAAAAAAAAAAAAATTGAATATGCAGCAGCAAAAGCAATAGAATATCAACAGTACCGGTTCCTCACGGAGGCTAATCCAGAGAACGTGTGTTCTCTTGCCTTGTTTCTGAGCCCCAATGTGCTTGAGAACGTTTCGGATTCCATCAATCGTTGGGATGGCAACACCATGAACATGCAACGAATCAGCCTATCATATCATAGCAAGAACCAAATTAAAGAGGACATGCAAAAGGAAAATAAATTAAAGAAGGGAAAAAGAAAGAGAAGAAAGAGGGATTAAGGAACCTGGCGGTAATTGGGAGCACCTTCGATCTGAGGAGAGAGGCGCTTGTTCTGGCAGCCAGGGAAATGGTCGCTCTTGAGAATGGTCTTCTTCCCAAGCACCGCCCCTCCCCGCATCTTCATCACCTGCTCTGGCTCCTTCGGTATCGACATCTTCGATGAACGAAAGAACGAACCAACTCTTCGATTACGTAATCACTCTTCTTTCTGACAATCACTACTCCCTCACTCACTCACTCACTTCCTTCTTCGAAATTCAAACAAATACACCAATGCGCAATTCAAGAAATGCGAAGCAACAACACAACTGTGATTTCACTAAGAAGAAAGAAAGAAAGAAAGAAAATCTGAGAAAACACCAAGAGAGAGAGAAAAAAAGAAAAAGAAAGAGGTGTTCTTATCAGCTGTTCATTGCATTTAAACCCACAGTTACATGTGGTTTTTTATATCTATTGCGTCACTGCTTCCCACAGAATTCATTTCCCGATTAATTTTTTTTTGTCTTAATCCCTCGAGAAAATTTCCAGCCGTTTCTTTTCTTTTCACCTTCTTTCTTTCTTTCTTTGATTTTCCCGGAAAATTCTGAGGAAATCTAAAAAAACAAAAAGCAATTTCAGGGCAACAAACAGAAATCCCTCTCTACAACTGTCACAGCAGCACAACGTGAAAGGCGTGATCTTAGCTCAGCTTAGCTACGCTACAGAGCCGTGTGTGTATGTGCGAAGCGTCCTTGAGCTTAAATAAATAAATATGGCCAAAAACGAATCTTTTTTATTGATTCTTACATTTATTCTTAATTCTAACAAATAAATCCTTTAAATCAATTTTAACTTTACTTGCTTACCAATAATAATAATAATAATAACTTGACTTACTAAAGGTTAGCTTAGGTAGTAAACAATTTGAAGTTCGTAATCGAAAATGCAACTCAGAACATGGGTTACTTCAATAAAAATATTATTTTCAGAACTAAAATCTCATTAAAATATAAACATTTAATTACAAGATTATATATATATAATGTTATAAATCAACTTTTTAAATAAGTATTCAAAACTACCTAATTATATACATTTTACTATTTCTTTTTACTGTTCAAAATATTTATTGTCTATAGTAGTAATTAATTATTTTAAAGCATAAAAGAATGATAAGCCTTTTCACTTATACTCTCTTCGTATATATTGTCAAAATTGAAGGAGTTAGACTATATATTAACCAATAATATTTGTCGTATAACAGAAATATGTTCAACTAGTATTTAATATATGTTATATATGTATGCTATATATATAGCACATGTATGTATAACACACATTTCATGTTATGTATAATATAAATTGGATATTAATTAAACATACTTCTGTTCTACGAGCACTATTATTGGATATTAATATCTTAGGTTTTGTGATTATAAATCTCATTATTCTAATAACGTGACTTGTGTAGGTCGTTACATTATACATAACTTCACACCACTAATCATCAATATGAAAAATAATTTAATAAATAATGCAAATGTGAAGCAATAAGATAGTGTTTGTGGCGTGGAAATGGCAGAGAGGGCTAGTTTGGAATTCAGTACTTCTGACTTTTTTTAACTTTTGACTTATTAGAAGTTACTCTGTCCTGTTTGGCCATATAACTTATGATTTCTTTAAAAGTTATTTCAGTGTTTTTTGAAAAGTCAGAATATTTGACTTCTCTAGAAGCACTTTTCAAAATAATTGAAATAAGAAATTTTATTATTTTATATTCACATATAAAATAACTTATTCATAAGTTGCTTCTTATAAGTTACTTTTATATAAGAATTTAAACAAGTTGTTTATCCAAACTGGCTCCTCGGTCATTATTCGGGTGCGCTTAATTTGAAAGCGCTTATGGCTTATGCTGTGAATATTCGACTTTTCCCATGGTAGCGTTAACTACCAACCCTCCTTTCTCTAGCACAGTGTTTGGATTCGACATTTTGGACTGGATTATCCTCGTATGCACCTTTCGTATCCCACACTTGATGCTCACCACACAAATTCATTTCAATTATAATTAAATGCAAAATGTTCGGATACGATTCTCTAAGGAAGAAAATTAAAAATGAAAAAATTTAGCCTCGTGGGGCTTTTGGATAAGGCTTCAAGGAAAAATAAAAAAGATATTCTTCAGCAATTTATTATCTTATTCAATGATGTGTATTGTACTGTACTGAATCTTGAATACGTGTATGTATGAACGCACTGTACAATGTCAACTTCAAGACCACCATGTTATAATTACTTTTTATTAACTATTTTTGATTAGATATAAGCTATCATCGAACAATTCAATTATTGACAAAGTTATATTCTAACTTTTTTTGTAGTGTATACTAAGGTACATAATTGTGTGTATGATTGGAATGGAAATACAAAACGTGGAAGAAATGACATATGAATTTGATGGGTCGCGATGTTAGATGATCCAATAGTCTGGGCTATGGGGCCCAACCAATAAAGTCGATTATTTCACCACAGAAGGCAAAAGCAAATGACTACTAGCACAAGAGGCACTGACTTGAGCTGCTTAATCATCTAGTTTCGGCTTCGATTTTAGGGGCAATGTGTATGCAGAAAGGATCTTGACCAATCATTTTATCCTTGAGATGCACGCATAAATTGGCAGGGGATTAGTCACTGGAATCGCTCTAGTGAATATCCTGGAGGGATAAAAAAAAAAAGTTGCCACAGACTAATTTTGAGTAAAGTTTAATTATGATTTACTGATATTTATATTGTCATCCAATTAAAATATTTTGTTTGTCTGACTTTAAAGATAGTAGAAGAAAGAAAATACTATTGACGTGATAATACATGATTGAATAACTGTATAAAAAGGTAGTAAAATGTCATTTGATGAAGATTAGATCGTATGGTGGAAAATTAAAAGCAAAAAGTGAACATAAGGCATTAATGTTGCACATTTCATTTTACACAAATTGTTAAATAATAATATTTTTTCAGTCAAAAAATTCATTTTAACACTTTTGATCAAAATAATATTCTTAATCATGTGTGTTTTTTTAAAGGACCGAGTAATGTAGACCCAAACTCCTATTTTTTACTATTTTAACTGGTATAATTTTATACTCATAGCAAAACTAATTTTTTCAGCCTTATAGAACGAACCATTTTACTTTTTGGTGCTGAATGTAAAGTAAGTAAACTTAAACAGTTAAACAATTAAATTTTCTACTATAATGGAACGTGAAAGACATGGTGTGAGCAAAAGTAATTTTATAATCACTCTTTGAGCACATAGTTTATTTAAAAAAGATTTTTTTGACTAATGACTTGTTCCACCACAAGATTTGATAGCTGGAGCTTTAATCTCGTGGCAATTAATTAATTTTGGTGACAACACAATTTGTTTTGTTTTGAGAAACCGACGAGATATGGATGACATAACATAACACACATACACATGTGGATTATTTCTTCACCTCAACGAGCGATGATATGGTAATGGTTCAATCACTTTCATTAATTCTTTCTAAGTTTCTTTGCTCCAAGAAAGCAACATTTTTGGCAAGTGATGAAAAAAAAGGGGCACCAGACAAAAAATGGTGTCCCGTCACATTCATTGATCGTATTTATTTTCAAAGGGTTGTGACTTGTGAATTGTGATATGATATCATTCATTTGTATGCTACCCTGATTCATGGCAATCATCAACGTAGCTTGTTGTTTCTATGAGTCCCCTATGACGAACACAGGTTGTAGCGTGACGAGAGAAATTAGGCTCTGTTTGGTTACAACCAACGTTGATATTCATGTTCAATTTTGGACATTATGACTTGATCCCGATCCTAAAAGGGCAAAACTAGCTCAGATGTGAGAATTTTGGTTGCACACGGTATTAGGAGTTTTGTCCCGGGTCACGTACTGGGAATGACAGGTGAGACTTCTAGTGAGAATTTTTTTCATCCACAAGACTGAATTCGAGCACTTGCTTAAGAGACAACAAGACACTTAACACTTGTCTCAACCCCTATTGGTTCGCACTTACTTAAGAGACAACAAGACGCTTAACACTTGTCTCACCCCGGTTGGTTCTCATACGCTGAGAATTGATCTAATAATTATAACACCTATGTATGAAAGTGTGATTGGAGTGTTGGACCATAGATTGAAAATAAGATTCTTATTAAAGTAAGCTTTTGCTTAAAGGTTTTAAAAATAAATAAGTATTTAACCGAAGCGTTATTTAATAATGTTACAGCAGTAACTACTAGTCTACTATGTCTTATTTCGTGTGGCAGAGCCCCGAAAACACACGAAAGCTTCAAGTCTTTCAACATCATAATTTCAGAAAATAACGCAAGAGACAAAAAGTGGGAGAGAAACTAGTTTTTATGATTTGATGCATTTCAATTTCAGTACAAAAAGTGACATAAAACCATGGACGATTTCTCAGCTATGGCGATAAAATAATATTACCTACTTGTGTTCTCTTGAGAAACCAACGAGATTATGATTACTTCACATCTTTTCATCCTCTATTATTAACTATTAAGAGCATTGTTCTATCACTTTCGTTATTTACGAAGAAAATAGCATTTTGCCAATTGACAAAAAGAAACAAAGGTTGATCACGTACACACAGATTTGTTAATTTAATCTCACATCATTCATTCTTTATTTTATTGGTTAGAATCTCTTTGTTGCCTCTTTTTTCTTTTATCTGCGTCTTCTGTTAAACTATTGCCCATGTTAGCCAAACTCAGACGGAATTGCCCAAAAGAAAAACATGGACAACAATTATTGTCCTATGGTCACCCTCAATTCTTTCAAAGGGCTCAATATTATTATTAAAAGTAATGTCGTTTTTGCACTATTTCTTATTTTAAATAGTATAATAAAGAAGTTGCAAAATGCACGTTAACATTAGAACATTTTAAGCAATACATTCTATTATTTTCTCTGTGCCTAACATTTAAGATGCATTTGATTTGTCACGATTTTGAGTTATGGACAAGGAACCCTAATTAGGGTTTGAGAAAAGAAGAGAGAACTCGAAGAAGAAAGGAAGAATCTTGAAGAATTATTATTTCTATCTTGAATATATATTTTTCATTACAAAAACAGAGAGTGGGCTGCACACATATATAGCCCACAACAAATACAAGAAAACCAAGAAAGAAGATAAAAACAGAAATGGACCTAACATAATAGAAGATACAAGGCTCAATTATCTAATCTCAAAGTTATCCTTAATATGATTGATAGATAAAATAAGAAATAGGTTTTCATGAATAAATTTTATTCATAAAAATTACTAGTACTTTCTTATACACGGGAATCTAAAAACAAACCTCGCCACCAACTCAGCATAATCAGCAACAAAAACTAAAGAGGATATTTGACCAACACCAATAAGACTAATTGTAGCAGTTATTATTTCACGTGGCAGAGTCCATAACCCAGAAAAGAAAAGCTTACAGTGTTTTCTACATTACATCTTAGATCGTTCAGTAAAATAAGGGTACAACAACATTTGGTGCAGATTTTTCAATACCAATACAACATCTAACCGGTAACATACTGTAGTGTATATAAATATTTACATTCAGAAAGAGAAATCAGCATCAGCATCCATATCAGTCATATCCCTTATGAGATTCTTGGTGGAAGGCAAACCAGCAGTAGCGTCTTCTTCGATCCCACATTCGTTTGTCCCTCTTCTGATCTTGAAGTAACCATCCTGCGAATTAGACGAAGTTAGGTCATTTTGCTATCCTAGGGCATACGTTTAGTCATAGAATAGATATTCAAGGTGAAGAACAATTCAAGAAACATACATCTCCCCAACTTCTATTCCACTGGTTTGCGAGGAGCTGAAACAGTGATAAGTACACAATCAGTATGAAATTCAGATAGCATGCAAGTATAGAGAAGAAAAATGAAGGTCAGAAACAAGTCAACATACCCAATAGTCCTCTCCATCATCACTTGTTCCCCACCCAATTAGCTTTACAGCATGACCTCCTAGTTCAGAGCCTGTGATGTGTTTGTAAACTCCTGATTTGTAGTGAGCAAAATCCTGTAAAAGAAGAATCCAGTGAGGGGTATCCTTGTTACAAAACAAACAAACAGGTATAATATGCTTGGTGACTATTCTATACACAAGAAAATAAGGTAATATTAAAAAGTTATCATGATATTTGAGGTCTAAAATCGCATTCAAAATGAAGAGATAATTGTTCCAAATGATATGGTTTAGCTAATTGAAAGGTCTCAAACAAAAAGGGGCTCTTCTCAGAGTTTAAACAGAAAGGATGTAAAAATTAAAGTATTCTTCATATCCTGACACTAGGATGGAGATATATCTTGCATTTATGCTATCATGACATTTCCGGGCAAAACTCAACCAGATGAGTTCTGAATGAAAATGGAGATGACTTATTGCCTCAGAAGAAAAGTTATAGCAACACTATAAAAGGCCTACAGCTTATCTCCTGCTATGTCAGTTCCATTTATCTCATCCCTATACCATTCTCCCTACAATTATCCTGCTTATGGTTTTCACTTTCCACACCAAAATAATCAACAATCATCCCATCTTCAATTTGCAGTCCGCACAGATGCACACGCACAGTATTGGTGCCAACACCATAGGGTCAATGAGACAAATTAACTGTAAGTGGTAATGCAATGCCTTCTTTTAAACCACCACTTTACTTGTGATTTTATTGTTGATTCAACTTATTTTGTAGCTGAAAAACTGATTTTTTTAGCATTACTTTACTTCTCTTTCTTATGTTGACAATTGTAGCTGAAATACTTATTTGAGTGATTTCTTTATCATTAGTTCACTCCTCTTTCTTAAGCATTAGTTCACTCCTCTTTCTTATGATGACAATGAAACACGTGGGATTCCCACTTTAGTCATATTTAACTGTTAGGATTTAGTGAATTTTCATAAGTTTTAGAATTCCCACTTTAGCATTAATTCATTCCCCTGTCACTACAGGGAGGACTATCATTTGCTCCCCCGAAATGAAAGAAGCAGGTTTATAGTTAAAAACAATGAATAGCCTCGAATGGTCAAAGTTACTCATTTAGCATCCAATTGCAATCTCCCCACTGATTCTTCTGCTAAATCATGAAAACCTAACAGACATACCTCATTCCTCTCAATACCTATTTTTCAGTCAATAATATTTTATATAACAAAATGAGATCCAAGCCAAACACCTTAATCATTCATTATCTCCTTATAACCATAAAATTTGAATAGGATTTGCTCGAGCTTTCAAAATTTGACCACAGAAGTTGTGAAGATTCAACTACAAAAGCATCGGTAAGAGCGTTCATTTACCTCATAAACAGTGAATGCAACTTCAACTGGCCCATTCTTATAAACTTCAGCCATGATATCATGGGGGTCAGAGCTGATCCTATATGCACTGACACTGTAGTGCTTTGACTTCTTCCAAATCTGGTTCCCATCGACACACTTCCTAACACATTTGGGAGTACTGTATTCTGGCTCACAACCAGGATGAGAACAGCCAATTTGATCAAAGTATGGGTCACACTGCCACGTGTAAAATGCAGATCATAAGAAAGGGGGAAAAGTAAAATCAGTAGGGAAATATAGGTTTTTATTAGCTAAACATCAGCATAATTGATGGGAAAATCAAGCAAGTAAGGAACCTAGAACTTTCATCTCCATTCTCTAACAAGTAACCATTTCGTTTTTTTATGATTTTCCACCATGTGAGGTCTGTCAAAGCAAAATGATAATCTTTTACCTCTTCAGTGACAACACCATGATTCTTTAAGTACCGCCATGCATATATGGGATACCCCCCATTACAGCCAGATCCACATAAAAAGCCACAGCATGCAAGAAGGTCATTAACTGATAGAGAGATATTCTGCAATTCAACGTACAGGGCATAAATTCCTCATTCAAGATCCTCAATAAGATTTGTATTCATTTATATACACACACAATGTTCAGTGTTACTTCAGTAAGAAATTTAATTACCACATCATAATGAATGCAAAATCGATCTGATAATGATTCAACGGCACCAAATGCCCAACAAGAACCACAGTGACCCTGAACCATAAGCACAAGAATTAGCTAAGTACTTTTCAAACCATGGATGTTTGAAAAGCTGCATACATCTAAAACTAAAAAATGAAGAAAATTACCTGATCTTTAATGAGGAAATTTGTTCACCAATCCATGTTATGGTCAGCAAGGAAAAGGGAGAAAAAAGTCAGCACCTCATTCCAAATGAACCACTCAGTTAATTAGGAAATCTAAAGGAGAAGGAACAAGCAAATGACCTAAAATTCTTCCAATAGTGCTACACTGGGACCATGCTGTCCTTGCATCAAAGTTCTTTGGCAATTTCAATGATTTAGGGTGAGATACAACAGGTGTAGCTCTTAGTTCTTTCTTAGGCGTTGGCTTTACTCCAAGAAGGCGCTTGAATTGTCCAACCTGCACATCGAGCACTATATATCAGAAACTCGAGTTGAAAAATATCATGTATAACCAATCACAAGCAAGTGAATTGCACATTAATGGGTAAATAACAGCATCATCAACAGGGTATGACAAATTGAATCCTAACTGTATAATTGGAGAAACGAGGATTTATAGCAGCCTCCCATCCTGCCTCTGGGTTTTCGTTGATCTCTTTAGCAATAGACTCCTGCATGATACCATTAAAAATATTCATTCCATGAACTGAAAGACCCAAATATTCATTAAAAAAAAATTAAAAATATTCTAAGCAACAATCACTAGCACAATCTAAAGATAAACAGTTAAACACCATACGAAAACTGGAAATAAAATTACTAGCATCATTCTAGCATTTAATGCCTAACAAAAATTATGGTTGTTTAGCATCACTAAAACTTAGCCAGTACTATTCTTACTTAATTTTGTATTGATAATATATGATTTAAGCAAATAAATCAACTGTAGTGGCAAATAATAAAATAGTATATAGACAAAACAAACAAGGAAATATTATTATAATAAAAACGAATGAAAAATTACCTGAAGAATACGAGAGTTAAGCTTGAGAGTACTAAGGTGCTGTGCTTCCGCCCGAGCGATCTGTCAACAGCGCAATGATCTCAGTACTCACAACATGTAGAAAAAAAATTAAACCCTAATAAATAAAGAAAGGTACAAATAAATCGAGCTAAGAAAGAAAGATAGATAGATAAATTGGATAAGATACCTGGAGATAATAAGCGGAGAAAGCTAAGAAGAATAAAGTCACAAGGGGAAGAAGAGTTGAAGCCATTTTCTTTTCCCCTCAAGCCTGGAATCTATGTAATCTAAATTAAAGTAGATAGATAAATAAGAATTAGCGGAAGGCAAATAGATATTTATAGAGAGGGTGGGCCACTTGCTCATAAATATAAAAATTGGATTACTAACAAATAGAGAGTGTTCTTCACTTCTTCCCCATTGGGTTATGCATTAGTATGATGCATGTGGACGAAAAAGGGGTAACTTGCGTCACTTGCTTGAAGGAAATGGGATTGGTAGGAAAACTCATAATGAAAATGACAAAACTAGCACACCCTGCTGCTAAATTACACTTACTTGTTCCAAATTCCAAGGGTTGATATTTTCCTCAAAAAATATCTTGTTATGTTATGAGTCAGAGAGGAAGGATTGAGAAATAGGGGTGTATTGGGAAAATTACATTGGCAGTCGGCATCATCCCATAAGTATGGGCTTCCTGTTGCTTGCATGATCCACACGCTTCCCAATGGGCTTGCAGCCTTACACCAACCACATGCCTTCTATCAATCATTCAATTTCTATCCTTTTAGGATTGGCACAGGTGGTAAGCAGCTTGTTGTCCCTTAAGCAAGGTCTCGGGTTCGAGCCTTGTGGATGGAAAAAATCCTTGTTGGGAGCCTCACCTGCCATTCCCAGGTACGCGACCCGGGGCGACGGATTAGTCGGGGTGAAGCTCCGGACACCGGGCCAAAAAAAAAAAAATTTCTATCCTTTTATTATTCTTCTTTTAGATTATTTATCAAAACATGTTTTGGTCACCGAATAATATTTCAAGAGATTATTAGTCTCCTAATTGTTTCAATAATTAACGGATTGTACTTTTCTTTTATAACAAGAAAATGCTTAATTATTTGATAGTGTTTATTTTCAGTGACTCTGAAGTCGAAGTTAGACTCTAAAATTGGCTCCAAACATATCCTCATACAGTAACTCCAAAATTGGAGTTAACAAAAAGATGACAATTTTATCATCGAGTTTATTGTGATCTTGTACCAAACACTTGACAAAATTAAATTTTCATTGACTCTTTGATTCTAACCTAGAATCAGAAAACACAAATGCAACTATAATGTATGACGTAGAAAAGTGAAATCATGAGTATAAATTATACGATTGATGCTACAAACCAAGCTGTTTTTCTTTTTTTGGTCTAAGATTCATGAATTAATGACCAAATGTACAAGTCATGACTAGATTAATACTCGGATAGCATAGTATGGATGCTATGACAGTATACTGTATATACTCTTGAAAGCTGAAGTAAAAATGTCAAACACTGTATATCCTTGTATTGTTGGACACTTCCCATAAATGCTCTAAACCTGGGCTAACTTGGGCTTAGAGCCCATGCCTAAATCAAGTTCGTAGCCCAGCCCAACTCATCATCACTCTCAACTATGGTCCAAGCTCCACTTTCCTTACACCAGAAATATGCTTGTTCTATTACCAAAAAAAAAAAAAAGAAATATGCTTGTTCGCCCGACATAAACAAAAATAAAACTTGTCCGAACAATCAAAATTTTATTTTATTTCTACTTTTTGCAAAATTCAAAAGAAAATTAAAATAAAAGAAAAGTGATCCCAAAAAAAAAAATAAAATAAAAGAAAGAAAAGAAAAACAGCGAGGAAAAGTTCGAACTCCGAAGGCATAACAGAGCAAGTCAGAACCGGAGATCTCCGTTTTGTTTAGCTTCAGAAGCGCCAAGATAATTCCATTGGAGCCTCCAAGACTGAACGCTCTGAATTCGAGTTTACCATCTTTCAAATCTGAATCCGCCTCAGCGGTTCTGCTAATTCCTGTTTGGTTACTCGGAAAATAAGTAACAAAGGAAAGGAAAGGAAAGGAAAGGAAAGGAAAGGAAAGGAAAGGGGCATGGTTGTTGGCAGAGTCAAGAATTTTTTGCAACTCCAAGTCGTTGACGTGCGTTTAATGAACGCACATTCCTCAAATCCACATGAAATCTGAGTTCTCCACAGTTTTAAGCTGAATCTGAAGAGCGTCTCCGATCTTGACTACTTTCTGAAAAGCGATTCTTCCTGGACATCGTTCATTTCCACTTTGTCTAGCAATCAGAAGAGAAGAAGATGCTGCGTCTGAAAGCGTTTCGGCCTACGAGTGACAAAATCGTCAAGATCCAGTTGCATCCGACGCATCCATGGATGGTAACCGCCGACGATTCAGATCGAGTCTCCGTTTGGAACTGGGAACACCGACAGGTACAGTGTTCTCTTGCCTCTTATTCAATTTGTTTTCATATGATCTATTATTCTGTTTCTGTTTTTGGATATTAATGGAAGCGTCGTTCAGGTGATATATGAGTTGAAAGCTGGTGGAGTGGATGAGCGACGTTTAGTCGGTGCGAAGTTGGAGAAGCTTGCAGAGGGAGAAACAGGTTCAACAATTTTTGGCTTAATTTTAGTTGTGACGATGTTTATGTAATTGTAGATAAAAATAGACTTCGTGATTGTTGTTCTGTTATAGACCTGCTGCATTGTGCTTTTATTGGATGGATTTGGAAACATGAATCTAATCATCGGTAAAGTTCAGCGTGCTAATGGTTTTGTATAACAATTGTCAATAGAATTGTTGATTTGGATTCTTGTGTGGACTTGGCACTGATATTTTGAGGGATTGACTAAACTATCCGAAGCTGCTAAATTGTTTAATTGTACATATAAGTGAAAGATCTTCTGGATTCAATGATTGTTGTATAATCATCTGGCAAAACATTATTGTTCCTGTTCAGCAAATTTTCCTAGAATGCAAGCTTTGTTATTGTTTTATGCTCTGATAGCAAGAATTACTTGAACTTTCATTAATTCAGTAAGTCACATGGTAGGCTTTTGACGTACCTTCCCTGTATCATTGAATTTCGTACTTATTAGTATTACTTTGCTTTAATCCATGTAGGTAGCTGACTTCACCTAGTAGGACAAGGCTTAGTTGTTTTGTTGTTGTTGTTGTTGTTGTATTACTGTGTTTTAGATATTGTAACGAGTGATTTTTTTTTTTTTTTTTGATAATGCCTTCTTAAACATTGTTGGTAGCCTTCAACATTTCTGTGCTGATGTATTAAAATAACTTCATTTTTATTTTTTATTTTTGGTTTGATAGAGTCCAAAGGGAAACCTACGGAAGCCATTCGTGGTGGAAGGTAATATACCTCTGCTTTATATATATACACACACACACACATATACCTCTGCTTTCAGTTTTCTATATCGTTTCTTTCCTCTTCATGGTTCATTTATTTATGATAACCCTTTACCTGCCTTAAAGTGTTAAGCAGGTGAATTTTTATGATGATGATGTACGCTTTTGGCAACTTTGGCATAATCGATCGGCAGCTGCAGAGGCCCCGACTGCTGTCCAACATCTCAGTTCAGCTTTTAATTCTCCTGCCCCAACAACAAAAGGAAGGCATTTTCTTGTCATATGTTGTTTAAACAAAGCTATATTTTTGGACTTGGTGACCATGCGTGGCCGTGATGTACCAAAGCAAGAGCTTGATAACAAGTCCCTTCTCTGGTAAATTTAGATTACATTATTCAATAGTGTGCAGCTCCTTCTGCTTTTGATGTTAAAGTCGCTATTTACTTTCTTTTAAGGCAAGGACATCTTGACAATCTGATAGCTGCTATTACTTTTGTCACCCTTCTTCTCTGTACTATATTACTAAAAAGTAGTTGTTGCCATAATTTTATGTACTCCAGTTTAAGCAATATTTTTGTGCTGCATCACATTGTGCCAATATTTCTTTGTTTGCAGTATTCTTGCTTTCTTTAGGATTCATACTCACATGACAAATACCGTAAAATTCCTTAAATTTAATCATTTCTAAAGCTATGTTAATTTTTTTCAGTAATTAATTAACTTATAAATTGATTTTTTCTTCTTATCTACTGTGTATGCTTGTTGCCTTCCCCACTCAAATGTATCTTTCACAGAACTTGTAGATATAATCATTGAGATATACATATACATATTGGATAGGGTAGCATTTGCATGTATAAATTGCCAAATTCATTTGTTTGCCACATTGTTTGTTGCTATTCTAATTATTTTGTACAAATAATGGTTGTTTGTGAAATTCATCCCTTTTCATTTAAATCTACCAAACTTAAGCTTTATACATTCTCTTTGTCTTGATGGAAATTTGACATAACATATTATTAATTATCTGTGCTTCGTATGGCATGTGATTATATATTAGCCATAAATGAATTGCTTGGAAGACATGTTATCATATTTTATTTTTCTGTTTCTATCTTCTTGTACGCTGTGTAAGTTGTTCCTATTTTCTAATTTTATCTGTTGCAGCATGGAGTTCCTTTACAGAACTGGCGTTGGTGATGCTCCTCTTGTTGCTTTTGGTGCATCGGATGGTGTCATTAGAGTTCTCTCAATGATGACTTGGAAGGTTGGTACCAAAATATTCTACTAATTACTACTATTGGCATGTTAGGTGATACTTTTTTTCCTTGCAGCTTGTGCGAAGGTACACCGGTGGTCATAAAGGATCAATCTCTTGCTTGATGTCCTTCATGTCTGCGTCTGGTGAGGTAAATTCTTATTCTCCATTGAAGAACTTATGATATTGTATTATGTCTTGCTAGCCGGGGTATTTGGTTAGAGCGCAATGCTAGAATTTTTAATGATAATTTTTCTGATAAGCTAATGTTATGGGATAGGGTTAGACTTCATCATCTATTTAGTGTAAAGTTCATGGTCTTTTTAGAGGTCTTTCCATCTCAGACATGTTGAGAGATTGGAAAGCCTTAGTACTTTGATAGAGGACATCTTATCCTCTCCTCTTTGTAATATTCTTTTTTTTCTCATCTTAATGAATTTCTTCTTTTATAAAAAAAAATGTCTCCACTCACCCTCAAACTTTTCCTATATTCTCTATAGGTTGCCATTAAATCAGACTCATGTAGGTGTTGATGTAACAAGATAATTTATTCAGAAATTTCATCTGCTGGTTAATGTTGCTAAATTGACATGCAGATTTTGCATGAGTGATTATCCCTGTGTATTGCTTTAGTGCTTGGAAGTTGTTTTTGTACTTTGACGTTGAGTTTCAATAATTTTTTGTGCTGTTTTGCTTTCAGGCACTTTTGGTTTCAGGTGCTAGTGACGGATTGCTCATAATTTGGAGTGCTGACCAGGGGCAAGATTCACGTGACCTTGTACCCAAGCTGAGTATAAAAGTACCATTTTTTGCCTCTGGCTAACTCACTTTGTCATTTTGTTCCATAATTGTTGAAGATGAATAAAATTATTGCATATGTGGCTATAAAATAGAAATAAACCATAATTAGTTATAGCTTAACTACAGTTGCTATTTCCTCTTTGGTTAGTTAAGTGAACTGATATTTGGTTGAGTTAAATATAGATATGAGATGTATATCATATTTCTATAATAGAAAAGGAATGATTAAGTTCTGACACAAGGTGAAATGCAAAACTAAATTGAGGCAAATAAAGTTCAATTCTGGTACTTCTCCTCTTATTTTTTCTACCACCTTACTTTTCGTTCCTGCCCTATTATTCTTTTCTGTATGACTTGTGCAAATTACATATATGCACATTTCATTGATTTATGATACCATGCAATGGATCTAGGCACATGATGGTGGGGTTGTGGCTGTTGAGCTGTCTAGGGTGATGGGAGGTGCTCCTCAGCTAATTACAATTGGTGCAGATAAGGCATTAGCTATTTGGGATACAGTCTCCTTTAAGGTTTGGTAGTGATAGTACTAACACCTTGATATTTTTTTATGCTGTGAAAATTCTCCTGGTGACTATATAGATTTGGCATGAACAATTAACTTTATTATTATTTCCCGCTTTTAAATTTCAGGAGCTGCGGCGTATCAAGCCAGTTCCAAAATTGGCTTGCCACAGTGTTGCTTCTTGGTGTCATCCTCGAGCTCCAAACCTTGATATTCTAACCTGCGTTAAAGATTCTCATATATGGTATGCAGCTGTCTTTCTCCTTTGCTGGCTTTAAGTTTCTTATTTGTTGCTTGATAGTGTGGTGAAGAAATAAATTCATTATAAATTTGAACATTTTAAACATACTTCTTTTAGGGCAATTGAACATCCCACTTATTCAGCTCTCACAAGGCCATTGTGTGAATTGACCACAGTTATTCCACCACAAGCTCTTGCTCCTAATAAGAAGCTGAGGGTATGTGAATGACTTGCTATCATTTATCTTTTTTTTTTTTTTTTTCGTTTTGCTTTTGGTAATATCTTACTTAGTTTAGTATGTTTTGTTGCTTGTATTGAAGCTATACAGAGCAATAATAATGATATATCAATATAATTCAAAGCATCTAAATACTTTGATAATGATCATCTTGAATAGAGGTGAGGATAAATCAAGATATAGTATAACAAGTCTGTGGAAAACTTTACTTAAATCCTATCATGAGTTTCTATTGTAGAAAGTGTTTACTGTGCCCCCGGGCAATGAATCCTTTTTGCCACAAGGAAAGCTGAACTTCATTCCCATATTAATCCTTGCCTTCTTTTTTGTTGACATTACCTGGTAATGGGGATTTGTCAAACTGAAATTTCCCACTGAATTTTGGTGCAGGTTTATTGTATGGTTGCACACACTTTGCAGCCACATCTTGTTGCAACTGGAACCAATATTGGTGTTATTATCTGCGAGTTTGACACTAGATCTCTTCCACCTGTTGCTCCCCTACCAACTCCATCAGACAGCAGAGAGCATTCTGCTATATTTGTAGTTGAAAGGGAACTAAAACTATTAAAATTTCAGTTAAACAACTCCGCAAATCCATCTCTTGGAAATAATAGCTCCTTGTCAGAAACTGGACGGTCAAAGGGAGATTTTTTTGAACCATTGCCTGTCAAGCAAGGGAAGAAGCACATTAGTACACCCGTTCCACATGATTCGTACTCAGTTCTTTCTGTGAGCAGTTCTGGAAAGTAAGTTGTTTCTCACTTTTCCTACAGTTCTGTTGATATTATTTTATCTTTTTGTGTTAAATTTCTACAAGGCAATTTTGTAATTACAAAGTAACTAATTTTTTTAATTCTTCAATATAGTTTAATGGTCTTTTTTTTCTCTACAGAATATACAACACATAAACTCTAATTATCATAATTCATAATGACTATTTTATTAAAATGGAGTGATTTCTGCACTGTGTTTGCTTTCTTACTGCATCATATATTTGCAGGTATCTTGCAGTCGTTTGGCCGGATATTCCATATTTTTCGATCTACATGGTTAGTGATTGGTCTATTGTTGACTCCGGCAGTGCAAGGCTTCTTGCTTGGGATACGTGTCGTGACAGATTTGCTATATTGGAATCTGCAGCGCCTCCTAGACTTCCCATGATTCCCAAGGGTAGTTCATCTAGAAGAGCAAAAGAGGCTGCTGCAGCACAAGCAGCAGCAGCAGCTGCGGCTGCAGCTTCCACAGCTTCTGTTCAAGTCCGCATCTTGTTAGATGATGGAACATCAAATATATTAATGAGGTCTGTTGGTACACGCAGCGAACCAGTAAGTCTCTTTTCTTCTTCTATAAGTTTGCTTATAAAAAATTGTGGTAATAATCTAGCCTTTTATCATTTCTTGCTTTCCTGGTGGTAATGCTTCTGTTCTTATGAATCAAACTTCTGCAAATTTTTAAAGTTAATTGCAACAGTTATGATAATTTATCTCAGCTTGGATATGTTTTGATTTTTGATTGACTACTACAAAACAACTGCAACTGTCAATTATGTTCATAGAAATCATATATGTGAAAAGGGAGGAAGGGGATCTAAGAACATATAGGTACTGTAATGCTTGCTCTGGTAGATTGTTTATATTAAACAATAAGTAGCACTAGATTGCCTTTGGGTTAGTAGGGAGTTGCTGCTAATCTTTTGCCATTACCAATTTGGTGCTGTAGAAACTAAATTATTAGATAATTCTTTGGCAGAAATCTTTCATGTAAAATTGGCTGCAGTACTACAAAGATCTAAGAATTTAAGAATCTGAAATATATTGCCAAAAGTGGGTAGACTTTGTTCTTCCTATATAGAGATAGTATGACCTTCTGTTCATGCTATTCTTCAAAGGTAGTATCTTTGAAAGCAGAAAGAATACTTTCAATGTTAAGGTGCTTTTCTTATTCGTGTATTTCTTTTAGGTAATTGGTTTGCATGGAGGGGCACTGCTTGGTGTTGCCTATCGAACATCTAGGAGAGTTAGTCCTATTGCTGCTACAGCTATTTCAACAATCCAGTCTATGCCCTTGTCAGGTTACGGAAGCAGTTCATTTTCTACCTATGATGATGGGTTTTCTTCATTTAGGTCTCCAGCAGAGGCAGCACCTCAAAACTTCCAGCTATACAGGTGAAACATATAATTGTTGTATAATAACAATAATTATTGTTATTTGAAATAGTTCATAAAGTTTCATTATGTTTAAGTTTAACATCCTTCCTTCCTTGAAGTTAGTATTTCTTAACCTGCCAAATAAAAGAAAGTTTTGCCTTTTGTTCATGTAAAGTTGTATGCCACTGTTTCTTTAATCTATATATTAGTTATGATGTAGGCACAAATTTTCAGATTTTCTTAGATTTAATTTTACAATTGGTTTGTTTGTGATTCAGTTGGGAGTCATTCCAGCCTGTGGGTGGTTTACTTCCCCAGCCAGAATGGACTGCATGGGACCAGACTGTCGAATACTGTGCATTTGCATACCAGCAATACATAGTCATATCTTGTTTGCGTCCTCAATATAGATACCTGGGAGATGTTGCAATCCCATTTGCTACTAGTGCTGTTTGGCACCGAAGGCAATTGTTTGTGGTTACACCAACTACTATAGAGTAAGTTATGGGCCTTGTCTACAATTTCATTCAGGGTTTTTTGTACTTTTTGGTTTATTGGTCTTCTTAAGTACACTTTAGTTGTTTAGAAGGTGAGAAATGATAAATATTGGTCTTCTTAAGTACACTTTAGTTGTTTAGAAGGTGAGAAATGATAAACTCTGCTTTACATTGTTAATTCCTTATTTCCTTGCCTATCTGCTAATAGGCCAACATATTGTCTATTAATCTGGAACAAAGAAAACAGGAGAATAATGATTCAGGAAATCTTGATGAAAACTATTCTGGTGTAGGAAGTCATCACTAATTATCAATTCCTTTGTGCTTTTGTAGAATGTAACCCTTTTTTTCTGAAGCTCTCAGTTGTATATACCTATCTAATCATCTTAACTCTGACTTAGATTCCACATGTTCTATCTTTGATTTAATCAAACACCAAAGCATCTCTTTACAATTCCAACTTCGCATTTACTCTCATTGCCTTTAGTCTCTCTCTCTCTCTCTTTCCCCCCCTGAATATAATAAGTTTCATTAACAAGAAGAGAAGAGTAATACAAAGAGAAAAGCGGACAAGAGATCCTCAAAGCAAAATTATACATCTGCATAAACATATTAAAGGAATTAAGGAACCAATGTCATTTATCCCAACTACATAAGCTGAATGGTTTTTGCTTAAGCTTAGCAGCCAAAATTATTTTTTTACCTTTAACACTTGTATTTTTTATTTTCAGAATTGTTTTTGTGGATGCTGGGGTTGCACAAATTGACATTGAAACTAAGAAGATGAAAGAAGAGCAGAAAATGAAAGATGCACAGGCAAGAGCAATTGCAGAGCACGGAGAGTTGGCACTAATTACAGTAGATGGCCCGCAAGCTACTACTGAAGAAAGAATATCATTGAGGCCACCAATGCTTCAGGTTAGAAAATGCTCTCAACTTCTATCATCGATGAAAATTATTGCAAACATTTGGTGTGTGTTGTCGTTCCTCAGATTTGATATTTACCTGTGTCTTGATATGGTTGACAGATGCTGCTATAATAAATTCAAAATTTGTCATTCTATTGCTGAACACTAGTAAATTTAATCGGATATTTCATATGGAAGTGTTTTTCTCGTCAGTTTTTTTTTAAAAAAAAAATAAAAAAATAATTCTGTGAAATCTGCATAGAATACTTTTGGAAGCTGCACTTTGGGTGTGTGTTTGTGCTGACAATGTTGGTAAATTGTTCATCTTGTCTTGGATAAGTTTTTGAGTTATTCAGTTGTAAGAGTTTTAATTAAAGAGTAATGCTTGATTTTCACATGGATGAAGACAATTAAATGCAACACAGGTATAAGATTCTGGTTATATTGATATGAATTATCCTCTATATATTGTGCATTATAATCTCCGATTATTTTTAGCAGAAGGTAGGTAGTTGTAACTTTCTTGGTGCTTATATATCTGGTTTCTGTTTTTCATCCTTATTTGAAAATTAAAGTATCTGTTTTTAATCTTTTGTGCGTGCTGCACTTTCTTGTCTACTAAGTTATTTTGTCATATCATCTGATAAAAAATAAGCATACTTCTGGTTTCTTTTTGGAGGATGCCTTATCCTCTGATCCTGTACTTTTATCTTTCTCTTCTATAATAAAATTCCTCATTATTTTTGTTTTACTAAAAGATATTTCTTTCTTGTTCCTGCTCCAGGTAGTTCGGTTGGCTTCATTTCAGCATGCTCCTTCAGTGCCACCTTTCTTGACATTGCCAAAACAATCTAGAGTTGACAGTGATGATTCCTGGGCAAAGGAAGCAGAAGAGAGAAAAGCTAGTGAGGTAGCTGTTGGTGGTGGGGGTGTGTCTGTGGCAGTTACTCGTTTTCCAATGGAGCAAAAACGCCCAGTTGGGCCTCTTGTTGTGGTAGGTGTCAGAGATGGAGTTCTTTGGTTGATTGACAGGTAACTGGGACTTCTCAGTTTAAATTTCATGTTTAATTCGTTCAAGCCTGTGCATATTTGCATTTATATCCTGGAGTTTTGATACAGTTGATGTAGACCTTTTTCTGTGTTAACATTGGGTAACTTCTAATTGGTTTAGTTAAGGTGGCTATGCATAGATGGACGCCAAATTTAAGTAAGTTTATTCATTTTAGATGCTGGTTTCAAGAAAAATTCTATTAATTCCTGGTGGCAGGTACATGTGTGCTCATGCCTTATCCTTGAGTCATCCTGGTATTCGTTGTCGATGTCTTGCTGCTTATGGTGATGCTGTTAGTGCAGTAAAATGGTACCCATTCCATCCACTCTTGTCTGACATACTCATTGCCTAGATATATCTGTATATCTCACATTGTATACTTTTTTAAACAGGGCAACTAGGCTCGGGAGAGAACACCATGATGATTTAGCACAATTTATGCTAGGGATGGGTTATGCCAATGAAGCACTTCATTTGCCTGGAATATCGAAGAGGTATGCTGTATGCTTATAGCCAAGAGCTAGCAATCTTAATTGCTGATTGCATATATTGTTCCTTTAGTCATTATGTCAAGGTATGAGTAGACCTAAAACAAACTGCTGTTTATGGTCTGCAGGTTGGAGTTTGATTTAGCAATGAAGAGCAATGATTTGAAGAGGGCTCTTCAGTGTCTTATCACCATGAGTAACAGCAGGGATATAGGAAATGATAGTACTGGGCTTGGTTTGAATGACATTCTTAATTTATCAGATAAAAAGAAAGATCAAGATGAAGGTGTTCAGGCCCTTCAGGGTATAGTGAAATTTGCAAAAGAATTCTTGGATCTTATTGATGCTGCTGATGCTACTGCACAGGGTGAAATTGCTCGTGAAGCTCTCAAGAGGTTAGCTGCAGCAGGTTCCGTGAAAGGTGCATTGCAGGGTCATGAGCTGAGAGGATTAGCATTGCGCCTTGCTAATCACGGAGAGTTGACTCGGCTAAGTGTATGCAATCTTTCCTGATCTTGCTATTCCTCTGATTTTTTTCCCATTTGGTCCATGTTATTAGTATAACAATCAACCCTTGGAGGTTTACATAGTAAACATGGGATTATGTTTGTGCGCTGCAGGGTTTGGTAAACAACTTAATCACGCTTGGTTTGGGACGGGAAGCTGCATTTGCTGCTGCTGTCTTAGCAGACAATGCTCTAATGGAGAAAGCATGGCAGGATACTGGCATGCTGGCTGAGGCTGTGCTTCATGCACATGTATGATTTTTTATCTACAACAATTTGACGCCTCATTTCATTACTTGTAGTCTAACCTAGTTATTTGCAGGCTCATGGACGTCCAACTTTGAAGAACTTGGTTCAGGCCTGGAACCAAATGCTACAGAGAGAGATTGAGCCTACTCCATCGCAGAAGACGGATGCTACGGCCGCATTTTTAGCTTCTCTTGAGGAGCCTAAGCTTACGAGTTTGGCAGAGGCAGGGAAGAAACCACCTATTCAAATCTTACCTCCAGGAATGATGTCTCTTGATGGTCCTATTTCCATCCAGAAAAAGCCAGGATCTGGTGCTCTGAATTCACAACCTGGCGCTCTGAATTCACAACTGCCGCCAGGCAAGCCATTGGCACTTCCAGCGCCTCCTACAACCACAGAAACGCCAGAGGGTGCTACACAGCCACCTGAATCCACTTCCACCGCTCCTGCACCAGCTAGTGAATCCACGGCAGAGGGTGCTTCCTCGGACTCCACGCCAGCTCCAGAGGCGGCTACACCTACACCAGAGTCGGCTGAAACCAAGGTAGAAAATGGAGAACCTACCACTGCACCATCGCCAGTAAGTGAAGGAGATCCAACTGCTAGTGCGGAAAATGTTCAAGCAGCTTCTCCGAGTGATCCCGCACCACCCGAGACTCCATCACCAGTAGCAGAGGCTCCTGTGACAAATGTTCCTACTACAGCACCTGCCAGTGACCCGCAAATATGATTGATATACATACCGCATCTTGTTGCATCAGCACATGGAAAATGAATTTATTT
Source organism: Aeschynomene evenia (assembly GCA_013621005.1). Lineage (NCBI taxonomy): Eukaryota > Viridiplantae > Streptophyta > Magnoliopsida > Fabales > Fabaceae > Aeschynomene > Aeschynomene evenia. The sequence goes on from CM024268.1 coordinate 4,930,947, forward strand.
GCAATTTAAGTTTTACTGCCTTTTTGTAAAGAAATCATTTTTAGGTGTGAAGGAAATCTAGTATTATTACTTTGAAATGAGTTTACACAACAAAGGTGCAATTGTACCAAGCGCTCCCTTGTACTATTCTCAATTTTTGTAGATGATTGAACCGAGATGAAGGGTTGTATAAACATGTTTTTAGAATTCAAGTATTGTCTCATGTGATTGTGATATATCCAGACGCAAAAGAGTTGTTTCGTTCTATTTGGAGAAGTTTTTTTGACAATTCAAAGTTTCTACTGTTCCTAGTCTCAGTAACTGATAACGAGTTTATGATGCTGCAATTACAATTCTACCAATATGTTGCGTTGTTTTTTATATTTTAAAATGCTTGCTTAATCTTTACACAGCAATGTCTTTGCCAAAATAAAGCTTATCACTCTCATTACTCAGCAATGTCTCACGAATTCTATAATATGACATGAACAGTTCGATAAAATTGAAAGAACAATCAATCAGGTAAATGGAATGTGATACTCAAGTAATAGGAAGCACCATCATCAAACATGAAAACAATTTCTAAATTCTATTCTTGGCCTAAGGCAAGATCGTGCCAAGTATCCACATTAGCTTCTTGTGTCTCCTGATCTGAACAGTAACAAAGAAAAGGGTATTAAAAGTCAAGAAGAACAATTCAGAACACATGCTTTCTAACAATAATCATGTCACTAGTCTAAGCACAGAAATCATAACACATGCTTTCTTTTTCTCATAACCATTTAGGAAAAAACAGCTTTGTTTGTGACTTCCAAGAAAAAACGAAATCAAAATGAGTGCTAAATGAACAATGTTTTCTAAAGTAGGGTGAACAAATGAGATGAAATTATCCGCATAATAATAACATTGGAATGAAGAGACATACTTGCATCCTCAGTATCATCTGTCCTAACAACCAGTGTTGGTGGCAGTGGTAGATCTGCAATTACAGCAAGGTTAAAAAAAGTAAATGCACATCAATCACAAATGAAATCAGTAATTGTGCTATATGTAATGTGTGTCATAAATATGTGAAATTGGTCGAGCAAAATCAGTAAATTTCCCCGTAAAAAATACACCATACATAAGTGTCATTACTAAAATTCTTTATTTATAATCTACTAGTTGGACATATGACTGATCTGCATCAAATGAATACAAACTCAAAAAGACTCATCAAATAAAATCAGAGTAGTTACCATCATCAGGGAGAGTGTCTCTCATCCACTCCTCATCAACAATATCAATCAGAATTTCCAAACTCAGTTCTGCCATCTTTCACCTTTTCCTCAACACCCTATTTACTATTGAACATTAACAGAAGCACTACAATTGTTAGAATATATAATGATAAAATCTCCTTCAACAGAAATCTGTCTACAGTAAGTTCCTAAAATCTAAAGATATTTTTGTCCACGTCGCCGCCGGCCGGATTCCAGCCAGAGACACGGAGGAAACCACCGTGGAGACGTTAACAGAGCCGGAGATAACAAAAGCCGGTGTCAGAACCAACGATTTCGAGTATTCGACAATTCAAAAAAAAAAAGTTAATAAAACGGATACGGGGAAGAATGAATGACTGATCGAATCAGAAAAGTTAAATAGTGGAAATAGAAAAAACGAATTTGGGAGAAAGAAAGAGAGAGAGAGAACTGAACGAACCTCGGAAGAGAATGGAGCTCAGAATTGAATACAGTACAGTGTGTGGAGCGGAACCGAAAGTGGACTCAACTCAAAAGAAAGGATTCAAATTATTCACATTCAAATTATATAAGAATATTAATTATTTTTTAAAATGATATCTCTATTAAATAAAGGAGAGAGATTAATTAAGACAAAGAAGAATGTAATGAGAGTAATTTTTTTTAGTAAAATACCTGTAAATTATTCTAATATTAAGATTTTGTCAATTTTTTAAAATCTCTATATGCATTTAAAATTAAACATTTTTCTGTAATGAAATGAACACTTATTTGAAAATAGAAATAGTATTACATAGTTATTGTACGAATTACATTATATTGTCCTCTAATTTGAGTTGAGAGGAATCAATTGAAAACATTTAAATCTTAATTTGTTACCTAATTTAATTCTGATAACAAAATTGGGCAAAAGAAAACACTGAACAAAAATTGAATTTATATTGGTTCTAAGTTGAAAAAACACAAAAACTTCATTCAATAATTTACTGTCAGTAATACGAACAAGTTCCATCCAATGCTTTTGGAACCAAGTTATACTCATTGAAGTGCTACTCAAGAAGAAAACTTGCACATAGTAGCTGGTTGCACTCATGATCCAGTCCTTGTAATAATGCAATTGAACTACAATGTCCGTCATAAGCTTCTGGAGCAGTATAAGCTGAAGGTTTCAGAACTTTTTGAGCATTGGAAGGAGATTAGTTATCCAAAGTTTGAACTCAATTTGCTCCCTTTTTTTCATGAATTAGTTTAGATAGAGGAGAAAATTCATCTCAGGGATCCTCAAGCACTTATAGATGTGATTCGTGAGTTAACCAGTTAGCTCAATTTGCTCTTTAACCATAAGCAAAGAAAGAACTACATGTATGCTTATAACTGAATTTGCTTCAACATTCAAGCTCTATCAGCAAATATTCTGTCAATATTATTCTCCAAAAAATTAATGAATAGCTAAGGAGATACAAAATGAATTGATAGGCTTATCTTAAGCCACTTCTGACAGAACTATTGCCCCTTGCCTTCAGTTTCCTCACCCTGTGAGCCTCTTTCCACTTCTCACCCATAACATACAAATCATAAACAAGGTTAAAAATCCCAGCATCTCTGTCTGGTTTCGCCATCCTCAACGCCCGCTTAATCACCCTCTCAGCCATCTCAAATTGCCTGTGCTCCTTACAAGCAGACAAGTATGAAGCCAACACAACAACATTTGGCTCCACTTTCATTGTTCTGATGATCTCATAAGCCTCCTCAAGCTTCCCTTCCTTCCCAACCAAATATACCAAGCATGCATAGTGTTGAAGACTTGGTTCCAACCCATTCTCTTCAATCATCTTGAAACAAATTCGTCCCTCCTCCACCAACCCACCATGAGCACAAGCACTTAACACCCCAGTGAAAGTGAGTTCATTAGGCTTGACCCCAGAAATCTTCATCCTCTCAAACACAGCAAGTGCTTCTTGACAAAAGCCATGTTTTGCTGCACCACAAATCAATGCAGTCCAAGATATTACATCTCTTTCACTCATCAACTCAAAAACCTGAGCAGAATTCCTCAAAGCCCCACATTTAGCATACATGTTAACCAAAACAGAACCTAACTCCAGATTCAAATCCCACCCATTTTTCACCACGAAACCATGAACCGATTTCCCAGCCAACAGTCCAAGAAACCCCATGTGAGCACAAGCTGATAGAACCGAACCAGCAGTTACCTGGTCCGGTTTTGTCCCCTCTTGGAACAGCATGCGTCTAAACAAAAACAAACCCTGTTCATAACTTGCAACATTGACATAAGCAGCAATCATGGAAGACCAAGAAGTAGAGTCCCTATGTGGCATTGCCTCAAAAACCGCACGTGCCTGTCGGATATCCCCCGATCTTGAATACCCAGAAACCATGGTGTTCCACGTGACAGTGTTTTTGTGTGGCATTTCGTCGAACAATAGGCATGCGTCAGGGAAAGAAAGCAAAACGTATGCATTAAGAAGAGAGGTTGCGACGTATACGTGGGAGGTAAAGCCTTGTTTGATGATGTTGGCATGGAGGAGTCGAATGATGGTTACGTTGCGGAGATGGGTGCAAGATTTTAAGGTGTAGACGATGCAAAAACTGTCTAAAGGGACACCGTTACGGTGCATTTGGGAGTAAAGATGCATGGCTTTCAGAGGAGAAGAAGAAGATGCGTTTTTTAAGGCTAAGGTCCATGAAGTGAAGCTTCTTCTCACAAAGGACAATAATGGTGGTCGAAGGTTCATAGGTTTGTGTCTGGTGATGCATCATATGGCAATGCCAATGGCATGAGTTAAATTAGTGAGCCTCTTTGGTCTTACATTAAAGAGATGTTATAATATTTGGTCAAAAAATTTAAGGACTATTATAAGTCTATATATAACCCTTAACTAGCAATTGTGCATTTGCTATATTTTATTTCACTAAAGCTACTCTTATTCGATAAAATTGTTCAAATTAATGATTTAAGTAGCATTTATTTTCAGTAACTCTGGGGTCAGTGTTATTAGAATTAGAGCATAATAACTCCAAAATTGACTCTAAACACACCTTCATATATTTGTATCTCCCTCCTAGCACACAGTAAGTCCAAAATTGGAGTAAATATAACCAAACGCAGCCTTAGCGTTAGAATGAGTTTAGCTATTTATCACGAAGCGAAGGCAAACGAATGTAATGCAGAATGTATTCATCGTTGTGTATGAACTCTAATCAAATGAAAGCTTCGAAGCATCTTCTGCATGAACCTTTTTTGCATTTCATCTTTGATTCATTTTAAGAGCTACTTGTATCTGTTATTAAACCATTTAGGTTCAAACAGATAGTAAACGTCGTTAGTAGTACAGGATCATACATCACTCCAAAAACAAAAAAAAGAGATACAAAACCATATAGTTAACTTCTCTAGTAAAATATCAATGTTCAAAACAAATGATAAACTAATTTTACATGAGGATCAAAAAGGATATCTAGGACCAAAACCAGAGATCCCTATGGAGACTTCAACACAAGAGATGCCAATAAATATTGATTCTGTTTCAATTTTCCGGAACCCATTACACCAACAATAGGGGGCGGCAGCTCACGTCTCGTTCAAGGCAGTGCGCGAAAATAACGATCTGGAACTTAAAACTTGCTTGGACAATCTGATGCTCTATGCCCAGATTCACCACAAATAAAACATGACCCTCCAAAGCCGCCTCTGCAATGCACATTTCAATATAATATCCAGTTATATTACACAGATAGAGCATATCCTAACTCTGTTTAGGAAGAAAATTACCAAACAGAAGTTATAAGTGGTAACGTTATACTAACCTGTCTGATGATGAGAACCTGCCCGATGATGAAGACCTGCCTGGTGATGAGAACCTGTCTGATGAAGGCCTGCTTGATCGTCTACCTCCAATTAACCAATCATCCCCGCTGGATTTTCCTGCTCTAGACCAGCTGCTGCCGCTAGTTCTATTACTTCTACCACCTCTCCTGAATGAATCACCGAAGTCATCATCAAAGTCTCGGTCTCGGCCCCCATCCCGTCCCCGTGAAGTTTTAAAACCACCTCTCCGACTAGAACCTCCCCGTCGGCTACTTCTATCCCTGTCAGAAAACTTGCCATAGAAATCACTTGCTGGCCCATCATCTTGCAAAAGAGGTAACTGCCAATACAAAGCAATATGAACATTAGAGTTTATATAATAAGGGATGCAATAAACGAATCACAAATATGCACAAAATATGATGTTCTGGTTGGACAAGAATACAAACAAAGAAACGTAATATATGAAGAACTACAAAACTAGATACTGTAATTCACCTTGGTAATCTTGGAAATAGTATTTCCAGACGGTATTTCCTTGCTAAGTAAATCTTTAGCAATGTCCTCTGGGAGATCAAAAACAGCTCCTTGAACCTGATATTAGATATTGGCAATGTCAAACAACTAGAACAGCCAATTATGACAAGCACAGAAAATAAAGAATGAAGAATATAATTAAGATACGAACCCTTTCATCTGCAATTATATGTATTTTTCCAACTTCATCAGCAGCTGGAGAATAAACATCAGAAAGAAACCCAGTGACTGATCTTGCAGAAAAATATCTACTATTATTTGACTCTCGAATCAGCTGCAATGTAACCCATCCCTGCAATACCAGAGTTTGAATGAGCTAACCAGACAATACAAGGCTGAAAAAATAGCATACATATTTAAGATCAACAAAATGTTATGCTTATGCAGCATATTGGTTTGTTCACCATAAAAACTATGTAAACAATAGCTGAACACAAAAGAGAACATGAAATGCCTACAAGCCATGCGTTAGAAATTCCATGGACAATTAAATGAGTGAAAACCCAGACACTAATTTTCCATGCATTAAAGATACAGCCCACAATAATATCATTATCATAGGAAAGTCAGCTTGAGAGGTTTACAGGGAGCAGTTCGGTAAAACTATAAAATTGATTCCAGAGTAAGCATGTATTATTTAAAACAAAAGCATTTTAGACATCTGTTATACTGGATGGTATCATTTGAAAATGTATGCTTTTCTATACCTGTTCATGGGTGATTAAAGACCGGGATGATGGAGGCCGAGAGAATCCACTCATCTGTGCTAGTGCAGCTGCAAGGGCACTTGTTCCCTGTTCTTCAATCAGTTTTTGTGCAGTTGGTGTGAAAAATGCAACAGACTCAGGATGAACTCCATTGAGTGTGGCAACAACTTGTGCAGCAGATGAATCCAAAATCTCTTCTATTGATGGAGGACTAATGAATTCAAATTTGCAGCCTACATCACGCTCCAGGGATCTAACTGTTCTCCTCTGGCTACTGGTATACATAAGAATGGCAGTACCTTCTTTTCCTGCACGCCCAGTACGACCAGATCGATGTACAAAAGTCTCAGGATCATTGGGAAGCTCATAATGGATAATCTGAAAGATGCAGGAAAAATCAACAAGGGTTCAATATGTTGAGAACAGACATAGATAAGAAGATTCTAATTCAAATGCAGTTCTTAAACTACTCTAGCAGTAAATAAAGCTGGAGATTAAGTGGTAAATGTGGACAGCTTACCAAATCAACATTGGGAATATCAAGCCCACGAGCTGCAACATCAGTGGCAACAAGCACCGTGAATTTTCCTTGCCGAAAACCATTTAATGTTCTCTCTCTCTGATGCTGAGATATATCACCATGCAGCGCTTCAGAAGCGATACTACTTGTTAATGCCAATGATACTTCATCGGCATCTCTTTTAGTCTGTGTAAAAACTATAGTCTTCCCACCCTTAGCATAAACCTGAAACATAGAAACATTCAGAGACACCAATGCTGATTTAATACATCAAAAATTACCAACAGGTAAATGAATTTATAGAAGCATGCACACTCATGAGTTTTTGTATAGGTGTGTGTCTGTGTATGTATAGAACTCAACATAATGAGTAGACTGAACAGAAGCTCAAGAAATTAGCGAACATCGAGCTAAGAAAAAAAATTGAAAAACTGCCAACTCACAGTTATAAGATCAGAAAGCATTGTCCGCTTAGAAGTGGCAGTGGCTGATATAGCATACAGTTTTATCCCTTCTGCAAGCTTTTCTTCTTCTTCACCAACCTTGTTAAAAGAAAAAAGAAAAAAACCACCATCAAGATTTAAATACTTTCTGGATTGAAATGCAACATAATAATGATTTAATTTTCATTCTACACAATAACCTGAGCGATAGAGTAAGACAGAAAGAATTGAAAGACAAAAGCAGCAAAAGAAGAAGCATCTAGACCAGGATGTCCAGGTAACAAAAACATACCAAATCAATTGTCAACGGATTGTCCAAATACTTCCTCGCCAATTTCTTCACCCAGCCCGGCATGGTTGCAGAAAAAAGCATGCTCTGCCTCTGCGATGGGAGCTTTTCCAAAATTACTTCAACATCCTCCTCAAACCCAACAGCAAGCATCTGATCAGCTTCATCAAGGACAAGATACTGAACTTCACCCAGTTTAAGGCTGTTCCCATTGATAAGGTCAATTATTCTACCAGGTGTTCCAACAACCACATCAACACCACGAGAAAGTGCACTTTGCTGGGTGACATAAGAAACACCACCATAAACACAAACTGTGCTAAGATAAGGTGCAGACTCCTTTATCTCTTTCTCTACTTGCTTTGCTAGCTCCCTGGTAGGCGCAAGGACCAACACTCTAGGAAGACGACCAGACCGCCTGCAAAAGAAGAAACAAATACATGATATATACACACATCAAGCAAACCTAAAATCGAAATGACGTATCTTGCAAAACACAATAATTGATGATTACCTTTGAGGAACTGAAAGTTCACCTTCGGTGAGGCCTTTAATAATTGGAATCCCAAATGCTAAAGTCTTGCCAGTCCCAGTCTTTGCTCGAGCAATGATATCTCTACCTTCTAGTGCAGGTACTAACACCGCTCTCTAATCACAAATCGAAAAACACAAAAATAAGCTATCGCATTGACAATCATTATCCATGTGTTTGAGCAACTCAAACGGGTACTTTCAACCACAAAATCAAGTTTATCCATTTTGCAAACTTGTTTTTTTATATATGTTTTGTTTCTTTCAAAAAGTTGTGCACTATAATTAATCCATTAGAAGTAGCTTCACCCCTTGAGTTGCTTTTGCAGTTAGTTCATCAAATTTTGTGGTCTACAAAACACTTTTAAGACAAAAAAGCTTCAGTCATTATCAAAACCGTCTAAACTTGGGTTCGCAAATAAGCAAAACCAAGCACACCCATTAGTTAGACAAGTGATAAGCTAACCATATTCTACTTTTGTTAGCGCAAATAACACTATAGCTATAACAGTATAATTTAAATCAAGAGAATGGATAAACCTGAATGGGGAAAAGCTGGGTAATTCCACGCTTTTGTAGCGAATCAACGAGGCGCGAAGGAAGGCCCAGCTTGGAAACGTCAAGTTCATCAGTGCTAGCAGGAGACCCATCTTCTGTCTCAGAGTCTTCATAGCCGCCGATGAAGTCGTCGTCGTCGTTTTCAGGGAAGTCACCACGACCTATTCCCTTGAAAGCTTCTTCGCTGAGAAGAGAAGCAGAATTCGGAGTGGCAATGGCGGAAGTAACAAAACTAACAGTAGGCTTAAACCCAGCCTTGTTGTTGCTGTTGTTGCTACAAAGGTGAGCTCTGAGAACGTTGTTGAAGTGGGACTTGCTGTCCAGACATTGCAACGAAAGGGAAGAAGAAGAAGAAGAAGTAGAAGGTGGTGGCCTCTTGAACGGTTCGTGAGAGAGAGAAGGAGTTTGACAAATGGAGGAAATACCTATCATAGAGGAGGCCATAGGTGTCCGGGAATTTTCTTCAGCGAGGTATTCGCTGAAAGTCCTGAACGAGGCAAAGGAAGGGGTTTTGTATAGAGAAGGGGATGAGAGGGAAAGGGGATAATGGAAGAAGGAAAGAAAGAACAAGAGACGATAAGGCCACGTACCTATTTGGGAACGTATGGCCTTTTTATTATCCACACCACCACCTCGCTCTGTGAATGTCGGATACAGATGCTTGTAATTTATAAGAGAAACTGAGAAAAGATATTTCTACTTAATCGGGTCTGTCTATGTATCTATCTATCCGGGTCCTTCAGCGACAAAAAAGCCCAATGTCTATGTAAAAAAAACACATTTCTTACCAAAAACAAATTTAAAATAGATTCTTATTCTGAATAAAAAAAAAAATCTTATTATCATCTTTTAAAAATATGTAAAAATATAATAACTTTTTAAAGTAGCTATTTGTAATTGTATAATTTGAATAGTTGAGTGATCACGTGACAAAAGTTTAAGTTAATTGTGTATCAAAAATATTTAGACTATGGATTTAGGGTTTAATTACAACTTCATTCAATCATAATTTGATATATCAATTGAAGTGGGTGATTTTTTATAATTCATGGGATAGTTAGTAATTAAATGGAATATATGGCAACTTTTTATTGGTAGAGAGTGTGTGTGAATGCATGACAATTGATGGATTTATATGAAAAAAAAAACATCTAACAATGTTTGCATTAAATTTATATATATTATATTAGATTTAATTTTTATCCATTATACCAATTTTGTATACAATCATCGGTTGCATTTAGTAAGAGTGATCCCAGGGCGAGGCAATAGTGCTATCGGAGACAGTAATATTGGAGGCACAAATTTTATGTCTAGTATCTTTGTTACGTGTTTGTTAAAATTAAAGGGACAATACACAAAAGATTTTAAGTAGACAAAATTAACCATAATCGAGCGGTGGAGGTCGACGAAGGTTGGTGATGGTGGCCGGCGGCGGTCCATGGTAGAGTAGGGCAGCTGTGTATGCTAGAGGAAAGGATAGAATATGGTGGTCAAGAGGGGTAAATTGCCAAATATTTTGTAACTCCGAATAATGTCTCTAATGACTTCACTTTCAGACTGACATAAAATAAGAGGGAGTCAATGTGTGTATGTGCCTCTAACTCTAGAGACATTGTGCTCCTCCTACCAAACAACAACCACTATTTTTTCAGTGCTCGAGGGTCTTTGTGTCTCTGTCCATGGAGTTACATGAAATAAACACACCTATTATGTGTGATAATGTTTTCTCTCTTTCATTACCTTAAAAGTCAAACAAATTAAGAGTTTTAATTTGATGAAAGTGTAAAACATATTTACAGTGCCAGTGTATCAAATTAAACTCTAAATTTTTCAAAGAGCATTACTATATGTATAATAAAAAATAGTTAAAACAGTCAATATGTTATGCACAATATGTATCACATGTTGTAAAAAAGATAATATTATAATCAATAATGTTAAGTGGACAATGAAAAATCAGCCAATGGACCTATTTTGGCTTTGATTTTGGCCCAAATAATCATTGAGATTATAATGGGTTGAGTAATTATGGCCCAAAATCTCATTTATTGGCTGGTTAGGCTGGTTTTGTATGGTTCATTTAGCATCACCTCATTATAATATGTAATATATATATTGTGCACAACATCCCCTATATAATTTGCATAATGTGTATTATATGTTATATGTATATTACATATTATATTTTATGCATTGTTTATTGACTATTTTAATTAATTTTTTAGATTTTTTTTTCAGGCATTTAAAGTTTTTTCACGCGCTCATGGCGCAAGGCGTGTTGGTGGCGGTCCGTTTCTGGTCCATAGCAAGAGTGAAAGTAAGTGGTAACTTCTTATTTAATTGATAATTAATTAATTAATTTAAGTTTTAATTGTAGATGCATATGATATTAGGGGCAGTGTGACCCCATTTTCCTTTTCTACCTTAACAGCAAAGCCAGCAACAACAGCCGCCATTATTGCTGCCTGCCAGTGCATCATTCTTCTTCTTCTTCTTCTTCTCCTTTCTGTAATTTATTCTCTTCATTCATTCATCTTCTCAGATCTGCTCCCTTATCCCCTTTTCCCTACTTCCGATTCCCGATCCCCCTATTCTGGCTAGGGTTTTAGAGGTACCTCAATCTTAATTCTAAACATATATTCACCATCATAATCATCCATTTCTTTGCTTCCGACTTTGCAAATTGGTGCTAATTATGCTGTTATTCCGTTTGCAGGAGGGGAATTATCTGCTGGGTAAGGTCGCCCAGAATGGGGGTAGTGGTTCCTGCTTTATTGTACATCATCGTTGCTTTCTTATGCACCATTGGAGCCATTGCTTTGGCTCTTCTTCACATTTACAGGCACCTTCTCAATTACACTGAGCCTACCTACCAGCGATTCATAGTCCGCATCATCTTTATGGTCCCCGTGAGTGTTCTTCACTCATTCTTTTATATTCCCCTAAACTGTCCATTTATGCCATGGCTGTTATTATGTTTCATGATCAAATTACCTTCGGTGGAGATTTGTCTCGTTGTTAATGAGGATCGGATGTTGTTTTTATGCATTTTGTTGATTCGATTGCATGAAGTCGTTTTTTAGTGGCTAGAGTAATAAAAAACTATCGAACTCTTTCTGTAACAAAGTTGATATTATATCATGTACATTACACAACACTGCCTATAGCTTTCACTTCAGATAAGGATTTTTCGAAGTTCTCCTGTGTGAACTGGGAAGTATAGAAGAGGGTAAACAGGGATTATAGGGTGGCTCTTAGGCTTATCCATTTACTTCATATCATAGTGTCCTTGAGGTTCCACTGGGAATATTACCATTTACCAGTTTGTATTGTGTAATATTTTCTCGTATGATTTATTCATTTTTTAATAATGCTCAAGTTTATTTTTCTCTTGCAGGTTTATGCTCTAATGTCTTTCTTGTCCCTTGTTGCACCTGATAGTTCGATCTATTTTAATTCCATACGGGAAGTGTAAGTTCATCCTTGTGTTTCTATTTATTATTTCATTATTTTTTTTTTTGTTATTGTTCATATTAACTCCAAGTCTCAATACTTTTTTTGTGTGATTTTTGTTCATTCCTATTTCATGTTTCACATGTCTTGTTCTCTAACTGTTCAGAAAACCCCTTTCAAGTTTCTATTATTGAACCCACCAGTCTGATAACATGTCATTTTGGTATGAAATTTTTACCTTTTAAGTCAGTAACATCTGAACAATGCCTAAAATAAGTGATATACTAGAGTTCTTCCATTTATGATGAGATTGAGGTCGTGTAAGGGACTGCTGCAGCATAAGCAACAGTTCTTATATGGGGCATAACATTTTTTTCCAATTTGACGTGATGATTTTCTTGTACCTTCTTTTGTGCATCTACTAACTTTCAAATATGTGATCTAAGTTCACCCTGAAGACTGTTATTGTCTGTTTCTGAATTACATTGAATTTTACAGAGATGTGTATTATCCAGGTCCAGCTTGTTAATTATTTTTTCTTCAACTGTTTTAGCTATGAAGCTTGGGTAATTTATAATTTCCTATCACTCTGCCTGGCATGGGTTGGTGGTCCTGGAGCAGTTGTAATAAGTTTGAGCGGTCGAGTTCTGAAGCCATCTTTTTGTCTGATGACTTGCTGTTTTCCTCCTATACCGCTGGATGGGTATGTTTGTATCTGATTCATACTTTTGGATTAAAGCTTTTGTTTCTGAAAATAGTTTCATACACCTTGGAAACTGATCCTTTGAATTTGCTATGGAGTTATTCTTCTTAACTCTTTTTTGGGGGTATTATGACCTTTGTAAATCGTATGTAGCTAGGATTATGTATGTGTTATGTAATATGAAATAATTCTGTTTTTATGGGTTATTGGAGAGTGAACTAGATCCCAGGTTTGATACAGTCTTGTACATGTCAGTATGTCAGCATGATCATTATCTCAATACTATTGCTCATTTCTCACTTCTGAAACTTCTATTGCAGGCGTTTCATACGTAAATGCAAGCAAGGGTGTTTGCAGTTTGTGATTTTGAAGCCCATTTTAGTTGCTGTTACTCTTATACTTTATGCGAAGGGGAAATATAAGGATGGAAATTTCAGTCCAAAGGAGTCGTACTTGTATCTGACTATCATATACACATTCTCATATACAATGGCCCTCTATGTTCTTGCTCTATTTTATGTGGCATGCAAGGATCTGCTTCAGCCATTCAATCCAGTCCCAAAGTTTATCATAATAAAATCTGTTGTATTCCTGACTTATTGGCAGGTACTTTCCATATCACTTTTATGGTTTATCCTTCCATATTTTCAAAGTTTTCTATTCGTTGACTTGTTTCCATATCACTTGTTTGCTTTATTCTTTTGCATTTACTATTTACTCTCGAGGTTTGAAGCAGGGTTGTTTGTTGTTATTTATTTCTTAGGGTGTCTTATTCTTCCTTGCCGCGAAGTCAAGACTCATTGACAATGCAGATGAAGCTGCTCTACTTCAAAATTTTATCATTTGTGTTGAGATGCTTGCTGCTGCTGTGGGCCACTTTTATGCATTTCCTTACAAAGAGTATGCTGGCGCTAATATAGGTGGATCCCGTGGTTTGACAGCTAGCCTTGGGCATGCTTTGAAGTTAAATGACTTTTACCACGATACTGTCCACCAGGTGAGTCTCACTTTGTATATTATGCACATAGTTTACTACATTGTCTTCTACTTCCTTGAATTCTTGTGGAAGCTTTGGTCTTCCTTTGCTTGTCTTTTATCTGCTGCTTAGCTAATACTACTTTAACTTGTGGCAGTTTGCACCAACATATCATGATTACGTACTGTATAACCACAGTGAGGGTGAAGAGGGATCACGGAAGTACAGATCACGAACTTTTGTTCCGATGGGCCCAGAGATGGATACAGTGAGAAAGAATAAGCATATGTATGGAAACAAATTAGACGACATACAGCTCTCAAGTATCTCTTCAAATAGTAGCACACCCTCAAATTCTGGTTCACCTGATGCTCCGAGTTCTGATGCAACGAAATCTTCCTTGCTTGTGGATATGTCCAATTCTGCATCTTTACCATATGATATGACACTTATCGACTTGGATGTATCCAGTTACCCCGAAAATGTTCCTGCAGCTGATGGAGCTGCTACTAGGTAACCATGAGGAACATTTAGAGCTAAGTTGGTGGGAAATATTGTTGTTCGCCAGAGAAATGATATTGGGAGGGGCCTCTAACATTGATTTTGTTCTTGTGAGAGAACTATGATCCAAGTGTTGTCTCTTGAATTCCGAGGAAGGATTTAAGCAGATCCTGCGCGAGCATTTGTGTTGATATATACTTTGTAAGTCTATAACTAGCCCCACTCCCAAGCAAAACCGTCCTTGATATATAGGTCTTGGTCTTCGATGGTTGTTGTCCTGTGTGCACATTGTAGATACAAAATGACATACTTCAGACACGACAGATACCCAGCAAATTTAAATTAGAATTGATTGATTGATTCTTTTGTCTCATCCATCTTGGAGATACTCATTCATGTTGGGTTTATGAAATGTGATTGCTATCGTTTTGTATTGATTGTGTTTGATATTTACAATTACAGATAATATTGGAGAAGATCTTCTAGTTGCATAAACAGTGCCATATGTTTGACAGTGCAAATGTGCATAAACGGACAGTAATATTTTCATATTAAACATAATATGAAAATAAAGTTAGGGAAGAAAATAATGCTTTCTAAATTTGTAAGAAAGTGCAAACAATATACAGGTCCACGTATGAATAATCTTACCCTTCATTGAGAAAGATACGTAATTAAAGAGTTGGTTGCACCTATCCAAGTAAGCCCCTTCTGGATTGGTAAGAATGCAATAGAACTGAGCTCAGATTTCCTTATCTAACTCTTTGAACTAACAAAACAAAAAAGAACACTTTAATTTTGTCGTCAGTGTCATTGCGTGCAGGTATTCAAAAAAGCTCGTCACACTTGTCTTCCATTGGCAAGGAAACTCTGTTTCAAAACTCCAACTTGTCTTATCTAATTCTTTGAACAAGTACAACGAAGCTACCTTTTGCCCTATCTATTGCTTATGCTGCTTGAACTGCTCATATTTTTCAATTCACGAAAACTAATTATTATGATCTCTCTTAACGTGGTGTTCTTCATCGTTATCAAATTCGCATTATTTTATAGCTATTATATTCGGATTTCGTTAGATAATATACTGCTGTTGTCACTTGTGTGCTAAGATTAGTATTAGTTCACCTTGCATTTGCATTTATTGGAACACGCGAAGGGTTATGCTTTAGATTGTGACAGATATGACTTACCATATAAGCCTTTTTGTTGGCCCCACAGTATGGGTTAAAGATGCTCCTCTCCCACTGAACATGTTGTGGACTAGGATGGCACTGATTTAACCTTACCAAACCATCCATGGAAACCACTAGAGGACAGTTTTCGTGTGATTGTCTTAATGCTGATGGATAAAGAAAGAAAGCAAAAAGGAAAAAAGAACTAACATAAATAATTGAATACTATAATAGCAACATGAATTTTGCTATCAAATTATTAGTAATATCTAAAGATGCTTATGAAACTAAAATTGAAGAGTATCATATGAAAATACAATTCACCTTTAAAAATTAAAATATTTATTGCATTGAGATTTATCTTTAGTGTGAGATACTTTACATTTTTAAATCGATACTAAATATCATTAACAAAAACCTCATGATAATAGACAATGAAAAAATGAAGGAAAGGTTGAAACACAAGATAAAATA
Organism: Aeschynomene evenia; assembly: GCA_013621005.1. NCBI lineage: Eukaryota > Viridiplantae > Streptophyta > Magnoliopsida > Fabales > Fabaceae > Aeschynomene > Aeschynomene evenia. The sequence continues at coordinate 4,946,863 of CM024268.1, forward strand.
AAATAAAAAATCCTTATTATACAATAGAAATACATCTAACTAGCATCTAACGTGTGCTATGTATTATACGTAATGTGTGCTATAATATAACACACATTACGGTGTACTATAATATAACACACATTACGTATTGTATATAACACACGTTGAATACTAATAAAATATATTTATGTTGTACAATAAATATTATTGAAATAAAATAAAGGAAATGCATAAGGGGGAGAACACAAAAGGCACGTGATGGTCCATCAAAAAGAGCAAGAAACTTATCCAAGGATCCACGTGGTAACTGCTGATTACAATTACAATACTACAGTATATAGTATTTAAGACACCCTAATCCATACCCACAAAGAGTTAAGACCCAAAAAAGGTACCTTAGAAAGAAAAAAATGACTTGTCTTTAGCTTCTGTGGCGGCGCACCGGTCGGCTCGCCAAGCAAACAAATTCAAGCAACAAAAAAGGTTCGTCGAATCCTTTTCTCATCTCTTCGACTCGACTCTTCTTTTCTGTGTCAAAATAATACTACTACTAAAATTTTGTCATCATTATACCATTTTTATCATCTGCTATTTATTAGTGGCACTCACTTTCAGAAAAAGAAAAGAATAGAAAAATCTAAGTGCGTACTAAACTGTTTTACCTTTTTCCTCTGTTTTTCAGAGCACCCTTCTCTGTTTTGTGTTTGGGTGCTATGGCTCATGTAAACGTGATGGGTAGTAGCATGAACCCGTTATTTAGGAGTGAATCATTTGGTCACTACTACCCTGATCAGAACTACACAATGATGGAGAAGAGGCAATTGTTCCTGAGAAGCTACCAATTCTGTAGAAAGAAGAGCTTCACTGAGAGAATCAAAGGGTCTCTGGTCCGTGTGAAGAAGGTGGTGTGGTTAAGGCTAAGATCTGTTATAAGGCTTAGAAGGTTGGTCTTTTCAAGATTCAGAATCAAATGCGGTTTCTATTACCGTCGGAGAAGGTTCTCTCGCCTTCTAAACAACCGCAAAACCGATCCTGAGTACTCCTGTTTCTGGTAGTGCTATTATTATTAGTAGTAAGTCATTATTATTTCATGATTCATCAGTTTCTTGTGAAGAGAGTTTCGAATTGGTAATTATGCAAATATTATTATTGTTTTATTATTAATCTTAAAAAGGGTATCGATCTCTGCTACTGTTTGATATTATATATATCTTCAACTGTTGTTTGCTATTTGTCCTTTCCCTAATGGCGTTAGCTTAATTCTGATCCTAGATTGCAAGTTCTTCGGGGACTTGATACCATACATGTTATTATTAGGAGTTAAAATTCCAACATTATATGATTATATATCATATTGTATGGGGTCATGTTTCCTGGGAATGGTAGCTACATATCATGATATATAGTAACTGTAGTAGCACTTTGATGCGAAAAATGTTGTGAATGCTGCCACAAAATTGAAAATCATGAGAAGAACTAAGGTTTGTAATTGGCACGAAGTTTGCAGAATGAATGAGAGGTGTTCTAAGGGTTTGTGGGGGACCTTGAGCAAGCCTAATAAAGTTGGAATTCACAAGGATATGGACCGAACCTCAGAAAATTCAATTAATTACCTCAGAGTTTATGGTTTGAATCATAAATAGATTGGTGAGCCTTTTTTTCCTACTTTTGCTTGTAAGGGTTGCATCTGCCATTAAAAATGGCCAGGAATTAATCAAGAACTGTACCTTTCTTTCCAATTTCTCTAACCAAATTTATTCATGGTCCACGAAATATTTACAGCTGGCAATTGAATTTTCAACGGCCTGATTTATGGGATGGTAAATGAGTTAATACTACGTTATCAACCTCAAAAAAGTTAATACTTCTACTTTATTTTCCAATTAAAAACTACTTTTCTTTGAAATAAATAACTTTTTTAGTTAATTTTGCCAATCGATGTCATAAATGAAAATGTTTTTGGGTAGATAAATACAGTTTAATTAATCCCAAAACAGTGCCTTAGCCCGTTAGCCGTTTGTTTGGGCTTTGGCTGAAATTTAGTATTTATTTATTTATTTATGGGTAAATTACACTCACCTCCCCTTAAATTTGATGAAATTACATTCGATTCCCCTCTATTTCCAAAACCTGCACTTAAAATCCTTAAGCTTTTTAATAATATACACTGACATCCCCTAAAAATTGACATGTGAGTGGCACATGGTTACTAATGACACTTTTGTAAATATTAATCTTGTTTTATATAATAAAAGTACAAAAATACCCTTATAGTACATTTTAAATTAATTAAACATCACTCCTTCAAAATCCATATACCTCCCACTTACCGTAGAAAATAAACAGAACAGTACAAAACTAGAACAGTGAAAATTCATAGTAGAATGGTGGCGAGTTGATGAGGGAACATGAATTAATATCTCCACTGTTAGAAGTATAACCCGAATATCATTAATATATTAAACATTTCAAAAATTGTAAATACAATATATTAGATAATAATATAGTAAACCAAACCCGTTATGATTTACCACGACCATATTTTAGTCTTAGATCTCACCCCAAAAAATAGAAAAAGAAAAAAAGAACAAGTATAACACTAGATTTGATGGAGAAAAAATGTTAAGTAATGGGAAAAGTGAGGGAAGAGTGAAGACTAGAAGCAGAAACAAACAGAAGAAGAATCGAGAGAGGGGAGAATAGTGAACGGCGGCAGAGTTTTCAATTTTTAGGATTTTGGGTTAAAAATTAATAGGGGTAGTAATGTAATTGCATATTTTTCATTAATTATAACTTAATATTGTTTATTTCTAAATAAGTTAGGGGAGGTAAATGTCGAAGGTTAAAATAGAAAGGAACTGAGTGTAGTTTCAACAAATTTCAGGAGAGGTCATTGTAATTTACTCTTTATTTATTTGTTATAGAATTTCAAGGTCTACATTTTGACAAAATTCGGGTGATTATCTTGTGAATTTTAGCTGATTGGTCAATTGAAAATCATTGCCCATCACATATACCCTGACGACTTATCCTAGCATAAAATAAAATAAAAATGAAGAGGATTTAGTTAAGAAACAAACAATCAATAGTTTCTAGACCAAGTTGACAATAGTATAAAATAAAAAAAGATGGAAAGTGATAAATCAAATGTATTAAATAAAAAATAAACTCTTTTATGCACTTTATTTTATCAATCGATGGACACTGAGCAGTAAACACTATAATTTGGCATTTTAGTAAAATTATATATGGTTGTAGTATACAAGTATTTTGCATGAATAAAAGTGAAGGAAGAAGGCCTCATCAAATATTAAAGAGTGATGTTAAATATATAATAAAAAATCAGCCAAATCAGTTAATAAATGAGATTTTGGGTCATAATTACTCAACTAATTACAATTTGAATGATTATTTTGGCTCAAATCAAAGTAAAAAATGGGTCCATTGTTTATATTGACTGATTTTACATTGTTCATCCAGCATTATTGAATATTAAATCATTTAAATGTCAACGGCTTTTGCATTAAGTCACCAACGGTAACATACATGCCAAGCAAACGGAACATGCAGTATTTATTCCCAGAGATTCTTTCTCTGATCCTGAGCACCATTTTATAAGTCTTCACTAACGGTTAAAATCACCTTGTTACTTAGACCAACATATATATATATAATAACGCAAATAGGCAAAACACTAAATAATGCAAATTCTTATCTGAAAAAGTTTAAAAGCATTATGTGTGATTTTTTTATCACTTCCTTTCATTTTCTGTAGTGGTTGGAATGCAGAGATGAACTCAGCAATATTATTATTCTAAACAGAATTTGACTGACATTTCTCTTTCTCAAAATTCAGGGTAATAAAGCTACAATGACATCTAAGATATACAAGTCCAATTTGCTATGTTATTCACACGCACCTTAATTGGCCTTTGTTTAATGGAAAATGATAATATAGATTCGAATTTACAATAAATCTTACACGTGATAACATATTAACCAAGAGTTTCATAATATTATTATAATTATAATTTTTAATTATGTCTTGAATGGTTGATATGTTGTCACGTGTAGGGTTCACCGTGAACCTGAGTCTATATTAACACTACTCTTGTTTAATTTGTTGTTTTTCCTTGTTATGCAATATGCTCTTGTTTATTATTACTATGTGATTTCTGTTCTATGTACGGCTTTATGATATGATTATATGATCATGGAAGGATAAAAGTAAAAGTAAATAGAGGAAATTATTAACCCAAGTTATGGAAAATTAACATTAGAGTAATTAACGATGCCACATTCTTTTTGCGGGGGTCTTTAGCCCAACAAGGTTTGCAGTGACATGGGTTTGTTGGGAATCAAATATTCATATTTGAAAGGCCTATCTAATATCTATCGATGGGTTATGTTTCTGAAAAGGTTAGGTAATCACTAATTAGGTTACTGTCATATGGGCTATCCTATGAGTGCCTGTCATGTTCGTACTATAATTAATGATGAGGTTTTCGGGCTCTGGATCCAAGACTTGAAGTAGGTACACAAATTTATTAATGTTAACTACAACTAGAAAGCTAAACATGACAAAAAGAGAATTTGGTAATTGAATTATGTTTTTTAATATCGTAGTTGATATATGAGTTTTACCAATTTTATAAGATGTATTTATTTTTTCCGAGTGACAGGGTAAGTAAAAAATTAACTCTGTTAAATATTAGGTGTGAGGGTCACAGTGACTCGATAAATAGAGTCACAGTGACTACAAAATTGTCAATTATTTATTCATTCCAATTTTGGAATCACTATGTATTAGAAGAAAGTCACTATATACTAGAAGAGAGATACAAATATGTGATAGTTTGTTCAAAGTCAATTTTGGAGTCATTGTGACCTGTGATAATAACTTTATGACTCCCTTGACTCTCGCTCGAGAGTTATTCAAAATAAACACTATCATATAGATTTTGCATCTCATCAAATGCCATCTTTTTAGCATACTAAATTAGAAAATCTACTGCATTCAATATTTGACATTTTAACTCTACTTAAAAATGCTGTCAAATAAAGAGAGAGATTAAATTACATGAGAGGCTAGACAATGCAATATTCCTTGATTTGACTTGTTACATCTATTAGGCACTCTGCACCGTATGTAGGGTCCATATAAACAGAATAGCCAGGTTCATAGCATTATTATACCTCTCAAAGCAAAAACAAATAAAATGTTGGAAATGACAAAAGGCTGGTTAAGTTGTTTAAGCCAGTCAAAGAATACGATTTGGACCTTAGTTAGTTAACACTAAACAAGCAAATAGATACTATATTATTTTCTGCTACAAAATGACAAATTACACTAGCATGCACCTTTTTATCATACAATTATACAAAATAATTAGATATCTCTTTGGTGCTAATTAAAGATCACAGCCACATACATTCCATATAGTTAAGCAAATGATTGGTTTCACCTCATAATAATAATTTCAAAAGGAGGGCATCACAATCATTGCACATGCATCTCAATATTCCTTTTTTTTTTTCTCACAGTGTCCGGAGCTTCGCCCCGACTAATCTGTCGCCTCAGGTCGTGTACTTGGGAATGACAGGTGAAACTTCCAACAAGAATTTTTTCCATCCACAAGTCTCGAACCCGAGACTTTGCTTAAGGGATAACAAGCCGCTTACCACTTGTACCGACCCTTGTTGATATCTCCATATTCCTTTTAACCACCAACTAATTTTGGACTGCTATATTTAACTGATAATGAAGAAAACAGAACAGCCTATAGAAGGGGCAAAGCTAGTGATTTGTAGCCATGTGTTAATTTTTTAAAAATGAGGTATAATCTTGTCTTTATCTGCATAGTGGTAGACTAAGTTCGTTGAAATTGGTGGTGTCCACATGTTATATAAGGCGCATAGTTCTAGCAACTTTTTCATCACAACACAATATTTCCAAATACACTCTTACTCTGTTTCCTCTGTTTTATTCATACACAAATAATATTTCATCGTCTTCACAATTCAAATTGCAAGAGAATTGATTAATCAACCAAAGTCACAATGTTGCAGATGGGTTTCCAATGTTTTGCTGCAAAACGCATCATGAGAAGTGGATATGAGAGGCTAACATGTCAGAGCAGTGAAAAGATGACAAGGCTTGGAAAAAGGTGTAATTGGGTGAAGTCTGTGAATGGGAGATTTCGTGGTCTTAGGTTGTCAAGGTCTAAGAAGCTGTCTTTAAGGTGTTTTTCGAATGTTGTATTGCCAAGAATTGTGAGGATTTACAGTGATGTTGTCAACAGAATGAACCTGGAATATCTGTATGCTGGTGTTGTTCTTCCAACTCAATGGGGTCTTCCTGTTATCTCTCATCATCATCCCTCAGTTGTGTGTAGAAGGAGTGTCTCTGTTACCCCTATTCAAAGAAAATTCACCTGCACCTATTTGTAACATTTTGATTTCTTTTGTAATTCTTTTTTGGCTCCATAAACTTTGCTCCATAATGCTATGGTTGTTTTGACATTATTCATTCTGCTTCTAGTCTAATATAAACCAAAATGCAGGAACATAGAAAGAAATTTTTAAGTGCTCTGAGAGCAAATTAATTTTTTTTCTTTATCACTTTTTAATCATTCATTTATATTTTAAAAATAATTTTTCTCTCTTACTTTTTGATATGTGTAACTAGAATTCATCTAAAACAAGAAAAAACATTTATTTTCGAAGCATCTAATAATTGATCTAACATACATATAGTCTTTGGATTTGATATAGTCTCTTATTGGTTGTTCACAATTCAAATTGTAGTAAATTAAAATGAATAAATGCTACTAGCTTCTTGCATGAACAAAGAGTTAAACCAGCATATTTATTAATTTTTTTTAAGAAAAAGTTGAGAGCTTTTGCTTGTATACTCTTGTAGTTGTAGCCAAACATTTGTAGAGTTCTTGCTTTACTATTTGCACCTTTCACAACCAAGTGAAATGTATAATTAAGAGCTTCAAATCTTTCCTTAAGTTTACAATGATGCAGCAGATGTATGCATTTACTTCTCTGCACACAACACAGTGCGTGTAAAGATAATCACACTTCCAGAAACTTCCACTTTATGCTGATCATATTAGAACAATTCAGTGCTCTTTTTGGGGGGGTCCTTTTTCCCATTGAGGGTTGATTCTGCAGAAGTCCTTTTGGCACATTTACAATGATGTCGGTAGAATCCACAAATAAATGAATGAATGTATCTTGAGATATATAAATAAATTATATGTAGAAGGCACAAAATCTACATCAACTTAAGAGGACATTACTTCCTTAACTATTTTTGTTATGTTTAAGAAGCAACATGTTATTCTTCCAAAAAGTGTTGGGTCCCCAAAATGGGAGAAAATGTGCTTACTTGATGAGATTACATATAAGAAATAATATTTAGATTGAATGTCTGGCTAGATAAAAAAATCAATCATCTAATAATTGAAAATTGATTGATGTGGTTTCTACTGAATATCACCCTTCCATCCTTTCCACCATAGATGATGAATGCCTGGTCTTGACATCCACAGATGAATAATGTGGATATGTATTAAAATATTATTTCTCAAATGTACACTGTACATACAAAATAAAGATAGTGTTATTTTATGAGTAATGCTATTTAAACATCTATTACATCCGAATATCGATGAGATCGACCATCATTTTTATTACTTATTTTTTCTTTTAATTCATTCTCTTTCTGTCATTTTCACACTTAGTTAGATGTATACATCTATTTTGGATGTTAAAATATCATTTTTCTTCTTTTATTTTACTATATATATATATATATATATATATATAGAATATATAGTTGGAGATGCATGTCAGAATGTGTTGTGTTGCCATACAAAAAGCATCTACTGCCTACAACAACAGTGTTCATCACTTTACAGCGAGGGTTCAATAATTATAATAATAAGCTTAATTGGAAATTTTGGCCAACCAAGCTAAGCTAGTGTTTCATCATCACAAATCATGCAAAGGATAAAGTGAGTCCAGATTATTATTCCATACAATGAAGAACCTTCACTTCACTTCACCAAACAAATTAGAGCAAAACTATATATATGCCTCCGTCCTGCTACAAAAGTATTTCACTTCTCAAATAGTATACGCCCCTAATAAAAGGAGAATAGATAGAGAAACCACATTATCATCAGTTTTAACCTCTTATCTTTTGCTAATCAAATCACTTACATTTAATCTTCCTAATAAAGAAAGTTTGGAGCACTATAAGAATTTGTCTCAACCCCTTAATAACATTATGAAGTGCATTCACTTGTAAAATCAATCAAATGATTTGATGGGAAGTTGTTAATTTATTCTGAGATAAAAAATATCAATAGTTGACATAACATAGTTGTACCCCTATCACTACTGTTGGAGAATTGTTGTCAATTAAATCCTAGGTAACGCTAGATAGATTACATTTTCTAAATGTCCTTTGAAGGACCTTTAACTTTTATTTTGATTAGTAATTATGAATTTTAAATTTAAAATGTCAATATCAAATTGAAAGATAATTTAAGAACATATATTTTATAATTTTTTATATCAAATTGGACAGTTATATATATATTTTTTTGGTGTGGCATTGGACAGTTATATATATTTATATACTTTCAATATCTTAAAATAATAAAAAAAATCAATAGATGTTCATTTGGGCCTCTATTAATTGGGCCTTTCGGCCTCACTGAGTTGGGCTAATAGGTCAATAGAGAGAAGCAATAGCCCATTCATTTAGTTTTAGTTTAGAGTAAGAATGGGCCCATTAATTTGTAGCTGGAAGCGAACTGAAAGAGTAGATCTTGGTCGACTTGTGTCGTGGCTATGGCGGTGGTAATCGCCTCTTCCCTCGCCGTCGTGTTCTCTTAGCTTTCGAGCCAATCCTCGCTCGCTACGCTATTCAGCAATAGCCACCACCACAAGAACAACGACCTCAGAAGAAATCGTGTGTGTGTCTCTCACAGGTTTTTCTCTCTCTCTCTCTCTCTAACCTACTAATTATTGATTTCGTTATTGGCTTTTACGTGGATTACACTACCCCTATGCTGGTTATTGCGCCTTGGGTGAACAATTTTTAACCCGAAATAGGTACATCGATGTCGAATAAGTCGGTTAATGGTTCTTTCTGAATCTCTTACTCCGTCTATTATATTCCAAGTAGCTAGCTCCAAATCATAATGCTGATATGTGCACAAATCCACCATTAATGACCTGCTACTCTACTATCGTCATTGTCAATGGTTATTGTTTTGTAAGTAATTTGCATTTGGCCTAATTATGCAGATTTCTTAGCTTATGAATGGCGTGGCGGGAGCTTGGAAAGAAGGTGGGTTATCTTTTATTAGTTTATAAGCATATTCTTTTCATTAAAAAACAAAATATAAATATAATACCTACCCAGCTGTTTATTGGGGAGAAAAAAAAAATACCGAGCTTGTAGGTGATTGAGCTTTTTCCTGTAAATAATATTGTGCGTTAACAGATTTTGTTTTCATGCACTGACAATGTCTTGCTGTTTACTGCATGAATGCAGAGAATTTATATGAATCTTACTAGAGCTTTGACTACAACATCATTAAAGCATGGGGTAGGGTCAAGATTTGGATCTATTTTCACTGCTCAATCCATTTATGCATCAGCAATATGCATGCCGGGTAATTGACATGCTTTATGTTTTTAATGTTGTATTCCCTGCACTTGTGTGTTATAAACTCAAAAATTTTTTAAACTACATGATGCAGATTTCATCAACCATTCATCTATGGGAGTGACCGGTTTTCTCAATGGGACTAAAGAAAGTGATATGCGGTAAGATAGTATTCAGATATCAATTTTCAAAATGAATCTTTTGTAACATCATATTTTAGGTAGTAAAATGATGTTAGCATCTATATGGAAATTGATTGAGAGAATTATAGTCTTACATCAGCAAAATTTTGCAGTTGCATGGTTTACTCTCTCCCATTGTTTGCTATGGATGTTAATTTAACAAGTTATTGTTGGAAAACTTTGGGAACTCTTCTAGACTTCTACGCTTGCTTGGAGTTGTCTTCAGCTCTTCACCCTCTAACAGATGGTCAACCCAAGATTGTTAGCCACAGTCTAGCTGTCTAGGTTATTTTATTTGCTTAGGCGATGAAGGGCCAGCTTCGTACTTTTATGCTCTTCACTTCATTCTGCTTCATCTTTTGTTTAAATTTTTTTTGATGTAATTAAAGTAGTCATATGACTAGCATGCAACTTTTTTAATGAGCTCTAGTCTAGACTGTTAGGTTATTTGGGATGGTTTTACTAATATGCCAATTATCCTAGTATAAATAATCTTGGGTATATCTTTTCAATATCCTTAACCTGTGATAATGTCTAAGCCTATGTATTTGGTTGTACTTGAAAGATATAACTGGCATGATTAGAAAACTAGAACTACTTAAAATTTTAATACTTGGCTTATATGGAAAAAATTGTTAACGAGAAAAAAAAGAAAAGTAAAGAGGTAATGAGTTTTGTTTACAATGGTAGGTGCTTCCATGCTAGTCCAGAAGTCTGGGCAAGAAGAGGTGATGAGGCATTTGGGTTGAAGACCCCAAAGAAGGAGAAGTATGTGAGAAGGGACAATAGAAACCAGCCACCTGTTGATGCTCCGTATGTCCCTCGTAATGTCAAAGCTACCAAATCTAATCCTGATAAAACAGTTGAAATATTTGAAGGCATGGCCCTTGTTGAGCTGGCAAAGCGTACTGGGAAATCAGTATCTTTTCTGCAAGATATCCTCACAAATGTTGGTGAAAAAGTTGAATCAGAGTTTGATCCTCTCAGCATTGATATTGCAGAGCTTGCTGCAATGGTATTACCCCCCTTCTGAGATTTTGTTAAACCAGTGAACATTGGAAGATAGTATCCTCTGTTGATCCCAATATTTGGTTGTCAATACTCAATCCTTGCCATTGGTAAATGAAAGAAAACAAAAGCATAATACTAGGTCTAGAGTATCAGTAGGTAGGTTTTGGACATTAATTTCTTTTATGTTAAAATTGTAATGAAACCTTAGGTATTTTTACAAGTCTTCATTTGTTTGCCTTCATTTTGGGACCATTGTCCTCTAGCCTTTTCGACTGAATTTGCTATGTGATGCATTTTTTGTTTCTGGTGCTTGATATATTTTCACCTAATTACTTCATTGCTGCTGCAGGAAGTTGGAGTCAATGTTAAGAGGTTACATTCAACTGAAGGTACAGAAATTGTACCACGTCCTCCGGTTGTGACAGTGATGGGTCATGTTGATCACGGTAAAACTTCTCTTCTTGATGCTCTGCGCCAAACATCAGTGGCAGCCAGAGAGGCTGGTGGCATAACTCAGCATCTAGGTGCCTTTGTGGTGGTCATGCCATCTGGAGCATCAATCACATTTCTTGACACCCCTGGCCATGCTGCTTTTAGTGCAATGCGGGCAAGAGGTGCAGCAGTCACGGATATAGTAGTGCTAGTCGTTGCTGCAGATGATGGAGTGATGCCTCAAACACTTGAAGCCATGTCCCATGCAAAAGCAGCTAATGTACCAATTGTAGTTGCAATTAATAAATGTGATAAACCAGGTGCAAATCCTGAGCGAGTAAAACTGCAGCTTGCTTCAGAAGGCTTGCTGCTGGAGGAGATGGGTGGTGATATTCAGGTCATTGAGGTTTCAGCAGTTCAAAAAACTGGACTGGATAATCTAGAAGAATCTTTACTCCTTCAGGCTGAAATGATGGATCTGAAAGCACGAATTGATGGGCCTGCTCAAGCTTATGTGGTGGAAGCAAGGCTTGACAAAGGACGAGGACCATTGATAACAACTATAGTAAAGGCGGGTACTCTAGTTTGTGGTCAGCATGTGGTTGTAGGCTCAGAGTGGGGAAGAATAAGAGCTATTAAAGATATGGTTGGGAGGTTAACTCAACAAGCAACACCTGCAATGCCTGTTGAGATCGAAGGACTTCGAGGGTTGCCAATGGCTGGTGATGATGTTATTGTTGTTCAGTCTGAGGAGCGAGCCAGAATGCTTAGTACTGGTAGGAAAAAGAAATCGGAGGAGGATAGGCTTAAGAGGAAGATGACCCAGGACCAGCCACCTACATTGGATTTGGAATCTTCCGAGGAGGTTCCCCAGAGGGTTGAAATGCCAGTAATCGTAAAAGCAGACGTTCAGGGAACTGTTCAAGCTGTTACAGATGCGTTGAGGACTTTGAATAGTTCTCAGGTATGTGATATGGTGAACTATTCGTTGTTTAAATCACCTCCCTGACACCTGACATACTTGTTATCAATCGTTATTGTTTTATTTGCAGTGCTGCTTTACAAATATTTACTGTCTGTTGCTGAACATTATGTAAAATCTGTTGCTAGGTTCTAGTGAATATTGTTCATGTTGGTGTTGGGCCTATCTCCCAATCCGATGTGGACTTAGCACAGGCCTGTGGTGCATGTATAGTTGGATTCAACGTCAAGAGTCCACCTACTTCTCTTACTCAGGCAGCAACTCGTGCCAATATCAAGGTACTTAACTTCTAAGCTCATAAGTATCTTCAACTATGTTGTGATTGTGGTTAAGATTATGTGATCAAATCTGTTTTGATATCATTGATTCATCATCGATTCGGTTTGATTATAGGTAATTCTGCACCGTGTGATTTACCACCTTTTGGAGGATATAGGCAACTTGATAATAGAGAAGGCCCCTGGGACCTCTGAGACCCACGTAGCTGGACAGGCAGAGGTGCTGAATATCTTTGAAGTCAAAGGGAGCAAGTCCAAGGGACCTGATGTGAAGATAGCCGGCTGCCGGGTTGTAGATGGTTTCGTGACGAGGTCATCGACCATGAGGCTTCTGAGGAGTGGGGAAGTCGTGTTCGAAGGGCCTTGTGCTTCTCTTAAGCGGGAGAAGCAAGATGTGGACACGGTCAAGAAGGGTAATGAGTGTGGATTAGTAATCAGTGATTGCCATGATTTCCAGATTGGAGATGTTATCCAGTGCCTGGAACAAGTCGTGAGGAAGCCAAAGTTCATTAAGTCTGAGAGTGGTGCTGTTCGAATTGAGTGCTGATGAACTTTAGGATCTCTTCCAACGCACATTTTTGTGATATAATTGCAGCAAGCCAGCTGAAAACCTAAATGATGGAGGGCATGGTAAAAGTAATTAATCTTTTTGTTGTACCCAAAATAGAAAAGGAAGGTGCCCTAATTCCTTAGGGCACTTGTTAAGAACATTCAATATAAAAAGATAGTATCTTAGAACTTAAAATATTGGGATTAGTTCATTGTTTAGAAAATATAAAAGAGCATATTTTTAAAGATAAATGTTTTTTTAATAAGGTTACTTGTTAGTAAAACCTTAATTTAAATTGGTCAGTATACAAGCTTGCTTGTACATTTCACTTTGTAGCACTAATTCATGTTTCAGTTTAGGGAGACTGAATTTGAATTATGTGTTTTGTTTTCTCTGAGTTTTTCATGAGCCAAAAAAATTGTTATTCTCTTATATTTTTTCTGTCATTTTATTATTTAATTGGAATTTCATTTTTCTTTTTTAGGTCTTATCTTCTAAATTTTATTAGGTATAGACGACCGGGTCCTATAGGTTACCAGAGAAAAGCTTTAATTATAGTGCCAAACTTGAACATCTGCAACTTGGCTCAGCTTTTTTCTATTTCCATTTAATTTAAATTAATGTATTGATATGGGACTGCAAGACTCTCTATTGATGTCAATGTCATCCAACTCAATCAGAAAATCATTGGCAAATGCTAGAATAATTAACTAGTCTTCTAGTAACTCTTGAATTATTCTTCTAGGATTCACAATATAATTTGTCCATCTTGCTTATGTTAAGTGTCCAATTACATATTTAATACGTGTACGATGCGTGTTTTCAATTGTATTATTAAATTATTTTATGAGTTTAATATCAATTTATTGTACATGTAAATAAATTTTATACAGACATCTAATTATTGATTGACACATCAGTAAAAGTCTTTAACTTAATCATCTATTAACTAAAAAATTATATAAATTAATAAATATAATTAACGAAAAGTATAATTTTTTTATACTTTCAATGTATCATAATTAAACTCTATTATTATTAGTCGAATTTTCTTCATAATATGAAAAGCAACGTGGTCCCCTTTTCTAAGTTTGATGGTTGTACGCTCGTTTTACTCGAGGGGGAGTGTAACCCTTTGCCTAACCCCTCGATACACAAATAACTAATTCATTGGTCCCAAAAATAATTGATTGGTCTATGCCTAATATACGATCACGCCATTATCAAGTTCGAAATTCCATATAAACAAAAAATAAACTTTATATATTTCAGTGTTACATTACATCGTGATCGTGGGGCCATACGTCGTGGGCACCCACGAGTCTGACACGTGGCTGTGCACTGTGATATTTATCATGGAAATGGAAATAGAGTTTGAATTGTGGAGCCACAGAGATAATTAAATAATAGAGAAGGCGAGTTCTGAAAACGAACGATTTGGTTGCGTTACAGTGTTTCACATTACATTTGTTTGCAGTTCCCATTTCATTTCCATTTGCAATTTGTTGAATTTAATACTTTGAGCGATGCCAACAACCACTGTGTCGAGGTTCGCGATCACACCCAAGCCCAATCTCACGCTATCTCCACCTCCCAACTGTTCATCCAAATTCAAACTTTGAGATTTTGAAAACCCTAAATGCACCGATTCCCTTTTATTAGCAGCTATTGTCATTCTCGATAATCAATACTATCGTTTCCGCTTTCTCAAGCAGCCAAATAAAATAAAATAAAAAACTCGTTTCGATTTGATGTCTGCATCTGTTGATGAGATCCCAAATGTTGTTAATGGTATTGATGGAGATGACGATGATGACGAGGAGGAAGATGATGATGCTGCTGAAATTGAAAAATTGCAGCGGAAGGAGAAAGGTTTGGGAGAGCGAAGGAGGTGGTTCTTCATCCATTTACGAAAGTCAAGAACAAAATTCGGAGAATCAGGAGCAGAAGAGCGCTTCTTCGATCGTCATCGTCTTCAGGGAATGCAAGTAGTAGCGGAGGTTCTTCAGGTAAGGTGATTGTTCGTGGAGATGGTAATAGAAATGAGAATGGAACTGTAAATGGAAATGGAATTGGAAATTGCAAGTTTTGTTTTTCTTGTCCGAAAGTGTTGGAATCCAGTGATGATTCTTCTCCCACGACCAGTGACCCCAATGACCCGAAATTCACGCATGCCATGTTGAGAGCTTTGATAGAGAATAATGACTTCTATTCCAAAGAATGCAATCCGCACGTGGATTAATTAACACTTCGAGGGTTCTTTGGGTTCCGTTATTTGTTGAACAAAGTATGGCTTTTTTTAAGGTGCGTTGTTGTTGTGAGCTCTACCATTGATGAATTCTGAAACCTGAATAATGATAAATGGGATTTGTCTCAAACAAATCTTTATAGCTTGTTTTGTACTGCTCCTTTTGTTCTAAAGTTCGGAGTGGCTATGCAAGATGATGAAAATTGAAATTACTAGAATTTGATTCATGCATTTTTCGGTGATGATTGGATGTTTAGTTGAAATGGTAGAGCTGAGAGATGTGAAACAGATTGGGGAGTGTCTTGTGATGGTTTAGATAGAACAATGTGGTCCAAGAAGTTGTGGAAAACGCCCTTGATGCTGTTTGATGATTATGGATCGAAGATTTAATGCAGGTGAGTATGCATTAGAAAATGAAAGGGTTTTATAGATTAGAATCAGGTAGCAGAAAGTTGCCTGATCAACTGGTGGTGTGGAATGAAAATGGTTATTCTTTGACATTTTGTAACCTCTGCATTTCTTCAAACACAGAGGTTTTTGTGTACATACTGCATAGTAATACAGCAAAATTTTGAGCCCTGCTATTTTAATGGTCTATTTGTAGTTAGACTTTTCGATTGGTTTCCTCATGTAGGCTTCTTGTTGTTGTATCACTTTAAACACAAATTATTCCTTTAGTCATAAGTTGGATTTTTACATATTTTTTTTATGATCTTTAGTAAATGACCATTGCCTTCTATGCTTGAGAACTTAAAGAGGCTATATTCAGAGGTTGTTCTGCATTCATTGGATAATCAATTGCTCTATCATTCAGTTGTTGATGTAGCGGATTACATGTTTACCATGCATTTTGTTATCACTTTTGGTGGGTTATTTTGGTGCTTTCATCTCAAGATAATAAATCCAGTTTTTGCCAGAAAAAATTCTGTGCCAAAAACTTTGATTTGCACATAATTTGATAGGCTTAGAGGACTTATTGCTGTGCTTTTGTTATGTAGTCTCTTCATGAGGGTTACATTCTATTTCTAGATAAGATAGATAACAAGAAAACTAGGGGGGAAATGAAGAAAAGTGATGGTTTTATGTTTTTGGTATCTAGTGCTACTTTAGAACTGTAACATTCCAACAATGGGTCACTCAAAGTTGTTTGATGTTGCCAATGAGCTCTAGCTCAAATGGCACCTCCCTTGTCCAAGTGACTAAGGGGTTTGTTGGTGTAGGATCAGGGTTCTATCCCATATACTCATTTTCTTCTCCATTTCCCCCTAGCTCCTAGTTGAGCTCCTTGTAAACTAAAAAAAAAAAAAAGTTGTTTGATGTTACTTTCAGATCTTGGTTTCTTGCATATATTACATTCTCTGATTCTCATTACACTGATTCATAGGTTGCTGCTGCATAACAAGAGTTCCTGTTTCTTTTGTTGAGGGAGGCTGCTTTGTTTTTTAGTTTGATTTTCTTGATCATTGAAGTGATTCATGTATTCAATTGTTTGTAACTATAAATATGTTGAATGTTGAACAAGTGATTATTCTTAATCTTTTGTAGTCCGTAAATGAGTGAAAAATACTAATTAGACTAAGTGATCTCATTAGTTGAGTTTTGATATACTATTACTTATATCCCTATTTCATCCATAGAGAATTTATAGCATTGAGATTCCTCTATTTCAAAAGCTTTTACTTTTGGATACAAATTGAGGAATCTCAAAAGTAAAATTTTTTTATTCCAATAGATGATTCAAATTGAAATACAATTCTCTAAATACAACTAAAGTATTTGAAATTCTAGGAAGTGAAAGTTTACCTAATCAAATATAATAATTACCGGGAAAATAGTGAAAATAGTGGTGGTGAAAGGTCAAATTAAGATTAGAAAATAAAAGACAATTGGATTGCTCCCTTAGTAGTGTTGTGTTTAACTGTCTAGAAAATCTTATTTCAAAAACAAGAAAGTTGACTAGAAATTAGCCAAAAAAAAAGAATAATATTTCAAAGCTTGTAATTAGTAGTGCCAACTGCATAAACAGCAAAACCTTAAGGGCGTTTGGTTGGGGTAATCTTCAAGGATTTCCGGGAATGTTTCATGGGAAAATATGTTTTTCACGTTTGGTTCGTAATTTGGACAAATATTCCTGAGAATGTTGCATTCCCGGGAATCAAACATTCCCACATTTTCATTCCCACCTCCCCCATGGGTTTCTAAGATTCTCATCCCATGGGAATGTTTAGGGGATGTTAAATGACATCAATACCTCCATTATAATTTTAATATTACAAAATAACTAACCATTACCATATTCACCCTCAAGCCTTTTAATTCATTTTTTTATAATTATTAATTTTTTATATGTGTTTATTTTTTTAATTATTATTTTTATATGTGTTTATTTGTTAATTATTAATTTTTTATATGTGTTTATTTATTAATTATTAATTTTTTATATGTGTTTATTTGTTAATTATTAATTTTTTATATGTGTTTATTTGTTAATTATTAGTTTTTTATTTTAAATAGCTAGGGGTATATTTGGAAAAATACGTAATATTCCCAGGAATGTTAGTGTGAATCAAACATAGGAATGGGAAAGTTTTGTAAGATTCCCGGGAATTCAAGATACAAACCAAACTCAGGAATATTTCATTCCCGGGGAAGTGATTCCCAGGAATGTGCATATTTCCGGAAATAAATCAATCCGCGAACCAAACGACCCCTGAGGAGTAAGAAAATTGTTAACTAATACCTGTGTATTTGGATTACAGTTTGTAACTCTCGATTTGGCACTAATTTGATTTTAATTAGAAGTGAGTTAAGATTATCATGTTCCAAATAAAGAAAAATAAGTTGAGGGCTGGGTGCACGTGACGCCCACGGCATCAGGAAAAATCCTTTTTTCTGTCCAACCCTGTTCTGCTGTCCCTTAGCTTGAGGATTGAGGGTTGAGGCGGCTATCCAATCAAATCAGATATGAAATGATGAGTGACCAACGATTCAAGTTTCCTTCAGCTCTTTCTATTTCCTTATTCTTATCAATATTGTAGTGTATGTTTTAACTAGGACTTAAATTAAAAAGAAAATAATATTCTTCTGCTATAAAAATAAAAATCAAATTTTAAGAAGAAAAGTAACGAAATTACTTATAAGAATTGAGTTAAGTCTCTGTCTCCCTATATGATTATTAATTTGAGTATAATAATTAGAGGGAGGGAACCCAATTTACAAATGTCCTTTTTAATACTTTAATTAGGATAGTTTTGGTTGCTTATTACTGTTAGATTGTAGGCGATCCACATAAATAAATCTAAAATAGAAAGTCAGAGAGGGGCAAAGTTAGTGAAGAAAGAAAGAAAGATGTATGTTTTCTATTTATGGGAAAGAGAGAGAAAGAAGGATTGGCTTCATTGATTCACTCATTCATAAAAGTAAAACTGTGTGTATTTTTGTATGATTTTATTTATCTGATCTACAAAGCAAAGCAAAGCAAAGCAACGCTACCCTTACCCTAACCCACCCACTTGCCTATCTCAATCAATCCTGTCCTCATGTGTCCTTCCCCCTACTTTTTACCATAATACTAAAATTATTATTCTTATTATTCAACAGTGCGTCATCTTTGATTGGTATACATTATGAATTATTAACCAAAGAGAGTGTAATCATAATTCTTCAATTAAATTAAAATATTACTACTATGTATGTACTTATAGATGTATGACATGGCAGACTCTAGTGACTTGTGTTGAGTTCGGAACTTGGGGATTTCCACTTATCCCTCCCTCTTCTCTGCTCTCTGTTCTCTGTTCTCTGTTCTGTTCCTTGAAACAGTAAAGGCGGTGTTTATATTATATTATTATAGTAGTAAATTTCATTCATTCAGCTTACTTTTTCTGCTTCCATCACTGCTCTGTCTGTCATAGATGCTGCTGCTACATGGTAGCCACTGCCATCTGGGATTATTATTTTAATCCCTACCTGCTTCTTCTCTTCTGAGTCCTATTATTACAAAGATTATATTAAAGGGTTTTCTCTCTTCATTGGTTGGCCACACTCAGACACACAGACTCGTGTGTGTTAATCATCGCGTATATTTCCTTGCAAGGTGGGTTTTCCCTTTTCTGCATTTCCTGCTTCAAAAAGGGTACCTTTGTTTATCCTAACTCAATTTCCTTCTTTTAGCTTTTCTGATTGATTTTCGAATGCAAATTACTGTTTTGTACTACTACTGAAACCTGATTTTGTTTCTGTCACTTCCAAGACCAGAGTTTTTGTTGGGGTCATCTCATCTCTCTCCGTACGGTACCTTTAATCTGTTCCTTCAAAAATTTTAACGACCAAGTTTTGTGCCCATGTTTGCAACATCAATATGCATGAGAAAAAACAATGGAAGTGTGATAGTATAGTCTTATGTATTTAAATCATGGGGAATAAACAGTATTGGGTCATAAATTGTCCTTACTTAAAATGATATTCCTTCCAAAATTGGTCAAGTGAGCCGATCTAGTTCTAACTTCTAACATAAGACAAGTGTTCAAAAATTCTCTCTACTTCTGAATTGCAGCATTGAGTTGGGTGGTGGTGTGATTCAACTAAGTCCATACATACTTGCTTTGCTTTCCTTCTTTTAAGAGATTAATTTTCTTCATCTTGTTTTTTATGTTTCGAATATTTGTTCAGGTGACAACAATGTCCTCCTCTAGGCCTAGCCAATCATCAAGATCCAGCAACTCAGGAAGATCAAGGCACAGTGCTAGAGTCATTGCTCAGACCACTGTGGATGCAAAGCTCCATGCAACTTTTGAGGAGTCAGGAAGTTCCTTTGACTACTCCAATTCAGTGAGGCTATCTTCTGGCACAGTCAGTGGAGACCAACAACCAAGGTCTGATAGAGTCACAACAGCTTATCTGCATCAGATACAGAAAGGAAAGTTCATCCAACCTTTTGGGTGTTTGCTAGCTTTGGATGAGAAAACTTGCAGGGTCATTGCATACAGTGAGAATGCACCTGAAATGCTCACTATGGTTAGCCATGCTGTCCCAAGTGTTGGTGACCACCCTGCTCTCGGCATAGGCACCGACATAAGGACTATTTTCACTGCCCCAAGTGCTGCTGCTTTGCAGAAAGCACTGGGAGTTCCAGAGGTTTCTCTTCTTAACCCCATCCTAGTTCATTGCAAGACTTCCGGGAAGCCCTTTTATGCGATAATCCATCGTGTCACCGGCAGCTTGATCATTGATTTTGAGCCTGTCAAGCCTAATGAAGTCCCCATGACTGCAGCAGGTGCCCTGCAGTCTTACAAGCTTGCGGCAAAAGCAATAACTCGGTTGCAATCTTTGCCGAGTGGGAGCATGGAGACTCTTTGTGACACCATGATTCAAGAAGTTTCTGAACTTACGGGCTATGACAGGGTGATGGCTTATAAATTTCATGAGGATGATCATGGGGAAGTGATTGCTGAGGTCAAAAAGCCAGGCCTAGAGCCGTATCTGGGCTTGCACTATCCGGCCACCGATATACCTCAGGCTACTCGCTTCTTATTTATGAAGAACAAGGTCCGCATGATAGTTGATTGCCGTGCAAAGCATGTGAAGGTGCTTCAAGACCCCAAAATTCCCTTTGATCTGACCTTGTGTGGTTCCACCTTGAGGGCTGCTCATAGTTGCCATTTGCAATACATGGAAAACATGAACTCAATTGCTTCCCTGGTTATGGCGGTTGTGGTCAATGATGATGATGATGATGGGGATGGCTCTGATGTTGTTCAGCCACAAAAGAGAAAGAGACTCTGGGGTTTAGTAGTTTGCCATAACACTACTCCCAGGTTTGTTCCTTTTCCTCTGAGGTATGCTTGTGAGTTCTTGGCTCAAGTATTTGCCATCCATGTGAACAAAGAATTAGAGTTAGAATATCAGATTATTGAGAAGAATATCCTGCGCACCCAAACACTCTTGTGTGATATGCTGATGCGGGATGCACCTCTTGGTATTGTATCTCAGAGTCCTAATATAATGGATCTTGTGAAATGCGATGGAGCAGCCTTATTGTATAGAAACAAAGTATGGAGATTAGGTGTTTCACCAACTGAATCTCAGATAAGAGAGTTAGCTATATGGCTCTCCGAGTGCCACAAGGATTCCACCGGTTTGAGTACCGATAGCTTGTCTGATGCAGGGTTCCCAGGGGCTGCTTCTCTTGGTGATATTGTATGCGGAATGGCGGCCGTGAGAATCGCCTCCACAGACTTAGTTTTCTGGTTTAGGTCACATACTGCTGCGGAAATCCGATGGGGTGGTGCAAAGCATGAACCTGGTGAAAGGGATGATGTTAGGAAGATGCATCCAAGATCATCCTTCAATGCTTTCCTTGAAGTTGTGAAGACAAGGAGCCTGCCGTGGAAGGACTATGAGATGGATGCTATTCATTCGTTGCAGCTAATTCTGAGAAATTCATTCAAAGATGCAGACAATATGGATATAAGCACAGCTGTTATTGACACAAGACTAAATGAATTGAAGATAGAAGGGATGCAAGAACTGGAGGCAGTGACAAGTGAGATGGTTAGGTTAATTGAAACGGCAACGGTGCCGATTTTGGCGGTTGATGTCGATGGGATGGTCAATGGATGGAATACAAAAATTGCTGAGTTGACAGGTCTTCCGGTTGAGGAAGCTATTGGAAAGAATTTACTCACACTGGTTGAGGATTTTTCAACAGAAAGAGTCAAGAACATGCTGGACATGGCACTGCAGGGTATGTCCTTTTCCTTACCCCATTTTATCCTTATGTCAGCTCTTCAATTCTGTTTTTTCTTCTTAGTCTCAGCATTTAGATGTGATCATATATCGTTCCTTAAAGCCACCTATGAATTAAATTGATGAAGAATGATAAGAAGGACAGGCTTGTACTTCCCTCACAAGACCTTGGAAGGAACAGAACAGAACAGAACCACTGAATTGATTTTATTGCAGCTTTCCTCATCTTCTAAATCATTGACTTGGTTTGTTATGATGTTATTAGGTAAAGAAGAGAAGAATGTCCAATTCGAGATCAAAACACACGGTTTGAAGAGTGATTCGGGTCCTATCACCTTGGTAGTCAATGCATGTGCAAGCAGGAATCTGCAGAATAATGTTGTGGGAGTTTGTTTTGTGGCTCAGGATATAACTGCTGAGAAGACAGTCATGGACAAGTTCACCCGAATTGAAGGTGACTACAAGGCGATCGTACAGAGTCCAAACCCGTTGATCCCTCCAATATTTGGGACGGATGAATTCGGGTGGTGTTGTGAATGGAATCCAGCAATGACAAAATTAACTGGATGGAAAAGAGAGGATGTGATGGATAAAATGCTATTGGGGGAGGTTTTTGGGTCCCAAATGGCTGCTTGTCGTCTAAAGAATCAAGAAGCTGTTGTTAATTTTGGCATAGTACTTAATAATGCCATGACTGGGGTGGAAACTGAGAAGGCTCCTTTCGGTTTCTTCACTCGGGGCGGGAAGTATGTCGAATGTCTGCTTTCTGTGAGTAAGAAATTGGACATAGAGGGTGAAGTTACCGGAGTCTTCTGCTTCTTGCAAATAGCTAGCCCTGAGCTGCAACAAGCATTGCATATTCAGCGCCTATCTGAACAAAATGCCTTGAAGAGACTCGAAGCATTAACTTACATGAAAAGGCAGATTCGGAATCCTTTATGTGGGATTGTGTTCTCTCGAAAGTTGTTGGAGAATACAGAGCTGGGAACTGAACAAAAACAATTCCTGGACACCGGCACTCAATGCCAACGCCAGCTTAGCAAAGTTCTCGACGACTCGGATCTTGACAGTATCATTGATGGGTATGAATGAATATGAATATGAATATGATATATATCTGTGAATGCTTCTTTTAAATTGTAGAGGTTCCTATTTCCTATTTGAAAACACTTGATTATTTATCTTGGTGTGATGTGATCATAACATTTGTACATTCCTTTATTTCCAACAGCTATTTGGATTTGGAGATGGTTGAATTCACTCTGCATGATGTCTTAGTTGCTTGCATGAGCCAAATCATGACAAGGAGCAATGCAATGGGCATCACAGTAATCAATGATGTTTCGGAGCAGATCATGACAGAAACCTTATATGGTGATGGCCTTAGGCTTCAGCAGGCCTTAGCTGACTTTTTATTGATTTCCATCAATTCCACACCAACCGGAGGTCACGTCGTCGTGGCAGCATCTTTAACCAAAGATCAGATAGGGAAATCGGTCCATCTGGCTAACTTGGAACTCAGGTAACTCTCCCATATGAGATGGCCATTCGAAATTATCTGCTGTTAGTATTCCAGATACATGCATGCTGTGACTTAGTATCCTTGTGTTAAATAAACTTCAATGTTACAAGGACAAGAAATTTAAGAAACTTGCAAAATACTCCATGTTACTATATAACTGATTCTTGAATAATTCACTGTTATGTTTGTTTTTGCAGCATAACACATGATGGTAGTGGTGTTCCAGAATCATTGCTGAACCAGATGTTCGGTCGCGGCGGCGTTCATGAATCGGAGGAGGGTCTTAGTCTGTTCATCAGCAGAAAGCTGCTAAAGCTCATGAATGGAGACGTACGCTATGTAAGGGAAGCTGGCAAATCATCTTTCATCTTAACAGCTGAACTTGCTGGAGGCCCTAAATTGAGGGCTTAAAATTTTGAAAAATAATAATAATAAAAAAAATTATGCATTCTGTTTTGTACATCAGAAATTGAAGAAGGGTGCAATGCAAGAAATGCAATAACAATGCTACTCTAACTTGGTTTTTATGATTTTCTTTTCCCTGATCACACGTTTCTGTAACTTAAATTGTACCGAACGGTTGTGTAGATAGATATATATATGTATTAACCTATTCTCATCAACTCTTTCCAGCAATTTTAGATTATTATTTGATGCAAATTGGAAGTAATTAGTAATGCTGCATTGATATGAAAGAGCTGTGATTCTTTTTCTTCTTTTCTGATGTGAAAGAAGCATTATTCAATTGGAATATACCAGAGGATGAGTTTGGATGAATGGTGGTCCAACATTAGTTAAATTTGTAATTTCACAATTCCAGAGTGATGGGGAAGGACAGTTTATGGCTATAAACAAGTATTAATTATTAAATAATTAAGATTTGGCCCATACTTAGGGTTACCAGTCTCTTTGCGTTTTCAAAGATAATTGGAGGAGCTAAAGCGATAAGAAGGAATCTTTAACAATAAGATTGGCAGTACATTGACAAAGAAAAACCACCTTCCACTATAGCTATGTGGCACTTTTATTTGCTACCTTTTTATAAATAAAAAATATACATAGGATAGATAATTAATTCACATAGTGATCTGTGTTCTCTTATTTATTATTCATCATGTTCTATCCAGTAAATTTGGACAAGCTAGGAAGTAAGAGGCAATAATAATAATTTTCTATTATTCTTGTGACACAAGACAACAATGAATGAGGAACAAGAAGTGGCAATATTATTAACAAGTCAACAACACTCAACAGTACCACAAATCAGCCCATTTTGATTAACAAAACAACAAGCAAGATAGCACCTTTCCAAATTCCAATAATCATCAAATTAAAGAAACTAAACGAGAAATTTTACGTGTACGATGAAAATTGTATAATACTTGTACAACAATCATATGTATCGTTGGATTGTAATAAAAAGTTACAAACTAATGTAATCCAATGATAGATATGATTATTGGATGAGTATCGTACAATTTTCATTGTAAACGAAGTATTAGTGCAACTAAACATGTCCCCATTTTGCTTTTTCATCCCCTTTTTCTTTCATGAATTGTAAAGCAACAAAGATTAAAAAAAAAAAAGAGACAATTATATGAATGAATTAACAGCTCAACAACCTCTTTACTTAGGTGCAAGCCTAGACTTGATTTTCTCAATCTCTTTAGTACCAACTTGGAATGCCTTGGTCAACACATTGTCCGGAACAGGTGGTGTAGCAGCAAAGAGAGTAAGAGGAATGGACTGTGTCCCAGGCAATTGGCTGTTGAATGCTGCAATAACAGAAGCAGCCTCATTGGCATTGTTCTTTTGGAAGTGAACCAAACCTTTTGGGAACACAAACACTTCACCCTTTGTTATGGTCTTTGAAATTAGAACATTGGATGTGGTTATGAACCCAACATCGAGTTGGCCTTCAAGAACAAAGACAACCTCAGTGGCACGTGGGTGCGTGTGAGGTGGGTTGAGGCCACCTGGGGCATAGTCTATGCGGGACAGGGACACGCCAAGTGTGTTCAGTCCTGGGATCTTCTGAACATTTGCTCCTGTCACTATGGACCCAAATGTGTTGTTTGTGGAACCTGGTTTTGACAGTATCTCTGAGGAGAAATCAGATGCATTTACCTTGCTACCCTCTTTGCAGATGAATCCATTCACTTTAACACCTGTTTGTTTTCCATCACAACATTTCAACAATCAATATTTTGTTTAAAATAAATGAAACAATTGAGTAACTCATAGTATAATATGAAAAGTATAAAGCAGTGTATATATATATATATATATATATTGTATACTACTCCTAAAGATTGTATTCAGGTATATTGATTAGTAAATGTAATGAAATGGAAGAAGTACTCTGTATTGAAGTAGTATGCCATTCCTCTGGCTAATGATACTACAGAAATATGCAATGATTTCTGAGATTAGTTGAAGTTTTTACTTTAATTTAAAAAAGTGGACTGTTTAGTTTACTTTTAATCATGTACGGGGGAATACAGTACTGTTAATAACATGATTAAGAGATTAGAGTCAGAAAAAAGAAAAGAGCAAAGTTAAAGTAGTTGGTAGGCCTAGAGAGTTAGTTGGAGTTAACGTGATTAAAAAAAAAAACATAGAAAAAAAAGAGGACCAAATCTAATGATTAAGAGGAAAAGTGTGGGGGAAAATTAAAAAGGGTACTCTTTTTCCAGCTTACTCTTGCTGGATGCATGAGTATATGCATCATCCTCTTGTTCTCTATACACACAAATTTAGTAATATAATATCAAATATTAAATATATATATATATATATATATAAAGAGAGAGAGAGAGAGAGTGATCTAAAGAGAGTACCAGAGGAAAGGTCTGCAACACAGAGGTCTTGAAGAGGATCAGGATCTGATGCAGTGGTGGTGGTTGCTGCTAATAACACCAAAGCAAGAGTTAGCAGTAACAGTGAGCCTTCGAGCTTCATACTTATTATTATTAGCTTATAGGATTTGGATGCGTCTATGTATGTGACTATATATGTGAGTAGCAGCAGCAGCAGCCAGAGACTTTTGAAGCCTATGAGTAAGTAGAGAAAAATATAATGGGGATGATACAAAGAAAAAGAAAAGAAAAGAAAAGAAAATGCTAATTGGTTTAAATTCTTGTGGACAAGTTGGAAGTGAGTGGTAGGGGGGGCTATAATTTGAGTATTTATAACAGTGTCAGAGAGAATAGAAGAGAAGACTTAGAAGGTAGAGAGGAGATATCATAATAAGTTGAATAAATGTTAAGAGAGAGTGTGAATTGAATTTAAAGCATACAACATGCCACTTCTTCAAGAATAAATAATCATTCGGGCCTTTGTGTTTCTATTTGGGCCTTTTAATATAAGCTACGGCCATGTCCTGTGTTGCGTCCCTTGCGCGTCCAGCACCTCACCAATGTCCTTTTCCTCCTAAACTAATTCGCACGACAAATTATTCTGAAACATATTTAATGTATAGTCTATAAACATTTATAATCATATAAATAAAAAATACTATATGTAATTATAAATATTTTTAAATCACGTATTAAATATGGTCCATAATCATTTAAAATTTCACGAGTGTTGTTATTTGCACAATAAAAAATCAGTTAAAACCAGTCCATATAGAAATTTTGGGTCATAATCACTCAGCCCGCTAAAAATTAACTTCTTAGAGAAAGGTTTTTTTTTACCAAAAAATTATTAAATGGACCTATTGACTAGTTTGACTGATTTTTTATTGTTCATTAAATATTTTCCAAATTTCACTAATTCACATAGGCGTATCTCATTAATTCATAACCAAAGAAAAAAATAATTTATTTAATTGTATTGACAAATTTGAAAAATGAATCTTCACCATTAATTAATTAATTAATAATGGTATTCGTACACTTGTCGAACGAGATATTGTAATTAATGGTTAAAATTTGCATATAACATGTGTGTTGATATTAAAAAGATGTGTTACCCAACTTATTGGTTTTCCGATATTGCAAATTGCATCTACATCACTTCTTATCCATACAATAGTTCAGATGACGTTTCCTTTACTATATTATGGAATTAAATGCATAAGAAGACTATTCCTAGTCTAGATTATTTATCATCGTTCGTGTCTTCCACGGTATATACATATAAGCCTGCTCCATATACATGCTATATCTATTTGTCTTAATTTATATGGTCACATGAAACGTTGCGTTTAGATAGCAGACTCTATTTATTTTATTTTTTAATTTGATTAATAATGGATGTACAGTTAACACTTAACAAGTTGTTGTTGTATGTGTGTGTTAAAATTAAAAGTTGTAAAAAAATGCAAAGAACAAGAATGTTGGGGCGTCTTAGCACAAATTAAAGAGAAGCGAAGATTATTGGTACACGTTAGGTGTTGTGGGGACATGTAAATGCTTGAATTGAATCTCATCTCAGATAAGTGAAAGAAGACTATGATATGAATTCAAACCTACTCCATCAATAATTATCTGACTCTAAAGTCTAATGTCTCTTTCCTTACTTTCAAATTAAATTTCAATTCATTGGCATGCTTAATGCCATTTCTGCAACGCTACTAGCTCTTTACTTAGGGGTCACCGAGCCAATTATAATCCAATTCACCAACACTGTATTTATTAATTATTAATATAGAAAATACCCTTCCAGATTATGAGGATCATTATTCCTTACCTTAATTATTTAATTGCTTAGGCCGAATTCAATAATCACTGTAATTGCAAACCTTGCGTCATTGCTTTCCTCATAATGTGTATATACTATATATAGCTAGCAACCATGACCACGTCAAAGATTGCTGATATTTGCATAATTGCATCTTAAAATCACCTCTTTCTTCAACTCAATTACATGATCTTGAATATGGATGATGGTCTCTTAAGTTCCTCCCAGAATGAATTAAATCTTTGAGGAAGAGAGAACGTTAATAATTTCATGGTATACATAACATAGTATATATCCATATAAATTTAACCATTTGATAATATCTTGAATAATAATATTTTTTCGGTCAAAATAATTAAAAAAAATTTATTTTAATACTTTTGGTCAAATAACATTTTTAATCATGTGTACTTTTTTAATGGTCCAAAATCCTATTTACAATTTTGTACTTCTAATAAAGCTCTTAACATTTAGGAATGCACATCATTCTTGGTCAGTCTTTTTGTCATATTGGCATCATTTTTTTTTAAACTTTTTGTGTGTGTGTGTGATAAGGTCATATTGCCATCATTAATTTCTCGATTTGTATTTTTCTGTCTTCTTTCATGTGTTTTAGATTTTGGATCTAGCCTTCTCTTCTCTTTTCATTTTATTTTTATGTTGAAAATATTATAATCTGTAACGAATATTTTTTTAAGAAAGGCTGAATCCACCATAGATGTTGATGGATTCCTTTTTTGTTTTGGTCAGAAAAATATCATAAAGGCTATCCACAATACTCTATAAAAGTTTGAATGTTTGGTTTGGTAAAAAATGGGCTTGACGATTATCTTGAGCCCTGAAGCAACAAGCACACAACGTGCCACAAGAGCCCAACTCACACAAAATTCACAGATATAGGCCCATAGAAGCCTTACCTTGGGCCAATTTATTTATACACATAATTAATGATTGTAAAGTTAGTTATGATTCTGTTTAGTTGGTTACTTCTTTCAACTCTTTCAGTTGTAGATAGATTCTTTCTTCTTACATCAAGAAGTTGTTCATAAATATGTCTCTTTCCCCTTCTTGTTATTGACCTTCTTCTATTCTTGGTTTGTTTTCACCTTAATCTTCGATGACCGCGTTATTATATTTTCTATTTCTATGGTTGTTTCTAAAAAAAAAGAAATTAATGGATTTAGGAAAGGGAAGGATTCTCCTTTTTCTGTTTACTATATTTTTACAAGGTATAGCTGCTCATTATAATGGTACATGTTACATGTTTCAGTGTTTGCAATATAATAATGAAGTTTGTAGAAATATTTAATTAAACACTCGTGACACGACATACAAATTTGCCCATAGGAATAGTTTAAGCAGAGAAAGCAAGTTCAGTTTCCATAATTGTAAGAGAGAGCTAAAATTAGCACAACTTTTTTTGTTGTCACTTTCAGCATAATTTCTTTAAATAGAGTAATCATTGACCCACTCCCACATACATTAACAAAGAAATTATAAGAAAAGAAAAGAAAAACAAACATTCATTCTTCCGCAAAGCTACACCAGAAAGCAATTGCGTGCCGTACTCACAAGATTAGCAATAAATAGAACTTTCAAAGGTTGATAATTGGCACACGTTGATAAGAATAGGATTATTATAAATAAAAGGAAAATCATTGAGAGAACTCATCAATCACTCAAACCACTTTGGAGAAAAGCACTAACAAATTTGTGGGGAAACTGATAAAAATGTGAGAGTAGTGATGCAAGCATAATATGGGCATGGAGGGTGGGGTTAATATTATTACTATTATCATTATTATGATCGATCAAGCAAGCAAGGAAAGGAGGTACCTTTATGTAAAGCAAACATTTATGAAATTAAGGACCATAACATAATGTCTGTGTGTGATAGAGAAGTATCTATGAAAGTCTAGTCACTCACAGTAGAGTAGTCAGTCACACATAGTCGTAGATAGATATCTCACACGCAAAGTGCATTAACAACTTCTCTCACTCAGGACCGCCCAGGGTAATAGTAAATAAATTGCATTCTTTCTTGGTTTTACCTCTGGAAGTAATTTTTTATCTTCCATCAGAAACTGTAATCTTGAAAGCAACCTCCACTCATTTATTCTTAGCTCGCTCAGGTAACAAAATTCATAATAATAATAATAAAATTAATAAGGCTTGTCGTACAATATAATTACGTATGGAGGATTGAAAAACATATTTTTCTAGGATGTAATGAACATGATTCAACTATTAGTATCCTGCGCATTTTCTTTTCTTTTTAGCAACTTGAATACATACGTTGAAAATTAATAGGCATATTTATTTATTCTGATCATATAATAGTTGTTTCTGATGTACACAGCTAGAATAAGAAAACCACCACGCGTGCTAACTTGTACATACTGCAGGACAAGACAGGCTATTTGTCTTGGTAGGTTTTTACTGAACATGCCTTAGAATTGATTCACCTGCTGATCAAGGTTCACACACGTGGTAAGAGGCGAATTCATATGTAATAATGGTACAATTTCAATTTTTCCAACCATTGTAAGTACTTCTTTGGTAAGACATTTCAAATGATCCGTATAGAATTCATTAAACTTAAATATTTTTTTCTGATGAAAGAGATGATTCACTTGAAAGGTATTTGGATGGAGAAGGGATGGAAGATATATAGCACCAAAGTCCAATACACATCTTTGCCTCAAACAGGAATGGAACACACAAAAGCTGTTCCTAAGCTGACAGTGATTCTCAAACAAGAAAAGATTCAGCATGATTGAGATACTAGAAGTTAGACTGCTATTTTGAAAGAGACAGTTCAAATGAGGGGCAATGGATTTTTTTTAATCAGTAGAATGAGATCATAAGGCCAAAGCAAAAGGCAAAAAACCCTGAAATTTCTGTAGCTATCCATGATATGAGGGAGAAAGTGACATTCATGGACTTTTATCAAGCAAATGGTGCTCATAGAGGACCTTATCTGAGCTGTACCATGTGACCAATATTTTTTTTCCTAAACTTTGAATACTTGACTTAGTATTTTTGGTTTCTTATACATATATTTATTTTTTCAATGGGATGGGATGGAATGTCAGATTTGGCCAAATGGGTGAGATTTTATGTGTTGCCTTCATAGGCATGGAAATTCTTGGGCTATATGTGGTTAATTTTGCATAGAAAGGCAAATATAGTAATAGTATTCATGACAGCTAGAACTATGCAATAAAGAGAGTTTCACACTGGCACACTCAACTTCTCTTAGAGTAACCAACTATGATAGGTCTTCAATACTATAGGGACCTATCAAAGGTTATATTCTCATTGACATAATTAAGAGCACAATGATAGGAATCCACGTGATGTGTGTATGAGGCAGCTTTATAAAGCCTTTTATAAATACTAGTTTAATTTGATGAGTTTGATATGTTGTGTGAAATGACCACCTAATCACATGATCAAGCAGGGGAAAAAAAGTGTAGCCAATTTCTGAATTTCACTTTCAAAATTTGACCCATGACCTTTACTGAAAGCTTCTTTTTTCTCTGGTTTATGAAATTGATACAAAGCTAGCAATGGATTGTTCAGCAAAGACAAGCATATGTATTTAGTGGAGTGGGGTATGTATGTTGGGTTTGATTAAGATAATTGATTGATTAAGCATCCATAATTATCTATCACCCTAATTAAACCACTTGTGCTTCCATATCAACAATAATACAGCTCAAGCTCTCTTATTTTTATTTGTGTTCTGAATTTGAAAAAGGAGAAACAGAGCATGCATAAGTAAGCATGGAAGACGACAATAACTGAGGGAAATCAAATATAAGGCCATGGAAATCATAAACTAGGCTCAGTTTCTCCTCTCTTACTTATACTACAATCCCCTTGTATTGTATAGCTTTCCTCAGAAGCTTCCCTTTTTGGGGCTATATGTTCCACAAACGCCATTTCCTCTGAACACCACATTCTTGTCTAAGATTCACTCCACATCTCGAGAATGGTAAGGACATTCATCCATTCAATTAACCCTGCTTCTTCTCTGTCTCTGCTCTCTTTATCTTCTCTCATTGTACTTCACTTGATGATTTTCCAATCTGGTGCTCATACAGGCAGACCAAGACTCAAAAGAAGAACACACCCTCCTCACACAATGGAAGAGAAGAAAAGGTGGATTTAGGGCTTCCATGTTTATCTTTGGTAAGAAAAAGAAAAACCCAATCTATATATTTGTTCTGGTTTTTCCTGTATTGTTTTTCGATGTTCTATTGAACCATTCTCGCTCAATTGTGGAGTACTCTTTTTCCCCTGTAGGTTAGTATCGTCTTAGGCTAGTGGGGGTTTTTTAACGAGACTTATGGATTGAGGGTCCTTGGTTTGGCATTACTTTGTGATTCATGTTCTAAGTATCGAAAACAAAAAATTGTTGTGTGTTTTGCTAGTAGAGTGTGTTAATTAATGGTAAGTATTTTTCTGGCTTGTTTTCCTCTTTCCTTGTTGTTTGTTGTAGTGTTGTCAGCATTGGACAACATGGGTTTTGTGGCAAACATGGTGAGCTTAGTGCTATACTTTTTTGGGGTAATGCACTTTGATCTATCGAGCTCAGCAAACACTCTCACAAACTTTATGGGTTCAGCATACTTGCTTTCCCTTGTTGGAGGCTTCATCTCAGATACATACTTAAACAGATTCACTACATGCTTGCTTTTTGGATCACTTGAAGTTATAGTAAGTATTAAACAATCAAAAAAAGAATCCTAAAGCAAAAATTCCAAATCTCATCTAAAAAGGGTTTTTGCAATTGTAGGCTTTGGCAATGCTCACTGTTCAAGCTGGTTCAAGCCATTTACATCCAGATGCATGTGGCAAATCAAGCTGTGTGAAAGGTGGCATAGCAGTGATGTTCTACACATCACTTTGCTTGTTGGCATTGGGAATGGGAGGGGTTAGAGGGTCAATGACTCCATTTGGTGCAGACCAATTTGATGAGAATGATCCAACAGAAGAAAAAGCACTTGCAAGCTTTTTCAACTGGCTTCTGCTAAGCTCAACTGTGGGAGCAATCACAGGAGTAACTGGTGTTGTGTGGGTTAGCACACAAAAAGCTTGGCATTGGGGATTCTTCATAGTAACAGTAGCTTCCTCTATTGGATTTGTCACACTTGCCATTGGCAAACCATTCTACCGCATCAAAACTCCTGGAGATAGCCCCACTTTGAGAATTTTTCAGGTTTCTATCTATACAAAACAATCTGTAATAACTAGAGTACCATTTTATTTTTTTCTGAGTTTAATTTTGATTCATACATTTAATTACTTTGCAGGTTATTGTTGTGGCTTTTAAAAACCGAAAGCTGTCACTGCCAGAGTCACACGAGGAACTTTATGAGATCAGTGATAAGGATGCCAGTGTAGAGAAGATTGCACACACCAACCAGATGAGGTGATGACTTTTCTAAATGCTCATAATTAAGCTCATGCTTAGTAACTTGCATAAACACTAGTTAAGGGCTTAGTAATCTTGTTTTCTAAAACTGAAAAGACAATTAAACAGAAAACATGGTCCAGCAAATAAGCATGTTAGGATTCTTTTTACATGTAAGTTGTAGTAGGTGGTGCCAAAGACATAGGCCCCACTATATCACCCTCTGCACGTTTAGGAGCAGCAGAGACTTGGAGAATAGGATCATAGATGGAAAAAAGAAATATCTATGCCGTGTGTGAATTGAAAAACAAAAGATAGAAGTATCCTGACAGAACTATATTTGGGGAAAAGTCTTTTGAAATAACTCAGTACAGAGTGCAATCAATCAATGTTTCTATTTAGTTTTCTTTTTATTTTTGGGTGGTAATTTATATTAGGATATGATCTGCCATACTTTTACTAGGACAAATATATTGAAAAGCATTTGCTCAATAATGTTGTTCTTTATTAACCATTCCCATGTACAATAATTGAAAAATAATTGATGTCAAAGATTGGGATCTAGACATTCATATATTCCCTCTCAATTATTTTCTTTTTCTTTTTCAAACATACATACCATATTTAAAAACAAAAAAAGGTGCTGTTTTTTTTTTAATTTATTTCTTCTTTGGAATCAGGTCCCTAGACAAAGCAGCAATTCTTCAAGAAAACTCAAAACCAAATCCATGGAAAGTGTGCACTGTGACACAAGTTGAAGAAGTGAAGATCCTAACCAGAATGTTACCAATAGTAGCCAGCACCATCATAATGAACACATGTTTAGCACAGCTCCAAACATTCTCAGTTCAGCAGGGGAATGTTATGAACCTTAAACTCGGTTCTTTCACTGTCCCTGCACCATCAATTCCAGTAATTCCCCTGGTGTTCATAACAATTCTGGTTCCAATCTATGAGCTATTCTTCGTGCCATTCGCACGGAAGATAACTCATCACCCTTCAGGAATCACACAGCTTCAAAGGGTTGGTGTTGGACTAGTACTCTCAGCAATTTCAATGGCAGTAGCAGGAATTGTAGAGGTAAAAAGAAGGGACCAAGGGAGAAAAGACCCTTCAAAACCAATAAGCCTATTCTGGCTTTCATTCCAATATGGCATATTTGGGATTGCAGACATGTTCACACTTGTGGGACTATTGGAATTCTTCTACAGAGAAGCGCCTTCAGGGATGAAATCATTGTCAACATCTTTCACATGGCTTTCTACAGCTCTAGGTTACTTCTTGAGCACGGTATTTGTGAATGTCATAAACTCTGTTACCAAAAGGGTCACTCCTAGCAAACAAGGATGGTTACATGGGTTTGATCTGAATCGCAATAATCTAAACTTGTTCTATTGGTTCTTGGCCACACTCAGTTGCCTTAATTTCTTCAACTACCTGTATTGGGCCTCAAGGTACAAGTACAAATCTGAAGACCATCACAATTCCTCTTCTAGCACAAATGTGAAGAAGGTTGAGAGAAATGATCAAGACTGAGGGGTGGGGGACCCATGAATGGATCATTGGAATTTGAATAGAACTACCATATATATATGTATGTACGAGGATGAATGGATGTTATTTTATTTATTTACTAAAGCTTGGGATGTGAAATGGATAAAAGAAAAAAGAAGAGAATTGAATAGGGTAGTAGTTGAAATTATTATTACTCTTTACAGTACAATATGTGTGCTTTTTGTTTGTTTTGTATGATTGATTGATATTGCTGGCTCTGGCACACTCAGTGTGTGTACTCTCGTGTGTTCAGAGGTTAAAGGTTTTTTCTTTGAAACTTGTTTGTTTGCTCTTACATATATGTAAGTTCATTGACCTGCATGCAGTACTTGTAAATTATAATTGGGTTTTGAGTGTTACTTAATTAATACATGAAATAGTTAGTCAAATAGAGAACATAAAAGGTAAGTTCGTATCATGATGCATAAAAAGTTATATGTGATGGAATGAATGGATAATGAAGATTCTAAAAGGTAAGTTTGGGATTAATAACAAATAATAATCAACTGTTGAATGGATAAAGAACAAATGGCGTGAGTAAAAGCAGCAAATAATGAACCAATAAATAGTCCTTTGCTAAAATTAATTAATGACAGATAAGATAAGAAGATTGTGTACGTACTGTTTTTACAACTTTATTGAAAAAGGTATAGTTATTTGGCGTGTGTGATGTCGTTCATAACGTAGAAGCATCGTAAAATGGAAGATGAGAAAGAGAGGGAGAAAAAAGGTGGGTGTGATGGGGATGGCGTGACAAGGCGTTTCACCAGAAAGTAAAGGGAAAATGCATTGCATTGCATTGACATTTTTGGATTTGGTTTAAGAATGTGACCACAACACACTCACTATTCTCCTCGCTTTTCCTTCCCAACCCCATTCACGCTACCCTCACCTCACCCCACTCTCATCCTCGTTTTTCATATACATTTTCAGTTAGTAGAAATGCAATAAAAGTGAAGAATTATTACAAGAAATTACTCGCTGCAATAACTACTTGTTATGATTAAATATTTTTCTCAATTTTTATTAGCTGATAGCATAAAATAGTTTTATTTTGTAAGTGTAATTAAATTAATCTATAATAACTAAAATTTGTCCAGTTATTCAAACACAAGCGTAGTTATAGAGTTACAGGTGATTAATTTATGGGTAAGAAGGTGTGAGTGAAGGAAAAGGTGTGACATGACACAGTGGTTAGCCCGAAAACCTTATTCGAGATTGGGCCCATGAAAACTCATTACATAGCCCAGCCCAAAAATATACTCATAAGATATATTAGGTTCAAAAAAAGAAAACATGACTCACATCACAATGCACGTTTTAATAGCTATGTGGCGGTGTAAGCGGTGGAGAATGGATTATATGTTCTGTAGAGAATGAATTTGGTTCGTGTGTGACTAGATATGTCAACGATGTCTGTTCCTTCTGACTATTAGGCTTGCCTTTTTTCCTCAACTTTATTTTGTAGTTGTAGTTCACATGAGACATCATCAGCAGCAGCTTAAATAGAGCGAATTGTTGTGTAGTGCATGACAGCAAAACTTGTGTGTGATCACTCACGCATGTGATCACGGGACAGTGCTCTCACATGCACCCCGCTTAGCTGATCATCATGATTCAACAACACCATGCTCAATTGGCCCGGCTTCACCATTACTCTCTCTCTCTACTGCACCTGATGATCACACATAATTTTATACATTAGTCATTACGAATTTTAACAATAAGCAGTTATATCCATTATCATTTCTTATTCATCATATATTGGTAACAATTTTTGCATATATAAAATAATAATTGCTCATTTCATATCACTGTCGCTTCAATAATTAGGACAAGTACTCATATGTTTAGTGTAGATGACCAATTTGACTACTAGTAGTAGACAGCAACATGTGGTTTACTCTTGTCCATGCCAAATGGATAGAATTGAACTGAATATAATATAATATAATATAATTAATTGATTAAGATTAGTTAGTTGAGTGAATGTATGTATGTCTAACTAGTTGGCTCAAGACAGCACACAAACTGATAAGCACGCATAATTACAACTTGGGACAGAATTGATGGCGTAGAGATGCGTACACGCAACGGAGTTACGGTCACTGGATTCTGTGCTTAGCGGGTGCGGTGGCTGCACCAGATCTCTCTAACTTAACCTTTGCTTTGGTGTTCCCAACGCACATTCTTTCATTCTTTGATTTGATTGAAAAGAAACGCATACTATATAGTTGTTCCCGCCCGCTAAGCAAAAGTTTGGTACCTAGCTAATTAAAAGAATTCTGTTCATTTTCAAGATTCCAGTCCACACTTGTCTTTGCATCTAATTTGGAGAAAGTCCTAGAACGTACTCATAGTCCACTGAATTGGGGCCAAGCACGGAGAATCGAAGATCTATAATCTATTATTGTAACATTTTATTTATTATTTATTATTTATTTATTTATAAGAGAACCACAGAACAGTTCATACAACTACTCACCGCCTGCTCTCGTCTTTCCTCACCGAAAATAATAATGTTAAAAAAAAGGCCAAACGCTGCCTCTGCGATTTAATTCCTACAATTAATTAACCACTTCATTTTAATTTCACACACACACATCCATGTATATATTATATATATATATAGTCTCATTAATTAAATATTACTGGAAGAACAGGAGATCAAAATTAACGTGAAAAGGATCCTGTGTAGAGGGCGTGAGTGACACGAATGGTATAAATTGAGTAGTTTAGTTATCTTTTTCCAAGATTCTTAAAATTAACTTTGTTAGATTCGAAACGTGCCCAGTTCTGTAATATAAACCTTAAAAAGGCCGGCAAATACTACTACTCTTCTTAATAGATGTCCCCACTTCTTCTTCATTATCATTAATTATAATTTCTCTCATTACCTCTGAACTCACTCTTCCTTTCCTTGATTAGCTCCGAGATTTGAGATTAGGGGACAAACACACAGATTTGCATTGCTTGCTCCATTATTAGCCAAGCAGTATTATTGTAGTTCCAAGATTAGAGGAGACTGGAGAGCATGGGGAAGCTTTTATTCTGGGTTGGCATTGCAATATATACAGGACTTGCTGTATTAGCTAGCAACTGGGTTGATGGATATGAATATCACTTCTTCAATGAAACAGAGCTGTCCTTGCTGGAGGCTCATGAACATGAAGCATCCTTGTCCTTGTCCCTGGCTGGCAGCAACAATCCTCTGCTTGTAGGACTCACCCTTATTCACACTGCTGCTGCTAAAGGAGCAGGTACTCAACTACAAATCTACAATACAATTCCTTACTTAATTAATTACTTGTCTGTCTTCATTACCTGCCTCATTCTTAATTTAATTAGGGGTTGAGATTATATTGTTAGTTAGAATGCACTTTATCTGATTGGATAGGAGATTAATTGTTTTTTGTGAACAATTAATTAAAATGTTGGCTAAAGAGATACTTGTTTTATTTTGTTGGAGTGCCAGTATGCTTGGATGGAACTGTACCTGGCTATCATTTTCATAGGGGATATGGATCAGGAGCAAACAATTGGCTTATTAATTTAGAGGTTTCACTTTATCATCCTTGATGACATGAATCCAAGTTTTAGGATCTCCAAATGTCACTTGAGTGCTTTTTAGAACATAATAGTGATAATGTAATTGTGAAAATCCTATGGCAGGGAGGAGGTTGGTGTAATAATGTTAGAACATGTGTTTATCGCAAGAAAACACGGCGTGGATCATCGGCATTCATGGAAAA
This sequence comes from Aeschynomene evenia, assembly GCA_013621005.1. NCBI lineage: Eukaryota > Viridiplantae > Streptophyta > Magnoliopsida > Fabales > Fabaceae > Aeschynomene > Aeschynomene evenia. The sequence continues at coordinate 4,985,905 of CM024268.1, forward strand.
GGAGATTCCTTTTACAGGAATTCTCAGCAACAAACCTGAAGAAAATCCAGGTTTCCCATTCAATTCAACTGAACTGCTTGCTGCTACAGGATCCACTCAAGTTACTCTTATTTCACATGAGCCGTTTAGTTCATGTTATTGCTCCTTTTATTGCAGACTTTTTCAATTGGAACAGAGTTAAGCTTCGTTATTGTGATGGTGCCTCATTTGCTGGTGATAGTGAAGATGAGGTAGACTTTACTATCATCCTGCCACTCTTGAAACATTTGTACTAAATATGGATTAAATTGATCCCCACAAAAGTGAGCAAACTCTATGAGTGATGAGGATCATTGGTAAAGAATAAAACTAACATTCATGTCTTGTCTGTTGAGATAGGCTGCACAATTGCAATTCAGAGGACAGCGAATTTGGGCAGCCGCGATGGAAGATTTGATGTCAAAGGGAATGCGTTTCGCCAAGCAGGTTGTAGTTGTTCAATCATCATACATATAATGCCTACTTGGATGATGTAATTTCTTCTCATGTTATGTAACAGCATGTACTTCTGATCCGTTTCAGGCTCTTCTTTCAGGATGTTCTGCAGGTGGCCTGGCTACTATTATACACTGTGACGAGTTTCGCGGTCTCTTTCCAATAACTACCAGAGTGAAGTGCCTAAGTGATGGAGGCTTGTTTCTTGATGCGTAAGTAATAGTAGTAGTAAACTGCATTATTTCTTGCTTTCAAGGCTATTGAATTTCCACCATCATCACAAGATAGCTGTTCTTGAATTAGTTCTAATTATTGTGTCCCTTGGAATTATAGGCTTGATGTATCTGGAGGGCATACCCTCAGGAATTTATACACTGGTGTAGTAGGATTGCAGGTACCACATTCATTCTTCATCATGGCCTTTTCAATTTACTTATAATAAATATGGTTGAATTAACAACTTCAGAAACCATAAGCTAGCTAAAATGAAATCTATTGTGAACTTAATTAGTGTATGCATCATGCATCTTGATAGATATCTGATTAATCATTGCAGGGAGCACAGAAGAATCTGCCACAAATTTGCACTAATCACCTTGATCCTACTTCGGTAACTTTTGATTTTTTTTAAAGAATATTCAGAAAATGGATCTATTATTGTTGCTTGCATTTTGTTTAACTAGCAGAGACTGGTGCTGATCTTTTCCCCCTGAATTTTCAGTGCTTCTTCCCTCAGAACTTGATTGCCAGTGTCAGAACCCCGCTATTTATTCTTAATACTGCTTATGATTCATGGCAGGTAAATTATCTGATTTTATCTTGACAGATTATACTAACCAATAAATAAATAAATAATACATTTTCATGCTTGTTTAACAGATTCAGTCTAGTTTAGCTCCTCCATCAGCAGATCCCCATGGTTATTGGCACGATTGCAGATTAAACCATGCTAAATGCACTAGACCACAGATCCAATTTCTGCAAGGTGATATTATCTACAAGACATAATATCAATAGAATTGGAAAAAGACCTTCAATATATATAATAAACTATTGAGCTTGATGAATACAGGATTCAGGAATCACATGCTTCATGCTATCAAAGACTTCTCAGGACCAAAGCAGAATGGATTGTTTATTAATTCATGTTTTGCTCACTGCCAATCTGAGAGGCAGGACACATGGTTTGCTGACAATTCTCCTGTCATCAGGAATAAGGTGATCCTGCCACTTTACTTTGAAAATGTAATTAACATGCATGATGATTCAACATAATTGTAATATAAATTTACTTTGTATTTAAATTTTCTGAATTTTCTCACAGGTACTACACTGGAATTAATCTAATATTAAGTTACTTTATTATGCATGCAGCCAATTGCTGTAGCTGTTGGAGACTGGTATTTTGACCGAGCAGGTGTTAAGGTCATTGATTGTCCTTACCCTTGTGATCATACATGTCACAATCTGGTATTCAGCTGAGCTAAATTCTGTCATCATCAGAATTTCATTCTCCATATTCAATTTTAGGCCTCTTCCTCCTCAGCAATGGAAGATTATGCTGTTCAATTTAAGTAAGTTATAGAAAACAATAAAAGAGAAAAAATGGGTTGCTGAAAATTGCCAATTTAATCAGCCAACCTGTACCATGATTTAGTGATTGGTGAAGTGAAACTAGTTTTCATGTAAAGATTAGAATGAATTGTGAGGCAAATGCTTCATATTCCTCAACCAATATATAGTTTACAAAGTGTAAGAGGTGCAATAGATTATTAGACAACTCTCACATTGATAAAGCCTAAATGTGACTGTTATTATCATTTCTTCTTTCCCTTTTTAGCTGTGATAAAAATTATATGAGATTGTACCAAAAAAAGGATAAGATTTCTAAAAAATAAAAGAATTGTTACATGTTATCATCATTTGTCTAGTGGTTTTATTATTTATTAGAGTAAAACTATTTCTCAAAGAAAAGAAAAGTGGGTGTGTCCCCTACAAAAGAATCAAGAAGCAAAGAAAAGTTGCAGTAAGAAACTAAGAATACTCTCCTTTTGATCTTTGAAATTGAATCCTATGAGATGGGTCCCACGTGGGAGTTGAAAATGGGCTTGGGCTTGGGCTTGGGCTTATCCTCTGTGAATGGGAATGATATATTGTTAGGCCCAAAAGTCTGCTTCTGCCGTGCATGGGTTTCCATTTTCTTGGATGTCCTCCAAATTTTTTAGTCTGACAAGAGAGAAAAGAGAAAATTATAAATGTTATTGTATCCTTAAATTCATTCACTATAAAGATGGGATCTTTTAACTTCTTATGAATACTCATCTGGCATGTTTCTTTAGAATGCCCAAATTTTCCACAGGAGAACTCAGTGAAATCCCATCTCCCCTTTGTTTGTGTTTCTCGGCCCTCTTGCTTATCAAAGAAAAAAAAAAGATGGGATCTTTTGACCATGAAAGAAGAACTAATGGGTACTATACTATATTCCCTGCAATTTTGTCTGTTTTAATGCACATGCCGCTACAAATATAGATTATTCAGTTTTCCATTATTTTTTGGGGGGAAAAAGTTTATCAATTACTGTGGCGGCTTCTATTCTTTCTTATTCCTTTCTTGATTTCTTCATTGGCTAAGTATGATCACCGCCACTAATCACAATTAATAAGGATTCAATTCTACTTACCTATACACACATGTAAATTTATTTTGCCGATACAAAAGTCTCTGTGAGTATGGGCAAACATTATCCTAACCCCTATTTTATTGGGAGGGAATGAATAATGTAACTCTCGCTGAATCATAGTTTTGCTTGAGCCTTGAAGGGTTCAATCAGCAATATCAACCTGGACAAGAACGATAAATTAATTTTTAACTTGTATGTGACATTGACCTTTGTGCGCTGCTTCCTAAGTATACACTTCCTTACAGTAGTTGTTGACAATTTCTTTTTTTATAATAATGCTAAGTATACAATATAAAAAAGTTAGTCAATACAGTCAATGAGCTTATTTAGACTTTTGTTTTGGCCCAAATAATCATTAAGATTGCACTGGATTGAGTAATTATGGCCTAAAATTCCATTTATTGACTGATTTATCTGATTTTTTTTATTGTACATTTAGCACTACTTTTATTTTTTAAATCACCGTCAACACATAATTGATTAATTCCCTCATCAAAACGAAAACATCACTAATAGAGTATAACTACGACTTTTCATTATAAAATTCTTTCTATACATACAAGAGTAGATTATTAGTAGTGAGCAATTGTGTTATGTGCGTTAAACTTCCTTCGCTTTCTTAAAAATTACATATGCAAAAATTAGTAGTAAAAAATTCAATAATATTTATTGTACAACATAAATACATCTAACTAGTATTTAATGTGTGTTATATGTCATACGTAAGAAACATTACTTATGATACACATTACGTATGACACATAGCACACGTTGAATACTAGTTGAATGAATTTCTAGTTGAATCCATTTTTATTGTATAATAAACGCTGTTAATAAAAAATTAACGTCGCCAAAACAAATTAAGTCTCCATCAACAACATCATTATTAAAGTTCAATCATTATCAAAATCATTTTATTCATCTTTATTGCAATCAACAAGTTGTATGTTTATATATATATTATAGTTACTTGTCCTTAATAATTATTCCCCTTATATTATATTATATACAACTAAATATATTTAATTTTGTTCCTCACACTATTGTATGAATGAATGCAAAGAATTCAAGAGAAGCAACTTTATTTCGCAGGCTTGTTTAATACAATATATTACTATAAAAATAAATAAATATATAATGGAAGATTAAATTAAACTTGGGATTGCATTGCACCACCCTATTATCCTGTATCCGGGATTTTTGTTCTGTTCTCTGTACACTGATGATTGTAGGGCCCCGCCAATTGGCCCAATAATTTGTTTCACATGCAAGGAGATTCTGATCAACATATAAGCACTATTATTGCCTGCAAATTAATCAATTAATTAAGCTTGGAAATATTTAATTAAATGACTAAGAAAACTTGCTTATTATTGAATGTGTGTGCGCACATGGACGAGATATATACTAGTGGTGTGAATACAAGTATTGATGTTTGAAAGAAATGAAAGGGGATGACTTAATTAATAATTATAGATAGCTTAGCACCCATATGGCTCTAGAATTTTAATTTAATTTGTCCATATGTATGAAAATGCACATCCTAATTTCTGAAAATATTTGGGACTAATCAATTTCTTCATGAGAGGGATATCTCTTTGATTATGTAAGAAGCTTATTATTAATTATTAATTCAATTTGGCTTCGAATTGGCAATTAGCTAGCATGGCTTGCAAAGTTTGAATATTTTGTCATGTAATCGGAGAAAATATTGGAGAAGGTATCTATCGAAAAAAAAAATATTGGAGAAGGTGTCACTATCCCATTCCCTTCCCAGCACTTAGCTGAATGAATTGAAACACCGAGACATAAGAAAAATATTGTGGATACAATAAAAATTGTATAATACTTATACAATAATTATATCCATAATTAAATTATAATATGAATTTATTTACTAATATAGTCCAACTGTAAATATAATTATTGTACAATTTTTATTATACACACTGCATTCCTCGAGACATAAATACGCTCCTTTTCATTGAAATTCTTTGCTAGGGAGCGCCTACCATGACACAATGTTCAACTAATGAAATTTATTTTTATTTTTAATTTGACACCTTGCGTGTAATATGAATGGTGGATGCAAAATGTTTGTATGAATGAATGTATAAGGTTCTACACACTTGTGTTCCTTGGTCTGCATGCAAACAATGACTCAGATTTAACAAATAATGACTCTAGTTGTAAATTATCTTTATAAAATAATATTATATCATATAAATAGCTCCTAAAAAAATGATTCATTATGTGTTCTCACTTTTAAAGGTTACTAAACTAATTAGACTGTAGTTATGTACCAAAACTCTTGAAAGATTTCTATTTTCTTTAGGCATGTGACTTTGGATTAAATACCATGCATCCAATTAAAGTTGGATGATGGATGAATATTTGTCATGTATATAGTTGACCGTGATGAAAAACACATGACAGAAACAAAATGTTTATTTCTGAAAATCCAGTCGTCCTATATATCATGGAAATCCAATCCTCAAAACAAGAATTGGTTTTACTAATTTCTGAAAAGCGGTACAAAATATAAATCGGACCCATTTTCCTACAAGTATTGTCATATGTATGATAAAAAAAAGTTAACATATTGTACATACTATATATAATATAATATGCTTAATATATGTCACATGTAATGCACGTTATATATCACATTATGTGTACAACGGTTATCATATATTATACATAAATGCTCGAGGAATAACAAATTTCTAGCCAAAATAGTCAACAAAACCCATTTTAACTTTTGGCCCAAATAGCATTATTAATCATGTGTATTTTTTTAATAGGCGAACTGATTTAAGCTCAATTTTTTATTGTGGACTATTTTGGCTGTTTTTTGTTGTGCCTCTAGCAATGCTCTATATTATAAAAAAAATAATATTACAACACATAATATATATTATGCACAACATTTAATATACAATATATATTGTGTACAGTTAACTTGACTAATTTTTTATTTTACAATTACTATTTAGCTTTACCTATATATGTAGAACACTACCCAAATTATTCGAAAGCAGAAAGAAAGAAACTTGTCTGTTGTGGGGGATGCTTCTTCAGAACGATATGAACTTGAAGGATGCTTTCTTTCATTTTCAGAATTTTGTTATCGGTAATTTCTTCTGTACTGTGAAAAAACACCCGAACCCCTTTCTTTTTTTTTCTATCTTGTTAGCTATCTCAGCATCTGTAGATGCCTACAAGGGGACCCATTTTCTGCCGCAAATAGGTCGATGCTAAAAACAGACCCGTACAATTTTTTGATACACTCTATTCTTCTACTCAGAAAACATATATAAACCCATCATTATGTATACTTTTATTTTCTTTTCTTTGAGGACATTCAGTCGGAATTCTGATATTGTTACAAGAAAAATGTATTTATTCGAACATGTTCAGACATCTAGCGAAAGACCTTATACTAATTATGTGGGCGGAGTAATTATCAAAAGTATGCAAGTGCGACTGTTGACTGAAAAAAAAGTTGTTAAGTACTCATTCTTATACATATAAAAAATATGATACTTAAACATACAACAATATTCATCAATTCATTTTCTATCCATTTAAAATGTGACAACGGTTTTATATACAAACAGCACAGTCCCCATATATATATATATATATATATATATATATATATATATATATATATATATATATATATAGGGCCTGGCCTCTATTCAATCAGTCGGTGGCGTACGTACCATAAACTTTTTTTGGGTGGTTTTTTCCCCTGCTCTCTTTCTACATATATACATAACACACACTACAATCATTCATTCATTCTGTTAGATCAGAATTTAAAATAAATAAACCACCTGAATTTAATTGAGTACTTTATAGAAATAGAAAGGTCTTTTTTTCAAAAACGTAACACGAGAACGAGAGAGAGAGAGAGAGAGAGAGCATCAACACACATATATATAGAGAGCTACTTACTTCCTTATCAATCTTAGGTCATTGTGGGAAAAGGGAAGGAGTGCGCTCACGATTTGTCCAAAAAGTGATGACAACCTTCATCCGTAGGACACAGTCATACCCACCCGTTTAAGAATTTTAATTTGTGCTTGTCGTACCATCCATCATTTTTCACACCCTCTCTAAATATATATATATATATATTCACTCCTCAATTTTAAGTTGTGATTGAAATTGTGTTATGATGGAGAGAAAATGAAAGAAAAATCTCTAATAAGACTGGGTTAAGAAGAGATTGTAAATTACAAATTAAAACCATGAAATTATATAAAAAGAAAATAATGAAATTCCACACTTACAAAAGATACTAGCTAGGAATTAGGATTTGAAACTACTGTTGAGTCACACGCACGCAGGCACCAGTGACCTTAAAATGGCAAATGTTACAGTCCACAGATCATCTAGAATATTATAAAAAAATTATATAATAATAAATTATTAATAATAATAACATAGCTGAAGAGTGTAAGAAGGGAAGTATAAGAGATCTGGGACAAGCCTTATTCTGCAGTAATGCACGCTTCTGTTTTTTGATGAGAAGAAGAAAATGAACAAGCTTGATTGAATCAATCACAAATATTAATTATACTGTAACATAAATACTTCTGACAGCTGAGATATTTTTGTATCATCCATTTACAATATCAAAACAAAACAAAATAATAATAATAGTAATAGTAATGATAAAAATAAAAATAAAAATTTACAGCACACACCTGCGGTCAGAAACTGACGACAAACTTCTGACCTTGCTAGCTCACAATGGAAATTAATGTCGGCACCTTTAATTTCTCTATCTCTTTTCTTTGGCTGAAGTTTCCACATGTCATATTATATTCAAGTACATACATACATACATACAGGGGCTGGGTGGGTGGCTACAGCGTCTGTCCAAAAGCCACTGAAAATCTCTGCAGATCTTTGGTGTATATATCTGTGGCCTGAAAAGCTGATGATGCTGCTGCGTTGTGGTGGCTATGGTGATGCCATGTGCCACTGTTTTCCTCTGTCATGAACCCTGTTTCTGCTTTCACCTCATCACTCGCAGTACTACTGTAGATTGAGCTGTGTGTGTTGCTGTTGCTGCTTCCCAGATAGAAGGGGGTGCTACTGTTGAGATATTCACACCATTTTATCTCTTCTTGCTCTGCTTCCTGCAATGCTACTACATGGACCACATCATCATGATGAGACTCTTTATGAGCATGATCAGCTGCTTTTGCAGACTGCTCTGCCAGCCCCCAACTCAGAGTAGTGGTGCTGCTATCGATGAAGTTTGTGCCGCTCCCATCAATGTCAGTACCATTTGATACTGAACTTGCAGTGTTGTTGTTGTTATTTGACTGGAGGCTAATGGTAGGCTTCACTACATGCGTTGGTGGGAAAACTACTGAAGAGTTTGACACAGATTGGAGCATGGTTAAGGCAGAGGTGTTGAGCTGATCTGACATGATTTGGGGAGAAGAAGAAGAACAAGTGGAATTTGGCGTGAAGCAAAAAGAGGTGTTATTGTTTGTTGTTGGGTTGAAGCCATAGTTGTTGAGATGGTTAGTGAAAGAGAGATAGGTAGGAGTAGTAGTCATCATAACAATATCAGAAGGTCTGCAACCAGTGACGAACCTATCTAGGAACAGTTCCTGGGTTGGTGGCGGTGTGTTGATTTTGGAGGAAGAAACCTCAAGAGGGAAGCGCTCCCCCATGCTGCAGGGGATTACTGCCTTTGCTGCTGCTGGCTGCTCATGAATTGTGGCTAGGCTTACATCATTGGATCCAACAGAGGCCTTTTGATTGTTGTTGGTTTTATTGTCGGCTGTGGGTGGCTTGTCATTCTCAACCTCAGAGAGTGGTTGGTGGGTGTTTGGATCAATCCCTCTTTGTCTCAGCTTCTTCTTCAGGCATGAGTTCCATAGATTTTTAATCTCATTGTCTGTTCTTCCTGGTAACTGAGCTGCAATTTGAGACCACCTGCAATATATATCAAGCAATCAATGAACCAAACAACATAAGATATATATATATTTAAGCTAGAGCAAGATAATTAATTAAGATGGTTGTTTAATTATTTAATTTAAATTGAGGAAGCTAGGTAGACACATGCCTGTTGCCAAGAACAGCATGGAGCTCAATAATCAAATTCTCTTCCTGCAGAGAGAATGCGCCTCTCTTCAAATCAGGCCTCAGGTAATTTATCCACCTCAATCTGCAGCTCTTCCCACACCTCTGCAGACCTGTCAGTCATGTATTAACAATAATGTTATATATAATTAATCAAGTAGTTAGTATGAATATATAATATAGCAGCTAGCAGCATATAGCTATAACATATATAACCAATACCAGCTAGTTTGGGAACCGAACTCCAACATCCATGCCCATGCTTGGTGATGTAATTCAGAAGCTTCTCGTCTTCCTCTGGAGACCACAGCCCTTTACGAAGCTTCTGCTTGTAGCAGCAAGAGTGTCTTCCCATTATTTTCAATTTCCACTTCTTCTTTCAATACACAATCAATAACAATCCTCTTTAATTTCTCCCGAGCGATTCTTCTTAATTCTCAAATAATGTGTATATGTTTCCTTTCTTTATGCTTATTAGCTTAGTCCTAATGCATAGGATGAATAAAATAGAGAGAGAGAGAGAGAGAGTTTAGAATAGAAGGAGCCTTATAGGGAAGAGCTAGAAACTAATAAGGTGTAGTGATGAAGAAGGTGATTGGACACTACCATTTTGAATTTATATATCTGACTTTCTTCCTTCCTCATCATCTTTTCTTGGCCCCTCTCTCCTCTTAATTTCTTCTTCACGGGACATTCCACATAATCGCTTTGGGTCCCGCTAAATGGACGGTCCTGATGCCATTGTTCCCATCCATCGGATGGATAACAAACGACCAATGAAAATCATATATATGGTTTGACTTCTATGTGAATGTCCCACTACCAGCAACGTAACCCCGGCCCAGGCCAGACCATTTTTATTTTATTTGACGTTCTCCAATTTTCATAAGGAAAAAAAAAAAGAAATAATAATTAACATCATAAATACAGTGAATCGAATCTTATTGATAGGTAGTATATGGCAATTTTTGGTTAATTAGTAAATGCAGCAGCAATGCTAGCTCTAGCTAGCTTGAGAGCTTTTCACTTTTCACCGACCTTGCTGGTAGTAGTACCATGCTGCTTATTACTAATTAGACTACTACTTCAATTTTTTTTCTATAGTGTGACGAAATATGTTTCTATTCCCATCCATATGACTTAGTTAAGAGAGATAACTAAATAAATAAATACAGACAAGAAATAATTAAAACAAGAACTTTGTATAGAATTAATATAATGGGAGTAACTTGGCCTAGGAGAAGCCTACTCCAAGATTAGTAATATGACTTAGCACAAATAAATAAATCATCACTCACAAGATTAGATTTGTGATGGATGGGAGCGAATTTGGGGTGGAGAAGTAAAGGCTTAGAGTGGCAATGTGTTCAAAAAAAGGCATATAGTGCATTAAATGGAAGATAAAAAAAGAAGCTTCTGTAGGTTCTTTTGTTCATTCCCTTTGAATGATAATGCTCGACATTTTGAAAACTCTAGTAGCCCTTTCCTTTTGTTGACAAACTTTTTTTGTGCGGGATTACTTTTTGGTAGAAAACTGACCCTGTCTTCTTTTTGGCTTTTAGGGATGATTTTGAAAAATCATTATCCTTTGGAAAAGTTTCATCATTTGGGAACACATTACAAAAATTACTTTTGACATCGTCTGAGCCATATATATTTCCTTCCCATAGGAATTGCTGGGAATTCAACCAACTATCCCAATGATTCATCATTTTTGCAGTCTGAAAATTACGTATCTTTTTAATTAAATGTGCCTTTCTTCAATTTCAATCTTCTGACTTCATCAGGATTCTATGTTTGTGAGGAAAGATATTAAAACCGTCGCTTTTTTAGGTTGAGTTTTAATACTACTATAGTTAAAAATCTGTGTGCATATAAGACACTCATATTATTAATGTAACTGTCCCTTGCTTATTTTAGCCTGCAGCATCTTTCAATAAGGATATCACCTCTTTATAGTAAAGATTTAATTAGGCCAAAGTATTAACTATGACGATCAACTTAAAGGATTTTTCTATCTATATATAATTAATTAAGTTGTGTTATTTGTATAATTTTCTTTTCATTTTTAATTATATCCATGAACATTTAATTCATCATTCGGTAAATTATAAATTATATTTAAGTAGAATCCACGTTATATTCACCCGATGATAAAAAATTATCAGCAACCTTAGAAATATAATTGTAAAGACATCATTTTTCATGTATAATTTTGATGTATCGTCCTCCCTATGAAAGAATTTTATACGTCTAAATACCTTTATATAATTGACTTTTAAGATTTTGGATATCACTGATATTTTGTGTACAATAATTACATGTACTATTAGATTGTAATATAAATTTATAAATTAATGCAATTCAAATGTGAATATGATTATTGTACAAATATTTATAATTTTTATTGTACATATAGCATTCCTATTTAGTCAAATATTTTTATTGGTAGGATATGAGACATAATTGAATCCATATGATATTTAGTTCTTAAGATTGGTTTAATTCCTGCGTAAAAAAAAAAATCAGCTTTGTGGTGTTACAACTTACAATACATGCATCCAATATATATATGATCATCTAATTAGCTAGTATATATCTTTATTGGTATGTCTCCATCTCCATACTTAACGATTATCGATCACATGCATTCAATCATTTTATTAGATGATCATACGCTTATTGTAGCCTTGCGATTCATCAATAATATTTTCTCTTGTTTATGCACGGTAAGCTTAGAAATAATATTTGTCGTACAACAGAAATACGTCAAACTAATATTCAATGTGTGTTATACAATAAGACGTAATATGTGTTATGCGTACGTGTGCTATACATATAACACACATTACGTCTTATTGTATAGCAAATATTAGATACTAGTTGAACGTATTTATGTTGTACAACAAACATTATTGGTAAGCTCAACCCTAAATAATAAAAAAATAAGAAAAAAATTATGGCTAATCAAGAAGATACACAAGATCCTACAAAACCAATCACCATGAGAAAATTGGTGGTTAGAGAAAATTAAAGGAGGATATGCCACTTCTTCAAATAATAAAAAATAGAAATAATATCAGTATATCATAAAATTAATCATCATTAATTATTATATACTCTTATAATAATTTGAATTTTTAAAATATTATATATTAATTTAATATTTTTAAATTTAAATTAATAATTTTAAAAAATTAAATTATTATATACTATGATTAATAATATTAAATTTTATAGTATATAATATATATATAATATTACTCATAAAAATAATAGATACTAGAGAATGCGGAGACCAAAAATGACTAGACATTATTAACCTAGGCGTGGTAGCATTTCATAGACATTCAACATGAAATAGGGAAATGATTACGAGACAAAGATAAAAGTTTGCGTTATGACAAGAAATTAAAGAAAGAAAGAAAGAAAGAAAGGAAATTAAAGTATATTGTTCAACGATTTTGGCTAACGGGTACTTTATTATCTTCCTCTCCAATTCCTATGCCTATTAATTGAATTCCTAGGGACAAATCACAAAAACAGCGCAGAGAGAGAGAGAGATCCATCCATCACAGAACCAAATAAAGCCTACTGTAATATGCGTCATTCCTTGAGCTTTATGACTTTCGTTATACAAAGTCAACTTTAAATCACATTCTTTATCAACTATGAGATTCCTGTCATCAATGGCGGATTGGAGTATTCCTCAAATCGTAATAATTTTATTTGGAGCTTCAATATATATTTTTCTCAATGAAATTAAAATAATGAACAACTGACCAATTGTTTATAATAACATTTTAATATAATGTCATAAAATATATAGTGATATATAAATAGTGATATCTACTTTAAAATAAAATACAAATTCATATATAGTGATATATAAATAAATTTATATAAAACTGAATTCTTGCATGTATGAGCAGTTTGGCAATCCAAAAAAAGAAATAATAAAAAAATGAAATGTCATGAGAAGTTAGTTATGTCAAGAAATAGTTACCGTGCTTGATGGACGTGATCATCAACTAGCTAGTAAACTAGTCAATTTCAATCCATAAGCTTCAATCATTTCAAAAACAGAAAAGATTGACAACAACAACAAGGGTATAAGTATGTCTCTAAAGTAATATATAAATAAATTTACCAAAATAAATATATCTTTATTATGTACATTGAAATTATTATTACTGTTATTATTAAAAAGTCCGTGAAGTTATATTTTATCTTGGAATACTATAACAATTAATTATTACAGGGCATTGTACACATAATAATAATAATAATGATAATAATAATAATTGTAATAAAATAAACTTTTCCTTTGTCCTTCGGAGATGGCACAAATTGTACAATATTCTCTGCAAGTTATTAATGACACATACAGAAAGAGCCAAACTAGTAATTTGTCTTGGAGTGCTTAGTATTTTCATGGACACGTTCTGAAGTCGGAAAAAGTATCTCCACCTCTGAATAAATAAAAAACTTTATAAATGAGGATGATGAATAGTGAAATTAATATTGATATCTTCCTGTGTGATAGCCTGTCTCTTTGTTCTGACATTATATTGTGGTTCCGTGGCCTAAGCAATGTCCTAATTCATCCATCATATAATGCAAAAACTTGATTATAAATTAAATAAACTAGTCCCAAATGAAAAGATGCTTGTAATCTCCATGCCTCATAATTGCGTTTTGTAAATCTTATCTTATACTACTTTTTAATTTTCTCATATGAGCTGTGCATCCAAGTCAAACTCCAAAATTTGTAAAATGTTTATACGATGATGGATTTATTACTCTTTGCTGCCTCAACACGTCTATAATATATGTCGGCTTCGTTGTCCTTTGGATATTCACAGAAATAAATAAATAACAATCAAATTGGGTCATTTAATTAGTGATAAAAATTAAGTTGGTCAGCTTCATAATTGAACCAATGTTTTTCTAAGTCTTCTTATTCTTCTTCTCCCATTTTTTTTTGCTTTCTTCTACCATGAAATTAATAATAACTGGTGTCTTTGGTTCTGGGAATCAATCTCTGACTACAAATGATTGGAATTGGGAACAAAAGAAACAGCAATATCTTAACATTATAAAAAAACTCAGACTTGCTTTCTTATGATAAACGTTTAGTCAGTAATTAAGGCAAATAAATATGCTCTGCCAGGACAGAGGCTAATTAGAATATAATTATTGTTCTTATAACACGCTTGTATGGAAGGACTGGTTCATGGTATCTGTGTTTTTTTTTTTCACATTGGTCACCGATTGAATTAATGAAGGTTATAAGAGCCAGTAGGTATGTACAAGTTTTTCTTTTGAACCATGCTCATAATTGGAGGCAGACAGTGGAAGAGACAAATCTAATCCAAAATCACTTGTACACTTTGCTCTGTATTTGTCTCACAAACTTGCTGAGCTGGGATTCCTTTAATTTGTATCCAAATTTTAGTAAATGTATGTTATACTATTTGAATTCATTGTGTATTTATTATTGGATGTCAAATAAAAGTTATATCCTATTAATAGAATATGAGTTTTATTTATTGAACTTTGCTAGGGGTATAAAATTGTACCAGCCAAAAAGAGGATTTTGGACTTAAATTACTGAGTCTATTAAAAAAACACATATTAAAAATGCTAATTAGGCCAAAAATGTTAAATAAATTTTTTTTCTTCTGTTTTGACTGAAAAAATATTGTTAAAAAAAATGTGCTATTTAAATATGCTTCATATTAATTAGTAAATATTTTCAGATATAATAATTACAAATATATTTTTTTCTTTTAGTAATTGGAACCACTGGTGCTGGCCACTCAGTTTTTATTCTTCAGTAAAGGAGGACTTATTATTGTCCAATGGAAATATGTGATATTAATCCTTGTAGGCCATACATGAAACTAAGCTTATTATTTAGGTCCAATGCATATTGCTAATGGAGGATTAAATCACCCCTTTTTTTAAAAAAAATGGTAATTTTTTCTTCGAAGTTGCCCGAAATTAAAAATCATTGATTACTGTTGTTGAAATAAATAGAACACAATAATCTTTGTCCTTTGGTAGGAGCCCCCCTCACACCAATTCAACACGGTCCTAGCAAATTAATCATAGATGCCCTCGTACTGTTGACATATTGAACCCCAAACACCTAAGAAATACTTTTCAAAATCACAAGTTGAAGACACAGCCAAAAAAATCTTCATAAAAAGGTAGAATTCAATGTTTTCTCCAATTTAAGAGTTGAACACTTGGGCAACAAACCTAACACTTCAATTCTGATAAAATTAAGGATGTCTCTCTATCTGTTCTGATCTCCCCTCATGTGAAGTGTAATTTAATTAATTTTATAATTATAAATACATAGCACACATCCTGTAATATGGATAACATACGTTGGATACAAGTTTGATGTATTTATGTTGTACGTCAAACATTACTCAATTACTATACATGTACATTAATGAAAATTTACTGTAAGGGTTTGCAACTCAAGGTCTATATCTTATCATGTTGGGGACATTAATAAAAAAAATAATAACAATTGGTACGTACAACAAACAATTGTCATCATCATTTTAACAAATTGTATGTGAAAGGGTGGCATCCAATTAAAGCAAAAGGTGTGTGATTTGAAAAGCCTTAAAGGCTTGTTTATTTATAACTATAATGTTATTGTTGATGATGTGAAATTTGTGAAGTGAAATTCATGAAGAGAAATGTTTGGAAGGTCATAATGATGAGGCATTTGAAATATAGAGGGAGACATAATCCATTTGCCCTTGAAAAATTCAGAGAGAGAGAGAGAGAGAGATGAGATGCCTCTGCATTATATTATCTTCAAAAACCCAGCTCTGCTTTTTTTCCTAATCAAATTCTGATCTACACCCTGAAAAAGTTAAATTGCTATAACTCATTATATTTGATGATATGATATGATCAGATCATTATCTTTTTTTTTGCTTAGTGTAAATGCAATAAATAGTCTTTAGCAATTTGGAAATGCTTGATTAGAATAAGCAACATGTATGTAACTGGTAGAAATATTTGTAACCACTTGCAAGTTAAGTTAACAAGTTTTGGTCACTGTTGGATTTCCCCATCAAAACTAATTAACATCTTGCATGCATAAATCCATGAGATTACTACAGAAGCCACATATTTATTATTATTTTAAATCCTCATAATTGCAAATTAATTAACCAGCACAAATATTATATATTGCACAACTATATGAATATACAGTAATGTTTGTTGTACAACAAAAATATATTCAATTAGATCCAATGTGTGTTATCTATGATACATAATGTGTGTTATATGTACGTGTGTTATACATATGACACACATGTATTATGTATAACATATATTATATATTAGTTGGACGTATTTATATTATTAAAAAAAAAGCATTACCGTATGAATAAATATAGAATTTTGCGACAATTAGTGTGTGTGGTTGTTCCTTAAGTCAGGGGTAATATACAAAGACAATGAGTACATAAACCAATTTGGTTCCAAAGACAATTACAAAAATTATCCAATGTGTTTCTACTTGTCTCTGTCCTTCTATCCATTAGCTTGTGTTTGATACGGTATATGACATAAAATTTATATTTTGAGATAGAAATTTTTTGTATTGTTTGTACGTACTTATAAAAAAATAAGGACATGGAGGACTCAAAATTGAGCAGATAGAAATCACTATATATCTTTACAATAATTTAAATGTGACATAGAAGTTTTATATTTTAGTGCCTATAGCTCTATCATCTCTATATTTATATTTTGTCTGTCTTGTACACCGTACCAATCACTTAGAAAATAAGGTACAAATATTGCATAAAATTAAGATTAGATTGTATATATATCATATAGTTAAGAGATTAGGAAACTCATAATTATTTAGTATATATATATATTATTGGTAGTAGTATTATTATTAACAGCACAAAAATGCTATTTGAACATAAAATATTATTAATCATTCTCACAGAATAAGTTAAGTGAGTCTCACCACTTTTATCGTTAATTTTTTTTTTTCTTTAACTTATTCTCTCTCCACTTCACATGTCTTATAATTTGAATGTCTACATCTAAATGGATGTCAAAATATAGTTTTTCTTAACCATATATTATGGAATAGAAAGCAGGGTCATCCAGGTTCCACATTTGAATCTAATAAGGTTCACAGAAGTTACAATCTGAGAAGACCTTAAGTTATATATATCCTGCTAAATTAAATCAATAGGGCCATTAAGACCTGTTGGAAACACAAGCACATGCAACATTTTCATGTGTCTTTAATTAATTAGTAATTATCTTTAGTCTTGTCAAAGCAATAAGCGACGATGATGATGACAGAAAACATGATTGAGTATCCCTTTTCATGACGTTGCTTTCCATATATAGAAGATTAAGGGTCCAATTAATACCGTCATTAAGTTAATCTCTATCTCTCATTCCCCTGTTAACTATCACTAGCTAGGATTAATTAGTTATATATATTTGATTGTTAAGTTGTGGAAGAAACAGTAATCATCGGAGGGAATTGACTTCAATTAGAAGGCGCAATAATAGTTTATTAATAATCAATGGAGGATAAGCCCCTCATTAGAATCAACAATGTTTGACGTACAACAGAAATATATCCAACAAATATCCAACGTGTGTTATTACATAATACACAATGTGTACTTCATGTATAGCACACATACGTATAGCACACGTACATATAGCACACGTACGCATAGCACACATTCTGTATTATGTATAACACACATTGGATGCTAGTTGAATGTATTTCTATTGTACTATAAAAATTATTGCATGAGAATTGATGAGGAGGAAAAGGGCCTTAATTAACTAGAATCAATTAAGTAATGTATGAAAAGCTTTATGTCTGGTTGAAATGTTCCATATAGTACCCCATAGCTTGAATAATTACAATTTACACTTTTGCTTTGCTTTGCTTTGTAGTGGGAAATGAAATAATCAACTTTATTGCTTTGGGAGGGAGCTTATGCCTGCACATGATCATTTGAGATTCTAATAACAGGGCCTTTCATTTTTTGCTAAAGGGAATTTGAAGTCTTCTCAATCTATCAATCTGATCTCAGAAACTTATTGAGCTTGGGAAATTAATTAGTACAGAGTTTGATTGCATTACAAGGGGTCCAATCAAACTCAAGAAAAAGAAGAACAACTTTCTCGAGTACTAATGCCAGACATGAAATGAAACAACCTAATTAATATCTTAACTCATCATATTTGGGGCCTAGCACTAGCAGATATATACATACATACATGTCCTCATCATATTTGGGGCCTCTGTGTGTGTACCTTTAATTTCTACGCATAAATGTCACCATCTTCGGTCTTGTTCACATTTCACAATGCCAGCTCGAGGATTGATTGACTTAATTATGGTTCTATTCATCCATATATAATCTTCATGTATGTATCTTCTTAATTAATATTATTACTTGTATAGTTCACTGTGCATGCATTATCCGTTCCTACTTAATATTAGGCAACAAGGAATTTCACGAGTGCCTTCTATGATGATTCACATACAAAATGCATATATACTAATTAATGTACAGCAACTGTTATTATTACTTCTAATTACAACAATATACTAGTTGTATAACCGTATAACGCAAGAGATCATAAGAAATTATATTTTTAAAATATATAATCTTCAATTTTTATGATATATTAAAAATTTAAGTTATTCAATATTTTAAATGCTATAGTCTTTAATTATTTTACCATACAATCAAAAAATTTGTGAAATTTCACATTTTAAAATATATAGCCTTCAATTGATACTATATGTGAAAAAATTATATGTGATTCAATATTTTATAGGCTATAGAGTCTTTATTTTATCATACAATAAAAAAATTGTGAAATCTCACATTTTAAAACATATAGCCTTCAATTTCTACTATATGTAAAAAATTCATTTGATTCAATATTTTATAAGCTATAGACTTTATTTTATAATACAACAATTTTTTTTTGAAATCTCACATTTTAAAGTATATAGCCTTCAATATCTACTATATGTTGAAAATTAATGTGATTCAATATTTTATAGGCTATAATCTTTATTTTATAATACAACTGAAAAAATTGCAAATTCTCAAATTTTAAAGTATATAGCTTTCAATTTCTACTATATGTGAAAAATTAATAAGATTCAATATTTCATAGGCTATAGTCTTTGTTTTATAGTAAAACAAAAAATATGTGAAATCTCACCTTTTAAAGTATATAGCCTTCAATTTCTACTATATGTGAAAAATTCATGTGATTCAATATTTTATATGCTATAGTCTTTATTTTATCATACAATCAAAAAAATTGTGATATCTCACATTTTAAAGTATATAGCCTTCAATTTCTATTATATGTGAAAAATTAATATGATTCAATATTTTATAGGTAATTATAGTCTTTGTTTTATAGTACAACAAAAAATTAAATATGTGAAATCTCACATTTTAAAGTATATAGCCTTCAATTTCTACTATATGTGAAAAATTAATGTGATTAAATATTTTATAGGCTATGGTCTTTAGTTTATAATACAATAAAAAAATTATGAAAATCACATATTTTAAAGTATATAGCCTTCATTCTAGTATATGTGAAAAATTCATGTGATTCAATATTTTATAGGCTGTGGTCTTTATTTTATTATACAATAAAAAAAATTGTGATATCTAACATTTTAAAGTATATAGCCTTCAATTTCTACTATATGTAAAAAATTTATTTGATTCAATATTTTAAAGGCTATAGTCTATATTTTATAATATAACAAAAAATAAATAAAATTTCACATTTTAAAGTATATAGCCTTCAATTTCTATTATATGTGAAAAATTAATGTGATTCAATATTTTATAGGATATAGTATTTATTTTATAATACAACAAAAAAAACATGAATTCTCAAGTTGTAAAGTATATAGCTTTCAATTTCTACTATACGTGAAAAATTAATGTAATTCAATATTTTATAGGCTAGAACCTTTGTTTTATAGTACAACAAAAAATATGTGAAATCTCACATTTTAAAGTATATACCTTTCAATTTCTACTATATGTGAAAAAATTTATGTGATTCAATATTTTATAGGCTATAGTCTTTATTTTATCATACAATAAAAAAATTGTGAAATCTCATATTTTAAAACATATAGCCTTCAGTTTCTACTATATGTAAAATATTTATTTGATTCAATATTTTATAAGCTATAGGCTTTATTTTATAACACAACAATTTTTTTTTTGAAATCTCACATTTTAAAGTATATAGCCTTCAATTTCTACTATATGTGAAAAATTAATGTGATTCAATATTTTATAGGCTATAGTCTTTATTTTATCATACAACCAAAAAAATTGTGATATCTCACATTTTAAAGTATATAGCCTTCAATTTTTACTATATGTAAAAATTTCATTTGATTCAATATTTTATAGGTTATAGTCTTTATTTTATAATACAACAAGAAAAATTGTGAAATTTCACATTTTAAAGTATATAGCCTTCAATTTCTATTATATATGAAAAATTAATGTGATTCAATATTTTATAGGATATAGTATTTATTTTATAATACAACAAAAAAATCATGAATTCTCAAGTTGTAAAGTATATAGCCTTCAATTTCTATTATATGTGAAAAATTAATGTAATTCAATATTTTATAGGCTACAATCTTTGTTTTATAGTACAACAAAAAATATGTGAAATATCACATTTTAAAGTATATACCTTTCAATTTCTACTATATGTGAAAAAATTTATGTGATTCAATATTTTATAGGCTATAGTCTTTATTTTATCATACAATAAAAAAATTGTGAAATCTCATATTTTAAAACATATAGCCTTCAGTTTTTACTATATATAAAAAATTTATTTGATTCAATATTTTATAGGCTATAGGCTTTATTTTATAACACAACAATTTTTTTTTTGAAATCTCACATTTAAAAGTATATAGCCTTCAATTTCTACTATATGTTGAAAATTAATGTGATTCAATATTTTATAGGCTATAGTCTTTATTTTATAATACAACCGAAAAAATTGTGAATTCTCAAATTTTTAAGTATATAGTTTTCAATTTCTACTATATGTGAAAAATTAATATGATTCAATATTTTATAGGCTATAGTCTTTATTTTATATATAATACAACAAAAAATATGTGAAATCTCACATTTAAAGTATATAGTCTTCAATTTCTACTATATTTGAAAATTTTGTGTGATTAAATATTTAATAGGCTATAGTCTTTAGTTTATAATATAACAAAAAAATTATGAAATAACACATTTTAAAGTATATAGCCTTCAATTTCTACTATATGTGAAAAATTAATGTGATTCAATATTTTATGGGCTATAGTCTTTATTTTATAATACAACCAAAAAGTTGTGAATTCTCAAATTTTAAAGTATATAGCCTTCAATTAATTTCTACAATATGTGAAAAATTAATGTGATTCAATATTATATAGGCTATAGTCTTTGTTTTATAGTACAACTAAAAATATGTGAAATCTCACATTTTAAAGTATATAGCCTTCAATTTATACTATATGTGAAAAATTCATATGATTCAATATTTTAATGGTTATAGATTTTATTTTTTTAATACAATTTTTTTAAATTCTACATTTTAAATTATATAGCCTTCATTTTCTTCTATTTAAAAATCATGATAAAGAAAATATTAGAGATTGATAAAATTATTTTATAAATCAGTACATATTTTTTATATATAAATTCATTAATAAACTTAAAAATGATATAAAAAATAAAGTTTTAGCTTAAATTTATATTGATCAATAAATACGTACATATATTAAATTTTAAATGTACATAATTAATAATAATTAATTAAAATTAAAATCGTTGTTGAAAAATATAATCATATTAAATCTTAAAATAATATTATTTAAAATATAAAAGGAAAGTAATATTAAAGATTTAATAGAAATGATTAGAATTTTAGACAAAAAATATATATAAAAAAAGAAATTGATACATAAGCATTCATTTTTTAAAAAAATTCTCTTTTATATATATTGATTGATTCCCATTTTAGGCATCAATGAGAAGAGACCCCAGTCCTTGATCAATAATAATTAATAACCCTTGCAACATATTTTAAGTGTATATAACTATTCAATAGTACTGCATGTACATCAATATATAGATCCATCAACTATTCATCAATCATATTATGCTATTTTGGGCCACCATTTTAAATAAAAATAAAAAAACTTACACATATTTCTCAACCGCCAATTGAAATAATATTTGATGGATGCTTGATGGATAAAAATCTCATGTAGGTCTATCATTTCTTGGAACTATTTCAGTGGTTCGTAGTCAACCACTATTCAAACTTTATAATCTATTGGTTTCTTGTAATGTTTAAGGAAACAAGTGATTTTCAATTGCTAGCCCAAAGTTGATGAATAAGCCATTTATGAAGGCCTGCCAAGCCTACATGCTCAAGCAGTCAAGTCCATATATATGTCTTTGATCATCATATATTTATTTAGTTGGGCTTATAACAAAACCCAAAATATGTTGGGCTTCAACATTAAACAGTTTGGGCTTACAGATATAATAGAACAGACAGTTCGTGACCACAGTAGTAACAATGCAAAGAGGTCCAGCCCAGAGAGAAAGAAACAGGTAGACACAAAAGAGTGGTGACAGCTGTCATACTTCCTTTTTTAGCAGCAAAAAGAGTGTCTTATAAACAATGGCTTATTAATATGATGATTAGGTTTAGGCTTTGGCCACAGGACCCAGGCCTAGAAAATGAAAATCACTTGACCAAGGTCTTATATTATACTATTATTACTCCTTTCGCTCTGTCTGAGTTGGCACAAAGTACCAAAATGTTCCATGGAAAACGACATCCATCGAGCGAGGAGAGGACTCACACTCACTTATTATTTTTTTTTTTTACCAATAATACTAATAGTATAATAGAAATACTTAAACGAATATCCAACGTGTGCTATATATGACATGAAATGTGTATTATATATACATACGTATGCTATACATATAACACACATTCCATATCATGTATAGCACTCGTTGGACATATTTCTTGTAGGTCCAACATTATTGTTTTTTTTTTTTTTTATATTTATCCAACACAACCTAACTAACATTATTAGCTTCTTATTAAATATTGCTTTTCATTTCTACTTAATTCTCGATATTTCTTCTATCTATCATGCTTGTTCAATCTTGATACATAACATAACATGTATATCAACAAAAACATAATAGAGAATTATCATCTGTCAATAATTCAGGCAAACAAAGTAAGATTATCGGAAATCACTGGATCATGAGATAACAAGAATGAAGAAGAAAAGGCTCACGCAATAATGTTTTCCATGTGACATGAGAGCAACGTCATTTTCAAAAAAAGCGACTTCCTTTAATGCAATAGATCAGCTAAGCTTTAATTCATCAAAACAAGCTTGAATTCATCTCTTTTATTATTACTTTTTTAATTTTCTAGTTCATGTAGTTTTAATGCATCTGTATATTTGTGAAGTATCCTTCAATTTTGTATGAGATTTCGATATTCAAGTGTAGTGCTGTAAATCCGAAATAGTGTATAAATAAATTTAAAATAAAAACTATATATACCTTGCATGTTGATTCTTAGCTTAGCTAACCTTTTGGTTACTACCAAAAAGAATTGTAGTAGCTTTTGGACTATATCTGGCAGGCAATGATGTCATCGATCTTGCAGGAATTAGAAATAACAAATTGGTTCTAGATAAATGAAAAATCAACGTACACATTTTAATTAATGCCAAGTTGAAAAAAAATAAACATTTTTCCTTGCCTAAACATGACGCCTAAGCACTAGCATTCACCCGTATATCATTTTCATAATTAAGTGCTAAGCTTTTAAATACGATTAAAGGTTTAATGATGCTGCGGGAATCCTATGAACCACACACAAGGCAAAGATATCAAATTTGACACGGTGGCCCTAATGTCCTAATAATCTAATATATAATAATAATAATAAGAATAATAATATATTGGACCGTTAAATGGATTAGTCTCACACACATTCGGTGTCCATCCAATAAAGCTTGTTACTTTGCCATACAAGCACAGCACACAGCTATATCAACTTTTTCAATTATATATATATTTTTGTTTTTTAATGGTAAAACTTTAGTGGAAGCACAAATCCTAAATCATTGAGACCATATACCAGCTCATGTGATGTGATCACAGTCTGTCACAGAACATCTTTTTATTTTTATTTTTTGGAAAATCATAGTGTTGTATTGTTCCCTAAAGCTGAACTGGCTTTCCTTCTTTCTTTCTTTTTTTCTTCATTGAGTTGTTACCAACCATATTATTATTCCATTTAACCTCCTTTGGTTTTTCTGTTCTTCACCTTAAATTATTATTTCTCATAAGGGCTCTTAATTAGATAGAAGCTTCACTTTGCTCTTCAATTTCAACATCATGGCTACTGAGGCTGCTGCACCTGATCATACTTCAACTACTCATCAGGTTTGTTCCTTTCACTATGTCAACTTTACTTATGTTTTTTGTTTTTAATGGTTTACTATGGATGAATTCTCTTCATGGTTATCCTTTTCCTTTACTTTTCTAGCAAAATCCCCTGTTAGAGATATATGTAACTTATAGTGAAAAAAGTTGATAGGGAAAAAAATGGAGAATAGGATCAATATCTCTTAGCTTAACTATACCTGCAGTGTGTGAGACTGATTCCAGTTTGATCCAGCAGATATGACATATGTTGTTCATATATTCATCAGGGAAAAAAGAAATTTAGTTGAATAGATATGTATTTGGTGCAGAATCAAGGTCCAATAGTGTAGAGCTAGAAAAAAAAATCAATGATAACTTTTCCTCTGTGGAGGTTCTTTTGTCTTTGAGTGTTACACAAGTTAGAATCTTGCAGCATGAGTATTTCAAGTATTTTCTTTAAACAATATTAGTTATGTAGTGTATTTTTCTGCAAACTTGTAAATGTTGAAAGAATAAAACAAATGAGAAGCACTAGACCAAAGATTCACCAACATGTTTTTCTCCCATATCATGCTTCTTACTTTTAATAAGAAGCTTCCTTATTTGATATTATATTCTTTACTTCCATTCCATACCTTTTATCTTAAGTGGCTACTCTTGATTGAATTACCATTGTTTTTATTATTTGTCTTTACTATGCAGCAATTTGAGAAGGTTGAGGAAGAAGCTAATGTACAAGGGAATGTTTCTTTAACCAATGAAAATGAAGAGAAACATGAAAAGGCTGAGGAGGCACAAAGTGAAGCTACTCCTTCCTCCAAGACAGAAGCAGAAGGTGACGGTTATGAGAAGGAGGTTGGGCATGCTGTAGCAGAAGCCGAAAAGACTGAAGATTCTTCTGCAGTAGAGGCTTCTGCTGAAGATAATCTGAAACAAGATGGCAAGGTTGAGGATGCAGAAGCAGCAGATGAGAAGAAGGATGAGCCTGGTGTTGCAGACAATTTGAATGAGGAGAAGGAACTGATTCCTGATGCATCCAAAAACCAGGAAGAAGAGTTACCACCCACAGGACACACTGAATCTACGGAAAAGGAGGAAGAGAAGCAGCCGGAGGCAGCCGAAATCCCTCAAGTTTCGGATGAAACTCATGACAAATTAAGCAGCACAGCCACAGCTGAGGCTATTCCTGTGACAGAATCAGAAGAAGTGAAAGAAACTGAGCATTTGGAAGCAGGTTCCCAAGAAGTAGAAAAGGCTGAGGTGGTTGTTACAGAAGGGCAGGAAGAAACCGAAGAACCAGAAAAGGAATCTCGAGACAGAGAACAAGAGGCCGAGCAACCAAAGACGGTTGTGGTTTCTGATCCATTGGTTGAAACCGATGAGAAACCAATAAATGATGCTATAGAGAAGCCTGAACCAGCAACAGAAGTGCATGAGAAACAAGAAGAACAAGAAAAGGAAACTGAAGAAAAGCCAGAAGAGGCTGAGCAGCCAAACACAGTTGCAGTTCCTGAACTCTCTCCTGAAAGCAAGGAGGAGATATTGAGCGATGCCACAGAGAAACCTGAGCCTGCGGTCGCAGAAGTTGAGGAAAAATCAGAAGAGCAAGAAAAGGAACCACAAGAAGTTGATCAACCAAACACTGCTGAAGTTTCTGATATCTCAGCTGAAACCAATGAGAAACAGATTGATGCTGCAGAGAATTCCGAGCCTGTGGTCACAGAGGTGCAGGAAAAATCAGAAGAGCCAGAACAGGAATCCCAAGAAAAACTTGAAGAGGTTGAGCAACCAAACATTGTTGCAGTTTCTGATTCAGACCCCTCAGCTGAGAGCAAGGAGAAACAGAATGAACCCACAGAGAATCCTGAACCTGTGGTTACAGAAGCAGTTCAGGAAAAATCAGAGGAACCAGGAAAGGAGTGCCAAGAAGAACAACCTGAGGCTGAGAAACCAAACACATTTGAAGTTTCTGAGTCTGGCCCCTTGGCTGAAACCAATGATAAACTGAGTGATGCAATACAGAACACTGAGCCCATAGTTACAGAAGTTCAGGAAAAATCAGAGGTAACAGAAGAGAAGTCCCAAGAAAAACCACAAGATTCTGAGCAACCAACCATAGTTGCAAACCCTGACACCTCAACTGAAACTAGTGACAAACTGAGTGATGCCATTGAGGAAAAGACAAGGGAACAAGAATTTGATACACAGGTATCAAAGGAGACTAACCACTATGAAGCAGGGCCCACAGAAACAGAGAAAGCAGAACCTGTGGTTGTTACTGAAACCAAAGAAAACCCAAGTGAACCTGAAAAGCTATCATTTGAAAAAGAAGAGCAGAAGACAGTTATCCAGCAAACAGAATCTGAAAGTGCAGAGAAAGAAGATGACACAGTTGAGGCTGACCCTCCTCAAGAGTCAGAGATTGAGGCAGTGAAAGAGAATGCCAACTCAAACTTAGAAGAAGTAGTGCCTGTGAAAGAAGAGAAACCAGAACTTATTGAGAGTGAGGAAGCCTCACATGAAACATTCAAGGAGCCAATATCATTGAAGGATGAGAAAACTGACAAAGTGGAGGAAACTAGCACCACAGGAGATGGTGCACAAGTTTCATCCAATGAGGAAGCTCCAGCAGTCACTGACAATCAGGTGGAAGAATCTTCTCATGCAGATGAAGAAAAGGTTGATCCAGAAGCATCCATTGATGAGGTTAAAGAGGTATCAAAAGAAATTGATGGTGGTTTGAAGGAACCTGAACAAGGTTCCATTAATGAGGAAGCTAAAACTGAAGTTAAGGAAGAGAAGGAGTCTTCTATTCCAATCATAGTTGAGGAAAAGATTGGTGCACCTGAAAAGGAACTCTCAAGAGAGGCTGCAGTGGTTGAAGCCAAAAAGGTTGAAGAACAGAATGAAACAGAGACAGCTACAACAGAAGCAGGGGAAGTGAAGACAGAGAGTGTAACAGAGAAACAAGAAGAACCTGAGACAAAGGTGGATGAAGGAGGGAAAGCTGTAACTGTCACTGAACAAATTAGAGAAACATTGGCATCCAAATTGGAAGAAAAGGAAGAAGAACCTGTTGAATCTGGTGTGGATAATGCAGATAAAGTGAAGATTGAGGAAGAGCCTGTGAAAACTGAGATTCAAACAAGAGAGGCACCCACATCAAAGGAGGAAACTACTCCTGCAGCAAAGCCAGCTCAGAAGCAATCTAATAACATTTTGTCAAAGGTGAAACAGTCACTGGTGAAAGCAAAGAAAGCCATCACTGGAAAATCTCCAACCTCTAAAACCGAAGCTAAAGGTGATATCAAAGTCAAATAATTGGATCAGCTGAATGAAAATATTTGCAGAACTTCTTAGACCAGAGATGATTTCTTTCTCACTGTTTGTGATGCATAGTATACATGTTGGTTTCTATACATTATTATTATTATTATTATTATTATTGTTTTCTCTTGATTTTGTTTGAGTGCAGAATGGTGTGCAGAGTGCAGTTTACACACAAGTTTAGGCTATGCTTAAAGCATTGAGTACTGTAAATTTTGAGTTTCTTTTTTTTATTTAGATTGTTCTTTTTATTTATTCATTCGGGTATACTTATTGTGCTGCTGATTGTTGTTGTTGAAATAACTAAATGAATGATGGTGGCTTATAGTGACCAGTACTTTCTGTAATGATGGGGATTGCATATTATTATCTTCTGTATTCATTCAGATAAAATGTGAGAATTTCTTTCTCAGTAGAGATATATGTAGCACAACATTTCAGTTTATCTAATATTGTCTCCCAGAATAAAAAATCTATATTATTATTATTTCATTAAAGCCAAAGAATGACTATGAAAGATCTGAATCGAACATTAGAACGAAATTTGGTAACATAATTGTAATTCTTTTATGCCCATAGAATGTACAAATGAAGTGTCCTCCCCAATGGTACCGAAATATTTGCAGTTTTGTGAGTCCAAAGGCAAAAACTACGATCCAATGATATTCTTGAGCATCCTCTCTCTCTCTCTCTGGTCTCTTCTAGATTGAACTTGTGGAGATTAGGAACAATAGAATTTGGACTCACATTTCTCAAAACCTGGATATTTTTATTAGCCACAGTCAGGAGCATCCCATCAATCTTCATAACCTGACAGTACAAACTAGCATTAAGTTGTTGCAATGTGACAAATATTACAAGAAACAATGTCAAAATGAACACGAATTTGTGCACACATGCATATAGTTAATACCTACTCAGAAGGTTTATCAATGACAAGGTTATTTGTTATCTTCTTTGACGGCATTAACAGCGTCGCCGTCGTTAGCCTCAGGCGCAGCAGAGTGTTCAAATCCACCAGCTGTTACTTCACACTGGCATAACAAAATTGAATACAAACATCAGAAAGTGTGTATAGACATTGTGTTTCAATTACAAGTTGAGCAAATTGAAATAGAGTAGACAATACAGAAGATAATTTTAGGGGAAGGGATAATTTCAAGGAAGGAAGGATTGAAATGTGCATATTTACCAACAAATATTATCTGCCAATTTTATTTATTTTACATGGTCAGAGCAAAATTGATTCACCCTGCATAAACAATAGCTCTTTGTGACTTTCTACCTAAACCCTCTCATGCTACTGATTAACTTTGAGAGGATCCTAAACCATTGTCTTCCATGTGATAAAACATTCTCAATAATGTGTTTCAATCAATACATGCATATTTTATAAAACAAACATCAATGCAGCTCTTACAGTTATTTTGTTGGACTGCACTAGCAAAAAGATGGATTTTAGGAAAAAGCAAACAATCTTCAGGAAAAATACTTGCAGACTTATTACCAGCAAAGACCACAAGAAATCTGTCGGTGATCGTACCTGTGTAGTCATCTGATTTGTTGAGTTACAGCCATTGGTTTTCTGCATAGCTTGTGAGTTTGTATTTAGCGTTTGATCCTTCAAGCCAGAGGCTGAAGCTGAAATCGCATTTTCCATAACTCCTGCTGTTCCACTAGCATTTAGTCCGACTGCTGGTGAGTTCAAGACAGGCTCTCCTGGAAGAGAAAATATTGGAGCCCGTTGCATTGGTGTTGTTAGTCTCTGACCAGGAACGCCAAACACTTGAGGATTTGATCTTCCCATCCCATTAAAAGCAGAAGGTCCGGACATCGATGTAACTGGAAGATGAGGTCCTTGCATGTGGGGCACCGGCATCATTGGGAATCTAGAAGATCCACCATTAATGTCGTGCATACCCATTCCGTAACCCATTCCCAACCCCATCTGCATGCCAACACCCATGGGTGTAAAAGAAGCCATGTGTGGTGGATGCATGTGCTGCATTCCCGCAGGTAACATCATTGGTGGCATATAATAACCAGCTCCCATTGACATAATCTGCATAAAAAGATAAGAAACAATCTCATGTTATAACTGAATTACATATAATCTGAAAACCGAAAGGTCAAAGGATGAATGAAACAAGAGTGATAAGAGGAAAGAAAGAGTACTTGAACTTGAAGTTGAAGTGTTTTAAGATACTCAATTGCCTCGTCCAGCATTGAAGCTTTGTCCACCTTATCAAGTCAAAAAAACCAAATAAATGAGAAATGTGGAGAGTTTTACATTATCAGTTAAAGCTCTATTGTAACTTAGCAAGTGAAAGACCTTTGCCACTGCAATGTTATGGGGAAAATCTCTTATTTACAATGATATATACAGAGTATTCATGTAGTTTATGTTCAAGGCGTTGAAATTCTGCAAGTTTTATGGTGAATTTTAGTGAGAAATGCATGATATTCAATTAGAGGATTGAAACCCAGCAAACAAAAGCTGAGCTTCAGTATTGACATATATTGATGCAAGCCCCAATATTTTGCAAAAAATTCTACAGTTAATAACATATCTGCTAAGTTTAAATCCTAATAAACATGGATATGTTGTGAAGTGAAAAAAGAAAAAGCAAACCTTATTGCAATTTGGTATAAGTTCTTGCAATGCACGCATCTTCTCATTGATCCTGTCTCTTCGCCTCTGTATAAATAAATCACAAATTATAATCAAACAAATCAGAAGCAACATGACATACAGTTCAGATGGAAAATCAGTTGGTTATTCGAAACACCACACAAATAGCAGATGGCCTTGGCTCACCCTTTCAGACAGATTGTGCACTTCAGCTGAACGGCTTCTCTTGAAGCCCGTGCCTCCTCGTGCCGGAGCCGCCCTTTTAACACCCGCTGATACTTCCTCAACATCCTGTTAAGTAGAATTTTATTTTTCAGTTAGTAGAGGAACACTATCAAATAATAAGTAAACATGTAAGGAAGTGTAAAGCAAAGATATTAACTTCACTGTGGCACTCAGAGTCCTCATGGTCTCGCCTTTTTCGCCTTAAATTTTGATTTAGGTCCCCTGAACCTCTCTCTGCACCATTGCCAGAGCAGACAGATGAAGAGGCTACTGCTGGCTCCACATTTTTCTCAACAGGTTCCTGTCCTTTATTGCTACTTTCACAATGAAGTAGATTGGAATTTTGATCAGTCTTAGACACATCTTCATTGCGAGCAGGGTCAGACTGCTTAGAAAGAGCAGCAATCCCTTCAAGAGACTTTGTCTCCAATTGCTTCAAATCAGCCTTAGATGCCTCCACAGCCTGTTTCTTCTGCAAGGTTGGTGATTCCTTAGGACAATCTCCACTTAAACAAACTTTTGTTGACTCAGGAGGATTACTTGCAGTTGCTGCAGCAGCAGCTTTATTCTTATTTCCAATATTTTCTGATCTTGATGAAGACAAGCCAATGTTCTGAAGATTAGCTTTCACAATAGCAGCAGGTCTTGCAAAATGGGAGAAATTCATTATGGTGGTCATTGAACTACTGCTTGACATAATTGGATCTTGCTTATCCATCACCTTCAAGCTAGAAAAACCACTTGAGGCAGATGGGAAAATCTGAGTGATATCCCCACAATTAGGTGCATGATGAGTAGCATTACTAGCATTATTCTCAGTTACATCAGACACCCTGGATCTAACAGATGCAAATGAAGCTTGATATTGATGTGATGATGGATGGTAAAACTGACTTGTGCCAGCTTTAGGAGCAGGGTTCTCAACTTCCCTAGCTGCAGCTGAAGGGCCCTTGGAAAGTGCATAGTTTCTGTGAGAATCCCTAAACACCTGATTACAATTACTTCTTTTGTCAAGTAAAGAGAAATTATTTGATGCGGGGAGGTCATTCATGGTGACCCCTGATAGTTCATGCAAGAAACCAGAACTGTATTCATGTTGCAAAGGCTCATCCATTGCATAATTCAACCAAGGCATCATCACATCTTCATCTTGAGTTAGACCCACATCTTCACCTGATGGGACCGGCATTCTAAGTTCATTGAATCCACTATCTAAATCCCCAAACTTCCCCATCCTCATCATCATATCATTATTGTTACTATTATAATTATTGGTACAGTGAGATGGTAAGCAATGAGATGGCAGACTCTTACAAGTTGTTGGGCTCTTTCTACCTCTACTTGACTGACCCTGCACTGAAATCTGCCCATTTTCCCAAACAAGCTCTAAGAAATCATTCTCTGGTCTGCATCCAATAATCCCACAAAAAGGAAGGGTTAGAAACCAAAAAAGGGGAATGCAAATTGCACAGCGAAGAGAAACAACAAACACCAAATCAAATGAGGGAAAAACAGAAAGGGAAAGAAAAAGAGGTATAGAAAGATGTTTAGTTGAGGACATATATCAAACACTTACACGGTTGATTGATCAGGAGCACATGAGGTGTTGATCATCTCTCTAGAATCAAGCTTCCCTTTGGCCATGCGGTACAACTCATGCAGAGGCATGATGATTGATGATTAATAATAATAATAGAGGGATTGTATGTGATGTGAGGAAGCACCGCTAAGGAGTGATAACTCAGAAGAAGAAGAATAAAACTATTGGGGGTTCCGACATGATACTATGCTAACTGGGAACCACCTTTGACAACCCAAATAAGGTTTTGAAGACATGGAAACTTGACGCAAGCCCCACTACTACACTATCAGACAGAACCAACCTATGCTATATGATAAAAATTATAAAATAGAGGCAGAAAGGAGAGGAACAGTGATAGTTTTTACCCCCAAAAAAAATACAATCTTTCTTTTAATAGCCAAGGTCCTTATCAGGAAACAAAAAATTATATGGTACAAAATTAGTAATAATAATAGAGAAGATCAGTCAAACAAATTCTTTAAGCTATATATCATACACAAACCTTGTCAAATAAAGTAAGGACTGCGAAAATGAGAAGGACCTTAATAACAAATTAAAATATTCGGTCTTATTTTTATTATTATCTAATAAAGTATTCTAAACACTAATCAGAGTCGGGCTCTAAATAATATAAAGCATGTAGAAGCTCAAGTTTTGTGAGTACCCTGTAACCAGGGAGTAAAATCCTGAACAGGGTATTAGAGAAAGTAACAAACTTTGGTGAGGGAAGAGAATTTCCTAATCTGAATGAAGGAGTAAGGAATAATATAAAATATAAAATAATATAAAAAAAATAGTACTAGTATAGTATTTTGGAGTTGTGATGAAGCATTTAGCTGTTCGAAAGTAGGAGGGGTGATTCTCGAAACTGAAAAGAAGAGTTTTGAGAAGAAAGAGGAACCCGAAATTTCAGACAAGAGAGAAAGAGGCGCAGAAGGCGGCGAAGTAGTTGCAGAGAAAATGGTGAAGCGATCCTCACTCACAAAAGAGAAAATGGAATTGATTCAGGGGCTTTTAACCATGGTTAACGGAATTAACCGCGGGTGGTTAAGTTCCCTTCTGTTTTCTGTGGGCCCATTCGTCACCGTGACTGTGCACAATCTTACAGTACATATCCAATGCCCACCGTCCTTGTAGCCCCACACTCCTCTAAAGCGACTGAACCACACGCATCAAGGAAAAAGAAAGAGAATCATATAATTGATTTATGCAATGCACATGAATATGATAATGTTCATTATTACGTGTTATGTTTTGATGAAATTGAAGTGACTACTTTAGAATTTCTATACTTTAAGCATTATGTGAGACCACAATGAAACGACCATTATTGTCTGCGTCCTCATTCTGTGTACTTGGAACAAAAGGTATGAACTTGTTCTACTTCATCTTTCACTCTTTGTTTGCATATGCATATAGTAAAGTATATTAATCCTCGCAAATTTGTGTAGGGATCGGGATTAATAGTTGTGGTGGTGGGTGCTATAATTCAACACAGCAAGATCATATTCGTATCTATCTATAATTGGATAGTGACCCTCTTCTTTGTATGGATAAGTTTAAATAATAATCTCAATTTTCGTCGTCGTTGTTGTTTAGGGTTTAAATCTTGGGGATTAGGGAATTAATAAAGTCATTGACTTATATATTGTGCATCTCATTCTTTATTAGTGAAAAGAGAAATGGGTCTTGCTATTGTTTGCAATTTAATTAGATAGATTTGCAATCATGCCATCAGTGGTGTGGTGTCCTTTTCCTGATCCCTTTTGTAAGGTTTGAAAATTAAAATGAATGAATGATTAGATATATAAAAAGGATAACTAATAGTAGCAAAACTCTTTTAAAAAATCAACGATGACCCTTAATCTTGGAGATTGCATACCATATTATTATTATAGTAATTAGTTCTACTTGCGGCTTCCTTAATTAAAGGTTATACTAGATATGTCGACGCTGCCCTTTTGATATTACGTACAACAAAAGGCTACTATTGCCTTTTTATCCCACGATGCTAAATATATATCTAATTATTATTATATACATAATAGCAAACATCGTGACCATCAACAACTTTGAAAATAATTTAGATAAAGATTTGGACCACCTAAACAAATCAGGGAAGAAGCCTGCCAAAAATTGATCATTAAGAGAGAGCTTAATTAGGGAACCTATTCGATATTGGTCACCTACTAAAAGTATTGAATATTTGGATGTCTGCCTGTCCTTTAAAACGAGGGCAAATACCCTTTATTTAAGTATTACTACTATTAATAAACAAAATACCATGCATCTCTAATTACCGATGAATGAGTTTTACTTCTTTTTAAAGATCATACGCACACACACAGACACACTCATCATCAATCATCATAGGGCCACTTAACTTATGCAAGTGGCATTTATTAATTAGCAGTACAGATAATATATATATATATATATATTATTATAAAATAAGTTATGATAAGAGTCCCTACACCAAAATTGAGGAGCTAAAAAGGAAAGGAAAGATGCTATGTTTGCAGGAAATCAAAAATGGGGTCAGATTTAGAGGAAGAGAGAACCTGGTGGAGCCCAGAGGGAGGGACATGAGAGATGGGCGTCGTCCACTTGGAGCCTTCCTGAACCGGAAAAGGGATTTGGCTCCATCAATGTGGGCCCACATTTTTGTAGGGTACCCTATCGTTGCCACATTGTATGTGGGAGGCTTGGGACTTAGTGGAAGTAGAAACCTTTGGGAGTGTCTCAAAATTGACCAAACATACATAATCAACACTCTGATCAGCCGGCGTGGATTTCACGTGCAAGGGTGAACTTCACGTGACTCATTATTTTCTTTTCCTTTCATTTCCTTTCCAGGTCAGAAATTATGTGACTCGTTTGTTTTGTTTTGTTGCAGCACTACACTTACTTGGGTAGTGATTTTCATCTCTTTTGTCACTGCCACTACGACTTGTACTTCCACTTACTACTACCACAGCGACAATGTCAGGCATTTATTTTTCTTCATCATAAATAAAATGCCTTGATACCATAAATCAAGATTGCGCATGAAATAAAGTAAAGATGCGCCTCTTACGTGTACGTTTAAATCAAAATTATTATAATTAAATAATAAAAAAATATGATAATATAATAGAAATATACGTATTTTTTAAAGAGTTAATTATAATGCATTACGGTGTAAAGAAGCTTTATATTGTCATGTAGTCAAATAATATCACGTAGGTAAATATAACTATTTTTCACGCTCAATACTTAAAAAATCATTAAATAAAAGAATATCAATCATTAAATAAAAGAACATCAGGTAACATTCAATGAATTATAATTAAACTCTTTTCTAAACTATCTGGTATTTATTTTACATAAATAAATAAGGTAGTCGTTTTCTTTAATCAACGTCATACAATCTTTAAATGATTTTTTTTAAATATTGTCATTTCTTAAAAAGTGTTTCTATTCTACGTTATTTTATTTTATTTTTATGCAGTTAAAAAGTCCGGTAATGACAGTTTGACTTTTTAATTCTATTTTTACTATATATAGTATATTGATTTCTTAATTCGTTTAATTTAATGTCAAGTTACAGATTTTGTTAACTAACCTCTTTTCAAACTAAAATAATTAATGAGACTAAACACACTGAAATCCACTGTCATTACGACTTGTGGTAGGCTGAGAGGTACCCCTTACCAAACACTACACTGAAATAAGACTAGTTCATTTCTACTACATCCACAGTAGGGGCATAGAACAAGATGCTAGGATGTTTATGTTTTGTCGGCACAAATAGTAGAGTAGTAGTTTCACACATTTTGAAGGGTCATTAAGTACAACGACAACGAATCCAACCAATAGCCAAATAATTTTTATCTTCTTTTCTATTTACTCACACAAGTGTGGTTAACATATAGTAGCTAAAAGGCATACGTACCTTCATCATACCTTGTGTATGAATATAATCCACCAAGCCATATTATAAAACCAAATTGTTTGTTCAAGCATCTTTCTCCAAGATCCGAAGCAAAAATCTAAGAGATACAGAATTAGAAACAAAGAAATCTCATTCCCTGATACACGACAGATTCTTTAGTGAGCAAAAAAAGATTCACAAATTATTATTATATTAATTAAAATAAGGTATGCTTAAATCTCTGTGTGCTAATTAATTTTTTATTTAATTGAATCAATGAATTGTATAAATCATGTATGTATATAGAAGCTACAAGAACCAAATCTTACACATCAATAGTAGTGGGGGAAAAAATAATAGTCATCATGATCTCATGATAGAGGATAATGTTAATAAATGGTTGCCTGAATGATTAAAGAGGAAGAGCTAACCTGATAATTTATTGTAGTGTTGGAGCCTAATAAATTGGGAGCTAAATACGAAGCATGCTATATCACTGCGTAGCCACCATTTCCGCAGACAATTTGTGTCTGCTTCTTTGCAGTCTGCACATGACATGACCGCCAGAACCATCTAGGCATGCATGCATCCATTTTTTAATCACCAAATCTTAAACCGCTACCTGCATGCGCTGTAACACATACAAGAAGCATGGCGCTGTAAACTGAAGTATAAACAACCAACCGCCACCAAATTTTTATCAACACTCTAATCTATGGTGCTATGAACAATTTACTGATACTCCGGTCATAAAAACAAAAGTATAATACTGGGTTTGTTTACAAGTAAAAGATAAAAATACACTTACAAATACATAAAATTGGAGTGTTCAATTGGAAGGGAGATACACAAATACATATATAATAAATACACAAACTAATAAATTTTTATATATGTATCGTCATTATATTTGTATTTGTGTATTGTATTATTTTGTACAGTTGTACTTGCAAATAAACGCAGTCTAATTGTGATTACTAAACAGATATCATGGTATGTTTAGAATTAATAATGTCGATAAGGCAAATATAGTTCTGTATCAGCTGTAAATCACCTAAGAATATAATAGGAAATTTTGTGATATATCATGTACTTCTTTCTTCATAATCGTTGTATTCTTGTGCATAATATGTTATCCAAAGAAAAAGGAAATCAAGCATTATGTTAATAAATTGCTTAAAAACTAAGTTTTTCAAGAATATGAAAGGCCCACCTGCACGGCTGCACTTAGTTATATTTTCTTGCCCATGATGCTTTGATGTTTGGGAGTAAATGTAAAAATCATTCAAACAAAAATGACAGAGTTCAGTCAGGACAACTGGAAAGCATCAAGATGAAGAAGGTACCATGTCATACTATCAACGATCGATAAGAAAAAAACATCCTACGACAGAATCTGAAGAGATTTTTCTGAGTTGTCACTCTAAAACAATCAAGATTTGTGGTAGCAGGTTAATCAAACACTGACACCACATGTATGAATTAAAAAAACCAAACGAAACCAAGAAATATAACAAGAATTTACTTCTGTGGAGACATAAGCCTATTGTTGCATATCTTTCCAGCAAATGAAAATCATTCTTCTCATCAGAAGAAAGATTCCGTAATAGAGTTGCTCTTTTACGTACAGACTGTCACATGCTGTTCTCCAGGTGTTACTAATTAAGATGCTGCAAAACCATCAACAGAAAAACCCCATTTGACTTTGCTGGTTACTATTTACCTAGTTTGAGATATATATATATATTCATATTCATTAAAAAGAGGCAAGTTGAGAGCTAATTTTGTCTAGCGATGCAACTTGATCACATATATAAAAACAGGTTAGATAGACATAATAAATCAATTTTGTTCATGAGAAACATATAAGAAATAGTGTAACTGAATGGGTACCTTTACTGATCAATGCAAGCTGTTTTGTCTCTTAGCGTATATATAAGGCTCTCCACAGTTGCAGTACTGTCAAACTGATCCGATGCAAGACTTTCACATAGGTTGCCTAGTACTAACCGCCATATATCCCGATACATCTCTGGTTCAGAAATTAAAATTTCATATTCTTCAAGCTTCAGTGTAAAATTTAGTCTCTAGAAATCAAGCACGATGAGGGGACTCAGGAAACCAGCATTTGGATGCAAAAAATAAAAAAATGTGTTTCACACATTTTCAACGTTATGCATATATTTTGTATGTGATCAATGTTTCCATGTTTGATTGTCATTACTTTTCCAGGTACCTTAGAAACAACCACATATCTACTATATATTCTGCAACAACAAGGAATAAACCACAATGAGAATTAAAAAAAAAAAAACCCAAATGACTAACATAAGTCAATTTTATCTTATTAAAAGGAACTTTTTTCTTACAAGTATGAACATTTGGATTAAAAAATGAAAAGAGGGGGAAAAAAAGATTTGTTGGTCATACGTCTCTCGCATAAAAGGATGGTTGCAATTTGCCAACACCATGCAAAGAACTGCAAAGTTATAACCTCAGTATTGTTCTTGACCCAGTAAAAAGGGAGAACAGTGGAAGCCTCCAAAACTGATTAGCTTTGTTGATATTGTTAAATGTGTTTCAATCACCATTCACCAATAATCTCGACAAGAGCACAACCCATTAGTGAATCTGTGAAACCTGTTGATATCTCTTACAATAATCTCTCTCTGAAAAATCTCTGAAGCAAACTTCATAACAGTATGACAATCACCACAAGTCCTCAGGTTCTTCTTTATCCTTATTGGAGATCCAGCTGGGAGGACCAGAAGACCAAATGCAAGAGCTAATTTCTCGCTGTGATGCCACAAACTCTGCTCTTCGGACCCTTCTACACTGTTAGTAGCAAACTGGGTCTCAGCCACATATCCTCTCTTCGTTACCAGCTCCTTCAACTTCTGCAACATTTCATAAATCTCATCTGTCCTTGAATGTGACCTATCACTCACAGTGAATACAAAGGTGCTATTCTTAACATCAATCCAGCTACATCCAGTCTCTTTCCTAACCCCCTTGACCCCCATCAATTGCCTGACCTCATCAGCCTTTTCCAACATCCCATGTCGTGAATAAATATTCGCAAGAAGCACGTAATTTCCTGGATTATCTGGTTCCAACTTGAAAAGCTTCTCTGCGACCTCCCTGCCCATTTCAACATTGCCATACTTTCCGCATGCTCCAAGCAGAGCCCCCCAAACTGAGGAGTCAGGCTTGATTGGCATTGATTCAATAAACTTCCATGCTTCATCCAAGCGACCAACCCGACCAAGCAAATCAACCATGCAAGCATAATGTTCAAGCCCCGGTTTAATATTATGGATGTTAGTCATTGAATTGAAGTACTTAAAACCATCTTCAACCTGTCCAGTGTGGCTGCAAGCCGACAGCACTGAAACAAAAGTAATGTATTCAGGCACGATCCCCTCTTTGAGCATGTCCTCAAACAACTCAATTGCTTTATTTGCACAGCCATGTTGGTGGCAAACTGCTATCATAGCAGTCCAACAAACCACATTGCAATCCTCAGTTTCTTCAAAGACCCTATGAGCATCAAACAAGTTCCCACATTTGCCATACATTGTTATCAATGAACTCGACACGCATGCATTTTTCACATGCCCTGTTTTTAATATCTGGTTGTGTATCAAGGTGCCTTGAGTCAAAGCCGTAGCACTCGCAGCAGCATGAAGAACAGAGGAATATGAAGCCTCATCCGGTATCATGCCTTCCCTTCTCATGTCCCTGAAATAGCTGCAAGCTTCTTCAAACTGTTCACTATGCACACATCCCATGATCATCACATTCCAGGTAACAACATCTCTATCTCCATCAGCACAGAACAACTTGGTTGCTTCATCAAACAACTTACACTTACAATACATGTCCACCAACGAGTTCCTCACATAAGCCAACCCGACCAAACCGCGCTTCACAGCATTCCCATGCACCTGCTTCCCAAAATCAAAGTCAAGCACGCCAGCACAAGCACTCAACACACTCGAAAAACTCACTTGATCAGGACCAAGCAAATGCTCGCGAAGAACATCCCTGAAAGCCCCAATAGCACGATAATACAACTTGTTTTTCAAAAACCCAACAATCATAGAGTTCCAAGAAACAAGGTTCCTATGGGGCATTTCATCGAACACCCTGTCTGCCAAAAACACACACTCACACTTAGCGTACATGTCAAGCAACGCGCTACCCACAAACGTATCAGTTTCAAACCCATGTTTAAGAATCAGAGCATGCATTTGCTGACCATGGCCAACCACGGCCGTGTCGGCACAGGCGGGTAAGATGGCGGAGAAGGTGAAATGGTTGGGGTAAATACCGGTGCGCCTCATGCTGTTAAAATAAGTGATGGCGAGGAAGGGTCTGTTGAAGCGTGAGAGCTGGGTGATGAGAGTGGTGAAAGTGACGACGCTGTGAGAGGCGCGTGGGGTAGCGGTGAAGAAGAGGAGGGAATGGTGGATGGAGCCGCATTTGGCGTACAAGAGAACGAGGTTGTTGAAGATGATAGGGTGGGAGGCACGGTTTGTTGTGAGGACTTGGGCGTGGAGTTGGGTGGCATGTTTCAGGTTCTTGAATTGGGAGGCATTGCTGATGAGAGAGTTGAGGTGGTGGTGGTGGTAGTGATATTCGTGGAATTGGAAAGAGTACGCGATTGGATTTTGTATGATGTTTCTTCTTCTGCCATGCTTTATTAGCGGGAACCGAAATTTCATAATACTTGGCTCAAACCAACCTCACTTCTCCTCTCTACTACTGTACTGCTCTGCTTCTTGCAATTGCGAAATACAAATGCGTCATGTCATGATCAACACTCCTTGTCTTTTCATTTTGGGCCTGGCATGAGCTACATCAATATTGGGTCAGCCCTTAAGATTAAAAAATATGTATGTTGGGCTAATAAGGCCCAATAGGTGACACTATGACGGATTGGAGACCTTCATAAGGAACCTCTTTTTAATTTATTTATTTGATAAATTAATAATTTGTCAGAAGGAAGGGAAACGAAAGAAAGGATTGTTTGTTTGTTTTACAGCATGGCATGGCATTAAGTAGTAGTAGTAGTATATGGAATTGGGCGTGTCGGGTGGGTGCATGTGATGGAGCGCTTAAATAATAAATAGAGATGTTTACAGATGAATGAGATGGATGAATCGATCATACATTGCTTTCCTAGGGCGACTTTATCCGTCTGCACTTTGCACGAGACCAACTAAGATCAAATTAAAAAGGAAGATTAGAGAACAAATTCCAAATTTTAGTAATTGATTAATAATAAAGACAAAAGAAAATCACAGAAAATATCCTTTAACTTATTGTTAGAATTTCTTCTATATATGACTAAAAATTACTTAGTTTAGTGCCGGTTGGTCATTTTTATTTTTCCAATTGTTAAAATTAAGTGTTATTGTTGGTCCCCTAATAATGGGAGAGTGTAGTGATTGTAGATGCATGGACATGTGACAAAGAATATATATGAGGTTCATTGCCCATTGGCGTTGTTGAATCTTAAGGATTACTACTCCATCATGCCATGCCATGTCATGTCATGTGGGTCGGGCATGCATGCATTAAATGTGGATCGGAGTGGTGTGATGATGAAGAAAAGAAGATGGAGCAAGCTGACTTGCCTTCGCTGGCACACGTGATGGGCCGGTCGCTAACATGCTTCCAACTTAAAAGCACCCACGGTTAGCTTAACCTCAACACGCGACTTTTGAGCCTGGACCTCAGGATTTCACTTTACTTTTTTATTATTATGTCAGAAATTAAACCTCAAATAGCATTTCTCCATCCATCGCCGCCGTCACTTCCTGTTCTTTAACATAAGATATACAATTGATTCCCGACACTGCGCACCCACCTAACTTAAACCTTTGCCTATTCTTTCCCCATTCATTGTTTGAGGTGAATTATCTAGATAATCAAACAAGGTAGCTACAAGTAAATATTGGTTTAAGGTATAATTGTGGTTAAATAGTCCACCTAATTAAATAATGTTAAATTGATTAACACGTTGCAGATGTAAAATTAGCGGTAGTAAGATAGAAGCGTGTAATTTGCGTGTAGCATTTTTGGGCGGTGGCGAGATGATGACTAGGCTAAGTTGAAAAAAAAAACAAATTCAAACGGGAAAATGACGTAACTCACACGTACCAGCATACAGCTTCACACTTCTTGTTCAGTCTTACTCGTACCACCCAAGCGGCCAACCCTGCGCTGTCTAGTGATCTAATACGTCCATTGCAAAATACAAACGCTAACGTTTCATTTTTGTTTCACACGTTTTTACCATTTTCTTTTACAAAATTTAGTACTATAATTTACCACTAGTTCCTCTGAATTATTTTTTTCCGACTCAATTAAATTATTTTTGATAGACCGTTATTCAGTTAAATTTAACTCGAACTATACTAACAAAAGTTGAATGAATCTTGAACGTGGATAGCTTTAAAAAAATATAGATGCTCATCTCAAATATCCAAGTATTAAGTTTACTTATTATATGTTTGACATAAATTAAGTTAAGATTTAACACTTAGTTTAATCAATAATACATATAGTACAACATAAATACGTCCAATTAGTATGTAACGTGTGCTATATAATACGGAATATGTGTGTTATATATACGACACATATTACGTATTATGTATAACACATGTTGGATACTATTTGACCGTAATTTTACTATATGACAAATATTATTGCTTAATTTAATTAGTTTCACAGAATAAATTAATGGTGTCGAATGCATAGATGGCACGTAGCAAGTGGATATGTTCTGTTGTATTGCCTATAAATATGGAGCCTCTCTCGCTACCTAGCTTCTCAACATCAGTAAGCAATAATCAAGCAGTATCAAATTCTGATCAGCCAGAAGTAGTTGCAACCACTTTGAAGCACACAGGAAATTTGAAATAGGAAGCTAAGTAAGATCAGAAATGAGAGAGGGAACAGCGACCTGCTTAGACATCCTCCTCGCCATCATCCTCCCTCCTCTTGGGGTCTTCCTCAAGTATGGCTGCAAGGTAACATACATATTCTCTTTTAATTAATTAAGTTTGTTCATTTATTGGTTAATAATTATGAGCTTGATTAATTAATTTGTGCAGGTGGAATTCTGGATCTGTTTGGTGCTCACCCTTTTTGGATATATCCCTGGAATCATTTATGCTGTCTATGCCATCACCAAATAAATATAGCTACCGACCCACCTACTCCTTCATCATTTCCCCTCTGGTAATTATCATTTTCTTTCTCTTCTCCTGCCTCTGTGATCTGTATATATTTGCCTCTGTTTTTAATTAATTGATTAGTTAATTAGTTATAAAGTGATATTTCTTACGTTCAAGATCAGAACTCTATGGTTGGTTTTATTCAGTATTCATAAGTTGGCATCATAAATTTAGATTAAGAGAATCGTCCCAATCTAGCATCAGAATATTTTATTTTATTTTTTTTTTGGTAATAGAATATTTTATTATTTGACACAATTAATTAGTTTTATCTGTATAGAAAATACTTGAAAATGGACAGTGAATTTTGATATTGATTAAGATTCAGGAAGGGGTTTGATGTTGAATGTGTTGTTAACGGCTGTAAATGGAATATATAAATTTGGGGATAAGTAGAACAAAAAGTGCTGGTTAGCAGCAGCAAGCACAGGGTATATATATGTAGTTAGTACTTGTTGTGTGATTTAAGAGAGGGAATATGATTTTCTTTTTCTACAAGCTTCAAATAAGGAATTTGAGAAAAGATGCCACGTGGGTCTCACAAAGCACTAATTTGATGCTGGCTTATCTTATTGCTAAATAATTATTGTGATTAGGTGTGATATTCATATCCTCTACTTTATTAAGGGTTTGCCTTTTTTTATTTTGTCAAATTCCTTAACCAAGAAGGAGGGTGCGTGGGACTGACTATGATCATTACTTGTTGACAATGACAGGTGGGGGAAATGAACACTTGTGAAGGGATTTCATCTATCAACTACTCGGATTGGGGATTTGTTTCTAGCCGTTTGATCTTTGATGGACAAATGTGATTCTTTTTAGTTTGTTTTTCTTTTATCCGTCCGTCCTCTGTGTGTCAGTGTCAATATTCTTTTTCAGTTTTGTGTTAATTATTAATTACTTGCCTACTTTGTGTTATGTGACAAGTAAGCGTGGGACCTCTTTGTCTTTACTCTCTGCCCTCTGCTCTCTAGTACTTAGGAATGGATAACTCAGTCTCAATAATATTGTTTTTGTTGTTTCTTGTGTTTTTTCCTCCTTTTCTCTCTTCTCTCTATTTTTATTGATGTGTCTCAAGACCTTAA
Source organism: Aeschynomene evenia (assembly GCA_013621005.1). Taxonomy (NCBI): domain Eukaryota; kingdom Viridiplantae; phylum Streptophyta; class Magnoliopsida; order Fabales; family Fabaceae; genus Aeschynomene; species Aeschynomene evenia. Next base: position 5,030,780 of record CM024268.1, read on the forward strand.
GATATATATATTCATTTTATGCATAGAAAATGTTCTATTACTCTTTAATTTCAAATTTATTAATAAATTCGATCTATTCAATTATACAATCCGAGTATACGATCCCGTTTTGATTTGATAAGCGATGAGAGATTCTGCATAATGGGAACAAGGTTGGTTGCGATTGTCCCACAGATTCTTTCACTAGCATTAATTAACAAATATGAAAAAATTTAGAGTACAAACAAACAAAATAAGCTAAAATAATCAATAGATTGTGTACAATATGTAATGTATATAATATATATTATATATTATATATATTATATAGAATATATTGTGCATAATATATTACATATTTTAACATTATTTTTTATTATAAAATATGATATATGTTGTGCATATTACATAATACTTATTGTACATAGTATATTGATTATTATTTTATTGTTTTTTATTATACATATAACAATATTTTAACAAACAATATATTACAATAATGCTAAATGGACAATGAAAAATCAGCCAATACAGCACTTTGATTTTAGCCCAAATAACTATTAAGATTGTAATGATCTGAATAATTATGGCTCAAAATCTCATTTATTAACTAATTTGACTGGTTTTTTAATTATATATTTAATTTTACCCATGTCACTTTACTAATTAATAAGTGCATGCGTAATTGCATATAAGTATTATTTTATGTACAATAAAAAAATATTATACATAATATATATTATATAATATATAAATTTTATATTATATAATATGAAAAATGATATTATTATAATATATAATATATAATATATAATATATAATATATTCTGTATAATTTATTAATTAATTTTATTGGTGAGACAAAACTTTTCCATTGCGTATTCAACATAAGAGAGAGAGCCTTTGTCCAATCAGCAATACATGATCGAAACTCGAAGATAGATAGATATGTGTGAAAGTGCAGATTGCATGATACAAGTTAAATTTCAACACGCACGCACGATCAAAATGTATATTACGATTGCCATGCCGACAACAAAAACACCTGCCACCTGGGAACGGAGTTTGTTTCTTGCCTATCAAACATTTTAGAGCATCGGTCGGTAGACACAGTTAAAACAACTAATAAATAGAAATTTTGTCCATAATTATCAAATTTATTAAAAATATACTCATAATTAAAAGTATTATGATATAAAGGGAGAGGAAGCAACGGCGCGAAGCATAACAACCACGTGGAGCATAATGGGGATAACAGAATTATAACAAATTTCTAGCTCGTGGACACAGCTGGGAAGAAGAACGCGAAGTTAGTTAATTAGCTAGCTGAGGCTCAGAGGAAGGCATTGGTGTATTGTGAGTCTCTCTCTCTGTATCTGCATTTCTCTCTTCTCTCTGTATTATCTTCTTCTTCCATTTGCAAGTGCTTCACATTCTCATAATTGTTCCCTGATCTCAGGTGAGCAAGCTTTGGCCCAAGGAGATTGATACTGCTGCCATTATTATTCATTCTGCATATTCTTTATACTGCCATTTTTTCTCATATTGTCATCTCTATTATACTCTTACATATACCACTCTGTTTCGGTTTCTCGTTTATAATATACCAAACATTTGCATCCTTATCAATGCTATTTGAGTTATAAAATGTTAAATGAATTTTGTTGGCTGTTTTGGCTGGTTTTTTGTTGTGCCTCAAACATTTGTGAACATTTTATATTCATTCATAAAAATATCAACAATGCTAAGTGTAGAATGAAAAATCAGCCAATACAGTTAATATGTCTATTTTGGTTTTGGCTCAAATAAACATTGAGATTATAATAGACTGAGTAATTATATCTCAAAATCTCATTTATTGACTAATTTAATTAATTTTTTATTGTATATTTAGCATCGTACTAAAAATAATCGTTAAAGCTCTCACACCTTGGTCAAGTTCAAGATACATGTGCAAATCGATCACCAGCACTTATCGATAGCTATTAAAAAAATATAATATAGTACTACGAATCAAATCAAATATATTATTATTAGTTAGTTTGTAAAACTCCGATGACGAGGAAGCATAATTTCGTTACACCTGGTATCTGGTACGATTTCAACATAATATTGGATCAGAGAACACTAGAAGATCAGGTAGTACATCATCACAACACATTCAATATTGAGCTAGTTGACTAATCAACTATTTATTTACATTAATTCTTTTTGGTACCACTTGTAGATTTCTCGAATCTCAGTGCCATGGTTTCATCTATCTTGGGAAGTTTCACTCACTTTACAAAACCAAAATATAAAAAAGAGTTTTGTTAATCGATGTATTAAAAAAGACTTATAAAGATATTAAAAAATTAAAAAAAAACCTTCTTATATAACCAAATGTAATCCTCCGTTTTTTTTTTAATTGTCTAATTTAGAGATGCGTGTGTTTTTTTAATTGTCCATTTCAAATTTTGAGACAAAATTTATTATTTTCTCCCCCTTTTACCCCTATTTTATACTATTCACTAATCTCTTTTACTCTTTTACCAAGTAAAGTAATAAAGAGTAATTTAGTAAAGTAGGTGTACATTTTATTAATTTTTATACAACATCAATCATTTCCTAAATATCCGCGCCCATTTAAAACTGGACAATTAAAAAAAAACGGAGGGAGTAAATTATTGACTAACCTATTAAATATTACATATAAAGATATTAATTGTCGTCTTTTTAGGAAAATGAAAAACTTTAATAACTTTATATTATATATTGCATTAATTAAATTGACTATTACATTGATTGATATTAAATGTACCTGCAATACTACTCAAAAATTAAATATTCATTGTACATAACCAATTTTTTAGGCTAAAAGCATATTTTAGCCTTTTATTTATCATGGATTTTTTCGGTAAGTTCATTTATATGGATTTGAAAGCTTACACTAAATAAGAAAGAAAAATGATAAGATTTTATATCCTCCAGAAATGGCAGTGTATTAAGAGCGAATGTTGTATATTGAGCATCCTATTTATGGCATTAGATTTCTTTCCTTGTTTAGAAGGTGCGATATCGGTCTCTATAAATCCATACCATATATAAATATACATATAATTCCTATTGATTTCACTACTAGAATCAATTCATCCAATGAAGAAGGTAAAACTGAAGTACATATCCAATGATTCTGTAAGGAAAGCAACATTCAAGAAAAGGAAGAGGGGCCTCATGAAGAAGGTGAATGAATTAGCCATTCTCTGTGGGATTCAGACATGTGCCATTATTTTCAGCCCCTTTGAGTCTGGGCCTGAGGTTTGGCCCAGCCCACAGGGGGCCCAAGAAGTGATTGAGAGGTATCAGAATGCCAAAGTGGCTGATGACATTATTTGCAGGAGTGTGAACCAACAGAGTTTTATGATGCAGAGGATTGCCAGAGCCAAGCAACAACTGCAAAAGCTGCGAAAGGAAAATCATGACAAGAACATGAACCTAGCTGTGCTCCAAGCTATGGAAGATAAAAGCCTGCTAGAAAACCTGACAATTGTCGATCTCAATGAGATCAAATCTATGATCCAGTTCAATATCGTGGAAATTGAAAGGAAGATTAATGCGATTCACTAGTGAGATGTCGCTTACATAATAGAATAAAGCCTTGTTTAGAAGGCATTGCTTATAATCTATGAAAACTAAGTAAAATAATTGAAATCTAAAATTATTATTATTATTATAGTTTTTATAAACAATGAGAGATAGAGATACTCCTTAACAATTATGAGATGCCGTATGATGGTAGTTTATCTTGTTCCTGAATTATGTGATCGAGAATTTGAACCGAAGTTGAACATATTTTCATAACTAGTTATTTACTTTTTTTGGAGAACTTAAAATGAGTCAATTTTTTTTTTGTATAGAATCAAAACTATGTTACTTTATAGAGCGATCAAATGCTAATCTAATAATTTACCAAAAAAAAAATGCTAATCTAATCCAGTATATTTCGACAAAGATACAGCCTGGGCCATGCCACGAATTTAATCAAGATGTGTGAAATGTTTCAATTACAAAAAGATTATTTCCTTTGAACTGCTATATACATTTTTTTTTTATCTGAACAGCTATATATATTTTAAAATAAATACAAAATAAAGTTTTGGGCTGGTATTTGTAAGGCCCAAATTCAATGTCCAATAAATGATTTGTAGATCGTTTCCTTAGGCCCATATTTCAATTTGGCCCACTAGGCTTACCCATTTTATTTTAACGCTCCACTTTGCTTTTCCGTTCTCATTCATTTTGGCAATTTATATTTGAGCACCTTCTATTATCCTTCATGGTAGATTTGACTTGTAGGGTGTTTGGTATGGTTTATAATTTTACACAAAAAATTCGTTCAACAAAAAAAAAAAAAAATACAACATTTAAGTGCGATATTCACTTTATCGTCAATGAATGTAATAACGCAACTCAATTTTAAATGAACAAAACAAAAAAAAAATGTGATAGTCATTGAATTATTACTAATTAAAATATACACCGCTAATTCTTACTCCCTCAATTCTAAAATATTAGTCTTTTAAGGTTTTTACACGTAGATTAAGAAATTCAATAAATATTCTTAATTTTATAAAATGATATATTAAAATGACTAAACTACCTAAAGCGTTAATGAGAAAGAAAGATGATTAGTGGTCCCTTGGAGTAATATTCAAGAAAGAAAGAGAAATTATACTAGGGGTATAATAGGTATGAAAAAATTAAATTGACATTGGAAGTTGAAAACGACAATCATTGTAGAATTTTTTTTTCTCCCTAAAATGACTAATATTTTGAAATGGAGGGAGTATTATTTTAGCACATAAAATTGGGTGATTGATTAAGACATTCCATCATTATTGTAAATTATGATGATTCTCACACATTCCACTAATTTATCATATTGGTAATGAAGTAGATATCTCTTTAGGACACTCATTTTTAGGGTTTCGTTACTCTTGTTATAATTAATTTTATCAGTGAATATATATTTTTTTTAAATATAATTAAGTACGAGTCATTCTTACAAATTTTGCAAATAAAATATATTCAATTCATCTAAAAATTCGTTGCCGTTCTATAACTTTTTTTAAAAAAAAAAATATGTAAAAACAATAAGCTAAACACAGACAATACACATGACATGAGAACCATCAAAATTCAAAGGGGAGTACCTCGGTATCTTAGGAAAGTTCATGTAGAACCTTTGCTTATATATATATATATATCATATCTATCATTTATATGTTCAACACTTGAGAAGTGCCTGTCTTTACCTTTTAGCCTGGCATCGATCACTAACTGATTTGATTTTGTTTTGTTTTATTTTGTTTTTTTCTGTTTTATGTGAAGAATCTTAAAAAGAGAGAAGGAAACCATGAGTGAGAAAAAGTAAAGCAGACAATTAGTCGATGAAAGAAGGAAAAAGAAAATTAAAGTGGACAAGACAAGGGAAGGAATCTCCAAAAACCTATGGTTAGTTAGTACACAGAATTTATTATTTATTTTATTTTTGATGCAAATTATTCTGTGATGTTTACACTTAATACCGATCTTTGTTTTCATGGGGGGATACAAGGGAACTAGAACATGCATGCTTGTCGTGCCCTCAAGATTTAGAGGCCATGCAAGCAAGAGCCGCAAAGACAGAGACTTAAACACCACACACCTAAAGGTGAGGTAGGTTAATCATCCATGGAAAAGGGAGATTCTAAATTCTAATCTAGCTACCATATATATTAGCTACAGAGTGGTTAAATCAATATAATGGAATATATATAGTTATATAGCTGTATAATTTTATTGGTTAAAATTAATATCAGTATAGTGAAACCGTTGTATTCTTCCATTTAATGATTAATGCAATTAATTGATTAAATAAGCAAGATTTTAAAGTTCATCCAAGTATACATTTGACAGAAAAATACTATTTTAACGAGTCATATTTGTTTTACAACAGAAAATCGTCTAATTAGTATTCAACATGTATTATAGATAGTACATAATGTATAACATATGTATAGTACACGTACATATGACATATATTACGTGTTATGTATAACATTCTTTAGATAATAGTTAGATGTATTTCTGTTGTACAACAAACATTACTGTATTTTAACATCAACTTTTCATAATCCGTCCCAATATCTATTTTCTTCACTTTTATAATTTTAATTTGACTTCACTAAAACATTTCAACTTCTTTTATCTACGATTAATTATGATAGATGTCTCATAAACATCTAATTTTGGATGTGCAGTATTAAACTATTACTAGACATTCAATAAGATCCAAAGATCCATAAAAATTTAGAAATTCACTACAACAATAATGATCATTTTCAACATGCAATTGTCGAAAAGTGTTGATAAAAGTATTGTCAAAAAAAAATATGTTGACATTTGTTGGCCGTTGAAAATAGTCATAAACTATTTTTTGACAATTAATGGCAGTTGAAAAATACTCATAAACTAGTTTTAAGCATTTTTGACTGCCACTAATTGACAATACTTTTATTGACACATTCAATATTGAAAATGCTTCATTTTCTAGTAGTGATTTCTGAGTGAATAACACATCAAAATTAATGATATTAGGATGAATATTATCGGGGAGTACAGGATATTTTATATACAGATATCATTTTTGCAAGATTAAAGATGAGTGGGGATTGCAACTTGGAAGGGAAAAAAAAGAAAAGAAAGTGGTGTTTACAGAACACAAATACCATACAAAAAAGAGTATATTGGGAGATAGAAACACGTAAAACGTGGGTAAATTGTAATATGTTGATGAGGAAACATGAAGAATTCCTCGTGCTGGTGGAACCACTTAAACTTATCGATCGGCCTCAAGCGCTAATTTGAAGGAGAATAATTGCCCAAACCATTATCAAATTAAGCTAACGCACTTTTCATTCTTCAAACACGAGCAAGGCGCATATGAGGTGATTACATTATACTGTATTTAAAGGAGCATATGGATATTCCATTCTCTAACTACATGTTTGTTTACTAGTGTTATTTGCACAATAAAAACATATCAAAATAAATTAATATAAAGATTTTGGGTCGCAATCAATCAACTTAAAACTAACTTCATTAAAAAAAAATTTGACTATTTTTTTCATGGTTCACCGTGTATTTTTTCAGTTTGTGTTTGGTACCCTTAGCTCTGAGAAAAGTTATTTAACATAAAATGATATATGATTTCTAAATCCTTATGTTAAAACGGATGGAACAGAAAGGCGAGGCAATATAATATGATCAAAATGAAAGCAACATAATAAATTATCGTTAAACTAATACGAATGAAAATATCTTATATTAGCATTATTATTGTAATGCAAGCTAAGGTACAATCAAGCACACACGTGCTCTTTTTTATGTATAATAATAAATAAACATAATCCAGAGTATATAAAATTAAACAATAATGCTTGTCGTATAACGTAAATACGTCCAATTAGTATTCAACGTGTGCTATACATAAAATATAATATGTGTTATATGTATAGCACACATTACGTCATATGTATAGCACACGTTGAATACTAGTTGAACGTATTTTTATTGTACGAAAAATATTATTGTAAAATTAAATTCATAACCGATACTATAATAATTAATAAGTACATGGTTTGATTTGATTTGATTAGATGATCTAAGTTATTTAGCAGCACAGGTTGAAGGAGGTTCGCAGCAGGAACGACTCTTACAGTAAGCAATGAAATGCTCAGCTTTCTTGTCAATACCAGGCTCTGCAACCCCCCAACGTCCTTTGTCTTCATCACTTGGCCACACTCTCCTCCATGTATCACACCCACCATGATCACATTTTACCACTCCTCCTTTCTTCTTGTTAGATTTGAAGATATTCAATACAAACAAGAAGCTGAAAGAAAATGATGATGATGATGAAGAAGACCTCCTCTGCCTATTCTTACCTGCCATATCCTATATATGATGGATGATCACTCTCACAGCTTCCCTTAACTTTTTGCTTCTAGCTTGTAGGTTAACAATAATGCCCTTGATGATAATGTTGATCAACTCACAAGTGTGTGTGTCTCAATTTATAGCAGAGGAGGCAGGCTCCCATTGTAAGAGTTGGTTGGTGAATGGTGATTGAGTAATATTATAAGAAGAGAATCTTTAACTAGCATTTGAAAGATTAGTGATGCGTGAAGTTCCAAAAGATGTGAAATGATATCATTTTGATCGATTGCGTTTGATTTTTTTTACTCTGGAGTCAGAGTTAAGGAGACACAGTAAGAAAATGACTCTGTTAAGTGTTTAGTACGAGAGTCACGGTGCATATGAGAACAGAGTCGCAGTGGAATTAGTGACTCTGAACTAAATTATGGTTGATTGGGACACACACAGTGAAATCAGAGTCACAATGTATATGAACAGAGCTGCAATATAGAATCACCGTGACTCTGACTCCTATAACATTGACTCTATGACTTCCTTGACTCTGACCTCAGAATCAGTGAAAACAAACTACCTAAAAAGAGTCGTGAGACGTCAATTTGGTTCTCAAATAATTATTTACATCAATCTCCATTCTCCATAATATTTTTAACTAACTTTAAATAAGGTTTAATTCTTCTACGATCGGATTGAAATGGTGAATGATCAATTTTGGGTTTTATTTGTATTATTATATATAATATTGAAGAATTTTTCTTGGGGTTTGAATGGTGAATGATAAATAATAATGAATCATAGTGAAGAATCTAACATGGGAGGGTTTAATGTAGGGTTTGATTGTACCAAAACTTGGTGAAAGGCACATTTGCTATGGTCCGCTAGTTTTGCAATTGACCCAAACAAGCTTTATTGTGAAGAGTACTGTCAATTGTGCACGATTGTTGGCTCTGCTTTGCTTTTGTACTTTCTTTTGCTTCCAAGAAGAAGATTCACGTTATAATTTCCACTTTTCCACTTTATGCAAATAACAACTTTTCTCCACTCTGTACTGCCAATAAATAACTTTACCCCTTCCGTTTTATTATCTTTTCCACTTGGAATCAATTCTTTCAATTAACTTAACAGTCATCCTATTGAATTCACTTACAATTCATTTGGTTGGTTTGATTCTAATAATAATAATATTTGGTGATATTTGTATATGCATGTCTCAGTAATAAAGTTTCTGGTCTTATTTTTAACTTCCCCCACTTAGCAAAAGTTTGCACTAATTTTCTGCTCACTTCAGCTTTTTACCAAACAGCCTACGCTTTTAAGTTAATGTAGCTGGCACATTCCTGAGTATTAGAGCATATCTTCGATTTACCACAGACATGTATTTTGCAAAGATATGATGACTTGATGTATAAGTAACATAAATGTTAGACCAAATTATGAGAATCATTCAAAACTTGAATGATCAATACTGATAGATCAGTCGTTCTAGCTTAATCAGAGATCTCGAATTCAAATTAGATATGCAGATGCATTAAGACTCGAGAGACAATTGTAAGACAAAACTTTAATTTTTTACGATAGTAAACTCAAGCAGGATTATATCTAAAATGAGGACACTTATGTTTTTGACAAAAAAGAAAAAGATAAATTTGAATGATCAATGATGTTTTCTATTTTTTCCATGACTTTTGCAGTAATTTTTTTTTTAAATTGTAGTAAACAGTAAGGAAGGAATAAAGGGAGTGACAAAAAGAAGAGAACAGTAAGAGTGGTTGAGGACAAGAAACATGTACAATATTGTCTGCTCCTTAAAGAAACAACAAGCAACATGGATGAAGATTAAGAAAACTCTTTTCATCAAGTCACTATCTAAAGATAATAATGCCGCGAGTCATGAAAACACTGGTTTTTCTTTAATTTCTTTCTCTGGTTAATTTGCCTTGTTCTCTAATTTATTATTGGAAGAAATATTGACTCTTGCAATGCAAGTCCATTATTCTCATGTGTTAACTCAGAGCAGCAGCTATTGACTGATATTGCTATAGTATTCAGTGAGTCCAAACTGATGAAAATGGTGATGTAATGTTAATAATATGTTATGTTGTAATAATCCATCATAAGGAGAGTACTATAGATATGAAAACTTGTATATATAGTTTACTGAAAGCATGCATGCAGCAGATAGAACTGAAGATGATGAGAAGAGAGGAACACGCATTGATGAAATCAGGTATATATATATAGTAATTATTAGTGTGTTAACATCATTTATTGTGTGGCTCAGAAATTACTATCAATACCTAATTAAGTACATAATAATACAGTTACAATGAAATAAACAATAAAAAACCATCCATATTACAAATTAATTAATTTTTACTGCTGGACTTGAGCTTGGCAGTGAACTTCAGACTCAGAAATGCGCTTCTTGTACTTAGCAATGAAAGCAGTAGCTCTCATGTCAATGACAGGATCAGCCACACCCCATCGGCCTCTGTCTTCATCACTTGGCCACACTTTTGTGACTGGCCTAATTGGCCCTTCTTCATAGTATGAACCATTGCAGTTACTTCCTCCTCTGTGCTTGTTTGATTTGAAAATGCTGAAAACAGACATGAATGATGATGATGATGATGATGATTTCCTCTGCCTGTTGTTTCCTCCCATGTTTAATTTGCTCTTGGCTTGATTTGAATATCAAAGAAATATATGAGGAGGATACTAGCTAGTGATAGAGAGGCACTTGAAGTTGAAGGAGCTAGCTGTGTTCTGTTTTGTGTGTTGTGTTAGAGCTTGGTGGCTAGGTGTCTGAATTTATAGTACTAGGCAAGGGCAGCTTTAATTTGTTTAAAATGAGACAAAGGGAGGAGAATCTGATTCAAACAATTGAAGAAACTAAACCCATGTTATGTTGTTATGACCAATATCCATGGTCCAAATAAAACTGACATGAAACAGTAAACAATGTTCCAACTTTTGGAAAAGGCACATTTTCTATGGTCCGCTGGTTTCTAGAGCAGCCAATATAGGGTTTGGTGGTGTTGCTTCTGCTTTCCTCTTCTATCATGTACAATTGTTGGGTTCTCATTTGTCCATTCATTTCACATTATTGTTGTCACTCTTTTCTTTCTCTGCAAGAAACATTTCATTGGATTTCTGTGACTTTGTGTACATGTGACATGTTCTACTACACTCGGAGGACTCCCTAAATTTCCTTGTTCTTCAATTATTGGTGCAATAACCAAAGTTTATCCTTTTCTCTCTTGATCATATATACTAGCATTCACCAACCTTCAAATATTACAGCTACAAATCATGGTAAGGTCTTGAGTCTTCTAGATGGCTCTTTTGGATATGTATGATTTCAATAGCATCAATTTTGGTTTTGATTATTGTTTTAGATGAGTCTCATAGTTGCAAGATAATATACATGATTGATCATCAGAAGATATGATGACTTTTAAAGATACATAACTGATTAGCTAATTACGAGTGAAAAACTTGTAACCAATTGACTATACGAAACATTTGATTAAAAGAATGAAAATTCTTCCGGTTGGAGTTCCTAGAACCTAATTTAGTTCAGTCCAATTATAACACCAGTTTGAGCATTTGATACTTGACCAATGTAAAAAGTTTACTCTGTTATGGGGTGATCGAAGATTACAACTCTAAAAATTAACTTGCTGATATTGTATAAGTGACATATTATACAAATTAAGTACTTGTTGATAGTGGCATAGTGCCAAAACAAATGAACAGTGGAACATCAAGTTTATCTAAGTCTATACCTACTTAAATTAAAAATATAAATACGCCAGAACAAATATATAACTTTAGCTTCCAGAATAAGTGCAATTGGTTATTAAATGAGTGAAGAATGAAGAAAGGTAGTCAAAAAATGCTTTTATTGTTTGGTTCATGCACAACAAGGGGAAGGGAAGCGTAAGGTTTATGTGTTTCTCAAATTTTTTTAATAACAAAAGGATAGTTCTTTTAGGTGCTCTTTTGAGACAAAGTTTGATTCTTCTAAGCTATTCTCTTTCCAACCATAGAAAAGTACTTATTAGTGGCTTTTAAAGGGATGATGGTGACCAGCTAAGAGAAGAGCAAGGTTCATGCTAATGCACACACCAAATTAATAAATTGCAAAATCCATGCCACAAATTACAAGTTTCAACATGAAGATAACTACTAATTATCCCAAAATATCTCAGAGTAAAATTGCTGTTTGAGGGAAAATGTACTTTAATTTCTTATTGCTTGCAAGCTGTCAAGTAATATAAAATTTAAAGTTTATGTAATGTGCAGAATATCTGGATTAAAATATTGTTCAGTGCAAATTATATTCAAGGTTTGGCATACCCAACTTGTACTTCTAGACAAGGATCACCCCTAATTTTATTCCTTCTTTTTTCTTTTGAATTTGAAACTGCTGTTTTTAGTTTAAGTAAGTCATTTGAGATGATGTTTCCTTGCTGTAATCAAATTTAAGGTGTCAAAATTATGCTCAACACAAGAAGAATAATGGAAGTTATGTGTTTAATATACTCAAATTGCATATCAAATAACTACTTTATTATAATTTATCATCTCCTTCTATTTTTATTGGTGAACTGTTTTTGTACATAGATAACTTTTTAAGGTGGACTTAAGAGTATTGATCGTTGAAAACTGTGATTATTAGTTTCCTCAAAGCTTAATCATGAACACATGTTTTGCTTTTAGATTCAAGACTATTTCAATACATATGTTCAGAAATTAAACATCTAACTAAATACTTAAAAAATGCATCTAACTATTAGTTATGCTAGTCTCGTAGTTTAAGATGGATAAAATATTTATCAATACATAGGATAAAAAAAATTGTACAAATAATATAACTTTATCTTGCATAGATGATATATGTGCAAAATTTTATTATTATACAAGTGTTTTTGTCTTTGTTTTAACAAGTGTCACTGAATTGAGTTGGTGGAATAAAGTGACAGTACGGTTATATTTCTTGGCTAGCCAATTATAAGAAGGGGAAAGATTTTTGTGAAAGCAATGTACGTGTGTATCTCATAACTGATGGTTACATGTATCTATCTATTTGTAATATTCTGAGAAGATTAACTTGCCACCATCAACAAGAACCGGCAATATATATGTTGGTCCCTACAACGTATAAATACGTCTAACTAGTATTTAACGTGTGTTATATATGACATAGAATGTGTGCTATATGTATGTGTGCTATACATATATATAGTACACATTTTTCATGCTATGTATAGCAAACGTTAAATACTAGTTGGACGTATTTCTGTTGTACCACTACCAATAGGCAATATAATACATGTATATGCATGCAACAATTATTGTTCTGCTTCTTCTGCTTTTACTTTTTTCTTTTTTTCTTTCTTAGGTTCTTCTGCAGAAATGGTACATATTATGCAAAGCAAAATTAAACGAATAAGAATGTATGTTTTTAATTAGGTACTCACCAAGACTATGAGCATATTATAAACATGATGATATATGCATTCTATGCTGTTTTTATCACTGGTTTTTCATCCTTATCAACTAATAATGATAATAATGGAAAAATTGCTTTTGATCAAAAATTTCATTTCAACACCTATCAATATCAGCAAAAGCTGCCAAAATGATATCGATCTTCTGGTTTGGATAAAGTTGATTTTTCGAATATCATATATATATATATATATACACACGTTGTACCTATTGTGTGATTTTTTACCTTCCAAATATTCGCATCTTTTGTTTGAAGAAAAGCTAGATAGGTAGATAGATAATTTATATATGTTAAAGGACCATAATCTCATCTATCTATGTGTTATTAAAGTACTAACTTTATTTTTCCAAAAATGATTGCTGCTTATTCTCTTTTGAGTTATGATTAATTTTCATGGTGTCGATATATAAGAAGGTACAATACTGTACAAGTAGATATAAACTATGTGCTAATTATTATAGAGAAGTGCATATTTGTTGATATATACGGCTTTGGATAAAGGGGCATAATATATCTGTATACTATAGTCCATACGTTTGTTTTTCTATGCTATATATATATATGTACATTATTATATGTTATTAAGATACGATATTGATCTGATTTCTTTACTTTCCCAATTAATTAATGTGTTACCCAAAGCAATGCCATTCCATTCAGAATGCTACCAAATGAAGAATCTGAAAAAGGGTCTATTATGCCCACAGGAAGATTGTGAGCATGATTTGGTAGCTATAGGTAGTTCCACCACTACTATTATCTGCCCAAAGTGCTAATCATTACATGAAAAGAGATATATAAGGATTATTGGAATTTATCATAAGTAGCCATTTAATTAATTTGTTGATATAAATTTAATGCACAAGTTGAACGGTACACTGTAGTACGTATAATTGTATTGTATTTGCCATATGGACGCAACAACCCAACAACTTTCCTCTTGGTTGTTATTTTCCCCTTGTTCTTGACGTATAAGTATAATAAAATTATACAATACTTATATAACAATTAAATTCATTGTTAGATTGTAATATGAATTTATTCTTTTATTCAAACTAATATAATTCAACGATAAATATAATTGTTGTATAAATATTGTACAATATTCACTGTACATATAACATTCCTCTAAAATATCTGTGATATTTTGATTAGGGTTTTGCTCACAAGTGCCCTTAAGGGATTTAAAGTGAGAAGTTTTGTCTTGGAAACATTCATTTTTATATTTTCTATATATTGGTCCCACCACAATACTTTAATTTTTTCTAAAACTTTCTATTTATAGTATCCTTAACAAGTGCCCTACTTATTAGCAAAACTCTTTTGATTATTAGTAAAGTTTTCACTTCAATCTTTTGTGATTAGTCTTAAATTTGCCTTTTTTTTTTCTTAAAGTACCTAACTATCCTTTCATTTAAAAATAGTATATAATATATAGAGAATTCAGAATTGGATGTGAAACTATTCTTTAATTAGGGGAAAAAAAGGTTTTCTTTACTTTTTTCAATTATAGATTTTTCTTTTTCTCAAACAATATAGGCTTCAAGTTTTTGTTGGTAAGTAAAGCTGGCCCAAATATGAAAAAGAACTTCAAGACCCAAAATTAACCTATCCAATCAATACGGTCCATAATTTATCGTCATTTCCTTTTTTTTTTTTTTTAATTTTCCTTCTCCTTGTCTTTTTCTTCTTTTATTACAAAAATAAAATATTCATTCTCATTTGTGTTGATCTGTTTATTTCCTGATCACATCTCAATTATCTCATACTGAAGACTATGCGTTGAAATCCAACAAAGGCAGCGTATATTTCCCAGAATTTGAGCTCTCGAGGTATCCTCTTTCTCACACTATTTTTAGTTATTATGCCCTAATTTGCGTTCCTCACGGTTCGCTGTTCTAAGCTAGGTTTTCTGAATTTGGCTCAGTTTTTTTTTTTTTTTTTTTCTAACGATTTTCTTTGTTGGGATTTGGTTAAATTTCAAAAGGGTCGTGAAATATCTTATCTTTTCGAAGTGGGTCGGTTAGTTTGAATTCTATGTAGCTTGAACTGCATCCGTATATGTATTATGTTAGCCTTGTTTCTATTGGCGAATCTGGTTAGATTGCCCATAGCTTGTCTTTTCAGATGTGCTTATGCTAGCTCTTTAATTAAGTTTAGTTGCTGAGTAGTTTTTGATTAATATGTTTTCACCCTAGAGTATTTTATTATCCCGGTGTTATTTATGCGTAGTTGACCCTTTACCAATCAATATTTTTACATATTTTGCTTGGTTCTTGTGACTTTGGTAGATAGAAAATGGATTATCGATGGACCAACGGTAGACAGGTCACTGGTGGCCGTGACAGGAGGCAATCTAAAAGGGAGCAGGTAATAGATATATCTTTTCTATGCGTAGTCCCTTTTCTGGTTTTTTGAGGAATCTGTTGAGTGGTATATATCTTTCTATTAGTTAGAGGTTAGAGCAATTGAGAATTCTTAATTTTTTTATAATGGTAAAATGATGATGTCGACAGGCTGCCTCTAAAATGTGAAATGCACAATTATTGTTGTGATTCCATTTCTATTTGTGTTGAGATGCATGAGCTGCTTTTTGCAGGCATATGAAGACTCTCTTATTGAGGATTTGTCAGAGGATTTTCGCTTGCCAATCAATCACAGACCAACAGAGAATGTTGACCTTGACAATGTAGAACAAGCATCTCTGGACACTCAGTTAACATCATCTAATATTGGCTTCAAGCTTCTCCAAAAGATGGGATGGAAAGGAAAGGGTCTAGGGAAGGATGAGCAAGGTTTGTATTGCATTATCATCTTCTTCAGTAATTGTCAGTTTGTTCCTCTCAGCAATGAACTTAATCAAAATGCATTAAGCCATTGTTTTAGATTCTGGTATGCTATATGAGTTGGCTTGACATTTTTTTTAGAAGAGTTGTTGCATTTTTCTTGTCTGCACTTCTTGATTATTTAATTTATTGGACTACATGGGTGTTTGCACTTAACTCTCATCATAACTGGTCTTTTTTGCTACTAATTTAATTTTTTCTTCCTCTCTTTCCATATCAATTTTTATGTTTCTGATTGTGGGATGCTTTTGCTAAAATGATTTGGTATTGGCATTATCCTTGACTTTAAATGCTTTGTCTTGACTTTTGAATTGTCCTTCTGGCCTTATGTGCAGGAATTATTGAGCCAATAAAATCTGGGATGAGAGATCCAAGATTGGGGGTTGGCAAACAAGAAGAAGATGATTTTTTCACTGCAGAAGAAAATATCCAGCGGAAAAAACTCGACATTGAGTTGGAAGAGACAGAGGAAAACGTGAGGAAGCGGGAGGTATGCTTTACAACTCCTTAGTTGCTCTTAGTACAGAAACCATGTAGTAGTATTGAGGTTGATGTTTATATTTTCTCAAACCTGCACCTAGTAGCAGAAGGCAGCATATAGCATATATGCATGTCTTTTGACCGGATTGGTATGTCATAAGGAACCATCAACTTTGGAAGATCTTGAGAATTTCCTGCAGTTTTTATTACCTGGTGGCTTCTTCTGCCTGCTTCGTGCACATTATGAAAATTCAGGTGTTAGCAGAACGTGAACAAAAAATTCAAACAGAGGTGAAAGAAATCCGAAAGGTGTTCTACTGTGAACTCTGCAACAAGCAGTACAAGTTGGCAATGGAATTTGAAGCACACTTGAGCTCCTATGATCACAATCACAGAAAGGTACTCAATTTAACAAACACTCACTTGCTTCCCAACTTGACTCGATTTCATTAATCTCCTAATGAAAATTCCTTTTTGTGAATGCAGCGTTTCAAACAAATGAAGGAGATGCACGGCAATAGTGGTCGAGATGATAGGCAAAAGCGAGAACAGCAGCGTCAAGAGAGAGAGATGGCCAAGTTTGCTCAAATGTATCTTGTTGCTGTTATACTTGATACACCTTTTTTATTTAATCTTTTTTAATACTTTGGTTTATTTCCTCTTCTCCCATTTTGATTATTCTCATGTCATCTTGGATTCCTTAATGTCAATCAGGGCTGATGCACAAAAACAGCAGCGGCTTCAGCTGCAACAAGAGTCTGGATCAGCATCGGTTCCGTCAGAATCTAGAACTGCTACTGCACTTACTGATCAGGAGCAGCGGAATACTTTGAAGTTTGGGTTTTCTTCTTCGAAAAGCACCACCACTTCCAAGGTATGCCCTCCTGTATCAAGGGTTTGTAAAGAAATCAGTTCTTGACCTCATTGTACTTGTGAATATGATTGCAGCTTTAATGTTATGTTTGCATTCTTATACAAGTCCCAGGTTTTCACCTAACATATTTATTAATTATCATATGTTAACATCATTATTTCTTTTCCCCAATTTTTGCAGACCTCGGTTGTTATTAAGAAGCCAAATGTTGCAAAGAAGCCAAGTGCTCCGATTTCCTCAATTTTTAGTAACGATTCAGATGAGGAATAATGGAACCTTAAATCTTGCAGCTGAGTCTGCATGATGACACTACTACCATATATCCTCTGCGTGGATTTGGCGTTGTATGAGATGTGTTGTTTTTTAGTTTTTGTCACTGTTGTCAGTTTAAGAAACAGGTTCTATTTAGTATCTACGTTGATTTGGATTGTTTGGTGAATACAATATACTGGAATGAAATTTTATTTATCAATGTGATGTGACATTATTGTGGTTTAAACTTTATAGATTACAGCTTGAGTTCCATGATGAATCCTTAAATATCTTTTAAAGATTTAATTTTAATGTGCCATCATCATAAAGTTTTTCTCTATATAAGTATTTTGTATTAAAAAATATGCTTTAACTATCACACATTTTCTAAAACTTTATAATGACTTAGTCAATAACAGTATAAAATCATATTACTCTCACTTTAAGGAGAAATTTGTACATTTTTTCTTAAAATAATGCCAATAACAATGCTCAACACGAATTGAATCAAAGATTCGATTCTTTCACGTAAAAGCACAGATAGATAATGTTTCCAAGTGGAACTTTTCACGTATTATCCTACATGCATACATAAATACTATTCTTAGTCCATAAAGTGAACCTGAGGAATAGTTGTTACTATATAGCAGCTACTTTACAAGTTACAACACACAAACAAGATTATTACAACACTATATTATTATAGATAATCCTCAACAAATCTCGTTAGGCAGCTTTAGCAAAACCAAGTTGGAGATTGCCGTAGTCAAACACTGTGTGATACGCCCTCATGAACACATCACCAAGAATCCTGCAGATAGTAGTATCACAAAAAAGGGACAAAGTTTAGCACATTTAATGCAGTTATCTTCATTATACATAATAGTTTCTGTATACAAGATTTTAAATTGATAAACTAATATAAGAAGGTAAATATAATATACCAGAGTGGACCCCTTGGAGGAGGAACATCAAGAGCAATAAACCCACTGAGACAGACCTCTGTAACGCCTTCCCCAGTTCTCAAAATATACTGAAAAGTACAAAATAGCAGTTTTAGAATCAACACAATAACACCAAAGTTTGTAGATCAATCTGCTTCAAATTCTAACCTGCTCTGGTGTAAGGATAAAAGGTTTATCTCCAATAGTGAAGGAAATGTTTGGCATCTGAGAAAGACTATTGCAGCTTATCACTGATTCTCCAGAAGGGCTTGGCAAGCTCTCGCAAAGCTGCAAATGATCATAACAAACATTCAATACATGTTCAACACCATAAAGAAAATATAAACTACAACTTGAGCTTGTGTGTTCAGGATGATTCAAAAGTCTTACTTGATTCACGTAGTTGAATACTCTTTCCTTTGTTTTCTTTTGTTTAAGTTGGTTCTGGATCCAAATCACAAGCATCTGACAAGAAGAACACAAAGGAGTATCTTTAGCTGACAACTCTCCCTGTTCCTTTTCAGTCACCATCTCAATGCCACCACTGCACAGTAATAGAATTAGAGTAAAATTAGAAGCCTGTTTTGGCTAAAATATTGCAGTTTGAGTTATGTCAGAACATAAACTCTCCAAGTTACGTGCAATAAGACAAAAATGGAGAAAAAACATACAATGGATGCAGAAAATAACATATTGATAAGTAAAAGGCTTATCAAATGAAGAACTTCCAAACCGCGTAGACTTATACCTTCTGGCAGAAGAACATAACCCAACTTGTGAGCATATTTCTGCAGGTTGTACCTGCAGATCCAGGTAAACCACATTCAGGTCCAAACAGTGGATATGCAATTGAGAAAATATACAGGGGCCGAAAAATCATGTTAAATACAAAATTATCACAGGGAATGCAGGAAAACCTACCCCTGATACTAAGAGATCCCATATCACCTCTCCATACTGAGACACAACTTCCTTACATTCTACACTTAGAACACCTTCAGCTCCAATAGCATGGTTGATTTCAGCAACAACACTCTGAAATAAATCTACAGTCAGCAGCAATTATACATGAAAATCTATAAAGAAAACACTTAGAAAGACACCAGCACATACAGTTGGACCAGCAAGCAAAGATGTTCCTGAGTCCACAATAGCAGCGCACCCACCCTCACAAACACCTAAAAGTAACATTGATATATGTCAGATTTAGAGGCACTTTAGAATGAAAAGAGAACTATCATAATGTTGTGGAACAATAAATTTACCTGTTGAAACACCTCCAATATAAAAATCTCCCATTTCAATCTGAAATAGAAAATTTAGTTAGAAATTTTCTAGAGTGAAGTACTACATATTTAAAAGGAATTCCCAGCTAAACTTGATTTTATTTTGCTAACCTGCCAGTAACCTTTTGTAGTAACTGGAACGTAAGTGTGTTCTCCTTTGAAGTGCTTTGGGTCAACACCACCAAAAATTAGTTCACCACCCTTTATGGCATTTGGATCCCTATTCAGCCAAAAAGAGAATACCTTCTCACTGACAAGATTTTGCTCAACCATCGTGTACCTGTAGTTATATAATGAACCAGAAAATTAAAGGCACAGAAAATATCCACAATACTTAGTCTAACATGGAATTCAAATAAAACAAAACAACAAAATATGGGTCGGAACATACCACACTGGCACAGCCTTTTCAACTGAGATCTCCTGAAACCCAAGCCCAAGTATTCCATCGAACTTCGCTGCCAGGAAGGTAAGACTGCCTTCTCGGGTAGCCTCAATGAAATCCTACAGTTTATAATAGTCACATTTGTAAATACTGCCACAATACTGAACAATCTATGTTTACATGGAATCCATAAATAAAGTACTCACCTGATCCTTGACAGTTACACTACCAATTTTAACATGATCTTTACTGAAGAAACCCGATATCGATCCAGATCCATAGGTTATTTTACATGATGTTCCTGATTAAAGAGTTGATAAGGTAATTCAGTACTTTTATCTATCAAAGTACCACAATAATGAAGATGAATTCTGAGAAGCTAGCATTACCATTTTTGGTATAGGTTTTAGATTTCTTTGGCTTGTACCAATTGTGGGTATAGCATGCAAGCTGCAAGAGAAAATTAGTCAATAGGATACACTTTGTATATACATGGTTGTGAAGACACAGAATCAAAGATCAAGTAGAACTCACAGAAAAGTAGCACTTGGATGATGGAACCCAAAGGTTGGAACTACCAGTATCAAATATGACAGTGAAGGGCTGTGGGGGTGTGCCAATTCCAATCTCACCAAAATATTGAGCATCCATATAATTCTTCAAAGGTACTATATCTTCACCATTTGACCCGACAGCATACCGCTCCTGTGCACCCATCATTGGTCTTCCTGACCTTAGGCCTTCTCTTGCCTTCTTAGCAGCATTAATACTTTGAAGATCAAGAGGTCTCTTCTTCAAACCAACTCTCAGAAGACCATATGAGAAAGAAGGTAGAAGAGTGCATGTTAAAGCCCATAAACAGAAAACCACCGCCAAATGCTTGTGTCCCATATTCAGGGGAAATCTGATAAACAAGAGGTAATCAACCATGGATTAGGGAAATCAGTGGAGAGTTAGGACACTAAGTCCTTTCAGTCTATTATTTTCCAGACTACTACAGCACCAGTGTTATAGAAAAGTAAGTTATATAATCAGATAAACAAAAGTAAGATATTACACAACTGTTCCCTGCGGATATTCAGTAGTTCAGGCCTAAAATCACAGGCTTCCTAATAAGTTGGAATATTGTCTTCTAAGAATAAAAGTTGATTAGAAAACACACCCCAATCTTTTTTTTTTTTGGTCAACGAGGCAAAAATGAAATCTTATTGCTAAGATCTTCATCACAAACCTTGTTACCAACGCTATTTTCAGTT
Source organism: Aeschynomene evenia (assembly GCA_013621005.1). NCBI lineage: Eukaryota > Viridiplantae > Streptophyta > Magnoliopsida > Fabales > Fabaceae > Aeschynomene > Aeschynomene evenia. The sequence goes on from CM024268.1 coordinate 5,052,556, forward strand.
GGTTTATTTTGTTCTCTAAGCCAGTAGCTATTTTTATACTCGATTAACCAAAATATAAAGGGTGTCTAAAACAAAACTAGAAAGAAAAAAAAGTCAAACAGAACCAGTTCACTCTACTGATGATAAAATTTCATACAGATCCTCAAGACCCGTATGCCAAACATACGAATAGTATATAGATACATCAAAATCAAGAAGAAAAATGAAAAAAGAGGGCCAAGTACACAGATAAAAACAAGTTTACACAGATAAATTTGAATGAAGTACAGCACAGTACAATTGTAGTGGAAATCAGAAGCAACTGAACAAATAAAAAAAAATCAAGAACAAGAAGGAAGATATAAACAGTGGAAAGAAAATCAAGTGGGTTGAACTGAGTGTGTTTAAAGATCAAACAAAGCAAGTGAAAAAGAGAGGTCAAGAACAGTAGAAATTAGACGGATAAGATTGAAGAGAATACAAGAAAGTAAGAAACCATGACCGTATTGGTTGAACTCACTACGATGATCAAATGATGAAGATGAAAATAAAGATCAAACCTTTTTGTTGGATTGAAGAACAAAACAGAGGTGGGTGTTGGTGGTACCAAGGACCCAAAGCTGAATTGGAGATAACAAAGTTGCACGCAATAATATACGAACACACAACGCACTTATAACAAAATACTCCTACCTACTAGTACTAATAATAATAATGGAATTTAATTATTGGAATATAATATGAATATTCATACCTAGATAACTGTTCTGTCTGATATTAATTTATTTATTTGCAATAAAATAATTGCTTGAGCAATGAGAGGCCACGCTTCTTATGATCTTGTTCTTATCTACCATGAAAGAAAGAAGGATATTTATATACATTATCCTTTTTATATAAGTAACTCATTAGACAATTATTACTATCAACATGTTTTAGTCTAAATAAAAATGGTTAAAATCTTGTAAGAGACGTTTTAATTAATCAATTAAAAAAAATTACGTTTAATCCCATCTCAATCCCATGTGACGTTAACCATTTTGAATAGGTTGGTAGCGTGATTCTTTTATAAATTTTTTTTTTATTCACAATAAAAAAATTAATCAAAACTGTATAGACTAAATACAATATATAATATTTAAAATATATAATTTATATTATATACTATTGCAGATCATATATGATATATTATGCATAATATATATTGTATGTTATAATATTATCTTTTTTTACAACATCTAATACTGTTATGCATAATATATGATATATGTTGCGTATAATATATAATATCTGTTATACATACTATATAGTACTTATTGTGCATAACATAATTGATTATTTTAACTATTTTTCATGTCTCTATATATATATATCAATATTCTTTGTTTATTTATTTTTCAAGTTGTTGTCGATGTGAGTCTCATTCCACAGCACCAATAAGAAAAATATGGAGATAATATCTTCTCAAAAGTTTCGTAAAGTTGAGAAAGAACATTTTAATAATTCATTTCATAACGGATACGCAACCGAAATTCCCTATATACTTTTTATTTTAGGGAAGAGAATTAAAAAAAAAGAAATTGTTGTGGTTGATAGTCACATGTGCCAAACTTCCAACCAAAATCATATTGAGTTTACTATATGAAGTGATGGAAATATTGCTCCATTTAGTAGTTAAGACATATAACAACTACCCGAGACAAGGATATACCATATGAGCACTCTACAAATTATATTTATATTCTTATAATTTATTTATTGATAACTCTAAAATCCCTTGCTCCAAATAATAAATAAAAAAGGGAATAATATAATAGCTTATCTTATTCATATATGATTTTTTGTCCAATTTCACAATTCACACACATTTGTGAGTCTTAACTTTAATTAAATCCACCTTTCCAATTTTTCTTAAGGACACTTTCAAACAAAAGTGGAATCGTTCTATCATATGCATAAGGAAATTTCCTCGAACTTTCATAGAATAATATCAAAACGTTTTTTGTGGGTTTATACTTTATACAATATATCAAATTAGTGTTATTGCCTTTCGTACAATAGAACAGCTGTGAGCTGGGCTCTATATTTTTGGGCCCAATATATTTCATTTTTGTAAGTGGGCTTGGCGTTATAACTCACTAACCTAATTCATAATAAACTCAAGCCCAAAGTACTATTCTTTCCTGGCCCAACCTACATTATATATCAGTCCGAAAAAATAGAAAGAAAAGAAAAAAAAGACAAAAGCTATCCATCACTTAGCTTCAGCCTATTGTACTTTCATGGGAAAGTAGCTTATATTTTTATATTTATTTGTTTTGTGTTATATATAAAAGGTTAAATTAAGTTCATAAACAACTAATTAAAATGCTAATTCGTGGTGTTGTTACTGTACTGTAACTGTGTTGCAGTGGCACATGGCTTTGCTGCTCTGTGAGCTCCATAATTCACTTTTATTTGATTTGTTTTATGTTCTGTTTCATCCAATTGCATTGCAAGGTGAAAAAAATATTAAAGATAAAAAAGAAAACAGAAAGTGTATTTAGATAATGTTGTGATGGCCATCCAAATCTGCACTATGCAAATGGTATTAGACTGGGGAACTACTAACATACTCACAGTCTAATACCAAAACAAAACACAGTCACCTTCATGGCTTCATCAGTCATCACATAAATCAAGATTTCATTAAAATGCATGATGTTACGATGGAAAGCTATATATAATTATTAATTAATTAATAATTAGACATCTAATCAAAACAAAAAAGCAATGTAATTCTATAATTAAATTTTGCAGTATATTTGGTTTCATGAGGTAACACCACTTGTTTGTCCTTATTCCCACTCCTAAAAATCTCACTCTCACTCACTCCTCACTGACTATTACTACTCCTATTTCCACGCGGCACACAACACAAAACAGTACAAACACACTCACTCTCTCTCTCTCTCTTTATGGTGTCTCCTTTCTGTTGTGATTTCTCAACACCAAAACCCTAGCTTCGCTTAGCTTAGCTTAGCTTAGCTTCTCTCCCCCAAATCCAATCCAATGGCCTCCGAGATAGAAAACCACCACCTCAACGGCGACTCCACTCCCCACGCCGCCAAAAAACCCAAGCTCTCTTCATCGCCACTATCCTCCGTTTTCATCACTCCCGACGAGATTCAATCGGAGTTCTCCCACCACGACCCCGCCGTCGCCCGCATCAACAACGGCAGCTTCGGCTGCTGCCCCGCCTCCATCATCGCCGCCCAGCACAAGTTGCAGCTCAACTACCTCCGCCAACCCGACCACTTCTACTTCAACGGCCTCAAAAAGGGGATCCTCCAATCCCGCACCTTAATCAAGGACCTCGTGAACGCACGACACGTCGACGAGATCTCCCTCGTCGACAACGCCACCACCGCCGCCGCCATCGTCCTCCAGCACACCGCATGGTCCTTCCACGAAGGAACCTTCCAGAAGGGCGACGTCGTCCTCATGCTCCATTACGCTTACGGCGCCGTCAAGAAGTCCATGGAGGCTTACGTCACCCGCGCCGGTGGCCACGTCATTGAGGTATCCCTTCCTTTCCCCGTAACTTCCAACGACGAAATTGTAACTGAATTCAGAAAGGCATTGGAGAGGGGAAAGAGTGATGGGAAGAGGGTTAGGTTAGCTGTGATTGATCACGTTACTTCAATGCCCTGTGTTGTGATTCCTGTTAAGGAATTGGTCAAGATTTGTAGGGAAGAAGGTGTCGATCAGGTGTTTGTTGATGCTGCTCACTCAATTGGGTGCATTGATGTTGATATGGAAGAGATTGGTGCTGATTTTTACACCAGCAATTTGCATAAGTGGTTCTTTTGCCCTCCTTCAATTGCGTTTTTGTATACCAGGAAAACCCCTAAGGGTGGTGGTGGTTCTGGTTTGCACCACCCTGTGGTGTCCCATGAGTATGGCAATGGTTTGGCTGTTGAGAGTGCTTGGATTGGGACTAGGGATTATAGTGCTCAATTGGTGGTTCCTGCGGCTTTGGATTTCGTTAATAGGTTTGAGGGGGGAATTGAAGGGATCAAGAAGAGGAACCATGATGCTGTTGTGGAGATGGGGAAAATGCTGGTTCAGGCTTGGGGGACTCATCTTGGTTGTCCTCCGGAGATGTGCGGTAGCATGATCATGATTGGCTTGCCTACTTGTTTGGGGATTGATAGTGATGCCGATGCTCTCAGGTTGAGGACGCATTTGAGGGAAGATTTTGGGGTTGAAGTTCCCTTATATTATCGGCCGCCGAGAGATGGGGAAGTGGGGCCTGTGACCGGATATGCCAGGATTTCTCATCAAGTTTACAACAAAGTTGATGACTATTACAAGTTCAGGGATGCAGTTAACCAACTTGTGCAGAATGGGTTTACATGTGTTCATCTCTCAGGCTGAAGAGGTGTGTGTTCTGCTCTACTTAAAGCCAAACATCAATTTTATAATAAATAGTGAATGGTGATTACATGTTCTTTGAAAATTTCATCGTGAATACTAATGTTAGACTTTAGCAGATGATGAACTCATGAAATCTTTAAACCCACTGGATCATATAAATTTTGACTCGTCTGAATGTTGTGTGTCTTCAATATTGCAGCATCAGAGCCGATATCCATTATTGTTTATATCAGTTCATCATGTATTCACAATGTTTTCCATCAATAATTGGGAAGTTTGCTAGACGTTAGTTAAGGCTTTGTTACTGTTGCATCTCATTTGAAATGGTGTAAAATTCATATTCCCAAACCCAAAATTGACAGATGAACACAAGGTACATTAATATTTCCTTCATAAATGGCGAAGTGTTAATGTTTTCACAATCAGAGAAAAGAACAAGAAGTTCATTCTTTCTTGGTACCGCTAGTGCACTATATACATAGTGAACCAAATTCCTTGAAAACTGTATAGAAGAAGAGTTAATGCAATCTTCGATGTTTACCCTCAGACAGCACCAATCCAATCAGTTATTGTAATTCTTCTATACTATACTCATTCTACTGCTTGGTGTTATGATTGTTTTTCGCTCTTAGAATGATAGTATTACATTTGCTTGCAGTCAAGAGAAGTGAAGAGAAGAGGTGTCAATCAAAGTAGCGCGTGCGTCTTTGTGATGAATAAAATAAAAGGGTAGCGATGGTTGGTTCTGCCAAGCTTGGACTAGACAGACTAAGCTGTGCCTGTGATGGTTTCGGTACCACCAGGTGTTCTGAGTTAGGAATTAACTTTTCAATGTTGAGGGCTATGGGATTACTATTACTATTACTAGTCCTTCTCCTTGTAAATATAATAATCCTCATTCTCTTAATGCTTCTAACCTTGATTGTGCCAATTTGAGTTGCATCCAAATTTAAACATAACCCTACAGCAAAACAAAGTTGAGAATACAGATTACTCCTTTTTTTACGTAATTTTATAGTTTAATTAAATAAATATATGTCAACAGAAGGAATCTTAATTTTAAATTTTAACCAGCAGATTCATTGACCTAAAATGGATTTAAAAATTCTGGTGTTAATTTGTTTTCATTGGCATCAGAGTTGCAAGACTAAAACAAAATAAAGAAAAAATCTCCTAAATAGCCCCTATGGATTTCACCATCAAACTATCCTATTGTTAAATGTTGAATAAATTAGTTCCCTTGTGATAAAGCTCTGTTAATTGGCATGATGTGGTTATTAAACAGTTGTATTTATAAAAAAAAACTCAAGATCCAATTGTATACAGTTAGTTACTCATTGTAATAATTATTTAGGGGATTTATTCGGTACCCAATATTTTTGTTGGGTACAACAGTACCGGTACCCAATTGTATGTTTAACATATTAATATATGCTAAAATGAATATAATTTGGTATCAACAGAGTACGACGGTCGCAGTCGCAACCTTCGAAGACGCGTCTCATTCTCAATTACACTTTTTCTTTATCTGTCTCTTGCATAATGCGCTCTCTTTCTAGCGACATGTTATAGATTGAGTTTTTTTTTCATAAATTGATAAAGTTAAAGAATACCAATATAAATTAAATTAAATTTTGAAGATTACTTGTCTGATATGTTACCAATTATATAAATTTAAAATATTTGAATTAATTTTATCTATAAATCATGACATATATATGTGTTGGGTATCGGTACCCAATATTTTCCTGGGTATCGAATCAAAATCCAATTATTATTTATTAGTTCTAATATTTTAAAATTTTTATTGACTAAACATAAAATTGTGAATATTTGTAATGATATTTCACTTGACCATCCATTTTACAAACAAATTTATTCCTTAGTTTAGGTTACATGTATTCTCAAATTCTTTTTTCTAAATTATTGAGGTATCCATCCAAAGATGCCCCTAATTCTAAGTCATTGTTTCATCTTTGAACGAATGGGCCAATGAGATAACAGAATCAAAATAGGGGTCCTTTCGGAACCGTCACAGAGGTGAGTGCCCACCCACCACTCACACACACTCTTCTCTTCTTCCAAAGTCCAAACCCTAACCCTAACACAAACCCACCAATCTCAATCTCTGCATCTCTCCGAGATGAACCTCGCAGCTCCAAGCACCACCTCCACGTGCGGCAACTGCGCCCTCACCAGCCGGTGGTTCTTCCACGACGTCAACCTCCGCGGCACCGAACGCCGCCTCTGCACTTCCTGTGTCCTCCGCCTCCACCCTTCCTCCTTCTGCCCCTCCTGCTTCGAGTTCTTCGACCACCCTTTCTCCGCCACCTCCTCCTCCGCCTCTCACCGCTTCATCTCCTGCGTCAAATGCTCCTCCCTCACCCACCTCCGCTGCCTCCCCTCTTCCCCTCACCCGTCCCCTTCCTCCTTCCTCTGCCCCCCCTGCTCCTCTCCCTCCCCTTCCTCCTTCTCCTTCTTCCCCATTCACACTTCCTCCCCTCACAAGCTCGACGCCTCCCTCGCCTCCGTCCTCCTCTGCGCCGCCAAGATCGCCGCCACCTCCATCGCTAAGGCACACTCCGTCGCCCGCGCCAAAGCCGATCGGTCCGTACGGGAGGCCGCCGCCGCCAGGAAAAGGGCCAAGGATGCGCTCGACCACCTCACCGCCATCGAAACGGCGAGGCGCGCCGCCGTCGAAGGTTCCGTGGAGGTTTCGGGTTCAAGAAATTTGGGAATTCGCAAGGTCTTCAACTCTGTGAATGCGAATGGGTTATCTGAGAATAAGAACGGTTTCAGAGGCAGTAATAATGGGAGTGCAGCGAGTGATGATGGGAAATTGGAGCGTGTACAGAGCAACAATGGCGGTAGATAGTTAGTTAGTTCTGATTCTGTATCAACTTACTTAGGGTTAAGTTCTATTTGTTAATGAGTGAATTGAATGAATGTGAAAAAAGAAATTGTTTTTCATATGCTGACACTGGTTGGAATGGGATTTTTGAGAGTGTGGACATAGTTATTATTGATTCTGTTCGATTGGATTTTTCTGTGTAAAGTTTCACCATTCCTTGTTCCTGTGATTGTAAGTATATGCTGCTATGCTCATTATGTTACTGGGAGGATCATGTTCTTGTGTTACTACTCATTTTATTTTTCCATTTCGTTCGTTCGTTCTTTCTTCCTTGTACTATCATTAACAACTGTAAGTATAACCTTGACATGAACAGAGTAAATTTCAAGGTAACACAACCTTTGATATAATTTTAATTTGGACCATTCAAGTTAAGTTGACCATAAAGAATGCAGTATTTTTTTCATAATGTGAGACAATAATTTAGTCTACTTTATACATTATGATTGGCATAATAAGCATAACATTACTTTTCTCTTAAACCAAATTGAGAACAAACGCTCTTGTTCCCACTTGTCTCATTCTCATATGATCTAGTCTCCCTTGATGATGTCCATGTTACCATTAACCTCAGTATCTCGGTAGAATTTACATTTTGCATGGTGCCTCCTGAAACTGCATCGGAATACAATGCCAGTAGCCATGAGAAACTGTTCTCCATTAAATAACAGTTGATAGTTGTTCTGTCAACCAATCATGGATCAGTGGGATTAAATAGGTTCCTGCATATCAATAAAAAACAACAAAACTTCACTACATAAAACGTGTGCTTATGTATGTCAATTAGAAGAAAGAATCTAAAGAGAGAAAGATGCTCACAGGGAAAGCATGTCATCTACAATGTCTGCCAGACTAGGTGCAGAATAGAGAACAGACAATCCTTGATGGTCATAGCATTACCCATTTTGAAACTACATGGAATGTTGCTGTTTCAAGTCTCTCCAAGCCCTTGTGCCAGTATATCGCCAACAGAATCTTGAGTGGTAGAATTATCAAACACCAATGTTTTCTGACTCCATCCTTCTCTAGCATCAGATTCAGATCCAATCAACAATTTATGAGTGGTAGCATCAGGAAGCCAACCCTTTTCTAACATCAAATCCAGTAATCTACGAGCCTCATGTTTCTTACCCTCTTTCCACAGCCCAGTAATCAATAAGCCATACATTGCTGAATCCAAAATGTCATTATCAGAAACAAGTTTGTCAATAGCACTCAAAATCATACATAACCGAGCATGATTGGCTATGAAGGATAGTTGATCAAATAGCCTATCATGATCAGGTATTAGACCTTCATGTATCATCATATTGAAATACATAACACATTCCTCTACTTTGTTTTGTTTACTCATGCTGTTAATGAGGATGCAATATGTTTCCACATCAAGATTGCAGCCCTCGATGAACATTCGTGAAAGGATCACTAGCAGGTCTTTTGTCTTCCCTGATTTTGACAACTCACACATGATTGTATTGTGTGTGGCAATACAGCAAGAAGTGCTGCAGCAATAAGCCAACTGCCATAGTCTTATAGCTTCATTCACCTGGCCTTCATCACATACACATTTTATCAACTTGTAGAAGGAGAAAGGATGAAGAGAACACTTCTTCAGTGACATGTAGTAAAACACTTCAAGAGCATCTTCGCAATTTTTCGTGTCACAGAGGCCTGCAACTAGTTCTGGATAAGATGTAAAATCCAATAGCCAGGATCTGGTGCAAATATGACGAAATAATTCCATTGCCTCTTCATACTTGCCCAATCTACAGTTGCCAACAACAAGAGCAGAATAAGTCTCATGGTCAGGATGAACTGTGAACTTGATCATTCTTCCCAGAAGTTCATATGCTTTCCTGGTCTCCTCATTTTCACAAAGCCACAGGAAGAGAATGTTCCATGAATGGCAATTAGCTATATTCCTCGCAGACATTGTTTCCAGCAGCAAATTTGCATCCAATATTTTACCAGCACTGCAGCACTCTTCAAGCAATGCATTGTAAGGAGCAGTTTCAAGGACTTGTTTATCTTCTAGGAACAACATAGCCTCGTTTATTTTCCCTAACTCACAAAAGCAGTTAACCATATCAACAAAAACATTGTCAGTTGGTAATATATCACTTTCTACCATCTCATCTATAAGGCATATAGCAGAATCTAACTGGAGATTATTGCATAAACACCCGACTAGAACCCCATAAATGAAAGAATCTGGCTTAACATCATAATCTTTCATCATTTTAAATAACTTGAGTCCCATATCTACTTTATTTTCCCTGCACAAAAGAGGTATGGAAAAGGTATAAAAACTCAAATCCAGCTGACATTTGAGTTCAAAGATTTTCCCTATAACCGAAATAGCTTCATCCACTCGATTTTTTGCAATGAGACCCTTTACAACAATCTCAAATGTCTTACTATTTGGACCACATCCTTTATTGCTCATCCTCCTAAACTGATTCAAAGCCAACTCAACCTGATTGCTCATGAACAATGCCTCCAACAAATAATTCAGTGTGTGGACAGTAGGCAAGGTTCCTGCCTTTACCATCTCCTTATAAACAAACATGGCATTTTGAAAATCTCCACCTTTTTCCACTAAGGCACCCAGCAAAACATTAAAAACTTCTACTTGTGGCTTATAAGCACCCAAATTCAAGTTCATGAAAACTGTCATGGCTTCTTCAATCCTATCATGGTTCACAAAAGTGTGAATCAATGCAACAAGAGCTTCTTCAGCACCAGGGCATCTATCCTTCAACATGTTCTGACAAAAAGCACCCATCTCAAGAATATTACCTGACATACCCAATTTCAAAATGATCTGAAAATATGTATTGGAGCTGTGGCGAAAACTCTTCTGCATAGAAGCCCATTTGAATATCTTCATTGCTGATTCCAAATCACTTGTACGATCCAAAACCCGGGCCAAATTCTCGGGTACAAGTTTATTCCTCAAAAAGTTGATATTTTGATGAAATTCAGATGAATCATTGGGTTTCGCAATGCTTTCGGAAACATCTTCAACATGACTAGCGCATGAGATCGAAGAAACGGGAGCAATTAGAGAAACCCATCTGCGGATTCGACTAGAATACGCTAAAGATTGAAGCTTTAATGCCATGGAGCTAAAGTAAGAATTTCACAAGGATTATGCGGAGAGAGAGGAACAGAGTAATGAAGAGAAAGAGGAGAACATGGGAAGACTGAAATCTGACCTTAGAAGCACCTCGACAACCACGGATGAACAACGAACACTGAATCAAACAAACGCTATGGAGTTTTCAACCGTCAAATTGAAGTTTTCATCTTGTAGTAACTAATTAAGGGGGTGTTTGGCTCTAGTTTATTTTTTCTTTTGTAGTCTAGAAAATGGTTTAAATTTTAGTAGATCTGACTTATCTTTGGCTGTAAGTGAATTGCTGTTAAAATGTTTAATTTTCGAAGAGAAATTGACTGAAGTAAATCTGGATTGGTGTGAGGGTTAGATTAGACTTGTCAGATTTTTAAATTGATAGTGTAGTTCCTAAGATCTAATGATTATTTTGAAGAAAGAAATCGGTTCTTTAAATGTAATCCTATACAGTAGAAGAAATGTAAGTAAATAACAAATGATAAATAATCGGACAAATTGCATTGATACACTTAAACGAATGTTTAGTTTACAATAAGTTGTGGGTGTAACAATTTTAACACCTGAAAAAAATTTTAATCATGAATTGTCTTCAATTCAATGTTTCTTCTCAAACTTGTATGTGTGATGGAAGAATCGTGTCATCCATCAACAAAGATTTGATGGTACAATGCTAATTTGATCTATCGTCTTGAACTTGTCTTGTTACGGAAATACAGAGACAAATTTTATTTGTGTTGTATTTATTTTTATAAAGAATTTTGATTCGGTACCCAGGAAAATATAGTGTACCGATACCCAACTCATGTATATGTCATGGTTGATAGATAAAATTAACTTAAACTTTTTAAATTTACCGAATCAATCCCCTTTTATAAAACAGAGATAAAAACATGTAAATTGTATCTGTCTCTCTCTCTCTAATTTGTCTTAATTTTTTTTTTTTGTATACTCTAACACGTGAGACACAAAAATCATAACAAATACATTTCATCTTTAATAAAAATTTTGCCCATCATATCCCTAATTATTCTTCGTATTTCCACTCTATATCCTTCGATATATATATATATTGACAAACCCTAGCCGCCTCCATTCTTCTCTCTTCTTCTCCATCGCAGCGTAGAGCAACCAGGTTCAATCTTTTCATTTTTTTTTCGTTGTTATTACTTATTTATTCTTCTTCTCGTTTTATATTTATGATTCCTCTTTCGTCTTGTAGTGTTCGTGATCCCTTTAACAATTGTACGAACAAAGAAGAAATCAAGCTTGGTTGTCAGCGTCATCGAAAGGTAAAATTCTTTGTCATGAGCTAAATTAAGTTCTCCATATTTATTTTATAATCTGTATCATCGTCAATAAATGAGTCTCCGAAAGGTGCTCGTGTCATCGACTCTGCAAGATGCTCCTATCATCGAATGATTAGTTTGTGTCGTTGATCGATCAGAATGTTGTCATCGCTTCCTCAACGTGCATCCCACCTACGTTGTGACTAAATCTATCAAGAGAAAAAGGGAAGAATGGGAAGAAGGTAAAGTGAAACCCTAATTTGTGAGACCTCATATAAGAGAGCAAGAAACAAATTAAAGTTTTAAAACAATAAAAAGCATAATTCAAGTAATTTTACATGTATTATACTCATTTATCATAATATGGAGACAAAGACAAGAATTTTGTACACTACAACTAAACATGATACAGAGACATTAATATTTAACTTTGTATCTCTTTATGTCTCTGTATCCTTGTCTCTCCCAGAGATCATATTTAATATGAACTCAAGGAACAACTATATTTTTTAATTTATAATATTTAAAACTTATAAAAAATATATAATTATAGATATTTCTGTAATACAAATAAATATGTTCGAGCCACGCAAAAATTTCTCTAATCTACAATGCACTCTAAAACTTTAGCCTCCATCTGCAATTTATGAGAGGACTCTCATCTCATGCTTCTGATAAAGGAGGCCATAGAAATGCAAAAGTCATGATCAACAGCGCCCATTGGCTATCCATTGAAAGTTGATGTTGACAAAGCTTAATAATATAAACAAGAAGCTGTCTTCGTATTGGTTCCAACAGATCCGTGCACACTATAGAGTTACTTGTAATGATAACCAAACATGTAATCCGCAATAGCTAGTCAAGCATGAAATTCTCGAAATTCATCAATTCAACAAACTCAAATGAAGTTTATAAATGATTATGAAAACGATTAATTTGAGAACCTGCAAACAACAGGGATTTGTTTACAGCTGCTGCTGCGGGGGCATAGGAGTAAACACCAATATTCCAAAGAAGAAAAGAAGCATCTAGCAAAGAGTATATATCATTAAACAATCCCTTATGATACAATGCAAATATTTAAAATACTCCACAGCGTTAATTAGCAATATTTATACAAGCAGATGCCAACATTAAAAGGCAATAGAAATCAGCAACACCAAAGACCAACTTCCCGATTGATTGATTGAGATTTACCGAATTCTGCAGCTCCAGCCAGATATATCATAAAAAAGCTAATACCAGGGAAATAATAAATTGCAAAAGCTCTGTAGGCACCATCAGCAGCAAGAGATCTAATTCACTAACATTGGGTTTATGATCTGTGAATCATGTCCAAACTCCATAGCGTGATTTGTTCATAAGCCAAATTCCACCATTAACATACCTTGTAGTTGTGTTGAGAGAAAATTTAAGAATGTCGTCTTCTTCACTTTTGTGCAATTTCAGTTTTCTCAGTCCAGTTGTTAAGCTTCCTGTAACATTTCGGAAGATATAGCCATCAATATACAAAAGGCAATACAACAGAGTGTGGACTCACATTCCAAAGTTGCCCATGAATACTTTTGACTTGGTAGACCACTTCTCAAGTCATAGCCGAACATCACATAACTAGTCTGAAGGTCCATATACTTGCGGAAGAACACTATCTGGAATATTTCAACCAAAAGATCCATGGTGTTCAGTCTATCGAACAAGCCAATCTCCAAGCAGAATATCAATTTGTAAGAAGACAAAAAGATGACAATAAGCTCAAGGACAGGGGAAGGCAATTAATAATTCCAGGATAAATCAACTACGATTAACAGGCCTTAGTAGCAAACTTATCATCACAATAAATTCCTTTGTCTGGTTTCAACTATTGTCCAAACGCTGCTTTCATTTCTTTCTCAAGCTGACTCTTAGATGATAGCCATAAACACAAGGTACTTACAATACTACAGTTCACCATATCTAACTACTTTACGGTTTGCAGAAGAAAGGGGGTTCATTTGAGTAGTTCCCTGCCCAACTGGCTCATAATATATTCAGTAACTCTTATTAGTTTTCTTTGGGTGCCTTTCCATTACCAAAACTGGGGTGCACTACGTGCTTGCTAAGGCCCCTAAATCAGGGTCCATCTCAGAAAGAGTAATATTTAGTGGTTGCCAACCAGACTGGTGATGCACAATCCATTTTTTATGAGTAACCAACATGTTCAATATCTGAAGGACATCACCCAAAGCAAGATCTTTTAAACACATATTCTTTATGACAATACCTGCTTCATACCTATAGAGAGAGAGAGAGAAAGAGAATAGACACATATAAGAAGATTGATACATCTTTAAGGAACTGAAAAATAAATTACATCAGAAGACTCTTACTTGCACTGTGTACCCAGTATTGCTGATCTTCCAGAAGAAGTTGTTAAAAACATTTGAATTTCATCCCAAGTTTCTTTTGAGTGCTGCTTAGGATTACCACCTATAGGATTTACACACTTCCATAATTTATCATTCTTCCCAACAAACAACTGTAAAGCACCTAAATTCTGTTTCACCACCATCTGCTGCTCAATAGCACTCTCCAAAGCCTTCTTAACATCAGTGCTGCGGTGCCTGGGATCTCCATAACGGATACAATCAGTTATATTTGCCTCAGTTGGCATAAGCTTTTCATTTTTTAGTGAATTCAAGGCAAGTAAAACAACCCCTATAAGGCCTTGGACGTATTCAGAAGGTTTCGGACATCCTGGAGATCCCCACATTCCATTACCAGGAAGGTTATTATTACCCATTGCATTTGGTGGTGTAGATTGCTTCTCTGGACCATGTCCATGTTGATGACCTTGGTGTAAATGTTGTGTGCTACTGCTATGTACCATATGTCCATTTTTTTCATCAGTTGATATTATGGGAAGTGGAGCACCGTTGTTAGGATTATGCTTCAATGCATTGCTGTTAGAATTCTGCTTCAATGCATTGCTGTTAGGATTCTGCTTAAATGCATTGCTGTTAGGATTCTGCTTCAACTCTCCACTGCGTTGCTTAAATGGACGTGGATTATGACCATTATTATTGGTATATCCAGAAATGTTCAGATTACCGATATCTGGCCCATTTGGAAGTGGTGCTGTAGTGAAGCTGGAACCACCAGGCCTAGGTGGCACTGGTGAAGTTGCAAAAGTCTGGGAATTTGGAGGATAAGCATTACTTGGTGAAAAAGGAGGTTGAATCGGAAAACTGTTAGGCCTTAAAGGCTGTGGATAAGGATTTTGGTGATTGCCCTGTAGATTACCATTACTGTTCCATAATTGATCAGTATTTCCATGAACAAAATTTGTAGGAGGTAGTCCAGGTACACTTGAAGGAACATTTGGATTAAAATTTCCAGGTCGATAAGAGTTTACATTATTACGATTATCTTGATGCCCAACTGGTGGTGGGTTCATGGTTCTGGGTCCATTTGGTTGACCCGGGTTTCTCCAATTTGTTTTCCCTTGATATCCCCTTCCTCCATTTGGAAACTTTAGGTTTCCTACATGAACTTCAGCATAAGAATCCATCTGGGGCTGCGTCTGGGCAGCACTAGTGATTGGAATTGTTAAGGTCTCGGAACTTGTTACATGGCTACTATTACCAAGTTGTTGTGATTCACCATTAGTTAGAGGAGGTCCTCCAGCTAAAAGACTAGTCCAAAGCCATACACTCTTAGCAGCTGCAACAAGGGGTGCAGATGCTTTCTGAGGCTGTGCAAGGAGAATATTATATCTTCTCATCCGCAGTTGATGAAGAGCATTAGAGAAGTCTCTGTCACCCGAAATTAATAAGTAATTAGCAGGGGCGGGATTGTCCACTGCCCAGAATAACATGTCCACAAGAATCTTCTTGTCACTGGCATCTTTAACACCTATTAGAAAATATGGAATAGTCAATTAGAACAAAATCAGAATCCATATAATCTGCAATGCAATGAATTCATAGTAAACTACACACAGAAGACTTGACAAACTGACAAGGTTCACAAAAGAAAAACAGCAATTCATCAAAAGTTTAGGCAGTTCCTCAAGAGAATAAGATTGTCATGGTGACCTTCCCTAATGACTCTTCAAAGTTCAAATTCCCTCACGGCAAGGGATAATTCTAAAGTACTTCAATTGTATTACTTTCAAAGACTAGGATGTTATTGACTGAGCGTGGTCCTATCAGAGTACCAAGAACTTCTTCATGGTAAGATTGGGATATCCCTATCTTGTCACATAGGGAATCCATCAATTAACCAATCAACAAGTAATCAAGACATTGAAAATAAACACATCGTAGCAAGTACGTTAACAAGATAAACCATCAGATTCCAGTTCAATCATGAAAATTTCCAATTAGAATCAGGGGTTTAGAAAACTAAAAAAAAAAAATTAAAAAAAAGAGCAAAAAATAAAATAAAATAAATAAATAAAGTGGAAAGAAGAGACGAACCAGCAGGGACGTGGTTGAGGGAGATGCCGGTACTGGAGAGAGCGTGCTGTACAGACGCAGGGATGCGAGTGGTATCACCGTAGGCGGAGATGGAAACGGGACCACAGTAGTTCATACGAACGAGCGCGGAGCTGATATTCTGAGCGATGGCATGGGGATCGCAGCCTTTGGGAACATGGCAGTTCTCGATATCCCACCACACCGACGTCTTGGCCGTCGAGTACTGCGCCTCCGCATTTGGTGTCGCTCCTCCACCTCCGCCCATCGGATCCGATCTCAAATTCACCGATCCTCAACAACTCCACCACCCAATAATTAAAAAACCTACCAACTCTACTCTACTCTACTACCTATACACTGAATCGATTACGGTTATGATGATGATGATAAAAAATAAAAAGGGACTTCGTTTTAGTGGCTGAAGAGACGAACGAACGAGTTAGGCGAAGAAGAAGAAGAAACAAGGGTTAGCTTCAGTTCAGTTCTGTTCTGTTCTGAGCCAAGACTCAACACACACACTCGGTTTATATGGCTATCTTTTGTGTGGAATACAGAGAGATATAGAGAGAAGGGTGTTTGTGATTTGACTGATATACCCCTTCGGTTAGGAAAGTGAGTGGTTAGTTCCTGAGAGTAGTAGCGGTGACATCACATGAGGTTGTTGCTATTGTGCGCCGTGGGTGGGGGGTGATGCTCAATGTGGACTAGTACTAGTCAGTACTATATAGTGCCACTTATTATGAGTCCACTCTTAATTAGTCTTCGGGTCGGGTCATCACTATTGCTCCGTGGGCCGTGGCCCTAATTTTCTACGTTGACGATTCTTTTGTCTTTCTGTTACCTTGCCGTATGGGTCGGGGGTGGGTTGATGGTGCTGGAATTAAATTTTGTGATTTGAATGATTTGATTATTATTGGAATACATTTCGAAAATATAAAAATATTAGATGAATATTTATTTTTTTTAGTTTAATTATAATGCAGTGTACAAATTTTACACTGTCAGTCAATCGTATTCATTGATTTGTATGACTTTTTAATTAGTTAATGAGTGATTGAGTTAAAGATTTTTACTAATTTATCAATTCATGATTAAATGTTAATATAAAATTACTTCATACTAACAGCGAAGTGAAATTAAACTATTTCTTTTATATATCTTAGGTTAATGAATAGAGTATATACCTTTTTTTATATACATAATGAATATATACTTTTCTTATTAATCATGTTAGAACTATAACAGTATACTTTGCTGTGTATTCTTTACTTCCATTTGTACAAGTTTGTAGCATTAATTTACCTGATTTGTGTGGTCTTGGGTTTGCCCTGTGCTTTGCTTGATACTCCAGCTTCTTATGTAAAGGTTGATTTTTTTTAATGTATGTGAAATGTGAATTTATTCGATCGAGAGCATTTAAATACATAGTTGTCGTATATATAGTTCATCCAGAATGCATTCAGGTCTTCAGTAGTATCAATAAGTGAATTCAAATCATAACAAATAATAGAGACTTCAAAAAGTGAAGAAAGCCCTAATTTTATATGCCTTTTTATGCACAAAATAGGGGAAAGCATCTAAATATTACAGCAATGCTATTTGAGTATTTATTTATTTTAAATATCTAAGTATTTTTTTCTGTTATTTTCCATTTTGAACGTTCAAATGGTGTGTGATTACTGAAATCCAAAGCATTGAGGAATAAGAATAGCCTTCATTTAGTACTTAGAACACACTTGTACATGAAGTCAATTTAACTTTGCCGTGAGGCGTGAGCTATGGAATTGACCATTTCAAAGGTTGCAGTAGCCGGTCCTCCTGAGTTAAACCGTTAAATTTCCCGCAACAAAGATTAACTCGGGTGAATAAAATGATATTTGGATATTTTTAGGGTGGGTCAATTTTGAAAAATTCTTAATCTACGATAAAAAAACAGACTAAATAAGCAAATTAATTGTACATAACATATAATATATAATATAAATATTGTATATTATATATTATGCACAATATATATGATATGGTTTGCATAATATATATTACATATTGTAACATCATATTTTTTTTAATAATGCTAAGTGAATCATGAAAAACCAGCCTATACAGCCAATGAGCTTATTTTGGCTTTGGTTTTACCCCAAATAATAATTGAGAATGTAATGGGTTGAGTAATTATGACCCAAAATTTCATTTATTGGCTGGTTGGGCTGATTTTGTATTGTTCATTTAGCATCACCCTATTTTTTTATATCATGTGGTATATGATGTGCATAATATGTGATATAAATTATGTATAACATATAATATACATTATACATATTATATAATATTTACTATGCATAATATATCAATTATTTTGACTATTTTTTTATCATGTATCAAGTGATGGTAGTCAATTTAAAGCATGAACCTCCATGATCTAACTAAGGATCGAGTAGTGTAAATTCAACTTTCAATCAACATTTTTTGGTAAGGAACAAATGGCACGAGACTAATTGCTGCAGCTCTCTACACTCTACTGGACTTAGGTTAAATTTGTTAAAGTATTTTTTTGTTGGCGCTTCTACTTTTAAAAATTAGAGTTTTTATTTTACGTTTAATAAATTAAAAATTTGGATAATTTTTGCCTTGAGAGCTCTCAATAGTAATTTTTTACCGTCAATTTTGACTCTCTAAAAATAAAAATATATAAATAATTTTTATTTATACAATCCCTTATAATATTTATATCTATTATTATCATTTTATATCTTGAGAATCATTTCTACATTATTTTATCAAATATTATATCGATAACTATGATTCATACTTGTTGAGAGCAATCACCTCTGTGCAACAGTGTTTGAATCGCCCTCAAAATATCAGCATCAGCATGATCTGGAGGAATAATTGTTATTGTTATATATATTATATAGTAACAGAATTTAGATATTATATATAATCAAAGTTATTCAATTTTATATGTAAGATATTAAAAATAAACAATATTATACTACACAAATTCATAATAAAGCATGTCAATAAAAATATAAAATCTTGCAATTTATTATTCATTATTACGATAATTATAGTGCCCTTGAAAAAAAAAAAAAAAAAAAAAACTTCTAGCCTAGTGACCTGGTCAAACCAACCCAAAATATGGGAAGTTCTACCATGGAGCATTAGTCAATGCAGCACCAGCTGGCGGTGTTAATGTCCAATAGTAACATGCCATGTGTTTTAGTAACTTTCAAGTTCCAATCTTAAATCAGTGTAGTAATGTGATTAGAGAGTACTAACACAATCATTTCAGAATTTTTTTTGAAAAAGATTAAGTTTACAAAATTACTGTTGGCATCAGAAAATAAAACCTTTTACACCTACTCTCCAAGAAGACTTTAGATCTGCCATCCCTCCTCCTCCATCATCTCTGCACCACTAGCTCCATCACCGGCAAAGCTTAAACTTAGACATCTGACCAGTTTTTATAGCTCGAAGTTCAAACTCATTGTCCACTATATTGAAAATAGACCTCACAGTACCACACCATCAAACCATTAACAAACTGTGATATTTTTATGTACTAATATAACTTTTTTCTCAATTCTTCCTTTTAATTCCTTCTTCGCCCTCCTCTCTCCATCATTTCCAATTTTTCATCCTTCCATTGTATATATATTTTTTTAAATAAAAGGAAGAAGGAAGAAACACGAATTGGGATTCAAAGAAAAGAGACTAATAAATCAAACTCCAAATTTATTGAGTTGTTATTTTCCCGTGAAACAGAAAGAAAGAAAGAGAAAATTCAATTGTTATTTTTTCAATATTTTTTTATTTTATTTTGGGGAATCTAATTTCTCAATTTGTCTCCATTAGGAAGAAAAGTCGAATTTTGAAACAGGACTCAATTTGTCCCTTTTCATTTTAAGAGTTGAAAAATTTGAGCTTGAGCATGAGGAATTTAAGGGTTTTTATTTTTTTTTGGTTGATTGTGGTATGTGATTTGGGGAAGGGTATGGTAAGAGATGGCACAGGATGAGAGCGTAGTCCCTGCAGATCTGCAAGCCATGGCAGTTGTGAAGAAGAAGAGTGGCTAGTAGTGGATGAAGATTGAAGACTAATAGAGAGAGAACAAGTTGGAGGAGGGGAGGTGGAGATGCGTGCTTCGGTGCTTGCCAAAGGGGAGGACAAAGACGGAGCCGCAAGAGACGAGACAATCCGAAGGAAACACAGGAGGAAAAGCTGAGACCTTGTGCCCCTAGGTGGAGGAGAAAAAGCTGAGACCTTGTGCCCCAGGTGGAGGAGAAAAGGCGAGACCAAACTATTGAAGCACCTTTGCCGGCAACAGAGGTAGTGGTGTACGGACGGTGGAGGAGGGGGGAACCACATATCTCATGTCTTCATAGAATAGATGCGAACGTTGAATTGGATGGGATTTTACTCAAACACATGTCATCTTACTATTGGACATTAACATTGCCAGCTGGTGCTGCATTGACTCAATGCTCCATGGTAGAACTTCCCCCAAAATATAACCTGAACCTCCAAAAAATGCATTTGATCAATTCAAAGAGCCCGAATGTAACCATCAAACTTAGGCTGGACCAGAGTGTAAACAATCCTCCATATATAGACAGAGTTGTATGTTTGCTTCTGGTCAAGTGATGTATATATACTGCGTGTAAACTTCTTAGTCTTTTTTCTTTTCTTCTGTCCAGAATCCTAAACTCTCTAGTTCTAGTCTTTAACACAATGTTTTATCAATTTTTAAGTTTTACTAATTAAAAAGATTTATACACAAAGGATATGTGATTATATTTATATATAGACAGACGACAACGAATAATATTTGTATACATACATGATTCTCTAATAATTTTGATAGATTTGAGGGTGCATTTGTTACGATGTAGACAATAAAACAATAAGATAGAAATATAAAAAGTATGAATATAAAAGATGTGAAAATATAAAGTTCTTATATCACATTTAAATTAATATAAGAATAATAATTTTTATCTTATTCTATTTAATTTAATATCTCTTTTATCTTAAATTTTTAGAAATACAGAAAATATCTAAAATTTCTGTCTCAAAAACATAATTTTTTATTTTATATACACAATCAAACACTAATTTATATATTTCTTTTGTATTTCTACGTTGTATAAGTAATGATTCTATTTGTCACACACAGAGATCTCAAGATTAAACGCAAGATATTAGGTTTGAGAAAATTAAACCCTTCCACATTCCACATACACGAATATGCTGTTGGGTGGCAAAGTTAGCCGATGATTGCCATTTTATTATTATGTGAGTTGAGAACTCCTCTTACGTCAAAAGATAAGTCCTATATTCCCAATATACAATGATGTGAACAAAGACTTTATTCAAATATTTTTCATTTTTTAAATATAACAGCTCCAATTTTGACATCAAACTCATTAACTAATTAATTAGCCCGCTTTACTGGATCAAAATTACTTATTAGACTAAATTGAGACAGTGGCAGCTTAACATATTTAGAGGCCTAGAGCTAACTCTAAAATGGGGCCTTTTAAACCAAATAATAAAATTATATTGAATTTATTATATTTTATTTAGAATTTATCTTTCGTATTTATGTAAAATCATTTATAAACGATATTGTAATCGATTTCATTAAACAATTCTTTTTCAATTGATAATATAGGTAGTTCATTTAATTTTTGTTGAGACATTGTAAATTTTAGATAATATTTTATTAATTTTTTATTTTGAAAATTTTTTTTTGGGATATTTTAGAACAACACAATAAATTAAAGCGAGTGAAAAAATATAAATAATACTTATTACTTATCATATCAGTATAAGAGAAAATTTTATATCACTTATCATTATATAAAACTAGACAACAATATGCACAATTCGAGTTTAGCACAAAAATGAGAGAGGAAATGGGGGAGAGCTAGAGAAGACTTATAATAATAGAGGAAAAAGAACTCAAAAAGTAAAGAAAAAAATGATACATAGAACTTATCGAAATTACAAAGAATATATATGAATGATGACTTGTGGTTTGTGTGAAAAAAAAAGAGAAATAAATAAATAATTAAGTAAAGTAAAAAAATGTATATGTCGAGATCAATGCATGACACATTAATTAGACATGAGTGTTGACTCAAAAGCAAATATGGTGAGCAACGCCCTAGAGTAGATGTTAGATTGTTCCAAATTTTGGATTTGGCGCGCTTCCTAGATGTAGCCAAACCCAAAGGCTAATATGTGTTTGGATTAGCATTTGAAAACTGGAGTTTGGATGAACTTGATTCTGTGGAATTAATTTTGAGTAAAAGTGGGTTGAGGTTAATGTGATTTATGTTTGGATACTTTTATTTTAAAATTAATTTTGATATAGTAAATATTGTTTGGATGATCAAAATCAAAATCACTTTTGAAGGTGTAACTACCAAAAAGGATATGAATTTAATATTTTACTATAAGTATTATTTTTTACTTTAAATTTATTTTAAATATATCAAATAACTTAAGAAAAAAAGTAACATAATAAAAATAAAGAGAAAAAATTATGGATGGATAAAAATATAAAATGAGCTCCTATTTTTATTTTATTAACTTAATTTTATAAAATATATTTTAATTATAATTGAGTTGATAACAGTATAATTTATGTTATAAAATTTTGTTTCAAAATTAATTATGCTAAAATGAATATGATATCAATAATATTGATATAAATCATATTTAAATATTTAATTGTAAATTTTTATATTTTATTTTAATAATAATTCATAAATCCTTTTCTATTTATCCAATTAAAAGGATAAATATGATAAATAAAAATTAAGTATGTGTTTGGATTAACATTTTTATTTAGTGCTAATATTAAATTATAATTTATTTAAAAAATATAAAAATTATAAATCCATGTGCCTATATGATATTTTCAGCATAATAAAAAAATCATTTATGAGGATAATTATGACATTATATATGAAAATTAACTTTAAAAATATATAATTCATCGTAGAAGCAGTAAATAGTTGCTTCCACTTGAACTGAGGTTTTGGGTGAAATCATGTTTAAGTTGGAGTACTAAAAAATGTGCCAAACATAATTTCACTCCGTTCCAAAAAATCAAACGGGCGTTGACACTATTCAACGCTAAAACAAACATAGCCAAGAGGGATCTCTCTCAATCCAATCCAGTCCAATCATGGTGGCCTTGTTTTGTTGTGTTTCCCACCTAATCTCTGCCTGCCCCATAACCTAATCCTCGCCCCCTGCGCAGTAACCCCAATTAATTAATTAATAGGTTTTGCTAACAAGTACCCTTAGGGCACTTGTTAAGGATACTACAAATAGAAAATTTAAAATATTATAATGAATCCAATATATAAAAAGTATAAACATAAATATTTCCAAGATAAAATTTTCTATTTTTGATATCTTAACAAGTGCCCTCGAGGCAAGTGCACTTGTTAGGAAAACCCTTAATTAATTACAAACACTCGCTCACACACAAAAGACAAGACAACATGTGAGGAAGCAATTAAATTAAAATAAAATTAAAAAAAGAGCAAAATTGCTCAAGTCACGGTATAATATTAAATTATTAATACATGCTTCTCTCTCAGTCTCATTTTGAATAAGCAGCATTATTCCAGCCAGTCATACGTTCCGAACGCATCCGCTTAGGAACAATAATAATAACAATAATAAATAAAAAAAACGCACTTCTCGGTTGCGTTGCTCTTGAGAGTAGCACTCACTACACAGAATCACAGAGAAAGAGAGAACTTGAGCTGAATCTCACAAAAGGATCGAAACGCAGCAGAGCCTGTCACATCCATCACAGTGAAGCAGCGACGCAAAATGGTATTTACCACTCTCTCTATTTTGCTTTGCCTTGCCTTGGCATATATGATATATGATATGCTAGAATTGTTGTTGGTTACAATTTCAATTTCTGGGCTTCAATTTTCAATTACAAAACCTCCTATTCCGAGTAGAGCATTATTTATGGTTTGATGTTGACAGATAATAGATAAGACCCATTCACATCAATTATAGTGCCTTGCTGCCAGAAATACAAAATTAAATAATTTATTAAGTTCCACCAAATTTCCTTTCATCTATGTGAAACCATTTATTTGATTTTGTCTTCACTTCAATAGCTTTTTTTTTTTTTTTTTTCCTTTTGTTTTTCATGTGTTACATTTGGTTCTTCGTTTTTTTTTTATTTGTGTAGGTGCAGGAGTGAAGTGAAATAGCTTTTTCGATTTCACTTTAGGGACCATAAACTTACTGCTGTCTTGGTAGGAATTGATTTGGTGTTTGTAAATACAAAAGGGCACCGTTGGATTAAGCTTTTTCCAATTGCCATGTCAATTTTGGAGAAACCATCTTCATCAATATCATCATCATCATCATCGCCGTCGTTGTCCGTGCCATTGTCAGCCATAGCAGGTCGAGATGTTGATCCACTGTTAAAGGATTTGAATGAAAAGAAGCAGAGCTTTAGGCGAAACGTGGTGTCATTGGCGGCAGAGTTGAAGGAGGTTCGTGGCCGCCTTGCATCACAGGAGCAATCATATGCTAAAGAAACCCTAACAAGACAGGTCCAAGTCCAATAATATTTCCCCTGCTTTCAGTTTTGTCTTATTTCCGTATCATATCCTTTTTTCAAAATAAAGAAACAAAAAAAACTATGACAGCCTTTTTTTTCCCCTTCCTTTTGGCCACACTATCATTACAGTCCTGATATCAATGATTTATACAGTACTTTTTTGAACCTTTGTATGTGGGTGGGGTCAGGGAAAAGAAAATTCATTGGTTTAAAATAAAAATCAAACATATTTTATCTATCTTTTTATTCACAGGAAGCAGAGTTAAAAGCCAAAAGCATGGAAATAGAAATTGGCATATTGCAGAAGAAACTGCATGAAAGAAATGGGCAGCTTCAGGTTTCAGCCTCTTCTACTGCAAAGGTTTGAACTATGCTTGCTATATTTTGTTCTTTTGTAACATTTCTATTTGATTTTGTATGGGATTATGATTAGAAGTGTGTTAAGTGTAGTTTTATTAATTTAAATTTTTCCACGATTCGTTGAGCATGCTTTTCACTTTAATTGCTGAACTGGTGTGAATGATGGTGTCTGTTTTTGTGTTATCTCTTTTGCTAATTAAAGAAATGCTATGCTGCACAATGCACGACGTCCAGTTGTCCTCTTTGGTTTAGTGGCTCCTTTAGTTAAAAAAGTGTTATTAAGTGCTTTGTTATATTATTATTTTGTTCCCCCTTTTAATTTGGATTGTTCTTCAGCCTTTTCTATGAACACTTTCTTTAACGTTATTACTAGTTATTAGCTTATTAACGTTACTACTAAAGATAATATTTTAATTGTGGAGTGTGGAATGATCCGTCATTGTTTTTCCAAGTTGAAAAATCAATGATCTAGAAAATGGCCATGCAATGTGTATTATTATAGGGAGGAAATCAGTTTCTTCTTTCATAGTCAACAAGTTGATTTTAACTGTAAGGAGTTAATGACTATGTTCAAGTGACATTTTGGTACTGAAGGATTGCAGTATTTTATTTCTTTTAGTGGTTGGACATCTACATTTACTAATAACCCAGTAAAGACGGGCAAGAAGTAGTGATTGTATAGGACAAGAACTTGGGAAATTTCGTTTATGCTCCAAGAACTTGTCTGTATCTGTGGAATACTTCATATAGGTGCTGCCAAAGGTCAACTTCCAAAATTCTTTCCCTATATAAGTCACTGTTTTACTTTGTTGGGTTAATCAGAACACTGTTGCTTGTATAGGCACTAGAGCTGCTTGTAATTAGGAATTCTTGGCACATTACCCAAGTTACTTGAAACTCTTGAACTTCTATATGATAGTAAGAAACATACCTAAATATGGTGGGTGGATGAGAAAAGTGCTTTTCTGCCTCTACTGATATTATAACGAGAGGCATGAATACATTTAGCTATTTGCCTATTTATCTTTTACTACCTTACATAAAAAGAAACTGGGAAACAGAAAGTAAAATATGTTTGTCAACTCAAGAGAGATGGCGCATATTATGTACTACCTTACATAATATGCTTCGGCCATTACTTGAGTAGAGCCTGTAGGCATAATAACTTATCTGGCTAATCAGGGAGTCAGGTTAATAATTTTATTAACACTGAATGCTTTTGGTGCATGATGAATTCCTGTGTTGGATGGACATCGTATCCTATGTAATAATAATGGTAAATCAGCCGTGCTCCAAATTATTTTGGAGTATTGAAGTGCAAAGTATTTGTTCAAGAAAAACCATCCATGAAACAAGTTTATTTAGACCTGGCAGTAATCTAAGTGTCATCGACTTATAAACATATTTTTGAATTCTTGAATTTCTGATGCAGCATCTGAAGGATTTGGATGATCTTAGAACACAACTTTCAGAAGCTAGAGCAAGTGCTGATGCAAGTGATGCATCAGCTAGATCAGCACAGCTTCAATGTTTTGAACTTCTAAAAGAATTGAACGAGAAAAACACTTCACTAAGAGAGCATGAGGATTGTGTCAACAGGCTTGTAGATCAACTGCATATCCTAGAGAAGGATTTTATGGCGAGGGAATCTTCACAAAAGCAGTTGAAAGATGATATTCTGAGAATTGAGCATGATATAATCGAGGCTCTTGCAAAAGCTGGGGAGACCGAGGATTCTTCAGTGAGGAAAATATTGGAAGAGGTTTGTCCAGAGAATTTTGACATGATGAATAAGCTTCTGGTTGCAAAAGATGAAGAAATAGCAAAACTGAAGGATGAAATTAAGATTATGTCTGCACATTGGAAGCTCAAGCAGATGGAATTAGAGTCACAGGTAAAATTACTCATTCATTTACTTAGTGCTTTATATTCCTTGAATTCAGTAGCTTATTTGTATTTAACGGCATTCATGTGTTTTCAAATGCAGTTGGAGAAACAGCGGCATACTGACCAGGAACTGAAGAAGAGGGTTCTGAAGTTGGAATTCTGTCTGCAGGAAGCACGTTCTCAGACACGGAAGCTCCAAAGGGTAAATCTAGCCAGCCCTTTAGATAGCCTAAGTCAGTTAAAAAAAATGCCACATTTTTATTTAATGAGTAAATACTAATGATATGTCAATTCTTTCATTGATTATCATTCTTAACTTAATGTATACTAGTCTACCGAATAATTTCCTCCTATTTTTGTTGCCTTGTTGGTGCTGCTTTTGGTCTTGTTTGTTAATCAATAGCCTTGATTGTCTTTTGGGGTCAGAATTTGCATTGAATTCTTAAACATGAATACAGAGGGAGTTTGGTATTCACTTACTACTGGGCCCTTATTTATGAATCACATGTTTTATTTTTGTGTGTTTGTGAAAAACAGATGGGAGAGCGAAGAGATAAAGATATTAAAGAACTGAGAGATCAATTAGCAGCAAAAAAACAAAGAGGAGATGAGGCTTCAGAAAAGCAAAATAGTTTTTGGGAAACTTCGGCATTCAAAATAATGGTGTCCATGTCCATGATGATCTTGATGGTATTTTCAAAGCGGTGACATGAAACCATTCCGGTAATTCTTGTGCATAGTGAAGAGAACATTTGAAGTACCCTCAAGTTTATGAAATTAAAGGAGCATAGAGACAAGTGGATACAAGTCATTTTTGCTTTGTAGAAAAATGCACTTTTCTAGATAATTATCTAGCGTTATCTTGGGTAGGATCAAGATCGCAAAGCAATTTTGTTGTGTTATGTAAAAGTCACCACAAAACATTGTTCGTTACCAGCAAGAGGACCTGTGTTTTGGCTGAGGTTAATATTGTTCACATCAGTCCTCACCACAACATAATGATATTTTATTCTTTAGCCTGTTTTTGGACAGGTCAGGCAGAATTTAATGGTGCAATCTTTTTTCTAAGGCAAGAACTTTTTTTTTTTTTCTTTTTCCAATGAAGGTTAAGAAAAAGTATGATAAAGGTAGTGTTTTGGAAAAACCAGCTTTACAAAAAGTGGAAATATAGATATCTTTATGTGATTGTATAAAACACCTAATTGCCATCTAGTTAAGTTTCTTTCCATTATATTTTTTCAATTTAATTTATATATATTGTTTCATTGTCATCCAAATAAAAACAATCCAGTTTCATGGCTAAAATTTACATAGGGGGACCCATTTCAGACTGATTTCTGTG
The DNA here is from genome assembly GCA_013621005.1 of Aeschynomene evenia. Taxonomy (NCBI): domain Eukaryota; kingdom Viridiplantae; phylum Streptophyta; class Magnoliopsida; order Fabales; family Fabaceae; genus Aeschynomene; species Aeschynomene evenia. Next base: position 5,080,944 of record CM024268.1, read on the forward strand.
TACAGTCATGAATGTCTGTCATCCACTTAATTATGGTCGTTACTAGAAACTACTCTCTGCTTTGGATGTTCCAAGAAATTGATCACATGACATGCGTCCACTACAAAATTAAGGTTGATGGCTCTGTTTTCTCCATTGCCTTGTTTGACCAATTCACTAAACATTATGAGTGGCATCCAATTCATTAAGTTCATTTGAAAAGAAAATATCTTCATTTGTGTATTATTAGACAAAAGACTTTAAACTTTATTTATTATTTGATGATTATCTTAAGCACGCGTTTTCTCATAGAAAAATGATAATATAGATGGTGAACCCTACACCTGATAACATATCAACCAAGAGCTTTATAATATTATTATAGTTATAACTTTTAATTATATCTTGAATGGTTGATATATTGTCACGTGTAAGGTTCACCGTGAACCCGAGTCTATATTAACACTACTCGCTTTATGTTAAGATGATTATATGAACCGTGACAACTCTTTATTCATCTCAATCTTGAGAGGCCCACACAATACACCCTTTTTCAAGATATATATTAATCCAATAATACTAGTCGTACAACAGAAATACGTCCAACATGTGCTATCCATGACATGGAATGTGTGCTATACATATATCACGCATTCCATGTTATGTATTGCACATGTTGGATACTCGTTAGACGTATTTCTGTTGTACGACCAACATTATTGTATATGAATCCGTTCCTTTAACCACACAATAGAGTTATCTGAATATATAATAATCTTTGAAATTTAACAGTACCCTATTTTCATATATGCAAATGAATTTCCAAATTCAACTCTTAACAAATGCACACTGAAATTGCATCAAGATTTAAACTACTACAGACTGTATAGTCCCTTGCCATAACCTGTTCTACAGCCTAGATAGAAACCACAAGTCATAGTTAATTCCACAGTTGAAAATTCCCTCAGATACCTTATCCTATTCTTTCATCACCAAAGCTAAAGCAGATAAGATGAACATATTTGGCTGTGTCATTATCAGGTACTCGCTCTCTTCATAACTTCTACTTTGTCTTTCTGCAACTACACTCCTGTACAACCCTTTTTATATCACAAGTTAAACATCTCCTACATGGAAAACTTGTCTCTATTGGTTCATACTGAGTCTTCCAGCAACCAATGATATAACCAAAACCATGCAGCCAAGTAAAGGTCTAAGACTAGATGAAGCTGAGGAATTCACATCAGGAGGGCTTTGGGATCCAAAAACTGAAGATGGAGCACCAGTGCTGCAAAAAATATATGGTATTTTACAAGACCATGGTTAGTATCTTCAAGTCTTAATGGTATCAATATAGGAAGAACAAATAATGCAGCAATGAAAAGTGAAAACCTTGTCTTTTCACTTACCCGGATGTACTAGCTGTAGCTGCTGAAGATGATGATGATGGATAAATGCAAGAACCAGTACCTAGTCATAATTAACAAGCTCTTTAAATATGGTATTGGATATTGTGAACCATAGTATGAAAAAGTTTGGATTGAACTGTTAAGATCTTACTTGGATTGGTGGTAACTATTGTAGCAGTGCCTCCAAAGTCACAGCTTGTTGGTGCTGGATTCTTTTGGTAGTAGCTGTTGAAGGCAAAAGAAGCATGGTTCTGTATGGAATTTGGATTGTAACAACTCCCACCTTGCTGTATCTGTGAACAATCTACAGTTCCCAATCCACAGGCATAGTCTAGTGCAGATTGAAGAGCAGTTTCTGAAACTCCACTCTTTACCACACACCAGCTCTGACCCTGAGAAGCTGGAGCAGTTGTAGTAGCAGGAGGAGAAAGGGGGTTTGTGGAAGGAACACTCCCTGATGATGGAGGTGGATAAGATGCTGCAGGGTTTGTGATTGGAGTTGTAACTGGTACAGGTGAATTGGCTGGATTTATTGGGGGTGATGAGGACACGGGCGTGGAAGAGGGAACCGTTATAGGAACCGATGCTGGATTTGCTGGTGAAACTGTGACAGGACTTGTGGAAGGAACCGTGATTATTGCAGGTGTATCTGGAGGTGTGATAACTGGTGCATTTGAGGTTGGGTTTGTGGGGAGATTGCTTGTCTCATCTAGAATTCTTCTGATATGAACTTTTTCTATTTCTTCTCTTTGGGACAAAGGAAATATCTCTTCCTCTACATATAATGCAACTATTCTATTTGTAATCTGAGAACTTGCTTCAAGATATTTATATTTGGATATACCCTCATTGAATAGAGCTATTTCCTTCGGAATAGGAATAACAATGCTCTTGATTCTCAGAATAATGGGAACATCTTTGCAAGGAAGAATAGAAGCGGCAACGGTTGCTCGCCTAATCACATGATCAGCAAAGTGTTCTCCCATGCTTAACTCCCCTTCATCAATGCTGTGTTCTATCATGAAAAAGGAATTTACTTTCTCTATAAACCTAAGAATCCTCACAAGACCATTCTCATGTGATGCATTCAGCTTCTCCAAGAATGACAGTGGAAATGCTACTGAGACTTTTGTCTCCCTAATTGTTTGAAGAGTTTTTAGAACTGAATGGATTGATCTGAGATTTGATAGCAGTAAAGGTATCTCATCTTGGCCTAAGCAGTCACTGTCACAACTAACAATGATGCTTCTGATATCAACTTGTTGAACAACACTTACAAGATGAGGAATGAAATCTTGAACTAGGGTTCTGTTCAAGAATAAATCAACTGGTGCATCATAGTTGGTAAGAGTGCTCAAAACCTTAGGATCTGTTACAAACAACCGAATCCTAGATTGGTAGATCTTGTTTTCCTGGAAGAATGTGGGTCCAGAAGTTGTTGGAGAAAACCCCACCAGTGCACCTGCAAAGAGTAAGGAAACAAAAAAATTGATATGATTCTGCAAAAAAAAAAATATATTTTCTTGATCTGCTTCTACTGATTTAGAAACAAGAACAAAAAGTGGGGTAGTCCAAGATAAATCTAAAGACAAAAAAAAATGAACACAATTTGTGGGATGAAAAAGGATAGATCCTAGTAACTGTTGAAGATTCAGAAAGAAAGAAAGAAAAAATCTATTGGAGAATATTCACAAAAAAAAAAAAACATTACTTGGTGATACCAGTATCAATCAGATACTTACCTGAACAGCAGATGATGAGAAAAGAGAGGAACAAAATGCAGATAGAAGCTTCCTTGGCCATTTTTAAAAGAGTGAAGCTAAGAATGTAGAAGTTTGATGCTTAGTGTGATTCATGCAGTGGCTCTGCTTTTAAAAACATGGCATTTGAAGAAGTGTGTCTGTGTAATACCCTATAGGGCCAGGGAAGGTGTAGAAGATTAAATTATAAATAATAAAAAAAAGGACCATAAAGGTGAAGATTAGTGAAAAGAAGGGGAAAAGGTTTGAACAAAAAGAAAGCGACCAACTTGTAAAGATAAATTATAAAAGAAAAACAAAAAAGATGTTACTTTGTCACTAAGGATATATGAAGAAGAAGAAGAAGAACTAACATGCTTTTATTGCTTCTTCATCTAGCTGCCTCTAACAATTTATCACGTGCATGATTATTGAATTTATAGATTAACTCTTCAATTTTTATGAGTTAACAATATTTATCACATAAAAATGAATTTATTTAAGAGCAATGTTAGAGGCACAACAAAAAATCAGCCAACACAGTCAACAAATAGAAATTTGGGCCATAATCACTCAGTCCATTAGAAATATACTTATAATTAAAAGTGCTAATTGGACTATAAAGTGTTAAATGAGCTTTGTTGGTTGTTTTGGCTGGTTTTTTGTTGTGCCCCAAGTATTTTTGTTTATTTAAACTCATTAGTTTGATAATTTTGATCGTGTGCAATATGTTTCTCTTAACCTCAGGCAAGATTCGTGGCCTCTGAATAATGTTAAGGAACTTTAGTTTTAGTTTAGATTGTGAAAATATGACTATGTTTTGATTCTACTTTGGTGAGCAAAGGCAATAATAATACCAACCGCATTTTCAAAGAATCGCTTATTAATTAAATGAATTAATTCAGCTTTGGAGAAAAATAATTTATTGGAGAAATGGGCAAACTCGGTTGTTAAAATGAATTCAGCTTTGGACAAAAAGCTTATAATTTGAATTTTGAAAGACTAACTTATGCAATGGACAAAAAATAATGACATTTTTTTATTGTGACACCATTATATGACTAAGAATTTACGGGAAAAATAATACTTTTTTTATTATTTTGACAAGGATGGAAGAGGGAAACAACTGGCCATAAAGATTAAAGAAAGAAAGAAAGGGCTTTAGTTAGAGTACCTGCTAAGGATCTAAAGTTGGGTGGATTGATGGTGTTTGATCATTTATATCAAAAATAGTTATCTTCACTCAGCAAAAACCATTACTAATAGTAACAATTTGATATATATATATATATAACTAAAGCAACACTTAAAAAAACAAGGAGAAAATTGTAAATAAAAAAGGCAAGTATTACGTGTATTGATTTGATGAAGAGCCTAACAATTTTGAAAACATAGTATCCAACAATATTATTTAGAAATGGCAAAGCTCTAATTGAACAATAATATTTAACTAGTTTGACACAGGAGTTTTTGGGACCAAAATTTGAACAAAAAATTGTAACCAAACATTGTAGTAGAATATGTGAGTGGGGGCAACCCATGTGGAATAATCTATTCTGCCTGATTTCCTTTCAGCTTCATGAAAAGTACAATCTGACTAGATCTCAAGCCGAAAGCAAAGCAGAATTAGGGTTCCATTCCAAGTCTCAAAACCACAAAACAAGAACAAGACATTTTGAGTTTGTCTACAAACTAGGGAATGGGTTAGTGGCTACATGCTATTCATAAAGTTCTTTGTTGTGGCCTCCAAAAATTGACTGGATGGTAATGTCCATGGAAGTGCTTTTGTTTTTTTTTTTTTTGCTTTTGCTCTATGATCCACAATCATCCTATGAGCTAAGATTATGAAAAAGTAGTGCATGTTATTAGGGTGATGATTGCTTATTTTAAGTACTATTCTTGCAGCTCATCCATGTCCATATATATGCCCTACCATAATTTAGGTTATAAGATTGACCTCATTTTTTTTCTTTCTATTTTCATGTGTTTTTGAAAAAAAATAAAATACAAAATAGAAAATAAACCAAAAATAATACTAAAAATAGAGACCAAATAGGCCTTACTATATATAAACAACTAATATAAATTCACAATATCCAACTAATCACCATTGAGATGTACCAGAAAGAACCAGAGGAAGTCTAAATGGTAAAAGCCCTAATTTATGTGAAGTGGTTAAACTTATATACATTACTTACTACTTATAACTTTTAAGTTAAAAATTTTTCAGTCGCTCATCTATAGGCCTTTTACCCATAACTATTTTGTCCTCTGAACAGGGTGAAAGGGAAATCACTCTATTATCAAAACAGAAATTTTGTTCTTAAGTTACTGTAAACTCCTAACTTAACATCATACAACAGCAATAGAATCCTTAAGTAATTTGGTTTTCGGTGGATTGTAGAATGACTAGATTCTAAGTCACAGAGACAGCCCCATGTGAAGAAGCAATGCAAGCAGCAAAATGAACTTTTCCAAGGACCTGCTAAAACTATAAAAAAAAGTATAAAAAAAAAATAAGTGAAAAGAAATAAGGAAGCATAATCACATATAAAAGTCAAACAGCTAAAAAATTAAGATTGTTCCTTTTGAAGCCTATATTTTGTTATATCATATATATATCCATCTATATATTTAAATTCAATAAGCAAAATCAAAATTTCCCTTGTCAGCATACCTCATTTTTTTCATCTGCTCTATACATCACTCGCATTGTTCAACAAACAATTCACTGAAAAAGGGATCACCAATAGCTTCCTTGGCCGAATTATACTTCTCCAGACGTTTCTTCAAGGAGCGTAGTTCTCTCTCATCCTTTGAAGTACGTTCCTACAATAACAACAATTCATTATACACTACCTTTTCAAACATTTGCTGTCTTTACCAGAAATAAAGCTCAATGGCAAAACATCAAGTAAAATGTAAATCTGAAAAAGCAATTCTATGAAAATCTGAACTAAGCAAATGCAAAATATGTCAAACTGGTACTTGCTAAAAATTAGAGAGAAGACTTACAAATGATTTCTTCAAGAGGATTATGTCTACCAAGTAGAGCAGCCACAACACATTTGTTCTAGGAAAACTGTGAATTTGCAAAAACAAAGTATGCCATTATTATAACAATAAATCAAATTATTGTATCAGTAGAATTATACTTGGTTCTACTCATTATTCAATGTCAAGTATAGTTTTTTGGTACTTAATCAAATTTCCTTAGAGGTGAAGACTTGTAAGAGGAACAATCCTGAACAGAACATGAGATCATTTGTAAACTTTTACCAAATGTACTACAAAGATATTTTCTCTTTTAATACCAACAGGGCAAGTAGTAACATTAGATTAGACATGTGACCAAACCACATATTCCCTCTCCTTTCTCCTAGGTCTCTTTCGAACTACTAGAACAATTCATGTGGTTCACTGACAATACAACTCACTCATTCTCTTTCACTGCTCTGATGAGTATAAAGAAAAGAATGAAATTATTTACCTTCCTTCCCACCAATCATCTGTTACATCCCTCATCCTCCGATATGTTTCTGACTGCATATGAATGATACTTAGAATCATATGTGCAAATTTACATGGAACTAATGCAACTTATGACTCTAATGTCTAATAAAACTCCTTAGTCCTTACCTGTTTGTCTCCTCTTGGACCTTTAAAGAGGTCAGGATCAGCTGAAAGATCTAAGTACAGTATTCTCTCACCTGTGTGAATAGTTAGTTAATCATAGTGAATAACTAATCCCAGATCCTCTGACAAAATAAAGGCAAAATTTCCAGTACACACCTGTGTTGATTCTTGACAAAGTAAAGTCAATAATTGATATTAACAATCCATATGTTTTGACAAACATATTCCTTCCATCAAGAGTGAACTGCAACGTTACAGAATCACTTCGACTGACAAGTATATTTCCCCTGAGCAAAAAGGATATTCGTAAATCAGTTTATACAAAGGTGGATGATGATTGATTGCATATATAACTTCACTACATGAAGACCCTACCAGTGAAGATCTCGATGCTCAAATTCATATGCAGATTCAGCAACAGCAAGCCCAGCTGTAACCTGTGTTTTATGATGGCAATAAACCTTCTATAGTTACACCTTCATCGAGCTGAAAGCACTCAGCATATATAACCAGTCACATATAAAGCATACCTGAACCAGCAAAGTCCTTGCCTCATCAAAATTCATCAGAACAAAACTTTCAAGATCCTTGCCACCATGTTCTTGTACAAAGACCGCATAACACTAAATGTAACAATATGTTAGTAATTTGAACGTATACATATTCAACTGTTAAGTGTAACTACTAACTACTAACTACTCTTGTTTGGGACATATCACACATGGACACACATGATCTGTGGATTGCTCAATTATGCGAAAAATAATAGTAGATTAGTGACCATTCATTCTATGCGGGCAGACAAATATCAATGTAAGTAACATTGAAAATTCAAATTGGAAATTGACATAAGTATATCGCCAACAAAGTCTTAATGGGTAACCTGTTTCTCTGGGAACTCTTTTGGGTGATCATTCTCTGAACCATGCTTATCATCCCAATCTTCCCATGCTCTAATCAGTGAAGGATCATAAGCACCTTGGCATACTTTAAATCTATCAAAGTAGACAGACCAAAAGAGGTAATTTGTAAGTACTAATCCCAGAGTTAAACAACATGGTTAAGTGGTAGGATTAGTAAAATAAGAAGCCAGAAACAACTTTCTTTTATAATACAAACTCTGTTTTCCCATCAAGAATATTTTTAAGCAGCACCTGAAAATTATTATGGAGATACTCACTCTTTTGATTCTATGAATGTTCTGCATAAATTAAACGATTTGCCATCATTTGCTCTCAATTGATTAAGAGTTTTGGAAAGAAGCACCTCCTCGACCAATTCGTCTGATCTCTGTAATATAGAAAAGACATATAGAACATTAACATATTCCTATTAATTTATCCATGAAAGATAGTATCCCCAGAAAGAAGCTAGTCATCAAATAGTGCGGATCCCAACAGGGCAAACATAGTTACATAAGAAAAATAACTCCCAGAAACAACAAAAACGTTGTGGTTACCTTTTGGACTTCCCCATTTACCCTTAAGTCCCCATCAAAAGGAACTATCTTGCAGACGTGGTTGCCAACCTTGAAGGCTTCTCCATATGTTCCTTCACCAATTTTCACAACAGTTTCTGAATAGCTGGAAAAAAGAAAAGCCGTGTTGCTATCATTCTAAGGACATAGAATCATACTATCATACTCAAAGAAATCTAATGGGATGGAACTCAGTTTTTTACATTACCCATTACAACAAAAGCAATTATTCATGGTGTGAGAAAATAAGAGACAAATCAATACCTAGACAATACATCACGCAACAATGAGAGAGCAGACTGTCCGCAAATCGCTAATAAAGTAGCAAATGGACTAAGATGGCTACCATCTACTGAAGATGAAGTTGAAGCCAGGGAGAGCTTCTTGACAGCATCTTCTATGTGCTCACATTTTCCATCACTTGGAACCAACATAATCTCATCATCCATTTGCAGAATGCCCCCACCCTCAGAGAGACTCCCATCAATAAAAACTCTGTTGCTTCCAGTTTCCATGCTATTCATTTGTGAATTCTTTAACTCAGCACTATCCAATAATCTAAAGGTTGTAGAACCGAAACCAACACCATTAAGAGTTCCGGAACCTATGGCAGGAGTGTCTAGTATCTTAGAAAGGGTGCTAGAGGGACCACAAATGGGATTTAGTTTTCTGGCATGCAACCATTTTTGTAGTCTGGAGCATGGAGATGGTAATGGATCATCATCGGTCACATTACCTATGATCCATGTCCCAACCTTCTTGGGCGAGGGGCTCTCCTCCATCAACTCAAAAGCATCAACCTCTTGAAAGTACATTTTCTCCTTTTCAAAATTCGGTTTTTGCACTAGTTTTCCCTATACAATCCAATGATACATATGACAAACAAACAAATAGACAAGGTGTTAAATCCTGAATCATCTGATGCTATTATCACATTGTTCAAAATTACAATAAATATACAGTATACAAATTTCTTTGATAAAATCGTAAAAGATTAATGGGAAAAGTAGGGGCAGAGAGATACTTTAGGAATAGCAGGTTTGGCTCTTCTTTTATCGTTCTTCAACTGAGGCTGGTAAACCATACAAGCACCAACAGCTATACTTGTTCTCCCTCTGTTAACAAATGAGTTACATTAGATGATGAAATCAAACCCCAACCAAAAAATTTGAAAAGAGAAAAAAAAATGGAGTAAGGAGGAACCTTACCTGGTGGAAAGGGAACGGTTCCAACTGACTCGTTTGTTGGGGTCGGCCAGACTCAGCCGGTTCTGACTCGGCCGAGTGGGATCGGAACATCTTCTGTAGGTAAAAATCGAAAATCAGAAGAGAACATTTTGTGGCATAAAAGAAAATTAACAAAAAAGAGAGAGGAAAATGATAGTAGTAAGATACAGGTTGGGGTGGTTGAAGTTGCTGATTCGGGGCTTTCTTCTTCGATAAACGACGTCGATGGGTGGTTGGTGATGTTGGATTTCATTTTCTTGATCGGCGGCGACAATTTCAGACCAGAGATGAAGGGAATTTGAATTTGAAGCTGAAGCTGCTCTGGAATTGGAACCCATGCTATTGCTCATGCTCTTGCTGATGCTTGTACTATGCTCATCCTTCACTTCAATCGCTCGCTCGCATTTGCACTCACTCTCAAGTCTCATACATACACACCCAAGTTTTAAAACCATGTCTGGCAAGCGGGAACTTCCTCCGCAAGGATTTTGGACTGGTCCGTGTCCAGGCCCAAGCCCACTTTTAAGTTCTGAGAGGTCTGGCCCAAAATATTAGTTCCGAAATACCGTTAGGTGCCAGACCTAAAACAAAAAAGTTTGCCACCAATCATGACTAATGGCCCACTATCATCTCATCCATTTGTATGACTTTTCAGAGAGAGAGATATAACAATGACCAACGTGTCATTACATTGGATGACTTTCTAAAAAAGTTTTATACTAGATAAAAGTTAAATCTTTTTTAATTGGTTTAAATATTAAAAAAAAAACATGGCTAAAGTATTTTTATTGTTAAATCAGTGTTGACACTTTTTAGAAAAATAAAATAAAATCCTATTAAATTCATTTTTATCGGTAGAATTGTGGGTTTAATTAATTGTTTAAAGAATCCAAAATTCCGAATATAGCGAAGGGACATTATTCTGCATGAAGTGTCATTGTTAAAAATTGGTAATTAAGGAGAGCCTAAACGTTTGCATATCCTTGTCTGAGTTCCCATTAGTCTAGAAAGTGGAAAGATTACAAGACAAAAACAAACAATACTCTGAGACATAATTTTTGTACATCTCATCTCACACCTACCGTCGGCGTCAATGAATAGCACTTGACTAATTTGTATTGCTAAATTCAGATTAGTGGATCATTCCATTGGGACAATTAGATATATAATCAATCAATCACCTACACCTACCATATATATTGCTGGTACACTGGATAATGGTGGATTAACCCCCTCCCCCCAAAATCACTCACTTAATTAGAGTTAGAGGCCCATAAATAAGCATACGTGTGGAATTGGTATCTGCTTCGTTTGGTTGTTTGTGGAATGTGGAACAATAATTTCCCTATACACACACATGTCAAAATAGCCAATTACATCATATCAATCCAAATCATGAAGCTTCCTAAGTGGAGGAGCAATTCAAACCATTCAAGCCCAATCCTTTTCGCCTATATCATTCATGCGATTTGATTACTTATTAAGCGATAAATCACACACTAATAATTATGCTTAGTTTTATATTAATGAGAATATAAACTCAACTCCCCACCTACGGTCTATTCCAAAATCAGTTGCAGGTCTTTCCAGTATTTTACATCATATGATTTATGCTTATGACTAATTGCATTATTATTCATGATTTGATTTGTATTTGAACATTATATCTCGAATCAATTTTGTTAGGGTTTCATTTTCAATTGAAAGTAGTAACTAGACCACCCAACCTACATTTCCTTCTCTAATTAGTTGATCACATAGTCGTATTAATCTTGTTATTATGATCATTTTGCAAAATTTATAGCTCTCCCTGATGCTTTCACAAATTGTGGTTCGGATGGCTGTGTGGTGTGATGTATTATTGCTCACATGATATATATTTTGTATTTTATATTATATATTGTATATAATATATTGATTATTTTGGCTGAATTTTTTATTATGCACCAAATATTTTCCGGTCAATACACTTCTAATCGGGGTAGGGTCTATGTGACCAAATGAATAAAATATGAATTTATATTTGCCCTTGATTTAGGATAATTTTACGCTCAATTAATTAATTAACCATGCATATACACCGAGACCTAACGAGCTAGTTAGTCTATACATTCACTAAGCAAATGAATACAAATAATCTCCCTACTTGCCTTGCTATTTTGATGCCGAAATCAAAGGTATAATAATGTTCTTCGCATCTTTTAACGTCTCATTCACGGGATCATAAAATTTTTATTTCACACAAAATTTCATCGAAAGGGATAAAGCCCATGTGATTAAACACCCAAGATTACATTATTATCATAAATTAATTTTAGTGTATGTGTCCGCACACAACAAACAAACACGGTACTAGCTAATTCATTATGGCGTTGAACTATAGGTTAATTAAGCAATCCATGGTTACATGATATGTTTCCATTATATAAATATAAATATGAATGTCTAAATAGTTATAATATAAAATAATTATTATATATTGATTTCATTATAATTTGACTGTGAAATATTTTTTTGCTAATTAATTAAGTTGTGGCATCTGCTAGAATAATTAATTAAGCTGTAGCAGGAATTCAGAATCATGTATTGAGCTTTTTCTTTATTGGAAGCTAAACATTTAAACACTTAATTCATAAAATACATGAATTTCACAATTTTTTATTCAATTTCTTCTCCTCCCATCACTCTGATTAAGACCTCATCATTTCCATGAATGTCTACATATGTTAAAAAAACGTTTTCCTCCGGACCCTTCTCCCTTTATTTATTTATTTTTGTTCTTTTATTGGTGTGTGTAATGGTTTCTTTTTTTATAATGTAATATGAATTTATAAACTAATATAATTTAACGATAAATATAATTATTGTACAAGTATTATACACATAACACTCTTCTAAACTAATATACATATTGGCATATGCCTATCAAAAAGTTAATCCATTGTTCCCTCCCAAAAATTGTGCCGTATGCTCTCCTTGCATGTAAAGCAAAGCTTGCTATACTTTTTTTTATTAATTTTAGGCTTTTAGCTAAGGCATCACATAAGAATTATTATAAGATTTATTCCTTAAATCTATTGCTTTAGTTGAACAATTTCATCAACAAGTTATACCTTTTGAGAAATTCTTTCTACATACACTCTTTTGTAGCAGCAAAATTTTATTGTTATATTTCTTTTATTTATCATCTGGTAAATCAGCAATTTTCATCTTCTTAACCGTCAATTAATTACTCTTTAACTATAAAATAGTAATCGTATCAAATATCTTGTTATTCTAAGTAATCAAATATCTTGTTATTCTAAGTAATACAAAACAATATTTGTATATTAGTTATTCTGACTAATATATATTAATTCCCTTGACCACAGAATATGAGTGTGGACTATAGATGCATCGCGTGAAAGAATTTATTAAGACCTTCCTCCACTTTTTCCAACCAAATTAAATATCTAGATTCAGTGTCTAAATATGTTTTTTACGTTTGGTTCGCAATTTGGACAAATATTTCTGGGAATGTTGCATTCCCGGGAATCAAACATTCCCACATTTTCATTCCCACCTCCCCCATGGGTTTCTAAGATTCTCATCTCATGGGAATGTTTAGGGAATATTAAATGACATCAATGTCCCTATTATAATTTTAATATTACAAAATAACTAACCATTATCATATTCACCCTCACGCCTTTTAATTCATTTTTTATAATTATTAATTTTTTATATGTGTTTATTTTTTTAATTATTATTTTTTATATGTGTTTATTTGTTATTTATTAATTTTTTATATGTGTTTATTTGTTAATTATTAGTTTTTTTATTTTAAATAGCTAGGGGTATATTTGGAAACATACGTAATATTCTCAGGAATGTTAGTGTGAACCAAATATAGGAATAATTTATTCATGGGAAAGTTTAGTAAGATTTCCGGGAATTCAAGGTACAAACAAAACTCAGGAATGTTTCATTCCCGGAAAAGTGATTCCCGGGGAAGTGATTCCCAGAAGTGTGCATATTACCAGGAAAAAATCAATCCGCAAACCAAATGACCCCTCAATTCATGCGCAAGGTTCTGAAAATTAAAATAGAAATTGAAAAACCATTTCTGTGCCACATTTTAATACTGCATCCATACCCATTTTTTCCAAGTAACCATAATAATACCAATAATGTATGTTTCCTTGTAATTTGTTAGTTGATTTCTACGCGTAGGATTAGGCCACACAATTATATATATCGGAGGGTCAGGGTATGTTTTTTGGTCGTTATGCATAGAAATAACGTAAATGTTTTATTGTCTTCGTATATGTGGTAAACAATAATAGTATATCTACAGTAACAGAAATATTATCCAATACATAAATGTTCGGGTTACGATAAAAAACTAGCCAAAACAGTCAATAAAACTCATTTAACACTTTATGGTCCAAATAACACTTTTAATCATAAGTATATTTTTAATAGATTGGGTAATTGTGACCCAAATTCTTATTTGTGACTGTTTTGAACTGATTTTTATTGTATCTCTAGCAATACTCTATTCAATAATTATCTAACATGTATTGTATGATTGTAGGCCTTATTAGTACACAAAAAATATGGAACCGCACACATAAAATCTCATTTTCCATTCTGAGTGACACACATGCTTAAAATGGCTCCCGAGAAAATCATTTTCCTAAAAAAAATATTGTGAAATTTTTGAGAAAAAACATAATAGACATCTATAATTACTAAAATATATAATACGAATTAGTTTTTTATTTATAGTATATAAAACATATTTTATATATTAAATATTAATCAGACATATTTCTATTATACAGTAATATTTTCAATGTTTGATGTGTTGCGGCTTCCTCGATCAATGCCACCCCTTTAACCTATCTTGAAGCAGATAAGTTTTGTATGCACATCATTATTTTATTGAAATTCTGCCATCCGTTTATGTATCTGCCTTATAAAGAGAAGGCATGCAGCCCCTCACGGGCATAATAATTGTGCATTTCTCCTTCTTCTCTTCTTCTTATAAAATATAATATTAAATAAATGTGGAATAGGGTTATTAGTGTGTGAATTTTTTATAATTTGAGTCATTCTCGATACTATAATCATAACTAATCCCTCGGGTTATGGATCAGAATATATAGGCCCCAAAACATCAATTGAATTTTGTAAAATTATATTTTGATTTTCTATTTTAAATTATTTGATGAGTAATAAGAGTGAAAAAAATCTTTATCATAAGATCTCTATCTTATTAAAGAGGTTTCAGTCAACTAAAAGTTCAAATTAAATTAAGTGGATTGCTATTGAATCTAAATATCAATGACATGATTTTATATGAGATAAAAAAAATTCCTATGACTATATTCTTCTTAGGTATAACCCATTTGATTTGAAAACAAATTAATCAGTTTGATGCATACAAAAAAAAGTGGTCCAGGGAACATTAATGTATAGAACTAAGATAAGGTGGAGAAGATGAGAAAGATTTAATAACGCCAAATTGCCAGCGTTGGCTTCTTTTTTTCTTTTTTCTTTTATTTCTTTCTCGCTTCACATGTATGTAATGTAACACACATAAAAACATGATACTTCATGATTTTGAAAAATGATTGAAGGTTCAGATACATATATCATAATCATATTTATTAATGGCCTTATCATGGGATCATTAATTTCCATAACGTAACTATTCTTACTCGCATTGTTTTTAACATCCAAGGAATAATTAAAACCTTTTGCATAGTATTAAAAATAATAATATTTATCGTACAATATAAATACGTTCAACAAATATTCAACGTGTACTATTTATTATATGGAATTGAATATGTATTAATTATTTGTATAGTACATGTTTGTATAGCACACATATCATATCATGTATAACACACGTTGTGGATACTTGAACGTATTTCTGTTATACGACAAACATTATTAATATTCAAAATGCTAACACATATCCCTCCAATTAATTATGAACAGTGAATAAAATTTTTTTTTAACAACTAATAAAATAAGGATTTAATTTATATACATTAATAATATAAAGATGTTTAAATTTTTTACTAAAAGAAATTTAAGAAAATGGTAGGTCATCATTATAAAAATCATGTACTATAATAACTCCTTGTTAAGATTTAACATATATCTCACAATTTGTATTGATAATTAATCGTCTTGTCAACTAGGAGCAGACCTCCTGACTGAGCTGCCAACCGACCTTTAATTCCGAGCTCCGATCTCCTTAGACATAAGTTGAGGTACTTGAAAAGGGATTTCGACGTCCAAATTAGTTTCGAATCATGAAGCGAGTACAATTATGTATAGTATTGAGAGTATGTTTTAAGTGTTGGAATTCCTTTTCAGGTACCTCAACCTATGAGGAGATCAGAGTTTGAAACTAAAAGTTGGCCGGCTCTTGTTTGGTAAGGCGAGAACAATAACAATATAATTCTACATTCTCAATGTGAATAAATTAATCTCATAAAATAATATGTGTGTGTTATTTGTCACAAGATTTGTATAACCGGTTTTTATTAATAGAATTTTCACTTGCATTCTTATAAATGCAATTTCGTGGTCCGTGAACCATCTTGATGCTTATAGCTGTCGTGACATATACTTGACATATGTGAAGTTTACAAAAGTATATATATTAAGGGAGGGAATATAATAGAGATTAATTATGATATATTTAAAGTGTAAAAAAATTTACACCAGTAAATCATATCTATTAATTTGTATAATTTTTTTTATTATTAAGTAATTGAATTAAAAACTTTTATTGTTATATCAATTCATAATTAGATATCTATGTAAAATTATTTTATATTGATAATAAATTAAAATTAAACTAGAACAAACGAGCGCCAAAAGGTGAAACATGTATTACTATTAATTGTATTTTGAGTTTATCATTTTTATATTTACTCTGAGTGTGAATACAAAATATATTTTTTTATAGATACAATCTATTTTGTATGCATTTTTACTAAACAAACATTCAATTTTTATTTTGTACTGTATTTTGTGTTTTATACAAATTACTACCTTAAAGTACATAAATTTATAGAATAAGCAGAATTTCCAAACATGCACTAACCATCAAATTAAAATTCCTTAACTCCCTTGCCTGCTTAAAACTTCAAAACAAAAGTAGCTAGTGCTTAAGTAGTGGTTTAGCACCGAATATAAACATGTTAATAATAACATACCTTCACAATAAGTACACGGTGAACTCAATATATTGGGCAAATAAATTTGGTGGTGATTATTAAGTTTGCTAATAATCATAATGATGATAAGATTATCATACATAAACAACGATGATTATAAATTTTCCTACTTTCGATTTCTACCAAAAAAAAGAAGGGGTTGGCGATGTGACCAGCTAAATAGCTAATTATGAGAAAATAATCACACAAAAGTACAATATATATAATTTCAATTGTGGACAGTATAATAGAAGGAATATAATTAATATTATAATTTTCAATGGAGTTTAAGGACCATGAACGTTGAAGTAAGAGAGGTACAATGATTGTTTCGCTGTGCAACTTGGAAGACAGTAAATAAACAGCTCATCTCACCTTCATATATATTGATTATTATATTATATATTATATATATAAAGTGGGTAAGAAAATAGTTAAGTACATTAATAAGCAAGCGACATTTTTTTTTAATTTTCAACTATTAAATTTATGAACGTTTGAGAAAAAACATATGAACATATCCTAAAGATTCGAGTATAATTATAAACATAACAAAACTTGAAAATTTGGGATCATGTATATCGACGTCTAACAAGTAAACTTACCTATTTTAAAGAAAATATTCTCCATTTTATATTAAATATCTCTTTCATTTTTCAAATATTTATAAATTAATTATAATGTACTAACTATTTAAAAATATTTGTACTGCCATCCAATTAAATATTTTTCTCATGAATTTTCAAATAACAAGTATATAAATTAAATGTATTTATTAACATGTAATTATATAATTGAATGATTTGTAAAAATTTTATATTATTAGTGTACTAAAAATTAAATTCTTATAAATTAATATATTTAAAAATAAATTATCTCTAATTACGTTAACTTATAAAGATGCATTTAATATGAAAGGTAGTACTATTATGAGTTTAATGACTTAATCAATAATCATAGATAAATAAATGTGAAAAGATTACTGTTCTTTGAATAGAAAAAAAAAAGTGAATCTAATAATAACTAATTTAAATACGATAACAATAAAGAAAAGAGCCGGAAAAAAGAGTGAAAATAATAATAGTTAGGGATAAGGAGTCACTTTCATGTGAGATGAGGAAAATAAAAAGAGGACCTTATTACCGTATAAAGTTTTTACTTTACTGTAATGTGTTAAAATGTTATATGCAATAAATCATCAATATGCATGCGTTGTAAGGCATCATCGATTCTTAAGCTCCATCACCTACCACTGATAACTCCATCATCTCTTCCTCTCTCTCTCTCTCTCTCTCTCATCCTCATAGCACACCACACCACACCATACCCATCATTTGCATTTCCATCATACCCCTTCTCTCTGCCACCATCTTTCTTTGTGTGTGTGTGTATGTTTTTTTTAATTTTTTTTATGGGTTCATTCAGATAGCTCCATCTCAGCTTAGATTTGCATTCACATTTTCCACACCCAAAACAAAGACCCGTGTAGGATATTTTTTGACACCCTTCACCTATATAGTTGCTTTTGCTGACAACTCACTAGATTCGGGGTTAGGTTACTTTTGATGTGTTGTGTGTTTTCTTGTTGCCCTTTACTCAAAGATCTGAGCTTTTGAGTTTCTTCCACTGGTTTCAGCAGGTTTACTTGTGATGGGGCCATTTCTTAGATCTGGGGTTTGAAGGGTTTCCCCCTTGTGAATGAGTACTGGTTCTTGTACAATAAGGTGTGAGAATGACCGTGTAATGTTTTCTTGGGTGTTTTCATTTTGCTTCATGCTTCATTAATTTGAGTTAATTTTGATGGAAGTTTAGTCTAATGCTTGTGAATTGTGTGACTCCTGGTTCCCTGTCATTCGCATCCGTTGAATTGTAACTTTGCATTGAATTCTGATGTACAAGTACTGTTTGATGAAATGTGCAGTTGAGTAATTAATTAATTAATGATTTTGGTTATGTCTTTGTGTTAGGTATATTCGAGGCTTGCTAAGAGATGGGTGGTAATCTTAAGGCTGAATTATCCAAGGGAACTCCCATTTTTGGCCTTAAGGTTTGGGAGATAGTTGGAATTGCAGTTGCTTTGTCTATTATTATAATCCTCTCCTTGCTCTCACTTTGCCTTACTTCAAGGAAGAAATCTAGAAAAGCTAAGGATAATAAGATTCCTGTTAGTCAGATACCAACTGTGTCAAAGGAAATCAAGGAAGTGCGGGTTGAGCAAGTATCAACAAATGGATTTGCTCCCCGTGAGGGGATACTTCTTACCATTCATGACAAATCCAGTGACAAAGATTCAGACAAAGTCATGGTCCACTTAGGTGTGGGGAAGATGAGGAATGGGGATAGTAGCAGCCAATCAGGGTCATTTCATCACATAGAGAAAGATGGAGGAGGGTCATACTCAGGAGAAGAAGCTAGCTCTGGGACTATTACGGTGCACAAGCACTCTTCTTACCCTATAACAGCTCCTTCACCACTCACTGGTCTTCCAGAGTTCTCTCACTTGGGCTGGGGTCACTGGTTTACCTTGAGGGATCTTGAACTTGCCACGAACCGTTTCTCCAAAGACAATGTCATTGGTGAAGGTGGTTATGGAGTTGTTTATCGGGGACAATTGATCAATGGGACTCCAGTTGCAGTTAAAAAGATACTCAACAACATGTGAGTTTTACAGTACAATGTTCAGGGTAGCTAGCTAACTTATTTGTTTTGTTATTATTCCTCTCAATTCGGCTGAAACTCAACTCCTGAGTTCTTTTTAGCAGCGGTCAAGCTGAGAAAGAATTTAGAGTGGAAGTTGAAGCTATTGGCCATGTTCGACACAAGAATTTGGTTCGCCTTTTGGGGTACTGCATTGAGGGAACTCACAGGTACTCCAATTCTCAATTGCAATAATACAGTTTTATGACTACCTAGGAATATGATATGACATGTGTGTTTATGTCGCATTCTCTGAACATATGTGGTATATTTTCAGGATGTTAGTCTATGAGTATGTCAATAACGGAAATTTGGAGCAATGGCTTCATGGAGCTATGCGTCACCATGGATATCTTACCTGGGAAGCACGCATCAAGATTCTCCTTGGCACTGCCAAAGCGTGAGTGTCTGCATCTACCCATCTTCCAGCTTTCTTTATCCATATTTGAATCAATATATACTTGTTTCTCAGGCTTGCATATTTGCACGAAGCGATTGAGCCAAAGGTGGTACACCGAGATATCAAGTCAAGCAACATATTAATTGATGATGACTTCAATGCCAAGGTTTCTGATTTTGGCCTGGCTAAGTTATTGGGTGCTGGAAAAAGTCATGTCACGACGCGAGTTATGGGAACCTTTGGGTAAGTAATTTTGTCTTCTCCTCTTTAATGCGATGAAGCATTGATTTGCTCAATAATGGTAAGCTTCCCTAAAAAGTTATTCTTATATACATCTTTTCCTCCTCTAAATATTTCAGATATGTCGCTCCTGAATATGCAAATACTGGCCTTCTAAATGAAAAGAGTGATGTTTATAGCTTTGGTGTTTTGCTACTGGAAGGAATTACTGGAAGAGATCCAGTAGACTATGGACGTCCAGCACAAGAAGTGAGTGGATTACTTTCTTTCATCTTGAGTCCTAAATCCTGCTTGATGTATGTGTGTTTGCATTCACCTATTCACCAAATAATTCTAAAGCATTAGCTGTAAGTTTGATCCATGCAGAATAGCGATAGTAAAGAAGTTGAATACTTGAATTGTATATCTGCTGCAAATCATAGAGATATAACACTTCTTCCCTTTGTATGCCGACTTGAGGATAAAAATTGCCTAAATTCTTCTAGCTAGATACTTAGACATACCTATTAATATGAAAAATATAGCTCATAACACTTTGTTTTTGATTGTCTGGTCTTTGCTGAAATATATAGTTCATATGAAGAATGATTGATTTCTATGAGCCTAGAGGAACCCACCTACAAAGCAAGATTTATTACTTGCCCTTTTAAGCATTATCCCAAGTTTGAAAGTGATCCAACTTGATACACTGTTGTTCCCCGCACAAAGTGTCGGATATTATTGGAAGAGTTCACATTACCATCCAGTTTAACTAAACATTACATGATCTTTATATTGGCACCTGCAGTATTTGTATCAGGATAAGTTTGTGTGGATGGCTATTAATATCCCACTTCAATCAGGACCTTTTGCTCGATTATTAACAAGAATAGCTTGTGTCCTCTTGTTGGTTATTTCTGCATAACCACTTGTGATGGAGAAGTTTTACTGACATTTACCATGCATATCGGTTGGTTTTCAGGTTAATCTAGTTGATTGGCTGAAGATGATGGTCGGAAACAGGCGATCAGAAGAAGTGGTCGATCCAAACATTGAGGTGAAACCATCAACCAGAGCTCTAAAACGTGCTCTCTTAACTGCTTTAAGATGCGTAGATCCAGATTCTGAGAAAAGGCCCAGGATGAGCCAAGTTGTGCGAATGCTGGAGTCAGAGGAATACCCTTTAGCAAGAGAGGTTTGATTTTTCTTTCCACTTGGTCATGATCAAATTCTCGCAATTGCTGCCCTCGATTTCCACAAATAAATCATTCTTGTTTTGTTGTTTGGTAATAAATAGTAAAATTCATTTAAAAAGTTACTAGCATTTGATGCCAATTGCCAAGCCATTACTACTGTGGCCTTGTAACACCAATGTAGGCATGAAACCGGTGACTTGTTGTTATATTTGGAGCCAGAGTCATAATATCATATTCATATGATCCAATAGTTTATTCAGATGTTTGATGGTTTTTATCAGATCGTTTTAGCTAACATTTGATGTCATACATCGTGTGGATGATGATGTTCAGGACCGAAGGCACAGAAGAAACCGAGGGGGAAGTGCGGAAATTGAATCCCAGAAGGAATATTCTGACACTGACAAGAGTGAGATTCAAGGTTCTAGGTAAGAGAGACTGTAACAGCATACACGACTCAGAGACATGGTTCTTTCCAAGGATCACTGGGATGTATAAAGCAGTAGGGGTATATTTCTTTTATAATTTTTTTTAACTTTGTTTAGATCCTTGGATTTGCCTTCCTATGAGGGGCATTGCAGATGGGGTTGGCACAGCTGGAGATATTTTTTCTTTTATTTTTTTTATTCTGATTTGTTTCTTCTTCCTATGCTTTGGTTTTTGGTGTCCTTTTGTTTGTAGAAGGGTAGATATTGTTTGTGTATGAAGATGGGGGTTGTACTGCTAAGATAAGAACCCAAAATATTGGGGTGTGTACATAAATGGATTTCGTTCCAATATTTGTTCCATAAATCTGCTCGGTTTCCCAAGATCAATTTATCTTGCCAAATAAGAAAGATCAGCATATGATTTTGGAAATCCCTTTGTTTTGAATCTACATTTCATTATCAAATAAAATTGGTGCAATATGAAACCCTTTCATGATTTGTTTGAGTGATGATTTGTACGACCAATTTTGGAAAACAATACTTCCTTTCTTTATTTTACTAGTTAGTATATGCTATTTTTGTTTTTGGTATAATCTAAAGACACAGAAACAAACTTGAGTTCCACGCCATGGTTCAAGAATCAAGATATCCAAAATTTCCAACCCTCTGAACCAACAAACTATATATAGGGACCAGCTACCAAATACTCAAGATTCAAGATTCTGTAATATAAAATCAAGTACTCTCAACAACAGATGACATTTATAAAGAGACATAACTTAATTTAATATTTGACTCTTAAAACCATGACATTTATAAAGAGACATAACTTAATATTTGACTCTTAAAACCATAATGTCTAACAGTTCTTGCTTGGTTTCTTCTAAATACAAAGCTCAACCCACATATATGATATATGTATGTAAGTAGCAAACAGTACAGGTAGAAGATGAAACAAGAAACCAAAAAGGGGGAAAAGAAAAAAGAAGACAAAAGCAAACCAAGGATTTGTAATGACTTATTCTTGGGGCTTGTCCCACTTGAGAGGCTTAACCACTTCCCAGGTGAAATCAGGGTCATCTCTTCCAAAATGACCATATGCAGCAGTCTTCAAGAACCTGTCATTTCCACCCCTCTTAAGGTCCAAGTTAATGGAAATCATTCCAGGCCTGAAGTCAAAATTCTCCTTCACAATCTTCAGGATCTCCTTGTCTGGAATCTTTCCTGTCCCATAAGTGTCAACAAACACAGACAATGGATCAGGAACACCAATTGCATATGAAATCTGCACAATGCACCTTCTTGCAAGTCCACTGGCCACAATACTCTTTGCAGCCTGTCTAGCAATATAGGCTCCACTCCTGTCCACCTTAGTAGGGTCCTTCCCGGAGAAAGCACCACCACCATGTGCTCCCCAACCACCATAGGTGTCAATGATGATTTTGCGGCCAGTCAGGCCGGCATCGCCGTGAGGGCCACCGATCACAAATCGGCCAGACGGGTTGAGATGGAAAATTGTCTTCTCATCCAAATACTTGTCAGGTATAACAGGCTTGATGACATGCTCCTTAAGGTCTGCAGCAATCTCATCATTGGTAACAGTCTCATCATGCTGTGTGGAAATGAGAACCGTGTGCACACGCACCGGCACCATAGCCCCATTGTCATTGTAGTATTCCACAGTGACTTGTGTTTTTCCATCAGGTCTCAACCAAGTGCAGGTCCCATTCTTGCGAACTTCGGTGAGGCGAGCACCGAGTTTGGTTGCAAGGACATGGCTGAGAGGCATAAGCTCGGGTGTTTCATCGGTTGCATAGCCAAACATGTGACCCTGATCGCCAGCACCAATCTCCTCAGGCCTTTTGGTGAGATGGCCATGGACACCTTGAGCAATATCAGGGCTTTGCTGCTCCAGGTAGACCAGTACATTGCAATTGTCAGCATCAAGACCAACATCATCAGACACAAATCCTATGTTGCGGCACGTGTTGCGGACAATCTTCTCATAGTCTACATTGGCCTTTGTGGTGATCTCTCCAAACACCATGACCAAGTTGGTCTTGGTGCAGGTCTCACAGGCAACCTTGCTCTCTGGATCTTGCTGGAGGCAGGCATCCAGCACTGCATCAGAAATCTGGTCACAGAGCTTGTCAGGATGACCCTCATTCACTGACTCAGATGTGAACAGGAAGGTATCCATTCTTCCAATTCCAAAGCTACAACACACAAAAACTATGGATTGATTAAACATGTAAGATATATATGCTTAGATCAAATGCAGGGGATGTCATGCTCTAATTTTGAATAAAAGATTAAAAGGCACTTGTGCTAAAAGTAAAAATGAAATATGCACTCTTAACATTCAAGAAATCAGAAGGTATTTTAATCATAAAAAGAAGACATATAAGAGAAAACAAAAAGTACTCTCAAGTTTCAACATACGGTTAACTTGCTAACAATTCTTTAATTTCACATAATGACCTAACTACGCATTTGACCATAGGTAAAGATCACTCATTTATCACTTCTAGTTATATGGATAATCCAACATAAGTTCAAACCAGAGCCAAATAACAACAAAACATCTATAAAATTTGCTAATTTCTCTTCAGAATTTCATATGTCAAATAACGAAGGTGGAAAGGAAATCTATCAAAGCAAAATTCAGCTTCATTTTAAATTAAAGCATGCAAGCATGAAATGAAATATATAGATTCAGCAATGAATCAAGCATACAAATAGACCAACATCTAAACACAAACCAACCTTAACTAGAAGGAAGTGTTGAGTGGTGAGGGTCTCAAATGAATAAACCACACCCGAAAGCTTGGCAGAGGATTGAGGTTGGTGTCACTCTGCATTTATAGGCCGAATGAACATGGACCCAATCCTGATCCCCTTGTACGTTGTAACTCTTCCCTGTCCTGTCCCACGTGTCACTTCCAACTATTCTACACGTGTCCTGCAAATCTATTCCTTTTTCTTGTTTTCCTGAAAGTAAAAAACAAAACAAACACACTAGTGAGTGGGGTCTGATTTTTAACGTGCAAGTTCCAAAGTCTAAAAACTCAATGGAGTTTCTAATCTATGTTGGATCGTTGGATGAAATGTAGTGGATGGCTGGAAATGAATGGAGTGGTTGGGACTTGGGAGAAGATATGACAGCACATTTACCAACACTGATGTTGATGTGATTCGTGGCCTCCTCTTCAATAAGTTAATCATAAATCATGACTCCAATTTAATCCACAAAATATTATATTACTATATCATGTCAATTCCATTTTGCACTTCATTTGAATATTCATGTGGTCTGAAATCAAATTGATTTTTCTAAAACTAAAATACAAAAATGCGGTGAGCGTGGATCGAACACGCGACCTTCAGATCTTCAGTCTGACGCTCTCCCAACTGAGCTATCCCCGCACTTGATCTTACTGCAACAACGTTTCTTAGTATAACAAGATACAAACTACTATAAAATTCGGAGATGACTTGTATCATTATAACTCTACCTACCACGCACCAAATTCATTAGACTTCTGTTGAAAGAGAAATGACTATTTTCTATGTATTTACTATTTACAGTGTTAATCAATAAAATTTGAGAATTATATAAAATCATTTTTTTATAAGTGTATGATGCAAAATAATAGATGATAATTATTATAGATGATTTTTAGTAATGAGTTGTCATTTTATTAGATTTCTATTAAATAAAAATTAAGTCCTAATAATATTTGCCACAAATACAGTAAAATGTATTACGGTCAGATGATTATACTATTTAATCAAAGTAGTTGATTTAACGACCTAGAATAGCACTACGATGACTATATTCAACAAGGTCCCGTAGCTCAGTTGGTTAGAGCGTTGGTCTTATGAGCCGAAGGTCGCGGGTTCGAGCCCCGCCGGGACCAAATTTTGTAAACTCGAGCTCTGACTTTCATGATGATGATCAAGAAAAGTAGAAACTTCGAACTTAATATTGGTTAGAGACACATACGCTTTCTTCGCTCTCGAATTCCAAATCTTTTATTTTTTACTTTGATCCTAACTTTGCTTTTCAAATATTAATTGTTAATCCAGTGTTCTATCTATCATAAGAGGGCTAAGTCCGTTGGTAAGATTAATTAAAAAAGATGATACAATTCAATTTATATACACAATGAAGTAAAAGTTTTAATCATATATTCGGTGATGGGTGTTGAACAGATTTTTGAGAGTGAAAACTTGGATCCAAATATGTAAATAAAATTACATTTTTCACAAAATTACTCTGGAGATTTTACAATGTTTGTGATCAAAATACAACAACAAAACCACGTGAGGAAAGGAAAATAAAAAAAATGAACAACTTCAGGGTAGCAGCTTCTACTCTCAGCCCTCCAGTTTTATTCATCCTTGCCCCATACACACTCACTTATATTCATCAAAATACAACCAAATTAGTTTCAGGAATGAAAAATGGTGATAAAAAGTATACAATGTTATGCTTCAGACATGATGCAATCAATTGCCTGTTTGCAGATTCCAGTCATTGTGGCCTCCGGTCCATAAACCTTAAACCAAAATATAACCACAATCACATAACAGACAGAAGTGAATCTTGTATTCCGTTCACACGATATAATCTTAAATGGTGGAGAACTCTGTTATAGACTCCAATTCAAACCGGGTCATGGTTTTTTATAATGCAAGATTTTACAGAAAGATTGCTTCCTCACCTGAATTGGCACTCCCAGTTCCTCGCCCAGTGCGCGCATCTTCGCCAAACCAGTCTGATAGTTTGGACCACCTCTTCTGACATAGATGTGCATTCTTGCAGCTTTAAGCTTTGATTCCTGAAGAGCCATGGAGAAACAACTCATAACTGTCAAGTACTCAAGTTAACAACTAGAATTGGAATAACAATAGTACAATACACATACCAATAACATACCTTCTCTTTCAATGCCCGAATAATCCCATTAAATGTAGCAGCAACATCAGTGAAGTTTGCAATGCCGCCTCCAATAAGAAGGGCTCTCTTACGGCCATCAGGTTCTGCTGTAGCACACTGCAACACATTCGAAAGCAGAACTTTCACAAATGATGTTATTGATGAAACCACTATCTATGACAAATTTGTGAAACTTAAGCCGCAAGATATAGATATCCATTTGGCTCTGATGTTTACATCAATTACGACTCTTGCATACTGCAACACCTCCTCCTCATTTGGCGCCCCGCTATACTCTGCATAGTTGCCAAGCTCTGATGCATAGCCTAGATCTCCAACCTAGTAAATATACAGTAGACTTAGTCACTAGAATAACTATTGAGTTGAAATGAATCCATAAAAACATGGCAACTTACAGTATCAGCATAAATAACACTTGCACCACCACCGGCTACCATTGTCCATATGCGCCCTTTTGGGTTCAATACAGTAAATTTTAAAGATGAACTTGTCTGCAATAAGAAGAAAGAATGTAATTTAGCTTAAAATATAAGAAACCTCATTCCGTCTCACATATAAATTGCCTATACTGATGTGATCACAACTATCCAGATAAAATCAAAATACCTTCTCATCCAAGGAATGAATGAAGCTTTCTGTAGGGCTCAGAACTCTTCCAAATGGCAATGGAAACTCTATATCACCCCACCTGAATGGATAACAAAATATATATATTGGATAACAGCCAGTTATATGAATTAGATGCTCAATTTCCTTGACTTCAAAATTAAAATATTCTGAACATCAATATCAACGGACTATACTTGTTGAAGTTCTTGAAGGCAGCAGTGTCATCCAATTCCCCTCTCATATCCAGTGGATATGGCTTCTCATTCACCAGTGTAAATGGATTCATCTCTAGAAAACTGAAGTCCAAGTCTGTGGAGAATATGGGACAAAAGAAGGTCAGACTTAAACCGTAAAATCATCTGTATAAGAATAGCCATTATAATTGCCAACTCTAACAAGCAAGGTTACATTCAAAGGAACCATCTCTCATATGAAACAAACTCTACATCCTACAGTTCATATGATGTGTCAGGTTCCAAAACAAATAGAGAATTAAATAGCTTTTCTAGCTTAGCTTGTAAATTGCATACCTTGAAAGACAGCAAACACACCCATTATGAAATTGCCAATTGTTCCCCGAATCTGAGAATCAAACACAGAATAAGCATTTCTAGACAGACACTTAAGGCACAAGTATGAAATTTCACAAATCTGAATAAAGAGGGGACTTAGGACAATGTGTAGCACCAAAAGGCATCAAATGGATCCGACATTCACAAACATTAAAATACTCACCTCCAAAGGAAGAGTAGCAATCAACGGAGCACACGCCTCAAGAGTCATCGGTTTCTCAGTAGGCAGGAACACAGTCTTAACCTACATACATATATATATATGACAACAGTTGATCAACCAGATATGTCACTCAGCTCATGAGGTTTGCATTGCCATTACAAACAAAGCAACACAATTCAATTGAATTATACATGACATGAGAGTAGCAACCTTATCCCAATTCTCTTCAATTTCAATGCCCCCACATTCAGAGAAGCTTATTGTACAGCCAAGCCTTTCGGAAACAATGGAGAGGTAGAACTCTTGGTCATGAGGAACAAAGGGTTCAACTATGAATGTAGTAATAGGCGCCCTGCAACCACCCATCTCAACCTACACCCGAATACCTAATCAAACAAAAAACCAGAAAATGAAAAGAATCAAGAGAATTTGTTGAGAATGACGATGACCTCAACGCCAAGGCGTGCTTTGACGAAATCGGCAACTTGGGCAATGTCCAAGTTGAGAGCGACGAGGCCACTCTTTCCACGCTTGCCGAAGAGCATGTCAGGCTTCACAACCAATTTGGTGGATGAAAGCCATGGGTTTTGGTTAATCAATTCAGTGAAGTCTGTTGATTCAGTCACCTATTTTATTCAATCACAAAAACCATCATATTAAT
The DNA here is from genome assembly GCA_013621005.1 of Aeschynomene evenia. Lineage (NCBI taxonomy): Eukaryota > Viridiplantae > Streptophyta > Magnoliopsida > Fabales > Fabaceae > Aeschynomene > Aeschynomene evenia. The sequence continues at coordinate 5,109,541 of CM024268.1, forward strand.
AAGATATTAGTATTATTAAGAATGGAAATGAACTCTTCTCTAAGTCTAAGTCGTCATCACCTTACCTGAGCTGAAAGTATGTGAAGGTCGATGGAAGCGAGACGCTTGAGGTTCTCCTTGAGGAGCCTCTTCGATTGGTACTCCCTGATCTTCTTCCTCGCCATTCAGAATCAATCAACGGAATTGAAGGATGCGTCGTTGGTTTGTCAACTTAGTCTAATTAATTAGTGAGTAATTTCTAATTAGATGATCGTTTTCGTTGAAACCGATGAGAATTGAGAAAGAGGTGGTTGAATGTTGAATTGGAGAAAAATAATAATGCCTTGGTTGGTTGGTGTCTGCTATCCTAATCCTATCACTGATTTGATTACATTCCAAACCATTCTTCTTCAGTAATTTTTTTAATTTTTTATTTTTAATTCAGAAATGCCAATCTGCTATATACTAGTACTAGTTCTAGTTGTTCAGTGTCAGATTAAGATAAGCATCTCACATTTTATGCACCTATTTTGTCCTTTTGCTCATCAATTTGTGGGGTAGGTGTGTCGGGTACCCAAATTATTTCGTACTAGTATTTTCCTTTCCTTTTTATAAACAAACAAATAAAAGATTTTGTACTTGGGTTGGGTTGGGTCAAGTAAAAACCCAATCACAACACAAGTGGATCATTTTCAGATTACATAGCTAGCTAGATTTCATAAGTCCATAAACTTGGTTTCTTTTGGGTTCGAATTAGCTCTTATAACTTGGGCATAAATGTTTGGTATAGTTTGAGCCCAGTGGACGCAGTCTCGGGTTGACTGGACCCACAACCGTGAACGAGAAGAAAATAATAATAAAAAATAAAATAAAATAAGGCAGGAGGAGAAGGATCGGTGAAATAGAGAGAGAGTGGTGGTGTCTGTGAGAGAGACAGAGTGTATGAATCATGGTCGCATCGGGGATGAAGAATTGAATTGAATATTGAATACTACTATTACCAGGGAGTAGCGAAGCAGGAGCAAAATCACAATAATAATTATTTGTTTTTTTTTTTTAATTTCTTTTCTTTACAACCCAAACCAAACCCAGCATAGCACACGTCTCTGCCTCTGAATCCGCGATCCGAATCGGGAACTTGGTGAGTCTCTCTCTTCTCGATCTCGATTTCAACTGTTACTCTGTCCTTTTCTCGATCTCTCACTGTTTGTAATACTCTCCATACTGTCATCACCCATCGTTCTTCTCGAATCCAATTCACATGTTTTCTTCTCAACCCTAGCACCTTGTATCTCTCTATTCGACTTTGAATCTCGTCCCTCTTCATCATCCAACTTCAATTTTGATTTCAGTTTTCTTCTCATTCTTATCACTATTTTCAATCTATTTTTACCCATAATAATTCATATAGGGTACGATATCCTAGTCTAGCTTGCAATTATGTGCTTTTTTTTTCCTAACAACTTGTGTTGATTTGAACTGAATTGTAATGCATTTGGTTGCTTCTATGTATCAAGCATTGTATATATCAAATTGCTTCTCTTTTGTTTTTGGACAGGGTTGGTGATGGAACATAGCTTTTAATTGAATTTGAAGCCAAGTGATTGGATTGAACAGTTCTGTTATCTATGGGGACTGAAAATCCTGGTCGTCCGAGCTTCCCTGCAAGACCTGCTGCTTCTTCACCTTTTGCTGCTGTACCCCCACAGAATGTCTCACCTTTTTCATCCACAGGTCCTGTGGCCGGATCAGAGCCGCCTCCTTTCCGTCCTACTCCTCCACCACCTCCTCCACAGGCCTCCACCCCGTTTTCATCTTCTGTATCTCCAGTTAGACCAGGGGTTCCTGCTTTTAGACCTGCACCTCCACCAGGCAGGTTCAATGACCCATCAGTGCCCCCTCCTCCTCCTCCAACAGCCAATGTCCCGCCAGCTGGTGGACCTTTCCAGCGTTTTCCACCACCGCAGATTTCATCAACTATTCAAGGCCCTCCACAGCCACGTGCTCCGCCCATGGGCCAACCATTGATCCAGCCATCTGCAGGTCAAGTGCCACCTTTTCCGGCTTCTGTTCCGCCTCAGCCACAGTCTCCTTTTGTTCAAATGGGGTCTCAACCAACAGGTTCCACTCCTATGCCTTTTGGTTCCAATGTTCCTCCTCCCACCTATCAGCAGCCATCTTTTCCTGGATATGCCAATATGCAGCCTGGTAGTGAAATGCAAGCTCCACCTGTCCATTCCTCTTTCCCTCCTAATCAAGGAAATTTTGGACCTGTCCCACCTTATCAAGGAGGCTATGCTCCACCACCCCCAATGGCTGCTCCACGAGGTATGCAGCCGATGCAGCAGCCAGGATCTGGACCCCCTACTGGTGCCATGCAGGGATTGGCAGAGGACTTCAGTTCGCTAACGATGCAAACTCGTCCTGGAACGATGGATGCATTATTTGATGCTAAAGAACTTCCCAGGCCGTTGGAGGGTGATGTGGAGCCAAAAAACTTGGCTGACGTATTTCCTATGAACTGTGATCCCAGATATCTAAGACTCACAACCAGTGCAGTTCCTAGCTCTCAATCCTTAGCTTCAAGGTGGCATCTGCCTCTTGGAGCTGTTGTATGCCCGCTTGCAGAACTACCCGATGGGGTTAGTGCCTCTTTACCCTGTTTGATGAGCAGTGACATACTGGCCTTCTTGGTATTCTCCTTTGTCAATCACTGTTCTTTGATTTTCAGGAAGAGTTGCCTGTGGTTAATTTTGCTCCTGCTAGTGTTGTACGTTGTAGAAGATGCCGCACATATGTCAATCCATACATGACATTTACAGAGGCCGGAAGAAAGTTCCGCTGCAATGTCTGTGCATTGCTTAATGATGGTACCTTTTACTTCCACAACCTTTTTGTTTGCTGGACTAATTCGAAAGACATAGAAGATAGAATAGAAGGAATAAATTCTCCACTAAGGTGATATGAAATGTTGTTTGAAAGTGATTAAAACCTCTAACTAACACATCTTGTCATGCGAAAAGCTTTTCTTAGTGGCTCAAAATTCATTAGTTTCTATATTGTTCACATTCTATTGGACACCCGAGGGCACTTTGATCAAAGAAAAGTAGAAAACATATACTTCTCATGCTCAACTTTGCACAATGTATGGTGTTAGTGTCATAGTTGCCAAACTTGCTTTCAAACTTCCCTGACAACAGTAATTCATGTTAATTTTGCAATATGTTTATTACTATCATGGTACATGGACCCTAACTCAACTATAATATGAAACCAGACAGGTAATCCGCATGCCTAGCCCTAATTAAGAAATTCTGTGATGAAGTTACTTATTTGCATCAGACATATGTTGTATATTGTTATTGGTTGGTGGAATTTTATCTGTCCTATGATGTTAATATATGGACTCTTATGTACAGTTCCTAGTGAATATTATGCGCAATTAGATGCCACTGGCAGAAGAGTTGACTTGCATCAACGACCTGAACTTACAAAGGGTACAGTGGAATTTGTTGCCCCTGCTGAGTATATGGTGCGGCCTCCTATGCCACCAGTATATTTCTTCCTCATCGATGTTTCCATATCTGCTGTTAGAAGTGGAATGATTGAGGTAAGCGCTTCACTCCTAGCACTATGTATAGCTTGGACTGCATCAGCCCTAACCAGATCATAGAGTCTTCACACATGATTTTTCTCTCTCTAACCCTGTTGTTGTGCTACATATGAACGACCTTGTTTTTATGAGTCAAAGACTATGCATCATGCATTGGTAAATTTTAGTTTTAGCTACCCTAAACGAATGAGTTGTGCTATAATATATTTTGGTATAGATGTTGTTAAGACTTAAGACTCCAACTTTTCCTTTTTTGTGTAATTTATTTATTCCTCAATAGGATAAAGCATAGTTTTTCTTCTTGTGAAATTTATTGATGTGTGGAACTTACAATCATTGATGCAACTTATTTGTTATGTATATCTCAGGGTTGCAAGTTTGCCATCACATATTAATATTTATGTGCCTGTTTGGGTAATTTATATAGAATTAATTGTGCAGAATGAATTCTGAAAGAATTAGAACTCAGGGAATGTTCTTCAAAAGTAAGTTTGCTAGAGCAAGTTTTGTTTGGTAGTGCAAGTACGAAATGTCCAATTAAACCCAATTTTCAAATGTTGAAAATGAAATTTGCCCAGTAGACACTAGTAACATTTATTTCTTCACAAGTGGTTTGATGGTTTTCTAGGCAGCTTTGGGTTAGGTTATAGAATGCATTTTTGCATTTTGGGTAACCGAACAACCACTTTGTTCCATAATCACTTTCAACATTGAGAAACATGTAGTTTCAGCTTCAGACTGCATTTTGAAGGTGTTAACCAAATTTGCATGTGATCTTGATAGTTGATGCTATTATTCTTAATGCAGGTTGTTGCCAAAACAATTAAGTCATGCTTGGATGAGTTGCCTGGCTTTCCCCGTACACAGATAGGGTTTGCAACTTTTGACAGTACTATACATTTTTATAACATGAAGGTTTGCAATACATTAGTGTTACCATTACTAATATATTTCCATATCCACCTTAACTGGCCAAATTTATACTAATTAATTTTTGTTCTATGCTTTTACAGTCATCCTTGACTCAGCCACAAATGTTGGTAGTCTCAGATCTGGATGACATATTTGTTCCACTTCCAGATGATCTTCTAGTTAACTTATCTGAATCAAGAAGTGTGGTTGAAACGTTCCTAGATAGTTTACCATCCATGTTCCAGGACAATGTTAATGTTGAATCAGCTTTTGGTCCTGCTCTTAAGGCTGCATTTATGGTTATGGTATGTTTGTCCGTTTTCAACATGTAATGGTGAATCTCCTCATGATTATTTCTATGATAATTGTTTTAGTTTCCCCTGTAAATTGTGAGCATAATACATTGGATAATAAAATATGATATTGGTTGGAAATAAGTTACAGTTAATTTGAGAGATTAATTTTCATGGTAGCATCCCCAAAGTTGGCACATTTTAAGATTTAATTCTTTGCTTGATTCCAATTTTCAAATGGGCCTTAGAGTATTGCTGGGCCCATTAAGCTATCAGAAAGCCACTTAACAAAAACCATAGAGAAGCTAGTTAGATGCAGAGTGGCGGGACCTTTGGTTAGCTAAACTTAAGGGAACACCATCTAGTTGGAATTTGGTGATTTTCGTTACATGTATTCCTATGTATTTAAACATTTAGTATTTTTGTGCATAATTTTGTAGTGATCTTTTCATGCCCTCTCTGTGCAGAATCAACTTGGAGGGAAATTGTTAATCTTTCAAAACACACTCCCATCTCTTGGTGTTGGCCGTTTGAAATTACGGGGAGAAGATTCTCGTGTTTATGGGACAGATAAAGAACATGGATTGAGATTGCCTGAAGATCCATTTTATAAGCAAATGGCTGCTGAGTTTTCTAAATACCAAATCTCAGCAAACGTGTATGCATTCAGTGATAAGTACACAGACATAGCCTCTTTAGGTAAATTTTAACAATTTCTTCTAACTTTTCATGGCATAAGAAGTTCTAAACCTGTTGCTTTGGAGTTTAGATTAGAAAAGTTTAAATTGATACATCTGATGATTATTTGTTGAGATAACATTTTTTCATGATGACTTATTTCCATGGTTTCTGGGCTTTAAGAAGTGTGTAACAAACAAACAAATACTACCGTGTTCCATTAGGTGAGGTCAACTACATGGACCAAATAATTCCATAGTGTTCTATCAGAAAAATGATTTATGTTTATACTATTATCATTTAGATGTCTTTTAAGTGTGTATTGTGTTATACTCATGCTCAGTTTAAAAGGCTTTTCTGAGTACTATATTGAACAGACACTTTGCACTGGCGACTAATTATTCGTACCTTCATTTTGAAAACTGAATGAATAAGGTTAAAAAGCTTAATTAGAGTTAGCAACTTCTGCGTTGATGCATGGTAATTGTCTGTAAATAATGCATAATGCATGTACTGTTTGTACCAATGTAACTGTTGGATTTGATTTGCTCAGCATAATTGGTTTTCTAACCACTTATTCTTGCATGTTAATGACCTTCTATGTGACGAAGTGTGAATCATGTATTTATAATTTACTCTCTGTCTAGGAACTCTGGCAAAGTACACCGCTGGTCAGGTGTATCACTATCCAGCTTTCCAATCAGCCATTCATGGGGAGAAATTGAGACATGAGTTAAGGAGAGATCTTACCAGAGAAACTGCATGGGAAGCTGTAATGCGTATTAGATGCGCAAAAGGTCTGTGTGTTCATTATCTATGGAAAAATCCTTGCTTTTCATATTTAATATTTCCTTTTTCGGATCTGCTGTATTATGGAACATGCATATAATTATATAGTTGAACACTATTGCTGATAATTGTCTGTGTTTATAGGTGTTCGTTTCACAACCTATCATGGAAACTTTATGCTAAGGTCCACTGATTTGCTAGCACTTCCAGCTGTAGATTGTGATAAAGCCTTTGCCATGCAGCTATCTCTTGAGGAGACATTATTGACAACTCAGACAATGTACTTCCAAGTTGCATTGCTGTATCCTTCTGTAGTTCACAATGATAATTCGTGGTTAATCATAGTTTTTACTTTTTATCAATTGGAATACTATCCATTTATCCCCCTACTCCAGGAAATGATTTCTCTACTTGATATGCTGTCTTTAAAAGGTCAGATATATTTTTAAAAATAGTTTGTCTTAACTTCGCATATGAGATTATAAAATACAATAACCTTTTTTCCTCATATGTTCTGTCCTCTACTGTTCAATATTTATGTGGATGTCTGTTTGCTTGATACACTGTTACGTTGTTAAGTCATGATAATTAGAATATAATTTTTTTAAAGGATGGGTTTGCATCCCTAACAACAAAATAGATATACTGCATCTTGTGGAGAAAGGCGTATCAGAGTACACACAATGGCAGTTCCAGTAGTTACAGACTTGGGAGAGATGTATCGCTTGGCTGATACTGGTGCAATTGTATCCCTGTTTAGTAGGCTAGGTAGGATAAGCCATGCTCCTGTCCTAGTGGCATCATGTGTGATTATGGATCTTAGTTGCTTTTATCTTCCTAAACACTTATTTCATATTTGCAGCAATTGAGAAAACATTATCCCAAAAACTAGAAGATGCACGAAGTGCTGTGCAGCTAAGAATTGTGAAAGCCCTCAAGGAATATCGAAATCTTTATGCCGTGCAACATCGCTTACTCAACAGAATGATATATCCTGAGTCTTTGAAGTACCTATCATTGTATGGCTTAGCTCTATGTAAATCAATGGCTCTCCGTGGAGGGTATGGTGATGTTGCACTGGATGAACGATGTGCAGCAGGATACACAATGATGATTCTACCAATAAAAAGACTGTTGAAACTTCTCTATCCAAGCTTGATTCGACTTGACGAATATCTGCTGAAGGTATACACGTGTTTCCTTCCAAAAGTTACCAATAAAATGACTAATTTGTCCTATTCTTGAATTGTTTTTGCTCGTCTGGTTTCAGGCCTCTGTACAGGCTGATGACCTGAAAAGTATCGAGAGAAGGTTACCCTTGACGGTGGAGAGCTTAGATTCTAGGGGCCTTTATGTATTTGACGATGGCTTCCGGTTCATCATATGGTTTGGCAGAGTGATTTCCCCTGATTTAGCTAAAAATTTACTTGGGGCAGACTTCGCAGCAGAATTATCAAAGGTATTGAATATTTATTCTGTACAAAATAAGTCCGGAATATGTTATTTTTAAGACATGAAGAGAGAGCTAGAGTGAATAAGGCTTTATTATATGTTGTCTGTTTGAGCAGCTTCATCAACTTTGTTTCAGCTTTTTTCTCTAGTTTAAACTTGCCTTGGTTGCGTTTTCGGTTCTTAATTAGAACAACTCATTATATGTTTACTTAGTCTCTCTCTGTTGGGTGTGTGCACATACAATTACTGAATTATTAATAATCGTTACCTTATTGATCTTGCTTGCCAATTGTTTTGTTGATATTTATATTATATTTGGTTTTAAAAGTGTTGAATTCATCCTATGCCATGTTTTTATAATGTTGACTTTGATTTTCAGTTTGATGGTTTCTAACCCACAGAAGCCTTAGTATCGAAATGTTCTAGAGTAGATATGCCTTATATATTCCTCCTTTATTTGTTTAGTTATTAGTTAAACAATTTTTTAATTCATCTGGTGCTGTGTATGTGTACATTTTCTTTATTTCTTCTTTTATCAACAGGCTACTCTTAGTGACCATGATAATGAAATGTCGAGGAGGCTGATTAGGGTGCTTGAGAAATTCCGAAATAGTGATCGTGCATACTACCAGTTGTGCCACCTTGTGAGGCAAGGTGAACAGCCCAGAGAAGGATTCCTTCTTCTTATAAACCTGGTTGAGGACCAGATGGGTGGTAATAGTGGGTACGCTGATTGGATGCTACAGATATCCAGACAAGTGCAGCAATAATAAGGTATAGGTACTCATTGTGATTTTTTTCTTTTGATGATCTAGTTTATATCTGGCAGGATTTACAAGGGCAATTGATGGACGTTGCATGTTACCTCTGAATATCATATGGCATGTTCGACTAGCAATAGTTTAAGTGAAATTTCCTTGTGTTTTCTGCATTTAAGTGATTTGAACATTTTGTTGACAGCTTCCCCTGTCTATATAACAGGGTTTTTGTCAGGTTTTATCTGTTTCATAATGAGGACCTTTTCTTTCTTCATTGGGAATAAATTGGATCTAGCCATTAGGGTGCATTGTGAAGCATGAATGAATTCTTGACTTGGCTATTTGGTTGTGGTTCGTGAGAAGGGTTCTTTAGACTCTTGATTCATCCTGGAATGTATTTGATCAGTTGAACTCTACAGTAGTGCTTAAATTCAAACGTGCTTTTACTGTCTCTGATATAGGGGGAGAAAGACATGTTTTTCCTTTACCTTCCCTTGTGAGATAAGTTGTCATTTTCTTCTGTCTAGTATTTTCCTTTTTGTTTTTGTTGTCATCTTATGGTTGATTCATTCATTGTAGAAAAGAAAGTAAGTAGACAGAGAGTATAGACGGCATGTGAATTCAGTCTGCAAAATCCTGAATTTTTGTTTGGCGACAATCATTATTTATTCTGATATTTAAAGATTTGAACCCTTTCTTATTCCTAATTCCGGCGTTTTTTAGTCTTCTACTTTCGTTAGCAGAACCAATGTTTTTGAGTGTCAGATTGGTTGAGCTAGAAAAAAGGTGGCCGAGAGCTATAGTTTTGATGATTTTATCCTAGTTTCCTTGGTTAAATTGGCGAATTTATTTCTTCAATGGAGGATAATTTTGAGTAACCTACACAGGAAGAATGATTGGTCATACATGTGGGCAGTGGGTGTTTGTGGTCCAATTTTCAAAATGTTAGGCAGAACTTAAAGCTTTCATGTATCATGATGTTGTATTCCAATTCCAATTGGAACTGCAAGTGAAATGAAATGATTCCTAATCAGAATAGGCTGGAACAGATAGATAGATGGTATCTTGGCAACCAAGATTCGGGTCACTGTGCCTTTTGCTTTATAGTTACAACAATGTACATGTGACACTCCTAAGTAAATTAAAGGCTTAATTTTATATCATGCTCAACTTAAACTAGCTTTGTATTTCTACTCAATCCTGTTCATATATTATAATATGTATAAAAATGGACTCTCACATTTTCTTACAATAAAAAAATTTTATTTGATTGAATTATAAAATGAGTGTTTTACAAGATTAGTATATAAAACAGTTTAATTCTTATCCACTAATAATATATAAACGGATATGAATTATCTCATGATGAGATGCATATAAACAGTCTCTCATCATTGATTTAAAAGAAGAGATTCAAATATATGATATAAAGAAATGATCAGTTCCCTTAAAAAAATTTACATTGTATTTTAAGTAAATACTTTTATTAACCTACCTAAATTATAAAGTATAATGGATATACGAATGAATATGAGATAAAGGAGGAGGGGTAGTAAGAAGAGGGAAAAGGAAAATCAACAAATATAGTCAGTCTGAGGTCTGAACACTGAACAGTCAAAAGGAGTAGTATTACATTGAACAAATGTGAGTATATCTTTCTTTCTTTTTTTCTTCTTCTTATATTGAAAAAAATAAACAAATAAATAAAGTGTCAGCACTCACAAACTCACTGAGTAGCGCATTATAGTACACCACACAAAAAAGCAGAAACACTATTTGCCTGCCTCACACATTTGCATAAAACAAATAAAAAAGAAAGAAAGAATTAAAGAAAGAACTAACGAACTGGCTTCTGTTCTCTTGTCATCCTCATGGATCTCATCTAACTCTCCTTCTTCCTTTCCATATCTACATGCTTACCATGGTACTAGATTCTCTCTCTCTCTCTCTCTCTTTCTGTTCTTATGCCATTTATTTATTTATTTTTTCTGAATTTCATTTTCGACCCTCTCACGGATTTAACTGCTGTTTTCTGCTTTTTCCCTCCGTTTAATTACTATTCTTTTCCTAATTTACCCTTTTGCACTCGGATCGGTTTTCTACTTCGCATTCGGTTCTTCTATTAGGATCTTTTGGTCTCTTTCTTTGTTATTTCTGTCTGTTTTTTTTTTTTTGAGACGCAGCGCTGAGTTTAACGTTCTATTTGTGATGTTCTGTGGATGGATCTTTGATGTTTTCTTTGGTATTTTCAGTTCTTAGATATTTTCAACTCACTCTTTGTTGAACTTATGTATTTCTGCGTGTGGAAGGTTCAACTTTCCTGTTTTGGCTTCAGTTTTCCATTCTTGTGTGTTTCAAATTAACTCAACCAAATAATAATAATAATAAAAAAAATCTCTGATTTTGTTGCTGTTGTTTTCCAGCAGGAAAATGAGTGAGGTTTGAGCAGTTAAAAAATTTGCAATTTGATTGGCGGAAGATGGCTTCTGTTGGTGTAGCACCAACATCAGGCGTGAGAGAATCCGGTAGTGGTGGTGGTGGTGGTGGTGGCGGTGTTGATAGATTGCCAGAGGAGATGAACGATATGAAAATTAGGGATGATAAAGTGTGTCCATCCACTCTGTTAAATTCTTAACCGAGTTACCCTTTTTATTTTTGTAGTTGTTGCTTATGGAAGTTTCAGACTTTACTTGCTTACAGCTTAGTTCACTCACCTCGTAGGAAATGGAAGCTACGGTTGTCGATGGCAATGGAACTGAGACAGGGCATATCATTGTAACTACCATTGGGGGCAGAAATGGTCAACCAAAGCAGGTATACCTTCTCCCTTTTCCACTGACATATGTTCTGTGGTGTGGAATCGTTTAAATAATTCAACTCATAACTACTTTGTTGTCTCACTCGCTGTGCTGACATTCTGGTGCTTGATTGGAACTTGGAAGTAGATAAACATTTTAATGCTTTTGTTTGGACTTTGAATTTAATATTTATTTTCCTTTTCCCTCGTCTTTTTATAGCTGTCATGATTCACATATTATTATTTGAACTGTGATTTATCCTATTTGTCCTTCAAATCAAAATGTTTTTTTTTTCCGTCAAGATTTAGGTATTATACCAGCTGTACTGCCTGCTGACTTTAGTCTTTATACAGTGAGTAGCACAACTGTTTGCTGTCTTCAACATGTTTGTGTTGTGCCTTGTCATTGGTAAATATCCTCTCTGATATGATAGGATATGGTTATTATATCAAATAGTATGATTTTAAGTTTTTAACTTCATCTATACATTTTCTTACACCACATTTTGTGAATATTTATTGCTCTAGAATGATTGAACATGTTTTAATATTTCAGACTATAAGGTATATGGCAGAGCGGGTTGTCGGGCATGGATCATTTGGGGTTGTTTTCCAGGTATGGGATTATATCTAGCTTATTGGACGATGTATTAGTTAAGCCTTCAAAGGTTAAACATAAGTATGTGCCGTTGATGCCGATTATTTGTATAATTGTAGGCCAAATGTTTGGATACTGGTGAAACCGTGGCTATCAAAAAGGTTCTTCAAGACAAGAGGTATAAGAACCGGGAGCTGCAGACAATGCGTCTTCTTGACCACCCCAACGTTGTCTGTTTGAAGCATTGCTTCTTTTCAACCACTGAAAAGGATGAACTATACCTTAATTTGGTACTTGAGTACGTACCTGAAACAGTTCATCGTGTGATCAAACATTACAACCACAAGTTGAACCAAAGGATGCCACTGATATATGTGAAACTCTATACATATCAGGTATGCTTAATCATGACAGTCTAGTCTTCTGGTTATATCATGATCCTTGTTAGTTGTATTTTGAAGAATGGCTGTCTTGATGTTTTGGATAGTCTTTCAGTACTGTGATAGTTTCTCATGTATTGGAGCATGGTTGTACATTAATGATAAATCTTAGAAGTGGTGTTAATTCCCATACTATTCACTTTGCTAAGAGTTGCTGCTGTGTGCTCTTGATTGACCCTTGGGTTCCACTTCCTTTGCTTATAGTTTGATTACTAGTTTGTACACAGCGTTCTCCTCATTTTAATAATACTTTGAGTGGTGCGTGGATTTGTTAGTTTGCTACTGTGAAAGCAAAATTCACTTGGTTACATGTAGGTATAAATGATGTGCTGTCTTTCCTGTATTTAGCTCTATTCTTGCTGAAGTTGTAACAGAATTCTTATTATGTTACAGATCTTTAGGGCACTATCTTATATTCATCGCTGCATTGGAGTTTGTCATCGGGATATCAAGCCTCAAAATATATTAGTATGTATTTCTCAACTTCGCATGTTTTACGTTTATGGTTGTTTTTTTGGCAAACTTTATGGTTGTGTTTGGTGTGACTAAATGGCACATTTATTTTCAAATTTCAAGGATTCCAAACTGCTAGAAAATACTAACTGAAATTTTTTTCTATGCAGGTCAATCCACATACCCACCAGGTGAAATTATGCGACTTTGGAAGTGCAAAAGTCTTGGTATGTTCTGTGTGTTTGTGCACCTGTGTATATTTATCTTTCACCATTCCTCTTGGAACTTCATCAGCTATCTTGGCTGAGTCAGGAGTTTATCTTTACCTTGTTTGGTCTGAGTCGTCTGACATTTGACAGGTTAAAGGTGAACCAAATATATCATACATATGTTCTAGATATTATAGAGCACCTGAACTTATTTTTGGAGCAACCGAATATACCTCTGCTATTGACATTTGGTCTGTTGGTTGCGTATTGGCTGAGCTTCTGCTTGGACAGGTTGGTGTCTGTTGATGGGAGCTCTTTTTGTTTTGCAATTTGGCATATTTAATAATGAAATTTGTTTGTTTTTTTTTTCAGCCTTTGTTCCCTGGTGAGAGTGGAGTTGATCAGCTTGTTGAGATCATCAAAGTAATCTTCTCGTTCAAATTTTTTTATGGCTACTATGTTTTCCTTATTTGCGCTGAATCCTTCTTTGAAATTGGTATTCTTGGATGCTAATTTACAGTGCCAGCATCTTTAACATCTAAATTCCCCATTTGTGGTTGTTTTGATAGGTTCTGGGCACTCCAACAAGGGAAGAGATTAAGTGCATGAACCCAAACTATACAGAATTTAAATTCCCACAGATTAAAGCTCATCCATGGCACAAGGTATCACAAATTTAATAGCAGTTTCCATTTATAATTTAGCTCATCATACTAACTGTTTAGCACACAACCTAATGTAAATTTGTCGGTTGGCCCCTGCTAGATCTTTCATAAGCGCATGCCTCCAGAAGCTGTTGATTTGGTATCAAGACTACTACAATACTCCCCTAACCTGAGGTGCACAGCTGTGAGTACATGGCCTCCTAGCGGACCTTTCTAGTTTCTATCCAGCTAATTTTTGAAGTAGTCCTCTCCTAATCTTTTTATTCCATGGCTGTTTCTTATCCTCCAATGTTTTCTACCATTTTTTTTTTGTTGATGTTATGTGGTGCAGTTAGATGCCTTGATCCATCCTTTCTTTGATGAACTTCGTGACCCAAACACTCGCTTGCCAAATAGTCGATTCCTTCCACCGTTATTCAATTTCAAATCTCATGGTATGATGATATTTTGTAATAGCAGTTGTGTAATGCCCTGTTATTGCCATGAATAATTCTGGCTGATCGTATGTATTTCTTGCCGCTTGTGTACCAGAGCTTAAGGGTGTCCCCGTCGAGATCTTGGTGAAATTGATTCCAGAACATGCGAGGAAGCAGTGCCCCTTTCTTGGCTTGTGATATTGTAAAATGCAACAAAACTACAACTGCCCTTCACATGTGAATGCCCCATGTTTCCTCTATTTATGATATGAAATTTGTTCCTTTGTCTATCTGTTGTATTTTGGTGCATTGTAAAAACAGATTGAGATATATTGTTGTACTCACTATTACCCAATCCTCCTCGGTGGGTACGTACTCAAGAAGAACATTACCACGTTTCATGTATCAAAGAAGATTGTAACATCATCGAATAGAAGACAAAACTGTCTTATGTTATAATCAGTATTGATGACAATTGTGTGATAGTCTGCATTTGTGTTAGTAATCGTTGCCAAAATAACATAGGACAAAGACAAGCTACGAATCTCAAGTAATTGTCGTATGTAGATGTAGATGACTCCTTAAAATCACGATTCTGTTTAATTCTCTCAATATTTCAAGTCGATCTCGTCCAGTAGGATAAGACTTATTGTTGATATATTGCATTTTGGTGTGACTCAGAGTAATTTGGCTTTAATTTTCTTACTTTTTGTGTACTCAACATGCTGAATCATAGTGCCACTCTATTTCCTAAATGGAGATGGTAGAATTTGTGTCATTATTATTGTGCGAGACTCTGAAGCCTGTCAGCAATATATGCAGCATCCACTAAGTTCTTCTCCTATGGCTCTAGTTGGTTTACAAGTATCTTCATTCCAAATTAACAATTGCAAGATTAAACTGCTCAACACTTTTGATATCCCTAGCAAATTGCAAATCATAATAGTGAAAGTAGTCACACAATTAATTACTGGACTGCTTGACACTGCTCTCTGATTTGTACCACTAGAGTTAGCACCATATATCCCACTCATTCATCACATGTTTGGTCTTAGTCCCAATTTATGGAACCCTTCACAACCATGCAAACAAGAATCAGTGGCTTCCAACATCCCTTATGTCATCACAACCTCCTACAGCACCTGATGCAGTTTTCAATGTTAGTTCTTTTGGTGCAGTTGGGGATAGTGTCTTTGATGATACACAATCATTTAAGTTGGCTTGGGACTTTATTATATTAAGAACAAACATAATGAGACTTTTTACATGATAATGGTGTACAGAAATACTAATATGAATTTATCATAAACATTTTACAATGGAATATTTGATGTTGAATGTGCCAATTATCCACTCAATTTCCGAGGTGAAACATTAATTACTTGTTCTGACTCTGAATTTTTCTAATAATCCCACCTTAAGAGTGTGTGCTACACTTAATACTAATATGTGCTCCACTAAAGATTTCCTTTCAATATGGCAATGATATCAACCACTAAACTCATTAACTGCAACCATTAAATTGGAAATTGGAAGAGTTTTCTTGTTTAATTTCTAGAATGTTATATAGTCTTCTCTTCACACGTTGCAATTTATATTTTGCTTTGGGTGCGTGACTGCGTCTGCAACTATATTATATATAGTGAATTGGTTCGAATCGCATTGCATCGTAGTCACGTTCCCATGATGTGTACATTTCGAGTCAAGCAACAACAAAGAATTGGCCAATTGGAATTGCATAATGTGAAACATTAACAGACTACTACAATCATAAAGTTAAAAATCTGAATTATTCGTGTTGTCTTGATCATTTTGACACAAAATAGACACAAAATACTAATCTTACTGATATTTCAAAACTAGTATTATACGCTTTAAAATATGAAATTTCTCCATTTTTTTTAGAAATACTAGACAACAAAGATCATATGCTTCAAATTATGTAATTTTATAATTTTTTTTACATATAGTAGAAATTGAAGTGTACTTCAAAATGTGAGTTTCCTCTACTTTTCTAGAAACACTATACAACAAAGACTATAGACTTTACATTATGAAATTACATGATTTTTTTACATATCCTACAAATTGAAGGTTATAGGCTTTAAAATGTGAGATTTCTTTAATTTTTCTATAGTAATACTAGAAAATAAAGACTATAGCCTTTATATTTTAAAATTACATGATTTTTTTACAACACTACAAATTGAAGGTTATAGGCTTTAAAATGTGAGATTTCTCTAATTTTTCGAGAAATACTAGAAAATAAAGACTATATATAGGCTTTAAATTATGAATTTATATGATTTTTTTTCATATACTACAAATAGAAAGCTATAGGCTTTAAAATGTGAGATTTCTCTAATTTTTATAGAAATAGAAGAAAACAAAGACTATAGATTTTACATTATTTTTTTACATATACTACAAATTGAAGTCTATAAGCTTTAAAATGTTTGATTTCTCTAATTATTCTAGAAAAATTATAAAACAAAGACTAGACTTTAAATTATTAAATACATTATTTTTATACAAATATTACAAATAGAAGGCTATAGTCTTTAAAATATGAGATTTTTCTATTTTTTGTGAAATACTAGAAAATAAAGACTATTGACTTTAAATTATGAAATTATCTTATTTTTTTACATATAGTACAAATTGAAAGCTATAGGCTTTAAAATGTGAGATTTCTCAAATTTTTCAAGAAATACTATAAAATAAAGACGGTAGATTTTAAATTATGAAATTACTTAATTTTTTTACATATACTATAAATTGAAGGCTATAGGCTTTAAAATGTGAGATTTATGTAATTTTTTTAATAATACTAGAAAACAAATACTATAGCCTTTATATTTTGAAATTACTTGATTTTTTTACATATACTACAAATTGAGGGCTATAGGCTTTAATATGTGAGATTTCTCACATTTTTATAGAAACACTATAAAACAAAGACTATAACCTTTAAATTATGAAATTACACGATTTTTTTAGATAAACTACAAAACAAATTGAAGGCTATAGGCTTTCAAATGTGAGATTTCTCAAATTTTTCTAGAAACACTATAAAACAAAGACTATATGCTTTCATAATTTGTTTATAGGCTTTCAAATGTGAGATTTATCTATTTTTCCTAGAAATACTATAGGCTTTCATAATTTGAAGGCTATAGGCTTTCAAATGTGAGAAATTGAAGGCTATAGGCTTTCATAATTTTTCTCAAATTATGAAATTATCTTATTTTTTTACATATACTACAAATTGAAGGCTATATGCTTTAAAATGTGAGATTTATCTATTTTTCCTAGAAATACTATAAAATAAAGACTATAGATTTTAAATTATTAAATTACGTGATTTTTTTACATATATTAGAAATTGAAGGTTGTAGGCTTTAAAATATGATATTTCTCTAATTTTTCTAGAAATACTAGAAAATAAAGATTATAGACTTTACATTATGAAATTATATGATTTTTTTACATATCCTACAAATTGAAGGTTATAGGTTTAATAATGTGAGATTTCTCAAATTTTTCTAGAAACACTATAAATCAAAGACTATAAACTTTAAATTATGAAATTACATGTTTTTTTTACATATATCATAAATTGAAGGCAATATGCTTTAAAATGTGAAATTTCTTTAATTTTTCTAGTAATACTAGAAAATAAAGACTATAGACTTTAAATTATGAAATTGCGTGATTTTTTTACATATACTACAAATTGAACGCTATACGATCTAAAATGTGAGATTTCTCAAATTTTTCTAAAAACACTATAATAAAAATACTTTAGACTTTAAATTATGAAATTACATTTTTTTCTACATATCTACAAATTGAAGGCTATAAGCTTTTAAATGTGAGATTTCTCTAATATTTCTATAAGTACTAGAAAATAAATACTATAGGCTTTAAATTATGATATTACATGATTTTTTTACTAATATTACAAATTGAAGGCTATAGGATTTAATATGTGAAATTTCTCAAATTTTTATAGAAACACTATAAAATAAAGACTATAGACTTCAGGGACGAATCTATTTGCTCAGCTATGGGGGCTTATGTCCCCACTAGATTTTTAATTTTTTAGTTAAAATATATATAAATGTGTATATTTTGCCCTATTGTATTATTAAATTTTTTCACACACTATAAAAATTCAAAAAATATCATCTTATATTTATATATATTAGTGACGTAGTATTTTTGCCCCCACTGTTAAAATTTTCTGGATCCGTCATTGAATTTGACTTTAAATTATGAAATTACATGATTTTTTAGATACACTACAAATTGAAGGCTATAGGCTTTCAAATGTGAGATTTCTCAAATTTTTCTAGAAACACTATAAAACAAAGACTATAACCTTTAAATTATGAAATTACATGATTTTTTTAAATAAATTACAAAATGAAGGATATTGGCTTTAAAATGTGATATTTCTCAAATTTTTCTAGAAAGACTATAAAACAAAGACTATAGGATTTAAATTATGAAATTACATTATTTTTTTAGATATAATACAAATTGAAGGCTATAGGCTTTAAAATGTGAGGTTTTTCTAATTTTTATAGAAATACAAGAAAACAAATACTATAGATTTTACATTATTAAATTACATGATTTTTTTACAAATACTACAAATTGAAGGCTAATAGACTTTAAAATGTGAAACTTCTCTAATTATTCTAGAAAGACTATAAAACAAAGATTATAGAATTTAAATTATTAAATTACATAATTTTTTGACAAAGACTACAAATTGAAGACTATAAACTTTAAAATGTGAAATTTCTCTAATTTTTCTAGAAATACTAGAAAACAAATACTATTAATAACTTTAAATTATGAAATTACATAATTTTTTTATATATAAACTATAGTACAAATTGAAGGCTATAAACTAAAAAATGTAGGACATAAGTCAAAGTGAAAAAATCTACTGGAAGATAGAATGCTATTTTTTATTATGAAAAGTTGAAAAGTGGGCATTTCCTGAGAACTATGATTTGAACTATTGCGGCGTTGGTCGGCCTTCAGCCATTATTATCACAATGTTAGATACTTAACCATTATGCAGTATCCATTAATTCATCTCCAAGTTGTGATCTTTTTGAAAATGCATGTAGTTTAAGCTCATTCTATATGCCTAGCAATATATAAGGTATAACTGCATAAATAGCCACATGATATTCCAATCTCATCTAGCTAAAAAAACCAAACTAAGTTAATTAGTGAAACATGAAAGTCCTTAGAATTTTGTTCATTTTAACATGTTCATCATGGTTGCACCCAAATCCAATCAATGGCAGAATGATTGATAGTTGTGCAAAGGAGAAGAACTTACATCAAATAGTATCCAATAGTTCATCTCAGCATTCTCCCTCTGATTATGATTGGCCTTGTTCTGTTAATGTAAAGGATTTTGGTGCTGTTGGAGATGGTGTGACTGATGACACAAAAGCATTGAAGTTGGCTTGGGACACAGCATGCCAATCCCAACAATCTGTAACTCTGATCCTTCCAAAGGGATTTATCTTCATGATACAACCTGCCATATTCACTGGTCCTTGTTTATCTAGCCTCACTTTTCAGGTAAAGTACATTCATATATCAAAACAGATAAAAAATAATGCATGTATATTATTAACCTTTAATTAATTAGGCCCTACTTTTTATTTTTGTTTTCTCTTATTTTATTTATGTTAATTTCTTTGTGATTGCATGAACAAAGATTGATGGTACCATTGTGGCACCTGATGGACCTAAATCATGGCCAAGAGACAGTGGCAAGAGATGGCTAGTTTTCTACAGAGTCGATGGATTGATACTTCAAGGAGGTGGTCTTATTGATGGAAAAGGAGAAAAATGGTGGGATCACTGTCCTAAAAATCACAAAGTAAGCATTTTCCCAAATGCTTTTTCATCTTAATTGATCTCTTATGAGTTATGACAGTCCTTGCTAACATATAACACTGATCATAATTCTACATTGGACAGGTAATAAATGGGAAATCATATTCTTCATGTGATAATCGTCCTGTTGTAAGTCATAGATGAGTATAAGAAATCTACTTTTACTGAAACTGAGGCCATGAATGTCCTGGATCTTGAGTCCTTGAGTTTTGTATGCAGGCTATCAGATTCTTGATGAGTTCCAATTTGACTGTCAAAGAAATCAAAATAAAAAACAGCCCTGAATTCCATTTGAGGTTTGATAACTGCACAAACATCCTTGTAGACATGCTAAACATAAACTCGCCTGCTCTCAGTCACAACACTGATGGAATTCACATTGAGAACACAAATAATGCCATGATATACAATTCACTCATCTCCAGTGGTAACCCTAATTCTCTCAGTACTCTTTTTCTTCCCCCTGTTTTGATATTATCTCAGTAGTTGATAGTATATATCATATATCATATTCCCTTGGCAGGTGATGATTGTGTGTCAATTGGAACTGGCTCTACTAATGTTTACATAAAGAACATAACTTGCGGTCCAAGTCATGGAATAAGGTAAATAACTTGCTAAAGAAAACAGAAATACAAACAGAATGTGAATAGAATAAAGAACAGTTGTTGAATAAAATAGAGAGATGAGAATAATCTAAGAATAAAAGATAACATAACAAATATTAACAGATTATTGGTTTCAGCAGAAGGAACTTGGGGTCCCTTAAGCATATGATTTTGAAATTGATTTCAAGATTCATACTAACATCCTTCATTCATTTTTCTGGTTTCTGCAGCATTGGGAGCCTTGGGAGTCACAACTCTCAAGCATGTGTTTCAAACATAACAGTTACAGACTCATTCATCAAGCATTCAGATAATGGAGTTAGGATAAAAACATGGTCCGGTGGAAAAGGTTCTGTGTTCAACATAACCTTCAACAACATTAAAATGGACACGGTTCGCAACCCGATCATCATAGACCAATACTACTGCCTCTCAAAGTCAAAGGAGTGCTCCAACCAGAGCTCTGCAATTTACATAAGCAATGTTATATATTCAAACATCAAAGGCACTTATGATGTTAGAAGCCCTGCAGTGAGTTTTGCTTGCAGTGACTCTGCTCCATGTGCCAACCTCACACTTTCTGAAGTGGAACTGATTCCTTCACAGCCAAGAAAGACTAGTCTGAGAAACCCTTTTTGCTGGAATGCCTATGGAACCTTGAACACACATACTGTTCCACCAGTTTTGTGCCTTAAAAAGGGAAATCCGGTTGTTACTGTAAATGATGATATTGCCATGTGTTTGGCCATATGAAGAGTTGGATTTTAAGTTTTGGGAGAAATTCTGAGTTAAAACTAAATATAAATAGAAAAGATGTACAGGTCAGAAAACAATGAACCATCTCTTCCAAATACTTATATTGATTGGATAAAGAGAAATGGATGATCCTATCTGACTTGAAGCAATGATCGAATTCTAAAGGGTTGAAGCTTTGAAACAAGTCATATGCTTGTGTTGGATAGAGGCAAGTGAATAATTTTACTTCTTAACACCCTGCAACATGAACATCCTCAATTCACTCTCATAACCCTCTATTTTTCTTTTCTAGCCTTGTTTTTGTTGGGATTGACTAATATAGATGGTGATACGAATGATAAAAATCAAACTGTGAATCAATTTATCAGACAAGTAGTTAATGGCTTCAGTAATATATTGAGAATCCAACCAAAACATTTTATTGAGTATTAAAGAGAATGAACATTTATTCACAAGGTGAAAACTGAAGATGTCAAATTGTCTTGAGAATGTGCTGGAACCTTCAATCAGAAACTTATAACGATGAAATCAAATTCCTCTGTTACATATGCCATTTTCATTGGAACATTCCCATTTTAAATACAATAATAAATATTTCATTCAAGATACATTCCTCCACTTTCATAAGCATGCATGCCAACACCAGAACAATTACACCAGCTCCCAGTTTTGAGGGTCTGAGTGGAGGATACTAGCATGTAGAAGCAAGTACCTCTAACAAGGAAGCAGCGAATTGCATTTGAGTCTCTTCATTTATTGTCAAGAAAAGTGGCACGTGCACGAAAAGGGATTTGATCCCATTCTGCTCCGCGAAACGAAGGGAATGATAGTAAACGTAATTGCACACAAACCTGCCTGCATCATCCGATACCATAACATCATATCCCTTATTTGCCAAGGCCTTGGTGATCTCCACAACAGGAAGTGAAGTCTGCACAAAGTTAGGACAACAAATTAGGACAGTTGAAAATGGGGAAGAATTCTCATGCCTAAACTCTAAACAGTAAGCAGAAACATGTCTTATAAAGTGATTTTGCTTTGTGTTGTCTATGCATATAAATAATAATTTTCATTTTTCCACCACAGTATACCTCAATCAAGAGGCAGAGCCTGATAAAACAAAACTCCTCTATACCTTCTTACTCTCTCAAGTTTAAAACAAAATGAAAGCCTACTAAATAATACAGAATAGCATTAGGGGAATTGGTTATGGGGTAAGGAGTAAGCTGCAACTTCAGGGCTATGGAAACAAAGAGAGGCACCTTGATTAAATTACTTAAAACCGCTCTTCTATGTTAAAATTATTATAATAGGACTAAACACCAGGCCCAGTATTACAAATTAGTTCAGGAATTGAGTGTAAGTGAAATATCAGTATTTCAAATTTCTAATTTACCTGACGTGTTCGTGAAATTTCACCATCTGAAGGAACAATTGGGACTCTCTGCAGCATACAGATTATGTAAAATTCAGTGAATGATAACATGCTCCTTGGACATCAATTATAAAGGTTCGTCAATAAAAGCAAGTTTCAAATGAATCAACTACTCCAATCTAACCTGGGGCTTCCATCCCATTTCATCAGGGCAACGGAAATTAGCCTCATTGACAGCTTGGTTCTCTATAGCAAACCTTGCTGCACCACTGTTAACCCCAAAATGCAGCTGAATAAACATAAATAAAAAACACCAAGAATGTAACTTGAAGGTAAGCAGAAAAGCAAATATAATTTACCAAAAAACCTAATCATTTAATATATCTGAAACTAACCAATGCAAAAAACAAAAAAAAAAAATCCCAGACCCCAGTCTACTGGCTACCCCTTTACTATTCAGATCCTCAACCTTTCAAAGCTGTTATTTTTATTTATCCTTTGAATTAATGCAGTGAAATCTGATTAGACAAATGATTCAATGATGAACATACAAAGTTAAACACAAACTTTGGAAGCTATATCACACAATAACTTGGACAACTCACCCAAATAATTCTGTTGGAATTTGAAGATTCAGTATCCTTGGCAGTAAGGGCAGACTGCAATCTCTGGTACAGAGGAACAAGTGCTCCTTGACCTGCTGTCTCAAGAATGCTGCAGCTCCCAATAATTAAACCTTTTGGCAAACCCTTCTTCTTCATATACTCAACCAAATTGTTGACAATTGTTTCTGTTGGATTCTCGGAAACCCCATGGAACTTCTTAAATCCTGTCACATGAACCGTTGTTGTTGGTGTTGAAGGACCTTCAGACCCCATTTGCTGGTGATTGCAAATCAGGTACCAATATTTGTAGCTTCAACTTGAAGCTAATTTTCCAAATACCTGAATTAAACGATGACCAATTTCAGTGAAAAATGCCAAGAAGGAGAGCATCTATCAAACTTTGATTCAACAGATAATTTGGACATTATCATCATTATTGTTGTTGATGATGATGACGATGACGAAATGCATAAAGTACTAGAAAAATAAATCAACTTTGGTGGAAAATTTAATGGTTTCACATGAAAATCAGATAAGACGTGGTCAAAGAAAGCAAGAAGCAGAGGAATAGAACCTTGTAATAATCTCAGAAATCCAAGATTCCGATTACTACTATATCACATAAACCAGTCTGAAGGGTGATGCAAACACCGATTATAGCTGAATTATGATTTAAGGTATAACCCAAAACCACCCTAAACCCATTAAAATGAAAATCAAGACAATTAAAAAATAATGACAATTAAGGAAGCAAAAACAAGAAACGGAACTATGATTGAGAAAGAGGGTGTTGCTCACCTCACCCCACCCACCAAGAAATAGAATAATCTTCAATCCTAAAGACAACACAACACACCGACCAGTCTTATCTACTCAAAGTGAATTATTAACTGGCGAAGATTCCGATTAGATTTACAAGAAAAAGAAAAGAGAGAGAGAGATAAGCACAAAGAAAATGCAGCAGCATACGTAGAAATATATAAATATAACCGAAATAATAATACCACTATAGTATATATAGTAGTATTGAGGTGGTTGAGGCCGTCACTGTCACCTTCAAACAAGTTACAAAGGTTGCATATATCAACAATTGCGTTACTTTATTATTGTATAATAATAATAATTATTATTAGCATTAGTTTTTATTGCATTATTAAAAACTAGGCATGTGGGTGTGGTGCAGAATCGACCTTTTCATTCAACAATAAAATTAATTCATTCTTGTTTCATCGCTCTTTTGTCTTCCACGTTGTTTAAAGAATCATTATATTGTATGATTGTTTTGACTTCAATTTCAATTATAAATTGGATTCACACTTTTCTGTCAAAAACTTATTACTTTGAAAACTACGAATTGAATTAATCAACATAGTTCAAATCTGTGGAACTTGTTATGTATACATTTATTACTATTGTATGATGACACTAGCATCATTAGAAATTATTGATATTCCTAATTTAGTGTTTTTGGCAGAACCCAAGAGATTTTCTTATCGGTGCCGTTAAGACAAGGTAGGTGGCTGAAAGCTACTATTGTGTGTCACAATTAATTTTTCATGTTCTATGACAACTGCTCCCACGTCATCTTCTTAGTGATCAAAACTTGGGCTCAAAGCCCAAAATGATTGGGCTAGCCCAATTTTGGTTGAGGAGCTTCTCTCCCCTGCATCCGCAACCACGAACTCTTGTTGCAACCGTCCTTCACCTCGCAGGAATAATCTAAGCTTATAGGTGAGACTGAGACAGAAAGATCACAAAAGTCGCAGGAATGTCACTGTCCTTTTCTTCAACCTCGGTAGCGTTCTCTGAATCTTCATTCTCACACCTTTGCTCCAATGGTGGCCGAATCACTGTGAGTTTTTACTTTTTAGTAGCCATGCCGTTGAGTCATGTTTTTCTTTTTTCTCCCATTTCGAAATATTGGATAAGAATTACTGCCAGAAAAAACACTTCTAGTTGAATTCAACTTTGAAATTCTCAGAATATCAGTATTATTATTATTATTGGTTTGTGTGGAAATAGTAATAGTACTGGTTAAGCAAGTGTGGAAGGTGGAATGAATTTGTAGTTGGGGGTGTTGTAGGGTGCACCAAACAGGTTCTATTCAGTAACAGGGGGTGGCCGTGTTGTACTGAATGTTGGGAATGGAAGCTTGTGTAGAAGATTTCGAGGATTGAAGCTGTGGGTACTCAACTTTCAACCATCAAAGCTGCCTAAGAGGTCAACGGGTCAAGATAGAAACCACTTCAAAAATAATCTGGGAACGGGTTTTTCTGATGAAAAGGGACCAACTTCTCATTCATCCTCAATTCTTCATGTTCCTGATGGTATGTTACCTTCTAAGTTTTCCAATATGAACTTCTATTCTAGTTTAGGCTTCCATGCAATTTTCTAAAAACAGATGTTTCTGAAATATAAAAAAGATTCTTTTTTTTAAAAAGTAATTTAACTGAGTTTTTGTCATAATTTTGTCACAACAGATAAGGTCTCCTCCACGGAGTCTGCATCTTTGCTACAAACAAGTTCTTTCAGCCCTCCCATGGATGTTAGTAGAACACCTTCACTTTGCATTGCTGTCATTGGAGCCACTGGTGAGCTTGCAAGGAGGAAGATTTTCCCAGCTTTATTTGCTCTCTACTACAGTGGCTTTCTTCCTGAGGTACAACAGTTTTTGATTATTGATTATTCCCTCCGTACATGCAATTTTAAAGCCTCACTACACTACATATGTTGGTATATCCTCATGTCTGCAGAACGTAGGAATTTTTGGGTATTCAAGGAAGAACATGACTGATGAGGACCTGCGATCCTTTATAGCTTCAACATTAACCTGCCGTGTTGATCATCAGTATGATTTCCTTGTCACTTCCCAAATTTATTACACTCTATTCATGCTTCCTATTCATTTATAAAAACTTTAGCATGGGATCTTACATATGGCAACTTGGAAAATTGTATGGTTGGTTCATGTTTGTGAAAATTACCCCCAACCAATGGCAGATACGCTCTTAATTTTATTTTTACTTGTTAACATTTATTTGCAACCCAATCCCAAAGTTGCACTTAAATTGGTCTGTTTAATTTGAAACAGAAGTTTATTCGTCCTCCTGGCTTGAGAATGAAAGAGTAATGTGCAATTCCAGTCATCTTTGTCCTGTGCTTCATGCTTAGTCAATATTATATGACATTCTAAGTTAATGTGAAATACAATAACTTTCAGAGAGAACTGTGGGGACAAAATGGATGCGTTCCTTAGTAGAACATATTATATTAATGGAGGCTATGACAACAAACATGGGATGTCCATGCTGAATACCCGAATGGAGCAGATTGAGGTAACTTCAAAAAAATGTTAGGTGTATACATAAAAGTTCTACTTTTCTGATTCTCAAATGGGATCCGAAATAAACTTTGCTTTTTCAAGCTGTATGCCCTTTGATATTTGATTCTATTACAGCTTATTATCTACCTCAGGGAAGATCCAATGCCAACAGGATATTCTACCTTTCTGTGCCACAAGAAGCACTTTTGGATGTTGCATCATGTCTTGCTACCAATGCTCAAACACAAAGGGGATGGAATCGCATTATAATTGAGAAACCATTTGGATTTGACGCACTCTCTTCTCAGAGGCTGACACAATCTCTTCTCTCCAAGTTTGAAGAAAAGCAAATATACAGGTGTTCATATCTCATATCCTCATTCCCCCTTCTCAACCTTTAGTTCATGCACTCATAGAATTCCACAGAATTGTTCCTACATAAATTAATGATTCGCGTATGTTATCAGGATTGATCATCTTCTAGGAAGGAATCTCATTGAAAATCTCACAGTTTTAAGGTTTGCAAATCTAGTCTTTGAGCCACTTTGGAGCCGTACTTACATACATAATATACAGGTCAGCCCCCTTGTTTAATCTGATTAGCATACCTTATTTTCTAGACAAACACAAACCACATTTCTCGTCTGCGATGCAATGTTTGTAATCTAATTATCTAATTAAATTAATGTAGGTCATTTTATCAGAGGACTTGGCTGTGCAGCCAAGAAGGTGATCTTTGTGGCTGTATTGCCATTTGAGTAAACATAATCAATTCATCATTACTTACTGAATATCTATAACGAATTTTTATCCCCACAAGTAGTTGTTCATGATATGGTATTGACCGAGTCCTTTATTACCCATGCAGGTATTTTGGAGGCTATGGGATTATTCGTGATATTGTTCACAGTCATGTTCTTCAAACAATTGCCCTGCTTGCCATGGAACCACCAATCAGCCTCGACGGAGAAGATATTCGAAATGAAAAGGTAGACTTATACATTGTAACTTTTAAGTACTCTATAACATACCTAGATGCGTTAGTGACCAGCTTTTTCTTCAGGTCAAGGTTCTGAGGTCGATTCGCAAATTGGAGCCTAGAGATGTCATTCTTGGCCAGTATAAAGCAAGTAGCAGAGATAAAGTTGATGTATGCGTAGATGGCCTAACACCTACTTATTTTGCTTCTGCACTGTACATTGATAATGCTCGATGGGATGGTGTGCCGTTTTTGGTTAAAACAGGCCTGGGACTCATCAAACACCAGTAAAATTCATTACCTTTGGTGTCAAATTTATTTAGATGTACTTGTCCATTTTTTATGTACTTCTCTGTTAGATTTTTAGATCCTTTTAATGACTACTCCTGTTTCAGTTCATTCTTATCACAGTTAGTTTAGGTTCCAGCCAGGGAGTGTATTGAGGTAGTAACAAGTATGAGATTTCTGGCATTTATTCTAAAAAGCTGGTCAAAAATAGAGAAAAGGATTATAGGAAGATGTTCTGTTATTATGTTTGCATGCAAAATTTCCTTTACAACTATGATATATGCATGGGCTTATGTAGCATGCTGAAAAATTAGCGGTTCACTGAAGTCATATATTATGATGCAGAATGGAGATACGGATTCAATTTCGTAATGTTCCAGGAAATGTTTATCATGAATGCATCGGGCATAACATTGATCGTGCCACTAATGAGCTAATTCTTCGAGATGTTCCTGATGAAGCTATTCTGGTGAAAGTTAACAATAAGGTTCCAGGATTGGGGCTACAACTGGACTCCTCGGAATTAAATTTGCTTTACAAGGACAAGTAAGCACTTAAAATGTTGGACTATAATGTTTGTTTGCATAACTCTTAATTTGACTCTGACCAAATGTTGCTATGCTAACTGACCAATAACCAAACCATGCTGGTTTAACACTGTCATTTATTTACTGCTTGTTACATGAATGTTATTTAGGTACAACATGGAGGTGCCGGATTCGTATGAGCATCTTCTGCTTGATGTCGTTGACGGAGACAACCATCTTTTTATGAGAAGCGATGAGTTGGCGGCTGCATGGAACATTCTAACTCCAATTCTGAATGAGATGGACAAGGACAACATGTCACTGGAGCTTTATGAGTTGGGCGGTCGTGGTCCTGTTGGAGCATACTATCTATGGGCTAAGCACGGTGTTCGCTGGGTAGAGGACTAGTATGCTTCTTCCCTTCTTGTTTCTTCTCATAAATCTTTATTGTGTTTGTGTTATTTTGTTTTGATTTTTACTTGCCCCCTAAGAACAACCAATGGCTGTTTGTATCAGAGGTATTCTCAAAGAAACTTTGACAGGTAACAAGTTTCATCATTGCCGTTTATGACAATGACATTGTATAATCTTGTAATCAGTTAAATAAGGTCGAGAAGTTTTTTTAACTGACCCTTGGCAGAAGAAAGCAAGAAAGGAAATCAAAGGGGCAACACAAGCTTTCACTGGAGAAAAAAATACATAATTAAACATGATTGGATCTGCATCCATCCACGACTCTTGTAAAAAGTTACAAGATTATTTTTCATATTTTGCAATAAATTTTGTTTGACTTAAGTTACAAATCATCCTTATAAAAGAACATGACAGCGCCAGAAAGATATCCATAGGACGAATGGCTCCTTGTTGGAGAATACAAGTAACGCATGTCAAGTTACGGAAACTTTGCCATCAAAGGAGAAAATGGGACAATGAGTTCATCTCAAGTTGCGGGATAAATAAATAAATAAATAATCCGTCTGTCATAATTATTAATATACAAAATGAACAAATATTAATCCAGCAATGAGAATGTCGGTGGAGTGACACGCAATCAAGATGAGACTAATGACCAAAATAAATAAATAATCAAGATGAGGTTGCTTTGCATACACCCAATACTAATCTTGAAGTATAATGGTCAGTACTGGATATTATAATCAATAATAATAATGGCCACCTATTAATCAAAGCAAGCACTTTCTATATTAAACCTTCATCGTTGGAGTCAAGTCATCTAAGACTAAGCCAAATTCGGATCATACTATTTTATTTGTTTAGTATGAGGATTGGCTTGGTTTACTCCCACTTAGACTCAAGTAATAGTCCACTTGCACAATTCTAATACTAAACAAATAAATCAACATAGAATTTGTTCTTTGCTGCTCACTAAAATCAAAGTTCCTTCACCTACACATCTAATATTAAAACATAGACTCAAGTCCAAGTTGCGAACATTATAGTTAAATAAACAAATTATGTTTGATGCTAACCATTAATCAATGATTAGAGGAACTGGTATGAATCTGATGATGATAGTGTGGGGACCATGTCTCCATCTCCATGTCCATAGAGTATGGTGGGTGGGTGAGCAAATACCAAAACTACTATTCCCTTCATTGAATTGAATTGAATTGAATCCATCTATCTATCTTCCTTCCCCACAAGATGCCGCATCATTTGTCGTCATTTAAAGCAGCCATCCCATCCCATGACACTTCATATTACGTTATTTGATGACGCAGGGTGCTTCAACTCTTTCCAAACCAATTTGTATCTTTGGAACCCTAATTACTATCCTGCCCTTAGCTTTCACCGCTCATTCAATCAGCCACATGGGCTTTCTTGTCAATCTGTCACGCGCTCCTTGACCTCTTATGCTTGCGAGTCAATTAACACACGCTTTCATCACTTCTCTCACAGTTCATTTGGTATTGACTATAGTGGGTTTGGAATTCTTGGGGTTAGAAGGTAAACAGGTATGGAAGGAGAAGGAAGGAAGAGGAAATTGGAGAGAGATGAAGAGGAGAATGAGGAGGAGAAGATGGAGAAGTTCTTTGCATTGATTAAGAGCACGAAGGATGCACGCGATCAACTGTTTAATAAGGAATCTAAGAAGGCTAGCGAGGTGGAAGATCTGAAGAAGGGGAAGGGTATCACCTGGACTCCCATGTTTCAACCAGAGGATTTCATTGATTCTGCTGCTGCTGGAGAATTGCGTAATAATCATGTTTCAACTGCTGCGCATGCGGGTCCTTCGGAGGATGACGGGAAAGGGAAAGAGGTGATGCTGCAGATTGAGCAAGAATATTTGCGACAGGCAGCAGCAATTACCCCAGCAGTAGTGGTGGCGCCGAACACGGAAAATCCTCATGAAGAGAAAGCAAATAGTGACCCTTTAGACTTGAATCTTTCTTTATGATAGAATTATTATTATTATTTATTATGATCTGCTGACCTAGTTGGTAATGTTATTAATCTACTGTAATGTTATTTTTTGTACATTGGGAAAAAAAAACGGTCAATCTTTGTAAATTATGGTTACAGAATTTTAATTAGTGTTCTTTTCTTACTGATATGATATCTGGCTGTGCGCGTCTACAAGAATTGATTCTGTGTCTTTGGGCAAGGACACTTATTCCTCCTCACCTCTCAATTTCCCCCTAGTTTTGCTAGCTAGAGTGGTATTTCATAATTGTTGTACAAAAGTTTGGCTCCATGAAAGTGTTCATCATAACGATAAATGAGCAGAAAAATCAACCACATAACCTCTACCGGCATTACTTTAGAGTGGTCTTACTTGCAGCAATTTTACCTCATACTACTACCAAAACCCTACTCTACAAAGACTAGGAGTCCTAATAAAAGGTGAGTGAACAACGAAATGAATATGGGGCTGAACCCTCGTTTTGGTACCACATGGCATGGGCCTGACTGGGCCCTTCCAATAAATAAATGAATCAGTGATGGTGACTCTCGACCTAGGCATGCATGGTACCTGTAATGCACTTCCATGGAACCCTACGACCCATAGGCCCCACTTCAACCAAAATTTCATTGTATTCTTACTTTCTTTTCTTTCCCCTTTATATTGGAACGATAATTATATTATCAAATAAAACACTTCATTTGTATGATTTTTCAGAAAGTGGAAGCGAGTAAACACATTTATGACTAACATGTCAACACATGATTAGATAACTGTATAAAAATATTATACACGGATGAAAATTTAATCTATTTTTAAGTGAAATAACTACATGGGAATATGGGAATATGGAAATATATATATATATATATATATATATATATATATATATATATGTTTAATTTTGATGCATTGACAGTGTAAACACTATTATCCAATCAAAACACTCAATTTGTATGACTTTTCAGGTAGTAGGAAAGAGAAAATACAATCATGACTGATATGACAGCACATGATCGAATGACTGTGTAAAAATGTACTCCGTCAATGGATGAAAATTAAATTTTATATATATATACATATATAATAAAAAAGAGCTAAATAAGCATTAAAAAATGAGCTAAAATTATATCCCCCTTGGGCAAAATCCATTTTTCTTCATGCCATTGATACTTGATCAATAAATTATTATTTTTCATACATTGATTATGGCAATGCCAGAAAGGCATTCATCAATAAACGTTTAGCATAGTACAACATCATCATATCATACATCCCTCTTGGCAAATACTACAAAGCAATGCCTTGAACATGAACTAGTTTCCCACCCCAATTTCAAAGCTTCAGAGATATTAGACGACAAATTCTTAAGAATTCACCGATGATGATACACTGATTTGCACAGTCATAACAAACATCAAATAAACATGATAATAATAATCAGTGACGGCAGAAGAATTCAAAAGGTATACGTGGTGTGGAATAAGCCATAGAAAGTATCTTAGAAGCCATGAATGTATTTGCAGCCTCAGTAAAATGGATTCCATCCCAGCTAACATACCGAGATCCTTCATCACACACCTGATACCCAGGTTGACCACATGTCACCCTTGCGTCAAAATTATAAGGAGGCCCTCCATAGCCGCAACATACCATCAACGGATTCGAGAAACCTAATTAATAATGCATTCACAGACAATATCATCAAAACCATCATATGAAAGTCAGGAAAAACTTGATTGCATTTAGCAATACAATTGTTAGCCAAGTATAGTATTAACAATTGAATCAGTAATCAAGAAGAAATTAAGTGCTTGTTTTGGCTTACCATATTTGGTGGCATTTGTGATGAGGTCGTGTTTGATGGCATAAATATCGACATATACTATAGTAGCGCCATTTAATTGAGTTCTTAGTGTCTGAGTCAAATGATTCAGTGCTTCATTAAACAATCTTGCAGCAGAGTTGTAACTAGAAAGACATCCAGATGAATCGAGGTCCTTCTTCTGAGCCATTGCAAGTATCTTAGGAAGACAGCCCAAGGGCCCTGTATTGTGAACCCAAAACTTCCTGGCACCTCCATTATACAAAGTCTGCATACAGGTTCAGATAAACCAAATCAACAAATATACTAAGTACCAACAAAAAGAACCAGTCTGTTTTATAGATAATAAGCAAGTTTACTCGACTATTTTGAAGAACACCGGACTGACCTTGACAGCATTCTCAAGTTCAGTGATAACTGTTGGGATCCTCTTGATCACTTGCGCATATGACATATTTTTGGCAAATGAATCAGCAAGGTCGTTTTGTCCGATATCAATCAAGTAGAGCGCATCCCTGAAGCCTTCATCATTGATCGAATTTCTTGCACCTGTAAGTTTGTAGTGCAGTCAGTTCATTCTCAAATTTCTTCATACATGAATTGTGTTACAAGCATAACATCCACTCCCATCAGATAGCCATAATATGATACTACCACAAGTTGATTTGGAAGCATAAATGAATCAGTCTCAATTCTTTGACCGAGGTTAAAAAAATCATTTTGATAGATTGATTGGGGCCCGAACTTGATGAAATATTCATAAACTTCAAGTGAATGAGTGACTGTCTAAATTCTAAATTCAATAAACTATTCAGAGGAAAAGAAAGAAAGAGAGAAAGCAGGAATATTCAAAACAAGGGCCACAAAAGACAGCTGAGACAATTTATTTGATGTATTTGCTTAATGGAATAAACTAGTGAAGGAGATGTATGTACCTGTAGTAACAAGTTCAAGGGTACGAGCCTTGAAATGCTGGAACTGCATAACTTGAATATTTAAAGAGAAAGGAACATATTTGGGGAGGGTAGCAGACCCTATCACTGCAAAGTTTGCTCCATTTGCGAATGTGGATCCCGACAACGGATCCAAGTATGGGTTCAAAAAACTTATGTTCAAACTTTGGCCTGCACATGTTACAAGGAAAATATGTTCAGATTCAAAGATATTCTTCTACTATACAACATGAAACTTGTATCTTTGCATCCCAATTGTTCCCCATCATCATCATGAAAGTTTTCACCGGCAGTCTCATCACACAACCTCACTTTATCAGCAAAAGCCATTCTCATTATATAACACACACACACGGTAACAATATGTACACTAATACTTATGAGTAGCCATATCCCGGTATCTCTAATCTCGCTATATATATTGATTAAAGTATTAGGACAAAATTAATGAGAAATTAAAACTTAATTGCAACCATGACCTGCTGCTGTATTAGAGAGTGTTTGTTGACCTAGTCAACCATGACAGTGGTTCGTTCAAACAGAAAGTGATGGGTCCAACTTGAGTTGAGGCCACTCTGGTAAGTACAAATAAAACAAAAGTGACCGTCGGATCCAAATCTAATATCATCCAAGATCCACCGAATCACGTCTCTTTAGCTTTGTGTCCAATCGAAACGACATCGTTCATCGCACTTCACTCTCCAAACCGAATCCAACAATGGAGAACAGAGGGTTTTGTTAATTACTACTACTACGATCTATTCTATTCTATTCGTGTACTAACTAATACTTGTAATTATCATTACTAATAACTATAATCAAGTAAAAAGACGAGTAATGAAAATATGAAATGGTGGTGAAGTGGCCGTGAAAGGATGAAGGAATGAAGGGGAAATGGATAATCTTACAGAGGAAATCGATGATGAGGCGTCCATCGGACAAGCGACCGGTGGATCTGTGGAAGAAAGTGCGGCCATTGGGAAGGTTGATGGGAAAACCGAGTCCGGAAACGAGTCCACCCGTGTCCGAGTTGGAATCCCCAAACACGAATATAGGTGCAGGCTTATCGCACCCACCACCCAAAACACCCACAGCTGAAGAATACAACACCACCAATAACAGTAACAGTAGCAGAGTGTGAGAGTGAGAGTGAGAGTGACCGCCACTACCGGAACCCATAGACTCTTCTCTAAGCTTGTCGGTTACTATACAACAATACTATTAATTTCATGCCCTTTTTATTTCTCTCTCTTTCAACGCTTATCTGTCCTTTTCTATCCGTATTTCCATACACATCACTATATGTATAAAAATCAGTCTATCCCTACTTTTGTACCCTGCTTAATCACCCTAAACTGCAATTTTTCCTATACCTTACATTATTATAAATTTAATTTTATTAAATTATTATAGTTAGTATTTGGCCATTGCAGAATTCATCCTATGCCTACCATAGCTCTTAGCTAACCCGATTATATACAGTTTAACTCCGTTATCTACAATTGGATTTTCGCTTTAGTAGTTTAGTGTTTTAACAGAATTAACTTACGTGTTGAGAATCTTTCATTTCCGGTAAAAGAGTACAGGCTTGGAACTGAAGACGGGCCTTTTCCAAACAACCCAAAATTCTCTTCTACGTGGGCCACACAGGTCTAAGAAAGTCTTCCCATTATATGTCAATTGCTGTCAAATTACTATAAGCAGGGGTATTTGAAAGTATATGTCACTCCACTATCTTTAAATGTTATGTGATATTGGAGCTCATCACCGATATCCATCCAATGGTGATTATTGGGACATCTATTTTTGCTATAAATATAGTACTAGCTAGCATTTTAATTATTAGATTTCGCGTTATAAATAAAATGTTATATGATTTTGATGTAATCATACCAAGAGCTACCACAAAGCTCTAGATTGAATCATTCCCTCTTATCGTATCAAAATTTTATATGGCCTTATCATATGGGTGATTTCTCACACTTAAATTCTAAGTGTGAAATCCTAACAGCCTATCTAACATGAAATAATAATGGAATCTGAGACATTGCACATGATATTATTATGCATGGGAGAGCAAGTTGTGCAAAGAGAATATTATTAGTATGGATAGTCCATTAATCTCATCCTTTAGATATGCAAAAAGTTTGCTAAGTGTGCCAAATAGATAACGTATTTAATCATTTTGTAATAACCTTTAAAAAGTGCTTATAAATAAGTGGAAGTAACATACATGCATGCAGAAAAAGATTCTTAGGTTCATTCACCAATCAACTTACCTTTATGTTTTTTTACATTTTTTAAAGATGAATGTTTTTTATACACTATAAAATTAGTCACTATATGTAATAATTTAACTTTTTAAAATTATTAACTCAACATTTTTAAAATTGAATTAATAATTTAAAAAAATTGATTATTATATATGATGACTGATTTTATAATATAAATGTAGCATTATTTTTTTTTAATTACATGTATGTGTCATGATATTCATTTTCTCGAGATTAAATTTAATATAATGATAAAGTAGAAAATTTTGGGTGCGTTTGATATTGTTGTTGATTTTTAAGGGTTACTTATTTTTTATTTTTTCAAAAGTTACTTTTTAAAATGTGTAGCACATATGTTTGTTAAAATAAAATAAAATTTGCTTTCAATAAACACAAGTTACGGTAATAATATTTGGTAAAATTATTTCTAAAATTTTAAATGACTATAATGGATATAAATTATGAGGATTGCTAGAGGCACAACAAAAAAATCAGTCAACAATAGAAAATTGGGCCTAAATCACTTAGCCCATTAAAAAAATACACATGATTAATAATGTTATTTTGGTCAAAAATATTAAAATAGACTTTGTTGACTGTTTTGGCTGGAAAAATGTTATTCAATTATTCCCCTAACATTTATGATAAATTATTATAACTTCCTTAACAGATAAGATTATATTAGACTTTTAACTTTTGAAAAGTAAAAATACCTAATAAACAATACCAAACCCACCCTTTAAATTCTCATACTCATTTTTTTCTTTCTAGGTGATCTTTATTATCTTTTCTGGATGAATATAAGGATTAGCTATAAGATTTAATTTTGATTCATTGTGTAAAACTTATTTACATAGTTATCCAATCACATGCTGTCATGTCAGCT
Organism: Aeschynomene evenia; assembly: GCA_013621005.1. NCBI lineage: Eukaryota > Viridiplantae > Streptophyta > Magnoliopsida > Fabales > Fabaceae > Aeschynomene > Aeschynomene evenia. The sequence goes on from CM024268.1 coordinate 5,146,349, forward strand.
ATGATAGTGTTTTATCTCTCGCACTACCTAAAAAGTCATACAAACTGAGTGTTTTGATTGGATGACAGTGTAAAATACCTTTACACTATAATGCATTAAAATTAAACTCTTAACTATATTAGTAAGTGAATAAAAAAATAAAATTCAAAATATGTTAATGTTTCTTTTATGTAAATATTATTGTCGTGAAGGAAGTGTGTGACACCTCGGAGCTTGGTCTAAAATAAAAGGTAAAGTCATTTATGGGAACACTAACGTACCCAATTTTCACCGAAGTCTATTACACCTAACACTTTCTTATGATTGGGCTAATTTGAGTGTTGGAATCCATTTTCATATTAAGTCCTTTTTCATATACATCCACTGGGTCCTTTGGAATTTACAACTTATGATATGAGGACACGTGGCTGAGGCTGAGGGGGTTGGTTGCATGACTGTTCTTGCAGAGTTGCTACGCTAGCTAGCTAGCTCATCTAGATTTCCTCTGCATCACCCCATTGTATGGCCAAATCATATATATTTATTTTATTAATTATTTGACCTAGCAAGCTAGCTCCTTGATGAGTATTACTATACTACTATCTCGATCCCGCCATCTTTTCAAAAAACAGAAAAATTAATGTGTCGTTCCACTTATTGGCTAATCCTAACCCTTGATAACTGACCACTCTTCATTATGACTTCTACTCTATCGAACATAAATTCTATCCTTCCAAAAAGCAAAGCTGTCTTGTTCAAATTAAAAGTAAATGTGCCTTTCACAGAATGCTTTAATTTTGTCCAATTCAATTCCCCTTACCTTTCACATAAATGTGCTACTTACAAAATCAAATTCTATAATATAATATTCTGACCTACTATTAATGTACTCTATCTCTACGGTATGGGTTTCTTTCGAAGACCTATTTTCCTTGGCCTTATTACTTGTTCCTGAAAAATGAAACCACGGCATTTGTTTTGATCATAAGCGGAAGGAAAGGAAATGATATATGATACTCCTATATAGCTAGCGTTACGTGTAAATGAAGTCCCCGGATTGATGCCGTAATAAAATCAATGCATGCCTCATTTAGCACCATCTATCTAGTGACCAATTTTGATGTGACCAAAAAGTATACACGATGACTCTTAGCCGCATATATCCCAAATCGGAAAATAATGTTAATGCAAAATAAAATAATATCACCCAAAACAGATGGTACATAATATATAATATATAATATGTATAATGTATATTACACATTATACATGATATAATATATGTTGCGATATCATATTTCTTTACAATATGTGATTCATGTCGTATATAATATGTGATATTGTATACAACATGTAATATATGTCGTGCATATTAAGTAATATATATTGTGAATAGTATATAGATCATTTTGAGCATATCAAAATTCATAGATTTACCATGCTACAAGCAATCTCTATTTGTACTCAGAGATAATATGTTATCCTCTTTAACGTTTATTCAAGTTTAGAAACAAACATCATTTTAAGTTAATGCGATACAGAGAAGATGCATAGTAAAATTCAACTGAAATTATTAAGCCTATCTATATAAATAGGATCTTAGGGTGAGTTTGGTATGTAATACATAGCATAATAAAATTATAAAGAAAGTGAAGATAAATATATAAAAATATAAAATTTTTGTATTTTATTTAGATCAATATAGAAATATATAAGTTTTCTATTCTGAGACATAATTTTTTCATCATATCTCTGCTACCTAACATTTTCTTTCTCTACTTCCCTCTTGGAGTATCAAATAAAAAAGCAAAGAAGTCTTGACTTAACTACTAACTGTGACAGGGAAACTATTTTACTGTAATTCGCTGGCATTATTAAATAATCCTACTCTTCCCAAGACATACAGAAGAGGTAAGTGAGTTCATAACTTTAGAATTAATCCATCCAGCCTTGAAGCTTGAAACTGATGAAAGTGAAAACTCTTTATTAGAATTTGAAAAGAGTGCTTAATTTAGGGAAGAGAGGAGCATTAAGGCGCATGCAAATGCAGTGTGTAAACGTGGAAAATGCCCAGGCTGGGTGGGTTGGAAAAGGCAGGGGATCGTAGCTAGTAGAATGAGAATTGTGAATTCTGATGGGTCCCACCCCCTATTTTTATTTTATTTATAATCAATAATAATATACTACCTCCGTCCATTTTTATTTGTCTTTCTAGGAAATTTATTTGTCTACTATTATTTGTCATTTTAGATTTTCAATGAAACATTTACAATCTTTTTCCAGTTTTATCCATACATAAACTCTCTCTTTATCTCTTGTAATTATTATTGTACAAAAAACTATAAGGATAATTTTGTCATTATACATTTACTTTTATAGAAATTTATGTGTTTTAATCACTTTCTTAATAAGTGTGCAATACTCTAAAACGTCAATTAAAAGTAGACGGAGGGAGTATATTGTATATCATAAATACATCCAACTAGTATTTAATGTGTATTATATACCATACATAACGTGGATCATATGTAACATGTTATATATATAAAACACACGTATGTTATTAGATAATCAGATGTATTTCACTCGTACAATATTGTATTTATAATTATTATTGTGTGCTGACATGGGCCAATATCAACAAAATTAGTTGCTTCCAAGACTCTTTTTACGCAGCAAAACCTGCCAACTCCACGCATAACCCCAAAGGCTCTTACAATAAATTGATTCCAACTATTTCTTTTCTTTTAAAAAATTTAAGAATTATTTGTTTTTTACTCTTATTTCACGCACCGTGGATTGGCGTTCACTAATTAGCTGCTTTCCACGTTCTCCTTTCCCCCCTATATATACTCATCACATCTCTCTCTATTGCATTTCATACTCATTCTTTCATTTTTCTTCCTCTGCCTCTGCCCATCCATCTATAGTTTCACTCTCAATTAGAAAGGGCAGAGGGAGTGAATAAAAAAGAGTTGAGAGAGAATAATGGCGGGGAAGAATAGTGTTGCTCCATTGATTTTGATGATTCTAGTGCAGTTGGCGTATGCAGCCATGAGTATTACCTCAAAGCTTGCAATACAAGCTGGGATGAACCCTTTTATCCTCGTTGCTTATCGCCAAATCTTTGCCACTATAGCCATTGCTCCCTTCACTTACTGGCTAGAATGGTAATTAATTTGCATCCATACTCTCTAACTTTGCATCAATTATTATTCCATTACCATATCAATAGTATTACATGTAAGTTAAGCACATATTTATCAACCACCCATCTAGCATTATGTGATTTGTGGGTCCACCATTTAAAATAAAATGTCAAATCTGCACACACATTTCTCGAGAAATGATAGATGTACATCATATTTTTATCCATCAAGCATCCATCAGATATTATTTCAATTGGTGGTTGAGAGATATGTGTAAGTTTTTTGGTTTTTATTTAAAATGTTGGGCCCAAAATAGCATAATATGATTGATGGATAGTTGGTGGATCTATATATTGATGTACATGTAGTACTATTGCATATCTCTCACTCTTTAATGGTAATAATTTCTGATAGATGCTTGATGGATGAAATGTCGATGTACATCAATCATTTTCGATTATTTTAATATCATGTTCTTCCTTTAATTTTTATGATCTTATCGTTATTTCATATATAACCATTAACCAACCATGCATGAATGAATATATATATAGTCGATCATGTCAGAAACCAAGGATCATAACACTTGCATTTTATTTTTTTATAAGTAAATAAAACTTATGTATATATTTATACTCTACATTTCTACTATAATGTGTGTGTTTTAAATGTTAGAATGACTCAACTTTTATTTTAATCATTCAGATTCGAGTAATGGATTTTTATGCAAGTAGTATATATTACACAACATGGAAAATCAAAAAGAAAGAAACGAAGAAGAAGTGGTTTTTTACACCTTTAATTTGTTTCTCTAGACCCTATCGCACTAAAATAGTTTCTAATGCATAAATTAATTAAGGAACTGGAAAGTAAAAAAAGACAAATATTGGGCTTATTGCTTGATGGTGAGGAGTGATAATGTTTAGAATAAAAACACTAAGAAGGACAAGATCAGAAAAAGGTTTATAGCAATGATTTTTGTTTCCTTCGCTAGAAGCTTAATAATGAAAAAGTAGAGTTTGTTTTCTTTATTTATTTGGGCGCACAATAATAACATTATTGCACAAGACAGACAAGAAAAACAAATTAAAAGAACGCTAATAGCATGCATGCTTGACGCGTTACTAGTCTTAGCCCTTAGGACTTGCGTGCCAGTAACCTCCTACTTTTCATATACAAGAGATTATTATTAGCGATTGTATTGTATTGTATGTGCTTGCTTCTACACGTTTTTTCATTACACATATATATGTATATGGTTTCTAGCTAAAACCATATGGACGTAATGACAAGACAAATACATTTTGTATTTGTAGTTATGCGTGATTTAATTTGGACTCTAAACTCATTTGTTTTTTGTCTTGTATGCTTTTGCGGGAAGAGTTTTGGCAGAATTCGTCACCTTCCTTCTCCCACTAGCCTTTTGATTTATGTGGAACCCAAACATACACTAACATGTTTCATTTTACACTTTTTAAACTTTGCTTTTAATTTTGCGATCTTAATTTGATTTTATTGAAATTTAGTTTAGTTCAAAATGATATAAAAATGTCAAGAGCAAGAAAAAGGTAACTTAAAAAAAAAAAAACTTCTATATATATATATATATATATATATAATATAACGATTTGAATATTACATTACATTAATTATATTTCATATATAATTTGTTTAAATTTTATAGTCTTAATATTATATTTTGCAATGAGTGATGTTACATGTACAATAAAAAACTAGTCAAATCAGTTAATAAATAAAATTTTAAGTCACAATTACTCAGCTTATTACAATTTCAATAATTATTTGAGTAAAAAATAAAACTAAAATATATTCATTCTACGACTATTCCATATTATTATTCTATCACATTATTATTGATTCAAAAAACGTACGCCAACTTTTTCACACTAATGATTTTGCATGTGATTTACCGGGAAATAAATACAACCGTATTTTTAAGCATTCTCTGTGATTTTCTAAAGGGTGATGCTAAATGAACCATATAAAATCAGCCTAACCAGCCAATAAATGAGATTTTGGGCCATAATTTCTTATCCTATTACAATCTCAATGATTATTTGGGCCAAAATCAAAGCCAAAATAGGCTCATTGGCTGTATGAGCTGGTTTTTTATTGTCCACTTAGCATTATTATTTTCTAAAATAAATAAGTTTGAAATAAATATATGCAACATTATGTAATTATTGTTTATTTATTTTTGTTAGGAAAACGGTTCCTAAAATGACAAAGCGCGTTATGATCCAGATAATATTATCTTCACTAACCGGGTAAGCTTTGGTCTTTTCTATTCTTTAGTTTTACTTTGTTTAATTTAGCTAGCTAGCTCAAGATATTAGGAAGATGACACTTTATAATATGCGAGAAGTAGGTGACAATAACAGTGGAAAGATTTTCTAAAATTCATTGTTTAGAGCTATGATTCTTTCTTTATTCAAATGTGTAAGCTCTTTAATTTTAGATTACTTATCAAACTAAACATGTAAGTCATGAACTTATTAGATAAGATAGGATTGATTAGGACCTATATTGGTGTTTTCTGTACGTATTCTAAGCAATCACATCCAGAGCTATTGAATATAATGCAGAATAACAGGAAATCAAGTACTATTTTTTGTGGGGCTAAAATACTCAACTGCTACAATTGCTTGTGCACTGATCAATTTGCTTCCAGCTTTCACATTTGTTCTCGCAGTCATCTTCAGGTTCGTTGGTACTAATACTATAGTATGTATTATGTAAATGAATAATTGGGCCTATAATTTAACCAAAGAAATATAATGGTTATTATTGATTTTGTGTATTGTGGTTTTAATGATATGCATAATAGGCAAGAGAGTGTGAGAATAAAGAAGATGTCAGGACAAGCAAAGGTGTTAGGGACAATTGTGTGTGTGGGAGGAGCCCTGCTTTTATCATTTTATCATGGCAAAACTGTTGGTCTAGGCGAATCAAGCATTCATTGGAGTTATGCAGACAAAATTGAAGGGACAACCCCCTCCACCAAAACAAACCTGCTTCTAGGCCCTTTCTCCTTAATCGCTAGTGCCCTTGTTTGGGCAGTGTGGTTCGTCATTCAAGTAATTAATTAAGCATCCTCATACAATATATATATATATATATATACATGATTTTATTATCAGACACTGTCGTGTACTAATTGATTGTTCTGGCAATATATATACATATATATTTCAGGCAGACATGAGCAAGAATTTTCCAGCTCCTTACACAAGCACAACCTACATGTGTTTCTTCGCAAGCATTGAATGTGTGATCATTGCCTTGTGTTTTGAACACAGGGCCTCTGCTTGGTCACTTCGCGATTCCATGAGACTTACCTCTTCTCTTTATGCGGTACAATTCTACTGCCTCTTTTAATTAATTGTTTGATTATTGTTAATTACCACTTATTAATTCATTGGTTTCAGGGAATAGTTTGTACTGGTATAGCATATTCTCTCATTTCTTGGACCATTGAGAGGAAAGGCCCTCTTTATGGCTCTGTATTTAGCCCATTGCAGCTTGTCATCACTGCTGCTTTAAGCTGGGCATTGCTTCGGGAGAAATTATACATTGGAACGTAAGTAGTATCATAATTAATCACTTATGTGTTGGTAATTTTACCTTTAACTTGATATATACTAAATAATATCATATCCTTTGATCTGTTCAGTTTGATAGGGTCTGTGCTGATAGTTTGCGGGCTGTATTCTGTTCTGTGGGGAAAGAACAAAGAGATGAATGAAGAAGAAGAAGGTAAAGAAACAAAAACTGTCTGTAGTGACAAGGAAAGCGATGCAAAGAATGGCCTCGAATTACAATATTACATCCCAACCAGTAATGGTAACCATGTCCATCATCATCTTGTTACTTAAAGCGCCACAATAGGAATCGATGCACCAACGTTCTCTACCTTTGTTTTTGTTTTTGTTCTTGTTCTTGTTCTTGTTTTCTTAGGAATTTTCGTGGTGACATTTGATATTTGAAGTCATTCTCCAGTGCTCTGTTTAATTTTATGTCACACTCACATTTGAAGACTGTTGTATCAAGCTTTAATTGAAAATCTGTTACTGAAACCTTTGATCTTTGCTAGAAATAATGTTCGATTACTCCCTACGTCCACTTTTAATTGACGTTTTAGAGTATTGCACACTTATTAAGAAGGTGATTAAAACACATAAATTTCTATAGAAGTAAATGTACAATGACAAAATTATCCTTATAGTTTTTTGTGCAATAATAATTGTAAGAGATAAAAAGAAAATGTATGTATGGATAAAACTGGAAAAAGATTGTAAATGTTTCATTGAAAATCTAAAATGACAAATAATAATAGACAAATGAATTTCCTAGAAAGACAAATAAAAGTGGACGGAGGAAGTATATGACTTTGTATCATCTTCCGAGTCTCAATTTAACGAACCATATAATTGATACTAATATTAATAACAGCTAATAATTAATTAGGAAGACTGAGACATACAAAATTACAAATCAATCAACTGTTTAATGATTATTGATTAGTCGTTTATATGTCCATACCCCTTGATGATTATATTGCAACCCATCTGTTCAAGTTGACGCTATGCCTTTACACTTCTTTACCTTATTTGATTTTTTTATTTTATTTTTGGTTTCCCATGGTATCCCCCGGCCCGAAAGGCCAAGGACTAATCCGTCGCGGATCTAAGCTCCATTTAAGGGTTTGTCGCTGGCCAATGAGTTGCTGCATATATAAGGTGGGGATCGAACTCCCGACCATTGCTTAAGCGGACAAGTGAGCTAACCACTTGACCAACTCAAGTTGGTTTCTTTACCTCATTTGATTAACAAGAACATTTTCTTCCTTATACTTGGGATTAAAATGAGAGATGTATATTATCACACAACATTAGCCAACAATATATGCACTTTCCATGGATGTTTTTTGGTCGTGACACCAATTGGCGATAACCCAATAATTCATTGACCAAAAAACCCAATAAATCCTATCAATCTCTAAGTACAACGGCCTAAATTAACTTCACATTATTGGACTACTAAGGTATGGCCCACAGTATATTTTAAGGTAAAAAAATTCTGAAAAAAAATTAAAAAATTAAGCTGGCCCATGCAGGTCTCGAACCTGCGACCTTCGCGTTATTAGCACGACGCTCTAACAAACTGAGCTAATAGGCCACTTGCATACTTCACGATTTCCATATTACACAACACTTTTTTATTTTATTTCATGGCCTTGTGGTTGTGGGGATTTCTACCGTACTAAATGGCGTTTGATTTATAATTAAAATTAAAAAAAAGAAAAACGCATCACGCTTTAATTAAATGCTTAAATAAAAATTCCTTTGTTTACTCCAACAGATCATTTTAATTGATTTAATGACTAATTGACTATAATGAGAGAATTGAATAAAAATGTTCTGTTAGTATAGTTTTCTTGTATCTTACTGTCACGAAGGTATAGTCGGAAGGTCCTTACTTTTCCGAGCTCACGGGTCTCTAGCTTCCTTCACAAAGCGTGAGTGGGTACCTGCGAGGACACTCCGACGCTCAAGTAAAAAAGAGTGTATACAGAATGAGGGGGGAAGTTTGCTTACCTCTGCAGAGTACCCGGGTCCCCTTTTTATAGGGGTGATGACCACTGCCTTTACTTAGGATAACGGCTTTATTCTTCCCACGACTCTAAGCGACTTACCCGAGATTTAAGAGTCGTGCTTTGGTCGTGGAGAAGACGTGACAACGTGCCTCTTCCCTTTATCCGGTCCTCGCGACTTGACACGGATCTCGGGAGAGTAGTTCAAAGGCCCAAATGGCTCAGAGCCTGATGATACAGGAGGTCTGGAGGCCCAATCTCGTGAGGCCCAGTAACACTTACCAAGATGTTATTCAAGTTTTTATGTTTATATATATATCAATAAAGCATCTTATTTCACATTTTCATAATAGTTTAGAAATAAATAATCTATTTTCATTTTTGTCTTCAATAAATTTCTTCAATCTCTCTAGTTTATTCACTCGATCACTATTTTTTTAATACTACACATACACATTTGGCTTATTCAATACATATTATGATTTGATATTTTTGTTAGGAAAACGTTGTCAACAACGTTACGCAGATATATCAATCTTCATTCAAATATATATATAATAGCTTTTTCGTCTCTATATTTTTACTCTTTAATTATAATTATATCCATTTTAATTCGACGCGAATTTGTTTTAATAGCAACGAGACGCTGGAATAGCTAGCTTGTATCAAACAAAGGGAAGCCCAAAAATAAAAAGGAAAGAATGAATGGAGAGGGGAAAAGTAATAAAATGAGATGGTGTTAACAAATAAAAATATCCTTTTAATAAATTGAAGGATATTGATCAGTATTCACAGCTCCACAACGGCTGATATAGGTAATTAAAGGATCTCACAAATAATAAAATCCTAAAATGGTATGTGACTCACTCTCCCCCATATATAATATAGAAGGGGGATGGTCATCCAAAACCATACACACTCAAAAGAAATAAAATGACAATATAGTATTTTTGTGGTATTTATGTACGACGTTGATAGTAAATAAACATATTAAATTAGGCGGCAGATGGGGCAGGCACAAACTTGACGCCTGGGGCCTCCAGAAGCGCCTTCGTGAAGCGTTCCATGTTGATAACGTTGTTGTAATCAAGTGTCTCATCCTCGTATATGTCCCACCATTTCTTCACTAGACTCTTGATGTCCTCTCTCTCCATGTTCTCCTCTTTTCCGGTGTACCTCCAAGGCTTAGACCCCTATCATAAATTCATGTGAAAATTAATTAAACAACCAATAATTAGTCCAACCTTAGCAGCTGATTGACAAATATTATTTGATAATCAATAATATTTATCATACAATATAAATATGTGTAACTACAGAATTCAATGTGTGTTATACGTAAGACATGATGTATTATGTTATATATATGTATAACACACGTACATATAGTACACATTATATCATATATATATATATATATAGCACACATTAGTTGAACGTATTTACGAGTTGCACCACAAACATTATTGATTTGAAAACAATGAACCAAAGTTGATTTGATGGATTTCATTTAGGTTATACTCACAGCAGCACAGTAGTGAACCACCTTAACCTTTTGAAGGTCAACGTTCTGTGGGTGACGCCACAACATAGCGAGGACAAGGTTATAGACATTGGGTATGGGCTTGTATTTGTCCTTGAAGTACATATTGAGAAAGTCCTGCTCAGCAAATGAAGTGGGCTTGGTGACTTGGAGAGTTTGGAGGAGGTCCTTGTAAGTGGTGAGATCAGGCTCATAAACGAACATGCCAGCGTTGAAGTAGAGAGGAGGCTTGGGACCCAACTCAGAGGGCCACTGAACCTTGTCAGGGCACTGTTGACAGTATCCAATCTCATACTGAGGGGTGTGGCTCCATGTCTTCTCGCAAAAACAATCCATCACAGCGTAGAAGTAATTGTCCGGCAGATCAAACAGATGGTCAATGTTTTCAAATACTTGGATGTCACCGTCTAGGTAAATCATCTTGTTGTACTCCACAAACTACACAATTTTCAATCACAACAAACATACATATCATAAACCCATATTTATTTTACTATTACTCAATGTGATAATGAGTAAAATAAGTTGATTATTATTTTATGGGTTTTGCTAACAAGTGACCTAAGACATAGAAAAAGTTGATTAATTAGAAATAATTTTTGTGTGCTGTTAAAATGTTTTTTTTTTTTTTTCGTTTTAACTACTAAATGAGTAGTATACATTTCTTCTAAGTAACGGTTTCCATATAGCAGACAGTGAGTCTATAGCGCTAAACAACAAAAAGAAGAGTAGGAAAATAACCTCGAATAGCTAATTCACTATTGACTAGGTAGACCAAACCAATATATACCGCGTGTAACATGTAAAAGTGAAAAGAATAATAAAATAAAAAAAGGAGATGAGATGTAATGAATACCTCCCAAATACGTAGTTTGGAGTAGTTGATGACATAATAGGCCATAGCGAACTGAGTCTGGTTCTCCGGTGGATAGACAGGCTCAATCTCTTTGACAATGCACCCTTGGGAGTGAAGGATCTTACGATGCTCCTCAGGAACATCGGGCAGGATGGCAACCACCAGAGGATATTTGGTCTTGGTCTTCCTCAGACCTTTGGCCAGTCCAACAACACCCTTGATGTAGTCTCCGTTTCCGGCAAGGAAGGTCACGAAGGCGCGTCCACAGGCAACCTTGTTGGTCTGCTCACTCATGATACCATAATTGCCGCTAACGGTTTTGATATCAGGGGCCATGATGCTGATTGAGAGACAGCGAAAAAGCAAAGATTTTCAGAGAGAGTATAGTAGCTAGCTAGTGTTACTATGTTTGTTGTTGAGAATGAAGATGTTTGTTTGGGATTTGTTGTGTGGAAATGGCTTGGGATGGGGTGGCTTATATAGACCTTTAAGGCCATTTTCGTCCTTCTCTCATCTAACGGTTCCACACAACATCTTGGAACTCAACGGTCCTGATTTGCTTTGCTTTTTTATTAAATGCTTCTTTTATCGCGCTTTTTATTTTATTAAATTATCAAAGATTTGCTTAATTAATTTACATTATCTGTTTAAGTAGCTAGTCACTGACATTGGAGAATGTTCAACGCATAACTATTCAATGCTGTAACTATGAGGGTAATTATATGTCTAAGAAATAATACCCATATAATATAATATTATGGATGATGCTAAATGAACAATAGAAAACCAACTAAACCGGCCAATAAATGAGATTTTGGGCAATAATTACTCAGCCCATTACAATCTCAATGATTATTTGGACCAAAATCATAGCCAAAATAGGCCCATTAGCTGTATGAGCTGATTTTTCATTGTCCACTTAGCATTATTGTAATATTATATACAGTGTGATAAAGATGGCAAGAGAATTTATAATATCAATAATAGAAAAGTTCCCCATGAGTATGATTTTGTCTAATTTCTCATGGACAAGTTGTTGAAGTTCTTGTGCTTATTTGAAAGACCAGATCATATTTAATATTTTTATTTTCATAAATTAATAAATGTAAGGGAATATTTTCTTAATTAAATGTGGCAAACCAAGAAATAAACTTATATATCTTTATTTTTTTAAAATGATATAAATATCTCTTGATTGGTTCTGAGAGGTTTATACGTTTTAAATGAATGTAATATGACATTGAAATTCTGTTATTAATTATTGAAGATACTAATAATAATATTCTGTTTACAAAAATAACACATAAAAAAATTCACAATGTGAACCGTGTGTATGCCAACATTAATTAACACTTTTTATGATGTCATTAATAGTATATTCTATTGATAGCGACCCAAACTTGAAATTTATATTTTTGAGTTGAAGTAGACACAGCCCAGGTGAAGTCTGAATTCCAGACATCTTGTTAGTTATTTTGAGATTTTCTTCCATCCTACGCAAGATACCACAGATTTGACTGTGGAATACGTGATTTAACAAATCATGTAAGATAATCTTCTCAACAATTCTATATACATATATTCACATTCTATCCTTTTGCATTTTTTTTTTCCAAAAAAGTTGATGGCATTTTTTTATCAGCATGAAAAGCATTCTCAGCAGCTGGAAAAAAACAATGTTACAGGTGGTGCGGTCTGAAATTCACTGATTATTATTAGTTGCATTAATTTCCAGTTTTAATACCATATAATTATTTTCCTACCTAAACTCAATTAACCCGTGTACTTATTTTTTAATAAAAATATTATTTAATATCTACTTTTTTTTTATATAACATTCATACTATTATATCAAGATTTTAATGTGATCATCACTCGAATAATAAATTTCCTTTTATTTATTATTGATCAAAATAAATATATTTCAAATATCTAATTTTAAATATTTCAATATAGCATTACCTGTTTTATTCAGCTAAAATTTAAAATACATATACCACGTATCTATACATATAATATTTACGAACCTCCTGCATTAATTTCTTGCCACATGTCATTTTCTCAGATTTTCTAATTTTTTAATTTTTTTGAAAAATCACTTATCAATATTACTCCCTGTATCCACTTTTAATTGACGTTTTAGAGTATTGCACACTTATTAAGAAGGTGATGAAAACAAAAAATTTCTATAGAAGTAAATGTACAATGACAAAATTATCCTTATAGTTTTTTGTGCAATAATAATTGTAAGAGATAAAAAGAGAGTGTATGTATGGATAAAACTGGAAAAAGATTGTAAATGTTTCATTGGAAATCTAAAATGACAAATAATAGTGGACAAATAAATTTTCTAGAAAGACAAATAAAAGTGGACGAAAGGAGTATAGTTGAATGCAATCATGATAGGAGATATTATCTATTTAATTAAAATGATGATTTGAATAGATTGAATTAATTGATTGGATTATTATAATTGAATATTATGAATTGATTGAATTACTGATATTACATATTATGAATTGATTTAATTAAAAATGTGAAGAATCTCATATAAAATATTAGACAATAGATAGGATTTAAAATGTTTACATTTGATATATTTTTTATAAAGTCATCAGAAATAATCACAAATTTGAATAATATTTTGATACACCCTTTAATAGTGCCACGGGGAAAAAATTATGTTAATTATTGATTGGATATTTTATATGACTAATTTATTATCTAATATTTTACCCTTCTCGATTTTAATCATGATCTCAAAATATTTTCTTTGATATGTTAACAGTTAATATATTTGAATAAATATAATTTGAATAAAAATGAAAGATATTGAAATATTGACCCGTGAATTAATATTAATCAAAGAATCAATTTAAGGATTTTGATATGTTAAAAATGATTCGATCTTGATATGTTAAAAATGTTAATGATATATATAAGAATCAATTTAAAGATAAATATTAAGAATCAAATTATGCCAATGAATCTGTTTTCAAACTGTTTTCAAAATTAGGCCTTAATTATTTCCTTAGTTGATTGGTAATGTAGATTATAATCCTTAATTAATTGATTTGTTGAAAATTTTATTAATGATTTTTATTTTTTTCATTAATTACCTGCCTATTGATCTACTATAAATTTTTTTTCTACTTTATTTGACTCATCTTCATTCAGAAATTTAAAGTGTGTTTTTTTTTTTTTACTTCTTTTTACTTTTTCTTAGCACATCTCTTACTTTTTTGGTATCTTCTTCTTATTTTCCCTTGAATCTCTATCTATTTTTCTTTATTTTTTATGATTATTTTTCTATGAATGTCTTCTTCTTTTTTCATTCCAATTTTTGTTCTATTTCTTTAATCATTGTATCTTTTTCTGACTATTTATTTTTTATTTTCTTTTTAAATATTTAAATTTTCTTAATCTTCTACTATTTCTCTTAATTATCTCTTCTCTAATTATTTACATGAGTTTTAATTATTTCTCTATTTGGTTTCAGATCAAGTTTCAACACAGTAAAAAAGGTACAATGTAATCCTTTATGTTCTAGATTGTTGTAATTTTTATCAATATATATAGATTTTTTTCACCTATGTATTTCACAATATTCTAACAATATTTAATTTTCAATATAAGAGTTTTTGTCTATTATAAAGAATTCTCATAATATATTTTTTTGGTATCAAAATTTTTCAATATTTTTATATTTCTAAAATAACTATCATAACTTTTTGCAATTGAGTGCTCATATTTATTTTCATATAATGTACCTAACAAATTTATTTTTTGCAATTGGTTGCTCACCTTGATTTTAATTTTTAATTGTTTTTTGTTTTTATGTATTAAATATAATGTTGATGAGATTAGATTTATCAAAAACTTATATTTTTATATTCTATTTAAATTTATTATTTACCTCATATATATATATATATTGTTATTTATTTTATGCAGGTATAATATTGAAGATGCCATAAGATGTTAGCTAATTTTGACCTTTTTTTTATCTTTGATTATATTGTAATTGTATTCGTATGTAATTTTGTCATTTAATTTTTTTTATTTACTTAATTTTACAATTGTTAATAAATATATAAACTATGTAAATGACAATTAGTATATACGTTTTTTAGTTTCTATTTAAAGTATGAGATTATATATGCTCTATTTTTTAATAGCAATTTTATAAATCTTCATAAATTTAATTATTTCTATTTCTTGATGTTAATACTAGCATATATAAATAGAAATTATTGTTGATTGATTACAAAGATATTATTGTTGATTGATTACAATAGTGAAAAAATTAAATATTGTCGAAATTTTCTCTAAAACAATCGATACTAATGGACCCAAAAAGATTAGGTGGCATAACCTATGTTAATCATTTAATCACCGGAAAGCATCATTTGTGAATCAAAAGATCATATATCTTGATCATAGATAATAATTGATTTTTTTTGGAGTGCTACTTTCATGTTATTTCAACTCATTACCATTTTTGCTCTTATAAATATTTGATTAATTTCAACTAATTATCATTTTTCTCTTATAAATATTTGATTAATTACTTATAAGAGTGTAGAAAACATATAATTTTAAATTAAATAATAAGATTTGATTTTTGGTTTAAGAATATAAATTATTCGTAGGATAACAATAAATGACAAATGGTATAAATGAACAATTAAATAATAACATATATTAGTGTATCATTGTAATAGTTATTAGAAGAAAAAATTAATCGAAAAATGACAAATTATTGATCATTATGGTATAAAATGGTTTTTAGGATTAAAAGAAGTTTTAAATCAAATCACTATTAAAAATATGTTATCTATTTATCATTTATTATACTACTCAATATGGATACGGGTATAGAGCACGATAATTTTTAATATATGTATAAGTTTTTATATTACTATTTGTGTTTATCATGTTTTTATTATGTTATAATTTTAATGTATGTCATTTAAATATTAAATACTTTAATTTTATAAAACTACATTTCAATATTTAAATTTATTAAAATTAAAATAAATACTAGTATGTATAAAAATAAAAAATAAGTGAAGCGTAAAAGTGAGTATTAAATAGTAATATATAATAGTATTCTGGTAAACTGCCACCGCCCAAGCAATAGGAGAAGAATGATCACCGACTGGGTTACCCTCACGTAAGTACTTAACTAATTAAAAGAGATCAATTTTTTGTGTTATGACTTATGAATGCCATTTCCCACCATAGCGAGGCACGTCGACCCTCACTAGACACATGGCACTCAACTACTCAAAATTAAGTGGGTCCATCAACACAGTGGGACCAACCCTATCAAATCGCCACGCCTACGATTAATCCACGTGGCAACTAAATCACCTCACTTTCAAATTTCTTGCAATTTAGTATCCCTAATTAATTAATAATGTTTTTGGAGGGTGGGGTCCATAAAATCCATTGCGTGTCCAGCGCGTAGAATGGCCCAAATTAAGGGGACATGTGTCGGCACTAGCTTAAAGAGAGGCCAAGACATTGCCACATGGCGATTAGTGTTATATTTCTTGGACCAACCAACGATGCTTCGGCGCATGGACGTTTTTTCTGGTTTGGTTAGTTGGTCTAAAACTAAAAGCACCACCAGATCAAGTTTTTAATACTCCTATTAAGGTCATCATCGTACACTTACGGGCACAGAACAGGATAAATGGATAATGAAATGAAGTGCAATATAACGTTATTTTATGT
The DNA here is from genome assembly GCA_013621005.1 of Aeschynomene evenia. Lineage (NCBI taxonomy): Eukaryota > Viridiplantae > Streptophyta > Magnoliopsida > Fabales > Fabaceae > Aeschynomene > Aeschynomene evenia. The sequence goes on from CM024268.1 coordinate 5,163,232, forward strand.
TGCCAAATTTGTTTCCTTCAAGATAATGTTGTGTTAATTTTTTCGACTGAGCCGACCAACAAAACTTGGAAATGTCGGTGGATAGAGAGAGGGATATGATAAGTTTACTAATTTTCTTCCATGGTGGGTCAGATTGTTATCAAGTTATGTTGGACCAACGGAATAAACTGAAATTGGTGTTACAAAATGGGATGGAGAAAATGGCTAATAATGGTAAAAGAGATTTGATTGACTGGTAGGAAATATCCTCTGAGAATATTCCTATGTCTTTTTTTCTTTTTTTTATTAGTTTCCAATTCCTTCTCCTAAGTCCTAACTAACATTCAATTTTGTGTTATTTCGTTTAAACATAGAATCTTTCCATGGGCAAATAAAGCAGTGAATAGTAACTTTCAGAGAATTTTCTTCTTTTATTTCCTATTTCCTTTTTTTTCCTCTTTGGGCTTTTTGTTCCCAGTGATATCGCTGTGTGGTACTGATATAAGAGTGATTGGGGGAATTAAAGCTAGATTTACTTTCAATACCAAAATAAAAAAGAAAAAGCTAGATTTACTTTGTTTTTTCAATAGTAGGATAACTTATTAGTTTTGATCAATATTTTTAATGAGTATAATTCAACATTATGAATATAAAAGTTGGGTAACATTTCTTACTGTCTAGGTAGCATTTAAAAAAAAAGGTGTATTTAGAAAAATGATACCCTAAGTAATTTATTTTAAAACCCATATATAGTATGTTATAAAAGAGACAGAAAAAGAAAAATTTAAATGGGCGTTAAATAAATTAATGCCTTATTATATTCATTCTTTCCCCAGAAGTTTGGATTGCCTATGATCTGACATGAGGAGAGAAACCAAATCCATTTATTCATTTCTGTCCATCAAAGTAAGTAAGTAATATTGTTCTCAAGGCTGTTTTCCTTATAATTCCCCAGTCTTTGGATTTAATTGTTGCATGGGTTAGTCATGAAAAATTTACCTAATTTTTACTTCTCACCCGAAATTATAAAGGCAAGCACTTAAACCAAAAGCTAAGGTGTTAGTTTACGATTAGTTTTAACTCTTTCTTTGCCCTCTTTTTGAGGGGTCTACGAATTCTGAATTCACATCTAATTATGTTTAGATTAATGGGCCACTCAAATGGAGAGAGGTGCCCAGAAAAGTGGTTGTTGATAGAAGACAAATAAAGTGGTTGGCCCAGAAAAAGAATAACCATACACTCACACACGATACTTGTTCCCCCCTCCCCCACACAAGAGTATCATACAAGGACCAGTCCAAAGAGAAAAGGAGTAGAAAAAGAAAATAAATAAATAAACAACCTTCATAAGTCATAATTTAATCTTAACAAAACTCTTTTATTTGATCCTAGCAGAAGTTCCAACATCAATTTAATCCTAATACTTTTTGGATTCACGTCAATTTAGTCATAATTTGTTTATCTTACTCCTTAATTTAGTTACAATTTGGGCTTTTCTTTTGCTTCACCGTCCATATTTTTCTCAGCCCAATACACAGACTATTGACAATTTTGGCGTAAAATTGCGAACCAGTTCAGATGCTAATGCATCAAGTTTGTGCACTGAACTCGTTCTAATGAAATATATTTTGGTGTGAATCCAATAAATTGAACGGAAAAAACTCATGAATATTTCACAATTATTATATCTGGTGACATTATTGTAGCATATATAGCAATTAGCAAACCCCAATGAATATATCTCGTTTAATTATACAGAAAAATTGAAGAGTGGGAGTGATTATACACTAACAAGACTCTTGCCAAGGATGATGTCATCTGTTGAAAAATCAGCTTCTTTACGGTATGTTCCTCTGCCAAAGTCCAGGTTGTATGAGTCTGCAAGACCTTCTACAAGGTCAAATTCTGGTTCCCACCCAAGCACTCTCTTTGCCTTCTCTATTGATGCAAAGAAATGCTGCACACCAAACATACACCCATTATCATTAGTATTATTCATTCATCATATAATAATTGATACAATAATGTTTGTCGTACAACAGAAATACGTTCAACTAGTATCGCACATATTACGTATTATGTATAGCACATGTTGGATAGTAGTTGGACGTATTTCTGTTCTACGATAATCATTATTGATAATTGATATAAGTCACGACATGGAATGGTCCTCTCACCTGGTCACGGAATGGGAATGACTTCTTTTTCCCAAAATCAAAGTCTTTAGGGTTGTAGTGAACAAGCTCTGGCTCTGGGAACCCGCCAGCCTACAAAATAAAATGCAAGACAATTAATGATTATCATTAAGGAAAATTTGTCATTATTCTCTGTATGTGTGTCACCTTAATTAAACATGACATAATATGGCATGATTAGTATAATTTGCTAGTTACCTTAGCACATGCTCTTGCTAATCCATCAAATGTGACATACTTGTCTCCTGAGATGTTGAATACTTCTTTGCTGGCCTTATCATTACCAAGAACCTGAACAAAAGCTGTTGCTAGATCCTGTGCCACCATACATAATTGGACCAAAACCATATATATGTTAGTCTGCAAGGTCACAAGATGGGACAGGACAGGAACATTTCAAAGTTTGGTACCTTGACATGACCAAGTTGTGTGATCTGTATCCCTGAGCTGGGAATGGGAATTGGGCGACCAGCTTTCAATCTGTGGAAGAACCATTCTTCAACAGGGTTGTAGTTCAAGGGTCCATAGATGTAAACTGGCCTTATTGATGTCCAATTAACACCTCTTGATTGCAGCAAGCTCTCTGTCTCAAGCTTTCCCTTGTGCCTACTCTTAGGATCAACTGCATCAACCTATATATATCACCAGGAACCAAGGAGTTCAAGTATAAGTGAACCTAATTGTATTAAGAAGTGAACAAAAAATAATGGCATATCTATGTAGAACACAATTATATTATATGCAGAGGTAGATACTAGATACTAAAGGGTAAAACTGACCTCAGCATGAGGTAATAGATCAGATTTGAGATAGACACCAGCAGAAGAACAGTATATGAACCTGATATTTAGAAGCCAAATTAGATTACAAATAAAATGGAGGTAGAACATAATATAATATTACCATAGAGACTTTTAGAATTATATCATCTATGCCACAGATAATAAAATAATGTTCAAATATAGGGCTGATTTCTAACTAATTAATTTATATATTATATCAAAGACTAGTAGTGCTTACTGTTCCAAATTAGGCAGAGCATCCAGTATGGGCTCAACTTCAATAGCCTCTCTTCCTGAAACATATGCCAAAATCATTGATTAGAATCTGAAAACTAACATACACACACATATACACATATATATATATATATATGTAATATTGTGAAATGCTATTTAAGGTGATCAATGCTCACCATTTATGTCATACACAACATCAAACCCTTGTGCTGAGAGACTAGATTTTACAAAGTCAAAGTCCTGTCTGTCTCCTTTCAAATGCAAGATCTGGAGAATTACACAGAGCAGGCATGAGAATAATAACAAACATGCCTTGCAAAGCATGCAAGTATGTATGTATGGATGTTAGTCCAATGTTAGTACCTTGGAAGAAAAATCAGCATAATCACTGTCGGATTCACCAGGCAGTTGTTGACTAATGGGTGCTTTTCCTCTTGTAAATAAAGTCACCTGCCCCAATTCAATTAATCCATCAGTTCAGTTATTATAAGGCAACTTTGCAAAATAGAATGTTCAGTTCAGTCAATGGAATAGTTATAAGTGTTGTTATATATACCTGGTGACCCTCTTTGACAAGGAGCCTAGACAAAAACACACCAATAAACCTAGTCCCTCCCATTATGAGGATTTTCTTGGAGCTTGATGCTGAGACATAGAAAGAAGCCTTTGGCTGCCATTGTTTTCTTTTCAACTGTAACAAAAATAAGCACACAGGGAAGCATATAAATATAATATAATTCATTCTCCTAGACTAACAATAAAAGAATTTTCATTCATTTACTAGTAAGTGATGCATATATAACACAAGATTGAATTAGAAAAATTGAGTGAGAGAGAGTGGTTAGATAAGAATGACCTGAATATGATGAGATTGGAGTCTGGTACCGCTGAAATCAGAAAGAGAGGAAGCCAAGGGAGAGAAAGATAATTGGTTCTGTTGGGGTGCCACAAGCCTTGCCATGCTTGCTTGCTTGTGAGTTTCAGTTTCAGAACCAGACTGTTACTATAGCAGTGAAGTGAAGTGAGAGGCTCAGCTGAAATTAAATTTCAAGTGTTAGTACTTTCCACTCATTCACCACCTCTTCTTCCTGCTCTCATTCTTGATCTTGCACTTCTGATAACTCTAAGGCCCACCTGACCTCCACCTCATCCACAGCCTCTCATTTCCATCTTTAACATTTTTTTTTTTTCATATATATATATATAAATTTATAATCATAATAATTGTAATCTACTTATATTTACGACCTCTACTTTGCTGCTTACAGAGACAAATAGGAGGAAGACAATGGCTGAGAAAGTGTGTCTTGTAATGAGGCCTTAACTTTAATTTAATAATTAATTAATAAAAGACTTCTATGTTATTTTGAAAATTATTTGCATATTTTGATAATTATTTATTTTATCAGTTGAAAATTTTTCTTAACTATTGGGCCAGCCAAAAGGAAATAGATCGCACCTAGCACCTAGCTAGCCCAATACTAATACATATCCTTTAAAACCGGGCTGGGCCGATAATTTTAGAGCTGACGTGGCAGGCAGGGAAGAAAAGAGAGTTATGCTCATCGTTCGCTCTGTGTAATTACCTTTCCTTTCCTTGCCTTTGCTCTTTGTTGTTAACAATCGTTAATCCATTCGCAACGATCTCACATTCTCAGATATGGATCCCAACCAGGTATGCCTCATTTTCTGTTAATTCTGAACTCAAGCATTCTCTACATTGATCCTCAATTTTCTATTTGTTTTTGTTTCTCTTTCTGCATTCCATTCTTTCATTTTGGATAAATTTGCAATTTGCATGCAACTACTAAATCTGAGACTTATTTCTGAACTCAACATCCTCTAGATTGATTCTTTCATTACTTGTTCCCAGTTTCCCATTTCTTCTTCATACACCCAGCTTTTGTTTCTGAGACTCATTTTCTCATTAATCTCTATGCAAAATGAAATTGGAAGTTGCTTTTCATGATTCAGTAGCTATTACTTTTCTGGTGATATTTGTTCCCCTTATGAAACGCACAGATTTAAGCATTCATTGCTACTCCTAAATTAGTTAGTCGATGAAGGAACAGAAAGAAAACGGGATTTCTTGTACATATTATTATTGTGCCCTTTTAGTTTTAGATGACTAATTTTATCAAACTTTACTCTCTCTGTGCAGTCTGAAGTTGAAAACTACGCCAATCCTATTACTTGCTTCTTTCATGTGCTCTTCAAGGTTTTCAAGTTTATGTAACTGTTGCTCTCTGAAATATCTCTCTATGTAATATAGATAAGCCCTTAAATCTTAATGCTTCTTTCTTAAAGTTGGGATTTTTTTGTTTCCTTTTTGGCAGGCTTCAGCTTTGACATTTTACGTTCTCCTTGCCCTCTTTATTAATAACTTTGTCATCATTTTTGTGTTGACTGTCCTTCTTGCTGCCCTTGATTTCTGGGTGGTCAAGAATGTGAGTGGGAGAATTTTGGTTGGTTTGAGGTGGTGGAATGAAATTAATGATCTGGGTGAGAGTGTTTGGAGATTTGAATGTCTTGACCAAGAGGTATGATTTTCTTGTTTTCATCGGTTGCAAGATGAATAAGATTGTGCAATTGAAATGTGTTGTTTATGATGCTCACATCTTACATATGCTGTTTGTTTTGTTCCCAGTCAATGGCTCGGTTGAACAAGAAAGATTCATGGCTTTTCTGGTGGACACTTTACCTTAATGTAAGAAAACATGGATTAGTTAAATCATGTAATTGAGATTCCACCTTTATCTTATGCTGTTTGGTAACACGCGGAAAATTGAATGGGGGATAGTACATTGAATACTCTGCCCAGATCAAGCTTTGTAGACATGGTTCATGTGTTGCTTTGATGTTTATACTAAATAAGGATCAATGGTAGAAATAGAGTGATCAATTGTCTTAAGCTTTGGATCTTGATAGCTAATAGTCCTTTCATCCTTTGGATCTTGGTATGTTCTTTGGTAAATCAGCATAATTTTTCTTTTTACTTTTGTTTTTGTGTATTATTCTATAGGCAGCTGCATGGCTTATGCTGGCAGTATTCTCGCTCATAAGGCTTGAAGCTGATTACATCCTTGTTGTTGGAGTTTGTTTGACCCTCAGTGTTGCAAATATTGTTGGTTTTACCAAATGCCGAAAAGGTATACTAGCTACTGTTGATTTCTCAGAAAAATTTATATTCCAATAAGGAATAACCAAAGAGTAGATGATTCCTTAGAGTGAGTTTGCATGAATGTTCTGTTTCATCTCATACTGCAGTACATGACTCATGTTATTTCTCAATGGACAAGAACTTGCAATGTTTAACAACACTGCTTATTTGTGTTTCAGATGCTAAGAAGCAAATTCAACAATTCGCCACTAGGACTATTGCCTCTCGATTCTCAAATACCTTCCAGTCAGCATTCAGCATTGTCTGAGTTAGTTGTTCACAGTCAAAACATGTAGATGCAACCACAAAAATTACATAAATGAAATTTGAAAGTAGTGGAGACGTGGCGGCGAGCGACGGTTGCTGCCGAATGAGTTTTTGGCCATTCTGAATTCTTGCTGAAGAAGTAGGCAACTTGCATAGAGATAGATAGGAGACAGAAAATGAAAAAGGTTTTATACCTAATAATGTAGTATTATGTAATGGCTTGAGTGACTCTATATATATATATTGTCAAATTACATAATGAAATAATCATTCGTTTTCAAGTGTAAATCATTTTATTTTACATTAGAGCCTACTTTAATTATTCCTGGAGAGAAGTGTTGTGATTATTCCTGGAGAGGAGTGTTGTGAGTTCTACTAAAGAATTCATCAAAATCTGCCTGAACTGCTCCTAATTTGAAAATATGTTTAAATATCTGACTGAAATTATTTTCTGTTGTTTAAGAGCATTACATCTACTTTCGGGAAGCAGATTAATACGGGTTCTTCTTCTTCTCCAATTTTTCAATCCATCTAATTACCTCCTTCTTCCTTGTGATTTCTATCTATGATGTATTTCATCAAATCTGAGTATCTTTTGAAAATCAATTGAATGTTACCAAAACTCTAAACTTACAACAATCTGTAAATTCAGATTTTACACTTTCATTCATGGTTTGCTTTGCATTATAATTAAGCATTTTTTTAATGGCATATTAACTCATAATTCGATAAGAAAATTTTCTTTTCTATATATATATATATATGAATTTCTTATCTTAAGTTTAAAATTTTAATTATACAAATTTCACTTTTGCTCCACAAACAAATTAAATTAGCAATCCTTTAAATAAACGGAGAAATAATTTTATTTATGGGTAATTGTTCAAAATAAAATATTTTTTTTTAAAAAAAAGAAGAAGTTTCACTGGAATCTCAAAGAAGAGAGCAAAGTAAGCTTGTATCTAGAGCTGTGAACAAATGACATGGAAGCTGGTTCCTGAGTGGTGTGACAAACTACGCTAAACCTTGTTAACTATTATCTTTCTGCGGCTGCCCTTCTCTTCTTCCCTGTTTTCAGATTCACATAATTACAGAAAGATAGAGAGCCATGTTGCAGTGCATATTTCTTCTCTCCGATTCCGGGTAAGATTCATGTTTCATCACATCTGCCCCTCCCTTCAATTCCCATTTCATTCAAATTCGATGAATGATTCTCGATCTTTGACTCTGAATATCTGATTTCATTGCATAGAGAGGTCATGCTAGAGAAACAGCTTACTGGGCACCGCGTAGATCGCTCCATTTGTGCCTGGTTCTGGGACCAGGCCATTTCTCAAGGTGATTCCTTTAAGGTATTTTACTCAATCTTTTCAGATTTATCTCCAACTTTTTTTTATTTGATTTTTTTTGCTTGCACAACCCCTGTTTGTAGTTTTATTTAGGTTGTTGTTCTGTTCTTTGTGTTATAGCAATTGCCAGTGATTGCTTCTCCTACACACTATCTTTTCCAAGTTTTTCGCGAGGGAATCACTTTTTTGGCCTGCACGCAAGTTGAAATGCCACCATTGATGGCAATTGAAGTGAGTTTTTGGTTATACATGCCCTTTCCAACTTTTGATTTGATGGCATATGAATCATGAATGGCTCTACACTCTGTTTTTAACTCTCTGATTTTTCAGTTCCTTTGTAGGGTAGCCGATGTTCTCAATGAGTATCTTGGCGGGTTGAATGAAGACTTGATAAAAGACAATTTTGTTATTGTATATGAGGTACTTCTCTGGAATAATTTCACTCCCTGCAATCGTAACTTCAAGGGATAGTGGTAGAATTGTTTGGCGAAATGAGATTGTGTTAGACTTTCTTAGACTATTCACCTGTTAGCCTTGTAATGTTCATTTTGTAAATGTTGTTAGGTTTCTTTTCGCCTATTGATGAGTTGTTGTTTAGATGCAAAAGTGATCAGGTTGTATTGTTATTGTAGCTGCTGGATGAGATGATTGACAATGGTTTCCCGCTAACTACTGAACCTAACATACTGCAAGAGATGATAGCCCCACCAAATATTGTTAGCAAAGTCTTGAGTGTTGTGACTGGCAGCAGCTCCAATGTGAGTGACACTCTTCCAGGTGCAACGGCATCTTGTGTTCCATGGAGAACAGCAGATGCAAAATATGCCAACAATGAAATTTATGTTGACCTTGTGGAAGAAATGGATGCTACAATAAACAGGTCTATATGCTCATTCTCATCTTCCCCTTTTTAATATTGGATAATCATCTCAAGACTCATTTTTTCTGTTTTGAATCTTGTGCATCACTTCTTTTATACTCACTGCTAAACAGTTCTGCTGATTTAGGGATGGAGTTCTGATGAAATGTGAGATAAATGGTGAAGTACAAGTTAATTCCCATATCACTGGTCTTCCTGATTTGACTCTTTCATTCGTAAATCCTTCAATCCTAGATGGAGTGAGGTTCCATCCATGTGTTAGATTTCGCCCCTGGGAATCCCATCAAATTCTTTCATTTGTTCCTCCTGATGGACAATTTAAGCTAATGAGTTACAGGTAAGGTGCTCAGCTTTATCTTAACGTCTTAACTAGGATTTCAAATCTGCATTTGCAAAGTCAATTTGGATAAAAAAATATTCCATTCCATGGTATTCCCATTTTTTTCTTTCTTATATAAATCCTGGGATTTCACTTCTGTTTCAGGGTTAGAAAATTGAAGAACACCCCAATATATGTAAAGCCACAGTTGACCTCGGGTGGGGGGACATGCCGTGTTAGTGTATTGGTTGGCACAAGAAATGATCCTGGAAAAACTATTGATTCAGTTACCGTTGAGTTTCAGCTTCCTTCATGTATTTTATCAGCAGACCTGACTTCAAATCATGGAACAGTAAACATTCTTTCTGACAAGGTACCTAATAAGCAGCAACATCTTTGCTTATAGCGTATTATTTATCTGTTATAGAAACCAGGAAGCTAAACTTAAAATAGTCAAATATAAATTTCTTTGCTCTATTTTTGAATGTGAGTTGAAGCTTTGTTTATATCTTATTTTATGTATCAGACATGCACTTGGTCCATTGGTCGGATCCCAAAAGATAAAGCCCCCTCAATGTCTGGAACATTGGTGCTTGAGACTGGAATGGAGCGTCTTCATGTCTTCCCCACATTTCGAGTAGGTTTCAAGATCATGGGTGTCGCCCTCTCTGGTCTGCAAATAGACAAACTTGATCTGAAAACTGTGCCATACCGTTTCTACAAAGGTTTCCGAGCTGTTACCCGGGCAGGTGAATTTGAAGTCAGGTCATAACTCTTGTATTTACCATTAAGAAGTCCTCTGAGATTTGTCATGGTTCTAGCTATGAAATTTTGCTGCGTCTGCAACATGCCTGGTTTCACTTGCAAAGTATGTTAATAGTGTGTTTTTTTTTCTGTCTCCACATTGTTTTGGTAGTGAACAGAATATGTTTGTCTGAAACATGGTGGTTTTATGAGGCAGCGATGTGACTTGTATTTTTGAATCTCTGATTCTTTTTCCTTTAAACTGGCTTTAGTGAGAATGAATCGTCATCTTCAATGATTTTTAGATGAATTCTATTCCTTTATCTTATCTAACAACTAACTTTCAATACAAGCCAATTTTTTAACATATGAAACACTAAATATCATTTGAGTCTATGTCTAGATTACAAAATGGAACTTATAGTGCAGACTTTCCATAGTTGCAAGTAGGTTAAAGATCAGATAAATAAAATTAACATAATGTCAAGATTTGAAACAGAAGCTATAAGCCCGTGTTAACATCATGATGACATCTCAATCTGCTACAATAAAGAACTAGGTCAGGGAATTTACCCCAAATAAGTTACAACTTACAAGACAATATAGTAAGTATCTTAATATATATGTCTATTTCTAAGCGGCAATCTTGTTCACTCGAAAAGAATCCATGATTTGGCGAAGATCAGCTTCCTCCTCTGCAAACACATTTTCTGGTGCCTGCAATCTCAACTCATACAGTTGGTTGTTTTCAACACCAAGAACAGAGAGGTACCTCCTATCCCATTCCAGACGTACCACCCGGTCTTTTGGCATTACAGCAAGCTCATTGTTATTAGCATATGACTTTATGTTTACCTATCCACACAAACATTACACTCAATAAAGATGTAATTTTGCAAGATGGAATGAACAAAAAAGGCTCACAGGAAAATGATTATATCAGAATTTGTTTTTCAGAACTTCACTTTTGATTCATCATGTTATGCAACAGATAACCAACCTCAACTTGATAATATAACTTGCCATCATCAGCAACTCTTGAAGATGTGGAAAGGATATTGGATTCACGCCTAACGCCGAGTCTTGTAGACATGAACTCAGTGAGGTACTGCTTGAGGACTTTCTGTCCAGCTTGTGGAGGGGGACCCAAGTCTTGAACACTCTTGTACCGGGAGGACGAAGGAGAGGAAACTTCAACGGAGATGTTCTCATCAAGAACAAAAGGGTCCCTGAAGAAAATGTCAGCACCAGCACCCTTGACTTGAATCCAGCTGCTGGGGTAATTGAATGAATAGCCATCAAATGTATCCACATACTCGCGGAACACGGTGGACTCTTGAGCCAATGCTGAACCAACTTCTGAAATTATGTAACTTGATAAGATCAACGACATTGCTTCCCTCCTTGCAACTGCAAAAGCTTTAGTCTGATTATACATATTGTTGTTATTATTAGCATACACAGAAATAGAATCAAGGAATGGAATGTATATTAATATACTATTAAGTGCAAGATGGATTACCGATTGGCGAGCGGGGGAGACGGAGGAGCAGGGGCAGCGAGGGGAATAGTTGCAGAGGGAGGGAGTAGTAGCGGATCGAAACGGCGTCGTGTGGTACATGGAAGATGAAGATGGAGATGGGGGAAAGGAACGCAGAATTGGAATAGCATTAGCCATAGCTGCAGCACCACCCACTCACTCACTCACTTCAACTCACCAAACGGATAGATATCATCATCATATCAGATCATCACAGCACCGCGACACCATGGTAAGGGCCCATCATTCTCTACGGCCCAACCCAACCTAACCTCTTGTATATATTATATATCTATCTTGTTAATCAACTTGGGTGCTCACTTGTCCGCTTAAGCACGGGTGGAGGATACGGTGAGAAACCAAAATAAAAAATGTTTATCTTGTTAACAATATTATATTATAGGTCACTAAAATTGTAATAAAGTTACATTTCATAGTAAGTAATTATTTACTGTTGTAGTTATCAGTTTTATTAAATTTTATTGACTTATAACATAACATTATTTTATATTATTAATAAACATAAATTAAGCTAAAAATATTACGCGTACTAATGATATGTTGGAAAATTCTTATAACATTTGGTTGAGTCCTAGAATGATAGCTAATCCCTATTTTATCTAATTATTCACCAAAAGGTATAAATACAACATAAAACTTTTATGTATCTAGTTTTCAAAGGACACCATGTTTTGTAACATTGTCTAACACAAGACAGATAAACAAACATAGAAGTGGAAGCATGAAATTTTTCTGAAAGAATACAACCGAAGAAAACTTATTATCTTCCTTCTCGTTCAAGCAAGCCAATTATGTGAAGGGGAATAAAGAAGAAACAATCACTGCTTAATTACATATCTACTTTGATTTATTCAGCTGATGAAAATATCTTCAACTAGTTAAACAACAAAAGGAATAGTGTAAAACTGAAGAATTTACAGAAGCCCTCTTCTTCTCTTGTAGTCACTGATGGTTAAAGTAAGAGCATGCCTACCGCCATCATTCTCAGGGACCTGCAACCCAACAGTAGCTTCAATTTTCTGTTTCCTTGTCAAGAAGCCATTTCTCAAACCCTGTGGTCCACCAAAATCCTTGAGTGTAGCCAATGAAATTGGCAACTCAAAATCATGCAGCATGTTTGATTCTGTTCCACCATCCACAGGAGCAATTGTATCCACCAACTTGCCTGCATTCGCAGCAGCTTTCAATGCTTCTTGTGTGGCTTCAACACCAACCACCTTTGTTGCCACACCCTTGCTCTTGTCCTTCTCCTCTTTCCCTTCATTGTTGCTCTCAGCACCACCTTCCTTACCCTCTTTCCCTTCTGCATTGTAGTAATTCCTAGACCTTGTCCACCTTCTTGAGAAAGGATCATACCCTGCCTCCCCTGCTTTCAAACTTGCTTGCCTATGCTCAGAAAGGCTTTTGAAGTTCTCAACCTTGTTCTTTCTGTTCATCTCAGTCAGCCTTATAGCCCTTACATCCGTATCTCTGGCTTTTCGTGTCTCTTCCAGTTCCACCATCCTTGCACAGATCCTTTCCACCTCTGCCTCATCATTCTTGCTCTTTGCTATCTCCATATGCTTCTTCAGACGGTCCTTCTCCACCGCTATATTGAGTGGCCTAGTTGGTGCAGATTTTTTCTCCTCTAGCATCTGCTTCACCGTCGCCGCCGAGTAAATGTATGTGTTGGTTCTTCTTATGGCATCCCTCTTCTCCATCACACTCATCTTACTCGGCATGGGGCTGCATGTTCTCTCAACCTCCCTAATCCACTGCCTATACTCTTTCTCCAATGGTGCAGAATCAGAAACCACAGCAATTTGAAACCTTGCAGCTGAGCTTTCACTCCCCCAAACACAAACCAGATGCTTGTAAGTGACACGGTTCTCGACCTTGTAGTGCTTATTGGGGTCACCTCCATCAACATTCTGCACAATGCAGAGCCTGTAAACAGGTCCACTCTGAGACCTTCCAATGCCAACCCTCACAAAACAGCCAACAATTAGCTCCTCAAAGAATGGCTCATTCAGCCACTTCACAAGCCTTGACCTCCTTATAGTGATTTCCTTTATGTCCTCAAATTTTAGCATATCTGATTCCCTCATGGTCTTGTCGTCATCGCTGTCGGCTAATCCACCATCATCAGAGGAATCCCTTTCACTATCAGACCTCACACCGCTCTCACTCTGACTAGAACTACTTGAACTGGCAGTAGTTGAAGTTTTCTGCTTCGTTGATGATGAGGGAAGTCCCTTGCTAGTTGAGCCTGTTCTCGATGCACCGGATGGTTTTCCATGCGTGTCCAGGACCTGCTGCTTCATCCTCTTTGCCCTCAACTCGCTAAGAACATCGCCTTTTGCAGCTGCCTTCTCGGCATGTCTGGTCGAGGAACGAACCTTAGCAGAGGATGAGGATGGCAGAGGTGATTGTTTGTTGGCCTTTGAAGCCATTGCATTTTTGCTGTTGTTGTCCCTCTTCATCCTAAGTTGTTCTTTGAACTCCTTTTCGCCTTTCTTAGCTGCTCTATCAGACAAAATCATCTCTCTTTCAAGCTCAGTCATGTTTGCAAGCCTCTGCTTGTCATCTTCATTCTTGTAGAGATCACTGCCAACATCAGATTCTTCGCTGCTTCCACCATGATCCTTTGATTGTCCTTCGCTGTTGCTGATGCTAACTCTTTTGCTGAGGTCCAACCTCTTCTTGAGTGGAACATGAGATGATGCAATCCTTGATGATGCCTTCTTGCTTGCACCCTCATCAGAGTCCTCTCCTCTTGAGTCATCACCACTTCCACCATCAGAGAATGCGCCGTCGCGCTTCGATCTCGGGTTTCGAACCTTGTGCCGTTTCCTCACAGCGGAGCTGGTTCTTCCAGCAGCCTCAAGAAGCATGTTCTCCAAATCTGCCATCTTTTCTCTCTTTTCTGTCTAGTAGTCCAATAATCCAAGTGACACTGATACATACTACTACTCAATAAAGCACAAACTACATATCAGTTTTTGGTGCATACATAGAAATAATTATACACGTGTTTCTCTACTTAATTGGTAAGTAAGCAAAGGGCATTTGAACAGGACACAATTTCACAAGACAATGACACTTTAAAGAAAGAGACCAACAAAATTAGGCTTATTGGATACAAGTGCATTCATTGAATTGAAGTGATTCAACTTGATTAGAAATTAGAAAAAAGGAAAGAATGAATGAATGAAGAGAATATCTTAACCTGATGAGACAGAGGTAATGTGTATGAGAACTCCAAGTTCAGCATTATAAGTAAAAGCTGGCCTGGTTGGTTGTAGACATTAAAAAATTGCTACTTATTTGTTGTGTTTTGAGATACGATATTTCTGTAGCTAAGGCTTATGTAAATTAGAACTCCTATTTGTAGAAACTAACTCCTATCATTACGATCAAATTGCGAAGATGATGTTTGACTCTTTCAATCACAATAGTACTGTAGGTAGTCATGTATGTATATATATAAATTACAAATAAATGGTATCGGATAATATATTAATATTGCAATTGCAAACTTACGAGTTATGCTCTTTAAGGATCCTAAGTTGGTGTTTTATTTTATTTTTTTTAAATGGTATCCGGAATTTCACTTCTTTTAATTCGTCGCCTCAACTCTCACAGTGAAAATTTTTTCATCCGAACCACAAATTTCAAAGTGAATATATAATTATTTGGGTCATGTTAAAAATAAAGTTATTTAATTCATACCAAAAGAAAAAATACATCTATCTCAATTGAATATTTATGGAATATTTATCCAGATTAATACTACATTAAGATCCAAATATAATAAAATGAACTAGACTCTAGACTCAAATTAAGAAAAAGACGTTATAAGAATAGTATTTTGATGCTGAATGGGTCTTCAAACTAGAGGCAAACCCCATATGTAAGCAGTAAGCCCTATTGATCCTAAAATTGGATGGGATTAAGTTGAGTTGAATCTGGCCCAATAAGGGATACCGAAACCTTATATATACGCTTTCGGCAATGTCGGTATGGTTTTTAAATGCTGGTTCATGTTCTTTATGTGACTTTGTTGGTTGCGGTTTGTCTTGTCTAAAACTGCGCTTTATCTCACCATATGCTTTTTATGACCACCTTTGCAGTCGCAATACTTCTATTAAAACAAAAAATGTTGTAATTAAGGGAATTTCAATTTATAAATTATAGCTTTAATTTCTATTGATATCATACACTATTCTATTGGAACTATTTAATAATCTTTGACGACTAATTTTACAAAACAAAAGAATGAACATTACATCTCATTGTGCCATTCGTTTGCTCAATTTTCTTTTTTTTCCTTTTATGTAAAAAATTCCATACTGGTATTTGAGAACAATACACTCATAAATGACATAATACCTACATCATATGATTAAGCTTTCTTAAGTTTTTATGCGAAATTCCCCTATACCAATGGAGTGCTCTTATACCATTAGGCAGTCAACAAGTGGGATTTGATTGATTATCAGACTGATTAGCCAAAGCTTATAATTTATAAATAAATAATTCTTGAAGAAAAGGTAAAACGGTTAAAGTTATTTGGGTTATTATAATCTTAGCTGCTATTATCTAACGCTTATTCTTGAAGCGGAAAAGAGGGTTGGCATAACAGTAAAAAAATAAAGGCTTAAATCTCATTATCTAAGCTTGTGACCTTTTCTTTCTTTTACTAGATCCTCTCCTGGTTTGATTGGTAACTTTGATGGATGGATATATCCATATACACGGGAATTTTAACTTGAAAATCAATTACTTTGTCATTCAATTCACACGAACTGAACTCTTAAAATCACTGATTTGAAGGTATCAGTTTCCTTGACGTAAGAGCTTACAGTTAAGTCTCATCCAATACTATTCATCCCTTAAAGCTAAATATTTGCTTGCTAAACAAAAACATCAGAATTGTATCAGACAAATAAAAAGCTACTGAACAACGATTTGATTGATTGATTGATTCATATATGTTGAATGATAAATTATAAAAAAGAAAAGAAAGACGAATCTTTAACAGGAATAGTGTATAACAGGGGTTACAATCCCAGAACATAACTAAGCATAGTTTTGCTTAAAAACAGCAATAAACAACTTATTAATCTCATGAATAACAACACATAACAGAACACTAACCCCCAATTCCCCTCCTTTCTCGAGACTCAGTCACACCTCCTTCACTTCAGCAGCAGCATCATTGACTTGGACAGCCTCGTTAGGCTTGTCTTGTTCCTTTTCCTTTTCCTCCTCAAGCACAAAAGCAGAAGCTGGAAATGACCTATAAGGTCCTGCATAGGACTTGAAATTGATCCTCCCAGTGGGGGGATTGTCGAGGTAGATGTCACTGAGAGAGACCCAAATCAAGATCTCCTTGCTCTTCACACCGCTCAGCTTCTTGATCCTGCCCTGCTCAACCTGCGCGGTGACCTCAGGCTCGTAAGAAACAAGCTTCCCTATCTTGTCGAACTTGTGGGTCGTCCTCTTCTTCTGCTTCAGCCACACGAACCCCGATTCCCTGTCATACCCACACTCCTCCATCTCCTTCAGCGGCAATAGCCCATTCGGAAGTGCTATTTCCTTCAGAAGCTCCTTCGATTTCTGCTGGCACATCTCGTCTCCGTGGTACACCTCTGCTCTCGCCTTCATCTCCTCTGTGATCATAGACATCTTCTTCTTCTTCTTCTTTGCTGACCAATTTGAGGTTCGATCTGCTTATTTTTTAAATTTATTCGAATGAATTTCGATTGTTCTTGTTTTGATGAAGCAGAGATAGGTTGGGGGTGTTCATATATAGCTCTCTTTCTTTGAAAATGCCCCTACCGTGTCCAATATATTCGACCTAAGCCACTGAGGCTGGGCAATTAATGCGTCATAATTAAATATTTTTAGTTTTTCAAAGATTATATCAAGAAAAAAAAAACGAAAGAAAAAATAATGCCTAAAAAACGTTATATAATTTTGAAAGTTAAACTTAACGACTAAGGAGTTTGATGGTTCGAATTTATTCCTGCTTAAACTTTCTCTCTACGTTTCTTAATACTACAAGTTCTTTTTTTTTTATTTTTATTTCATCATATAAAAAGTTGATTCTCTCAAGTCTCAACGTTTCTTAATTACGAGAATTTCACTTTTATTTTTATGGAAAAGATAAATTTATTTTGTTGGTCAGTCGAAAAAAGTAATCCGAAAAGAGTGCATCCCATATATTCATGGGAATTTCGGTACAAAGTATATTAGGCTGAATGGGCTACCTTATTATTACAAGTTCTTGAATTAGGGTAATATTATATTAATATTTAATATTAAATATTTATGGGATATCTACTAAAATTAATGGAAGATGAGAAGAGTTTAAAAGTTAAAGTGAAAATTACATAAAAAATTAAAGACAAAAAAATGAATATACAAAATAATAAATATACATAAATTATTTTTGTTTGAATTATACTGTGGGTCTTACAAAATCAAGGTGAGAAGCAATATTATAAGCCTTGTAGAGGATGATTAATTCTGGGCAAGATAGATTCACCCCACTTAAATCACACCTTTGAAATTACCTTTATTACCACCTTCTAGATTAAGACATCTTATTTAGTATTTGATTGTTTTGTTGCTACACTTGGTGAAACTCCAATTTAATTGGAAAGAGAGTAATGTTTTTAAAAAGAAATTAATTGGAAAGCAAACATTTTCATTTTGGACGATAGTATTAAAATGCAATAAAATTCAGAAAAAATAAATTACCGAAATTATAAAACAACCTCAAAAACCCTAACTCACAAAATTAACTAGTAAGAACTCCAATAACAAGATTAACAACAACTAAAAACTGCCTAAACTTTCATGTGGACATATCAAGCTCAAACCCTAGTACCCCTCTCGTGAATTCAGCTCAATTATCAAATCGGGGGTTAGCTCATGTGAATTTTAGGAGTACTGTGCTTTTTCTATTTTTGTGCTTCACATGGAGTACTGTTTTTAGTTGAAAAATGTATAACCGTCCTTGACCATGGCTTTATATTAAGCAATAGTACTACATGTATATCAATATATAGATTCATTAACTATCCATCAATCATATTATGCTATTTTGGGCCCACCATTTTAAATAAAAACAAAAAAACTTACACATATCTCTCAACCGCCAATTGAAATAATATCTGATGGATGCTTGATGAATAAAAATCTGATATACGTCTATCATTTCTCTTATATTAAGGGACTAGAATATTATTATTCATCCATTTTTACTCATTTAAAAGTTGACAATTTTTATAAAAATATTAACAAATTATCAACATATTCATAAAAGTTGCCAACTTTTTAAATGGATGGAAAATGAGTGAAGAAGTATTATTATATGTATAATTAGCATTTTCCTTATACTAATGGATGAGTAAAACTATATAGACATTTAAAATTAAATATTTATAAAATATTTATCATAAGTAATAATAGGTAAAAGAAATTAAAATATTAAAGTGGATTCGAATTAAAATTTGATAATATTAAAAATAAATATAAATACAAAATATGAAAAATAAATGTTAAAATAATATTTTTACTTAATTCAGTTGACAAATTTATGGCATAATAAAGGAGGAATCGTTGAGTTGGGGACAGATATCAATCACGATATATAATGTAGGAGTAGTAGTATTAGTAGTTAAGAAGGTTACCTATGAGTATTTATTAGCATCTACCAACACATACCACATAACATATGCACATGAACACCACCCATATTCTACCATATTCTTCACCTACAATCTCTGTAATATCGTACTCATCTCTACTTACCTTTGTTTTCTTCTCATTTTCTAGTTTTCTTTCAACTTCATTTTTATCATTCCCTTTGCTTTCCTGTCGTATACGGAGGTAACTCACTTTATTATAAAACTTCATTTTTTTTAAGGGTAGTGCTATTGGTATATATATATATATATATATATATATATATATATATATATATACACCAAATGGTATGTATAGTATATATATATTTTGATCCAATGGTGGAAAAAAAATGTAAGTGATGGAATGATGTTACATCAAAATCCAAAGGTAATAAAGTGGGTGGAGAATGTATGTAAGAGAAAGTATATGTATAAATATCATTATTGTTTTTTTAATACTCAAGTGTAAAATTTATTTACGTCTTAATTTTGTATTGTTATATCGATATAAATGGTTGAGTTATATATTTACTTGTAATAAGGTAATGTAAATGGACAAGTGAATGAATATATAAAAAGGTTTTATATTATTTATACTATAAAATTAAACTCTTACAATGGATAGAAAACCAAATTATTTAAAATATATTTGTTCGAAATGTTTTTTTTTTTCTATTTAAAAATTAAGTGGCATAAATCATGATTTTTTTGTTAACATAAATCACCATTTAATCGTCTAAAAACGTTGGATTTCTTCTTAATTAATTCCTTGCGTCAACGGCACTCAATCTAAATTTAATTAGGAATATTTTGCAAATCCTCAATAAATTGTGTTCCCAATTTCGCTTAAAAGATAAAATATATTTTTTAATAATTCATTTGGAATGCTCGTATAGTCAATTGTGGTTTCTTAAGAATTACTCAAAAATCAAATCTTTTTACGTGTTTGAACTCCATCAAGCTAGCTAAATAATGTCGCATTCTTGTGTCATGCAAAATTTCTCTAGCTAAACATGATTGATAACCACTTGAATTTGGTAGCCATTTAATATAAATTGAGGAAAACGACATAACTTGACGATTATAGAGGATGCATTTAATTTGCTGCCCGACCTTACTTAGGTATACAGAATTTCCCAAACAAGGATATACAGCTCATCGAGTAGTATCATTTCCCAAACACGCATTGGAATATACACATGCAACTCTTTTTCCTTTGAGCAATGCCACACAAATGAGATTTAATTAGATATTATAGTGAAATGACATCAAAATTTAATAACGAGAAAAGTGGATGTCGATACGAATATAAGAAGTGAACGTTAAAATAACGTAGCGTTTTTTATTTCGATCTTTTGAGCTAAGACAAAACAAAAGAAAATGACAAAAAAGAAAAATCCTGAACCGCCTAGGTAAAGTTGAGTTAATTATTATTACTGTATATATGTACCAATTGAGCTCAACCAGGTGGTAGCCTAGTAGGAGGAGGAATGGGAACATCGAAAGTAAAATCATCATCTTGCTGCTGCTGCTGCTGATTATTATTAGTGTTATTAAAATATTTGTTGAGCATGTTGACAGCCTTGGCTTTAATGGCAGTGTTGCTATGGGTCTGCAATTTTCGGATCTTATCAAGTCCTGCACACACAACAACCTTTTGAGCGTGGGTATTGCTCCCACCTTTTCTCTTTATCTTGTCAGCTTCTCCCACCGTCAAGATGTCATCCAGCCCCTCCAGACACACCATCACACCCGTTGGATCCGAACTCACCAACATATCACATAGTGCCTTAATGCAACGACCGTTATTCACTATCGCCCTACGTATATACGTACACCACCAATATTATAATAATAATATTAATAATAATTAATTAATCAATAATACCTATCGTATAACAAAAATACATACAACAAGCATCCAACGTGTGCTATACATAAGACGAAATAAGTGCTATATGTATAACACACATATGTATAGCACACATTACGCCTTATGTATAAGCACACCGGATGCTTGGACGTGTATTTTTGTTGTAGGTTAAGCATTATTAATGTAACATACTTGTATTTAAACTAATTAGACGTACTTAATCTGATCTTGAGTTCCTGCATTGGTGGCATTGACGATGGCCCACGCAGCCTCTATCTTGATTTCCATTTCTGCATACAGAAGAAGAATTTCGAGAGGGGGAATAATATCGGCATCGATCACAGCCTGCAACAATAATCAATTAACGATAATAATAAAGAAAGTTGAAATAAATAAACTGTTGACACAAATAATGTATTAGATTAAGAGAAGATGATAAACAATTAATTAATTAAGCGTCTTGTTAATTACTTGTACTTGTTTTGTAGTTCCAGCTGTGATATTTGAAATTGCCGAACAAGCTTCCTTCAAGATGTCTACTTCTTTATTGATTGTAATTAGTTTATGAAGACATGGCAGCACTCCGATGTCGATTACAACCTGAGCCTGAGTATGATCACCATTAAGCAGATTTCCTACACTGCGAAGACCTGCACTGATAACTTCATATTTTGGATGCCTGCATGCATGCATGCACCCACCAATAGAAATTAAATTATTAAATATATATGGTGATGTAATAATTAAGCAACAATGTTTGATGTACAACAGAAATACATTCAATTAGTGTCCAATGTATGCTATTACATATTACATAATGTATAGCACACATTCTGTATCATGTACGGTACACGTTGGATGTATTTTAACAATCATTAAATTAAGTTAGGTAGGTATATATACCGAAGAAGGTGGACAAGGATTGGGCAGAGTCCAGTGTCGAGTACAGCTTGAATGTTTGGAATAGCAGGGCGGGTGGTACTGGCAAGCATAATACAAGAGAGAGACGTGCATGCTTCTTCTATCATTTCTTCATCATCACGAAACAATACCATCACTTCCCTCAGCTTAGGCAGCGCTGCCTTCACCTCTTGGAATTCGGGAGGTGGGATTCCCCTGCACAGATTCGATATAGCCCACGCACCAACCCTCCACACACTACGTACTAACTTATTATTATTGGTGGGATGACTAAGCTGAGCCAATATCGGCAAGAGTGCGCCGTGCTTGAGAACAAGATCCCTGCTGGCTGGGGAGTCGGCGGCAAGATTGCCTAAACCCCAAATGGCATGTTCTCTGACGTCTTGGGTGCTCCCAGAGTGCAGAAGCAGGTTCACAAACAAGGGAACCACGCCGAGCCTGATGACGAGCAAGGCGTGCTCTGACTTGGCAGCGCTGAGAATGCTGAGAGCGGAGGCAGCCTGGATCTGCAGTTGGGGTGCATCATGCATTCCAAGAAAGTCCGCAAACCTGGGGACAATGCCTGTGTTGATTACCTCCTCAATGAGAAGGCCGCCTTCAATTTCCATTACATTGCAAAAATGCTTCGTTGCTTCCAACTGAGCAGCATGCTCTCTTGACCATATTTTTTGGATCATCGCATGATTGCGTTGTAACTGTAAGTGGGCGAGGGTGGGTGATTGAGGGGCGAGGTGTGTTCGGTTCTTGAGAAGGGTATCATGGCGAATGTTGTTCCTGGTCTCCACCATGCTGTCCTCCCTCTTCTTCCGATCCTCCGTCACCAATGCCTTGTAAGACTTCCTCCGAGCCTCTTCCCGAGACCCCGGCGGTCTTGGTCTTGGTGGCAGCGGCGGCAACGACGACGACGACATTCTTCTTGTGCTTCAAGATTCACCACTAGTGAGATAAAGACTGTACGTTAATTGCTTAATTGCTTGATGAGTCTTGCTAAGGATTCTTTGATGATCGTCTATCAACACCCTTTCCTTCTCTTTTGTTTCGTATTTATTATTATTATTATTTTGTTGATAGATGAACGAATTGTTGAAGCATCCTATCAGAAATCACGAGGGAATTAAGGAGGGGAGCATGACTAGAGGCGCAAAAAATCACTCAATAAATAGGAATTTGGGCCACAATCACCCAGTCCATTAAGATATACTCATGATTAAAAGTGTTATTTGGGCCATACAGTGTTAAATGGGCTTTGTTAGCTGTGTTGGCTGGTTTTTTGTTGTGTCCCAAGCATTTGTGTTAAGGAGGGAAGGGAGGGGATATATTTATTTATTCAGAAATGATAGATGTACACCAAATTTTTATCCATCAAGTATCCATCAGATATTATTCCAATCGGAGAGTGAGAGATATATGTATGTTTATTGGTTTTTATTTAAAATGGTGGTCCAAAATAGCATAATATATTTGATGGATGGTTGATGAATATGTAGTATTACTATTTATAATAATGCTAAGTGAACAATGAAAAATCAGCCCATACAGCCAATGGACCTATTTTGGCTTTGGTTTTGGCCAAAATAATCATTGAGATTGTAATGAGCTGAGTAATTATGGCCAAATTAAAAATCTCATTTATTGACTGGTTGGACTGGTTTTGTATTGTTCATTTAGCATCACCCTACTATTTATTTATTGCATCTTGGAGTGTCAATTTTGTCATAGTTTGTTATATATCTGTTATTTAACTGATATAATTCCAATGGATAAATATTTCAGCTATTTTTTCTATGAAAAATGATATTTATAGGTTAGAATAGATGTTAACATCTAAATTAAGGAAGAACAAATGATAGAGAAAAAATAAATTGAACCAAAAAGAAATTGATAAAAAAAAACCTTAGAATATTTGAAATAAGTGAATGTACAAAATTTATTACTTTTTTCAATTTATTGTAGAAGGAAAAGATAAAGGCATGATGGTTCATTTTTGGGCCTGGTATTCCCTAGTGTTTAATGTGGGTGTAAACCCAAAGTCTTATTCACTCTTCAAAGAAAGCAGGTGTAATAACTTACTCTTCGGGCCCAATCCAAAATATCAGCTACTATTATTGAGTGTGTATTAATTTGGATATCGCAACTTTCTCTTCGAGCTCAGATGGGCTCTCACAAACAGCATGAGTTTTTCAATTAAGTGCTGTGTTCACTCGAAATAAGTGGGAGTTTTTCAAGTTCGATCTTTGGGGCGGTGTGTATGCAGAAAACCTTGTGGCCAGCTCCCTACCCACCGAAAGGTGATCTCCACAGGAGTTAGAGATTAGTCGTCAGCTATCGGCCGGCGGATACCCGAGGGGAAAACCCATCAAAAAAAAAAAGTGGGAGTTTTTCAGACCAATAGAAAAATAAAGGTTATAATCATAAGTGGGTGTTTTAAAACCAGATTGAAATCCTTAAGGCCTTAAGTTATAGTATATATTTATGCATATAAAGATGATTAGGCTCAATACCCAAATTATGTTGCTTTTACGGTCGAATGAAAGCATATGATTAATTACCTCACAAGCTTGGCCGGGATAACATGATGCATGTGCATGTGCACCAAATTTGAGGTGCCTGAAACTTTAATCAAGAGTTTGGAACCATGACACTAGTGATGACATAAAGCATGTTTTTTCTATTTAGTATTTTCCCTTTTGCTTTTAGTTAAATATTCCCCCATAAAGAAATTAATGGTCCCATTTACCATGTTTAGGAGCTTAATCCTGTCTTCCATATCTATAAAGTAAACCTAATTTCATGTGCTAATTTTGTCCAATGAATTGCAAGGATACACTGCCATGATTTTGATATGTTACAGAGCCTCCTTGTGTTGTGTACTCTAACTCCACGTGAAATATGCGAGATGTCTAATGAGAATTAAAAATAATTAAGAATTCTTCATCATCTATTTGGTGTCTTTTCTGAGAACAATGTTATTTGTAGGTTTTTTTTTCCAATTTATCTATCAATAAATACTCTCATTATCATTTAAATATGATCAATATTTTATTTAAAATTGAAAAAATAAAATGTATGAAAAACAATACATTGAGTTTTGTAAACACGGATCTCAATAAATTTTCCTAGAAATAACATATTTGTGTTTTTAACTAACCAAATGAATCCTGAATAGTAATGTGTGGCCACATGGGCAATTGGGCATGACTGAAGAGGATGTCACAATCTGGAGATTGACAGTTGTATCATCAAGGTGCCACGCGTGTCAGCCCTTAATAAGGAAAAGATGTCTTCATTCTCATTCAAATTTATAGGGTTGAGTAATACTATATTTACATCCATAAAATATATATTTAAAAATATTCATTTAAATTTAAAGATGATGAGTAAAATAAAAAATATAGAAATATTTATTGTACATTAAAAATATATTTATTGAATATTCAACGTGTGTTATATGACACACATAATTTTATAAGTAGAGGGTAGGGGTAGGTCCCAATTGTCTAGCACCTGACCCTTATTTGTCTGTTCCAGGAAGAACAATGTAGATGCTAATTTGCTACAGTAATATTAAAAAAGGGCAATAAGCAAATCCTCATTCGCAACCAAATAGCATGTGATGACACTCTACTTCCTATATTCACACAATCAGTCACATGCAACCCAATTTTGTGACGACTGAGGCGTTCAATGTGTTCGGTGCCCCCTTTGACATTTTGTGGGGTTAGCATGGCACATGATTTGAGGACCATGTTTTATTTCCGTTTGGATTACACTGCTTCTTCAGATTTTTTTTAATTTTTGACTTATTAGAAGTTACTCTATTTTGTTTGGCTATGTAATTTATGACTTATCTAGAAGTTATTTCAGTGCATTTGGAGAAGTCAGATTATTTGACTTCTCTAGAAGCACTTTTCAAAATAAGGGAAATAAATTTTTTTATTATTTTATATCCACGTATAAAATAAGAAGAGCTTAAATAAGTTGTTTATTCAAACTGGCCTTTAATCTCCTCCTAATTAACTTTTGTAATGTGGGGTTCTTCTTACCTCACAAATATCCAAAAACTGTCACAAACTCGCAATATATATCTTCACTTCCTCTCCTTGATTGGTACTGTTATGCATGAACCTTGTCTAGTTTTCTTACAAATTGTTCAATTCAAAACATAATTAAGTAAAATTGTGCAATTACCATCCAAATGGTACATTAAAAGGATCCTTAACCAAGTACATACTTCAATGAATATAGTTAGTGGCATTTTATCACAATGAGTCATTTGGGAGAGGCACCAAAGTCAGAAGCATTTCACCTTGTGTATGTGTGATTACTTAACTGGTTATGAAGTAGTACGACACAAAGTCAATTTGGATAAATAATTGATGGTGGGAATTTGATTCAGATGGAATGTAAACTGGTCATTCCGTACACCATTGCTTCTGTTGATTAATAATAATGACTACCAAACCGAAGAGAGCTAAGATTGATAGATTAAAGCTACCCGAAAGCAGTGAATAAATGTGGATGAATAAAATAGTATTTATTCATTTATTTACTGATGGAAAAGTTTGATGCATGCATTGGACGCTTGCTTAATTGTGTACCTTTGAAGATGAGACAACCGAAAGCCAAAATAGCGGTCCAGATTCAGTGCTGCAATCCCCAACAGATAGAGGGGACAAAAACGAGAGCAGCGTTACCGTTTTGCAGGACTAGTACTACTTCTTTTTTTGGGTTTAGCAATATAATACTACCAACATGTTTGAGGATTTAATTTTATTTCATTTTGGAGAACTAAGATTAATTGTAATAAAAGGTTGTAAACTTCTAAGCAATGCAAATGGCCAAGGAAAGTGGATAGCTTTTGGCACTCTGAAACGCTGAAACTGTCATTAAAGTGAAGGAAGAGTAAAGAAAAGCTTTCCTTCCCCGTTTGAAAAGGTTGTTCATTTTTATTTTACTACTACTACTACCTGTTAGCAATGTTTTATCAACAAAGTATTGAACAAATAAATGCTCACTCATTTAAGGCAAAACCTTGAAGAATTCAATTCGACGACTCATGAAACAAGAACTCACCTGCAAAACCTATGGATATTTCAAACAATAAAACTTGGTTTGCTGGAACAGGTACAAGTCTTAAATATTTCTAACAATTTCTAGCAGTGGACAGGCACAGGCTGTTTATGTGCCTCCTCTCAAACCTCCAGCATTAAATTTGACATCACATCTTCGCCTCTACCCTTTTCTAAAAATTGTAATAGAAATAAGCATCACGAGAAAATAATAAAGCTACTACTTAGCATATATTTATGTGAACTAATACAGTATTGTAATTTGTAACGATGTATCTAATTATCTTATGTTATTTCATTAACTGAAAAATAAAATAAATAAAGGAGTGGCGGCAGTGGAACTCGAGACGAGGAAATAAAAACGCATCATCATATACACAATAAAAATACATGAATCTGAAAGCCAATAAAAACCATATATTGAAAAAAAAATTGGAAAAAAATAGAAACACCTGGCGCGATATTATAGCCTCGGGCTGAAAAACCAACGAGCGGGTCAACTCATCGATTTCACGGCAGAGTAACCGGCGGTGCATCGCTGCCTCTGGTGAGCAGCTCGGCAAGTGCAGTCATGGCTCGAACCTGCATCTCCAGCGCCGAGATGTAGTCGGTGGCTTCCTCTAGAAGGTTCGGGAACGAGAGCTTCCGACAACCGGGAACCAACCGGCTGAGAACGTGCGCTTTCTTCTGCACTGCCGGTAACCTCCGGCGAATCACCGGCAGCCTCTTCGCTAATCCTCCGGCGGTGACCTTGTGAACCTTCTTATGAAGCCTTCGTAGCTTCGACTGGCTGAGCGGACTCGCCAGAATCGCGCGGCTCCAGCGAGTCCGGCCCTTGGCCGTGGCGGCGAGGACTCGGTCGGCGGCCTCGCGGACCTGACGGCCGGTATTAGGCTTGGGCGCGGGCTGAGTAGGAGCACGGCGGAGGACGTGGCGAAGAGCGTCGACGAGCTTGGAGGAATAGATCCGCTGCTCCGTCTCGGATCTCCATGGAATGAGAGTGGAGGAATTGCGTTGGTGGCTGAATTTCCTTCTCTTCTTGTGATTGGATCCTTGCAACGTTTCTGAATTGGTGGAACTGTCGTTTGGTTGCGAAGACGACATCTATGTCTGTGATTGAATTGAATAAAAGAGGTCAATCGAAGCAGTCGAATTGGTTTGGAATTAGAACGAAGAATGAGCAGAGAAGAAGATATTGGTGTATGTGTGGGTGGGAGAAAGAGGAGTATGAAAGGAATTCACGAGGAACCACGCGTCCTTATTTATGCATTTATTATTTGTATTTGCCTTTTTGACCCGTGTCTTTCTTTTCTTTTACTTTTTAGTTTTTACGCCCCGGCTTATTTTATACTGTAGGGATTAACCTGGTTATACCTAGACTGCTTTAACATTGGTCGCTATCTGGATTAACACTCAACACCCAACCATTAATTAATTAGGAGGTGATTCAGTTGAGCATAAGGCATGGAAAGAGTATAAATGTAAAAAAAACTCTATTCTTTTAAGATGTTAAAATAATGAGGTGAAGATAGTGACCACACATGGCACCTCCGATGAGGAAAATTTAGGTTTATTTGATTGGACAAGGTGGCTAGTGGACAGCTTGCCTCCTTAGATTATTATATTCTCCTGCATCCTAACCAGTTCAATATCTTTTCCTTCAACTTCAGCCCCTCACTTGTTTTTTCTATTCCCAATTTCGGTTCAACAAACATTAACATTCAATAGTCACGGGAAGGAGGCGTTACCTATTAATTAATTAATAGTTTAATTAATCAATAGTTTATTAGTTCATTTCATTTTCAAAGCTAGTATGTAATCACTATCATTTGAAACCGCTCACGGTCACGGATAAGATCTCCCATGCTAATCATCTTAACTTGCTTGCAAAGATAGACCCCAAAAGAGAGATAATTATAATAACTAAACCATATTTCAATAAGGGCGATCTATTAGTGTTTCATCAGGAAAAAAAGAAAAAAGAGAGATAGATATCAAGAAAACAAAAGAAAAGATGTTTTGGAGGAATAGAAAAGAGTAATGGTAAATATATAATAAAATATCAGTTAAACTAGTCAATAAATGAGATTTTGGGTTACAATTATTTAGCCCATTACCATCTCAATAATTATTTGGACAAAAAACAAAGTCAAAACAAGTTCATTGATTATATTGGCTGATTTATCATTATACACCAAGTATTATTAATAAAAAAAGAAAATAGATAAATAGTTTAAGCATAGTGCTGCAGCATAATGGATAAATAGTTTAAGCATAGTGCTGCAGCATAATGGATAAATAGATACAACAAAAATAATCAATATATTATTCATATAATATTAAATGCACAACATACATCACATACACAGTACACAATATAAATCACATGTTACAACATTATTTTTCTTTGCAACATATGATATATGTTATGTACATCATGTGATTTATGACGTACATAATATGTAATATTCATTGTGCAATTTATATTATATATTATACACAATTTATTTACTGTTTTAAATAATTTTTTGTTGTACTCATATTATTTAAATTGGTATGGTAAGCAATTGTATCATTGCACCTCAATTGCATTTTGTGAAAATTTTACCTTCTTACCAAAATTCAAATAAGATGGAAGTTCAAAGTATTTCACTTATACCATGCTTGGTCTTTGCCGTCTCTTACCCAACGGTTAGGATCGATGGTTAGACAAGTGACCAGCTAGTCAGACCAATTAATAAGGCTTTTCCTTTTGTTTACTGTATTTAGTAGTATTATTTATTTTTTAATAATGCTAGTCGTACAACAAAAATACGTCTAACAAGTATTCAACGTGTGCTATACATGACATAAAATGTGTGCTATATATATGTACTATACATGACATAAAATGTGTGCTATACACGTTGGATACTCACTGGACGTATTTCTGTTGTACCACCAGTATTATTGTTTATTTTAGGGGATGAATACAAAAGCCTAATTGAATCAATCACAAACAGATAGCATGTGATTAAAGCAACAAAAGCTATTACTATAATGTTAAATTTCATTAAGTCTCTTCCTTTATCTCCAAGGATTGGATGCTCACACTTTGAGATTGATAAAAATTGTTTGGATAATGTTATTTATATATTCAAAATTTTTATACATCTAACATCCAATTAACAAAATATGAGTCTAATTATTTTTATTATTTAGTTTTAATTCATTTTTTATAATTTTTTTATTTTAAATATATACATTGAAAATGAATATCAATCCATTATTCTTCAAATTGTTATGTCATTTTCATTTTGGCAACAAAAACTGCGGTTGCTCTTCCACTCCCTCTATAGGCAGATAAAGCGATGGCTTTATGAATCTTTTCAAGGCATTTATGACGTGGCAATGGTCTATTGGGTAAGGAGATGGTGTTGGCATCCATTCATTGGTTCTGGACATGGGGCCAGACTTGTTTGTCTTTATTCCAAGTAATGATTAGAGGGGGATGCACACAAATAAAAGCCAAGACAGAAAAAAAGGAATGCATGTGGTTGTTTTCATAGCACTTTCTATCAGCTGGTTCTCCATTTTTTTTTTCTTTTTAATATAAAAGGGGGTAGCCTATGAACTCACCTATCATACGCTGTGGCCAGTTTTCATCCACATTGCCCACGCCTCTCTCTGGTGTCTGTAGAATATTGCTCTGCACATATCTAGCATTATTGGTTCACACTCCAATTCCATTTTGCCCACGACCTAATTCAATTGCTTGTGTGGTTTGAGCAGATTAATCTGTAATATCTTATTTAACAAAAAAAAAAATTGAGATAATAATGAATGGAAAATTGTAAATAAATATGATAAAATCAGATCTCTCGTATCAAAAAGACACGCCACAGAACCTTGCCTCCTTGAGAGAGACATGCTTTACTGTCTAAACTCTCCCAAAGCAATTGAAAATAATAATAATAATAATGCAGTATTAAACTACAATTTTCGTCTTCAGCAAAAGAAAAATTCAACAGTGTACGCTTTAATCATGCTAATAATACTGTGAGACTGACATCCCTTCCTTCTTCCATCAAAATATATACATTTTTTTTAAAAAGGAGACATCCCTTGCTCTTTCTCGGAAGCTTCAATGGTTGACAGGATCCAAGTGTCAATAGGGAGCACATGGTCATGAAGTGAAACTGGATTTGTTTATGCATAAAAATTATTTTGACATCCACTTTAAATGTATACATAAAAAAAATGAAGATAATGGAGAAAAATGATTGAAAATAGAATGAAAAAATGATAAAACTAGTAAAATTCACACTGATGTGAGTAGAATATTTGATAAATAGAGATGTACAATTAACATAGTTGTTTGTTTATCATATACTGATTGCTTTGCACCTTTTTCGTTTGAATTTTAAAAGTTATCTTGGTCGGAAATTGATCTTTACTCTGACAGGAACACTCAAGTTTTACTTTCTTAGATTTGCTCTTAGATCCTTCCGTTGGGCTACCAAGAGCTGCAACTTGCAAATCTACTAAGCTAATGCCCAATGGCAAGATGTGACTTATCTATCATACGCACATGACATTTTAACGCAAATTTCCTCTTTCCGAATAACAAAATTGGCTCATCGACATTATGCCAACAATTTCACACATCATTCCTGCTAAACCCTCTTCTGCAAAGAGAAGCATTCATCTGCGTTTCTCTAATAACTTAATATTTTCTCTAATAATCTGAATACGCAGATCATTATCTAACAAAAATGTGTTCCGAAGGGAATTTCTCGCCTATAGACGATGATCAAGTCCTGAATGAATAAACTCATAATCATCGTGCATTCGTGCCTTGGACCAAACTATAGACATTTATTAGCAAGAGGTTTAATCTAGGATTTGGTGGCACGAACACCTTTGGCTGTCTTATTAGTTAGTACTACTATTATTATTATTATTGGTGCTCCACCAAACAAAAAAATTGGTTTGCTAGCTTTGTAGGGGGCCTAATCTGCTGCTCTGCATCAACTAAATGAATAATATATGCATGTGCAATTATTTACCACGCTACCATCATCATAATAAAAAAATCATAATACAAAAAAGGATACTTTTAATCAGTGCTCTAAGGATGTTGATTAAGGAAGAAAAAAAAGAAAGTATTTGTCTTTAAAATAATAAGTTCTCCGCTAAAGATGAAAAATGTAATAGTTTTGGATTTAAAAAAAATGTCTTGAGAACACTGATTAAAAAAACGTGTGAATAAAACACAACTAAGCACAAGTGTCTGCGTTGCTAGATAATACATTCCTTGCTCATCCACAAAATAATCATTATTATAATGATCATATGACTAACAAGAAAACAAAAATAAATCATTTAAAATGGTTACATAATTAAGATGCCATCAAAATAGAAGCGAGAAAGGCCAGACAAAAACCTAGATTTTTGTCAATTTTTGACTTATTATGTCGTAGGGTTCATGGCCCTCAAGCATTTGAGTACTATTATATATTTGCAAACAAAAAAGAGCAAGAAATAGAGAGGGTGCCAAGAGAACCTGGTTGAAGGTGTCACGGGGCAACTGACTGCAGTAAGCTGCTGTTCGAAGTTTTGGGCTTCACCAAATGTGCAAGAGTGACGTCTGCCTTTGTAGAGTTAGGATCTCCCTCTCGAAAGGGAACCTCAAACAGCAACGATTGGTACAAACAAACTTCATCTTCCTTGCAATAGTAAATCTGAAAAGTATGAATATAATTATTTTTTCATTGATTTATAAGTGTAGCAGTAGACTACACAAACAACAAGCTGACCAAAAATTAAAGTGAGACCCGGCTACTATTTGAAGATTGCTTTGGTACAGGAGCGCTATCAAGGGGCTCAAAATATGATGTGGTACCCTAATTCCAAAAGTCAAGGGTACTAGCCACATGAAAGAATACAAACCTATTAGTATGGTTGGGATTTTGTACAAAGTCATCACAAAAATTCTTGCTTGAAGGATGAAAAGGGTTTTGCTGAAGCTAGTTAGAGAAACTCAGTGGTTCTATTAGTAGAAGACAGATTGTAGATGTGGCATTAATAGCTTGTGACCTTGTCCACTAGTTGAAAAGGTTAAGCAGCCCCTAGATTTTCATAAAACTTATGAATTGTGATATGGTTCGGTGTGAATTTGTTGACACGTTGGAGCACATCGGATTTGGCAGAAGATGGAGGCATTGGATTAGATTCTGCATTTCATCTGCGTCTATATCACTATTGGTTGATGGGATACCAACAAAGATGATCCCACGTCACTTTTTATCTTTGTCCTGATGACTGAAGTTTTTAATAAATTAGCAAGAAAGATTGTGGAACTTGGTAAATAAATTGAACATGTGCAGATTGATAGTTGGAGTGTACAGCTATCTCATTTATAATTTGTAGATGACACACTTATTTTGTCCTAAAAATGAAGGATACTGTCAAAAACTATGGTGGCTAATGCAATTTTTCGAGGTAATGTCAAGTCTTTATATCAACCATGACAAGTTGGCCTTAATTCCGTTGAATTGTTAGGAAGACCGGATAATAAGGATGATGAATTTGTTGAGATGTGATGTGGGAAGACTACCTATTACACCCCTTTAGGTGCAAATCCCAAAAAGATTTGAACACGTACAACAATACAATTTGTTTGGACATAAAAGTGAATGTCCCAATTGAATGTCAAAATAGTATTTTTCTAATACAAATAACTAACCAGTGTACTACATTGGTATCTTTGAAATGCTAAAGCCAGTGAGTAAGATGATAATTTCCCTAATGAGCAGATTCTTTTTCGGGGGAAATATGGTGGAGGGAATGGATGTGAGTGGTGAGTGGAACATGATCCTGAGATCGACGAAAGTAGTGTTTGTTTTAGAGTTGATACAATACAATATAAAAATAAAGGTACAATACAGTATATTTTTTATATTTTGTTTTGTGTTTGTTATAGTGAGTATAAATTTGTATTTGAATTTGTACAAAATTTTGTTTTGAGATTTTGGTAAAAATGAGAAGAGCAAATGGTGAAATTATGGAAAAATAATAAGGGTATACTTGGAACAAAATTTTCAATAAAATTCTTGTACCAGCACCTGTATTTTGTGTATCAACTCTGAATATGAACAGAAAATACAGAAAAAATTTATACAAATAGTTTGTCTTGTATGTGTCTGCACTAAACAAACATGTTATTTTCTGATTTTCTCTCTTCTACATAGTAAACAAAAACACCGCCTAAAAGATCAAGGAGGGCTAATGGTTAAAAATACAACACACATTCATCTTTAACATGTGCAAGAGGTTTTCCGAAGAAGAGTTTCGTTTGTGAGGAGGATTGTTTGCTCAAGTAATAGAATTCAAATTCAATCCGACTACATACATGTATATTCATTTTGGGTCCACTTATTCATCCATACACATTAAAAACCAGGTTAATCCGGTATGACCCAATTGTTAATCGATCATTATCGAGTTGGGATCATGTTCCGAAAATTGACCTGGTCTTGATGTCAGTTCAGGTTTAACCAAAACAATCCAACAACCCGGCCCGCGTACACCCTTAGGTGGAGTATTATTTCAAATAAGAAAAGAACAGAGTTAAGTGCTTTTTCTCCATACTTCAAAGATGATACTTGTTTTTTTTTTTATGGGCTTATGATGGTACTACTTATTTACTTAAAAAAAACCTCAAAAACATTGTTATATACTACGAAAAGGATGTCTTTGGATAAAAAGTTTAATTAAGTCTTTATATTTAAAGAACTTCTAAAGACTTTAATAATAATTAACTATTAAAAAAGTTACTTTATGTTTGAAAGTAGAATAATATAAATGCTTATTTTAATTTAAGTTTAATTTCAATCCATTGTCTGTAAAATAATTTTAACAGACATCCAATTATAAATTGACACATCAGCAAAAGTCTTCAGATCAATCACACATTACCTAAAGTCACACAAATTAATGAATGTGATTAACTGTCAGTATAAATTTTTTACAAAATCAGTTCATCATAATTAAACTCTTTTAGTTTATAGTGATAATCTACCTTACATTATAAAAGCGAGAACACTCCCCGCGAAAATCAATTTACGCGCATAAATTGATCTTATAATCACTCCATTCTCGCTATTTTTTCCCCCTATTTCTCTTTCCATGACCCTTTGTGACAAAGAGAACATTTGCACTGACACCCGCACGTGCTGTATCAGAAGAGTGGGAGCTTAAAATATTAAAATATTATTAATTTAATTCAAATTTTAAAAATTAAAAACTTCCAGAGGAAGCTTTCTATATTCCTCCCTTCCCAATGCAAACATTCAATTACTCTCATCTCTCTCAACCTCACACATCAATTTCCAAAATACACTTCCACAAATATTTCCACATACTTCTTCTTCCGCCTCCTATCTTCCGTCCTTCCATTCTTCAATTTCTACATTTTCACACACACACACCACACCACACCTCTCTTGTCTCTCTATGCCCAAACCACACTCTCCCAGGTCCTTCGCTCCCACCTTCCCGCTCTGCACACACATTGCCGCTGGAGATTTATTTTTTGTGTCTCATGGCCGAGGTTAGGATATGGGTGGCCATATCAAGGTAGCTGCGTAGCTACGACTTTTGGACATTCCGAGGAAGGAGATGAAGATGGTGTTGCATCCTCATGGCAGCGAAGGAGGCCTAGGATGATGGTCATGTTGGTGAGTTTTTTTCTCCTTCTATCCTTTATTTTTGTTTTTTATTTTTTGTTCTTTCATTTCCTTTTTTGATGTAGCTTATTTTTGGTTTTGCTTTTCTTTTTTGAGTTTTTTCTTTGATTTTTTTTTGTTCTAATGTTGGTGTTGAAGGTGATGAAAACGATGTGTTAATAAAGAAGACCGAAAATGAAGAATGATGGTGGTGGTTCTGTTGTTATTGTTGATGAAGAAGATCGTGAGATGACATCGATGATGGTGATGAAATTCTTACTTCACTATCATTCTCTCTCTTTTTTTTGTTATTTTTATGTATTGTGGTTGAATTCAACTAAGGCTAGCAAATTTTGACTTTTGTGATTGAATTGAAAATGCACATGTGTTTGAATTGGGTTGGGTTTTGATTGTGCTTTGGATTTTCTGATGTTACATCTTTTTGGTGTGTTAATGAATCTGTTTGGATAGAGACTTATGAAATATGCTCATCCTTACAAACTAGACTCCACCTTCTAATTTATTTTTACCCTTGAGCATTGAAGCCAAAATGCATCATCGGGTTCTTCCCAATGATGACCAGATTTGTCCCTAAGAAAAACCAATAAAAGAACATTCCCCTCTTTTGGAAAAAATAAAATAGAAAGGGCATCACAGAGAGAAAAATAATAGTCACAAAACACAAAGAGTGAATCTCTTTATCATTTTGATTTCTTTATCTTTGCATATTAGTTAGTTTGTACACAGGAATTTGGCTACACTTTCCAACTTTCTTTCTGTTTATTTTTATGTTGAGATCTGATCTGCATAATGTTTATGATAGTGATTTTCATAGCATCATATTATTAATATTTTGTTAGAATGAATTGGGGTAAGGGGATTTAATTTTTGGGTGTGGGTGGGACAATTTCTGGGTTTCATTTTTACTATTTGACCATGTTACTATTTTTAATTTATGGAATTGTGGTGATTTTTACAACATTAACCATATACCAATCTGTTTAGATGAGAGATTGAAAATTTGCTTAAACAATATAAAAAGTGGCCAAAGTTGTAAGAGTAATGAAACTGAATGCGTCGTATAACTGACATTACAATGCCTAACAATTCAGAAAATGATTATTTCCAAATATAAAGTATAAGCATATGAACCTTTAATATGTTATGTTGTTTATGTTGATACTTCAAAGTTATGAGTTTTGCACTTTTAAATAAAATTACTTGCATTCTTCATAACTAATTAATATTAGTTTCAACTTTAATTATTTATTTTACTGCCTTGTGTTTGTGTGTATGCTCTTCCAATCTTCTACATGGTAGAGATTAATAATGCTCTCTTTGAAATTTTGATTTTGTCATTTTTTTTGCAATGATAGGAAGAACTTGATAGAGGAAGCTTCTTTCAGGATAAGCTGCAATCTGAACCATTACATAATATAAATAAGGTTACATTTATTTTGAATTTTTTGTTTTTTGACAGAAAATAACTTTTTATACAAGTTAACAATCACTTTTTATACAAAATTTCACTTTTCTATTCTTTTGGTTATATTTGTTTGGATCTTAATTTATTTTTGTTTGCTTATTTTTGTGTTTGAATGGAGGACAAAGTTGATTGGGTTTGTTTGTGTTTAAATTACATTTGGATTTTAATTTTTTGTTCTTCCTAATTGCTGCTTATTTTGTGTGAATGAAGTGAAGATGATGTAGTGTTTTCTAATTTCTGGATTTCGATTTTTTTTTGTTCTTAATTGATGTTGATTTTATGTGTAAGAAGTGGAGATTTAGATTTGGATTTTTTGTTGTTCCTACTTGCTGCTGCATATAGACCCTTATTTATTATTTCTAATTTTCTAGATTCTGATTGTGTTTAGCTATCTATTCAGATTTTTTTGTTGTTCCTACTTCATATTTGAACATGTTTTTCTATTACAGTCTTACGGATGATTTTGTTGTTCCTTTTTATGACGCTGAAATAAATTGTATCTTTTCCTTTTTTGGTTGATTGTGCTTAAATAGAAAGATAGATGGAAGAGAGCCCCTAATTAAGATAGCATATTTTTAAGTATCCCTATTTTAATTCTAATAATTTTGTACTGAAGGTTGGAATGCACATATATTCAAAATCAACAGCTAAAGGGAAACGTTTTCAACTAGGTGCACATAATATTTTCTCCCCTTATTATATTTGTTGTTTTAGTCTCATCCAACATTAGTTGGGCACTTGACAATTTCTTTTTGTCCCCTAGCTGTAATTTTGAATAGTCTAGCACAATTCATGTTACTAACAAAGTTGTAACTTTTATAAATAATAGTTCAATGAAATGGAACAAGAGTTTCAAGGGATAACATCAATATTTTCAATAGCTTAATTCTCGTGCAGATTGAATTTCTCATTTTTTTTTCTCTTTAATCTTGGCAACTTCATTTTCTTTTGCCTTCAACTCCTCTACATTCTCTGCATCTCCCTGGGCTTTCTCAATAACTTGAATCAACTTAGGGATTAGATTCTCAGCAACATCAGCAGGGCTAATATTCACCTTTTTCCACCAATTTCTCAATTTGTTAACAAATGCACCCTTATTGTAAATCTTTGCATAATGGGTTCCAATTTCAATTAAAGAGAATGAATGATATATATTATGTTAATTCTGTTTAAAACATATTTTGTGAAACTTGATTTACTAGAACTGGTAGATGATTCTAAAATTTTGACCAAACCCAACTCAACTTCAATTGTTTCCACCTGCATGGTTAGCTGAATATTTAATCAAGGAAGAGCAGTGTTGAAAATTTTGACTTTTGGTCTTTTCTTTCAAGTAAGAAAACAAGTTTGATAACTTAACTGAAATTGGGTAAAATATGTTGGGAGTATTACACTGTCTTCCTTTCTTTTCTGAGCTGTTTTTTTTTTTTTTTTTCTTCTTAGGCTACATGTACTTTTCTGTGATAATCTTTCTTATTTAGTATATGGCTATATTTTTGGTGTTGTTGGTGTTGTTATCTTTGATTTCTTTTTTAAATTGTTGAATAGACGGTGTTGTTGTTCTATGGAATTTTATGGTGTTATTTAGTTGTATTATG
Source organism: Aeschynomene evenia (assembly GCA_013621005.1). Lineage (NCBI taxonomy): Eukaryota > Viridiplantae > Streptophyta > Magnoliopsida > Fabales > Fabaceae > Aeschynomene > Aeschynomene evenia. Next base: position 5,202,039 of record CM024268.1, read on the forward strand.
GTGATATTTTGCATTACTTTAGTCTGATGTTCATTGATGATTTGAATTGGGTCATGGATGGATAAAGGAGTTGAATTTGGAGCTATGTTATGTATTTTGGGCTGTTTTCGGAATATTTTTCTTGTGTTTTGGAGTTGGTAATCGCATGATTGTTGCTATCATGATGCATTGGCTTTGCTCCCTTTCTAATTGTTAATGACTGCAAATATTGAGGCTCGATTTTCAGGCGTTTGTCTTTGTTTATGTGAACTAGGAACTATAGCTATCATTAAGTTTGTTTTGTTTCTACTATTGTATTGCTTTTGTTGTGAGACACTATGGATTGCCGCATATTATTTATTGATAACTTCACATATTCTATTGATTACAACACTCTTTTTCTGCAATAAGATAGTTTATTAATAGACTAAGATGTTTTTTTTTAATTAGATTCCTTCCTCTGGGTGCAATGATATTGGTATTTACTCTTTTTTCTCTCATGATTATGTCTTTAGAGTCTCATGGTTGGGTGCAATGATATTGGTATTTACTCTTTTTTTCTCTCATGATTATGTTTTTAGAGTCTCATGGTTGTTATCAAAAAATATTATTTATAGTTTTAATGTTTATATGTCTTTTAAACTTAGCATATCTCATATATTATATTTAATATTCAATGTCTCATATATATATATATATATATATATATATATATATATATATATTATTTAGAGCATGATAATTATTTATTTCAAAACTCAATATATTTGTCAATAAGGCACATTATGCATAACACATAATATATATATTAGAATCACTTAAAAGAATATTATCAATATCAAACATCATATTTTATCCCTAAACAAACAAACAAAAAATGTTGTACGTCCCGTCCAACGGACGGGTAAAATACTAGTTTTTAGAAAGTTATGCAAAGACTTGTTGGAGAAGTTAAATATTTTAACTTACCCAAAAACACTTAAAATAACTTTAAGTTATAAAAAGTAAAAAAAAAGTGATAAGTGATGCTATCCAAACTCAATTATTATCTTTGTTTTTCTTTATCAAAGGTTTAGATTAGGAAAGACATCATCATACAAGGTTAGAACAAACCATCAATCTTAACGATAGTTTACTATAGAATTTATTGTTCACCAAAGAGACTTTCTTAAAATTCAAATTCAAATCGCACCTAGCATGAAAAAAAAAATGAACCAAGTGTATCTAGGCACTCACTCAAAGTCTAATACTCAATGGATTGTCCATAAATTATCGATATTATATCTTCCACGTCAAAAATATATGTTTTAATGTTTCTAATTTAATAAAAAAGACAAAATAGTAAAACAAGACAAGGACATACAAGTAAATCACAAGCACAGCCTCTCCGTATATAATCTATGAATTCAAACGTAACCTAAATGAGCAAAGCTATTGGTCCGTGGCGGCGCAATCCAAAAGTCAAAGCCACGAAGAATGGCAACTCAGGAAGATGAGGAAGATGAGATAAACCCCTTCACGGCGCTCCTAGTCGACCAACACCACCAACCGAACGGCTTCGCTACCGTGCTCGAAGCTGCACCGAAGCAGCACCTGCTGCAGAAGCACCCCCTCAGTTCGGTCCAATCAACGGTCGTGATTCGCCAGCTACCTTCTGAAGGCCTCTCCTTCCAGCTCTGGCCCGCCGCCACCGCCCTCGTCTCCCTCCTCGACAACCACCACGCACACCCTTCCACCAGCCCCCTCTACGCCACCCTCTCCGCCGCGCCCAACGGCGCCATTCACCGCCCACTCAGGATCCTCGAGCTCGGCTCCGGCACTGGCATTGTCGGAATCGTCGCCGCCGCCACCCTTGGCGCCAATGTGACAATCACGGACCTCCCTCACGTGGTCCCGAATCTCCAGTTCAACGCGGACGCCAACGCTGAAGTTGTGGGGTCCAATGGTGGGGCCGTGACCGTTGCGGCTCTGAGGTGGGGCCACGCTGATGACGTGGCGGCGATTGGGCGGGAGTTCGACGTTGTAATGGCGTCGGATGTAGTGTATCACGACCACCTCTATGAGCCACTCCTCGAAACGCTGCGTTTTCTGTTGTTGGGGTTCGGCGAGGAGAGAGAGAGGAAGAAGATGGTGTTTGTGATGGCTCACATGAGGAGGTGGAAGAAGGAGTCAACCTTCTTCAAGAAGGCAAAGAAGGTCTTCGACGTCGACGTTTTGCACACTTGTAGTCCATGCGAGGGGGCTAGAATTGGTGTTGTCGTTTATCGTTTTGTTGTGAAAGAATAGCTTCTAGAGACTGGTTCGCAAGTGAACTTAGCAAACAAAATTCGACACTTAATTTGGTTTTTATCCTCTGCTGAATTTCTACAGTGTTTTGTTTATTTTCTTTTTATGTCAAGCATGTTGAATTTTGCCAAATGGGTGCATGCAAAACTATTGAAGAAACCAAGTTCTTAGTTCTATAATGAGTAAATGAGGCATACCTTGCAACTAATTCTTCCCGTTGAAGCTGAGTTAGAGGATCTCTTAAAATGAAGGGTAGCTGATCCTTCTGGACTAAGGAACCCATCAAGCGGATCAATATTAAGAGCATCTTCGGGTTCAACATCTACACTAAACTTGCTGCGTGCTTCCTGCAATGGATTGAATTTTAGAGGCAGTGGTCAATATCATATATAATCTTGTCTGCATTCAAAGAGTTGGATTGCAGTGCTTGAATCAGAAGGACGATGAAGACATGACATACCTTTGAGAAATGATACTCATTTGGCAATGATATTTTAATAGACAAGTTTCCCTCATTTGATGAAATGGCCGCAATGGGAACAGTCACTGTGTCAGCTGATGATCGTCTTCTGAGACGTTTCATAGATCTCGGTTTTGGTTTGGGCGGCTGAAATCCTTTAAGTTCTAAGGTACGGAGCTCAAATTCATTACTGTTCAAATCTAGATATCGGATTAAGCTGTTGTTTGTATCGGCTATGAATAGTCTCCCTGAAAAGGCAACCAAAATTATTACAACATTTAAGTGCATTTTGAATTTATTTCGTTTTAGACAGAGAATTGAGCAGCATCCCCAAATTCGTGATGATATGTCCATGAAAAGTCAGGATATATCTCCAACTTCTAACCTTAACCATACTTGGATAATTCATGGTTAAGATTACTCTCTAGATATGCTCCCTATATGTAAATTTACAAACACATACAAATAACATTAAAAAGTTTAAATTAATTGCAGTAGAAAGAGCATTACCACTGTCCCCTTCAACAATTCCTGCCGGTTCAGATAGCTGCAAGAACATTGATAAATATATTAGCATTAAGCTGTACATAAGATACAAGTCATTGGACTTTCTTGATTCAGCTGCTGATTACTTGTTTGCATCGGCATTCAAATTGGGCACATGAGAAACATGTTATATCTTTAAATGGAGTTGAGAATGTTGAGCCTGGCAAAATATATTGCATTTAAAGCATTTAAAAAGATGTGAACTGAAATTTGTCTGGTTACATCTTCTAGATTATTTGTTAGAAAAAAGCAAAGTATAATTTACCAACCTGTGCTGTTACAGCCGTTCCATCCCTGAAACCAGCCTTTCCTGTCCCTGCAATGGTGCTAACTCTTTTACTGGCTGGATCTAACTTCTTTATCTGAAATGTTGAAACAATACAGAGAGAAAGCAAAACAGAAAATTCAGTTCCTGGGGATATTGGAGCCAGAGCCAGGCCAATTAATTAGCAGATTGTATTTTTCTGTGAGGTTGTAGCATGCATGTATGGTATAGAGAAGTTTGATCATCTGACATTTGGAAAGTTTAAACCTTCAAATACACATTAAATATTGATTCCTAATAGTTTAATACCTACCAAAAGATTGACAGGTCAAACCTTGTATTGTAAAAACAAAGAATGAGGAAAGAATTGTAGCCTCGTAGGAAACTTCAGCAAAGGTTCAAAAAAGGGATAATGGATGTAAAGACAAGAACACCTAAAATATGCTAAAAACAATCCTGAAGCATTGCACAGATTAAAATATGCAATAAATAAATTATGTTGGTGTTATCTCTAAGATATAAGCATGCTAGAGCCATAACGATTTCCAAAGTAACCTGGTCAGAAGTATATCTACCTTGTGATTGTAGCTATCTGCAATATAAACTTCACCATCCTTGGCACATACAACCCCCAATGGATGTTGAAGGAGTACTTCAGAGCCTATTCCATCTTGATCACCAAACTGGAAAGGTTTGAGAGTATAAAGAAATGGGCTATAAATAAATGAATCAATTGTTAAACCTTTGTGCAGCTGTATATGAAGATTGAAGAACACTTGTATCATGAAACACCTGATAACCTCATCTAATGCATTTCCCCCCCTTCTTATAAAGAAATATAATTATAGAAGAAAAACTAGAGCTAATTTAAGCAGTAAACTTGTACGATTGTCTTCTGAACTCATCGAAACTACCTTGAACAAATTGTCAGAGAAGATTGGGTCACCACCAGCCAGCAAACGAGATCCTCCTGTTTTCAGATCAACAGCTCGAATAGAACTACTCTCACTATCAGCTATGTAAATCTCCGCTAGATCTTCTCAAGCAAAATCATGGAAAAAAATTGTTATTATGAATGACAGTTGATGTAAAATCAAATTTCAAGAGAACTGTCGCTGCATCATGTTACCTCGAGACAATGAAAGACCAGAAGGTTGTGCAAAAGATGTGCTTGTGGGGCTATAAAAACCAATAACAAAAAATAATCAGAAACTGCTCAAATTTTGAATTGATTTTGATAGCCAAGAGAAGAGTTAGGGATGTATTACGGAAGCAATCAAACTCAATACAAAAATAAGATGCGAGGCTGAAAGAAAGAGCAATTTTGAACACAGTGAATTTGATAGAATGATATTATTATCAGTGTAGCACAAAGATATGCATTAAGACTGCACCATAGTAGTACTCTATACCTTGAGCTTCGTGATACCTAAAGGTTTCTAGCATAGAATTCACAACCGAAATCTAAATAAAGTTTGATATCAGGTTGGGGTATCTTTGTATGATGGGGTACCTTGATCCATTAAGATTTCTTTCATAACCGTCGCCACTAAAGACTTTCGTAATTCCATCCAATATATTGTGTTCCCAAATCTGATGTTGGCCAGCCATGGCAATGTAAATTTTCTCTTCGATTGGATGAAAGCAGACATCCCAAGGGGAATTGAGAAGCTGAGAAACGGGGGGAAAATTGAGTGTTAGCTACCTTTCATCCCGCACATTCTCAAAAATGCACCAATCAGTTTTTGTTACCTGAGTGTCTCCTTTACCTCCTCCAATATAATCAGAGCCCTTGTTCCCATTTCCAGCAAGAGTACGCACTTTCTCATTAACAAAATCAATTTCCCTGTGAAAAAGAACTATAATGTGTTAGAACCAGCATTAAAAACTAAAAAGTGCTTCATCGAAGATATACAATGACAAAGTACTACTGTAGTAAAAATTTTAAATCGATTCATTGCTCATACATCATGGAAATGATAATTGGAGTACTATATTACTATTCTGAATCTATTGTGTACCTCAAAGCATGGTTTTCGGTGTCTGCAACATAAAGGATATTTTTCTTTGCATTATAAGCAAGGCCCTAGAAAAACAAGAAAAATAAATGTGACATGTATCGAGACAGAAAACTGTAGAGTGACTGCCATGCTCTATCTTTGTATCGATGAAATGCCATACTTTAAGCAAGGGCGAAATACACTAGAAATTCAGTCATGACTTTTTTTTGGTTCATTCCATACCTGAGGGCGGTTAAAGGTGGCATCATCAAAGGAACCATCCTGCAAACCTTCCTCCCCACTGCTGCCAATTTGTACAATAAAATTCCCATCAAGATCGGTAACCACCTGAATATTAACCATGGTTGGGTGACTTATTGATATTTTTGATAAAAAGAAATGGCAATTAGAGAAGCAAAAGGGGAAAAAATTACAGCTACCTGCATTGTTATAATGTACTGTAGTATGGCAATTAGGGATTTAGAGCTGTGATGTGTGATAATTTGAGATTCAAGGTTTAATTTAAAAGTTATTTGGGAATAGTATTTGATTATCAGAAACTAGGGAATTCTGGGTTTAGTTGTTTGTCTTGCAATATATTATCCATAGTATGATAAGGACTTTATTTCATATTTTTTATTAGGATTTTTTTTGTATCAGGGTTGCTTATGATTTAGACTTGTTTCAGTCACCCATAACTATAAGCCATATCGATATTATTTATCCTGTGGATATTTATGATGAGTCTGGATAAGAATATTTGCTGTTTTAGTCAATCCATTCCTAGTTCCAGTTCGATTATAATTGTGTCTTATTCTGAAATTGTGAAGCAATCAAATGCGTCATATATGATTAAGATTTCCAAGATAACTTTCTGAAAGATATATTGTATAGCTTAATAAGGTAATTTGGAGTTTTGACCATTGCAGCTAAGTGATTCTAGATACCTGACAACTACCATACATGAAGTTAAGAGGAGGGAGAAAAAGAGAGCACTCACTATGCGGTTATGGTTGCTGTCAGAAATAAAAAGCCTGTTATTGAGGACATCGATTGCTAGCTTTCCAGGAAACTTCAATGGAGATGTAGAAACACGAGGATCATTATCTTTTTCCAAATTCAGTGTAACTGGTGTGTTGTCCAACATGTTACGTTTTCCATAAAACAGAAGTGCTGCCTCCACAAAATCATCAAGATCCTTTCCAAAACAGGAACAACGCAAACTTGTTTTAATCAGCAGAATGTTAGAAAATTAATAGCTGTAACAGCGATGCCTACAAGAATCAATAGATATCTAAATTATCTTGCACTAATTATTGTCTTGCACTAATTATAAATATCACACCAAAATTTAAATTAAAATACACGCAGAAGAGGTTAGACCTTAATATCTGTACCTTCTTGTGACCTTCTCCTGCAAGCTGTGCAAGGAGCTTACCGTTGGGGCCAATGATAGCAAATGTTGGCCATGAATTTATGCCTAACTTCCGCCAAAGGTACATGTCCCCGTCATTTACAACCTACAATTCATTACACAAGTGTTCAGTATCCTAAAGCATTAAAACTAATACATTAAAGAAAAGAACACTACAGAACAAAATGGCAGCAGAATAAACCATGTGACAAAAAATTTCTACTGACTATTTATATAAGCAGATCAGATGAGAAGTTTAAAATATCTTACCAATGTAGAATTTACCAGAAAAAAAAAGAAAAAATACTCAATTGAATTGATTGAATTCCAACATCAGTCTTACCGGGTGAGTAATGTCATAGCGTAGAACTGCATTACGAATGGCTTCAGAATCTTTCTCGTTATCAAACTTTGCAGAATGAACACCCACAACAATGAACTGGATGTACAAAGGATACATAAAAGATATTACCCCATGTTGTTTTACGTCAAACAAACTGGACAGCTAAATCACTATTCATACAGAAGAATGCTGAATAAACAAGAGAAATCAAGAAAATTTGAAGCTCATATCATAAAAGACTTTTTAACTGGTATGGCAAAAATTTATAAAGCAGAGAACTAAGTCATGATACTTTTTATATCCAAAATATTGACATATGAAATTTTATGGAAAGAAATTACCGGCATGTCTTTGTACTTTCTCTCCAAAAAATCTAGGTCTGGCAACACATGCATACAGTTTATACAACAATAAGTCCAGAAATCCAGAACAACAATTTTTCCTTTCAGATCCTGCCAAAAGATAGAATCAAAATCTAATGAGTTATTTATTGTAGATCTCTTTGTCATATTATAATTAAAGCTGAACAAAATTACCCTGCGAAACTGAAGCGGAGCTGTATTCAGCCAATCAAGTTTAGACGGAAATTCTGGAACAATCTGAGCATTTTCCCTTGAACAGAAAAAGAAATTAATCACAATTCACAAATTTTAAGTAAAACTTCTCATTTTATGAGCTACAGTTGCTCATGGATGTACCAAATGCCATACTTGAATATTCAATCTACACTTAATTTTCCAAAGAAGATAACACTCACAGAAGCCACAGCCATAAAATAATTGAAAATAGAAAATAGATTCTCTTTATGATATATTTTGGACCATACTGATAAAGATTTGTTTACTGATAAAGACTGAGTCTGTTCTTGAGATCCTTATGATACAGAGATCTAGCAAAGCACTAAATTACCTGCTCTCCAGGTCAGTTATGTAGTTCACAAATTGCTGGATCCTATCATATCTTGAATCACCTGAGAACAAAATACAACAAATCTATGACTCTAACTTCATTTTTCAGTGCAACCAAAAATAAACAAACACAAAAATATTGGAGGAGAAAAAGAAAATCAGTCAATACCACCATCGTTGACCAACAGTGTTTTGCTGGTCCTACCATACAGATAGAGTTCTCAGGCTTACTGGTTCTTTTACCCTTATATAGCATCTTAAAATTTTGGATTGAGTAGTTCTTTAAGATTTTAACTATATAGCACCATTTGTACCAAAGTTCACAACAGCATATAATGTTTATTTCAAGGTAGATGATTACCTTCTTTCTCTTCCATGGATGGCTTAGTAACACCAAACAAAAGATTCCAAACTGCTTTAGGTGAAGCATATTGCATTGCCTGTAATATAGCAGTGGCACAGCTAAACACGGTTGACTTCCAAATCGATTTGTTAAGTGTATGATATATACTTTGCGAGTCAATATCATTCTACCTTCCAGTTACTTATGGTGAAAACAAGGCAAGAGATAGCAATGCCCAGACTTCCAAATCTCAGTATATCTCGCCGAGAACCCTGCAACCTGCCCATAAATTATTTCTGCACCCTCATAATAGTAAATCAAGAAAAGCTCAGTTTGTTGTAAGTGCGAAAATATCAAATGACAAATAACTTCATGTTATAAAAGTACATAAATGGGAAAGCCACCATTCTTCAGATAGGAGAATATCACCAAACCGTTATAATATCAGAATAGCTTTTATGGAGATTCTCCGGTGGCTAGTCAATGAGTCATCCATTTGTAATGATTGTTAATTAAAGAAAAAGAGTGCTATGTTACATTACGATTAGGGTGTTAACTTGATTCCACTTTACCAAACATTGAACCTTAGACTTTTTACAGCTTTATATTATTTCCTTAATTATAACAATAAAATCTCAATTGATTAAGCCAAATCCTGTTATCACTGTCAAGGACCAAGTGACCTGAATTATCTAATTATGAACCAAATGTTGGCACATCATTGATAACGTTTTATTTTTAAAATGGTTAACAGATTTTGGTAGAGCAATGAGCAATCTAAAAGAAGACATGAGGATCAGAAGTAAGATAAATCGATGAAAAAGATAGTTAGTATAAAGAATTGCAACTTTATGATCCAAACTTGGATTATCCACAAAATAGTAGTTATCTATCAATCTTTAACCCACAATAGCTTATCAAAAGCAAGGACAATGATGCTCATTCTGCTGACCTTACAAACTTATTTTTTAAGAAAAAATAGACTTTAGAACATACTAATGTAGCAACCAAAAGAAAAGCAACACAAACATAAAACTATCTTACCTGCCAGTTGACAATATTCCCTTGTCACTACCACTGGTAGATTTTCCAACTGTATCATCTTTTTCTCCAGCATGCATCTCAGATGAATACTGTGCAGAATTATTTAGAGTTTCAGAGCCCTGCACCCTCTTATCTGCAATGGCATGGCTAGATAAGATCTCATGCAACATAATATCTAAACTCTTGATCATTATCCAATGATAGTTGTCAGAAAAACAACTGTCCTAACTAAGGTATACTTTGATAAAAGAAACAACTGTATAAAATAAAGTAATTGACCCAGTAAAGTGTTCATTTTGAAGGGAGAAATATTTGTAATACATGGAGTACCCCTTGGTCACGATTCTTAAATTATAGAACAAATGTTACCATTCTACATCAAAGATGATAAAGAAAAATTAAAGGGGGAAAATAAATTTACAACAAACTCCCAAGACTACATACTATATCCAACAGAGCCTCCACTGAGAATATCGTCAAGTGAAATATTTCCTATGTCATCCCGGATAAGTTCTGGGCCAGCAGATTCCAAAACATCATCTGACAATGTAGTCCTAACAGCTATACATCTGCAAACAATGAAAATGACAACATCAACTTTGCATCTTGTTTAAAAATTATATAGACATATAGTGATTGTGGAGTCTAGATATTAGTTTGACTTAGTTCATGCAGCCATTAAGGTTCCTGTTTTTTCAACACAAGATACACAGAGGTCAGTATTTACCTCATTAGTGCAGCTTTGGCAGCTTGAACTCCAGCTAGCGCGTCTTCTATAACTATGCACTGGGAAAAGGTATGAGGACATTTCTTTTTAAATATGAGAGAAAATAAAAGCATCCTTTTACTTATGGATATCAAACTCAATGATTATTGATATAAGCTTTGAACGAAAAGTCGAAAACTTAATTGATGTATAAAGTTAGTACTTATGAGACTCAGAAAACTAAACTCAGCCTCCCTACTAAGTAACTCCAGATGCATCTTCACAGAAATATAAATTAGAACAGAAGAAACTATATCGTGAGAAAAATCTCAAGACAATACACAGTAGCAAGTAGCAAAACTGCAAAAAGTTTATCATTTGGATGTAAAGTACCAGCCCAGTATTATCCGGGGTTTATGCTTGACAAATAATATTTACATATCTCTGTTATCGTAATTAATAAAAATAAAACAACTCCATTCTACTAAGTCTATCACCCAAAAGTTGCAACTTAAGCCTCTAATGACAAGCTCAAACAATCTAGCAGCATTACAAGCACATACCTCGCTAGGGGGCACATCCAATTTTTTTGATGCAGCTAAAAAAATATCAGGAGCAGGTTTCAAATTCTCAAAAGCATCTGCACTCACAATCGCATCAAACCTGAAAAAATGGATACAGGTTTACAATAAGAACAACCTGAATACGGTGCAATGCATGTTATAATAGAAGTAAAGTTGATCAAGCCAGGCATAAAATGTGAAAGGCAATGTATGCTGTTTGCATTTTATTTAAATCAAACATAATAAAGCTTGGTATATAATATGCAACAGAATTACAATTTATCCTTGATTATTATGGTTTAATGCCTACTGAGGCTATAACTAATTGAAGAAATTAAATAGAAACTTTGCAAAGAAAAGTATCATATCCTGTTCATTATCAGTAATATTAAAGGGCAATATCTTTATGTGCATTCAACCAGTCATTCAGAATGATGACTTACATTGACAATGGCAAACCAGCAGCAGCAAGATTTGCATCAACCTTTATACGATCAGCACTAGATGCAACAGCTACCTTAAGCCCTTTGCTTTTACACTGTTATATGGTAGCATGTCCTTTCTTAGTTTATTGATGAATCGACAAGGCAATCACCATATTAGTAGTGATTACTGATTAGTCTTACATACCAGAGAAATCAGTTCAAGGGCACCAGGAAATCCTATTCCAGAATCTGGTTTGGCATACTGAGATAAGTACAACACTTTAGGCAATAACATGTAGAGTGAAAGAAACAAAAACTAGCATCAAGTGAAATAAAAAGCGTTTACCTTATCCAGATATATTTCAAAGAACCTCTTTTTGGCAGCTTCAGTATCAAATCCTTTAACTCCCTTAACGGAGGCAACACCTCCCAAAAAGTTTGCTTCTCCTATCATGTTTAAAAAGAAGACATGGATAATATATAAGCTTAATATTCAAATAAGCACTACCACGTGAAACAGATGGTGTCTGTCAAACAACATAATTAGATCAAAGGAAACAAAGAACACGGTAAGATAATGTTACAAAGACAAGTAAAAGACATCCTTTACCTTGTGTTGCATCCAGTGTAATGGGTTTCTAAGAAGGATAAAAACAGAAATTTGAAGAAATGGACAGAACATATTAGGAAGATACATTCCTTTCAAATTTGGTAATTTCTTCCTTTAATTTCTACAATAACTCTTCTGCTTGTATATTTGGTGCACCTTTTTTATTTCGGCCAATAAGCAATAAAGAACCACGCCTAAAGTGAAATATACAGTATATTTTGCACCCCTACAGCATCAGCAAGGATCTTGTGGAGGTTGATCAAGAATATGCATTGAATTGATCGAAAGATCGGATAAATCGCTCTGGTTGAGGAACATTCAAATAGAAAATCAACATAGTGATCCAAATTTATTTTAGCCGAGATATTAGAGGGTAGGGGATAGGGATGGGAGCCAAACTCACGAACTCTCTCATAGCTCATTGAGACATACAGGAGTCTACACTAGACTTTGGGCTTAACTTCTACGTAGTGATCCAAATTACTATACACTGCCTATCTTGTTACATCATTACAACACGAATAGGTTTACACAAACGATTTCGAAGACTTTTCAGACTCAAAATAAAATTCACATTTATTCCAGAAAAAAGTTAAGATCAACATCTATGAAGTTTCGGATAATATAAAAACAAATCTACTTAGTGATCCAAGTTATTAAAATCAGTTATAGCAATCTTTCTCACTCTGAAAGCTCAAACGCAAGCGAAAAACACAAAATCAAGTTTAGCAGTAACATTGGAGATTAAATCAAAGAGTTCAAAAATCCATAGGAAAAAAAAACAGAAAAAATAAAGAAAAAGAAGAAGAAAAGCACCGGTTCCCATGAATGGCACAAAATCGTCGACGGTGACTTGGACTCCGATCTCGGCGAAGACATCGACGGCGGCTCTTCTTGAAGGTTCCTCGCTGTTGCAGAGCACGCCATCCATGTCAAACAGCACCGCAGAAACCTTCCCCCACTCTCCTCCTCCTCCTCCATCACTCGCAGCCGATTTGCCAGCAACATCCTTCTCTTCAACCTTCACGCAAGCTTTCACCGCAAACCTAAATCGCGGCGTCAAAACGATGCGTTTGGATCGGCAACGGAGGAATCGCGATGGAAGCGAGGTAGGTTTGAGTGCTCCAACGAAGGATGAAGAGGAGAAGAACAAGTTGGCTGTGCGCGATAGAGAATAGTGAGCTGTTTCAAATGCCATGGCATTGGCCATGCTTGGCTCAAATTTACTGATTCTGCAATGGCGGGGAGAGTTTGTTCGTTTGTTGCCAATGTCATGCAATTAGTGTGTGTGACTGTGAGACTGACCTTTGAAATTTCATGCTCGAATGGTATGGTGGAAGCTACGAGGGAAAAACAGAATTTTCGCGGGCACCTTATCCACTTCGTGACCACAACATTTCCTTTTTCTATTTCTATTTTAATTCAAGCTTAATTTTCTTTCATGGGTTTATTATTTGGTGCATAATTTTATTTATTTATTTATTTTCTCTATTTTTGGGGTGGAACTTTTGTGTCCATGAATGAAACGAAGGAAATTGTATGATAAGGACGACAAGGAAAAAATACGGATGATGCTAAATAAACAATATAAAACTAGCTCAATCAGTCAATAAATGAGATTTTGAACCATAATAATTACTAAGTCCATTACAATCTCAATGATTATTTTGGCCAAAATCAAAGCCAAAATAGATCAATTAACTATATGGACTGGTTTTTTTTTTATCGACCTACCATTATTGCAAAAATATATGCGATGGGAATGGAGATGGACTAGTCTATGATATGATGCTTTATGATGCATTTGTCTCTCACTTGATCATTCCAGGACGGAAATTTTATGTATACCTAGAAGAAAAATTATCTTTCTTTTCATGTAGTTATTTTCTTCTCAAATAACTCTCATGTTATTGATTAATGTATTAAAAAGGCTTTTTTTTTTGTCATGTGCATTTTTAAAAAGATAAACAAAAAGAAACGTCAAGCATAAATGAAAAGGGCTTGTAATGTTTGTTGTCTTTTCACTTGAAACACATTTTAAACGCCTGTTGCTTAAGAAGACAATAAGGTAAAATATACTCGCAAATTGTTCTCCAATGCATGAATATATATAAAATTCAAGATTTTCAGTTGTGTTGTCACATTCCAGTTACTGATGAAGCACAAACATGTCATAAAGATTGTTGTATCAGTATCTGACATGCCGATATATCAGACTCTCTTTTGACACATGGGACATGCACATCGATGTCGTATCATATTTCCTCGTTAATTTTTATTGTTAGACACAACTTTGACACATTTCATGAAAGAAAGAGTTCAAATCATGACAATTTTAACCAAACTTTTTAAAATAACCAATCATAGCCCATTTTTTATTATAATTTTGCAAAACAAATATTATCTTTATTCTATTTTTGTATACAATTCTTGTAGTTTATTTATCTAAATAGCTGAATGCATTACACTTGGATAGTTGGATTAAGGGAACCATAGAGGTAGCATCTGAGTTAGAGCTTATTGGCCCATAATATAAGTTTCAGGTAAAGATACAAGCATAAGTTGGTCTCTGTTTTTTTTTTCCATTTGTTAGTCAGTGGGATTCAAGAAAGCCCAAGCCCAATTTTGAGAGGAGACAGTTGGTTCTTGGAAGAAGTTTCTGCGGTTGACAAAGAAAAAGAGAAAGCGAGATGGAAAAAAAAATGGAGAGAGGGTTGACGGCGTTACTTAGGAGGGTATTGGAATTGGTGCGTTGGCGTCTTGAAGCGGGCATCGTATTATCGGGTTTCGTAGTATTTGATGGAGTATCAGTCAACGGCACGTATCCGTCACGCAGGGCCTCGTCTACCAAGAACCGCGTACTACTACTACTACAGCCCCAGACTCGTCCACAGAGTCAGACTTCGCTCACAACACACACACACACGCGCGCTGGCTCAAACTGAATTATGAATTTTGAGTGTTACACTACAACACACACTCACCCATGTATGATGTACCCCTTCGTTTCCACACTTTATTTGATTTGATGGCTATACGCCTTGATTTCTATCTCTCTCTCTTTTTTTCTTTACTTTCTTCAACTTTTTTCTATCTTCATATGATTAATTAATTAATTAATCAATTATTAAAGAGTGATGGCATATATATATATATATAATTATTTCTTTTATTTTTTAATTATTATAAGAGATTAATTTTAATATAATAATATAAAAATATTTTACACTTTCATCCAATCAAAATATTCTTTTTGTATGATTTTTTAAATAGTGGAAGAGAGAAAATATAAGTATAACTGACATGTCAGCACATGATTTATAACTGTAAAATAATTTTACACAGTTGATGAATGAAAATTTAATCCTTATTATAATACTCTTATATTAGTATTTTATTATTTTCTATTTTATTTAAAAATTTAATATTTAATAGAGATATAATAAAAAGTAAAAAAATAGAGGTCTGCAGGGTGCAGTGCAGTCAATCCATCCATCTGGTCATGTTGTACGTTGGAACTAGGAAAACTGATGGGTTTGGAATGGATTTGAATATCTCCACTGAACTTTATCCTAATTAATTACCAATTAGGGCTACTTACATGAAATACCGTTGCCCCCACGTACCACTTTCAGTTCACTCAGTAGTAGTAATTGCTAATTACAGCCCACACTGCACTCATTGTTAATAAGAAATAATAGACGTACATAAGATTTTTATCCATCAAGCATCCATCAGATATTATTTCAATTGGCGGTTGAGAGATATGTGTAAGATTTTTTATTTTTATTTAAAATAGTGGCCCCAAAATAGTATAATATGATTGATGGATGATTGATGAATCTATATATTGATATATATATATATATATATATATATAGTACTATTGATGGTTAATTACTATAATAGGAGTATAAGAAAACATTGAATAGTAATATATTTTAAAATTTAAATTTATAAAAAATCATATTTTAAGTGAAATAAATAACTTTAATTTATTTATTAAATACTCTCTCTCATCCTCTCTACGGTCACACCTTCCATGATTTTACATCACTAGTAAATGTTCCTCAAGCTTATCCACGGCAACACGTAACAAAATTCTAGCTACTACCAATATAAGTAGTATATTTCTTCTGAAGGTAGTAACTGTTAAGAAAGAAAATATTAAAACCATCCTATCATTAAATTTGATCATATGAAGTATTTTTAATGAATATTAGGCTTATTTATTGATATATGATTGGTTAGAAAAGTGTAGTAGTAACATTATAATATGGAGGGAGAGAGAAGAAAAGAGAAAAACGTTGTTTACTACTACTAATAGTCTAATACTACTATAGTATAGTAGTTCTTTTCACTATAGCTAGCTAGCAATTGTTGCTGTTGGTTGCCACAGTGATTTGGACTTGAAAGCACCCATCTTTTCATGTCTATGTGATATTGATAGTTGATACATCACTTGGCTTGTTGATGTCCTCTTTGAATCTCTTTTTCTAAGCCACATTACTCTCTCATCCACTGTTTCTTCATCTTCGTCAAATGTCTACCACTGTATCTCTCTTCTTCAAGTAATAAAAATATATAAAATACAATACAATACAATAAAACAACCTTGAACTAATTAACTCATCACCCCTCTCTCTCTCTCTCTCTCTCTCTCAGAAACCCAGAGAGAAAGATGGGTTCTGCTGCAGCTGAAGTAGGTTCGAAGAAGAGAGCAATGTGGCTGTATCCAAGAGTTTCAGGTTTCAACCCTTCTGAAAGATGGGGCCACTCTGCTTGCTTCTCCAAGGGCCTTATGTATGTCTTTGGGGTAAGACTAATTCAATTCCTTCTCTTCAAAATTAGACACAGAAAGGAGTTTTAATTCACTTTGATATGTTAGAACCTGGTTGGTTCTTATTACTGGGTTAGTTGGCTCATTAATGGTGTATGTATCTGGACACTGCTCCCCATGTTGTACTTATTTGGAGCTCTCTCTTTTTTTCTACCTGGACATGTTTTTCCTGAATTGTTCATCTTGTCATCTTTGTGTGTTTTTTTGGTTGCAGTGTGCTCATTAATTTCATAACTTCCTAGTACTTCCTTCCTTGCTATCTATGGCTAAGAACCAAACCACTTTCTTCTCTGAATCTTAGTTTTTTCCTTAATCTCTCTTACCACGTGTTTTTCTGTAATTAGTATGAGAGTTTACCATCATCTTTCTGCTTATCTTAATATAGCAATATTCCTACAATCTCATCCTTCTTCACCCTTGCGCGTCACAAATTAAACCATGAACTTATAAAGAAACAGTGGTTCCTTCCTTGTTCTGGCAATGGAACTCTGTCCTGATTAATTTCTTATTAGCCGCTTGATAAATAATTCCTATAGCAAACATTTTTGCTTTCATCTTTTTAAGCACAATTAATTATAAAGAATTAACATAATTTCTGTTTCATCTTGACAGAATTTCATAGATAACTAGATGACAACGATGTTGTTCTGTAACTAACAGGACAAATTTTCAGCCGAATATTTCACTCCATATTAGTTTTTTTAACTGGTAAAATATTTAGGTGAAGGGAAAAGGTTTAGTTTTGCATTACTTGAATTGAAATGCAAGGAAAAAAAATAACAGAACTCACTCCCTTTGTTTAACAATGTGGAAAATATTGTCTGCTTTTACTGCTTATGATTCTGAGCTCGGTGAAATGTTCTATGTGTTTACTCATTTCAGGGCTGTTGTGGGGGAATGCATTTTAGTGATGTTCTCACTTTGGACCTTGAAAAAATGGTTTGGATCAAGCTTGCTACCACAGGCGAAAAGCCGGGTCCTAGGGACAGCCATAGTGCAGTTATTGTAGGGAATAAAATGATAGTGTTTGGTGGCACAAATGGCTTCAAGAAGGTAAATCATGTTCATATGCTGGACCTTGTGACCAAAGAGTGGATTCGTCCTGAGTGCAAAGGGACCCCTCCTTCGCCACGGGAAAGCCACACGGCCACGCTCGTTGGCGATGACAGACTAGTGATTTTCGGTGGTAGTGGCGAAGGTGATGCGAACTATTTGAATGATTTGCATGTTCTTGATCTTAGAACCATGAGATGGACTTGTCCTGAGGTGAAAGGTGATTTGCCTGTCCCTAGGGACAGTCACAGCACTCTTGCAATTGGGAACAAGCTTATTGTTTATGGTGGAGATTCTGGTGACCAATATCATGGCAATGTTAATATGCTTGATATGGAAACTATGACTTGGTCTAAAGTATGTTTTCCAAGCTCATTCTCTATGATAGTTCTTTGTTCCTTTTGTATGGAATTGCTATTAATTTTCTCCAAATATGAAGATCGAAATTTGAACTAGAGGGGATTGAGTGATGACTCTCTTGGTATTTTAATGACAGTTGAAAATTCAAGGTTCTTCACCTGGAGTCAGGGCAGGTCATGCTGCAGTGAACATTGGAACTAAGGCAAGTTTCACTGCTGATATTCATTTTCTTCTGAATTTGCTCATTGCGAAGTTTATATAAAACTCTTTGAGATTCAGGTCTATATCATTGGAGGGGTTGGAGATAAACGGTACTACAATGACATTTGGATCTTTGATATCTACACTTGTTCATGGACTCAACTTGATGCACCTGGTCAACAACCACAAGGCCGATTTTCTCATACAGCAGTTGTTGTAGACATGGATATTGCCATCTACGGCGGGTAAGTTTCTACATCGAAATATTAATTTCTAACCAATGTGATGACTTTTGATTTCATAACTTTGGTTGATATTATCAGGTGCGGGGAGGATGAGCGTCCTCTCAATGAATTGTTAGTGTTGAAGCACGGGGCAGATGATCATCTTAATGGATGTAACAACACTTCAATGTGCAAAGTTTTCGGAACCTATTGGAATCAAGAAAAGAAGTCTATCTCAGGAGGAGCAGATACCAACTCGGTACAGAAGTTCATGTGTAGCAATGCCATTATTTATCTTTGCTTGTTTTTCCTAAAGGAGAACTAACAATGTGTTCTGAATCAGAAATCTATGCTCTTGGGGACTAATGTGGAAGTTTTAGGGAAAGGAGGTTATGAATGTGTATCAAGCAAAGCATTAACTAGTCACTTCGATTCAGGTGGGTTAAGACACTATTATATCACCTTATTTAAGGTCCAAATGGAGATTCAAAAGAGTTTATTCATTGAAAATAGTAATTTCTTATAGGTACTTCACACCAGAAGAGGAGAAAAATTGCTGCTGTGAAGGTTTGGGATGTTGATTCAGAACAAGAAGAGCATTCTCTTTCGATGTCACAGCATTCATCTCCGTCTCAATCTGATCAAGAACAGACTCTAGGCCAAAAAGCTAATGCTGCTTCTGTAACAGATTCACAGCAGTGTGTATTCAAACAGATAAATCAAGTTCCTATCAGTTACCAACATGACAATGGCTCAAGTAATAAGAGAGCTTTGTCGAATACCGGTCAAGGAAGTCCACGAAATCTTCATTTCCTAGTACACCATCAACCGAAACAAGAGCAGCACCTCCATGGTCATGAGGATAGAAACGGAGCTCATCACCACCTGGTGAATACAGTTTCATAATCTCATTTTGCTGAACAAATTTTACTACTTCAATTTTCTCTTATTCCTAGCTGCTCATTATTTTCACCATGGATTTCTAAATACAAGATTGGCGCGGAAGTTCGGGGGAAAGTCGATGGAGCCTTTGATTCGGGTTTGCTCATGACTGCAGCTGTAAATGGAAGGATTTTCAGGGGAGTCTTATTTGCTCCTGTAAGCTTCTGAACTTTGTTTTTATAATCTGTCATATTTTGATTATAATTCAAGTACTATAACCATTTTCTATAACAAATAAATGCAGCAAAAAGCAACAGTTATCTCTAGGGGAGCCAGTGTTGAACCAAATTGTTCTCTAACAAGTTCATTTCCATCAACACAACCATTTATGAGCTCTAATCATGTGGACAATTTAAGGGCTTCCTCGCAACACGTAGCCGCTACTGGTTTGCGTGTAGATTCTTGCCGTGGTTCACGGCAAGCTCCGGTGGCTTCAGCATTTCCAATCACGCGAGGCACCCGGTCGATATCCAAAGAGCATAAAACCAGGAGTGACCTTGAAGGGTTGGTTTTGACACTTGGAGGACCTGCTAGTGGAAATCCTGAGGTGAACTATTGAGGAAGCAAACACAAAATAAGGTTTATGTAAATTTTAAATAATGTGTTGTACTTGAGAATGGTTATGAATTTCTGAGATGAAGCATTTCCTGTGTAATACTATTTGATTTTCGCTTTTCAATCATGTCTTCCTCCCATATTAAAATGCTCTTATCATTAAGATAGTTTCCTCCAAATTAAATGGTTACAAGTTTAGGAGGGTATGCAATACATACAAACTATAGAGGACAGGGTTCACCTAACTATGATAAGATTAGTCAACTTGCAGTCATATTAACTAAAGTTCAAATAAAATTATGAAATGATTAGGTTGTTTTTACGGGGAGGCCTTGTATGCATCAAATATGGTGCAACCTACAGAAAACGTGGGGATTGATAGGTGTTGAAAATACTCAAAATAGTTACATTGCATGCTGCTATTTGCTTTCCCTACTTTGTAAGGTGCAGTGACTCAAATCAGAAGTTATAACAGTGTCAAGTGTCAAGCAGCACGTAGTGGCGCAAAAGTAAAGGTCATAAACACGCATACATACATGTGCTGTGCAGTGTTTATTCATTCTCCTCTGTTTTTGAGTCTCTGCTACCAGTATTTCAAGGATATCATTATAGCAATATACCATCAATAATAAGATTCAGTTCTTCTCTGCATTTTTTTTTTCTTTCCCTTTTCATCTTTCTTTTAAAAAATATTTGAAAAGATACAAGAGAGAGAATATTAAGAGTGCATTTAATTTTAAAGAATATATTTTAGTTTTTTTCTGTTTTTAGAATGCAAAATACTAAAGTGAATCCATATTATAATTCGACAGTGAAGATGAGTGTTATAGATTTGTGAGAAGTAAATTTAAGAAACTGAAACCAACCGCACCCTAAGGAGTCTGAGTATTTGTATTTTACTATTTTGTTTTGACGAAATATATGAGCAGTATCATGTGATACAATACAACATAACACAACAAACACATGATGTTCTAATCAAGAAGAGACCAAAAGGGACAAAATATTTCAACAGAATAATTCAATATAGATTATAATATTCATAATAATTTTAATCTGTTATTAATCCAAACAAACCATAAATAAATAATGGAAAATATGTGAGAATGCATTGACTCAAGTAAAAGTTTCATGGAAGAGTGTAGTTAGTTGTACGAAGGATTTGAAGAGGAGCTGGATGGGGGCAGGGACTGGGCCCACTGGGCCTGAACTGTTTACAGCAAAAATATTTCGCCCGTGGATTCCGCGGGACGCTGTCGTTCTGTCTTCTTAGAGAGAGAGAGAGAGAGAGAGGGAAGACATGGAATTGGGCCACGCTGGGCGGGGTGAAAAAGGTTGGTCACTATCAGCGGTCTCTTCTTCATGACACGTCCGTGGATTGTTGCAGCATACGATATGATATGATATGAAATGATAGACAAATACTCCTGGAAATAATACTTACATAACTTATAACAGACCATACCAATTTCACAATTTTTATTCAAAAACTATATGATGATATGAGGATGATGTATCAATGTGATGATGATGATAATAATAATAATATTATTATCAGTAGGTGCAGTAGTAGTAGTGGAGGGAGTTAGTGGTGGTGGTGAATGAAAGAAAGAGAAGGGGGAGTCATGAGTCAGGTCAAGAGTGAGTGATTGATTGAGTGATTGTGGGTTTTTAAGATTGAGTGGGTGAATGAACATGATAAAATAAAGAAGGGAAAGGGGGGCCATGTGCATGGAGTGAGTGAGTGAAAGAGAGAGAGAGAGTTGAAAAGAAAACACAGTTGCAATCATGTTGACAAGACTATTGCCCCCCTTTTCTTTATGCAGACACTATTTTTTTACTGTATCAATAGTATCCCCAGTTTGATAGGTCAATGACTAATCTGTCGCAGTATGAAGTTCTATTTAAGGGTTTAATAGCTGACTAACAGGTTGCTGTATACACACAAAACGATGATCAAACTTCCGACCCTTGCTTAAGGGACAACTGAGCTAAGCAACCCAAATTAGTTTATGCAGACACTATACTTCATAGAGGTTGAGCTTGAGTTTTTTGTTTTTGGTGAAGAAAGTTGAGCTTGAGTTTACTCCCACCCTACCACACCCACCTTCGTTATTTTACCCATGGACTACTTTTTGGGCTGTCAGGGCCCATGGGCTTTTCAATCTTCTAACTTCTCAAGCTGTTGATATCAGATACATTTTGTTTCAAGCCCAATTGTCATGCTAAATTTTGTCATTTCTTCTAATTCAATAAATCGTCTCATTACCCAAAAATATATAAAAATATTTTTGTCATGACAGATGCATGAATGCATGATTGGATTGTAAAATTATTTTACACTATTAAATACATACAAATTAAACCCAAAAAGTTATTCATGTCATAACAAATCTAGCTGATAATACGACTAGTGCTGAAAGTGAAACTTAAAAAAGTACACTTGCAGAACACAAATATATTGCAGACAAAATATAGTGCAGTTCTTTCATATTTCTTTGTTGTTTTATCGTTTTCGTCATGTACCATGAAAAAAAAAAGAAGTAAGAATAATGGTTGGAAGTAAGTAATATCATAATAATGTACTGTAAATTTAAATATAAATTAATGATCAGTAAAATGCTTTACAAATTCTCCCAAAGATTTTGTTTAAAGCAACATTATACTCTATTAAGCATGAAGTAGATAATCCACATGAATAACCTCATGATCTTGGGGATGAAATTTGTCAAAAAAAGTAAGAGTATGATTGAAGTGAAGTTGGGCCACAAAAGCGCACAAATTAAAATTCATATTTCTTGCACTCTAATCTAAGCACAAACTCTGTAATCTTGGTTACTTATCTATATATCTGGAACATGACCAAGTCACCAAAATAACAATGTATGGGCTTTCTAGTTTCTACACTGCAAATTAGAAATCTAACTGCAAATTCATGAACTCTTGGGCCTCTTTATTGCAATAAAGGATTTCAGTTCTCATATAGTTAGGACTTTTTCTTCTTTGAAATATTTCGTAACAAGTGTTTTATGTTAGAGATGAACATTCTTTGGCCACAACCCACATGGTAAGTCGGTGACTACTCTTAGCAAGTAGTTTTCAACTTTTTCTATTTGTTAATAAGAAGATTTAACAAATCACCCTTATCACTCTCATTCTTTTTATTGCTTGAAAGAAAGAAAGGCAGGTCAAATGTCTTTTTCTTCCCTTCTGAAATTACAAGTCTCCAGGTGAAATTTGTTTGGCTGCAATAGACAGAAGCACTAAACATATACATAATCCTATAACAATAAACATGATGAACTTAAGCATGTTGGTGGAATAATCAATTATGATTTGTTGAAATGGCAAGCTACAGATTGAAACTGATTTTCTATTGGTATCTGTTTTATAGCTGGAGATAGGTTTACAAAATTGATTAAAATTCAGATTGTCATGAAAAGAAAACTGTTTTATTGGCTAATACAAGAGACAGTGAGTTGAAAATTATTTATGTCATTGTTAGGTGACATGCTTACACAGCATGATTAACTCATAAGATGAAGATATATATGATGAATGTAAAATGTGCAGAGGAAGCTTTTGATCACATTTATTTCTAGGAAGAAATTAAAAACACAGCAGGAGGGACAATGCTTTTAGATTATGAAAATGATTGATCATGTCAAAAAGATGATTTAGTCTTCTAAATTGACTTTCACAACACTCCAATGGCAGTAAATTGGGCCAGTAGCTGCTTTATTGTGAGACATATAGTTACCTAACCAACCAAACACTTAATTGACTCTATAAAATTGGGGTGATCACTAGCTCTAACAATGCAAACTACCCTGTTCCAAAACTTCAGTTTTTTTTTTTTATATATAATAGCAAGTGTTGAAAAATATACTGTTAGAAGTTAAAGGAAAATGGGTGCTTTATTCTGTCATGCAGCTTCATTTTTTGTAACTTTGATGTTGTCTATAATCTCAACTGTTGTGATTGCAAATCCTGAAGCAGTTACAAGACATTACACATTTGATGTATGTAACTGTAGAATGAGTTTTCACTTGCAGTACATAACATTAACAATCTAACAATGTGGATTATGATATTTTTGGTTTTTAATTTACTTAAATGTTTGATTTTCACAGATAAGGATGCAAAATGTGACAAGGTTGTGCCATACAAAGAGCATGGTGACAGTTAATGGAACATTCCCAGGGCCTCCCATCTATGCTAGAGAGGGAGACAATTTAGTAATTAAAGTGGTTAATCATGTCCAATATAATGTTAGCATTCACTGGTATGGAATTAATATAATAATTTCAGGTTAGAAAAAATGAATTTAATTGAAACAATTCTAGTTAACTATATGAATGATCACAGGCATGGAATTAGGCAACTTCAAAGCCAATGGTCAGATGGACCAGCATATGTAACACAATGTCCCATCCAAACAGGACAAAGTTATGTTTACAATTTCACTGTAGTTGGACAAAGAGGGACACTGTTTTGGCATGCTCACATTTCGTGGCTAAGAGCTACCCTTTATGGACCCCTTATCATTCTTCCAAAGCACAATGTTTCTTACCCATTTCGAAAACCATACAAGGAAATTCCTATCATGTTTGGTACAAAACTAAGCCTTGACACTGAGCTACTAAGCATGATCATTTCCGAATCCTTAATTGCTAAGTAGGGAGTTTTGTTCTATTGCAGGTGAGTGGTGGAACTCTGACACTGAAGCAGTAATCAACCAAGTTCTTCAAACTGGAGGTGGTCCTAATGTTTCTGATGCATATACTATTAATGGACTCCCTGGCCCATTATACAATTGTTCTCAAAATGGTAATTGTTATTCTTTTTATCAAACTAGAAGTTATGCTGCTACATAACCCAAATTCAATGCCGTAGTATAATATCAATAATATTTATCGTACAACAGAAATTCGTCCAACGAGTATCCAACGTATATATAAGACGTAATGTGTGTTATACGTACGTGTGTTGTACAAGCATTATTGGTATAATATCCCGTGCAAGGAAATCATTTGCACATTCAAGGTTATGCTTCTTATTTCTTAACCCGTCCATGAATTTGTAAATGATTTCCTTCTATCTATATCGAACATTGTACTTCAGTTTTGTAGCATTAAATAACATTTTACAATTGATTATGTTATGTCATTCTAACAATTAAATTCAGTTAAAGTTTATGATTGTTTAGTTTTTTTTTTATTCTTATGAATCGTGTTGAATGAAAAATTTATAACTTGCATGGTTTTTGGGTTACAGAAACATTCAAGCTAAAAGTGAAGGCAGGGAAAACATACCTCCTGAGGCTAATCAATGCTGCACTCAATGATGAGCTCTTTTTCAGCATAGCAAACCACAGCCTCACAGTTGTTGAAGCTGATGCACTTTATGTAAAACCTTTCAAAACCAACATAATTGTCATAGCACCAGGACAAACCACAAACGTGCTTCTGAAAACAAAACCACACAATCCAAACGCCCGTTTCCTAATGGCAGCAAGGCCTTATTTCACAGGCATAGGAACTTTTGACAACACCACCTCTTCAGGAATTCTTGAGTACATTATTAGTCCACCAAAAAGTGGCCATGATGCACTTATAAGACCTACACTCCCTCCAATCAATGACACTTCTTATGTTGCCAATTTCAGTTCGAAATTCCGCAGCTTAGCCAATTCAGAATTCCCTGTTAGAGTCCCTCAAACTGTGGACAAAAGCTTCTTCTTTACTGTAGGACTTGGAAGCAATCCATGTCCTAAGAACCAAACATGCCAAGGTCCTAATGGGACCAAATTTGCTGCTTCAATTAATAACATATCATTTACATTGCCCAATACTTCAATTCTTCAGTCCTATTTCTTCAAGAAATCAAATGGGGTTTACACCACTGATTTTCCAAGCACACCCTTGATCCCATTCAACTATACAGGGACACCACCGAATAACACAAAGGTCATGAATGGGACCAAACTGGTGGTGCTTCCATTCAATGCTAGTGTTGAGGTGATATTGCAGGACACGAGTATCCTTGGTGCTGAGAGCCACCCTCTGCATCTTCATGGGTACAATTTCTATGTTGTTGGACAAGGATTCGGTAACTTCGATCCCAAGAAAGACCCTGTTAAGTATAATCTTGTGGATCCTGTGGAAAGGAACACTGTGGGAGTGCCATCTGGTGGATGGGTTGCAATTCGTTTCTTTGCAGATAATCCAGGTCAGTAACTTCCTTTTACATCACAACACTGTATATATAATTTCACAAATTATTGAGTAACAACAATTTTCTGGCCAAAACAGTCAAGAAAGTTCATTTCAACACTTTTAGCCCAAATAAAATTTTTAATTATGTGTGTTTTTCTTAATGAGCTTAGTGATTTAAGCCTCAAATTCTATTTTTTGACTGTTTTGGCTGGTATAATGTTGTACCCCTAGCAAAGTTCATATAATTTGATCAAATAGTTTATGTCTTTTTATATTTCCATTTTCTATAGTAAAATGACATGAATCCTTTAATCCCATTGATCATGGTGTTCATTTTCAAATAATATTATTATTGATTCGTTAATCAATAATGTTTGTCGTACAACATAAATACGTCTAACTAGCACACATTCCATATCATATATAACACACATTGAATACTAGTTGGACGTATTTCTGTTTAACAACAAGCATTATTATTCTTTAATATAATTGTTTCATGTCCTGACCATATTTATGATGGATATGATATGATATGATTAGGTGTATGGTTTATGCACTGTCACTTTGAAGTGCATTTGAGCTGGGGTTTGAAGATGGCATGGATTGTGCTTGATGGCAAACTCCCTAATCAGAAGTTACCCCCTCCACCTGCAGATCTTCCCAAGTGTTATTGATCTTTGACTTTTTTTTCTTTTCTTTTTTACTAGCTACATTGAATTCGCCACCAAATAATAATTTCAACATAACTTTTCTTTTCTTTATCTTGTTTCCTATATTGTTTCAACTTGCCGGAAGAGATTGTTTAACATGGCAAGTTTGGCTTTCTATTGAGTTTGTATGCTTCGTTGAGAAGTCTCCATTAATTGTAATAAATCTACAGTGTGTATGTGTGCATCACATAATAAATCTGCATCCCCTTCTCTTTACATACGTTATTTTCTCGTTGCAACCATCATTTTAAAAAAAAAATTAGGAAAATTTCTTTTTTCTTTCACTTCTCGCTAATATTGAAATAGCACTGTACAAAGGATGGTGACCCTCCTAATACTACTTTTTTCATTTATAAGCTAAGTCTATAATTTAAATCTCAATTCTTATTTAAAGAACTTAGCATCTCATCCCACTATACAAATAGATACATGATAGCTTTTTTTCTTCTTCAATACATTAGAGCTTTAAATAAGCCCATAACTATTTCTCTTATTTATAGAGTCTGGCCCAATAGACAGGCCCATACCTTACAACTCCAAAGATTCATTTTGTTAAGTATTTGTTTTTTATTGTTAAAAAGTAGTATTTGTTATTTTGAGAGTAATATTTTAATGAATCCTTTCATAATTAACTCTCAAGTTTGTGCAAATGATTAAGTGACAGATAAGTTGAACAAGATGAAATATTATTATAGAGAGGACTTTTTCTCGTATTCGTGATAAAGATTAATTAAAGAATATTTATGGAATTTCTAGATCTGATCAAAGCTTCGTATAGTAGATTCCTACAATCATGGTGTAAGTGTTTTAAGAATTGCAAGAAACATTAATAAATTGTAATGTGCGATTAAGAAATGGATTAGCCATGTGCATTAGGAGGAGCTAACCTACTGAGCATCCCCAATTTCCAAACAAGTCAAATAAACAAAACATACTTGTTTTATTTTAATAAAACATTTGATTTGATAGAGGCATAATTTGACAATCGAGGGCAATGCCTCTTGCTGCAACCAACTGTGTCAAAGATTGTTTATGGGTTAAATATAAATCAAATTGCCACTAATTTTTTTAAATGAAAAATAATAAAAATAGTATAAAAAATATAGAACATGGTTGATGATTTATGATATCATTAATTTTCTCATAATTATAATTAATTACTTTGTATCATATATTTTTTATTAATTATTATGCACTCAGATTGTATCAATAAAATACTACCATATATTAGCATTTTAAAACTAATTTCAGTTTAAATTAAAAAAATCACCTAACATGAAAAATTTGTTTACTTGTTATTAATTGATTGTGTAAAATATATTTACATTGTTAGTACATTATAATTAATCTAATTTTTTTTCCAATTTAGTATAACATTAAATTCTTCATTCAGCTGAGGGCTGTTGACTTCAGCCAAATTCTTAATTCACTGAACCTACTAGTTAAATAGGTTCATGAATATTTCCAACTTCTTTTGGCAATCTTTTAATGAGTTTCTTAAATAACAAATATTGACTATTCATTTTTTATCTGATAACTTGTTACCATATTTTATGATAATTAGTTGAATATTAATTTGAACAGGTACACCAATATTCAACAGAGAGAGTAAAACAATTAGCCAAGGTTGTTTGAGCGGTCAAATCAAATCAAAATTACTAAATACAAAAAATTAGTAGAAAAATAACCCCACTTTACAATCTCCATTCCCATTGTATTAAATTACATAATGTCACCGTATTAAGGACGGAACATAAACATTGAAGGTACACATTCAAAACAGCAAGAAACAACACAAGATGATGAAAATGCAATTGAAGAAATTTTAAAAAAAATACTATAATCTACTTTTGGTATTGGAAAAGGAAAATCTTCCTTCTCCCAGAAGTTCTTCTATTAACAAATAAATAAATAAATAAAAATAAGTTGTATGTGTTTGGACTTTGGAGAGTCTGAAGCACAAGTTCAAATTAAAGGGTAAAAACGGTCATTTAGATCTGTATATTACCGAGAAATAAATAAAGGGTGTAAAACAAAAGACGACAAGAATTTCAACATCAATTCCAAAAGCATGTCCAAGGCGTTATTGGTTATTGGTAGGAAAACAACAATACAAATTTTATTCATTCAATTCAATACAAGTACTGTTTTTGGGTCTTGCAACTTCTGACAAAGTGTGTGTGTGTTGAAATTGAAACCAACTAAGCTCACTCAAAATGCAAATGGTGGAAGAAGAACTACACTGACACTGTCACGTGATTCTCACTCAATACTATCTACCATTACCAGGTTGCTTCAACCACGCGCCATTTTCTTCATTTCTATGTTTTTCCTTTTCCTCTTCCTTGTTCTACAGTTTTTTCCTTTCACTCTTGCTCTCGTGTAGATCTGATTCTTTGGGACTAGATTCGGTTACATCCTTTATCCTGTTTGAGACTTTTGTTATCCGTTATTTTCGGTTGCCTTTTGCATCCTTGATTTCTCAGAAACCTCGTCACCCTGCTGGTTATACCATAGGTTTTAAGTATCTTTCTCTTTGTTTGCCTTTTTCATTTTGAAAAACCTTTACCTCTTTTTCCTGCATTGTGCTTTGGAGTAGTTTTTATCTTTTGCTTTTCTTTTCCCTTTTGTTTGTTTTTGTCTCTCTCTCTCTCTCTGTGTTTAACTCGTTGATGACTTGGTTTTTTAGGATGTGTGTTTGAATCAAATATTGTGTGTGTGGGTTTTTTGATTTTGCAGGGGAATAATGGGTTTCATCTCAAGGAAGATCTTCCCAGCATGTGAGAGCATGTGTGTTTGTTGTCCTGCTTTGAGGTCAAGTTCGCGCCAGCCAGTCAAGCGTTACAGAAAACTGCTTGCTGATATCTTCCCCAAATCCCCTGTCAGTATCTCTCTCTTCTCATTCAAAATTTGAATGAAGCCCTGTCCTCATCTTTGCTTCGATGGATAAAATCAAAATATTGAATCTTCAAAATATTAAAACCATTCTAGATCAGAAATTATAGCTGTTTACAGTTTAAAGAGATGTGATGATTATAGACTAATACATCAATCACTTTTTTTGTTGATGGAGCAATTTACTTGATCACTTGGGCATATTTTTTTTGTTTTTACTTTGTCATTCTTGTATGCAAGAGGTGGAGTCCTGATACTTGTGTTTTATGGTCACTCTCAGGATGAGCCTCCAAGTGAAAGGAAGATTGCCAAGTTGTGTGAATACGCTGCAAAAAATCCTTTCCGGATTCCAAAGGTGTCTTTTCTTTCATTTTACTCTTGTATTATTGGTAAAAGTTCAAGAAAGAGAGAGGGAAAATAGAATGAATATCATTCTATTATTTGAATCCCTTGCTGATGTTCATGAAATCTCCTTTTTCCTGCTAGATAGCGAAATACCTCGAAGAAAGGTGCTACAAGGAACTCCGATCTGAGCACATCAAATTAGTCAATATTGTAGCAGAAGCTTTCAACAAGTTGCTTTCCAATTGTAAGGTGCAAATGTAAGTTTCTCATGATTAATTAATTAGCCAAGATTATACATATTTTATGCAGTATATGGGTATTGAACTATTGATACCTTTTGCATTCTTTTTGGTTTATGTAATGGAGCTTGCTATACTTTTCTATTTCTCTCATATATTGCAGAGCATACTTTGCTGTTGATGTGCTCAATGTGATTTCTGAGCTCTTGGGCTATCCTAAGCACAGTGTTATTCAGATACTTGGGTGTCAAACCTTAACAAGGTTCATCTACAGTCAGGTGAATGCTAATTCAAGAAGTTTTACGATATTTTTGGGTTGTCTGAGCAAGTGAGTTGTGCATGGCTGTCTGTCTCTGATAAATATTTGCTTAGGTTATGACCAAAATTGAGGGAATATCTTAGTAGATTAGTATTAATCTCAAGCGATATATAGAAATAAAATCTGAAGTGAGTAGCTCTACAATATTTTATAACTTCACTGATTAAATCCACATGTAGCCGATTCTTCATTTGCATTAAGCATAAACTGGCTTAATATTTAAGGGTTATTTCTTTGGTATCATCTTTAGTATTTATGATTAATGACAAAATCACCTGTTCCTCATTGCTTCTACCATCTTATACAGTAGCTGATGCAATTTTTGTCTCACCTTCATGATTTTCACTCAATGAAAGAACAGGTGGATGCCACTTATATTCATAGCATTGAAAAGTTAGTAAGAAAAGTATGTATGCTATCAAGGGAGCATGGAAATTCACATGAGAAGCGCTGCTTGAGGGCATCAAGCTTGCAATGCCTTTCAGCAATGGTAATTTATGCTCCATTTGTCATTTGATTTCCTCAGTGTTTTGGCTTTTGTATGATCTGGTTCATGTAGGAATAAGTACAAAGTTAATTTGACTGCCTTTTTCTTGGCAGGTTTGGTTCATGGCTGAGTTTTCGCACATCTTTGTTGATTTTGATGAGGTAAGTTATTGAGTTGCTGCCACTGAAATCTTTCTATCCTTCCAATGAAGCTACTGTTGCATCTGCAATTGTAACTTTGTAAGTTGATGGGAGAGTCTCCGGCTTTAAATCATCACTGATGGACACTTGGACTCCTCATATCCAGAATTCAGGGGTGAAAATGTCATGAAATAAATTGTTTTCATGGTTGCATCGTGTAGGGAATATTTGTCGTTTCTTCTCTTCATATGAAAATTAATTTTGTAAGAAAACCAACAGATATGTTTAAGTTACAAACTATACAATTGCATTTGCATCATTATAACAGAAAGTCTACCTTTGTGAAAACATGAAATCTGAAGCTGCTATTTAGTTTTCCTTAATTCCAACAACTTTTTTAGCCACCGTAATGCTAAGTTTTTATGGTTTCAGACTTTCAGTTCAATATCATTCCTGATCTGTGGTTCATTCGTAATGCAGATTATTTGTGCCACTTTGGATAACTACAAGTGGGGTAGGCAAAGTGAAGATGCTGACCTCAGGGCAGAGCTCAATCATAATTGGGTGGATGAAGTTGTCCGGCTTGAAGGCCGGGCTAGTTTAGTTGTTGGTGATGACAGTCACGCTAAAAGCTTGATCATCCAGTCACAACCAGAAATAAAAGACCCTTCCCTTTTGACAAGGTAGTGGTTATTCTTTATCCCTCAAGAGCTTATAGAGGAGTTTTTAGACCATTTATAAGCAGTTGTAGCTCCTTTTTATGATTTGTTTATATCATTGTCACAGAGAAGAAAGTGAAAAACCTGAAATATGGGCTCAGATATGCATTCAAAGAATGGTTGAATTAGCCAAAGAAAGCACAACAATGCGCCGTGTGTTGGATCCAATGTTTGTCTACTTTGATTCTGGACAACATTGGTCTCCTAATAAGGGGTTAGCAATAATGGTTTTATCTAGCATGGCCTATTTCATGGGGAACTCAGGTATAGTTCTCTCTACTACCTATGGGACAAATATTTATCAGAACAGTCTTATACAAGTTTCTTTTGCAAAATCTTGTATTCTTGTCCGACAAAGAGTTTTCCTTTCATTTTTACCTTGTTCTACAGGGAATCAGCAGTTGATTCTGGCTACTGTGATACGTCATCTGGATCATAAAAATGTTGTACATGATCCCCAACTTAAAACTTGTGTTATTCAAGTTGCCACATCTTTAGCCATGCAAATTAAATCTGGGAGAGGGATGGCGGAGGTTGGTTTTGTTGATGACCTTTGCAGGCATCTCAGGAAAAGCCTTCAAGCCTCTAGTGAATTCGTTGGAGAGCAGGAGTTGAACTTAAATATCTTGCTCCAAATTTCAATTGAGGACTGCCTACTAGAAATTGCCAAACGAGTAGGTTCATGAATTTGCATTCTTTGCTCTAAAAATCATTTTACAAGTGATTGAGTCATTGAACTGTTTTATTCCTTTTTTGTTGGTTGACTAGATCTTTGATGCTCGGCCACTCTTCGACTTGATGGCAATCACTTTAGAAAATTTGCCATCTGGTATTGTTGCCAGGGGAAGCATTGGATCAATGATAGTCCTCGCTCGTGTGGTTACCTCAGCATTGTCCTGTTTGCACTCCCAGCAGGTGAGATGGGCTTGTTGTAATCTAAACTGGTGGAGGATTTTCCTATTGCATTGAATTATTTGCGTTACTAAGGAACCTATCGATGTCATCTTGCAATGTCTAAATAATTTTTTATGCTTCCATTCAGGCATTTCCTGAAGTGCTTCTTGTCCAACTCCTGAAAGCGATGTTGCATTCAGATGTGGAGACTTCTGTTGGAGCACACCAAATATTTGCTTTAATTCTTTTTCCAAGTTCCTTTCATTCACATGTGAATTTGCAGTCTGGATGTCTAGCTCAACTGCCTCAACACCATAAAAGGCATTCCCATACTTCATCTGCATCTGCTTCCATTTCAGCCTTACTGGAAAAGCTCCGCAAAGGCAGAGATGGCACTAACCATGAAAATTATGGGAATGCTGTTCATGATGGATGCACAGAAAGAGATATTGATGCTGAAGACTGGAAGAAGTGCTGTGGCCCAAAGAATTCTCCTAATTTTTACAAACTTAGCTCTATCATTGATAGGACTGCTGGTTCAGCCAGTTTGACTGAGGCTGTAAGTAGTTAAATTGATTTTGGTTAATATACTTTGTTATTCATGATTACTCTTGGAAAGAAATTATGGCTCATCAAGCTTTGGTATGAATTGGCTATCAGGAACCCTATATTATGAAACTCAGTGAAGATCAAATGGCACAGTTGCTTTCTGCCTTTTGGATTCAAGCCAATCTTCCTGATAATATGCCTTCAAAATTTGAAGCCATAGCTCATTCTTTCATGCTAACACTGACTGTTTTACGCATTAAGGTATAGTTCTGTATGCACACCTGTGCTTTTTGCATTCCAGTATGTCCATCTTTGTTGCTTTTATGCACTTACACAGGATAGACCATGCACTTTCAATCAAAAGTCTGTGTACTTGAATCTGCAGTAAAACTGAATACAAAATCGTATAATTTATTACTCTCTATTTACATTTTTTTCTTTTATTGTATTATTTGTTCTATTTTTCTTCCTTTCAAAATAGAGACACATGAAAATTTAGTGCTATTAATATTTTCTGAATTATGTTTGGCTTATTCTGCAATTTTAACATGGAATTTTTTGATGACATCTTAAATTGTTTTTTGGCTAATCCTCACCCCTCCTCCCCCTTTATAAATGAATTCATATGCTTTTTCTCTCATCATATACAAAAATTGAAAGAATTGTTTTGATAGGAAGCTGAATAATAATCACTATCCTAACTTGCATTCATGTTTTATAATTTTGTACACATTATCCTGATTGTTAAAATCTTCCTAAATATAATGTTGCAGAACCTGAAAGATAAAGATAATCTGATGATCCGCTTCTTCCAGCTTCCTCTTTCTCTCTGGAGTATTTTGTTGGATCCAGATAATGGTGTGCCTTATACCACTATACTAATATTACATTTCTTTTCTCAAGGAAATGACTGGTAAATAATGAGAAAGTGAATTTGATGTATTCATGTTCTAGCAGGAATGTTGCCCCCTGCATGTCAGAGGTCTGTCTTTGTACTATCTGCTGCCATGTTGATGTTTGCCTGCAAAACATATCAGATTCATGATCTGAATGATGTCTTCACATCATTAGCAATATCTGAAGTAAGTGATGTGATTATGCTACTTTTATAGCCTCTATCGTCAGCTAGAGTATTGTTTTGTTGATTGTTATAATAAATCCAAAAAAAAAATGCATTTATGATTTACGAATGTCTTTAACAATTACTTGCTTCAATATTAATCAGGTTGATCCATTCTTGGACATTGGTGATGATCATCAAGTATATGCTAAGATCGATGTGGATATGAAAGGATATGGAACTGCTGCTGATAATCAGCAGGCCATGTCAGTACTACCTGTGTTACAGAACAAGATATCAGAATATCTCCGGACTATAAAGAATGTCTTGATCCAGAATTTGACTAGCATCACTGAGGTATTGCATCTTATTTGGGAACCATGTTTTGTTCATAGCCTGCCACTATCACCCTCTGATTTTTCCTGTTTCTGCTTCTTAAGCTGGATGCGGATTACCTCGATACGCTACTGTCAGAGACATTCAGGCCTGATGAAGAATTCATGTTTGGTCCACAATGGGCTCTTGATCAGAATCAAATGATCTTTCACTCCAAGGAATCACTCTCACTAGATGGGGTATGTTGTCTCTGTTAACATCTTCTATTTCTAAATGGGTGATTACTGATTAATGCCATTAGAGCAGTTACCTATGTGAAGTTTTTGTCCTAGTTGAATTCTGTACATATTGCAATTTGTTCAAAATGTATCCACAAATATTACAATAGGGTTGTGATACCAGTCAAAGAAATGCACTAATCACTGTTTTTGTTTTGTCTGGTGGTGCAGGATGTTCTATCAAGTTCAGTAGTTGAAGATGACACAATAAGTGAAGCATCTGTTTCTGACCTCTTGCGATCAATTCCAAAGATGCCTGTGTCCCCTTCTGTGCACACTGTGCCTCATGTTATCAGTGTTAACCAACTTATGGAATCGGTACTCTTTTATCTCTAATGATCTCTATGATCTTAATTTCCTCTTTAATCAGTATTGAAATGCTGAGCGCATACATTTTCGTTACTATTTTTAAGCTTAATAAACACATTGAATGCTTTTTAGGCGTTAGAGGTAGCTGGTCAAGTAGCCGGAACGGTTGTCTCCACAACTCCCCTCCCATACAATGCCATAGCTAACCAGTGCGAAGCCGTCGGAACGTGTACAAGGAAGAAGCTCTCGAATTGGCTGGTATATGAGAATCACTACAGTCAAGTAGCTGCTGCTGATAACTCAGTCCTCACAATTGCTGACAATAGTAATCATAGGAACTCCATTGTCATGAAGCTGCCACCAGCAAGCCCCTTCGACAGTTTCCTCAGCGCAGCTGGCCGTTAGATTCAGAATTAATTAGATGATGCAAAATGCACTTGCAATGTTGATATTTGTATAGTAATTGACATTATCAGTAGAGAACTTCAACTCAAAACTTGCATGCATCAAGACAAAGCAATTATTCTTCAAAACATAAGACATTATTAGTTTACATTATCAGTAGGGAACTCTAATTTCGGATGCTAGAGATGCAATGGGTCTTAGCTTCTATTTTTGTTTTTGGTTGTGTGATTTCTTAGCTTTAGTGTCTTTTTGTTTTGTTCGTTTTGGGGGCTGATGGCTTCAGTTATTTCGGTAATCAAGTTCTTTTTGGTTCTATTTCAGGATGATTTATCATCGGGGGTTTTTATAGCAGACTATAGAAAAGCTTAAAATCTTACCAGAGAGGTCTTTATTTTTTATCTTGACCAAAAAGAAAAAGTAAGACGTTTGATTTGTGAAAATATTTTTTATTTTCATTTTCTACTTTTATATAGGTATAGAGGTTGTTTGCTTGTTTTAGCGGATAATAATCATAATATTTTTGTATAATTTATTTTTTGTTTTCATATTTTTGACTGAAAATATAAAAAATAAAAATTTGACATTTTCTTATATTTAATTTTATTTTCATTATAAATAAAAAATATAAGTAAAAATGTTTGATTTTATTTTATTGAAAAATGAAAATAGTGGGAGCTTTCAAGCATGCCACAGCAAACCATCTGGCATTTTTTTTTTTCTTTCTTCCTAAAAGGCAGGTCAATAAGAAAAGAAAGAAAGATATCATCAAGAATCCACCTTTCAAGTTTGATGTAGGCACAAATGGACAATAAAGGGTTATATATTGATTCTAATTCTATTATGATAGGCCTAATGGGTACAAGTAGCCAAGTTATGAGGAATATATATCTTTCTTTCACTGCCTTTTGGCTTACTCAAAAGGCATACATTAAGTGATCACAAAAATTCGGCCTTACTATCTTTTTGGACATCCTCTACAATTGTGTTTGGCATCTTGATTAAGGAAGATATATATATATATATATATATATATATATATATATATATATATATGCTTCACTATTATTGATCAAGTACCGTGTGGGGAAGATATGCTTAATACATATATATGCTTCATCCTCTCATAATTCTCAGGTCAAGTGGAATCTTAAAATGTCGTCCACAAATATATACACTTCATTCACCAAAGACAAACATCAACTGATCAAGTACCGTTAGAAAAGAGAAGATAAGTATGCATCCTTTAAAGCAAAGTACTCTTTGATTTGATGGACTTTGTCGGCTATTATATCAAGATTGATGTTATTTATACTCATGTTAAGCTCTCTTCGATTTTAAAATTTGGACATACAAACTTCAATTTAACTCTTTTAAGAAAATATTAGATGTATAATAAAAATTATATAATATTTATTTTTATATTCAAACTCTCATAATAGAAATAGAAAATTGTGATTTCTTATGCACTTATTTCTAAAGCAACAAAATTTTTGCTCCTAACTTCAAAATAAATAATAAGCACTTAAATGCATGTAAAGAGATAAAAACATAAAATGTGCTCGTCTGGATCCATTTTTATGTGTTTCTTTTTCTCTCCATGTGAGTTTAAAAGATGAGTGCAAATAATATTTTCCATGCATCAAATCAAATGTGAGAATGGTGGACTTTCTTTTTTTTTTTTTTAGTGATTGAAAATTGGAAGTGAATCCAAGTTAAAGCAAATTAACAAGACAAAGCGTAGTCAATTAGGCAGCAAGCAGGTATGTGATATCAGGTAAATTTGGCAAATAAGACGAGAATTAATCCTACCTACATATAGAAAAAGCTCTTCTTGTTACAACAACTAATCATATATATGACCATCCTTTTATATATATGTCAATTTTAATCAGTACATACATAAACCATTCTTAAATAGGTAGAACAACAAATTGAAGATGAACAAAAAGTACACAAGAAACTAACCTTAACTAAACATGCTAATACTAGCATGCATGGCGTTAGTTATGGCTTGCTTCAGAGATCTAATTAATTAGAGCACATACACATACAATAATCTCATGTGTATTTATTGAAAATTTAAGACCAACATTATGAAAAGACAATAATATATGTTGCTGCAGGCAAGCATGTATGTTTGAGATACAAACAAGTCAGACACTAGTCATCATATATAAATCTTATGTTGCTAACAATAGCGGATGACCCCCAATACATATAAATCTCATTCTAAAACCATAGCCATAACGACTATAAATATATAATTAAGATAGTTGCTCCTCAAGGGCCAATTCCTCAATCATGTTCTTGCCATGAGGGCTAAACACCTGATGATGAATCTCAGAGCACTTATTTGGCAGTATCATAGACCCAACAAGACCTTGCTGATCAATTGATGATGGGTGCATAGGAGCAGCAGGCACAGGATATTTTCGTGCTATGACAACAGAATTAATAACCTCATCGGTTGGATGAAAAACAGAGAGAACCTCAAAGCCCTTAAGATCACAAGGTTGAACAACAGGGTAAAGAAAAGCTCGGGCACCATGGGCGCTCCTGAGCATGAGAATAGCCCCAGGTGCCATATACTCTGCCAAATGGTCAATTACTCTGTTTTTTTCCTGCTTGTCCATCCCCACAAGTGCTGCCAAGTAAACAACCTCGTACTCCTCAAGATCACTCTTCACATCGAGGATGTCCCTGGTGTGGAACACCATGCGCTTGGACAGGTCCGGATCACCGGAGACCAAGCGCAAGGCATTGGAATTGGCGAGAGGGTCGATGTCATAGTTGTGGAAAGTGGTGTCGGGCAAGTGATTGGAGGCCAGGACAATAGAGGTGAGAGGGAGAGGGCCAGAGCCCACAAAGGCGAGTTTGTTGGGGGCGTGATGGTGTTGGGAGAGGATGGTGAACTCGAGGAGGCCGAGTTTGAGGTAGTTGGAGTAGTAGGGGAAAATGGAGAGATGGTGGAGGGGGTTTTGGAAGGAGCCGAGGATTGTGGAGTAGTGGGTCTCTAAATGGCCCTCTGCTATGCCGCAGAGCCTGATGAGGTGTGATCTGATGTGTTGGACGTTGTTACTGAGGTTGGTGACATCGATGGGGCTGGGAGGCATGCATGTGAGGACAAGCTTTGTGAATAGGGTGTCCACATCTTTGCAAGGTTTCAGAGACTCTAGGCTTGAGATTTTGTGGTACAGATCGCATACTTGCTCGATCACCACCTCTTCCTCGCTAACCATTATGTCCACACTATGACCTTATGCTTCCTCACAAAAAAAGATAAAACTATGGTACAATTCCAGGTTGCAAGGTCAATATTTATTGCACATTTGTGGGGTCCACATCCTCACCTTCATGGCTTGAGAGATTCGCTCTTTTTTACTTGTATAACGTAAATACGTCCCACTAATATACAATATGTTTTATATATAATATGTAATATGCGCTATAATATGAATAGTACATGTAAATAGTGTTATGTATAGCACACATTAAATACTAGTTGAATGTATTTGTATTGTACAACAAACATTATTGATTTATATTTAGGGGTTTTCTTCCTCATTAATGTTGTTATGTGAGAGATTATTAAGTGTGGAAGGATACTACATTTATAACTACTAATCGTGCTTAATTCCTCAGTATGTGTGTGTTATTTGCAGTTACGTTCTTAGTATAAGTATAATATGTAATGTGTAATTAGTTAGTTGAAAATTGGTTAGTAGCCAAAATTTGATTTGGTGCTGATGTTTCTTAAATTTCTAAATCAAAAACTCCCATGGTACATTAACCATTAGCCATCAATAAGCTAACGAATTAATATAACTAAAAACATTCCCAAATAAACTTGTATATTTATGATGTGAGAGTATGTATTAAAAGAAATAAATTTGATCCTAATTATTAAAGATTCTATTACTAATGATGAGATATTATTTAATTAAATTACAAGATTCACAAAATTATATCAAATTACAATTTGGAAAGTTACAATTATTTTTTATGGCCGACATACACGTTTACAAAATCATCTTCATCACATGAAAGCAGAACCGTGTGTATTTATTGACATGTGTATTTTATTGCATATTGTATATGTATTTTATGATGATATATGATATGCGTAACCCCTTATATATATAATATGTGTATTTCACTAGATATGATATGTGTATTTCTTTATAATTGGTATGGGTAATTAATCCCTTATATATAGTACATATATTTCACTATATATGGTATGTGTATTTCTTCATAATTGGTATGTGTAATCCCTTATATAGAGTATGTATATTTCACTAGATATGGTATGTGTATTTCTTTTTAATTGGTATGTGTAATACCTTATATATAGTACGTTTATTTCACTATATATGGTATGTATATTTCTTTATAATTGGTATATGTAATCTCTTATATATAGTACGTGTATTTCACTAGATATGATATGTGTAATACTTTCTAACCGCATTTTTTATTATTTTTATTTTTTGTTGAGTTATATTTTTTTATTTGAACTTTTCTATAAATATGGATAAAAAATGAAATAAATAGTAAAAGTATAATTTGAAAGATCTAGAGGTTGAAAAAAAAAAGAAATAGAGATAATTATTATTTCTATTTATTTATTTTAATAATTTTATAATTTTATTTTTAGTACGTGTATTTCACCTTAATTTAGCAAGAATATTACGTGAGGATATAAAATATGAAGATGATTTGATGAGATTGTTTTCTTTTAGGTAAATAGATAATTTCCTTTTTTAAATAAAAATTACACAACAAATAAAATATATATCTGCTTTAATTGCATAATAAATCTGTATAATTAATTACATTCTTTAATATATACATCATTACTTCTTGTTCTTGAGGTACGCATAACATAATTATTTCTAAATTAATCATTGAAATTCAAGTTGGTTGTCTGTATAAATTTCTGTTGGATTGTGCTGAATTAGTTAGTTTCTATTAATAGAAATTCAAATATTGATGATTTATTTGAGAGTTTTGAAAAAATGCTTACAATAAATCAACTTTACTCAAGTTAAACTAGATAGAGCATGTAGTATATATAAACTTTCAATTAATATGATTGATTGATGGTATTTTTCTTTCTCTAGCTAGCTGGCTATGGTAAGAATCTTTTTAACCATTAATCATTGGGATTTTATATGTCTTGTATATCTGACTTCAAAATGAAATGCTGTATTTCTGTAGTATTAAAGAAAAGTTAAATCTTTTTTTTAAAAAATTAAGAATATCTAACCTTAAAGATATCAACATTATCACTTCGTTTTTTTCTATTACTTGTACATATCTATGTGAAACACTGTACAGTTCAACATACGAAGATAATTAATGAGGTTGTGCCGCAAATAACAATGATCTTAATTGGAGAAATATATATATATATATATATATATATATATATATAATAACAATAATGCTAAATGGACAATGAAAAACCAGCTCATACAGTCGATGGGTCTATTTTGATTTTGGTTTTGGCCCAAATAATCATTGAGATTGTAATTGACTGAGTAATTATGACCCAAAATCTCATTTATTGGCTGGTTGGACTGATTTTGTATTGTTCATTTA
The DNA here is from genome assembly GCA_013621005.1 of Aeschynomene evenia. NCBI lineage: Eukaryota > Viridiplantae > Streptophyta > Magnoliopsida > Fabales > Fabaceae > Aeschynomene > Aeschynomene evenia. The sequence continues at coordinate 5,243,616 of CM024268.1, forward strand.
GCATCACCCATTTAATAAATAAAAACTACTTCCTTTATTCCAAAATATTAATCTTTTAAAATTTTTGCACACAGATTAAGAAAGTCAATAAATATTATTAATTTTATAAAATGATATATTAAAATGACTAAACTATCTAAAATATTAATGAGAAAGAAAGATGACTAGTGGTTCCTTGGAGTAATATTCAAGAAAGAAAGAGAAATAATACTAGGTATAATAGGTATGAAAAAAATTAAATTAGCATTGAAAATTGAAAACGACTATCATTGTGAAAAAATTTTTTCTCCCTAAAACGACTATTATTTTGGATTGGAGTGAGTAGTTTTATTCGGCTTGATGCGTGGTGACAAATTTCATGATGTCATATAAGGACAATATAATTTCATCTCCACACACTACTCTTCTCAGAAGTGACAAATTCAAGCAGAGAGAAGAGCCTTACGACGAATTAGGGTCAAATGTTTTTTAACGACCTTGTAATTCAATAGGTAGTGACCCCAATCTTTAAATTTGTGTCCTTAACGAAAATGCCGGAGGTCCAATCATCCCCTAAGTTAAATATGAGATTGTTACCCTCAATCCGTCCCTTCCTATATGGAGGTTGCACTGTTATAATAATAAGTATTTTTAATAATTTAAACATTAAGGATGTATTGCCAATAATTTTTTTTATAATTTTAGTCACCCGTTAAGAATAAAATAAAATAATTTTATAAGTATTATTAACTGTTATTAATTATTAAAATATAATTTATATCTACTTTTAACAATAAAATAATTATTAATATAATTTTTTACAATGTTTTAGCAATATATCTTGATAATTAAATATTAAAAATACTTATTACTTATATTGTTGATAAAGTACTTTAGTTTAAATAAATAAAAGTCAATCTAAATTAAAATTTTTTATATAATCATTGATTATATTCCAAACTATTTCGGTTTCACATTCTGTTCATACGATTTAATTCCTATTTAATTGAAGCCCTCATTTTGATTCTATACTCCATAATATCATCACTGTCCAATAGTAGTTGATAGAAATAATAATAATAAATAATTTGGAAGATAAGGAAATTTAGCTTGGTTTTGTTGAGTGTTCTTTAAGCTGCTATCAGCATCATTTCATTTCACCCAAGATTGCCACTTTAAATATGAAACACTTGTCCTTATCCTCTTCTTTAATTTATACAACGACAAAAACAACTTAATATATAAATAAATGCTTGATATAAAGTTTACTTCCATTTATTGATAATTTTTTTCATTGATACATCACGCAAGATTATTTATTTGTTTTTTAATGATTACGAATGTCAAAAGTCCTTTGGCGGAAATGGCTAATTAATTTGATGAAAAAGTCAATATTATAAAGTTAGGTTGAATGTGAAATCTCTGGCGAATTATATATATACCCCCAGTTAAAGTATATACATTGCTTGGCCAAATTTAATTGGGAACCATGATCTTCCGTTTACTTTATGTACTTTCTCCTTTTAGGGGTCAATTTTTCCTCCCCACCCCTGCAGAATATGTCTTCACAAAAGCAGTAATTAAGGAGGGTATATATGTGAGTAATCCAAAATCTCATAATAATGTTGACATTCAACGTCTTGAAAGTAATGCATAAATCGTTAATGAGTAATTCTACTTCTACATTAAGTTATCATCAGTCACAATATGCAATAATCTAACATTTTAAAATTAGTGAGCAGACTTTTATTATTATACATTAATACAATATTTTTAAATATTTAATTATTAATTTTAAAATATTAAATTATTACACGTAGTAACTAACAATAACTGATTTGTGGTGTACACCTAACATTTCTTATTATTAATAAATTCCTTTATCGCAACTTTGAGTCCTACTACTACTACTCTTTTTGGCTTCAAAACTGAATGGTGCAAATTAATTAATGAAGTTATCATTCCCTTTATCTCGTGCAAGCAATTCCCGCTAGACGCCTTGCCTTATACGATTATAAAAGCAATAGTACTACATGTACATCAATATATAGATCCATCAACCATTCATCAATCATATTATGCTATTTTGGGCCCACCATTTTAAATAAAAACAAAAAAACTTACGCATATCTCTCAACCTCCAATTGAAATAATATCTGATGGATGCTTGATGGATAAAAATTTGATATACGCCTATCATTTCTCGTTATAAAAGGTTTCTCCCGTATTATAGAGAGAGTGTCTTGATTATATTAAGCTATTGAGAGATTCTCAGATTTTTCTTTTTCTTTTTTTATTCTATTAGTGAGTAATTTGTAGGTATCTTTAATTTCAATGGTCCCTCTTATAACTTAATTGTGGCATGATACATACATATTTTGAAATTATGATCATCCTGAAAATAAAAGAAAAGAATTAAAAAAAATCGGCAACCGTCCATGCACGAGATGAGATTGGGCGGGGACACCCTGTAACTGTATGTGTGGATTGATCATGAAAGGCACAGTGATGAGGGAGGTGGTTCATTCCCTAGATGTAGACATGGGATTAGATGTTTAGGGTGGAAACAGAGTTTGGAATGTGCACCAATAATCATATCATATAATATAATATAATATATGATTTTATATTGAACTACTACTATATGCTACTTTTTCTGTGCCCCATATTCTCTTGTTTTTGTTTGGGCCAATTTGGCCACTTCCATTCCATCACCAGATACCAGTAAGAGCACCAAATGCGATTACTCGACGCTGAAACTCATAAATTTGATAAAAGGGAATAGTGCAACGCAACGGCACTTTTGCAAGCGGTAGGGTAGGATATATAGGGTTAGGGCACACATCATATCAGAGAGCTTAAAACCATTATTATTTTACACATTTGATTTTCTGCTATATATATCTATGCTTGTATATCGATATTAGTAATTTAGCTTGATTTTCTAAATTTTTTTCTTGTATCATTTTTAAGTATTTACTTTGGATTAGTGTAAAGCTTTTATACCTTCAACCTGAAATAAAGTTTATAAAAGGGTAGGGTATAAAAAGGAATATATATATATATATATATATATATAATTTAGCAGATAGGATATTGGTAAGAAGAATAAAGGGAGTGATGAAATATATATAATATTGGTGGATCGCATGGAATTTTCCGGTTTGATACGATCCGTCACTTGCATCATGTAGCTAAGCTAGCTAGCTTTCGGTTGTACTATTCCAATTTTATTGGTATTATTGTTATTATTATTATTATTATTATCAGAAAAGACAAAGATTGCATACATAGAGAGAATAATGGGGGCGGGGCCGGGGTTGAAAGGAGTGGGGCATGCATGCATATTGGTTGGCGATGATTGAAGTCAAAGATGAGAAAGGGGCGTATGGCTACCACACGACGCCGTGTACCAAAAGGAGCCACATACGTACGTATTGGGGTGAATAATATGCGGTGTCGTATACAGTGATATCCACCCTCTAATAATGGGGTGTATGGCTACCACACGTAGCCACAATACATATATACGTATCGAGCAATCATATTAGTACATACTAAAAAGTATAAATAATAAACATATGTTTTGGCTCAATGATAGAGAAAAAAAGTATAAGTAATAGAGTGATGTCACATCAAAATCTAAAGATAACAAAGTGGGTGGAGAAGATATGTAAAAGAAAATGTATGTTTAAATATCATTATTGATACGTATCCATGATGTGTGAAAACTCCGAATGTGATCATGCCCTCTCTTCTACTCATCCACTTGGTTAACAATCATTAATACTTATCGGATAATAAAAATACGTCAGATTAGTATCTAACGTGTGTTATAAATTATATTGTTAAATAAACATTATTTCTTAAACAATTTCTTCCTTCTATCTATATTAATAAACTTTTAACATTAATAAAATATTGTATATAGATTGTTTCTTTAAAGTTTGAATGTATATTTAATGATATTGTATCAATTGTATTTTTAAGTAATAAATCCATGTACTATAATGGCAAGTACTTGGGTGCATGAGTGAAGTAAATAAGACAATAGTTTAATCATTTTCATATATATTTTTGAGAATATTTATTAATTTTAAGGCAAATTAAAAACGTAACCTTAAAAGTCTATTAATATAGAGTAGATCTATTATTATTTATTCTAACACTATAAAAAGTATAATAATTTTCAAAAAAGAGCATCCACTTCTTACCCAAAAAAAAAGTATTCACTTATTTTGGAAATATCCATTATGCCATTTTGAGAATTAATTAAAACCAACACAAGGAATTTGAACTGATTTTATCTTGATTTAAAAGAAATTAATATAATTGACAGAATTATTTATCAAAAGTTATCTTTTCAAAAAATGATTGGATAAGTTTTTTTTAAAATAATATAATGCAGATAACCATTTATCCTAAACTTAGTTAAATACAGATGTGGCCCACACTTATTTTTAGTTATTCATTATTTTCACCATTAGATTGAATAGAACAAGACATTTAAAATTGAGTATACACATGTCATTATTCAAGATCTTAACGTTTCAATATGTTCTTGTTAATATATGTCAAAGGCTTAATTCGATGAAAATGGGAACCAATTAATGACATCCCTTTTTTTTTTTTTGAAGTCACAACATTTTCAATATTTTATATAACTTTATTAAGAGTATAAAATTGTACCAGTAAAAATAATTAAAAATAGAAATTTAGACCGAAATACTCAGTTCATTCAACAAAAATATATGACTAAAAATATTATTTGAACAAAAAATATTAAAATAAATTTTTTTTTTTTGACTGTTTTGATAGTAACATTATAATGACCATTGAGCTAGGAGCGGATGCATGCGTGTTGAAGTTGGGCCAAACGTCACTAGCTACTCCATCTGCTTAAATTTTTATTATCTCATTATTATACATAATAAACATTTATTTTCTCTGATTGCACTCATAATATTTTATTTATGTAGAAATAAGGTATAGCTTTTTTTTATTTATTTATTTTTAATCAGATCATCGTATACGAATTCCTAGTGTCGGTTCATTAATTTAATTTATTTATTAAGGTTTCATCTTTCAAGTTTCAACCTATATTATGTTATTTTATTGGCCATATCTGGTAAATGCTCTTTCCCGAAAGAATGCTAATTTCACACAGAAAGGCATTGCCCATGCTAAAGTGCGATGGAGGACCTTTTTATTTTTTATTTTTTGAATCGTATTCCTTTTGACCAAGTCATCAAGTAGCTACATTTTATTCTTTCTTTTTTTCTCACTTTATTTTTAAATTTTTACTTCATAATTTTTGTTCTCTTATCAATTGCCGTCACAATAGTACATTTTCCCCTTATATCCGTACTATATTCAATGCAAATGCATGGATCAACCACTTGTACCAAGGATCGCCCACTCATTTTCTTATTATATGTTTAGATAAAGAAATTAACGAGATTTCTATTTTCTGTGAAAATCTGAGAAATAAAAACAAATTTAAAAGTGCTAATTATCTCACTTGATTGAATGGTAATATAACTTTCAATAGTTGGTCAAAAGCATCTAATTGTACATTTAGCTCCATAGAAGACACTAAATGCAACATTTGAAGATAAAAAAAAAAACCAGTAATAACATATTTACAGTAATTATATATCTAACTAGTATCCAACGTGTGCTATGCATCATATGTAATGTGTGTCATACATAATATTTATTACGTATAACACACGTTACTTATGACACATAGCACACGTTCGATACTAGTTGGATGAATTTGTGTTGTACAACAAAAATTACCTAAAAAAAACTACTTAAACTAAAAATGGACCTTTATACTATGTTAGTAAAATTAAATATTGGTCTATACTTTATACACAAAAGTGTAGGGGAGACATTGAACAAAAACACATACACATCCACTTAAAATGAGAAAATAACAAGGACATATAAACAGTTAAAGAATCATCATGTTCAATTGCTCTGATAGACTTCATAGGAGATTCACAAACACTGAAACCATCAGAGACAGAGCTCTCTTTCTCTTATAAACAGGACAGGACAGGAGTATCATGGAAAAAAGAACTTGCAGTTGCTTCAGAATTCAAAGTTTATTGAACCTAGCTCAGTTCAATGAGCTTTACCAAAATGCAGCAAGAAATGCAAAAGCATTGAGCACATCATAAAGCATTAGGCCAATTCTACCTCCAATCCAACTTCCCATTTGACTTCCAAAAAGATAACCAACTCTCCCAAGCCTTTGCTCTGCAAAGAAGCCTCCAGCATAAGTACCAAAGAGAGTGCCACTTCCCCTGAGGAACCCCTCTGTGGAGGTACCACCATAGTACACAGCTTCAAAATAGTCCCACCCGGAAGAGATTACAGGACCTATGATTCGCTTCGCTTGCTGAGTAGCCAGTTTCGCCGCCTTTGCGCCTTCTTTCTCAGCATATTTTGATGCATCTTTTGGTGACATACCCTGTAACTTGGCATCAGCAATAGCAGATTGAATTGCATTAGTTTTTGCTTTCTCAACATGTGCAGCTCTGGTATTGTAAAAATAGAGCTTCACACCTTCCTTCACACCACATGCTAAAGAACCAGATCCCATATCAAAGCAATCAAACACTGTAAACTTTCCACTCTTGGATGATGCCTCCTTGCTCACAAGCTTCCTGCATTTTTCAGCTGAAAGAAAAGAAGCACCAACTCTGTGTGAACTAACTTATGCAGATATACACCAGAACTGGAAAGTCTTTCACAGTAAATTTAAAAGCAACAGAATTTGGTTTACTAATGAGTAATGATCTCACAGTAACAGAACATGTAAACTAACAGAAATCTATGATATAAAAGAAAGATTTATCACCACATTCAGTTTGTTATTTCTTGGGTTATACAAATGGACTTGCACTTGGGTTCTTCACACACTATATATACTGCTAGATATCCAAATTCAAAAAGAGATCCATTCAGGAACACCACTTTTGCCATCTGAAGTGGAACAAATCTAACAAATGATTCGTTTTTGCTATACACACAAGGTAATTTAATCAGAATTATCATACATGATTTGGGCAGAGAATGGATTCCTGACTCCACTAATCAAATTTCTGCAAATAATATGGAGATTGGTAAAACTAAGAGGAACCTAATTAGGCAAATTAAATTAAACATTCCAAATAAATACAACCAAAACATGTGTTTGCAATTTATGAAATGTCCCTTATGGATGAGGTATTTGCAATTTATGAAAGTCATTAATGTCATAATATAATACTAACTAATTATGTATACATCAAGTAACGCCAAATGCTGCCTCATTAATAAATGAACGAACAAATGAAAATGGAAATGGAATTGTAACGGTATAAACAGAAAAGGGTCGAAGGTACCTGTGATGCTAAGAACAATGATGGCAGCGATAGATACGATAAACTGAACCCGTTTCTTGTCGAAATCCATGGCAACGGAAGTAACGGTATAACGGAAACCGAACCCCAGTTGTTTACTTACTTATTTATTTGCTATTATATTATAATAATAACAAAACAAAATTAAAGAGGAAGAAAAGGATCTTAGATTCTAAGTTGGGCTTCAGGTTATCCCATCTGCATGTCATGATTCGCTAAAACTAAGTACGGCCTATTAAAACTCGGCCTAATAGGAGATTTTCTGATATAAAATTATATCATCTACAATTACACAGACTAGCCTTTGATGATTAAGTAATAATATGTCAAGATCTTAAATATTCTGTTTTCTTCAACGCAAGTTTGTGGTAAAAGTTAAGGGACAGCCCAAAAACTATTAAGCGATAAAAAAGGGACACTTACAGCTATCCTCCTTCTTATATCACTCTAGCACACTTTTAAGTTTTAACAAGGTTGATCATCCTTCCAAACATACCCCTAAGAGCTCTCTAAAGTATCATATTCTTAAATGGAAAAGAAAAATACAGAATTTACTCCAAATTCATAATGCCTAGTAGTACATCACATAGTTTCTTGTTTATTTCGGAGTCTGCAATTTGGCCACAATCTCATGTTCATCTACCGTCAACAGTAGTTATACATGTAACATGCAAATAAAAGAAGAATGACTAATACTAATAAGAATCAAGTTCGTTGATCCAACTGCACAAACCAATTATAGCGATGCTTTCGAGCTTTGTACTTGTATATTCAATTGTGTGAGTTCATTAATTATCGGTCTACACCTTGATGAGGACTGAGCAGTGATGGCATCCGAAGGACAGCTAACTTTATCCCATTTCAGAACTAAACTATGCAATGTGCCACCATATAAAAAATTGGGAATTTCATGGATTTAAGCGTCATCGCCATCTTTATCCAAAGAAGCTGATAGATAGCTCAAGATGAAATCGTCTATATCACCCTCGAGAACAGAGTCAGGATCTGAAACCTCATAGTTGGTTCTAAGATCCTTCACCATTCGGTAAGGCTGCAATCAGAAGACAAAAGCTTAATGTATTGCTCAAATAATCAAAACCTGCCAGAGAAGAAGGGCAATATCACAATGTCAAACCATACATGGAGCACATAACTACGTATTTGACTGCCCCAAGTTATGTCGGTGAGAGATTGTGTATGCTGTGCATTCAACTGGGCCTGGCGTGTCATCTCCAGTTGGTCTAATCTAGACTGAAGCACAGACATCGCAGAAGCCAGATTCCGATGTTGTGATCTGTTTTCAAATCATAATTAAACTCGAACTTTATGAATAGAGCACAATCAATGCATGACAATGCCCCAAATAACATGCGTCAAAAAACTATTTCATACCTTTCATTCTGGCAAGTTGCAGTAACTCCGGTAGGAATATGAATTACTCTTACAGCACTCTCTGTAGTATTAACATGTTGGCCACCAGCACCACCAGCACGAAATCGTTCAATTCGAATATCAGAGTCATTAATTTGTACACGAGCAGATCCATCACCAAGGATTGGAATTACAGCTACAGCAGCAAATGAAGTATGCCGGCGCTTATTACTGTCAAAAGGTGATATACGGACCAGCCTGTGCACTCCTACTTCTGCTTTGGCATATCCAAATGCAAACATACCATCTACTTTGATTGTAGCTCGCTGAAAAGAAAAAAGAAAAAAATTATCTACAATAGAAAATATAATCTATGGAGATAAGTACAGCAGGCTCAAGACTAGTTAAACTAAATCCTCACAACAATCTTGCTTGAAGCTCAAACGCAAGGTATGCAATTTGGCACTTGAAAATCAGAAATCATAGTCACATAAAACAGAGGTAGCTATCAACCAAAAGAAAAAAACAGAGGTAGCTGCGGGTCATGAATCCAAGCATGCGAGAAATGTGTAAAAATGTAAGTTTTATAATAGAGCTCATAAAGGATGGTAAGAAGGAGAACCTTGATTCCTGCAATCTCACCAGGCATTTCATCCATTACAGTTACGGTATATCCACGTCGCTGGGCCCATGATTTATACATCTGCATAACCATTGCAGCCCAGTCCATGCTTTCAGTACCCCCAGCACCAGCCTGGACCTTTATTAAATCATAAAACAAGTCGCTTTAATAGGAAAGCATAGCTCATGTTCACTGTTCTACTAATGCTAGACAAGGAAAAAAGAAAGTTTGCAACAGATTCTTGTACAGCATATCAACATCATGATCAGCTTTGGAACAAAAAAAAAAAGGAAGAGGGGGGTGGCGGGGGGAATATGAATGCAATAATAGGCAAATTATACTGATCCATGACAACAACCTCAACGTAGCAAGAACAAGGATCTTGCTCTCCAGCAAGCAATGCCTCTAGCTCTTTCTCCTTTGCATTTCTTCTCATGTCAAGCAACGCTTTCAATGATTCCTGATAACAGAAAGAGTCTTGTCATGAATATCCTTTGGCATCTACTAGTAGGAAACGATTTATCAGAGATTTCATCTTTTTGGACAGAAAGTAAAAAGGATCTATCTTATACTTCAAACACTAAAGTGAAGAAACTAGAATAGGACATTCCTTTGGCATTTCCACCAATGAAAATACTTGTTTGCTATCAATTATATCTGCCTCATAATACGCCAAACCCTATCTAAGATTAAAATATAATGCTAAATAAGAGCAAGACGGGACTAAAGTGACAATACAGATGAATACATGCCTAGGAGATGAAGTGAGTGCCCACCGATTCCAATTCAGCATCATTCTCTTCGCGAGCAAGCTTTAACATGTCAATATGCTCAACTAACTCTTGTTCCAGCGCATTCACCTCTTTCATCTTCCCCATTAGCGAACCATGCTCTCTGCTTATTTGACCAGCGTGCACAGGATCGTCCCAAAGGTCTGGCTTATTCAGCTGTGATGATAACATATCCACCCTCACTTTCAATTTCTTCCACTGTCACAATACAGACAAATTGATAGATTTTAACTACTAAGCAATGCCTAAAACAGAAAATTGGGAGTAAAAATTGAAGATTTAGGCAACCTACCTGTAAGCGGCGTTTGATAAGACTAATAGATTGAGCTATGGCACTGGCATGACTCTTCCAATCACCTTCGTTCTCGTCTAGAATGTTCCAATTATTGGCGAGTATTCCCTCAACCGTTAGCCCATCGGAGGTTGAGTGTTGGGTGGTGGTGGCGGCGGCTTCAGAACCCAACAACCGAACCCATGGGGATGTCGGAAACACAACACCGGCACCACCTCGGTGTCTGTGAGACGCATTACCATAACAGTAACTGAAGCATGCAAACGAATTTGAGAGGGAGTGTGAGAATTGGCGATGGCAGCTGGTGTGATGCGTTGAATCAAACGAGTTTGCCAGCAACGAGGAAAGTCCGTAGATTTGGGGTTTAATGTTGGACCTCCTTGTCCTTAGTGATCTTTGGAGGAAAAGGGACATGCTCTCCCACTCAACCCAGATAAACGATGGTTCTACCAGAACATGAAGCTAGCTAAGGAGTCAAGATTGAAGATTGAATCATCGAGGACGAAGATGCTTCGACCTTATTGCTTGTGCAGCTGCTGCATCCCCCCATTTCTTTTTGTTTTTTAACAAAATGCTGTTAAAGGGCCTGACTGGCCCGTTTTAGAGAGATGGGCCTACTAGAGTGTGTTGGGGTCAATTAAACATTTTGCAAGCCCAAAAATCTGACCAAAAACAGTGTTATATAAGGTTAGGTTTCTTGTAATATGATGGAACTCTATAATGTTGGTATTTATTTTCGGGCGCCGAGTGGCTTCCAATTAAAGCATATGCTGAACATGTAAGGCAGTGATAAGTTGATAATAATAAACTCAACTGAATGCTGACACTATACTTTGATAGCTTCCAGTATTAAATTTATTACTGTCTCGATTTATCCACTGAAAAGTTGAGTAGCCTCGATCAAATTTACGTACTGAGAGTAAGAAATCCTTTGAGAATATGATATACAACAGGTGACTCTAAACTCCAACTCCAACAATAGCCATGGGGTTTGTTTGCTTTGTGACCCTGAAGGGATAATGTTTTAGAGATAGGGTCCAAGTCGCCGTGTTTTTTGTTGCTCTCTTCTTGCCAAGCGAGTCGATGAAATGGCTACCAAAATCTGTTAGAAAGTTTTGCTTTGCATCTATCCCATTCGACTGCAACGTAGGAAAAACATTTTTTGAATCAATTTTGTTTATGTTTAGGATAATTGAGCTGCCAATCATTCTAGAGGATTTCCTTTGTAACTTGCTTCCACATTTGAAAAATCAAATGATCATAAATTTAATTTGCCGAAATTAGTCTAGACCCTAACGAACCAAGCAATATGGGACTGGATAAACAGCTAACTAAGCATATCGCTGAATGCAGAGATCAGAAAAATACATCCGAGGATCAAGGAATCTACTTCTCCAAGAAATATGGCTGATTAATTCTGCTAAGGCATATTCTCCTCAAAGCGTTCTACATTAACAAGGAGTTCTGTAGTACAAAGAAAGCCACCATTATTATTTATTTCACACTGTATTTGACTAGTATCTAACATGAAATTGGCAGAGACACCCTAGCTAGTGAGTGACACATAACATAAGCGACAAAATTGAAGTATTCACAAGAACAGCAAACTAACAAAGTGATGATTCAATCAGATTCGGTGTCCGCAGCACCATTTTGTTTTGGTTTCTTGACTATCAAAACCGGGCACTTCACGGTCTGTGCGCAGTGACTGCTCACACTTCCAAGGAAAGTCCTGCATACATAATTCAGGTCCCAAACAGAACAATTAACTATATTAAAAAGCCTACAAACTTATAGAAAAATAAATAAAAAAGAACGAATCAAGAATCAATGGGCTAGACTAGAGTGAGTACTGAATACGCGCGCAGTACCTCTTGATGAAACCATAGCCGTGGCTTCCCATAACTAAAACATCAGCAGCCAATTTGTGAGCCATCTCACATATCACGTCCCTCGGGTCGCCATTCTCTACCCTCGTCTCCACCTTAACCTATTCATTCATTCATTCATTCATAAAGGGCATATACGTCATATCAAAATAAGGCAGGCACATACATCAATCTATCTTCCCTATTATCACCGAAAATAAACAAATGATTTGATCAATTGCAATAAAAAACGAGAAAACAAAGTAGACACATACGTGTTGGAGATCCTTGCATAATGTCTTGGCTTTCCTTAAGACGCAATCTGCCACTTCTTCGCTGTACTTGTCGACGGCTGCGGTTATTTCGGGTGAAAACAGAGCACCTTGATGAGATTCAGGGTCATCCAGTACTCCTTCAAAGGGCGTCGAATAACTGCCACGTGGAGGCTTCACGTAGAGAAGGATAAGGGTATCGTTGGAATTGCGGAAAACCAGGTTCTTGAGGCACCATGAAAGGGCCCACATGCTCTCATCGCCTTCATCAACTGCCACCAGCACCCGCCGCTCCTTTGCCGCCTCTTCAGCCATTTTGATCGATCGATTGATTGAGTGTGTGATGAATGACGATGATGATTTAGGAAAGGTAAAAGTAAATTCAGCAGAAAGAAAGAAACAAGAAATGAGTGTGACTCGTGCTTTGACTGATTACTGATTAGTAGTATAGTAGAGTGCTTTTCTTGTTCTTAATATCGTGTGAATATGGCTTGGTTTGGTTTGGTTTGTGGGCGATGAGTTTATTTATTTATTTATTTGGTGGAATCTGTTGGCGGTTTAATGCTTGGAATGGGCTTCTGGTTTTTTCCATATTGCAACCGCGTGGGCCTTCCCGTATATTATTATTATTTATTTACAAAACGACAAAATGGGCTTTATATTTATCTTTTGTTTTTGTTTTTATGTTATGATGATAACAAAATTACAAGAGGAGATATAACAAAATAGACAATCTCTACTTATTTCGGTGAAAATAATCTTTGTTTCATTGTGATTCAAACTCAAGACTGAATGAGAAAGTAAATGGAGTGTTTGATTGAGCAAATTATGCTGTTGTTATTGATGTTGTTGTAGTATCTTAGCACAGTATTTGATATAAGTGATTTGATCAAGGAATAAAAAAGTCATGAAATTAATTAAAATATAATATTAAGATACTTGATTTTTTATTTTTATTTTTTATTGTTAGATTTTGTGAAGAAAATATTGAAAATATAATTTTTTATTTTTTCTATTTTTTTATTTTTGAAAATAAAAATAAAAAACAAAAATCAACGAGGCCTATTAATCTTAATCTCTGTTCATTACTTTAAAAATCCAACAAGTCATTACAAAAAAGTAGAAAGTGAGAGACACGCGCGCAGCTAGGTCCAACGAAACAGCAACCCCGAACCGGCGTAGCCAGTCTCCCCCACACTCCTCAACTTCAGATATCAAATTGTGGCATTTGATTAAACAAACAAACAAACTCACCCTAATTCCACCAAACTTCTCTCCCTCTTTCTGATTTTGGGGATTTATTTATTTTTAGGGCTTAGGTCTTTTTCTACTTTTCAAATTGAGATCGAGATCGATTGGAATATGTTTTTGGTGGATTGGTTCTATGGGGTTCTTGCGTCGCTTGGGCTGTGGCAGAAGGAGGCCAAGATCTTGTTCTTAGGCCTCGACAACGCCGGCAAAACCACCTTGCTTCATATGCTCAAAGATGAGGTTTCTCATTTCTCTCTCTCTCTTCGAGAATTTATCTATAGTTGATGAGTGACCCATGTTTCAATTTAACTGACTGACTAAAGTAGCTCTCGATGATATCAATCATAATTGTGCTCATGCTGTCGCTGCTACAAAAGAGACCATTTTTTATATAGTGTTTATTTGGTCATGATAAGCATAAGCTTCAATAGGACTGAATGGCGAGTTTGATCATGATATAGCTGACCCTGCCTAGTGAGAAAATTGCTTTGCTTGTTGCTTTTGTATGTAATTCAAAGTAATTTGCTTTATTACAGGCCTTTCATCATGCCAATTTTACTGTTTTTCCATCACCATTTCCTTGTCTGGTTTCGGCTAGCGAGACATTTGCCATCATATAAATATGTACTCAATCATGGTATTTGGTTCTATGGCTATAAATTGTAATACCCTTGTCTTGGTGAGATGTGATTTTTTATGATGAGAGTTGGTTTTGCAGAGATTAGTGCAGCATCAGCCAACACAGTATCCGACATCAGAGGAGTTGAGTATTGGGAAGATCAAGTTTAAAGCTTTTGATCTTGGGGGTCATCAGATTGCCAGAAGAGTGTGGAAAGATTACTATGCTCAGGTCTCTACTACTCTTATTTTGACCCTAACACATTTCTGTGCACACATTCGTTATCTCAAAGTCATGCAATTCATCAAAATTATCTGATTGGGTGCAGCTAGGTCTTTTCCAAAAGACTCATTTCTTAATCATTGTTAAATTGAAGAGTTCACCCCTTCACAGTCACATCTTAAAATTCTTTCTTTATCAGATTCATGAGGGAAGAATTCATATTCATAGTTTGTCATCTTTCTGTGATGCAGGTAGATGCAGTGGTCTACTTGGTTGATGCTTACGACAAAGAAAGATTTGCGGAGTCAAAGAAAGAGCTGGATGCTCTCCTCTCTGATGAATCTTTAGCTAATGTCCCTTTCCTTGTCCTTGGAAACAAGATAGATATTCCATATGCAGCCTCAGAAGAAGAGCTGAGATACCATTTGGGACTCACCAACTTCACCACAGGCAAGGGTAAGGTCAATTTGTCTGACTCAAATGTCCGACCCATGGAGGTATTCATGTGCAGTATTGTGAGGAAGATGGGTTATGGAGAAGGTTTCAAATGGCTTTCACAGTACATCAAGTAGTAGTAGCCTAAGAGATGGTTTGGATAGGCTTGGTATCTCACTTCTACAAGTTTGCTTCTACAGTTGTGAAATAGAGATGTTGGCACGAAATTTCTGTTAATGAAATTGCAGTACATTTTAATATTTATTTATTAAAAATGGCTGAGCAACTATCAGTTTGAAGAAAGTATTTTTATTTGAGGAAATTGAGCCAATCACCCAAGTTGAACCATATTAACATCTTGGAGCTAATGGTTGAGATTTGTAGGCGTAATCATCAAATCAATGAAGAACTAACTGCATAATATTAATTTCAAAATATTGAAAACATGAATTAACTATTGCATAATATGACTTTTGAATGAATAAACTATTGAATTTTACAGGACTACTGCTATAGAAAAAAAAAGATGTTATAAATTATTTGGATTGATGCGTAAAATAGTCAACGAGCCTAGCAATTGATCATATATTTTTGTGGGAATAAAAATTGTATATAACTTATTATCCTGCCAAACAACCATTTTGGCAGGCAAGTAACAAAGTGAAAAATAAGTAATAAACGAAGCATATGTTCTTGCGATCAATTTATAAAACTTAGCAAACCAATTACATGGGGATGTAGCTCAGATGGTAGAGCGCTCGCTTAGCATGCGAGAGGTACGGGGATCGATACCCCGCATCTCCATCTTTACACATTTGTTGAATTTTCTTGCGTGCTGCAACAATTGCTTTTCTTCTTTTATGCATGGGAATTTTGCAAGTGTTATTTTCTCTATCCTTGGCTATTTTGTGTCGACTTAAATGTACAGCCAATCCAAATATTTTCAAAGTCATGAGTTACAGCTACAATTGAGAAAAGAAAGGACAAATTGATGACTGGCACAATGTTTTCGCTCTTTCTAAGTGAGTTGGCTTGCTTTCTCAACTCTAGTCCACTCATGACAATCTCACCTCTTGCAAGAGTAAATAAAATTTACTCACCGGTAATGAAACTTTAATTCCCACTGCAATATTTTGCTGCCACCCGAATTATTACTAAATAGTGAACACTACTATCAAATTCATGGCTTCAACAAGCCTTATCTTGCTTTGATGACAAGCTCGTAAATCAGATATATCTGTCGGTATTTGTTATAGGCAGGTGGCATCATGTCAACATCCAACTGTTATCTACAAGACAGTCAATTGTTATCTTTTCTTATCTTTTTGTCCATCAATCTTGTTTCTTATCTGATACATAAGCTGTCCCCTTCTTAGAATATTGTCCTTCCACCTGTGGACATTGCCTTACCGAAACACAGCTAGTGCTTGAATGATTGCATTCACAACATACTGCAGATTGGGGTGCTTTCTTCTATCTTTTAGGTGACTTCACTATGCAATTCGTCATGATTGGAGCTTGTGTAATTAAACAATCGTGCAGGGAAAAGAAAATAAATTCCTCAGTTCAGACAATGGTTTTCCATTGAAAAAGGCGATTTGTCAAACTCAATTGGGAGGAATACAAGTATCAAGCTGATAGAAATATAATACATCAGATAGCTATCACAGGAATTGTACAAGAACCATACGAATCCCATGACTGAATATAACGTTTGGGACCGGCTCACAAACTTCTAAACTATCACAATTTTTTCTTGTCAAATGTCAACGTAGATTCACCTCTAATCCACCTAGAATAAGGCTGATAGACACCAGATTTAGCTTGACATTGCAGAAGAATATAAGTGCTCAAAATTTCATAAACAGAACTCATCCTGACATCACTTCTTGGATGACCGGAAACCGCCAAATCCCATCATGGCTGCAACATCAGGATCCATTTCTGGTTCTTCCACTGCCTTCTCTTTCTGAATTGAAAAATCAACATTGGCTTACTAACTTGTTAAAAGAAACTATTAACAGTTAAAATTAATAAGCTTGAGAAAAAAAAAAATTAAGTTCAGAGAGGATAAAAAAGGCTTATTCTAACTATTAACACAATAAACAACTAATACACATCCCTGACCTTTTCCTTTTTCTTTTCTCGACGGAGTCGCTTTCTTTCTTCCTCTTCTTGTTGCTGTTTTAGAATCCGCTCATCAAGATCTGTGAAAAGTAGAAGCCAAATTCAGTATTCAAGGAGTAAGTCCATCTAAAATGGAAGATCAGTTAAATGTTGGATTCCAGGCCAAGAAGGCAAACAACAAATTTGAAACTTTTTACGTTTCAGGTAAAAAAACTATATATAATATCCAAATTTTTACCTTGCTCTGTGAAGGTGCCAACATCTTTACGTTTCTTAAGAACCTCAAATCGTTCCTGAACCTGTGTTTCATCAAAAAGATTTACTACCATCCCGCAGAGACACAAAAAACTACAGAACCTAAATGACACAAAGGCATACATGCAATGCCAAAGGAACATGCAGATTGTTTCATTTCAATCAGAGGATAGCAGGAGACTAGTTTTAAGGGTACCTGTTTGAGAGAAGCACGTTCTACTCGCATAGACATGCCCAGAGCTCTTTGATCTAAGACAAATTAAGAAAAAGTATGAGCAGAGAGAACATGATTTCAAGCAGCATTTGAATAGAAAAATCAGTGGAAACATATTATCGCATACGTTTCTTTCCATTGATATGATCTAAGTAGTTTGCTGAGTCCTTAACCACACACTCGCAAACAGAGCAGTAGTATCCAGCCTGCAATATATGTCATCAAATCAAAACAAGATAAATAAAAAGTATAAGAATATATCATCCATGTAGCACAAGCAAATATCAACATCATCCTCAATTTAAAATCACTTATATGAGATATTTCAGTGATAACCAGAAACCTAAAATAAATACAGAAAACACAAAATAGGTACCTGCTGGCTTAGTGGTGCAACCGGTGTAACAACCTGCAAAGTGAAAACAATTACATTAGATCAGTACAGCTGACTCATCAGATACAGTTCTGGCAAGAGTAGTTGAGCCCTAGTTACCTAAAAGAAAAAAACAAAAAACTTAAACATTGCTTTCACACTATCAAGAATTGATTCAGAACAACTAGAGCATTGTCCAGAATTGTTTACCTGGGTCTTGCCCAAGCGGGATTCAAGGTCTACTTCATAATCTCTGTGTTTTAGGGGTTTCCTCTGCACTGGAGGACCTTTAGCTGCATCAACATGATGATCACGAGTTATATATATACGAACAAAAACAATCAAACAGTTGCTAACATTGAAGCAAAAGCTGAAAACAGATGCAAGCAAATTAATAAGAAGTAAATGGCATACCTTTAGGTTTGGATCGAGCCTCCTCCTCCTGTTCAAAGTTAAATAAAAACATTCACAATTAAAAAAAAAAAAAAACCCTACATAATTCAAAAGTCAGAAGCACAAAACAACATTAAAAAAAATATGGAACACGGAGAACTTACCTGCCTCTCGCGCTCACGAGCTCGTTCCAAATACTCTTCTCGATCGAATTTTCTTCTGAAAGTGTTGTCAACCCCAGCCGCCTGATGATTCAACCCAATAAAATCAACGCCCAGATAAGTAAAATTCGCCGAAAAATAAAATAAAATTCCTCTTGAAAACTATCAACTGGGTTGTGTAGAAGACATTGAAAGTGTATTCGACATTCTGGACTTACATTGTTGCTGGTGTTAGACATTGCTGCGATGATTACTTTGGGGACTGAGACTTTTGTTTGATGATGGATTGAAACAAAGAGAAAATAGAGACCACGATTAGAATCAGCAAACCCTAGCTAAACTTCGAGACCGAACCAATATACCGTAAAATAGAAAAGAAAATAAAAAAAATAAAAAAAAGAAAGAGAGAATTAAAGGTTATTGGCTAATTAAAAATGTTAAATAATATCTAATTTTTTGAGCTAATAAGCTGGGTGTTTGGTCTAGTGGTATGATTCTCGCTTCGGGTGCGAGAGGTCGCGAGTTCGATTCTCGCAACACCCCTAATTCAAATTTTAAATATATATCTATTTTTCAACTTCCGACATTAACATGTTACATCAAATTTTAGAGAACTAAGTGTGTGCTTGATTTAACATTTCATCCAACAACAAACGTGCTTCTTTTTTTCTTCTTTTCCATCAACTTTCAATATACTACAACGTACTTTTTCAAAAGTACTCTGAGAATTGCTTCAACATTCAATTTAGAAAGACGTTGGACATTTATTATGGCTAAATTATTTTTCTACCCACCCTGCCCTTTTTCATACCCTTCTTTCTTCTTTAAAAAAGGTTCCTCCATGGGATTTCAGATACAAATCACTTTCATTCTGTTGGTTTTGAAACTTCTTGCAAGTGGTTCTTGCAAGACTGGATGATATAATTTCAAGGTAAATATGTTGCTTGTATAATTTTTATAACTGGGATTGATTTATTGAAAAAATGGTTGAGGATGCATTTGTATTGTTAGGTGCAAGGTGATTAAAGTGATAGTATAAATGCAGATGCAATGAATGTTGCTTGTTATTTTGCATGTAGGTGTTGTTGTGCATGTGAAGCATATGTGCTCTTAGATGCAAGGTTTATCATGCATTTAGGGTGCATCTTATTCATGTGTTCATGTGTAAATCTTGTTTGTAAGATGCAATATCTTTTAATTGGATTGTGCTACTGCTATTAGTGTTCTTGACATGAATTTTTTTTATGTCTTTTTTTTTGTCTTTACAGTGAATAGTTGCATTAAGACCTACGATTGAAGATGGCATCCGCAATTGAGGAACGTACTGCTATTATGAACACACTTGTAGTACCTGGTACTTCCATTGGTAAAGTGATGGCTTGGGTTCTAAAGATTAAAGTTATAACAGAGGATCTGATTAGAATGCTCGTTGTTGTCAACTAATGATGTGGAAGCCTACAAGAGAAGTATTTGTGTCTTTGAAAGGACATGAGCAACAACTGTTGGATTGGCTTAAATTTGCAGCTTATAATCAACTACCATTTACAAAAAAATTTGTAACTAGGTTGTTTTCATATTTTGTTGTGTTAGCTACTTAAGAATTGTGTTTTATTCTAATGTAAGTCTGAAACAATACACATGAATATTAAGGTGTTTACAAAGTTTATTATAACAGGAGAATTATGTCTTTAATATCCAAGTGTGTAATGTGTTTTCATATTAGAGAATGATACTTCAACATGCATTATTTGTGTAGTGTATTATAATACTATTAGATAATTTTTTGCCTCAATAATTTTAATTTGTTTTGTGTTTTCAGAAATAAAACTAAGGTTGATGGAGAACTGGGATGAAGTTTACGAAAATAAATGGGATGGAGAATCAAAATTACTTTCTCTTTTACAAGAAGACAGCAATGAAGACGACGATGTAAGCGCATTAATTGCTCAATATGCCGTGAAATATATATGTAAAGAGCCAAGACGAACAAGTCGACAAACAGGTTGTTTCTGGGTGCATGAAATTTTAGAAGGTCATCCCATTAGATGCTATGAACAATTTCGGATGGAAAAATATATTTTTCTCCAATTTTGTACTGAATTGGCTGAACATGGTCTACAAGCCACTAAAAGAATGGCAATCCAAGAGATGGTTGTAATATTCTTAAACATACTTGGTCATGGGATATCTAGTAGGATGGCACAGGAAAGGTTTCAACACTCAGGAGAGATTATAAGCAGACATTTCCATGAAGTACTAGTTGCTTGCCTAAGATTGTCATTCAAGTACATTAGACCATTAGATGATACATTTCATTTGGTTCATCCAAAGATACGAAATGACCAACGATATTGGCCATTTTTTAAGAATGTCATAGGAGCTATTGATGGAACTCATATTCCATGTGTGGAGTCCTATGGAACAAACTAAATTTATAGGTAGAAAAGGATATCCAACCCAAAATGTGATGGTTGCTTGTGACTGGGATGTGTGCTTTATTTTTACCTTGGCGGGATGGGAAGGTACTCATGATGCTCGTGTGTTTGACCATGCTCTTACAACACCTAGTATGAACTTTCCTCATCCTCCTCCAAGTTTGTTCTTTATCACAATTATAAATATGTTATATTTACATTAAGATTATGATATATATGATAATAACTAGATGATTTACTAGGTAAATATTATTTGGTGGACGCTGACTACCCTACGCTGACCGGATATGTAGGTCCATACAAATGTGAACGGTATCACCTACCTGACTTTAGGCTCTCGTCTGGATTTGAAAATCATAACGAAGTATTTAATTATTATCATTCAAGTTTAAGATGCACAATAGAGAGGACTTTTGGAGTGTGGAAGAATAGGTTTGCAATGTTACGTAAAATGCCAAGTTTCAATATCAAAACTCAAGTTCACATAGTTAGTGCAACAATGGCTATACATAACTTCATCAGAAGAAACTCTAGAACAGATGCTGAGTTTAACAGATTTGGAGATGAGGATACCATTGAACTTGAGGACAATAATAGTGAGATAGAAGATTCAAATATCACTTGCAACATATTTAATTGTGTAGTTGTATATTTCTTAAGATCGATTTTGTTGTTGTTATCAAATTTGTACTCCAAAAGGAATGAAATCAATTTTTATCTTAATTTTCATCAATATAGATCATTCTATATACATGTTCTAACTACTGCAATAAGTTTATTTGTTAAAATTTATTCATACATCTTAATCTCAATTATTTTAAAATTAATATAATTTAACTTAAAATAAATATTAATATTAATTTTATATTTTCTGAAAGTTGTACATATCTATATTTTTTATTTTATAAATCATATAATAATATTTATTCTCTATGAAAGTAATATAAAGAATGATGCAAATTATGTCCTTTTTAGTAATTTTATATTCTAACATAATTTTAGATAACATCATCCAAATATTATTCATTTTTTTAAAATCACGTTTGATAAAAGGTATCCAAACACAAATTACATTGATCCCAATCCAATTTTGATCAAAATTAATTTTGTAAAACCACATTTGTATCAACAAGATCACCAAGGTCAGTTATATTGTATACGTTCCTCACATTTTGTACTTTTATGATATTTATATATATCATAAATTCCTCGAAAGAGATAACACATTATTTTACTGCAGGTAGATTGTGATGAACATAAAAGCATTTGCAGTAAAAATGGGGTTAATGGTTACCCTACAATTAATTGGTTTCCAAAGGGATCTCTTCAATCAAAGAAGTGAGACTAGCTTCCTATTATTATTATGATATTATTGTCATTTATTTATTTATTTCCCTGTTCTGAACTTGTTGCTTTAAATTGCATATTCTTTATTAGGTATGAAGGGGTACGCATCGCAGAAGCCCTTGCTGCTTATGTCAACATAGAAGCAGGTAGGTATTCATGTGATGTGAAATTGGCCTCTATTAATTGAATTCTGATTTATATCGTGATTTGGATAGTATTGTATCCTTCATCAATGAGAAATGTGGCACCAACCGTGATGGGCAAGGAAGACTTACATCTAATCTAAGGTTAGTTCAACAAACAATAATGTTTGTTTGTTAGTTTATATCTGATACTGAAAAGCTTAACTGTTCTTGTGGAATAGGCTGGTATAGTAGCATCTCTGGATGAGTTGGTGAAGGAGTTTGTGAGTGCTCATGATGATAATGAGAAAAAAGCAGCCTTTTCGCGGCTTGAGGAGGAAGCTAAGAAACTTAAGGGATCTGATGCAAGGTTTGAGCATTTTTTCTTCTATATATGGTTTTATGTTAGAGAAATGTTATGAGTAATGCTACATGTATACCATAAAATCAGCCACTATGTATAATAATTCAACTTTTAAAAGTTGTATTATTAGTTTCAAAATGTTGAATTATTGCACATGATGACTGATTTTGTGGTGTACACACAGTATTTCTCAAATGTTATTCACTCACTATGTTATTCTCTGGATTGTGTACCTGTTGCATTATCTTATATCCTTTTATGTGGTTAATTTCTCCTCTCCTGTCCAGATATGGGAACCTGTACATAAAACTTGCAAAGAGCAGTATGGAAAAGGGTGCAGACTATGCAAAGAACGAGGTTCAACGTCTTGAGCGCATGCTTGATTCATTACAATTTTCTTGTGTGGTATATCTCATGAATATAATTGATCGGACTCTGATATTTATACTATTTTATTTGTGCTTTGATGCAGTCAATCAACCCAGCAAAAGCAGATGAATTCACTCTCAAGAAAAACATCTTATCTACCTTCGCTTAGTTAGTAGTGACGCACATTTTTGTACTAATGCACCTATACATCTGAGAAATTATGATATCATAAAATTTGATTTGGAGATTCTTGTAGCTTTCTTTGCTTTTATCTTGATTATTATAGCAAGCAACGCAATGTGAATGAAAGTTTCAGTTGGCATTCGACTCTTGCAGTTGCAGGCGTACAATCCCACATCACATGTACTCGATCAAACCGTTTTACTCAAAGCTTATGTACCCTCAATCGTCATATTTTGTTGCAAACATCATCTTAAATACTTTTATGCTAATTTAATAAGAATAATAGGCAGAGTGATTAGAAAGTACAGAATCAGATTGTACTAGCAGCTAGCTAGGTGAGGGTTGGGAGAAAAGGGTAAGTAAAGAAAGAAGAAAAAGGCTCAGATCACATGGCATAATCCAACTAAACCCAATCAGAACAAAACAATTCACAATACGTTACGTTACCCCTCCAATTTAGTGGACCTGAAGGCCCACGGGCACAGAGGAATTTGGGCACCTTTTGAGTTGAGTCATGTGATGTGAGGGAGGATTGCACAACACTCTATCACCATTCACCTCCCCTCCCCCCAACTGCAAAGTGCAAAAGGACAAAAAGGAGCTCTATTGTATTGTATTGTGATTTGTGATGATGCATAGTCGTTTCATATCATAATCCCGACATTTATGCATAGGAGTTTGGGTTATTGGAATACATGTCTATACCTTTGCTTTCAAACTCTTCTCCATAAAGGAAGTTCGGCCATACCTATTACCCTAGCTAACATCATATGACCCATTTTAACTCCTCCCAAAAGTTACTGGTTTTTCTGATGCAATGAAATATGGCACACTAGACAACATTATGTATGTCCACAAAACCATAACCACAAAATAGTAGTAACATTATTATTAATTATTTTAAGTACAGGTACTTGGGTAAATTACAAATAAGTACCACTTCATCATCCTAATGGAAGTCTTTTTTTTTAGCAAAATTATAAGTGAATCATACACTAATGGGAGCCTCTGCCTATACTTGCAACCTCAGAAGCAGAACACCAAAATACAAATAATTTAAAGACAAGGAATCCCAAGTACAGGTAGCTAGTGGTTGATTTGAACATATGGATGCGTGAAAACAAGATGAACACCTGTTTCTACTTCAACCCCCTTGATTATTCATTCACTTATTGGAAGTAACCTCAAATTGTTCAATAATAGAGTCACAGAGAAGAAGGGGTGGTGTGAGTGTGATCTTGCCACAACTTTCGGGTTTTGAAGAACCTAAAATTTAAGGGCCACCAGTTTTATTAAAGAGGTGGGGGCCTCATTTACACTCGTATCTCAGTTATTGGATACCCTGTTAATTTTTCCACCAAGTACGGTAACAACTACTAACAACTCAAAATCCTTTTTATAATTAATAATAGTACTAGTAGTACAAGATGGTAGAAAAGATTATTATAAAAATACTTAATAATAAACATAACAAGAGCCCCATATAGAAGCAACCAAAAAGAATATAGAACATATCTATTGGGGTTTAAATGGGTTCGATCCCAACTCATAACATTACTTAAAGGCAAGTCAATATCAAATAGTAATATCAATCTACTTTATGTCAACATCCTCATTTCCTAAGGATCTATCAAACTATCATAATCATCGCAAGGTTATAATGTTTGCATTTAACACCAAATGGCCCCCCCAAAGAAAATTAAAAGATAATTGGATGCACATACAAGAGGGCTAAATAGGACCATCTCATATATTTGCCACAACCCCGAGTCCCGACAGAAATCTCATGTGAATTTCATATGCAACAAAAAGATTGGGACTTAAAAGATGCCAACAAAAATTCAGGCATCTTCCATTGTGGTGTGTTTGTGGGTCTGTAAATGAAGCTGAGAAGAGTAGTGTCTACACTGTTACTATGGTCCTAAACCACCTAACAGGCCTCCCCCACACCACGTGTATTCTGTAATTGTCCCCCATTTTTTAATAATTAATTATTTTCATTGAGTTAGGATTGGATTCCCTTTTACATGAATTTATTGATACAATACAATAATATCATATAGTTGACAGTATAATAATACTTCTACTCAATGCTTTTCTATTCTATATCTATATCCCTCCATCTATCTATATTGACAGTACTAGCTGTAAGCATCCCAATGATTATGACATTGCCTAGGCCTAAGTTCTCTAAATTTTTGGCATGCTTAGGCCTTATTTAACCACATAAACAGAAAAATAAAAAACAATTTACTTAGAACAGTAAAAAGAAGAGGAGTAAAAATGAGGAATTGAAGGTGAAGAAATGCGGTAGGGGTGGAATGTTAGATTGAACACATAACATCAAGTTACAGAACTAAGAAGGGTAAGTAGGAATAGAATATAAACTTCAGTTACTGCAGAGCAAGTGAAAATAGTAAAATGCTGTGAGTACACTACACTTACAATATTGTACATATAGTTTTTTTATCAGCATCTACAAAGGACGATGGGGTAAGGAAGAAGAAACCTCTAAAGTTTCATGATCCACCCCGTGTAGGTGTAATGGAGAATAGATCTATCTCCCGATAACAGATACATGTATGGGGTGATCTTAAAGCTTCCACACTAAACTAAACGATTCCATACTGATAAAAAGAGGAACAAAAAAAACAACAGTGATAATAGTTACGTTCTGTACAATTTTTTTTTTTTCATATAGAATAAGACCCCACCAGGAAATTATTATTACCTGGAGGAAACAGGGTTCAATGCTCTAGCAAAACCATTCATGGCACCATAACCCTTTGAACTAAACCCCAAGCACCCAAGAAGGCCCTGCCTATATGGTAAAAATGTCTTCTTTCTGAGCTCCTCCGCTTGTGCCCTGTGAGCTTTGTAGTGCAACTCGTGCGGCGACGGCGGCACCCGCCGCTTTCCGACGCCGTTAGTGGGTTTTCCGGCGGCCACCTTCTTGGAAGAAGAAGAAGAAGATTGAGTACTATTACCCTTTGCTTTCTGCGTTTCGGAAGACCCATTTCCCTGATTTGAGGCCACGACCTTCTTGTCTTTGATGGGTGAGAATGAAATAGTGGACCAGAAATACTTGTTGTTGCTCCTTCCTTCGCTTTTGCTCCTCAGAAAATCCTTCAAGAAAACCCATCTCTTTGAGCTCCTTCCAGCAGAAGAAGACCTCGAAGATGATGCCGAAACCGAAGAAGGAGCATTCTCCGAACCCAACATCTTGTTATTGTTATCCCCTGCTTCTCCTTCTTCGTGCTCCTCTGTTTCCGATGATCCTCTGTTTTTTGTTTCCTGGGCATTAGCATCGAAATCCTCGTTTTCTGTCCACTCCAGAGGGGTGTTTCTCAGAGGAGACAAGGACCTTGTTCTCCTTCGAAGGGACTTGCTACGGAGCCTCAGATCTCTACCTCGAACAACATGCGACCCAACAACCTCAACTTCTTCGTCATCCTCTTCCTCTTCTTCGAGATCCAGCAAGGGAGCGAGTACCTGCGGGCGTTCCAGGTGAGTGGAAAGCTTCATGGGGCGGATCTGGCCGTTGAGGAAGAGCTCATCGGCAGAGCTCATCGAACCGGAGGAACCGAAGCCGGTCGAGTTGAACCGGGCGGAGAATTCGAACTCGCAGGAGAGAGGAACAGAGGAGGATGAGGAGGAAGAAGAAGCAGCAGTGGGGGTGATAGCGAAGTGCATGGGGCTTGCTGGAGCACTGTAGAAGAATCCGGAGATGGGTGGTCGACCGGGGCTGGAGGGGGCGCTGACGTAAGGGGTGGAGCAGTTGCTATCGATCATGTCTTCGAAGAAGGGAGGGTCGTTGTTGTTGGGAAGGTGTTGTTTGGGATCTGGGTATGTTGGATCTTCGCCATTATTATCATTATGGAGGTTCATTATTGTGAGTGAGTGGAGTGTGAATGAATGAAGTAAGAAGGTGTTGTTGAGAGTTGGGAGTTGGGAGTGGTGTCTGTCACCTTCGCCTCTGTTTTTCTTGTCCCGAGAGAGAGAGAGAAAGAGAAAAGGGAAGGTAGGATGATGGTGTGACAAGCCAAGCCTAACCTGTTGCTTCAAGAACGAGTAGTACTGAGTGCAGAAAAAAACATAATTTATTAAAATAACAAAATTAAATGTAGTAGTGTTATAAGATTGGAAAATTATAATATGATTTGAGTTTCCGGTTAATCTGGTAACATATTAATTAAAATTTTATAATATTATTATAGTTATAACTTTTAATTATATTTTAAATGATTGATATATTGTCACATATAGGATTCATCGTGAACCCGAGTCTATATTAACACTGCTTATAAGATTAGCGGGAAGATTATGTAAAGTGAATAACATAAATCTTAAATAAATAAGGCATGGGCACAAAATGAGTCATGCGCACAACAATTTTACAGTTCAAATCGACCAAAATAAAAATATGGGTTAAATATATCATATTTCATTGAGCTTATTAAAATAATACTTCCTCTGTTTTTTTAATTGTCCAATTTAGAGTTATGTGTATTTTTTTTTAATTGTCTATTTTAAATTTTAAGACAACATTTATTATTTTTTTCCACTATTACCTTTATTTAATAATCACTATCTCTATTAATTGAGGAGAGATATAACAAAGAAGTAGAGAGTAATTTAGTAAAACATATATACATTTTGTTAACTTTAATACTATACCAATCATTACCTAAATTTCTACGCGCATTTAAAACTGGACAATTAAAAAAAACAGAGAGAGTATTAGATTATTAAATGCTAAATTAGATTTTAACTGTTTTGGCCGTAAAATTATAAAATTATTGTTTCCGAAAAAATTTTCTAATTAAATACATCAAAAGAGAAAAAAGTATTGGTACAATAAAAAATAGATAATATGTTATTCAAATATAACGTAATGTGCATAACATATGTTATATATTTCACATAATATATATTACATATTATTATAAAAAAGATGATGTTGACACATATGATTATATTGTGTGCAACATGTCATATATGTTGTATATAATATATGTTTCACATATTATCTATTATATATTATGCACAATCTATTTACGGTTTTGGATAGTTTTTATTATGAACCAAGATTTTCTCAAAGAAAAAGATTTGGTGAACAATAGAAAAAATAGTCAAACAATAGGCCTATTTGGCAACTTTTTGGCCCAAGAAAAAACTCCCTTTGAGGAACTAGTTGAGTGATTGTAATCTAAAATCTCTATATTGACTGATTTTAATTGATATTTTATTCAATCATGCTTGTTGTACAACAAAAATACATTCAACTAATATTTAACATATAGTATATACCATACATAATGTGTGTCATATATATAACACGTTACGTATGACACATTTATATATATTAATAGCACACATTAAATACTAATGGAGTATATTTATATTATACAAAAGAAAAACATTTCTCTTTTTTATTATGGAAATAACATCCTCTACATCAAAATATATCCCTTTTAGGAATACAAATAGCTAGCACCATGTTTTGTTTTTTTTTTTTTTAAGAAGTAAGAACACCATGTTTTGTTTATCACCTCCTTAGCCAAATGTTATATATATATATATATATATATATATAATTTTCATTCACGAATAATATAAAATATTTTTATATTAATTATGGTAATGTTTTTTTCTCTATACTACTTAAAAAAGTATAAAAATAAAATATTATTAACTAAGAGTATCAAATATCTTTATATCATACCAAAATTAAAATATATATATATATATTGACACTTATTTCATTATCTTTATATTTTAATGTCGTATCTTCATTTAAATACCGAACTTTTATTTTACACTAGTTACGTACATATTTTTTTGTTATTTACAGATGGATTTTGTGAGCACTTATATTATTGAGATTATTTTAAATAAAAAACTTAAATTTTTATAGTAAATTTTTTATATAAAAAGTACAAAAATATACTTTCTCAAAAAAAAAAATTTCTATTTTTATTATAATAAATGACCTTAATTGTAACAAAACAATTTAGAAATAGCATAAGATGCCAGATTAAACTTGCACCATACTTCATTCATTTCATTCATTGTCCTCTGAAGAACATTCATGAAATGAAAATATGTTGGTGGACTGCATGCCGCCTTGAAAGACTGAAACCCTTGATCGTGATGATCTTCTTGCATTGGGAATGTTACCTCTATTTTCACCTCTTTTTTTTTTCTTCTTCTTTTTATTGTTTGATGATCTTCTTTTATGCTTTGACTTTACAGTATTACATTTATTATTTTAAATGAATAGATATAGTTTGACAATAATATAAACAAAATTACATTATTAATATACTACATGTGGTCTAAAATAATTGTTTATTTTTGTTTACACACATTAATTAAAATAATTATTAAATGTTATGAAAAATCTAACTAAATAATAGAAATAAAAGGATAAAAGTATCTCTTATTTTTTCATTAATATTTTTCTATCTTTATTGATTAAATATTTCTTATGTTTATCAATATTCTCTCTTAGAAAAAAATAAATATTTTTTAAAATTATAAAAAAAATAATATGAATCAAAACAAATGTAAAAGGAGATAACTATTTTAAATTTAAGAGAATATTAATTTATTATTTTAGTTATAGTCGTTAAATATATGGTTCACACAAATATTTCTCCAGTGCAATAATTGAATTTCTACCATATCAAATCAAATAGATAGGGTGTAGGTCACCTAATCGCACTGATAATTACAGATCGAACATTTCCTTGAAAGCATCATGATAAGGTTAGAGTGAAGGACGTTGCCACTCTAATACAAACGTACAATATGCTTCTCTTTCTACTGTTTATGAATACTTCATCATTTTTATTTTTAATAATTTCAATAAATATGACCAACGGAAATGATTCCATGCCCTCAACCTCACCAAGTTGGATGTGGGTGCAGGCCACATATTTATTTCATTTTTTATTTTATATCAGCAGTCTTAAAATGCTACTCTAGAAAACCCTAAAACAATAAATTGGAGAAAATTAAATGATGTTATTTGAGATAAAATACCTAATAATAATTATCTTAAAAACATTTATAACTAACATCACAGAAAGAGGAGTTCATTCCAGATTTCCCAACATCCGGAAAAAAGAATATCAGGGGGGTTGGTGATACTAAATATTAGCGAAGAATAATTTTTTTCATGTTAAATTTATATAACATGTTAATATTGTATATAGTTTATTTATAACTATATCTTTGTTTTCCAAAGAAGAGTAACACAGGTTTATTAAAAAGCTAAGTGGCGCATAGCCACTCAAAATGTGACACCTTGGTTGAGAAATAACACTGGCATAAAACCAATCAGCATGTGCATTTTGTCTTATTTAGCGAATAATGTATGTGAAGAAGTAAATAGGAGCAGGTTGAAGGTAGAAAGGGAAAAGAGTGGTATATCTCCCATCTGAATCTCTTATTATATGTGTGACATGTATTAAAAAGAAAGTTATCAAAATTGGACCAGATATTGAACTGAATGAGAAAGAAGTTGAGAAGTTTAATCCGTTTGATCCGAATTTCAATCGAATATAATAAAATAATATTAAATATATATTTATTTATAATATATGTAAGATGAATTATATATTATAAAAAAATTAAAATACATAAAAATATTAATAAAAGTTGAAATATATAATATTTAACAAATTTAGAAATTTAATAGGCTGTTCGATCCGATTTTTAAAATAATAATTAAAATGACTTACGTCCCATGTCTTTATTTTCTTCCAAATATGTAGTGCTACATGTTCATAAAATAAACATACCTCAAGTATTGAAGGTAAAATTATTAGGAAGAGTCTAAAGGTACAACACAAAATAGTCAACTTAGAGCCAACTCATTAATGACATTAATTGAAAAATAAAAAAAGGAAAAAATATTACACCAATCAATCATAATAAATATCAATTAATTTTATATTAATGTCTTTAAATTAATATGCTAGGAATTAGAACATCCAAAAACAACCTAATCAGAAATTGATATACTTGTGATTTTTTTTACACTTACCAAGTATACCGGTGTAATAAGCTTCTAAATGTAATCATTTCTAGCAATGTAATGTGTGTGTTTACACGAACCTAAACCTGGTGAAAGAGTTTCATCGGCACCATCGAATAGAACGCTACCGAATTGTGCTCGTTCAAGTTCTTTTTCATTCAATTTTTATCCTGGGATTGATGCAATTGTAAAGCATTTTTACGCGATCATCTTATTTTATCAGCATCAACCATTAGCAATGGAAGAGTGTAATGCACACCCGATTAATAATGGCCACAATGATCGAAATCTCAAGGTTCGTTTGAAATAGCTCTTTTAATTTTATTGCAATGAATGGGTAAAATGTCTTTGTAGAACATGCTTTAAAATGCTTAAAACAATTTTTTTTCGAGGTATGTATAATACATTTTAATCCTCTATATGTAACATGTTAATTGGTATGTGTAATTTACTATGATTTGTATGCGTACGTATAATTCACTTAAATTTGTTTGTGTATGTGTATGTAACTCACTTTAAATGTACACGTGTAATTCTCTTTATGTGGTATGTGTAATTCACTCTAAGTAGTATGTGTAATTATATGTGTAATACTCTTTATTTGATACGTGTAATACACTTTCTTCGGTATGTGTAATACCTTTTATTCGGTATGTGTAATACTCATTATCCGGTATGTGTAATACTCTTTATTTGGTATGTGTAATAACCTTTATTCGGTATGTGTAATATCCTTTATTCGGTATCTGTAATATCTTTTAATTTATTCAGTATGTGTAATACCCTTTATTTGATATGTGTAGTCACTCATTCGATATGTTTATCACCCATTTATATGGTACCTGTATAAACTTTTATTTTGGTAAATGTAATATATTTTATTTGATATGTATGTGTGTCAACCTTCAATTTGATATGTGCATTACTCTTTTATATGATATTTGTAATTTTTTTTTATTTGATATATGTAATTTCTTTATTTGAATAGGATATCATGAATATTTTGAAATAGAATATTTTTTAAAATTTGAATGAAATTCTTTTAGAAAAATTAAATGATTAAGTATGCAATAAATACTATTTATTATATCATATTAATTATAATTATATATAAGTAGTATTTATTAGTTGGCTTTTTAGTTGGCCACCTTAGTTGTACATGTAGCATTGTTGAAATTATTATTTCATCATTTGATCAATGTTCTCTCTCTATTATTATTATTGAATATGATATCGGCCTTATTTATCCCATCTATCTCTATTACCTCCAATGTTACTTCTATATATTTAGGTAAGTTTAGAGTTTGAAGATTTTAAGAAGAATGGTAAGGTAAGACAATAGTAGTATAGTACTAGCTGTGTATGTAAATATACGTGGGTGACATACACTAATTTGGACATATTTTCGTTATTGGCCAAGAGTAGTACTATTACTAGAAATGCATTTAATTTGATATGTAAATAAATTAAAGAAGAATAAAAGTGAGGGAATAAAGAGGAGATTAGATTATACAAGAAGGAGGGATTGATCCAAAACAAAGAGGAGTTAAAAAAGAAAAGCTACAAATTAAAGAAAGAACAAATATGGAAATAAGAACGTATACAATTGATTCTAATTTCTGCCATGGTTGAAGACCCCATATAAAACATTGGTATTCAATTTCCATTTTTGATTTTCTCCTCCTCATGCAATTAAGCACTGGCATTTAATTTGCCTAGATTAATACTTCCTCCGTTTTTTTTTAATTGTTCAGTTTTAATTGCGCGCGAGTATTTAGGAAATGATTGGTGTAGTATAAAAGTTAACAAAATGTACACCTACTTTACTAATTTACCCTTTGTTACTCATCTCTTCTCAATTATTATTGCTATTAGTGAGTAGTATTAAATAGGGGTAAAAGAGGAAAAAAATAATAAATATTGTCTCAAATTTTGAAATGAATAATTAAAAAAAAAACGCACGCAACTCTAAGTTGGACAATTAAAAAAAACGGAGGGAGTAATAATTATTATAATATCTAGGTGTCGTGGATGAAATCGATGCATTTCATCTTGAGCCAACGAAATCCTTTCTTGATAGAACGCTTGATCTTACCTTCAGCTGCATAAAATTTGTATTTGGCGACCCTACGTTTTCTCTTCCTCTCCGGCTCATTCCACCACGACGTCATATTCTTCTTCTTTGCTACCTTCATGGAATGAAGTTCTTTCCTCGGAGGAGACATCACATAATTATCCCAAGATGAAGATGCCTTCATTTTATGATTCGTTCCTATCCATATGTTGTTGTTGGTTGTAGCTCTTATATTCACACCAGGATGTACGTCACTACCGCCACCATAAGAGAACCTATAAGGTTGGTGTCGTGCCTCCATCTCCATCGATCGATCTCCTCTAGTTTTTGGCGTTCAATTACCTCTCTTTCTCTCCTCTTCCTCTTTCTCCTCCTTTTCCTCTTCGTGGACACGAAAAAGAAAAAGAAAGAGGAGGAGGAAGAGAGGAAATTGAAATTCAATAGGAGCAAGTGGTTTGGGAATGTTTTATATATGTGCTTGAGGAAATGACCATGAGAGAGGTTAAACATGTGCCTGATCCAGGAATGGATGAATGGAAAAGGAATAGGCATACACGCTGGTGACGGGTCATAATCATGTTACCATGTTTTATTTGCCTCTTAATTTTACCAAACTTCATTCCCTAATTATAGAGAATATTAGATTCTATGGTATTGCTCATTATGAAATCATAAATAAATAAATGTAATAATGTAAAAGTGATATGCTAATTATAATTTGAGAGATTAATATACAAATGTACTTGCTAATTATAATTTGAGAGATTAATATACAAATGTACGGTGTACAATATAAATATCAATAATGTTAAGTGTACAATGAAAAATTAGCCAATGAGTCTATTTTGATTTTGGTTTTGGCCCAAATAATCATTGAGATTGTAATAGGCTGAGTAATTATGGCCAAAAATCTCATTTATTCGCTGATTTTTTATTGTACATTTAGTATCACCCTATAAATATTTATTATAATTTTTTTTATACTAAATATTTATTATAATTGTAGAGTAACTTTAATATTTATTATATGTGTAGTTTTAAAAGATTGGGTTGCAACAAAGCCACAGGTCAGAAAATTATTAGCTTAATTAATGATAGGAGGTTACATGAGTAACATACACATGTAGGTTCATGAATTGCTGTCACAAACACGCGTTACCCATAAAAACTGTGCTTCATCAATTGCTCTCCAAATAGTTATAATTCATTAATTGCCAGCCTTTGTTGTACACACTTGTGCGGAGCAGTGTCCAAATTTGGAAATTTATTTATTGATTCGCAAAATCTTGTGTGTTTAATTATGTAAAAGTCGCACACCTTCAATAAAGTGCCAGAAACATCATTTATTCTTCTTTCTTTTTTTGGGGGGGGTCAGCAAGATCATAATTCATTTCCATGGCTACAAAATGTTAAGAGCTGCGAGTATGGCCCAATCCAATAAGACCTCTAATCTTAAGTAAACTTCCATTCCCAAATACAGAGGCTTCTATTATTAGCCCAGCCCAAATCATTTTTGTGGAAAAGCTTATGAAACTATAAAAAATGAGTTTAATTTTGATGCACTGATAATATAAAGGTATTTTACACTATTATCCAATTAAAATATTCTTTCTATACGACTTTTCAGGTAATAAGAGACAAAAAACACTATCATAGATGACGTGATAACACATAATTAGATGATTGTGTTAAAAAGTTGGATACTCAGTGGATAAAAATTAAATCCAGAAAAAAAATAGGACTACGATTATCAGTTAATTGATATTACTCCCTCCGTCCACTTTTATTTGTCTTTCTAGGAAATTTATTTGTCCACTATTATTTGTCATTTTAGATTTTCAATGAAACATTTACAATTTTTTTCCAGTTTTATCCATACATACACTTTCTTTTTATCTATTACAATTATTATTGCACAAAAAATTATAAGGATAATTTTGTCATTGTACATTTACTTCTATAGAAATTTATGTGTTTTAATCACCTTCTTAATAAGTGTGCAATACTCTAAAACGTCAATTAAAAATGGACGGAGGGAGTATAGTATTTTTGTGCTCATTAAGATGTCCCAAGTCAGTGAAGACAGAGACACAGAGACACAAATGGACAGAGATACAAAGGGACTGTGTCTCTATATGGTGTTTGGTAACAGTGGACATGACACAAAAAATATTTTTGTATTGTGTTTAATAATAGTGGAAATAATATAAAGACATGTAAAAATGACATTGAATATATTTAACGTGAATTATGTGAAGTGATGGAGTGTATATTGGTCATAAAATTTCATTAAAAAGATCAGTCCATTCCAGTCCATCTCAGTCATTCACTTCTGCAGTGGACACAAATTTTGTGTCTTTTCTGTCCATGGACACAAATTTTTGTCAATCTGTGTCTTTGTCTCATGAACCAAACAGGATTAGTCCCTCTCAGTCTCTGTCTTTTGTGTCCTAAGACAGCTACCAAACGCTACCTAAGACTCATGCCTCAAGCACGGTTACAATAAAGAAGTCATCAACAATTGAAATTTGATTTTTTTTTTTCCAGTGCAATTAACATGCCAATGCATCAGATCCTGTTGTTTATTTAATAAATCTAATGATGTGAAATTAGTTATTAGTTAGTACTCCCTCTGTTTTTTTTTTTTAATTGTCCAGTTTTAAATGCGCGCGAGAATTTAGGTAATGATTGGTAGAGTATTAAAGTTAACAAAATGTATATATGTTTTACTAAATTACCCTTTACTTCTTTGTTATTATCTCTCCTCAATTAATAGATATAGTGAGTATTAAATAAGGGGAAATACTTGGGGCACAACAAAAAATCAGTCAAAACAGCTAACAAATTGTGCACAACATATATAATATAAAATGCACAACGTATATTATCTATTGTGCACAACATATATCACATATTGCAACATTATCTTTCTTTGCAACATGTTATATATGTTGTGCACATCATGTGCTATATGGTGTGCACAACATGTAATATTCGTTGTGCAATTTATGTTATATACGTTGTGCACAATTTGTTGGCTGTGTTGGCTGTTTTTTTGTTGTGCCTCTAGCATTGCTCTTAAATAAAGGTAAGAGTGGAAAAAAATAATAAATGTTGTCTTAAAATTTGAAATGAACAATTAAAAAAATGCACGCATCTCTAATTGGACAATTAAAAAAAAAAAAAAGGGAGTAATATTTAAAACATAAAGTTTACAGCAGCAAAAGACTATGTGTGTGAAGTAGACGATCTGGACTTTGAAAATTTCAACAAATTTATGGCTAGACAGTCCTATGGAGAAGTTCCCGGTAATTTTCCCGCAAAATATTTTCCTGGAAATTAGTTCATTTTCTGGACAATCAAGTTATGCAACTTGGCATGCACCTATTACAGATAGCCTCTCTCACCTCCGTGCTTCAATTTGGTTCATTGGCTTACGTTGATCTTCTAGACTCCACAACATTGACAATATCAACACATACAGCACCTTGAACAAAAATTTAAGAATAACCTAAAAGCATATGCTCATGTTCAATTATATTTTCCATCCCGTTAATTTCCTTGACTTTTTTCCACATAAACATCCAAATTTCACACATTCGAGACCATGACTCAAGATTTGTTGGTCATTATTCTCTCAGACCTGTTCTTTTGTTAGGGAATTTTCTCTTGAAATGCAGTTATTATTATTACTAGTAAAAGGACGCTTGTAATTGTTTGGGTGTGACATATAAAAAAATTTATTTAGTAGATAATTAGATAGTAACAAATCAACATTAGACAGACATACATGTTAATTGAAAACTTGAAATTGAGAATTTGGTCTCAATAAAAAGACAAGTGAAAAAAACAACAAAGAGCTTTAATTGCCCACTCTAATAAACGCGTACTTAGAAGAAAACGTTGTACCACTTAGTACTTATCACTTCCCCCAAAACGTGTCTGCTTTACTTATTAGGTGGAAAAAATAAAATTGATAATACTACATGTACATCAAGTACACATCCATCAATCATTCATCAAACATTATGCAACTTGTGTCACTTCCCAACTTTGACACGTGACACACACTTATTCTAATAGATATTTGATGGATGAAATGTTGATGTACGGTCAATCATTTCTGAAAATAAAAGTGTGCATATTGATAATCAATAATAAGTCTGTTTCAGTTGGATCCGTAGGACCGTATATACCACTATCGCCCACAATAATCATTATGTAACTATCTACTAAGTATGTTTTTCTAACCATATTAGTGGTTTTGGTTTTCTTTCCTTGCAACAATAACGACGCGCTTTGTTTGTTAGTATAGCACTTTTCTTGAGCTTCAAGTTTTGTGATTCCTTGTAACACTAGTGCAACTGCAACTGCACTTACTATCATTATTTTTATTATTATTATTTTTTGTCGAGATTTGTTCTTTTCAGTTCAGAAGATACTTATATATAGTAGTATCTAAATCCTTTGTACCTTCTGCGAATTTTTAGAGAAAAAATTATATTGACTTTTTGGGTATTTACGTGTCCTGATAGTTCATGTGCAATGTGGCTTCCTTGTATGTTCCTTGGATTTGGTCAATGCCCATGTTTCTTATATATACTCTGCTAAAGCCATTGTTTTAGCCCCCCTCTTACCTCTTTGCTGAGTTATATTATATCATTAAAAGTTCTGAGACATTGAGTTGTGTTGTGTTGTGTGTTCATTGGATTGAATTTTTTATTTTGATTTGGATGGTATCCCACAATAGGAAGTCTAGTTGCCCGGAGCAGGAAGGTAATAGTAGTAATAGTAGTAGTGGCAAAATTCCAGTTCAGGAATCAAAATGGAGACATGGTGGTCATCATAATCCAAGACAAGCATCAATTAGGTATATATTTAATTTGTTTTTTGTATGCTTTTTTTGTGTGTGTGTTTTGGCACTGATCTGTAATTTTGGTTTTCTGATTATTTTGCAGTGGTCTTAGAAATGTGATTAATTCATTGTTGATGAGCGACCACAGTTCCTACTTGGTGGAATCTTTCCTGCGAAAAGTGGTAAGAGATTAATGAGTTTATTATGTCTTTGTGATATGGTGTTGAAAGGGTTGTCTTTCTTTCAGTCTATGTTATCTGTCATTCCTCTTATGTGTAGCACTCCAACTGTTCGTCCTATTGTCCAAGAAGAATTTCAATAGAAATGGGTAAAATGAAAACCTGATTTCATTTTGTTTCACTTTTATTTGATTTGAGTGGGTGCCAAGTAGATATAATCAAATTATGTTACCTCTATACCCTGTCATTAATTTGTTTTGGAAGTTCCAAGTTGGTTGATTCACTTGTCTTCCTCAAATAGGTACGAGAGGAAGTGGAACATAAATTCCAGGATCACCTATCTTCAATGTTTGTTTCTCATGTCCTTATTTGAGTTTTGTTAAAATTTACCATGAAAGAATCTATTCCAATTGTTACATGTGGTTTACCAATTTGTTGCAGAGCAAGGGTTGATCATGCTGAAATATCTGGTGCCAAACCCTTACAGCTGTGTTTTATTAAGAAGTTGCCTGCTACGATTTATACTCTGTCCAACATAATAGCAGAGGATGAATCACCCCTTCAACTTGCTCTATTTGATGTTAGATCCAAGTCTTTAGTCATAGATGGTCCCTTCTCCTCAATAAAGGTAGAGATCTGTGCCCTCAATGGTGAGTTTGGATCCAATGGAAGTGAGGATTGGACTGAAGGGGAGTTCAATGCCAATATCTTGCGCGAAAGAGATGGTAAAGGGCCACTGTTGACTGGAGATAAGTTTGTTACTCTGAAAAATGGGGTTGCTTGTATCTCTAAGATTACCTTAACTGACAATTCAAGATGGTTAAGAAGCAGAAAGTTCAGGTTAGGAGCCAAAGTTGTGCAACCAACTTCAAGTGGAGTAAACATCAAGGAAGGTAGAAGTGAACCTTTTGTGGTCAAGGATAACCGGGGAGAGTGTAAGTCTTCAAACTTTTCCTAGTACTAACTAGAACCTAATTGTGATTTTCATGAAACTCTTGTACACAACTACTGACATGTAATTTCTTCATTGAAGTGTACAAGAAACACTACCCTCCATCCTTGAATGACGATATTTGGCGTTTGGAGAAAATTGCCAAAGATGGAAAACTCTACGAACGGCTCGCTCTCCAAGGAATTCGCACTGTAAGAGATCTGTTGCAACTGTACTCAATCAACCAATATTCCTTATATGAGGTAAAAAGTTGTTTCATTTCTGTTCCTTATTTATTACTTATCAACCATTTATATAAGTAACTAATGAAATTGATACATAAGTTGGGGTTGTTCACTGGATTTTTTGCTTTTGGGATGCAGATGTGCGGCAACATTCCTAGAAAATCATGGACAGCAATTACTGAACATGCCAAGACTTGCACGATAGATGATCACAAGCTTTACAGCTATCAGACAGCAGAACTACCAGTAGTCCTGTTATTCAATTCCATCTACATCCTTGTGGGAGTGACATTTGATGGACAAAACTATCGTTCGCTCGACACTCTCAATCCCAATGATAAGGTATGTGTTAATATTCCGAATTCGTTGCTGGAACTATGGTTTCTTAATTTAAATTGCGACCGTAGTGATCACATTTATTATTCATTTGCAGAATTTGGTGGAAATCGCGAAGCAGCGTGCCTACAACAATGTTAATGACTTCAAATCAATTGATGAGACTACACTGAACTGCATTAGTCCAGAGGCAAGTCTAGGAGCTGTGCAGCCTGATGCTCAAGAGCAAGTTTCTCAACAGATTAATGCGTCAATAGCACAAGGTATTCATAATAGTATCATTTTTGGATTATTTCATTTTGTTCTCTCTTATACAGCATAAATCAAGAGTTTGATGTTTGAACTAACAAGGGGTCAATGGCATGTTTCATTGTACAAGTCTATGTCATTCACCGCCCTGTGAAAACTTTGCATTAATCTTTAACCTGTCTTGTTCAGGTCAACAAGAGACATGGCCAGGTTCTAGTCAACCTTTCACCTCTCCTTCATATATTGATGGAGGACTACCTGATTACCAAACCTGTTCTGATCCATTGTCGGACATAAGCGAAATGCCACAAAACAGCTATTCAGATAGTGAACTTTTCTCTAAATTGTACATTGAAGGGGACAGTTGGCACGTTAACGGATCGCCTTTTCCAACTGTGCAAGTTGGTTATTCATCACAGAATTACAGTTCAGAGATTGAATTCATGAATGGCGGTTCACCTTATACAACATGGGGGCCAGAAAATGGCCTTTTCTATTGTTCAGATGGAGCAGAATTTGACAGTCAATCTCCTTTCCTCAATTCTGCTGTGGATATATCAAGCACTGTGAAACCGAAAGCGGTGTGGTTTAAGATTCGGAATGCTCTCAAATTGATCATATCAGTCAGAAGGTATGCAGCTGCCAGAAGGAATGAAGAGTTGTTTTACTATAAATATTAGACTCCTGTTTTATATCCTATGTTAAGGTTTCTAGGTAGATTGGGTCTGCAAAATCTGGGATATAAATTCTCTAGATATGTTAGAGTTAGTCCTGAAACTTTAATTTCTTTAGTCTCAACTGCAGTGAACATATATTGACAAAAAACCAAAAAAAAAAAAAAAACTACAGTGAAGAGACCTGTGAGATGTGGTCCTCCTGTATATTAAGGTGTCAAGTTA
Organism: Aeschynomene evenia; assembly: GCA_013621005.1. Classification (NCBI taxonomy): domain Eukaryota; kingdom Viridiplantae; phylum Streptophyta; class Magnoliopsida; order Fabales; family Fabaceae; genus Aeschynomene; species Aeschynomene evenia. Next base: position 5,284,908 of record CM024268.1, read on the forward strand.
TATGTAAGTGTCAAGTTGTGAATGTAAAATTTCTGGTTATTGTCTGTAAAATCAATTGTATGCATAATTGCATACTTTGTTCAGTATCAATTTAATATTTATTCTATTGGTTGTAAATAACATTGTCTAAAGTATTGAACTAATAAGATCAATGTGAGAAGTTGTTTTTTATTTTGTTCAAAATAACCTTTATTCATTTTACTATTATAGCCAATTTGCCTTTCAAGTTAAAAAGTGTTTTAGCATTTGCAGTGCCAGCATTGACAACATTTTGTTGTTAATTATACAAAATTCTAAACATCTCAAAAACTACTGACAATGCTGTATGAAAAATTTTATGCGCGTGTATATCAGATGCTATCAAGAGCCTCAAATCACTCATCTATAACAAAAGTAAAATTGTTTCCCAAGTTTCATGTCTGATGTAGTTCCACATACTCACCTGGGTTTTGTGTGTGTATGTTAGGGGATTAGTATAAATAAGGGTTATTATGTTTTGTATTCATATCATAAAATAATCAAATAGTAGATTCGTTTAGAATTAATGGACTTTTGGAATTAAATTCGAAAATAGTTTTCTCAATAAAAATTTCAAATGATAGAATATAGGCAGATCATAGTTCTTATCTATACTAAACTCCTAGCTAATCTGATATAATTAACCTAACTAACTACCAATGGAGTTTAGGGTGGATGTAAAGAAAAGAGTATCGTCCTAATGTAATAAATGTGAATATTTTTCAACGCATCATTTGTAGGCTAAGCAAATAAATGAAATCAATCAAGAATCAAGAGTTACTACCTTGACACAGCAGCTCCTGGTTCCACTCTTCTCAATCTTGCTTCTAAATTCACCGCTGTTAAAAAGTTTCAAATTTTGCTCCTAAACTCATGTGCCTGCTAAGTAATAATATATTCATTCATTCACCGCTGTCCTTTTTTTAACAACAATGCTACATGTATACTATTTTTTCAGTCACTTTTAGCCACTAACAACTTTTTAAAGTGAGGTCCACAAGAATATTAGTGACAAACCATATGCATTTATTATGGGTGGGTGATAGTAGCAGCATTTTGGTATACAAGAAACATTGTTGTTTTTTTAAATGTTTCCATTGAACACTATCTCTAGCTATACATTAGGCGCAACAAAATAAACGAAGGTTCTTGCTAAATTCTATGAAGCTTCAGATTAGACTTAGTGTATTCTCCTCGAAATGCTTGCAAACAAGAAAGAAAGAAAGAATTGTAAGAAGGCGTGACTTTGCTTTGCCTCTGATCTTGTTCCTAACTCCTAACCTTATTTTTCAACTGCACGTGCTCCTGGGCGGCCTCTTTCATGTAATTAATAACTTTGACACATCTGATCAAACCAACATACAAACGCGTGATTTATGAAAATTTTATCCCTAACCCACAATTATTCATAAGTTGGATGGATCAGCTTTACGATTTAGTTACGCGTAGCATTTCTTATTTTAATAACAAAAACCAAGGCCACAAAAATTCATCATATATCGTTTCTCAATCTGAGTAAATTTACTATCACTTGAGACCTTGTCTTTAGTGATTGCAGTAGGGTCCTTGTTTATAAGTTCACAACGCGGCAAACTTTACATTCTTTTTTCGTAGTAATGGAATTTCCAGAGTTTTTCCTTAGCTTCTTTCCTATATAAATCTGAGGGATGATCCTGTGTGGTGTGGTGCAGTGTAACTCAATTATTATATATTAAAAAGGTAATAATAATGAACAAGAAAAATATAGTCAAATCAATCAATACATACATTTGATAACTTTTTGACCTAAAAAAATTACATTTAAAAGTTAATTTATAATATGCCAAGTGATTGTAGTCTAAAATTTCTATATCGTTTCTTAAATAACAATCATCATTAAAAAGTGTTGTTGATATAATAAGTGAATTTCTTTTTCACTTTTTAAGCTACTTTATTATATTCAACATTTTAATTATCACTCAATCTATGTAACTAGTATCCAAAAAGGACTTTTCTCATAATTGTTATGTGATCACTCTTTCTGATACTCACTATATTTGCACGAGCGGTAATATTCGTACATATTAAATGACATGTATGATGTTTATATTCAATAATGGTAAATAAAATTTAAAATTTAAAATTAAAATAGAAAGATAATAAAATAAATGGATAAAATATATAAGAAAAAATACATGTATAAACATTATTGTATTTGCGCATGGGTTGACTTAAGAAGTTCACGAACTCAGTTTGAGGATTCGATTTTTCCTTGAAAATTCGTCCCAACAACCTATAAATAGAGTCAATCACTAGACTATTGGTTTATGTGGATTCACTCTCACTTTTGAGTTTGATTTGAGCTTGATTCTTGAGCGCTGCCTTTCTTCCTTTTGTTTCTATCTTTGAAGCATCTTTATTCTCATCAGATCCTCTCAATCATTGTCTTCTTTAGCTTTTAGAGGTTGATCCTATTAATTCCTTTGCTGATTGTGTGAAAAACCTTGAGGGTTATTGATTCCGTTGTGAGCAGTGAGTGTGGAAATAATGGCATCGAAGAGAACAAGTCATGAAGAGGGCAATGATGAGAGGGACCATCAAGCTCCTGCTGGAAAACGAAGATCTAGCCAACAACAAGCCCTCTATCTGTATGTGTCCATTTCGTTTTGCTCTTTCTGGTTTCTGTTTTATAAATTTATATATGTTTTATTTATCTTTGTCCCTTGTTCTGTTTTGGTCATGTGCAGTACCTCCGTCGGTAGTGGTAACGCCACGAATGACACAACTTTGTCCTTGGCGGAACCTTTACTTCGGAAAATGGTATTGACTATTGACTTTATCTCTCTGTCTCTGTATGTGTTTATTCATCTATGTCACTAGCTAGCATGATTGGCCTTTTCTAAATTGTTGTGTATTTTGTTTCTGTTTCTTTGTCCCAATTAGCTTCAAGAGATTATTCCTCCAATAATAGAAAACGTGATGCCCACTTTACTCAAACATTACCTCTCTCCATGGTTTGTTTCTCTTTGTCTAAAACTTGTTTTTCTTCTGATATGTTTATGTGTGATGTGTTTCATATATATGTCTTCTGATTCTGTTTGTTTGTGTTTACAATTTAGTTGTGGATTATCCCTTAACCGGCAGCAGATTGGTCCATCTAGAGGCAGCACCTTGCGACTGTGTTTCATGAACAGGTGGCGCTCTAAGGTTTTCACTATGTCCAAGATCACGGCTGAGGACGGTTCCTCGCTCCAAATCGCGCTGTGTGACACGAGGTTTCAGCAGCGCAGGGTCAAGGAAGATGCTTCCTCTTTGAGGGTCCAGCTATGTGTCCTGAAGGGAGATTTTGGAGCCAATGGAAGTGAGGATTTTACTGCTGAGGATTTCAAGGCCAACATCTTGGGCCAGAGAGAGGGCAAAGCACCATTGCTGTGTGGAGACACGTTTGTTACACTCATAAATGGTGTTGGTTATGTCAGGAACATAGTCTTCACTGACAACTCCAGCTGGACAAGAAGCGGCTTGTTCCGGATAGGGCTAAAAGTATGCGAATCAACTTCCAATGGAGCAGACATAATGGAAGGAAGAAGTGAACCCTTTAAGGTCATGGACAAGAGAGGAGAGGGTGCGTGAGTCTTAAACTAAGCTGCTGATTATGCTCTTATGCTTCATAACTCTAAATCTTAACTTTGTTGCCTATCACTTTTTTGTGTTCATTGGCTTTGCTTTTGCTTTTACATTACATATGTGTTTGGTTTGGTCATCTCAATTTTCAGCATATGAGAAACGTGACCGTCCTTCATTGAATGATGATGTATGGCGTCTGCAAAAGATAGCGAAAAACGGTAAAATCCGAAGGCAGTTGTCCTCGGTTGGAATAAAAACTGTCAAGGATATGTTACGGCGGTACACGATCAATGAAGCTTCACTACGACAGGTGAACTTTGTAGTATTTTGAGTATTCTTGTGTGCAGATGATGATGATGATGATTCTCTGCCAACCCTTTTAAGTTCTTAATTTGATTATTCATGTATAAGTGAACAATTTGCCCTTCTGAGAATTTTTATCTGCTTCTGGAATTAGAGTATTGGAAACATTCAAGGGAAGCCGTGGGGAGCAATTATTGAGCATGCTAAAACTTGTGAGATAGATGATCATGAGCGCTACATCTATGAGTATTTTGCAGCAGAACATTTATTAGTATCCCTTGTCTTTAATTGCATCTATGAGGTTGTGGAGGTGTCTTTTAATGGCCAAAGTTTTTGTTCTCTAGAATCTTTGAATTTGGAACAGGAGGTTTGTCTCTATATCCCTCTTCTGATGCTTGGTTCATTTGATTCTGAATACTTACTTGGAGAGAAAGTTATTGCCTCATTATGAATTCTGTTTTCTGTAACAAAATATAAAGATAAAAAAGTGAATCTTTAACCTAAGGTTTCAAGGAGTAGAATTTCATCGATGCTTGTTGTACAACAGAAATACATCCAACTAGTATCCAATGTGTATTGAAAGGCTAAGTAAGTTCTGTTAAGTTTCTGATGTAATAAATGTATCAAAAACTTAGGACACTGGATAGCAAAATCCTTAATGATTCATATCTAATCATGACCTAGCTTACCGCTTTATTTGAATGTGATCAAGACCCTCCTTCTTTTTTTTCACTTGCAGCGTTTGGTGGAAATAGTAAAGCAGCAAGCTTATAGCAACTTGAAGGATCTGAAGCCATTTGAGCCAACACCACCACAAATGAGGACAGTGGCAACTATACAATGTGTTGCTGCTCCAGATCAAGATCTGCAACATTTCAACTTCCCAATTGATCAGCAGGATCCTTTCATTGATAATTTTACTGGTAAGTTATGTTTTCCTTGAATGCTTTATTAATTTGTTTCACATATAGCACAAGAAATGTCTTGATATATAGATGTTAATGTAATTAATATGTATGTGATCTATAACTTAATGCATGAGAGTGTAGAATAGTTCTGTTTATTAGTGATTCTTGTTCCTTGTTTCCTAATTTAGCTCTGTCCTTTCCTGTTGAATGCTTAATTACCATATGAGCTTCAACTTTTTCTATCATATGCAGGACAACAAGAAGAAGAACAACAAACATGGGCAAATTTGTGTAGTTTTCAACCATCAACATCAACAACTACACTGAACGATGAAGCTGCACTGAGTGACCAAGCATGTTCCAGTCAACTGCAAGATCAGTTTGGAGAATGGTCTTCATATCTTGCTGATAACGAATGGGCAGAGAGAGTTGAATTTTCAACAAGCTGCTATAACTTCACTACTCCTCCTCCTATCCTATGGGAGCAAGAAGATTTGTTCTACAATCCTTATTATGAGTATGGAGCTGAATCTAGCAAACCTGTGGATACATCAACCAAAGAGAAAGCCAAGACGATTTGGAGGAAGTTCCGGAATGTTCGAAATGTCCTCAAATGGTTTGCAGAACTTGCAGTTCAAAAGAAGACAAAGGTTTTCCACCATCAAGATTGAGAACAATTCTGGTTTAGTTCTTCCTGAATTTGTGCATTAGTTTTTGCAACTTCACATTATTCTTTGATTTGTGCATTAATTCATGTTGATTCTTATTTTATGCGTCAGTTATTCTTTGATTTGTATATTGAATGGTTGAAATGTATTTATCCTGTTTCTTGTTTTCTTGGTTGTATTTTCTTTCGGCTGTCTTGGGGTTTTCTATCTTTGGGCTCTTCTCTTTATAAGGCCCAGCTTTTTAGGTTCAGGGCTCAGATGTGTAAGACCTCATTGAGGCCAATAATACAAAAATAATCATTTTCATTTCTTTGCAAGATTCACTCGAGCCTTTCTTCCTCAACTTCTAATCTAGCAGTATCTTCCTCTTCAACTTCTGCTCTCTTCACAAACCTTATATTGTATTTAATTTTTCTGATGTTGCTGTCTTAAAAATATTTGTTGGAATTTGAATAATTGAATGGTGAAAATTGCTGATAGTATTTAGTTGTGGTAAACTGGTTTAATTTGTACTAGAATAAGAATGGTGTAGCCTATAGAATATTCATTACTACCAGTTTTGCTTCTTAATAGTTATCTCGTGTCTTTGTAAAAAATGGTACTAGTATTTTCTATCTGTTGCCTGCCTGCTTGGCCACAAATAGCGCAACATCGTAATTCGTAGCTGCAAAAAAGAAAGTTGAAATAAAAAAGGACCACAACCAACTAACCACCAAGCAAAAGAGACAAAAAAATAATTGAAATAGCTGTAAGTTGACCGGAGTAAGTCAAGCTAAGGTCGTTGGGATTTATCTTTAAGAGTATATGCGACTAATCATCACTTTCATTGATTTTAATTTCACCTTGCTTGCTCGTTCTTAGCTTTCTCTGTCTCTATGACTATTGTCCTTATTATAGCTAGCTAGTTAGTCAGTTTCAAGTAATTTCAACTACTAAATACAGATCCACTCCAACATATATATATATATATATAGAACGCGGAATCAATCTATCTATCTCTGCAAATTAAATTAAATTAATTAATTCCGTTTTTCAAATGGAAAAGAGACGGAAGAAACTATCTAGGAGGAATGGCCTTTAATTTTGAGGTCATCGTGCAAAGCGACACACACAGTTAATCGGAGACTTCAGTTCGACGACCCACCCAGGTCAGTTTGTTATTTATCATTCTGATTTCTGATGCAAAGAAAATTCAATGAACGGTAGTTAGTTAGTTAGGTTGCACGCGGTTTATATAGATATATTCGTAGCTTTTGAAATAATAGCACTAGTTATCTTTAACTTGTCAAGCAAAGCAAATCAAAGTTTAGGAGTCAGATCTCGTCCTTGTATTTAGCGTTGGCTCTTCCCAAACTTCAGGTCAACGTTTCACATTCTTGTAGTAGTAATAAATAGATGATGACGAACAAGTCTTTTAATTAATATTAGGTCAATACTAATCCCAAAGTTTGTTTCACAGCTAGCAAAATCTTTTTCTTCTTCTTCGTCTTTTCTATAACAAGAAATTGAAGAATGTCAGATCTTAAAAGATAAATCAGACTTTTGATATCATAGATTATGGTTTATAGTTGAAAGGAAACATTCACCCTTATGCGCTTAATTGTGCCCTTTAAATTTTAATTTGCCCCTTTCTTTCGAGAATTAAAAATATAAAATTGGATATGTTGACATTATTGTTGATATACATCTTGTTGTACTTGCAACATGCAACACTATTGGATTTTATATAATAGTGCAATAGTGATATGAACAATTGTTTTATTTAATATTAATGATCAAGATAGATTAAATTATAAGATAAACAGATCAATATATATATATACGTTCACAAATTAAACGCGTTAACTACATGTATACATTCATGCATATCAATATCAATATATATATATATACGTTCACAAATTAAACGCGTTAACTACATGTATACATTGTAGACATCTCTCTCCCCAGTATTGCAAAAACAAGTTAGATATTATATAGATAGAGAAAAATAAATTAAATATATATGAAGAAACAGAAATTTCGATTGAAATGCATGATGCATAAGTTCAGTTCATCGCCTTACCTAGAATTAGAAAGAATTTAGAGTGACGCGTTATTAATATTGCTCATCATTCCTTTTTTCCTCGAACGTTCCCTTTTTCTTGTAATTTCGTGGAACCTACTATCCTATACCTTAATTACCTTCCATCTTCTACTCTCTGATTCATCCTTTTAGTATAAATTAGTTAAACTAGTAGCTTCAATCCCACATATCCAATAATCTTATCTCTTCTTAAGTTTGATTAATCAATTATTCCATATCTTTAATTAATTAGTAGCATCTATATATAGTGTGTTCTTAGATTATAATATTCAAACAGATTTAACTAGTTTAAGTGAGTTAACAACGTAACTTTTGAATTGATTGAGATTGTGATTGTGATTTTGTTTTGGTTTTGAACATGGATTTGAAGAGGCAATTTCAGCATGAAGATGATGAGTGTGATGATCAGATTCTTGTAGCTGCTCAACACTCAAACTCAAAGCGTAGACGTGAAGATAATTCACATCAGCCTCAGACCTACTGGTACTAGATACTGATTTATTCCATATTCTGGTGTATATTCATTCTAATTCATTTTTGTAAGCCTTTTGTTTTGTTGATACTAATTTCTTTATTTAATTTTTTGGTGTGTGCATGCAGCGTCATTGGGAATTTGTCTATGCTGGGCATAACACATGACATGATCGTGAAGATTGTCGCAGATTTAGTTCAAAGAATTGTAAGAACAAAAACAACTTTCTATTATTTAATATATATATATATATATATTGATAGTTATATGTACATTAATTATACAGCTGAATTAATTGTTACTCTTCCATTATAAAATAATAGTTATTTTGACTTTTTTTATTCATCGGAAAACTAATATACCCAGATGGAATTTGTGTCTAGGTACATTAGTTTTTCAATGAATCAAAAAAGTCAAAACGACTATTATTTTAGAATGGAGGTAGTATTAATTAGAATTTGTTTAGGGTGATGCTAAATGAACAATACAAAACCAGCCCAACCAGCCAATAAATGAGATTTTGGACATAATTACTCAGCTCATTACAATCTCAATAATTATTCGGGCCAAAACTAAAGCCAAAATAGACCAATTGACTGAATGAGCTAATTTTTCATGGTTCATTTAACATTATTGATTTGTTTATTCTGAAGTCTCTTTGTATTGATGATTTAATATTTTATATTATGATCAATTTAGGTACAGGAGGAGTTAGAACGCCGAGCTCTAATTTCAAGGTTTTGTAATTAATTTTCTCCGTAAATTTAATTTTACTATTCCCTCCGTCTATTTTTATTTGCCTTTCTAAGAAATTTATTTGTTCACTATTATTAGTCATTTTTTATTTTCAATGAAACATTTACAATCTTTTTCCAGTTTTATCCATACATACACTCTATTTTTATCTCTTACAATTATTATTGCACAAAAAATTATAAGGATAATTTTGTCATTGTACATTTACTTCTATAGAATTTTTTTTTGTTTTCATCATCTTCTTAATAAGTGTGCAATACTCTAAAACGTCAATTAAAAGTGTACAGAGGAGTATAATAGTACTGGTTTTTTTTTTTTCTTTTTCTTTTCTCATCATATAATGTTGACGCAGTTTTAATTAAATTTGTTTTAATTTAGACCAACAATTAATGAGAGTGGACCATCTGAGGCAGCCACCAAATTCTATGAGTTGGTTTTTGAGAATGAATTGCCTGATACGGTTCATACATTCTCCAAGATCAAAGCTAAAGATGAAGACGGGCTTGTTAAAATTGCTCTATATGACATTAGATCTGACTCAATAGTCACTTCTGGTGCACTGTCTTCACTCAAAGTAGAGATTTGTGTAGTTAATGATCAGATCTTCAGTTGGGGTGGCAGTAGTGATGAGGAACATTGGACCACAGAGCAATTCAAGGCTAATATCTTACGACAAATGGATAATAATAAAGGGAAGTTATTGAAAGGAGACTTGGTTATTCAGCTGAAGAATGGGGTTTGTTACATTAACAAAGTTATGTTTACTGATAACTCAAGCAGGACAAGCACTCGTCATTTCAGGTTAGGAGTCATTGTGCATTCAACTTCCAAACAAGCAAAGGTCAAAGAAGCTATAAGTAATCGCTTTATAGTCAAGGAACGTAAGTTGAGACGCATGAATAATTTTATATTTTTATTTTATATTCATTTATTTTTAAAATTAATTACACTTGATCAATTTTTCAGCAAGTAAAAAGCGATACCCTCCGTTCCAGGATGATCCAATATGGCGTTTGAAAAACATATCAAAAGGTGGGAAAATCTATGATTGGTTGTCTAATGAGCTCAAAATAAATACTGTGAAGGATCTATTGCATGTTAACGAAACCAATCCATCTTTATTGCAAAAGAAGGTATGTATTATTATTTAGGAAGATGATTCAATTCTTTTATATACAATACTCTTTATTTGATTATCAGTAATCTTTATTGAATATCGAAAATGTGTTCATCGAATATTTAAAGTGTGTTATATGTTATACGTAATGTGTGCTATAAGTATAACACATTACATATGATATATAGCACACGTTGAATATTCGTTGGATGTATTTTCGATGTACAATAAACATTGGTGTTTGTTTTAATTAGTGGTTAATTAAAAGCGCAGTTCAACAGGTTGTTGATGATATATATATGTAAGTTTTATTCATCTGATTCTGAATCTTAATTAATCATATATGTTTGGTTTTGCATGCGGCCACAGAATTATGTAGCAAAGCTAAAGGAAGCAGTCGAGCATGCCAAGACTTGTATTCCGGAAGTGACTCACAACAACCTCGATGACATGGTTAGTTTATACTTTATATATATATATATACCCCTCCGTATTCTAAAGTTAATTAGTTATAATGCAATTAGCTAGCTAGCTAGCTAGCTGTATGATAATAATGTGATATATTATATAGGTTCTATATATATACATATGAATTAAATGTGAGTAGCATCTATGAATCATGATTATGTGTTAGTAGTGTTGAGTGGTAATTAACCTTTGATTTGAATTGATGGGCAGCAGTTGGAAACAGTGAAGCAGCAGCAGCAAGATGAGATTAGAGTAATGGGTAATCCATCAGCAAGCACTACTAGCCAATGCAGTGCTCCTACTCATCATCATTTGCCAACTACTGCACACCAGTTGGTTTGACAGCGGGGGCGGAGCAACTGGGGAATATTATTATTTCATCGTCCCTTCTTGATGAGCCAGCAGACAATGATTTCCTTTCCTTTTGGACTAGTTAATTTCCAACAGCTACGGGGCCAAACATGTACATATATATATATATACATATATACCTCTTATTGGCCTCTACTTTAACCTACCTAGCTGCCTGCCTGCCAAAGCCAAACCAATGCAAGAGGGCGGCAGTGTCAAGACTTCAATTAATTTGCTAAATTTAATTGTTTACGTTAATGTTTGACGTACAACACAAATACGTCCAATTTATATTTAACGTGTGCTATCCATATTACAGGATGTGTGTTATACGTATATCACATGTACTTTTATTTATTGACTTTGGAATGGATGATTAATTCTGTTACATAATTGATTAACAACCATTTTCGTATATATTTCTTTCAATTTTTTATAGTTATGTAACATTTTTAATACTTTTATTATCATTTATTTTATATTTCAACTCATTATCTCTACACTTTTTATTTCTTATAATTTGGATGTCTACCTCCAAATGAAAATCAAAATATCATTTTCAATTTTTTATAACATCTTGGGCATCAATTTTAAAATATCAACTAGATATTCATCAAATTTAAAAGTAAAGAAAATAAATAATAAAATAAGAGAAAATTAGTCATCAAATCAAATGATAGAAAATGTCTCTACCAAAAGAAAAATGATAGAAAATGCAAATATTGGGTGAAACGATTGGATTTTAAAAAATAAATGTTTAAGTAGTAATATTGTTAGATATTTCTTTTCGGTGGATACAAACATAATCAATATTAACTAGAATTATATCGTCGCATTCACCAAAAAAAGAATTATACTATCGCTGAACGTACACTTGTGCAAACTCATTTTTTCCCTTAGCAATAACATTATTATTCTTATTAATTAATGATTTATTCATAATTAGTGTACAAAAAAAAAATGGAGTATGGTAATGAAAAATCATATTTCTACGGTATTAGGTTCAAGATGTTACGGGTCACAATAGCAACCCGATGGCTAATAAAATAAGTGTTTTTGGTCATGTGAGCCGAAAGAGTTTGAACTGGATCTGGTAAATGCACCCTGAGGATTTGGGACCTACTTCTTGTTTCTTTTAGGCCTATCCTTTTGTCCAAAAATCATAATAAGGCCTAATCTGCCTCTACCTAATGCCCATATATATAAGATGTAAAAAAATATTGCTACCAACAAGGATTGGCACAAGTTGTAAGCGGCTTGTTGTCCCTTAAGCAAAGTCTCGGGTTCGAGTCTTGTGGATGGAAAAAATTCTTGCTGGGAGCCTCACCTGTCATTCCCAGGTACACGACCCGGGGCGACGAATTAGTCGGGATGAAACTCCGGACAACGTGGACAACAAAAAAAAAAAATTGCTAGTGCAAAATATCAATACTTAAAAAAAAATAACAGAGAGATGGGAAGAATAATGAGACATATTGTTGCTCGTTCTCATTCACTGGCCTTTGGGTTGAGCAAGTATACAGCAACATGTAAGGAAAACGTTATGGATTAAGATCATAATCATGGTGAATGCTACCATGCTCTAATTAAATTTTGGGGCATCTTACCCCGAACGATGTGGCAAGTAAATATTGGATGAGAAATAAAAATAGGGTCCCACATAAATATAGTTAGACATAATTTTAGTCTTATCAATATATTTTATATTAATATCTAATACACCCCCTCATATTATTAAATTTATAATTTTGATCATTTTTAAATAAAAACACATTAATAGTCTAAACTTAAAAACAACTTAAAAAAGCATCGAGAAACTTAATCATCTCAAATCATCCCCAATCTCAGCTATACATCTCCAAATCTTCCCCATTTCCAAACCCTATCTACTCCATCCCCAAAATCTTTCCCAATTTCAAACCCCATTGCTATTTATATTTTGATTTAAAGATCATTATTTATTGATTTTCGATTGTCATTAAATAAAATATAATAAATCAGAAATGATTAAATAAAATTGTAAGATCATCAAAATGATTTCCTAATAAGTACTATTGACTAAGTTCTTAGAGAACTCAGCTATATAACTATTGAAAATGTTAGTTCTTGTAGTAAAATAAAAAAATATTCATTAAAAAAATTAAAACTAGATAATTACTATTGATTAAATGTAAAATTTTAAAAATAAAAAATTGAGGATATATGATGAATTTAGTGATTGTGTTAGGTGTTTGGATTTTGGATTGAAGAAATAGAAAAGTGATCAAAACTAATTTGGTTACTTATATAGTTACATGCAAATTATAAAATTTATTTTTGAAATAATTATAAAATAAGATTTGTTTACTCTTTAACTAAATACTCAAACAATACGTGAATTTAATTTATAAAATGTACGATGTTCAAGAGTAAAATTTATATAAATAATACGTATGAAAAAAAAATTGATTTATGTGCACTATATAATGTAGCAACAATCGGGCCACTCAAAAAGTCCCTTCAACTCCAGACCTTAACCACCAAATGAACTGGAGATCCTGAATCAGTGGGAGGTATAGTAGGGGTAGAAGATGACATTTTTCATCTATAGAAAAATTAAAGCAACAAATAAAAATCCAAAACAGAGAGCACAAAGAAGAAATACAATTATCCTGACTCCTGAGCAACAAAACTACAACAAAAAACAAGAAATAAAATTATCCTGAGCTACAAAACTACAACAGAAAACAAGCACAAAAATCAGAAACAAAGTACAAAAATACAGAACATGGCAACATAAATCATCACCATCTTCTACCTCAATCATCGCTACCAACCACGATCCATCCTGATAAAAAACCGTGGTCACCAACCTTTAATTAGAGAACCAAAGATGCCTTCACAGCGGAGCTCCTCTTTCCTCGGGCTGTTGCTGCCGCGAACTATTCATCTCAGCACCATCATCCCTAATCCAACAACCAACATCATCAAGAAATAACTGGCGGCCTCCTCTTGCACCAAGCCTTCGACGCGATCTCGAATCACTGTCGAGCAGTCACCTCCATCGCTAGATCCTCCTCTTGCCTCGGACACAAATGAGATTTGGGGATGGAGGATGAAGTAGGAAGGGTTTGAAATTGGGGATGGAGAATCAAGTAGGTAGGGTTTGGAATTGGGGAAGATTTGGGGATGAAGTAGGTGGGGTTTGAAATTGGGAAAGATTTTGGGGATGAAGTAGATAGGGTTTGGAAATGGGGAAGATTTGGGAATGTATAACTCAGGTGGTGAGATTGGGGATGATTTGGGATGATTAAGGATGATTAAGTTTCTCGATGCTTTTTTAAGTTGTTTTTTAGTTTGGGCCATTAATGTGTTTTTATTTAAAATTGATCAAAATTATAAATTTAATAATATGAGGGGGTGTATTAGATATTAATATAAAATATATTGATAAGACTAAAATTATGTCTAGCTATATTTACGTGGGACCCTATTTTTATTTCTCATCCAATATTTACTTGCCACATCATTCGGGTAAGATGCCCCAAAATTTAACCAGTGCATGGTAGCATTCACCCATAATCATTGCATACGAGCTAAAGAGTTTTTTCTTATAAAGATTAAGATGTATGTTACATCAAATGTTCATCACTTAAAGCAAATGGCCTACTTAGTACGTGCATATTTGGGTAATGGAGGAAACAATATATGTTTTTAGCAAAAGAAAATTGTTTTAGTGAAATAAAGCATGTTTAGGCTTTGTAGCTTACGAATTTTAATATGTTTTGCTATGAAATAAAAAGTTGTTTTTGGGAGAAAAATTTAGTAAGAGTTTAATTATATTGGACTCGTGTAAAAGATTTTACACTGTCAGTCAATCATATTCATTGATTTGTATGATTTTTTAATTAGTGGATGATTGAGTAAAAATTTTTTTTGTTAATATGTCAATCCATGATTGAATGTCTATGTAAAATTATTTTACACTTATGGTGGATTAAAATTAAACTCATTTAGTAAATGCTAAATTTTGAATTTTCTTTTTTAAGGAAAAAAACATTTCTCTCCTAATGAAATGTGATATTATTCAATATATCTCTACGAATACTATTAGCTCTCTTTCATGAAATAATTTCGTACATATTTTTATAACTTGATATACAAAATATTATTTTCAAATAAATAAATATTAAAACTTGATGTCAATAGTACATAATTTTACAACTTTTCAAACACATATCTGATGTCAATAGTATTACTTTATTTGGATCAATGACTCATAAGTAAAAATTTATACTTGATTTTGAAAAGATAAAATGATACTACCAGAGTTATACTTTATTTGGCATAATTTAAAGAAATTATTGTACATTGTGAAAATGTTGTGGTGATAGAAATAAAACAGGTCGCAATTAAGTTCTTTGTACGTTTTACAAGGAATTGAGATTTTAGTTATCATTCACTCAATGTAAAAATTTTTACACTGGAAGCCAATTTTCCAAATATTCTTTTTTAACAATACTTATCTATAAACTTTTAAAAAATTCACCATTTAAAAATATAATAATGTTAAGTGGACAATAAAAAATCAACCCATATAGTCAATGAGTCTATTTTTGTTTTGGTTTTGACCCAAATAATTATTGAGATTATAATGAGATGAGTAATTATGACTCAAAATCTCATTTATTGGCTGATTGGGATGATTTTGTATCTTTCATTTAACATTATTCTAAAAATAATATGTGATACTGATAATACAATTGATTGATAGTGTAAAGTATTTTTATAACTAATCTCAGGAATTAATGAATTACTCCCTCTGTCCACAAATAATTGTCTTTCTAGAAAATCCTCTTGTCCAATATTATTTGTCACTTTAGAATTTTAAGAAAACATTTATTATTCTTTTTTCAATTTTATCCTCTCATATTTCTTATAATAATTATCATACAAAAAACTAAAAGGATAATTTAGTCTTTATATATCATTTTTACATATGAAATTATGTGCTTTAATTACATTTTTAATATCAGTAAAAAGTGTATAAAAATCATTGAAGGACGGAAGGAGTAGTCAAAACTATACTAGTAGTAATTAAATACTACTACTAAGTAAGTGGTGAATATGATATAATTGGATAGATATTGAAGGAGTACGTAATGTGGGAAAGGAGAGCCGAAGATGGGAGTGGCAGATCGGTGTAGTTTGTCAAAATTTGAGTGTCATTTCCGTTAGCTCCCAAGAAAATATCTACCCTCCCTTCCTTTCTAAATGTCTCGAAGTTTCTTCCCTCATATATCAATCATATCTATCTCCAAGGCATAACCCAGAAGATATTTTTTCTCTCTCTTCCACGATCCTTCTATCTCTACACAGAAAAGTCTCTTCTCTGCCTCTCAATTTTACACTTTTCTCCCCTCCCATTCATTTATATCTTTGATTTACCCCTCTCTCTCCCTTCCATTCGATTATGGCCACTTCCCGTTCGGTTCCGCTTGTCCTCTTCTAGAATTTAGAAAACAAAGCCCTATTCTTCGCCGTTGGATTTTTGAGGGCAGGGGCCTTGGTTTTGTGCTCCAACTGGAAGGGGCTTTTCTCTCTGCCGTTTGATGGATCGGGAAGGAGGATCCAACGGCGGATCTTGCTACTACGCCGTTCTCGGGATTCGCAGGGATGCCTCCTTCTCTGATATTCGCACTGCCTACCGCAAGCTCGCCATGGTAACCAACCATACGCCGTCGTTTCACCATTCCCCTGTTCCGTAATTTCAATTCACAGTTTAGGGATTTTGATTTTGATTCTTTTTTTTTTTTTCTTGTTTTTGTTTTGGCCTGTGAAGAAGTGGCACCCGGATAAATGGGCCCGGAATCCAGCAACAGCCGGAGAAGCCAAGCGCCGGTTTCAGCAAATCCAAGAAGCATACTCAGGTGGCATCATTGTTATTTTTTAGTAGTTGCTAATTATGGTTAATGGGTAATTACTTACTGCTAATCAGCGATTTGTTAATGGTGCGTTTGTGTGACAGTTCTCTCGGATCAGTCTAAGAGGTCAATGTACGATGCGGGGCTTTACGATCCTTTGGAGGAAGAAGATCAAGTCCGTATTGTTTCCTTTCATTTGATTTGAAACAGCTTTTTTGTGGCCGTAAACAAGCCGAGGTAAAACTGTGTCGTTTTGGTTTCTTCACCGAAAACGACCATGTCGTTTTTCTCTCGTCTTGCATCCGGTAACATCATAATAATTGCCTTGCCAGATATTTTCCTTTTTTTCCAATATTTTATTATTCCTTTTCGCCATCGTTGTTCACCTTTTTTTGTGTATAATGTTAGTGGAAAATTACGGTTCTAGGTTAGGGAATTAGGGCACGCTGTTGTCAAATGCGGTGCATATAATTCATGATGATGTTGCCTTTTAGGTGGTGGGTTTGATTGGAATATTTATTAAATTCTAATTTATGCACGAAAAATTTGTCAATTTGTTAAGCAGGAATTCTGTGACTTCATGCAAGAAATGCTCTCGATGATGAACAATGTCAAGGACGAGGTAACAACCGAATCAGATATTGTGTTCCAATTCCAATGGTTTTTTTTTTCTTTTCTTTTTTTCAATTTATGATAGTATAATTTAGCCGTAGGTAATGTGATTGTGAGGATGGGGGAATTGAATTTGTTGTTGCTGTTGTTGGATTAGGGGGACAGTTTGGAGGACCTACAAAGGATGTTTGTGGAGATGGTGGGTGGAGATGGGATGGGGCTTGACTTGAATAATCAAGATCAGACGGCTGGGAAGAGAGGACGCGGCAGTGGATCAAGAGGCAACCCATCCAAGCGCACCAACTCTCGCTGCTAGTGCGCTCTACTCATCATCCCATCCATCTATCACCCTTCTTTCTTGTAATTTTAATTTTTTTAACCTTTTTCTTATTGGATTGTTGGAATGACACAATTAAACAGGCTCTAGGGAAAAAGTTAATCAATGCAATGCGTTTTAGTTGTGGTTCAATGCACCAATTGCTAATAATCCTACTTATCCGCCCATTTAATATATTTTACTTTGCAAATTTTTCACTTTATTTTCCCCATACACGATGGCTTAAAGCGGTTGATAATTTTCGTACTGAACTTTGACGTTAATGTGGATTCTATGGCCACTTGAGAGCAAGAGTATTTACACGTGTATGGCATGCAAAGCTCTAAGATGAGAGGAAAATATGGATCAAGTTCTTACGACTTTACTATCCTCAGTGAAGTGAAATGAAATTGATGATGATGAGTTTATGGGCCAGTGTGATTTTAAGTTTTGTTCTACTACTATACATAGATACTATATGTTTGTGGGTCTCACTCGGAATACTTATGTGTGCCATAATTTTCACGAGAAAATGATGAGGACATTTGATTGGGGCTTGGGCATGTGGGTGGTGTAACTTGTGTTATGGTGGTATCTTGCACGCCTTTTATGTTCGTTCACTGTTTAATTAAAATCTATAGGTTTGGTGGAAGATGTTTCTAGTTCTTCCCGCTGTCGGCGTAGATATTTTTATCTGACAACTTTTTCGTACTTTTCTATTGTCACTTTTACATGGACGGGACTGCAAATTGTGCAAGTGAAACTACTCCGTTATCCCACGAGTAGCGTCCTTGGTAGTGCCACCCATCATCTGGTTGAGATTGCAAGTTTGATCCAAACTCTACTATTTACGGAACTGGATTCCATGGGGTTGAGAATACATGCATCTGATTCGGATGGAAATCTCACTTTGATCAACTCGAGGAAGCATTACTACTCCTGATCGTTCATGTTTATCTAGCTAGTATTTAAAATTAAAAAAAATGATTAATGTTAAATGATAAAAAAAGTATTTTTTCCCCCAAAAAATATAAAAAAATCATTACTTCCACTAAAGCAGTGAGAGAAACGTTAATTCCACGGAATGTCCTGTTTTTGCTTTTATTAGGAAAAATCGTAGGACCCCTACGATTTCAATGTAAATGAACTTTGTTTCTAGAAATCGTAGGGGTCCTACGATTTCAAGAAAGAAAGACTGATTTATACTGACAAATTTATATAAAAAATATATAATATTTAATATATTTTATATTATTACCTTTACTAATATCAATTTTCTCATTACCAAAAAAATATAATCTCTCTTATTTAATTTTATATCTAATTTTTTCTATCTCTCTGTGAGGATATCAAAGAAAAAAATTAAGTAATATTACCTAGAACTTTTTAATAGATAAATATTAATAAAAATATAAAAAATAGACAAATTATACGTAGAAATAGACAAATAGTAAAAATATAATTATATAAATAAAATTAATTATACAAATAAGAATAATATTAGATATATATATTTTAAAAAAGTTTGTGTGATAATCAGTTCTAACACTAAAATAAAAAATAATATTAGATATATAAATTTTAAAAATTGATAATTAATTTTATTTTCAGTTATAAAAATTGATTTTACTTATCTTTCTCCTTATCACAAAAACACTAAACACAAAAATTGATTATAGTAGCTTTTTACATCTTGTTAACATGTGTCACACACAACACAAGCTCTCAATTTTTTTTGCAACTTTGAAGCACCATATATTGACTAGCTTTCTATCTCCACAAAAATAACAAGAATGACTTATGATAAAATCCAAAATTTTTACAATCAAGAAACACCAGAGATTTTATGTCAATATACATATATTACTATCTCTGTATTATATTAAATGTCTGGTGTATATATGTATATTTTTTATATTTTCATTAATATTTGTCTATTAAAAAGTTCTAGGTAATATTACTTAATTTTTTTCTTTGATATCCTTATAGAGAAAGAGAAAAAAAATAGATATAAAATTAAATAAGAGAGATTATATTTTTTGGTAATGAGAAAGTTGATATTATTAAAGGTAATAATATTAGATATATTAAATATTATATATTTTTTATATAAATTTAACTGAAATCGTAGGAATCCTACGATTTCAGTGTAAATCAGTCTTTCTTTCTTGAAATCGTAGGACCCCTACGATTTCTAGAAACAAAGTTCATTTACACTGAAATCGTAGGGGTCCTACGATTTCCTCTAATAAAAGCAAAAACAAGACATTCCGTGGAATTAACGTTTCTCTCACTGCTTTAGTGGAAATAATGATTTTTTTATATTGTTTTGGGGAAAAAATCCTAAAAAATACCTTGGGAGGATTTATAACTTACACATTTATTGGCTGTACTCGAAGAAATAAGACTCTTACTACTTATCAGGAAAAGTTATACTATATATTTCTTTTGGTTCAAACTCATTTATGAGAAGTTACCTTCCTTTTTTTTTGGTTGATAATCGGGGCACTTACCTTCCATGTTTATTCCCTTACATATGAGGGGGTAATTCACGTAGTATTTTTGTATATGATGAATCCATGGCTTCTAAAAAGAGAAAAAAGATGCAGTTAATTTATTCTCTAGACTTTTTTTTTTTTGGTAAACTTATTTTTTTGTTTTGATTCTTTTATTCTCTAGACTTAACAAACAAAAGAAAATGTAATGGAGCCCATTGTTGGGCCTAGTAGGATAGTGTACTTAGTGGGTAGTAAGAGATCTAGGCCCTAGTAATATTGTTAAAGGTTTTGGGCCATAAAAATATCTGCTGGGCCATTGGAATAGCAATCACAAAAAAGTATACAAGGTCTGACTCCTATCGTACTGCGAGTACCATTCTCACTCCCAGCTCATATGAGGAGTGACTCCTTTTCCTTTCCCTTTCCCTGTGCTATGAAAGCAACTTTTTCCCTCATCTTCAAATTCAAACCAGTGGCATTTCCGTAAATTCGAGCTGATCCAGGTCCATTTTCCGTAAGCCTCTTCGTTTCCCTTTCTCTTTTTCAAAAACTCTCTCTGCTAACCCAAACCCTCACTTTCATAAGCTTCACTCTCTCAAATTTTTGCTATCTGAAACCCTACGCTTCGGTTCCCTAATTCCCAAATCCGACTAATCAGTGCAGTGCAGTGCCTGTGCCCCGTTCCGTTATCTTCGATCCCAGCACGATGTCGTATCGTCCTTCTGGTAATTCCAGGACCGAGGTCCGTCGGAATCGGTACAAGGTGGCAGTGGACGCCGAAGAGGGTCGCCGTCGGCGAGAGGACACGATGGTGGAGATCCGCAAGAACCGTAGGGAAGAGAGCTTGCAGAAGAAGAGGCGCGAGGGCCTCCAAGCTCAGCAGATTCCTGCTTCAGTTCACTCCACTGTAGTAGAGAAGAAGGTCAATTCTCACTCTGATACTTTTTCAATATCTTGTCGTCTGTTCGTTTGATGCTTCGGAAATCAGTATCTGGATTTAACTGTTTGTATTTATATTTGCTCGATTAAACTGTGTTTTCACTGAAATATGATTGGCAACACCGGAGATCAATTGTTGTTTTATTGATTACTCATTTTATCACTGAAATATCCATAGCAATTAATTACGTTAATTGTTCAATTAGAACTTCGGTGTCTGACTTCAGATATTATGTTTAATTTGAGAATTTGCGGTGTTTGGTTTCGAAACCTATACTTGTGATTTCAGTTTAAGGTTACTGAATTTCTGTGTTGGTATAGTTGGAGCACTTGCCGTCCATGGTCACCGCTATTTGGTCTAATGATAATAACATGCAGTTTGAGGCAACAACTCAGTTTCGGAAGTTGCTTTCAATAGGTTAGATATTGTTCCCAGTGACTTTTTTGTATTGCTGAATATAATAGGACCTTTGATAAACTCTCTTTGTGTATCAGAACGTAGCCCTCCAATTGAGGAGGTAATACAAGCTGGTGTTGTTCCTCGCTTTGTTGAATTTTTGATGAGGGAAGATTTTCCACAGCTGCAGGTTTGTTATATGCCATGTTTTGTTCAAATGAATTTATGTATTAGTATGCTTGTATTATGCATGGACTTTATTCAATGTATTTTGTAGTTTGAGGCAGCTTGGGCTTTGACAAATATTGCTTCTGGAACATCTGAAAACACCAAGGTGGTAATTGATCATGGTGCTGTCCCGATTTTTGTTAAGCTTCTTGGTTCTCCAAGTGATGATGTCCGTGAACAGGTAAATTTTGTGTTAGAATGCCTCTGTACCAATTAATTTATGGTAGACACTTCCTTTAAGTAAGAATAAGATTGTACTGTGATTATCTTTTACTAAAGTTCAATGCATTCCCCATGTTTTGGGGACAACCAGGCTGTATGGGCTTTAGGAAATGTTGCTGGAGATTCTCCCCGATGCCGTGATCTTGTTCTCAACAATGGAGCCTTACTTCCTTTGTTGTCACAATTGAATGAAAATGCCAAGCTCTCTATGCTCAGAAATGCTACCTGGACACTCTCAAACTTTTGCAGGGGAAAGCCACAGCCTCCTTTTGAGCAGGTATAGGATTTTACTTATATTTCATAAACCTCTGAATAATGAATTTTGTTTCCTTGCTGTTTTGTTGTTTCTATAATCTGCCATTGCGAGATGGCACTTTTATGTTCTTATCTTATTTGGTTGAATAAAGTCTTCATGCCTCTACATAATATAGTGTGTTTTGTATATAATTTTAGTGTTCTTTCACTTATTGAGTTCAGTGTACTCTTTTAATCTGATGTATTGCATCCTGTTATTAATTTTTTATAAAATAAAATCATGTGTCTATATAGAACTATTATGGAAGTGCAGAGTGTTTAGTTATGTTCTTCGTTCGAGGCAGTTACAGTAGATTGAAGGTTAATCTTTTTGAGTATGTTTGCTGTATTATTGACCAGTAATAGCCACACCTGTAAATCATGACACCACTGGAAAGAAAACTATTAGATCTATTTGTTGGTTATGTATTGGTTTTCTAGTTTTGTTTGGCTAATTGAATGTGTGTGTGTGTGTGTTCAATTGTTGATTGATTCTTATTTGATCACATTTTTTCAATGACAATACAGGTTAAACCAGCACTTCCTGCTCTTGCCAGTCTTATCCATTCAAATGATGAAGAAGTCTTGACTGATGCCTGTTGGGCACTTTCATATCTTTCTGATGGCACAAATGACAAAATTCAAGGTGTAATTGAAGCTGGTGTTTGCAACAGACTTGTTGAGCTTCTAATGTGAGTACACTAAATCTCAAGTATGGCTGTGCAATAATGTATACATCCAATTTTCATTCTTCAAACAAATTCTAAATAGTATTCTCTTCTTGTTCAGGCACCCATCTCCTTCTGTGCTCATTCCTGCCCTTCGCACTGTTGGAAATATTGTCACTGGTGATGATGTGCAGACTCAGGTATTAAGTTCAGGAATTTCTTGTGGTCCTGTTGTTCTGTGCTTCATGTGAACTCTTTGCCTTTGTTAAAGGAAATAGTGATAAGTGATAACATTATTAATATACCTTCAATTTGATATGAAGTTTTGTATTACAATGAATATATTGATGAGTGCTTCATGAAATTGTTCTAAGTTGCTATGTGCCGAGTCCTTTCGAAATTAGTAAGCCTTACTTTATCTATGCTGAGCGCAAAATGAAATGTTGTTTCTGTGGTCATTTTAAAGCCTTTCTTTAGAGTAGTTTGACTGGTTAGCTATTCAGGAAATGGACTTTCTCTCAAGCATAAGATGTTTGTTTTGTGACTTGTTTTTTGTTTCATCTTCTGCCAAAGGTTCTGTTATTTTGCACAGCTTCAATAAGTTCAAGGTTGGATTGCCTAATCATCAATACACTTGAATTGATGAAATGCTGTTGTGGATTATTTTATGCTTGTTTAAGTTTTTTCTATTTTTGTTTTTGATAATGTGGTTATTCTCTGCTTAGGTTATCATCAATCATCAGGCTCTTCCTTGTCTTCTGAATCTGTTGACTAATAATTATAAAAAAAGCATCAAGAAAGAAGCATGTTGGACCATATCAAACATCACAGCTGGGAATAAACAGCAGATTCAGGTTTAGATATATGTGTTCTAATTATGCATTTTTTTTTATGAATATGATTGTGCTCTATTTGTGTTTGATCCTCAGCTATATTCCTGTTGACTTTCTGATAATTTACAGGCTGTAATTGAGGCTAATCTAATTGGTCCTTTAGTCCACTTGCTTCAAAATGCGGAGTTTGATATTAAGAAAGAAGCTGCCTGGGCTCTCTCTAATGCTACATCTGGTGGATCTCATGATCAAATCAAGTGTGTAAAGATGCTTGTGTTTATATTTGTTCCTCAGTGTAACCTTTTTTTTATTTCAAATTTATGGATTATCCCTTCTTGTTTGACAGGTACCTATTAAGTCAAGGGTGTATTAAGCCCTTGTGTGACCTTCTCATATGTCCTGATCCTAGGATTGTGACAGTTTGTCTGGAAGGGCTTGAAAATATCTTGAAAGTTGGAGAAGCTGATAAAAATGTTGGCAATACTGGTGATGTGAATCTATATGCCCAAATGATTGATGATGCTGAGGGGTTGGAGAAAATTGAGAACCTTCAGAGTCATGACAACACCGAGATTTATGAAAAGGCAGTGAAGATTCTAGAGACATACTGGTTGGAGGAAGATGATGAGACTATGCCTCCAGGGGAAGCTGCTCAATCAGGGTTCAACTTTGGTAGCACTGAAGTTCCTGCCGTGCCTTCGGGTGGATTCAACTTCAATTAGAAGGTATTTATGCTTTACTAAGATAAAAGATGTTATATTTGTTTGTGTTGTGATTTCCTTGCAAGTTCTTGATTGTAACTGCTAAAGTAAGTTTTGGCAGTCTGCATTGTTTTGTGTTATCCTCAGTTGTTTAGACATTATTTTAAATTTTGTTAACTGCAGGAGTTTTGGCTGGTCTATCACTAAAGTCTTCCAGTATGACAGTACAACTGTTGAGGGGTCAAGTCTCTAAGTCGGTTTCCTTTCATTGTCCTTGTGTCCTTGTAAGGTTCGGCCTTGGTAAATAGAGGGTTGCTGAACCGGCTGGGGTTTTTTAAATGGCTGGTTTTACGTACATCAATGGGACAGAAGGGTTGTGGCTTGATTTTCTTGCCACCGTAGAGTTAAATACTACCGTTTGCTTTTGCCAAGTGATCAGTCTGATTGATTCGTGTTTTGTGATTTTTCCTGTCATAGATGAGTCAGTGAGTACAACTTTTGTTGCTGGGTGTTTTGGCCAAAGCCGAATGCTACTGGCTTTTCCTCTATAGTTAAAAGGAATGTTGGAGTTTTTCTTATACCCCTTCCCTTGTTAAGTTTCTTTGTCGAAGTTCACCAAAAAAACTAAACTATTATTCTTTATGTTCTCTAGATCCCTGTTTCATTATTACACTGTTACTAGTCTGGTTTGAGATGATGTCTTATACAGAAAGTAGTGTGTGGCAACTTCTGTGTTCTCAAACATCATATCTACTTACTTTTAGTTGAAAGCTTCTGTTCCCGTTTGAATTTGTTCTCTGTTCGCTGCACTTTATTGCATGCATTCTTAAGTTAGTATTATCTCGTCGTTCCATCCTATATGATTTTTTAACTTTGATCTCCATAACCCTTGTCCTCGGTCAATTTCTATAGTGGTTTTTTGAGATGACTTTTCCTGTCTCATCACTAAACGTATAAAATTGGTCAGTCATTGGCCTTATTTTTGCCTTTAGGGATGTGTTTGTCTGAGGGGGTAAAAAATGAGTGTCAAATTTACTTGAATGAGTTTTATGTGTAAAATAATACATCAGATTTATTCAAGTAATATGTCTGCTTTGTTTTTGTTTTTATATTCTATAATTTTTGTTTTCGTAATTTCCTAATTGCATGTTTTTATTCTTACTATTTATTTCATGAAATTTTGAAAATGAAAAATAAAAAAAACAAAAAGATATAATTCTATGTTGAGTAATACTATATGTATATTATAAAATCAGTCATAATTAGTTATTATATGTAATAATTTAACTTTTTAAAACTATTAATCTAATTTTTAAAATATTGAATTAATTTATAATATTAAAAGATGAATTAATAGTCTTAAAATGTTAAATTCATATATATGATGATTGATTTTGCTGTTATAAAAAGCATTTCTCATCTTTGTTTTGGTCCATACTACTGCGGTGAAATTTAAGATTAATTTTGTGTGTCCATATAAAATCAATTACTATTCACTATCATATGTAATAATTTAATTTTTTAAAATTATTAATTTAACTTTTAAAATGTTGGATTAATGAATAATATTAAAATTTGAATTATTGTATATGATAACTAATTTTTATGATGTATAAAAAATATTTTTTGAAATTTAAATATGAAAGTAGACGAAATTATCCATTAATTGTTCGAAAGCTTATGGAAATAGGTAGGGCAAGAATTATATGTTTTTTTACCGTACGAACCCATTCTCAATCATTAGTACCAAACAATTAATGATAGCTGCAATAAGTTATTTTCTTGTTTGTGTACCGCCAAACGATCAAAATTATTTCCGGGTAACTAATTATTGGCCGCTCATACTCCCCTTTTGGGTTACAGGAGTACTTTCAAGATGACAATATTTAAATTCAATTTAACTACTAAAATTTATTGAAAATCTTAGAGACATTTCCTACAATACCTGGTATTTTTACTATTGAACTTATCTAATATATTTTTTAGATTAGTGTTAGTTAATAGTAATATGACGAATTATCTATTATGGGCATTTTTTTAAATTCAAGTTATGGTTGATTTTAAAATCAAAGATGTGACAATATTCTATTCGTTGACAGTGTATGATGTTTAATTTCTCATTTTATTAAGCTTCTAAAGCATCATTTAAAGCTTATAAGTAAGTTTTTAGATTAGTTCTTTTTTTAGAAAAAAACAGATCATATGATTTTGAAGTGCGGACGTTTAAAAATTTAAAATGGTTATAAAATAATATAAAATACAGCATATGGTATGGTAGTGACTAGGTTGTGTCGGTCTGCTGCACATGTTTTAGGATTGATAACAGTTTTGCTCTTTTATGTGTCTCCCGGTGCCAATAGTGATCAAGAACTGCTGCTATGTACCCTATCCAGGATTTTTTTTATTATTCTATGTTTAACAGAGCAATAAGGTCATTCCAAATACCTGCGATCACTTGTGCGTGCGGCTCCGTCACCGAATACGAAAGTTTAAAAGTATTTGATTCACATTTTTGTAACATACCACGAAAACTGCTTAATTACTAGTGGTTTCTGCAGCAGTGCTATGCTGCCGTCACTCCACCCATACACATCTGTGCAATAAATCTGCATGTCTTTTCAATTTTGCCTGTGTTTCTAGCCCAATTGGACTGATATGGGATAATGGAACATAGCTAAATAAAGTTAGACAAATAAGCTCCTTTTTGTTTCCACCTCTCAAGATTGATCACATAATAATCATCTCAGCCTCATCCTCTTTTTGTTTTCTGATTATAACTAAACCTCATCTATTAGACGTGGTTATACTTAATTGGCTGCTGATTTAAGGAAATCTATCCAATACATGGACAAGGGTCATACTAATTCTATATTTATATGTTTCATAGAGATTCCTGAAATTTCCACTCCCTCTTTAGCCTGATATTGTGTGGGAACGAGATACAGACACGTCACTAGGACACGTGGCTGCAGCAAAGTCTAGAACTTGCAGGGTATGCCACTCTATATAGGGACAAAAAGGAGGGCGTTTTGGTCATTGTGAAGAGCAGTCCTAGGGTTTTTGGGGTATATTCACATCATAGTCGGTTGTCCTGTCTCGTTTCATTGCTATCCATTTTCTTCACTCTGCAGCAGCATGCGGGTCACTTTGGGGGCTATTTGTGTAGCTTTGTAGTACTAGTACGGTACCACAACCTACTTTTCTTTTCCAATTTCCTTTTCGGTGACTCGGTTACTGTCGTATTTAGCCCATTTTTGCCGGTTCCGGTCGTGTAGTTATATCAAATTCCCAGTTCTGAGTTTTGCATGATCAAGTGGGTCGATGGTAAACATGGATATCAAGAAGGTCTGAACTCTTGAGTGATTGTGAGCTAGCTGTTTCTAATACTACTGTTGATTATATGCTAAATTTATTTATACTACTATATGATCATTATGATGTGATACAGGAATGGTCATCTGAGGATTTTAGTGAGATCAAGAAGTGTTGCACCGATTGCAAAACCACCAAGACTCCACTATGGAGAGGAGGACCAGCTGGACCCAAGGTGATGATAGATCATCATCCCCTGCAATTACCCATTTATAGTTCTTAACTCTGCAGTGCATTTGCTGATTCATATTTTTTTTTCTTTCATCCTTTTTCATATGGCATTTAATTTTCTCCTGATTTTCTCCTTGTCATGCTAACACAAAACTTCCATTCGCCACCTCTTTTGTCAATTTTTGTCTGAAATCTCTTAGTTCATTTGAGGTATCATATTCATCCATATAGCGTCTCTTTGAAAGTTCAATTAAGCTTATTATGAGTGAAGACTTTCTATTCTGATCTTGCACTTTCGTTTTACTAATTACAATTACTGTATTCGCTACGCTTTTTTATTTTTTTGGTTCTCCTTTTTAGCCATCATGATTGGTTTTTCTTTTTCCTTTTTTGCCGGTCATATTTGCAGTTACAATTCTACCCCCCGATTTCATACTCATGTTTTTTTTCCCTGTATGGTTTGGACTTTGGATATGTGAATTTCACTAGTTGGGTTTCTTTTTTATAAATCGTTTTTTCCCCTGATCAGACTCTGTGCAACGCTTGCGGAATAAGATACAGGAAGAGAAGGGCTTCTACGGTGGGGATGAACAAAGGACAAGAAAGGAAGAGAGAGAGAGCACAAAGTGGTTGCAGTAGCAGCTCTGGTGGTGATGATGATGATGTCTGTGGCAGCGATTTCAATGAGTCCTTGAAAGTGAATTTGATGGCATTGGGTGAGGAGTTTTGGTTGCAGCATTCATCCTCTGTTGTGAAGAAGAAGAAGAAGAAACAACAAAGGGGTAAGTTAGGGGAGGAGGAACAAGCAGCTTTCTGTTTGATGGCACTCTCCTGCGGCTATGTTTTCGCCTGAAAAAGGGGAACACAAAGCATTTGTTAATCAATTATGGAGATTTACAGGTAACCCAATCAGAAACCAACAAAAACCTTTTTTGCTGTTATATGGCCAACCTTTCCCCCTTTCTCTCTGTTTCTTTGCTTTCTTAGTATTGTGAAGTGAGTGACAATACCTTGGATTTATGGCAGAGGGGTATTTCACAATGTGACAATCTGGTTAGGAACAGGGTCTGTCCAGGCAAAGGAGACTGACTCTCTTTTTATTCTTCTCTATCTTTTCCCTCAGTTTTAGGTTTCTGTTTATATGGCAATATGTTTCAGTTAGTTTATTAATGTATGTAAATAGTAGGAATGTAGTTAATTATATCATTTTATCTGTATTTGTGGTGTTTTGCGATTCTCACTCCCTTGTTTTGCTGATTCTGGGTCTGACTCTGATGTTAATGTATTTGGGTTTTTTGGCCTGGTCTCAATTTTTTGTCTTTCATTATCTGTTTAAGCTATGATAAAGAAGTCTGTTGGGCCATAAATGTAATTCTGTTGACAAAAATAAAACAATATCTGTTCTGGGTGTCTCAACCTAACGTGTACAAAACACCTTAAGGAAGAGGCATAATTGCACATGATGTTTTCTCACCAAAATATCTTGTGAGATCTAAACATCATTAAAGTGTACGCAACTTTTATCCAAAAGAAACTGGCATATCGTTGCATGCGACATAACCATGTAATAATTCTGATGCGTCTCTTTTACTTCTCTTCAAGAATTCGCCCCAGTTGTCTCAGCTCAACCATGAGATAAAATATATTAGTAGACGGCAACCAAGCATATTATAAGATCCTCTTGTAATATTATAGTCGAATGCAGTCAAATATCGCAATCTCTTTAAAGAAAAAGAATGGTCTAACTCGTGTTAATAACATTACTAAGTGGTAGTTGTTTCAAAACTGAAAGTATCCTAATCTGTGATTTATTTGGAGTATTGCGTCCATTGATGTTTGCAAATCATAATAACGCAATCTTGCGAATACGAATAGGCCCTAAATAGCAGAAGTTTACACACTTCATTTTTTCTCATTTTTTAAATAAATTCAATGTTCGCGCTCCCTAAAATACGGAAATTTTCAGATGAAAAACAGATTTTTTACAATTTAAAATTTGAAATTGGTCACTGGTAATAAATAACTCTAACATTGATCAAAATTAAAATGAAGGAGGAATGAAAAGAAAAATGAAGAAAAATCGAAAACTGTCAGGCATAAGGTCCGTCACGTGACAAGATGACATAAATTATTAAGAGATTTTTGGAATTTGGGAGTAGAGAGACGAATGAATGAGAAAAGTATTGAGTGGAGTGGTATAGGCGAAAGGGTGGGGCGATCCGCAACTTACGTTGTAGTTGAACGGGGCACGCAGCACGTTCCCCCTGTATTCCCCCTTCTTCTTCTTCTTCGTCTCTAACTTATAACTTCCATTTTCATTCAAATGCTTCTCATTCACACTTCGAATCATACCTTCTCTCACCTTCAGGTAACTCATATTCTTTATCTACTTTCTGATTGTCTTTTTTAGGCTTTCTTTTGATTTCAACAGTCGCAATTCTCATTTATTCACGGTCTTAAGGTAGTTTTTTGTTTGTTTTTTTATTTTTTGATACTGCTCGACTAGTATTTGTTTTCCCGCGATCCCTTTTGGGAAAGACAAAGTTTATCTTTGTTGATATTGCTCGTAAGGTGTTCGAGTATTGTTCTGTAGATATCTGAGAGTAAAAATTTATTATTTTGATTGGATAGTTGTCATTTTACATCTTTCTGTTCATGCTTATATCATCCGATAATTTGAGATAATGAATTCTGAGCAAATGTATTGGCCTTTTTGTTTGGTTTTTTAGAACATTATGGGACTTGGTCGTAAGGCAGTGCTTTTTCTGTTTGTATATAAGTTGAAGATTGTACAAGTCTGGTGGATCTGATTCGCTTATTACATCTTAATTTATGAACCCTATTATGGGTGATATGTTGAATAGCACAGGTTTAGTTGGTGTAATCGAATCTTTCCCTTCACTATTTGCTATGGAGTTGCCTTTTGCTGCAGCAATGCAGCCATTGCAATTTGTATCACTTAATAATTTTTTTGTTATTTTACCATAGCTTGCAAGTGGGTACATTTTTTTAAAAAAAAATTGATACTGGAGTAGTGGGATATTTCCTATTTTAAGGTCAGATCTGTATTTCTTATACCTCAAATTATTGTGATGATATTGTTAAACCTGAAGAACTTCTCCCAGTTAAATCACATGCAGCCATTTTTCAGGTAACTATTTGGCCTAAACAAAAGTATCTCTTGCTTCTTCTTTTTGGTGGGATCTCTTTGCTGGCCCTGTGTGGCATATGTCATATAGTAGTGTAATTCACCATTTCTTTTGTAGTGATTGCTCAAGAGTTAAGACATTTGGTTTTCTGCAATTGAGCAATTCTTTGTTCTGCTCCAAAGAGAAACGGGATTTCATATATATGGGGTTTTTATTTAGTTTTGTTATTGTGGAAACTTATCAGATAAACCCAATTGGTCCTACCTTTGCAATTTCTTCTTTAATTCATTTGTGTGATATCTCTCTTTGCTCTTCATGAATTTGTTAGTTGTAACTACTTGCTTTACATCTGTCTCTTGCTGTTATGCTGGATTTAGCATAAGATCAGTCCTATACCTCTTATGTGATAATTTATGCCTGTATAGTGTTGTTTCTTTGTCTTCTACATTATAATCTTAGGTTTTCTTATCTCCATTTCAGGTTGTAGTAGCTGGCTCATTTCGTAAAGAATTGCTGATCAAATAATTTTCTTAGTTGTTGCTGAATTCAGATGAGGACAGGGTCCGTGATTTTTTCCTTATTGCAAGTACCTAGGTGCAGAATACACAGCTTAGCTAACTATTGGGGTGAAAACTTGTATAGTTTCAGTAAGAATTACGGAAACAATTCTAGTGTCAGGTTGCTTAGTTCTAGAGTTTACGGGCTTCAGGGAGGGCACAGAAAAAAGTGGACTAGAAGACCTATATCTACAAATACAGAAGGAACGGGGAGCACCAAATCAAGAAGTACCAAGCACGAGATTTTGAGTGAACCTATCTTAGCAGGTGCTACAGTAAATGTAAATAAAGTGCAGCTAGGTCAATTTGAAGATGTTCAGTACTGTAACATACAAGAAGAGATTGCTCAGAAGAAAGACTTGTCTAGCTTAGTCACTGTTATTACTTTTGATACTGAAACAACTGGGTTTAGCAGAGAGAAAGATCGGATCATTGAGATTGCACTTCGAGACCTGCAGGGCGGTGAGAACAGCACATTCCAAACTCTTGTAAATCCTCAACGCTACGTTCCTAATTCATATATCCATGGCATTACTAATCAGATGGTCAACAGACCTGATGTTCCAAGGTAACTTAAATATCTTATTTCTGTCGTATTTGGGCTCCTTGGATTATTCGCAAAAATGAAGTATTCCACTGTATCGTAAATCCACGACCTTTGCATATTACTGCTTTTATGTGATCTGTATTTACCATGTTGCAAGTATTATCAAGCTCTCCATTTGATTTTGAACTAGTTTGTCTATTCACCTTGGCAGTTGAGTCGATTGAAACTATTAATAAATCTTGCAAAGGAAACCATTGAGTGTTTGTGTGCTGTTGTGAATTTTCTGTAGAATGGAGGACCTGATTCCCATCTTATTGCACTTCGTTAGAAGCCGTCAGAAACCCGGGGGATATGTGTTATGGGTTGGTCATAATGCTCGCTGTTTTGATGTACCTTTCATCGTTCACGAGTTTCGCCGTTGTTCTACAGAGATTCCTCCTAATTGGTTATTTTTGGACACCCTTCCTTTAGCACGCGAGCTAATGAAGTCTGGAGGTATTTTTCTCTCTGTTTCTCTTCACAAAATCACATTCTTAATGTTTGAGAGCCTTAACATTTATGTTTTAACAGTAACACAACTTTCTGCAACATCTCTTCTGGCCCTTCGCGATCTCTACAGAATTAAAGTGGATGGTTCGGCTCATAGGGCCATGGTAGATGTGAACACATTGTCTTTGATACTTCCAAGGTTGGTCGGTGATCTTAAGTTGTCCCTCTCTGGCCTTGTCAAAAGATCTTTCACACACACAGATGTTCTCAACTCTAAGAAGAAGAAGAATTCAGACTAGTATTCTGACTGTATTATTTCCAGTGTTACTGTAACAAAAAAAGAAATTATTTGTAACCATAAGGTGGACCGAAATTTGTATTTGAAGGTGAAAAGAAACATTGTTTGTATTTGTTATCTTATTATTCTTAATAAAATTTATCATCCATACTAATTATTGTTATTTTGATGCGCCGAGTCTAGATTATTCTTGGCTTACTGGGAAAGTTATTGATTTGTATCATAGTAATCTCGTATAAACATTGTAGAATTTCCTTAATTCTGGAAGTTTTTGTACACAACAAAATATATAAAGGGCCTCCTGTGTCTTAGGCTCATAGCTTCTCTATTCTTTTACCTTTGATTTTTTCTTCAGATTTCAAACATAAAAAATGCCTGAGACTAAAAATCAACATCGAAAAGTGCCTGCTACTTGTGAACGAGTATAAAGCATTGGTTAGCAGAATATAATGTTGAATCGAAATTTTAATTTTGCAAGTTGGTTGATGGTTTCCAAATCGTATAAGGTGGTACATGAAAGTTGAAACTAGCTGCTATGTGAATATTTGCACTAGAAAAAATATATAAATCAGATGAAATTCCGTGAGCCAATGAAGAAACCTCAGAAGTGAAAATCTCCAAAAGAAAAGATTTTGCTTTCATTGAGAGTCGAACTCAAGACCTCCCGCTTACTAAACGGGTGCTCTAACCAACTGAGCTATGAAAGCAGCTGTTAGTGAGACACATAATTTTTTCAGTAACAGTTTACAAAGACAGTCTTAGAATCATTCTTCACTGTCGGGCATATTCTTTTTCTTTGTGTATTCGTTCGAAAGTTCCTTGGCTTCATTTGTATGCAGTTATATCCCCAAAAGCTAGCAAGCTACCAAACCAAGCCAACAATTTGTATGGAATTATGTTGTAAACAGAAATAGTTTCGATTTATTCAATTGGATAAATAATTAGTTGGTAGTATTTCCTGTAAGTGGTTAAATTAATTGGATAACTGAATATAATTGATGAGCCTGTGGTTAAAACTTAAAAGCCACATGACATGATAATAATTATAACATACCATATGTTATAATTATCGGCAGGGAAATTTGAATAATAGAACCCTAGCCTAGCTAACACAAATTAAACCAT
Organism: Aeschynomene evenia; assembly: GCA_013621005.1. Taxonomy (NCBI): domain Eukaryota; kingdom Viridiplantae; phylum Streptophyta; class Magnoliopsida; order Fabales; family Fabaceae; genus Aeschynomene; species Aeschynomene evenia. The sequence continues at coordinate 5,318,980 of CM024268.1, forward strand.
AGATAGATAGATAGAGTAGAGTAGAAGAGAATTAAGTAGGGCCTTTGAAGCTTGGTGTTTATGTTTAAGGCTGTCCATTCCTCACCCTCAACTCAATTGTGGCAGCAATAGCTCGCTACATTATAGTCCTGTAGATAATCCCTTTTATTTTTATCAATAAGGCCAATTTTATGGTGCAGCTCTCTATCTATCTCTGCATCTTGTTGCAATTTTTCCATGTAACAATAGGTTAATTTACAAGAAATATGTTCATAAAAAAAACTTTATATTTTAGACTTTTCAAAGATTATAGTATATACCTGTTCCTTTTTTATTTGTTAGGACATGATTTTAGTTGTTCTCCTTTTGAATAACATTATGAGCTTTGTCTATTGATAAATCATTCGGAGTGTAGTGTTTGAGGATATATAAACCTTCTTACATTTCAAATAAAATACTTTCAATTCAATAATTCCCTTGTCTGTTCAATGAGCACCCAATTTAACGAATTTTATCTCAGAACAAACGCATAGGTAACCTGTCTGTTCAATATTACTGAATCATATATATGTTATAAACAAGTAAATCACTAAATTATTAACATCTACCAAAAAAAGGTGTGACTCCGGACACAATGTTAAAAATATAATTATCCCTAAAGTCCTAATCGTAACCACTGTTGTGGCGACATTTTAGTGTCGACAATCCTATTCACCACATCTCTTACAAGGGAATCAAAGCAATCTGAGCAGAAACCTTTGATCAAACTCGTGTGTCCACCCTCCATCAGTTCAATGTGGGGGCACACAGGTGGTGGCGGCATGGCGCAAACCTCACTCATCTTGTGCTCAAGACCACATGCTGCTAGTAGGGTGTGAGTAGAACTCTTTGCAATTTCTTTGAAAGTACTACGCCCTGAATCAACAAAGCATATCAGTGACGGTTCACCATGCAAAATTTCTCTTTAATATCAAATCATGATGGGAAAGTGATCAAATTTTTGAAAAAGGAAAAGAAAACTACACTTACCTATATCAATCTCTCTTGACAAGTTATTTAGGTGACTTTTAACCATTGATATTAACTGCTCCTTTACAATTTGGAAGTCACTTTGTTGAAGATCTCTGATAACAGTGGGTAAGCTAACATCATTTACGACGTTCGACCTGCTACTGAACTGATGGGCTGGTCCATTATCTGATATGGAGGGTGTCCCCACAAGTCCAGGCCATAGCATCCTATTCATGGAACTGTTGGAAACCATAATTGAATCATGAACCACTGGTCTTCTTGCATTGCTTATTCTCATGGAGGATGGATCTCCGATCTGCATCGATGGAGAGTTGTTGTTGCACGATCTCTCCTCAAGGAATGGGTGATATGATGTTCCCATTTCCTGTGTCCTTGTATGTGGAGTTGCATTTGTTTCCCTAATTTGATCAATTTGCGAGCTAGATAAGTTACTTGTTGAACTAGTAGCCGAAATACCATTAGTTCTGGCAGGGATATATGTCATTCTATCTGTTGAACGTAGTTGCTGAATTTGTCGGTGTATCCAGCGTCTTTCTGATAAAGTTGGTGCCCCACCTCCAGATACCGGAGAAGCTGCTTCAACATTTCTACCAGAAAATCTAGAAGATGAAATATGCCCAAGTCTTTGACTTTGATATGTAAGAGGTGAAAACAAGTTGAGGTCTACAGTTTCCGGTACATTGAGAACATGTGATGGTCTAACAGGCAAGCTTTGAGTTGTAACCCTCAGATTATCCACAGAGTCTTGGACTTGAGTGCTTGAAGATGCTAAAGCAACTGGTCTACAACCATCACAATACCAATTACCCTCGGGCACTTCCCGGGCCAGACCAACGCAATACGTGTGTGCAGGAGAATCACATATATCACACAGTAACATGAGTGCATCATCTCCACCTTGATGGCACTCTGAACACATGACATACTCATATGGATCAATATAGCTTCTGAGTTCTTCTTCAGAGGGCTGATAAACCTGTATGTGAAATCAAAACATTGTAACCAGTAACAACCAGTTAACAAGTCGAAGACCATAAGCAAAAAGCAAAAAAAAAAATGAAGTACATGTCAAGTACCTGATCACGCTCCGGCACTTCAACCACTATTTCTCTCAAATCAATCCCTACTGATGTTCGTGCAGGCTTGCTGATTGTTTTGAATCTCTGCTTACACAAAGGGCAGCGAGATTCCACTTTCCCCCATTCCATAATGCAGGAAAAGCAAAAGTAGTGAGTGCAACAATTTAGTACTCCTCTTATTCTTCTTTTGTTTTCCTCAGATAAACAAATCCCACACACCTGCTTTACCATCTCACTTTTTAAATCATCTACCTTTTCCTTCCCCTTTCTTCCTTGGGGTTCTTTTATCTTTTCCTTACCCTTTTGGACTGGTGGCTTTTGTTGCTGATGTAGATCTTCATGTATCATTTGAAATGAAGAACTTCTCACGTTCCTTCTCAAACTTTGGCACAACTCCTTGGCTTCTCTCACTTGTTCTCTCTCTTCTTCAGAGATAGTAAACTCATAATTAGATGAAACACAGTTAGAAATGGAGTCTTCAATGAGAAACCTTTTCTTTACCCGATCGTGTTTTTTCCTCTTCTTTGTCCTAATGGTAGGGGCAAGATCATCATTATCTATAAAATCATCTACATCATTACATCTTACTTTCCTTTTTAACCCTCTATTCTTTCTTCTTTTCTTTCTCATGGGCTTCTTTGAAGCTCTAGAACTCCTTCTCTTTCGACGTCTGGTAGAAGTTACAGAAGCCCTTCTCTTTAAAACCTTCTTTCTAATTTTCACACCATTATTTTTCTTTATTTTCACCCCTATCTCTAATTCCTCATCCGAGCAATCTTCTTCATCTAGTGTAAATTCCTCATCATCGTCATAATCATTATACTCAAAGTCCTCATCCCCCTCTCCATCAGCATTTGCCTCTTGTTCTTGCTCTTGCTCTTCTTGTTTTGCATATGTAATCCTTCCCCTCTTTCGTGAGGTTTTACTCGCATCTTTCTGCCGACCGCAAACACCATTTTTGGCCCTTGACCTAAAGAGTTTTCTCCCTAGTTGAATTTCCTTTTCTTCCTCCTCCTCTTCTATAAAACCATCAAAACTACCCTCTGATGCACATCCATCTAAAGAGGAGCTATAATCGTCGAGATAATCAGACACATATGTATCTAAATCTGAAACCACATAGTCCTCATCTGACTCATCAGAACCGCCTTCCTTTGACCTAACCCTTTTCCTAAAATTGCATTTGCCACGGACCTTTCCTCCCCTAACCATCTGTTCTCACACACAGGCTGAAGGCCAATTTATTAGAACCCTTATCAATCAATGGCATAAAGCATGACTCCTCAAAACACCAAAGAAATAACTTCAAATTAAATCACATTATATCATTTAAAAAGTGTAGGGTTCTTCTAACCCAAAGTTCCCAATTGAGCTAGACACATACACAGGGCTTACAAAAAATCAATGGCACCTAATAAAGAAGTAAGATCTGATTCAGCAAGTAACATAAACGTTGACAATGGAATTAATCACAGCGATCCCAATATCCCATAATTAGTTTGCTCATAAATTAGGTGGGGGTTGTGATAGCCAAACAACAACAAAACTGATCAACCAAAGTATCGACAAAAATTTTTAGAAAAAAATTCTAATAATAATGAAAAAAAAAGAGGACCCACCTCCAATTCCGTCAAAACAAAATCATATGAATCAAGAACGCAACAATTGGGCTTAATTATATACCAAATGTTAAAAAATCAATAAAAATAATAAATAAATACAAACCTATCAGATATTTGATTGAAAATGGAGATTGTGCGTAATTGAAATGAGAATCATGTGAAGAGAAAAGTAGAGGAATGGGTACCTGGACAGGGAAAGGAAGAGGAACAAAAGAAGAAGAAGAAAAATAATTGCTTTTATTCGAATTCCAGAAAACGTTTCGTTGGGCAACTGCGATTTTCGCTTCTTGTTCCTTTGTTCAGTATTTTTTTCTCTTTTCTTTATTAGTTTTTTATTTTATTTATTTTTACGCTTTCTTTTCCCTTTTCTTTTGTTACGCATTCAGAGAGAGAGAAAAAGAACGCACAGAAACTTTTTTATTAATTCAGGATGACGTCCTTATTTATTATATATAGGTTATGCTTCAATTTACAACCTCTAAGATTCAAATTTAAAGTATCTCTATCTATGTCTTTATTCTTTATTTTTTATTTTTTAAAATAAGTATAGAGTATATATAGTTCGGAGATTCTCTGACTTCTATCATATTTTTTCCTGTGAAAATCCTGTTTTAGTTGCATTTGAAATATCAGCACAATGCATAATAATCTAATAGGTCACCTGTATATTAATGGAGATAAAATATACTAAAATTTATACTGTCAGGTCAGGTGATCTGGATTGGGTTCCCAATAACTGCGTCAATGTTGTGATATAATATATCTCAAATGTTTGGGCCACAACAAAAAAAAAATAACAAAAACAGTCAATAAAGTTCATTTAATACTTTATGGGCCAAATAACACTTTTAATCATGAATATATTTTTAATAGATTGAGTGATTATGGTCCAAATTCTTATTTATTAACTGTTTTGACTATTTTTTATTGTATCTCTAGCCATCCTCGTAATATATCTAGGATGTAGATCAATGGTATTTGATAAGGAAACAGTATTTAAAAGTGTAGAGCAGTGGTATCTAGGTTGGATATGGAAACAAGAATCAACAATAAGTCATCTAAGTAGTACAAATGGTATAAGAGTAGAGTAACAAATTAACTAAACAGGGAGATTGATGTATATTTTTTATGGAAACATGAGTAATCGTTTTTTTTTTTTTCTTTTAAGAAAGTGGTCAGGTTGTCCTTTATCTATTCTTATCCGCTAAAAATACTTATTTAATTATACAAAATATATAGATGATAATGAAAATATTTTTCCTCGATAAAAGTATATATAATAATTTTTGTCGTACAATAAAAATATGTTCAATTATTATCCAATGTGTGCTATACACTATATGGAATGTGTGTCATACGTACGTGCACTATACATACAGCACACATAATATATAGTGTATAACACACATTGAATACTAGTTGGACGTATTTATGTTGTACAACAAACATTATTGCAATTTTTATGTCCATGCAAGTTGCGCAAGAAGGAGTGATTAAGGAAGCTTTAAGACAAAGCCATGCATAATGAGGAGAGGGGGATGAGTAGTAATTGGAAGCATTTCATACTTAACACAACACATCTATGCTCCTTCTCTTCAGCCTATGCATAAAATAAAATAGAACCTTTATATTGGTCCCTGAAAGGTGGACATCATCACTTCTTTACTTTATCATTAAACTAATAAGTTTGAAAGAGGCCAATGACCATACTGCTTTTAAATCCATTTGGCAAATTAAACATACATACATTACATACAATGAATTATACTTCCAACTTTCCTTCTATGTATTTCAATTAATGTTAAAGTACATCTATAAGATCGGTGATGTATAAATTATATATGATCGATTCAATTAAATAAACTTGAACTGAGACCCACTCGTGTTTTTAGTTCTATGAATATGACATAAAAGTGATACAATGGTCACGCGTAGCAAACGAATAAAGCAAAGCGAAAACTTACCTACTATATATATGAATGTGCCGGATCAGATCAAATTTAAAGGACTATATACTTAATCATTCATATCAAATTTTGCAATTTCACTATCTCTAAACAAATATCTTGCAGGGCAACGTCAATTCACGATGAATTGGTTATTCAGGGATTGGGACCAATTTTGTTATTTTGGATTAGACCCAATGCGCTCAAGGTTCGATGTTTAATTTTTTAGCAAAGCTAGCCCTTAAGCTTTGCTCTCATTACTATTCTGTGGGGTTTAGTTTTAATTAGGATGGAACCATTAATTTGCTTTAGACTTCAAATAACGACAAATAATTGTGCAACCCTTGAATCTTGATAGTTAAGACTCCCTAAAACTAGAGAAGCTCTAAGTTTTGGTAAGATTTCTGACCAAGATCTACCCTAATAAATCTCATGCTTGATTATTATGATGAGCAATTATATAAGGATTAAACATATTGATTACGTAGTATTTTTGAAATGGATCCTAAGAAGGTGAAGGCATGATATACAATTTGCTTTAACCTAATTAATTATTGTCTTTTTTCCAAAGGTGTTTGTGTATGTACTTGATCATTCACAAGATTTCGCTTTGAGGATTATCTTGTTGAAAAATCCTTTGATATAAACTAATGAGTTTGTCCGGTGGAATTATGGAAAAGTAGTTTTATTAAATGTTTTTTTTTGGTAATTTTTTTTTTTCATGACCGGGGTATCCAATGTCGACCACAATGATTAATCCTTCATTGGCTTGTAGGCACCTCGAATGGTGGGACAACTGGTCCAGAGTTTTAAAGTTTTTCCATACCCAAGGCGAGGATCGAACCCTCGACACTTGGTTAAAGAAGGATGAGCCCCTACCGCTAACCACCCTCCCGGGTTTGGAAATATATTTTATTAAATGTTTTTTTTTAATTCTCTATTAAATGTTATTATACCTACATACATTATCCTAATCATGGAACAGGCCATCACCAGGGTCCAGCAAAAGTGAAATTGTGTTATATACAAAGATTTATGTGCTTTAGTAAAAAAACACAACAGAGAAAAAAATAAAAGAAAAGGGCCCATATAGCGGAGTTGGGGAGCCGAACGAAGATGGATTGGGCCGGCAGCAACAACTGTTTGAATACCGGCTGCATAATAATGCTATTTGGGCCCACTTTAAAAAAAAAAGTCACGTATAATATCCGAAGCTGTTAGGTTAGGCTCCGAACCACGTCTTTGAATTGACCAGAAAGCCCTTCTTTTCTTTTTTGCATCTTGACCATACAGTTAGTTGGGGCACCTTACCTACATTTATATATAGTATAGGTTAGGCTATAGGGTAACAACAACAATCTGTAAAGCTTGCTAGGTGCTTAATTATCCCTTTGCATTATATTGGCCCCCTCTTCTTTTTTCTTTCAGTCTCAAAATTTGATAAAGCATTACGCAACTGATGAGTTCATTCCATGGATGGAATTCCTGATATCTACTCTTTTTATCTAAGTAATTTGAACAAGTAATACTTGTCTTTCAACATTATATATTGCATGTATTTTCATTTATTCTTTTAGTTGCGTGCTTTACAATATAATGAATCAAATCTTTAACACCAATACACATACTTCAATTAAATATCTTTTAGAGTTCGTCGGATTTAGAAAGCATAGTGACCAAAAGTCATACAAAGTTAGTTAATATAAAGGCTTTCATGTGCTCTTAATCTAAGATGCCTTTTTTTCAAGACAGATAAAGCTAGCTATACCTTTAAAACAAACATTCAAAGCATATATATACAATGGCAGAAAGAACGAACCCACATACAAGACCACTACATGCTATGTTTTATTTGGGGTTAGTTTCGACATTTCAATTTGATAAGCAATACCCATATACAAAATTAGCTAGATTATGTATGTTGAGAGAACAGGTTTAAGGATTGTACTGATACCATTCAGACAATCTGAACTTTGTTAAGTAATGTAATACTTGTACAGTAGAAATACATCAAACTAATATTCAATGTGTGCTATGTGTCATATGTAATGTGTGTCATACGTAAGAAATATTACGTATGACACGCATTATGTAAGACACATAACACATGTTTGATACTAGTTGAATATATTTCTGATGTATAACAAACATTTATGGTAAAAATACGAGTGCGGGGCCCGAAAATGATCCATAAGAATGTAAAAATTAATTTGATTAATGGTGCTAATCATGCATATGGAGAAATATTATTATTTTGTATGTTAGATTGTTTAATTTGCTATGTCCAAGTTCTACCAAGTCTAATGATGGTAGCATGTTCAGGGTTTATATGTAAGGGGAATACAATATGCACAATAAATAAGAGATGAATATTGTTGCATTAGTATATACACCAAGCATATATATGAATCCATCTCCTTCAGTTTTTGGTGATGTGTGCATGCACAAACCATGAATACCAGCCACGCTAGTTCGATAGAATTCCTTCAATCAGTGCTCGCGCATACTTTATTTTATTTTTTTAAAGAGTAAAGTTTTACTTTATGGTATATTTGAGTATTGAGAATTAATTAATAAAAAAAAAGAGAGAATTGAGAATGTTGTAGTCTCGATGCATTTTTAATTATTTTATTAGCATTAGTAGTGTTTTGAACATTTTGTTGTATGGAATAATGATTTCTTTTATTATAATACTAGTAACTTGCACAGTCACTTACGTCGTATTTTTAAAAAAAAATATAGTTAATATTATTATTTATTTTCATTGTGTTTGTAAAATTAATAATATTTAATACTTATATTAGTTTTAATATCTATTTTAGAGAAAAAAATAACTAATTTTTTTAACAATTCTCTTTATAAATAGTAATAGATACTGTAAATGTTAACATGTAATAATTATTTGTGATTTTAAAAAAATGAACTGATATTACTAATTATTATGTCAGTTTAACAGTTTACTTGCTGATTTTCTATTTTATTCTACCTATCAGGTATATATAATTGATCTAAAAATATATACAATAAAACTAATAAGTTGAAAACGACCTTTTTTTAGTTGAAGTAGTATTTAAATTACATCAATTGCACCAAATATCTTACATAAATTTTATTTCGATGTGTATTGAATAATATATAGAAATAAATCCACAAAAAAGTAAAAATAAAAAAATAATTCAATATATAACTATTAAGTTATGGTTTGTTTCCTTATATATCTACCCAAGTTCCATATAAGATTGCAGGAATGAGGGGGTAAAAGGCATAGCCAAAACAATTTTTGCTTTTAGTATCAAACTTTCTCCGAAAAAACAATTGTAAAAATCGTTATTTCCATGAATAGGCTGTAGTTTTTGTCACATCCATTTCTACTTATTTCAGAAAACTGTTCTATTTAGTCAATCAAATCCTACAATATTCAAAATCTATTCTATATTTTTAAAGTTCATTTATCTAAAAAAGAGTCTTACATTTTTTTAGTACATCGTCATCATTAAGACAATTAAAAGATAGTAAAAAAACAAAAAAGGTTCACAAAAACAGAGTAGAGTCTTATAGACTTATACTTTTATGATCCGTTAAATATAAACCAGGAAGGGACAAAGCGAGAGGCTCGGAACCAGGTTCGGTGTAAGGTTCCCTACATTAATTAATTAATTAATATTAGACAGCAAAACTACAAAGAGAGACGAAGGAACAAGAAAGAACAGAGAAAACAGAGGAAGCTAGCGAGCGACAGAGAGAGACAGAACCAGGAAAACGGATTTTGTTTCTCTTCGCTTTCTTCATTCTCTGTGTGATTTTGCACCTTTATCTTCAACCTCATTGGAATCACACTCTCTATATATTCATTTATTCATTCATTCCCTATCTTTGAATTCAGCTAAACTTGTTTGTTTTTTATCATTTCTAGCTGTCTTTTTTTCTTTGGCTAATGTATAGAATTTGAATTCATTTCTGGGTCTACCAGCGTTTTGGTTTTTTTTTTTTTTTTTTTTTATATTTGGAGTTTTTGAGGTCTAGCTATGTCAAACGAGCAAAATTTGGCATTCTCTGTGGTATCTGTTGTTGAAGATGTTCTTCAACATCATGGTGGCCGATTAAGCGACGTCAGCTTGGCGTCAAGAAAAGCTGAAGAAGCTTGTATGTATCCCTCAATATCCATTGTTTTCTCAATTTTCCATTCTATGATCTAAGGACCTACGAATATATGTTATATATCAGATACTTTACCAATGATTTTAGATACGCCTAATTATATTTTATATGATTTATAAATTATAACCCCACTTCCATATAGTACTTATCTCGTACCATATACTCATACTGCTACCCCGTTTCCATTGGTTTAGCTTTCTCTGGTTTTTCCTTGTCATCTAATTTTTTTCTCTTTCATGATCAGAATATCATAGTGCAAATGAATCCAAGTTTTTGTGCGAAATGCCCAATTCATTGGTATTGTTTTCTTCAATTTGATTGGTCAAGAATTTTGGTTTCAAGTTTTAAGTTTCAACCAAATAAATGACACTTGCTTTATAAGCTGTGTTCTTTTTGGCTTTATGAGTCAACACTATTGAAAAGAAGCAAAGGTGATTGTTCCTAGAATGATGGAAAGACGCACGTAACAGTAATTTAAACTTTGCATGAACCTTGGAAAGCTGATTGAATGCTCTCTGATCTACCTTGCAAGAAAGGATAACATATATATATGTATACATTAATACGTGCCTGGTATTAATTGCAGCAATAAGAAGGTATGAAGCTACTGGCTGGCTGCGAAAGATGGTTGGAGTTGTTGCAGGGAAAGACTTGCCAGCTGAGCCTTCTGAAGAACATTTCAGGATTGGGTTGCGTAGTGGGATCATCCTCTGCAATGTTCTTAACAAAATCCAACCCGGAGCAGTGTCCAAGGTACGTTCTTTTGATCATGGTTTTAAAACTGAGGTTGTGTTTTGATTCAATAAGTATTACTTACTACTCTTATTGTCAGGTAGTTGGAGCCCCCAATGATTCTGTTCTTATTCCTGATGGGGCAGCGTTATCTGTATTTCAATACTTTGAAAATGTAAGGAACTTTCTTGTAGCCATGGAGGAAATGGGGCTTCCCACCTTTGAGGCTTCAGATTTGGAACAGGCGAGTCATTGAAATCAGATCTATATTTGTATTATTATTATTATTTTTGTTACTATAAACTTATAAAGCAATTGTTGTTCTGCTTTAACATGCTGTTTTTTGCAGGGTGGAAAGGCTTCAAGGATAGTGAATTGTGTATTGGCGCTCAAGTCCTATGCTGAAGGGAAGTTGGGAGGGAAAAATGGGGCATTGAAACTTGGTGGAGTTGGGATTTCAAAGCCACCTACATCAGGGAAAACACTTATGCGCAGAAACTCAGAACCATTCATGAAGTCTTTGTTGACTCTGTCATCAGGGGACAGAGATGGTAGCATGAGTGATCAATCTTCATGCACTGATTCTGGGCTTGATCACAGCGAAGCGGTTAGAGATCATTATGGTTTATAATATTATTTATACCTTGTTGTCTAGATTGAGAGGATCACCATGCTCATTAGATTTGTATCTGCAGGGTCCTTTAAATGCATTGATTCGCCAATATTTGTCTGATAAGAAGCCAGAAGAAATTCCTATTGTAAGTGATGTTATTGCTTCTTTATCAGATATATGAACATGAGCCTAGTAATGAAACAATCATGTAACATGAGAAATTCTTAGGCCTTTTCCTTTGGTTTTATACAATCATGTTATATAGTCTCTTTTGATATTACAGGTAGTGGAGTCCCTACTTAACAAAGTCATGGAGGAGTTTGAACATCGCTTGCTAATTCAGAATGAGTCACTGGTAATTCAGAATGAACCGGTAATCCAGAATGAATCGGTATGCATCTCTCCATTCACTATGTTCAATCTCATAACTAGTGGCGCTATTCTGGATATGAGAATTTCTTTTTCATATTTCTTATTGTTTGAAATGGATGTTGTCCCATGAATCTTAACTTAGTGGCATAACTGCAGTTTGAACCAACTCAAGAAAACAAGGCAGCATCATGTGATGAAGAAGCAGAATCTTCAATTTCAAAAGTTGCTTCTGTTGATGAAGAGGTAAAATTCAGATTCTAGAGATACATACATGTCTTGCAATTAAGTGCAAATGAAAATGTTTAGATTGGTCATCATCATCATGATCTCAATTGCTTGACTTTTTTGTCTGAGGATTGTGAAGGTGGAAGAAAAGGAAGAAGATGCACCGGACGAAGAGCCTAAGCAAGATGAAAGTTATGATGAGAATGAGAATGAGAATGACAATGGTCATGAAGAGGAAGAAGACGAAGGACGCAGACAGATTCTGAGACAAGAAATTATAGTCCAACAACAAGATAGAAGCATCAAGGTAACTTGTAATACACTCCATAATGTGATGCATCCATCTCTCAGATATTAAAGAGGCAAATAATGAATATGATGTTGCCATCTGTTAGGAACTAAAAACAATTGTCCATCAAACAAAATCAGGAATGCAGTTTTGGCAAAAGAAGTATCAGGAGGAGTTGATCTCTCTAAGTATGTATAATGATAAGAAATATTCCCTCAACTTTTTTGACATGAATACCAATTATCTATCTAATTACTAACTGGATACCCTTAATAGGTAAGCATGTGCATACCCTAGCATCTGCTGCTTCAGGATATCATAAAGTTCTTGAAGAAAATCGTAAACTGTACAATACAGTGCAGGATCTAAAAGGTAAATTTCTAGTGGTCAAGAATCAAGACTAATGAGTCTATTTAGAACTTTGCTCCTTGGTCATCCATGTTCTAAATTAGAGAAGAAAAAAAACAAAAAATGGTTAAATATTTTTGCATGTTTGTAGGAAATATTAGGGTGTACTGTCGAGTTCGACCCTTCTTGGGTGCTCAACAAAACCATAACACCACTCTCGGTGGATTGGAGGAGGGAAATATCTCAATCATAACACCTTCCAATTATGGGAAAGAAGGGAAGAAGACATTTAATTTTAACAAATGTTTTGGTCATGCTGCAACTCAAGGTTGGTATTAATTAGTTTATCCCTTCATTGAAATTGTTTGTAATCTTTGTGTGTTCTTTTTGCTAACTGTGTTTGTGCTTGCATTCAGGCCAAGTTTTTGCTGATACTCAGCCTCTGATTCGTTCTGTTCTGGATGGCTACAATGTCTGCATATTTGCCTATGGCCAGACAGGATCAGGAAAAACATTCACTATGGTAAGAAGTTCTTCTCAAACTGTGACTTGCTGTCATCATAATTGTAATAGCTCAGTTAATGCATCTATATGTTGTTATTGATTGATGATGCAGTCTGGGCCGGACGATCTTACAGAGGAAACCATGGGTGTTAACTACCGTGCACTGAATGATCTTTTCCTGCTCTCAGATCAGAGGAAAGACACCATTTCCTATGAAATCTCTGTTCAGATGCTTGAGATTTACAATGAGCAAGTGAGGGACCTACTGGCCACAGATGGTGCAAACAAAAGATATCCTTTTTATCATAATAAGTATTTGTGCTTTTCTTTATGATACTCTTGTTCTTCTTGTATATGTGAATGTGATCAATCCTTAACACTTGCCCACATTAGAAATTCGAAATAGCACCCAGAATGGCCTTAATGTGCCTGATGCAAACATTGTTTCTGTTTCAACAACTTCGGATGTCATAAACTTGATGAACTTGGGACAAAAGAATCGGGCCGTTGGTTCTACTGCCATGAATAGCCGTAGTAGTCGTTCTCACAGGTGCTAAACTACTCTGTTCTTCAATCTCACACATTGCTAGTTTTTTTCTATCACAGTATATTATTTCTTACTGAACTGGTAATGTAAATGGTACCTAAATGCAGCTGCCTAACAGTTCATGTTCAAGGGAAGTATCTGACATCAGGAAAAATTATTCGCGCGAGTATGCATCTTGTTGATCTTGCAGGAAGTGAGAGGGCTGATAAAACTGAGGCAACAGGTGATAGACTTAAGGAAGCTCAACATATCAACAAGTCACTTTCTGCCTTAGGAGATGTGATTTCATCCCTTGCCCAAAAGAATTCCCATGTTCCCTACAGGAACAGTAAACTTACTCAGCTGCTTCAGGATGCTCTTGGTATGTACCTCATGTATATAATATGATTATGTGAGGAGAGGATCCATTCCACCCTTCACTACTACTATATATCATATGGATTGTATTATGTTTTCAACTTTGTTGGCTACTATTACTAAAGAAATGGTTTCTGTATATTATATCAGGAGGCCAAGCCAAGACACTCATGTTTGTTCATATTAGTCCTGAGCCTGATGCACTAGGAGAAACACTCAGTACACTCAAGTTCGCCGAAAGGGTAGCCACTGTTGAACTTGGTGCTGCGCGAGTTAATAACAAGGACAGTGCAGATGTTAAAGAGCTTAAGGAACAGGTTCTTACCTTTTCTTTTTTCTAGGGTCTCAAATGAATGAATCTTAAAATCATATGTTTTTAGTGTTGATTTGTGTACTATCTTGGTTCTTTGCTAGATTGCTAGCCTAAAAGCAGCCTTAGCGAGGAAAGATGGAGAAGCAGAACAATTTCATCAACCTGTCAATAGCAACCAAGAAACACCAAAGTTGAAATCTAATTCTTCCACCACTCCTGTACAACGAACTAGTTCAACTTTTGTTGGTCGTAATCTGCCAAGAGATGATTCTAGTAGCCTAGAGGTAACATGTTATCAAGCAAGCATATGAAAAAATTGTTATTTTCACACCATAATCTGATACCATACACATCAACATGGTATTAATGATTGCCCTGGCTTGCTTGCAGGGCAAGAAAAAGGATGCACCGAAGCTTAAACGACGAAGCCTAGATATCCACGACATGTACAGGAATTCAGCTAGGTGGCCACATGGAGGTGGCAATCATGGAAAGGATGAAGATAAGGAATCAATTTCAGGGGATTGGGAGAACAAGATCAGAATGAACAGGAATGATAGCTTGACTAGTGATGATAGCCTTGTGTCACAATGGGAAGCAGAGAACAAAGAGTTCTCTTCAATGCTTAGTCCAAGTTCTTTCTCAGAACAAGATTTACATAGGCATGGATATGAGATGGCCACCACAGATGATGATCTTGAGATTGCAACCAGTGATTCTTCAGAGTCTGACTTGAATTGGCTTCATGCACCTAAACCAACCACCCTTTCAAACGGACCTAAGAAATCCACTAATCCAAGACCAGCAAAGAACACAGAAGCAAGGTAATTAATTACCAATCACTAATTATAATTATTAGTTTGTTGCAGTTTATGTTGCTTCAACTGTAATCAAAGATACTAACATTCTTTTTATAGGAGTGCGATCCCATCATTAATTCCAGCACCAGCAAGGAAACAAACCACAGTAGCTAGTCAACCAAGAAAACAACCAGGCACTACTGATGTAAAGAGAAGAACCAAGTGAGAAATTTGTGCAGAGTGTTAATGCTTCTTGAATCTTAACCCTTTTTTTTTTATTTCTTCTTCTTTGGTCTGTATCTATAATTTTGTGGAGGAGAGAGAGGTTTTTGTGCATCTCTGAGAGGCAATAAAACCAATTGCCTGAGTTCATATATATATGTAACTCGCTGTTCTCTGCAGCATTGCAATCATGTAAGTTTGTTCAAAAGTATACTAAAAATAGTGTTGCCCACTAGTTTCAGTTTCTAATGAAGAGATATATTCATTAAATGCTGTAGAGAATAAGACTATTTATGGACAAAGGAAACAACTGAAGCACAACAAAAATTTCACACAACTTATATAATATAAAATGCAGAACGTATATCGCGTACGGTGTATAATATATTTCATCTATTATGAACAACATATATTACATGTGCAGGATCATTTTCCTTTGCAACATGTGATATATGTTATGTACATCATGTGATATATGATAATATTTATTGTACAATTTATATTATATATATTATGCACATCTTATTATTTTTAAAGATTTTTTATTGTACTTCGCTGTAAGGATAAAATGAAAAAAAAAAAAAAAGACAAGTATGTACATAAAAGTCTTGTATGGAACATTAAATAAATAATTGGTAGAGCCTTTTTGAAGTCTGGACAAGGATTTTTTTAATCAGCATGTATAAAATTGCAACCTTTTTTGTTGTCAACTACTAATGTTTTTTTTTGGTAAGTGTCAACTACTAATGTTTAAAATACATTAAACTCTAACTAGTTTTGTTTGAATTTTGTTAGCCTATAGCGATAGCGAGAAAAGGTTCACATAGCACTATTTTTGGGTGAAGGATAATATGGTCCCAATAAAATTGGGACCATTACATGAAATTTTTATTTTATTGCTTAATTGTCCTTTTTTTTTATTTTAAATATTTTATTAAAATTATCATTTAATCCTTTTACATTTTAGTCTTTATTTGCAAATAAACCTCATTAATCTCTTTGAAAAACCCTAATCCCAAACTCTTCCTCACCTAAATTAGCGGCTGCACACCACCTTCGTGAACCTTAATCGCAGTCCCCTGAACTTCAAATAATTTGAAATTTTTATTTTTAAATTAAAGTTACAGCTATCATATTAAGTGTTTCTACTTGTTTCTTGTTGCACCATGTGCTTTATTAACTTTGCAATTTACTGTTGTGTCACCGAGGAAGAAGAGAGTATTGACGGAGTGCATACAATCAACAAACTACAAATCGAAAAGTGCAAACATTTTCACATGAAAGAAAAATCTCTCACTGACAACAAATGGCAATTCTTCAATAGGTAAAAGTGAACACCACTAATACACGTACTTACAAAATTCAAAGTCTGAAATCTTTGGCTGTCAAAAATGGATAAATAATGGGCCAAAATACACAGTCAGAGAGAGGTTGAAGCTCAAAGTCATGAGAGAGAGATCGATGAAGAGATATGCGGGATGGTGGTGGTGTGTATGCCGCAACCAAGGGTGTTGTGCGGTGAAGGGTTTGAGATTAGGGTTTTCCAAAGAGATTGCAAACAAAGATTAAAATGTAAGGGGATTAAATGATAATTTTAATAAAATGTTTAAAATGGAAAGGAATGACAATTAAGCAATAAAATAAAAATTCCATGTAATGGTCCCAATTTTATTGGGACCATGTTATCCTTCACCCTATTCAGAGCTGTATATAAAATAGCAGTGGCGAACTTTTTAAGCGAGCAAAAGCGTGGAGACAAAAGAAAACCTATTATCCTATGCCAAAGGTTGGTTTGTTTGTATTTTTCCTTTATTAAAACGTTAACTGTCAATTATGGATATTATTAGTAATAATAAAAATAATTTCCAAGAACTAAGAGTTAATTCTAAAAGAAGGCATGTTATTTTGACATCCATCAAGAAATAAACAGCTCACACTCACAAAATCATGAAGATTTATTATATCTTGTTTTTCTACAAGTTTCCCTCACAATTTTCGTATGCGTTCAAACTTCAAAGTTCAAACATCAAGTCAGAAGATATGCACTACAAAATTATTACTCTTTTTTTTTAAAAAAAAAAATTATATCCAAAATTTTGACTTATTATAGTATGTCTAATATTATGATAGACTTGATTTTAGATAAAATTAATTGTGATAGATCAATTTTAAGATAAAGTAATTTATGTTTGATAACTTTTTTTAGAAGCTATAAATTTAACCGTAGATCAATTTCCTCTCTCACATAAATGCTATCAGTTATAGAAGTGATATCTTTTCAAAATTATTATAATCGATTCTAGTCTTCACAATTGATTCTGATTTTTTATTAGAATGAAAACCAAATTTCTTCTTTAATTCATAGAATAGATTTTACTTAGACTCTCACCACCAGAAATGCAAACATAGGCTAAAACATCTTTAAATACATATCATATACTAATTGAATTCTATAACCTCTTTATGTTCCATAAAAAAATATAATTAGGAATCTCTGAATTTAGGGATGAGAATTGGGAGGGCCCAACAAAATGAAATTATGTGGGCAACAGGTGGTTATCAATTTTAAGCAGAGAGATGGGTAGCCTTTTCCAGCTGGCATTGGCACCAAATCAGTACTGAAACTTGATGGGTCCCACCAGCACATGGCCAAGTCAGCATAACAAGTTGGCAAACATTTTATTTTATTTTTTTTAATTTGGAAGATTATGCCGAATTGAAAAATGAACCAAGAAAACGACAATCCCACGACCAGCTTGTTTGTGAAATTAGGTTGGAGTGCAATTTAGAGAGATTTTGTCCTTTCTTGATGCGGATATATACGCTTTAGCTAGAATGTGTTGTCCAAGTACAAGAAACTCAACTCTTAAATTTGCATTTCTTAATTTAATTCTTGGTTCAATTTTTTATTGTATAAATGGATTGCTTTATTTTATTTTGACAAACTGGGAGTGATGATTCATTGATTATTTTATATTAAAGGTATGAAATATGAATTGAGTGTCTACCAATACGCAGATTTAAATGATTAGCTATATGTTCTTTGAATAATTAAAAATATTCTTTACCATGAATTATATATGATTTTTTAAAAAAGTAGTACTAGCATAGCATCATCTTAATTTCTTTGAGAAATTATTAAATAAGGAAGATATTAAATATTATTTATATCATGAAAAAGATTTAATACTTCATTTATTTACTAATTAAAAAGGAATTACTAGTATATTAAGAAGATACTTAAGGGACATGGATCATTTCATTCTTGATATATCTTTTACCTTCAGCATACACAATGTGGTGGACCCAGTTAGTTCGCCATTTATGTTGAGTTTGCTAATTGGAGTACAGCTGCTCATTTCCTAAACCGTATTTGACGTTGACTTTTTTCTAAATTTAGGTAAGGACAACTTTTATGCTAACTTTTTAAATATTATGAGTATTTTTTTATGAGATTATGAAATGTTCTACTAATAGATTTAATTTATTTAAATAATTAATATTTTTTAAAAATTTGACAGAAAATTACAACAGGATGGATTTTATCAATTATTAGCATCTTGTTGAACATTATACATCCGTCAAGCTATATTTTTTATTATTATTTAATTTTATTTTAATTTATTAATTATATAAATTGAAATTAAATAAATACTTAGTGAAATGAAGATAAAAAAATATAGTTATTATTTATTATTTTTAATTTTATATATTTATTTTTAAAAATATAATTATCTTAATAAATATTGACACCTAAAAGATAATTATTTTTTAAGATCTCCTTATATAAGTAGTATAGAAATCATCTCACCGGAATTCAAGCTAGTGGGCATAAGAGGATAACCATGATTTCAGGGCAATTAACCCTTCACATAATAATTACTTGGACCATCAAAATAACAATTCAACAGCTCAATATCACAATCACTTAGGAGTAGTATTATGGCTATTGAATTATTATGATGGGAAACTGCTCGAAAGTGATAATCCTTATTGTACTATTGACTCATCCATTGATTTTGACAATTTTCTTTTATATATTACTGTTAAGTTTTACCGTATTTTCGACAACATAAAATTATATGATTAAAAAAAAATCTGTTGTCAGCATTATCTGAAGGCCTTATAATTAATGTTATTGTTGGTTGGCTACAGTTACTATGTCTTTTTCCTCAACTTCGTGGCCACATATGATCTGGTTATGGGTTCATAAAAGGAGAGGATTAAATAAAAGAAAACTCTTCGAGCAGGGAAACCAACAAATGTTCTAAAACATAAAGGTAAAAGTAAAACTATTGAAAAAGATCATCAGTTGTTTATTGGTGTAATTTTTTTGGTTAACACTATTGATTTTATTATTAAATTCAGACAAGAAGTATACCTCAGCAAAAATTTTGTTGTCTCTAATTAGAAGCTTTTAGATAGAATTTATAGGGCGGACTTCCCAAAGAAAGAAGTTACTCTATCATTTTAAGTAGTTATTTTTTATTATTATAAGTTAAAATTTAATTTTGATGCATTAGATAGTAGGATTTTTTAGGTTGTGTAAGAGAGAAAACACAATCATAATTGATAATACATATTGATTGTGTAAAAAAGTTGTATATTTTTTATAGATGAAAATTAAATCTTATAAGTTATTATTTATAAAATTAGTCATTATTATCATTATATATAATAATTTGAGTTTTTAAAATTAATAATCCAACTTTTAATATTATATATTAATTTAAATTTTAAAAATTAGATTAATAATTTTAAAAATTAAATTATTATATATAATAAAAAATAATAATTAATTTTATAATTTACATATAATTTTACTCATTTTTATGGAGACAAAACAGGTGGAAGAAATATTTTGCTAAGTGGAAATGCATTTCGTAACGTGTGCTATGCACGATTTATGTAAGGGGGAAAAAATAATACTAATAAAGGTGGGAGGGTACCCATGTAATTTCAGAAAAACAGCACTACCCTTCCACTTCCAATGCGCGAAATTTAGGACAAAAATGTAATTACAAAGAATCCCTTACCCAAAAACCAAAAAGGCCCCTACTTTTATGTGTTTTCCGCGTTTTCTCTCTCTAGATTTTTCTACCCAATCAAATCACACTCACTCACAGAGCGGAGAAACGAAACGCTCTCTCCTCCTTCCCTGTGTGCTCTCTCCTCTCCCCAACTCCTTCTTCCGTTCCCTCCTTCCTCCTTTATCTAGGGTTTATCGCCAACTACTTGATACTCATAGTTCTCTCCTTCCGAAAATGCCGTTTCCGTCAGTTACAGAGTCGGAGCGCCACCGCGCCACCTTCTGCTGATGTGCATTGCTGAACCTTCCACCTCCGATCTACTGTATTTTCTTCACCTGTCAGTTTTTTTCGCTTTTTCAAGAATCTCCTTTCTCATTCCTCTGTTAATCATTTGTCCTTTTTTTTTTAACCTTAAAAAGAATCTCGAATTTTACTCAATTTGTCGAATAATCCAGAAATAAATACTGCTAGTTCTTTTTTTATTTTTTTGAAAAATACAAATGAAAATTGAAGTGCATTATCCTTATCGAAAACTGTTTCGCACCTTGGTTCTTGGTTAATTATTCTTGTTTAGGTGGTGATGTTGTTTGATATTTGGCTTCACCGGATTTATACAAATTAACTTTGATTTTCTCGAATTTTGTGAAGCTTTGGCTTTGGTTTATTTCAGTGTAATGCAGATTAGTATTATGTTTCTACGATCCGTTTTTAGATTTGTTGCTTCTTAAATGGATCTTGTTTTGAAAGCAATTTAGTCGTGTTCAAAGGTTATGGCGTTTTTATTGAGGCCTTAAACGTGTAGATCTAGTAGCTGGAAGCATTTTCTTCGATAATTATTTTTTAATTTTTTTACTGGCTTCGTTTGGATGATTTAGGATTTCTTCATTGCGGTTCCAGAAATGTTGAATTCTGAACTGAGATGAGTAAGGCTGAATTATCATCAAGGACAAGGATGAAGGCACCACCTGTTGCGTTGGCGACTCTGATAGGGCGAGAGCTTCGAAGTGAAAAAGTTGAGAAGCCTTTTGTGAAGTATGGACAAGCTGGCTTGGCCAAGAAAGGAGAAGATTACTTCCTAATCAAGACGGATTGCCTGAGGATTCCTGGGGATTCATCCACAAAGTTTTCTGTCTTTGCGGTATAATTTTTTGTTTTCCTAGGATTAACATGGTTTATCTATTACATTTTCTTAAACTAAAGCTTATATTAACATTGTTTTAGTCTTTATCTGGAGAACGTACTATATTTAAATCTTAGGAAATGGGAACAGAGCTTATGCTAAAGATTAAATTGGTAATTCGTTCTGCTTAGTGGATAGAACTCTGTTTGTCAGGATTAATAGAAAAAATTGGAGTGTATTATTTCTCTATTCACATTTTCTCAGTGGTCAAGTTAAGCATGACTTTATTCCCCCAAGTGGTATGATATCCGTAAGGCATTCTTGATTGGCAGATATTTGATGGGCATAATGGTATATCAGCTGCTATATTTACGAAGGAAAACTTGCTAAACAATGTTTTGAGTGCAATACCACAAGATATAAGCAGGGATCGGGATGCATGGCTACAGGCTCTTCCACGTGCTCTTGTTGTTGGTTTCGTGAAAACTGACATAGAATTTCAGCAGAAGGGTACTTTCTAAACTTTATTGCTTCTCCTTGGATCTGTTGTGCAAGCTTATGTTGAACCTTAATTTCATCTGCAGGGGAAACTTCTGGAACAACTGCAACGTTTGTTCTGATTGATGGATGGACTGTAACTGTTGCATCAGTTGGGGATTCCCGCTGCATACTAGATACACAGGGAGGTGTGGTTTCCCTCTTGACAGTTGATCACAGACTCGAAGAGAATGTAGAAGAGAGGGAGCGTGTTACTGCCAGTGGTGGTGAAGTAGGAAGACTTAATGTGTTTGGAGGCAATGAGGTATGATCTAATCATCTTTGTCCTTCTCTAAACTGGGCTGCTTGAACTCACTTGTTTTGGTTCTCAAATATGGTTATAGGTAGGGCCTCTTCGCTGCTGGCCTGGTGGATTGTGCCTATCTAGATCAATAGGCGACACAGATGTGGGAGAATTTATTGTGCCGATACCACATGTTAAACAAGTGAAGGTTAGATGGTTTCAATGTTATGGTCTTCATTTGATGACCCTTTTAATGTGGAAGTTTTAGTTTTTAAATCCAATGCTTACAAACATTTGTTTCTTGGTTTCTCAGCTTTCAAATGCTGGTGGAAGGCTTATCATAGCCTCCGATGGTATTTGGGATGCTTTATCTTCTGATACGGCTGCCAAGTCATGCCGCGGTTTACCTGCAGAGCTTGCAGCAAAGCTAGTGGTTAAGGTGATGGTTAATTCTGGCATTCTACGTATATTCTCAGGAATCTATGTCCAGTTAATTATCTAATTTGCTAGATGCATTTTTGTTTGTATCCCAGGAAGCTCTAAGGTCAAGAGGCCTGAAGGATGACACAACTTGCCTTGTTGTAGACATTATTCCTTCGGATCTTCCTGTATTACCACCAATTCCAAGAAAGAAACCTAATATGCTAACTTCGCTTCTGTTTGGAAAGAAATCTGAGAACTCTACAAACAAAGCCACTAATAAGCTTTCTGCAGTCGGCGTCGTGGAGGAGTTATTTGAAGAGGGGTCTGCAATGCTTGCAGAAAGGTAAGTTTTGGAGCCTGTAACTGCAAAGTTTATATGTGCTGGCTATTTGTTGAATTGTTATAGCTTCTTATTTTCTTACCCAACAAGTGATTGGAATAAATGTTTCTATTTTATCTGGGCGTCTAAAATTTTATACACTTATGAAATGCAGGCTGGGTAAGGATTTCCCGTCTAATAAGAATTCTGAGATTTTTCGATGTGCGGTTTGCCAAGTAGATCAACCTCCTGGTGATAGCTTGTCAGTGAACTCGGGACCTTATTTCTCTCCAGCATCTAAGCCATGGGAAGGGCCATTCCTCTGCACAAACTGTCGGAAGAAGAAAGATGCCATGGAAGGGAAAAGACCCAGCAGACCCACATTGACAGCATAGTAGTAATTATTATGATTATCTGGCATTCTAGTTACATAGTAAATATTAGTATAATTTTTCCTGGCAGTGTGAGCATGCTTGATTTCACTCTTTCGGTGGATTGTTTCGTGTAAGAAAAAGAAAGTGAGGTTGAGATAGGTGTAGTAGAGAGGTGTTTCGGTGGTTGTTCAAAGTTTGATTATGGCTTGTGCTCAGCTGTTGGATTGTGACTGACGGAACAAACATGTCTGATGGATAAGTTTTCTAATGTTATGTGCTAACGGCTTGTATTTGTAAGTAAACTGAAGCTTGCATTCATGGATTGCTGCTACCACTGTTGAGAATTTCAGATAGTGAGAGCTTCGATAGTATAGTATAGTATAGTATAGCCCAATTGAATCTGTCTCTTTTTACACTAAGATGTTTCTGATGGCCACTATTGTGTGACCTTTTTTCCCCTAAACAATGCACAAAGCACTTGTTGATGTAGGGTTAATGACCTTTTTTGGATTATAGTTTGTTATGTTTACAACTATTGTTTTATTAGGGGGGGAAAAACGTGAAGTAGATCTTAGAACAATTTATTTAGATAATCATTTTGTCTTGCCAAAATTGCATTATGAACATTATTTTAACAATTTTTGTCGAAACCAGAAACAGAAATTAACATACTATAGTATTTTTGGCTGGGCAAACTATGCTATTTTGTTCATCATTGCGTCATTGTAGATTTACTTAAGTTCATCAGCTCCCAAATAAAATATTTATGGATCCATTTTCCATGCTATCTCAAGTGTGTAACACGAAAATAAAGTCTATATTTTTTATTTTATAATAGAATAAAAAAAATATTAAAAATTTATATTTCTATAAAATGTAAGAAATTCATATAATTCAATATTATGAAGCCTATAGTCTTTATTTTATAATACAACCAAAAATTTGTGAAATCTCACAATTTTAAAGTATATAACCTTCAATTTCTACTATAACTAAAATATTCATGTGATTCAATATTTTTAAAGGTTATTCTTTATTTTATAGTATATAAAAAAATAGCAAAATCTCACATTTTAAAGTATATAGTCTTTAATTTCTACTAAATATAAAAAAATTCATGTAATTTGATATTTTAAAGACAATAGTCTTTATTTTATAATACAACTAACCAAAAAAATTATGAAATCTTACATTTTAAGGTATATAACCTTCAATTGAAAAATTCATGTGATTCAATATTTTAAAGGCTATAGTCTTTATTTTACAATACAACCATAAAAATTGTGAAATCTCACATTTTAAAGTATATAACCTTCAATTTCTCCTAAATGTAAAAAATCCATATAATTTAATATTATAAAGCGTATAGTCTTTATTTTATGATACAACCAAAAAAATTTTAAATCTCACAATTTTAAGGTATATAGCCTTCAATTTCTATTATATATAAAAAAATTCATGTAATTCGATATTCTTAAAGTCTATAGTCTTTATTTTATAGTGTATAAAAAAATAGTGAAATCTCAAATTTTAAAGTATATAACCTTCAATTTCTACTATATCTAAAATATTAATTTGATTCAATATTTTTAAGGGTTGTAACCTTTATTTTATAATGTATAAAAAAATAGTGAAATCTCACGTTTTAAAGTATATAGCCTTCAATTTCTACTAAATGTAAAAAATTCATATAATTCAATATTTTAAAAGCTATAGTCTATATTTTATAATACAACCAAAAAAATTGTGAATTTTCCTATTTTAAAGTATATAGCCTTCAATTTCTAGTTTATGTGAAAAATTTATGGGATTCAATATTTTAAAGGCTATAGTCTTTATTTTACGATATAACCATAAAAATTGTGAAATCTTACATTTTAAATTATATAGCCTTCAAATTCTACTAAATGTAAAAAAAATAGTGCAATTCAACATTATAAATAGGGATGTGAAAACGGGTCAAGCCCGTCGGACCGAGCCACTTAGCCCATCCAAATTGACGGGCTGGACTATAAATTTAGTCCTGCCGTTTTCAAGAAACACATTTAGCCCGCCCTGCTTTTTACCCGTGGGCTAAACGGGGCAGGGGCGGGCTAGCCCGCTTAGCCCGCCTCTTTTTCTTTTTTTCCTAAATTAAACTAAATATCCAATATTCACTTATTTACCCATCAAACCAATTATCAAAACTGAATCCCAACAAGTTCAAACGGCCCAATAAAGCCCACCTCTTTTTTTACCTAATAATTTTTTATTAATTAACGTATGTTTGATGAATTTTAATTTAATAATTATTATTGTGTACTTTACTAAATTATTTTTAATTGAAATTATAAAATTTTTGTTATAGATATATTTTTATTTTTTAATTAAAAAATTAGATAATAAACATAATAAATTATAAAATTATATATTGAGAAAATTAGACAGACTAGGCCGACCCACCATAAAGCAGAACGGGCCTCATTTTTCATACCGTCTTTTTGACGGGCCGGGTTAGTCCACCCCGCTATTTTGATGGGCTACCCACTTTAACATCCTAGAAAATCTCATGAATGATTGAAATTCAAACCGGTAAGTAACTCATACTACCAAATAAGACTTGCTGCCACTTGGGGAGCCCGTAATCATCATCATGCCGAATATAGCCGCATACCGTCCCATTAATAACCCAAAGATACTGTTTGTTGTCAAATGAAACTGCATAACATGATTACGAAGATATAAGAAATGTGTTTCTTCACCCAATTTTTGTACACTTCATGTAAACATCTCAGGATTAATGTATTGTTCACGTACGCTAATCATTTTCGGTTGACTAAATTATTTATTCACATTACTCATAATATCATGTTCAGAGACCAATTATAAAACTTATATAAGTTTAACACTCTATTACTAACTTTCAAAATCTAAAATCCTGTTTGTTTATTTTTTTCTAAAGTATCAGAGACTAGTAGATTAGTTTAAGTTTTGATTTGTTATAACCCCTCGCAAAGACATTCCTATTCCGAAGCCACGAAATAATTTCCTTGAACACGATGGAGTAAACATAAATTAAAACATGCTTTCTATTATTATTTATATGCTGCAAATTGCAAAAGGAATGAATGCTCTCTAATGCCACGCCACAGTGCAGGGCACTTCATTTAAAAATGGAATGATAAGTAGTGCGTGGCTACCTTTCTAGTGCTCTTTCCTCCGTACGTATATATGTTATGTTCACCATCCAAATCCTAAACAATAAAACCAAAAAGGTGGAATACTTTTCTTAGTTAAATATTTATATTCACATGTGATAATTGGTATACATATAAATGTCAAAACTTCAATTTTTTAAATAATTATCATCAATTATACACATATTTGATACATGCCTATATATTACTTCAAATACGATATAAGGAACAGCTTATGCAAACACAATAGAGTATAATTGTAACAAAAAATATCGTTAATTATTCAAAAGAGAACCATAAATGCTTAGAGAACAACAATTTTTTCAGCCAAAATAGCCAACAAAACTTATTTAACATTTTATGACCCAAATAGCATTTTAATCATAAGTATATTTTTAATAGGCATTGTGGC
This sequence comes from Aeschynomene evenia, assembly GCA_013621005.1. Lineage (NCBI taxonomy): Eukaryota > Viridiplantae > Streptophyta > Magnoliopsida > Fabales > Fabaceae > Aeschynomene > Aeschynomene evenia. The sequence continues at coordinate 5,345,753 of CM024268.1, forward strand.
TCAAATTCTTATTTATTGGCTGTTTTGACTGATTTTTTGTTGTGCCTCTAGCGATGCTCAATGAGAACCGGTAGAAATTAAAGCAGCCAACAGGCAAATTAATTTGCAATGTAAAGCCAAAAGCAAAACCAAGATCAACATTTATAAGACATTTAATTTAGCACAAAACACACAAACAAGAGCATATATAGCATAATACATTTGTCAAGGCGATATGCTCTTCTAACAAAGGAAAATCTTCAAAAATAAATACAAGCAAACTCTCTCTTGATCAAAAGGCAATATGTTAGCCTTTTGGAGAACTCCCAAATCCCAATTCAAATGGATTAGTATTATTATCGATCGGACTAATTTGAGCAAAAAAAAAAAAAGAGACAACATAATAAGGTGTCACACAAATAGGGTTTTTGCATGAACATGCATTGATGCATATATATGATCCTAGTCATTAATTAGGAGGCAGCCATTGCAGCTCAATCCCATAATCCCAAGAATCAACAGAGGCCTCTGGCTTGAAATCCACCAAAGAAGTGTAAGCAGTGCAGCCTCCAACCCTGAGTCTAATCCTATGAGAATTCATTGCTGAATCTTTTAAGTAATGACAACAAAGGGTACCCGAACAACCTTTTCCTTCCCCGACTTGTTCCTCAAACTGCCTGCAAATGCTGTTCGAGGAACAATTCAGAGGAGATAAAAGGATGTTGTCGGAGCAATTAAGCAACATGACAGTGTTGTGTGAAGATATATTAAACGGCAAGGTGTCATGTAACATAAAACCTCCCTTAGGAAGATCAGAAGAAAAACAAGTGTCTTTGAGAATAAAGGGTGGTTGAAGGACAAGCTTATTAGCACTTGGGTGAATTTTAAGGATCTTATAGTATGTTCCGGTGGCTGACAAGAACTCTAAATTGCCATGATTGCAGTAGATTTTGTACCTAGGATCTCCACAGTCATTGTTAGTGCTGAGAGGGTATGGAACTGTGGACTCACCACAATTTGGACATGCACTAAGGGCAGATGCATTAATTAATGGAACAAGACTAGCTAGGAGGAAGAGTTGAAGCGCTACCATTTTCACTACAATAAGCTAAGTAAGAGAGATTTATGCTTTGATTAGATAATAGCTAGTAAGGATGGCATAGAATGCGGCCTATTTATAATACCGGCGGCCGCTTCCATCAACTTGTATTAGTTTAACATCTAATTTACTTTTAAAATCGGTAACACTATATGTACAACAATTATACATCTAACTAATATTTAATATTTACTATGCATCATACGTAATGTGTATCATACGTAATAATTGTTAAGTATGAAACACATTATATATGACACATAGCACACATTGGATATATTTAAATGAATTTGTATTGTGCAACAAACATTATCCTTTTTAAATATGATAGATAAGTACAATGAGACTTATCAGCATATGTAAAAGTAATAAAGTGAATGTTTCAATTCAAACATTTATTTTTGTTTTATCAAATAATATTTCTATTTTAAATTTTTAATGCTCAAACAAAACATATGCATAATAAATATATAAAATGTTATGTGTAATATTTTTTAGACTCATTGATTATTGTATATCTTGATTGAATCTAAAAAATTAGTACAATAAAGATTATTTATATACAAAAAAAATCGTAAACTGAAATCCAACACTTACATATTGGTGTGTGAAATTTAAGGCCACTAAAAATATACATGAGATGTAATTAAAGAAGTGTGTACACTTGGTTGATACAAACATCAAAGTGTGTGTTATTTTGATATAAGATCCAGCAGAAGTTTGACATTAACCTAATAAGAATCTCTTGAAGAAGTGTTTATACATTTTTCATATTGTTCAAGAATATAGTCAATCTGATAGTTTTTCGGACTTTACAATAATTTTACACTGAATTAAGTTGAAAAACATATATATCTAATATTCCTCTAGGGAACTATTAATCATGCATATTATGTCATGATTAAAAGTTATTAAAATGTTATATTATCATTTAAAAAGGTCACGTAACTTTATATTTTAATTTTGATATTAATATATTTAAGATCCTACCATCTAAATGTGTTCCTTTTAACTCTCGATCTTTCAATTAAACTCAAGTTGGTTAATTAATTGCGTGCTGTCATTAATTCAAAGACTAAATATAAATCAAGTCCGTATTAATATAATTGTGAGGTGATTGAAACTTTAACGTACGGACAGTTGTCAAACAAGTGGTGGATATATATATATATATGACATTATGTTAAGCCCTTGAGGATTCAATCAAAAGCTAGCCTAAAGTGTAATCACTTGCTAAGTTGAAATTATTATGTATGTGACATAAAATAAGAAGTAAATTATGAGTATTTTGAGCAAAATGCCCCACTAAGCTAGGGGTTCCACTCTCCTCTTTGTTTGAGGTGATCCCATTTACCATAAGTGGGTATTATCATAAAATCATATCATGTACGGACAAATTAAAACTGCATTTAAGTTTCTAAACCCATTCATTACCAGTGTGTTTTAGTTCGACCCACAAGTTGAATTACATTAACAAATTAAATGAGATTAATTTGTCTTATATTCTTTTCAATTTCAAAGAAGAATCTATATGGGTCTACCAAACCTCACACATGTCATGCTGTAATCCACTCAACAATCTACTTATTTGCCCATAATTTTCCTTTTTTTCCCTCTTATCAATTATATTTAGTTAGTCAATTACTTTCACTTTCCAGAGAAGCAAATGTTCGGGAAAAAAAAAGAAATTAGAACAAAATAGAAAAATTCTTTAAACACATAATACCACCTCTAAGTACTAATGGTACTAATGCCAAAAACTTGATTAATGATATTATAAAAAAAAAAATTGCATCATGTCCGTACATTAAAATTAAATTTATCATAAAAAATATTTCACTCAATTAGAGCAGTTGAACTCATAATTCAGTAATAAACTTCTTCATGTCTCTCCAAAGTAGGAAAGGTCATGAATTCGACTTATATCCTCGTCCTTTATTTTCAAATATTTTAGTTGAAAAAAAGGAAATTCTCACTCGTGTCTGAAGACCTACAATTAATAATATGATGATGATAACCTTTCGTACAACATAAATACGTCTAACTAGTATCTATCGTGTACTATATATAATGTGTAATGTGTGTTATACATACGTATAATATACATATAACATATATTATGTATCATGTATAGTATACATTAGATACTAGTTGGACGTATTTTTATTGTACCACAAGCATTATTACTTTTAATATGTCTTAATGATTTTCTCCCTCTTGGTTGAAGATTATGTCAACTATATTCTAACATATTTTGACTTTTGTCTTATTAGAACATTGATATGTGCAAATCACGACGCACTTAAGTATAAAATCATTATTAATTAAGTATGATTGATCGTGCACAAAATTAAATTAAAATATGGTAAGTGCTATATATATATATATATATAGCATGAAGCCTTTTCAGTTCAAACATAGGAGCCAGGTGCAGTTGGAAATGAAAACGTACGTTTTAGTATTTCTCCACTCAAATCTAACAAATAGTAAAAAATACAAGAGACGCATAGAACACAGACACGTCATTCCTTCGTGAAATTCTTTTAATCATCTCTCTAAGTTAAAATATTGATGAAATGCTTCATGTTATAAAAAAAAAAGGAAGGAGAAGAAAAAAATGACAATAATTTTAGAAAAAAAGGTTGTCAGAAATGCGGTTATCTAGTTGATACGACCTTTTTATTTTTGGAGTGATTATAAATTATATTATCATGTTTTTCTCTCCATATAACCATCAACATTTTTTAACTTTTTTTCTTGTAATGATTTTTTTTTATCTATCAGCAAGTTGAATGAGAATGGTTAGAGATATAACAAAAAATTAGTCAAAACAATTAATAAAAAGGAATTTAGACCATAATTTTTCAGTCCATTAAAAATATACTCATGATTAAAGTACTATTTGGACCATAAAGTATTAAATGGACTTTATTGATTGTTTTGACTAAAAAAGTATTGTTCCCCAAGTATTTATGGGGCAGAAAAGGATAATAGGAAATCACTATACTAACAGATAAAGCACCTCATCAATGAGTTATATGCTTGAAAAAATTGAAATTGCCCTGTTTCTCTCTTTGTATTATAGTGGTGTGTTAAAATCCATCTAAATACTATTGTTATACAAAAATATTCGTTTTATAACATAAATATATCTAACTAATATCCAATATATATGTTATATATCATACATAATGTATGTTATATGTATAAAACGTTACGTATAATATATAACACAAATTAAATATTAGTTGTATGTATTTTTGTTATACAATAAACATTTTCGATTATCACATTTCATACAACTATCTATACGCTACATTTCAATCATTGATCGGCTATTTTATAGTGTTAGGTCCTTTTTATCTGACTCAAAGTACTAGCCTGTACTTCATAATCTTTTCTTAATACATGGATGCTGGTGTTCTAACCTTTTAATTCGTTAAAAAGATTAAAAGGTAAATTATACTCTTTAAGACTTAATTAAAAATAAAGGCTATAGACTTAAAAATATTGAATCACATGAATTTTTCGTATATAGTAGAAATTGAAGATTATATACTTTAAAATGAGAGAATTCATAACATTTTTAATTATATTATAAAATGAAGACTATAGGCTTTAAAATAGTGAATCATATGAAATTTTTACGTATAGTAGAAATTGAAGGCTATACTTTGAAATGTGAGAATTAACAATTTTTCTGGATACATTATAAAATAAAAACTATAGCCTTAAAAATATTTAATCACATGATTTTTTCACTTATTGTAGAAATTGAAAGGTTATAAACTTTAAAATTAGAGAATTCATAGTTTTTTTTATTGTATTAAAAAATAAATACTATGTGCTTTAAAATAGTGAATTACATAAAATTTTTACATAGAGTAGAAATTGTACTTTAAAATATAAGAATTCACAGTTTTTTGTGTATTATAAAATAAAGATTATAGGTTTTAAATATTGAATCACTTGAATTTTTCACATATAGTAGAAATTGAAGGCTGTATATTTTAAAATGTGCGATTTCAATATTTTCTTTTGGATACACTACAAATTGAAGGTTGTATAGCCTTTAAAATATTGAATCAAATGAATTTTTCACGTATAGTAGAAATTGAAGGCTATATACTTTAAAATGTAAGATATCATAATTTTTTTTGTTGTCTTATAAAATAAAGACTATAACCTTTGAAATATTGAATCACATTAATTTTTTACATATACTTGAAATTAAAGTCTATATACTTTAAAATGTGAGATCTCAATCTTTTTAGTTGTATTATAAAATAAAGGCTATAACCTTATAAACATTGATTCACAAGAATTTTTCAAATATAGTAGAAATTGAAGATTATATATTTTGAAATGTTAGAATTCACAATATTTAATTTTTACACACATTATAACATAAAGACTATAACCTTTAAAATATTGAATCACATGAATATTTTACATATAGTAGGAATTGAAGGTTATATACTTTAAAATTTGAGATATCACAATTTTTTTCGTTTTATTAATTATAAAAATAAAAACTATAGGCTTTAAAATATTGAGTCGCAAGAATTTTTCACATATTATAGAAATTGAAGGCTATATACTTTGAAATGCGAAAATTCTCAATTTTTTTGGATAGACTATAAAATAAAGACTATGAACTTTAAAATATTGAATCACATGAATTATTTTTCACATATATTAGAAACGAAAGACTATATACTTTAAAATTTGAGATATCACAATTTTTTGTCATCTTATAAAATAAAGGCTATAGCCTTTAAAATATTGAATCACTTGAATTTTTTTACATATATTTAAAAATGAACGCTATATAGTTTCAAATGTGAGATATCACAATTTTCTTTGTATTATAAAATAAAGGCTATAGCCATAGAAATATTGAATTACCTTAAGTTTTTACATATAGTAAAAATTGAAGGGTATATACTATAAAATGTGATAATTCACTATTTTTTTTATACACTATAAATTAAAATTATAGCCTTTAAAATAATGAATTACATGATTTTTTTACATAATAGAAATTGAAGTCTATATACTTTAAAATGAGAGAATTCACAATTTTTTTGTTGTATTATAAAATAAACACTATAGACTTTAAAATAGTGAATTACATGAAATTTTACATATAATAAAAACTGTACTTTAAAATATGAGATTTCGCAATTTTTTTGGTTTTATTATCAAAGTAAAACTATCATCTTTAAAATATTGAATCACTTAAATTTTTTACATATAGTTGAAATTGAAGGCTATATATTTTAAAATGTGAGATATCACAATTTTTTTGTTGTATTATAAAATAAAGTCTATAGACTTAGAAATATTGAATCACATGAATTTTTAACATATAGTAAAATTGAAGGCTATATACTTTGAAATGTGAGAATTCACAATTTTTTTGGATATACTATAAAATAAAGACTATAACCTATAAAATATTAAATCACATTATTTTTTTAACATATAGTAGAAATTGAAGGCTATATACTTTAAAATGTGAGATATCACAATATTTTTTGATGTCTTATAAAATAAAGACTATAGCCTTAAAAATATTAAATCACATGAGCTTTTCACATATAGTAGAAATTGAAGGCTATATACTTTAAAATGAGAGAATTCACAATTTTTTTGGTTGTATTATAAAATAAAGAGTATAGGCTTTAAAATAGTGAATTACATGAAAGTTTTACATATAGTAGAAATTTTACTTTAAAATATGAGATTTCACAAATTTTTTGGTTTTATTATAAAATTAAGACTACAACCTTTAAAATATTGAATCACTTGAATATTTTACATATAGTTGAAATTGAAGGCTACACACTTTAAAATGTGAGAAATCACAATTTTTTGTTCTGTTATAAAATAAACTCTATAACCTTAGAAATATTAAATCACATGAATTTTTCACATATAGTAGAAATTGAAGGCTATATACTTTAAAATGAGAAAATTCATTATTTTTTGGGTTGTATTGTAAAATAAAGACTATAGGCTTTAAAATAGTGAATTACATAAACTTTTATCATATAGTAGAAATTGTACTTTAAAATGTGAGATTTCACATTTTTTTATTGTAAAATAAAGACTATAGGCTTTAAAATATTGAATCACTTGAATTTTTCACATATAATAGAAATTGAAGGTTATATACTTTAAAATATGAGATTTATTTTTTTTATATACTACAAAATAAAGATAAATATTAACTAAAAGTACACCAAATATTTCCCATAGTAATTATCATATACGCTTTCCCTAAAAAAACATTGGTACACGTACAACACCTTAATTAGAAAAACCAAGTCATAGGACAAGACAATAGTCCATCATAGAATCAAATAACCTAAAGCGGAAAAGATAGTGAATAGTAATTAAAAAAAAATAGTTAACAGATTTAAATCATGTACAACTCATAATACATATATTGCGACAAACGCGGGTAATTCTTGAGATGATAAAATTCACGATTGATCGTTGCAAATTTTAAAACTCCAACCTAACTAGGCAAGACACTAGTAGTTCAAACTTCAAAGTACATACACCTAAACCCGATTATTGATAGGGAACAGAGGGTATTGTTCTAGAGATTTTTAAGGCAGAAATGTACGATCACTCTCAAACAAATTCCATATAACAGATGTAATTGTAAGGAGAATGAACAGATTCACAATGTTAGCAAGAAACAGTAACACTAGGATGATGATAAAGTCATAAAATGTAATTTAGCTGAGCCAGACTTGATGATGGACAAATGTGTGAGGAGAATGGTAATCTAAAAATCTACACTAGTAGAATTACAGATGAAAAGAATATGATATGATGATGCTAATAATATGATACAATGAATCTTCTTCTTCTTCTTCTATCGCGGTGGCTGCTCTGGTGTGTGGTTGCTTGTTGTAGAAGATGATGTTGGCCTACCATTCAATATCCCATTATCAGTAGGAGGTGTAGTTCCCCATTTACTCTCCGATTCACTTGGCTCTATCACTTTCACAGACCCATCTGTCAATCCAACTGCAAATTGGTTTGGCTCTATTGGATGAGCAGCAACCACAACAGGATACACAGCTTGGCTTCTGCAATGTACAGCCACAACCCGGTCGCGGTTCACAAAACAACTTCCAACTCACATACTTTGGAATAAGATAAAGTAGGAGTAATATAGGTGATGTTTTAGATTGCAGTAACAGATGCCAAGGGCGTGTATGGTTAGAGGTTAAAAATGGGAGTAATTTTTCCATGATTGAGTTCTGTGTGTAAAGTAACACACGGAACTCTAAGTAAAAAACTACTACCATTTTTACTTTCAAACCAAACATTCCCCAGGTATCATGTAGATTTAAATTGCAGCCAGTAAAAAACCAGGAATTTTTTTACATCAATGAAATTAAAGAAAGATATTGCAATAAAACTGAAAATAAGTATATGTTTGAAATTTCACGATACCCTGAAACTTACCCACTCAAAGTCGGTGATGACAAGTACGTTGATAGTGCGATACGACATCTTAGTCTCAAGCTATCAGCATCAAAAACCCCGGTATTGCCATCACAAAATGTTGCATAAACCAACTGACTGTTGCAGGAATAAGCTGCATATGATATGGGAGCAGGCAGAACGTCTTGTGGAACCCACTGCAGAAAATTGATTTGTTAGCGTATCTCAATTTAGAATTTGACAGCAACTAGCAGCTCCATCGATACTATAGGAGAAACTCCATACCTGTCGAATGCGTTCCATCTTAGAAGCATCATAAATTGCCAACTGAGTCTCATGGGCAACCAATAAGCGGAGTTGGTCAGAGTGAAACTGCACTCGGGTGTCACCAGTGGGTGCCTTTCCTGCAGGCAGTTGTATTGGAATTGATTTTCTTTTCTCCCACGTATCAATGCTCCACACACAAAGCTGCACAAAAATAATTTGAATGGAGTAAATTGTACTGAAAACAGAAATATAAGCTTATGGATGGAAACTAAACAGATAATGCTAATTAACAGCATGCTTTGTATTTGCATATGTGACCTTCCCATTTGATACATTCATATTAAATAATTACAATGAAGTAAATTGTTAATGAAGTTCACAAAATTCAAGAATATGCAGGCTAGGCCTGTTATCTTTACAATGGAGCAGATCTAAAGCATATCAAGAAATAATCACATATAAATAATAAGTAACAAAAATATCTCCAAAGAACCAAACCAAATTAGAAGCCACTAAATGATTTTAACGAGATCCTTTTCTATATGACTTTTAATCGTGATTAAAGGAGAAGAGTTGACAGACATACTTGAGCATCAGCACCAGATGAAACAAGGATGTTAAGATTGGTTGAGAAGGCTAAACCGGTAATACGCTTCTGGTGACCCTTCAGTTTTGATTTCACCTAGAAATAGAATATGCCCCCAAGGGAAAATATATGAGATCATTTCAAAATAATAGTATACTTATTAAAATAAGGAAAGTAATCAGTTAAAGAAAATAATCACCTCATCAACTCTGACATTATAAATGTGAATAGTTGAGTCCTCCATCCCAATGGCAATGATGTTGTTATCCTGAGGATGGAAAGCTAGATAGGTGGATGCAGGAGGTGGTGGCATAAACGTTGTCATTACCTAAAAGATAATAAACCATAAGTAACTAGTACACTTGGAAACTAAACAGAATATCAGGGTGATGTCTCTGAATGTATACCTTGAACGTCATCATATTAAATAATGAAACCTTTCCACCACAAGCAGACATAACATACGAGTCATTCTTTGAGAGGGCAATGCAAGGAACTGCTTCTTCAAGATTGACACCTGAGATATCATTGGTCATAAGAAGGCCACTGTTGGGTTGCCAATGTTGTGGAACAACACTAGCAGTTGCCTGTAATCATATAAACTTCAGAATTATGTGGTAAAAGTATTGAAAAGCATTAACAGCAAGGATTGAAGGGCGATGATTATATATATTCACTGAGTATTACCTTCCCACTAGGATTTTGTTCACTGCGAACCCACTTCCACAGCTTCTGAACACCATTTGAACCAAGTGCCAAAAGACCAGCACCAGAATTTGTGTATAGAAGACGAACAACCTATACATGGCTGAGAGTTAAGCAAGTTCACAGAACACAATGCTTTTAATAGAAAAACCATTCACATACAGTCAACAGTCAACAAACCTTGCTGGACGAATCTGTGCTGTCAGGCATGGTAACTAACCGACACTGGACAGGATCTGCGATTTCAGACAGCTGCCATGGTTTAGTTCTATCTGTTGCATCTTCCCCACTTCTTGGTTTCTCCACATTTCGACCAATGGGATCAACTCCGTTCTGTGTTGAAAATGGCAAAGTCAATGTTTGGAAACAAGTAATAAGATGCAGTACATGATTCAGGGGTAATAAGTAATACAATCAAAAAGATAAATAATGATTAGCCAAGTCACTACACAAAGAACAACAGATATGAAATGATAAAGGTATATAAAAGATGGCCCTCCATTGCATGCAAGGTCATAGCTTAATGTAATTATGAATGTCAGAAGAAGAAAATGATCAAACAAACTCCTAAATGCATGTGCATGTGTCTACAGAAGAAATAAAATGGGTAGTCATATTGCATAAATAGTAATGTCATAATTGTAAAGCTATGACTAGTATAAGTGTATCATAAACAGCATATGCAAACACCATTATCCTTGCATATTGAGTTAACAGGGATACGTTCATACAAGAATTGGAGAAGGCCTGACAGGAGAGCTCCTTTCCACTTTACAGTTGACAGGACTAACATTAACAGCAGAAGATCCAGATGCCTAGACAATATAAACAAAAGGGTCAGAGTATATTAATATTTCAAATTTTCAATCAAAATAAACAAGAAATCAGCAAACGTTAAGAACTATATCACAACCTTGATAGATTCAATGGGTGACCTCAATGCTTCAAAACCTTGAGTTTCCATTGTTCTTAAAGATCTGAGCCCACTAGCATTGGCGAGAATTTTAAATCCATTGTCCACAGTAGTAACAGCAAGAAGATTTCCTTCCTTGTTGAATCGCAAGCGTGGAAGGTTCTGAACAGAATACAGATCCATACAATCATATAAGGGATGTTTTCATAAATTATGAATCATTACAGAAAAAATAAAACAGTCAACATACCTGAAGTCCACCTTCCGCATCAGTGCTTGTTAGTAGATTAATATTGTCCATGTCCCAAAACTTGATCTGGCCATCTTCACCAGCAGCCAAAAAGCGATTTTGGGTTGTGTCAAACTGCACGACACCAGCAGATTTCTTTCTGAAACCATTGTACGTTCTCTTAATCGCTCCTTCACTTTCATTCCATTCAACAAGAAATGACTCTCCATCTTTGCTAGTCCCACAAGAAAACAATCTACAGAAATAATAAATTAAGGTTTCATCTAAAACATCACAAAAATCCGTTGAACAAGAAACTTAACAAAATAATCAGACTAGTCCAAGTCCTCCTTACCTACTCCCATCAGCACTGTAAAGCATTGTAGTACACCAGTAACCAGGAGCATCATAGTCAACCCTAGAACCCATATTATCATATAACCAGGCTTTTATTTTGCCATCGATGGCAGTTGAAAATATGAACTGCAAAATTACAATAACCATACGAATAATGTCGGTGTATACTAGAATCATTGATACCATATAAAGAGTTATGCAACCAAGATGTAGAATAATTGAAAGAATGTATTCTAGTGCTGTTGTACCTGAATGCTCTCCTTGTGATGAGGACAAATGGAATATACAGGTGCCTCATGCCCCTCAAAGTTAAATAATCTTCTTCCAGTTAAATCCCACACCTATGAAGATTTGCTTCTTCAGTATAATTAGATAAACATTTTTTGCACAATTCAAAATTGCAATGAGTAGACTTTATGCACCTTAATCAACTTATCGTCTCCACAAGTCACGATGCAGAGTTGCTTATTTGGATGAGCAAATGCCAAGTCATTAACACCACCAATATGGGCATCAACCTGTAACAACCAAGTGTAAATCAAACTGCAATGACAACTTCAGTTGCTTTTGTTGAGAATAATAATCTCACCTCTTTACGCTGGGCTAGCTCATTTGAACCAGTGTAGGCATACAAGTGAATCAAATGTTTAGTAAATGCAACACCTACAGCAAAACAACCGGTTAGATATTGACAGTTTCACACATTCAACATGAAAATAGTTTCAACATCATCACATACCCACAAAACTTCCATCAGGGCTCCATGTGACACGACTGACAGATATAGGTGCGTCTTTGACTGCAGCAGCCTGCAAAATTTCTCAACTATAAGAATCCAAACATTCTGAATCCTAATGTCCACCACGATAATATGAGTATTTCCTGGACAGTCTGCAACTAAAGGCATTGTGGAAAAGGAAATATTGCATAGCATGGAATAACTCATTGAACAATGAGATTAAAACCTGAAATGGTAATGAGCACGCTGACATATCCCATATCTTGAATGGCTTTGAGACCAACCTATCTCGCATTGCAAGTTCCCAAAGGGCAATTTCACCATTATTAGATCCAACTGCCATCAGCAATATATTAAGTTACATTTTTGGGGGGATTTTTCAGTAATGAAATATCATTGATATAACACAATAACAATAAGAAATACCAAGAAGTAAGGTTTGGTGAGAAGGATGAAAATCCATGCTTGTCACAGAGGACCCTTGAGGCAAAGTCATAGCCACTGATCTTGGTAGATCATCCAATGACCAAGAAGCTTGTCGGGCTGAAGGATAGGAAACCTAAAAGCATCGAATTGAACCAGAATGAAATCAGTCACCACTCACCCACCATTACAATGTCAGAACTCATGTACAGCTAAGGAGGAACAAATTTGTTGGCATCATGAAAATAGCCAGATCACATCCAAGTTAAGCAAGAAATTATCAGAATTACCTCCTCTAAAGAAGGGGCAGGCCGAAGTCTTTTCATTAGCTGTTCATGATCAGCATTTGGATAATCAACCAAGCCACGAGTTGTTGGAGGTGTTATTGGACGCTTCAAAATAGACACTGTTTGCAAAGTGATAGGAGCAGTTAATTCTTGAAACTCTCAAGAACTGTAAAATTATTGAACCATGCACAATTCTAAGCAAAATCACAAAAAACATGTTCTGCTCACTTAGCCAAGTAAGTGCATTATCAACTGCCCGGACACTAGTTAAACAATTTTCTCAAATGAGGTTAACCACATGAGAAAGACTAGTGTGTGTAGCATGAACACTTAAAACGAGACTTAAGATGAGAGTTATTGGCAAAAAAATGGTAAACATAAGTTTTTCTTCTTAACAAAGGAAGGATGGTGACTGTAGTTTTCACCTTGACTCTGTGGGACTGGCATGGTTGATGCTGTGACAACAGCTGCTTGGACAGATGATGAAGCTGAGGCATTAGCCATCCAACCAGCCAAGGCATTAGCATTAGCTGTTGCTGCAGCAGGTGGAAAGGGCTATAGAAAATAAATGAAAAAAATTATTCATTAATGAACATGATTAAATAGATTCGCAATCAATAAAAAAAATGTCAGAAACAAATTTTTTGAAATCCAAGGTATCATACACCATGAGCTCCAAGTGAAGTATAAGCAGTGGGCTTTGCAACTGCAGCAACTGGAAGATTGACAGGTGTAGGTGCTAGAGGACCATTAGGAGGAGTACATGTATGATCAGTGAATAAAGTTTTTATATCTGGGTTAGGCCTTGGGTTTTTGCAAAGCTGGTGCTGCCAGTTTAGACTGCATTGATAACGAATGCAGATAGATTAATAATATGAAAAGGCAAAGACCAATAAAAAATTGTGAGTAAACTTACAAATCCGCATCACTAATCAAATAGTTGAATCAACAACGAACAAGGCCTTAAGCCTTGGCCAAAACAAAGACATGATGTTTGGAGGTGTCAAAAAGGCAAAAGCCACGTGGTTTACTTTGCATTTGCAACACTGAAGTGAATTAAAAACAAAGCAAGGGCTAGTGATGAGAGAGAAAAATCAGTAAGAGGTGTGAATTTGTGTATCCTACAACTACTAACCATACCTTTGATTGATTAATGTCCGCAATCTTGATGATTTAAGAGTAGGGAAGATCAACTTATCACGGAAAAGTGGATTTGCTTCTATCAGCTTTTTTAGCTCAATCAACATAATCCCTCGAGCAGTTTTAGTGTCGCCGTACTTTGACAGTTGCTCATTCTCCCTAGAATATGTTAATGAAAAGAAAAATCCTAAAGCTTAGTAAACTGCTCATTCTCTCAAAAGACAATGTCACGTTGTGCAGACTACATATTAAAAAAGTTACCTGAAATTATTGAGAGTTAACAGCTGTGTGATTTCTTTGTATAGTTCCTCATTGAAGGTGGAGAATACTTTTAAATCACCCACTAATATCTCAACAGCCTTTGCCTTGTCTTGCCTGAAGTTTAAAAACACCAGAGACAAAGAGCAAGTGAAGTTACTAAAATACCCACAGTAAAATCAGATCCCAAAAGTATACAAAGAAATATATACCTATCAAGGGCTTCAAGATATTTCTGCTTCCTGATTTCAAAGAAGATTTTCATGGAGTATCTATTATCATCAACTTTGGTAAACCCTGCCAAGTACTTCTCAACTTCTTCCCATTCACCTGCTTGTACTTTTTCCTCAAAGTATTTCATGTTGAAGAAAAAGCCTGATTCTTTCTCAAGCCTGAAACCATGAACAACAAACAGTCATGTTGATGTACAAAATGGGAAACGTTTAGCAATGGAAGAGAAAGAGTCCTCAATTTCATTATCATCTCAATTCCAAATTCTGAGTGGTGAGATTATGTATGTCGGCCTTTCTGGATAGAAGGTACCAGCACATTACCGTTAAAATATTAACAAGCTCAACTTTCATATTCAAGTAATTCATTGCTTTCCACTCACCAGAAAAACCAAGTGGAGTAAAAGCCAACATAGGAAGTAAAGAATATGTAGCTATAATTCTTTGTAGGGGTAACCCTGCCAATAACGCATGATATAACTCCATTCATTCATTAATGTATAAAATAGGGTTTTCATTTCACACAGATCAATGAGACAATTCATGAGACAATTCATAACAATTCAGCTGTCGTTCAGTTATCCACATTAAAAAAAATCAAAATTACAAGAAAACCAGCATCAGCATCAGTATCAACAAACAAATTTAAAAACGTTCTTCTTCCAATCATTTATCAGCTATTCCCTCAATTTCTAAGAATACTTATTTACTATCAAGAACACATCTAAAGCTGAAAGCCTTCAGACAAATAGATTAGCTCATTTCTACTGACCCTTTTCAACAAGCAGTCCTAACATACATAACTTCAACAGAAACACTTTCCCCTCTGTTCTGTTACATGATTTGCTTCCTTCCCATTTATATTTTGCTTAAACCACGAATAATACTTGAAGATAAAAACAGACAACCAAGGAAAACAAAAACGTAAAAAAAAAAAAAAGAGGGGGAGGGGGGACAACATAAAAAAATAAAGAAAGAAAGAAACAGGGGAAAAGATTATTACTTGTGCACCGACTCTTTGAATTTTTCCTCCTCCAGAAATTGTAGTATGAGGAACACCAATTCTCTGCTAAGAGAAGTCATAGCGGGCCCTCAAATCTAAAGAAACCCCACCAAGAATTTCGATCTTCGAACACCGATCCTTTAACACCAACAAACAAACCGAACAAAAACCTCCACCCGAAAGATAGAGAAAAATATCAAAAGACAGCACGGAACTTCAATTCCACCAAACAGGAACCGAACCACACAGCCTCAACTCCGAATCTGAACTCTTACACACTCCGCAAGCCCAAATTCCTCAAGAATTTAGAGCCTCTTTCGGGTTAAATAAGCTCCGAGTTCGAGAATTTCTAGGGTTTGAAAGGCTGCGGATAAGAGAAGAGGAGAGAGAAGAGAGATAGAGAGAGAAATTTGAGAGACTCGGTCTCGCTATCTTCGATGCGTTTGTACACAGGGGTCTTTCTTTTTCTACTGACCTATCAGGAATAAGTACAGATGATTATCTGATAAGTAGTTTCACTTATCGTGATAAGTTATCATTTCGTGAGTGATAAGGCAGCCACAAAGAGTGTCGCGGATTCGAAACTAGTAATTCAAATCTAGTGAATATTCGCAACACACGTCCACTCGACCCCCATCTTTCCTTTTGTACTGTCGCTTTCGCTTTGAACCGATAATCTCAATTAATGATAACTCTTTTCATTCAACAGCTTCGCTCGCTGTTTTCTCGCGTTTTATCGCAATTGTTTCGGGGTTTTGATCTTTCCGAGGAAGTGAAATCCACGCGCGCACAGCATTCATTACGCGGGGCCACGTCTCCTTTGTCGTTTTCTTTTCTTTCTTTTTTTTCCCCTTTTTTATTACATTTTTTTCTCTCTCTTGTTCTCCATTCTTGTCTGAGACACGGTTATTATGAACCAACCATCTCTATCTAGTCACTTACATTAACCAATTATAGCGCTTGTATCTCTAAAGCCAAGCTCATATTTTGATAAATAAACAAAATTCTTCGTTTTATTTTTTTACATTGTCGGCATTGAAGTTTAACCTAGTGTTACCATAGTTAATTAACTCTCGTCATCATACTTCCTCCGTCCACTTTTAATTATCTTTCTATCAAATATCATTTATCCAACAATATTTGTCATTTGTTATTTTTAATAATATCTTTTTTTTCAATTTTACCCTCATTTTAATTCTATCACACATTATTGAGAGAGAGAAAATATGTCTTTTATGAGGATAGATTTGTCATCACAATTTTATTCAATAGCAGAATTTGTGTGTATTAATGATACATTAATAAGTATATATAAACCTAAAACGTCATTTAAAGTTGGACGGAGGGAGTATTTATTTCTAGTGATCTAATCTCCATTTTTATTTGGATTAACTTGAATCATTTATTGTAATTTTAGAAAAAAATATTGGAAATAATTTCTTAATTTTATAAACTAATATTGAAATATGTAAATAAAGTGAATGTATTAGGGATGCTAATGGAAAGAAAATATTAATATTGCATAGATTTTTTAGAGTTGACAGTTATTTTGGACAAAAAATGGTATAGTGAACACTTATTTGATCTAGAAAGAGTATAACCTACACATCATACTGTGTTTGTCAAGACATACAGGAACTACAAAAAAAATTCAATTAACACATCTCCTAATAAATATATGACCATTCAAAATATTATAATTTTGATTCATTATTTGTATGGAAATAATTTTACTTATTCAATCAAATCTCTTATTTTCACATCTTTTTCAAATAATATGGGTGAAATTTAATTATAATTGTTAATCCAATATATTATAGTTTAATTGAATGATTTTACAATAATTGTATGTGCATATAAACTAGATACAATAATATATAGTGTCTTTCTTGCCGAAAAATCACAACTTTTAAACTTTTATTTATATGACTAATAATAATATATAGGGGCCTTCTCCAATAGTACAATATCCACATAAAC
This sequence comes from Aeschynomene evenia, assembly GCA_013621005.1. Classification (NCBI taxonomy): domain Eukaryota; kingdom Viridiplantae; phylum Streptophyta; class Magnoliopsida; order Fabales; family Fabaceae; genus Aeschynomene; species Aeschynomene evenia. The sequence continues at coordinate 5,363,418 of CM024268.1, forward strand.
ACATGATTTTCATTGACCAAGTAAATGTTTCAAAACTCATAATTTATTTTAAATATAAGATAATTTTTCTATCAATAATATATATTTTCATTTTAAAGATGTTTAATATTGGAGGATAAAAAATAAAAATACTTTTTCATTAATTGAATTTTATGTGTAAAATGACACATAAAATCCAATAAAAATATAGTTTAATTTTCAGATATTAACAGTGTAAAATATCTTTACATTGTCATCCAATTAAATTATGTATATAATTTTCATCCACTGACAGTGTATAACTTTTTTACACAAACATTCAATTATGTGCTGTCACATCAGTCATGATAAATTTGTTTCTCTCTCACTACTTTAAAAATCATATAAATAAAAAGTTTTAATTGAATGACAATATAAAATCATTAAAATTAAACTCTTAAAATATTCCGTTTATGTGATTTTCTAGTGTAGATAATGCAATCTGCGAGTCCATGAGCAGAAAAGCCACGTGTTGTAATAATCCATTCTCAGCCACACGATTAGCCTTGAGTAGTGATTGGCAAATTGGTCGCACAGGTCTCTCGGTGGTCTTTGCAGTAGGTGATAATAATCCTCCCATGCAAGAATGTGAGTGAATAGCCATCGCCTTCACTGCCTTGTCAGTTCCGTAACAATCAAGTGCCCATTATGGAGAACCAAAGACACACTTTAATTATTTTGTTGATTTTATTTATAAGTATTTACGGTCTACAGATACTGTTTAAAAATATAAAAATAATATATATATTTATAAACATTTAATGTATTCAAGAATTCAACTATTATCGTGAAAATTTATTTTAGAGTTTAATTTTGATGCAATAATAATGTAAAGATATTTCACACTCTCATTCAATTAAAATTTTTTGTTTGTATGACTTTTAAGGTAATAGGAGAGAGAATATATTATTATAACTGACATAACAGCACATAATTGAATGACTGTGTAAAAAGTTTGTACATAATTGATGAATAAAAATTAAATCATTTATTTTTATCGTCAATTATTAAGAAACTATTTCATAGTTTAAACAAACTCTAGTTTAACTTTAACAAAATGCATATAATTGATAATTTGTTATTTGATTATTGATCCACAGTAAAAATATTTTATATTATAATTTATAAATAGTAAGTTTAAGCAAGATTTAAAATATAACGTGTGGTGGATCTTGTATAAAAAGTATACAAATGTATTTTGTACTTTTATTTTCGGAGCAAGTACCTTAAGGTAGTTTTTGTTTTATAGTTGATACAATACATGATAAAAAATATAGGTATAATATAATACAATGCAGTAAATTTTGTGTATTTTGTTTTGTATTTATTTTAGTGTGTACGGAATGAATTTATACTTGTATTTATAAAAAAATTTGTTTTGGGACTTTGATAAAAATGAGAAGGACAAATAATAGAATTATGGAAAAATAATATGGATAAGCTTGGAACAAAATTTCCATTAAAATTTTTATATCAACACATGTATTTTGTGTATCTACTATAAGTGTGAATACAAAATAGAAAAAATTTTATACATATATAGTTTGTCATGTATGTGTCGACACTGAATAAAATGTTATTTTTTATTTTGTATAATATTTTGTGTCTTATACATATTAAACAAATGTTGCCTTACACTTGTAACTTGTTAAAAATCCTTTATATTATTACACTAAAAACTAAAAAAAAGTATCAACTATATTTTTCGGATTTTGATTCGATACACAGGAAAATATAGGGTATCGATACCTAACACATGTATTTATCATGATTTATATATAAAATTAACTTAAAAATTTTAAATTTATATAACTGATAGCATGTTAGGTTTGTAATCTTCAAAAATTAATTTAATTTATATTGATATTCTCTAACTTTATCAATTTAAGAAAAAAAAAACTCAATTTATAACTTGTTGCTAGAGAGAGAGCGCGCATTATGCCAGAGAGATGAAGAAGATGTGTGATGGGAATGAGACGTAGGCTGCGACCGCGACCACCGTGCTCCGTTGATACCAAATTATATTTATTTTAACATATATTAATAGGTAAAACACACAATTGGGTATCGATACCCAACAAAAATATTGGGTACCAAATAAATCCTCATATTTTCCTTTTATTTTAAAAAAAATCTTTAAGATGCTTATTAACAAAATAACACACACCATTTTTTAAGATGCTTATTAACAAAATAACACACATCATTTTAATTATGATGCACTGATAATATAAAAAATTTATATTATCAGTAAATCACATTAATTAATTTATATAATATTTTAGTTAATGAATAATTAAATTAAAAATTTTTACGCTAATAGTAAATTAAAATTAAATTCAAATCTTAATCTTCACCAATAAAAATAAAAATATAAGTACAACACTATTGTTATCCGAAAAGACATGGGATTATGAGTAGTATTAAGAATTGAAGTTTTGGAAGGTAGTAGCAACGAATATGTGGACATCTGTGGGGGCCCTCACTAGCTTTTGTCTTATCTTATGCCACCTGTGTTACATCACGCGCCGTCCAGAGGCGCGTGCATATAGGTGCTGGTTAGCGTGTGGAGCGCACGATGTACGTCACAAAAAACCCAACTGCCAACCATAGATGAAGAGAGAGGTTACTCAAACCCGTTTTTTTTAATTTTTCTTCTTTCTTTTCTTTTATCACGAAATTTCGTTTTTTGTTTAATCGCGAAATCTCGTTCGTTATTATGCATATATTATAATCGATGCGTGTGACCTCCCACTTGCGTGTTGTGTACTTTCCACCGAAATTTATTTTAAACTATTATTGTGTAATTAATTATAGATTTAATTTTCATCTATAATGTACAACATTTTAGTAATTTAATTATGTACTATTATATCAGTTATAATTGTATTTTTCTTTTTTATTGACTAAAATATTATACAAACAAAGTATTTTAATTGGACAACAATATAAAATATTTTTACACTTTCAGTGTATCAAAATTAAGCTCATTAATTATTATGATTCAATCACTAACTTAATAGATTTTTAAAAATTAAATATCAATTTTAGTCATCCAAAAATATATTCAAAATAAATTAGTCTCACAGAATTTAAAAATCTAATATTAATTATTCACATTTTAAAAGGAAATAGATTTATTCTTTTGTATATATCTATACACTTAAAAATCATTGTATCATTCATAAATATTAATTTGTCTCTCTTTTAAATATGAAGGACAATGTGAAACTTTTAATTACTACTTTGTCTCATAGTATATTTGTCAAGGATTATTTTGAACATTTAATTTTAAATTAGCTAATTGTAATTGTTTACAATATTATTTAATTAAAATAATATTTATATAATTTTTGAAACAATAGATGGAGAAACTAATTATTATAACTAATTAGATAATTACATAGAAATAAATTATACTATCGACTGATAAATACTAAATGCAATTGAATGGATACTTTAGCGGTGATTATTTCAGACAGAACTAATGCAATGGTAGATATTAAATGCAGTGAAAATTTGATAATTTTATCGATTTACTTTTCATCCACTTATCGTGTACCATATTTTACACATTCATTCAATCATATGTTGTCACGTTAACAATGATTATATTTTTTCTCTTCCACCACCTAAAAAATCATACAAACAAAATATTTTGATGAGTAATGCTACATGTACATCATCAAATCAGTCACCATCCGCCATCAAGTACAATAATCCAACATTTTAAAACTAGTAGTCCAACTTTTATTATTATATATTAATCTAATAGTTTTAAAAGTTGGATTACTAGTTTCAAAATATTGAATTATTACATATGGTGGCTGACAGTGGCTTATTTTGTGGTGTAAAATATCATTACACTATTAATACATCAAAATTAAACTTAAATTTTACTTTTAATAAAATGTCTAATTAATTTTAAATTTTAATAAATACGTTCAAATTTAATATATTAATGAATTGAGCATGGGCAGTACATGATCGAGTTCACAACGTAAATGGTGGATCAGTGGATACGAAAATCGAAAAAGAAATAGTATAATAAAACTTGTTATTTTTGCTAACGAAAAACCCTTTTTAAATAGACAAGATTTTAATGGCCATCAAGTACCTTTTCAGAAACCCAATCAGACGTTGCACGTCACATCTAAGAAGACCTTCTGAGTTGTGAAGAGTATTGGGAGAATAAATTAAATGTACAAAAATTAGGGAAACTTAAATTAAAAAAAAAATTACTAATAAATATTCTAAAGACATTTATTAAGATACTTAAAGTAATAATTAAAAAAAAAATAAAATATAATAATATTTTTTATTAAAAACATAAAAATACATGTTTTCAAGATAAATATTTTTATTTTTAATTTGAGCACTTATTAACTAAACCCTAATAAACAATACTATGTCTACAAAAATTATTGAGGTCATTAAACTAGGATATATATATATATATATTCTAATGATTAATGTAAAATTACCAGCACTAAGGTCAAATTTTTTTTTACTAATATTCGTGACAATGAAAAAAAGTGGATTTTTTGGTACAAGATTCACAAGAATAAAGGTGGATTTAATGTAATTCATTAAAGTGTCTGATTTAAATTGTTGATAAAAAGTCTATTGTGTAGTACAATTATATGAAAATAAATATCTTTAAAATAATAAAAGATAAAATATTTATTTTTTAAATATATATTTTTACTTTTTAATATGAAAATTTATTATAATATTTTAAATTTTATTATTTAAGTATTCTTATGAACTTATCATCAAAATTCTTTATAAAATATATTTTTGTTTGTTAATTACAAGAGTTATCAAATTATTATTATGATAAAAGACGAAATATACAACCAATTGTTTCAGCCAATATATCTCACTTATTAAATTGGTAAAATATTAGATAAAAATTTGACTTCACATTATTTATAAAGGATATCTTTACAAACTTATCTTAATAAAATTATGAAAATTTAACTAAAATTAATTAAAATTGATTAAGATTAATTTCATATAAATAATATACAAGGAATTCAATAATATCTATAAATATAAATAAAGTATAATTCTATAATGTATAATAAAAAATGATAAATTTTTATATTACTGAGTCGAGTTATTGGGTTTAAGTGTATGAAATACAACAATTGAATTGATTATTATCAAATTTTATTTACTTTTACTATGCATAACTCAAATCAACTCGAATTAATTTAATTTGTTAAATTCGGATTGATCGGGATTTATTGTGTTTAAACAATCCACTTGCTCCCTTACTTTTCGATCTATTTTTTGTTCTTTTTTTTTTTAAATGTTAATTTGGGTATATAATTATTATTACGATAATGCTAAGTGTACAATAAAAAATCAGTCAATACAGCCAATGGATCTATTCTGATTTTGATTTTGGCCCAAATAATCAATAAATTATAATGAGCTGAGTAATTATGATCCAAATTAAAATCACTTTTATTGGTTAATTTGATTGGTTTTTTATTCTACATTTAACATCACCCTTATTATTATTATTATTGTTTTGTACCATAATGGCTAATCCAACTTTTTTTTTTCTCAATAGATAACATGAGACTCCAAAAATAAAAAAAAATATAAAAAAAAACCTTAAGGTAGGAAATGTCGGATATGTGTCATTGATTAATAGGAAAGGCAAGAATGAACTTCGTCCTTGAACACATATATTAAGGATAATTCATGAAAAATTTAACGGTTTAATTTTAATGCACTTATAATATAAAAATTATTTAATTAAAATATTTTGTTTATATAATTTTTTAGATAACAAAAAAGAGAAAATATAATAATAATTTATATAACAGTACATGATTTGATAATCTTGTAAAAAGATTATATACCGGATGAAAATTAAGTTTAAAAAATAAATGCAAAAAGAAAATAAGAAAACATTATGTAAATTAGTCAGGGTAGATATTGACCTTTTGAAAGTGTTTTAACATCTGCCATATTTTCAATTTGTTTGCTATGTGAGACATTTCTTTCCTGGAATATTTGAAACTTTTTGAGCACTCAACAAAACAATTCCACAAATAGTATTGGTACATATAAAATGGTATGTATTGTATACATATATTTTGATCTAATGGTGAAGAAAAGAAGTATAAGTGGTAGAGTGATGTCACATCAAAATCCAAAGGTAATGAAGTAGGTGAAGAATGTATGTAAGAGAAAATGTATGTACAAACATCATTATTTTTACTTTTATGACTTATAGGGGAGATGGTTGCAAGCTCAAATAACACTCAAGAAAATTTTCATTTCATTAGTACATTTAATTTAAAACAAGAGACTTTGACGTTTTCAGATAGGTGTGAGTTAGTGAGTTGCTTAAATATATAAATATTAATGGAGTATCAAATAAGTTACCAAATAATATAAAGGAATCAATGCTAAAATTTTTGAATTTTTAGTTTTTTCTCTATAGTAGTTTAACAAAAAGTTACTTAGTATATTGAATGGGGAATTATATGAGAAACCATTCAAAAAAATAATTAAATTTTTATAATTTCTTAAAATAAATTCAAATATATTTTCAAATCTTAATAAATTTTTTAAGATAATTAGTATATTCCAAAAAGATTCAAAATATAATAAGTCCTTTTAGAATTCCTTTTAAAAAGCGACTCTCTCCTACAAATGTATGTATTAAAAGATAAATAGTATATAATACTTTATCTATTTTATTTTTATCTATCCAATTTTAAATACGCATAAAAATTTAGACAATGATAGGGAAGTTTTAGGATTAACAAAATGTACATTTACTTTAGTATACTATTTCTTTTGACTATTATTTTTATCGAGAGTAGGGCATGTATTTATTATATTACTTTATAAAAGAGAAAATAAACAAGGATAAAAAAATAATGAAATTTATTTTAAATTTTTTAATGGATAAATATTAAAATATATGTATTTTTAAATTGTATAAATAAAAAAATGAAGGGAGGAAATAATATTTTTACACTTAGGGTTTTTTCTTACTTCCAACATGTATGTATCTTACCAAACTTATGAAAAGAGGCCACGTCTCCTTTTTATCTTTTGCACCCAAATCTTCTGGCCCAGAGCTCCACAAATAAACAACATCATTTTCTGTACCAAAAAAATCCAAAGAGAGATGTTAACGTTTATTGTCTGTTTATTGTTTAACATGTCAAATGTTCGTAATTACTATCCTGCAATTGTGAATTTTTAAATAATATCCAAGCAAAGGTCACTAAAAGCTCTTTATATCATTTACACAGTCACTCATCTCTTAACTTGAAAAGGGTATATATGCATAGTTTTTAAATTACTCATTCCAATAAACTTATATATATATTTTGTCATTTTTTTTATGCGTATAATATTCTATCATTTGATTTGAAAATTAATTTAAATAGATATAATTCTGATATTAATCTAATAGTTTTTGTTCTCTTTTTAATAATCAACGGGAAAAAATCGAAGACAAAATACAATAATTTTTATGACGTTGTTAAATATGAAGAGAATATAAAATAAATTATTTTTTAAACCTAACAGTCACCATGTGTATATATATGATAAAGAGTAATATTATTTAAAAATATCTATTATTTTTAAATAATCAAATATTTTTTCATTAATTTAATAATTTTAACTATATCCATCCATTGTAGAGGTACACATCATTTCTCTGTGATAAAATGGATAGTTAGGGATGTTTCTTCACTTTCTTGTATTGTCTATATATGTTTATTATTATGTCTTGGATTGCTTGGAACATTAGCATGCTAGATATAGAGATATATAGTAGTTGTAAGTTCAGTAAATAAATACAAGTGTTTGAGTTAGTTTGTTCACGGGTCATGCCATTTTTAAATAATAGCGTAAGCTCTTTAAAGTCCTAGATTAGAGTAGTTTCCGTTATTGACAATTACTTCTGCTGATATCAACTAGGAAGTTACCATCCTAGGTTAAGAAAATGACTAATTTGGAACATAATAGTATAGTATATATAAGAGACAATAATATTTGACGTACAATATAAATATATCCAACAAGTATTGTTATACATTATATGAGATATGTGCTATACGTATGTGCATCTCATATCATGTATAGCACACGTTAGATATTTATTTTTGTTGTACGATCAGCATTATTTTGTATAGAGACATCCATCGTAATTCCTTAAATCAAACTACCTTAATTAGAGAGCAGGCTAAGGTTACATCAAATTCCAATATCATCATCATCAAGTGGGTGCACGCACTTGACTCACTTGCCCATAAATAATTACATGATGATGATTAGCTATTTTAGGGTGGCAAGTTGTGTAAGTTGCTGAGGAGAATTACAAGAGTGAAAGAAGAGACAAATAGCAGAAATGTCATCCATGGCTATTCCCCTCCTCTTGCGTTTCCATGCATGGGCTGCGCACTCCACCAATCTCTTTGCTGATTTTGCTCTGTCCTCTGTTGATGATACAATATCCACTGCTTCTTCATTCGATATCACATCCCAAACCTACATACAATCAAACCATATTAATAATTGATTTCAGAGATAAAATTGGGTTGATGACTATACTGCTGTTTCAATCAGCAGAATCAATGTGTGGTGGGTGTATTGTAATTTGTATGCATACCCCATCAGTGGCTAGCACAACAAATTGGTCTTTGCTGCTTATATTCCTCTGTGTTACCTCAGGCACTGATATAAGACCATACTCCTTGATGCAGTAGTCACCAAAAGCTCTAGACATGGCTAGTCCTGGAGTCTCTTCATCCGGCAGCCAGACCCGATGCACACCGGGCTCGTCCTGTAGGCAGAACACCCTCCCCTGGCACTGAATTATTCTCTCTTCCTCCTCTGCAACATGTCACCAATACAATGTCAGAGGGAGGCTTACACATATACATACATATATACTATTCTTACACCAACGACTCATTGTCGTGGCAGAAATCATTGTAATTGTTGGATGAAATTAAGCGGTATATATCTAGCATTTCTGATCTGACTACACTCACGGGGCAAATTAGGCTTGAAATCAACTGTTAGCTGCACTGGTACCAAACTTCCATCATCTGATGTTGTAGCTAATACGGCACGCGAATCGCCAACATTAGCTATGATAATGAGTTCACCCTGCACATTACAGAATAAGGATAAATTGGTTGGTCTGTTATGAAGCAGAATAATGCCAAGAAAAATTTAAACAAACCACAATTTGCGTTTTGGGACTGATAAGATACTGTCAAAAATGGACTCATTCTATTATTTTCATTTGTACCTGTCGAACAATTGAGAGGGCAGTTGATCCGCTGTAAAACGAGTCGATCTTGCGATACTGCTCTAGTTCTTGATCAATAGCAGCACAAGTCTTCAAGTAAGAATGCTTCCAAATGTTGAACCGCTGTTGCTTCTTCTCTTCCTCTATATCAATTTCCGGTTCAAGTGAAGATTGTGCAAGTGTCTCTTGCCAATTGCATAGCAGAGATGGTGGCATTGACTCTCTCACTCTTTTGGCCACAAAGTGACCCCATGGCCCGTGCCCATCAAAGATCCCACAGAAGATCATGTCCTCTTGACATCCAAATTCCTATAAACCATCATGAACAAATCCACTTTCATAACCACAGGGACCAAAATGATGTGAGCTAGAAGGTAATTAAGTGTCACTGGTTATCATGGTAATCAACATAATTCTTATGCAGTAACTAAACCCCAATGTTGTTATTTGTACATATTGCAATTCAAATAAGTGAAATTCATACTTGTTTAAACTGAGATCATTACCATATCTAAAGGGTATATGCAATAAAAAAAGAAAAAAACATTTTTTCTTCTTCTGAAATCCCATGAAGCTGGATGAATGAGGAGATGAAATTTTCAATCTTTATGCATACCTCCCACACTACGCAGCAATCCTGGTTCACTCCTTTCTGTCCTCTTTTGGAAAACACTGAGGCGAAGTTGTTTGAACCATCAACATTGACAGTGCCAGAGCTACACAGAAGCAATTCATTTTTCTTGGCTTCCTTTGCCATTGCTTTAGCAGCTTCTCTACCACCACATCTCCCACTACTTCTTCCTTTCTTCATTGAAAAAGACCTTGCCAACCCATTGAACATAGAGGTTAAGTGCCCCATCAACTCTATAATTTGCTTTTCCCACACCTCACAAGATGCTTATGGTTCTTCCTATCTACAATATTAGAATCTGAGCATGAAAAACATGTAACGGTTACACACACACACACACACACACACACACATATATATATATACATACAGACACTGAAAGAAAGAGTATCAGGTAAGAAACTCTTTAACAGCCCATAGGAAAGAACCGTCTAAATATTTTATTTACTTTTGTTGCCCTTTCTTACATGCTATGCTTTGTTCTGAAATAAAAATGAAGGGGGAAGCAAGTTGAGGGGGGAATCCGTGACTGAACAAAAGACAAGGTTCTGACTCAGAAATGCTCAGAAAGTCAGAATCTTGGAATTAAAATATGTATCAGAAAAAGCTAAATACAGAAGCAGGTTACTGAGAAGTGAGAATATTCATTCTTTACACTGAATTTCAGGAACGCACTGATGCAGAGGAATGAAAATGAAAATTGGAAATACATACACAGATCAAAGTATATGTGAAAAAAGAAAGGTTAATGAAAACAGAAGCCAAGAACAATAGAAAAAGAAATAATGCAATCCTTAGTTTCCAGTTTTTCATCCATTGGCTCAAAACCAAAAGGGTGGCCCATGTTATTCCTCAAGGAGAAACATTACGAAAAATGGAAAGAAAACTGTTCATGTTTTTTCACTGGCTCAATTTAATGGATTATTCGACCGTTCAAACTCAAATTGCTTATTGCCTTATTGGCATAACTGAACAGAGACATCAAAATTAAAATTGATTTCTTTCTGCCCTGCATTTTCCTTGGATTGGACTCTATAAGACTAAGGGAGAAAAAAAAGTAAATCAATAACGAATATCACACCGAAAGTCACAACCCAACGATCCATGTATTATGCAAAAGTAGCAGAAATGAAATAAACCAAAACAAGCGAAGAACTTTATCCCTCACATCCACCAAAATTCATTCCAGAAAACCAGGACAGAAGCGTATGGAGAAAAAAAAAACAGAACAGTTTCTTGTAGTTAACGTCTTGAATCCTGATCCAGTTTTTTCAACTCCCATTTTGTTTCATTTGTGTTCAAAAGGACTCAGAGAAGAAGAACATAGTCTTGGAATACAAAACAGAAACAAAGCAAAAACAGGAAATGGATGCAAGACCTTGGAGTATGAGAAATCAATGATCTAGAAAGTGTGAATCTGAGGATGCAGCAACTGAAGAAGAAGGAGGAGGAGGAATTGTTGTTGCGGTGGCCGGAATAGGACGCAATTTCCGACAAGTTGAGCTGAGAGTTCGAGAAAGCAAAGGTGAGGACGGATCAGCAGCATCCATCATAGAGTTTTTTGTTTTGTTCGCTTCTAGTCTCTTCCTTTCACTTCCCTTTTTATCCACACACCCCAAAACGACAATGTTTTCTTAAGCAAAAAAATATCATGTGTATGATTGCAAAATAATTATATTTGAATTCAATAATATTTGTAGTACAACAGAAATACGTTCAATTAGTATCCAATATGTGCTATATATAAGATATAATGTGTACTATATATATAACACACATTATATTTTATGTATAACACACGATTGAATATGAAATTATTGTATTTGAATATCCAAAATAATCCTAGTCCTAACATATTTATGAAAAACTTTGAATATTACTTTAGTATTTTTCATCATCCCATGTCACTAAAATAAATAAAGAAATAAATCTTCCATACTCTCTCACCTCTCTCTCTTCTCTCAACTGGTCATAGTCAAGTTCCTTGGCTCGAAGGGGTATTGTGGTCTCTTTATATTTACCCAAAATAGAACTCTTCTAAACTCTGTTTCTACCTAGCAGTTATAAAAGCTAAAAGTATGTCACCACAGAAAAAGGGTAAAAGTAAAATGTAACCAAGTTTTTTATATTTTGCCCAAAATATATATAATGACGAACTGAATTGTTAACCAATCAATTATTGTGCAATGTACATGTGCATGTCTTTATTTACCATATACATGTATTTAGGATATTATTGAGTTGGCATGTGTTTTTTCCCCACATATAGGATGATATTTTTTTTTTCTTATTCAAAATTCAGAATGATATTTTTTTAATATGGTACAATATGGGCACACAAATAGAGGGAATCTTTCATATTATTGAGTACAAACTTGACCATTTTGTATGAGGGGTATATATTATTGGCGTTTGCGTATCCCATTATGCAGATTCGGGCATTATTGTGTCTAATGTCTCAAACAGAATTAACAGGGAAATGAAGGACCGTTTCCTCGAAATTCTTAACTTAATTATTCCTATATTTTTTGGGTAGATTAATTATTCCTATATATTGCAACTAATTAATTTAAATAAATAGTAGCTCGTCGCGCCTATGTTCATGCTTGTAATTGGTTGGTGATACAAAACAACTAATCTACTACACAAATATTATATTAGACAGAGCACCCACAGCTTGCAGCAATATATTAAAAAAAACTTAAGAACACGTAATTTTAATTAGTTAAACTATTCAAAACTATATTATAAAGCATTTGCATATATGTGTGTGTGTATTACCGGTAGATTATGTTTAATTTCCTTGACATTGTCTATGCACATCATCAAAATTAGTTATATATTAGGCTTTTCGTCATAATTTTAATTTAATACTTGAATGCTTCCATTGATAAGTTATTTAATTATACATAAATATGTACCATTTTGCGTTTTAATAGTCATAAATATGTCATACTTTTGAATTTGGGGAAGTCTCCTTTCGCAATCTAAAAATTTCTGCAAGCCATAAAATTAATTAATGAAATTATCGTGTATGCGCTCATTGTGGTTGAATAGCTCCCTTTTATGGACCGTACCAATACCGCCCAAACATTTTATACCATTATCATCATCTGATTAATTAATTTACATAAATTCAACTTATAAAAATACACGAAAAGTAGTTGGTAATCGGAATCAAATAGAAATTAATTTGTTTCGATGGGTGACTACTAGGAACGCCAATCATACGGAACCAATTCATCAGTAGAAAACGGAATAAAATGATTTCAAAATTACGTCTAAAGTAATCATTTTTATTCAGTTTGCGTCATATGATGATTGCAAATATAATAGAAAAATATCCTGCAACCTTTTAGTAGGCTATCCAAATTTTATTCAAACGATGGATAATACAAGCAGGAAAAGTTATAGAGAGCTTCGGCCGAACCATCATGCTCCTATCATATAATCCTTATCTATATTTAGGGTTAACAAATATGCAAAATGGGCCGGATTTTATTTGTAGGTTTTATGTACAAATATTATTCTAAGAGGATTTATACCCTATCTTTTTTTACCCTCTAAAAAGATATTCTTTGAATTTTACTTTTTTTTTTCTATTCACAACTAAAGTATTTCATCATTCAACAAGATAACTATTTTTTTTTACTTGTTGGCACTTGAATAGTATTTTGGGAAACTCTTGTTGCACAGTAAAAAATTAGCAAAAATAATTAATATGTTGTGCACAATAATGTATATCACATGCAATGGCATAACATATATCACCTATTGTACACAATATATAACACATGTTGCAGTATCATTTTTCTTTCTAACATGTGATATATGTTGTGCACGTGCACATCATGTGATATATGACGTGCATAATATATAACATTTGTTGTGCAATTTATATTATATATGTTGTGCATATCTTGTTGACTGTTTTTGTTGGTTTTTTTTGTTATACATATAACAATGATGTAGTATTTAGTCGTCTTATTTGTTATGTAACCAGGGGCGAAGCTAGAAATTTGTTTTAGAGGGGGCCAATAAAGATGAAACTAGACATTTTTCATGGTACTTATATTAAATAATTATAAAAATAGGATTGTGATAAGTGACACATATGACAAAATGATGAAAGACTTATTTTTTTATATTTTAATTTTATTATTGACTTTTTGTTTGAGTTTTTGGTTAAATTTGATCATATTATAGGAAATTTTTAAGGAATCTAATTTTTTACTAGTGTGAATTTTTTACAGTTGAATTGTATATCAAATAAAATTCAATAAAACATGATACGAAAAAAATTAACTTGAGGCTAAACGCATAATAATTTTATTTTCACAAATAAAACTAAAAATTAGGAAGACGGTCGCCCCCTTTTTTACACAACCTAGCTTCGCCACTGATGTAACTACTTTTTAAAAAAAAAGAAAAAAGAAGAAGAAGATTTAATAAATTTAACAGCGTAGTTTTACTGTTTTAAGTTAATTTTGTGTTAAGCCTATTAATCATGTGTAGTTGTTTTGGTTTTGGTAGTAGTTAATCATGATCAATATCCCGCCCACAGATTAGGCACTGAAATGAAAAAAATAAAAAATTGGCGTGAGCTCAGAACTACTATACTAGGCATGCAGAATATAGGACAATAAAAAAAGTTAGCATGCTTTCATTCATTCTTCGTTTCCGTAAATACATTAAAAGGCTAACCTTTGCCCCTCTAAACCGCAAATCGAATTCCAACACCTCCTTTTTATTTAGCCTTTCATCAGAAAACGTAACAAAAAATAAATAAATAAATAAATCAGCCAGGAGCACTGTATGCATCTAACTTAGACAAGGACTTCATATATATATGTATATTCAAAAATGTGTTTGTTTTGATTCCTATCCTACCAAGTTCCACTCACCTTGTGTCTCCGCATAATAATAACTTTGATTGTTACTTTATGGCTGGACAGCACAGTACAGAGAGAGCAGCATCTTATTTTAATTTTGATCCTAACCTAGTTGAAACATTGTTTCTTACTGTCATTCCTTTCTTGTTCACTTTCCATCAGGTGGTGTTTTAGGTGGGAAAAATAAAAAAACAAAACAAACCATAAAGTTCCACGGAGAACAAGCACATATTTTTGGCGTAGGGCAGGTCTAAGCTTGTGAATCCTACGTAAGTAAAGATTCATTTTTCCAGTAGGGTTTGCAATTTGCAGTTAAAAATCAAAATGACCCCACTCAATAAAATACTATAATTAATTAGTATAATAATAAAGTAGGACCAAAAACGAAATAACGCTAGATACGTATCAGTTTTGTGTGTGTTGCCGCTCGAAAAGGGTGATATGATGGCATGGGACCCAAATAAATGTGGTTTAGATCTCTTGCTTCACTTCCTAGTTCCCACTTCTTCGATTGATGCTAATAAATAAAGCTGATATCATATAAATATATATAAATTTTTTACTCAGAACTATTTATTATCTTAAAATTATATAAATAAAAAATTATAATTGAATGATTATATAAAATACTTCTATACATATAGTATATTGAAATTAAACTTTTAAATTTATTTATGTTACTTTTTTATTTTTTTTCTACTCATATGTATATATGCCTACGATATTTGTGGAAGGTAGTTTAGTTATTCGATTTTATTTGTTCATTTGTTTGTGCAAGTATATATATTTTCTTTATTTTAAAATAATAGTCATTTAATATTTAAAATTTTATTTTATATATTGTTATTTTTTAATTTTTTAATACACATTTAATAATAGTATATTAATTTTATTTTTAATATAATTTGTTTAAAAATTATACTAATAAAAATGTGAAAGATAATATAATTATTTTAATATATTTTTATTAAAATTAAAATTATTCACATGTTTTTTTAATATTTATATATAAATTTTAAAATAGAGAAAATATATATATGATCCACCTATCAAAGCTAAGAGGATATGATGGACCGATGCGGTGTGGTCAATTGGTCGTATGGGTCAACGTTCCCTGTCGGCATAGCATTAATGTTGCACAGTATTCCTTTATTTTTGGATAAATATTTCATGTATAAAAATAATAATAATCAATATATTATATATAATTTAATATAATATAATATGCATAATATATATTATATATTTGTGCATACTATATTATATGTTGTATATAATAATATTATATATTATATTAATATTATTTTATAATATGTAATATATGTTATACACATTATGTGATATATAATGTATGTAATATATGATAAATATTGTGTATTTTATATTATATTATATATGTTATGCATATTATATTTACTGTTTTAACTAATTTTTTCTATATAGTAATTTTTTTAGTAACAAATAATAATCTTCTACCACATAATCCAATTATATTTTGAAGGATGAGTTTAAAGGAGAAAGTAAAGAAAAATTAAAACAAATCAAAATTGAAGATTATGGAGAAAAACGGTTTACTCAAGCAGTATGATAGAATTTTGAGCAATAATATTGATACCTACTTTTTGATATGTATAGTAAAGATACATCTTGATCCAATGATGGAGAAAAAAGTGTAACTGATGGAGTGATGTCACATCAAAATCTAAAGGTGATAAAGTGGATGGAGAAGATATGTAAGAGAAAATATATGTATAAATATCATTATTGTAGAATTTTTGTTTAGAATTCAATCTTGTGAAGAAAACTATTGATGTAAAGTCTTTTTTTTTTTTTCACGTCCAACTTGTGAGGTCAAGGACTTATTTGTCGCATATCTGAATTAAGGATTTATTATTGACCAATGAATTACTGCATACACAAGGCAGAGATCAAACCCTTACTTAAAAGAATAAATAAACTAATCACTTGACCAACCAAAATTAACACTGTAGAAAGTCTTTTAACAAAATGATAAAGCTTAAAAACTTTTGGTTCAGGCCCGTACCTAAGGTGAATGACATGTGGTTGTACGCGTGTGATACGCGTACGTAGAAGAAAAAAGATGTAGCAATGGGCCGAAAGCTTCATATCATGCTCATGATGGGTCCGCGAAAAAGCCTAACGGCTTTAATTCGTAGAGAAGAGAAAATCTGCCACGTGACCAACAATCACATGTGGGGGTGGTGCACCAACAATAACATGACAACAACAAACCAACTTCGGTAGGTTAAGTAATTAATTTATTTGTCCGCTTAAATTAGGGTCGGAGGTTTAATCTCCACCTTATACATACAACAATCTATTGACCAGCAATCAAACTTTTAGATGGAGCTCCACACTGTGACAAATTATTTATTGACGTATCAATTTGAGATACCGTTTGTTAAAAAAAAAAAAAAACAATAACAACGGACTCTTTTGAAGCGGAAATCGCATGCATTCCCCTCTTTTTTCAATGGGTAGGTGTGGACTCAATGCTGTCCACACATTTTTTTTTCATCTAAAAATTCGAATCCAAAGTCCATGTTTTACTATTCCCTTTGCTGTTTGCTTTTCCATAACAAACAATATATCCAATTTGTCATCATTCGTTTGGCTAAGTGGATCCTTAGCCCCCACCGCGTCCAATGCCAAAGCTATAAATAAGCATCCCTTGCTATATTATTGCATTAATCCCAATTAGAAAATCTTGTTAGACTATTATAATAACATCAACTTGTGGATAGCCATGCTCCACACAGTTACGTTTGACTTAGATGTTGACGTGAATTTTACGATCACAAGTGGAGTATTAATATAACAGTACTATAATCTATTTTTAGCACTAATTAAAATATTATACAAATTTGTCTCAGCGCGTGCTCAGCAAATATCAGAATCAAATAACTATATAATAATTAACCTTAAAACCTAGGTCAATTGATAGTTAATTAAGATTTTTAAACATTTTACCAAAGCTAGATTTGATTTATTACAATATAGATGCATGCAAAGAGTATGGTAATCATAATTAAAAACAAAAACCAATGTCTGTTTGCTCTACACCTTGAGCAGATTAATTACAACAAATAGTTTTTCACTACACTTTTTATGAACACTTTTCACAAAAATGATAGTCTTTGGCTCTTTGCTTTAAAAAAGCGTGATAAAAAAGTAAAGTGTAAGTATCATTAAGTCATGACATAAAAAACATGGTTTAAAGTAAAAAATGCCATCTTTAATAACATGTCATACTTGTTGCTATTAAAGGCCACCAAGAAAATTTTGAAAAAAATCTCTCCTAAGTTTATCATGTGAGTAAAATAATGTAAGTGAGGAGTGGTAGATACGTGGGTGGGACATGAAAACCAAAAACAAATATTCCTTATCATTAATAGATATATATATATACGTCTTCATCAGTAATTCATTTCATTTCCAAATTAATGCAAGATTTCTGAATTGATGGGGTACAATAATTTGTGGGAAACAAATTTAGTAGTGAATGTTGAATTAATGTGCCTTTTGATGAAGATGTTGCACATGGAATATGCCTCATTCCAATTACCACTATACCACAACCACATAACATAACTTCACATGAAGGGGCCTACCAAGTGCATGATTGGCGTTGATATTTCTTAATCACAAAATTGTGAGTAATAACACTTTTTTAAAAATAGCTAAAAAAATAATAATTCATTTTAACACTTTTTTCCTTAACTAATATTTTTAATCATGTGTACCTTTTTAATGAGCTAATCATTTAGATTTAAATTTCTATTTTTTATTATTTTATCAAGAGCAATGTTAGAGGCACAAAAAAAAAAGTCAACATAGTCAACAAATTGTGCACAACGTATATAACATAAATTGCACAACGAATATTACATGTTGTGCACACCATATAACACATGATGTGCACAACATATATAAAATGTTGTAAAGAAAAATGATGTTGCAATATGTGATATATGTTGTGCATAATAGATGATATACGTTGTGCACTACATATAATATATGTTGTGCATTTTATATTATATATGTTGTGCACAACTTGTTGGCTGTTTTGACTGGTTTTTTGTTGTGCCCTGATTATTTTCCATTTTATCTTATCTGATATAATTTTGTACCCCGACAACTTTTTTATACACAGTTCATTGACTGATTGATTGATTAACACATGCACCATGTTGCATTGTTATGCTACAAGGATGTTGAAAAATGCGATTCAGCATCACATACAGAGAGATATGAACGTTATGAAATTAATGCAGCAGAGTATTTATTCCATGTGGCTAACTGTTTCCTCTGCTTCAATTTTCCCCTGTTGATTCAGATTGGAAAATAAAGAAAATCAGTGTGGCCGTAAAGTTTGTCGTATAGCTTCACATGAAGAACTATGAAGCATGATGACACACAGCTAAACTCATATATAGATAGATACATACATACATAAGGGGCATCATTTTGATGTTGTCATTATCTTATATTTGCAACCAAAAGCAAGACAACAATAAAATGAAATGTCACCATGATCCTCGTGAAGATTCTGTTTACATGACCACTAGCACTGTAGAGTGCAGAACAGAACATCGTTCTTATATAAAAACCACATGAATAAATAAACAGATTCAGTCATCAGCAATAGTTAAGAGACAATATACAATGCTGCCCTAATAAGATCGAATAGTTTAGGTAGCAAGTAGCAACCTCCATTAATTTTCTACATTAATTATGAGGAAAAATGTATATTTTAAACCACAATGTTAAGTCTATAATGAAAATTGTTTAATACTTATACAAAAACTATATCTACAATTGGATTGTAATATGAATTTACAAACTAATAATATAATTCAATAATGAATAAGATTATTGTATAAATATTGTATACTTTTCATTGTACATGTATCATTCCTCTATTTTAAATCAATATAATGACTTTTGTGTGCAAAATCCTGCAAAGTAGTTGTGTTGCTAGATTACATAAATTAATTAATGTTCGGCTTTGAAATATAAAAAAGAATCGAAGACTGAGACCAATCTGGTCAACGTTAATTTCAACTAACACGTGTCTGTGAAACTCTAACACGGAACAAAGAACTTAACAACATGTGAATCATCTTCTCATTAGTTTCATAATAGAGAGTTCACCAAGGCCTAAGATGCTAAGGACCCATTAACTTAAAGAATTGAAGAACGTCATTATATATATATACCATCAAGAATTGTAGCTAAGCTAGGTGCGTCTCCAAAGAAAATTATTTAATTTCTGTAATTGTGGTTGTTGAGTACTTTATAATGATACTAGTTCACTATATAGCTACCATCATGAGCGAGCATCATCACATGGAAAAGATGAATCATGCATACATCATTGATCACAAACTATGGACAGAATGATACATTAGTTTTTACTTACTCAACAGATTTAGATAACTCCATAATTAAGGCAATCAGTTTCTTTGCTTTGAAGATACATTACTTCTTAAATTGATATGTCAGCAAATTTAATGCCACATCATTACAATAAAGATGATAATTAATAATAATATTAGTTATACATAATATGTAATGTGTGTCATATATATAACACACATTTCGTATTATATATAACGCACATTGAATATTAGTTGAACGTATTTCTGAACAATAAACATTACTCGATAACCAATGAACCAAAACCTTCCGCAAGGGCTGATCAATGACCAAATCTTTAGTAATATAGTGTGAGCTAGATTTTTTTTTTTGCTAAATAAAATAGTATGGGCTACTTGATAATTCTATTTGTTGATCGTTTAAGGTTATGAACTTGCGGGTGGTAGGCCTAGAAATAGGAACCAATTATCAAATCTACCAAACCCGTTTACCCCACAAAAAGCTCCTTTTTGTTATTTGTATCTTAGCAAAAAATATCACCAGAGGTTCCCAAAAATATATCCTTTTTAGCTCTGCTATACCTTGGTCTGGGCCATTCTACATCCTTATTATACTGAAATGGGATTAAGGAATTTACCAGAATATAGTATCGAAATTGGATTGACAAAAAATTTCGCAAAGAACTGTATAAAGTATTAACCGAATGCAGAACTAGTTCACAATTTGACCGGTTAAATTGGGAAAAATTAGTAGGTGCACAAAAAAGTAAGAGATTTTGTTATCTGCACTATTCATTACTTGAAATATAATCTAAAAAGTTAACTATAATAAGGAATAAAGGGATTAAATTTTAAATGATGAGATAAAATAATTGATGTGTTAAAATAGAAATGGTGCAGAATAAAAAAATTTCTTACTCTTAGTGCACAAAATAATTTCTCATTAATTGGGTTAATTAATGTTTATATCTTCCCATCTTTTCGGGGCAAATGAAATCTTGTAGCAACGGACAATTAGTAATTAGTTCCTTTTTGTTTTTGGTCGTCATGTATACGTGTGGTCGTTGGCAAGGGCTGAATTTTAAATGTTGAACGCAGCAAATAATAAAGATCTCAGATGGCACACGATAAATACTATCACACGTAACTTAACTAGGTTAAACCCTCTAATCAATGTCAATTAATTGGGTTGAAACTTAAAAACGCCTACATAAACAAAGTAAATTAATTCTATTAGGTCAAATTCAAAGTGGATCATCATCATGATCTCATATGACCTAAACGGGCGGCCCCTTGTATGCCGGGAGTCCAGGATGGGGGCTTTTGCGTTTCTCCTTCCACCATTTTTTCTTCGCGGCTTACACTATTAAATATTAATTACATCTACTTCATTTTTTAGTTACGATATAATTCATTTTCTTCAGGATGGTCCATAAATTATGAAAATATTTCAGTAACAACATAATATATCAACTAATTGGAATGACAATGAGGAAAAAATGGTTAAATCTCAATTTGATGCTCCATATTACAAACTCATTTCAATTTAGTAATTCACTTCACATTTTGTTCAATTTAGCCTTTAACATTACACTTTGTGATTTAGTTTACTCCTCCATTAGTATTTCAGTTTAAATTATGTAAAGTGTCAAGCATATGCCACTAACGAGTAAAAAGTGACCATTATCTTTATATGAATTAGAGTACAAATCATGTTCAAATATAACGGTTAGATCATGTAGATTCTAAAACGAGAATATTATTTACTATCACTCTCAAATATTTCGATAGATGGAATAATTAATTAAAAAATAAATATTTTTTTGTCATATACAAGATGAATGAATTTTAAACCCATTTGATACGCATAATAAGATTAAGGTATGTCATGTCCATTATGGTGGGCTTGTGTGCGCAACAATAACAGGATATTTGGTTTGACAGGTTTTTGAAAAATTTTATTAGGGGTATAAAATTGTATTAATTAAAACAGTTAAAAGTAGGATTTTATACATAAATTATTTGGTCTATTTAAAAAATATATATGATTAAAAATATTATTTAGATAAAAAATATTAAAAGATTTTTTTAAAAAATATTTTGACAGGAAAAATAGATTTTATGGATTGTCAGTGCTCGCCACACAAATACAATGATATTGGGTTTGGGTGGATATTAAAACCCTTCAATGACCAAAATAGTAGTCTAATTCCAGAAAGCGGGATGGAATTGGGAAATAGGAAAGGAATAGTATGAGTCAAAACATAATAAATAAATATTTCAATATCAATCCCAAATTCATGTTAGTTTAGTGCGAGTGTGCTACTCGTGGCAACAGATAAACTATGCTGCCACATTTATTCCAATACGCCAATTTTGAATATGCTTATACCTTTTCGAATATGGATTTGATGATCAATAATATTAGTACTGTACAAAGTAAACACAATTTTATTTAATTTGTGCTTCTACTGCATTTTAAGGTGTGGCAGAGTTGACCCCAGAAAATATAAAATAAAATAAAATAAAGAGTTGGCCGAAACTCCCTAATACACGCACCCCCATTTTAGAAGGTAGAAAGAACAGGATCACATGTCATCATATGCCACAAATTTGACCATTTCTATTTTATGGAACTTGTTATGAAGTGAAATTCCTAAGATAAAGTGTTACTTTATCCAAACTAAAAGTAATCAATAAGGGTTTTACAGTTCATTAAATCATGTCTTTCCTATTAATGTAAATAGAAGGAATGTTTGGATTGGATTTTGTGTACATGTTCTTTTTTACATGAATGAAACAGGAGCACATACATGTTCATATCTATATACATATATATATATATATATATATATAAAATCTTGAACAATAAAAAAATAAAAAGTATAAAATATTTAATAGAAGATAGATAAGCTTATTGGATTGACGCAAGCTGTGTGTTCAAGCAGTGATCCTCCGTCCGCATGAATTGACCATTGCCAATCGATTACTATAACTATATTCGCATTTTCAAAGATATCGTAGGAAAGATTTTATACTAATTTATAATATTAAAATATAAAATATATGGATCTCATAATTTATGCAATATTCATAAAAAAAATTGTATGCATCACCTCTTAATAAAAAAAATTTAAAAATGGAATTTAAAATATAATGATATATATATAAGGTCAATCAAGTCCAATTGACTATTATGCAATAAACCCTAATCCCTAAACCCTAAACTATTATATCTAAGGTTCTGAAAACCGAACCGAACGAGGGAGGAGTTAAGAGGTTTAGAGGTTTAACCGGTTCGACCGGAGGTTTAACCGGATATAATAAAATATGTATAAAATATATATTTATCAATAAATATATACATATATGATGAATTATATGCTATAGAAAAATTAAAGTGCATGAAAAATATTAATAAAATTGAAAATTTATAGCATTTGATAAATTTAGAGGTTTAATAGTACTTAATTTTAATAATTAAAGTGTATTATATATTAAATTTTATTATAAATAGTTATTAAATTTTAAAAAATTAAAATTTTAAATTTTATATAAGTTGACCAGTTCAACCGGTTTTCCCAATTTTTGACCGATTTTTTCGATTTTTGACCGGTTTTCAGAATCCCGGTTTTTAGGGCCTACTCGGACCGAACAAGGGTCCGGTTCCCGGTTCAACCGGTCGGACCGACCGACCGGTCCGAATCGGTTTTCAGAACAATGATTATATCACCTGTTTAATTAAGTGGAACCGAAAAATAGGGGATAAAAGGGGATAAATAATGCTGAACATTTTTGTTCTTTTAACTGATCAACAAGAAAAAATGAAAATTAAAAGAAAAATACATGAGACTCATAAAAGTTTAAAGAGGAGTTCTATTATAATTCCTCCATCTATTTTTCACTTATTTAAAAGTTAACAACTTTGATGAATATATTCACAAATTGTAAATATATTCTTGTCAATATTTGAATCATGTGGAAAATAGATGAAAGAGTATTATGCTATGTACATTTAGCATTTTCCAAGTTTAAACTCTGTTCTCTCTATCATAAATAGAAGGAACGGATTAAAAAAAGAGTTTAATTTTGATGCACTGATGATAATATAAAGATATTTTACACCGACGTTCAATCAACACACTCTGTTTGTATGACTTTTCAGGTAGTGAGAGAAAGAAAACATAATCATAGCTGACGTGACAGTACATGATTGGATGAATGTGAAAAGTGAATGAAATTTAAATTTAAAAAGAAAAAGTAAAATACAACACTATTTATAGAGCATTGCTAGAGACACAACCAAAAACCAACCAAAACAACCAACAATAGGAAATTAGGCCTAAATTACTCAGCCCATTAAAAAAATACACATGGTTAATAATGTTATTTAGGCCAAGTGTTAAAATGAGTTTTGTTGGTTGTTTTGGCTGAAAAAATATTGTTTCACAACAATTTATGCATTTATATTTTATTTCAAACAAAAATTTATAAATGAGTGAATCCATGTGGTTCCTATGACAAAACATATCCAGTACAAAAAGAATGGCAACTGCCCAAGTTGTGCCCTGCCTACAAAACGAGCATTAAAGCGCCCATATGATCCCACACACAGAAAAACAAACCAAACTCAAATATCTCTCTCCCTAATTTTCGTTTCCATTAGCGTTTGGTCTAAAATACCAAATTAGTACCTATAACACACACACCCATCACATATTCTCCTATTATATATCCTCATTCTCATTTACTCCAACTTATCATACATACATACATACTAATTTCATGGCAATTCTAACTTGCTCCAACATAGAAACGCTGCCGGAAGATTGTGTTTCCGCTATTTTATCCCACTTGTCTCCACGAGAAGCATGCACTTTCTCACTTGTCTCCCCAACCCTTCGCTCCGCCGCTGACTCCGACATCGTCTGGAAGGCTCTCCTACCCTCTGATTACAGGGACATTCTCTCTCGCTCACTCAACCCTCTTTCCCTCAATTTCTCTTCCTTCAAGCAACTCTTCCACGCCCTCTGCCACCCCCTTCTCATCGATCAGGGCACCAAAGTGCGTCACCTTCTTCCTAATTTCAACTCCTGCCTGCCATGTTTAATTTCAAACTTAATTAGTTTCTTTATATGTTGCTCTGTTTTAATTTGTCCCCTGTTTCATGCAGAGCTTTAAACTTGACAAGTCTTCGGGTAAAAAATCTTATATACTATCCGCAAGGGAGATTTCAATAACATGGAGCACCGACCCAATGTACTGGACCTGGAGACAAACCCCTGAGTCAAGGTAATTGTTTCACTTTAATCCTCCAACTTTCAATTCACAGTGCCAGACTGGCATAACTCTGTCTGATGAACTCTATATATACCCGAAGAAATAAAAAAGTAATGAAATTTCATTTGCAGATTTACAACGGTGGCTGAGCTGAGAACAGTGAACTGGTTAGAAATAGAAGGCAGAATCAGAACAGGGGTGTTAACGCCAAACACGTCCTATGGGGCCTATCTGATCATGAATGTCTCGTCACACAGAGCATACGGGCTTGACTATGCACCTTCTGAGGTATCAGTTGCGGTGGGAAACAGAGTTGTGCAGAGAGGGAGGGCTTACTTGTGCGAAAAGGATGAGAAGAAGCGCATGATGGAGGCGCTGCTATATGGGAACCGAACAGAGATGTTGAGAAACGCAGTGAACAACCAGCAGGGCGGAGAAGAAGAAGAAGAGAAAGTGATTGCGATGCCGTCGAAGAGAGAAGATGGGTGGATGGAAATTGAGCTTGGGGTGTTCTTCAGTGGTGAAAGTGATGATGAGGTCAAGTTCAGTCTCATGGAAGTTGGTTACCACTTGAAGGGTGGCCTTATTATCGAAGGGATTGAACTGAGGCCTATATCATCAGGTTAAAGCCCTGATGTTGACATTTTCAGTTTTATGAATGATTCTTGTATAGGGGAATGCTATATGAATTATATTTTGTCCGATTATATATATATAGAGAATAAAAGAATGTGAGTCCCATTTTTTTGAGAGATATATTTTGGTGTTTAGAATTTGATGATGTTTAAATAATAGTATTCAGGTTGAGTTGAGTGAAAAAGAGTTCATGTTGTTTAATGTATATAGTGTTGAATGTTTAACTCATCTTCCATTTTTTTATTTTCTTTTTCGTCATGATGTGATGTTGAGATTGAGAATAAGGATTGTTTACTTCATTTTGCAAAAGTTCATTTTCTAATCCAACGTAACAGATGACAGATATGCCTGTGGATGTGGATGTGTGTGTTTATGGTTGTAGTACCATTGTGTACCAAATTATTTTAGAAAACAAGGTTTCAAATTGATACCATTTAATTTGTAACTAATAATGTTTGTCGTACAGAAATACATCCAACTAGTATCCAATGTGTACTATACATAAGACGTATTGTGTGCTTACGTACATGTGTTATACATATAGCATACGTTACGTCTTATATATAGCACACGTTAGATAATAATTGAACATATTTCTGTTGTACGACAAACATTATTAATCTGCAACTTGTAGATTCACTGCCCAAGTTAAAGAACAACGCCAATGTGATCCCTAGCTCAGGTGGATGTATGTGCTCATTCAATGCCTCAATGTTGACATTTTATTCAGACTCATAAACAAAATGTCGTCATACTAACGTAAATAGAGATACATAGGATTGAACCAGCCATGCCCCATGGCATTCAATTATTTAAGATTATATATAGAAGTTGAATTTACCCATTCTTGACATTGCCATGGAAAATTTGCATTACTTTATTTTCAAACTAATTTATTGAACTGAGTGTGGTGAAGGTAGAAACCAATAAAAGTTTGTATGGAGTTCTTACCCGATGATTGTTTTGCACACATTTTATCATTTACAACCCCACAAGATGTGTGTAGGTACTCTCTAATCTCCTCAATGGTGCAATCAATGGCAAATTCAGATTCTGTGTGGGAGAAATTTTTGCCCCTAAATTATCAAGAAATTGATTCAAGGCTTGTGGATCCTTCATTGCCTTGCCTGTCCAAGAAGGATTTGTTTGTCAGGTTATGTAAACCAAAGCTAATTGACGACGGTAACAAGGTAATTTAATTTCATAAGATGACTTTCTATATTTCTTTATTTTAACTGTTTGCAGTAGTCAACATGGTGGGGGATGCAAAGAATTATTATTTCTAATGTTTTTAAATATCCAAATTTCCGATAATGGGCTTTGGATAAAGACAGGAAGGATTCTGTTGTCCGCTTTTGTTTTGGCAGCATGATTGAGAATTCTGAGGGCTGATCAATGATGGCAAAACACACAGATTGGTGGATTGCAAATTCTCTGCTTTAGAGTTTGCAAAATTTACCAACGCCTTGTGAACTTGCTATCATTCTCAAAATGTCTAATCATGCAATAACTGTCCTCACTATTGAGGTTGCGACAGAAATATGCACCTAACAACCATACCTTTTGATTAAGTAGTGGTGTCTTTATGAATTTACTATAATTTTCGCTTTATATATCCCCTCTTTTCTTTTTCTTTCAAGACTTATTAATAAAATGTAAGGGAGGCAAGAACAGGATTTTAAAATTTAAATTCGTGACCATTGACATACTGAGGAGTGGGGAGAATGTGTGATTAACGTTGATTTGTCGTATTGACATTTCACACACACACAAAAGGTTGATTTGTCGTTTGCGCATGGGAGAAAAATGAAAAGGGAAAAACATGTAACGACCCATAGTAAGGGGCATTGTTCTCTGTTTTAAATTATATATGAAATCTGAATGTATATTAAAGTAACAATAAATGTACATCATAAAATTAATTATTATCAATTAATATATATAATAATTTAATATTTATAAAATTATTAATCTAACTATTAATATTATATATTATTTTAATATTTTAAAAGTTTGATTAATAATTTTAAAAAATTAAATTATTAAATATAATGATTAATTTTGTGATGTATAAAATTATTTATCTATATACTATGGTCACTACCCTAACACCCAACTTCTCTACCGTCACTCCACCAATGTGCAGAAATAATATTAAGGGTGTGTTAGCTAGAATATTCATGATAGAAATAAAGGAATATATTTGATATTGAGAACATTATAAAAAGTTTATGTTACAGTATAGAAAAACTTGTGTTTTTATGTATTTAAAAAAAAATTATTTTCCACTAATATATTTGTATTTCTACTATGTTCTATAAGACTTCCCTTAATCAATGCAAATGACAAAAGGCTAATTCTTAAGAGTTCTTAAATAAGAAAACACATAAAGTTTATAATATAATTGTTACTATCACATCTAATTCTTTATATTGAAGACAAACTATTGCAATATGATGCAATTGTTGTTAGCTGAGGTTGCTTCTGGATGCACAGGCGGTGGGGCAAATATGAATTTCTCTAATTAATAAATTCATATTTGCTCTACTTTCTGTGGATGCTCTAGTCTCCCATACTTCTAAAACTTGAGTTTGAACGAACTTATTCTTCTAAGATTTTAAAATATAAACTGAAAATATTAAAGGCTAATGGAAACGGAAACTACCTTAACTCTATGAAAAATTAATTTGAACAATAAAGAAATACTTCATCTAATTGACTTAGGAACTTGAATAAAATTATTATTACAGCATATTAAAATTTACATGAAAAATGATTGGAAACAGATGTTCTCAATTGAGAAAAGAACAGGTAAAATATGTTATATGTT
This sequence comes from Aeschynomene evenia, assembly GCA_013621005.1. Classification (NCBI taxonomy): domain Eukaryota; kingdom Viridiplantae; phylum Streptophyta; class Magnoliopsida; order Fabales; family Fabaceae; genus Aeschynomene; species Aeschynomene evenia. The sequence goes on from CM024268.1 coordinate 5,392,408, forward strand.
GGGTGCAAGGGAGCTTTCAATTGCATGGGGAACCAGCCCTCTCTACTGGTCATGGAAACCAGTTCAAGGCTCAAGGTTTGTGCTACATCATCCTAACTAATTCTCTCAATTAACTGCTATTCTTCTTTCTTCTTTTTAATTTCATATTATTGTGTGTAGATTTGCAGAAGCTGCTGAACTCAGAACAATTTGCTGGCTAGAAATTAGGGGCAGCATTAACACTGCAATGCTATCTCCTCAAACATTGTACGGAGCGTATCTGAAAGTGAAAATCGTTGATCGTGCTTTTGGGTTGGACTCTTTACCATCGGAGGTATCAATAGAAGTTGGTAAACACAAAACAGAAGGAGCTGTGATTATTCGAAACAAGAAAGCCTCTTCTCACTGCAACTATGGGCCTGAAGAAGATGAATGGTTGGGGATTGAGTTGGGGAGTTTCTACACGCAATCAAATAATAATAATGATGTGGTGAGAATGTGTCTTAAAGAGGTCAAAGGTGTGCACTTGAAAGGTGGGATAATTGTTGATGGAATCGAAATTAGGCCCAAAATGATGGAGGCTGAATCCAAGTATGGGCCTTAGCATTAGTTAATGTTTTGTTGGGCCGGCCCATAAAAGCCTGAGAAGGGGTTCATGTTTCTTACCTAACCCTAGTAGTGCCGTAACCCTTCTCTTTATAAACCAACCTCTTCTCAGCTGTCAATTCTCATTGCCAATCTCTTGCATTACTTGCTGCTTCCTATTGATTCTTGTTATTTAGTTCGGTGTTTTTAACGCTCTGGTAGATTTCGTTATTTGGTTTGATATAAAATGTGTAATGACTTACTTGTCCAATGTGCAGTGTGGATGGTGTTTTGAATATTATCGATCGCAATGATGATAAATGTGAATCCCAGCTCATTATGAGGCCTTTTTTTAAGGTCCGGGAATGGAATTTTCCACATCTATCTGAGCTTTTCCTTATTCTCCAATTAAGCTTGTTAGCCTCAATAACGCTGATCTAACTTTGTTTTTTTTTTCCTTCTCTTCGTTCTTGTTAGCCTCAATAAATAAATAAAGAAAGATGTGTTTGCAAAATATTTTTAATAATGTATGTTTTTACAAAAAATTAAAATTTATCACTTACTCTCACTTATAGAAAATTTGTATGTATTTTAGGAGGGTCTATGTTGAAGCCAAACTATAGGAGCTTCAACAAATCCTTCACCCTTTTTCTTACATCTTTTTTCGGAAAGGGGGAAAAACGATTCTTCTTATTCTATAATGACTTCACAGTTTATCGCATTATTGTATTTATTTTTTCTACGAGTTACAGTTTTTTCTCAATCTGAGGTCCAGTTAAAATTTTTCGCTAACTTTTTCCTCAAAAAATATTAGACCAAGATAACTTCATTGACCCACTTCGGCTTTGGACTGATATAATATTGCTACATCAAAGTTATAATTGGATGAACTATATCAAAACACAAGGGCCACCGTAATTTCACCAGATTTTATTTAATTATTATTAATCCCATAGTTGAGACTTATGAGTTAATCAGTGTAATTTTGTATGAAAATTGTTCAGAAACAGTCGCTTGATTCCTCAATATTTGCGGTTCAGTATCATCATGGGTTTATTTGTGGGTGTGGTAGCTGAACTGGACTGCTATTATCCATTCATAGTTTAATGAAGGACTTTGTATCATTTCCAACATATAACAAAAATCAAGACAAAAAAGTTAATAATGAACGTCTAAACATATAGTATCTTCTTGAACTTTTATATTTATGAGCATTGCTAGAGGCACAACAAAAAATCAGCCAAAACAGCTAATAAATAGGAATTTGGGTCACAATCACCCAGCCCATTAAAAATATACTTATGATTAAAAGTGCTATTTGGGCCATAAAGTGTTAAATGGGTTTTGTTGACTGTGTTGGCTGGTTTTTTGTTGTGCCCCAAGTATTTGTGTATATTTATCTATTAGTTTTTTGGGGAGGTTACAGTTATCAAGTTTTTCTATATAAAGCTATGCATAACATAGACAGTTTTTCTAGGTCAAAAAACTGGTTGAACTTGAAGTGGTTGGGCTCTAACAAAATGTAAAAGCTATTGGACCAAATGTTTATAGTCTTACAGAATAACGATCTGAGTAGTTTGAGCCCAATAAGGATTTGGCTAATAGGTTGATTGAAAAGGTTGTATAACAAGTGAAAAAAAACGGACCGATTGACATAAGTGGTAAGCGGCTTGTTGTCCCTTAAGTAAAGTCTCGGGTTCGAGCCTTGTGGATGGAAAAAATCCTTGCTGGGAGTCTCACCTGTCTCCCCAGGTACGTGATCCGGGGTGACAGATTAGTCGGGACGAAACTCCGGACCACGTGGGCACCAAGAAAACAAGTGAAAACGGAAAATCATCATTTTTTAGGAAGACTAGCTAGACGTGTCTCAGATCTTATATCCCATGTGATTTCTCATTACATAGTTAATATAAAATAGGTCGAACATCGCCAAGTTTAAATTAAAATAAAGTGTTAGCTCAATTTAAAAATAAACTAAATTGAATAAATACTTATAGATAAATATGATCCAATTAAGTTTGAATCAGACTAAAAAATCGTCCAATTAGATTTAGTATTTATGGAGTATTCATGGCAGACAGCAACTTTTAACGGGCTCGTATTACAGGCCCAAAAAAATAGGCAAGTTGGATTAACTAAAATAAACTAAAGGCAAAGGTTCAATATAAAAATGCAAGCATCCATTTTAGCAATAAAATAGTGTATATTGAATTAATTTTGGTACGTTGGATGAGTAGGTATGGTAGGGCCACAGCATCAGAAGAAAATGGGACGGTGGCGATGATGCAAAAGAAAAGCCACGTGGTGGGCCCCACGTGGTGGTCCAATGTTGTCGTAGTTAATGTGTGTGAGTACAACAGTACCGTTGGATTAGGGTCCCATTGTTTCCAAACAGAGAAGTAATGGAAAAAGTTTCAGGGCTCATTGTGAGAGAATCGATCGATAGGTACGGTCGCTTACACGAACTTGTGGGCCACACTAACCGTACCTTACATTGCACTGTGAGTCTATGACCCTCTCTTTTCTATATTCTCCATTCTCTATTATCGCTTTCCAACTTCAACATATCTCTTTTTCTTTCCCATTTTCAATACTATGATGATGCTCAAATGCGTCTTTATAATTAGAGAGCAGAATAATAATCATATAGTAGTCTCTTTTCTATAACTAGATATAAATATAAACACAAAATTCGTGTTTTTTTTCAATTAATAAAAACTTATTTTTATTTAGTTTAATTTTGATAGACAGAAAGTATACAAGTATTTATACGGTTATCCAATCAAAATACTTTATTTATATTAATTTTCAAGTAGTAAAAAAAAACAATTATAATTAATGTGTCAGCACATGATTACTATTTAGAGTTTAATTTTGATCAACTGTCAGTGTAAAATAATTTTACACAGATAAATTGACACATCAGCAAAAGTTTTTAACTCAATCATCCACTAACTAAAAAGTCATAATAATTAATAAATATGATAGATTGATATCGTAAAATGTCATAATATCATAATTAAACTCTTTTATTTAAGCTTACATATGGACGTATCTACTATCTTTCGCATCTGACAACTCAAAAGTATCTACAATGCAAACGTGATTGCAGAAATTTCTCCATCCTCTTCATCCTTCTGAACATTTATAAGTGGGAAATTCCTGCAGTGCCCCCTGTATTTTGACTTTTGAATATTGATACCTATGTGAGAATATTTACTAGTGAAGAGAAAGACAGGGAGAACCAATGTTATGATATTTTGCAATCCATGTTGTTGGTGTCCTTTCTAGACTTTAACACATCATTTTGAAACAAAAACGTAAAGGGATGATTCCTCCTTCTCAATTAACAATCTAGCATGAATTGGTTAGATTCTTGCTTTATTTTTCTAAAATATTTAGTTTTAAGTGTTGTAAATGAGAAAAAAGTACTAACATAAATGTGTTGATTCATGGTAACCAACCATGTGTTGATTCACTTAATAATTTAATATACTACTAATTTAGAAAAAAAGATATTGAAAACTATGCAAATCAATGTCCACTCTTTGGTACAATTATTATATTTTCTTTGATGAGTAAATTTGTTGCTAGTTGCTACACCTTATAGAAGAAGGAAAAGGGCATTTGTGGTAGAAAATATCTGAATGAGGGTGGAGGCGGTTTAGTTATTAGCGAGAGAGTGAGAAGAAAGAGAAAAAAGGGGATGGAGGAGAGTAGTACAAGAAGGGGACATGGCCGTACTCGTACATGACGAAAGTAAAAAAGAAAAGAAAGTGTCAAAGACACAAAACAAAACAATCTGAATTGAATTTCTGATCCTTAATTTTCTTGTCCTCATCACGCCCTCTCTTCGTTGCTTCGCCCTCTTCTTCCATCCAATTTCCAAACATTGAAGAGAGAAATCACACAAAGGAAATCTTGAAGAGAAGTACAATGAACCCATCCCCATCATCATCACAACCCCCAGACAGAGCTCACTGCAGATTCCTCCGCACACTCTCCAAACGCGTCCACCACCCTCTTCTCTACCTCCGCCTCCTCTTCCTCTTCGTCCCCACATAAAACCACCCATCCCATCTTCTTCCCTTTTTTTATCGCTTGAATTCAACGTCCAAAAAATTGTCTTTTTCTTTATTTTCTTTTTAAATCGCAAGTAAACAAGAACCAGGCACTACCTTGAAACTTCGGAGATTTTGATGTTGTCTGAATCCATTTTCAGCCTCTTAACGGAGGACCTTCTCATCCGAGTCCTTGACCAGTTAGGCTCCGACACCGATCGAAAATCGTTGCGCCTCGTCTGCAAGGAGTTCAACCGGGTTGAATCCATAACCCGGAAAGGAATCCGGGTGACCCGGATCGAGTTCTTGATTGGTTTGCTCAAAAAGTACTGCAACATTGAGGAACTGGACCTTTCCCTGTGTCCTCGTATCGACGACGGGGCAGTGTCGGTTTTGCTGAGTCAGGGACGGCCGAGTTGGACTCGCGTGCTCAGGAGGCTTGTGCTGAGTCGGGCCACCGGGTTGGGTCACGCGGGTCTGGAGCAGCTGGTCCGGGCGTGCCCGATGCTGGAGGCGGTTGATGTGTCACACTGTTGGGGGTATGGGGACAGAGAGGCTGCGGCAATTTCGTGCGGTACGAGGTTGAGGGAGGTGAAGATGGACAAGTGCTTGGGTGTCACTGATATTGGGTTGGCGAGGATCGCGGTTGGGTGCAGCAGGTTGGAGAAGCTGAGCTTGAAGTGGTGCTTGGAGATTTCTGATCTGGGTATTGATCTTCTCTGCAAGAAATGCTTGGATTTGAAGGTTCTCGATGTGTCATATCTCAAGGTTAGTTTGTTTTTGTTTTACTCAAGTTAAGGAGACAATGATCATGGAATGAACAGTTGGAATTATTAGAGATTCAAAGTGATTATTGTGATTGTGTTAAGAGAGTCAAGGGGGGACATGGTGACAACGAGTTAAACAAGGACACTAATTGGATATGATTCATGTCCCCTTTTCCCTGTTTTTTCCCTTTTTGGTTTTGACATTTAGTTCCTTTGTCTTTGTTGAAAGGGTGATGTCGGTTACATGTTACACATAATTCACTCAAGGATTTGTGTACCATTGATATTATTGATGAATGAAAGGGACAGAGGGATGGAGAAAGAGATATGAGTGATGGGATGGTGATGAGAGTTATGTGAGAAACTTGTCATGTGCAAGTTGTTGTTGTTGTTGTTGAAAATAGGTGGTGGTCACTGAGTTGACAAAGTATAGTTACTTACTTTAGCAATCCGCTTCATCCCCTGGTTTTGACATTAATGGAAGAAAAAAGTATAAATGACCAAATCTGAAACACTAAATGCTTTTGGGAGGAATGCCAACGAAATTTTCTTAATGTGAATATTCCCAAATTCTTAGATAGGATTTGTGAGGTGTGGGTTTTGGGTTACTATCTTTGAACGGCTAATGCTACATTCTAAATGAGCGTAAATAATGCAGAATAAATAGAAATGGAAAAGAAAATTTATTTGTTTCTTGACTAAGTGTGAGTTTGGTAAAGCTTATTGAGCAAGTGCTCCTCCTCTCAAAAAGCATAAGCTCTTTTTTTGTGTTTGGTAACTCAAAAAGCCAAGGAGCTTTTGCTCCTAACTTTTGAGAATCAAGGGTGCTCCTAGGAGCCACTAGGAGTAACTTTTTGAGATTTCAAAGAGCTCAGCAGCTTTTTGAGAGCTACAGCATTACCAAACCAAGCCCAAAGACAATGCATGCATTGCTTTACTTGTATGTATATTAATGACAATTACTGATAGGTCATCCTTAATGCCAATCCCGCGAGCAGCATATTTTAAAGACAATATTCTGTTTTTCATCATTACCTTACTCCACTTGTATGTGTTTGTTTTCCCTTCAGAATTATAGTATATCTTTTAACTAATTCTGAGATCTTACCTCAATAGGTTACAAGCGAATCTTTGCAATCAATAGCTTCTCTGTCAAAGCTTGAGATTCTTGTTATGGTCGGCTGCTCTTTAGTTGATGATATTGGATTGCGGTTTCTTGAAAAAGGATGTCCACTACTCAAGGTAATTTTAGTATTTTGTTTATTTGAAGTTTTAAACACGAAATGGAGTTTGACTGACGAGTTCTGTGGAGCATAAAGGCAGATGTCTTTGATTCTAAACAAGCATATTTTCCATGAATTGCAGGCAATTGATGTATCACGGTGTGATTGTATTAGCTCCTGTGGTTTAGTATCTGTAATTAGTGGGCATGGTGGTCTTACACAGATAGACGCAGGATACTGCCTCTCTGTGAGTTTTACTATCTCATTTTTTGCAGTATATGATAAGATTTTGCACAATATTTATTGTGAATTGTGATAAATCTCATATACACTTACACCTCAAATATTTCCTACAGGAACTTTCAGCCCCTCTTGTTAAATCCCTGAAGAATCTACAGCAACTGAGCATAATTAGAATAGATGGTGTTCGAGTGTCTGACTTTATCCTCCAGACCATTGGCAAAAATTGCAAGTCTTTAGTGGAACTTGGTCTAAGTAAATGTGTCGGGGTGACCAACATGGGTATTATGCATCTAGTATCTGGCTGTGGCAGTTTGAAGACACTTGATTTGACTTGTTGTCGTTCCATCACTGATGCAGCAATCTCTACCATAGCAGACTCTTGTCCGCACCTTGTCTGTCTGAAGTTAGAATCTTGTGACCTTGTGACTGAGAGTTGTATATATGAGCTCGGATCAAGTTGCTTACTGCTCGAAGAACTTGATCTGACTGATTGTTCTGGCATCACTAACACAGGTGTGTTATAAAAGTTCTGTCTGCAATTAAGCATATGAATCTTGTTAAAAAATGCCAGTTTTTCTGATTTAATTTGTTTCCAATATTCTGTGTCATCATGCAGCACTCAAATATCTATCAAGATGTTCAGAACTTGAAAGATTGAAGTTAGGATTGTGCACAAACATATCAGACATAGGATTGTCTCACATTGCTTATAACTGCCCAAAGATCACTGAACTTGATCTCTATCGGTAATTGAACTTGATGAGTCAATGTGGTTGGTTGTTTATGATTCAACAAATTTGTAAGCAAAGCAGTGAGTCTCATTCTGTTCATTTATTGCAGCTGTGTATGTATTGGAGATGATGCGCTAGCGGCACTCACAACTGGGTGTCAGAAGTTGACGAAGCTCAACCTGTCATATTGCCATAGAATTACAGACAAAGGGGTCGAGTATATCAGTCGTCTTGGCGAACTATCTGATCTGGAGATGCGTGGGCTTTCAAACATTACAAGCATTGGAATAAAAGCAGTTGCAATGAGTTGCAAGAGATTGGCTGATTTAGATTTAAAACATTGCGAAAAAATTGATGATTCTGGTTTCTGGGCCCTTGGCTTTTATTCGCAAAACCTGCGGCAGGTCAGTAGCACTAGCTCTACTCAATTACATTATTTCTCATTCTTCTGACCACCGAAATAGTCCGCAATCCAAATCAAAAGTAAAATTTGCTTCGAGTAAGGAGCATAAGTGATGCTCCTCTGGCTTTGCTACCTTTTAACTTATGGACTGTTTTTTAGTTTGATCTCACAAATTTATCACTACAACAATCCAGAGAGTCCTGGTTCGGATAATTGTTTGGGCTCACTACTCTCTGTTCAACATTCATGTTTGTTGTCTCTCTTCACTTTCCGTGCTGTGGGAACTTTACACGTTTACCTATGATTTTTATTCTTGTTCATGTGCTTTCCAGTCACACATTAATCCATCATCTATGAAGAAGAGTATGGATTTTTTTTGTTCTTTTGCTGGGAAATTTTTATATATTATTGCACCTCTTATTCTTGCATCTCAAAAGAAGGTGGTGTTTCTTAAAGCTTCATGGATATTCTTTAGTTTTTGTGCTAATTGATATTCTGATAAATTAGACGTAGAAAACCTGCAAATATGCTAACAAGCAGTTTATTTCTGCCCGCGTGAGTATTGATTTTCTCTTGCTTTCAGTAATAGAAATTCCTATTCATATTTTTATGAGTGCATTATATTAGTTATTCTTAAAATAAGTTAAGAACTGAAGTTTATTTACATAAAGGCACAACTAATAATTGATGGAAGAAGTGTGATTAACTCAATGTGGCGATGATGATGATGATGATTTATTTGCAGATAAATATGAGCAACTGTAAGGTATCAGATGTGGTGTTATACCTGCTTATGGGTAACCTGAAACGGCTTCAGGATGCAAAACTGGTGAATCTTACAAAAGTCACTGTAAAAGGCTTGGAACTTGCCCTCAGAGCTTCCTGTGGAAGGATCAAAAAGGTTAAACTTCAGAGTTCTCTCCGCTTCTTGCTTTCCTCAGAAATACTTGACACAATCCATGCAAGAGGGTGCAAGATCAGATGGGATTAGATTAGATTAGCTACTGTGATTAATTAATTACTTAATTAAGATATATCACAAATTTTGACATTTTTGGTTAAGTTTCTCTTGTATTTTGTTTTCCTTAATTTCTCTAGCCTTAGTCATGAGTTCAATTAGGTGATACTGATAGATGAATAATGGAGAAGGAAATTTACCTTCTCAAGGAACGTTATTCGTTAAATCTGATTTCCATGTATTAGTGACGCTTGCTGCTGATCCACGGTTCAAATAGAATCTCTCAAGCGTGTTTATAATCATTAGCTTCCCTAAGAATTATGTTAGAGAATTATCATAATAATAATAATAATAAATGCTTCGGTTTAGACTTGAGATCAATATTCTTGATTATTATTGTATATTGTTTGGCAATAGTCACAAGAGTCAAACATTCAAGCATGTTCTCAAATGATGATTAAGTATGTATAAGATTTCAAAATAACTGAATGATGCTTATGGAGGTGTGAACACGGTCTATGAGATGTATTATTGGCAAAGGTCATGATTTTGGCTCAAATCTCTTAACTAGGCTAATTCTCTAATAAATAACTGAGACTGGTTTAAGCGGGTTTGAGTTAGAATCATTAGTGATAATTCAAATAGGGACTAAGGATTACTTAGCCAAACATCAAAGCAAAGAATACTTCTTCTGGTGTGGGTTTGGAATTCTTAGGCCTTTCATCTATCAAGGCATAGAGTATATAGACCTAATTAATGTGCAGTCTGAACAGGACCTTGAGAGAAGAAGCACATAGATTAGATTAGATAGTGTGTCAAGTTTCATTTAACAGTTTTGACTTGTGGTTGCTTTTGCCAAGAGAAGCCACAGCCTTAAGCAATACTACTTTTGATCACATTGCAGAGAAAGTGAGGTAGCAGCAACAAAACAAGCTCGAGAAGATTAGGGAATACCATGCCATGCCTCCACCAAAAGCAAGCATTGGAATAACTTGGTACTTTTGTCCAGAAGAAAAGAAAGCATGAAGGAACGAACTTTTAAAACTCGGAAGAAAAGCATGGTTGCATATATCCCGAGCCTCGTGTATAAATAAAAGTTTCTTCCAAAAGACCATAAACACATACCCTGCATGCTTAATCAATGGCTTTACACTACTTTGCCACAACCCAAAAAATGGCATTGCTAAATTTCCTTTTCGTCCTCATGCTTTTACCCACACTTGATGCAACTCTCCCAGACGAAATGATCCCCACCACAGGAATCCAAACCCAAGACCTTAACGCCATGATTGCCCAAGCCTGCATGAACATAGAAAACCAGAACTCATGCCTCACCAACATCCAAAACGAGCTAGTCAAAATTGGGCCTCCAAGCCCAACTTCAGTGCTGAGCGCGGCGCTCGGCGCCACCATCAACGAAGCGAGAGGCGCAATCGACAAGATCAGCAAGTTCACAACATTATCTGTAAGCTACAGAGAGCAGCTAGCCATAGAAGATTGCAAGGAGCTTCTGGATTTCTCTGTTTCAGAGCTTGCATGGTCAATGGGTGAAATGAGAAGAATCCGAGCAGGGGATACGAGTGCTCAATACGAAGGTAACCTCGAAGCATGGCTAAGTGCAGCACTGAGCAACCAAGACACGTGCATTGAAGGGTTTGAAGGCACTGATCGGCGCCTCGAGAGCTACATCAGTGGAAGCTTGACACAAGTAACGCAGCTTATAAGCAATGTTCTGTCTCTGTACACACAACTCCACAGACTGCCCTTTAGTCCTCCGAGGAAGAGTAATTCGAGTGCTGAGTTTCCTGAATGGATGAGTGAGGGTGATCAAGAGCTGCTCAAGTCTGCGCCGCATGCTCGCGCTGATGCGGTTGTGGCTTTGGATGGGAGTGGCCACTACCGAAGCATCTCCGATGCTGTTAATGCTGCTCCCGCTCACAGTATCAGGAGGTATGTGATATACGTGAAGCAGGGGCTTTACAGGGAGAATGTGGATATGAAGAAGAAGATGACCAATATCATGCTCGTTGGCGATGGTATTGGCAAAACAATCATCACCAGCAACAGGAATTTCATGCAAGGTTGGACCACTTTCAGAACCGCCACACTTGGTAAGTCACGCAGTACAATAATTATACATCCAACTAGTATCCATGTATCATGCTATCTATGTATCATGCATAATAATGTGTGTTTATTTATACGTACGTATGTAGCTGTGTCCGGGAAGGGATTCATTGCAAGGGACATGACGTTTCGGAACACAGCAGGACCAGTGAATCATCAAGCAGTGGCACTGCGAGTGGACTCAGACCAATCAGCGTTCTACAGGTGTAGCATAGAAGGCCACCAAGACACCCTTTACGCCCACTCGCTGCGCCAATTCTACCGTGAATGCGAGATCTACGGCACCATAGACTTCATCTTTGGCAACGGTGCAGCTGTGCTTCAGAACTGCAAGATCTACACACGTGTCCCTCTCCCGCTCCAGAAGGTTACCATCACGGCCCAAGGCAGAAAAAGCCCGCACCAGAGCACGGGCTTCATCATCCAAGATAGCTACGTCTTGGCAACCCAGCCCACGTATTTGGGCAGGCCTTGGAAGCAGTACTCCAGAGCCGTTTATATAAACACGTACATGAGTGCGCAGGTTCAGCCTCGAGGCTGGCTCGAGTGGTTCGGCAACTTTGCGTTGGACACCTTGTGGTACGGTGAGTACAGGAACTTTGGGCCTGGGTCGGGCCTCGCTGGACGGGTCAACTGGCCCGGTTTTCACGTTATTAAAGATGCTTCTGCTGCCAATTTCTTCACGGTTCAGCGGTTCATCAATGGGAACTCATGGTTGCCAGCAACAGGGGTCAAGTTCACGTCTGGCTTGACCAATTGATTTCATTTCTTTACTATCCTACACACGCAGCTAGCTAGCTGTTATTTTATTTTCATGTTTACCGTAATCTTTTTAGATGAATAATTGAATTATATTGTACAATTTTCTTTTTATTGATATATGGAGGAAGAATTGTCCTCCATTTTGCTATGACATTATTATTTATTTATTTGTTAGTTTACTTTTCCCCTCCATTAATTTCACGTCTTCTTGTTTTCCCTTCCCTGAGGAAGAAAAACAAAACAAAAAAATGGAAGCAGGAAGGAAGGGAGTAAGGTTGAATTTGCGTATGGTGGAGAGACTCTGCCAGCTAGGTTAGGGCTCATCATCGTAACCGTGGATTCTACTAAAACTGAAGCAAATTAAATTAATTATTAGTATTAATTAATTAAACAAGAAGGTCATCGTGATAATTCGTCCAACATTGTCCGTGTGATAGACTTAATTAAATTTCCTATTAGAGTTGTTGCATATCATATTTTCGGGTCAACAAAGTTAGGGATATTACAAAGTTAATCAAAAGAAAACTCAACTAGTTGCAAGTTGCAACTCAGCATCACCATTCCTCAAATAGCTATATGTTGCTTCAAGTAGCTATCCCATGTAGCTGCCTTTCGGTTATGAGAATAGGTAAAATAATTACAATTAAGAAACCAAGTTAATTATTTACAAACAACTATCAGTATACATAATTATTATATGATGAGTACACATTAAAACTCAACTATCTGTGCATATGATACTGCTGTCAATTACTACTATTATACATATTTAGTGTCTGTTTGGTTCTACCCTTTTTTTCACGTTGCGGTAGGATAAAGTCCGTTCAAAATAATTGAATGCGTTTGTTTTGTAAATTTGCTTCTAGAAAAGGTGCATCACTTTGAAAATAATTGATTCTAATGGAAGCTAAAACTATTAGCTTTTACTTTTACTATCTCATAACAACCCTCTCAAATTCACTTTTTTAACATCTTTTCCAAACACAAATCAATTTTTTCTACATCAATTATTTTAAACACAGTTCTTTCAACATCAATTATTTCAAAAGCAATTCCACCAAAATCTTATCCAGACGCACTCTTAGTATTTCAATAGTAGTTCCAGCAGAATGCGCACACCACAAAAAAATAGTAGCAGCAAAATTGAAATTGATCGCCTAACAAACAATTCCTTACTTGGACCATACGCAGGATGCATGTAAAGCTTAATTAGGTTCAAAACAAATTTTGGTCAGCTCATATAGATTAATGATATATGGTTAAGTATTATATATAGGGCTCAATCTAACTACTTGATTTATAAATATAATAATACTCATATATAAATTAAGACTCATTTGGCAAGGTATGGAAGCATTTAAGACTCATTTCTCATTTTCTTACGTTTTCTTCATCACCAATCTTAGCCTAACCAGCATTATTCTGACTTTTTAATGTGTATTTGTCTTGAGTTTGGAAAACAGAATTAATAATAATAATATATAGAAATAGAACTAGTTAAGATAGCATGTACTGGTGCAAATGTCACCTGATCCAGCTCACAAACCCCATTAAAAAACAAGACAAAAATGTTAAGCTTCATCTTCACTTGAGACTTTTTTCATCACGTCTATATAACCTATTTAATAATCATAACCTAAAATTCCTTCATAGCACGCTCTCTCTCTGTTTATATATAACATGGTCCATTTTTGAATCCTACATCTGCAAATTAAATAAATATACCCTCTATAGTAGTACTTGTTCTCCATGGCAATTTCCAAGGTTTCCCTAAGCTTACTAATATGCATGCTCTATCTAGTCAACATCTTATGCCACTTTCCCTCTCTTGCATTAGCCGCTACTAATTCCTCCACTGAAACAATCTGCAACCTCACACCTTACCCATCATTTTGTAAATCCCAGCCTCCTTCTAACAATGGTGACATTCATGACTATGCTCGTTTTTTCGCACAAAAATCACTGTCATCATCAAGGGACTTTCTCTCATTGCTCTCTAGTTACCTTTCCAAATCCGCTGAGTCAACGATGCTTATTAATGCCCTTCAAGATTGCCACCTCTTAGTTGACCTCAACACAGATTTCTGGACCAACACACTACAGAGCATCAATAACTCCAACAGCCTCAGAAGCTCCGAGGCTGAAAAATTGCTTACATTAATCACTGCTACATTAACAAACCTTGACACATGCTTAGATAGCCTCAAACAAGGCACTTCAAGCCCTGAAAATGACTTGTTAAGCTATATTTCAAATGGAACCATGCATTCTAGTATTTCTCTTGCACTCTTTAAACAGGGGTGGGGTGGTGGTATCATGATGAACACACAGAGAAAACTAGCACAGAGAAGAAGTGACTACATATGGGAACAGAGGCTTTATGAGGTTATGACAAGAAGGGGTAGGAAGTTGCTTCAATCGGCTCCTGATGGTGTTGTTGTGAGCCAAACGGTGGTGGTGAACCCTGATGGCTCAGGGAACTACACAACAATCACTGATGCTGTGAATGCAGCACCAAACAACACAGGTGGTGTGAATGGATTTTATCTGATTCATGTGGTGGCTGGAGTGTATGAAGAGTATGTTTCTATCCCAAAATACAAGCAGTATTTGATGATGATTGGTGATGGTATTAACCAGACCATAATCACGGGTAATCACAGCGCCGGTACTAACTACACTACCTTCAATTCCTTTTCATTTGGTAAGCAATCTTCAACTCTTGCTTTCTTAAATTCTTCTATACAAATTAAACTCCTTTATATTCTAATTGCACATGATGTAACATGATATTCAGTTGCTTTGGCAACAAAACAGATCTTAAACTTTTAAGTCTTTGCTTCCTTTTGTAGTTAACTTTTTCTGTCAAAGCTCTTTTCCCCTCAATTAGTTTGATCAGAAAAGTATTGAGTCATATTATTATTACAGCTGTGGTGGCACAAGGTTTCGTGGCAATGAACATAACATTTCGCAACACAGCTGGGCCAAGCAACTACCAAGCAGTGGCACTCAGAAGCGGCGCAGATCTCTCTGCATTCTACAATTGCAGCTTTGAAGGGTACCAAGACACGCTATACACACATTCGATGAGACAATTTTACAGAAACTGTGACATTTATGGTACCATAGACTTTATATTTGGCAACGCAGCAGTAGTTTTTCAAGATTGTAACATCTTCCCAAGACTCCCAATGCAAGGCCAGTTCAACACAATTACAGCACAGGGCAGAAGTGATATTAACCAAAATACAGGGACCTCCATACACAATTGTAGCATTTCTGCTGCAACTGATTTGGCTACTAGTAATGGTACCACAAAAACGTACCTAGGGAGGCCTTGGAAGCAGTACTCAAGAACGGTTTACATGCAATCTTTTATGGACAGTTTGATTGATCCAGCGGGTTGGGCAGAGTGGTCAGGGAATTTTGCATTGGACACACTTTACTATGCTGAATATGATAATCGGGGGCCAGGCTCTAACACTAGTCAGAGGGTTACTTGGCCAGGCTACCATGTGATCAATGCCACTGATGCTCAGAATTTCACCGTTTCTAATTTCATAGCTGGTGCTGCTTGGCTTCCTCCTACTGGGGTCCCATTCTTTCTTGATTTACTTTGAATTCTATGGTTAAAAAAATGTAATCGCTTCTTATTCTTTTTCTGTTCTTTTATGTTGTTATTTTCTCATTTCTCTTGCTGTAATTATTATGTATATTTCTAATAAAAACATTACCTATTTTTTTTGTATCATTTCTTTGTAAATGAATGAAAGGATAAATCAAAACAAATAAACTTTTAAAACATGGTATGAATAGCATCAGAAATGCAGGATGCTTCAATTCGAAGCTATGACTCCATGTTGCGCCTTTGGGTTCCACGTCGTTCTTTCTTGCGTTAGCAATTTCAAATTTAGCTTTTTTGACTTAAAGTTCAAGGTCTAAAGCAATCTGATCATGCCCAAAATAAAATCTGTTCAAGATTCATTGAATGCAATAAGAATTCAATTTCTTAACGTGCATATATATATATATATATAATCTTATTACAAGTTCGATCCATTCTCATGAATTTCTTCACCATGGCTGTTTCTTCCCAGCTATCAATAAGCTTATTCACAATCTTGTACATCATTTTATCCAACTCTGCTTCTCTTGCATCTTCTAATTCCACTTCCTCCAATGACACCATTTGCAACCTCACACCTTATCCCAACTTTTGCGAATCCAATTCACCTTCTGATGGCCGCGGTGACATACATCACTATGGCCGGTTCTTCACTGAAAAATCATCGTCATCATCAAACAAGTTTCTTTCATTAGTCTCAAAACATCTTCAATCGCATTCAAATTCCTCTGACTCATCCACAATGCTTGCACTTCAAGATTGTTACTTTCTTGCTGACATTACTAAAGATTTCTGGTCTAGGACTCTAAAAGGAATCAATTCCACTGATAGCTTAAGTAGCTTAGAGGCTGAAAATTTGCATCACGTGATCAGTGCTACTATAACCAACCATGACACGTGCTTAGAAAGCCTCAAAGAATCCAATTCAACCATTGATGACGAGTTACTAAACCATCTTTCCAACGGAACCAAGTTTTTTAGTATTTCTCTTGCACTCTTCAGGCATGGTTGGGCAGAGAACACAAGATCACACAGAAAATTACAGCTAGCAGAAAGAAATGATCATCACTTATGGGAACAAAAATTGTATGAGGCTATCACGAGAAGGGGAAGAAAGCTGCTTCAATCGGCTCCTGACGGTGTTGTTGTGAGCCAGATGGTGGTGGTGAGCCCTGACGGCTCTGGAAACTACACAACCATCAACGATGCGGTTGCCGCGGCGCCGAATAATACCGGCGGAAGCAGTGCTTTTTTCGTGATTTATGTGGTGGCAGGAGTGTATGAAGAGTATGTTTCTGTTACAAAAAACAAGCAGCACTTGATGATGATAGGTGATGGTATCAACCAGACTATAATCACGGGGAATCGAAGCGTGGTTGATGGCTGGACAACCTTCAATTCTGCTACATTTGGTAAGCTAAGTTCCTTTCATGTTTTAATTTAACTTGGGATATACTTTACACGTTAATTTTCAAATCATATGCTTGCCTGGTTGCTTCAATTTCTTATATAATTTATGAATAGTTAACTTATCCAGACCATGTGCAATGAGGAATCTTACTTTTTTCTCTGATTGATTAAGTGTAAAATATAAGTTCCTTGAGATTTTATTCATGTTTCGCACTCTCTAGTCTCTAGTGATCCACTTTCAGTTTTCAATGATTTTGGTGGTCAAAAAGTTAAGTGATTAATAAGTAACATTATTGATTATTATACTAATTAATTAATTAATGTTGATACGATACAGCCGTGGTTGCACAAAGTTTTGTGGCAGTGAACATGACATTTCGCAACACGGCGGGAGCAATCAATCACCAAGCGGTAGCCCTAAGGAGCGGGGCAGACTTATCGGCATTTTACAACTGCAGCTTCCAAGGGTACCAAGACACACTATACACCCATTCTCTGAGGCAATTCTACAGAAATTGCGACGTTTATGGTACAGTTGACTTCATATTTGGTAACGCTGCGGTTGTTTTCCAAGACTGTAATCTCTACCCAAGGCTACCATTGAGTGGCCAATTCAATGCCATCACAGCACAGGGCAGAACTGATGTGAACCAAAACACAGGCATCTCCATACACAATTGCACTATAACAGCAGCAAGTGACTTAGCCAATAGTAATGGCACCACAAAAACTTTCCTAGGAAGGCCTTGGAAGCAGTATTCGCGAACCGTTTACATGCAGTCTTTAATGGACAGCTTGATTGATCCTGCGGGTTGGGTTGCTTGGTCAGGGGACTTTGCATTGGACACTCTTTATTATGCAGAGTATGATAATCAAGGGCCAGGGTCTAACACCACTAACAGGGTTACTTGGCCTGGTTACCAAGTTTTGGATGCAATTGATGCAACCAACTTCACAGCTTCTAATTTCATACTTGCTGGTGCTTGGCTTCCTGCTACTGGAGTACCATTCTTTGCTGATTTATTTTGATTTCTGCATTGAAAAGACAGAAGTGATTTTTCTTGTATTTTTGTTGCTCTGTTATTGTTCTCGATCTGTAATCTTGTCAATTTTCTGTTCCTTGCAATATTTTTTGTCTATTGAGTACATTAATGAGTTATATATGCAATATAAAAATAATTGATTATTCTCTTTGTATGTATTATCATCGATCCAAAATTAGAATGAATTACAATCTAGCTATGTGCTGAAATTAGAATATGGCATTTTAGTAAATGGCATAGAGTGAGAGACTAATTACTAATGCATAATGGCCTTTTTTAGCGTAGAGTTTTGTGAGTGCATTTGGAATGGAAGAGAGAAGAGAGAAAATAGGTCAAGAAAGGACACCAACCAACCAAGGGACAAGGTATGGCAATTGATGAGTTGACTAATTATTAACCGCCAAATAAAATAAGGCATTCCCTTCCCCTTCCCCAGCCTCTAACTTTAGCAAAGAAAGAACATAACTGCTACCTGATGCCTAGATTTTGACTCGGAGCCTCTCATTTTCACAACAAACATTCCGATTTAGAAATCCTTTCTATGGTCTAAAATGTACCATAATTACATTATATATATTTCGCAATGTAATCCCCAATAGAATCACTCTCCAGAAAGCCTCTTGATAGAGGATTACACACACACTGCGTGAAGCAAAGCCCTCTTCCCTTTTCATTTCTGAGTGGCTCCTTCGAATCATCTATCCAAAAGTACGTCTATCATTCATCTATTCAATTTGTTTGTTTATTATTGTTTTCTTAGTAATAAATTACAATAAACTAACTAACTAATTAATGAATTGATTTGATTGGTGAAGAAAGGTGCGTATTGGATAGGAGCTGCATAAATTCAGAATGGCGGGGGAAGACGCGCAGAAGCACAAGAGGCTGATCATCATTGGTGTCTCTACCTTCCTACTGGTGGCGATGGTGGTGGCTGCGACGGTCACCATTTCGCTCAAGAACGGGAAAGAGATGGAGGCAAAGGAGGACGAGAGTGGGCACCTTTCAAGCTCGGTTAAGGCGGTGAAGACCCTGTGCGCACCAACACAATACACGAAGGAGTGCGAGGACACGCTGATAGCCGCCAACTCAGGCAACACAACGGACCCAAGAGAGCTCATCAAGATCGCCTTCCACGTGACCATGAACATGATCAAGGAGGGCGCCTCCAAGTCAGAGCTCCTCAACGACCTCGAGAAGGACCCCAGGGCCAAAGAGGCTCTCGACTCCTGCAAGCAGCTCATGGACCTGTCCATCGGCGAGTTCACGAGGTCCCTCGAGAAGATCGCCAAGTTCGACCTCAACAACATCGACAAAATCCTCACCAGCTTGAAGGTGTGGCTGAGCGGTGCCATCACCTACCAGGAGACATGCCTCGACTCCTTCGAGAACACCACCAGCAACGCCGGGCAGAAGATGAGGGACTACCTCCAGACGTCCATGCACATGAGCAGCAACGGCCTCGCCATCATCAACGAGCTCGCCAAGACCTTCGGCTCCATCAGCGTTCCCGTTGGTGCATCTGCAGGCAGCCGTCGCCTGTTTGAGGACGACGCCGACGATCAGGAGCTTCCTGAGTGGATCGAGGAGCGCATTGCCGTGCGTAAGCTCCTTGCCAAGGCGGGTAAGAGTAGCGGGAGGAGGATGATCAAGTCCAACGTGGTTGTTGCCAAGGATGGAAGTGGCGACTGCAGCAACATCAGTGATGCCTTGAAGAAGGTTCCCAGCAACAACCAGAAGCCATTCATCATCTACATCAAGGAGGGTAACTACAGCGAGTACGTTGAGGTTCCAAGGTCCATGACACACGTCGTCTTCGTGGGTGACGGTGCCACCAAGACCCGCATCACCGGCAACAGGAACTTCATCGACGGCGTCAACACCTACAGGACAGCCACTGTGGCTGTTGTGGGAGACTACTTCGCTGCCATCGGCGTTGGGTTCGAGAACTCGGCTGGAGCAGCCAAGCATCAAGCCGTGGCTCTGAGGGTGCAGTCGGACAAGTCCATCTTCTACAAGTGCAGAATGGATGGGTACCAAGACACGCTGTACGCCCACACCATGCGTCAGTTCTACAGGGACTGCATCATCTCGGGCACCATCGACTTCGTCTTCGGTGACTCCGTGGCAGTGTTCCAGAACTGCAGCTTCGTGGTGAGGAAGCCGCTGTCGAACCAGCAGTGCATAGTGACGGCACAGGGAAGGAAGGAGAGGAACCAGCCATCAGGAATAATCATCCAGGGAGGGTCCATCGTGTCAGACCCAGAGTACTACCCAGTCAGGTTCGACAACAAGGCCTACTTGGCAAGACCCTGGAAGAACTTCTCCAGGACCGTCTTCATGGACACCTTCATCGATGACCTCATCCAGCCCGCCGGCTACATGCCATGGCAGACCGCAGAGGGTCTCACCGGAATGGACACCTGCTACTACGCTGAGATCGGGAACCGTGGGCCCGGAGCCAACAAGACCGAGCGCGTCAAGTGGGAAGGCGTCCAGGCCAACATCACACAGCAAGGAGCCTTATCCTTCTTGCCAGAGGAATTCTTCCACGGAGATGACTGGATCAAGATTACTAGGATCCCTTACAACCCTGGCTACCTTAAGCAGTAGTATTAATATATATATATATATATATATATATATATAACTTGATAATTCCAATTTCAGGAAGGAGGGAACAACACCAGTTTGTACTAATTTAATTAATCCTTAGCTTCTTCTTCCTTGACTGGTTTGGTTGCCTAGCTACTTTTGTCGTCTTCCTTCATTATTATTCATTCATTGGTTTGATCTGGTCGTCCAACAAGTTACCCCTCCCAAGCTAAGGCCTCAATTAATCAACTGCACGCACGCAGGTGTATGTATCAATTCATATTACAGAAGGAGAGAAATCAATGAAGAAGATCTCGCATGCTAATTCAATAAAATCATCATCTTTTGCCGATTTTCTTCAATTCTAACTTGTTAATTATTCCATCTTGTAGAACTATATGTATGTTACTACATACGATTTTCCCCTGTTATGGAATTACTTGTTTTGTTCACCGAATCAAGGTTGCTTGTTATTCTATCAAGTTAAGCATTTTAATTAATTAATTAATTAATTCAGAAGATGACATATACGAAACAGCACTCACTCAAGTTTAATTTAAACATCAACACTTTAGACATGATATTTATTATTTATACACGTACATACTTTAATAAAGTTAGTTTAACTGAACATTAAAAGAATATAGATGAGCCAAATTAAAATGGAAACAAGATCTTCTCATCATGTATGATTTAATCATCATTAAATCAATTACCATGTTATGTTAAAACAGATAAACACGAATATATATTTTAGATAATAAGTGAACTTAATTTATATATATCTAAAAGAATGAGAAAATCCGCATCCATCAATGTGATAATGTGTTGTACTCAATTTAAAATGCTTTAATATACGGTCAACCGGTCTTGTTTTTTAGAGTGATGTTATTTTAACTTGAAGAACAATGCTATTTGTACATACCGGGAAATGCATGAGACACCGAGACACAACAAACAATCAGTCAAAATAGTCAACAAGTTGTGCACAATATATATAATATAAAATGCACGACGTATATTATATATAGTGCACAACGTATATCATCTATTGTGCACAACATATATCACATATTGCAACATCATTTTTCTTTGCAACATGTTATATATGTTGTGCACATTATGTGCTATATGGTGTGCACAACATGTAATATTCGTTGTGCAATTTGTGTTATATACGTTGTGCATAATCTGTTGGCTGTGTTGACTGTTTTTTTGTTGTGCCTCTAACATTGCTCGTACATACCAATTGGTATGTATAGCATACATATGTTTTGATCCAATGGTGGAGAAAAGAAGTGTAAGTAGTGGAGTGATGTGAAATCAAAATTCAAAGGTGATAAAGTAGATGAAAAATGTATGTAAAAGAAAGTGTATGTATAAATATATTATTGTAACTTGAATAATTCAGACACCTTATAGACATCAAGACATATGAGGAATATAGAATACTTCTAAAAGAAAATTCAAAAGAGAAAAATACAATGAAAAAATAAAGAGATGTGATAGGATGTCCTAGATTAAAGAGTTAGATAAACATTTCCCGTTTCTTATCCCACTATTTCTTCCCTTTTCTTGTTTTTTTCTTAAAAAAAAAAGTTACAAATCACTTTATTTGTTCCTTACATTGTAATTTATGTATCTTCATACAATATAATTATTATATAATACAGTTTTATAAAAAATTATCATTTTTGTGTCTAGAGATTTATCCCTCATAGGAATTTTTACCTTGAAAGAATTAGTTATCAGTCTCAATGAATACGTTAAGTAGAAAAACAAATCAGTGATAATCATTATAAAAGACAATTAATTAAATTTCCATTGGTCAACAAAAAAGGGAGAAAATACTTTTATATTTAAATTTAATAAGTACGAGAGTAGTTGGTTAAAAGTCTTGACAAAAAAGAAAGAAAGATATGAGATGCGATAAATATCATGACATACCTTTTCATATTAAAAATTGAGAATTTTTTAATATAATATAATTTTATACAAATATTTAATCATAAATTAATATAAATATATAATTCAGTTGTTTATTAAAAAAAACCTCAAAAGTCAATACATATAATTATTTGATAATCAGTACATAATAATTAAATTTTTTTTTAAAAAAAATTACCATAGTGATGCTTTATTTTAACATAGTTTTCCCCCTACTATAGTACATACGTGGTCATGGTCCATGGATAGACTTCATATAAAAATATTGGTGAGTAGGGGGCGGGGGGAGGACGTATAATTCCCCAATCAGTGGGTAATTTGGCAAACCCTCGCAATTTGGTGATGGCGGCCTCATCTTCCTCCCACTCCTCCTCCTCCTCTTCCTCCTCCGACGAAGATTCCTCTCATCGTCGCAGGCGCCACCACCGCTCTCGCCGCGACCGCGATAAGGATTCCCTCAAGGTCCGTAAGAAGACCAAGTCCCGCTCCAAACGACGCCGCACCAGGCACCGCCACTCTTCTTCCGATTCAGATTCCTACTCTTCCTATTCCCTCTCTGATTACGCCAGGTTCGCTCTCCGACTCCACATATCTCTGATAATTTTTCACCAATAACATCGCCAATCTAGAAACGGTGGCGTTTTTGTCACAGTTTTGGCCTCTCATAGCTTTTACAAAACATGGATCTCGATTTGTGTTAATATGTTATTGAATTTTATCTCGAATCTCGCAATACCGTCATGGAACGTGGTTGGTCTTCATATTTGAATGATTGTGCATAACGTTTATTTCATATTAGTTTGAAAGGCGTGAATGAATGAATGTTTTTGGATTTCCAGTTTTCACCGTCTTTGCGGAAATCCCATAGTTTGTCCCAACTTTTTAGAACTTTGGCTGTGTGTTAGGTGCATAGAATCATTTTTTATGCAGTTGCTAGTTGGGTAATTGAATTTTGTGTTTGGTACATGGCCGTTCAAAGGCATGTGTATGCTATGAAAATAACATTATAATTGATGAAAATATGCCTGAAAAGTGAAGACAGATTTTGATATCACTCAACTTTGACATAGCATTCTGTTTTTTTTTTTTTTCCTTCTCTCTCACAATTATGATTCTTAAGTTATTATTTTGTTCTTGCTGTCTCTATTGTACTAAGGATTTGGAAGGCTAGTATCGTGATGATGTTTAGTTTTGCTAAAATGTATCTCTTTTCTTCTATTCTGTACTTGACACACAATCATTTTCCATGAGCTGTTTTTATGTTCTCTAGCACCATGGCTGCATATTGGGCTATTGATATTAAAATCTTATGCATTACATGTCAATAATTGATAAATGAATTAATCTGGTTCATATTCATATCTTTAACATTGTTTGTTTTGTTAAATTGGTACAGAAGTGAGAGTTCTTCTGATAGTGAGCATGAAACATCTCATCGTTCTAAGAGGCACAAAAAGAGCGACAAACCAAAAAAGGTGATTTGTTGGCACTACAGGTTTTTCTCTGTTTTTAACGTTGTCTATTTATCTTACTTTCTCCTTTCCCTGTTAGAGTAAGGAAAAAGATCGAAGCAAAAGCCATCGCCATAAGCGGCAGAAGCATAAAGTAAAAGAGGTAGGTCACTCTTTTTTTATCTCGGTTAACAGGACACCAGCTGTTCATAATTCTAAGACAACATGCTTGATGCTAATTTTTGGTTTTGCTATTTGGATTATCAAACAGAACTACGCTGCACCTTTCTATCATCTTTAGCTTATAGATTTTTGTTTAACACCGTTTCCCTTTAAATAGAAATGCATTGCAGAAAGCAATAGATAATCGTTGATTTTGATACAAAAACTGAATTTTTTCCAAATACATCTATAAGTTCTGTACATTTCATGATGAGATGCTTATGATACTTTCTGCCTATTTTCTGTATTGGCTCTTTGAAATTGGAGCTGGGATCGGTGACATGTTTGGGTGCTCAATTGTCTTGGATGTTGTTTCTTGGTCGGGTTTGCAATGGCAATGGGAGCTTTATATAGAAGCAGCATGATGAGAGGAGGAGCAGTCCTGTGCAGCTTTCCAAGGTTTTTGTTTTGATAAAAATTCAGTGCACTTACTTGCTTCTATGGTTATTTATTTTACCAACTCATATACTCAATACAGTTTTTAGGACGTGATAAAGATGATGGTGTTCGTCGCAGTGCTGTATCTGGCAAGAAGGTATTGATGTGGCTATTTCTTTTTCTTTTTCCCTCTGTTTGCTCCCATTTTGACTAGTGGTGATCTTAGAATCTGCTTTCCCCTTTTTGTTGTTTCTTTTTAGATTCTTCTAAAACTTGATAAAACAAAGGAAGATAAGGAGGCTGAAAGCAGGAGAAGTGAACTGCTGAACTTCTTGAATGCTAGTTTTGATTAGAGCATTGAGAAGAAGGTATGGATTTGCTAGGGAATACAAGGAAGACAGTGTGAAGAGTGCCTAAATTATTTTTCCATTACAAGAGCAAAGCAGTTAGGGGACGATGAAAAGAGAAAGAAGAAAAAGTTAAGATAAGAGATGGGAGTTTGGGGAACGCATTTAAATTGAATTTTCATTGAAATGACAGACAGGTTTTGAGTTTATCAATGGATTGTCATTTGCTTTTTGTGTTGTGTTGTGTTGCACAAATCATCATCCCTGTGCCGACAGAATATATTATACTATCAGGAGGAAGAAACGAGTAGATGGATCAACTCTTCAATTCGTTATTTTACGATCATTAATAATTTCATATTTTTCATCATGATCTTGTGTATCAGCGCCAAAGGGTTCCACTGTGTTACTCAAAAGGAGTAGCTCACTTCAACAATCTAGAGGCAGCAGAGGATGTCAATAACCACATCTACGACTATCATAAAGTTCTGAATCTGATCTACTGATGAATTCTCCAAACTAACAAATGAATGAATGAATCTTGCTGCGTGCTATGCCTATCTTCTATTTTGAACATGCTAATTGTCATTTAAATATCCACTTCCTTAAAAATTTTATTTATGATCAGCTGAATGAAATTATATTTTAATAATTTGGTGCGTGTGTTGCTCTGTTTATTCGTCAGTTTTTGAGCTTGGGCTACGTCGTGTGGCCATGAATGAATGCCATGATTCCATGAAAGATTTAATATAATGTATAATTGGTTTAAATACGAAGTGACACCCAACTTGATATGACAGACTAATAAACCATTATAAATATAAATTGTAAACTTTCTTGTCCTAGTTATAAACGTTTGTGCCTCATATGCACTTTGGCCATCAAGTGTACCACGCAACTTGCTGTTAACTACGTTCGTAAATGTAGGTAAATCCGTGTTTAGCCACACTTCTGTTGGCCACATTTTCAAGAAGTTCAAAGTGAATGTTGGTCTTGCTTGACGAATGTATGTTCTATAAAAAAACAAAAAACTAGCACGTGATATAAAATAATTTCGTGACACTCGCTCTAAACAGAAATAAACAAATGGGAAATGATTTTTTATGACTTTCGTGTCTTGTGGACCATGGATGGCTCATGGCATTGGCATGAACATCCTATTTGAATTTTGATTGAAAAATGTTAAATATACGTAGTATAATACCTTTCACTTATTTTTATCTCATTTAAATATTGATAACTTTGATAATTATATTTATAACTTGTCAATATATTCATCAAGCACTCCCGCAACTTTTGAATGGTATGTACTCCATACGAAAGTAGATAATCATTGGATCCACATAACAACACCAAGTGTTAGTGTTTTATTAGGACACCTAATGTTATGAATAAACATAATAATTGAGAATTATATCTTTATGATACGATAAAATTGGTGTAATTCTCGTGTTGAACTAACATTTACAGCCTGTTTGGTTGACTACCAAAATGGCGTTGCGTTTGAATAAATTGAGTTTGGAAAAAGCAATTGTGTTTGTTTTGGTATTTTGCTTCTAGAATAAGTGCATCACTTTGAAAATAATTGATTTTAATGGAAGCTAAAACTATTAGCTTTTACTTTTACTATCTCACAACAATCCTTTTAACTCCACTTTTTAACATCTTTTCCAAACACAAATCAATTTTTTCTACCTCAATTATATTAAACACAATTCTTTCAACATCAATTATTTTAAAAGCAATTCTACCAAAATCTAAACCAAACAGACTCTTATTCATTGATTTAAAGGTTTCTAGTTATGTAAAAATAATAAATAAATGAGAAATAATGTATAACAATGAATATATACATTTAACATTAATAATAAAAAGATAAACATTACTCTTAATAAATTATACATAAAGTTTTTTGGATAATAATATTTTTTCAATTAAAATAGTCAAAAAAATCATTTTAATACTTTCTAATTTAAATAATATTTTTAAGTCTGTGTAATTTTATAATGAATTAAATGATTTAGATTCAAACTTTTATTTTTAAAGATGATATAATTTTGTACCCTTACTAAAAGATCTGTATTATTATTATTATTTTTAATTATGTGACAGCATAATCTTTTCTACAATGATTGCATAGGAGAAAAGTTTACCTGTAGGTCCCACGTTACCCATTGTTTAATTTCTGGAAGAAAAGAGATATGCTCATTTCAGGACCTCTTTTCAGAAATTATTAGTTGCATCATACCAAAAGATTTTTTCTTTTGCACGATTCAAATTCAACACATCAACTATTTTTTATTCTCGGTCACCTAATAATTTTTCCCTCCTTTTACTCTACATATCTTTTCAGCTTCCTTCTGCTGTTCCAAAAAGAGAGAGAGAAAGAACAGAGATGGAAGGAATCGAACACAGAACAGTGGAAGTGAACGGCATCAAGATGCACGTGGCAGAGAAAGGAGAAGGGCCGGTGGTGCTGTTCATCCACGGCTTCCCGGAGCTCTGGTACTCCTGGCGCGCCCAGATTCAGGCCCTCAGCTCCAAAGGGTATCGTGCAGTGGCACCAGATCTCCGCGGCTACGGTGACACTGAAGCTCCGTCTTCAGTTAGCAGCTACACATGTTTTCACATAGTGGGTGACCTCATTGCCCTCATAGACTCTCTGGGTGTTGATCAGGTGTTCCTTGTTGCACACGATTGGGGTGCCATCATTGGTTGGTTCCTCTGTATGTTCCGCTCTGATAGAGTCAAAGCCTACGTCTGCCTCAGCGTCCCCTTTATGCGTAGAAACCCCAAAGTTAGAACCGTTGATGCCATGCGTGCTTTATACGGTGACGACTACTATATCTGCAGATTTCAGGTTCTCTCTCTCTGTTTCCTCCTAAACTTTTGCTCTGTTTTCTGCGCAATTATGATCGAATAATTGCATATTAGATAGTGGGTGGCATTTTAATGTAGGAACCGGGAAAAATGGAAGCTGAGATGGCTGAAGCAGGGACAGAGTATGTGCTGAAGAATATCCTGACAACTCGGTACCCGGGTCCACCAATCTTTCCCAAGGGGGAGTTTGGAACTGGGTTCAATCCTGATATGCAAGATTCCTTGCCCTCTTGGCTCACACAAGAGGATCTTGATTACTATGTCTCCAAATTTGACAAGACCGGCTTCACTGGAAGCTTGAACTACTATAGAAACCTCAACACGTATGTTCCTGTTTCTCAAGTGTTTCATCTTGTGAAAATAGCTACTTTACTACTTGTATTATATGATTATATTGTGCAGGAATTGGGAGCTGACAGGAGCGTGGAGTGGGGTGAAAGTGATGGTGCCGGTTAGATACATTGCAGGGGCATTAGACATGGTCTACAATACTTTGGGGTTTAAGGATTATGTCCATGGTGGAGGATTCAAGCAAGATGTGCCGAATTTGGAGGATGTCATTATTCAAAAAGGAGTGGCTCACTTCAACAATGGTGAAGCAGCAGAGCAAATCAGTAACCTCATTTACGACTTCATCACAAAGTTCTGATTGCTGCTCTCCCTGTCATCTCCTATGTGTTCAAGATGAATTGGATAGTTTATATATATATACATATATTGCACTGCAGTCATGTCATGCCTTCAAATTATAAGTTTGTTGCTCTTTCGTTTTTGTTGTACTCGTACAAATTAATAATTTGACAAGTAATGAAAATTATTGCTTGCACAATTTGAGATTGAACTTATATTGGATACGAGTTAATTATTTTATTTGACATTCAAAATTTCACGCATCCACAGAGTTAAAATAACATAGTTCTTTAAATATGGTTCAATAATATTAATTGGTTAAATGTTTCTGAGTTGGTTGGATAATATCTGTTCATAGTCATACACATAAATGAGAGTATACCCTCCCTAACATATATAGGATGCAGCCATGCCGACCTAGCTAGCTAGATGAACCAAAAGTGATTATTCCCTCCTTAAATAGGAGGTGTTTAATTTCCATATCCTTCAATATCTGCTGAAGAGATAGATAATGGAAGAAATAGAGCATAGGACAGTGGAAGTGAACGGCATCAAAATGCATGTAGCAGAGAAAGGAAAAGGCCCCGTGGTGCTCTTCATCCACGGCTTCCCTGAGCTATGGTACTCATGGCGCCACCAGATTCTGGCCCTCAGCTCCAGAGGGTACCGTGCCGTGGCCCCTGACCTCCGCGGCTACGGCGACACCGAAGCGCCTGCAGAAGTGGGCAGCTATACATGTTTTCACATAGTTGGTGACCTTGTTGCACTCATAGACTCACTGGGTGGGGATCAAGTGTTCCTTGTGGCTCATGATTGGGGCTCCATCATTGGCTGGTACCTCTGCATGTTCCGTCCCGACAGAGTCAAAGCCTATGTCTGCCTCAGCGTCCCTTTCCTCCCAAGACATCCCAAAATCAGCACCATTCATGGCTTTCGTGCTTTGTATGGCAATGACTTCTACGTCTGCAGGTTTCAGGTTCTTGTAACTAATCAATCATTCATTTATGTGAAACAGAACAGCAGAGATATTATATTGGTACATAGATAGATAGATGTGATGGAATGTTTAGTTTATGTGACAGGAAGCGGGAAAGATGGAAGCTGAGATGGGTGAAGTTGGGACTGAGTATGTGATGAAGAACTTCCTTACAACTCGGAAACCTGGGCCCCCAATCCTTCCCAAGGCAGGCTATGGATCTGGCTTCAATACTGATGTGCAGATCACCTTGCCTTCTTGGCTCACACAACAGGATGTTGCTTATTATGTCAACAAATTTGACAACACAGGCTTCACTGGAGGCTTGAACTACTATAGAAATATGGACTTGTAATTTATTTATTTCCTTTCATTATTTATTGGTTCTGTCTTTTCCTATTCTGCTAATAATAACAATTTGAAATAAGAGTGTGTGTGTAGGAATTGGGAGCTGACAGCGCCATGGAGTGATGTGAAAGTAAAGGTGCCGGTGAAGTACATCACTGGTGAGTTAGACATGGTGTATACCATGCATGGGATCAAGGAGTATGTCCATGGAGGAGGTTTCAAGAAAGATGTGCCTAATTTGGAGGAAGTAGTTGTTCAAAAAGGAGTTGCTCATTTTAACAATCAAGAGACACCAGAGGAAGTCAGTAATCACATTTATGACTTCATTAGCAAGTTCAGAATCTGATCTGATCTGATATGATCCACAATATATATGAAAAAATGAATTAATAATAATGTTGCTGCTCTTCCTATCTCCTAAATAGTGTGATTTTGATGATATCTGATATTAAAAGTTTGACAAAATCAACCACTTGAGCAAAATAATTAGACAAGAGATGAAATTTGGCAAGTTGAACACGGGCTTCTTTTTTTTTAGCTAGGCATCTCTCTCTTTTTCATTCCATTCATTTTATATGCTATATTAGTATATTTGTTAATTGTTTTTCCTTTCAACCCATCCCCTCTATTATTTCTCAATAATATTCCTGCATAGTATAGACCTTAGCTAAAAAAAACATTTACTGTACTCTTACAATA
The DNA here is from genome assembly GCA_013621005.1 of Aeschynomene evenia. NCBI lineage: Eukaryota > Viridiplantae > Streptophyta > Magnoliopsida > Fabales > Fabaceae > Aeschynomene > Aeschynomene evenia. Next base: position 5,422,798 of record CM024268.1, read on the forward strand.
TCATAAAGAGTAATGTTTGTACAAAACATTATCAAACAGGTTTCACGTCTCTACCCAAAAAAAAGGGAAGAAAAAAATGTTATGCATCTATCTATGGCAATTGGTCGATGGATATTTGTCTTCTAATGGAAAAATATAAAATTATATTTGTGGTCAAATGATTTACTAAAAAATGACCAACTTCAACTCAAAATTAAATTATTCCACTTAAATTATCTTTAAAATTTAAATAAAAGTAAGAATCAAACACTAATAACAACTTGATAAAGTTGCATAATAGATCATGGAGTAGCATGCTGCTACTAATTTAACTATTTCTTAAAGCAGCATGTGATAATATTATAAGACAAGGCATTGTCGAATCAATAAAGAAAATCAGGAACAAATAAACAGAGACATAAATGGTCTCTCCTCACAATGGTGGCGACTTTCCAACAAAATCTTCGTTGTGGTGATGATGTGGTCGTCGAAGAAGAGAGTCGCAAGTTCTGGTATTTAAGTGATAAACAATGACGAGATAGAAGAAATAGAATTGTAAAAGTAATTTTTATTATTAGAAAGATATTTTTGCATTTGGTTACACCACTTTTCCTTTCCAATACAAGATTCTCATTTAAAATATGAAATTAAAATTGGATTTTTTTCTTTTTGGAGGGTGAAATTTTATTGAGATTTGGTTTTTAATCTAGCTACCAAGTTTAGAGATATTATATTAATGCTTATTCCCGAAATTAAAAATTTAATCCATCTGCATGAATTGAAAAATTAGTTATGTACCACACACACCCTTTGTGTTCATTGTTTAATAAAAAATACTACATATACACTTAGTATTTTGTATATTGTGTTAGGGAAATACTTTGGGCACAACAAAAAATCAGCCAAAACAGTCAACAAGTTGTGCACAACATATATAACATAAAATGCACAACGTATATTATATGTAGTGCACAAAGTATATCATCTATTGTGCACAACATATATCAAATATTGCAACATCATTTTTCTTTGCAACATGTTATATATGTTGTGTACTTCATGTGCTATATGGTGTGCACAACATGTAATATTCGTTGTGTAATTTATGTTATATTCATTGTGCACAATTTATTGATTGTGTTGGCTGTTTTTTTGTTGTGCCTCTAGCATTGCTCATTGTGTTAATATTTAATCTCTTAACTTAGATTTTTTATATGTTTTTCACATAAATTTCAAACTCTACCTATCTATTATTAGAGTATTGGTAAGAGTCACAACAAAAAATCAGCTAAATCAGTCAACAAATAGAAATTATTAATATTAGTGGATATTTACTCAGAGAAATTTTTTATGCACAATAAAAATAAAAAGAGCATGGCTAGAAGCACAATAAAAAATCAGCTTTATTGGTTATTTTGACTTTTTTTTTTTTTTTTTTCCAAACGTTTCACATTTGTGTATAATATATATTTTGTGGACGATATGTCACTCACTCCTCTTCCTTCTCCCCCACCTAAATCCACAGTGAGCAACAGAGACATGGAAGCGATAGAGCACAGGACAGTGCAAGTCAATGGAATCAACATGCATGTGGCAGAGAAAGGAGAAGGCCCCGTGGTGCTCTTCCTGCACGGCTTCCCTGAGGTCTGGTACTCATGGCGCCACCAGATTCTGGCTCTCAGCTCCAAAGGCTACCGCTGCGTCGCACCAGATCTTCGTGGCTACGGTGACTCCGACGCCCCTGCCTCCGTCTCCAGCTACACGTGCTGCCACATTGTGGGTGACATCGTGGCACTCATAGATTCTCTTGGTGTTGAACAAGTGTTGCTTGTTGCCCATGATTGGGGCGCCCTCATCGGTTGGTACCTCTGTTTGTTCCGCCCCGACAGAGTCAAGGCCTATGTCTGCCTCAGTGTCCCCTTCTTCCGCAGACACCCCAACATCAGAACTCTTGATCGAATGCATGCTCTCTATGGCCATGACTATTATATCTGCAGATTTCAGGTTCTTAAAATTGTGAATCTTTGTTTGTTGTGTGAAGTCAATTGGTAATTTCGTTTATGATTGAAATCCGTGTGATATATATAGGAGCCAGGGAAAATGGAAGGTGAGATGGCTAAAGTTGGAACTGAGAATGTGTTGAGGAACATTCTGACAACGCGCAAAACTGGTCCTCCAGTGCTTCCCAAGGGAGAGTATGGATCTGGCTTCAATCCCGATGCCTCTGATGCAACCTTGCCTTCTTGGCTTACGCAGGAAGATCTTGCTTATTTTGTGTCCAAATTTGAGAAGACGGGCTTCACTGGAGGGTTGAACTACTACAGAAATTTGAACACGTAACAATAATTTCTTCCTGATATGCCTTATTGCCTGCAATTACTGTCTTAGACAAAGAATTAGTCCTGAGGTGTATGCATTTGCAGAAACTGGGAGCTGACAGCAGCATGGAGTGGAGTGAAGATCAAGGTGCCGGTGAAATTCATTACAGGGGAGTTAGATATGGTGTACACGTCGCGGGGGATGAAGGAGTACATTGAAAGTGGGGCGTTCAAGGAAGATGTGCCCAATTTGGAGCAAGTGATTGTTCAGAAAGGAGTGGCTCACTTCAATAATCAAGAGGCAGCAGAGGATATCAGCAATCACATTTTCGACTTCATTCACAAGTTCTGATTCTCTGTTCATCCACAAATCCCTTCCTAATAAGACAAGTTGTATGCGGTCACGTAATTTTGCGTCTTCTTTTTAAAATAAAGCCTATTACCTGACCTGACCTGACCTGATCTGAACCAACTTTCTTGAAATTGTATGAAAGTTTCATTTCAACTAGAACAGATAACAAATGCACAAGTTTAATCAAAGGAAATGGAACAAGGCGTGGATCGATTGGTTTCATATAATAAGAGTAATGTTTTTATATGATACATCAGATATTTACACTCGGACAACATTCTGTACTATTAAATCCATGCCTATCTCATCTTGAAGCTATAATCTCCTCCCCAAATACTAGTACATCTATTTTGGTGTGCGGTAAAGCTTTGTCGTTTTTCTTCTGCTTTACTATGTGCTTTCCTTAGTCTTCTGTATAGAATGATGTGTTTATCTTCTAATCGAAGTTTAATTTGTCATCTTAAATAAATAAAATAAAAGAATATAGTGATTTGATAAGGTTAAACTAGATGCGCTATATATTAAAAAAATCAACTTATAGTGATTAGTTTTCTTTTAATGTCAAATCAATAATATAGTATCGATTAAAACCTTAGCCTTTTGAAGTGGACACAACATATATATCCTCCTCCTTATTCAAAATGTTAAATCATGGCTGTTTTGATAACAAATAACGATAATAATGTTTTAAATTGATAAAGAATATCACCTAGCTAGATGGTAATCCACATAATGTTTTGGTGGTAACGTAGATTGTCTGGATTTTTCAATAATGAGATGATCTAACCAAGTAAAATAATAATTGTTCTTGCCTCGCTAACTGATTGGCCGACTCGCCGAGTTGTTGGCTCCGACCTCGCCGAGTTGACTGAGCCGAGTTACTCCTCCAAGCGCCGAGCTCCACAGACACAGGTTGGGGTGGTACCTGAAAAGGGACTCCGACGCCCAAGTTAGTACTAGGCAAAATATGAGTATGGAGACAAGAATATAAGTTAGTTCTACCTAGGGGCCTGGAGCCCCTTTATATAGGTCTCTCTTAATAAGAGAGAGGTGTTGCTTGTAACTGTAGATTTTCTATTCATCAAGTCTTATAAATGTCATAAAGAGTTACCGTTACTCATTACTATTCATAATTGGGAGATAGTAATGTTGGCAGAGAATCCGGAAGTAGGACCCTTTTAAGGTCGCGCCGAGTTCTAGGTCTCTGGCCGAGTTCTAGTCAAAGCCGACTAGCCGAGTTCTCCAGTCAAGTACGTTTCTGTATGACCGACCTTCCAGAACTATTGGCCGAGTTCATAATACTAGTTCACTACACAGCCCCCGAGCTTAGTTGCAGACTGAGCATAGCGAGGTATGTAGCTAAGCTCTACATGAGCGTGTCTGACCGATTTATGGTACAAAGTGTAATAGGTCGATCGTGTAATGCGTAATATTTAAATTTTATTCGTCTGTATTACGGTACGATGAGTACTCCGCTATTTGCACTATGTTGTATCGTTTAAGATTGTCACCCGACCGAGTATGTGTGCAAAGTTCTTTTTTAAGCTAGCCGAGTGTGGGCATAGTGTTTTTCATCCAGCCGACTGGGGGAGCCGAGTTTATTTATTTTTAAGCTAGCCGAGTGTAGTAGGTACGATGAGTACTCCGCTATTTGCACTATGTTGTATCGTTTAAGATTGTCAACCGACCGAGTATGTGTGCAGAGTTTGTTTTTAAGTTAGCCGAGTGTAGGCATAACGTTTTTCTTTTCATCAGACCGAGTGTGGGAGCGGAGTTTATTTTTATGCTAGCCGAGTGTAGGCATAGCGTTTTTCTTTTCATCCGACCGAGTGTGGGAGCGGAGTTTATTTTTATGCTAGCCGAGTGTAGGCATAGCGTTTTTCTTTTCATCCGACCAAGCATGAGGTCGAGTTTATGCCTAGCCGAGTAGGACTTAGGCCGAGCTAAATATTTTTTACAAGCCCCCTGCATGTCAGCTTAATGTCGAGGTTAAAGTTTATTGATTGCCGACTTGTCGGTCGAGTTTATGCCGAGCCGAGTAGGACTTGGGCCGAGCTCAATATTTTTTACAAGCCCCCTGCATGTCAACTAAATGTCGAGGTTAGAGTTCATTGATGGCCGACTTGTACACCTGATTGCTTAACATAAACACTTGATAATGTATTATTGATATAATTAAAGGAGAAATGTGCTATAGAAGAAAAACAATAGATCTTATTATAAATTTATAACATAATAGTTTATTTTGCATCAGTTCACCAATGTTGAGGTCTTGCTTGGGTGATATCACATTTTACGTTCTTTGGAATTGAACTAAGTAGAGTCCTTCTTAGTCAACCTGATCTTCTACCTTTTACTCGTCAAGGAGATGATAGTGATATCTCTTATTGTCGAGTTCTTCTGCATTGATGTATCCGACTGCACGTTCTCGGAATTCGGCCATAGTTTTGGGTCGTTGGATTGCTATACTTTTTGCGAAAGGTCCAAGTCTCAATCCGACCTTTGCAGTGAACAACTCGACGGCCGGATCCAGATCTGGTATCTGCATAACTTCAGCATTAAAACGGGTTAAATATTCTCTTAATGATTCATTCGCACCTTGGTGAAATTTTGCCAAAGCTTCATCATTCTTTGTGTAAATCTTAGAGGATGAAAATTGAGTTGTGAAAGCGGTTGTTAATTCCTCGAAATTGTATATTGATTTCGGGGGTAACGACGCGAACCACACCTCGGCTACTCCATCCAAGAATGTGGGAAAAACCCTGCATAAAACGCGATCAGAAGCATGGTTAGTAAACATTGCATGTTTGTACTTAGATATGAATCGATGAGGGTCTCCAGTTCCGTCATATGGCTTCAAAGTTGGTGGAAGATTGAGGTGAAGCGGCAAGGGCTCCTCCATTAGTTCCGTTGAGAAAGGGCCAGTTTGAACTTTTGAGACCCCTTCACGCCTTCTCTCATGAGGTTCTTCATGATGATCTTGATCCTTGTGAGCTCTCTCTTCACGAAGCAATCTGATTTCCTCAGCTAGTCTTTGATTATCTTCCATTACTCGAGTGGATTGTTCACCTATTTTTTGTACGGCTAACAACAGATCAGTCAAAGTAGGATTTTCTCCAGCCATGTCTTTGGTTTGGTTGTTTGTGATAAAAAAGCGGGGTGGGGTAATGATTTTACTCCGAGCCCCACGGTGGGCGCCAATGTTCTTGCCTCGCTAACTGATTGGCCGACTCGCCGAGTTGTTGGCTCCGACCTCGCCGAGTTGACTGAGCCGAGTTACTCCTCCAAGCGCCGAGCTCCACAGACACAGGTTGGGGTGGTACCTGAAAAGGGACTCCGACGCCCAAGTTAGTACTAGGCAAAATATGAGTATGGAGACAAGAATATAAGTTAGTTCTACCTAGGGGCCTGGAGCCCCTTTATATAGGTCTCTCTTAATAAGAGAGAGGTGTTGCTTGTAACTGTAGATTTTCTATTCATCAAGTCTTATAAATGTCATAAAGAGTTACCGTTACTTATTACTATTCATAATTGGGAGATAGTAACGTTGGCAGAGAATCCGGAAGTAGGACCCTTTTAAGGTCGCGCCGAGTTCTAGGTCTCTGGCCGAGTTCTAGTCAAAGCCGACTAGCCGAGTTCTCCAGTCAAGTACGTTTCTGTATGACCGACCTTCCAGAACTATTGGCCGAGTTCATAATACTAGTCCACTACAATAATATTGTGATCTCATATAATTCAAAGCCACATCAACAAAAAGATAAAATTGATTACATCGTACTAAACTCCCACAAAGAAGGTAAAGAAAAAACAATTTTTTAAGATCAGCTTTGGAATAATCCACAAAATTATTTTGTTTACAGATGAAATTAGTTTTGATATAGTATTATTAGTGAAAATCTTTTTACACTGTTATTGAAATACATGCTTTTATGTGCAAATCATGGATAGTCAATTAATTTCTTGGCAAGTAATCTCATTTATCAAATAATATTGAAACAATAATATTTGATATGCAATAATAAATCCATCAATACAATTTATCTAAATAATCATTAGAATTATAATAAAGTGAATAATTATAATCCAAAATCTTATTTATTAATTTATTTGACTTATTTTACATTAATCATATATTATTCACTCACATGGAAAAGTGGCCGGCGGCACCGAGAAGAAACAAAACGAAAGTGTTTGAGCGGAACTGTGAGACGGTTCAGGCCATTTCTTTGTCACGCCCCAACGTAACACGCTAAACGACAAGGAATCTTGCCGAACAATAACATAATATTCGTAGATCAAGTTCAAACTTGTGATTGCAGTCAATCTGAAAAAACACTCAATTAAATTAAAAGATAACAAATAAAATGAAACATTGGCATCAATAAGCTAAGGATGTCCGAACCTTAATATGAAGAGATATTTGATACAGACAGCATCCGAGGAATATTGCCGAATGGTAGTAATTGAAATTTGAAAAGGACTGACTATAAATCAATTCATAGTTCACTCCTTCGTTCTCCATCATCACCCCTTCACACACACACACACACACACACACACACAGATGGAAGGAATTCAGCATAGGAGAGTGCAAGTGAACGGCATCAACATGCACGTAGCAGAGAAAGGAGACGAAGAAGCCCCCGTGGTGCTGTTCCTCCACGGCTTCCCGGAGCTCTGGTACTCATGGCGCCACCAGATTGTGGCCCTCAGCTCCAAAGGGTACCGCTGCGTGGCACCAGATCTCCGTGGGTACGGCGACACCGACGCCCCTGCTTCAGTCAGCAGCTACACGGTGTTCCACATCGTGGGTGACATTGTTGCACTCATTGATTCGCTTGCTGTGGATCAGGTGTTCCTGGTGGGACATGATTGGGGTGCACTCATTGCTTGGTCCCTCTGCCTCTTTCGCCCTGACAGAGTCAAGGCTTATGTGTCCCTCAGCGTCCCCTTCTTCCGCAGACACCCATACATCAAAACTCTTGATGGAATGCGTGCTCTCTATGGCGACGACTATTATATCTGCAGATTTCAGGTTCTAATTATATATATTCCTCCATTTTTTTGTCTTCACATTTTCACATTGTTTTGTACTTTGATTTGATCCATAGGAGGCAGGAAAAATGGAAGGGGAGATGGCAAAAGCTGGCACTGCGAATGTGATGAGGTACTCTCTAACAAACCGCGAAACTGGTCCCCCGATTCTTCCCAAGGAAGAGCATGGGTCTATCTTCAATCGGGATACCCCTGCAACCTTGCCCTCTTGGCTTACAGAGGAAGATCTCGCTTACTTTGTCTCCAAGTTTGACAAGACAGGCTTCACTGGAGGGTTGAACTATTACAGAAATTTGAACACGTAACAATAGTTTCTTCCTGTTACGCCTTATTGCCAGCAAACAATTATTGTCTTAGACAAAGAATTAGTCCTGAGGTGTATGCATTTGCAGAAACTGGGAGCTGACAGCAGCATGGAGTGGAGCGAAGATCAAGGTGCCGGTGAAATTCATTACAGGGGAGTTGGATTTGGTATACACGTCGCTGGGGATGAAGGAGTACATTGAAAGTGGGGCGTTCAAGGAAGATGTGCCCAATTTGGAGCAAGTGATTGTTCAGAAAGGAGTGGCGCACTTTAACAATCAAGAGGCAGCAGAGGATATCAGTAATCACATTTTCGACTTCATTCACAAGTTCTGATTCTGAAATCTGAATCTCTTCCTAATTTTAGTTGTTGAGTACTTTCAATGTTGCATGCCTGCGCCTTCTTTTTCAAATAAAGCGCATTGTTCTTTCCTTCACTTGTACCTGTCAATAACAGAGTCACTGGCTATTGGTACTTTCTTGTTTATTTATTTATTTATTTTTATCGCAACCTCACTATATATCATAATTGCTTGAAACATAAATTATATGCAAAAGAAGTTTACTGATAATTAGTAATTGAAATGATAAACTAAATCCGTGATGATCCTCAATTTGAAGCTATAACTCGAAATTACGAATACATGATACATCTAGTTTAGCTTTGGCAATCCTTTGCAACTGGAGTACTGATGTTTAATCACGAAAGCGACTTTGAAGTGGAGCTGCTTTAGCTTCTGCTTTTGATTTGGAGAAGTGATATTTGCACAATATACATATTTTTATAGGATGAAAAATAAAAATTTTAGTAATAAGTGATGTCAAATTAAACTTTAAAGATGATAAAGTAAATAAAAGAAAATATAATATTACTATATTTTTCTTTTTCTTACCGTTTGGAACTATCCGTTCATCGTCCAACAAAATTTTGTCGTGGCATGTATACCCAAAACAAAGTGTGTGCTGTAATACCAACGGAAAATTTCATCTTAGCCATAAAAGGCACCTAACAAGTAACATCCCCTGTTAAATCCCTCATCAGAAAATTAGAAAATAAAAATAAAAAAGTGTAGAAGAAGCTGAAAAAGGGTCGGGAATAATTTTAAATTTTTCTACTCTGAAAAGGGTAGAACTGGGAATTCATATAAAAGCTCCTCTCGTATTCTGCTTTTCCGTCCATGACCGTGAGGACAAAATGCGTGGACCCATTTACTGATATCCTTCTTGGTCTTCCCTTTCCCCAAATTCCAAAGCACTATATTAACTCATTCGTTCACACCTATCGACTACATTCACTCACCCACTCCCCTTTCTCCTTCTCCCTCACTCAATCACTCATCACCTCATCACATCACAACACAACAGAGACGACATGGAAGCGATACAGCACAGAACAGTGCAAGTCAATGGAATCAACATGCATGTGGCAGAGAAAGGAGAAGGCCCCGTGGTGCTCTTCCTGCACGGCTTCCCTGAGGTCTGGTACTCATGGCGCCACCAGATTCTGGCTCTCAGCTCCAAAGGCTACCGCTGCGTCGCACCAGATCTTCGTGGCTACGGTGACTCCGACGCCCCTGCTTCCGTCACCAGCTACACGTGCTGCCACATTGTGGGCGACCTCCTTGCTCTTATTGACTCATTGGGTGTGGATCAGGTCTTCCTCGTTGGCCATGATTGGGGTGCTATCATCGGATGGCACCTATGCATGTTCCGCCCCGACAGAGTCAAAGCCTATGTCTGCCTCAGTGTCCCTTTTATGCCCAGAAACCCCAAGGTCAAGCCCGTTGACGGCATGCGTGCCTTATATGGCGATGACTTCTACATCTGCAGATTCCAGGTTCCTCTCCCCATTTCTCTTTTTTTATCACATCAACAACTTCAAATACATGTACCTTTTCAATACTGTTTTCTAGTTTTTAATGCACCCACCCGGATCCACTTTTGGATTGTTTTCTGATAGTATAAATCCTTTGGGTTGCCAGAATTCATTTTTAATTTAATTAGGAAAAAGGTGATTATCGGACAAACATTAGTGTAACAAAATCGGTTTACATATCCTGGTCCTACTGACTCAAATGCATGTCTCAATGGAGATTGATTGGGAGAGTATAGGCTGATTGATGATGATACCCTGATAAATAAATTTAGAATATGTTATATAGATTAATTTATGGGTCGTCTCGTCCTGATTCATATTTTGCGCATGACAGGAGGCAGGGCAGGCAGAAGCAGAGTTTGCCAAAGCTAAGACAGAAGAGGTGATGAAGAAGATTCTTGGTAACCGCAGCACTGGGCCTCCAATCATCAAAAAAGATGGGCCGGGATTGAACCCCAACAATCCTCCTTCTTTGCCTCTTCCCCATTGGCTCACCCAAGAAGATGTCGCCTATTTTGCTTCTAAATTTGATAAGACTGGTTTCGCCGGACCTCTCAACTACTATAGAAACATGAACTTGTAAGTTCCTACTCTTTATTATGTCTGATCCAATAACAGCACTAATGTAGTAATTAAATCAAGCACTTGCACAATAGAATTTGATCTTGTGTCATGAAATTGGTATTTGCAGAAATTGGGAGCTCACAGCGCCATGGACTGGAGTTCAAATCAAAGTGCCGGTGAAGTTCATCACAGGGGAGTTGGACATGGTATACACTTCGCTAGGGATTAAGCAGTACATTGAGAGTGGTGCTTTCAAGAGAGATGTGCCGAATTTGGAGCAGGTGGTTGTGCAGGAAGGTGTGGCGCACTTCAACAACCAAGAAGCAGCTGAGGATGTCACCAATCACATTTATGACTTCATTATTAAATTCTGATCTTATCATCATTTAACTTGTTGCTTCCTCCTAGTTTACATTGAATAATTTCGAATGTCACTTTCATTCGCCCTCTTGTTTAGCTTGCTTTAGTTAGTTAGATGTACTAAATTATTAATGATCGTACCATTGTGGTTGTGGAGGCATATTTTAGTTCTCAAATTTACAGTTTGAAGGGAACCGTATTTTGTTTTTCCTTTAGTTTAAATTATGAAACCGAAGGCTATGCTTTTATATATTACACCCTTGCTCATGTTATATTATTTGATTACAATCAATTTCGTCTAGTTTTTAAAATTCTATTGAAGATTGTATTATAGTCAATCTTTTGACGAGATCGTGAAGTTTTAGATGTATTTGTTACAGTTATTTAACATAAATTTAGTAAATTCATATGCTTATATTGTTTTCTCTTTTAAAGTGTATCTTATGTTTTAGAAGAGTTATAGCTCTGAAGAATTGCTTGGACTAAAGAACTTATATATATGTGTATCAAAAAAAGAACTTATATATATGATGGCATTCATGCTTTGGTAGTCTGATATTAAATATGGCTCATATATTATCGTTTGAGAAAAATGCTGAGTACAAATTCAAAATTTCAATTTTAATAGTGTGGTCGGAAATTTGAGATTTTATTTTCATGATAGGCACCACCAGTGATATATCTACCAGAAAGATTCGCGAGCAGCAGAATAACTGACCCATTCATGGTTCAACCAGTCTAAGACTGAAGAACAAATGACTCGGAATCAATCTAAAGGAACTTATTGGATTTTACCACCTCAAAACATTTAAACAGGATAATTTCTATCTTCTAAAACAGTTACACAAACAATCAACTACTGTTTTCTATCAAGCAACAAGGAGTGGGCTGCAAAGGTAGGGAAACTTCAAGAGTAATTTGGTTTTAGTGATACGAACCTTCGTGATTTGATTGTCCATAGAAAGTATCCTTATGAAGAGAAGCCAATGTCAACTTTATAATGCACATGCATATCCAAAAAAAGGAAGAAAGCAAGGTAAAAACTTGACAAACTTCATAGTATAATGGGAGCCACGCGGAACAAACTCAATACTTGAAATTATCACAAAAACTGTCTTCACGGGCTATGATATAGGAAAAATGTTTAATTTCAGAAGCAATAACACTTGAACAAAAATAAGACTGCAATATCTAAACTTAAACCCTAAATCCTCTGCTGTTCCTCCTTCCTCTAGCCCTCTCAAACTTCCTTCCCTTGGATCGGACATAAGGCTTGGTATGGCTGTGTGGCACACCAGGAGCAGGGCCAAAGTGCTTCACAGCTTCACGAGCATTCTTTGGACCTCTAAGAAGGACCTGAATTCAACAATATATAAATCAAATTTACTTCCCAAAAAACTGATCCTATCATAATTCATAGATGCATATATCTACACAGTTTTACATCAGATGATTAATATTGCCAAAATGCATTCCATCAAACCACAAATATTATTTGAAGCAATGAAACTCAAAAATTCAATTCATCGGCTGCGAGCCCACCCTGCAATAGTGACAAGAAAATATATTATTGTACACACATACCGTGTTCTGTCCCAGAGGAGCCCTGAGTGCGAGCTGATCAAATGTCAAGCATTCACCACCTGCCTTCTCTATTCTTGCACGAGCAGTCTCAGTAAACCTGAGTGCAGTAACTTTCAATGCTGGAACTTCATATACTCTGATATCATCTGTGACAGTTCCCACTACTACCCCAATTTTACCTTCCTACAAAAAAATATTCCAGAACAGAGGATACAATAAGAGATCGAACTGAGAGAATGACAGCTATTTATACCATGTAACATTTATCATTTATATAAATAAGGACAAAGGGAAACACACCTTTCCCTTCATAAACTTAATCAGTCGTGACAACGAAAGTGGAGGCTTGTTAACCTTGCTCATAAACAAGCGCTTGAGCACTACAGCATTGAAATTGCTTCCAGTCCTTCGAACAAGGAAGCAGTAGAGCTGCTCAAGAAAACATTTAATCAGAATCACAATTATTTATGAACCTAGAAAAGGACTTCTCTAAAATCCAGGGAGAACTTGCATTTTAAGATTCAATGTATAAGCATAATTACAATGACATATAAAGATGAAAGTAGTTCCCTCAGTATAATGAAAGTATTAATCATTTGTTATCAGCATTAGCATGGTAAAATAAAACAACATCACGGGGAACTTTTTATCATCAGTAACAGAGTACAGTAACTGCATATATAGCTGAAGAGAAACTCTGGCATCATTAGAATGGAAAAAAAATTAAAAATCCAAGCCTAGAAGAACTATGAATGACTATTTAATAGCTAAAATCAACAGAACCATATGTTAAAAAATATGTAAAAGCACAAGGAAAGTGTGTTTGAGGCTCAGACAAATGTGGAAAAATCTATTCCCGGACCGTTCAAAATTGTGAAGGTCTCATAATGAGCTGGGATCACATTTATCATCATCGTCGAGAAAATAAACAGGGAACGAATCTGGTGGATCATATTGGTAAAAACAATAGCTAGAGTTGTTGAGAAAAGAAGGAGGAAAAGGGTGAAACGGACCTTGACCAAGAGCTTGAGGTAGATATCATTGGACTTAGGAGCAGTCCTTTTGGTCTTTTTGCTCTTGCCACCAGCCTTAAGATCGATCCCCTGCGTATCAAATGGAAATGAAGAATTGTCATCAAATCAAAATGAGCGCATAGAGAATAAATACGAATAAGACGAAGAAGAAGATCGGAACAAGTAAGAAGTACCATTGCTGCAGCTCTTTGGGCGTTGGAAGAGCTTCACCGATGCTGCGACTGCTCAGATTTAAGGAGGGTGGCTATAAAAGATGATGAAGCAACCCAAAACTAGGGTTTTTCACTTCTCACTTGCTTACCTACTTGGTCTAGTGGATCTGGGCCTATAATCTTTTTTGGATACTCTCTTTTGGTTTACAGATATTTCTGTTCAGATTTTGACAACTTTTGAGGCAAACCCAAAAGCTAAGCCTTATATAAGCAGCTTTGTATACTTCATAAGTACGGCCCATATTTCCACAAAAATAAAAACAATGCAGGCTGATACTAAAATTTCTTAATTGAAAGGTATATACTATATATAGTTTGATTCAAGGAGGATTTTAATTTACAGTAATATTTACCGTACAACATAAATACGTCTAATAAGTATATGAGATGTGTGTTATATATACGTGTATTATATAAATAACACACATTTTATATCATGTATAGTACAAATTTGATACTTGGTGGACGTATTTTTATTGTCAACAAACATTATTGTTTTAATTTGTGGTGCTCCTTAAATTTTTCATGGAATATGATAAACCATCTTGATCACAAATTAAAAGGTTCTTCATGATTTAATTTATTATTTAACCGCTAAAAGTGAAAATTCACGGATAATCTCAGTATCTTTTCTTAGAGATACCAAAATGAAATTAAGAGATCACCCAACCAAAGAGGAAAAAAAAAAACGAAATTGGATCATTTAATCATTACGCACTAGCTAGGCAGCAGTCAGCATAGAAGTAGGCAACTGGTTGGTTCGGAATCTATAGAGAAGATAACATTCAAATTCAAAACACGACCCACATACATTGACCATATCTTTGACTTTGTCACTTGTTTACTTGACTTTTTGGTAGGAGAAAAAGGGAGACTGACCACAGTATATATGTGGTATAAAAAAATGTTGTAATATCTAAATTTATGTATTATTATTAGATGAAGCATTATATTTTCATTTTCATTTATTCATCCCTTCGAAAGATGATAAAATAGTATATAAATGAGTCGCTAAAAATTTGTGTGAATAATGATATTCTCTCACAATTTGCATTCCAAATACTCGATCGAATACATATCACAAATGCTTGGGGCATAGCAAAAAACCAGCCAAAACAGTTAACAAAGTCTATTTAACACTTTATGGCCCAAATAGCACTATTAATCATGAGTATAATTTTAATGAGCTGAGTGATTGTGACCCAAATTCCTATTTATTGGCTGTTTTGGCTGATTTTTTGTTGTGCCTATATAATATAATGCTCAATACATATATCTCCCCTACCTGTCCGGTGTCCACTATATTCTCTCACACTATACCTTTTCGTTGAACTCAAATTCAATTGATCAGATCTGAAGCTACTGCTTAGCACGTTAAATAGGGAAAAAGGGGTATTTTTGAATTAAATAAGCTAGCCAAGCCAACAAAGGCATCCCAAACTATCTTACCTTTTGGACCTAACCAATCTTCAATAAATTAAGTTAAGCAATATTGATTTTTACATCATCATTATTTACTTTATATTGTGATATTTTCATGCCACTGTTATTATGTTAGCCTACACTCTCTCTCTCTCTCTTTCTTCTTATAATAAGTATATAAACATTTCATTCACTATGAACTAGCAAATATTAAAATCCTTGACCGCTATAAAAGTGTACATATATAAATAATATATAAAAATTTTATTGATTTTTTTTTTTGAGTGGATAATTGTAATATTCATGATACTTTTGCTTTTATTTCATTATATATATATATATATATATATATATATATATATATATCATGACATGTTATTAATGGTTTTTGAAAATATACGTTTTTTTATAGATAATCTATTGAATGAGCTGGATGGATCGGTCCTATCCATTGTTATTATAAGCAAGCAATTTAGCAGATATATTGGAATTCGACCAAAATATACACTATATATATTTTGTAAGATCTTATCTATACACTATACTACTACTGTTGGTTCGCCTTTAATAACACTCTCGTTGCCAAAGTTAAAAAGAAAGTTTGGTTAATTAATTGAATGAGAAAACAGCAAAATAGTTGGAAGATAATCAACTATTGTTTGTTCGCTTTTATCCACCAAAATATCTTACCACAAATTAACTAATTAAATTTGTGTTCTGATTGTTTGGAATGAAAGTTGTTGGTAGCCAATGAAATAGATCCCGTGTGACCAGACCAGCTAACTAGCAATAGCATGCACCAGCAATCATATCTATTATTTCATTTTCACCGTTACTTAAAACCAGAGTCTTTCCTTTCTGTACCCCATGAAGAAATTATTAAAAAATAACATGGTCGGTGAATTAATTAAGCGAATGAATACCGGATGCAAGTTGTTATTACCAGAAAATAAAATTAATTATCCGATTTGGTTAGTCTTTGTCCAATTTGATATAGATCATCAATATTTGAATGCACTTTAAATTAAAAAAGTTAAAAATACAAGTGGCCTCCCATATCCTATTGATATAAATATGTCGGGGGTAATAATCTTAATTCAAAGCTAGCTATTACAACACCATATATCAAGTAAAAACTGAGACACTATTAATATTCAAGCTTTCAGAGTTTTATTACTTCCCATTCCTATATCCATTTTTTCCCCCAATTAAATACTCATGTCTTCTTTTAACATGGACTCCTTGGTCTTTGCTGTTGGAATTATTGGCAAGTAGTCTATACTCTTTTTTAATTAAGACCTTCATTCAGTTTCAAAACATTTCTAAGTAGTTTGTTTCATCCAATAGTAATTTCATTTTAACATGATGATTTTGTGTATGTGCGTACAGGCACTGTGGTATCCCTTCTGGTTTTTGCCTCCCCCATGTATGTATGGGTACTATATATCTATCCTCAATTAATTTCTTATTTAATTATTAATTTCATGAATAATAATAATAATAATAAATAAGTTGTTGTTGTTTTTGTTAAAATGAAATGAAAATAAAGAAAGACGTTCGGTGGAGTGGTAAAGAAAAAATCAACAGAGGATCAGGAGGGAGGGCCATATATAGCGACGTTCTTGTGTGCCAGTTTATGGAGTTTCTATGGACTCCTTAAGCCTGGTGGATTTCTTATTGCCGCTGTCAATGGTGCCGGTGCCATCTTTCATTGTTTCTACATTCTTCTCTTCCTCATATATTCACCTCAACATAACAAGGTCAGCTATATATATTAATTAATTAACTTCCAATGCTCCTAGTTACTTATTTAAATTCATATATATATATATATATATATATATAGGTTAAAACGGCACAGTTGGTGGTGATATTGGACGTGGGTTTTCTCGGGGCAGTGATTTCAGTAACTCTTTTCGCTCTTCGTGGATCCATCCAACTCACTGTTCTAGGAATGTTATGTTCCGCCTTAACTATACTCATGTATGCTTCGCCCCTATTAGCCATGGTAATTAATACATTACATTACATTTAATAATGGTTTATTTTGGTAATTATCAGTATCATCATTAGTATTACTTTATTATCCGTAAATAAATCACTATAATACTGAAATGTTGTTTTATCTATTTGCAACAATGACTAAACAAAACAGAAAACGGTGATAAAGAGCAAAAGCGTGGAATGCATGCCGTTGCTGCTCTCATGTTTCATGTTCCTGAATGCTGGCATATGGGCTTTGTACTCTCTCCTCGTCCAAGATTTCTTCATTGGAGTATGCTTCCTAATTCATTTCCTCCCTCATCTACCCCCCTTTCATTTTTCACTTATATTTTAAAAGCCTAATAAATAAATCAGTAGTTGTATTTTGGTGCTTCTAATGAAAATACTTTTTTGGGCCTAACATTGGTGAAGTTGAATCTTATGGACAATATGTAATTGCAGATACCAAATTTTATTGGGCTGTTATTGGGCTCAGCCCAGCTCACAGTTTATATGATCTACAAGTACAAGGAAAGGCAAGAACCTGCAAAAGGAAAAGGAAACACAATAAGTGCAATGGAAAAGGGAGAGTGTGGCTATGGCAAGGTGAAGATTGAAGCTGTGAAAGTATCGGAGAAAGCCCTTAAAAGAGTGCAAAGCCTCCCACTGAATCAACAAAAAGCAATTCAAAAGGCCCTCAAAAAAGCCTTCTCTTTTGAGTCCATATTGGACTGGGCTCAAACCGATGATCCAATTCATTCTACCCATTAACCTAGTTGCCATCATACCATATTTAGTTCTCTAGTTAATCAAATCAACGTGAATATTTATCATATGATCACGTGAAATTTAAGGAAAACACGCAACCCCCCCATATTGCAATGAAAATGGGTTGTCATTTCAATTTCCTCTTTCCCTAAACGTCTTTGTACCACTGGGCTAAACAGCCCTTGTATAGTGATTAAAGTGCTTTTTCTTCACTTTGTGATACTTGTAGGTTATAGTTCTATTCACATAGTAGTGTTATACCAAAGCATAAAGAGGATAGAGATTAAGAAAGTTGATGTTGTAACTTTGTATCTTTGAAAATTACAAATGGGAAAAGAAAAAGAAAAGTTGTTGAGATGAAACTACATGACAAAGATATATAATACCAATATTGCATTTCAGATTTATAAAGCTCCGAAAGCCCCAAATATTTTGTGTTGGTCACAGTTAATTAAGAGGCACCAATCAGCAATTTTTTTTCTCTCCAAGAGAAGATATACTATATGAAAATGAATTAATCTCAATGTTAAGGATGTATATACACTATACATATGAAAATGAAAATTAAAAATATTGACGTGTAGGTGGGATAACGGCGAAGTTAAACGACAATGTTGCAATGATTCTGAAATTTGACCGAGAGAGAGGGACCAACTATTGGAGGGCACGTGGGCATGAATTCGTACGCGCCATTTAGTCTCATCCTTTGAAGGTTTCAACATTGAACGGATTAAGGAGTCTACTTGGCAGTTGGCAGCGATTTTTAGATAATAAAAAATTACTACTTACGGAGTAGTATACTATTAGATTAGATTATAATAAAAAGAAAAAGAAAAATTAGATAAATTAATAAATTATGTTATATTATATTAATGGAAAAAGGAAACCCAAGAGGAGGGATTATTAATTAGTAATGTTAGATGGCAATTGGCATCCATATTTAATCGCGTAGCTGAGAATTGTGAAATCCAAACCAGACCAAAGCAAAAGGGAAAGGGTGATGAATGATACATAAGATCTGAAACCTGTGTTGTGTTGTGTTGTGTTGTGTGTCTGTCTAACAGTTAGGCCATCTTGTCCATCAATCCTATAATATATATTTTCCATTCCAACCAACCGCTCTTTTTTGCTTTATTTATCTATCTTGCTCCTTTTTTTCTCTTGTTCGTTTAATAATTACACCATATATATATCCCCCCTCCTATCAGAGAGCCTCTGTTTGTTCTTCCCAATCTCTCAATTTGGGAAACCAAAGCCAAAGCCAAAGCCAAAGCCAAAGGGATAGAAATATAAATTAAATTGAAGGAGGAGGAGGAGGAGGAGGAGGATGATGATGACGATGGAGGGAATGATGGAGAAGGGAGTGCTGGATGACGTGATAAGGAGGTTGTTGGAGGGCAAAGGAGGGAAGCAGGTGCAACTGTCTGAGTCGGAGATCCGTCAACTCTGCGTCAACGCTCGACAAATCTTCCTTTCTCAGCCAATCCTCCTCGACCTCGCCGCCCCTATCCGCGTCTGTGGTCAGCTTCCTCTCTTCCATTTCCCTTCCAATTTCTTCCTTTCTTTTTATTTGAGAGCTTTTTTTTCTCTCCTTTTTTCATGTTATTATATGTTGAGGCTCCACCCATCAATGCCTCGTACCAAATCTCACGAATTGATGGGCGCCCTAATATCTCTTTGAAAAATTGTAAATTATAGGCAAATTAAAGGACGTGAATGAAGCATTCACTTGCCCTATTTATCAATAGTAAAGGTGTTACCTTTCGTATAAGATTTAATTTTATTTAATTAGATTAATTTAATTTAATCTAATCATCGTGTGAGAAAGACTTGTTTTGCTTTAATTTCTCTTGAAAGAGAAGAAAATGTTTTTGGCTTTGAGGCTTCGAAAAACTTGATGAGTTAGGGACACTGGCAATCAACAAAGACAATTAATGATTCCACATTTATATGCTTGATTTATTCAATAAGATGTTAAAATATTAACCGGAAACATATACAACGATTATAAAACTATTTGAATTTGATGCGTTTCTTAAGATTTAATTCAAGAATACATTTTTTTGTCCTTTATCTGCAATATTACATGGAAGAAAGAATCTTATGGAGCCTTAGCTTTTTGGCCTGATTATAGGAAGCATGTGCAAGAATCTGCATTGTAATTATGTAGTTGGAGGTACTCAAGGGCTTCTTTAATTTTCTTGTTCCTACCTAATATTGTAGTTGTCTTGCAGGTGATATACATGGTCAGTACCAAGACTTATTGAGGGTTTTTGAATATGGTGGGTACCCTCCTACTGCAAACTACTTGTTTCTTGGGGATTATGTAGACAGAGGGAAGCAAAGTTTGGAGACTATATGTCTGCTTTTGGCCTACAAAATAAGATATCCGGACAAAATTCACCTCTTGCGAGGGAACCATGAAGATGCAAAGATAAACCGGATATACGGTTTTTATGATGAATGTAAAAGGAGGTTCAATGTTAGGCTATGGAAGATATTCACCGACTGCTTCAATTGTTTGCCAGTAGCTGCACTCATTGATGGCAAGATACTTTGTATGCATGGAGGACTCTCTCCAGAATTACAAACCTTGGATCAGATAAAGGAGATCGAGAGGCCCACCGAAATTCCGGATAGTGGTTTACTATGTGATCTGCTTTGGTCTGATCCTGATTCTACCGTTGATGGTTGGGCAGACAGTGATAGAGGCGTTTCGTGCACTTTTGGAGCCGGTGCAGTCACAGAATTTTTGGATAAAAATGACCTTGATCTCGTTTGTAGAGGTCACCAGGTAAAACCTCTTACTTCACAACATCAATCATAGATCACAAGTTACAGAAGTTGGTGCACATTTGTTATAGATCTTTTATTACTTCTTTTGAACAAACTTAAAATGACATGCACTTCTCAATAATCCAGACAGGGGAGAAGAAAATATGTTCTTCTCAATAATACAACTAATTCTCCACAATTGAGGGAATTTTGATAATAGCATTTCTCTTGATACTATTGCAACAATTTCTTAGATACTTGTCTTATTGCAAAGAGTTAGGATTGTTAATATCTTTTTAAATGGTCTTCCTTCTTAATTTTTGGGATAGGTTGTGGAGGATGGATATGAATTTTTTGCTAAAAGAAGATTAGTTACGATATTTTCTGCTCCAAATTATGGTGGGGAGTTTGACAATGCTGGTGCATTGTTGAGCGTAGATGAATCTCTTGTATGTTCCTTTGAGATATTGAAACCAGTTGACAGAGGATCAGGAAGTGGTACAAAGATGAATCTTAAAAAGGTGCATATCATCATCAATCAGTTGTTGTATATCTAAGAGTCTTATGTTGTTTTTCGATGGTTGTGTCTTACATGACATTTTTTGCAGCCCCCCAAACTTGGTAAGGTTTAGTCACTGAGCAAAGATGATGGGTCCGAATAGGAATCAACCTAACTCAACTTGTACGGAGATGAAATCGTGAAGCAGGAGTTTGCCATGGGAGCGCTTTCCACCTTTACAAGTTGAAGATTGTCCAAATGGCTGAAAGTAAACAAACAAACTACTATAAACTGGGCTACCCAGGCATTCTTCTGTGCACCAGCTTTATACACCAGTTCCAGTTGGTTGCTTGTGTGTTGGCAAAATTAGCATGTAATTTGTGAGTGCAAAGAGATTTCATGTTTTCATAACCCAAGATTTCTATGCCATTTATCTGAATGACTCACTGCTCACCAATATTGTTTTCGATAGTACACCTGCTCACGAGGCCTTTCTTCTTGTTCCTATGCCTCTGATAAATTTAAAAGAACAACAAAATTCAATCGTATCAATACATCTAGTCTTCAACTTTACATTATGAAATTCTCATATGACTAGCTAGGTCTAGGACACCATGTTCTGCTTCAGAGCAACATGGTTATTTAGTAGTTAATTACCACAAGGGGTAAAAAATATTTTTCTGTGCAATCTTGAATTTTGTGAAACTGATCTCCCTTTCTTTCTTGCAATCTTGAATTTCGTTTCCTGCTTTTTTGAGCATTACAAGTCTAGAAAATTGTTTCTCCACCATCACATCTTCCAATTAGTTTCCTTGTAGTTTTCACTTCATAGTTTCTCGCTCTTATTTTAATTATTTTCGCTACATGGTTATTATAATTTATATATCAGACGAAAATGGATGATGGGTAGCTTTTCAAGAGCTATGGAAAAGCAACAAATTATCAAAATTAATGGACCCACACAACAAACAAATACATTCAATTACACAGATGTGATTGTATATTGGATTCGGTTCAGTCAAGGAGAGATTATCGACCATAATTGAATGTCATTTCCCTCACCCATTACCGGAAAAAAGAAAAATGTTAAGTCTTCCTTGAACCAGCAACTGAACCTGAAGTTGCTAGCAAGATGTTCTTGTTTTTTGCAAGGCATCATGTACGTAATAGGGTGATTTCACTCCACAAGAAACAAGGAAAACAATGTTGCATGGAAAATTTAAACTAGAGCGCTAAAATTTGAAGCATCAAGAAATTTATGAACTACTATAGCAATGAAGGCCATAATATTTTGTCTGTGGTTGTGTTCTCGGGTCTGCCACCCAAATCAAAGAGGGTGCAGTAATTCTGACGTGAATTAGAGATCGGCATTAGTAAGTTGGGGTGGTCCGAGTCCAAGTCCAATGATCTCAAAGTAAGTTACCAATCAGGATCCAATACCAAATAACAAGCCTATTTTGAAGCCTGAAAGAAACAGAGGCCAATTTTGCTGCCAAAAGAAAACAGAGTAGGGTGCAGGGTCACATCAAGTCTCAACTAAACGTGGACTGTAGTGAAAGGCATTGTAGTGAGAATTAAGGGAGACATGATGATTGTTATTTGTTCCCCACTCCCCATCTTGCTGGATTCACTCCAACCCGGATTAATAAGTTTAATTCATCTATATATGAAAGAAAGAATACTCAGACAGTTAAAATGTATCAACCGATATTTCTCATCCTAAAACCAAAAAGAGAATGTTTGCAGGTCTTTTTAGATTCCACAATGCAGTCATGAATATGAAATATGAATATCAAGTCTGACTGTTTGCAGTTGCAGGTCTTTATAGAAAAAGCATGCAGTTTATTGTCACAAAAGCACTCAATTTTGTTTCTAGAGTCTAGACCAGTAGATTTTCAATTTGTTTCAACTATATTTTAGGTCCAATTGTGTCATCTAAGTTTTTATTGTTAGACTAAAAAAAAATATAAGATAAGCGACATGCAGACTCAATTATAATTTTTAGTAGGCCAGCAGCCAGCTTTCCCATTCTTGTTTTTCCCTCAGGAAGCATCCTTGAAGACAAATTAATTTTCCATATTAGGCCAAAGTTTCTGTTGAACTATTCTCTCGGAATCCGTGGCCTCAGTACTACTACTAGACATTTATTCATGAGAAACTATTATTAGGTGTACTAAGAGCAAAAATTTTTAATTTTTTTTAGTAAACACCATTCATTCGTAACTTTTAATACAGAGAAAAAAATCTCTTGATCTTGATACACTTAATAATAGCTCAGAGGTGAAATTGATGTAGGAGGAGATATTATACAAAGTTGTAGGATGTTATTGAGCGAGTGAAAGATTACAGGGATAAATATGAACAAACGCATGAAAAGCTAGCTCTATATACACAACACATACATACTTAAAATAATACAATACTGCTCTACCCTACCCTTGCACTTAAATTTCTCCCCTACAACTCAACAAACCACTACGCAGCTCACCACCTAGCTAATTAATAAGTACGTACTACGTTCTTCAACAAACTAAAACCACACACAGCTACATCGCTCGCATGAACTGCTGCTCCACCTCAACTCATACACATACACTTTCATTCATTCATTCATTCATTCATACATATACACAAAACTGAACAATAATGGATACAGCAGATCGAGGCCAAAACGTGAACATATCCTCGAGTGTGACTCATTTCTCACACATCGAAAGGAGAAGAAGGGCTTGGTCTGTTCTGGCCTCTCTTCTCGTACGCATCTGATGCCGATTTTCTTCGAAACCGGAAGGACTCTCTAGTAGCTCCTGCAAATTAAACACAGTATTCACCAAACGTCTCAGCAAAATTTATTGCTTAGCAAAAAACATCATCTACAGCCACAGAACATAACCAATTAATTATGTACAATGATCATTCAATTGCTTGCAAGGACGACTTTTACACGCAGAATCTCAACCACTCTCTAAATATTTGGATGCTTTTGTTATTAAATTAAGATGTGGGCCTTTCTAGTTAGTTTCTGGTCCTAGCCATCCACCATCAATGAATAATTATTATTGTCGTAACCAGGTAAGTTACCCTGGTTGTCACTCTAATTATGGTTGACACTTGGGTTAAGTTGAGCCAGAAATATTATGGGAGCAAGATTTAAAATGACTAAATGTAATGACATAATTAATTGTGGTTTGTGAATGTCATTTTCTCATTCGATCATCATAACTACCCCACCCACCAAACACTACTTTACCATCTCCAAGTAAAATATGAAAGATAGAGCACGCCACAAAAGGACAAATATGCCCCTACGCGCAATTCTGGATCATTCGTCTCGTTTACGACATAGAGTAAAAAAGTTACTGTAGTTTGTAATTATTACAGACATTTTAGTTGCAGTCATGCAGAGCAGTACTAGTAGAGAAATAACGACCTTACCGGAAAACGGAGACACCGGAGGAGTAGAACCGGCGGGAGAAACCGGCGGCGATCCACTCTGGTATCCTGACGGTTTCACGATCATGATACTACGCGTTACTCTCATCGCTTCCTCGGATGAGTCGTCGCCGTAAGATCTCA
The DNA here is from genome assembly GCA_013621005.1 of Aeschynomene evenia. Classification (NCBI taxonomy): domain Eukaryota; kingdom Viridiplantae; phylum Streptophyta; class Magnoliopsida; order Fabales; family Fabaceae; genus Aeschynomene; species Aeschynomene evenia. The sequence goes on from CM024268.1 coordinate 5,447,458, forward strand.
CACTCCCGCCCTCCGATTCTGATCCATCATCAACCATATGCCTAAGCGTCAGCACCATATTTTATCTTCTTACGATAGAAAATAAATTTAAAAGAAAACAGGAAAAATATTTCGTCGACTGGTTAGATGTAGATTTGTTGTTTCATTTTCTAAACTTTTTTTCGTATAGATCATATCATATGATACGATTTAGGTCATTTCTAACTTGAATCTTTGAGATCTGGGAGTATGTGACCTAAAACACAAAAATTGATCTCCGATTCCAAGGTCAAACAACACGATCCGTTAGATTATGATAATAACAACAACAATAATTCATATGTTCATGTTTGAGGATTGGAGTTGCGCTCCTGGAGCGTGACTTGGCACAACAAATATCTCCGGTCAGTAATTATGTTATACTATGTAAGTAAGTAATTAGCGTGGCAGAGTACAGCGCCGTACCCTTGCCGGTGATGGATCGGAAAGAGAAGGAGTGGTGCTTTCGGAGCTTGCCGAGACCGTTCTCCGGCCGAGGGCCGGCGAGGGTGTCATCCCACAACTGATCGAGAAGGCCCATAAAAATGGATCGAGCGTATTTTAGCAGATCAGGCGTATTATCTGCGATCCCAATGAGCAGGTTTCAGAGTAAGGGATGCTACCTTGTACCTTGGTGGCCCTATTTAATGAAGCCCATGCGTTAAAGCTCGAACAACTTGGTGGGGCCACAAGAGATCTGCGCCGTTAGTTGCGATCTGTGTTGGATCCAGTGACGTGACCACTTGGATCGGCGTTCACGTTGGGATAAGGATCGGCTAGCGCAATGGGCCCAAAGTGCTAGGCGAGAGTGAGGTTGTGTCTAAAGGGGGAAGAGTGACACGTGAGGTTTCTTGTGTGTCACGTGACAAGTCATTTTCCCCCAAATGGATTTGTTCGAGGATGCCCTTAGCTTTTTATCCAAGTCAATAAGATAAGTCCTTTATTTCCTTGTATTTACAAAAGTTGACCTTGACTATTACTCAACAGATAATTGATATCTTATCAATTCAAGCCTGCTAATAGGGACACTGATAAAGCAATTACAGTATCATCGTAAGTAATAATTAATTAATTATACCTAATAATCCCTTAAACGTATCCCACAATATTGCTAAATTGGGTCAATTGTAATTCTTGTAGGCAGTTTGGATTTTAGATATATCGTATTGTGCTTGAGAAGCATAATTTAAAACATAAGTGTACTGCAATGATATTTTCACACAAACAACTTAGCAGTATTTTCATGCAGTAGTAATATAATGATCTGAAAACAATTTATTTACACGTCACTCAAAAGCTCATAAGAGTGAACAAATTAATACATGATTTAGTGCATATGCGTTTATTGCTTTTTCTTTCTTTTTGTTGGGATCTTAGCAGAAAAGTTATATGGCGGCTAGGACCTGGATGTTGTAACTATTTCACCTAATTACACGACTCTACACAAAACAGTGACACGTAACGACAACGTTAAGTTGTTTCCGAGAACTGGGTAGAGCACAGTTCAGCTTTAAGCTGAACCACACACAGCGTACGGCTCCATAATCATCTAAGCCGGGTCATTTTCGTTGGGAGGACCATCTTTTATTTAGCAGCTGGGCTATAAAAAATAAAATAAAATAAAATAAACCAGTTTTGATTCCGTCAAATAGAGGCAATTGATTCAATCATTTTCTTTCTCTCTTTCCACTTTTTTATTTAATCTCTTATTTCTTTATCTCCCTCTCTCCCTTGTTTGATCTGATCTAGAAAAAATGACATTAGACGGAGACATCTACCAGTGAGGAAAGAGCCCACTGGGAATCTATCGTCTACTTAGAATATTGTAAGACTTTCAACTTTCAATTTCTAAGGCATTGTTTGGTACGCTGAAAATTAAAGGAGTATAAGAAAAATTAAGACGAGCATATACAGTACTTTCTTCTCTTGTTCGTTGTAGTCTTAGGCCTATCATTTAATACCAGAGAAAGAAAAAAGTAGTTTGTGAGCATATAAAGAAAATAGTTTTATTTTAAGCCCCAAACACTGAAAATAATATCTTTTTGTCGCTGCCGATGACTCGCCCAAACCCCACCACCAATGCCACCTCACATAAGCAGCCAATGCAGCTGACGAGGCACAACATTGACTTCCTACCACATTTGTGCACCTCTGAATTCAAAGCATTCAAATTTTATGAATTGTTAAATGAATAATGATGAGTAGTATTTAGTTAATTAGTACTATGATCAAAGTACGTTTAATTGATCAACCTGAATGGAAGATTATGAACAGGATGAACTCAGGCAGGAAGTTTATGTCAAAATTAACCAATAAGAAACTGCAGCTATATCCTTAATTACCTTGGTTTCTCTTCAATTGGAAAAAACCCCTGCAACAAAGGTGCGCCTACTTGATATTTCATGACGAAGGGAAAACAAGCGAGGCCCAAACACTACATGGGCCTACCCGTCAGCTTTATTTTGCTAGGCCCAGCCCTTAGCAGATGCTGTGGGTCAAACTAAAATAGATTCTCTTAACAAAAATATCGATAGATTTAATTTAATGTAAAAGAAAAAGAAAAGAAAAGAAGATTTACCAATGATTTTACCTTATTTTGTATTGCAGCACACGTTTCGCCCATGCTGCACAACTTTTAAGATGACATAAACATTTAACACATCTTACATTTATATGTTTTTTTTCTCTATCAATTCTTACATTTCATTCACATTTTATGCATATAAGGCATGAATGTTACAAAAAATGCTACTGGAACATGTAATAATACTATTTATCTCTTTTCCATCTCATCAAAATTGTTAATATTTTATAAGGTGGAAAAGAGGTGGATGATACTAACACCACTCTAAATATTATATCACACTTGTGATGAATATAACTAAAAAGTATCTTAAACTTTTTCAATTTTTTTATAGAGGGAATTACAATAGGAACTGGTGAGTCAGTTAATTCAATTTTACTTATGTGTTATTCTCTCTATTTTATAGCAGTAAAGTTTTTCAAACATATTTTATTTTAATTTCTTTTTGAACAATATTTTTTCCACACTTAGGCAGAAAAATTTGGACAAGAATCATGGGTTGAGACATGTGAAAGATAGAGGAGAATCGTATCAGCATTGGAACTGTGTGTGTGTGTAGGTGTATGTGTTGCTCCCAACAAAAAGTCTCCGATGTCATGTGTCTCACACTGTGTTGTGCCTCGTTCCGCCCTTTCCTCGCCTAAATCAAAATCTTGCTATATATCCATCCTCCCTCCCTCCAAGTCCAACACGCAACCTCATCAAAGTCCAATTAGTTACTGTTCCTGCTTCGTCTTTATTTTTTTCTATTTCTCTATTTCTCATTCACTCACTCTGCTGTCTGCACCACTGTGTATCTATCATCATTATCATCCATATGAAATGATATAATATAATCCCCACCGTGTATAAACACCACATTTTTTCACCACTACCACCTCAATCTTCCTTTCTTCCTTCCACTGCCGTCAATTATTCAGCCACGCTTCCTTTAACTTCTGACATCCATGCCATCTACTAAACTTAACAAGTTCTTTTGCTGCAACTTGCACGGCATCAATACAATTATTGCTGAGCCCTGTGATTTTCTCTCTTTCTAATTAGTAGAAACTCCTACAATGACCTTGAGTAAATCCAACAGTATAATTTCCTCAAAATTAAAACCAAAACAACTATGCCCTTTTGCTATTTTTATTTAAAAAGTGAGGTTGCCTCTTTTGGCGGCAGAAAGTGTCCAACAAAATAAACTGACACACATATACGTAATGATAATGTGTGCATCTGAACTCAATTCAATCAAACGTTGATCAGGTAAGAATAAGATTCAGTGGGTCTGGGACCGTGTCAAATCTAGAATGAGACTCTCATCAGTTTCCAATTCAATCTTAACTCACAACCAAGAACAGAATGTGCAATGAGTGCAGAGCATTAAGGCAAATTATCATCATTATACTACTATATTATTATTGGTCCGCCTACGTATGAGTTTTCTTGGTGGTAGAGCCATAATAATCAAATTAACTAGTAGTAGTAGTGTTGAAAGGGTCATATCTATCTATCTATCTATCTATCTCCCCCTACTCTTTAATTTCTATCCTCCAAAGAATACGCAATGTGTGCCGGGGAAGTTCATGATTGCTTGTTTAGGTCGTAAGGGTCTTTAAATCATGGACACTTGAAGACTCAATCTCTTAAATTCTCTTTCACTCTCACAGCTACTCCTTCTCCTTCACCCCACCCCACCTTTGTTGACTGCCTTATATATAAATGCATGAGCTTCTCGTGCTTTCTTCACTCTCAACTGATCATATGATGACTCTGCAATTTTATATTGGTGGGTAGGTCTTGATGGAGAAGCAGGGCACGTGCAATGTCTCTTCTTCAAGCTTCTCAGTTTATCTGATTTTGATTTTGCACGTGCTCCCCTTCTCCAACATGATTTTCCCACCACCCATCTTCTTTCTTACTATTCTAAGCTTGGCGTAACCGAATGTGTGTTTCAATTGTGGTAAGATAAGATGATGATGATGATGATCCAATTAAGGTAACATCAGGACCCATCTTTCTTTCTTTTTTCTTTTGTTCATACTTACATATATAGAAGTTTCTGTTTTATTCTAACATTTGGAGATTGTTGCATGCACCTTTAATTGCCAGTTTGGTTAGTGTAACTGTCACCTTCAGAAACAGAGGCTTTTCATGTACAGCAAACAGCTCAAAGAGAATTGAAGCGAGTTGGTAGAGATACATGCAGAGTGTTATCTACATTTCACAGAGAACACTATGGGAAGACATACAGAAGCTGCTGTCTTTGGGCTATATTGTTGTTGCCACATGATAGTACCTTTCCATTGCTTGGACTGCACTTTTTTCTCTGCTTCTACCTTATGATGAGATAGAATAAGTCAATTCAGAGACTATGTTTTTATGTTTTGGTCTTCTGTAAATAAAAAACATAGTTAAGCTTGTGTTTTATTACAAACTATTAACTTAACTATATATCATGGATTAGTACTTAATTTTGTTAATGTAATGACGTTAAGCTTGTGTTCTAGTTGTTTACTACCCTGTCTTACCGTCTTTGTTTATTTATATAGTATTGGGCATATTTGTAATACCAACAAAATGCTTTTAAAATTGCTGTACTAGTTACATTTACTAGTGCAAAGACATTGGCAAAACCGTAACGCCTTGGGCCTGGTAGTGAATCATAAATGTTTTGTTGTTATCGCTTTTGCTTCGAATTTAAATCCTATTCATATGAATAAAAGATAAGAAAGTAATCTTTGAGCAATGCAATTATAAGCATTGCTTGTCATACGTGATCAGAGGAGTATATTTAGTTCACTTTTTAAAAGCACTGGGACTGGTTTAATTCAATTATCTACATATATATAAACAATCATGAGACTAACTTTAAAGCAATATTGAATCAAGTAAAAAAGACATCACTCCAAAATGAGCAGTTAAATTAGTATCTAAAAAACCATGTTTTAATGTTTTGAAATTACCCATTCCTAGAAAGTATAATAATACTAATCATTTGTAAGTTTCAGTAGTCATGTTCTTATCAGCAGCACTAGTAAAACAAGAAGCTAAGTAGCCCCATGTCTAATTAATGAGTAGCGTTAATATAGACTCGGGACACGGTGAACCCTATACGTGGCAACATATCAATCATTTACCGTAAATTAAAAGTTATAACTATAATAATATAGACTCGGGACACGGTGAACCCTACACGTGACAACATATCAATCATTCAAGACATAATTAAAAGTTATAACTATAATAATATTATAAAATCCTTGGCTGATGCGTTGCCACGTTTAGAGTTCACCATAAATTTGAGTCTATATTATCATTTTCCCTAATTAATTGGCACCGTACGACCCCAAACTACCAACTTAAGAAAACAATAACTCAGTGTCAACCAAATTTGACTTATAGGCATTTGAACCTATTGAGTACATGACGAAGCAATGATGTAATGATCAAGTGGTACTAGTCCTTCCAAATTTCTGTGTGGAGAGTAAATTGTTAGGCAAAGAAGCAGGTTTGAACAAGAAAGGGTATGGTGGGTGGGGTGGCAGGCAGAGGATTTATAATGCAAATGAGACAGGGGAAGAGATGGCGTCATGATTATGAAAGAAGGTTTAATTATTGACAGTCTCAGAACAGAACAGAACAGAAGTTCGCAGTTCTCACACACAAAGCAACAAACACCTAAACTGCAAGTCAAGTTTACCTTAGAAAGTGGGGGACTCTGAATGCAGTTGCTGTTGCTCGCTCATTTTAGTTCTGCTGCTTCTTCTGCATGTAATGTAGGAACACTCATTTGCCATGGATTGAAGGAAGGAATACGTTGGAAATTGAAGTGTAAGTGGAGAGAGAGAGAGAGAGAGAGAGTGAGTGATGCTGTGCCAACGTTGTGCAAGATAGAAACACTTAAACTGCAAGCAATTGCAAGAAAGAAAAAGAAAAAGGCAGATTTGATGGAAGAAACAATTTGAACACGCAATGCACACATATCCACGTCTTCCAACAATTTCTTCACCCTTATTATTGTGTCACTAAGTTTCAACATAAATACCAAATTAATATTTTAAATCATGAAATTATATCACATAAAATAAAAATTAAAGTTTATATATTTTAAAATATATAATATTTTTTTTATTTTTTTAATATCTTATAAAAGATTATAGACTTCAACTTATAAAATTATATGATTTTTACTTGTATTAGATATTGAAAATTATATATGTTAAAATAAAAAATTTCTTTTTTAATTAACAATAAAAAGACTATAGACTTTAAAATTATATAATTTTTCATACATATATAGAAGAAATTGAAATCTATATACCTAAAAATATATAATTTCTTTACTTTTTAAATACACAATAAGAAAAATACTATAGCCTTTAAATTATGAATTTACATGATTTTTATACATATATAGTAGAAATTGAAGGCTATATACTATAAAATGTGAGATTTCTCTATTTTTTTCAAATAACTATAAAAGAAAGACTATAGTCTTTAAATTATGAAACTACATGATTGTTTTTACATATAGAAGAAATTGAAAGATAATTATTTTAAAATGTGAGATTTCTCTGCTTTTTTAGATATAATATAAAACAAAGACTATAGTATTTAAATTATAGAATTAAATGATTTTTTTATATATAGTAGAAATTTAAGGCTATATACCTAAAAATATGAGATTTCTCTACTTTTTAAATACACAAAAAAAAAGATTATAGCCTTTAAATTATGAATTTCCATGATATTTCTACATATACTAGAAATTGAAGGCTATTATTTCTCTATTAATTTAGATACACTATAAAAAAAGAATATTGCATTTAAATTATGAAATTACATATTTTTTTTTACATATAGAAGAAATTGAAAGCTATATACTTTAGAATGTTATATTTCTCTATTTTTTAAAATATAATATAAAACAAAGACTATAGACTTTAAATTATTAAATTATATGATTTTTTTACATATAGTAGAAATTGAAGGCTATATACCTTAAAATATGAGATTTCTCTACTTTTTAAATACCTAATAAAAAAAAGACTATAGCCTTTAAATTATTAATTTACATGATTTTTCTACATAGAAATTGAAAGTTATATACTTTAAATTTTGAGATTTCTCAATTTTTTAAGATACACTATAAACGAAAGGCTTATAACCTTTAAATTATGAAAATATATTATTTTTTTTACAAATAGAATAAATTGAAGGCTATATACTTTAAAATGTAATATTTCTCTATTTCTTTAGATTTATTATAAAATAATGACTATAGACTTTAAATTGTGAAATTATATGATTTTTTTAAATATATTAGAAATTGAAGACTATATACCTTAAAATATGAGATTTCTCTACTTTTTAAATACACAATAAAAAAAAGACTATAGCCTTTAAATATAAATTTACAAGATTTTTTTACATATAGTAGAACTTGAATGCTATATACTTTAAAATGTGAGATTTTTTTATTTTTTTAGTTACACGATAAAAGAAATACAATTGCCTTTAAATTATTAATTTACATGATTTTTTGTACATATAACAAAAATTGAAGGCTATATACTTTAAAATGTGAGATTTCTCTATTTTTTTAGATACACTATAAAAGAAATATTAATGCCTTTTAATTATGAAATTACATTATTTTTTTACATATAGAAAAAATTGAAGGCTATATACTTTATAATGTGAGAAATTTTTTTCGATATAATATAAAACAAATAGACTTTAAATTAAGAAATTATATGACTTTTTTTACATATAGTAAAAATTGAAGGTTATATACTTTAAAATGTGAGATTTCTCTATTTTTTTAGATATACTATAAAAGAAAGACTATAGTCTTTAAATTATGAAGTTACATGATTTTTTATAAATTGAACGATATACTCTTTAAAATGTAATATTTTTCTATTTCTTTCGATATAATATAAAACAAAGACTATAGACTTTAAAGTATGAAATTATATGATTTTTTTTACATATAGTAGAAATTGAAAGCTATATACCTTAAAATATGAGATTTATCTACTTTTTAAATACACAATAAAAAAATACTATAGTCTTTAAATTATTAATTTACATTATTTTTCTACATATAGTAGAAATTGAAGGTTATATACTTTAAAATGTGAGATTTCTCTATTTTTTTAGATACACTATAAAAGAAAGACTATAGCCTTTTAATTATAAAATTAAATGATTTTTTTACATATATATAGAAGAAATTGAAGGATATATACTTTTAAATGTGAGATTTCTCTATTTTTTTTAGATATAATATAAATCAAAGGCTATAGATTTTAAATTATGAAATTATATGATTTTTTTACAAATAGTAGAAATTGAAGGCTATATACTTTCAAATATGAGATTTCTCTACTTTTTAAATACACACTAAGAAAACGACTATAACTTTTAAATTATAAATTTATATGATTTTTTTTTTTTACATATACTAAAAATTTAAGGCTATATACTTTAAAAGGTGAGAATTCTCTATTTCTTTAGATACTCTATATAAAAGAACAACAATGCTTCTTGTACACCAAAATGTTGCCACCATCAGCCACCCATAATAAATGCATATGGTTTGTCACTAATATTTTTGTGGGTCTCACCTTAAAAAGTTGTTAGTGGATGAAAGTGGCTGAAAAATAGTATACATGTAGCATTGTTGTAAAAGAAAGACTATAGCATTTAAATTATGAAATTATATGATTTTTTATAAATAGAAGAAATTGAAGGCTATACACTTTAAAATGTGATATTTCTCTATTTCTTTAGATATAATATAAAACAAAGGCTATAGACTTTAAATTATAAAATTATATGATTTTTTTACTTATAGTAAATTATATATCTTAAAATATGAGATTTATCTACTTTTTAAATACACAATAAAAAAATGCTATAACCTTTAAATTATGAATTTACAGGATTTTTCTACGGTAAAAATTGAAGGTTATATACTTTAAAATGTGAGATTTCTCTATTTATTTTTAGATACTCTATAAAAGAAAGACTATAGCCTTTAAATTATAGAATTAAATGATTTTTTTACATATAGAAGAAATTGAAGGCAATATACTTTAAATTGTGAGATTTATCTATTTTTTAGATTTAATATAAAACAAAGACTATAGACTTTAAATTATGAAATTATATGATTTTTTTTACACATAGTAAAAGTTGAAGGATATACCTTAAATATGAGATTTCTCTACTTTTTAAATACACAATAAAAAAAAGACATATGGCTTTAAATTATAAAATTACATGATTTTTTTTATATAGTAGAAATTGAAAGCTATATACATTAAAAGTTTTAATTTGTCTATTTTTTTTAGATACACTATAAAAGAAAGACTATAAACTTTACACTATGAAATTACTTGATTTTTTTTTTACATATAGAAGAAATTAAAAGCTATATACTTTAAAATGTGAGATTACACTATTTTTTAGATATATTATAAAAATAAAATCTATAATCTTTGCAATTAGAGATTACTCATTTTTTATACAATATAAAATTGAAGACTATATATTTTAAAAAATTATATAGGATAACTTTTTAAAGAAGTACAAAGCTAAAGAATATAGTCTTTGAAATATTAAATTCTAAGATTTTTTAAAATAAAGTAGAAATTGAAGGCTATGATACTTTAAAATGTGATATTAGACTATTTTTTAGATTTATTATAAAAATAAAGACTATACACTTTGAAATTAGAGATTACTCTTATTATAGGAAAAAAAAAATTAAGCCTATATTATTTAACATAGTATACTGTATAATTTTTTCAAAAGTATAATTTTAAAGACTATAGTCTTTGAAATATTAAATTTTTAGGATTTTTTGCATAAAGTGAAAATTGAAGACTATATACTTTAAAATGTGAGATTACACTATTTGTCTAGATACATTACAAAAATAACAGCTACACACTTTGTAATTAGAGATTATTATTTTCTTATACAATAAAAAATTGAAGAGTATATACTTTAAAATATGATATAGTATAATTTTTTCAAGAAGTATAAAGTCAAAGACTATATTTTTTGAAATATTAATTTTTAAGAATTTTTTATATAAAGTACAAAATGAAAGCTATATACTTTAAAATGTGAGATTAAGTATTTTTTAGATCCATAATAAAAATAAAGAGTATCCATTTTGCAATTAGAGATCACTCTTTTCATATACAATAAAAAATTAAAGACTATATACTTTAAAATATGATGTAATATAATTTTTCAAGAAGTAAAAAGCTAAAAACTATAGTCTTTGAAATATTAATTTTTGTAGGATTTAGTATGTAAAGTAGAAACTGAAAATTATATACTTTAAATGTGATATTAGACTATTTTTTAGATATATTACAAAAATAAAGAGTATGTACTTTGTAATTAGAGATTACTCTTTTCTTATATAATAAAATATTAAAGACTATTTTTTTAATGAGTATAAAGCTAAAGACTATTGTCTTTAATCATTAATTTTTTAGAATTTAGTATATAAAAGTAAAAATTAAATGTTATATACTTTAAAATGAGATTACATCATATAAAAATCCTACTTCATAATTCTACACATTACAAATTATTACTCTACTTTATAATATTACACTATTGTAAAATCTCGTCTTAGATGGTATGATCATGAGGAAAGAAGGTCATATAACATGAATTATGAAGGAGGATTTAAGAATTAATGATCTAAACCCTAACATTATTCACGATACAGCACACTAACATCATTTATCCACATCGTTTGATACATTGTAATATTTTAGGGTTGTGCACCTCGAAGGACCATAACTCGCCCTGTTCTGAGTCTCAAGATCTGGCCTGAACGCACAGATTGCAATTAATGTAAAAGTTTAAATATTAGATCTTAATGTTTGTAATTAGTTGAGAGCATGAAAAAGTTATATAGGTTGGATGTTATTGGTTATTCTCTGTTGATATGAACAATCGTAAAAATTAAAAAGCTTGGTTTGCTTACATACCTAGCCTTCGCTTACCAAAAACCAAAACCATGCCCAGCCTATGCAAATATGCTCACTAATTGTTTTAATTTACATATCAAATAATTAGGATGTGATCTTAAAATTATACAGCCTACACTAACAACGGCCATGGGCGGGGACCTTAGCTTCCTATCAAAATATAGCATCAGAAGAAGAAAAGGAAAATTATGAAAGGCTAAACCGAGTTTGTTGACTACCACAATTTAACCCATGGAAAGGATTTGGCACATGGCTACGCACAAAGAACTGAACAAAAAACAGAAACTAGTGTTTCCTTTTCCTAAATCAGCCACTGGATGTACACTAAAATCGCATGCAAATAGTAAACCATTTAGCTCAACTTCAAAAAATGAGCGCATAATCCCCAAGGCAAGGTGATAGATTTTAAATTACTTCATTGTTGTTATAAAAAGTGATTTGTGAATAGAAATGCAATGCAATGAGACCTGCATTAAAGATGGACACAATCTATTCCAAAATTCAATAGCAATGGAACGACTCTTAACAATCAAAACTGTTTAATTGCAACTGATTTAAACAAAATATCATATTCTCAAGCAGCACTTGCCAAACGGAAAGCTAGCTCTAGGAAAAAGGGTAAACAGAGTTCTTGAAGGAATATAAGCTGAGTGATGAGACAATTAAAATTAATCTTCTTCCTCTCCCTCATTCTCAGCAATGTTGAAGTACCTCAATTCATAAACAGTCCTATCTTTGTTAGAAGCAATGACTCTAAGCCAGTCACGTACATTGTGTTTCTTCAAGTACTTCTTTGTCAAATACTTCAGGTACCTGTAAGTAAACGCAGGCCTCAAGACATGAATGAATGAAAGATAAAACCTAAACATTGTGCTAAACCTAAACATTATATGCACTACTTACTTATACCAACATACCCTAAACATTATATGCACTACTTACTTATACCAACATACCCTAAAACTCACAACTATATATTCATTGATAGTATATCTAGCAATCAGAAAATAAAAGCAGTCGAAACAATCAGAATCAGTTGATGCGATTTGGAGGGAATCAATCATTATTCTTAGGCAAACAGAGACATAACATAAACATCTATCTTCCAATTTACTAAATTTACTGTTTATTCTAATTCACACAAAACAATAATATAGAAAAAAAGCTCTGAAAACTAATGCTAACTAATTGTCCTCCCAACCAAACAAGGGTTAGTCAAAATTATTCAAAGAAAGTATAACACAGAAAAAAAAAACCATTTTCAGGTCCTGAGATCTAATGGAGAAATCATTTTGCACCATATGATTAAAATAATGTAGAATAAAATGAAATTACCGCTTGGAGAAGTTACTGTCAGAGGTGACAGTGATCTTGGACTTGTCACGGGTAACGGTGACGGAATCGCCAAGAGCACCAGCTTTGCCACCGACCTTAATCCTCTCTTGAAGGAACTTCTCGAGAGATGCAATGTCCATGATCTTGTCCTCCACTGGCTTTGCGCAGTCAATGGTGAAGGTCACACCCTTCTTCTTCCCCTTGGCTCCGCCAGCTGCACCTCCTCGACTCATTTTGAAACCTACGCGTAAACGAAGATGCTTTAGAGTGAATTGAAACAATGAATCATAGAATCAAAGAGAGGGATTGATGGAACAGAGGAAGATAGATTCGTAGAGAAGAGAAGGACTGTGTGTTACCGCTTGCTGAAGAAGCTGAAGAAGATGATGAGAAGCTTCGAAGTGAGAGGAGAACGGCGCTTCCAGTTTAGGGTTTCGATTTGCCTCACTTATATTATATGGTTTAGGTCTCTAAACACGAAACGCCCCGTTTTTGTTTTTGTTTTTGTTTTCCTTATTTTTCAACGGGCCCATGATTGTGGGTATATCTTCAACTGGGCCTGGCCCACGAACTCTTATGGACAAGTTTTTCGGTTCTTGTATTCCTTTTACCAATGTGTTCTCACATAACCTTAACCATATAATATTTGGGTTCTCTTTATATGATAAGATAATAAGGAGTAGGTCTCATGTGTAAATAACAAACACACGTATCTAACATAACTAAGAATAATATTCAACTCTGTAAACCAAAAAGAAAAAAGAATAATATTCAAATTATTTAAGTTTAAGGATAGCAAATTGAAATTTGAGTTAATATTATTTATCCGTAAAATTTTATATAGACATCACTAATAAGCTTATATGAAAAAAGTACCATCACTAAATACTTCCGGTCATTCAATCTCTCTTAGATATATACATTTGAGGTAAACTAAATATGCACTAAAGTTTCAATTTCATTAACGGTAATGATATTTTGACATCTTAAAATGGATGTTACAATAAGATATTTATTCATTGGATGTGATAGGTAAGTATAAAAGTGAAAACTATCATTCATATCCAAAAATAAAGAAGTGGATGTTCCATTAGAACATCAATTTTAGGATGTCAAAATATCATTTTTTTGTTTTCTTAATAGTCATGTTTAAGCTAACACAGTGAATCTATTAACTCTGGAAACCACTATTGAGCACGCATTGTGTGTGATGCTATTTTAATCTGATAGGTGACTTAGGACACCTAATGTTCTTATAGGCCCCCATCTAGTTTAAATATCATTACTATCAAAATGGTAGGTACATGTTTGCTTCTAAGAATGGTTTGGTTAGATGGGGTATGGTTGCATTATGCCCAGCCTTAGGGTTTTACTATCCTCTTGAGCTCACCTGATATTGAATGAGCTACCTTACTGTCAGTTGACTTATTTACCCTTCAATGCGTTCCATACACTCAACTTCAGTATAATAAAGTGGTGGCCATACTTGTGTTTTCTGTGGCCGTGGTGCCATTTATAATAGCACCTAAAAAAAGAACTACTCCCTTAAACAACAAAAACTATGATGTCCTCCATGCAGAAAGATATGGTATTTTAATTGAAATCTTCAGAATTGTAAGATGCTGTCTTCCAATAATATACCAGTTAGAAAATGTCATACAACTATCAAATGATAAACGTAAGGTCAATCGACAAAAATTTAAGAAATTTCGATTATTATAACCTGTTTCTTTGAAGTGGATTAGTATAACTTGTTTGATGTTATGCTTCTTGATACTAAACAATTCTACCTGTTCAAGCATTATTTGTTGTATTCTCTAAAACATTTTCATTAAAATTGGTAAGAGTATGAAGAAACTGTTTCAAGAAATAAAATTTAGAGAATACTTATAGAATCAGTACCCATATCAAACATATAGATTCATAGACAAGCCACTCTAATCGAGATCTAGTTCATTTTAGATTAAATAACTCATCTTTAATACTCCATACGTTCTACAACATAAAGTTTCTTTTACTTTTTTAATACTTTAAAAAATCAATATATTTAAACTCAAATTACATCTAAATTTATTGATTTTTCAATATATATAAAAAAGTAAAAGTGCCTCAAATTGTGAACGTGAATGCCCATTGGTCATGTACTTAAATTTTATAATGATATATAGCCACCTGACCATGAATAATTTTTTGAAAACGTGCCTTGAAAGTGTACGCGATGATTTTTCAATACAATAGCACTTGGATAGATATCAAACACGAGTTTAGCCGCTACAAATCCCTCTGAATCTGATCCAATTGATCCCATCACTTCACTTGAGATGATAATTCAATCCCCCCGGCATTTCCTCAAAAACCTAAATAGATATCGTCTTATTTTATGCTCTCCAAGGCAAAGAAACTAGCAAGCCAATATCCATCACACTGCCTCATGGCTGCCAGAAAGATCAACTCCATGGCCAGCCAGAGTATTTTATAGTCTGTCATAACATGCCAGCCAGGCCAAAGCATTATACAACGTTTCTCAAAGCATACATAAAATTCGATTTTCCACAACAGCATTAGTTTGCTTCACATGGAAAGGAGGACATAAAACAAGTGCATCATCGATTTTGGGAAGGCATTCTTTCTGACCCATGCCTTAATCGAAAGCTGTTGGACCGGGTACCTGGTTCCGACACACTGGCAGCCTGGTGGTACGCTCTCCAACTTGATTCTCTATCTACATGGTTCAATGACAACGAAGGCAAGTGATCTCTTTCCCATGCTTGGAAGCGACTTGGCAAATGGGTTTCTTCCTGAAAGTTGCGTCCTGATGAGCCTGATGGGATCAATAAGAAGGCACCGCTTTGGTCTGGTGGTGAGGCCACTGGTGCTAGTTGAGCTGACCCATTATGACTGCTGGATCTTCGAGTGCCAGAAGCAACCGGTGACCGCATTGTAGTAGAATTAGGAGGTTGCGGAGGTTGATAGTATGCCTGAAGAGCCTGGACTCTGTCACGTGCTCGTGCATTGCTACCTGGATATGGAGGCATCATTGAAGATGCAACAGATGTCCCAGCTCTAGCAGCAGAACTGCATAATGACAAGCATCAAGTGTTAACCATAAAGTTAGCAAATTTCCACCAGCCAGCAAAAGATGCCTAGTTCCATGATTTTACGTGTTGCATTTAGGCTCAAATTCATTAAGTATTAAATTCTGCAAACACAAAAGCATCCCAATACCGTACATAAACTTTAAAGTGGTACCTGTGACCAACAAGGAAGGGATGCATGACAGATCCTGATCTTGGGACATCTGAACTACCCCTTCCCGGCCTTTGACTACCAGGTGATACTGAGGGCTGGTCAGCAGCACCTAGACGGCTGCTGGCAGAAGAAAAGTGAGAGGAATGGTGTTCCCAACTGTGATAATGAAGATCCAAGGCAGGGAATGCATAAGAGGCTGGCAAGTCACCAGGTACAGGCGGACCACTCCAATGGTTGAAGTTAGAAGCTTCTGAAACAGTTCCACCAGAGTTGGAAGTGGAGGGATGTATAGGCCCAAAGTACGCGATATATGGACATGGATGACTAGCAGATGATACGGCAGTATGTTCAGCAAATATAGCATGTTGTCCCAGCATATCATGATCTGCATCACAACATTCACGTCAAGGAAACATTCAATCAAGTGCAAGCTGACTAAAAAAGAGAGGCTAGATTCAGGAAGAAGGATCTTACATGCAGTTGATGGAAATTCTCCTTCTCTGGAAAAGAAAAAACACAATGAGTTACCATTTCCTTAAAAAGCCTTGAATCAATTGTAAATAAATGAGTCTTGCTGAAACAAAAACTTCATGAAGCACATTAGAAACCAACTTTCTTTTTTTTCTTTTTTTTAATTGAAGAAGTTATACTGAATTTACAGCCTTCAAATTATTAATGGTTTTCTAAAGATATACATTAATCTTTCTCACATTTTCTTTTATTTTTCAAAAATTTTGTTGTAAAGTTCAATTTGCACTTCAGAGAGTATTAATACCACCATTAACTTCAGAAACATTTGTCTTCAACTAACCTAATTTGGTTTCAAGAACTCATGTTGAACACACCACACCAAAATTGAAGTATTAAAACTCATAATATATGGTTGACATAAAACCAATTTTGACTAATGTCAAACATGAATAAAGTCACAAGCAGTGTATGTACCAGTGAAAGCACCAAATGTATCTTAGAACCAGTCACCCCAAAAACCCCTATGCATGTTTATTTAGGCAGCAGACATTTTATATAACAACAGAAAATCCCAAATGACAGATCTAAAGTCAAAGAATTTGAAAAATAATTAGTTTGCATGCAATGCATATTCTGGTATGTCAACAAGGCTTACTCGAAAGACGAAGGAAATCGGGTCAAGTTACCAAATGGGCACCAGTGAACTCCAAAGGACTGCATAAAGAGTTGAAGTTTAGTGAAAAAGGTAAGCAAACCATTATCTATCCATATAGATGATTAACAAGAAAAAAAAGGATAATTCCAATTAGAGAAGGTAGTGGCAAATTAGAAATGGTAATGAAGATAAAGGATGCACCAGTAGGGATAATTGGTATGCTTGGAAGCCTTCAAGAATGGAAAAAGGTACAGGAATGATGAAGGCATATGACAGAGTTAAACTGCAGAGCAGGTGAACGATTCTAAAATATGATTTTGACTGACTAAATGCATGCGACTTATATTTTTCCATAACCTAGGAAGTGATTGTTCTTTTGCTACTCATGTACACTGTTCATACAATTTTATAATATTAACCAAAACTGCTGGAGGCAGCATACAGCTAAACATCATCCTAAAACAAAATTTCTTGGTCAAACCTTTTTGATAACATCAAGTGAAGTGAGTGTTTATAATATCTTACTTGTACATGAAAGAATAAGTACCTAATTTTACTTCAAATAAGTTGACAACTTGAAATTACTCAGCAGAAGGCCAAATCTAGTTTGTACTCAATAGTTCTGTAATTAGTACAAATGAAATATTGCTGATACATAGACGTTGCACAGTTCTCTCTAGATGTGTTATGTTCATGTCATATCGAGAAACAGTAGCCCACCTATTTTGCATTGCAAGGTGGGTGATTCATTTCTTATCAAATATTCTTTTAAAGATTCATGGAGAGCACTAGCTGCATCTTTTCACCTTAAAGAATTTTCTTGTGATTTATTTCAGTTTTAAAAGGAATAAGAGGGCTAGGTTTTAGGACAGTGCAGCCCATGTAGTGGACTGGTTAATTAAATTGGAGAGATATAACAATATATCTTCACAGGTATCGTTTTAACCTAAATTTTTAAAGGATACAATCATGCTAAATTACTTATGTCCCCTCTTTGGTGCTCTTCTGATGGTTGTCCATCATCGAGTATTTGATAAAATAGTATACAAAGAGATTGGGTTGTTCCACGTTTAAGCTACTTTGGATCACTATTTTCTTACCTACGAGAATTTCTTATCCTTGCATCAAGTGGCTTCACACCTTTCTAAGAAATAGTATTTCTTTTCTCATAACAACAACCTAGTCTTGTCTCACAAGGTGATGTCAGCTACATGAACCAAATGCCACCAATGTTCTGATAATATTTTCTTTTCTTCTCCAAAGAGAAATAATTTTCTCTAAAAGTGTTATGAGACTAATGGGAATGTCAGGGGAGTTAACATTTAAAGATAGAGGTGAAAGATAACAAATTGAGAATTGTGGGCTTTCTTAAATTTTAATTCCCAAAACAATAGCAGTGAAGAAAATAAGTTTACTTACTCCGAAATGACAAACAACAAAATAAACAATCAGTGTGTATGTAGGGCTGCTGCTTCTCAAATAAGAAAATGCAGAAACACACTTATGGCATAAAAATATACAAAAATGTCATAAATAATTATAAGGACTCATGCTGTTTTTATTACCATTTCAGAGTAGCTAAGATCATATAGATCCTCATCATGTGTCCAATCATCCGTGCCTAATTCTGGATATGATCGGGAACCATAAAGCCACTGACCTTTCTCAATCTTCCGACAATTAGGGCATTGCATTGCCCCTTTTATATTGAATGCCGAGCCAATGCAGTCTGAATGACATAAAGAAGGTAATAAGAAGCATAACAATATGATGCGATGTGTAGATGGAGTTATCAGGTAGCTAGAAATTGATATTGATAGAACATGAACCCTAACAGTATTCCATTAAAACAAACACATGTATATACATTGCAGGAGTTACAAATAATAAATAAACTAGTCTTCGTCTATGCCTGTAACTTTCCATTTTCCATTTTCCATTTTCCATACATCAGTGTGACATCAATTCGATGACACCTTGATGTACCAAAATTTAAAAAAATTAAGTTCCCCAGCTCATTAAAACTAGTCTTTAGAATTGAGAACTAGAAAACAATTTCTATGATAGCTCATAATAGCACTAAAGGAAAGGAGGATACATATATTCCAACATTTAATTTAATTCTAGCATGTTTGTTTCCCAGTCAAAATCGTATTTGTCCAAAGGGGGTGGGGAACTCTTTTCTTATAACGCCGCCTTGGAACATGTTTCCTTCAGGGGAAAGCATGATTAAGACAGCTCCAAATTGTCCGTCAATTAACTTTGTGTGTCGTTATGTGTATCTTTTAAGAAGAATTAGATTCTGTCAGTTTAACATAACTCACGAGAATCGAGGGACTGTTGATAATCGATGCAGTAATCCATAAAACCGCTATAACGATCTATATCTTAATAGCAGAGCAAAATACCAAGTCACATGAGAAAAAAAAGAGCACAAATCTACTAGTGCTCCCTCTTTTTTCCCCTTACAAAATGATAAGGAAATTAAAAAAATAAAAAATAAAACACAAAGTAATGCACTCTCCCTCTTCATCTCCATCCCCTCCAATCCAACCACCTCCATCGACGAAGAAAGTATCCGGACATGAATTCACCGCAGCTGACTCAGTCAGCAACATAGACCTCCTCCGATATAGCCTTACTGAATGAAAATAGTGAAAATAACACTCCAGCAAATACCATAACAACATTTTCAAATCATATAGCATAAATCAGATACCATAACAACATTGTTCTCATATACCAGCACAAAAAGAAGCATTCCTCAATCCTCTAGCTCGACACTAGTTTATCAACAAAAGGAAACACACACACACACACAAACAACAAATGAAAATTCAGATCTCAATTCAAATGTTCGTTCAAGTCCAAATCATTTCAGCGAGAAGGAAAAATTGGTCGTGGAATTCAAAGGCGAGTCAGATACAAGTTCACAACGCGATCAAAATCATAAGCATTGAAAAAGGACAAGAACGAAACAAAGCATTGACATACCGAGATGGAATTGATGGCCGCATTGAAGCTTAGCCCAGGATCTATCGCCGTTGTCGGCAACAAGCTCGAGGCAAATAGAGCAAGACACAGAAGAGGTGAAGGTGCTGTTGTTGGTGGTGGTGTCTCCGTCAGGAACAACATCATCGTCGTCGTTGTCGTTGCCAAGACCCATTGGCATTGAATTCAATTTCAATTTCAATTCAAAACCCTAAAATGGCATCAGAGACAGCGTCGTCGTTGATGTGTGTGTGTGTTTCTCTCTTACAGTTGGGATTAAGACACAGAAGAGAAATCTACGGAGACGAAGGAGAAGACGCGTGTGTTTTTCTTCTGAGATGAGATCTAAATTTCTCAACTGTTTCTTTTAAGAGTTTATTCTTTCTTTCAGCGCAGAGAGAGAGAGAGAGAGTAGGAGAGGACCAAGATGGTTTGAGTTTCGGAGATTGGGATTGGTTTTGGGATTGCGATGAGACCAAAAATCTCCTATTTCTTTTTTTTTCAAAGGGGAAAAAATAATAAGAAAAATTGTCTGAAATATTGTAGTTGGACTGTTATCCAAACAAATCGGTTTTAGATTAGTGTGTGTTTAGTTTTCTACTTGGTTTAATTTTGGTTGAACCCGTCCTTTCTTTTCTACATTATTAATTCATGACTTATTCACGCGTTTAACACTTGTAAGATTTTCTTTATTAAATTTTTTGGGCGCTTTTTTTATTATATTTTTTTAGTTGACATGAGTGGACGAAGAAAAAATTGTGTTGGTTTTTTGTTTTTTAATTTGTTCAATGAGTTTAATTTGACCTTAAAATATGCTCTATAGACACATCAACTTTGGATTTTATTTTATCTCATTTTTTCACTGCTTACTAGTTTAACCTCTCAACAATTAAAAAAATAAGAACTAGTCAATTAATTATTTACGTTAGTTTCAAAGAATAGCTATCTAATTTTGTTTTATAGCCCTTGGAATTCAAGCCCTCGCAAGTAGTACATTTCACCTTTTCCTCCTCCCCATTTCCCGCTGTACCTCTTATCAACTTGTCCCAAGAAGCCACTTCAATAATGAATATTTCTTAAAACCCAAGAAAGAAAAGTTGGAGTTTGTGATTATAAGATTACAGGAATAACATAACATGGGTTGGAAAAGTGAGAAGAAACCGGATCATTGTATTGCAATTCACAGTTTCCTTAACCCAGGGCCAGGAGTGGATGGTGGTGCAAGAATTTTGCTTGAACTAATCCCACAATTTACGTCTTCCTTTTATCTATTTCATGCTTGCTGGCTTTGGTGTCTATTATTAATTAGCGTAATCAAGCTGAAGAGAGATCAGGGATCTTTTTGTAATACAAAAAACATGTTTACGTAAAATTAATTCAATGGTTATTTATTTATTCTATATTCTTGTGAAGTGATATAACCTAAGAAGTCCAATTGATAGATGGATAGTATGAATTGTGATTTCCTTCTCTGATATTCAGTCTATTGGAGTTCCTTATATTTTCTATTCCTCCATGGATTTCTTTAATTCTTCTATTACCTAATTTCTTATTCATTACAGAGGCTTGACATCAAGCAGTCAACTACTCGATTTCAAACAGCCACAGGTTAGATTCTCATTTTGTTTTCGCCCTCTCATCAATCCTCACTGAACAACCTATGTACACCAAATCTAAACCTATCTCTTCACAATAGTTATGATCGTAAATAAATGGCAGCATGGTCAACAGGAATAATTTTAAAATAGCATTCAAGCAAACAAAACATTTTATCGTTACTTCTAAGAATTGTAGCTTCAAAGATGAGCAACAAATAGATATTACATATGATTTAAGTAACGAAGAAATGTCAAATATCGATGTTGATTTTCCATTGCCTTTGAGTAGTGAATATATACTTGAATCCAGCTTAAGCATAATAATTCAAGCTTGCTTTCTTCTTCGCTTGAACTTGAATGATACCTTCGTTAAAATCCTCATGGTTCACCTGCAATTGGACAGAAACCAGATTTATATATTCAAACTCTAGCTTGGTCCTAGCTTTGGCATTGAAGTGAACCAGAAAAATCACAAAAGCAATTGTAACAACTTTGTTAGTTGCTTAACCACTCCAACAACCATTAAGGGGGATCTAAACAGAAAAGTCAACCTAATAATTGCATGTTAGATTAATCATGATGTCTTGATTATTAAGTTGTGCATGTATGTATGTAAACCTCAGTTGCATCACGGCGAAGGGCCAACATGCCAGCCTCGACACAGACAGCTTTAAGTTGTGCTCCATTGAAATCGTCTGTGGAACGAGCTAATTCTTCAAAGTTGACATCTGGGTGAACATTCATCTTCCGAGAATGGATCTATAATATTCAAGTGAAAGCAGTGAGTAAATCTACTGTCAGAGAGGGGGAAAAAAAAAGACAGCAGCTTGTTCACAGATACCAAACCTGGAGAATTCGAGCTCTTGCTTCTTCAGTTGGGTGTGGGAACTCAATTTTTCTATCCAATCGACCTGAACGCATGAGAGCAGGATCAAGAATATCTGCACGGTTTGTTGCTGCAATGACCTGCATTTAAAAGAATAGATGAAATGTCATTCTAACCACCTAAATCCTACCTGAACAAAAACCTGATATATTTAAGCTGTTAGTTGTTACACTTCAAAAGTATAAAGGAGGATTTTGATAAAATATATTCTAATATGCTTATCCCAAAGACAGCAAACAGATGTAAAGCTTTCTTTATCAGATCAATCAGAGAAAAGGAGACACAGATATGGGAAGAATACAAGACAAACCTTAATCCGGTCATCACTACTAAAACCATCAAGCTGATTCAGTAACTCCAACATTGTTCGCTGTACTTCCCTATCTCCACTTACTTCACTGCAATCAGCCAGCCAGTACATCATAATTCATAAGGTTGCTGAAGCTACAATTGAAACGAGACCAAACCCTCTCCAAAAGAGGTAATTAAAAGTAAGGGCAATTGCAAACTTTGATCTTAAACCCTTCCTGCTCATACCTATCAAAACGCTTTGTTCCAATTGCATCAATTTCATCTATAAATATAATGCATGGAGACTTCTCTTTTGCAAGCTGAAAGGCATCCCGGACAAGTTTTGCCCCATCTCCTATGAACATCTGTAAAATTCCAGGTAAGATCACTCTTTCAATCCAAACCTAACGGAAAGATGTGAATACAAACATATGTAGAAGTAGTGCAAATGTAATAGAGGAAACAACGTTGACAGTTTAGATCGGTTGAAACAAATGTTATGAGTAAAAATGGGTTTATGGGCCTCATTAGAGAAGTAGCCATCTTAGTTAGAAAAATAGTATAAATAGGTGAGTTTGTATTTGTTATTGGTAACCATTATGAATATTGAAATGTTATTTTCTCTCTTTGGCCCCTAGGGGATTCTCTCTTCTCCCTCCCTTGGCCCTTAATTGGGATTTTCTTATATTCTCTATATCTCTCAAATTCTTACTCCTAACAATGGTGCTTTCATTGGCCACCATTCTCAACTTCTATGGTGGTTTACCGGACTCAATCAAAGAGCAAATCGGTACTGTAAGTGAATATTATGAGAATTTTATGGCTTATACTAGCAGTGTTGGTGTAAATGATCCTCCTAACATAGATCATAAGAAAATTGTTTGCCAAAAATAGCACAACTCAATTACAATTGAAGGGAATAGAAGCTAACAAATAAGCAACAATGAAATTACTGGCATAATAAGAAAGTTTAAAGAGGGAAAAAAAAATAGGGAGAGTCATACCTGGACCAGCTGCGGGCCTGCCAACTTCAGGAAAGTAGCATTTGTTTGTGCTGCACAAGCACGGGCCATTAAAGTTTTCCCAGTCCCTGGAGGTCCATATAAGAGCACACCCTTTGGTGGACGAACTCCTAATTTCTGGAACCGCTCCTTGTGGGTCATTGGCAAAACAATAGCTTCAACTAATTCTTGGATCTGTTGGCAAGGACCAAGCCATTTGAACATAAACACCCTGTTATCTAACCTTAAATAAACAAAAGAAAGGGTCCAATAAATTGGGAGTAAATAGAAAGAATGCCCACCTGCTTCTCCAACCCACCAATGTCGTTATAGTCCTCTGTTGGCTTTTCATCAACTTCCATGGCCTTAACTCGAGAATCATACTCAGAAGGCAGGGTATCCAAGATCAAGTAACTATCTTTGTTGACACCAACCAGATCACCAGGTTTCAACTTTTCAGGGTCAACAAGCCCAACAACAGGAAGAAAGATAGTCTGCAGTCAGAATAGAAAGAAATCAGAGTTTATTATTGCAGTAAGTTACACTGACTAAAGGCTTTCCCTAAAAGCAAAGCAAAAACAGTGATAAAAAAGGAAAAAAGAAAGAATCTACATGATATATGAACAGCAGAAAGAATTGAAGTTCAGTAACATCAAATTGGTTTCCAAAAGACGTGAGATTATGAGGTTTGTCACCTGTCGAGTAGATGTCTTGAGCACAACACATTTTCCTTTCCTCTGGGAGTCAAGGTCAATGTTGGCGCCGTCTTCTTCAGCTTCGTCTTCTGGGTTCATTTCCAATATCTGAGACAACAGGATAGAAGTCAAATTCCAACAAGATAAACCTCTGCAATGCAATGCCTATATTATTCAGTCATTCACAATCACACTGAATTGGACTCATATACGACCCTAGGATAGAGGGAGAGATACCTCAACAATGTTGCCAACGAGGTAGGGCAATTGCTTGTTAAGCTTGATCTTCTCCTGATTCTCTTTGATCTTCTCCTTGTAGGATTCCAATTCCAGATTCGTTCTCTGCAACTCTTCCTACGACTCGACCACAATCAAGCACATCATCAGTGAGTGAAACCCTAGAGAGAGAGAGAGAGAGAGGGAATTGGGAAAGCGAGTAACCTTGAGAATGCGAATCTCGTTGTCGAGAAGACGAGAAGCTCTGACGATATCGTCGGTGGTCATATTGGCAAGCTGATCGTCTTCCAAGTTCGTATCATCTACCGCCATTGCGCTCGCCATTGATCGATCGATCTCAATCGCTCACTCACTCACACTGCACAATGCTTGCTAGTCAATAATACTACTAATAGATCAGAAACAGATATCACTTCAAATCAATTCAATCTCGTCTGTCTCTCTATAATACTTAGTTACTGTGCCTGCTACTGTGCTTTGAAGGTTCAAGATTGAATGATTGATACATACATACCCAACCCAAGAACACAAACTAACTTGTTGGAGAGGCAATCTTAATTTTTTCTTTTTTCATTTTAAATTAATTAATCGTTAATTTACTGCGATGGACAGCTACTGGGCCGGATTGCACTATTTCTAATATATTGGGCTTTCAGTTGGGCAAATTTCTACGGTACGACCTAGGCCCAATAAGAGCAAAGGCTTTACATTCTGAATATTTCCTCTTCCACAAAAAAGAAAATTAAATAAAATAATAATAATAATAGAGTTTAGTTTTAATCCAAAGTGTAAAGTAATTTTACACTGATATCCAATCATGGATTAACATATCTGTAAAAGTCTTTAACTCAATCACTTACTAACTAAAAAGTCTTAAAAATCAATAGATGTGATTAACTAACAATGTAAAATTTTTTACACTGGATCATAATTAAACTCATAATAATAATTGTTCAAAAATGGAATAGTAAGGCTTTGATGCTGGAATTAGTTAGTCTATAGAAGCATGCTTCAATTCCAAACAAATAATTAAAAGAAAATACTCAAAATAGATTTGATTTGGACCTCAGGAATATGAAAATTGAGTTAAGTAAAATGGCTACTAAGACTTTGATTAATACTGAAATTACATCAGACATGATACAGAAATAAAAGAAACAACAAATGGTTTAGACTTAATTATTGAGTACAGTTTCAAAGCTTCCAATATATTCCCAATCGGTGGAAAATGCCAGCAACGATGGCCCAGAATAGGATCTCAGCAAAGATAACATATAACAGAATACCTACTCTCTTTGAATGCCATACGTTAATGAATACATGCTTTTGTATCCAATACACCTGAAGAACAGAACAAGTTAAGTACAAACATATATGTTCAAACACATAAGAATAGTTTGAGAATAATAATGAAAATAAACACATCCAATAATAATGATAATGATAATAGTATACCAGTGTATTATGAGGGTCATCATAATACCACCCATTAATGAATCCTGCAAAGATTCCCTCAGCTGCCATGACATAGACAAGCATAGCATTCATTCCTATCCATTTCAAAGGCATGAACCATAATTTCAAACCCCAAATATCAACCTGCAGTGATATTATTATACAGTACCAATTTTAGATTAAACCAGAAGACAAAAATCTGTACCAAGATGGAGAGGCAAGCAAGTAGAATTTCCAGTATTCACCAAAGGGACCAAAAAGCAAAAACTAAACATACCATGATATAGAAGGCTGAAAAAAGTAAAGCTGCTGCTCCAGATGTTACACAAACATAGCTTAGTGTGTACAACTGTTTATTCAAAGGAATGGCTGCGGCACACAAGAACATAGCAATGCATGAGTGATTTTGATATTACGCAGAAAATTCCAGCTCGACGCTGAATTGAGAGTTCACCATGAGTGAAGTGAAGAATCAGCCCTGAAGTAAGAAGAGCTAAGCCCATGAATAGCCAGTGCTTTAGTCTTGAAGCATGATCCTGTAATCGCAAAATTGAAGAAGTAAGCAAAAGTTTTAGACATGTCAAGCGCTGGTTACTTTGATTCGGAGGCTTCACCTGCAAGTGTATGAGTACATGTCCAAAATGCAATCCAATGATGGTGGAGAGGATCGCCGATATTGAGCTGCAATGCAATTGAATACCATAATCGAATCAGCAGAACAAAGTTATACAAATACAACTGGTGTGCACAACAAAACAAAGATGATATGGAAACCACATATATATATGCAGACCTTAAAATCCCTTCTGGCTCAAAGTGAGCATAACACCATGAAGGAGCATCTTTTCTAAACGGCCCTTCATATGGCGATTTCTCTGTGCATGCCTGTATTTCGGAACTCCTATTACTCATTTATAGTAGGCAAAAAATAAAAAAGTAACGGTAACTTACTTCGGTTCTCCTCCAAGCTGGACGCTTATACATGTGATTAATTCCAAGCACCTCTCTGTCAATATATCCCACAGCATTGCAGGGTGGATCTAGTTTCCCTCTCACACCACATGTCACCTAGAATTGACAGAGAAAGAAGAGTACAAAAAAAGCAATAAAATATTCAAACCAGTTGCATTCTGCATTAGTTCAGTTAAAGAAATTGTTAAACCTAAGCGGTAGGAAATTTCAGATTGATGAGAGGTTAGTTATAAAAGAAATTTTAGATCAAGCGAAAACCGTAGTATAGTCAACCATGACATTTAAAACTGAATGAAGTAATAACACAAGGATTGAAAATCAAAGGCGTGTACTAATGTGGAAGATTACTGTGAAAGTTGTGCCATTATATATGCTGTCTGGATTATGGACAGTGAATTGCCAATCCGGAACATAAATTCCATAAAGTAAAGCCATGTAAACAATTAGTATACATGCTCCCACCAGCCTGAAATTTCAATGAATAAAATGTTCAAAAGCAGTTCGTATTAGCAATCAAAAACAGAATCATACTAATTACACAGACAGAGACTGACCAATGCCAATAGTATAACTTGAATATTGAAAGTTGGGTGGGTCTCGGTTCTGGATCTGTGCCTTGTGCACTTCTTGAAACTATCTCCACCAGTGCTACAACCAAATATGCTAGCGCAATTCTCTGAAACAGGTACATTCACAAAGAATTACTATAATTGTTAGCTATAATCTACTATGTAACAAGAAGCAATAAACAATCATTTAAAGTCACCTGAAGAATGCCACACCATCTTATGTGCTTCATGTCGACTCCATATGTTAGATCGTCCGGAGCATGTGAGTAACCACCTTCATGCATAGAGGCCGTCGTCAACCGTCATAGTTCACATCAAAATAGGGACAATGGTGTTATTATGTCTTTCACCTCATGAAAATGTCTTTATCAGGATTTGTCTGTCTTGCAATGCTAACAGAAAATGCTAGTGAGAAGAAAATCTAACCTTGTAAGAGAAGACCCCAGAAGAGGAGTTTGAGTGTTCTAACTAGCACCTTTTTTACAGCTAGGGGTTTATTTGGTATTCTCTGAACATAAAAATAGAAGCATCAATAAATAAAGAAGCAATTTCAGAAAAGGAACAGCATCATTTTATTTAGAAGTAAGAAACCTTGAGAGCAAGGGGAATGGCCATTCCCACAATGAACAAAAAGAAAGGCATAACAAAATCAGCAAGGTTGCAGCCATTCCATGGCGCATGACCAATCTTTGGCCATTGTCCTCCAGCATCATCCACCAAGATCATTAACTGCATCACATCTTATCATCAAAACATGTTCAAACAAAATGATATATATATAACAGAGAACTGAGGGAAAGGAAAACACTCTCGAAACAACTCATTAACACACTGGTACTTTACTGGCAATATGTACAACATAATTTCATCTTAAACTAGCAGATAATAAAGATTCCTTTTTTCAGCTCAATTCATTCTTAAACCTTTTTTGGTATAGTATATAGTGAGGTAGTGTTTGTTTTCAATGACTCGGAGTGAAGAGAGTTATGGACTCAGAGTCACAGTGACTCCAAAATTGACTCCGAACACATTCTCTCATATTTGTGCCTCTCTTTCGGCCCATAGTGATTACCTTCCAATACAAAGTGACTCCAAAAAGTCGGAGCTAACAAAATCTCAATTTTGTTCACTAAATACTCTGTTCACTTAGTACACAACACAAATGGAGAGTGAAATTTATGTGGAGAGAGAGAGAGAGAGTACCGCAACAGTGAGACCTCGGAAGATGTCTAGCGACGCAACACGCTTTGGCTTTGGCGGTTTTTTGTCGGAATCAGAAACTGCTGCTTCCGATTCCGAAACATGGACGCTGTGCTCACCTTTCATTTGGGCCATTAAATTAGAGAGTCTTCAGATACTTCCTTCTACAGCTCCAATTGAATTATAACTTACTTGCTCTTCATTTCATTTCTAATTTCATCATCACCAGATAAGGGTCTTTCCCTTCACTCAAAACTGAACTCCGAAGCAAAAGTTGAATTACATGATTGATTATATTATAAAAATATGGGTTGCTTGCTTAGAATGAATTTCCAGTGTGGGACAGTGCTGTCTATTCGACATGAATTGGGAATTCCATGCTAGTCCAAGCCACTTTGTATCCTCTAATTAATTATTAGTTAATATCTGGTATTATGATTTGTATTTCTAGACAATTTTATACCTTTGGTCATCATATCCTAACTATTAATTCATTCATTAATGTCCGACAATACAAAATAATAATTGTACGTAACTTTTCTAACATATTTTATCCATCTATTCTATCATCTCTTACATTTTGATGTGATAACATTTTAACACCTAAATTTTTATTCTTCACTATTAGATTATAGAATATGTTAAATATACATACTGTTTTGTACGTAAAAATAGCACTAATATGATTCGTATCCATTAGGCAACTTTGTACTCATGCTCATATTCTTCTTCTAATTAATAACTGATGATTATCATGAATTGATCCATTTTCTTTGGATCATTATCATCAGTCGACGGGCTACCTTATTTGTTGTTGCCACCATCACGGTATGACGGCTGGCACAGGAATCTTATGGTGATGCTAAAATACAATACCATTTTAAATTATTATGATAGTTATACACGCATATTGATTCACTCTTATTATTACATTAGACGACTATGGAATCATGATTTTGTATACCTTAATTACACATGCAAGCATCAGTCAAACGAAATTGCACATTTCAGTCTTGTCTTGTTTTGTTTTACAATCCTTTATATCGATAGACATCGTCCCTTATACGAAATTTTGTACTTAAACTAATGAGTGAGTTAGCTAACACCTTACAATCTGGAATTTGACAGGTCGATATTAAATAGTTAATAGTTTTAAATTAGTTATACACTTCACACAGAATCATTTTTCGAAATCATAAAGGATCTTTTGTCCCCAAAAATACTGGTTTTAAATTATTAAAACGCTAATAAGTGATCATATATGATAACATCATTAAGATAAGTTTATTTTTCTGGAATAAATAAAGATAACTTCAGTAAGTGCTAAACAAAAGATATAATTTATCCTTAAGTAAGGATCATCCAGAAGACTAGCCTTCATGATAGAAAAGACAAC
Source organism: Aeschynomene evenia (assembly GCA_013621005.1). Classification (NCBI taxonomy): domain Eukaryota; kingdom Viridiplantae; phylum Streptophyta; class Magnoliopsida; order Fabales; family Fabaceae; genus Aeschynomene; species Aeschynomene evenia. Next base: position 5,478,075 of record CM024268.1, read on the forward strand.
TAATCTAACACAAAACTTCTAAAAAATCTACAGCACAAGGTTATCTTATGAACATCACTAGCAAAATGAGATGGAAAGTCAACAAATCGTGAAGTTCTCTTGCATGTAGACAAATGTAAGACGAAGGAACGGGAATTTGAAAACTTGCAAAATTTGTAGCCACAAGGTGATTTCCAAAATTATATGCATTTTCAAATGCCATATCTATAGGGTATGCCTCACAGCATCTGAGATCAACAACACCGCAATCACTTTAACTTCATCCTCAGAGGCTTGTCAAGAAGTTTTGGAAACATGGTCAACTGATCTTGGTTCTTGATTCTTCGGAAACAAATACGATGGAAGGAAAGAAGGAATGATGAATGCAGTTCCCAAACAGAGCAATGCCAGAGCCACTACCCACCAAGCTCTGTGGGGTATGCCTAATAGTAGTTCTTCACATACTGTCATATAAACAGAAAAAAATAAAATGTTGATATATTAGTAGGCATTATCATAATATTGGGACTGAAATCTTAGTCTAAATAATTCAAAAGAGTAAGAAACTAGTAATGAAGAATACGGTGTTAAAAATACAATTACTAATATCACAAGATTATGAATATACTATGCGAAAAATTTACCTATGTTGAAGATAATCGACTGCCTCTCTTGTACATGCGGTTGTGCTGGAAACCCCTCTGGCTCCACAGTTACTAATACTAGATGGGTTTTATCCTGAATCAAGTCAATGTTGAAAGAACAAAACATAATAAAATCTACATGAGTAAGGTTATTTGTACACACAAATTATGGGATACCATGTCAACACACTCTAATTCACCATAGGATGAGATCAGAGACCTATAGCCTGAGTGTGTAGGTAATGTTATGCACAAATAAGATTTCTCAATTTACATAAACACTCTTAAGAAACTTGGAACTAACATTGGACCTGATCACCATTGGTCTGAAAGATTATCTTTTCAGTGTTGAGCAATCTCCTGTTGTTGTTCAGCGCCACATCCGACTTATCTCGCTTCAGTTGTATAGAAAAGCTAGCAGGGATCTGGTGTTTAAAATCAGCACATGTCAGTTTCCAGAGGAAGGATCATCTGCAAAGAACTGAAAGAAGACAACATAATATACCTACAGAAGCTGGATATGATATCTTCACTTCATACCAAGTATAGGGTTTAAGATCTTGTAACTGATAAAAACGAGAGCCACCATGTAATGGCATAGTTTCTCTCCAAAGCTCTTCTCCAACTCTCAAAATTTTGTCCTCAACCCTACGATAACCAAGATAATAATAACAAAGAGGCTTCTGATTTTGAAAAGTTCAATCCAAACAATTAAGATGGAGACACTAACATATTCCCATAGCAGAGGGTTGGGCCCTTGATGGTGATGAGAAGAATGCAAAGCATAATAAGCAAATTGCACATGTTTATGTGTTGGATTGGTAATAAAGAAGGCACCCAAATCTTCCACTCAAACCTGCAAAAATTATTTCAAAGTGGATCAATAAAATTTAGTATGGCAACAACAACACCAACTACAGCACCTGTCACCAGCTAAAAAGGAGCATTTTTTTTTTATATAATTAGGGATAACTATGCACATGAAACTGAAACGGACTCAATAAAGGCAAGGCATAGAACGATATTTTTTATATTTTGAAATTCCAGGAGAAAATAAAGTAAAAGTGCAGTTGGTGTGGTGGGTTCTGGTCAGAAAAGAAGAAAACCCATCTCGCTATTGATCATCACACAGATATGCGCTTCAACACAGAGGCCATAGAGAGAGCCTTTTATGGAGCACAATAATGTCTGATTTGGCTAAGTCGCATCATTCCAGTCCCACACAGCACACACACAATATCTAAGGAATTTTAAAGGTTACCGATTAGAGGAATGAATCACAGTTTCGATGGACATTTGAGGAACTGATAAATATGCCGTAAAACAAAAACATGCTTCATTATATTACAATTTAGATTTTAGAAATTAAAAGTTTAGAACAGAACAAAACCCAATGTCCCAATGTCAAGTCGAATTCACCTTGTAGAGGCGCACAGAGGCAAATGGAGGCGGGGCTGACGGCTGTGCAGACTGTGAGGCGGCGTTGAGGACAGAGGCAGAACAGAAGCTGGGCGGGGCTGAGGACTGTGAGGCGGACGGAGGCTCGACCGTGAGATTATGCTGTGCTGCTCTCTGATCGTCAAATTAAGGGAGAAGAAAAAGACCCTAAACCCTATTTCAGTGAGTTTTTCTTACTTACTAGTAATTTATATTTGGACCAAAGGACAACAATTCCGTTGTCGTCCAGCGGTTAGGATATCTGGCTTTCACCCAGGAGACCCGGGTTCGATTCCCGGCAACGGAACGCCTTTTTTCTAATTTTCCACATGGATTTATTGATCCATTTCGCATTTACGTCTTCTGCATTGTGGAAAATATCAACTTGCCACTCTTTTGAGATATATTTTGGCACTCAAAACTAATACTTTCTATTCAATAAGAATATAAGTCATAAATTGTTTCAAATATTACTAATCTAATCAACCACCAAGTGTATCACTCCCTACATATGACTTTCATGCTAAAAGGTTTGGGTTCTTTTCCATTTGGAATTGTAGTGAGGGAGATTTCTTAGGAGTAAGTAATAGCTGGAAACAAGCGTTAATTCTGCTGCTATACAAATGATGCTGCTAACAAAGAATTACAGTACAGTACACCTGCTGAAAAAGACTCAGACAAAAGAAAGCAGGGTGCGAAAATGGGTGAAGTAAAGAAAGCCAACCCTACAATGATTGAGCTGATCAAATTACATTTTAAAGAGAGAATACATAATGAACTTGACACCACTGACTTCGAGTAAACACAAGTTTGATTTTCTTTTTGGTTGTGTGCGTCTGTCTGTATATTTACTTCCCAATGCCAAGTTCTTTTGAGATGTCTCTTGTCAGGCTAAATTGCAAAGTATTATGCCACGGAAATAAGGTTCGAGTGACTGGAAGCTTCCTCCGAAGATCCTGCAAATTATTGAAAATGAATGAACGATTCAAATTCAACAATAAACTGTACAGGTAATGATAGATAGACCACATTGTTGCAAGCGTTAGAGATTTCATGTGTGACCCAACATTACATTTACATAGCAATAATAACTAAGACGCAACAGATGGGGAATACAATGTGGGCAATCCAATTAAATAGCTTTAACAAGGCCCAATTTAAATCCTGAGGGTAGAAGAATCATGAAGACAAGCTTCTTAGAGGTGTTTGGTCTCATTCATTACAAACATGTCTAACAAGAGAAAGTTAGGTATATGGGGCTGCTTTAATTGGTATCAATAATTATCATAGACTTGGCAGAAACGCCCCATGTCAAACTTAAAAGTGAAGATAAAAAAGATCTGGGATATAAAAAAGGTACCTTGAAAGTGGAATCAGGCAGGTTTAGATATGATGCCTGTCAAAGTCATAGTAATTTACTAAATCATCTGTACATTTAAAGGACAGGAAATAAAAGAGACCCAGACTACGAGAAGATAAATTCAGAACCTCAAGAGAAGCCAGGTACTCGGTTTCATGGTGACGAATAATTCCTGATATGGCAACCGCACAATCATCGGGGGCCTGAAAATACAATCAGATGACGAAATATGGATACATAATCCTGACACAAATATGGACGGGCTACTATTGTCTTTCTATATAGAAGTTCCATCCATATATCAACTCAATCTTTTAATGTTTGTATCGAAGAGGTTCTCTGTCATTGAAACAAGCCGTGATACAAGTACGTAACAAGAGACTGAAAATTTATATGCAAGGACATGCAGATATAGCTTAAGTGAGATTCCCAAAAATAGTTAAAAGGAAAGGTAAAAGTAATTGTGATTTATGGTAACCTGAAAAAGAGTTGCATCTCTGCATTCATGTTTTGCATCTAGCTGCACATTTCCTTCCTCAAAATAGTGGGCACCGACCTGAAAATAGGACAAAAATAATAACGTTAAACAAGGCCAGCACCATGTTATTCAACCTAAAAATCAAACATCTGTGCATATACCTGCAATTTACCCTTTATTTCCACTGTTTGTTGTTCATCTCTAAACTCAAGATTCCATATTGAACACCAACTCCCGTTGCTATACAAAAGTGCAAAAGAAAAAAAAAATACAAAAGTACAATTACATCATTAGGTTTAGGTGTATCAATTCTCTTAGTTTTTGACTAGTAACATTAGTTGGAAATTCATCAGACTAATTTCACACCAGAAATTTTGTGGGCTGTGCCTGGCAGCAGAAATCACCACAGCAAGCTCAAAATCAGAACCTGGGCCCTCAACATCTTTCCCATTTATGCAATAGACAGAGCAAACACCTTTTGGATAAGCTTCTTCAACATATTTAATTATTTCAGCATCCAGACTGCATCTGCATTATGAAATAATACTTTGTTATAAACAAAAGAGAAAGTATGAGAAAGATAAAGAAGTTCCATATTCAAGGGTTCTGTCTGAACCTCATGTTCAAATGCTGATAAACATACTATTCAATGAAAGAAAAATAACAAATACCGAAATATTATTCGAGGCTGATAATACTGTATTGATACATGTAAACCATGAATCTATATCAGTTGTAAAGTGCAATAAATTAAAAAGATTATATATGAGCAAAAAATTAAAACTTTCTAAGTTCAAACAGTGAAACATTCGGAAATCAGAAGAGAACAATCTGTATAATTGGCAAATGAATAAGTTCAATGAAACTCAACAAGAAACAGCGTCCTTCCACACCACTAAAAATCAGTGCAATTGCAGAGCATTACCGAAATTCTTCAATGTACGCAGATGGAAGTTCTTCATCCGTTGCAGGCCTCACCTCTGTACAGACCTGAGAGACATTACGCATGCTATGAATGAACTTCATCCCATTTATCATTCACAAGAAAGTAATTTATGATATATGGTTGCTACAACAAATTCTCATAATTAATTTGCTCCATCCCTAACTCGCAAAGAAACATTTCTATCTAGCAAATAAAGACATGCATTGAGAGAGAGGGAGAGAGGGACTTGCCTGTTTAACGTGGTCAACTGTAGCTACTTGAGCCGTTCTAGGATCAATGAATGCATTCCCTCCAAGCTCACCAAAGGAAGTAACCAGTACCTGCATGCGCCTCATGTTAAGCCAGGGAGGGTTCCACAAAAAAGAAGGCACAAAGCAAAGCAAGTACGATTGAGGCACACTGAGCACTCGCAATGAAGATGCAAAGAGAGAGCGCATATCAGAAGGGGATCGAAAGAAACCCTAGGAAGGACATACGTCACCGCTACGTTGGGGCATTGGGAGGCAAATCAGGTGCGATTTGTTGTAAACGGGGAATGCCTCGGACGCCGCCTCCTTGAACAAATCGTCGTCGTTTAGAATGGATTTCACATCTGCAGTAATGATTCGGGAATGAACGAATGAATGAAAGAAAGAAAGCAAGAAATTGCAGATTAGAGAGAGAGCGAATGAAGGAATGAGAAAGTAAATGCAGTAACGATTGGGGAAGGAAGAAACCTTTGGCAACGTATTGGATTTCGCCAGGGGGAGAGTTGAGAAGGAACCATTTGGCGATTTCCACCTTCTGCTTCTCGCTGAGCTCCGATTCTTCTTCCTCCTCCGCCATTCTCTCTCACTGAGTCCACACGAAGCAATTTTGAAAATCCAAAATGCAAGTTGAGATGGGAGTGGAATATGGATGGATCGATCGAGGCAGGCCATATAAATCAAAATATGATTCATGGCCAATCGGGACCGTCCAAACTGCGGGCTCCACAATCTAGATCATGATCCTTACGGTTGCACGGAGGGGCCCCACCAGGTAGAATAATTTTACTTAACACTTCGTTGTCTAGTGTGTGTTTGTGTATGTTCGTTAGACTCTGATCTGGAAAGCATATCTAATCTAATCTCTCCTGAAATGATTTTGCATTTGGCTCGACAATTACGCTTAACCTCAGACGCATCATCATCTTGACTCTTGCAGTTCAATAATTGCCTTTAACGTCTCCTCTCAGTCTAACGACAGCTAGCTAATTTTCGTGCTCCAAATGTTGCAGTACTAAGAATCCCCCGCCAAATAATTAGATTCTTTTTTAAGTGTACTCGCTTAATAATTTCGTTAACGTTTAATTAGTTTATCATAGCAACGGCAATGCACTATATAATGTATTAGGAAACATGAGACTTTCACAGTTTCATCTCATTACCATTTGATTTTTAAACTGCAACTGGCTTACAGTAATCAAACAGCCAGAAGAACAAATTAGCTAATCTAAGCTACACTTTATCCGCAATTCTATAACGTTTAACTGTTAACCTAACCAATTCAATCAAGAACCATAACGTTACACTTGCTAAGAAAATTGCTCACATATATTTTCAGTAGTGGACGTAATTCCACTGGCGTAATAGGTTAGCTTCCAAAAACTGTTTCCATGCTTTCAAGGGGCCTATCTCTCTTCTACTAAAGCCAGTAGTAGAGTTCTTTGTTTCACTGTTATTCATAAATATGCCTCTCGCAGCGAAAGACATTAGCTCCATCTGATCCATATAACCACGCATCCTGTACGAGAAACCTGCTCTCCAACTCTGATCACTATGAGGTTGCTGAGGTTGAGAAACACTCGCATTTGGGAGGATAACTGTCTCTTGCCTCTGTTTAGATTCATTGTCTACAGACATGAAGCTATCCATTCCAAATAGTTCCCAATCGACCTGCTGTAAGATTCCGGATGCTCTTTCGGTGCTGTGTGAGGATTGATCCTGTAACAGCATTTCTTGCTCAATGGCTAGCGAGTCAACTTGAACCTTCAGTTTATGTAATTGGTCACCGATTCTTGCAGCCACTGCATCATATAATACTTTCCGTGGCACATCAGGACCTTTTTCTATGTCTAGAATATCATCAAAATTGATTGGATCACCAACGAGCACTGTAACCTGGAGAATACAGTTCAACAAATCACACATCAATAATAAATAATGTAATGTCATCAAGAATCATCTGTAGTTGAATATCTTGATCATTTTGAAGTAAAGAAACGGACTTAAAGTGAAGTGACAATGAGTGCACTAGCAGCAGTAAGGAATTTGACCATTTTTTGATAAAAGAAGAATTTTATTATGATGAAGAAAGGAAGGAAAGAAAAGATAGGTCAAGAATACGTACCATCTTGCCAATTCGGGGGAAGCTAGCACCTATTGGCATAATCTCTTGCATCCCTGTGTGTACAAACGGGACAACAATGGGCATGCTATCTCCATCCAGGACCAATCTGTTGGCAAAGATTTACATCAGAACAAACATTTTGCTCTAACAAATTACGAAAAGTAGAAATATAGAGCAGTATAGAATGCTAGACACAAATATTATATTAACCCCTTGCTTCTTCTAAAGAAGGCCAATTTTCTATAAACTACCTTCACATTAAGCAAAAAGCACATGTGTGTGCACTCATTTCTTGTCTGCTTTCATGTAATGCGAATGTCCCATCATTTCAATGACAACGTATCCCAATCTTAATATCAAATGAATCATATGTCTGAAAACAATATTAAAATCTTGAAAGAGAAAATTACAAACTTGGATCCCTGTATGCACTTAACATTCTAATCGTTAACTTTGGAAAAGATCAAGTTCCATTAAATTTCATTGTTAAGTCTTACTTCCTTTAATGTAAATAACAAATAACAAAACCGCATATTAATTCGTTTCCAAAATATATCAGCACAGTAACAGCTGCAGTTATGCTCCCATTTGAATTTATGGTAAAAATTCTGCTTTTAAAGTACAAGAGAAAAAACTAACAAACGGATAAAATTTAGGTGTAAGACTAGTAATTTTGCGATTTTGAAAATATCATAAGAACAGTTTCAACACTTACTACTGAACATACTATTTCCTCAGTCAACATTGTCATTTATAATAGTATATAAAGAATGAGAGATCTAGTCCACTAAGAAACAAGCAAATGTATATAAGGAACCAACTTCCAAACAAGTATTAGATAAATTTTTCAGTTATTATCCACTGCAAAATTATATGATGGAAGATTGTTACCTTCCAACACCTCTCTTTGAAGAGCCCAAAGTTTTTCCACCATCCCGAGAGCGACTACCTTCAGGGAATATGTGGACCCAACCACCATGGTTCAATTTTGAAATGGCCATGTCCATTCCCTATAACATGAAGAAGAAATAGGTGAAAATTGCGATCATCCACAAGTAAATAACTCCAACTCCAGAGAAGCAAGGGAGCAGAAAGAGACAAAAGGGCAACAACCAACAAACAGAAAATGACAAGAGAGAATCAAACTCACTCAATTAAACGTTAAAAACAAGTGCCATAGAATAGCAAGGACATGAAACTTATAAAACTGTTCCCAGGACAGAACAAGAAGAAAATTTGAACAATTAACCAAATAAATATGCAGAGTATAAAAGGAAACCACAAAATTTTCACAGCAAGCTGCACATTTTACATAAGTGATTTACTAGAGTCCAAAACTTCATATGCTCAGAATTCAAGAGAATGATTAAACAAATTTTGTTATAAGTTATTTGCATTTGTTTAATCCACACCTTCTGATAGATTCCTTCACCCCGAGAAAGTGGCAAGACTTTGACAGATCGAAAGAAAGCTGAAGTTGCAGGATTTTTAAAGCATCTATCAGTTGCACAAAGTGTCCATCTGAGGTTCTTAGCATCCAACAGAACACCCGGAGGGAGCAACGAGGCAATAACAAGCGGGTCATCCATGGAAGCAACATGATTGCTGACCTGAAATGGACCCATAAAAATGTAACATGAACGCGAAACGAAACAAATCCACATAATAATTCCATTTACATAGCATAACATCTTGAAAGAGTTCATAGCACTAACCGTAAGAAGGGGTTTGCCATTAGGTCTTTCTAGCAAAGCAGCATGTAGTTTTTCTAAACCATAAACCTATTATTCCATACAGCAATTCCAATCAGCCCAAATATCAAAAAGGCAACATAAGAAGAGTAGCTCAGTATAGGAAATTTGAATAAACAGCACAGAAGTTAGCATGGCATGTCATACCTGAACACGGTTCAAACCGTTCATAAAGACGTGACAGACATTCCCGATAACAGGGACAGCAACAGCTTGCATCATGCGAAGAAGAGTCGAATCTTCTTCAGAACTGAAATCCTTACTCACTGCACACGCACACGAAACAATAAATAAATACAAAATTTCATTAAAAGAAATATCCAACGCCTAACTGAGATATGCGGAATGGAGGAAAAGTGAATTAATCACGGTAATTGAGAGTAGGTTACCTCGTTTGCGATAGAAAGAGGAGGAAGAAGGCAAGGAGTCCCTGCGAAAGTCGCGAAATCGGGTAAGCCAGCGCTGGAGAGTGGAGGAGAAGTAACCATCGGAGGCATCGGGGATGAACAGATGGCGGCGGCGCCAATGGCGGTCCACGGCGACTCTGAAACGGTTTCTGAGCTGTAACTGCAGAGATCGGGCCTTGCTCTTCCAAACATCACCGCGATCAAGACGGTGCATCGGTAATCAAACAAACAAAAAAATGGAAAAAGAGAAGAAAAGAAAATCTAAGGATATGAGAAGAGAAGAGAAGGAAATCGAATTGCGCGAGTGTAGAGAGAAGAATGAGGAGAAGGTTGCGAAGCCACTTCTTCTTCTTCAACGACGTTATGTCTGTTTTTCCTTTTTCCTCTTGTCTAGGGTACGCCCCCAAGCCAACCCTTACTATGAAACCACCAATGCAATGCAATCTTCTTCTTACAGTAGCTCGGGTCCACTTTTATTAGTAAGCACTTTGGTGGATAGGAATGACCCCACTTCAAACTAAACATGACACGTCACACGTCTTAATCTCCTGTGGGGACCACCCACGAGAGATATTTACTCATCTATTACGACATCTTAAACTGATTCCATTTAACACTTAACTCGTAAGATCTAGAAGAATCTCTAATTTTTTTTTTTTTTGGTAAACAAGAATCTCTAATTATTACATCCCAGAATTAGTATCTTCTGTTTGGGCCCAAACTAATTTTTTGTATAGTTTTCTTGTTTGTCCAGCTTAAACAATTCAGAACGAATTAAAAAAAAAACTTAAATCATTCTTTCCTTGTGTACTTGGTCCAAGAAAAAATATAGGGGAGTGCTATTGGTATGTACCGCTCCACCCATTTTTCACCCTATTCAATTGTTGACAATTTTGATGAATATGCAAGCATATTCATCAAAATTGTCAACAATTGAATAGGGTGGAAAATGGGTGGAGAGTACTATGCTATATACATTTAGCATTTTCCAAAAATATATACTCCCTTCGTCCAACTTTAAATGACGTTTTAGGATTGTACACACTTATTAATGTATCATTAATACACATAAATTCTGCTATTTAATAAAATTGTGATGACAAATTTACCCTTATAAAAGACATATCTTTCTCTCTCTCAATTATGTGTGAGAGAATTAAAATGAGGATAAAATTGGAAAAAAATAATAAATGCATTATTGAAAATAAAAAATGACAAATATTATTGGACAAATAATATTTGCTAGAAAGACAATTAAAAGTGGACGGAAGGAGTATAGAAGAAGAAGAAGAAGCAGCAGCTTAAATCTTGAGTACAGCATCAGCATATGAATAGTTTATAATTTGTGGTTTCAGTTCCAACGTTCAAGTAGTTAACATCAACAGCAACTTCTCCGAGATCATCTACAAGGAAGAACAAGTAAGTGATAACTCAATTAGTAATTCATCCTTTCTGAAACAAAATTCTGAGCTTAAAAATTAAATCTTCACAAATCAGCAGAGCATTGACAGCAAATGGGAACCAAAACCTTCATATATGGTTCTTGCAAAATTTACATAATCAGGTATTAGATCTCTGTATATGATTCCTTCAGGATGAGCATTCAACACTACCAGTACACCTGTTCAATCGAAACTCAAGCTGTAAATTAATCATTCGAGCCAAGAAAAGCTGATGTATGATCAAATCTACTGCATTGTTCCCTCGAGTATTACAGAAAGAACTTTAGCTACATACATAATAAACAAGGGCAAAAACTGCTGAGAACGAGTGGCAAGTAATACTTGTCCAAATACATGATGATGTTTTATCCACAGAGGCATCTATATACCAGGCTAGGGTTGTCACTGAAAACCTGAATTAATTATTCTTTTTACGTCTTAATCAAAGCATTTACCCTCAAAATATATCTAGAGCCAAACAAGAACAGTCATTAACTTATAGTTGATTGCTAATTATTGCTTTGTAGAATAGTGGGGTTGTTATCTGGGCATCAGAGAGTTACTAGTGGACGAGTAAATGGGTCTCACAAGAAGCCAAGAAGGTATACAAATGTCGTAACAGGTTATTTGCAAAGAATTGGTTTAATTCATGAAGCTACCAAGTGCCACAAAATCTAAAACTTCAAAAATCAAGCAAAACAAAACAAATCAACTTCAGAACTTTGTTTACTGCCATACTTCAGGTTCATGCACATCAGTTATCACTTTAACGATTTCCAAAGGTCAGAAACAACAATAATACATAACTTACGTAGCACAATTTATGAAATACAGTATGAGTGATAGGTTGTTTCCAGTTATTGTCAATTGACCATAAAAACTTAGAGTGAAACTAAAGAGTATGTACCTGGTGCCGCCCAAGACTTGGCGGAATCGCCAGGTAAAGGAGCCAGCCAGAGAATATTTCGCAGGTTCATTGAGTCATCATATGTCACATTGGACCCTGAAAGAAGTGCTTAGCATTTCAATAACTACTAAATGCTTTGCAAGAGTTGAGTATCAAAAGAAAACACATTTAAGCATGCATATCTCTATCATTTAGAAAAATAAAGGTTCTATCCTCTCTCACTCCCACACACTAAAATAACAAAGCTGAAAGCACTACCACAAAATAATGCTATCAAACTTCCAAACACAAGGAATACAACAAATTTGAAGCTTAAAGGGAATAACGTGACCTGAACAACATGAACAAAGTATATACACAAACACGACACAGATAAAGCACCTCACCTCTCTGACAGAAACCCAAATTGTATGGAAACGCTTCTTTATCATATGCTGGGTATTCCCTAGCATGGAATCTGCGAAATGTGAAATTGCTGCATTAATAACTGATATCCAACATATAAAGCAAAGGAAGTAAATTCACAATTTTGAACAACAAAGTAAATGTGACAAAAGAGAGGAAGGTACCAACATACAAGATACCAAGTCTTCCAGAGCCAACAGCCAGAAACATGTGACCATGGAACAGATCAAACCGGTTCAAGGCAACATCCAACCCAACAGATGGACCCCGAGCAACAATCAGTTCAAACAAAAACTTCATATACATATTCAATTCCTTCAATTTGACAAAAACGCAACTTACATCAGTAACATTATTCTGTATATAATCATTTTTTATAGGAGAAAAAAACAAAGTGGGAAGAATTTTTTATGAGCAAACAAACCTCACTAATGAAGAGTCTACCATAGGAAGTTCTAGTGAGCTCGCAATGATCTTCGTTTGAACCTTCAACATCAGGCACCTATGCTTCCACAACACCACACACTCATCATACATTCAAAATGAAACCGTTGCTAAACGAAAGAGAATAAATAACTGACTGGGATAACAGTTGGGTCTAGAAAGCGATGAATGGCGGCGGTGTCACCGCCGGAATCGACGGCAATACGTGCTAGCTCCAAAACGGGCTCCGGCGGCCACCAAATGAGCTCGTCCTCCTTCTCTCTCCTGGTCGGACCGGTGAGCTTGGCGGAGCCCAGTTTGCGGTGTGGAGGCTCCGTTTTGACGGCGTTTGGGGAGAAAGGAACGAGGAACTTGAAGCAGGATTTGAGGTCACGCGCGACGCGGGGGTCGACGGTTAAGGATTGAGGTTTTGAACCCAGAAGAGATAACAAGTCAGAGGGAGTGGCTCTGGGTGTGGACGGTGGAGCGTTACACTTGGAGAATAATGGTATTTGTGGGAAGGAGGAGGAGGAGGACGACGCCGTTAGAGATAACGAGAAGAAAAGTGCGAAGCGGAAGGAGAGGGAGGAGGGATTATTCATTCTCCGATCATTCCCTCCCAACTCCACAGTTTAGAATTGGGATTGAGGAGCTCCTTATTTTCACAATTTGAATTCCTCCACTGCATTTGGGATTTTGTAATTTATGATTGCCTGTTATGGGTAGGTAAGGTGCTGAACTGCTAATGCTATTCCCATATTTTGTGTCACTCTAGTGTTTACTCACTGTTCGTATGGCCTGGGCTATGCTATGTCATTATGATGGATTTTATGAATGAATCGGCGCGCAATCTCACTCGCTCTCTGACTTTTGTGAAGTGCTACGTACGACTGGTTTATTGGTTAAAAAGATTATAGCAAAAATCATGTGACAACAAACGGAGATTACAAAAATTTGCATCTATTACATTGTGTACTGCTAGTAGTAGAAAGGAAATGTCAATCCCTATGTAAAGTTCGGGAATACTACTGATTAGAACAATCACTATGCCTACATAGCTGAACAATCACTTTCAGCTGCTTTTTTTAGCATTTTTGCGACATTGTGAATGAAATCTCCAGATCCTCTTCTCTCTCTGGGACCTTGGTTTAAAGTAACTCCCAATTCGGTTTTTCTGTGAATAACTGTAGAACATTCCTAGGACCCATAGACAACTGAAAAGGATAAATCCTATCCATGGTAACAGTGCCCCAAATAGATAGCCTGCAAAATGAGATCCAAAATGAGAGGCAACATTACACATTTGGCAATAACTAAAAAGCGAGAGGAAGACACAAATTCACTTACACTGACAAGATTACACGTCCACAAAAGTGGAACTAAAATCCATCTACAATTTTGATACCAGCACCCTGGTCCCAATCCTCTGGAGCGGCTACATCAGCCATAACCTTTTCTTGGCCACGCCAAAGAATCTGGAAACAGTAATAGTAATACAACATTGAATCGATCAGCAATGCTTGTTCAAGAGCATAGATAGAAGAAGACAACCTGCCAATGCAATGTAAAGAAGCACTTACCCTGTCAATGACCCCAAACTCCTTAGCCCTAGTTGCATCCATATAGTATGGTCTCTTCATCACATTAGCAACTGTTTCCTCTGACTAGTGATTTAGAAAATAAGCAAATAACAGAAACATTAGATTCAGCCTAATCTTCCCTGAAAAAATATGACATCCAGTGCCTGCACATGATACTCACATTTCCTGTGTGCTTGGCCAGTAGTTTAACCAGTGTGTCCCTGTTTATAATGACCTGTAAATAAGTTGAGCAGAAACAAAGGTTTAATAACATATTTTAGCGCTAATATAGGACATGAAGACAAGGAGGATGTAGGGGAGAAGAAAGAAGCTCAGATTTATATTTTTAGCATATATGCATCGAATAGGAACTAAACCAGCAAAGACAAATTTGGCTAACCTCCTGTGCACGAATAAGAACATCACTTGCAGGCATCAAACCAGACGATGGAATACGAGGCTGCTGAATCATGGCTGAAATTAATACAACAGTATCACCCATGAATAACTGAAGGACTATAGCCATAAACTTCAAAATCAAATGGTCCACACTGTACCTTTTGCATGTGGCATCATAAAACGTTTGCCAGGTGACCCAGCAGAAAGTAGCAGACAGGCTTGCCCTATGGCAGCTCCAACAGCTACTGTGTGTATCTGATCATGACAGAAAAGCCAAATTCAAGGTAAAATATATATTCAAATGTTAATGTAGACAAATATCCACAGCTCCGGAAGGATGAACAGTTACACATAATTCTCAGGAGACAATAACTTGCCTCATCAACAATCAGAACTGCTTAAAAATAAGTTACTCGGATAAAAGCCATAACTCATAAACAGGTCACATGAAAATGAAACTTGAACTGTGGCCCATAATATGCATAGTTGCATACATTAAAAAAAATAAACACACACACACACACACACAAGGTACTCCCAAGTCCCAACAAGCTCCCAGTAGCATGAATCATCTATACAAAACCCCAATAGTTGATACCACTCAAACACAATAGTTACATCATTCTTCACATTTTCCAGATATCTAAGAACCCCACAATCTTGTCTATCTTATTACTAACAAGTACGATCATCATTAAAATAAATTCTCCAGGTATATCATCATATAAGTGTATTCTTAATGAAAAGAAACAAACCTCATTTTTTAACTGCATCATTGCATCGTAAATGGCAAAACCTTCTGTCTCCATCCCTACCTGAATGCAAAAATTCAAAATGCATGAGACAGGTAATTCATGACAGAGTCTAAAAGACACAGAGAATATGTCCATATTACATTAAACATTTCACTGAACTGCAAGCAGGTAGGCAATTTAAAGCTTACCGTTTCACCATCATCTCGAGTAGTACCAGTGGAATTTATGTAAATAAATATCGGTTCTTTAGGATCCATCCACTGCAAATACATCAACTCTGCAACAACAAGCTCCGTAACAGCCGGCACCAACTGAGATGTAAAAACATTCATAACAGGTCATACAAATTGCAACAGCAGAACACAGAAACCAATGCTAAATTGAAAACTTACAGGCATGCCAATGTAAACAATTCTTCCATGAAGAAGCAGCGAAGGTAAATCAGGTGGGGGCCTTCTGGGCCTGTGTTCATTGTAGGAAACAGACCTTTCCACCTAATAATTCAAACATACGATTGTGTCCTGAATACAGCATTTAACCAAATAAAATAGAAAACTAATCCATAAATCTTCCAATCCCTTTCGAAGCACATGCCACTCAGC
The DNA here is from genome assembly GCA_013621005.1 of Aeschynomene evenia. Taxonomy (NCBI): domain Eukaryota; kingdom Viridiplantae; phylum Streptophyta; class Magnoliopsida; order Fabales; family Fabaceae; genus Aeschynomene; species Aeschynomene evenia. The sequence continues at coordinate 5,493,960 of CM024268.1, forward strand.
ATACAATTAATTTCTAATTTTCAATGTCTAATTGGAAATAATAAAAACCTAGGACAAATCAAATAGTCACCCCCCAAATAAAAATAAACATAGAAAAACCACAAATTGAAGAGGAGTGAGATAAGATAAAGAGGAATATTACCTGAGCGGGAGTGGCCATGAGCTTGGGGGGTTCGAATATATCCAAATAGGGAGGGGTGTCGGAGTTGAGAGGACGATTAAGCAAAGTTTCAGGGGAAGAGGAAGCAACAGAAGCGAGCTTGGAGAGAAAAGGGTCATTAGGGTTGTAAGGGGGTATGGGAATTTTGGTTTTGCTTGTGGCTTTAACAGAGAGAGAAGAAAACGTCCTGAGATTTCTCCTGCGAAGGGATTGGGGTTGTGAGGACGAAGAAGAAGAAGAAGATGATGAAGAAGAAGAAGAAGAAGTGGGCATTGAAGTCACCATAGGTACCCGCAAACACGTAGCCATCATGGTTTTCGATCTTCTCACTGCCACTGCTTGCTTCTACACTTGGAACTGGGTTTTTCAACACCGAAACAAATGGGTGAGCCAATATCGATAATAGTCTCTCTGTTTTTTTGTGTGCATTCAAGTGTTTTGGGTATTACATATGGTACACAAATTATTTTTCATTATAAATTTAATTTTCATTCATTAATTCTCTAAAACTTTTATATATTTTCTATCTTTATTTAAAAATTCATCTAAACGGAATATTTTGATTGAACGACAATGTAAAATAATTTTTAACGCAACACAATAAAACAATTTTATTATATACAATTTTAAATTTATCTTCTAATTGCAATTAATTTCAGTAATGTTTTTATTTTAGTATTTTTTTTTCACGGTATTCAAAGTTTCGTCTCGAATAATTTGTCATCCCAGGTCACGTATCTGGGAATAACAGTTAAAGCTCCCTATGAAAAAATTTTATCTTCACAGGACTCGAACCTAAAACATTACTTAAATAACAACAAACCTTTTACTGTTAATCACTAGTCTTTGTACTCATGCGATGCACGGGGATTATATCAAATTTTACGTTTAAAATATTAAATAATTAATGAAAAAAATATTTGTATAAAATGAAGTTAAATAAAAATATGTTATTCATAAATTTATTTTATAAATATAACAATAAAAATACATAATGAAATTATTATTATATTAGTGGATGCAAATAAAATTATTCAATCACATAATTAGTTTTCATATTTTTCAATATCAAATTTGTATTCATAAAATATTTATAATTATTCTCTTTCAACAATTAACAAAAAATAATCATAATTTACAGATTATCAATCATTAAAAACTACCGAAATCGTAGAAAATATTTCAAAACTAATAATTATTAATCATTAATAATTACTAATTATTCATATCTATTCTCATCCAACAATCAATAAAAATATTAAAAATTACTAATTCATGTTCATAATTATTCCTAATTAATAAAAAATATTAAAAAAATGTAATATCAATCACTAAAATTCTTTTAAATATTCACTAATTATCAATCACTAAAAATCATTAAATTACAGGTAAAATATTCAAATATCACTAATTATCAAACATTAATAATTACTAATAATTCGTAATTATTCTCTTTTAAAAAAACATGTTTATTATTAATGTTTTACATTTCCCGTGAGACAGTTAATCAATCATGTCAAATATTAAATTATGAAGAATAGAAAATGAGGAGAAGAATGAAACAATAAAAAAAATATAGAAGAAAGATGAAGAATAGAAAATGAAAGACGAAGAATTAAAAATAAATTAAAAAATAGAAAAAAAAAATGAAGGATGACTAAGAAGGTAGATGAAAAAAATGAAATAAGAAAAAAAAAACAAGAAATAGAGATGGCAAAATATGAGAGGAATTAAAGAGAAAAAAATGAAGTTGAAATGGTTGAGAAGGTGGAAAGATATATAGATATATATATAGATATAGATGATTTGACCATAATTTAACCTCAAATGCTATAAACAAATAAAAGAATCCGAAAGAAGATTTTTTATAATGTGAATGTAAATAGAAAATTTATATAAAGAAGATTTTATCATATATATTTCGAAATAAGAGTTTCTAAATTTATATTATGAAATGTGAATAGACATTTTCAAATTAAATATTATCATTTCCAAATATTTTACGCATAAAATCAATTATTATTCTAAATAAAATAAAATATACATGATTGGATATTAATATTTAAAAGATACATTAAAGATTTGTAAATATCTTGAAAGAATAAAAATAAAGGATACCTCAAATTGCATACGTGTCACATTTATAGAGACTCAATTAATGGGTAAATTGGTAATTAACCATTACCTGTCTTTTACAATATTATATAGATATAGATATAGATTATTTTGTGTACACCTAAGCTTTAGTTATTATATTATAATATCAACCCGTACGAATAGACATGTCCTAGAGTGATGTAAAAGGAATATTGTTTTATTTTGAAAATGATTGTAACATTATCAATATCAATAATAAATTAGTAAATTACATATTCTCATAATAGTAAACACTTCCACACTTAATGCCCTTTTGAATTCAAGCTCATGATAGCACAATTAGTGGATCAGCCTAGAATCTTATAGACAGAAGGCCCAAATCGCCGTATTCTATTTTTGATGGGAAAAAATCCCGCCATAACCATAGGAGTGAGCCCATCAACTTATGGTGCAGATAACATGGCCCGGTTACATGAGATGGGTTCCATATTAATGTGTTAGCAGTTGAATTTTTATGAGATTTAATTTGAAAATTGATACTTTAGGAGGACCAATGTTCCAAGCTTTTTATTTTGTTGTATGGATCAATGTGATTTTTTTTAGGATTAAAGTGTATAACTAAAGTAGTTGATCGAAAAATTTTCAAGACTAAAGTGTAACTAAGCTATATATTGTAAGGAAATAATTTTCATCCAAAAAATATACCATGTGTTACATTTTATTATTAATCACCTTATGGATTCAAAAAAATCACTCACTACATCCTATGTGTCATATTATAATTGGCTGACAATGTAAAATATGTTTACACTCATATTTTAAATATGTGTCTATAGCATCGTAAATCCTTTTATACACAAAACTACAAAAGGTGCTTATCAATGAAGAGCCCAGAACACGGAGATTTCTCTCAATGGAGATTTGAATAAGTGGCAAATCCATTTGCGATTTGAGACTTCAAATTTTAACAAAACTAATCGGTAATACCAAATCAAGATGTCTAGCTACATATATGTATGTGTATCCTATTCTTTTTTGCGTGGATGTTTATCCCATTCTTTATTTTTCATTGCTTACTATATTCACCATCGATAACAATAGGTCCTGTGGTTTATATGCATCCCATTCTTAGACCATGCATAATGCATTGTTTAGGGAAAATTGGATCTCAACTTGGTAAAACCAATTTTTGATGGTGTGTGGTGAATATCAATTTCAAGAAAGATTGATATTGATGGATTGCATCTACGAAGTGAAAATGGACATAGAATGATGTGGCACTTGTCGGTGGTTTCATTGAATTTCCAGGATCCATCGCTGTTAGTTCGTGCACTCGCCAAATGGCACAGTATTTCGCAAACCTCGAAGTACGAAGATTATTGTGAGAAGAGAATACCTAGCTACACTGTTAACTACAAAAAAGTATCTTAGTTTACACACATGAATTATTATATGTGGTGGCCAGTGATTTGGTAAGGCCAGTAATGAAAATAATTACCACATTAATTAATAATTTAATTATAAATGGCCTCCCACACTGACAAATTCAGGGCTCAACTGGACCCCCCATCTTCATGACCGATAGGATCTTACTACCTCTTGATGATATTATAAAGGCAACTGCATAGAAAGGTAATTTGGAATTCGAAATCTGCCTAACTTACTTGGTATTTTTGAAATTAGAAAAGAAAATACTGATATAATTTCGTGGGGCCTTATTGTATAAACCTATGGTTTGGAAATGGGACCACCACTCTTGGCTTTAATTTTGGACAGTGTAAGAACTTGGTATGTGATGGAACCCATCACTAACAACCCAACCACTGAAACTTAAAATAAAAGGTGAGGAATCAACAACTAATTTAAGAACCAAGGAAAAAAGAAAAGGTTTAGAAAATCTCTCTGCCGGCAACTTCGTCATTGGTCCATTACCATGAATCTACCTATTCACCATTTCCAACCTTTTCTGTTGTGTGTGTTTGTATTACATCAGTCCAAAAGAAGAAGAAACACATATAAACACTAGAAATCAAGGATACCTTGTTTAGTTAAATTTCGTTTGAGCAAATCACTGATTTACCCAAAATAATTAACCAAAGTCACCGAAACTAAGCTCAAATTACATTTGCCCAGAAGAAAAAAAAAAGAAACTTTTTTGCTGTTGGCTGTGTTTCAAACTACAATTTTGAATTAAAATAATTTCCTACACGGAACAAAATCTCACAAAACGCAGGTGTTCATAAAATTCAATTTCCCAAAAGTACTTTTATTTGTAAATGTAAAAGGGAAGCATAATGGTTGTTAGGCCTAGCGCGTCCATAACAGCAAAGCATCAATAAAAGTCCAATGGTAACGGCACACTTGAATTTTCAATCCTCCCAATTGCAGAGAGAGAGAGAGAAAAAAAAAGTAGATAGGGAAAATCCAAAAGATAAAAAGAAAAATAATTAATATTTTTTAAAATAATTCCATTCAATAATTATTCATTCATGAGGTATCAGTCATCACCAATGGAATACACGCAGAGACAGGCTAGCACATAGCTGGACACAAAACAGAGCAAGGTAAAAAGCAACCTCAAAGGGTAATTCAGAAAGACAGAGAAACATAATAATAAAAAAAATAATTCTTTTTTTTTTTTACAGAAAGGTTCAAAATCCAAACAATAAAAATAACAATACAATAATAATAATAATAATAATATAATTAACACAGTATATTCATCAAGTGTCACAACCGTGACTCTGCTCACAAATGGATTTAATTAACATAAAATCTCTTAATTCTTCTTCTTCTTCTCCATGTATATAAAAACTAAGAACCAAACCCCAATAATTGTTCTTCTTCTTAAGGAAAGAAAAATAAAGAAAATAATAGAAAATGTTTAGCTCCGGCACCTTGTGATGGCACTGCAGCCACGACTGTAAGGGTTAGCCTGAGCACCAGGGCGGCAATTGTAGTAAGATGCGCCGCGGCGAGAGCAGGGGACAGTGTTCCTCTGAAGCGCACCGTAGCTGATGTACTGGTTGGTTGCTAAGATGCGCCGGCTGATCTCAGAGTCCAAATCGAACTCACCAGATGCTTCTTCCATGCAGTCTGCTATGGAGCCCTTGCAGGTGCCCTTGTTTGCGGGTACCCACCCTATTCCGAAGGGGCTGTGGTCCCCTCCGCCGGCTTCCGCTGTCGGTGATGAAGCCATCACCAAGATGGTGGCGCAGATCATGAAGAACACGCACGATGAATAGAAGCTCGCCATTGAGGTTGTTCTCTTCTGTTGTCTTTTCTCTGTGTTCTGAGGATTTGATTTGAAGTTGTTGGTGTTGGGGCTTCCTCGCTCGGTGGTGTTTGGTTTTAGAGAGAAGAGAATATAGAGAGAGAGAGAGAGAGAGAGGAAATTGTAAGAGGCAGAGCAAGAAAAGAAAGAAAGAAGCTTAAAAGAAAGTTTGGGATAAAGAATGACACTATAACAGGTTGTATTTACATATATGCCACTCGGACAAGACAACGCGCTCCCATTATTCAACCTACGTCGTTTTCTTTTCATTTCTCTCCAAAAAATTAAAAAAAAAAAGGTTTTTACACTTTTGCTTCAGAATTTTGCCTTTTTTTTTTAATTTATATATATTGTGACCGCAAAATTATTTGTTAAAAAAAAAAACTAGGTTCAATAAGCTGATGATTAGGAAAAAGATTTTACATGGACATGCTGCGGGTATTGTCGTATAAACAAGTCGTTCTCATACTTTCATTTTCTAAAGTGATTGGGATTGCTTAGCAAACAGCAACCTTTCTTTTCAAAAGGTTTGAACGGATTTGGTTCATCAAAAAAAAAAAGTCACATTCAAACAATCAATAGTAGTAAATAATTGTTTTCGCATAATTGTTTATCTTTTGCAAATTTGTTAATGGTGTAACATTCATTTTTTAGGAAGAATATTAATCACAAGTCCACAACATATAGTACGCAGATTTCTAACCTCACCCTTGTATGCGCGCATATGGTGTTGTGTTCCCTCTTAATTGAACTTTAAAATTGTACTTTTTTTTTTCATTTAACTTGAGAAGAGACTTTTTAATAATACAATTTTAAGTATTGATTCAAAAAATTAAGAGGATAAAGTTTTTTCATGAACTTCTCTTTATTTAGACTCATTATTATTTTAAAAAAAAAGCATGACATAACGTGTGTTTTAATATTATATTCACATCCTGCGCCTAGTTTCATAGAATTATCATTTTTTTTTTACATGACTTTCAAAATATCTATTTTTAATTAATATTGACAAGATCTGTATTTTTGTGATGGATATTGGTTAACAGCTTTGATTCACACATAAGAGTTTTAGAAAAAGACAGAAAAACTAATAAGAACATAATTAATTACTAATTGAACAATTCAATGGTATTGTAGCCTGTAAGTGGAAGTGGGAACATTTTATTATCAACTCACAAAAATCATTATAGTCAAGTTTGAAGTTTAAAATTGAACATGTAAATTGGTTTGAATTCAGCTTAAAATACAGACTAAAACCATAATATGAGGGAAAAAAAGAACTATATTAAAACAACTAATGAATTCTTTAATTTTTTTTATATCTATAAACAATACTGATTAAAAGAATTACAGTGTCAACTTCGTGGCTTAATTGCTATATGCATAGTCAAAAAATAATATGGTGCACACACAATATATTATATAATATGTACAACATATATATATTATATATATGTTATGCACAACATATATTACAATTATAAAGAAAGATGATATATATTACCATATGTGATATATATTATGCATAATATGTAATATATGGTGTGTATATTACATTTTGTATATTGTTTATTATTTATTGACGATTTTGACTAATTTTTCATTATATACCAATAATTTATAATGAAAAAATGGCTATCTCTTAGTTTTGCTAAGAAGAAGATCATGCCACCTTGAGATATATATAATGTTATACCTATTAGGCTAGCAGTATATAGTTGGTTAGTTTCTGTCAGATATAGTTTGTTTTCTTTGGTCTTTATCTCTTTTTTGTTGTGTATAAATAGGGGTTTATTCCCTTTAGTGGAACAGATCAGAAAATATACTTTTCAGCTTTTATGTGAATAAGAAAATATTGCTTCTTCTCTTAAGCTCTTCTTCAAGCTTTCTCTATTCTGTTCTTGAGGGCCTGATACCTTACAATACCTAGGATTGTTGCATATGCACAATACTCCATTGGACCAATTATATATTGCTAATTTATACATTGTATACTCTTAGGTTTTGATTGTTCAAAGGAATTTAAAGTATATAAGATATTTTTAATTTATTATTTAAATTTCTTTTAACTTTAATATTTTTTTATTTGAAGGGTTTTAAACAATTTTTAAATACTTTTTTTTTCTTCACCAATGTAACTCCTAAATACAATTACATATTCCAAAGTCTTTCACTCCTTCTCTTTGTCTCTAAAATTTAATTTCTAAACGCACCCTAGTAACTTGATATGGATGGAGAGGCTTAGAGTGAGAGAGTTTTTCTTTTCCCCTTTTTTTCATAATAAGATAATAAAAGAGAATAATTACCAAACAAAATAATGATGAAAAGAATAGTAGAATGAGGACGGCATCCAACTCCTCCACTCTCAAGTTTGGTTCAATATTCTATTAACGCAACCACGTTTTCCTTTTCTATTATTCCTTTAACTTTTCGTATGTCCATTGAATATCTTATTGTTTTCTTTTTCTTTAACTTACTATATTATCTACCTCTTTTATACTAAAAATACACTGAATATAGCTTCTATAACTTTATTTATGGTTATTAAAGATGTATATAGGCATATCGCACTATTTTTTCTATGAATTTTGTCAAAAAATATCATAATACTTAAATGGTAAGATTTAAAACATTGTGATAAGTTTTTTGCAAAATAAAATATATATTTAAAACTATATATATGATAAAAGATTAAGAAAAAAACTTATACCCAAATAGACTTTCAATTAGTTATGTTCTTTATTTGGTTGTCTTTTGCTTTTAAGATAGTGCCAAACTATAAAAAAAATGCATTTCAAAAATATAAAATGGCATTTAGTAGCCTTTTTTTTTTCTTTTCGGTGCCAAATTGATATTTAATTAAATTGTGGACCAACTCAAACTTTTACTTTTGTATTGAGTATTGACGCGCTGATTATGATTTAGCATTACTTAATTATCTATTTCATATTTCCCGTTGTCTTTTGTTTGGTTTTTGAGGATTTCCCAATGAGAGAAAAAGATATATAGATTCTATTCGTTTTCTGGCTGAGGTTTCCCTCCATCATTACCTTGGATGTTCTGTCGACTTTAAGAAAAATAATTGACACATCCTTTTGCTAAGAACATAATACCATTAACACAAATGTTTTTAATTTTGCAGAGTTCTCTTTATCTACAGTTTATATGTAGCACTTCACCTACTCTTTTCGTTTACATATATCAATGATTTAATTTCATTGTATGTATTATTGCTCTGATTACATCAAAATTAAAGTCTAACATTTAAACAAAAAGAAAAACCCTAAAACGCGGTTGAAAGCGTACGTTTATGGGGCGGAAGAAGAATCAAAATAGAGAAGGTGTCTCAAAAGGCTGTTTAGGTATAGTGTCAATTGGTTGCAGGTGGCACCAAAACAAAACAATGTACACTCAATAATCATAAGAAAGATTCAACAGAAAAGCGACGCCATACCATACCCCTCTTTTTTTCTTTTGTATTGTATGGTATTCAATAATTTTTCATGTACACTAGAAATATCTACTCTTATGTACTTCATACATATATGAGTAAGTAAGTAACTAACTAATCAAGTTTTTTTTTGCTTATTCTCCTTCTTCTCTATATTTTAGTGGGAGTAAGTCAAATGTATATATTGTTGAACTACAAGGAACAATGTTCTATTGTATTATTGTCTGGCCTACATATATAATCGAACTTTTCTCCCTCTGGTTCTATAGTGGCACCTGAAATTAAATCATAGGTACCAATACAATACCACCATTACATAGTTTCGCATAGCATTGATTCTTATACATGATTTGTATAGAAATCAATTAAACGCAACATATGATCTCTAAAAAACGATTTTTTATTTTATGTATTCAAGGAACAAGGATTATGAGTATATATTTCCCCCTCTCTCACTATTGGGCCTACATACATTATTATTTAATAATATTGATCGTACAACAGAAATACGTCCAGTTAGTATTCAACGTGTGCTATAGATAATACATAATGTGTGCCATATGTATAATACACGTATATATGACACACATTACGTATTATATATAATACACCTTGAATACTAGTTAGACGTATTATTTTTAATGTACAATAAATATTTTTGTATTATTATTGGTCAAAAGCTACAAGTGAACGGTGAACCCCCCATTAAACTCATATAGCTCTGTTGTTTTATTCTATACTCTTTCTCTTAGTCAAGCTAGCTTTGCGGAAACCTAAAGCATTATGAGTTTCATACCAAACACCATTCATTTCTATCGCTCTTAAATAAATCATTGACACATATAAGAATGTCTGATTTGGTTGCCAATATCATGAGTTTGTTTCGTCAATTATGTATAGATCCCATAGACTCAGAACGCCAATGATTTAAGAAACCTTAGAACGCTAAAAAAAGAGCATGACTCTGTTTTGAGCTGTGAAGACTGAGCTAGGCATTACCAACAACATGGCCAATTAATAATGGTTATCCGGCCAATAGATGCACGTGTTTGAGGATTGAGCTTAATTCTTATGTCTATACATCTGATTTTCCATAATCCTTTAAGAATTAAGAATGATCATGGAGGGGTTAGGGTTTTTCAAGCATATTTTACAAGAACATGCCTTAAAAATTTATATACGCTGTTCAAATCATTATTATTCTTTTTAAAATACAGAAGCAAAATTAATAACATTCATTTTTTTAAAAGAAAACTAAAGATAACCTCCACTTTTTTTTAAAAAAAATTATTGAGAAGAAAACAAGAAAAAAATAGGTGGAGTTAAAAAGGGAGATAGTTGAAATTTTGAAGTGAGCATGGGAAGTGAGCCAAGTGGCTAGAAAACGGAGTTAGAAGAGGAACGTTGGGAGATGAGGGGACCCACAAAAGCAGATACATCTTCCCATCGCTACACGACGACGGTGTTTGCGCGTTCCAAAGCCACCTTCCACTTCCAGCTACCCATCTGACGAAATCAAATAATTGTTATTGCTTTTTTTTTTAATTAATTAATATTATATATTTCAGGGAAACAAATACAAACGTCTCCTATATATTACTACAGAAATGCTACTAGTACATACATTTGGTAGATACACCTATTTCTACACTCATTTAAATGTTGGCAACAAATTCATCAAATTTGCCAACATTTGAATGGGTGTAGAAATGGGTGTATGCTTAGAATGTATGTACCAATAGCATAACCCATATTACTATTAACAAACAACAAACAAACTCGCTTCTACAGTAAAATTCATTCACTGAACAGGGACGGCAACCACAACCTCACAATAAGGCAGGCTGCTGCTACATGTTCCAAATCAGTGTCACATTAGTTTACGCATAAATGAATACTAAAAACAACATACGATAATGTAATAGGTATGAAAAACCTTCATTGGGGGACGACAGGTGGAAAGGTCAAATCAACGATTTTCTATAAATTAAAATTTGGTGTAAGCCGTTGAAGGAGTCCAACTAAAGTGGAATTCCCCATAACTAATCTTGCAGGAGATCCTCGCTCTTATATCAGTATTTAAATACATGATGCGAGTACTGGATGGAGTTTGGTGGCTATGTTGAGTAGTCCAACCCCCTTTCGTGTCTAAATGGTCAACCAATCTAGCTGGCAAAAGGGGCAGCAAAGGTCAGACATGTAGCATATAATTCCTTAATGTCTATAAACCCCAATATTATGAGATCAAAATAAGGAGGATACGCATCACATCTTAGTAAGATTTGATTGATAATCCCAATCTTGCAACCAGGGAAGGGTTGTATTTGAAACATCCTTTACAATTTCGAATTCTTTGTAAGCCAGTGATCACAGGAATATCAGAAGAATATGCAAAATGTAAAGTCACAGTTAGAAAATCAAATCTTGGAGTTACAACACCTAAAAGAAGTTTAGCATAGTGGTAATTAACTAACTATGGGTAAAGATTTGAACTCTGAATATGCCAGCTATAAAAAATTCACGGGAATTTTTAAATTGAAAATAGACATCAGATTCATCAAATTCAAACCTCACCATGATAATGATGGCATGCGGGTTGATACAATCATCACAGACACATCATTGATGTTTTCTGGATTAAATTGTTTCTTTAACTTCTTCGCATCATCATTAGTGCAAGGTTCTGATTACATAGGGGATTCAAGGACAGTCGACAGTATAGACATGTCTAGCAAGATCAAGATCATATTCTGTATCCCACTATTCCTATGATCAAACTATTAAAGGAAGCTAACAAGGTAGATTATCAAAAAAAGCTAACATGGTAGATTGGTTACGGCTTTGACATTTACGATTCGAATGGCTGTCCATTGTCATCAATTCTATGGCATATGGATAAAGGGAAAATACATGACAGAGGGAATAAAAGATATAGTATGCATAGTAAAAAAATAACAATAAAATATCGAAATATTTTTTATATGCCATTGGTGAGTTCCAAAGCATTTCAAGGAGCTTTCCTAACAATTTTAGATGTTTCAGTTTCAACTTTCAAAACATCTGTAAACCGATTTGATGTTGCTTAAAGTGCTATGGACAGGAAAATTTTGTCAGAAAAGGGATGGGGAGCAGGTGTACCGTGTGTGCATCAATATAGATACGGATATGGGTGCAGAAGGAAAAAGGCAAGAGTGGGCGCATCTTAGTTGCAGACTTGATCACAAAATACGTACAAGAAAACAAGCAAAATATGGCTATTCAATCATTTTAAATACTAGATGAGGCGTTACTGAAAAACTTCAAGAGATAAGCATGTTAAAGGAATCTGCATGAGCACTACTTACCAAGATAGAAGTGAACCGTTACAGCAGAGTTCTCTCAGAGTTACTATTCTTCATAGTATGGCGGTGTTGGCTGGATATACTGCTCATTCTCATTCTCATCCTCATCCCCATCATCTTCATCATCCTCTTCAGCACCTACCCAGTTACTACGGTGATGCTGTGAAAACCCTTGATCATTATCACGCAAAACATCTGGATGGATGTATTAATTATATTAGTTACTGATTACTGAAGGAAAAATAATAGTGTTACTAAGCACATTAACCTGCCCAGTTGACCAACCTTGATGCTTTTGTACATTGTCTGTTTCATTTGGTTGGTATCTGATACATCAGTCAAGGTAAAAGGCTTTAACAAGTAACAACTAGTCACACATAATCCCAATAAAAGCTTCAGCAGCTACGTCAAGTCCTCAACAATGTAAAACTTGAGTGAGAATGATGCACTTAGAATTGCTTTAAATGAAAAGGAGACACGGGCTTCATTCATGAGGTGGTTTGACAACCCCAAAATTTTAAGTGCCCTATTTTGACCAGAGAACTGATGGCTAACAAATGCAGCAATAGGGCACAATTAAAATAGGGATTATTTTAAATCATGATTCTTGATTTAAAACGTTAATTCTTGACAATTTAAAACTGATGTTAATTTTTGAAATGATGGCTAACAACTTTAGCCATCAATAAATCATGTGACTTGTGAGGACAGTAAATCATGATTCTTGAAATGCCATCATATTAAGCCAAAAATTAACATCAAGGATACGAATTGGAATCCATGGGATTATTTCCTGCAACTAATGTTGCTTTCGAAATTTGCACTGTACTAATCCTTTGAATTTCTCTTTGTTCATTATCATTCAAAACTGCTCCTTCTTGTGCCTGCCTTTCCTCCAAAGCACCTATATTTCTAGCCGCGCTTGCTGAAAAAGGTTCAGGGCTTTCAGGATATTGAGAATTTAGATTCATCACATACTATCCAATTCAGTATTTAAATTACCTGAAAGGTCTGACCATATATGGGTATGGTCAGATGGAATCTCAGAAGCATTTGTTCTGCAGCTCTCTTGCTGCGCATGAGACCCATTTCTTTCTTCAGTTTGAGCATGTGTTCTGGTGGCCACATGTGGAGGTTCCACGGCCGCACCTTTATGAAGCTGAGATGTTAACATTGTTGCCAATACAAGGGTAGCATCAAAGTTTGAGTGAGAGCCGTCTTCCAAACCAAAGTTAGGTGCCATAAGAATAGGCCTGCATCCAAAAGACATAATCATTCAAGAATAAAGATTAACAATACATCATAATCAACAATATCAAATACTTGGGCGAAATATGGAAGAAGAATAGGTCTTTTTCTTTTGATTAAAAAAGTGTAGCATATTTCTTCTACATAAAAATCTAGGGAATTCTGTTTTTCCACATTCCTGAGATGCATTTTGAGTTCTCTAGACCAAGAAATGAACAACGACTAAGAAGCAATACACATAACCTAGAATGGAAGACAAGCAGTCACTTTCATAGGAAATTTTCTTCTGTCATCAATTAGACAATTTATGGGAGGAGAATAACAAGAATAATCTGTGTCATTTACTAAATTCATCTTACTCGCCAGCTTTCTCAAAATATATATGGATGTCAACTTCACAGGTCTCACAGAATGAAAGAAATGCCTGCAGTGATGACAGAAACATCATGTGCATAAAAAAAGTTTAATTAGCCTGGAAGGGAGAAAGAAAGAGTAACAGAACTTGTGGAAGATAACACGATAAAAAATCCAGATAGCTGATAACTGCAGTCTCAAAGCTCTCAGTCAACCTGAAACCCTTGGCTGACTATACCTTCAGTTCTTTTACGCTGAAAGTCACATCTGCTGGCTCTCCCGTATGAAAATACAGCAGAAATTCCTCCTTAGGATCTATCCACAGTTGGGTGTGCAGTGATGAATCATTGTCTACCATGAAACCATTGTTCATAAATTTACTGGTTGTAATAAAGCTAGCAACATATCACAAAATAAGATCTTCTTTACCTTTAGTCGGGTCAATATAACTACGCAGTTCAACAGCCTTCCCACCAATATCATTTGCAGCATCAGGAGGTAGAGAAGCAGGTTCTGTTGCAATGATAGTGATCTCCTGAAGCGAGGATTGAAAGTTGGCTAGTAACCTGTTTAGATCTCGTGGCCTCACAACGAAATTACTTGGAAATTTTTGTCTATCAAGGGACAAGTGTTGTATGTCAGGTTCTACATTGCAAGTAATCCAATAGGTTTTTCTCATACCTGCAGTTGATAAATAATATCTCCTTTTAAATCTATAATAGGGCCAAAGATATATGTCTGGTTGAAAGATGGGGGAATAGCAGCACAGATGGATATATGCCTAGCAATATCTACACAGTACACCAAATTGTAAGCATTCACATAATCCCATCCACAAAAAGACCTAAATTATAACACACTCTGACACTCTTGGATTCAATTTTCTTTTTAGAGAAAAAAGTAGCAACCATGCAATTTTAAATTTTTCTATGCTAAAGATTACACACACACACAGTAATATTTGATGCTGTTGACGCATTATATAAGGAAGAGAAACATTATGTCAAATGAAGTTTAATTCCATAACAATTATCAGGTGGAAATTGTACCTAAATTTAATTCAGAAACCAACTACATCACCAAGATTGTTACACAGTACAAGTAAATATTTAGTCTCCCATGGTAACCCAAATTAAATGCTATAGCAATCCGCTAGCTGATACTATTGCTTTTTCATTGTTGATTAACAACTATATAGTCCTACAGATGGTGTACAAATTAAACAAGCAATATTACCGCTGTAACAATCCAAAATCCATTGCACTTTGGGAGCATCCGGGTCAGGCAGTTTCACTGTCAAATGATCAACATTCGTAATAGGTGTCCTAAGCACAGCACAAACAGCCTAATCAAACTAGACCAGTGAGTATTCTCCATTTGCAAACCCCAACTTCCTAAGTTAAAGTAAGTCGACGAAAAATGATCCCATACCTTCAGAAGCACACTGCACTGCACTGTGTTACTGGAAACTGTGTAAACATCAAAGAAGCCAGGTTTGAATGTGATGGATTGGTATGCAGAACGCGATGAATTAATAGTGTGAAACAGAAGCTGCAACAAATCAAGGAATCAAAGTAAATAACAAGTAGCTAGCGCATTACTAATCAACAATCATAGTTCCTAGCTTTCCTTTGAAAGCACCAAATAGCAGAAAACCCTAACTCAAATTGAGAACTAGAGAGCTTCACCAAAGTTAGAAAGATGAGCTGATAAAAACATATTAGCTTTGCAATAAGCAAAAGCACCATAATCAAAGCGTAATTTCAGCAGTACTGAAGCTGGTTCAACGATACCATCCAGTGAATTTCACGAAAAAAGTTGTGAAAAATTCACTCGGAACCATCAAAATCAACAGAACGGTACGAATCAGCTTAAATTAAGAGATAGTTAAGTGACGGCAAGAATTCGTGAGAGTAAGAGCGATAGGCATGGAAGTTTGTTGTGTGTTTTTTACTATTTTTTTGAGGGAGCGAGAAATAGCGAAACGGAGAGAAATTAGAGAATTGGAGAGGCGTATCTTACTTGAGAGGAAGAAGCTTGAATAGCGAGCTCATTTCCGATACGGGAGAGGCAAGTGATGCATCGCGTAAAGGTTTTCAGAGCGTTATCGCTCAATTTGAACTCCATTCTTTGATCTCACAGAACACAAACAGTGCAGCGCAGAATGAGTATCACAAATGCGGTAAAACAAAAAAAACTAGTCAACACAATCAACAAAACTCATTTAACACTCATTTAACACTTTATGGCCCAAGTAACACTTTTGATCCTGAGTATATTTTTAATGGGCTGGATGATTGTGCCAAATTTCTATTTATTGACTGTTTTGGCTGGTTTTTAATTATGCCTTTAGCAATACTGAATGAGTATTGAAGAAAGAATGTTGGGAAATAGGGTCAATGGCGGGAACCGAATTCCAAAAATGGACAAGAAAAAAAGTTAAAAAACAGTTACGATAGGATCCGAAATTGGACATCCAATGACCAAAGTCCACTGATACATGAAATATCTATTGGGCCTTGGATCGGATGACAGCAACTTTATTAGCCCAAACTACAATCAATGTAGATTTTTATGTTGGGGTTTGGCGTTGGCCTGTATTGCACATTTAACCAAAAACATAAGAAGAAATCAAATTAACCAAGGGCCTAACACAAGTAGTAGTGACTTGGACTGCTTAAGCATCTAATCTAGGGTTCGATCCCGTTGAGATCCAAAAAAAAATATCAAATTAATCCCCAAACACACACAGACACAGATAAATAAACAAACACGCTGCTACATGTACAGTACAAGGAAAATGTGTGAAGGAGTCAAGTTGGAATTGGATAGAAGAAAGACAGGAGGAATCGAGTTCCACAGAATTAATAACGTGATCAGATCAGAGAATATGCAAATAGGGATATTGTGGGTGCGTACAAAAATTAAAGTGGAGCGTATGTACGTGATTGGCTGAATTCTACCATTAAATCTCGTTTCAAATTAAAGTTTTGGTGTTACGATTCATTCTTCATGATCAATCCTTTCATCCACAAGATTGTCTACACTATTCCATCCAGCTTCTCTCTCTCTACCACCGGAGAAGTGAGAACTATAAAACAGTAATCAATCACGGAAATGGCGAGGATGAATAAAGTGCTTTGAGTCCGCAATCTCTTCCAATATAATTTTGATGCATTGAGTAGTCACAATTCATATATTTTTATAAATTCTTTAATTTGTTTTGTTAAACACGCGATCGCTATTTTTTATTTTCAAACTTAATATACTCTAAATTTTTTTTTTGTCTTACACCAGTTAGTGTTGGGCTGAAAGCCCACTAATCTGACCTCAGGCACTGCAGTGGCAAGGACGGCCCTGGCTACGGGTGAATTTCCATACACATAAGAATCGGGATCGAACTCGGGACATGCTTAAGGGAACTCAGCTCCACATCCAGCTGAGCCACACCACGTGGTTAATATACTCTAAATTTTATTTTTTAGTTTTGAGCTTACTGCAGCAAAAAGAAAAGAAAAAAATCTATGGGCCTTATAATACTGAATTCATTTATTACAGGATCCCCTCTCTCATCAAATCAAATAATAAGAATAAATCTGCCTAAAGTTTGTTTGGCTGAAAATAATATGCGAATGTCCTCAAAGCTTCAACTTGACAGGAGAATCAAAGCCATAAGGGGAGCTTTCTAGTTTCTAGATATCTAAAGAAGGTATATGATTTGATAAGAAAAAAAGGTAATCTAACTCTTTGAAAATTCTTCAAAAATTAAAGTTTGATCCACGAATATGAGAACATATTATATAAGTTTTGTAGAGCACTAAATAAAAGTAACTTTACTATATTTACATTTTAGCATCTATCTCAATATCAAATAATAACTTCATTATCAAATATGATTGACCATTTAATTTTGATTATTAATTATGAGTTAAATAGTGATGAAATTGATGTATTTAAACAAACGGCCACTGATCACCAAATAATATGAAAGATAAAAAAAAAAAAAACAAACATCCAAACATACTACCCATAAATTATATGAGTCTCACCATTTTTATTATTTATTTTTTCTTTCAATTCATTATCTTTTCATCATTTTCACACTTAGTTGAATGTATACATTCATTTTTGTCAAAACATCATTTCTCATTTTAATTTGCGCATGAAACTCAATCCCTATTTTTTTTTGTTATTATTCCATTCGGACCACTTCAAAGTGACCAATAAGTCTCTGGTTTCATGGCATAAGCATCTAGCCAATAACTTTCTAAATCAGCATATCATAGCAATTTCTTTTCTTTCTTTTTTTCCATTTTTCTTATTGTCCTGATTGCCTCTACAATAATAATTCATACTCCTATACTATATGACTACATCAACGAACAAAAATTTCCCCATGCTCATACGAGTTGTACTGTATTCATACGGTCCAGCCTACGCATACAATCATATAATACATTGATCTCCCACATTATACGATCGAGCAGCCGTTAGGATTTTCATCACTCAAGAATTCAAAGGAAGACGCATTTGACGGCAGTGATGTATAGATATAATAAGGTTCCGAATCGTACGGCGGAGCCTCCATTTCCATCCCCATACCATGATGCACGTGATGATGATGAGCGCTCGAATACGGTTGTGAGGAGGTATAATACGATGCACCGTAGCGCCCGGTATTGGGATACGCTGTGTGATAGCTCATCACATTGTGCACCGAAGGTGCTGGCGCGTGGTAATGGGGTGGGTGCTGGTGGCATATGTGATGACGTGGAGGACTCTCATTGGGCGCAATAGTGACACCGTGTGCGTGCGCGTGGTGGTTCGGATCACTCGAGTGTTCAACAACGGTGACACCCTCATTGCCGTAATACCCTTTTTGCCCCCTCATTCTCATCCTTCTGTCTCCGTAGAAGCCGCCGCTGAAATACTCATTTGGAGGACCATTGTCGTCATTTCCAGGGACGGCGATGGTAACCCTTTTCTCTGCCATCGGTGGTGGGTTACCCCCTGGATAAGTCATCGTTTGGCACACCTCCGGCTTTAGCTCCTGGAACTGTACACCGCCTCTACCGGTTACCATTATTCCTTCACCGACTCTGTTACCGTTAACCCCACAGGTACAAACAGGACCTTCGGGGTTTCTAACGGCGTTAATAATATTGACGCCTCCGTCCACATTTTTGGGTGCTGTGTCTTGAACAACGACCTTAACGGTTTCTTTGTCGTGGTTGTTGGTTTCGTCGCCGCTTTGGTTGCTATCGTCGCTGCTTTCTTGCTCGCTCTGTTTCTCTTTGATCTGTGACTGTGACTCTGGGTTTCCTCCTTTCTTCTTCTTCTTCTTCTTTTTCTTCTTCTTCTTCTTGATCTCTGCGGTTTCGGGCCACAACTCTGCACGTTTCCCTGTCTTGGTCAATTGCTTAATCAAAGTCTCCGTGTCTACGTTCCCCTTTACCACTACTTTTTGTTGCTTCAAATCTATGTTTATGTCATAAACACCTGAAAATTTAAAAAACAACGTGGAAAATAATATAAATTAAGGCTTTGAGCTAAGGAACTGAAAATAAATATACAATTATCAGCTCAATTAGAAATCACTAATGGTGGTGAACATAGTGGTAGCTAGCTAGTAATTTAGAACTATATATGCATGGAACAATATATATATATATATATATATATATAAAAGAGCAGTTAAAGTACAAATGAATAGAAAACTTAACTAAAGACGATGTTTGTTAGTATAGAAATATATCATAATTACCATCTATGCTCTGAAGAGTTTTCTTGACTTTCCTGGCGCAGCCTGGACAGTGAATGGAGACTTTCAAGATGGAGCTCTGTTGGACATACAAATTAAAGGCGTGATAAGATAAGAGGGTTATTAGAACATGTTTTAATTTGGAGTTATGAGAATTGGTGAGTAAGAAGAAATTAAAAATTAATTGAGATAGCAAATAAGGGTTAGAGACTAGTGATTAATGAATTACCTTGCACAAGAGAGATTCAAAAGCAGGTTCTAGAGGTTCTGCTGCTTCGGGGGGTTTTGGATCCGATGGTGTAGGTGCAGGTGCAGCCATTGGCAAGACAGAAGAAGCTACTCTATGTTATGCTTTCAGAGTGAGATAGATGAAGGCCGAACGGTGCTCTGAATGTGTTGCGATGCTTAAAAAAGCATTGAAATGACCCCTAAAGACCTTGGCCAATCAACTAAATAGAATCAAATTATACTTCAGAGGCTGAAGGGTAATATTGGGATTCACATTATTAGTGCCTAAAGTATCATTTATATTTTAATTGATTAATTAATATCTCTCAGTTATTATAGAAAATACTTGCAATTCACAAAATTAAAATAACCCAATATAATATAAAGCAATAGATTCTCCTTAGTTTATGCATGGCGAATATGTATGGTGTGTTGATCAAAGTTCAAACAACATTCTCTTAAATTTGTCTACGCATCTATAAGTTTAGCATTTGATGCCCCTTCACCTTTTCTCTTTTATCAAGCATTTTAATTTGTTTCGGATTGTTCCAGAAAACAACCCATGGTTTGTATTATACTTTGAAGAATAACTACGTATTGCACCAGATACTCTGAAGATAAGTAGATTAGAGATATATCATTACGATCAAAGGTCATAACTTCACAAAACGTCAATACAATTTTTTATACATGTATACAACAACAAGATTCCAATGCAACTAGCTTCTCCTCTATCTATATAACAAAAAGAGCAGCAACTTTTTATATTACCAAATACTAATTAATTTAATTTAATTTCCCCTTGACTATTTATATTTATATGTTACATTTGGGAAAAGAATGGTGAACTACGGAAAAAATAAAAGGAATCTAAAAATTCTCTTTATGAAAATCGAACTTTGTGTTGGTTTTCCTTGAGAAGTCTAGTGAAAGCCTCTTTAGTTCCCCAACCAATGCGTGGGCACCACAGTAAAATACGCCTGAAAAAAAACCAAATACACAGAAAAATTAGAAATCTAAATAGTTGTTGCTATATAAACTATTTAATAATGTTTATCATACAACAGAAATACATCTAACATATATTCAATGTGTACTATACATGATATGAGATGTGTGCTATACGTATGTGTACATTCATATCATGAATAACACACGTTAGATATTTGTCTGACGTATTTCTGTTATACGTAAGCTATTTGAAACCTCTTATGAAACTTACCAACTCTTTTGTTAGGGTGTTTGAGAGCCGCATGCTTAAACACAGTGCGCCAATTTGGTCTGGCAAAGTGGGTCTTGACCCTTGTCCCAGAAACTATATCGACACCACTTTTGGCATGTTGGAGTGATTGAAGCATAGTGATCAAAGCCGATCTAGCATCGCCTTCTTCATACACACTTGTGCAGTAGTTGTGAAGCTCAATCACTCCCTCCTTGTCATTCTCTGCAACCTCATCCATCACACCCCTGAACCATTCAAATGAGCCTTGTTCACGTGTGACCCAGTAGAAATAGGCTCTGTTTGTAGCAAAAGGCTTTCTCCTGTTGTTCTTAACTCCACTTTCTACTACCCCTTCTTCTATGTCCTTCTGCTGCTTTATGTTGTTTAGCACGTCCTTCAGAATACTAATCAGAGGTGTCGCTCCAATTCCTAGCCCCACTAGAAGGATTACTTCGTAGTTCTTGTAGTCCTGTGCTGGAGCACCATAAGGTCCATCGATTAACAGCTTTGGCATCCTGCAATCATAAATAAATAAATTAATTCCAATTTCACTAGAATAACTAGTAAAGGATTATTATTGTTGTTGCCTTTATTATTACATAATAATAATTAAGAGGACATTATTAAAGATTATATAATTAATTACCTTGGTATGTTGTTGCCCTGTAACATATCAGCTCGTAGAAGACCACTTTGGTCACCACTTGCTGGTTGACATGCCTGCATTAACCATGAGGATAAAACAGTAATTAGCATTTACTACGTTGTGAATAAAACTGATAAAAAAGTCTATAATAATAAATACATAGGTTATTCTGTTGTGGGAAATTCACCTTGGCAAAAACAGCCTTAAGTTGAGATGTCCAATCACCCAAAGTCCTAATGTGGACGCTTACATAGTCATCACCAGGAGCTGATGTAATAGAGAAAGGATGCCTATAAATAGATATCACAGGATAAAATTATTAGTTACTCAATTAGTTGAATGAATCTAAATGAGTAATTATTAATTAATGAATAATTAGTATTGACTTACCATTGGAATGGAGACACATCTGAACAGTTAACGAAAATATACTGTCCACTATGGTACTTGAACCCTTGTGGTTTAGACATATGCAAGGCCAACACATTTCCTGGGTACACTGCAACCTGAAAATTTTCAAAGAATTAAACATATATTTTTAGTACATTCATAGCAAAAAGAATGAAATCAAAACAGAGAAGGCAAATTGTTGAGAAAAGTGAGTGAGTGAGTGTACCTTCAAAATCTTGACATTTTTGTAGCCAGACCTAAAAGCACGAAGCAATCGCTCTGATGCGTATAGAAGCATAGGGACAGCAAGATACATCCAAGTCTGTACCAATAAATTTTGTGTAAGCAACAAATTCAGAAATAAATAGTAGTACTAGATAAAAGAAAGTGCGTAAATGATATGATTGGTGATACGTACCGTTTTCTTGTACCATTTCTTGCTGAGGTAAAGATAGTAACCGTGAACGATGAAAAGAGCGTAGACAATGACGAAGAGGTGGTGGGAGTACCAGAAGGCGTTGAAGCCAGTGAGTTTCTTGAGAGGCTTTGGAAGGTTCAACCTGTTTCTACGGAACCAAGGTTGTGCCAATGTGTATGCTATTGCCATAAGCACCACTATGACCACACCCGTCCAACCCTCTGTCCCTTTCACGAACCACCAATAATTGTTGGGCCTCTCGTCCCCAAAGAACGGCTTCATGGGCTCGTATTCCGCGTCTGTTGCGTGCAGTAATCTCGGGAAGTCGCATGTTAAATGACTTATTGCATGCAACCCTACTCCAATTGCAATGCCAAAAGCTATCACCTATATATACCATTCATTCATGGATCAAATTCAATATATTAAATGTGAAATTATTATGATAAACATTATTAAATAACAATAAAATTTGTCCTACAATAAAATTACGTCCATCTAGTATTTCTGTTGTATGACGATCATTATTGATTTATTAATTACCTTGTGAAAGTTGATGTTGTCATCAAAGGGAACGGCCATTCCCAACTTGGTTCGGCTCCGGAGCCAAGTGATGGTGTTTCGGCAGACAGGAAGCAAGATCAAGGCCATGTTGAACTTGAGGGTCTCGGCGGCGCCCTTGGCCGTGGTGACGCAGTAGCCCATGACGTGGAAGACGGCGCGGTGCTTGTACTGAATGAACTTCCAAGTGAAGAGGCCAGCGCAGATGGCGAGCCAGAGGAGAATGATCCAAATGCGCTTCCAATTGTCCTCGATGAAATACGCCAATGATCTGAACCCACGCTTTATTGGGTTGTGCTCTTTGGTTGGGACAAGCTTCTGGCTCAGCATTTGGCTCAGAACACGACTATCTGTCGTTATGTGTGTTGATTGTGCTGGGGCTTGCAGAAGCAGCATTTCCAAATTGTACAGCTGCATCCATCAATACTTAGTCAGTTACCAACATTAATTTATTTACATAACGGATTATCATCATTTTCATAATTTCCCATCATTAAGTTTTTTATTTTTTTTGGGTAAGTTCAGAAAATTGGTTAGAATAAAGTAAGGATCATTTATTTTTTAATTTTTGAGGGGTCTGCATAGTGACCATAGTCTAGAAGAAATTTCCTTAAATTTCTTAAATGGGCCCAGCAGTGAAGAAGTTCGCAGACCATTTCACACTAAGGCCTGTTCTTTCTTTCTTTTTTTTCACTTGGGCTATTATGATATTGTTAGAACTTTGACTCGGACTAATCTAAAAAATCTAAAATATATATATAAAAAGAGAAGACATTTTGACCCAAAAATTCAAAAAAGAAAACAAGAATAATGTTCGAGACACGACTAAGTAAACTAATTAAATTATAAGCGCCATTGATGACTGAAGTTATTAATTTGCTTCTAATTTACTACTGATTAAGGTATTAATAATAATGATGATGAGTAGAATATAAACCTCAACGTATCCCAGGTTGTCTGGATCCAACTCCTCCATGATAAGGGCTGCATATTCCTCCGCACGCTCTTGTATTTTAGACAGCTTATTTGCAGAAGCGCTTAAGCCGATAATCTGTGAAATTAAGTAGTAATTAAAATAAGCAATACTCCTTAGTTGAGTTTAATTATGAGTAAAATGTATTGATCAAGCCTCACCTCTTTAACTTCTTCTTCGGTGATTCTTCCGTCGGCATTCTTGTCCACCCTGGCATGAGTAGTTTAGTTTATTAGAGGACAAGCTAAGTGATCGTGGACCTAATCAAGATCCAATAATATTGGCATTTATGTCACAAATGTTTTTCAAATTTTGACTTACGCATTAATTTATAATAATAGTTTCAAAAATAGCTGCGTGCCATTAAATTAAATTAAATACTACTAATTCATATGTATATTTTTCCACAGCAAAGGCAACCAGCCGATGACTTGTTCTTCCCCTCAAATGGGCCCCACCCCATAAGTTGCTTTATGCCTGAATGGAGTCAGAGTTGAGTCATTCCTTTTATTTTTATTAATTTATTTATTTTCCCTTAAAGGAGCCAACCGTTGATTTCCTATTCTGTATTCAGTTAATTTAATCTCCTGATTTATTGTGAAAGAAAACTAACATTTATTCTCAAAAATAAAAGGACATACATTTATTGTTATGTTGTTGATACTCTTATTCATCAAATTTGCTAATTTACACTTTCTACTCCACAAGTTTGTGAACAATTCAATTTTTTATTTGCTTCCGCCATTTTCGTAGTGATAATAAATAATAGTAGTATATATATTTACCAAAAATAATAATAATAGTAGTATATAAGTTATGATTATTAAGAAAAATAATAATATAATATATTATAAGCAATAATAATATTATGATGCATGAAAGTTTCACATGCAAGTTGCAATAAATGCGGCGCTAGGTTTCCCACGTCTGAAAGCCCAAAAAAAAAATAATAATAATATCATCCCTGATGCTAACAGCCTCTGACAATGGCTCTACACAATTTGAAGGGTGTTTAGAAAAATGGAGCAACTTTTTGAACACTTTCGAAGCTGCCAAATTCAAAAACATTTCTTATTCATTCCATGTGTCATTTTTAATTTATAGCGATAGTGATCAAGATAGATGTATCTTACATGTCAAAGAAGGTTTGAAGTCTAGAATCAAAGCTCTGATCGGTAATTTGTTCCCAGAATTCACGCAACTCTTCCTTGCTTATGGAAGCTGATGTTATGCCTCGACGACGAGCTAATGCATCAAATAATTCACCAGCAAACTCCCTCGACTCGTTCATACCTGTTCAGCACCAAATATTTTTTAAATTAATTGAGTAATCTTATTTGTATCTCAAAAATAAAATATCAATCATTAATTGATCAACACTAAAAACAAAACAATGCATTCGTCGTAGTAGATCTGGTAGATAGAATCATGGCTCTTTGTCTTTTTCTCTTCATCTATAGTATTTCATGTGAGTATATATTAAATTTTGAAGTCATTAATTAATCAATAATATTTATTATATAATAAAAATACGTGAAACTAAAATGCAACGTGTGCTATATATATACGTGTACTATACATATAACACACATTTCATATTATATATAGCACACGTTAAATACTAGTTAGACGTATTTCTCTTGTACAAATTAATTATTTCCCTTGCACTATCTCATAATTAATTAGTTGGGTATTTGCTTAGCAAATATTAATAAACAAACAGCTAAAAATTTTCAAGGCATTCATTTGATTAAAAATGAAAAATATTCTAATCTTGCTTCCACATGTTAATTAGAAAACCCTAGTTAGTTTCACAAAAAAGATGATTGATGAAGAAAATATGCACATTTAATAACAATCATAATATAGGAGGTAGCTTCATATTGATATCATGCAATAATAATTTTCAAGACAAAATAACTTTCCCCAAAGTTATCATTATTGGACCAAAAATAATATTCCTTGGTCAAGAGTAGTAGTAGTGGAGTATTAGTGGGATGAATAAAAAGAAACAAAAGTGTACCTATGCACTGGCTAAAGCGCGTTTTGGGGAGCTTGCCGTCGACGGCCAAGTCATGGAAACGCTTCTCGACCTGAGACCAACCATCGGTGCCAACATTCTTGGTCATGAACTTGAGACCCTTCAGCGCACGAGCAGCGCCAGATTTGGATCTATCCACCTTATCGAACTTCTTGGATGACGTCATCCGCTTCAGTTCCTGCGACACCTGCTTCAGCTTCACCGACAGCGACGACGGCCGCTTCTCCAGGCGGCTCGCCAGCAGCGCCGTCTCGGAGTCGCCACCGCGGATGTTCTGCACCGAAACGCTGTCGTCTCTGACATCCAGCGTTATCTCGACCAACTCCTCATCGTCGTCGTCGTGGTCCCTGAACCTGGCGCTCTTCTTGCTGCTGCTCCTCTTGTTGGACGCTAATGGGCCGCTCAGAGGCCCACTGAAGCCCACTCTTGTGCTCCTCCTGCTCCCCGTGCTCTCCGTCTCCGACCATACCTCTTGCTGGCTCTCTTGAATCTCCATCGCTAGCTAGCTAATTGAACTTATAATTGATTAATTCTAAGAGACTTAGTCACACAAAGAGTAGTAGCTAAATACTGAGTTTGAGTTCACAATATATAGAATGGAATGATGATGAGAATATAGATAGGGCAGGGGTTGAGTTTTGTTGTATTGAGAAATTGAGGGGGGAAAGGAATATGTATTATGGATATATGTAGAATGGGGAGGCATATATATATATATATATATATATAAATAAGGAGAGGGAGGAGTAGTAGTACATACGGTGTGTTGAATATGAATAGGGAGATCGAGTGTAGAGAGAGAAGAGTCAAAAATGGGGGTGACTATATTCAAGGGGCGCATGTGGCCGGTTTTGGGTTTTGGCGCGTTAGTTGACGTAGATATATGCAAAAGAAAGAGTTGTTGGGGATTCAGATTCAAAAGCCTTCTAGTAGAGAAATTATTATCAGAGTTGAGTGAGTGCGTTCAAACCACAATAAGGGATCCACACCATATTTCTCTTCTCACCCCACTAATAATATTGTAATGAACCTGCTCAGAACTCCCCTCGTTCACATGCTATGCAAATTTTAAACTTACAAAAATTTTGACTCCGTAGCTCTAGGGTGTCAAGTTTTTCTTAGAGTTTTTGAGGGAGGTATAAAATTATATGAGTAAAAATAATTGAAAATAGGAATTTGAACTTAAATTATTCATTTTATTAAAAAAATATATGTAATTAAAAATATTATTTGAACTAAAAATGTTAAAATGATTTTTTTTCTGTTTTAATTGAAAAAATATTGTTACCTAAAATTTTGAGTTTTATTCTTTTATTAATTTACTGTATGTATATTTGTAGAATTTTTTTTGATTAATTTGTGCAATTATTCTGACCATATCGCTGTCTTAATTGTTTCTAATTGAAGATAGTTCATACCGTTTTCCGGTCACATGTAAGCTATATTATATTGGATAATACTATAACAAAGACTAAATATTATTTTAACAGGTCAATTTTAATCATTTAATTTTGTTTCAATACCAAACTTACGATTCTCCTATATATATTATCAAAAGATTTTAGCTTCTTAAATAATTATCATCTAATTCATTTATTTTAATATAGTTTAAATTTTAACAATAATCATTATGTTTTTTTTTTTATTATTTTAGTTAACAATTAATGAAACGTTTTTATAATAAGAAAATAAAAAAGACCACGTAAATAAAAATAGCTAATTAAATAATAATGTAAACAATTTCTATTCTATTAATTAAGGTGCGTGTCAAAAACAAAACAACAAAAAAGTGAATAATCCGAAATCTGAGTAGATAACATCCAAACAAACTAAGTATTGTTCCCCAAAATATTAATTAATTTATAAGTTTCCTTAATTAATCTCTACTTAGTGATTAAATAAATGCCATGCCTGTCGCTGTGTATGACGTCTCCAATTCAGACTTTATGGTTCATGAATAAAATAATTACAAGGATGTCATCATTGTTAATATAATTTTTTCATACAATATAAATACATTCAATTAATATTTAACATGTGTTATATATCATATGTAATATATATCATATGTATAATATGTTATGTATAGCACATATTACATATTAATATGATATATGACATATGTGAGATATTAGTTAGATATATTTATGATATAAAACAGTGGATAGCACAAGCGAATAAGATAAAGCCAATTCGATCGATTGCTATGACCTGACAAATATTATTAATTGTGTTGCTAAAAATAATATTTGCGCCAATAATGCACGAGATAGAACATGCAATATTATTTGAAGGGGAAACCATGCAATTCATAGCAAGCATATACGACACTAAATAAATTAAAAGTGATATATTTGTACAATAAAAAATTAATTAAAACTAAATATAAGGATTTTGGGCCTAAAATCGCTGAACTTATTAAAAATTAATTTCTTAAATGAAACTTATTTTTTGCCAATAAATTGCTAAATTGATTCATTGATTGATTTGACAATTTTTTTTACCGGACTATTATTATTGATAAACTAATGTTAACAAAATGATATATCCTTTACTATAGAAACACAGTATAAAATAAATAATTGCATACAGCTTGGAATATAATTAGTAATGTATAAGCATTTTTTATCATTGCAAATTGAAATATAAAATTGTATGGTTGTATCGATGATAGAAAATTCAATAAAAGGAGTTCAATAATAGATTTTAATATACTATAACTAATTGGTAACAATTAACACGAGCTTAATAATGAAACTTTAAACTGTAAAATAATACGGTACTTCATATTCCATACCTCGAGGGTATATGAATATAATAATTGATGAGATCTTCATATAGTACGATAATTAGAAGGAAACTAGTGCTGCTTCTTCGTGGGTTGAATATTCGTTTATACATGTTGTTAATCGATATGTATAGGAAACTGAACTCACCTGAAGTTATTATTCATGCGACCATGCACTTATTCATTTGGATGCTTATTTTGCTGCTAAGTGGACAATGAAAAATCAGCTCATACAGTCAATGAGTCTATTTTGACTTTGGTTTTGACCAAAATAGTCATTGAGATTGTAATGGGTTGAGTAATTATGACCTAAAATCTACTGGTTGGGCTGATTTTGTATTGTTCATTTAGCATCAGCCATTGCTAAATACATTATTACGGTTCAGTCTAAAAAAGAAAGAAAATTACCTACTTTAATAAAAAGAAATAAACAATTGAGCGGAGCCATACTGATTAAAGGATAAATAAAACAAGAGTTATGTAAGTATGCACAAATTAAGAAAATAATTCGGTGAATTTCAAGGATCTAAATTGATATACTCCTTGCAATAATCAAGTGGTTAATTAGATCAAATCAATTAAGGGAAATTTAAAAACATGTGTTTCCATCAATAATTATATAAAATGAGTCCACAGAGCAATTGGAGTATAACTAAGAGCTTAAAATTTGTGTGGTAGCCGGTCAACAAAATATGGCGAGAATGTGATCAACAAGCTGTTAAATTACAACAATATATATATATATATATATATATATAAAATTCATCATATAGATAATTAATTGCAAATTGTGAAAAAAAAAAGGTAGGAATGTTTTATCGATCAAATGGTTTTTATTTTTTCTATATTTTAAAGTTAAGTAGGGTGATTATTTCGGTATATAAAAGTACACTAGACAAGTTTAAACTTTTGAATATACGATATCTATAAGATATAAATTTTTACTTTATGAGTAATATATATATATATATATATATATATATCTTCATTTGCTATAAGGTTCTACCATGCATTCTCGATGATTAGGTGGTTTTAATTTATCAATAAGTAGACAACTTTTAATTTGTGGTCTATGGATAAAGGTTTGAAGTCAAATTTTCAACTTTCAACCAACATTAGCAAGTTGTATGAAACATTTTTAACAAATATACATATAACCCAGGCTTAGTAGATTATAAGTTTATAACTGTTACGTTCAAGCAATAAATTATATTGTATTACATATATATCTAAGAGGAAAAAGTTGTTTGATAAAGTCCACAAAATAGCTTTAATTTAATTTGCTCCCCCCAACTAATATTTTGACGAAGATTTCAATTAAGTTAATAATTGATTAATTATATAGTACAGTGTAGCACTTAATAATAATTTAGTTATAATAACTTTACATTCAATCACGTGTGGCAGAATAGCACCACCGTATCCGCTGACCGCAACGAGAAAAAGTCATGTATTGGTTTGACTTTTCTTTTGTGAGTGAGAGAATTTCTCAATTCTGAGAATTTCGATTTCCGTCTATCTTTCTCCAGCATGATGGCCGAGAAGGAAGGAAAGCGAAACTCGATGAAAATAAATAAATTTTTGGAGCAGGAACTTTCCACGTATGTTTCAACTTTC
Source organism: Aeschynomene evenia (assembly GCA_013621005.1). Lineage (NCBI taxonomy): Eukaryota > Viridiplantae > Streptophyta > Magnoliopsida > Fabales > Fabaceae > Aeschynomene > Aeschynomene evenia. The sequence continues at coordinate 5,524,530 of CM024268.1, forward strand.
CTAGTCCAAGTATTTGTTTTAAATTGTAATAATGTGGAATGTTGATATTTTAATTTCTTCATACACATAAAAGTTTTATCGAAAAATGTTTCTTGTACGATGCCATATTGTAACATCTGAACCAAAATTTAGGTCAATGGCTCTTTTTTTTTTAAAGATATTATTAATTTCAACATTTTAAAAATAATACACAGTCAAATTATGACAAGTGCACAACACGATAAATTGTATGTGTACAATCAAAATTTAAAAAATGCACAACCAAACTGAACTTTTCATAAAAGTTGGTCTAATTGTAATAGATTGATAGTATTGACATTGAACCCATTGTACACTTAACAAAAATGAAATTTTATATCATTAAATATTTAAATTAGAATAAACATTGTTTATGAATAATACTTCAATTTCTACATACTGAGCTTAGTGGTATTTAAAACACTCGTATTTTTCATTAAAAGTATAATAATGTTTTTGACAGATAATTAATGGCAATTAATATATCAATAGAATAAATAGAGAAACTGATGATTTTCGCTACAATTAAACTGCCACAATTTATTATGTATCATTCTATTAATTATATTCTTAAGTGTGAATAGATAAAGAATCCAAGAACTTTATATACATCACCAACTAACTCTCATAATATTTATCTTGTTAATGATTTTGGATTTTCTTTTTTTATTATTGTGTGGCGATGCTTATTAAAAATTGTAAATTAACAATTTTCTCAAAATATAACAAAAAATCCTTAGATATACTAATAAGAGCAAGAATTTTTACTCCCACATTTCATCTAGATCTTGCATAAATTTTTTAATATAATTTATCTTTCCTATTATTTTCAGATTCAATAGCTACAATTACTACTTAAATCGACAAAAAATGATTGCTCAAATAGTGCACAATATATTTTTTGTAAATGTAAATGCATATTATATTTTCCTTGTTTGTATTTGTGAGTGCATCATATATATCTCCCAAACAAACACGGATGGAAAGATGCCAAATGGGTGAAAGAAAAGCCAAAAAGAACTTGGGTAGCTAGGGCCTATATATTGTCTTGCTATCCAAATTCACTACAAATTGTGCTTTTGATGGAAGAACTAGTTATTAGGTAGGTTTCCACCTTCCACTGACTCATTAGCATACATACATACATAATTAGGAAGGTTTTAGATTGTAGAATTATTGGGGATTTCCGAAAAGGACGTACGCGAACATGGATATATATATACAAGAAGCCTAATTGAACAATTAAAAAAATATTATTTTAACTTAATAACTCAATTTAAAACACTCATATTATATGTAATAAATACGTTGATAATCCTCATGCACTCCATCTTAAACTATAGCTAGCATAGGAGTATATAGCTGGAGAGGCGGCGTAAAATGCCGCGTTTTAAGACGGTCAAAATTAAAACGGAGTTGTGCATCGACATACATGCATGATTAATTTCATACGTGTTAATTAGTATGTTAATTAAACGAGATAGAGTTTAATTTTGATGTATTGATAATGTAAATGTATTTCACATCGTCGTCAAATCAAAATGCTCTATTTGTATGACTTTTCAAGTAATGAAAGAGAAAAAATAAAATCATGACTGATGTGACAACACATAATTGAATGTTTGTGTAAAAAATAGTACACTATCGGTGGATAAAAATTAAATTCTACTATTATATACTCCCTCTGTCCACTTTTATTTGTCTTTCTAGGAAATTTATTTGTCCACTATTATTTGTCATTTTAGATTTTCAAAGAAACATTTACAATTTTTTTCCAGTTTTATCCATACATAACTCTCTCTTTATCTCTTGTAATTATTATTGCACAAAAGACTATAAGGATAATTTTGTCATTATACATTTATTTCTATAGAAATTTATGTGTTTTAATCACTTTGTTAATAAGTGTGCAATACTCTAACACGTCAATTAAAAGTGGACGGAGGGAGTATTATATTTGCATGGTAATCATTATTGTCATGATCATGCAATTCAACTTCATCTTAAACTTCTCGTTTTAGTCAATCATCATGCGCGTTATGATGTGACAATGACAAGTGACGCTGATTTGATGTAAATATATCAATCGTGTTTGTTTGTTGTTTGTTACCACAATTTTGGTGTTTTAATTTGGTCGATCTAGCTAATCGTGACACTTACCTACGTCGTAATTCAATCTATTTATATCTGATGAATAACTAAAAATATTTCAATTTATTTACTATAATGCTAAGTGTACAATGAAAAACCAGTCAATCTAATGAGCCTATTTTGACTTTTGTTTTAGCCAAATAATTATTAAAATTGTGATGGACTTAGTAATTATAGTCCAAAATCTCGTTTATTGACTAATTTGATTAATTTTTTATTATAAATTTAGCATCATCCATTCATTTATTATAATCAAGAGTAATAAAATGAACATCTAACTGGATATTTTTTTAAATATTTGAATAATATTATTCATAAGGAAGAGTACTGTTGATGTACTTATCTTAGTTAACTAATAATTGATTTAATTAAAAAATAATTCTAATTAATTTGAAACTTCATTACCATATAATAACATGGATTGTAATTTAAAGTTTTTCTTAATTTGGAACTTCAACCAACAAAGGAACAACACAATACGATTTATAAAATGCAAACTAAAGCTAGTTAGTCGATCATGAACATATATGTGTGATGTTAAAATAAGGTTAATCGAACTCTTCCATTTCCCAACTAGTTGCCCATAAATATTTATTTATAACAGGAAAACATCTTCATCACACTAAAAAAATTGATAATTAATATAAAAATAGTCAAATTAATCATTAGATCTATTTGACAACATTTTTATAAAAAAATTATTTAATAAATTATTTTTTAATAAATTAAATAATTATGACCTAAAATCAAATATTTATATTAATTAATTTTAATAAATTTTTATCCTGCAAATAATAATATTAAAAACACAAATGCTTGGGGCACAACAAAAAATCAGCCAACACAGCCAACAAAGCCTATTTAACACTTTATGGCCCAAATAGCACTTTTAATCATGAGTATATTCTTAATGGGCTGAGTGATTGTGGCTCAAATTCCTATTTATTGACTGTTTTTGCTGGTTTTTATTGTGTCTCTAGCAAGCTCATGCTACACCTTTCGGGATTAATCTAGCGTGCGGAAAAAAAAATCAAAAGCAACTCATACACGACTCTGTAACATTACTAAAAAAAAGGAAAATACACGACTCCGTAACAAAACTTTATATACGAGTACATACATGTATTATACAGTTATTTTTTTCTTATTTTGGCAAAACTTTATAGGTGGATAGTAGTTCTCATATAATTATTATGGATTTATGGTTCACAGTTCAGTCTATATTTATAAATTTTTCAATATATATATAAAAAAAACTAAACGTAAACTGTGTGTTTGTTTATTCGTCACTATTCAACGAGAAATATATATACTAACGCGCCATAGGATTTGTTTGCGGTTTGTTAATGTGACACTTTCATTTCTGATCTATATATCCCATCCCATCCTATATACGTCTCTATCATAGTGGTTGTGGTCGTTTGGAGTGGTTAGGCAAGGACAATTCCGGAGGCTAATCTCATTCCTATAATGGTCAAAATAATCGATATCCTTCTTAACGAATCTTGAATACCATACTTGGAACTAGAAAACAACAAAATATATATACATATGAGCACTTGTAAAGTTAAATCATCAATAATATATTATGAATTAATTAATATCATTGTCTTAATTTTAGTTGTCTCGCAAGACTATGTCACGTGACAAGTTTGTATATAGCATGGGGTTGGAAGAGGAGAGAAATCTTGTAGACTCAGCCATAGAGAATTAGCCAAGCCCACCAAACCGGATCCACTATATATAATACCCACTTTTACGTTTATATTGTTCTTATTACATGACTTTTAGCTGCTAACTAAAAGGCTTCATCAAGAGATTTCATGAATTAACTGTATCAGATACTAAGTTTTTTGGATACTGAATTCGACACAAATAAAGGGAGATGCATGCTATATATGCAAGAGTAAAAGACTTGCTATAATTTTTTTTCTTTTAAATGGATTTCTTGTGTGCTTGGGAAACACATTTAATGCATATTATATGAGTATTTAAAATTACTTATTTTTAATTTTTATATAAATTTTAAATATTATAAATCAAAATAAGTGATTGTGGTTGTTTCTAAAATATTTATTAAGTGTGCTTTAGAATGATTAAAAAATTAATTCTTTCAAAAAAATATGATTGCAAAATTTGAAAAGCGCTTAATTAGTTTCTAGTATTTCAGAAATTTTTTGAATGGTTAGGAATCATTTGGAGATTTTTAAAATCAGGATGATTTGTTTGATGATATAATCTTGTAAGGAACAAATTAGATATTCATACTTACTCTTCTTGCAATCATAGTAGACAAAGGTGTTTAGTTTTGGATCAGACTAATTGGAGACCAAGTAGTGAAATAGTGAGTAACAGCCCCTCCCATCTATTTTGTGAAAAAATAGCTTAGAAAAGCATGTAGGACAAAAGCATTAAGTCAAGTTTGGAGGGAAAGATTTTCCCAAACAATGTTATGCATTACCAGTATACTAATATGTAGTAGCATTGAATTGATGAGTTGATTATGGTAAACAGAGAAAAGAGTGAATGCACAGCGAAGTAAAGAAGGACCAGTACAACCACAACTGCCAGGATCATGTTCCTTGGAGTAGCATTAAAGACACTGTACTGTTATGGATCTTCTTCACGCAATTACCACCCAAATGGAAACAAAATCGGAATCAGAGATTTCAAAGAGGAAAGGTTCATTGATGTCTTGAGAACTTTTCAGTTTGACAGAAGAAAAAAAGTACATTTTAAAAAAGGGGTTCTGGTTCTGAGGTTGGTTCTCTGCATCATGACACTAATCATCACCATATTGATTCTCCTATCATTGCAAGGAACCCACATTTTAACTGTGCAAGGTGTTATCCAACAAGAAAATGAAGACCTTGCTAAGAAGATCTCAGGAATTGAAGAGAATGAAGAGAAGCAAAACTTCATAGTGGAAAAGTTTAGAGCCTTGTTTGGTATCAAGAGTAGTTTCCACTATGAGTTTATTGGGTCTCCTTCACCTTCTCCATCAGATAACATTGAAGCTGAAGCTCCAGCTCCTTCATCTCACCATCATTCAAGACACCACTCTCATTGGAACTACCCACATCACAAAACTCATCATGATGAAGATGGAGGCAGAGCAAAAAGAACACTTGTTGCTGTTGTGTTTGTAGGTGTTGCTGCTACCTTAATTTGTGCACTTGGGTGTGTTTTTCTCTGCAGGAGATTTAGAAACCAGAAAAAGAAACCGAAAAGGACAATTATGCCATTCTACAGCAGTAGCAGAGGAATTACAAGAGGTACTTATCATAATTATTCATCAAGCAACTTGAGTTTAAACTCTGGCCCGGATTTGTTTTATCTTAGTTGTTTGAGTGAAGTTATAGATCAACATACTTGTAGTAGCTTAATCCAAACTTGTGACCCATTAAATGAATCCACTTCAAGTCAAAATGCCACAAATTGTACAATGTATGACAATGAAGTGCCACAACAGCTAGTGATTGGTTCTTCAGAGAAATATGAACCTGAATATGATGGCGACAACTCTTCTTCCTATGGTGATAGAATTGTCCCTGAAGAATACCATTCATCTGATGAAGGAAGCTTCCATTCCTTTGTTGGTTCACATTCATCAATCCTCAGATCAATCTCCAATGCTTCATCTGGTAATGTGAGTGAAACCAATTCAATTTCACTAACAATAAATAATAAGTGTCATAGCTCTCACCAGAATTCAAGTCCAAAGGTGAAATCACCAACATGCAGTCCAAAACAGGAAGAGCAAGAGACTGAAACTTGTGTCCCAAGGAATTCAGATACTTTCTCATCAGGATCAAGTGCAAGTCATATTCCAGAAAAGTTACAATCCAACATTCCTCCACCACCATGTCCACCTCCATTTTTGAAAGGGAATACTGTTAGTAACGGTTTCAGAACCCCGCCGCCTCCACCATCGCAGCCCCCTCAATATACACAGCATGGCAATAAGGATGGAGCATCACTGCCAAAACTGAAACCACTTCATTGGGACAAAGTAAGAGCTGCTCCTGATCGAACAATGGTTTGGGATAAGATTCGAACAAGCTCCTTTGAGTAAGTCCTTCTGTCTCAAATTAATTAGCAACATGTTTAATTAACCTTTTTCTTTTTGTTGTTCTGATATTCTGCATTTTTTGATCAGGTTGGATGAGGGAATGATCGAGTCACTATTTGGATACAATTTGCAAAATTCAATGAAGAATGGCGACGAAACAATAAAGAGCAAAAGCCCTTCTCCAAGCAAGCATGTACTTGAGCCAAAACGGCTTCAGAACATAACAATTCTTTCAAAAGCTCTGAATACTACAACTGATCAAGCATGCCAAGCACTAATACTAGGTAAATGCCTCTGCAGTTACACCTTATATATATATTTGCTAGTCTAAGATCTCATCAAATTTTTTAATTGCATATATAGGGAAGGGCTTGTCATTGCAACAACTAGAGGCACTGGTGAAAATGGTACCCACCAAGGAAGAAGAAGCTAAGCTCTCATGTTATGAAGGAGACATCAATGAATTGGGGTCAGCTGAAAAGTTTGTGACATCTTTGCTTAGTGTTCCATTTGCATTTCAGCGAGTTGAAGCTATGCTTTACAGAGAAACTTTCGAAGATGAAATCATCCACCTCACCAACTCTTTCTCAATGCTAGAGGTACCCATTACAGAACACAATTCAAGAATCAAGACCCCTTTTATGACAATTTTGTTTCTTTCAATTCTCACATTATTATTATTTTAATTTTGTTCACTTAGGAAGCTTGCAAGGAACTAAGGTCAAGTAGAACATTCTTGAAGCTTCTAGAAGCTGTTCTCAAAACAGGGAACCGAATGAACGTTGGAACAATCAGAGGAGGTGCCACAGCATTCAAGCTCGATGCACTTCTCAAGCTTGCAGATGTTAAGGCAACCGATGGTAAAACCACATTACTCCATTTCTTCGTTCAGGAGATTGTTCGTTCTGAAGGATTAAGAGTCTCAAACAGCATAATAGGAAAAATCGGCGAGAAAAACAGAACAGAGGAAGAGAAGGAAGAAGATTACAGAAGAATTGGACTAGAACTAGTTTCTGGTCTGAGCAATGAGTTACACAATGTGAAGAAAACAGCTACAATAGACTTGGATGTTCTTGCAAATTCGGTATCGAACCTATCAGATGGAATGGCGAAGATTCAGAACCTTGTGAGTGAGTTGGATGGGGATGAAAAAAGTGAGAGCTTTGTAAGTTGTATCAAGTTGTTCCTTGATTATGGAGAAGGGAAGATGAAGGAGTTGCGTGGAGATGAAGATAGAGTGCTTGGTCGTGTGAGAGAAATAACAGAGTATTTTCATGGGGATGTGAGCAACGAAGAATCGAACCCACTTCGCATATTTGTGATTGTGAGAGATTTTCTGGGAATGTTGGATAATGTGTGTAAAGAGCTTAGAAGGTCTAATGCTCCTCGCTATCGAAACCCTCTTGCTCCTTTCACATGAATTTTATTTGTAGATCCTAATTACTACCTCCTAATATGTGTTTATACTTTATCTTATAGGACTTGCTGTAATCAAACAATTTGAGTGTAATTTCTTTCCTTTTTATTTTCAATGGATTTTTTTGGTTTGGTAAATTAAAATTTTCATATAGCTATTTGAACCAGAAAATTTGAAAATGTAAGCTGCTAGTTGACAAGAGCAACCTAGCAACGAATTGTTGGATGGGTGATGAACAACTTAATCCCTCATAAGGATGATAATACTAGTTCAAATTATTGGAAGCACATTTATTAGAGTGATGCTATATAGACATAAAAAAAATTAGATGTTTATAAGACATACATAATAATCAATGGTGGAGAATGAAAGTTGAGATATTAGAGTAGAGTCACATCAAAATCCAATGATAATAAGGATGAATGTTAATATGATGTACGAAAAATAAATGTAAAAATAGTAGTTTTGCACTTATTAGGACAATAATGTTTGTTATAGAACAGAAATATGTCAAACTAGTATATAATATTTGCTATACATAACATGAAATCTATGTCATATGTATAACACACATACATATAACCCATATTTCATGTTATATATCACACATTGAATAATAGTTGATTATATTTCTATTATATAATTATCATTATTGCTTATTAGGATGAGGAATAAACATATATAATCAATACAATACGTATATGTTGTTTGCCCATAATATTTTTCTTATCAAGATTATTATGTGTAGTTTATGCTTTTGCCTTCAAAAGTATTTTAACAAGGCCCTATACTCTATATATTATAGCTTAGCCCAGCTTTTGTGAAAGGAAAAAACCCGAGCCCGCATTAGCAACCAACACTCCCGCCTTTACATTTACCCGTCTTGACTCTTGACATATCAAGAACTTTCGGGATGTCACGGGCATACTCATTCATTTGACGTGTCCACAAGCTATTGGCTGTTGTGCGTGTACCGGTTTAAAAATGGCGCAGCGCGTAGCACCCAAGTATGGGACATGGCGGATCCTTATTGGATAGAACACTCTAGCAAAGCTACTCAACAAAACTTATATAAACCTCCCTCTCTCGCTCTGCTTTCGCTCCAAATTTGTCATCACCACGAAACAAAGCGAGCACTGAACACACACTAATGGCGAAGAACAAAGCAATGGCGTTTCTGCTTCTTTTGGTTCTAGGTACGCAACCATCAATTTCGAGTCATATATCACATTGAAATTCAGTCCATATTTTTTTTATTGTGAAACTTGAAGTGTTCGGGAACTGACATTTTTCTTTTCTTTTGGTAGAATTTATGTTGGGAATGACAGTGGCAGCTGATGAAGAATCCAAGAATTTAGGGACGGTGATTGGTATTGATCTCGGAACAACGTACTCTTGTGTGGGGGTTTACAAGAAGGATCATGTAGAGATCATAGCCAACGATCAAGGGAACAGAATCACTCCTTCTTGGGTCGCATTTACTGACACTGAACGTCTCATAGGAGAGGCCGCAAAGAACCAAGCCCCTCTCAACGCTGAACGCACCGTTTTCGATGTAAAACGCCTCATCGGAAGGAAGTAATTAGTCCTTTTCAAGTTCCTAAGTGTTGATTTTTATTTTAATTTTTTGTTAAGGTTTTTGTTGAATTGAACTTAACTGATGAACTGAGTTTGATGTTAGGTTTGATGACGCGGAGGTACAGAGAGACATAAAGTTCTTACCTTACAAGGTTGTGAACAAAGACGGTAAGCCTTATATTCAGGTCAAAGTCAAAGGTGAAACCAAGGTGTTTAGCCCCGAAGAGATTAGCGCAATGGTGTTAACTAAGATGAAGGAAACCGCAGAATCTTATTTGGGGAAAAAGATCAAATCTGCAGTCATCACTGTTCCTGGTACTTAAATCATTAAAATCACTAACTTTTATTTAGTTATTTATTCATTCTTCCTAACTTTCATTAATCATCATGGTTTTGATTACTGTGTGATCTAATTGATTTGCTTCTTTTGGCTCTTAATTAATTATCACAGCTTATTTCAATGACGCACAAAGGCAAGCCACGAAGGATGCCGGCACGATTGCCGGTCTTAATGTGGCGAGGATAATCAATGAGCCAACAGCAGCTGCCATAGCATATGGTCTAGACAAGAAAGGAGGAGAGAAGAACATCCTCGTTTATGACCTTGGTGGTGGTACATTTGATGTTAGCATCTTGACCATTGACAATGGTGTGTTTGAGGTTCTTGCTACGAGTGGAGATACACATTTGGGTGGAGAGGACTTTGATCACCGCCTCATGGACTATTTCATCAAGTTGATCAAGAAGAAGCATAACAAAGACATTAGTAAGGATAACAGGGCTCTTGGGAAGCTCCGAAGGGAGTGTGAGAGAGCTAAGAGGGCTTTGAGTAGCCAGCACCAAGTTAGGGTGGAAATCGAGTCTCTTTTCGATGGGATTGACTTCTCGGAGCCTTTAACTAGAGCGAGATTTGAGGAATTGAACATGGATTTGTTCAAGAAGACAATGGGGCCGGTGAAAAGAGCTATAGAAGATGCAGGGTTGAAAAAGACAGATATCAATGACATTGTACTGGTTGGAGGCAGCACCCGAATTCCCAAGGTGCAACAACTATTGATGGATTACTTTGATGGAAAGGAACTGAACAAGGGTATTAATCCTGATGAGGCTGTTGCTTATGGTGCTGCGATCCAAGGTGGAATTCTCAGCGGCGAAGGCGGGGATGAAACCAAAGGTACTCATCTCTAATAAACCAATAGGATTATTATTACATTTTATCAACTTGTATTACTGTTTTGTGCTGTTAGATTGAGATTGAGACTGTTGCTTTATCTTTGGCAGATCTTCTTCTTCTTGATGTTACTCCTTTGAGTTTGGGGATTGAGACAGTTGGTGGTGTCATGACAAAATTAATACCAAGGAACACTGTTATTCCAACTAAGAAGTCTCAGGTTTTCACTACTTACCAAGACCAGCAAACCACTGTATCCATCAAGGTAAGAAAACTAATTACATCATCTTTTCTTCTGTTCCACAATTTACTGCCATTTATAGTACCTTTGTTCTAATGTTGAAAAAAAACATCAGGTTTATGAAGGTGAAAGAACCTTAACAAAGGATTGTCGTGAACTTGGGAGATTTGATCTATCTGGCATTCCACCTGCCCCAAGGTATATAGCACATCTGAAACTAAGATGAGACATTGTTTTTCTTTTTCTACATTATCATGTATCCTTAGACCAACATATGTACATAAAATAGTAGAATTTACAAATTTTCTTACTATTGATTTTGGCATTTTTCTGTTGCAGGGGAGTGCCACAAATTGAGGTTACTTTTGAGGTTGATGCCAATGGAATCCTACATGTGAAAGCAGAGGACAAGGCTGCAAAGAAATCACAATCAATCACCATCACCAATGATAAAGGACGTTTGAGCCAAGAAGAGATTGAAAGGATGATCAAGGAGGCTGAGGAATTAGCTGAAGAGGACAAGAAGATTAGGGAAAAAGTTGATGCGAGGAACAAGTTGGAGACTTACATTTACAACATGAGGAGTACCATAAATGAAAAAGACAAGCTCTCTGATAAGATCGATTCAGAGGATAAGGAGAAGATAGAGAACACTCTGAAGGAGGCTCTTGAGTGGCTAGATGATAACCAAAACGCTGAAAAGGAAGATTTTGAAGAGAAGTTGATGGAAGTTGAACAAGTGTGCAATCCAGCTATTAAGCAGGTTTATGAGAAGAGTGGTGGAAGCAGCTCCTCTAGCTATGATGATGAAGAATCAACTGATGAACTGTAAATATTGCAAACAACATTAACTTCGTTTTTTTTATTATTATAAAAATTCCCTCTTTATTCTTCGTGTCTTGATTTCTGTGCATAGTTGATGTTTTGTTGTATGGCCGAATACCTACCATATAAAGCAAGAATTTATTCTCTGTTTTGCACACTATCTATGATTATATTATATAATGTAACTACTAATGGTAGAGCTTTTCATAAGTATCTTTTCTGACTGAATGCATTTTCTACTTTAAGAAATAATTTAATTAGGTTGCTGTAATTTAAAATTAGGGTTTGGTGCCTCTTTACTTTGCATCTTTATATGTTGTATTTCTAGCTCCTAATCATGCAATTCTAGTGAAAATCATAATTAATTTTCTTTCAATAGAGAAAATCATACTAAATTTCATCATGTCAATTTTTTCATCATAATCATGCAATTAGTCTTTTTTGGGCTGCATTGGAGAAGAGAACCACACCTTAGTAGGTGGGCTTTGTAAGACAAAAAATTCAGCTCAAAGAAATGCATTGGCTGCATTGATTCAGTGCTTTTTTTTTTTAATGCAAATTTTTGTGCTTAATATAGTACTGGATTTTAGTACACTCATAACTACTGGGTTTTAATTTTGTCTACCAAAAACAGAAACTACTGAATTTTAATCCAGTTGGGTATGACATTATCCAAGTACCAAGTTGAATCAATTTTAATTTTTTCCCTCAAAAGTCAAAATTACTTTGTTAAGCATTCCATTATCTTCATTTACGCAAAAAAAATCACCGTTGGATGAAACCGAGCACATGGATAGCTACTATGCTTTAATTCTGAGCCGTTGGATCATGTAATCCTAAGGACCTAAAAATGCTTTAATTAAGCAAACCTTAATCCAATTGGTAAATTCCGGAAGTCCACGGATCGCCAATGTAGCACTGTCCTCACCGTCCGATCTGTTCCCACGAAATCAACGGGATTTACAACACTTGGCATAAATTACCAGTATTTATACGACGCGCCCTTCGAATCGCTTTTCCAAATTCAAACAGAATACCCAATTCCCATCATTCTCCGTACGTTCGTCGTTTTGCTGCATTCTCGGATCACACAATCAGCAATGGAGGCTGCCACCACCGTCATTTCAACCACCACCACCACCACCACTACGACGGCGAAAGGTGCTGCTGGAAGAAGAGGCGCGAGGAAGAAGGCCATTTCAAAATCCATCAAAGCCGGCCTCCAATTCCCCGTTGGTCGCATTGCAAGGTTCATGAAGAAAGGTCGCTATTCTCAGCGATTAGGCACCGGAGCTCCCATCTATCTTGCTGCCGTTCTCGAATACCTTGCCGCCGAAGTATAATCTCATTCCTAAAACATTCGATTCGTAACAATTGAAATGAAAAGTGAATTCACGTGAATTTCTGTTGAATTTGAATGTAGGTTTTGGAACTTGCGGGGAACGCTGCGAGGGATAACAAGAAGAACAGGATCAACCCTAGGCATGTGCTTTTGGCTGTGAGGAATGACGATGAGTTAGGAAAATTGCTGCAAGGTGTAACCATTGCTAGCGGTGGAGTTTTGCCGAACATCAACCCTGTGTTGTTGCCGACGAAGACTGGTACCGCCGCTTCAGAGAAATCCACCGCCGCCAAGTCCACTGCCCCGACTACGAATTAATTAATTAATTGATTAATTAGGATTAGATTTGTTTAGTTTAGAGGTTCCATTTGTACAATCTTACTTCTAAATCGTTTTTACGTGAAGCTCACATATATACTCTTAACCTTTTGCTTCACCTTTACTCTATTCTTCTATTTATTTAAATTATTATAATGCATAAATGCTAGTTTTCTAGTTCGTATATGGAGCAAGTTGTTTCTCTATTCCTTATTGTTTCGTTCTCCACCGCTGATTAGTGTTTCTCGAATTACGCTTCGTAACCGTTTAATTTTCCCTACATTTTTAGAGTATACATTCTTTTGCATTGGGCCTTTGGGCCTTGGGCTTGTATCCTGGCCCAATATAGGCTGTTAACTTTTTGTCTAAGGCAAGGGTTTTGCATGGGTTTGGGCAAACCATATTGTAGCTTCCTTCATCGGCGAAGGATCTAGAACTCGTTAATTTACCATGAGCTACTTTCTGGTATCCATGCGGTCTTAGTTCCTTTTTTCTGTTGCTAAACATGTTTGAATTTCGTGTGGTTTCTGATTGGGAGCTGAATTGTTTGGCAGAGAAGGCTCCGTCATTTTCACAGAAGTTCTGTTGTTCGAGCAGTGGCAGTTGCTGCTGCTGGTTCAACACTCGTGTGCTCCGATAACAACACCGATTTCAGTAAGCACCGAACCTTGTTTCGATCCTCCGTAATCTGTTCATCGAACTGATTAAAGAGAGTGAAATCTTAGCGTCTCAATCGATATTTCATAAATTGATAGATTCAATTTTGTGTTTTCCGCCTTCAATTCATCAAACATCAGATATTGATGATCTGTTAATGTGAATTTGAAATCAGGAGTATCGGTGAGGGAACGGATTCCTGTGTCATTGCATTATTCGTTGCAGTTGACACAACCAGTGCTGCTTGATTTATTTCCTCAACATTTGCCTTTTCCTGGTCTGTCATTTCCTTCAATTTCTGAATAAATGTATGTGCGTGTACTTGTGTAGCTGTTTGTACTTTTAACAAGTGGATTATATTCAGAACTGAAAACTTGTAGGGATACTTTCACTCAATGCTTATAGTGTCAGTGCTGTTCCTTCATCTGACGTAACTAAGGAAACTTCTGGGGCTGCTCATGGGGGGTCAAAGCCGTGCGGTTGTTTTGGTAGAGATACAATTGCAAATGCTGCTGCCAAAGTTGGGCCTGCTGTTGTTAATATTGCAGTACCGCAAGGTATCCATGATGTGATCTTGTTAACCTATATAGCACTTGAGTTATGTTATGCATTTGAGTTTACACTAAGGATTATCCTTGAAATATAGATTTTCATGGCATTGCTACTGGAAGGAGTATAGGCTCTGGAACAATCATCAACAAGGATGGTACAATCCTGACATGTGCTCATGTTGTGGCAGATTTTCATGGCAGGAGAAGTTCATCCAAAGGGAAGGTTTGTGCACATGCTAGGCCATTTGCCTTAAAACATTTACTTGTAACAGTGTGTCAGTAGATTTATCATAGCTTTCTATGATGCAAACAAAAGATATTGTTCAACTCAGTTATTGCTAATACATGTTGTAAGTTGTAACTGCATTTACAAGAAGCCAACTTTAAGCTAGAGTAATTGGCACTTCAGCAGTGTTTGACTGTTTTCTTCCTTCGGATTTGTTGAAGTTGCTACTGTTGTTGGTCTATGGATTTGGATGACACAGCTTGGTGGCTTAAGATGTGATATGGTTAGCTGGAACTTTCTTTGAAAGTTCACCGACCAAAAAAGAGGATCATTCCTCAATTGTTCAGTACTTCAGTTTGTTTATTTTCCCCCCATGACTGTATGGAAACCACCATTTGGCTTTTATTAGCCTTGTACAAGCACCAAAGTCTACAGTTCATTTCAAATACATATTGTAATAATTTATTACTTACTGTATGGAGTGTCAGTGAGTTACTCATCTGTTTGTATGTTTCTTCCTTTGGCTTGCTTGGCTCAATCATTGGTTTAACTTTAATAAGTAATGTCTTATTCATGTAACTCTGCCTGCATATAGTTTTAGCCTTTTAGGACTATTCATATGTGAGCTTTTGCACATTGAAGCATTCAGTTTTCCTTTTTCTTTTGGGCATTCTCATTAGTTTTGCCTCCGTGTGACATTATAGAAAATCTGGAATATTCTAACTGATCTTAAAATATCAACTGTACTACAGATTGAAGTCACTTTGCAAGATGGAAGGACGTTTGAGGGTAAAGTGATGAATGCTGACCTACATTCAGATATTGCCATTATCAAGATCAATTCTGGAACCCCACTACCTGAAGCAAAACTTGGTTCTTCAAGTGGGCTTCGTCCTGGTGATTGGGTATTAGCTATGGGCTGCCCACTTACCCTTCAGAATACCGTCACTGCTGGTATTGTAAGGTGAAAAGGAAAAATTCTGGCAATAATTGATGTGCCCTTGTTATATGCTCTTTTCTTTTGTTATTAGATGTGTCCATGATGAATTATGCTGTTTCATATGATAGATCTTGGAAGCTAAAGCTTTGTATGTGAATGTAGTGCATTTGCCTATTATTTCTTTATGAAGCCTTCTAGGTAAAAAGGGTGCTCCTGCTTGTCTTTTGTACTGATGAAAGTCATGTCTTCGATGATCTTTTGTAGTTGTGTTGACCGCAAAAGTAGTGATTTAGGCTTTACTGGCACGTCGCAAGAGTATTTACAAACAGATTGTGCAATTAATGTGGTATGTCTTCCTCTCTTTCTCCCTATAAGCCTCCAGTGCACCCAACTGTGGTTGCATGTGGCGATGCATGCAGCATGCTTGACTGTTTGGTCTGCCTCTATGTTTATATCTCAGGGAAATTCTGGAGGACCTCTTGTCAACATGGATGGAGAAATTGTTGGTATTAACATTTTGAAAGTGATGGCAGCTGATGGATTGAGTTTTTCTGTACCCATTGACTCTGTGTGTAAGATAATAGAGCATTTCAAGAAAAGTGGGTATGTTATCCACACTAACTGGTCCATATCCTTTGAAAAGCATGATGGTGCTATTTGTTATGAAATATTGTTAGCTTGCCATTTGTGTTAGATGTCATTCAGATGTTTTCCCCCTTTTCAATTCAAATGTATTTCATGGCAAATTGGCGCTTAATTATTTAATGTTGTTCAGGAGAGTAGTACGACCATGGCTTGGGCTGAAGATGCTTGACCTTAATGAGATGATTATTGCACAGCTTAAGGAGAGAGATTCTGCATTCCCTGATGTCAAGAAGGGCATTCTTGTACCAATGGTATGTACCTACCTGATCCTTGGTACCTATCATGCTTGACCTCGAAGTGTAGATTCACTGGATGAAACTTTATCTGTCAATAACTATAATGTTTCTGACTAGGTAACTCCCGGATCTCCTGGTGATCGTGCTGGCTTTCGCCCTGGTGATGTTGTCATTGAGTTTGATGGAAAGCCAGCCCAAACCATGAAGGAGGTATGGACTTATTTTATATATATATATATATAAAATTGAGATTTGAGATAAGATGATTTGCTGTGCAAAACATATGGACTATAAGTGAATATGTCGTCGGAGTTCTTGTGTGTTCGCTGGAGTCCAAGTTCAGTTGTGTTTAAATTACTAATTACTAGTAAAAAATTGAGAACAACTCTAATGAATAGGCAAGTACTTAGGGAAACGAATTAAACAAAATGGTCTTTGCATGAATAATCATCAGTTGGCATTGAAAAACTCTAATACAATCTATTTGACTTGATGTGCTTATATATTAATACTTATAAAGAGAATTTTTAAAAAGTTGGTTCCTTTTTAGTCTTCAAAAACAGAATAAATAAAAAAATAAATATAATTAAATAAAAAAGTTATGATTTATTCCTTCTATTATTTAAATTTTTTCTATTTCTTTCTATTCATTTTTATATTAATATTTTAATAAATTAAAATGAGATTTAGGAGACACTTTAATTATATTAAATAGTATTATTTTATACAAAATTTATAAATAAAATAGAATTAAATAAAATTATTTTATAAAATATTCATTAAAAAATAAAAATACACTTGACACACATGAAAGCAACAACTAAATATTATATACTTTAAATGTGAGATTTTATAATTTTTTTATTTTCTTATAAAATAAATATTATAGACTTTAAAATATTAAATCACATGAATTTTTCACATATAGTAGAAATTTAATGTTATATACTTTAAATTGTGAGATTTCACAATTTTCTTGGTTGTATTATAAAAAAAAGACTATAGTCTTTAAAATATTGAATTACATGAATTTTTCATATATAGTAGAAATTGAATGTTATATACTTTAAATTGTAATATTTTATTATTTTTTTGTTGTATTATAAAATAAAAACTATAGTTTTTAAAAGATTAAATCATAAGATTTTTTTACATCTAGACATATAGTAGAAATTGAATGATATATACTTCAAAATGTAAAATTTCATAATTTTTTGTTGCATTATAAATTAAAGACTATAATAGACTTTAAAATATTGAATCACATAAATTTTTCACATATAGTAGAAATTGAAGGTTATATACTTGAAAATATGAGATTTTACATTTTTTTTTGTTATCTTATTCTTATAAAATAAAAACAATAGACTTTAAAATATTGAATCACATTAATTTTTCACACATAGTAGAAATTGAAGGCTATATACTTTAAAATGTGAGATTTCATAATTTTTTGGATTCTCTTGTAAAATAATGACTATAGTCTTTAAAATATTGAATCACATGAATTTTTCGTATATAGTAGAAATTGAAGACTATATACTTCAAAATGTTAGATTTTTTAGATTTTTTTATTGCACTACAAATTAAAGACTATAGATTTTAAAATATTGAATCAAATGAAATTTTTCTATATAATAGAAATTGAAGGCTATATACTTTATCTGTGGGATTTTATAATCTTTTTATTGTATTATAAAATAAAGACTATAGACTTTAAAATATTGAATCACATGAATTTTTTACATATAGTAAAAATTGAATGCTATATACTTTAAATTGTGAGATCTCACAATTTTCTTGGTTGTATTATAAAATAAAGACTATAGTCTTTCAGATATTAAATCACAATATACTTCAAAATGTGATATTTCATAATTTTTTGGATTCTCTTATAAAATAATGACTATAGACTTTAAAATATTGAATCACATGAATTTTTCATATATAGTAGAGATTGAAGACTATATATTTCAAAATGTTAGATTTTTCAAATTTTTTGATTGTACTACAAATTAAAGACTATAGACTTTAAAGTATTGAGTCACATGAAATTTTTCTATATAATAGTAATTGAAGGCTATATACTTTAAATGTGAGATTTCATAATTTTTTTATTGTATTATAAAATAAAGACTACAGACTTTAAAATATTGAATCACATAAATTTTTTACATATAGTAAAAATTAAATGCTATATATTTCAAATTGTGAGATTTCACAATTTTCTTGATTGTATTATTATATAGTCTTTTAGATATTAAATCACATGAATTTTTCACATATAGTAGAAATTGAAGGCTATATACTTCAAAATGTGAGATTTCACAATATTTTGATTTCATTATTGTAAAATAAAGACTATAGAATCTAAAATATTGAATCATTCAATTTTTCACATATAGCAGAAATTGAATGTTATATACTTTAAAATTTGAGATTTCATAATTTTTTTGTTGTCTTATAAAATAAAGACTATAAATTTTAAAATGTTGAGTCATATAAATTTTTTACATTCAGTACAAATTGAAGACTTAATAAAGTAAATTTTTTTAATTTTTTAGTTGTTTTGTAAAATAAAGAGTATTAACTTTAAAATATTGAATCAAATTAATTTTTTTTATATATATTTTAAAATGTAAAATTTTAAAATTTTATTGCTTGATGTGCTTATTATAGTATTAGTTCTGACGTCGATAACAAATCAATCATGGCAGGTAATTGAAATAATGGGGGACAAAGTGGGGTTTCCCATCAAGGTACTGGTTAAAAGAGGGAATGATAAATTGGCGACTTTAACTGTTATCCCTGAGGAATCCAATCCCGATGTCTGAAAGGCGCTCTGTCCCTACTTTTCATCTACCTTATCAAAATGAGTGATCCGTTTATCTTTGAGAGTTAAAAGATAAATGCCTTTTCTCTGCCGTCTCTAATTATCTGTAGTTGTTAATTTGGCTATGCGTTTGAGCTCAATATTACTATATCCAAAATTAGTATTCAAGAATATATCTAGGATAAATTAATCAAGTTTTATAAGTTTTATATTAATCTCTTAGAATCTATATTTTAACAAATGAGATGAAATGATCTCAGCATAGATGCTCAATTTGTTCTTTTTATTTTATTTTATTTTGATGGATTAATTATCAACCCTATTATTAAAGGGTTACTTTTAACTCTATTATCAACTCATACTGTAATTAATTCCGTTATAAATTAGCACTATTACATATATATACTACGCGAAGTCCCGCACATATAATCCCAGGCATGCAATAAATAGGCATGGCAACGCTCATGATCTTCTATACAAAAAGGTGATATATATACATATCAACATTAGAGGCTTCACATATGGTCAGTGTCATATTTACAATCTAAAGTTTACGTACAGGCGTGCAATCCGACATAGCAGGAGTCATTGAAGAAATAGTACTTACATTTCTAGAATGTTTCTTCTGTCTTTAAGAAATCATAATATTCAAGTTGGGTCATCTCTCCACCAGTTACTGGATCAAACTGGCATCTATAGAAGCTGCATCAACAACCCAAAAGCACGCAATGGCATCAAAATTTAATTCATTCGAAAAGAAAACATATGGCTAACAAAGATGCACTGGATTTAGTAACTAACAAGAGAGGATCCTGATTTGTTATACAAATACTTTGAAAGTACAGGGTTGTTTGGTTGTTGTTCTGTTTTTATTTTCAATGATTTGTTATTATATATCAACATGGCACATTGTTTTCTTAATGATTATTGTTCTTGAGATTTCATAAACACAACATTGGAAAATACCTTCCATCCATGCCAAGTATTAGCACCGTGTTCTTTTGATGGCCAAAGGCAACAATGTGTTGGAGACCTTCTTGCAAGCGAAACTTAGCCACTGACCACTCTGAGCTAAAATACTTGGGTAGCACGCCTGTACAACAAGAATCATCATCATCATCAGCATGTTCAGAGAGAATTCTGAATATGGCTCTTTTAGTTTGTTCAGTTTCCATGCATAAACAAGTAACCGAGGACAAGTGCACAAACCTTTAATAAAGGAAAGAGATGAAGCCGGTGATGGACTCGCCGGATTAGACTCAGGCGCAGTCTGTGATCTTTCTAACCCCAATAGCCCAGAAGCAGCCTTGAGGCTGAAGACATGGACGGTTCCCTTGTCACTCGAAACAGCTAGCCACCGTGCCGTTGGAGAGAACGCAAGGCTATATATCTCTGCTCTGTCTGCACCTCTCCGCACCTGCAAAAACCACCACCACATGATCAATTCACACTCAAACTTCCAAACTGGTTTGAACAAATAAAGTAAAATGGCAAAAGCCTATTCAACACAATCGTTAGGGCGTGTTGGAACAGAGTTCTTTTCGGAGCATACAATAGCTTTTTTCTTCAAATGCAGTCTCATGAATCTTTCGATGGCAAGTTATTTTCAATTCAAAATAAGCTTTATTCAAAAACACACACAATTCAGTTTCAGCTTAGAAAAAAAAACACAGTGCAACAACTCAGTTCTGAAGTTGAAACAGTTTTTACCTCTTGGAGCAAGGATCCATCCAAGGTATTGAAAACCCTAACGAGTGTCCCTTTGGTGCTTGCAGTGGCGAGAACTCTTCCGTCCTGCGTGAGCGCGAAGCACGAGATTCTGGAATCGTGAGCCATTATGAACTTGGTTCGCTTCGATGCGTAGTTCTCCACCCTTACTTGACCCTTCTGCAACCCAGGGCACACAAGCACCATCGTCCCCGAACCATGTGAAACCTCGCACAAACCCTTAGGGTTCGCGATGGTCTCAATTTGATGCAAAACCTTAAGATCCGAGAAATTGTAGACGAAAATTTTGAATGCCAAGACAACGATGATTCGGTCCCGTCGGAGACGAACGCCTTTCACCTCCGATCGAAAGGAGAGCTCACCGATGCAGCGTGACTGGTGGTCGTCCCAGATCATGACCTTGTTGACCGGGAACCGGGGATCGCAGGCGGCGGCGGCGGTAGTGGCTGAGGTTGCGGCAGAGCCGACGAAGGCGAGGATGTTGCAGCGGAAGAGCATGTGGACGAGGGAGATTCCTCCGGCGGGGCCGAAATCGCGTCGGAAGATCTCGCGGAAGGGGTCGCAGTTGTAGATGCGGAAGCCGTGGTCAGTGCCGGCGGCGAAGCAAGCGGAGTCCTGGTTGAAGGAGACATGGAGAAGGGCAGAATTGGAATCTGAGGGCGGAGAGAGCGGTGGCGGTGGAGAAGAACCACCGGAAGCGGAAGCGGAAGCGGAAGCGAGGTCTTGCGTTTCGGAGTTGGGAGGTAAAAGAGTTTGTTGCGTGGCGTTAGCCATTAGGGATTGTGGGAAAGAAGCTGAATGGAAAAAGTAATAAATTGGGATTGTTGCAACTAAACGGTTTCGGAATTAAATTGAAATTAATTAATTAATTAATTAATTGCTGGGAACGAAGAAAGAGAAGAGGAACGTGAATTGGCAGTGCTCCCCTCAAATGGAATACGAGAGGCTCAGTAGTTTGTTAGTTAGTTAGTGCGTAGTCTTCACTCTTTACCTGTCTCCGTTGCTGCTCTCTAACATCCGAAACGACAAGCTAGACCGACCCGTACGGCACAGCGGAGGGAAACCGCCACCCAAGAAACAAGAAAGGTATTGAGAGTTGAGAAGACTAGAACGACAAGTTGGTTCTTCTTTATTTATCAATTACACTTGCGTGACCCCATCCATGTCCAGAAAATATATTCTCCATTGTGAACACCGTGCGATCCATCCATCAATCAACCAATCAAACTCATCTGATCGATCACAAACGTAACTACTAGCTCACAATAAATTATTAATCAGTTACGCAACGGAGGCCATCTTGGTAGCAGGTGCATATGCATGCATGCAATGGCGCAACACTTATACGACAGAGTGAGTGAGAGTATCTATGTGCCATTAGCGTTGTACTAGTAGTAGTATAAACAAAATACCCTCCTCATCCACGAAGGTGCTGTCCTTTGCTTTAAGAGTAACAAATAGGAAATCAAACAAAATTACTAATTTAAAAATATAAAAAACTATGGAAGCTAACAAACAAGTGAAGATGCCACTATCAATATGAGCGCATTTACAAACACTTTTTTTTGGAGCCCAAATACCTCTTCGATCAAAACAACTCCTCCAACAGTTTCTCTTGGCCCCAACATAACTTCCCTCCCTCGTCCTCTTCCACGAATGATTTCTTCGCATTATCTAACTGGGACATGCCCTCCAAAATCCAACTCGCCCCAATTTTTTTCTTGTATTAGCAAAATGGTGTAACGCCGAATATCGTGCCATTTCTTTCTTTATCTTTTTTCTCTCAAAGGGGATGGTAAGGCACATAGCCTAGTAATCCCGAGACGTTAGTGACAACATCGCTGCACCTAGTCAAAAGGCTTATCATCTGCTGTGATATATCAACTGTTGATGCAGTAGCAGCAGGTGCAGTGTTGTTTATAAAATTGGGAGTGTTTCTGGGAGCAGTTCCCAATTCAGTAGTAGTATTATTCATATTATGTTGTGGGGTTTTCAAAAACTGGGTGGTAGGAAGTGGAAGAATAGGAGGCAATGAAGACGTGACCTTTTGAACATTCTTACTATTAAAATCCATAGCAACAGGAAGTGCACCACCATCAGCAAAACTAGCATTGTTGTTGAAGTTTCTATTACTCATTAATTGCTCTCCCCTACTACTTTCTTCCCCACTTAACATGAATTTTACACGTGGGTTTCCTTTACTACTACTACCTCCATTACCAGATACCTGCCCTGGCTCATCACTGGTAGGTTTCTTCAGGCAAGATTTGAGTTGGATCATTGGCTGCGGAAGAAGTGGCGGCAGTTGCTGCGTCAGTGATGATACCGGTGTCGGTCGATGAAGCACTGAAGGATCCTTGACCCGAGGCGTTTCATCAGCACCATCATCTGCTCTAGCCTTGGCAGCTTCATAGACTTCAGGTGCAGAATCCCCAGATTCCCGAAGGAAGCACCTCACACCAGCATTGCCAAACAAGGATTGGTTTGCTACAGAATATTTATATGCAGCTTGAGCATCAGCCTTGTAAAGAAAGACAACTCGGCATGTGGAGGACTTCCAGAACACACGGAAACCTGATTGGTCCATCGGACCAAAGCGAGCAAACCTTGCCTTCAGCTCTGGGATAGATGGGAGAGATGTTTGGGGAGGAAACTTGATCACCAGGGTAGTGGGCTCAACTGCCTTGGACGGTGGACGCTCCGCTTTCCTGGCCAAATCTGGCTTCAATGACTTGGGTGGAGCCCGGGACACAGATTCTTTTCCCAAATCTGGTTTTCCTAGCTTGGATGGAGCCTGGGAGATTGATTCTTTTCCTTCTCCTCGCGGAGCTTCAGAAGTCTTCTGACCAGCTGCTCCCTTCTCGGAAGCTAGAGTCTTTAGATGCTTGATTTTCTTCAACCTCTTAGCAGCAATTTCTTCTTGACGATCAGAGGGGGCCCTCTTCCGCCCAGCTCTTGTAGGATCATCAGGCCGGACAATTTGTTTTACAGGTTTTACATGCGGTGAAGCTCTGACATGGTCATCAGGGCTGTCAGATGCCCGGACACTTGAAGGAGACTTAGAAATACGAACTTCTGGAGCTTCACTCTCTGCAGGCGGTGATAAAACCAAGCTTTTTTGGAAAACAAGAGATCTGAACCGCAAAAAGAATTGCCGAGCAGCCACAGGGATCTTTCTTTCAGAACCATGAAAAGGATCCAAAGCAAGTGCTTGCAAATCACCCAAAAGTTGAGGCAATTCAAAACTAACATCTTCTGTGGTATCCATGGGCGGCAAATTATGGGAACCAGCATCTATCTGAACCAGTTCTTCCTGGAAATCCTCTTTAGGAGGCAAACCAACCGAGACACGTTTTCCTGTTGATTTACCTGAAAGATGTGATGTTTTTCGAGAAGTAGAATGCTTCTCCAGATGGGCTGAGGTCGGTTGTAAACTGACATCCTTTTTCTTCTTCTTTTTCTCCCCCATGGCAGAAGTCTTAGAGTTAATGTCATCTGCAGGTCGCTTCTGACCTTTAATCTTCTTAACTGCACTAATTTCATGATGCTTTGCTTCAACGGGTGAACTATACACATTATTTTCACTCTTAACTTGCTGCATGTCATTTCCTCCATCAGCAACAGTCAGAACTCCCTGCTCTCTTTGCCTAGAATCTTCACATCGTCCTGATAGTTCACCATTTTCATCATGTTTAATATCGACAAAATTTTTCCTCTCCAGATTAGACTGCTGAGATGTCTCATCAACTGTGCTTGGCAATGCAACTTCCCCAGACAGATCAGGCCTACCCATGCTTTTACTTGGAACATAATCTTGTTCAAAGCCGTGTGTCATTCCTTCGGTAGGCTCTTTACCACTTCCATCTGGTTGAGCCTGACCTATTAAAGATTCTTTGGCATCTGAAGTTATAGTTGCACCATCATGGCTAATAAACCCTGTGTCTTCATGCTTCTCTAAATTATGAGACTCCACAGGCACAGCTGGAGCCCTCTTCTGAAGTACATAACGCCCAGCTATATCAGGTGCCTCCTCCTCCCTATAGGCTAACTGGAAAGGGTTATTTGCATCATCCCGCCGCTTAAAAAGGTACTTATCTTTCTTTGAATTGTCCTTAACTTTTACAGATTTGGCATTGCTCTTCCTACCACCCAAAGCTTCTGCTATCACCATTGGACCAGTCAAAGGAGCTGAAGAACAGAACAAAAGCCATTAATAAAAGAGAAAGGTGTACTGTTCACATGAGACAGATTTCAGTATCTTGACAGACAGCAATAAGCTGGTTTCAGTTCCACATAAAATAACATCTTTATTATATGAGGGGATAAATAAAACAAGAACATACAATGCAAGCATAAATAGAAATCATATTGGCAAGCTTGAAAATGCAAACTTCCTAGTTACCGAAATGTTATCTACGGAGATGTAAACTTTTGCAAAGAAACCAAAAGAAGTTCATAATATTAACAAAAAAAAATGCTGTGACCTCAAAATATTAGAGGGCCAAAGTGATCAAGGAGAAAAACAATAGAGTGATCAATGACACAAACAAAAATAATAGCCACAACAAGCCTAAACTCCTACAAAGTGGGGTTACTGAGGATCAGGTGACACCATGGGGCTATATTAAATATCTAATTCAATAAAACCTTTTACAGTAAGGTATAGTACAATATTTTCTCCAAATTGTCTTCTTCCTTCCACCATCCATTATAACCCAACTATCTTCTATTCAATCCATTTTCCTACTAGATCGGTAGATCCTCTCTACTCATCTTGTCATCAAGAGAGGCTACTCTAACTCCCCAAGACCCCAACACATTCATCGTGAACTTATCTATGTCATAGTGTCTTGTGCATCCACTCACCCAGCTCAATTTTCTTCCTAACCTTAACCCCCTTTTGATGATGCCTATCATGAACCATAAATGGTCATACAATTTATACTACAAGCTTATACAAGAATCAAGATGAAAATAAAATCAAACTCATTTTTTCATAGATGTCTCAGAGACATGCAACAATCATATCAGCTACTGAGTATCAACTATCAACATCATAAATTTAGAATGACTCGAACTTTCATCATACTAAAATGTTGGCATCCTATCTTGACAATTCAACCAGACAAAAAACACAATTAACAAAACCAAACAAATGCCTAAACACTCAAATCCTCATTTCAGGTTTTACATTAAATATCTATGAGCAGGGAAGATGTCCCCAGGCCTGTAATTCCAAACCATTATACAGGCATACAGCTATAGTCTAAAGCCATAGAACTACCAAGAGATAGTCATCCATTTCATTGTAGATAGTGACACAAACAAATCATAAATGAAGCTACTTAGAATCTTAGCTACAATATAGTCACGTGGATTAATTAATCCTCATCGTCCAAATAAAACCTTCACTTCTTCAACCTTTCACAAACACAATAATCCATGACTACTACAAGGAATGAATGTAAGGAACTCAGGAAGAGTATATACCTCTAGGAGGCTGCCTCGCAGGGTGGTCGAGTGGATTTTTCTGAGGATGGGGAGGGCGTAATGGCTGCACCCCAAAAGCCTGAGCGTAAGTCTCATCATATTGCTCAAACACTGCCTTCCTATAAGCGAAAACTGTAGCCTTATCCTTAACGAACCCAATGCTGTCATGCTGGCCATCACGGGGAGCCAGGGCCAACTGCTTCACGAAAGCAAGAGTCTCACCAGGCTTAAAACTATTCCTCGCCTTTCTAATCTGAGCACTAGAATAGAACCCCCCTGGCTCAAAGTCCTGCACATCAATCGAAAAATACCCTTGAACATCCGTTGAACGAAAATTATGAGGGTTCCTACACCTACAAGCAAGGCCAAGAGCACGCCTCCGGCTAACTTCGTCAACCGCCTCTTCCACAGCTTTCACAAATGTTCTGGAATTTGTCTGCTGCGATTTCTCTGCGAAATGCTGATCGAATGGGATGAGTTCAGCGGGTTCAAACCACCCATAACTGCTATCACCGAAGAAAGCCACTAACACATGGCCTTCCCTCTTCGTTCTACGAACCAAAGGAGATGCGAATGCTTCGTTGTAAATGTGCCCTGGCCACCAAGGGTGAGATTTCACCTTACCCCAAACCAGATCACCAACTTCGAGACCAAAACCTAGATCCCTCGAAGCTCCAGTTCTCACACCGCCATTTCCCTCTGCAGCTACGAACTCATCGAATTCCGATAGCAGTGAGCTGCTATCGGTACCAGGGAACTTCTTCACATCCGATTGAGGCTGAAAATGATGATGGTGCCGATCGATTTGACCCTGAGACGATTCATTTTCAGCTTCAAGTTTGTCGTTCGAATCATCGAACCGATCAGCAGTAGATGCGTCACCATCGCGCACGCTATCGCCCTCTGAAGAAACCCTAACCCTACAATCTTCCATCGAACCAGCCACAGCGTCGTCAGATTTATCATTTCTTGAAACCCTAGAATCGAGCTCACTTACCTCCGCCGTAGCTCCCGACCGGAGCTCAGACGCAGAACCGCTAGCTTCGTCGGCGGCGGCGGCAGCTTTGGGTGGCGAACACGTGACGTCGGGTTTTCCATCTCCGGTTTCTGTAACCGCAACATTTTCGTTGGAATCTTGTGACTGGAACTCGGCACCGTCGCTCATCACTGGTATTGTCTGTCGAAGAAAATGGAAGATTCTAGAAACCCTAGGAGTACAACAACAAGAGTTAAGTTTTCCGAAGAAAGCATGCCATTTCTACGCCCTCATGGAAGAAGAAGAAGGTGTGAGAGCTTCGTGATTGACATAAAACCCTAAAACGGACACTGCAAGAGAGAGAGAAGGCGCGGCAGAGAGATAAGAGAGATGCGTTTGGACTGCAACGAACGCCGAGCTCTTGAATTGCGTTTATTTTTTCTGATTTCGCTTTTCTTGTTTTTCTTTATTTCCTTTATTTTTTAAGAAAAAATTGTTTTTGTTGAGAACGTGGACGCACCAGATTTACATTTTTCAACGATTATTACATTCTTTTTTTTTTTTTACGGTTGAAAAATGACGGTCTCGCCTCCTTACTCGAAGCATCGTCGTCGTCATTAGAAAAATCTTAATTGGAGTGATTCTGATCCCTTTGATCAATCAATTAATCCATCAGAGGATTAACTTTAACCAAAGCTTTCATGGAGTTATGTTGAAATTGAGCTTAGAGTATGGGTTTGGGTAAATTACCATAAAGTCATTGGTTCAAACATTAATTCTTCAGGTGTAGTAAAGGAAACTACTACTAATGTTGAAGATAATTAACATTAAATTATGACAAGGGTTGAGCCCTCAACGATATTTTTTAATTAATCATAATTCTAATCACCCAAGAAGCTTTATTAGTTTATTTTTATTCAATTGCCATTACAATAAATAGCTTTCACCAAACAGAATTCCAATAAAGTGGTAACTCTAACAAAACAAAAGAATTTCTATACTTTGATTCAATAGTGTATTCCCTTCGAATACAATCCTCAGCAAAAATAGCACGCACTATACGATACCATCATCCTCATGAAGAAAGTATGAAAAAACTTCCTGTGGCCAAAAAAGATGCTAAAACTTATTTACATCACTAAAAAAAGAACTGAACTGATACACAAATAAGCATTGGGAATAAAATTAAAATTGGCTAAATTAATCCAAATGTAGCATTGCTATTCAGTTAAAGCGGCTAGTAGTATGAGGTTCACTCATAATCTCTTTTCTCATCAGGTGGAGAACCCGCAAGCCAACCCCACACGCCACCCGAACCTTGCCTCTTTCTCACATTTAGGGCGGCATGTTCCGATGCGGCTTTCTGCCGCTGCAGGAGTTCAAGCTCCTTCTGCAATGTCCCAATAGTTTGGAGCTTCTGACCTAACTCTGCAGCCTCCACCTGCGATCGCAGATAATATCTTTGGTTTAAAAAGAAGTACAAATTTCATAGCAGCCTCAGATTAAAAACATTAGAATACATCGAAAGAGGGATTCCCCTAGTAGGATTCCATGTCATTCCAACAACAAGTTGATCATTTGTGTCATTCCAGTTTTGAAAAGAATAGAAAAACGAAACTTTGAAAAATCAAATTCTTATCAGATGGATGAATTTTTTAATTTTTTATTTGTTACTCGATGAATAGCTTCATGATCAGATGAATGATGCTGATGTGATGTCCCACGTTTAATTCATACCTCAAGTTTGAAACACCTTGACTGCTCGGCAGCAAGCTGGCCGCGTACTGATTGGAGCTCCTACATTATCATTATCAATGCACCAAATGTGAGGATCTTTGACAACATTAATAACCATAATGTAGTTCATCAATAGTTAATATAGCATATTCAAGTCTTCTTTATAGACCTAATTCTAAAGTCTCAACCCAATTAAACCAAGAGACAAAAGAAAGTAGTTCACATAACAGATAAACAGAGTATTTCCAAGTAACCCAAAGCTCAAGAAAGAAACAGAGCAAAAGGATAGTTTAATTCTCACAATTTCTTTTTTCTTTTTATTCCAAAATTTAAAAGGAACTTCAATTATTAAAGCACATACCTTGTATAGGTCAGAGTTACGAGACTCGGCTTCTGCCAATTCTTGTTTTAGCTTAAGAGTATGCAGTTTCTCCTTGCCCAGTGATGATTCCAACTCTTCTTTCTCGGCCTTTAGGACTGATATTAGATCAACTTTGAGTTTCTGTATGACAACCAGAGTATGAACGCAATGATTGAAAAGTATTAAAACGAAATAGCACCAAATGCAGAATATGAACTATGCATGTGATTTAGATGATCCAGGCAGTACGCTAAGCATTGAGGTGTGACGAATTCTCCAGAGTTAAAGAAAGAAGAAAGTATAATACAATTAAAAGCAGGAACAAAATCCTTTATAAAATCAGACGGAAACATGTACATATGCTTTGGTACTTACTGCAGGATCAGCATTATCCATGACAATTTCCCTAATTTTTCCTTCATGGGCAGCTTCCAATTCAGACTCCACATCTCGGGTAGCATTTGTAACATTTTGGACAGCAGAAGCACTGTCTGGAATGGAACTTTCAATTATTTTGGACTGCAAGGTTGATTTGTGGCTTGGTTTAAGAACATAGACCTGAATGCAGCAAACCCAATCAGGTGAAGAAGAAAGATAAAACAAAGGCAAAATAAGTGGAAAAGGGCAATGATTTTGAAATAATCTTTACTTCGTTGTTGTAACGTCCATTGTATCCTCCAAAAGATACAAGTACATCTTCACCATCATAGGAGCTTACAACCAAACTCAAGCCCTGCAGGGGAAACATTTTAATGGCGTTAAGCAGATGGCACTAGAAAGATAACTGAAAGGTCGCCATATCTTCCCAAATACAGCACGGAGTTAACAAGGATGTCCGCTCAAGCTAGGCTTCATAGGAAAAGTACCTCACTAGCAACAGGAATACGCCCTTCAACAGATGTTACCACTGACCAAGCCAGTGTAGACATATTCAACACAACTGTCTGTGAGATCCCTGCAGAATCACATGGAATATAGCTTGTAAATGGGATACACAGAAACAGCTCGACAGCATCAGAAATATCCTTTAGTTAAGAAAAACATTGCAGCACTACTTTCATTCGCTTATAAGGTGACAGAGGAAGTCACGCACAGGGCAATGGGCTGTTGCAACCAATTATTGCATTCATACAAAGTCCAGAACTCAACAGGTGTTGAAGAATATTATATATGGATGAACTACATTTGAAATGAGGTGGTCCAAGTTGAATAATCTTAAACAGTTTAAAGAAAAAAATATATTAGCTATATCAAGCTAGGTTTTACATTAGCTATATCAAGCAATCTTTTATGCAGTAAAAATTGCTTCCTCAAAACATAAAGTTTGTGTGTTAATGTGGCAAAAATGCATACCACTCTTATTGTCACCACCACCAACAATGAACCAGTTCTCCCCAATTGTCATGCCAGCATGTCCTGCACGTGGTGTTGGTGTTTCACCCAGTTGTGTGGGTCGAGACCATTCCATCTGTAGAGTTCACACAAATCATAATATGGAGATGATTTCCAGTCCACAGCCTAACAAGAGAAGCAAGGGCCTTACAGTTTGCAAATCGAGAACATGTAAATCATTGAAGCAAGTTGTATGTGAACCCCCACCAAAGATAAGCAAGAATCGCCCCACGTGTACAGCAGCAGTATGATCAGACCTTGGAGAAGGAGGCACCCCACTGCCAATAAAGACTTAGTTAGCACCAAAATTTAATCTGGTTCTTTTTCTTTTCTTTTCTCTCTCTTTATATTGGCATGGAAAGAAATAATTAGTTTATTTCCACCACTGTTGAGAATGAGTAACTCAAGCCACCAACCATGTATCAAAACCAGATTATGGCATAAACAAAGACAGCAACTAAACAAGATCAAACTTCAATCTGTTCTTACGACAGATTTTTTCCTATTTTTCAGCCCAAAACCATCAACAATCCCCCCACCATATTAAAGAAGACAATATCAACCACCTTCCCCACCACCAAAAAATGAAGTGAAGTATGAAATGAGGGAGAAAGAAAGGGTTGCCTCAGAAAACTTCTTACACAGCCTCAATTTCATCCCATGTCATGGTTTCCAAGTCAAGAATATGCAGATCATTCAAAAGAGTCCCCTTTGCATCTTGTCCACCAAAAATTACTAAGCTTGCTCCAACAAGGTTCACTGATTGGCCTCCACGGGACACCTACAAAACAGAAGTGATAAAAGAGGACTTAACAAGCCATTACTCATCTGTTAAATGTTTAAAAACCATAAATTTTATGCATCTGTTGTCAGAGAAATGCAACATACTCCTAATACGAGATTTAAGATTTGTCAAGATACTTTTTGGGTTAATAAACATAAAAGAATAATGGATACATACCGGGGCCTTTCCAAAAGTCTTTAGAGTTGACCAAGTTGCAGTTTGTAGATCAAATACGTTCACTGTCACAAAATATAATATTAATATCAATAAAGAATAGAGATACTTAGTAGCACTCACAACGGAAAAAGGCAACAAGAACCAGCCAACAACATCAACAAAAAATACAGAAGTGAGCAGGACAAGAATCACAAAACATCGAAAAATACCACAATTAATGGGCATACATAAAAACAAGAAACTGATAAAAACAGATAGCGTAAATGTGCCTTATGATTATCACAATCTTGATTATTTTTTCCTTTTAAAGTAAATATAGTAAGTAATAATCCAGCTTTTGGTTTATTGAAATGAAGAGAAAACAAAAAATTTATAATAAGTCAACCCCTGGAAGAATAATAATACATAAGAACGATTGCCATTATCATCATACCTTGAATACTTTCAGAAGGATCTTTTGTATGCCCAGCAACTGACAGTAGCTTATTATCCCATGCAATCTGTAATGAAAATTTTTTCCATCACAAAAATATTCAGGAACAGTATAGGCAGTTAACATCAAACAGATAGAACAAGATTTAGCAGTAGAATATGAAGAGTTTCATCAACACAAACCAAAGAATGGCCAGCACAGCGTGTTATTGGGGACTCCACTCCAGCCTTAGCATCAACCCTCGACCAAGTCCAACTTCTCAAATCTAGAACCTGCATTCGTTACCACGTAAGTCAAAGTAAACAGAAAATAATAAAGTCACCCAAAATAGGCAGTTTCAATAACCTCGCAAGATATATTATTACTTAATGAAAATGAACTGCTTCATGTAACATATATATTGAACACATGCTTACATGAAGATCACTAAGGTAGCGACCATTGTGGTTTCCACCATGTATGTATAATTTATCTTGCATGACAGCAGCTCCATGCTGAACATAAAAGCACCCTTGGCTTAGGAAAGAAAATACACTAAGAGAGAATAAAATAATCAACCAGAACACAAAAACAAGTGAACGAGAATGAATTTTATAATCTTAATAATTTGTAAGAATTAGTACTTCATATCGGGGCCTAGGACGTTGACCAGATATTGGCGGTGCAATCCATTGATCATAGACTCCAACCGGACCAAAGCCTTCAACGACAACATCTTTGTCTTGTGTTCCAACATGACTTCCATTTTCAGTGGATATAGTCTTTATTTCTGGATAAGAATTCCCATTCTCGATTACTGGTTCTACTTTGGAAGTGTGCTGTCATACCAGCGGGACAGGATTGGAAAGCACAAAAGAAAAAAGGAATGATTACAATGATGAGAGCAGTAAAAGCGGAGAAGAATATAGAGAAAGATACTCTCATTACAATTGTCTTGACATAGCTTCAAGTCGACAAGTCTCTTTACATTAAACTAATTCTAAAAATTCAAATCCTAAATGCCATAATCTCAAATTAAATGTTGAAGCAAAATCATTAAACTATTTGAGTTGCATAAGAATTGCATGAATACCTTGTAGGTGAAAGGTAGTAGGAAAACATTGTGACAAACTGACAATAATATATGACAAAAAAAATTTATTTGTGAAAGAACAGAGTTCTTATTCGGCCGACCATGAAAAACTGAAAACTAACCATATTCTGATCCCACATTCACATGGCACTTACTCTAAAGTTCATATGAATATAAAAGATGAAGATAATAAGTATCATTACCAGCTACTAGTGGCATAGCCACAGACATAAACATATGTATATCATATGGAGAAAAAAAAATGTTTGCAAGAACAGCACTCAGTAGTATCTGTAGCCAAAATACTCACATTCATTTGCACATCTATAACAGGCTCTATGACAGAGTTAGATGCTCTTGAATACCAACCAGGGTCTTCTTCCTACACAGTGAAGGAAATAAAGAACAAAAGTAATCAGCTGACATTCTGTATTATGCCAATGAGGAGTGGCCAAATAAAATCATTTGCATGACCTCCAATATTTTCACAAAAAGACGCATGGCTTCTGTGGAAGACATATTTCCAAGCTGGTTCCAACTGCATCAATAGTTGCTTCTTTTATTAATATTCTCAACAACTTTATCAAAAGAAGAAGAAGAAGAAGACTCTCAACAAAATGAGATCAGTGCATAAAGCAAGAGCTATAATAATGAACAAACAATTTTCCTACCAAATTATTTTCATTGTATATATAAAGATGCATGCATGATAAAATCAGATTCACACACAAAGTACATATAGAATAGAGGTTTCACAAAGACTGCATAGCAATAGCATAAAGAAAATGAAAGGAAGCATAGATGTTAAGCAAACAAACCTGGCCCATTTGCTATGCTCCACAATTTTCCATGAACTGGGTTCTGGGATGTTACAAGGTCCTACAGTAGCCTGAGATAACAAATTAATCATGAATTCGTTGAACTGAGTAATAAACTAATGAAAATTTACCCACTTCAATTCCACAGAAATATAAGCACAACTGACCAAACAAAAAAAGCCAAAGCTAAAAGAGTAGGAATCACTAATAATCTAACTCTTTAACATTTCAATCCTTCATGTTCAAATTGTGAATTATCTGGCTTCTATTGATTAAGGACTCAGCATCTCAAATGTAAGCACAACAACAACAACAACCAAGGCATATCCCACCAGATGAGGTTAGTTACAATTTACGAGGATCCAAAAATACGATCTAGCTCCACCAAAAATCAAAATTTCAGAAAAACCATATAGATAGGCAGCCAATCTTTCCATAGCCAATCCCAAAAAGGAAAGTCCATTGCATTAGCAAGCTGTCAACCACAATAAAACATTGCCAAATCTAAAAAACATGAATCATCCATCTAATGGCAAGTAGTTTGGCATTAATCTAGTTCAGTACTCCTAAGTCATGGGCAACAACAAAATTGCTTGATTCCCCACGAGGAAGGTATAAATCAGCAAGGTACATTTCGATCCACCAAGTTCCTAGAAATAGAGCCAGATAACAGTGGTTCATTTCGATCCACCATTTAGCATATAACGATTGACTCGTACACATCCTTTCCCAGTTCCATTTGAACCTTCCCACCAATCAATTAAACAGATTAAAAAAACAGATCTAACCCAAATAGCAGCAAAACACACAATTGAATAGAATGCCATCACATCACATCACATCACCGACAGGAATATTATAAAAAAAATGGCAATTCGAAATCGAGAATGGCAGAATGGATGGAAATTGGTGTGAAGTAGAAAAGAAAGAAT
Organism: Aeschynomene evenia; assembly: GCA_013621005.1. Taxonomy (NCBI): domain Eukaryota; kingdom Viridiplantae; phylum Streptophyta; class Magnoliopsida; order Fabales; family Fabaceae; genus Aeschynomene; species Aeschynomene evenia. Next base: position 5,559,651 of record CM024268.1, read on the forward strand.
GTATGAAGTGTACCTGCTGATGCAAGCTGTAGAGAAGAAGAGCGGTGGACTTAGGGAACTTGGAGGTGAGGGCTTTGGTTGGAGAAGTCGATCCCTCGAACCCAACATACGACGCCGCAGCGTAGAACCTGTCTGGATACTGCAGACCCGAGCTTCCTCTCATCATCGCCATTTCTCTCTTTCAGTTCAGATCCACCACCAATTCAATTCAATTATCAGTTATTATGGTGATACACGACTAAGATTTGATGTGATGTAGGGAGAACAACAACTTTATTATTATGATGTGAATATGAATTTTACAACAACTGTTTGTCACAGCAATAAATAAACAAAACGATTTTAAGGAAGGGAGGGAGGGTGGAAGGTGGTGTTACTGTTTTGTTTATCTATTTTATTTTATTATTCAGTTTTGTTTTTCTGAATCTGCACTACTCCTTCTTCTCCTTGCATCGCAGATCCACTGTATTGGAAATGAAGGATGGCTCAAGTGTGAATGCGACGCGTTGATGACTCTGTGGGAATGGGCTTTTGGTTTTGGGCCTCTCACTAAATGGGCTTTTAAATTAATAATAGCTGGCCCGTATCAGTTCTAACTATCTAATCATATGTTCCCATGCTTATAGGCCTGGTTCATTTGACATTGAATTAATGAAACATTCGCTCTTTTTTCCTTTTCCTTTTTAATTGAGTTTGGCTAGGGATACAAAATAATATCAGTTAAAAGTTAAAACAGTTAAATTAGGAATTTGAGTCACAATTACTCAACCCATTAAAAGTTAAAAATATACTCATGATTAAAAATGTTATTTAAGTCATGAAGTGTTGAAGTAGACTATTTTGGCTGAAAAAATGTTGTTGATCAAGTATTTATATTTTTAATTACCATTCTCCAATGTTTTAATTTGCATCTTCATATGAGGCAATTCATTAATTTTGCCACCAACAAGTTCATTCGTAGTGAGTATCTATAGAGGGAAGGGAAGGACTGAAATTGCAGTGTATATACTGACATACAAATTGAACTAAATAACAATAGGCAATTTTATTCCTAATAATAAGGATTTGGCCACATACAGATTAAAGAAACACAAATGTTACAGTTGCCTTGTACAAGAAGAAAAAGAAAAAAAGCAGAATGAAGATTGAACAAGTAATTAATTAATACTAATAATTCAAGGGACCAAAGTATCCTCCTCCAGCAGCAGCACCACCAATTCCCAACAAGTCTAAAGTCATCACATTCTCATCACTTCCTTTACCGCTGGACCTCCCATTCATTGTGCATCCACCATGCAAAACACCGCTGCTGCTTCTACTGATGTTATTATTGTTCTGTTCTATGATCTTCGACAGAGCCTTGCTTTGATCCAATATAGCATTGAACATGTCCACCCCATTCATCATTCCTACAATCCCATCGTTGCTATTGAAATTATTATTATTATCAATACCGCCCTGTTCAGCATTATACTGTTCCACGATGATCCCATTATTATTATTATTGTGATTATTTGATGAGGGAATAACAGAACCGAATGGTAGTGATGGTTGGGTGGCAGTTGCACCCATTTGTGCAGCTTTTTGCAGCAATGCGGTGGCTGACATGGGAGGTAAATGGAACCCCCCATTTGGCTCTTGGAACATGTTCAGTGATGAAGAATTTGGTGAACTCATCATCAGTTTTGGAAGCAAACCGAATGATGATGATGATAAAGCTGCAGGGTGATGCTTGTTGTGATCTGGTGACGTGGCAATAATACTCTGTTGTTGTGGGCGAATAATGTTGTTAGTATTGATTATTGGTAGGTTTGGTTGACCCTGCAATAAATTGGAACCTATCTTTGAAAACTGTCCTTCATTCGCTTTGTTATTCTCCTCACTCAGTGCGTCACAGAAAGCTCTGTGGGTAATGAAGCTATCCCTTCTGCACCACACACCATACATATATACATACATACAACCATGCTCTAATTAGTTAACGTAAAAGTAAATAAATAAACACTAAAGTGAACAGTAAATTAATCAATCCATAATTGTAATATGATATGCATTATATATAATAATAATAATAAGAGTGCGTAAAAAATTTTACACTGTCAGTCAATCACATCTATTGATCTGTGTAACTTTTTAGTTAGTGAACGATTGAATTAAAGATTTTTATTGATGTGTCAAAATATGATTGTATGTCAGTATAAAATTACTTTACATTGAGATTGAGAGTGGATTATATTGAAATTAAACTCTAATAATAATTGTGTATCCATGTTATTTGTCGTTGATTGAATTTTCATTGTTAATTAATATTTTTAATAAATAAATACATAATATAGATATATAAATATGGAACTTTGAATCTATGAGCTGACTAAATTGATATATATATATATATATATATATATATATATTTCTCTTAGCTGACTTATCGATGTTGTTGGGGTAGAAAGGACAGAAATATCAGGGTTTATATATATATAATATTCGTTATGTATATTTATTGTCTTTGTTGGATAATAGACAAAATTTATTATGAAAGTGAAGTTAGAGAAGACTAGTTTTATATCATCACCAGTATGCGTAGTCAAAGTAATACCTTCAAGCAGCCAAAATAGTACTCCAATTCATGAACTACCTACTGCATGCAGCTTGCATTTTTTTTTCCCTTTTTTATAACAAAAAATATATATTATTTGTGCACAAATTGTATTGGGCATTATTGTGCCGATTTTTACCCTATATATGTTCATTCTGGATAAGAATGGCTAATAAAAGTGATAAGGCAACACAGTATGGGTCCGTTTGGATTTTTGACTTTTTTTTAACTTATGACTTATCAGAAGTTACTCTGTTTTGTTTGGCTATATAACTTATGACTTATCTAGAAGTTATTTCAGTGCTTTTGGAGAAGTCAGACTATTTGACTTCTCTATAAGCACTTTTCAAAATAAGTGAAATAAATTTTTTTGTTATTTTATATCCATATACAAAATAACTTATTCATAAGTTACTTCTCAGAAGTTATTTTTATAGAAGAGTTTAAATAAGTTGTTTACCCAAACTGCCCATAGTATCCTACACAGTTTATCTATAGATAAAAAAAAATTTAATTTTGACACATTACAATGGTGAAAAATATTTCAATTTTGATGTGTTAACCATGTTAATATTTAATTACATCTACCTATTTTTATGACTTTTAAAGTATTGGGTCGAATTTTTAATTATTTCGATATAAAAATTCCAGTTATTAAATGATAATATAGAAAGAAAAATTAAGATTTAATTTTTATTTACGATATTGCAAACCATTTTTATATAGTTTTGTCATGTTAGTCATAATTGTATTTTTTCTCTCACTACTTGAAAAATTATACAAACATAATGTTTCGATCGAATGACATTGTCAGTACATTAAAATTAAACTCGAAAATATATTGTAAGTGAGTATAAATTAATTTGAATAATGTTTAGACTAATTTATTGGTAATACTTATGAATTAAGTTGTCCTCATAATAATGAAGTAAATAATAATATTGATGAGTGTATGTATAGATCATGAAGGAAGGAACCTGGAGAAGATGGTGCCACAGTCACATTTGTATTCCTTGGTACCACAGATTTTGGAATGTGCTTTCCAGTCAGATTGGACTGCATATTTCTTAGAGCACTTTTCACACTTCCACTTCTTCTCCCCGTGCTTCCTGCTGAAGTGCTTCTTGATGCCGGTTAGATCACCCAGTGCCCGAGCTGGGTTATGGTGCACACACGACGCCTCGGGGCACACGTACACCCTCTTTCGAACCTCTGCGCTCGCCCTCTGTTTCAGCTTCCATGGCAAGTTATGCCCTCTCCGATGCAATTGAAGGTTCTGATCTCTTTGAAACCCTTTGTTGCATATTTCGCATATGAACCTGTTTGTCGTCACTAGTGTGTTTGGCGATAGAGCTATCACTTCAGCACTTGGATCTGCATTCATTATTTTATTTATTTATTTGTATCAATAAATATAAATATATAGTTATTATTATCATATAATAATCAAATATAATGTTATAATTTACTACTTTTAGGTTATTAATAATCATGTTATGTTGAGCTTCTTTAATTAAGATCATTCCGAATTTTAAATAATTTCAATAAGATTTATGGTTATCTAGCATTTTTCATGAACAACAGTATAACTTCACCATTAATTATTTATTATTTGCACCGAAAGCAAAAATGGGAAACCTTTATTTCAAAATTCAAATTCAATATGAGGATGTATATATGGCTGAATATCGAAGGTGACAAATAATAGGCTCAAAAGGTGGGAAAATTGTGGCATTGCATTCTTTTGTTCACACGAATAAGTCAGAAAATTACACAAGAAAGATGAAAAAAAAGAGAAATTAAATAAATAAATATTATAATTCATCGAATATTGAATATACATATTAATTTGCTTCCCTTTGATTTTGTTGATTGTAGGAGTACAAATAACTTTATTTGATTTCTGTATATATGCATTATTATGAAAGAATATTATATAGTCCTTTTTTTTTTCCAGAGATAGTTGTGAGACAAAAGCAGAGGAAAAGGGGGAAAAAGGATGGGATAGAGGTAGAAGTCAAGCAAAGTCAACAGTGAGAGATAAGAGCAATGATTGATTGTGAACCCTCTCCAAGCAATAATTGAGGAGCTTAGCTTTCTCTTCTTCAACTACTTACATACCAATAATTCACCATTTTAATTTTTGCTATACATACAGTTTCTGAAGAATTAGAACTTCCTAGTGTTGTCCTCCCCAAATTAATAATTAGAGAAGATTAACAGAACAATAAAATTCAGCTAAAACCTTCCACACACATATATATATCTCTTGCTGGATCAAGTATATATTAATAATTAATTCATATAATTCTTCATTATATCTTGTATATATATAGCATTTATTTATGATTAATTAATAAGCTTCTCTTGAGAAATCATATATACAAATGAACTAATACATACATGCATGATTTCACTTTGTAGAATCAAAGGAAAGGGGTGGAGGATTTATTAATCAGAAAACGTATATAGTTAGTTAATCACTGTCTAGCGTAATAATAATGTTCCAAAGAAATAAGTAAAACTAATTTAATATTTAGAACAAAAATTATATATACCTGGATTTCCTGGCAAATTTCTTTTCTTCTTAGGAGGTGGAGGTAGTGGTGGTTGTGAATTTGTGTTGGAACCGTTGCTATTATTTGTTAGTATAGATGAAGAATGAGAATTTGGGCTATGGAATTGGGCACCACCACCTAGTATTATCTCTTGTTGTTGCTGTTTAACTAGTGCATGATGATCTGCTCCTGTGGTGTTATCGGTAGAGAAACTCCCACTGTCACAACTTGTGATATTTGACATTATTTCAAGATATATAGCTCAGATGGCTATAGCCAGATAATAGCTAGCTAGGGAGGGAGGGAAGATCCCTTTTTCTTCCCAAACAAACTAGTGTTTGTTTGTTTATTTTGACTCTTGTATGTATGTATGTTTCTTGACGATGATGATGAGAGGAAATTGAAATTGAATCGAGAAAATTAAAGATAGGGAATTTGTGTGAGTTGTGGAAGACAAAGCCCACAAAACTCTCCTCCTTTTATGGTGTGTGGAGACTAGAGTTCTTGAAAGAGAGAGAGAAAGAAAGAAAAATAGAACACATGTATATGTACACACACCAACACCACTGTGTGGCCTGATTAAGGGTAATGACTTGCAAATTGCAATATTGTATGTGATAAAATTAATTATATATGTTAAAAAAAATAATTATATATATTCTACTTTTTTTTTTTGGAATGACACAAATTGTAGTATACAATAAATAAAAATGAATATCAATTGACTTGAGTATTGAAGTTTGAACTACTCATAGTAACTCAAAATAAACAAAGAGTGACGATAAATGTATAATAAAATATTAATCAAATCAATCAATAAATGAGATTTTAGACTATAATTACTCAACTCATTACAATAATTTTAATGATTATTTGAAAAAAAAATAAAGCTAAAATAAATTCATTAACTATATTAATTGATTTACCATTATACGATTGCTAAACAAAACCATGCCATATATATATATATATATATCTATATTGTATATTTATTCTATATTATAAAGAAAATTTCTTAAAAGATAATTATGTTTTAGTGTAGAAATAGATTTACTCTTTGAGGAGGAAGCTCCTACCTCAAAAAATTAGTCATTCCTCTAACCAGTGGATGCCATAAACAAAATGTTACTTTTTTCTCTAAAAATAAAACTAAAATATAGATAAAAAATTAAATAAAAAGTAACTACTCAATACAAATTATTATAATATCTCATTTTCTATTTCTCTCTCAACTTCTAGATTGTTTATGATTTTTTTTCCTCTTTTAAAAAATCAAAAAATTTAGTAACCAATTATAACATCAACTATTTTAATTCTTTTTTCTTTCTTTCTTTATCTCTATATGCTCTACTTTTACACTATTTTCTTAATAAAAAATATCACTCTATTTTTTAAAATATTTTCATATTTTTTTTCATCTTTTACAATAATTAATGTCATAAAAAATACATTATTTGAGAGAAAAGTACCTATGAAAGTCGCCAGTTATTATTAAGAAGATATTAGTTTTAAACTTTTAATAATTGTGAAAGATGTAATTAATTATAAACTTAGCCGTACTTACTATACAAGGCATCACGAGATGGATCCATATCGAAAATGACTGGACAATAATACAAAAATTCCGTCCTCTGTGTCACCTGTCCCTCTCTCTCTCTCTCTCTGCCTGGGGTAATTTCCAAGGCATCAAACCATGCAGGGGTAACTTTGATGTTGGTGAGAAATGAAAGGTTCACATTCATTATCTCATTTTCTTGTAGACATATTTTATTTATTATTTTTAAATTTTATAAAGTTTTATTAAAACAATTATTTATCTTATATATATATCAGAAAATAATCTACTATAATAATTTATTTATTATTTTTAGAACATTTATTAAAACAATAAAAAAATATTTATCTTATATATATATCAGAAAATAATCTACTATAATAATTTAAATTTTATCTTTTTTATATTAAATATCTTTAATAAGTGTTATAAATAAAGTTTAATTTTAATCCACTGTAAAGTAATTTTAAACGAACATTCAATCATGGATTGATATATCAGTAAATATTCTTAACTCAACCGTCCACAACTAAAAAGTCACACAAATCAATAGATGTGATTGGCTGACAATGTAAAAAATTTTATACTGTCAATGTATCATAATTAAACTCGTCATAAATATATAATAATTTATATTTATTGAAAAGAAAAAAAATACTTATTTCTGAATATTGTTAATCCAAATAAAATAAAATAAATAGACATTTCATTAAGAGTTAAAATTAACTATTTCTTGATGCTACTTTCATTATGCACGTCGTTTAATTGGTCATACTTTTGTGGTCATAAACTAATTCGTCTTTTATTAGAAAGAAAAAATATTTTGTGGGAATTTAAAATTTGAACATCATTTCCTCATTTATTCAAAAAATAAGAATTGAGGTAACAAATAAATCTTAATTATCCATTGCACTATTCCAACCTTTTATGTTCTTTTTGTCATCTGCGTGTGTCCCTTGAATAGTGATATTTTTGTATTAGTAAGATTATGCATGGGACAGAAAATATCTTTAATAATTGTATAATATTTATATTAACTATTAGAATTTAAGTAGATCTCACTCTTACTTTCAAACATTTAAAATCCGATGATAAAAATATGTGTTATACAATTCATTATTATATTGTATAATAAATATTTTTTTGGTTTCGTGATAATTAAAAGTTCAAACTCAAACAACACATCATATATAAGTGGGCCCAATTAAATTTACATAAAAGGCGCGAGAGTGTTAAATTAAAGTTTGACACATTTCTTTCAAACAATTACTGTGCTAACAACTAACAAGGAGATATACAAATGGTAAATGACTTGTTGTTTCTTAAGCAAGGTCTCAGGTTTGAGTCTTGTGGATGAAAAAAATTATCGTTAAAAACCTCACCTGTCATTCCCAGGTACGCCAAATAATGTAAAGTATTACAGAGTGAGTCAATTCCTAGAAGATACGGGCGGAAAGAAAGCATACAAGAAGAACCATGAATATTATGGGAACGTTTGGTCGGGAAATCTTTGAAGATTCCCATAAATGTTTAATGAAAAAGTCGTATTTCTATGTTTGGTTGGAAAATTTTTAAGATTTTCGGAAATGTTTAATAATAAAAAAGTCGTATTTTCATGTTTGGTTTATTATATGGTTGGTGGCTCTTATCTGGTTATATGTAAAGACGTTTACGGCCTCTTTGTGTTTTTCTTTTTAATTAGATCTATAAGGTCTTTTAATGAGATTAATCTAATTATCAATTAATTACTTTTTATTGTTTTACTTTTTGAGTTTTAATTACCTTCATCTCATTAATTAGTAAGAAAATTTCTCTCATCTATCTTCTTTCAACTCCACTACATACCTCTAACTAAAAAGATTCCCTAAAAACATGTGAGTAATTCTTTAATTTAAATTTGATTTAAAAAAAATCAATAATGTAATAACCATCAAATAAGAGTATTTTATAAAACATAAATGCTTGGGACATAAAAAAAAATCAGCCAAAACAGCCAATAAAACCCATTTAACACTTATGACTCAAATATCACTTTTAATTATGAGTACATTTTTAATAGATTGGGTAATTGTAGCCCAAATTTCTATTTATTAACTGTTTTGACTGATTTTTTGTTATGCATCTAACAATACTAATTATAAAATTAAACACATAGACTTACTATTATCAACAAAACATATTTACATAAACATTTAGTGACGTCTTTTTTCCGATAAATATCCATGAGCAATCAAAATTAGATAGCCACATGGAGGATAGAATATAATTCTAAGTATTTACACTCCCACTTAATTAATTTTGTTAAAAAATCTTTTAACCTAATACAAAAATTAACTTAATTAAAAAATAGAGTGTTAAATCATAAAACATTATTTAGTGACGAAATTAACATCATATATGCAGTTAATACTTTACAATATGGAAAATATTAAATCTAGCTCAATTCCGTGATTAAACCCTTTAATTTTTATCTTTTATCATTGAAACTGGGGAGATTCACTGCACATATTAATGGTAGCTACATTTTTTTTCCTTCATCTGAACCAAACAACTCTAGCACCATATAGTAGTGTTCTCTCTGCTTATAATTTGTTAATTAATTGATTTGAGTATATATGATCATAAATAGTGATATATCTCTATCGATCAATCGTTCAAAAGTTGAAGGATTGTTAATTTTCCACCGCCCATATGTACGTTGACAAAATGAAACCATTTTCACTATTAAATTCACTTTTTCTCCTTTCTTTCATCAATCCCCTTCCTTTAATATGAATCAACTACCAGATTCTCATTGAACACGCGGATATATATAAATTTAATTTAAGGAACTGTTTCTTGTAGGAATAAATAATAAATAAATAAGCAAACTTAAAAAATGTTAGGATAATAAAAGGCAATAATATCAGCTACTCGCAAACCACCAATTAAATCAGGGCATCATTGACATGCTAAGAATTTCAAAGAATAGGTGCAAGTCTTTTCAAAGATTCCTTTCTCAAATTAATAATTTTCCTATAATAAGGAGATTACTCAATTCCGTCACTTGTACCTTCGGGAAACTATATGGGAAATTATTATTATTTTTTTGTGAGGCTACGCTTTGGTTAGTTATATGATGATGAGGAGAATAATTACGTGTAATAAATCAGATGGATGAAACGGTACATTAAATAAACAAACTAAAATGTACAATGAAAAATCAATTAATACAATCAATGAATTCATTTTAATCTAAATAATTATTGAGATTGTAATGAGTAAAGTAATTATGGTCCAAAATGAATTATGTACAAATGTCTTAAATATATAGTTAAATATTAGGGATAATTCGTTTTTAACACAAGTTCATTATTCTAATTGATTAACTAATAAAAAGTAAAGGCAGTCTTATGGCTAAGGCTGCAAGTATAGATCATCTTATAATCATTTTAGCCTAAGATTTCAATCACGAAAATTTCATCATATAAACTATATGAGTAGGAGTGAAGTTGCACCTAGCACACACGTGGGACATACACTTTTTGTCGTTTTGATAAGTAAAAAACTTTATCCATCAGTGACAAATTAGTGCAGTCCTATGATCTCTTCTTCCTCGAAATATCACTTCTCATAATTCATAAATATATATGCTTTACCACCAGGAATGTAACTAAGGATGAAATTTCTTTTAATTATATCACTACTGACAAATAGTGTAAATATTTTTCTAGTTATATTTTGAAATTTGAACAAAAAACAAGAGAATTTTTTTAATGTACCAAGAGTAAGTAATTCTTTTTATTCCAATTTCCATCTAAATTTTGCATAAATTTTTAATATAATTTCTTTTTCTATTTTTTATGTTTAATAATTAAAATCACATAGAATAAGAGAAAATGTTTAATAAAAAAATATAAAAGAATTTCTGCTAATTACAATTATATGAACTACACACTATACAAGCTATTTTTATAGAGTTTAATGATGAGATACTCATAGTGTAAAAATTTTTACATTTTCAACTAATCACATCCGTTGATTTATGTAACTTTTAAATTAGTAATTGATTGAGTTCAAAATTTTTACTGATGTGTCAACCTATAATTAAATTATGTCTGTATAAAATTATTGTACACTTCCTGAAATTAACTGATTTTTATATCCTTCCGCTAAAAAAGGGCCAAACAATTTAATCATGTTCATACACGAACCTCTCGTGTTTTAGGTATCCAAAATGGTGGTACCAACTGGTTTTTTTACAATAGTGTCACTTGTTAAAGTTCAAGAGACAAGTACAGATAATAAAATTAATTGAAAGCAAAAGTAAATTTGGCTTATATGTGCATAGTAGCTAGGAGGAAAGAAAAGGGAAAGAAAAAAAGTGATGCATATACATCAATCATATGAATGGGTTACAGCCGTTTTACAATTATTAAGTTTCACATCTTTTTCTTACTTTATGACATAATAACCTTATAAACCAAGGCGCGCAAGACATACATGACTAGATAAACAGAAACAATATATGAAATTATGATTTCCTCATTTAAATCTGTGTATTTACCGACAAAAGCTAACTAATTTCCAAACCCTAATAAGATCCTTAGGGGTCCATTTTACTATTTGATCAATGATTATATATATATATATATACACACACTTTTCTCTAAGATGTTTCATTTAAATTTAAATTATTAGGGGCACCCCCAACATCCCTTCAATGGCAATAAAAGTGGTTGTCAAATTCTGTTTGAATAAATGTTAGCTTTCAATATCTTTTCTTTGTTATCATGCATTTTGGCTTAAAATTTACTCTAATATTATGCATACAATGAAAATTGTACAATACTTGTACAACAGTCATATTCACCGTTAGATTGTAATATAAATTTACAAACTAATGCAATTCAATAATGAATATAATTGTTGTACAAGTATTGTACAATTATTCATTGTACACATAATATTTCTCTATAAAACTTATGATTGCTATATGACTATAATTATACTAGCTCCCTTTGTTATCATGTGCCAACGTACGGCTTTGAACGGCTAAAACTAACAAATTAAATATAAAATTTCAAAATCAATCAAAGATTTATAGTAACTATAGTTTCGTTTCTCTTTTGCATATATTTGGTAATAATTGGTTTTCTTTTTCTTTTGCATATATGATAAAACTTAAGATGGCATGTAAGATCCCAGGTAGATTGCGAGTTCTTTTTTGTTTGGCGTTTGGTAAATAATGATAAAAAGAAATACAAGAAGAGAACGGTTGAGTTGGATTTGCAATGATAGTTACGCATTTGGAACAAATGAATAAGAAAAAAGGTGATATACTTTTGGAGAGAACGTCCCTAGGTAGATTCAATTGTCTCCTCCCAATATAAATGATTTGGGACAATTGAGTGCCTTTAAAAAGGTCCACTATAGTTATTGCCTTATGGTTAATTCGTTAACTTATTTATCTCTCTCTATACATATATTTTCATCTACTTTAGTGTCATGCCCAGTTTTTCAAAATCTTGCTTAAAATAATATATGAATATATGAATTGGAGAGATGACATTGTGACAATATATAGAGTATAAAAATGTTATATATATATATATATATATATATATATATATATATATATATTCTCTCAGTGTTGAAGTAAATTTATGGTCCCTCATTGAATTATATTGACCCTGCTGGTGATATAGGATAAGGTAGAAATACAAAGTTGTTGAGTTGAGTTGGCAAATATTATTTACCAATACATGTATGCTATACAAGTGATGCTATTTTTTTTTCCCGGCCCGGAAGATCAAAGACTAATCCGTCGCGGATCTGAGTTTCATTTAACGGTTTGTCACTGGCTAATAGGTTGCTGCATACATACAGGACGGGGATCGAACCCCCGATACTTGCTTAAGTGGACAAGTGAGCTAACCACTTGACCAACCCAAGTTGGTTAAGTGATGCTATTTACACAATTAAAAATCAGTCGAAATCAGTCCATATAAAGATTGTGGACCACAAATATTTTAGCCCACTGAAAATTAGCTACTTAAAATAAATTTTTTTGGACCAATTGTTATTCAATGGGCCCATTGGCTGGTTTGACTGGTTATCCATTATTCACCAACATTTTCCATATTATATATCATATGTAATATGTGCTATATATATATCACGTTACATATGATATATAACACACATTAAATATTAATTAAATATATTTATGCTGTAAAATAAATATTATTATTGATTATTAATTAAACTCAACTAATTCCTTGCTACTCTATTTGCTAGGAGCTAGCGATACCTACCAAGTGGCTTCCGGTGATAGAGACTTGTTGGTGTTCAAGTTAGTAAGAAATTGGACAATGGGGCCCAAACGAAATTGCCTTGTGGAGCCCATAAGGCATTTCATGACATGTATGTCCCTCTTTACTTCAAATTCACTCCAAAGACACTAGTAGTAGTAGACGTAGCAATAGTAGTGAATATTATTGATATTGACGCCAATGAAAGGAAAAAATAAATTTAATTTTTTGAAAAGTGTGGGAAGTGGGGAGTAGCCTTGGTACCAATTCTCGAATAGGCTTTTCCCATATGTGAGAAATTTCCTCGAAATGTTATGACTTTGTTCTTTTGTTTGGGAGGATGGCGCTTGAATGAAATCATCAATGTTTAACTAGATTAATGATTTAATACTTATAAACCTCACGTACTTAAAAGTATTTTGTCAAGGTTCAATTTTTTAATATATATATATATATATTAAGGTATATTGTAAACCAAAAATTTATTCTCTTATACAAGAACTCTCACTTTAAAAAAATTAGTCCTTATTCTTAACTATGAATATTCTGAATAATAATAAAATGATTTAAAATGATTTAGTACTTAAATTTTAAACAAATACTTTGTATTCAAGTATTACAAATGAAAAAAAAAAAAACTAAAACAAAATAGTTTGGTCCATAAAATATTTATTCAATAGATAAATATACTAAAATAGTTTATTCATCCCTCGCAGTTTCATTTTTTGTATAATGTTTTTTTAGTATATTTATCTTTTCACTCTCTTGATTGAATGGAACATATAATTAAAATATATAAAAATACGGTAAAAGTATATGTATAACATAAATACATCCAACTAGTATTTAATATGTGTTATGTATCATATGTAATGTGTGTCATACGTAATGTTTGTTATGTATGATACACATTATATATGACACATAACAAATGCTGGATACTAGTTTGATGTATTTATATTGTAAAATAATCATTTCCCTATATAAAAATATGAGACATTATTTGTGATTTTTCACATAAAAAAAAAGAGTGGTACATTTCCAGTCGTACATTTGGTCCAACCTCTGAGGCAAAAGGCTGAACCCAGTTACCAAGTTTGGATTCTTTTTGTTTTTGGTAAGCACCACGTTTGGATTCTACTAGACCAATTATGTTGGGCCAATTTATTTGGGTTGGCCCATTAACCTTTGCAAAATATTTTGTAGGCTAAAGAAAACAATTGGTCCATTCAGCTGTATCAAATGGTGTGTTCTCATTCATACCAAAAACGACCATAAAACTATTTCAGACCAAAAGGAACTGCTATTTTCCGTGACCCAAAAAAACACCTAAACAATTATTTTCATTATTCCCACTCTTGAAATGTTGTAAAACACCCTAATAACATAAACAACCAAAGCAGTAATATCCAATGCCAAAAATGAAGAGAAATAATGTGTGAACTACAACTTTCTCTGTCTCTATGCTGACAAAATCATATCCACATTTGAATGAAAATTCTACTTAAATGTCGTCTCATACTTCATCCGATGGTGGATACAATTTTATCAATACGGAAGTCGAGAAATTTTCATACATATAACAAAATTACAGAAAATAATAAAACATAATGAAAGGTAGGAAAAGCATTAGTAATTTAAAAATTTTGTGGTTTAAAAAAATGAAATCCATGATGAAAGGTAGCCTCAAAGATACCTAGTATAGCAATTAGCAAGTATACTATTATTGCTTAATTTAATCTGAAGGCTAGCAAATTTTTTTGTTAACACTACAACTTCCATTAAAATGCTCTTCTTCAACTGAAATTGCAGTATCATGACCTGAATTATGACGATTCATGGTTGTTTTAACTCCTGTCCGAGCTCTGCAGCATGGACTGAAAGCATTATTGTGTGTCTCCATATCCTTCCTTTTCTTTCTCCTTTGCACATGCAAGAACTCATTTGTTAGAGATTCCATTGCTCTAACTGACAGTGGTCGGTTTCTTGTGCTATGCCTCCTGGGATTTATATCAGGTTGCTGCTCGCTGGAACAACCATCATCTGATTCTGAGGTTCTTGGTGGCTTATCAACTAGCTCATGAGTATCAGGTGTTAAACATGGACCACTTGCCTTCTGCCCCGACATCATTTCACTATTTTTAGACTTGGGTTGAACCTGTGGTATGCTCGAGTTGTCTGACAACTGTGATCCACATTTCTCAACTTTATCACGGGAAATGCTTATTCCACCAAACATACCTTCTGCACTATTCTTTTCCACAAATCATTCAGTTGAAGATGCAATTAAACTTCCATTATGCTTATGATCAATTGGATCATCAACAATCTTGTTGACATCTGTAAAGCTTGGTGACTGAGAGAATGCCAGTTTATCTGATTCAAAGCTTGCTGAGGAATTTTGAATGTCCTGGTTCCCTTGAGTCTTGGCACAAGTAGTCAATCTCCTCCGCTTCATTGCATTTTTTGAATGATCTAAACTTGCTCCTTGACTAGGTTGAAATTTTATTGTCCTCTTCAGTTGATTGTCATCAGACTCACATGTCTTCTGACTTTGATGGCTTTGTATGATCTTGTTTTCATTACTAAATCGATTTTCATATGCTTCTATTTGGCGAGCTCCTCTATCAGATATGCTTTTCTGCTTACTAGTATTACTGCTATTCTTTTTCCCATATATTGGAGTACCTAGCTCCACTTTACTCAGCAATTCACCATTGGAGGATATACTTTTATTTGAAAGGCTAGTCAGCTTAGAAGCATCTTGCAATTCGACTCGTGGAGTTTTCAGTTCCTTCAACTTTGTCACCTTTTGACCAATTCCTTTAGACATGCTCTTCTTATGGTTTGCTTTACTCTTATGCTTGCCTCCTTTGCATGTTATTCTAGCACAATCTACCTCAACTTTACGTTCCGATTCACCGGGTAAGGATTTCAATTTCTTTAAACCAAATGACTTCTTGCCATGCTTCAAATTGGTACCAATGACCATGAACTTTTTAGTAGAAGCTTGGGGCTTAAGGAAGCAACAGAGATAATCAGATTGATCATCCTTATTCAATAATCCCTTTTCTGGCTCTTTTTCATTGCAGCTACCACCTTTAGCTTCTTCTTCAAGCAAAAGAAGATTTGGCTCAACTAGCACTTTGCTCACGAGATCACTGATAGAATCAAAGTAATGATCACCTTTCACAAGACTTCTCCTTGAAAACTTCTTAACACCAGGGATAAGAAAAACCAGATAATCTTTAGTTCTAACAAAGCCTTGATTCTTTGGTTGCTCAAAGTGCCAACCTCTAGCCCGTAAGCGGGGCTAAATAGCTTCCCAGAAGACATCTTTAGTTTCGGCTTTGCTTGGTTGAAATCCTCCTGACAAGAATTTTACTATATCATCAGCTTCAAGAGAAGACCATGGTCTGCTATTCGGTGCCGAGCACTTCCGATTTCTCTTCCCATATTCCGCAACAAATTTTGTTAGGTCTTCCTTCTCCTTACCGATACCTACTAATTCCACAAGAGCACCAAGTCCGACAGTAGACTTCAAAGAAGATATGTATTCTTCTAAAGAAACTCTGCCCTCCGTATAAGTCTTAAAAATCTGATTATATACATAAGCAAAGTGAGGACTAAATAACACACATGATACAACCGGAAGTGTGATTAACAAATAAAAAAGTTAAAAAAAAAAACTTTATCTTAAATTATAGGGGAAAATTCAACATCTTAGAATGGAATATACCAAGGAAATGACATAGGAGAACAAAACAAGTTCTAAAATCATATATAGAATTCAATGCCAAAGGCCAAGCTATTCATTAGGCGACTAAACTATACATATTTAGTTCATTAACAACACTGAAGACAAGAGAATGATAGGTGGGTTAGTTGAATACCTGCTGACTTGTGGAATCAAGCGAGACAATAATTCATTTCGCCTCTGTCGAGTAAAGAGTTTTCGTCCTGTCACACACTTTTTCCCTTTTATCTTCCTGCAGTCTGACCATCAATGATATTCACTAGACTTGTAGAACTTTCCGTAGTAAAATGACAATATTCCTCCCATCGTTTTATTCTCTAAAAATCTTTTTATCTGAAGAAAATTCTTCCCAAAAATAAATAAACCAAGGAGAAAGCTCTTCACATCAGCATCAGTCCAGGAGCCACTTAATGTGCCAGGGGCCATTACATAATTTTTGCTTTTATGCAATTGACCTGATTTGCTGCCTCCTTTCATGACAAATCGAACAATAGTTGGTTTTT
This sequence comes from Aeschynomene evenia, assembly GCA_013621005.1. NCBI lineage: Eukaryota > Viridiplantae > Streptophyta > Magnoliopsida > Fabales > Fabaceae > Aeschynomene > Aeschynomene evenia. The sequence continues at coordinate 5,576,913 of CM024268.1, forward strand.
TTCGCCCTTCTTCATTGTCTAATATGCTGCTCTTTCTTATATTAGCATCTTTAGCAAGCTTAGTTGCATTAATTGCACTATCATGTTCATTATCCTCTGTGTCTTTAGGTATCTGCATGACTGAGAAGGGTAAGCCAAATGCAAAGGAAAACGAGTTATCTTGTATACCATCTGAATCAACAGGATTTGTTTGAAGTTTAAGCCGTTTTGATTCTTTTAATATCGAAGGAACTTCCACCTGGTATTCATGACCAAGTCGAGGACTTAACCGCGAGGCTCCAACTATTTTGTTTATAACCATGGTGTCATAATTTTAATTCTGCTAAATTGACTATGTCTGCAAAGATGCATAAGACAATAAATCTTTTAATATAAACATTAATCAAATCTTAAGAAGAAAAGATTATCATGCAGATTAGATAACATGCTCAAGGAACATAGTTCAATATAAGTTGCAATTAGACATAAAAGTATAGAGTTCCTCACCAGTCAGTAATTATTCATATTTTTTCTTTGCATCATTTTTGCAAAGCATCTACTAATTGAAAAAAATTAGATATCATAACCATTAGAATTCAATGTTTAGATATCTAACAAGATAGTTGACCTCTCTAGGTTTTGACTTCCAATTTTTTCTTCATCACTATCAAAAGGATTACGATAATCAAAGTAGTTTTTTCTGTATAAAAGAAAGTTACAATGCTGATTAGAACAACAATTACAAATATGATGATCACTATATATGTGATCTTATGAGGCAAAAAAAGAAGAAGATGAAAATCCTCCATGTGGAAAACGATATTAAGAAATTGAATTTTGATAACCAAACCAACTTGAATATAACCAAACCCAGATCCAAATTTATGCGAGTTCATAATAAAAGCTAATAAGAATCCTTTTTTATCAATGCACAATCACACACAGACTCAACAAACGTATAAAAAAACATTAGGAACCAAAAGATAACAAATACATTCGTCGATGCAGAGATTGAGTACATCCTCATAGTTACAATCACATGCTCATAACGATGAATCTAAATGTTAAGGACCTAAAAATATTTCGAGTACCTTTCTCCTTATCCTATCTTATTATACACGAATAACCTGCATAATCAATAATAGCAACAAAGAAAGACACACACACACATTGAACAATTTTTTTGGTTGATTACAGTGAAAGATGAATATTCAGTAACCTCAAAGGAAGTATTGGAATTCTAAAGCATGAAAAGGGAAGCATCAAGCGATCGCATGTATTAAAGAGAAAAAACAAACAAATGGGTGTTGATACTTAGAGTTGATTTTCATATATATGCAATCAAAATTTGAGCTTGAATAAAGTAGAGAAACGTAAGAGAAAGAATGGAATAGAACCTGGTTTTTCAATGGATGAATAAGAAGGAAGAGAATTCAGAGGGGGAAATGTAGAGAGAGCAATGAACAATTGAAATAACTTTGCTCTGTTTAAACTTTAAACACAAGCCGAGTTTACTCAAGAGTGACTCGCCCGAGTTATTTTATGATTGAAAAACAATTCCTTTTCGATGTTTTTTTGTTTCTTTGGAGGTAATTTAATCTTGAGTTTAAGCTCAATCCACTACTAGTATAGACCTCCAATCTTGAATTAACACATAAGTAAAAGAAATTAATTTAATTACTTATTAATTAAAAAGTCATATAAATCAAAGACATAATTAAGTGATAATATAAAACTTTTTACATTATGCATCATAATTAAACTCTTTAATCTTCTAATCGAGTTTGCTAAATTTTGAGATTTATGTCCATCATCAATGTAATTGTGAACTTCTATTGTTTGTTTGTTCAATTATATTATGATGTGTTAATTATAAATTTTTTTCTTACACTGATTTATTGAGTTTAATATATTTTTGGTAATCGAACACTATCTTTTTTATAAACATTTCTAAAATTGTTTAGTTTTATTATGTTAATATTTTATAGTTAGACTATTAAATGTTGAGCTATTTAATTTAATTTAATGGTACATTATCTATATGATAAGAGGCTCATCATAATTCTATATGTATCAAAATCGTTACACAATAACCAATTACACTCAATTCACAAACCTAACTTTTTAGTAGGTTTAATCTATTTTGCCACTCCTATTTTTTATTTTTTTAGTATCATATAAATATGATCTAAGTTCACCAATAAAATAATATTTTATTAAATATTCACCTTTTAGCTTCATATTTAATTGGATTATCAATTTTTTTATCGGATATAAAATATATACATACAAATATTTCAAGAAGTTTCTCTCACAATTTTATTAACGGGTTTAAATATAGGTTTTTCTTCAACATAAAAACAATATAGGTTTTCCTTATGGATCCAAAGGGTTTCATGGGTACAAATATCCAAGTCCATTGGGTCCATAAAGAATTTTTTTTCTCCATTGGTTTTTGCCCCATTTCTTTATTTCTCTTTAAAAATATGAATTGAAGAATGAGTATGGATACTACAAAATAGATTCAACCATATATGTGTGGCTTACAAACTTTGCTGATAGCTTATTGGAGAATTCTGACCAGAAAATGAAAAAAAAAGTATTGGAGAAGCAAGTTTGGTAAAGTCATGGTAATATGAACTAATTTGGGTTGATCAAGTGGTTAGTTCACTTAATCGTTTAAGTAAGGGTCGAGGATTTGATTCTCGCCTTGTGTATGTAACAATCTGTCGGTCAGCGGTTAAACCCTTAAATAGAATATCACACTGCGGCGGATTAGTCCTTGACCTATTGGATTGGGATACCGGTTGTCCAGAGAAAAGAAGTCATGGTAATAAAGACCAACAAGAGCTGTATCCATGTTGATGATTGAAAAAAATTGATAATATAGACTTAAAGTTTGTGATAAACTAAAAAACTATAATCTGTTTGAAAAAAAAATGGAATATCAAAATTGAATTTTCACACTTTTCGATGTACTTATTTATAATTGAAGTGAAATTTTACTTCAGTCAAATAAGCTGAGAGACAATAATAGGCTCAACATGATAATGGATCAATTTATATAGAGATTTTTTTCACTGTTGCAAGTTGTAAGGATATCTATAAACTAATTGTGTTTTAAATAGTATATATATCGTCACAAGAATTGAGTTTAACTGTTTAAGGGATTAATTTTGTATACATGATGAATTATGGTTCGAAATCACATCAGAAGAAAGGTCTAAAGAAAATTTAGGAGATTAATGACTCAATCACTCTTTGTGTTTAATTTCCATGTGCTAGCCACGTAAGAAGTGCATGGTGGAAGCTATCCGAGAATCACGTTTAGTTGTAGGGCAGACTACCCTACATGTGAATGGGCATTGATCCAATGGTCCCCATCTCATTGAGGACTTAATCACCGTCAATTCATCACAATCACAATCACATCAGTTTGATTAATTAACCTAAAAAATAAATAATGTTAGTCTTAATTGGGCTCCCTAATGTTTGGGGTCCCACGATAAGATCCTATTATGCCCTTTTTAGTTTGTATTTCCCTTTCGTTGGCAGCAACACACAAACAAAACAAGAGATTCTTGTGTCCCGTTTGGTTCCCAGTAAAATCAATGCCTCGCACAATTCAGATCTGTGAGTACTGAATCAACCTTTTTTCCACTTAGATTAGATTCCTTTTAATTAGTTTTGTATCAACCACTCCCACATTAGTTTCTTTACCATTATTATTATTAGTATTATTATTATTACGAGGTTAACACATATTAGAGGTGAAACTAATGCCACTTTAGGATAATACAACAGGAGGATTCATCATGAACAATCTAATCAAGAGAATCCACTACACTAACTGCTCTTTTTTTTTAAAGAAAAAATTATTTTTCCTAATTTAAAATAAGAAATATGTTGACTTTTCTTTTGCTTTATTTTTTATTTACAAGAGATGTAAATCTTCAAAAATTATATCTATACTATTATAAAGAAAATTCCCCACTAATTTTAAAATAGAAAAATTAAATTATAAATAATTTTTTAATTAATGAAATAAATTTCTAAGAATATTAATTAATAATTTTTTTTATTAAGTAGTTAAAAACATTAAATATATGATACTAGAAGTTTACCAAAAAAATACATGATACTAGAAATAAACTAACTTTTGAACTTAGCATAATCCATTTAAAAAATCACTTTAATCTTTTATTTTTAAAAAACTTGTATGAATTCACAACATACTCTCTCATTCAATCAATTTTTTTCTGCGAAAAAAACTTAAGAATAACTATATATCATTTAATGAGATGAAAAACATGGTATGGTTCATTTTATACTTTTTATATTTTTATTAATAACAGTTAATTTTAAATTTTTATGTAACATTAAACATTTATTTTTTATTGTACCTTTATTGATATTAATGTAGGAAAAAAACTTTTATTGATATTAGTATATAAGAGACATTAATGTATGGATATTATAATAATTTTAATTGAAAATTCTCTCAAATCAATACAAATAAATTATTTTTAAAAAATGTTATAAATGAAAAGTGACACCTAATAGAAAACAAATGAAGTATATATTTTCTTTTTGATTTCCCATAATATTTTCCGATCCGAAAGATCAAGAATTAATCCGTCGCAGATACGAGCTTTATTTAAAGGTTGCTAGCTGAATTATATATTTTCTAATTTTCCATTACTACCTGTACGTACTTTTTTTGTTTGGACTGGTTTTCATTATATTTCACCATTTTGTTAAGAGTTTCTAACCCGTTTATTATGTCTTGTCTCTTACTAAACATAATTAGTGCCCACTGTATTAATTAATTTTTGCCCTTTGTTTCTCTCTCTCTCTCTTCTCTCTGTGTGTGCGCGCTTCCATTGTGCTGCTTTTCCTGCCATCTTAATTAACTAACTAATTAATTATTATTATTAATTATTACTCTCAATTAGTAAATTAATGCTTTCTTTCTTTCTCTCTCTCTGTCACTTGTCTTCGCTTCTTCCTCCATTCCCATTCCATTTTCTCGTTCTTATTTCTCTCTCACTCTCATAACCCACAAATTTCCAATTCCCTTTCTCAAATGCTAATTTCTCAGTTTTGCTCTCTTTCCTCTGATTTTGACCTAATTCCCCTTCTGCACAAACAACGTTGATTCCTATAAATTATTTTCAGACCCCATTTTCAGGCCTTTCTCTCTGCTTCGAATCTCGCGGTAAAAATTCGCATTTTTTTTTTTTATTTTAATTTCCTTTGATGGGTTACACCCAAATTGTGCTCTAGCTCTGAAAACTGTGTGCCCACTCAATGGTGGAGCTTTCAGATAACCTTTAGGTTTCTCTCCTTCATGTCACTGTGATTCGTTGATTTTCAGGTGCTGAATTATCGATCACAAAGCTCTGATTAACATTCCTCTGGATTTAGTGGGTGTGTCAAAATTCAAAATTTTTGGGGTTTTCGGTTAAGGGGGTGGTGTTGTTGATTGTGAAGGTACACTGCATGTTTGAGTATTAAGAGGGGGTTCCTCTGCTCTGCTGTGGAGGGTACCCATTGGCAGAGGATTGTGATAAAGTTTTTTGATACTTGCGTGGCTCCTTTTTTTGATATCGGTTGTTGAAGCTTGGAGAGTTACTTTTGAATTGTGGGTGTTGAATTTCTGGGGAAATGTTTGCACCAGTAGCTGAAAGAGGATATGAGGGTAGTGGAGTGTCAGGGCCCATTTTGATTCCAAAGCGCTTTGTCTGGCCTCATGGGGGAAGAAGAGTATTCCTAAGTGGTTCTTTCACAAGGTAGGAACTTGAATTATTGAATGCTTTGTTTTATGAGATTAGTTCTTTGATATTTGAACATGATGGATGTGAGCATGTGATTGACTGTTTTTGTGTTTTAGGAGTTTTCTTTCTTTTTCTTCATCTTCCTTTTTCATGTTTGAGAATTAATTTACTAATGTTAACTTGTATATGCTCAGATGGTCAGAACATATACCCATGTCTCCAATGGAGGGATGCCCAGCAGTATTTCAAGTTATTTGCAGTTTAATGCCAGGATATCATCAGGTTCTTTGGCTTCTTTGAATTTGGAAAACTTGAGGAAATAAACTTAGTATGATGAAACTTTTACATTATGCATGTGCCCTCCGAATGCACCTCTTTTTTCCTTGAAGGTCAGAGGAGGTGAATGAGATCATGGAGTTATGTTTGCCAATGTTGCCCGAAAAAAATGAAAACCAAAAGGAGGAATGTCCTTGCCAGTGAATTGCTGTTAAATTTGTTGTGATCAACATTTTAATATAGAACTGGCTGAAACAGATTAGGAACCTCATGATAATTTTCAACTTCCATTAATTGTTTTTAACACTTACTGACCATGTTCATGGGCCGAAATTGGCATAGTTTCTAAATGAGGCATAAGATTCGTCTTGCCCTTTCTGGAGCTATCATGAGGAGTTAACAAGCAAAGTTTATTGGTTGGATTTGTAATGAGAAAAACACTTGGGAAAATACCATAATTTTGATTAGAGGTAGTCATGCAAGAAAGCATGTTTTCTCTTATACAGTATGGCCAACTATATAGTAGGCTGGACCAAATATTTATCCAATGGTACCTTGTACCCCTACAGTACCTTGTACATCGAATAGGATAGAACTTTTATGCTCACATTTTCGGCATATCCATATTCAGATATGTTAAGTTTTGATCAGACATTCTATGTTGACTTGTAATGTTAAAAGGAGATATTTATTATAATACGTAGATAAATTCAATGTATCTATGATATATTTTGCTTTTTGGTCTTTCACATTATTTTATGTAATGTTGGTATGTTTGATATAACTGCCTATTTCGTATAATATCTGATATTTTAAGGAAATATATTTAATGGAATCTATTTCTAAATATGATATGGCAAGTATATCTGATTCATAGTCATGCTGACCAGGATACTAATATTGTTTCCAATTATGTCCAGTATAAATTTAACGTGGATGGTGAGTGGCGGCATGATGAGCAGCAGCCATTTGTTAATGGGAACTATGGAGTAGTGAATACTATTTATTTAGGGCGAGAACCAGATATTTTACCCACCATATTGGGCGCTGAGACACCTGGTAGATCCCACATGGATGTTGATAATGTTGTCTTTGGGCATGTGGTAAGTTTCTTCTCCATACCCACTTTTGTATCCTTTTGCTATTGCATATCGTTTAGTGCCTGGATAGTATTCTAATTGACATAAGAGCATTAATCCAATATTAACCATTTCACACAACACCGTTAACTCCTAACATCTTGGCTTCTAGGAGAAATCTTGCCACTGCATCACTTATACTATGTAACAGGTCTTTTACCTCATTCCGATTATCACTGTCTTCAAAGTGTGGCTTTGTGTCCTTCTAGAAAGAGATGTGCATGTATTTCTGTTCCTACTTGTATGGTCTTGTCATCCTGAAACCTGCTTTTGAAGTTGGAATGATTTTTTTTTTTAAAAAAAAGATATTTCTAAGTTCAATGGAAGAGGGGAAAAGGGAGAAGAAAGGGAAACATTATAAAGTTATAGATTGGAGATAACTATTATAAATTGCTTTGTTGCGGATCTACCTGCACATCTGCCTTTTTACACCAGAAGAAAGTGCGGCTTTTCTCTGCCTAGAAATTTGTAGGAAATGTGGTTGTGCTCACAAAATATAAGTGACTGTAAATCCCTTGTAATCTTCTTTTTGCTTTGAAAATAGAACACCTTGCATTGTTAAACTTTATAGTATACTAAAGAAACTACTTAACTTGAGAAACTTGCTAGGGAGCTAATCCAATTATGTCTGAGTCTGATCTGGAGGTCTCTCGCCACCGTATATCTGCATTCTTGTCTACGCATACTGCGTATGAGCTGCTTCCAGATTCAGGGAAGGTTTGAATACTTTTCCCATCTCAATATTTTTTTTAATGTCTTCTTTCAGTAAGAATTTGAGACTTATTTGGTGTTAGTTCATTTGTCTTCTTTGGTTTATTATAATTACAGGTTATTGCCTTGGATATAAATTTGCCAGTTAAGCAGGCATTCCATGTACTTTATGAGCAGGTATTTTTTATACTCAAGGGAACACGTCATTCCCATGCCTCATTAGTAAACATACTCGAAGGAATGTGTATGTTTACTATGGAATGTGAATGTTCATCTCCATGCCTTCTTTTTACCTTGAAATTATGTATTGTAAGTTGTATCTTTATCTGGTTTCAGGGCGTATCTATGGCTCCTCTGTGGGACTTTTGTAGGAGCCAGTTTGTTGGAGTTCTTAGTGCAGTGGACTTCATTCTAATGCTGAAAGAGGTTTGTGGGGAATAAAGAATTTATGCAACTCTCATGTGGTAGTTTTGGTAAAAATTATGTACTGCACCATACAAGTAGTAGTTTATTGGGTTGACTCTTGAAGCTAATGAGCAACATGTAAAATTGATAAATAGTGAGAATTTAACGTGTGAAATTAATAACAAGTGAGAACTTAACAACTGACAAAAAGCAAAAATGAAAACTGAAAATTTATATCCTGTAGCTTCATTGATTCCCAAATCCATGTAAATGTTTAAGTAATTATGAGGCAGGTATTGAATTAATGATACTTGGTTATTTCCATGAACTTTTAGTAAATCTATAATGAGATGGATTCATGATTCAAATTTTAAATTTGTTTTTGCGGTCACTAGTGAATGCCAGTATCATCATTTCGGGTTAACAATAATCTTTTATCGAACTGGAATTGCGAAGATGATTAGGGCTTATATAATATATGAAATATTTTAATGAGAAATGTTTTTTAGGGTTTATCTGTGCTCATGTACATTAATGCTGTAGTTGTCATGATTGTTCAATGTTAACCTACAAGTCCGTGTTTTGTAACCTACTCTTATAATGGATTGCATGGTGCATATTTCTGTGTATTCATTAGTTGTGTAACAAGCATAATTTCAGCTGGGAAATCATGGATCAAATTTGACTGAAGAGCAACTTGAGACTCATACTATAGCGGCCTGGAAAGAGGGGAAATTACAGCAACACAGGACACTTGATAGTAATGGGGGATCATATCCTTGGCGTTTTGTTCATGTAAGTGCTCTGGAGCAATTTTGATAATATTCATTTATTGTTGACTGATTCCCCCCCTCCGTCAACAAGGACTGGAAATGAACTCTTGAATCTTTTGTGATTGGACTTCTTGTTTTTCCTATCAATCTTCAGGCTGGGCCTCATGATTGTCTGAAGGATGTGGCTTTGAAAATTTTGCAAAACAAGGTGTCAACAGTTCCTATCATCCATTCTTCTGTGGACGATGGTTCATTGCATCAGTTGCTACATCTTGCTTCTCTGTCAGGAATACTAAAATGTAAGCCTTTAAATTTATTGACTTTAGATAAATTGTTTCAAAGTTGGAACTAACAAATGTACTTAATTTTCAGCCATATGCAGACAATTTAAGCATTCATCTAGCTCTTTGCCCATTCTTCAACTGCCAATTGGTTCAATACCTTTGGGTACATGGGTGCCTAAAGTTGGGGAACCAAATGGACAACCACTTGCAATGCTAAGGCCAAATGCTTCTCTTGGTGATGCTTTGTCCATGTTTGTTCAAGGTGACCATTCTTCTGTTTTTGAGTTGTCTAGGTGTTTGTTTTGGTTAGTTTGAGTTCTTTTTACCCTGCAAAACTTTTTTCATGAAAGGGGTCCAAGGGGATTCTTTCTAAGACTTATTTGAATATAAAAAAAGTGAGTATATATTAAGAAAGTGAACAAAACAGTGAAGGAGAGATTCTTATTTATGCATGATGCACCGCTCATTAATGCACTTAATGAATAGAAAACAGTCAGTTAGTTTGAGATATTGCAGGAATCAAATCTGATAATGTCAAATTGATTGTAATTTTCATTGGTCCACTTTGCAGACTTGGCACTGTCTCACCATCACGTTTCATCACACACACACACACACACACACACATGATTGGCGTTTTTGTTTTTGGCAAGTGGGATGATATTTGTTGAATTGTTATTGCCTTGCTAGGGAAACTGAGAACTTTGTAAATTGTAATATGTGATCAATGTGGTATTGGCAGTGTTACTAAATTCAGAGTAATTTTGTGTTACTTTCTTGCTTTTGGTGTCCTATATGTGATTATGCCTTCCCTTTGCAGCTGAAGTTAGCTCAATACCAATTGTGGATGATAGTAATTCATTGCTTGATATATATTCAAGAAGGTAGGATTTCTTTTTCTTCAAATCCATGTATGTGAATCTCACATTTATAGCCGAAGTTTCCTTGACCATTCATGACGTGTGCCTGTCATTTTCTTCTCAGTGATATTACTGCATTAGCTAAAGATAAGGCTTATGCTCAGATCTCTCTTGATGAGATCAGTATCCATCAGGTAATCACTTGTGATAGCTTTTGAGATAAAACACACTTGTTTTGGTTTTATTTGAAAAAATATTTGCACTTTATGGTTGTAGGCATTGCTTTTGAGACAAGATGCAAATTCTCCTTATGGGCTTTACAATGGCCAGAGATGTCACATGTGTTTGAGCTCTGACTCTCTGCAAAAAGTGATGGAGCGTTTGGCTAATCCTGGTATTATCTTCTTTACTAAAATTTTTTTTCATTATTTCCTTTACAAAATCTTAAAACAGGGGTATATTTATTTTTGAAAACCAAACAGACTCGTATATTTATTTTCCGTTTCTTCACTTTCTTTACAGGGGTAAGGAGGCTTGTGATTGTGGAGGCTGGAAGCAAGCGTGTGGAAGGGATTATTTCCTTAAGAGATGTGTTCAGATTCTTGTTAGGCTAATTTGGATATGATATCATATGAAGGGAATTGCACTTTGGAAGGGACTCATTGGTCAATTGGCACTTGTTTTCTGCCTTTGCTTACTTCATAGAGTTTTTGGTTTGATGGGGCTTCTTTGGTTGTTGGGTCCCCTCTTTTGCTTATTTAGGATAGAGAAGAAAATTGGGAGAGGAAATTCTGTAAATTTAGCAATCAATTTTCTCCTTTAAACATCTTAATGAAATCTTTTACTCCATTGTGCCGGCAGATCTGCAACTTTTGTGTCCAGTGCCAACTGAAATCAAGGAGAAACCTTTTAAAACGAAACCAAAAAAAAAAAGTGTACTACCAATACCCAGATGCCATTGGTTGGTTGTAATTTTAATTTTTTCTCTTATCTTTGGATTTGGATTTAGATTTAGATTTTTCTTCTGCTGAAAAGTTTATGACTCTGTTTATAGGGCTGCCACCTGCAAGTGAAATTGATGTAATATCTTCGTTCTAGTTAATTTGAAAATTATTTCATATTTTCTTTTTGAAATAATTTAGAGGATGATGAAATTGACAGAAAGATGAATGCCCAAAAAAATTGATTCATGAGGAAAATTGAAAATTCCCGCCCTTCCAACAAATAGAAAAACGAAAATCCAAAGTACCACGATTAAAACAACTGTTTTTTATTTTCAAGATTGTCATTTATATTAAAATCACATAATAAATATTTTAAAGTTCTGATGCCGTGGCAAGTAAGCGTACTCAATCAAAATTTTAAATATTGAAAAGGAAATTATAAAAATGTAATTAGTTGATGGTGCTAAGTTCGGTACTATCATTGAAGATGTTAGATTCATTTTAAAGAACATAAAGAAAAGGTAGCACATGTAATGAGAAAGCTATTGAGGTAAGATGTGTTTGTTAAGTAGTTACTTGTTAAGTGTGCAACGAGATACCTCATTAAAGAAAATGCATGATAGTAATTTAGTTTACAATTTTACACTACAACGTAGTAAATTTGATTTCATTACAGGTAATAATTTTTAAAATATTACATGATGTTACCTGATTAAGCAATGGTATCAAAATACACGCTCTAATCCATCAGTAATAACTAGAAAGTCTTTCAAAATTTATATTTCTACATGAAAATACGAATGCATCATTACACATAAATTTATGCTAATATTATTGCCATATAATTTCTAAGGATGACATTCAAATAGATGCGAATATTCCCGCCATGGTTAGTGCTAATGGAATACCCAAATTCCAAAACTGTTGAGGGAAAATTTATTTTAGATACAAAAAAAGATAATACAACACTTGGATGGTCAATTACATTACCTCACTAATTCAATCGCTTGACCCTGTTGGACCTGAGATATGATATAAAAAGCCATAAATTAAAAGGGGTTGGCTAGAAACTTTTTATGTGAATCTGAAGCAATATTTCAGCATCATCCTCTATACAATAATATTAAAAGGAAAAGGAGTCAAGTTGGGATGAGAGCTAAGATCTGGGTCTTAATTCTTCCCATGCACATCTGAATTTCTCTGTAAATAGGAAGGTTCCGTTGGCAGTATGGATGCAAGCTCGTAACAGCAGAATCCAATATCTGAGCCACATCAGCTGGAGGATATTGGCGTTCAGTACAAGTCTGCAAGATGAAGAATAATAATTAAAAAAACATAAAAAAAAACTGGTTAATATTCTCGAAAATGTCATCGTAATTTTATGACTTGATCACCTGTATCATGATCAATGTAGCAACGCAAGAAGTGATCAGCTCCGAAGGGAGTTGAGTATCAACTTTGTCAGAATCATGTTGCAATTTTGGACCAGATGCATCATTCTGTAAAGGTTCCGAGGAAGAGCAAATCGACCGAGTATGGTGATTGAGACTTCCATTTACTTGCTCTTGGGACCTCGTCGTGGGTAACGAAGAGTTGGTGGCCAGTTGCTGATAATCAATAGAATCCAATACCTGCCCGATCCTCATGAAAGCATCTTCACCTTCCTTCATTGAAGCTAATGCCTGAATCATAACACCAAATGTAGTTTTCAGAAACTTATAGCTTGAGGGAATACTTGAAGAATGTTCCCACATATAATATTTTCCATTAGCTCATCACATCTTACTTTATGTCTAGTTGCATCATTTTTCAAAATGGTAGGTTTATCTTAAACCAATGATAAATCATTGCTTCAAATTAATTCATCATTACAGGATCAAGAGCCAAAATAATAAATTGTAGGTACGTAAAAAAGTGGAGTGTCCATATATCCTCCAAACCTGAAATGCAGCATCCACCATGGCATGTGCTTTATGTTTGGATCCATTAATAATTTCCACAACTATTGGTCCCAACTCTTGAACTGGAGAACTATTCAATTCCAAGGTACTGGAAAGGACATCATGACCATTGATAATTGCTGGGGGCTTCATCCACGGTGGCAGAGAGTTTCCTGCATAATTATTTCTTTGCCTCAAATGAAGCAGAGCATTAGAAGCCTGAAAATGAAAATTAAATCAGAAGTTACTTCAAGGTCAATGCCAAGGGAGAACATTGTTACAGAAAATAATAATTCCATGGAAGCCACATGCCTGTTCACTGGCTTCCTTTAGCTGTACAAGTACCGTTGCATAATGCTTCTTGAAAGCCTCCGAATCTTTAAAGCTGTCAGTGTCATTTTGATTCTCCAATATGTCATTGTTGGCATTTTTTAGTTCCACTAACAGTTTCTCCTGTAAGAGCGCACCCCAAAAAAGTCAACAAGCTAACAATAACATACGGATGAACCCTACTGGGCAGTGGCACTAACAAAGAAACAAAAGAAACATCACATAGGAAAAAAGCAGTGATTTAGGTTGCATTAATACCTTTTTATCTAGAGCACGCGTCAGCTCAGAAAGGGCATGTAAGTCAGTTTCCTTAGTTTGATGATCCACCACCCTACATGATTGAGCACACACTGCATGTTGTGTACTGACTTGATCAATAATGGCAGCCTTTGTGTTGGTAATAGAGTGGTTGTTCCCCTGCATGGCATTTTAATGAAATAATGTCAAACCTGGACAGCCATCCTACATGAAAAGCATGGGGAACACAACAGAACAAATGGTTTTACTCAAATAGGTCAAGCACGTATCCTATCAGATATGGATACTTATCCATAACTTTTGGGTACTAGCACGTACCATTCATTTTGTTTGAAATTTGTGCCAACAAAAATGTTGACAAAAAGAGAGACAAACAAATGCATAACTTGTAATGGTGAGGTGAAAGTAATAAGAAATCAGATATAAATGGAATATATTAAAAAAAAATATAATCACTAAAATCGTTATTTTGGAAGGAATTGTAGGGGATGTGAGAGCAAGAAAAACTGGCCATATCATCAAGTACATAGTTTTCTGAAATATGATAATTGTACATTGATCCTTATTATTGATAAGGAATCTTTGCTTTACCTGCTTTGCCAAAGTATCTAAACCGATGGGTGCTTTCTCTGCAGAACTGCATGTCAGACAGCCCCCAAAACATAAATTCCCATTCATTTGTGGTTCTTTACTCATACAAGGGACTTTGCCACCTCCAATCTGCCTCCTCAGAGCTTCTGGCATATTATCCAATGGACTCAAAGGCATGCAATCAATGTCCTGCACCAAACATATCCCTTATTATTACAGCATGTAACATAGAAACCTTCTTTACGTATAGTGAGGAAGAAAATTTGTCATTGAAACTGACTCCTTAAGAATGGCAATAGTATTTCAAATATAAGCATGTAAACTACAGATCATGTTACCATGACGAATTCAACACCCAATTCAGGAAGGTCAAACTGAACCCTGCACTTGTCATGGTCAACTGTAAGCACACTTCCATCATGAATCTCTCTTGTTTTAGGGTGAATGGCAATTACTCGCTGTCCAACATATAAAGGTTTGGCTAAATCTGTTGGAAGTCCATCCCTGATACCAGTCCGCAGTTCAGTATAATGTTTCCTAACAGATTCCCGATACTGTTCAAGCTTCTGGCTTTCTTCATGAAGAAAGTGTTCAGAAAACCTGCGAGGTTTGCCAAGGGAACTGCAAACACAAGTAAAAGCAGTGTCAAATATGTTCTTTCCTATTATATATACTTCACTTGTCACAATGTTCAGCAGTATCTGCTAAAGAGCTAACACAAAACTGAATTTAATACCTTTTTATTACACTCCACTCAACACGAGTTAGCCTTGGGATATTTCCTAGACCAACATGATTTAAGTACTCCATGAACTCTCGTTTGGAAAACCATGGATAATCAATTGCGCTATAAAACCATTCAAATGCACACCACCTCTGAACCATAGAAGATGACAAGCAACTAGAAAGCTTTTCCTGCAAGTAACAGTTTTGAAAGGGGGAAAAGAAAAACTTAATAACCCTATAAGCTTCAGAAAGCTAGGCTAATTGTGAATGTTTTACCTTTAGGAATAATGCCCTATCTTGGAAGGGGGTAGAATACTTATTAGATTGACTTTTTAATTTGTTCTCAGAAGACTTGTCTTTCGGCATAAATGCTCTTGGCAAACTCATTTTTCGTCTACTTCGTTTAGTCGATAAACTAACATCACTCCGGGTTGGAACTTCTGCAGTTGATACAGTCAGATCTTTCTGGTCACTACACAAAGAACTTTCTGACGATCTGACTGACTTTAACTGTTTTGCTGGAGTGGGTGTCTGACCAGTGACCTTTCCTTTAATCACTGGTTTTTTCTCTTCATCTACAGCCTACAAGGCATGAACAACATCTTTGATAAGTATATTATGAATATACAGTTACATACTAAGCATCTTTTGTAGGCAACAGAACATAAAGAAACTGAATTTTTGACAGTTTGACATAGCATGCTAAATAGAACAACAATTACATTGAACCAGAATTTAATGTTTTTAAACATTCAAATGTCCTAAAAACTAGATAAAACGTAACAACCTTTATATTATTAATAAAGCTACCTATTACTACTCAACTCTATCATCTCAGCAAAATCACAGAGTTTACAAAGAGCAAATATTCCCTATATAACAATAGCATTCATATAAACAGGTTTATAAACACATGCCTGTGATTGCGGTATTACAAATATAAAGAATTGCATACCTCATCATTCAAGGGATCATTTGGATGAGAATCATGCTTAGCACTTGCTACCTGATAACCAAAAAGGATTTCCCATCACTAATTGATCAACTACAAATATCACTCAATTTAAAATATAGGTGGGACAATAATTGAAGAATTAACTACAAGGATTAAAATTGGCAAGAGTACATTGTTTCATATAAGCATGCAAAATCACATGGTCTTTCTAATTATCTTATGATTATTAAGCATTTTGACCATTACTAAATAGTTCTTTTTTTTGAAAAGAACAGAAACAGTGAAATTTCAGCCCTACATGCTTGACTGCACATAATGCTATTTAAAATTCAATAGCAATTAAGTGGAAGTATCATTATAGCTAAAAAGCACGGTCACCTCAGAAAGAAGAGCCACATCCAATAAGGAGTTTTCATGTTCTACACAGAACTACTTAATAAAATTTCCATTGACAATAGTTTTTTTGTTAAGTTCTCATGTAAAAGTTAGAGTACATGCTTCTTATCCTCTATAAACAAACCATGAGACAGCCAGAGAAGGTATGATCTGCTAATTGCAAGATAATTTATTTGTTGTTATAATCACAACTGCACAAATCAAATAAAGTTGCACCAGTAATTGGTAACTGGTGAAGCTCAATGATTTGGTAGTCAAAATCACAAAAAACATGGGGAGTAATAAATCCTTGTAATACATCTCAAATATCATCACATGTCTACGCAATCAGAATTAACATTAGTGAGATCATACAACTAGCATAGACCCTGAAGAACAAATTGCATGTACCTTTGAACCCATGGGCTTGCGCTTTCTTTTCCACATTTTATCGGTAGAGGGAAGCTGCTCTTTTGATTCAAAGAGAGCATTAGTATCACTATCATTTACTGTCTCCCTTCCAAGTTTGGATTTTTTGGAGGTTGAAACCTCAACTCCAGGGAATGACTGAACAACCTTTTGTTTCAAAGCAGGGGATTTAATTTTATCTCTGTTTTGGCTTGTTGATGTGGCTTCAGGTACAGCAGACTTTTCATCTTTATCAGCACTCATTCTTTCTTCCTTCAGCTGTACAGATGATTCTAGATGGGAAGAGAAAGGAGACTCATCGAATTAAAAGAGTTGCATAAGAGAAGAAACTCCAATAATGGCTAAAAGCAATAAACATGAGCAGAAGTAGCAACAAATAGGTTCTAATCTGAGGTATTTATCTTGAACAAGAAAGTACGAAATCTTTTTTTATCCCAAATAACATGAAGAGATCTAAAGTGGATTAATCAAGCTTGCCAATGTGAAGAACATAAAAAAATCTATGCTTCTTTTCTTGTATTGGACACTCACATGCTCTCGATCTAAAGCAGATTGGGTTATTATGTGGACTAAAATGAGCAAGATAAAATCTAAACTAAGGCTAAGCAAATGGAAAGATAAAAGGCCGCTTAGAATGCAAAAACACTAAAAACTGATATTTTCTTTTTTTAAAATTAACTATAATGCGTCCCCCTGGTCTGTGACTTTGCATGCTTGTGTTAGTAAATGTCTCTTACACGATAAAGTATATCAGCAACTCCATCCTTACCAGATTCCATTGTAGACTCTGGTATCATTAATGACAGATCAGCCAAAGTTTGCAAAGGATTCAAGGAAGAGCTTTCATCTGCTGGAAGAAATAAGTAAATATTGTAACTATAAAAAGGAGAAAAGGTTAATTTTGTCACTATAAAAGGGAGAAAAAAGTTCAGCTTACTCCAAGACAGAAGTAGAAAAGGAACTTAAAGATCTATTGCTTGAACAGACAACTCACATAGATATATGTTTACTGACAAAATTACCTCCAAAGAAAAGTTTCTTGCTCCGTTTCCTCTGAGCCTTTGAATTAGTAACCTCAAAATCAACCTTTCCCTTCAAACCAAAATTAAGTCCTTCTTCAGTGCCACTACATGCTTCTCCACCATCATCAATTAGATGGTTCCCAACATTTTCTGCTTTCTCTCTCTTTCTGTATACTTTTTTCCCTTTCTGACGAACATCAACTGTGCCACTTCCTTCCATATCCATCATGGAACTAGTATATCGAGCATGTTCTCCATTTTCAGCCCCCCTGCTCTCTAAGCTACCTTCGATGCACTCTCCAGACAAAGAAACATCATAAAACTTGGAAGGAACTGTCTCTGACCGGTGGTGCTAGTTGACAAAATAGAAAATAGTTAATTTCAAAATTTCAAAGTTTCAAGAAACAAAGTATGAACAACAGAAATTCAACCACAGCACAAAAGCATATATTTGAATGGAAATACTAGTTCAAAAATTTAAAATCCAAAATCATCTTTGAAGCAATAATATTGCCTACTGAACAAACTAATGCCAGAACATGCAGAAAGGCAGTTAAATACCATTCTTTCCCTGCTCCGTATGAGTGAGAAATTCTGCTCTGATCTTTTGTATGGTGTTTGAGACACTTGGGGAGAGCCACCTCTTTTAGCAGCCTCAGTTAATGCGAGGGCTGCGACATGTGCACCATCATCATCTAAGGCTGACTTCAGGATTCTTTTATTAGGAGAAACATAATCTTCCCTGTCATCTTTCTTGTAGTAAACTGGGATGCGAGGTGTCCTTTTCCCAACTGCACGAGGCTGGCTACCTAATTAATTGAACAATCATCAACATTGAAATCAAATTTATATAGTGTGAAGCATATTAGTTAGTAATAACTTTAATGAAGTTGAAGCCAAGTACATTAGCTACATGTTCAATATCAAAATGCTAATTAACACGAAATGGAAGGGATGAAGAGCTCAATTAGTGTCTAGTGTTATCAGTGCTAGTGCTGCTACTAAGAGTTATTCACCATCAAAGCGTCTTCTCTTCAATAGAGAGAGGCAACCATCATTGGAAGCAATTGACTGAGACTGGACCGAATCTTTGGAGGTACCAATCTCAGTTTTTCCACGCTTTCTTTTCACAGTTTTCCGAGATCCTGGTGAATCAATGCTCTCCCTTTCACTATCGCTCTCTTCCTGTCAATTTCAAGACCAGAAAATTACAACTCAGAAATACAAAATCGAAGCTAATGAAACTAATCATGAGCGAAAACTAGCAAATCCAGACCAAGCTCAGAAGAATCAACTTTGACAAATTTCAGTCCGTCTTCACCCTCAACAAACAGTAAGGTAAAATCGCAATGCGAAAATGTATGACATCACTTGTATTGTCATGATCGTGGCTAAGGAAAAAGATGTGGGAATATTATACTACAAGGGAGGCTATTGCAAAAAACTAAAACAGCTTTTAAATTTGGTTTTAAGAATACAAGTTTTAGCCGTCTTTCTCAAAGCAGAAAGGTCTTGCTCTTTGAGAAGAGTTTTCACAAGAATTCAAATTTTGTCCCCCTAATGATAAATCCTCCAAATGGATAAAGAGCAACTACAGAGCAAAAATTGAGAGGAATTTGGCTTTGATACAGAAGTCACATAGATATCATCAGATAATGAGCGTTCAAAAGCATAAATAAGCAAAAGACTTCATCTCAAAATTTAACTTTGACCATACCAGCACATTATAGTGATCTGTCATCATTGCAATGAGACCAACAACAGAAGCTGTCCCCTCTGGCAAAGATAGGTAAGCCTGAAAACTACAACTAGTTTCAGTGGCACGTAAAACAAATGAATTGCACAGTATTAATAAGTCAGCTCGTGATAACAAGGAAGCATGGACTTGAATATTCAAACTCAGACCTATAGACAAGAGTCATTTTATGGGGGTGTAAGCATGAGTCATTACAAGTTAGTGAACTGACAACAGGATATATCCAATAATGTCCAGATATAAAAAAAAGACAAAAACAGGGGATAAGAAAAGGACGTGGAAGAACAAAATTCTGAGTATGCATAGGTATAAACCAAGCACACCCAAAAAAAACCAAATATCTGAAACAAAAGATAGAGTAAATAATAACAAAGGCTCATGTCAAATAGATCAAGAGTACAAACAAAACTATTCTAATATTACTGTACCCGATTCATATTGTAAAGGGCCTCCACCATCTCAACAGATCTGTTACGTACAGCTGCAGCTACCTGGACATCCAAATAAATTGATCAGAATGGAGAACAATAACAATAACTATAATGGCTAAGGTGAATTGATAATGATGATTTTCCAATAAAAAAGCAAGATGATGGATGAAAATAACAGCAAAGCAGAGCACACCTTCTTCCAGTCTTTCCCATACTTCC
This sequence comes from Aeschynomene evenia, assembly GCA_013621005.1. NCBI lineage: Eukaryota > Viridiplantae > Streptophyta > Magnoliopsida > Fabales > Fabaceae > Aeschynomene > Aeschynomene evenia. The sequence continues at coordinate 5,597,093 of CM024268.1, forward strand.
TGTATGCCTCATAAAACCGCTCTAGATCCTCTTTGTTCCATTGAGATCCCAATTTATCTGACAATTTTTTCTTCTGCATGCAAACATCAAGCTTTAAAGAAGAGCATAAACAATGTCCAGGGCAAGCAGAGTAATGGAATGGAATTAGTGAAAGTTACACAGTGACATAGGAGTCGTAAACGTATACTTCTTATAGACCAATTGCTTCCAGTCCCAAAATATAAATGCTATCAAACTAAACATACCCGTTGCTTATTTTTATTTGAGTTTACTCCATCTTTCTCAGGAGAGACGTCATTTAAACTTGAGAATCGCTTATTCATACTTCTAGGTTTCTTTGTTGGTGCCATAATCCTTTATGTATCTGCACCCAAATAACAATGATAACAAAAATGAAATTAACGAAATCTAAGTTAAAATTCATCTAGTGAACTGATCAATAATGCAAAATAGTAACGTAAAGTGATAAAACAAAGAATTTCCTCTTTCAGAACTACGTAATTAATTTTGATGCTAAAATAAATTTTAAAACCTGTAACGGCTAACCGAAAAACTGAAATGACTGCAAACAATAAGAGGAAAAATGGGTATCCACTACGTAATTAATTTTGATGCTAAAGTCAAGCAAAATCCTCAGTCTTCTAAACATTCTATTGAGAAATACAACTTATATAACTTTTGAAAGATAACGGAAATTTAAAAACCTGTAACGACTAACCGAAAAACTGAAATGACTGCAAACAATAAGAGGAGAAATGTGTATCAACTACGTAATTAATTTTGATGCTAAAGTCATGCAAAATCCTCAGCCTTCTACACGTTCTACTGAGAAATACAACTTATATAACTTTTGAAAGATAAAAGAAATTTAAAAACCTGTAACGACTAACTGAAAAACTGAAATGACTACAAACAATGAGAGGAAAAATGTGTATCAACATCAGAACAGAACACAAAAGCCATTTTCAAAACAGCACTATTTGCTCTTACTGTTACACTTTTATTCTACAAAGAACAAAAGCAAAACGTAACAAAATTACAGTCATACACGAATTATCCCAGAGTAGGAACGCTCTTGAACATCAGAATGGACACCTCTTCCTTGACAAGATAGCTTCTAATTGACCTCAAGCTCCAACATCAGTACAGATCGGACTGAATCTGAAATACACAGACTCTACACCCAAACGAAAAGAAAAGAAACATACATAATTATAGAATAAGAAGAGAGTATGCATCAGCTAAATCTGTAAAACCAGTATAAGAGTTTGAGATGCACCTCAACTACTTCCAATCAACAAGAAATGCACCGAATTTCACTTGTTCCGAAATTCCTACATAAACATAGTCAGTAATCAAGCTCGTTAACTTCGAATCCGAACCACGAAAATTAAAAACAACGCAGCGTTAAAAAGAAAATAACGGAGCTCCAGCTTCAAAATAAAAAGAAAAAATACAAAGGAAAACAAACGCAGCTTCGAAGAAGAGAACGCATGAACAAATGCGCGAGAAGAAACAAGAATTAAAGCTAGAGTCAACTAACGTCAACAGCCTTTTTTTTTTTCAAAAGAAAGAAGAAACAAATTCGAAACTCATCCAAAGATGAGAAAAAATAATAATAATAATAAAGAAAAAAACAACAACATTATCAGCAAAATCCATCAATAACTGAAATATCAAGAAATCGTGCAAAGATCAGTCAAAATTATCCATTTCCATCGAATTCAAACCCTAAATTATAGATCGGAAATCGAAATTGACTCAGAGAGTCTCACCGTTTTGTAGGGTTTATTCGGTTGCAGCTGAAAAAATAAGCGAAGAGGAGAGAAAGAAAGAGAGAGAGAGAGAGAAGGGAAGGGTTTAGAGAGAGAATGAGAATGAGAATGAGAAAGTGAAAGAGGCGTTGCCGCGAAACTTGAAAGCTTATAAAGGGTGTGGGGTTGGGTCTATGGGTTGGGTTGAGTTTGGGTTAGAGCGAAGCGAATGAATGCTGATATTTTTTGAGTTTCGTTTTTGAACAGCGCGTGTTCAAGAGGTGGAAGATGGTCTATGGAGAACCATGCACCTTCGCTTTCTATTAGGGTATTCTTTGACGTACACGTACCTTTGAGAGTATTTTTGACGGTCAAGATTGTGCGACTCATTGGGGATCTTTGGACGTCGTCTTACACGATTATATTTGAAATTTTGGAACACATTCTGAGGTAAAGGTTTCCGCTTCCCCCAATGTTTTTGCTTAATTTCAATTTAACCCCCTGAGAATTTTAAAACACTACTGCGCTTGTTGCACAATCACAGTGTGTGTTTTTTTTCTTTCTTCAACTTTTTTTAATCTGAACTTTTTCTTTATTTTTTTAAAAAAAATATGAACAAAATTTTGATAGATGATACATTATCCTTCTTTTATTTTTAAACATTAGGTATATCTTAGTACAATAATTATATCCTCAACCATAATAATAAATATGTTATATGAAAAATATATTAATCCTAAAATTAATACTTTGAATATTACTTTTTATCACGATCAAGGTATGATATAAAAATATCCATATTAAAGTAAAGACAAACTCTCAGCACTTTAATAAAGAATAAATCTCTATCGTTCAACCACATTCCATATTAAGCATAACATAATGTTTAAAAATGATTAATCCTAAAAAATAATGTAAATATACTCTAACATTTATGTATTATCACATTTGTATTTAAAAATGTTCCATTATTAAATTAGTATTTCACAAGAATAATTCCAATATTTTAAAAGACCATCCACATTTTTATTATAAATTTGAAATTTATTTCTTCGTACCATTTGAAGAACTACAACCATATTAAAAATACTTAGGGTAGTTCAATACGAGTATTTTTCTGTTTCCAATATAAAAAAAAATGTTTGGTCGAGCTTTAGCAAAACGTTTTTAAAAGTAAATTTACAAACTAAAAAATGATGTTACATTTCATAATAATGTTCACAGCTCCAAAAGCATTGAATATGACTAAGAAGAATATGGTAACAACCAAAACAAAGAACTCAAGATTCTGAAAGAAAGAATATCAAGCAGCCATGGTAAGAGTGCGCTGAAATTAAGCCACCACGAATTGGTGTTACTCTTACCTAAACAAAATGGGCATTCATTGTTTTTAAGGCACATATATTGGATGCTATCTTTCAAGAAACTGCGATATGATTTGGATACTGTACTAACCTTCATGCTTTTGCAACAATTGATTTTGGTGCAACAATGAACTGAGTTAAAAAAGGTGTTCATAAAGCTAGTGGTGCTATCTTTCAATCACACGCCTACTATTTCTGAATTCACCAGAATCCCTATCATCCATACTATATTTATTGAACTGTCCTGTCCCACGCTCCCTGCCTTCAAACCTCGGCCGGTTACGGTCATTTCCTCGAGATCCTCTCCCATTACCAAAAGACTGCCCTCTACCATTTCCATAAGAAGAAGTAGATCTATCAAAATCATCAAACTTCTGCCGATTGCGGTCGTTTCCTCGAGATCCTCTACCATTCCTATAAGACCGTTGGGGTGATCCATCACTCTCATCAAAATCATCAAATCTTTTCCTATTACGATCATTTCCCTTAGACCCTCTACCATTCCTATAAGACTGTCGGGATGATCCATCAAAATCATCGCTGAACTTATTCGCCTTGCGGCCACCAAAGGATCCAGATTTCCTGTTTTCAGTGAAGTTCCTTCTCCCAGAATCATGCCTATTCCCATTATTTGATCTGGATGGATCATATTTATTCCCTTTATTTCTTCTGGATGAATATGTGTCATCTAAGTCATCATCCTCATCAGAGTATAAGCCAGCACCAACATCTTCATCAGAATCAGAACCAAAGCTTAGTTTCTTGGTTGGACCTCTGCCTTTTCGTTTCTGGCCAGCAGTAGAAGCGTGGTTAGATTTGAAATTGGAATGAATGGACCGTTGCTCTTTATCAAAATCAAGCTCATCATCCTCAGATCCATAGAATGATGTACTCTTGCCGATTGAACGGGATCTTACACTTCTGGAAGTCGTTCTGGCACGTGCATGCATTTTATCATCTTCGTCTTCAATATCGTCCAACTCTGACGAGCCTTCGAATTCAGAAAAATGATTCTTAGATGCTTCCACTCTTGTACTACTATTTTGAGTTGTTTCTACCTCGTAACTATCTATATCATCCTCATCCTCATCGTCAAAATCATCAAACCCTACCCCAGGTTTATGAAGACCAGGATTGGAGTATTCTCCATCACCTTGCACTCTGTTGTTTTTCTCAAAATCACCTTTCCACCCTCTATGATTTCCATGTTGAGCCTGGTTACCTGAAGGGAAATCTTCATCTATAGCCTGAGCATCTGCATACTCAAAAGCAGCAACATCCGCACCATCTGATTCATCATCATCAAAGTCAAAATTCCAGGCATTGGAGACCTCTTCCCGGTTGACCTTCTTATCAAACCTTGGCTTGGAGCTGAGTTTTGTATCTTGCATTTTATTCTCCATAAACTCATCAGGTGGGCGTTTACACTCACATTGAAAGCACACCATGTTCCTTCTGTAATTCAAGAAGTTGCACCTACCAGAAAAAGAGAGAAGTTGTTAAGCTCAATATCTCAGAAAAAAAGCTCCGTACCACATCCAAGCCTCACAAACTTTTCATGAGCACAATAACACAGGCTTATTTAATTATGTTAAAACAGCATGCTTCACACTGATGCCCCAAATTTCAGATTTGATAAGTATAGTTGCCTTCTGCGTGTGTGTGCACATGTCACGAGTGAGAGAGAAGTAGGAAGACTGAAGTGTAATTGTCAAAGCAATGGACTTAAACTTACTCAGGACATTCCCATTCTCCTGGCAGCAACTGTCTCTTAGGACGCTTGGCATCACACTGTAAGCAAATAGTATTCTTTGCAAAATTCATGAAATCACACCTGAAAGTGTTCAGCAATTTTCAGTCAACAACAGGAAAAAACAACTATTATAAGTAATCCCATACCAAATTCTTCATAACCAGTTGATCCTAGTCTAACACTCTAACTCCATTGATTACATATCTTCAATTACCACAAGGAAGAAGAGAACTAATAGATACTATAACTGATCACCCTTCTAGAAATTAGTTGGCAGACACCCACTACAATATGCTAATCAAATAGCACGCCCAAAAACCAAGTTCACAGGGATCAAACCAAAAGAAAGTATTAAGGAGTTTGTAGAAAGAAAAATTCACTCAAAACAGTCATGCATTGAGGATGGAGATTTGAAGAACTTACTTTGGACATAGCCAATCCCCCTTTTTCATCTCTACATCATCCCGTCCAACACGTTTCTTTGGAGGGGGAGGAGGTTGTTTCACTTTTGGTGGAGGTTTTTTAATAACTGGAGGAGGTAGATTTGGATCAATAGGAACTGAACTCAACTTGACAACCTCATGAAGCAATTTACGAACCACAGTTTTGACAGACTTCTGCTTTAGAAGTGATTTATTTGTAACTGATCCATTGACAGGATCGAAACCAAAAGTCAGTAGGATCCGCATGATATCAATAGTCCGTGCCTCATCTTCTTTGTTTGTTAGCAGATATGCCCTTTCACAATTGTTTCTCAAGCTGCAGGAACTACAGACCTGATATGAATGAATTTTCATCATAAATTTACAAAATATATTCAAATAGCAAGCAACATATGCTGTGGATTGGAGAACAAGAAAAAGTAAGAGGGAGAGATGAAAGGGGTCAGGCCACTCAGAGAACAGGACCTATGTGTAGAGAAAAAAATACTGCTGGCATAAATGTAGACATGGAGATGCCAATTTCTATATCTTGGAATCACATTAGTACATTAGATTGAATAGCCCCCAACATCTCAAACAAAATTCCCTTTCACTTGCAACCATATCCATGAAGTTTGACAAACAAGAGCTCAGGTTATGAAATTTTCTCAGACTCCACCATTGACATGATAAGAAATGAGCAATAAAGAAATTGGCCGTTGCATTCTGTAACAAACTAAATTTATTATACTCACATCTCCTTCATCAAGGTGGACATGCTTCCTTAACAGTTTTGCAGAGAAAACAACCTTTTTGTCGACATTGGGGCATCCAAAACCGACCATAAGCTGAATATCCTGCCTCGACAAGGACCTGAAATCAATCTCCAGTTTCATCAATTGTGATACAGAGTACCAGTTGCAAAATTACCAGTTTATCACCACACCACACCAGCAATATCCCCACAGTAGTATTTAACGAAAAACAGAGCAGTAGCAGCTACACTATCATCAATTATGCTGAACAACACTCAACATTTTTTAAAATTGCCAACTTTGCAATCAAGCACAAACCTCAATATGTCGAATCGGTCTTTCCCAAAATTGAGACAGGCAGCATGAACACTTTTGAAATCCTTGGAAAAGTCCAATGCGGAATCATCCGCAAACTCGGGGGAATCGAACCCTAAATCGTTGACCAATTTATCCTCGTCCCTTCTTGTATGATCGAAGTAGTTCTGGTGAACCAACCTCTCCATCAATTGTATCCACTCGGGCCAAGGGTGCACCAACTCCACCTCTTTCTTCACCTCCGTCTTTGCCTCCTCAGTCGCCACACCGGCATCCTCCGAAATCGCTTCCAATTTTGGTTGTGGGGAATGAGTGTCGTCTTGAGGAGGTTGCTGTTGTTGTTGCTGCTGCTGGGGGTTCTTGGATTGGCGCCATGCTCGGATTCGTTGAAGAGTTTCGTTCTTTTGGGAGCGCTCTTTTTCAATGGCGTCGATTTGGTCGAGGACGAAGCTGAGGCGCGCGGAGAGGGAAGAGGGTTTGGGGTTAGGGTCTTGGGAAGTTGAGAATGATTTTGTGAGAGTGAGAAGCTGAGAGAGTGAGGAAGAGAATTTAGGGTTTAAGGAAGAACGAGGGAAGCGTCTCCTGAGTAGAAGAGAGAAAGGACTATAAGCCATTGGAGTGTCAGTATCTAAGCTCACTATTTCACAGCAAACCTCAAAACCTCCATTAACATACATACATAACACTGCGTGGAAGCTTAAACCCTACTACATAGTTGGAAGCTAACATTTTATTTTACGTTTTAATTTTTTTTTTCAAAATTGTGTCCAAGAAAATAGTTAATTGAGACCTTGTAATAAAATAGAGTATACTAAAAAATATTAATGATAACTATTTAATTTTAATACTATGATATTAATAAAGTTTTTATTCACAATTATATTTATGGATAAATTTATTCAATCTCATAATCCAAACTTTACGTAGCATTATCTAGTTCAATATTCAATAATACTATACAAGTAGCATTATCTTTTCATAAAAAGTTTAAGAAAGTGGCAGAATCAAGTGTGCAAAGTGCATAAATCGACGAACTATACGCACCATTGCAATACGTGATTGACTTGCCTGTACACTTGAGTAATCTTTTTAACCTATCATTTATTGTGCTGTGAGCTTTACATGAATAATAACGACAACAGAAAAAACATACATATTTCTTTAGGGTTACACAACAAAAATATATATTTAGAGCTAATAATACATAAAATACAAGGCATATAAATAAAAATATATATACGAGTTAGAACCATTCAAAGTTGCATCTCGGGTAGAAGCCTTTCTCTGAAGCAACATTGGTGGCAGCTATTAGTTCTTTCTGAACTTTCCGCCTCTCGTAAAACACCGAGCATGCAATGGACGTGCACTTCACTCCATTTTCCAGAAGCCTATCCCCGCCTCCACACTGCTGACATATCTACCAAGACAATAAAATTCATTCACAGATATTGTCATAGCCAGAAATCTAATATATTACTATCACAAGCAAGGGAATCATGAAAAGAAGCAATCATTGATATCAGAAGTTGCAATAACAGATAACCAAAAGCAAATATACTTACAGCAACAAGATGTTGCATCTCTCGCTCCAACTTTGAAGTTTTACAAATCACTGCTGTTGCAGCAGCTGCTTCATTTTGAGAACAATTATTACACAAATGTGCCGATGCCTGGACCAACTCGCCGCACAGTACACAGTGCTTTGAAAGATAGTAATAATCAATTCTGGTTTTATGCAAACTTGAAGAAGATTTACGTTTTGTAGAAGCTTCTCTAATAGGACGAGGCACCTCTGAAAACCACTGATTCAGGTCAGCACCTACGAGCCCAAATACGCGCTGTAACGCCGGTATTATTTGTTTGTTAATGTAGTATAAATCATTTATTCTAAATGGGGAATCAAATGCCAAAACTTCCAATGGCTTCACAACCATATCAGATAGGCGGGCTCCTGGCTCTCCATGGATTACGACATAAGGTATTCTCTCAGCGTATCGTGGTTCTGCCCTAGGATCGACCCTCATTGCCTTAGTGGCTACAATTGCAGCAGGAGGAAGTGATGATATCCTTGCGCTGTAGGTACCCAAGCGAACCTCTTTTGCAAAGACAAAATCTTTCAGCGAGAATCTTCCAGAAAGAATCCTCTTCCACTGACGTTGCAAGTAAGTCTTCACCTGCAGGAAGCAAATAAAATGGTTGGGTACAGGGCATTAGACTGTCGTTTCTTCCTTGTAAAGAAATCGCTTGAACAAAAAGGGAAACTGAGCATGAATCAAAGTGAAGGGAAGATGTGAACAGGGACAATGAAATCTGCAAGCACCTATACCTCAAATAAATCCTGATGCTCAAAAAAGAGTCTCAAAGACTGCTCCATTATTTTTGAAACGGCACCACATGTGTCCCTGCGAACTGTCTCAATACCTTTAGCATCAAAGACAGGTGCAATTTGATCTGGGCTTTCATAACTGTAGCCAACATATCGCTTCTTTGTTAGGAGGAAACAAGGGCGATAAACTTTCTCCATCTTCAGGGTGACAGGATTAGGATTCATAGCAGTGATTGCAGAAGCAATCTCACTCCCAATTTGAAAAGATTCTTTGATAGTGCGTCCTTTAAGGAGGACAAACATACTGCAAAAAAGAAGAATTCAATAAGAAGAAAGAAAAGGCTGAAACACATGATATTGAAGAGACAGATATTAGACCCTATATACAACCTTTCATACTGTTGGAAGAATTGAAAACTAGCAAGGTCAGTGTACTTTCAGAAATTAAGAGATGAGGCAAGTGTAATTTAGGCAAATTCTAGAAGAGGTTAGTATATTTTAATTAGAGACATTGAACACTTATACCTATCAGTATCCCCATAAATAACTTTAGCATTCCACTTCTCGTGTAGATTTACAAAAGATATAGCCTTTTCAAGTGTACTACGGCCACATTGAACAATACTGTCTGCAAGTTCTGCACAAGGCATGCGACCACTAAATCCAGCAGCAGTGTAACCATATGTTACATTTGATATGAGCTTCAACGCAAGCTGTCTCGCATTAAATATCTGAACATAAAATTATACAAATTGGTTATTTCTATTTGCAATACGAATATAGAAGACATATATCTAATATCCTACTTCCTACATCAAACATAGAAGATGCTATTAAATCCCTCAAGTGCAGTAATACACGAGGTAAGAAATATTAAGCATGGATCCATCTGGAAAGTAATCAAGAAATTACTCAATCCATCTTTTAGAAAAATACCAGAATACTTCAGAAAAGGGCCATACATCTAAATTATATTATTAAAACGAACTAGGAAGTATAATAATAATCATGGTCCTTTGACTACAAACTATCATACTGGTAGTTTTAAACAAATACACTGGCACAACTAGAGATATTAAATTTCAAGCCACATGATGATACCCGCTGCAGAATTTGCTCTGAAGGGGCCAACTTTTTAATTGCCTGTTTCACCATGATTCTGGTTGACAAGATCTCTTCCAATAAGCGCGGAAGTATACCTCTGCGAACCTGTTGGCATTGCAGTACAAATTAAAATCACTTCATACTCTCCATCATTAGAGTTATGGGAGAAGGTTCACACAAAAGTTTGTCAAACTGAAGTTGAAAAAAAAAACAACTTGCACAGATCTTGATGAAACAGAACACTATGATCGTGTATGAGTCTTTGGTACAGTGATTGACTATAATTTTCAGCTAAGTTCAGTTCTATCAAGTAAATGACTAAATGTCATTTATTCAGAGCCATGTTAAGACTTAAGTTCAAGACTCCTTCATTCATACTACGAAATATAAACAAGATGGGCCAAAGTGATCAATATATAAGATTGTTCAATGGAAAAAACAAAGATCAACTGATTCCACATGATCAACTAACGAGAAACTACCCCAATAATTTACAACTTACAGTTATGGAAAATCCAATTCATTCAAGTCCATTAATATTGATTAGGTCCAGGTCTCCAGAATATAAAGGTGCCAAAGAGTGGGTTAAGACAAATCATGCCTACTCAATAGAAACGTAAAGAATGACTGAATCACCTTGGAAGGGACAAACATAACACCATTTGGAGTGATTAAAATTTGTTCTTTCAAATCTTGAAGAACATGCTGCTCCGGTGAAAATGAACTGACCCCAAGTGTGTTAGCCTTTGCAGTCACAACTTTGCCAAGACATGTGCAAAAGCAAAGGTTGTATGCAATTATCATGGATGGATATAAAGACTGGAAATCTAATACAACAACAGGATCTGAGTAAAATCCTGACTCTGGTTCCATTACTAGGGGCAGGCACTCCATGGCAGGTTGAGAAGCAACCTAAATGAGACAAAAATGAGCTGTTAAGCCCTTAGGTACAGTACAGGTGTATAAAACAGACATTCAATAGACCTTGCCCTAGAGACCACTGGTGTACCAAATCAGATTTATACTACCACTTACCAGAACATCATCTGACAAATTATTTATTAAAAAAAAAAACAGATGTAAAAAATCAAATAATTGGATACAGTAAAATCTACAAAAGCACAATTCAGAAATGGAACTATGTTAGGAGAGAAAGGGGGATAATAGACAAGTATGCTAGGTAACTACTCAAAATTCTCTAAATAAAAGAAAAGACTGCCAGAGTTATATTGCTCAATATATTTGACATCATTATTAGTTATCCACAGATAAAAAGGAGAGGAAGGGAAAATTTTGTATGAACCTGTTGAGTTCCAGGTGAGATAGCAACATAGTTCTGTGTATGGGCCAACCTCAAAAACATGGATTCAACCCGGTATTGTGAGCCACGAGAGAGAACAGAAAAAAAGTCTATGCCAAAGACACGAGCAAGTTCTGATGTTCGATTAACCTGCAAAAGAAAGTAGACAGGAATTGAGGGAAGACTACATGCTAGTAAAATCACAATAATAAAATAGATTTTAGAGCCCCAAATAATTTGTAGTGAACCTAATTTAGGAATCCAATAAGCTATAGATTCACAAATATACATGAATCTATCACTGTATCATCCATTACCTTCACAGAAGGAAACTTAAAATAACTAATAAGCAACTTTCAAAAGTACATTTGACATTGCAAACATATTTTGAGAATTAAGTGTGCCTGAAATAAGGCTAAAAACTAGACTCGGTAGCAGTATAGCCAAAACAAGCACCAGCCTATGTGCATATAAATATTCACAAAGAAAATCCTTATATTTGCAGTAAACTTATCACGCTATCATACCATATCAAGTTGGTTTAATATCTCAAGGTTCAGCTTTGCTCTTTCTGTAACATATTCAATACACTGATATCTTGCTCGTCCAGGACCACTTGAAAACCATTTTGTCAGCACCTTGTTGTGAATTAAAGGAATTTTCCACCTCAATACAGCTTCAGCTACAGCTTCAGTTGAATATAAATTCAGCTTAACTTCTCCACGAATTAGCCGCCATACATTAAGGACAATTCTGCCACCTACATGAACTCCACTTGCATGTGTCCGTCCCCATTCGTCCTCAATTATTGAACTTTCTTGTACACAAGAATCTTCACCAGGGGTATCAGACTCATCCAGTTCCAGAATACCTTTTTGAGAAGTTGTAATATCTTCAGAAGCAACCCAAGAATCAGAAGGAGTCCGAGACAAACTATTAAGTAATCCTATCCCAATGTGTGAAGCCCTTTCAGCTAGAAAACCAAGAGAGCACCCTTGAATATCCCAACCCATCAAAATATCTGGGTCAGATGAAGATACAATATTTATAAATTCCTTTAACAAGTCTTTTTCATCGGAAAAGATCAATACTTTGTAGCCTGATAGGCCATCGAAACTTCTGTAAAGTGGATAAAATGAAGAATAACCATGAATACCAATTTTATAAACAATTTGAACATGTGATTAGTTTGTAAGAAATAGTGTATACTGGTGCATAAATTTTGTTACCCAGTATAAAAGCAATCAGTAAAGAAAATGAGTAATAGTAGGTGATACAAAGAGACATGATCCTACCTCTGACTAGTTTCAAATTTACTACGTAAAAGAACAAGAATTTCAACAATTGAATCATTATCACTCTGAAAAGCAAGAGCTACAATGTTGATGCCATCAAACCGAGGGTCAGGTAACAGGTCTCCTCTTGATTCGGCAAGAACCTACAAATATTGCAGTCACGTCAAGTCAGCTTTTAGAGCATAATCAGTAACAAGGACTGATAATTTGATTTTTCTGTGTGTGAGCCTATCCTTGTCACCAAATATTAAGCATCTAATTTGCAGTGAATTGTTGGAATAAGTTTATTAAAGCTCCATATACCAAAGTAAATTCATCAAATCAGAACCCAACATGCAGATTCGAGAGACTACAAAGAGCTCTAGAAGTATACACAAATGTGCAGGCACAGACATAATTAGGAAAATACTATCCCCAGTACCTCTATACTAAGTAATGTCAATTGTTGTCCACATCCAACACTTGCAGGATCTCGAAACCCGATTTGACTCAATGGGGTTGAACCTGATTTCCTAATAGGGCCTGATATCTGAGATCCATCTTGTGATCCTTCTAGGCATACCTTAACGCTTTCTGTTTGTCCTCCACTAACACATTGTGGTTTCTTTTCTGCATTAGCATTATCACAAAGCCTAGGCTTAAGAGTAGGACCAGAAGCACATTTAGGCTCATCCTTGGCCTCTACATCAGTTTCTTGACACACTTGATCTGGAATAAACACAAGATGAGCACAAATTAGTATGACCAGATTCAGAACCCTGCCGTAATCAACAGGATAAATAAAAATTGATAGAATTGCAAAAGATTGCCTTTGGATAATTTCAAATTCATTAAAGGCTAAATTGTTTTTCTTTAGTATAATTTAAAGAGCAATAAAAAACAAAAGGTGATAAAAACTACTGATCAGGTATGAAATGCACTATGTTATGGACTTTTAATAGAAACCTCTCTTATCACGAAATAGCCATCTCTGCACACTATTCACGGAAGGAGGCAAAATATTAGGTGTTAACAGGTATAGCTCAGAGCCATCATTTTGATAGTGAATGGCGACATCCTTTGTCCCATGAGATCGAAGAGCTTTATTTGTAACACAGGTGTTCCGAGTTTCCATCTCTTCCTGGGAATCCCTTGCAGAAATGGGAAGAAAAAAATCCCGCACATTCCCTTGAATAAAAACACACAAGCAGGTCAGAAGCTTCATCAAACAGCCAGTAGGACCATACCAGAGAACATGGAAGTAAAACTAACATACTAAATAAGTAACATCAGGTGGGACTTGTTACATAACATAATAAATTTGAAAAAATTGAGTATAAAAAGCATAAATGGCTCAGTTTATAGTTCCATACTTCCATTAGGTCACCAAAATTCATTGGGATGATAGTTACCTAAACATGCATATGTGTTAAGGTGAACATTGAAAATTTGCAAGTCTCCAATACCAAAAGGAAGGAGGCTATGAATAATATTAAAGCAACTGCAAGCTTTTGCTGCCGTTATGTTTTCCCAAAGTGTTTAAATTTATAATCCTATTTCTATTGTCAAGGTGTCTGGCTTTCAAAACAAAGCCGCTTTCATGCTAGAGGCATGTGCCTTTCAGGAAAAACAGCGGCAAAGCATCTTAGGTTCAATCTTAAGTTCTTTCCATATTAGGCATCACATATAATGGCATGTTCTGTTCCCCTAAATAGAATATAAAGAATAGCTAAGTGATAGTTAATATTAGTATTTAATACATAGACTAGCACATGAGAGTCTCCCTTGTTCAAGAATAGGCATGAGAATGAATCACACATTCACCACAATGCTTCTGGAGGAAAACAAACCCAAAACCCATTCAATGTATATAAAAGAAATAAAGCCAAAATGCAATTTTTTAAAAAAAAAAACCAAGCCAATCAAATCAGGTCAAATGAGGTAAAGTTACAACCTGACATTTCACCAAAGCTTTCCTCATCCAAAAGTAAATGGGCATCAGAGATGGTTGGCAAGGACAAATTACTTTCATGATTCTTATCAGACAAGGGGGTTTTCTCGCCGATGGTTATTCCAGTTAATTTCCTGTGATTACCTTTCAAGTCATCAAGTATGGATTCTGAGCCAATAGTATCAAGCGGTAAATTGTCACCATGCATTTGATTATTAACTCTTTCACTAAGCAAGTATGTGTCAGTTGCAGCACTTTTGCCATTTGAACTCTCATAAAACATCATCTGACCTTGTGGCGCAAGAGATACACTTCCATGAGAACTTTGATTCAAGCAATTATGTTTGCTTAACACCTTATCATCAATGGATGAGCTCCTTAAACTACGTGAAGCCGCAAAATCTAGACCCTCCACTTCAATTTGACCAAAGCATTCATCTTTTGGTCTATCAGCTTGTAAGAAACCATCATTACCATCTGGAACTGAAGGACTCCCACAAACTAAATTATCATTATTTCTCACTTTAAAATTACAATTTTTCAGGAGTTCATTTTCTTCCTTATCAGTTTGCATTGTTTTCAAATCAATTGGTTTCTTCCAAAGGCATGTATTTGGTCCCTCATGACTGTCTAAAAGAAGCTTTTTAGTTGTGCCAGACACAAATTCAGTTTGTTCTAATCGATAGGATCGCTTACGCCTCATCAAATCCCGCAAAGAGGAGTTAACCAATCTCTGTTCTTTTACTTCTGAAGCACTTTTGCCCACATTTCTTGTAATACAAGCACCATCTCTAACCCCATTACTGGGGAAATATCCTGATTCAGTAGAATGTCCAGTTTGACTTTCAAATGGACGAGTCACATGCAAAGTGGAATGTCCTCCGCTGTTATTAACCTTATCAGTCATTGGAAACGGCAAAGACCCCCATTGTTTACTCCTTTTATCTCTTCTAACTTTTCCTGTATCATTGCTTTGCAGTACATGGTGTTCAGAAGGCCTTTTGGATTCACCATTAATCTCTACTGCAGAAGAGGTTCCAGCTAAACTAGCACATGGAATTGAGAATTCATCATCAGCTGAACCATCAACTTGGGGTATCATACTCTTGGATAACTCTTTAAAAGGATTATTGAAACCAAAGGAACATTCTGGCTTTTGCTTAGATAACTCTAACTCAAGCATATCATCCACTGAATCTAGAATATCCTGACATTCCTTTTGGGACTCGCTCTCAAACATCATATTAGCTTTCTCTAACACCTTATCAATTGTTGCAGCAGGTAACAAGGGGCTCAAGATTGTTTCACAAACAAGTTCATCATCAGAATTTATATCTTCAGCAGCCTGAGAAGTTGCAAGCCATTTGAGAAGATGATGTGCTTCCCTATCTGCAGCCTAAAATGTAGACAATGCAGAAACGCACGAGATAATTTCAATATACTAGATTGTGTAGAGGAATACAACCAAAGGTTGAACATTTGCAAAGATAAATCAAAATGCCCTTTGCCTTCATTTGATCCCATAGATATCATTCCAAGATTATTTTTAAGATAAAACAACAACAACAAAGTGTTTTTCATGTGATGGTCTAATGTTCAGCTTTACTAATGCATGCAGGCAGCAGCAGAATAGCAACATCTGGTTAAAATTCAGACAACTTTGACCTAGACACTCGGCAATAAGATATATTGATGGAGAAAGGTGATGCCATGCTAAGCATTTGAAGTGAGTAGATTTTTCATTTATTCCCCAATTACATGCAGAATTACTGATCTTGGAAAGAGAAGTAATCAAGTAAATATTACGCAGCTATTTCAAAAGTGGAGGGGTAGTGGTTTGATATTTTTGTTGGTACAATACACAGGAGATATACATAATGGGGAGCAAGTACATGCACACACATGTTTAAGAGTCTCCAAAATAAACACCACATAATAGAACCTCAACCCCTAAAGGTTACTATCTTCTTTAAAGAGAAGTAAGAATTATTATATATGAATGATTATATTTATATATAGACGAAAAATAGGGAAAAACTTATTGCCTTTATGTCCAATGAACCGATTATTTCAGATGATTGCATTGGGTCAACAGTTAAATATTCGAGACTTTTGCCGGTCCCCCCCTCATGGAATTTGACATCTTGACTTAATGAACATGGTGGTGATGCCGAGCCTATTATGTCTGTTTCTCTGCAACAATTTTCAAGGGTTCTCCATCAGTATTGCCAGGCTTAACATGTAAGGTTCGCCGAAATTTATATCATGCAACAATTGCTGCACACAAACCTTAACTCCTTCTGAGAAGGAGTAAGAGACACACTGGTTCCATCTTCACTGCACAATTCAAGAAATTTTTTCTCCAAGTCAAGACCAACAGAAAGAAGTTTTATAACATCTTCTGGAAGTGGTTTTCCAGGATCAGGAGGCATAGTAGCCTCATGAATCTCAGTCCTTTTCTGCTGTTCCTGCAACAATACAGGGCAATCAATTTAGCAAGAAAACCAGACAACATAACAAATAAAATAAGAGGAAAGGTTTATTGGCTACCTCCCATATTGGTACAAGTGACTGAACCATTTTGACATCTGAGCATGTTTGTGAGAGAGACGAATACATTTTAAACTGCTGATTAAGAATCTCTGCCAGAACATAACATGTTATAATCAGTGAAGAAAACATTAGTAGAAGATACCATCATATTTTATAGTACATATGCATGCATGTGCATTTGTGTTGGTGAGTGTCAGCATGGCCATGAAACCAAACAAACCATCAACAGAAGCATCTCCTTCAAGCTCACATGTGCTTTGGCGTTTAGGGCAGCAAGGCTTATCATTTGATGAAGCGTCAAATTCACTAGCAGGTGACGGCCACATCCAATCAAATGGGACTGTGGAAGATATCCACATTTTTGACTCCAAGCATGCATCACCACCCAAATCTGCCTAGTTAAAAGATTATGATATCAAGTATAAATCAGGGAAATATATCATCAAACCAGACAACAATTTGGTAGTTAAACAATAGAAGGAAAATAGGTGGACATTGATAACTGAAAACAAGAAAGCAGCTCACCATTATATGCTGGCTATTAAAATTTAATTTCTTGTGAGAAGATTCTGGAATGGGATGGCGAAACTTCATCTTTGAGAGGTGTAAATGACCCATACCATACAAGTTGTAATCGATCTAACAATACAAAAAAAATAAAAAAGCACTAGGTGAATAGAACAAGGATATGGATATTTCCTGGGCATGGATAATGCCAAATAAGCAACAGTAACAACTAATTTAATCATAAAAACATTTTTTCATGTTTAGTTAAGCTTACTAAGCCACAACAATTCATATGAAAGAACATACCAAAAACTGAAGAATAAAGGGAATATGTGATTCATGAGGCTGTAAACTTTTGTCAAGAACAGCACCAGCCTGAAAAGGAAATGTTGTGATGAAAGCTTATTCTCAGTATCATCAAACTAATATATATTAATTCCAAAAAAGACTTTCTACTTATCAACAAAAATTCTAGTCTTCATGAGCAGCACTCTAGAAATAAGTAACATCCAGAAACTGTACCAAGAGAAGATTAGCTGCACGGGAGACATCTTGTGGATAATATCTTAAGCATCAGTCAAGGAAAGCATCTCATAACTTAAGTAAGATACCGTTCTAGCCTGTATTGCGCAAATGTGCATATGAAAACACGTGGCCAAAAAAATAAATAAATAAATAAAAAGTGTACAATGTTGGGATACAGGTATATCTTCACAAATAACTCCTCGAATGAATGATAACCATAGAATCTTCTTGCTCGTACAAGGCTGCAGCCATGCACATGTTGTCTCGTTGAACCAGCACCACCTTTAAGCTGCAGCAGGAGTTAAATGAAGTTTATCGATGCCTCGTCATTAATTTGAGAAACTATATCCATAAGCACTCGAACCAAAGGAGAAAACAAGCATGAAGAAGAGTTCTAAACTATTCTAACTCATACAGTGATACCTGCAATGCCTTCTCAAGAGAAGCAGCAACCTTATAGGTGTATGCATCACCTGTGCAATACCACAGAAAATCCGTATTTCAAGTATTAAGCTGAAGAAAACCACATAATTCAAAAACATCATCCAGATTATTAAAACTGGCCTAGAAAAAAAAATAACAACTGTCAATTTGCTGAAGAAATTTACAAGGAATTGTTAATTTGCTACTACCTTCTTGGTCTGCTTGAAGTGGTATATCTGAGCACGGAACATACAAATAAGGTAAAGCCTACAAAGAATAACGCAAAATCAATTTAAATTTAAGTATGACAAACAAAAAAGTAAATCCAGAAAAACATAGTTCTGATATTTTATGATTTCAAAATTGCAAGCAAGTTCACTTAGTAGTAAAAGGGAACTAAGCATGAAGCATAACTAAACAAGAATGAAGTGAGAGCGTGATCTTACTCGATGAATGTGCAAGCAAGTCTTCTGGCCAGAAGGAGTAGAACCATAAACTCTTATCACAGGAACCTCCTTCACTTTTCCACCTTATAAGTTACAAAAAGAGAAGTGTGTGAATTAGTGCGAACTTCAAAATCGGAGAGTGAAATAAAAACCCTAAATCGTCGTCGTTTCGGTGTCGTACCATGGAAGCTGCTGTAACAGATATCAACGCCTGGTAAAGGCGGTGCCATGTAATAGTCGATGGACACAATCCGAACACTGAAAATCTCTGAATCGGACTGCGAATCCGACATCTTCGTCTTCTTCTTCTTCTCCACTTTTTGCTTTCTTCAAAATTCAAATCACGAAGAACGAATTCACCAAACTGAAGAGCAAAAGAAATTGAAAACGGTGGAATCTTTTGGTTCACATATTTTGGCGCTAGCTTCTGGCGCGGTTGTTAGAACTGAGACGAAAAAGTTCCATTCTTAAAGCTTCTCCATCACGCTTTTCTTGATTGGGCCTGGCCCAATTTCGGCCCAAAACTTGCTTATTATGCCACGTATTTAAATTTGGTCAACCTTTTAAAAGAATATGCTTATTATGCTTTTCTTAATTGGGCCTGGCCCAATTTCGGCCCAAAACATGCTTATATTGTGCATTTAAAAGAAGCAGACCAAAGAATATGAGTGCCGGCGAGAGCTTCGTTTTCTCGGCGCAACGACTCCAGCGACGGAGCCTCCGTCAAAACCGGCCAACGGTGGTGGCGCCGGCGGCGTTGATAATGAAACTGTACGAGAAAAATCTGGAATTTCGTTCGAGGATAACGTTTCAAAACCGAGAGAGAGAATAAGAGAGTAGAGAGACCTGGTGGTTGAAAACCTAGCGAAAACAGAGTATGAGGATGACGATCGTGGTATCCCTGAAATCATTATTGAGGATAGCGAATACGAAGAGTTTTGTAAGCCATGGCTCGATGCTCTAATCATCAAGCTTATGTGAAAAGATATCGCCAATGTTCATAGCAGAGTCAGCAATAGTTGGTCAAACACTGGTTTGGGCTCGGTTTGAGCAAGAGTTTGAGTGCAGATTGATCTTCGGGAACAAGTCTTTGAGCTTGTTTATGTCAACGAACAACTGTATCACGTTGAATAAGGCGGATTTTGTGGCGAAACTTGGTGCTGCTGCTAAAGATGGGTCGGTGCTGTGGGAATCGCCTCCTCCTGGTTTGAGAATTCTCTTGCATGAAGATAGCATTGGTGTTCCATTTCTAATTTCTTGGCTCAACACAATGTAAGTATCCCCAACCTTTGAATTTAGTTATATATGAAATCGGTGTTGTTTTATCTTCAGAAAAGTATATTTATTTATTGAATTTACAATTTCACCATGATTTGTTG
The DNA here is from genome assembly GCA_013621005.1 of Aeschynomene evenia. NCBI lineage: Eukaryota > Viridiplantae > Streptophyta > Magnoliopsida > Fabales > Fabaceae > Aeschynomene > Aeschynomene evenia. Next base: position 5,617,244 of record CM024268.1, read on the forward strand.
TTGTAGTGAAATTTTATTCTTTTGATTGATAATGTAAAATTGCTCTACACATTCTGTGTGTTGAAATTAAATTCTTATTTGTTAAACAATGTTAATTCAAATACGGAAAAAAAAAGGGGGGGGGGGGGGGGAAAGGAAATGGTTCAATATGTGTGAAACTTTTTACTTTCCTTGATATTGCTTACTTTCTCCTGTTGGCATAGCTTACTTTCCTTGAAATACGAAAGGCTATGGAATGAAATGCAAAATTCATCAAGCTCAAGTATCTTGGTACATAATAGTAGCTATAATACAAACATCTAATAAAATCATAATTTATAGCTGTAACTCGTAAGCCCCTAAAAACCATTGAAAAATAAAGAAGTGGAAAAAAGACCATACAGACCCTTCAAATGGAGACACTGTTAGGAATTCCCATGTTAGTTAATCCAGCTTCACTGGTTGGATAAAGCGAGGTGTATGGCATCTTAACAGGTCCAAGTCGATTCTTGAGTTTCTCATCACAGTTCATTGCCATAATTCTATCCTCAATTTCTTTTAGTCTCTTTCCGAACTTGTCAAAAGCTTTCAATGGCTCCGCATCGCATGTCCAGTGAGGATCACCTCTTTGCCCAAGGTAGACCTCATCTGAGGGATGCCTAGACAAGATTTCTATCAGTGAGACACCAATAAGAGTCTGCAACTGTGCTGTGATTGTCTTCAAAAAAGCCTTATCAGGATTCGCCACAAGTTCATCATATTCTGGTGTTCCCTTCTCAGGCATGAATCTCCTACTTATAGTTGGACGGTTTGGGAGGTAACCTGCATAAGGGTACTGTCCAAAGTTTACTGCGGCATGGAGAGCCGAAGCAACCCAAATAAATGTGGTGCAAATATCAACAAGGTCTTGACGAGTTTGCATCTTTGGCCACCACGGTGCATCTTTCTTGTCACCATGACCAACCTCTCTTAATTCCTTCCACCAAGATTGTAGCTCTGAATCTTGCTTTACTGTGTCATCAGCCTTGTAGTAAAAGGAGCAATAATCTTGCACCCATGTCTTGATAGCAAACCAAATCTCTAGCCCATCAACTGCATAAGGGTAATCCTCAATTAATAACCGAAGGCCATGTGGAGCTGATGAATCTTCAACCGCCATTCCTCTGAAGTGAAAGGAACAAATATGTGTAAGCTCATTAACATCCGAGTTTATCAATTATCATCCAAGTGGTTCATTATACAAACATCTTTCAAAATTGGACAATTTGATGTTGTCATTATACAAACATGTTTCAAAATTGGACATTTGGATGTTCAATGTTGTCAATTAGAACCATCAATATGTGGAAATAGTCATGTGTTCTGTGTAGTTTACCTCTTGATAAGATCTGCAGGCAATGCTTGCTCTTGGAAAACCCAATCCTTATAAACCACAGCTGACATCTCCATAGCATACTTGGATGGGAAAACCGTCATCTCTACAATGCCACCTGCACAAATGAGGATTTGTCGCGCAAGTGCATTTATATTCATGGTGTCACGAAAGTGTGGATACAGTAACTTATAAACAGGGTGAAGCACACTAAGTTGCCTGTTTGCAGCTATAATGAATGGTTCAATCACTGCATGGGTTTGCATCCTGTGACATACACACAAATATCGAACATTAATTTCAACCATAGATAATTTGAGTTAGTTGTTTGGTATATTCAATAGAGTTGTACCAATGGCTTATAAGTTGATGATAGCCCGAGTCATTTACCCCTACATAAGCTTTAGCCAATTGCCAGATGGAATTTTCAACCCCTGTCTTTGCAGGTGTGTAAACTTTACTAATGGCACCATATTGATCTCCGTCAGGATGTGGCAAACTTAACTCTATGGCCAATGGCTTTAAAGTCTCATCATCTTGCAAGAAAAGTACAGTCCTGGTAGCATACATCTTTGTAGAAGTGGCGTTTATCCTCCTCAAGTATGGCATAATTGCATCATGGTGATTTAATATGAACAATTTCTTCTCTCTAATTGCCTATTCAACCAAATATAAATAATTAATAGTATGAATCAAAATATTAAATAAAATAAATAAATTTACTTTTCCCACAAAACCCTCATAAAATTCACAAAATATTTTATTGTCAAAGCATAGTATTATTTTCAGCTTCAAAATTTACCTTATCCACAGTGAGTCCATCCAATTTGTTCTCAATGTGTTCATTCCTCATTGTACTTGCTTGATTACCATAGACATTAGGATCTAGCTTGGTCACTGGTGGGAATTCCTGTAATTGAGCTACTTATACTATTAAGTTTAGGAATAGAATATTTGAATTGTAGCAAACTCTCTAGTCGAAATCTTGATTCTAGTTTGTCTAAATTTCTTATGCTTACTTGTAGGCAGGAAATTATGACAGGGTTTACACCAGCTAGCATCTCTCTTGCAAATTCTTCATCAGTTCTCCAAGCAGACTTGTCCTCTACTCCAAAATCATTAAGAAGGCAATTACTATATGACAATGATTTATAAAATGCATGTTTTCTTTACTTGTGTGAGAATCACTTTTAAGTTACCCTTAATAACTTGAGGCAGTGGATATCTGAGAAACCTTTGACCATCAGTTCTGAGAATTTCTTTGAGCATCTCTGCGGGTATGTTTTCCCTAATGTCCTTGAGTATACCCTCAGGGACCTTAATTCCACCTTCATACATTCTAAGGACGCCTTCAAAACTTTCAAACTCATGGTTGTGACTGATTATTGATTCCAACTCAGGCCTGAGGACTTGAGCCACAGATTTTAGTGCATAAGCAAGAAAGTCTGACATTTTTAGGTGACCAAATCGTTCATCCCTTGGAACATAGACATCTAAACTCATGGTAATTTTCAATTTACTCTCAGTGTTAGGATCTGTTAACATAACAACATAGTAAAAGAAACAAACACCATATCAGAAATTCAAAATAACAACAGAATAAAAGAACTATTCTATACTTCATTTTCCCAAATATTTTATCACAAACCTGACAATGAGGGTGGTCTACCAGTTCTTCCTCTTCGAGGGTAAGGATATTCACTGGACCCTCCTAAAACTGGGCGAACATATTCAGGACCCTTATCTGGATTTCCCAAATCATTGTAGTATGCATAATCATAGACCCTATCCCATTCATAGAGCATCCCTTCTCCACGTCCTCTTAAAATCTCTAATTCTTCTTTTCTATACTTAATAAGTGGTGCTGGTGTTTCACTTGGAAGGTAGGCCTGCATTACATCATTATTAATGATTAAATATGCATCCAGTAATTATCAGTACCCTAATAAAGATTCAGAAATGGCAAGTTTTAAATGTGTATGGTCTATCAAAAACAGTTTTTGGAATCTTAAAACAGTTTTTGATGTTTCACTTGGAAGGTAGGCCTGCATTACATCAGTATTAATGTTTTTGGAATCTTAAAACAGTTTTTGAGGGCATTAATTAGAAAAACTCAGTTATATAGTCTATGTCCCGAGGATTGCAATAGCTGTAGATGCAACTCTACCTTGTTGCTGAAGAAAATGCGATCTTTTTCATATTTATTTGCAGGGTATACCCAAGAGTTGCAGATAAAGTGGATGACATCATGGCCAGGAACATTTTCAAGTGTCAAGCTTCTTAGGAAGAACTCACTGTAATGATTGTTTCTTATTAAGAATGCTCCTGGTGTCCCTATTTCCTCGTCCCAATCGAATGTGACTTTGAAGGCCGATTCACCAGCTGTCAAGGGTGTAAGTGTCTTAATCCAATCTTCTAAATGTGCAGGCTTACCAACTTTTCCTCTTGACTCATTCCCTTAAAAATGATATGATGCAATATCATTCAGTTGCCATAATTAGTAAAACTTCATGCAAAAAATAATTCCAAATATTCATTTTATCATAGTTGAATGTGGTGAATAAATACATCATAATGAAACTCGTTGTATTGAGTATTGATAGATGTACCTAACAACTCAAAGATTTTATATAAAAATTGAAAAATGGAAATCCATTTTCATGTCCTTCAACTACTTCCCGTCTTCGTTTAACTTTTAAAATCAATTTTGGCTAGCGTAAGTTTTTCTTCCTTCTCACAAAAGCTGTCTTAGAACGCTATATTATTGCCTGGGGAAGCCAAATGAAGAGTAAACCAAACACACTCTTCATTTTTATTGAAAAATGTGAGAAGTTTAAATAACATTTTTGTGATACTTTACCAACATGATTATATTTTTTGTTTCACTACCAATGATAGGCAAGGTATATTTGCATTCATTCAGCTTAGTCATTGTTGGGAGAAACACTGACCAGGATCAGCGTTATCAGCACTAATTAGTTGAAGAGAAACCCTTTTGCCCAAGAACTCATGAACACGATCAAGAAATGAGGCTGTGAAGTCGTTGAAGTCCAACACATTCTTCTTCATCAACACCACTGTCCCTTTGATAAGATTGCTATTATTGTTGTTCTTGTTGTCGTCGTCATTGCTCTTCTTAGGATGAAACATCTCTATTCTTCCTCCTTTGAGGGATGTTTTGTGTTGCAAAGAGTGAGTACCTTAACAAATTAAGAAACACTGATCAAGTTAATTAATGTTTGTGGTGTAAATTGTGAACTCTGACCGAGTTATGTAAAATAAGAACATGATGCTGAAAACTAGTTCCATGATCAATATGAAGCTTCCACTTGTCAACCAACAGATAAAATTGCAGATAAAATAACTTTTTATATCATTAGTTAACATATATTTCTGAATTTTCAAATAATTATTCATAATACATAATTAGATGATTATCTAAATTTATCTACATCAATGATATATCAAACTTAGGAAATGCTTTCATTGTAATGTAAAAGTATTTATTTATTTCAATATAAACATAAAGAAGGCACAAACAATCTGGATAATGAAACAAATAGTGACTGAGTACAATTGTAATTTTACATAACAGTGGTTGGAAAATAAATATCTAACATATAAACTTCTTGAGGGAAAAGAATGTATACACACTCCATTTAAATGGACACACTATTAGGAATTCCCTTGCCAGTTAATCCACCTTCACTGGTTGGATAAAGCAAAGTGTATGGCATCTTAACAGGTCCAACTCTATTCTTGAGTTCTTCATCATTATTCATATTCATGATTCTTCTCTCAATATCTGCTAATTTTCTTCCAAATTTTTCAAATGCTTCTAATGGCTCCACATCAGAAGTCCAATGAGGATCCCCTCTTTGACCAAGATACACCTCATCAGATGAATGTCTTGACAAAATCTCTATCAATGAGATTCCAATGACAGTTTGCAATTGTGCTGTGATTGTCTTCAAAAAAGCCTTATCAGGATTTGCAACAAGTTCATCATATTCTGGTGTTCCCTCCTCAGGCATGAATCTTCTGCTTATAGTTGGTCGATTTGGAAGGTAACCTGCATAAGGGTACTGTCCAAAGTTCACTGCAGCATGGAGTGCTGAAGCAATCCATATAATAATGGTGCAAACTTCGACAAGATCTTCACGAGTTTGCATCTTTGGCCACCATGGCTCATTTTTCTTGTCACCATGACCAACCTCTCTTAATTCCTTCCACCAAGATTGTAGCTCTGAATCTTCTTTTACTGTGTCATCAGTCTTGTAGTAAAAGGAGCAATAGTCATGTACCCATGTTTTTATGGCAGACCAAATCTCAAGACCATCAACTGCGTAAGGGTAGTCCTTAATCAGCAGTTGAAGTCCATGTGGTGCTCTTGAATCTTCAATAGCCATTCCTCTGAAAAAGAGAGAGCATACTATGTGTGAACTATTTAACATCAAAATTTCTTTATGTTCCAATTTTAAGTGATACATCTATCCAATTGGGTTACATGTTGCTCCTTCCATCCACTGACAATCATTAGTTTTACAAAATTGGTCGAGACACATTGATTTTTTAATGAACCGATTTTATCAAACAGACGGTTATTAGTGGGAAGAGGGAGCAACATGGTTCAATATGTGACTAGTAAATGTTATAGGTTTTCATGATTTCAACCATAATCAATTGAAAGCCATTTATATGGCAATGCTTGTGGAGTTTACCTCTTGATGAGATCTGCTGGTAGTGCTTGCTCAGGGAAGACCCAATCCTTATAAACAACAGATGACATCTCCATAGCATACTTTGATGGGAAAACTGTTAACTCTAGAATGCCACCTGCATTAATGAGGATCTGCCTAGCAAATGCATTTATATTCATGGTATCGCGAAAGTGAGGATACAGCAGCTTATAGATAGGGTGAAGCACGCTAAGTTGTCTATTTGCAGCTATAACAAATGGCTCAATCACTGCATGAGTATGCAACCTGTAACACATGAACACATATCAGAAGTTTATTTCAGTTATAGATAAATTTTGTTCATGTTTGGTTTCAGTCAGTAGAGTCATACCAGTGGCTGATGAGTTGATGAACGCCTGAATCGTTGACCGCTACATAAGCTTTAGCCAATTGCCAGATGGAATTTTTAACTCCTTCCTCTGCAGGCCTGTAAACTTTGCTAATCGCGCCATATTGATCTCCATCAGGATGAGGTAAACTCAACTCAATGGCTAGAGGCTTTAAAGTTCCATCATTTTTCAAGAAAAGAATTGTTCTACTTGCATAAGTCTTTGTAGAAGTGGAGTTTACCCTCCTCAAATATGGCATAAGTGCATCATGGTGATCTAGTATGAACAACTTCTTTTTCCTAATTGCCTATTCAATCAAATACAAATTAAAAGCATGGATCAGAAGACCAGATAAAAAATCAATTTGACTTTGGTTGCAAAATTGTTGCAAAATCACAGAAAAATTCATTGTCAGATTGAACTTCCAAGTTACCTCATCTACAGTGAGACCATCCAGGTTGCTTTCAATGTGTTCTTTCCTTATTGTACTAGTTTGATCACCATATAGTTTAGGATCAAGCTTGCTTGCTGGTGGAAATTCCTGCAATTATTTTTGGGGGGTTATATTGTGACAGGAAAAATTTGTAGTCAATTACCTATTAGGAAAAGTAAATTTCATAATTGTACCCTTGAATTTAATTGTTTAAGTTAATCAAAATGTCTTATGCTTACTTGTAAGCAGCGAATTATGACAGGGTTTACACCAGCCAGCATCTCTCTAGCAAATTCTTCATCAGTTCTCCAAGCAGTCTTATCCTCTGCTCCAAATCATTAATGAAAATGCCATTATTTTTATTTTTTCTTTTATGAGAAAAATAAATAAATAAAACATGTTAAGTACCTTGAATCACTTGAGGCATGGGATATTTGAGGAGCTTTTCACCATCAGTTCTGAGAATTTCCTTGAGCATCTCTGCAGGAATATTATCCCTAATATCCTTAAGTATACCTTCAGGAACCTTAATCCCACCTTCATAGAGTTTAAGTACATCTTCAATGCTATCAAACTCATTAGGGGTAGTATTGAACAGAGATTCCAACTCAGGTTTAAGAACTTGAGCAATGGACTTTAATGCATAAGCAAGAAAATCTGACATTTTCAAGTGACCAAATCTTTCATCCCTTGGAACATAGATGTCTAAGCTCATTGTAACATTCAATCTGCTCTCACTACTAGCATCTGCTAATAACAAAAAAACAGAACAAAAGTAAACAGAACACAATATTAGAACCAAGCATGTACTAAAATTCACTTTCCAAAATATGTTAACAAATTAGGAGACATGAACTGTTACTCGAATACAGTTACCAAGCCTCTAAAAATATCTGATACGATGTGCATTCAGTACCGATACGTTCACTTCTTTGAAGTATTTGACTATTTGTACATCATAGGACATAAATGAATAGCAAAGAAATCAATATAAAGAAGCTAACCTTTCAAAGCTGGTGATCTACCAGTTCTTCCTCTTCTAGGGTAAGGATATTCAGTGGACCCTCCTAGAACTGGACGAGCATATTCTGGACCTTTATCTGGATTTCCCAGATCATTGTAGTATGCATAGTCATAAACTCTATCCCATTCTTCAAGCTTCCCTTTTCCATGTCCTCTTAGACTCTCTAATTCCTCTTCTCTGTACTTAATAAGTGGCATTGGTGTTTCACTTGGAAGATATGTCTGCAATTAATACATCATTAGCATACTTAATTAGATATATAGACACACAATTACTTAAACAATCATGTTTATCGTATAAAAACACGTCCAACTAGTATCCAACGTGTGTTGTACATGAATTACACATTGTTACTTAAAGCATATTTACTTCTACTAACCTTGTTACTGAAGAAAATGCGATCCTTTTTATATTTATCTGCAGGGTATACCCAAGAGTTGCAGATAAAATGAATGGCACCATTATGGCCAGGAACATTTTCAAGTGTCAAACTTTTAAGGTAGAATTCACTGTGATGATTGTTCTTTATTAAGAATGCTCCTGGAATCCCTATTTCCTCGTCCCAATCGAAGGTAACCTTGAATGCTGATTCGCCAGCTGTCAAAGGTGTGATTGTGGTAATCCAATCTTCCAAATATGCTGCCTTCCCAAGTTTTCCCTTCAAGCCATTCCCTAAAAAATATAATTGTCATCATAATATAATATCATTCAACAATCATAGTTAGAATTTTTCATGAAAAATTTATTTATTTTTCATTACATGTAGATAATTTCTAGTGAAACTACCTATCCATAAAAAGATAAATTAAAACCCTACTTTAATTATATCTATATTGACACGGTATTAATTCAAAAATTTTGAACTATGCAAGTTCTTGATCTTTATGTGGAGTCAACAACAAGACCTTGACTTTTTTTTTTTTTTGTAAGGTCATTGGTACAAAATAAGACTTTAACTAGTCATAGTGGACCAAACAGATAAAGAGAATAACTTTGATTCCGTATAACACGTCTTTATTTTTAGGATTTATGTAAATTCATCTAAAAATTAAAGAAAAATGACACGTTATTGCTAAAATTATCTATTATAATAATCATCCATCATGATTAAATATTCTCCTCAATTTTATTAATTGACAATAAAAAATAATTTTTACACCTAATATATAGAAATTAATCTCTTAGTTTTATGGTCATTGCATATAACACATCATAACATCACCACCTTCTTCGTCGTTTCCTTAGAAAAAGAAAGCAACTAATGTCTAAAATTTTGTGGGCATGGCCCAAAAAGAACAAGCAAAATAAAAAGCTGATTCTTATGTTTGGATACTAAAAAATTAATTTATTATAAAGAACTTTGTTTTGTTCAATTGTTAAGTGTAAGCTCAACGCGTAAAATAAATAAACAGATAATCAAGTACTAAATACAGTATTTATTATAAGAATTAAATGAATCTCAACCACCAGTCAATTTAATTTGTTTAATACGTGCACACCTTGTACATATTTAATGTTAATATTAAGAACCAATGAAAAAATTTTATGATGCCACGAAATTGTTCACACTTGACAGTTGAACAAAACAAACTTCTTGACTTCTTTCTTTCTAAACACAAAAAGAAAGACTTTGACGAAAAAAATAAATAAATAAAAAATCAGTAGTATATGATCTTTAACAATATTATAAGGCTGCTGAGGAATGTTATTTTTAATGTATTATTAAAAGCAGCCATCAATGCATGAATAAAAAGTATCGTAGTAAGTAAAGGTTTTGTATGTATGTGTGTCTTTATCTATATGGTGGTGTATAATTTTAATGCATAATAAAAAATATTTCTCTTTATATTATATATTGTTATTATTTTTACTATTCCCTCCATTTTAAAATAATAGTCGTTTTGACTTTTTTGGTTCATTGGAAAATTAATGTACCTAGACATGTCTAAGTACATTAGTTTTTCAATGAACTAAAAAAGTTAAAATGACTATTATTTTAAAATGGAGGTAGGATTAATTAGGAGTAGCTAGTAGCAGAAAACTAGGCCACCAAATAGTCAACGTCCAGACCGATTAGATTCATGACTCGGAAACTTCAAAATTAGATTCCCACTTCAAGCTTTTTAGTAATGAAAAAAGAGTTTTGCTAACTAGGGCACTTGTTAAGGTATTAAAAGTGGAAAGTTTTGTTTTGGAAACATTTATATTTATATTTATATTTTCTATACATTGGACCCACCATAATACTTTAATTTTTTCTAAAACTTCCTATTTATAATATTCTTAACAAGTGTACTTGTTATAAAAAAAAATTATCACTTATCATAGAAACGACAGAAATCATTGGTCACAAAAATCATGTCTCTTTTTTCTCATCTTGACAAATTCTTGTAATAGTTGAATAATACATTTTATTATGTGCTTTAGAGATGGCTGAAATTACTTATTTTAATTCATGATAAGTGGTCGTGAATATTATTTGATCATGAATTAAATTAATCACAAGTGCTTGAGGCACAACAAAAAATCAGTCAAAACAGCCAACAAAGTCTATTTAACATTTTATGGCCAAATAGCACTTTTAATCAAAAGTATATTTTTAATGGGCTAGGTGATTGTAGCCCAAATTCCTATTTATTAACTGTTTTGGCTAATTTTTTTGTTGTGCTCTGCCAATACTCTAAATTAACTAAGACATATCATACAAAAATTTCTCGCTCGTGTCTTCTTATCATTCACTTTTAACAACATATATATTTAAACAAATTTATCTTGTGTAATAAGAAGAGATTAGCAAAACGGAATATAAACGATGAATTGATACTTTTCATCCATATTTAGATGGAATAACGCTATAAGTACATTCAAATTAAAAATAAAATTTTAATTATTAAATTATATATACAAAATAACATAAAATACTTGCGACATAACAAAAATCCAGCTAAAATAGTCAATATATAGTTCACAACATATATAATATAAATGCACAACGTATATCACATGCGGTGCAAAACATATATCACATGTTGCAACATCATCCTTCTTTGTAACATGTGGTATATATTATGCACATTATATGATATATGACATGCACAATATGTAATATTCATTGCATAATTTATAACTTATATTATATAGGTAAATTGCCTATTTTGACTAGTTTTTTTTTATTGTACCTCCCTTCAAAATAAATGAGATTCATCATATCATGTAAATCTACGAGACATCCACTCATAAATGTACAAAACTAGCATCTTTCCATACATCGTTATCCTCGTCCCCTCACACATACATACATACATACATGCGACCATCAAGAAGACAAATAAAGAGAGCGAAGACTAACCATGATGATGAAGGTTAACGGCACTGATGAGTTGAAGAGAAACCCGTTTGCCGAAGAACTCGTGAACACGATCAAGAATCGAGGAACCGAAGTCGTTGAAGTCCAACACATTCTTCTTCATCAACACCACCCTCCCTCTTATTTCCTTACCACTCTCGCCATTCTTCGTCACAGATTTCACTATGCTCTCAAACATACTCGATCGATCGCTAATTACTTACTACTTAATTAGCTTCTTGATGAGCAACTTAATTACTAACTTGGTACTTTGTCGTCAAAATAAAGTATCGAAACAGTAACTAATTAAAGAAACACGCTTTTGAATTTAATGCTTAATTAGCTTCTTGATTGATGAATGGAATAATGGAATGGGTGGTGGGTATGCATGTATTTATAGCCTCGCTGGTGGGTGGCTGCTAAGTAAACAAGACCACAAATAAAAGTGACAAAGAATCCACGCCACGTCATTCCTAATACTTATTACTCTCATTCAATTCAATTCAAACCTTCCTCTTCTTACTTAGCCAATAGGCAATAGCCATCACCACCATATTTTTCTGACAAATATACTACATATCATTCTAAGATAATATCTTTTAAAATAATAAAATCTGGTAGATTCTTTTAAAAAAATGAATTTAATTATAATTGATTGATAGTGTAAGAAATTTTATACGGGCAAGTCTATCACATCCAATAATTTATGTGACTTTTTAGTTAGTTAGTGGTTTAGTTAAAGACTTTTAATGATTACCAATTCATGATTGGATGTCTGTGCAAAATTACTTTACACTGATAATATATTTAAATTGAATTAGAAAAAATGAAAATAGTCTTTTATTAGTATTTCTTTTACTCAATTTAAATTAATAATTAAAAAAAAGAAAATAATTCTAATGATATATATATTATGTATGCCGCATGGTTAGATTATCATATAAATTTTCATATCAATACCATGTCAAAATTAGATTTATTCGGCATTAACTTATCTTGTTGGGGAATGCAGAATGATTAAACACATTCCCAAGTACTTACTACTAGTACTAGTATTAGTTTAAAAAGCTGTATATATCAATATCAATACATTACCACTCTTATACTTCATGCTCATTATCTTAATATTTAAATAATTCTTATCCATTATCTTGATAGAATGTCTTATTATAAACATCTATAATTGTGAACGTAATATTAACCTACAAGTTTATGCTTCATTTATTACAACAATTAATTTGAACTTGAAAGTAAAATATACCAAACACAAGCTCAGCTGGAATGTGGAGTCAAGCATTAATTCAATATATATATAGATCTTATAGCATCAATTTCCCTAAAACTATTTATTTAGATAGTAAAAATAAAAAATATTTTAAAAATATGTAATAACTTTTATATTTTATATCCAAGAAACTCATCATATTATTTTAATTTTATTTGAATTTATTCTTCAAAATATTTTTAATCAATGCCTTGAGAATGATATTTATTGACAAAACTAATTCGATATTTATTAGCTGCCTTTTTTGTTTGGTTCAATTGTCTTATCCTTTTCAATAACTCTCTAAAAGGCTCGATGTGCACGAATTCCACACCACAACCAGTTAATTAGATCAAAGATATATTCACCAATTTGTATTTCTTTAGTATTATAATATTTTTCATATGCTTCGCTCTATATATAATTAAGTAAATATAATATGATATTTGACAATTTGCACTTTTTACAGTACTAATAATTTGATTTTTTCAACTCCCAAAGATTCCCCGTAGAATTCAAACTTCAAAAGAGACCGCGATGAATACAACAATACTGTATATAATAAATCTTTATATTTTTATAAGATTTAACGTTTAAAATTCTTATTTTATTCTCATAATTATTGATTGACCACATTACTTACTAAACTATCACATTATATTATCACATATGTATTCATCAATAAACTGACATATCATCAATCAATTTTCGTTTATTTATTGTAGTATATGCAATCTTTTCGGATATGATTTTAATAATATTTGTTTTCAATATTTTCTATAAATAGAGGCAGATGTAAATTTAAAATAATGCCGGGTCATATATGCACCGTACCCAGCAGTCAAATTTTAAAATGCGTTTTTTTTTTTTGGTCACGTTGTGAGTTTGTGTATAATATATATTTATTAACTAGTTTAAATGCTCATATTCAATAATACAAAAATCAATTGGTGAGATCTGGAAGAGAATATATATATATATATATATATTTAAAATAAGTAATTTTTTGATACACTGTAAAATCAGTCATCATTAATTACTATATATAATAATTTAATTTTTTAAAATTATTAATCTAACTCTTATAATGTTGAATTAATATATAATAATAAAAGTTTAATTATTAATTTTAAAAAATTATATTATTACATATAATAATTAATGGTAATTAATTTTATAATGTAAAAAATTATTTCTCTTAATTTTCATTCCCTGCGAAGTACTCCTTAAAACACATTGGGCTTATTCAAATGATATGATAAGCTTGACCTAGTTTGAATATAACTTATAAATAATAACTTGATTTGAGATATGATATAGCCAAAATAAATACTATATATATTACTATATTATTATTATATTTACATACGTGTTAAGACTCATCACTTAATGAAATTGGATTGGTTTCGGAGACGTTTTCTATCTTTATTTTATATGACTGTGTCATTTCTGACTGTATAAAACTATAAATAATAAAAAGATGTAGTGGTTATGGTGCTTTCACACTTTCCTACTCATCAATATCAGTGTTCCGCTAGCAGTTTTGTGATGAATCTTTTGTAGGATTACTTGTCTTTGCAATTCTCATCACGGTGCTTCAATTTTTGAATCTAATTTGTTAAGTGCTAGTGTATGTTTTCAACTTTGAATTCATATTCTTCTTTCCGAGTTCTTCAAAATTAATTATTTTCTTATATATATATATATATATATAAAATATTCCGTAATATTTGTTATACAATATAAATACATTCAATTAGAATATAATATGTATTATAATACATAATATATGCTATACGTACGCATGTTATACATATGACATATATTATGTATTATGTATAAAATTTATTGAATACTAGTTTGATGTATTTATGCTGTACAATAAATATTATATGTATGTATGTAGGTGTGTGCATACATGTTTAATTTATTGACCCGTCTCCTTTTTGCTAGCAAGTGCACACTTTTTTTTTAGGAGATCGTTTTGGGACTATAATTATTCTTGCTATGCTCAAGTTGGATCGAGCTAGTTATTAAGATAATATAATATTCAAACCCGATATCTTAGTTAATGAGAATAATATAATCAAATCAGACAAACTTTTTTTTGCCCCTTGTGCACAATAACTTTTGCTATATCTAAGGTGACCCGCACTATCTTTATTCTTTACAATATTCTTCTTAAATTATAATAAATTAATAATGTTGTCTGTAGAACGTACGAATATATTATTATTCTATCTTCATCTCTAGTACTTTTAGAATAATTTATTATATAATATAATTGATTATACAACTAAAATATGTTCAACTAGTACCCAACATATATCGTATATAATATAAAATATATGTTATACATATATGTATTATATATAGCTCATGTTAAATATTAATTAAACATATTTATGTAGTAGGACAATCATTATTGTTTATCGTATGTGGCACTGCCTTATGAAATGTAATGATGAATTTTTTTTCTTTGGTCTCGTGATGTATATAAAGAAATAGCATGTTTGGATGCATGACTCTCTCAACAGTTTTTTTTTTTTTTTTAAAAAAAACTTTTTTAGGAATACACATTTTATTTGGATAAAAACATCTAATAATTTAAGCCGTAAATATTGTGAAAAAAATTGTTTTAACTAAAAAATCTTAATTATAATTTTGAGCATTATGTTTTTAGAAAAACAGCTTTCTTTACAAATTAAAGTTGGAAATGGATATTATCAATACACCTCTATTAATAATATTAATTCTTTCTAACTAAATCATTTTATATTCACTTTAGTAATTTATTAGAAAAAAAGTGATTATTTTTCAACAATATAAACATCATAGATTAATTTAAAGTTACTTTTCAGCTAAATTATCCAAATATAAATTTATCTTTAAATAAGCAATTATATAAAAAAATAATTGTATAAATAATCGATTATTGAAATAAGTTTAATTTTTCAGCTTATCCAAACATAGCCATAATTAAAATGAACTATGAAGGAAAGCTATTATTAGACTTAATTTTTTTAAATTTCGTGAAACTTTTATGTAATTGAAATCATAAAATTCAACATGTTAGTTTGTATGAATTTATTCTAAACTTGTAAACCTGATTATTGGAACTAAGCTTTAGTTAAACTCGCTCAAGAATTTGATGACACTGATGATATATATGAAAGTTTACAAACAAAATATATAAAGAAATTTGGCTGACATTATAGGAAGCTTATGGGTTATGTTTGGATTGTTTTCTAGTTCTCCATGCGAGCAGTGTCACATCCAATTCATAATCGAACCGTAGAGACTTGCATTGCAATCTCTTGAGTGGTCCTCGATCGACATATATATATATATATATATATATATATATATATATATATATATATATAAAATCAGTATTAGAGACTTAATTAAAAAAAATTAAAATTATAGGAACTCATTTATAAGCTTTTAAAATATAGAGATTAAATTCAAAATTTGATAAAACTATAGAAATATGCAGTATAATTAAGGCTAAAATACGTAAATAATAGGAGAGAGAAAGTTTATTCTCGATATACACTGAGTGGAAAATTTTTTCGAATTCTCGCTTATACAAAATCGACACTCACTCTACCAATTCGTACATCACAGGAAAATCGGCATGCAGTCTACCAATTTGCATAAAAAATAGTAAAATTGGCACTCTGCCTACCGATTTTGATTCTATATATGTTTGATTTCAAAATCGACACACTCTCAATTGGTCACACCATGACACTATTATTAGACCCTTTTTCCCATAAATTTCTTTCAACTTTGAAACCTCACCACGTGCTACCCAAATGAATCTAACATCACCTGTATAAAATGGGTAATGCTAAATGAATAATACAAAACTAGTCCAACCAGCCAATAAATGAGATTTTGGGTCATAATTACTCAGTCCATTATAATCTTAATTATTATTTGGGCCAAAACCAAAGCCAAAATAGATCCATTGACTATATGGACTGATTTTTCATTATCCACTTAGCATTATTGATATAAAATATCAACATCAGAAAATGATACGATTAATGGTTTCCTTTCTGAACAACACTCTTCTTCCGTCACAAAATAGAGCTTTCGTGCTGCTCTTAGACCAATATTTAATGTTAGTTTCCGTTAACGCATATGTTGTCGCATTCAAAATCATCTTCTCGCGTTCCCGTCTCTAAACCTTTTCACCAATGTTGTGTTTTCAAGATTTTTCTTTTTTTTGGGTAGAAGTGTTTTTCAAGATTTGATTTTGATGGGACGGATCAAGAACGCGTTGCAAAATTTTCAATGATTTTAATGAATGTTGTCTTTTCCTTTGGATATATACCTTTGTTGTAATAATCTCTCCATGAACGTCAACTCTATCTTATTGGCCAAGTCATTGAATCTGCTTACAACTTTTATATCCATTTTCTGCTATATAAATGTGTACATAATTAATAATTAGTTTAACTCCTTAAACATTTATTTAAGAATTCAATTCCTAATCATGTGTACAGTAAAGTAAAGATGTCGTGAGTGGTGATTAAAAGAGTTGAGAGGATTCTCCTAAGGAATACTATGGAGGAACATCCTCATCTACAGCACAATCTCAGTGGCAGACAGTGGGCAATTTTGTTTTTTTTTTTTCTTTTTATAAAGATTTTTTCATTGTTGTACAATCGGGCTGAGCTCGAAAAAGAAAACCTAACAAGAAGCAAGACCAGCCCAAGAACAACCCCTTTCAACCAACAAAATGAAAGAAAAAGGAAAAAAAGAAACATTTAAAATAGCTTAGTTACTTCACCATATAATTCCCAATGGAGCTTGTTAGAACTCCCTCTTCGAGTTAGGGAGAGAAACTCCAAATTGAACCAAATTCAATATCAATCTATTAATTCCTTATGAAAATACAATGCTAATAGCCCCCTATTTATAATCCTAACCAACTAACTAATAACTGTGGGCCTGATAAATGGACCTATCATAACAGAGCTAGTCTTCAATATACTCGAGAAAAAATTCATAAAAAAAATAATTTTATATTGACATTCAATCAAATATATTCGTATAAGCTTTATTATTAATTTTCAGACCACACTATATCTTGTTTTTCTGTATATGACATCATTTGATTGCATGTTAATGTAAAATATGCATAGTAATTAAATCCAAATATAAATATCTCAATCACATTAATTTAAAATTGACATCGTCGCATCTCATGTTCAAATACCTCTTAAAACTATTTCCAAAATCATCCACAAATAGGGGCTCCAAAAACACAGCATATGAGAACAATCTAATCTTAAATGAAACTAGTTTTAGTTAGAAGATGTATCTGCTCATGCCTAATGGATCCAAAATCAAACCTTTCAGAGATTTTGAAGAAGAAAAACAGATAAAATAACAACACACAACATGTAGGCTTGTAATTGACAACAACTCTATATGGCACACGTTTCTGACTAGACACAACATATGAGCAATGATATGGAGCTGGGTACTGTCTGCTTGTGCGAGTATCGGTCAGTACAATCCAGAAATCACCTTTCACCAACCATGATGTCCGTGACCAAGCCCGTATGCGTCCATATAACCAGCTCCGTGGCCGTGAGCTTCATCACCATGATGATCATGACCGTGGTGATGATGGTGATGGTGAAGATGATCTTGTTCGCTATTTTTTGCTTCATCAAACATCTTCTGTATGTGTTCTGGGATTGCCTCTTGCTCAACTTTCCTTGCGGACTTTGGTAGTGAGAAGACAAACTGGGAAACTTTTTCGGCTATCTCAGCTGCTGCATCCTCCTGAGATCAAAATAAATCGCACTTAGTTTCGATAGTAAAAGGAAAAAGAACATTGACATTGTGTGGTTAATTGATGATATAATGTGATAAAGAAACACAGATGAATAATAAGGGTGAATTTAATGCGAAAAAATTCCGGGGCTGGAGCCAATATTTCTCAGATTTAGTTGATTGAACAATGTTAATTAGGCCAGTAACTAATTCTTTCCCATTCTCTCAATATCCTACGAGAAATCCTCTCCCCTTATAAAAATGTTCATTGGATCAGTCCTCCTTGGTATATACAAGAAGATAAGAAATGGAATGCACAATTCTTCTAAGCTTTTATACAAGAAGATAAGAAATGGCTATTTACATTCAAGATGAAAATTCCACACTGAGAGGTTATGTGTTCATTCTGTATTTGATATTGCTGCAGCAGATGAACATAATCAAATAAGTTCTGTACTATCATTACTGTATTAGGACTTGATTTTTGTAGATAATAGTACCTAGCTTTTCTCAAAGGCATCTAATGCTGGGTTTGTTCTCTACTGGGTCTCAATTTCCTACCAAGAACCATAGTATAAAGTATTTCGAACAAAAATAATTCAAGAGTTCAAAGTATAGCAACATCCTAAACTCTTAACATCGAAATTAATTTATCTGATTGTAGTTCAATAGCAACAGCACTAAGCTACTAACCACCTTACACAGATGATCACTAATAATAAGAAGAACATAACTGCTTCAGAAATCAGAATTACTAAAGTATTTCACCCAGATTGCATTTCAATCCCATTAACCAATTTCCTCATAAGTCATAAAAAGTCATGCACAGTTATGGTATGATGGTCAAGATAAGCAAACAAGACAAAGCAACAAATGAATCTTGTGCTCACCTGCGCCCACCGGCCACCAGAATGTGTAACAAACTTTGCCTGTGGAAGCGCTCGAGCAAACCGGTTTCCTTCATCGCTCCATTCCTTAGACCAATCAGCAGACCACAGCACTTGGATTGGCACACCTTTCAATCCATCAGAACCACCCCATTCTGCCACATCAAAGCTAGAATTCACCTTCTTCCCAATAGCCACAACCGCGCTCCTTCCCTCCCTTCCATTCAACAGCACCCTATGAGCATCTGCATCAGCAGCACCAATCCTCTTGGAACAACAAGTGTTCACAATCTTTGCATAAGCCAAAGAAAATCCCAGAACCACTTCTCTCATCAATGGATACTCAATTACACAAATAGGCAAAGCTCCTGAAGTTGAAGTTGTCGTGTCAATAAGTGTTACACTTCTTACCAATTCTGAATTCTCTGAGACCCAATTTGCAGTCATTCCCAATGCTGAATCATGAAGAACCAAATGAACAGGAGCAAGACCCATAGAATCAATCACTTGCCCCAAAACTCTTCCCATATCTTCAGGCCCTAGATCAATTGGCTTAGTCACCTTTCTCTTCGCCATGCGAGATTGAATCTCTTCATATGGAATCTGACCCGTTTCCACCATCTGATCAAGAGCCCAAAAAATGCCCTTTTCTTTGATTTCACTGTACACAAACCAAAACCTCCCTAGAACCCCATTCACCCCTTCGAGGGTATCTTCCATGGTTTTCTCTGAGAACCCATTTCCGGGTAAGTCAATTGCAACCACTCTTACTCCCTTGGAACCAAGAGAATGAATAACTTTGCGATAAGAGTATGAACTGAGACCAAACCCGTGAACAATGACAACGTTTTCTGACACAGATGGCCCTGAACCCTCTTCAATGGTGAAGACTTCAATGGGTGACTGGTTGGGACGTGGCTGAACTTTAATGGTGCGGCCTTTTGAATAGTGCTGGCGGAGGGTGTTGGGTAAGCTGAGGAACCATGATTTGGTGTCTTTTGGGGAAAGGGAAGAGGTGAAGATAAAGAAGAGGGTGATGAGAGAGACACAGAGAGTAAAGTAAAACCAGAAAGAGAACGGGTTGGATTGAGATTTGGGCGGTGATTTGGGTTTTCGGGGTTTACGGGGTGGGATCTGTGGCTCTGATTCTTCTTCTGTTATGATCGCCATGATCAGTAGTGGAAGCTTTGTGTATGACAGAGTTAAAGTTTGAATTTTGTAGTGTGAAGATCACAAGAACAGAGGAGACTCTGTGAGAAACAGGGCAGAGTCCGAGGTTAAAGGCGTGTTTGGATTGTAGGGACATGAACGACTTTGATGTCTAAAGGCGTCTCTTGTTATACTCCTCACAAATAGGGATAACCAAACAGAGTACTAATTGCTCTGCTTTTTCTACTACTTTGGTTTGACGGTTTGACTTTGAAACTATGCACAAACACATGCCACGTCACATGAATCAAATCAATCATAAATGTTATCGCGTTCACGGAAACTAGAACCACCATTGCCATTTCCTCCCACAATTTCTTCTTCAATTCTTCTTCTTCTTCTTCTTCTCCAGTATGATGCAGAGAGTGATCCTTCTTCCATCCACGGTTTCAACCCGCCCCTTCCTATTATTCCCTCTCTCCTCACCATGCCCAATCCCAATTTCCCGCAACCTCAAAACGGTTCCGAGGTTTCTCCGGCAACCTCGGAAGCCCACTTCGTTGTCCGTCCGGAATTGCAGCAGCAGCTCCTCCTTCAAAGTGAAGACGTCCTCCGAACTCAGAAAGAGCCGTGGGTCAGCTGATTCCGAGCCCGACCCTAAGCTCAGCGCTCTCCGGCAGCTCTTCTCGAAACCGGGAACCGCCATTGACGCTTATATCATCCCTTCTCACGATGCTCACCAGGTAACCAACCTTTCTAATTCCACTCTTCATTACAAATATAGGGTTTGTGAACTCATATTGTTCTTTTGAATTTTGATATTAATTAGAGCGAGTTCATTGCGGAATGTTACATGAGGAGAGCGTACATATCAGGGTTCACTGGTAGTGCTGGCACTGCTGTTGTTACCAAGGACAAAGCTGCTCTCTGGACTGATGGCAGATATTTTCTTCAGGTTTCTTCCATAAATTCTTATTCCGCATTGCATATACATTTCATCTGCATATCAATCTGATCATTTGGCCCTTTCCCTTTTATTTGTTTGTGTTTGAATCCTTAACTTCAGGCGGAGAAGCAACTGAACTCAAGTTGGATTCTCATGCGAGCGGGGAATCCAGGAGTTCCAACCACTAGCGAATGGCTTAATGATGTATTGCCCCCAGGTGGACGAGTTGGCATTGATCCTGTGAGTATTATCATTTCACCTTCTGTTGGGTGTACTGCATTAGATTGTCTAATTACTAAAAAAAATGTTTTTTTATGTCATTGAAATGACGTTGTATGGTCCATGTAGTTGAGTTGAGCCTAATCAACATTGCAAGACTAAGCAGATTGTATGTTCTTTTGCTTCCATCATAAGACTAAGCTCACAGATACTGCAATGTTGTAGGCATATCTCATTTGAGGGTTATATTTTATAATTTTTAATCTAAATCCTAAATATCTAGTCGGGGTATTTTGTCTGTACTCTTTTCATACTTGCATGCTCTTTTTTTTATTCTTGTCTTTTGCCTGATATAACATCATCTTCCATATTGTTAAGGAGGCAGTTTCTTTTTACTTCGGATGCTGCAGAAGAACTTAAGGGGGTAATTTCTAACAAAAACCATGAGTTGGTCTACTTGTATGATTCAAATCTTGTGGATGAAATATGGGGAGAATCTAGGCCAAAGCCGCCAAATCAGCCAGTTAGAGTGCATGACTTAAAGTATGCTGGTTTTGATGTAGAATCAAAATTGTCATCCTTGAGGTCAGAACTTGTCGGTGCTGGTTCATCAGCAATTGTCATATCCATGCTTGACGAAATTGCATGGTTGTTGAACCTGGTAATGTATCTCAACAGCCTCTTTAACTCGATGTACTGATGGTTATTTATATTTACATATAGTCACACA
Organism: Aeschynomene evenia; assembly: GCA_013621005.1. Lineage (NCBI taxonomy): Eukaryota > Viridiplantae > Streptophyta > Magnoliopsida > Fabales > Fabaceae > Aeschynomene > Aeschynomene evenia. Next base: position 5,639,460 of record CM024268.1, read on the forward strand.
TTTGTTAACCTTCTTTCAATATCTTGTTCATGCATTGGTTTCCTTTTTCCCATTGTTTTATGTTAATATTGCAATCAGTAATAGTAGCTTTTGATGTTTTCTTTTGAAGAGAGGCAGTGATATTCCACATTCACCGGTTGCGTATGCATACTTGATTGTGGAGATTGATGGGGCGAAACTATTCATAGATGATTCAAAAGTCAGTGAAGAGGTGAGTGAACACTTGAAGAAAGCATGCATAGAGTTGAGGCCATACAATTCAATTATATCTGAAATTGAAAGGTAATTGTGAAGAATCTTTTCTTCCCCCTGACCCTCCCACTTTTCACACCTCTTAATGGAAATGTGAAGAATGTTATTGTAGATGGATTAGGATTCTAAACCCTAGATATAGCCCTAATTCTGTCAAATGTTTATATGCACTTGTTTTGCTTGTAAAAGCAGCACTGCTTTCAGAACTGAGCTTTTTTTTGTTTTGTTTTCCAGTTTAGCAGCACGAGGTGCTGCCCTTTGGCTGGACACTTCATCTGTTAATGCTGCTATTGTAAATGCCTACAAAGCTGCCTGTGACAAATATAAGGCGAACAAACAAAGTAAGACCAAAGGTTATGATGGATCTAATGAGCACACTGGTGGACCCACTGCTATGCATAAGTTTTCCCCTGTTTCTCTGGCTAAGGCCATAAAAAATGAATCAGAGCTAGAAGGAATGAAATGTTGTCATTTGAGGTCAGCATATCTTATGTTGGTTAATATATTGTTAAATTTTTATAATGACCCATGCCTTTTTTCATTTAAAGAGAAGAGTTCATATAGATTTGTAAGGCAGGCATGCATTATTTGTTCTTCCCCCCTGTTGTATAATAATATGTATTTGTTTATATAGAAGCTAATATTAGCATACATATATCTATTGTTTCCAGGGATGCTGCTGCCCTTGCCCAGTTCTGGGATTGGCTAGAGACAGAAATTTCTAACAATAAGATATTGACAGAAGTAGAAGTTTCAGACAAACTTCTCGAGTTTCGCTCAAAACAAGCTGGTTTCTTGGGTACTAGCTTTGACACCATAAGTGGTATGTGGTAGATTGAGAGTTGCTTTGATGATTGTTAGACAAAACAAGCCCGTTTCTTGTAAAAAAATGACTGTCTTATTTTTATAAAAAATGTACTAAAATTGGCTATTATTCCACCATGGTAAACATATTTGCTGGTTGTATTCATTGTTTCTTTAGTTCCCTTCTTTTTTCTTCTGTGTTAATCTATAATATGTTTATTTTATGGGTTCAGGTTCTGGTGCCAATGGTGCTATCATACACTACAAACCAGAGCCAGAGAGTTGTAGTATTGTGGATGCTGATAAATTGTTCTTATTGGATAGTGGTGCTCAATATGTTGATGGAACAACTGACATAACACGAACAGTTCATTTTGGCAAGCCTACAGCAAGAGAGATAGAATGTTTTACCCGAGTTTTACAGGTATCTTGTTTTTATGTCTTTTTGTTCATGAGATGAGAGATTCAGTAATTTAGGCTAATGAAGCAAATGCATAAATTTTCTTTTTCTTCTCAAGCATGTGTATGATAGCTTTGTTTTTAACATTCAACGTTTCAGTCTTGGCAATTTGATCTTATTAAATAATCATTTCTCTTAATCCTTATATCTTGTTGCAGGGTCATATAGCTCTTGATCTGTCAGTATTCCCCGAAAATACCCCTGGTTTTGTGCTGGATGCATTTGCCCGTTCCTCTCTTTGGAAAGTTGGACTTGACTACAGGCATGGTATATTCCTAGTTCTAATCGAGTTTCTTATTTATTTACTCAAAGCCAAAATGGATTTATGGATTGAGTTAGCACTTCTGCTTGACCATTAATTTGTTTAGGGACTGGGCATGGGGTCGGAGCTGCATTGAATGTTCATGAAGGTCCTCAAAGTGTTAGTTATCGTTATGGAAATTTGACCCCTTTAATAAATGGCATGATCGTTAGCAATGAGCCTGGCTACTATGAAGATCATGCATTTGGTATTCGGATTGAGGTAATATTCTCTTCGGCTATCTTACTTTTTCAGACATGTTAACTGTAGTTCCTAGTGTTGCTGAGTGTTCATACTTGACTACTTGCAATCAATTAGTTTTATTAGGTATTGTTATGCATATTAATTTTATCACCTTTAAAAAGATCAATTTTTGCTCAAAACTTATAGAATGTCAGAACAAAGGGTATTCGGAGTTTATGACTTATGTGGTGATGACACTCTCTTAACTTGCAGAATCTTCTGTATGTGAGAAGTGTTGAGACACCAAACCGTTTTGGAGGAATTCAATACCTAGGATTTGAAAAACTTACATATGTACCCATTCAGGTAAGATTGTAACTTCATCGTGTCTTATTGCTGAGCCATGTTAGTCTTGTTATTAACCTAGGCATGCCTTGTTGCAGAATAAATTGGTTGATTTGTCTCTGCTATCGGCGGCAGAGATTGATTGGCTTAACAACTACCACTCACAAGTCTGGGAAAAGGTATTTTCATTCCGACTCTTTTTGGTAATAACTAACATTGCCAAGCGACATTTCACATTAAATAATAATTGCCTGAATTTTTGTACCACACAATTACTGTTATATAATAAAATGTTCTGTTAATTGATTATTAGCTGAGTTTACACAACTCAGTTCTGTGCAAGAATCTCTCCATTTGTAGCTCTCCTCAATCTCCATTTTGCAACCATATATGTGTGGTTGATTCTTCTATACTATTGCTAATTTGATACATCACAGGTGTCGCCATTGCTGGATGGCTCTCCTCGCGAATGGCTTTGGAACAACACTCGGCCTATCGTTCCCGAGAGAAGCTAGTGATTTTCATGGCATGCCACTTCCTTGCCTGTTTTGTCTCTAGTTTATCTAAATCAGTCACATAGGAAAAACGCTGTGAATAAAATAGTTGAGAATTAGGGACTAGAGATGTTTGAAGAATGAAGCAAGATTCATAGGTTTTGGAACATTCTCTACTCTTTGAATCATAGAAAGATATCTTCAATTTATTGCTTTTGATGCAATCAACTAGAATGGTGGTTGTATTGTCATTATTTTTTTTTTTTTTAAAGAAGCTAAAGACGGGAGAAAGGTGTTCATATTTTAATGGATCCTCATCCTTAAATCCTAGGATCCTAATTCCTAATGATGTCAAAGAAAACTTTTGGCATTCAAATTCGTTTCCTACTATTTCTTTCGGTAGCATGTACCGACCAGCATTTGCCATTTTTCAGTATAAAAACATGAGAATGTTTCATTAAGGAATGTTATTAGGGTACGTATGGATTAAACGTAAAAATGAGGATTTTTTTTAGCCTAGCATCAGTTTATTTATGAAAAAAATTTCTTCAATTTTACTTCTTAAATACACTCTAAAGACTTAAATATTTCTAACTATAATAATACAAGGTTAGAGAGTTGAGCTAAAAAAAAAGTTTAATTTTGATGTACTGATAGTGTAACTTTTATATAGTCGTCCAATCAAAATGTTCTGTTTGTATGACTTTTCAGGTAGTGGGAGATAGAAAACACAATCTTAGCTAATGTGACAGTATATGATTGGATTTCTGTGTAAAAAATGGTACATAGTCCGTGGATTAAAATTAAATCCTATAAAATATACAAGGTTAAAGAAATATATGAAAAGTTGTATTTTGGACTTTTGGTAGTATGTCAAAAGAGAAATATTTTTCTTACACCATAAAATTAATCACCATCAATCATTATTAGTTATTATCATATGCAATAATCAAATTTTTTAAAATTAATAATCTAACTTTTAATATTATATATTGGTCTAACATTTTAAAAAATTGAATTAATAATTTTTAAAAATTTAATTATTACATATAATATCTAATAATAACTAATTTTGTAGTGTACATTAGCATTTCTAATGTCAAAACTAAACCTTAAAGAATATGTTATGTGAAAAGAGAATTTCTTCAATATTTATGCTTATATCTTGTAGTCATAAAGACCCTCTAGTTCTTTAATATTTATACTTATATCTTCAATATTTAACCAAAGGATGGGAGATTGATCATTGTTGTGGGAATAAAGTAGCTTTAAGATTCGTAGACAATGTCTTCCTCTTCAATGGGTCTACAATTAATTACTATGTCTAGTAGTGGATATTCTAAGTGTTTAACTTAACTTATTCAGATATATATGATTGTTTGGCTTAGTGCATCAAAATAAATCTCATTTTTTCTTAACTAATCATATTTTTATTAGAAAGTGTAATTGATTGAAAATAATGAGTTTAATTTATATTGACTTTTAAGTGTAAAATCATTTAAGATGACATCATATATATATATATATATATAAATGTAAGTGTAAAATTGAAAGTACATAAAATTAAGCTAAAACTAGTAATAAAGAGTGAGAATATTTAATTTTACTTTAGGGTTTAATTCTTTAAAGCAGTAAAAAATAAAAAAAAATAGTGAGTCAAGTCAAAAATAATGATTAGTTAAACAAAAGATGGGGTGTACGCGGTTTAGAAAAGTTCTGAAAAAGGAAAACAAACTTTTCGAAATTAACAAGTAGTCCAAAGAAGGGAACAATTAACAAAACAACCCCAAGAAATTAATGTTATTCCATTCGCATCTCCCCAAATTTGAAAAGTACTACGTGTTCAACTCCTTTTCCCTCTTCTATACTTTCTTTCTTTCGACGCCAACGTCTCTCTCGTTCTTCACTCTTCATTTTCTCACTCAGAGATACAGAGAGCGAGAGAAACAGATCACACGCACAAATGCAAGATATATTCGGATCAGTTCGGCGATCACTGGTTTTCCGTGCTTCGTCGGAGAACGAAGATCACTCGCTCGGAGGAACCCTAGTTGATAAGATCAGTTACTGCATACGCAATTCTAGAGTCTTCTCTAAACCCTCGCTCTCGCCTCCGCCGTTGCCGCCGATTCCCAAGGAGCCTACGATCCGATGGCGCAAGGGCGAGTTGATCGGCTGCGGTGCCTTTGGCCAAGTTTACGTTGGAATGAATCTCGATTCCGGAGAGCTTCTAGCAGTTAAACAGGTTAATTATTACTTTCTTCTTTCGTAACTCTTACTTCGCCTTTCACTTTGTTGCTAATTTTGGCCTTTGGATTTTGCTTGCGGTACTGTTGATTTCGAAGTGGAACTTTTTCTGTTCGGTGCTTCGCTCTATGTTTCTCCTCCTTTTTCGCTTGAATCTTGGGAATTGAATTCTGTTTTGAATCTCCAACGGTTTTACTTGAACTAGTTGTTGTAGTTTAGTTTTAGCCTTGAAGCTTTGATTGATCTCGTTTTCCTTTCTGGCTTTTCAGGTTTTGATTGCGGCAAGTAGCGCTTCCAAGGAGAAGGCACAGGTTTGTGGGTTTGATTAAATTCCATGTTCCATGAATCCTGACTACATCAAATTAAAAGGAATCTGATTCAAATCGATTCAAATTAGAAGTAAGTCCAACGTTTGTTGTTGTTTGATTGACATTTTGAATACTAACAGGCTCACATAAAAGAGCTCGAGGAAGAAGTTAAGCTTCTTAAAGACCTTTCACATCCCAACATTGTTGTGAGTACGATATTCTATTGGTCAAAGATAATTGACAAGCCAATTAGTTCACCCAAACTATCTCTTGACTGAATAGTTTTTTTTTTTTTTTTTGTGTGTGTGTTGTAGAGATATCTTGGTACAGTTAGAGAGGAGGATACCTTGAATATTCTCCTCGAGTTTGTGCCTGGGGGATCTATATCATCACTACTGGGGAAGTTTGGTGCTTTCCCTGAAGCTGTAAGTTATAGCTACTGATCTAATGTACTTGATAATTCTATATGGCATATCATTTCCACTAATTCTTTCAACAGGTCATAAGAACTTACACGAAGCAGTTACTGCTTGGACTTGAGTACTTGCATAAAAATGGAATCATGCACAGAGACATTAAGGTGGATTTTCTTACAATTTCACTGATCTGCATGTCAGTTTGATATGTTTTTTTGGTTGCTGACGTTCAAGTATAAAATAATTGCAGGGGGCCAATATTCTTGTAGATAATAAAGGTTGCATAAAACTTGCCGATTTTGGGGCATCCAAACAGGTCGTTGAGCTGGTAATCTCATCTTATCTCCCACTCTAATATTATACATACTGCTTTAGCTTTGTGAATGGTCTTATATTTGTGTTTTTTCTTAAGAGAGGTGCATTGTTTTGTTCTAGGCTACGATTTCTGGTGCCAAGTCTATGAAGGGTACACCATATTGGATGGCTCCTGAGGTTATTCTCCAGACTGGACATAGCTTGTAAGGCCATTAACCGTCATTACCTATTTTATGACATGTTGCTCTTTTTTAATATGCTATGAGGTTTCTTCTGGATGATGTCACTCGGTATGGTAGTTGAGACTGAATGGGTTTATCATTCCAAAATGTTGGCATTTCTAGATGATTTACAATCTTGTTTTTTTAGAATTGAATTTGAAGTGCTTTTCTTTTACAATGATTGGTTGTGTATTGTCACTTAGTTGTCTTGTCTACTAGAGAAGTAGAGGATAGTCATATATTTTACATGAACTCAAGGTCTAGGGTTCTACTTTTGATATTTTTATTAGTTCCTTATATACGATATCTTTTATTAAAATCTTCTACATATGTGTATGTTAATGCTTTTTCAGCTCTGCTGACATATGGAGCGTGGGTTGTACTGTGATTGAGATGGCCACCGGAAAGCCTCCGTGGAGTCAGCAATACCAGCAAGAGGTATCCCACATTCTGACTCCTAAAATTCTGTTTTAGGTTCTCTCCAAACATCAGCTAAAAGATTGGTCATGCAGGTTGCTGCCCTCTTCCATATAGGGACAACTAAGTCTCATCCGCCAATCCCTGATCATCTCTCAAGTGGAGCAAAAGATTTTCTGCTAAAATGTTTGCAGAAGTAAGTTACTGTTAATTTTAGCCTGATTTCCTTCTACCCTATTTAATTTTATTCTGCTTCATTGCGTCAATGAAATGAATTCTTCTCTCTTGAAAATACATGCTGAAAATTTGGTCATGCTAAACATTGTGGAGATTTCTCTTTTTGGTTGAGAAGGGTGGGAAGGGGTAGAAAAAGATCCTTAAGTGTGTCTCCATAATGTTGATTTCCTTTAAATGTTCATTATTAGATTGCAAATGTCACAGAGTTATAATTTATTTATTTATTTTTTGTAGGGAGCCATTTTTGAGGCCATCAGCATCAGAACTGCTACAGGTGATTCTATGAGCATTTCTTTTGACTGTGCGAATGAAAGCTGCAACATTTTAAGTTGGCATTTGGCCTATTTCAGTTATGCTATCAATAACTAGTAGAGTGGAGTCTACTAATGTCAAGTTCTGCATAAAATTTTCAGTTCTCCCCGAGATTAACTTTGATTTTGTAATTGGCTGCAGCATCCCTTTGTTACTGGTGAACCTATGGATTCTCTTCCTCTGTCATCTGCTGCCATGGTACGTATGATTCAAGTGATATTTAAGATGCTGTTGTATGTATTTTTATAACCTGATTCTCAGGAGAAAATAACTTTTGCTTTTCACAGGAAAACTTTGAACCTTCTTCATCGTCATGTGCCCCAAATGTTGAACCACAGTAAGTATTGAAACATCCTTCTCTGAACTTGTGTGATCTGCTTTCTGCAGTTTGTTCTGCTTCTCTGCTTTCTGCCACAGTAAGTATTGATGCTAGTGAAATGGCAATATGCTCTTGGTTAACAAATGTTTGTAATTGATGTAGCCTTCGATGCTCAACTGTAAATCCTGAGGATTCTGGAAATGAACAGTTTTGGGGAACTAGCAATGATGATGATGACATGTGTATGATTGATGACAAAGATGATTTCTTGCAGAGTGATGTCAAATACAAGCCAATGATGTCAGAAAATATTGAGGTGAGTGCATTCAGATCATCATTGCTTGTAGTATATCATATGAAAGTCTTAACATTAAATTAACCAATTTCTTTTTGAAAAACTAATGTAGAGTTTCAACCCGATGTCTGATCCCTCTGATGATTGGGGGTGTAAATTTGATGCAAGTCCGGAGTTGGATAAAGGAGTCAGTTTGGGCACCAATGAAAGTTACATGTCGCCTGGTCACTCGGGGGCCAATAATAGTACGGGGCAGAAAGATTTTTCCTTTCCATGCGTGCCATCTCTGTCAGAGGAAGATGATGAACTCACAGAGTCAAAAATTCAAGCATTTTTGGATGAGAAGGTATTGCTTTGAGTTGGAATCTAGTTCATCCTTCTGCAGTTCCTTTTTTCCTTATTATTGTATAGCAACTGTTACATAATCATGACTGTGTATGCTTTTACCGTAGGCTCTTGAACTGAAAAAGTTGCAGACACCATTATATGAAGAGTTCTACAACAGTTTAAATACATCTTGTTCCCCGAATGTGATTAATTGCACAAGCGATGAAAGAGCTTCTCGAAAATACTTGAAATTGCCTCCTAAAAGTAGGTCACCGAGTCGGGCACCAATTACTCCATCTAAAGCAGTTGACAGCACTGGAAGTCCTGGCAGTAATGGCAGGTCCTCATCAACTGTTGGCAATGCAAATGATAATGGTTCACAGGACATTCCATCATCTCCCCTTAAAGAATGGAATGGACTGACTGAATCCCAGCAAGAGCCCAGTAGCCCAAGGTTTGTTTGGGTTAATTCCTCGCTTGGCTTTTTCTTAGCACCAATTATTTTAACAAAAATACAGAGTAATTTAAGAACCGGATGTTGTAATTGCAGTTTAAGCTTTTCTGAGAGACAGAGGAAGTGGAAAGAAGAGCTCGACCAGGAGCTTGCAAGAAAGCGAGGTTAGTTAGAAGTTCATCAACTTATGATTGATTGATTATGCTTCTTTTCTGAGTGAATTTAGCTTATAGTTTATAGTACTTTTTAGTGATTTTATAACTAAGCTTGTTTGCAGAAATGATGCGGCAAGCTGGGGTGGGGGGTAAAACATCTTCACCAAAGGATAGAGCTTTGCATCGGCAGAGAGAGAGGACAAGATTTGCTTCTCCCAGCAAATAAGAGAAAGAGTGCATTTTTTAATGAATGAATGAATGGTCATTGCTGCAGTTTTGTTGCGGCTATTAAGGTCATTTCATAAATATCAGATTCATCTCAACATGTCAGAGAAGAGAAGCTTCAATGGATGTTCTTCTCCCAAGTGCTTTTTCTTTTTAAGCTTGTCCGTGTTGTTGTGCAATGTAAAGCTGCTTCTTTTTCTTATTTACATACAAGTGTTGCTTTGAAATTTTCACTTGTCTTGTCTCAAGTTGCCCTATTACTATTGTATTATTATCAGTGAACATATACAAAAATAATCACAACACTGTGGCGCAAGATTTGCCTATGAATCTTTAGCCACTCATTTCCTTTTCTTCTTGCAACTGCTTTTTCTATGATAATATACTTGATTGCAGTTTGATTTGCCAACTCTTTCAATACTCGTTTTAATTCGATAATGTTTGTTGCATAGTAGAAATATGTCCAACTATATAATTTAACATATAAAATCACATAAATTATTTTATAATATTTAAAAGTAAAAACTGTATAACTTAAGATAACATATTACACAATATTTTTAGACTATATAAAATTAAAGACTATGTAATTTAATATATATGAACTTTCCTTTTTTTTATACAATATAAATAAAATACTTTATATATTTTGGAAGTAGTACTTTTATTTTATACATTGCATTGAATGTGTAGGGCTTTTGGAGTTTGGACAGTGCCAGCAAATAAAAGAAACAAAAGAATGAATAAAGGTTCACTTTCATCCTTTAAATTGTAAGTGTGATTCACTTTAGTCCCAAAATTTTAAAATTAACTCTTTAGTTCCTCAAATTGCATTTTGTGTGTCACTTTAGTCCCTGGTCAAACTTTTGTTAGTCAACTGTTACCAAATTGCTGACGTGGCAAGTTAAGTGACACGTGGCACACCACGTGTTGATGAGGTGTCATGTTTTGTACACATGGCATGACACGTCAACAGCCACATAAACCCAACATGACATGTAATCGACACGTGGCATGCCGCATGTACTAAATATGACACGTCATTAACACATGACGTGCCACGTGTCACTTAATTTGCCACGTCAGCAAATTGGTAACAGTTGACTAATAAAAGTTTGACCAGGGACTAAAGTGACATATAAAATTCAATTTAAGGAATTAAAGAGTTAATTTCAAAATTTTAGGGACTAAAATGAATCACACTTATAATTTGACGGACGAAAGTGAACCTTTATTCACAAAAAATACTTCTTTCGATTATATACATGAAATTAAATGGAAGAATGAATTGCTCGACATTTAGAACAAAAATAAAAGGACAAAGTAGCTGCAACATAGTAACATCATATACACACGTTTCCTACTTACATTCTTAAATTCTTCGAGGAGGGAATCCCATCATTTGTTGTTTTTCTGTTCTGCTCTTTAATGGTGAAAGTGAAACTAGTCTGCTTGCCAGTCTTGAAGGAGAGAAAGACCGACGCAATTTCGATGATCTCTTAGGAGAACTTGTTCCATTCCCATTACTACTTACAAACACTTCATAACTTCTCAGAACATTGTTGTTTTTTGTGCTCTTCTTCACTGGTGATGCTAACCCTTTTGCCAGCCTAGAAGGAGAGAAAGGCCTAATCCATTTTGATGATGCCATTCTTCTTGTTGGTGGTGGACTCTTGTCTTTGACTTGAAACTTTGATGCTGGAGTTGGTGGGGACTTTATCAGAAACTTGTGTTGTAATTTTGTTGTTGTTTCTCTGTTTCTTGGTATGACAGGGGATTTTGTCTTACAAAATTGTTGCTGGTTACTTGAAGAGGAAGAAGGTGCTGTTGATTTTGACAAGAACAAAGGATTTGGGAACAGTACTGTTTTGCTACCCCATGGCCTATTCCTTGGAGATACCCTATTTGCCAAATAATTTGTGTTTTCTTTATCAAATTCTTTTTTAGCTTTTGGAGGAGAAACCTTAAGAGGAGGAGAGACTTTGAAGTTGATTCTTGAGCGAGCCCTTTGAAGTGGTGGGGAATCAGATTGGAGCTTGATTTGCTGCTTCTCTTTCTTCCTTCTGGCCTTGAGTTCTGTGTTTTCAGGGTTCACTACTACTTTTTTGTGGCTTGGCCTTTTGGGGGATGATGATGCTAGTGGTGTTTTTGAATCCTCAGTGTTGATGGGTTTCTTGGAAACTGCTGAGACTATTTCTCTGGCAAATTGACTTGCCTGTAGAATTTCTCCAACTGTTTCACCTACAAGCATTGCTGGCAATGACATTCTCCTCCATTCACCTGCACAATTCAAATGTTACAACTTGATTCAAGCATGATTTGGGAATTTGATCTAACCATGGTTAAAGGGAGAAGAAGGATAGAGAGCAAGTTACAACACCTGAACTAGTTGCCCTTGGAAACTTGCCTGTTGGAGATCTTCTTGGTACACCATTGTTGATCCTTCAAAATGGCCAGAAACAAAAAAAGAAGAGAAGAAAAAGAAACAAGAATGAAAAACTGATATGATATAACTAAAAATGATCATTACCCCTTCAAATTGCAAGGTAAACCAAAAAGAAGAAGAAAGTACCTTAGTGATTCTTGCTTGCACCTGAGACTGGTTCTGAGATAAGCTCTGGTGCTGCGAGGGCTGAGGTTGACACCTGACACATGCTTGCTTCCACCTGCCACTGTATACTGAAGCTCCTGCAGCCGAACCATGCACTGATCCACCTTCAATTTCAAGTGTAATGCCCCAACAACAAGAAGAACTCGATCAATTTCATCAGGGTAATGAACAGAGAACATAACAGAGTAGTATAAGAAAAGGTACCTTCTTGAGTGTTTCTCTAATGAGAAGAGGATTGAGAGCTGCAGGTACTACTTTCTTCTTCTGCATTGGTGGGCTTCTCGCTACCATCTTTGCAAAATTACTCTTTTTCTCTCTCTTTTTGTGTTTCTGTGTTTCAGAACAGAACAGAGCACACAACACAAGATAGAAACAAACATGAACTGAGTCAAAGGGTAACGGTCCTCTCTCTCTTTTACAAACATGAACTCTATAGGCAACGGCTACATTATTGATCATACAATAATATATTAATTCACATCAATTTTGTAAGTACATTAAAAATTGAAGGTTATATACTTTAAAATATGAGATATAGAATTTTTTTAGTTTTATTATAAAATAAAGGCATTGGCCTTAGAAATATTGATTCACATTAAATTTTCACGTATAGTAGAAATTGAAGGGTATATACTTTAAAAAGAAAGAATTCATAATTTTTTTTGTTGTATTATAAAATAAAGACTATAAGCTTTAAAATTATGAATTACATGAAATTTTTACATATAGTAGAAATCATACTATAAAATGTAAGATTTTACAATTTTTTTAGTTTTATTATAAAATAAATACTATAGACTTTAAAATATTTAATCACTTGAATTTTTCACATATAGTAGAAATCAGAGGCTATATACTTTAAAATATGATATTTTACTATTTCTTTGATAGAATACAAAATAAAGACTATAACCTTTAAAATATTGAATCATATGATTATTCACATATACTAGAAATTGAAGACTATATACTTTAAAATATGAGATTTCACATTTTTTTTTTCATTTTATTATAAAATAAAAACTATAGGTTTTAAAATATTAAGTCACATGAATTTTTTCACATATTGTAAAAATTGAAGGGTATATACTTTAAAATGTGAGTTTTCACAATTTTTTTGGTTGTTTATAAAATAAAGACTATAGTCTTTAAAATATTAAATCACATAAATATTTCACATATAGTAGAAATTGAAGGATGTATACTTTAAAATGAGAGAAATCACAATCTTTTTTGTTGTATTATAAAATAAAGACTATAAGCTTTAAAATAGTAAATTACATGAAATTTTTACATATGGTAGAAATTGCTCTTTAAAATGTGAGATTTCACAATTTTTTTGGTTTTGTTATAAAATAAAGATTATAGGTTTTAAAATATTGAATCACTTTAATTGTTCACACATAGTAGAAATTGAAGACTATATATTTTAATATGAGAAAATTTATAATTTTTTTATTGTATTATTAAATAAAAACTATAGATTTTAAAACAGTACATAAAATAAAACAGTGAATGGAACAGATCTCAACTCACCCTAACTAATAAAAGTGCAAATTAGTAACAAAAGAATTCAAATTATAGGCTAATAACATGTAGGTTGTCAAGGAATTCAGTATACATATGCAGTTTTGAAACAATTAAACTAAGATGGATACCACACCCAACCAAGAGTTTTTTTATTGTTAACAACAATGAGAGCACACCATGATTCTGCCAATTCTCAGCAGCAAAAGAGGTTTGTGATATTGCAAACTTTCTTATATTCTGGTAGTAGAAAATGCTGGAGATATAGATCTAAAATGCTTAGTTGTCCCTTACATACAAAAAAAAGGCTAACCATCACTTTAATTGAAGAGAGGTCAGCCAAAATAAAAATATCATAGGAAGAGTCAGAAGCAAAACATAATCGGGAAAAACAAAAAATCAATCTAATTAATGGCTGTAGTATTAGATATTTAATAATATATATAGATATATATAATAATTATTATTACCACTGATGATCAATCTAATTAATGGCTGTTTTCAACCTAAAAGCTTTTTAATTGCTTTGTTACTATCTATTTGTTAGTTCAAAATAATTGCTCATGCATCTTTTATGTGGTGGTGGTGATAGTTAAATTAGAATAAATTTCTTCACATAAAGGGGCGACTCTAATAATCGAATTTGATAATGTAAGCAAAAGAAACAATCAATAGAAAAAGGAACAGTCAATCGGAAGTGTGGCTTGAGACACTTTCATGCATTCATTACAATTTTGAAACATTGTTCTTATGGATGTGAATGAAGTGATTCATAAAATCAACAGAAACCTCATTTTTTTCGTTAAACTCACTTTAGTTGATAACAAAGGCACTGGATCTAGAAATCAATAGCCAACTAAATGTGATTGTACTCTCCTCTTCTGTTCTCTCTTGTTTTGTTTCCAACACAACAACGAGTATTTGTCAATGTCTGAGAAAACAAGGATCATAACACGTGTTGGGCAAGAGTGATGATTTCTGCTAATTTTTAAGGCCTCTCTCAGCTTGAGAGAATTCCACACTACTGCTGCAGTGCTGTGCTGCTGCTCCTCCTCAAAGTTATTGCATTTCCCTAGAACCACGAGATGGCAAGAGTAATGATTTTCTGCTATTTTTGAGGCTTTTCAGCTGGAGAGGACTCCACACCAAGGACTTGCGGTGCAGTGCAAGGACAGCTGGATGTCTAGCCACCTTCTGCGAATCTTCCGGTACAGGACTGCCTACAAACTTGCTGCTCCTCATCAAAATTGGTGATGTCTCGGTTGATGATCTAGTTTCTGGTAGCGGGGCGAACAACCTTGAATACCGAGCTTTCCTCTGGTTCCTTATGGGTGATCTTAGAACACTGCTCTCACAAGTAGATTGAGAAGTTGTCTCGGGTCGGAGTGTAGCCACTGAAACCCTCCTCCTAGGCTGTGGGACCTGTTTAGCTGATGGTGCAGGTGCTCTTACAGCAATGGATATCCTTCTCCGTGGCTTTTCCAGGCCTTCAGAATTTGTAGTTGTAGAGGCTATTCTTGGAATGTTTTCCTTTCCATCCATGAAAGGAGCATGAGAGGGCCTTCTCTTTGGTGGTGGAGGCAAGCAATTAGAAACTCCTCTCAGTGGTGGTCTTCTCGAAGAATCCAGTTGTGATCTCTTTGAAGGATTTAGTGACGCCTTTATTACGGTTTTCTGAGCTACCATTGTTGCAGGTTGTGCTGAAACTGAAACAGCAGCAAGCGATCTACTTTCTTGCTTTAGTCTAGTTTTTCTCTCCTCTGCTAGCTGGTTCTCTAAGTCCCGAACCTTTCAAAATTCAACCGCACATTTGGTTAGTAATACTTCACTACTAAATCAACAATAGAAAATACATCGAAAAGGAAGAGAGAATCATGAAACTTACACCCTTTCTAACTTAATTGCATGTAAATACAAGTCAAGGTGATACCTTTTCTTGAAGATTTCTGCACATGTGTTCCCTTGAAGCAAACCGCAATTGCATGCTTTGCAAGTTATCTTGTAATTTCTTAGTTTCCTTCTCATCATGTTTGAGCTTTTCTGCCTGTTTGTGACAAAATCCCAAGTGTTAAGAAATAAAAAAAAATCAGCTATTCTTATTTTGTAAATCAATTAGAGACCGGCATACCATTTGCTTGTACTTAAACAGCTCAGTGAGGTCTGCTTGTTTGCGGGCTGGGCCACTCTCAATTCCTCGAACTCGGGTGGCAAAGTTCAGTGAACAAAGTGTCTCTCCTAAGTCTGCAGTACTTGGACTAATCTGAACAAACATTAAAGTTTTGCAATCTCCCCCTGCAGTTCAAATTCCAGATCAACATCACAAATACAATCAAGAGAGAATGCACACAATCAGTTGACCTTTTCAATAAACATCTATTGAAACCAAATCATGAAGGAAACACTCTTAAAGAAGTCATAAACCTAATATGAAACCTCACCTAAAGAGCTTTGGAGTATATGAGTGAGCTTTGAGTTCCTGTCTCAAACAAAAGAATGCAAATATTGATGAGATAAAAATCAGAATACGGGAACGTGTATAAATACGAGATGAGAACAAAGGGAATAGTTACCTGTAAGGTATGTGGGATGATTTGGATGCAAGTGCTGAAATAACATCACCAAGTGCTGATAGAGACTTGTTTATGAATTGAGACTCCTTCAGTCTCTCTCCTTCAGCTTCAGTTTTTCCAACACGCTCACTGCCTGCTAAGTCTACCAGCCAAAGGTGACTCTTTGTTCTCTGGCCATTGATTAAATTCTCTCCAATAACAGTTACTCGCAACAGACTGGAATTAAAACCGCCTCTTTGTCATCATCAATACAGAAGTACAAACACAAATTCAGTATACTAGCGTCTTGTCGGACACGAACCCGTCCAGACGCTTTTTTAATTTTTTTGTCAGTTATATATTTTATTTTTTTGAGTTTTTTCTCATGATAATGGATAAAAAAAAGAAAAATAATATAGAAGATGACTATTAAAAGAATGTTATTTTTTTAAAAAAGAAAAAATCATCATAAAAAATTTATAATGAGGTAGTTAAAATATAATTTGAATTGTGAGAGTAGTAATTCTTTTTATTTATTTAATTTATTTTTAAGTTCTTTTTATTTAATTTGAATGGAGAGACAAAAAAGTAACTAACTTTTTGGGAATTAGTATAGATTTTAAAGAACAAAGATGATATATATGTATACCAATGAGAGCGACTGCTAAGCTCATTAGCACAGGTAGATCCTACAGATCTGACACGGTTTCCAGACTTCAGCATTTCCCATACATCCTCTGTTCTATAAACACGGGCTTCAACAAGTCCTGGGACCTCTTGTGTTCCCTCTGCAGCTTGCTGTATCTCCAATCTTCATATCATTAGAAAAAGAAATATATCACTAAAGAAAATTTTAAAACCCGAGCTTCATGAATAAGTAGACAACTAGATAACTCACTTCTTAGTAGGGTGGGCAGAATTTTCTGCCAAGAGATCTCTTATCTTTTCATTATAAACCTCCAACATGCTAACAAGCAATTCATATTGCACTATGCCACGCCTTTCCTCAGATATTCGAAACAATTGCTCCAGTGTTCTATAGTTAACTCCCCTATGTTCTGGTGTTCCCTCCATTGTAAATGTCTTGCCAGTTCCAGTTTGGCCATATGCAAATATGCAAACATTAAACCCATCCAACACTGATCTAATAATAGGTTTTGTTTGTGCAAATACAGCCTCTGCAAAATATAGTGATAAACTCATGAATAATCATTAGCCAAAGTAAGAATGAAATTTCTTAACTGCAGCTTAACTTTCAAATAGTTCTAACTTCTTAAGTACCTTGGTTATCTTCAGGTCCGAATACATGATCAAATTTAAACTGCTTTTTAGAAGAATCCGAGCAAATGACTTGAAGCTCATCAGGAGACGACTCAAAACTAACAACAGATGCAGATCCACTTGCAATTTCACTTTTGTTTAATGGTCTGCATCTACAGAAAACTCTAATGTTTCCCTTTAGTTCAATCACTTCATTGTAAAGCCGCCTACGCTCAGAGCACTCCTCCAGGTACTTTCGTTTCAAGGTATCATACTCAGCGCCTAAAGCCAGACAAGACAAGAACCCTTTTCAAACTAATCATAAAGAGTTAGGACTTATATTCTATTTTAGGGGAATGTTGAAAAGCCATACCGAGAAGCTGAACAGACTTCAAAACATCTTGGCCCGGAAAAGACTCAGTCGTGAATTTCACTTGATCAGACAGTGCTACATGCTGTTTCTTCAAATTCTGATACATGAACCACAAAAAACAGGTCAACTAACAGAAAAAGTTATACTGTTTGATGGTTAAAAAAAATAATTTTTTTGGTTTGGTTGATTAAATAAATAAACCAAAATCCAGAAGTTACCTGAACTTTGGTACTCAGGTCAATGATTTTCTTCAGTATGGGAAGCGTGTGACCCTTATCAGGAGAGATTTCATGAATTTCATTCGTCATGTTACTGTCATCCAATTTGCCAGAGTTCTCGTTCAATTGTGCAGACCCTTTATCTAATAATATCCCAAAATCAAATTAAGAACCACTTTCGTGAGAAAAGAATCTTTTTACGCCCATTTCTTTAAATCTTTACATTATCATGAATAAAGCATGTCTATTTTTCAGTTAAGTAAAAAAAAGGAGTAGAAAGCAAAAAAGTGAAAAACTGACTTGGAAAATGGAAAGAAAAGCGAGATCAAGAAGAGAGACAAACCTATTTCACAAGCTCTATTCGCCATGTTTGGTTCTGATTCTGAAATTAAACAAATAATGTATCAATTACTTCCTAATGGATGATTTCGAGTCCAAAAGGGGGGAAAAGAGCGTTTATAGTAAACAAAGAATGGGAACCTTTGTCGGCGGTTGAAGAAGAAGGCATGGAATCGCAGTGAAGAACGAAGCGACTGAACTGTTCTGTGAGCATTTCGATGATTTGATCTGCAAGAAAGAAGCACTGGGTTCATTAAATTTGGTGAAAACAGAGAAAAAAAAAAGAAAGAAATTAGAAGAAATGGGGGAAAGAGAGAGCACCGCACCATCCATCATCATTTCAACTTGGACAAGCAAGAACAACAACACCAAGATGAGAAATTCGCAGAACAACACAAGAATCCTACTGAGCTACTCTCACAGACAGAGAGAGAGAGAGAGAGAGTATTCGGATTCTGATGAGATTGAATGTTAGAATTGGATGGTGAACAAAGCTTTTCAACGGCTACTTCTTTTTTTTTTTTTTCTGTCAGAGGCTGTTGATATTTAATTTGAGGAATGATGTGAATTGCCTCTAGTGTCCTTTCTGTTTTGGTTGGGCTTCAGCCCTCTTTTTTTTAAAATAACAATATCAAGTAAACGGGCTGGGCCGAACACAAATTGGGCCCAAATTTCGGCCTGTTTTCATGTTATTCAAGAAAGAAAAGAACGAAAAAAGATATTTTCCTTTTTGATGTTGACTGCCATCTTTTTTAATACCGTACTCTCTTGAGGTAAAAAATAAATTAAAATGCCAAATCATAATAAATAAATAAATTAATTAAAATGAATTATCATCGTTGTCATTACAAAAAGAAAGGTGATACACATAATTGAATTCCTATTAAGATATATAAATTGTTTTACAATGTTGAAAGAAAGGATTAATTTATCTATCAAATTGAAGTACTGACTAAAACCAATCAACATGCTGGCTAGAAGATTTGGGTTGCTTCTTTGGCTTTTGGAATCTGTTATTCTCAAACTTAGCTTTAGTTATGAGTGAATAGAGCAAGTCCGCCTCAGCTGATGTATCATATGCTGCTTCCATTATGCTGCAACAATCAAACATAATAGTATGAGAGATTCAGATTATTAATGGAATGGAAACAAAAATGGGGTATCATCATCATGTTATGAATGATGTCTGAGAATGTAAATGGAAAAATCAGGAAGACTAGCTTTACCTATCAAGTAGCTCCTCCAAGAGAATTCTTTGTGATGGGGTCACATAATGAATGCAACTTCTAGGGCATTGTCCAACAGCACATTGAACTTGGTAATCTTCACCATGACCTGAAAATAGTTCTCAAGGTTAATGGCTTGCTTTTATAGAACCATGAAAAAGAATGTCCTTTGCACAATACATATACAAAATATATGCAGAAATGCTATGTTTTGCAATTTACAATTCAAAATTGAGAAGCTGAATTACAGAGAAATGAACCTTGAGACGACGCACGTGCTGTTCCGGTTGAAGAGACAAATGTGAAAGCATGAGGAGCTCTTTGCACACATGAACTTGAACACGCTGCAAAAAGCAAATGCAAACTTGTTAACAGAGATGCCTAAGGTTTAGTGCTGGTGTCTGATGCATAATCTGATGTTCATAGGCATGGTACCTTTGCCGACACAAAGAAGCTCATTAACAAAAAGATCAAAAGCTTCACACTCTGGTGTATCAAAAGGATCTAAGCACTCCCTATAAAAGCATTGCCCAGTGTTAGAATTGCAAAAGAATGTACAAAACAAATTTCAAAACAATGAGGTGCTGGAGTTATGGAATGCAGGAACTAGGAAGGAAAACCCACAAATGGATAAAAACAATAAATAGACTTCAAGAAAAGTAGAAAAACAACGCTTTGACACAATTCCAAATTCCAATACATAAATCTCGAAATATAGAGAATCAAGAATCAAGATTTACCTTTCAATTATTTCTGATGGGGTGCAGTTAGATAGTATCTGCAGAAAGTGTTATGAATCATCAAAAACTATTATTACAAGGCCTTGTGGCAGTGAAAGAGTCACATGGGAAATAGTGGTACTTACCTGGTAGGCCTCAATTACACGACGAATCACAACATCAGAATTTCCACCGTCTCTGTTGACATCTGGATGAAACTTCTTAACCTTTTGTAAGGAACAGAAACAGAACAAAACATGAATCAATCAGTATTGTATTGAAAACGTTAAAACTTTTTAATTTCTCATAATTGATTAATTGATGTTTGTGTTTGTACTTTACTTTGGCTCGAAAAGCAGCTTTGATCTCAGTGGCGGAGGAGTCAGGGTCCAGTCCCAGCACAGCATAAGCAGAAGCAGGGGAAAGAGGAGCATCCTCTCTGTTTCTTCTGCAACTGCAACTCCCTGTTCTTGCTTTCTTCTTCAGAGACAGCGGAAAAGTGAAAAAAGTGCGTTTTTCAAATGTGAGAATGTTAGTAGGGGTTGGTGTTAATGTTAAGCCACTCAACAACCACGAACCCATTATTCTCACAACTCCTGTGGTCACAATGGTTCCATCCACTTTCTCAAAATTTCAGATTTTTTTCTCTTTGGGGGTCCTTTTGTGTGATTTTTGTCTGCACTCTGTGGACTATTAGTAAACATGTGGATGGATAAACCAACTACCACTTGTTCCCTTTACCCATCATCATTTCCTGAACAACAATTCTACAAGCTTACATAAAAATAAATAAATGATCTTATTATAATATTTATATATACCTTGCATTAAATTTTTAACTTTTTATTTAAAGAAATAAAAGAGGTAATGATAAAAGTAAGTGATTAGTCCTTCTTATCTTGATCCAAGTAATAGAGAATGCACTTTCTGTCAGGGACATAACCTTCATCTTTCAGGTGTTTCAACAACCCAAACAAAACCCTATATATAATATCTGCATGTGGATGTAACATGTCTCCTACAACGAAACTGTTAACTTTCTTATCAACCTCAATCCAACTTATGCCTACTTCCTTTGCTACTCCCATCTCTTTCATCTTCTTGATGGCACTTGCTCTTTCTTTCCATTTCCCTTGAATGGAATAAATGTTTGCCAACAATACATAAGGAGCTGGGCTATCTGGTGCTGCTAAAAATAGTTTATCAGCAGCATATTTACCCATGTTGGAATCACCATGTTTGCTACAAGCACCAAGCAATGCTTGCCAAACCAGTACACCAGGATTCTCAGGCAATCCCTCGATGAAGTTTTTAGCTTCGTCGAGAAGTCCTGCCCTGCCTAGCATGTCAACAACACAGGCATAATGTTCTGACCGGGGACTTATGCCGTGATCTCTCGTCATGGATTCGATGAACTCCATGCCCTTCTCAACTAGACCTGCATGGCTGCAAGCATGTAGTAATGACAAATACGTGATGTCTGTTGGTGCTACGCCCTCCAATCTCATCTCTTCATAAAATTCAAGTGCTCTGAAAGCATCCCCATGGCGAGCAAAAGCTGCTATCACAGAGTTCCATGAAACCGAATTCTTTTGAGTCATCTGGTAGAAGACTTGGAGTGAGTCATTCAAATCTCCACACTTGGAGTACATGTTAATAAGTCCATTACTAACAAAAGGATTCTGAATGAAGTTCTTCTTGATAACTAAAGAGTGAATCTGCTTGCCAAGAGCCAAAGAAGTGTCTACACCAAATACACCAAGAATAGCAGAAACCATGTTGGGGTCAACTTCAATCCCCAATTTCAACATTCTCATAAATATCTGGATGGCCTCCTCCTCAAATCCATTTTGAGCAAAAGCTACAAGTATTACAGTTAAGGAAATCTCATCGAGTTCCTTGGCAGACTCGAAGATCTGCCATGCTGCTTCTAAACTTCCACACTTTGAATACAAATCCATCAAAGCACTTTCAATGCACAAATCTGACTGCATTCCCAACTTCCAGAGCAAACCATGAATCTTACGACCTTCCCTCAATGCTTGTAAACCGGAACAAGCCATGAGTGAGCTCAAATATGTCAAAGCATTAGGACTCACAGACCCACGATGCATTTCAGAAAACAACTCCAAACTATCCTCATAAAATTCATTCTGGGCGAGGCCGGAAATCACTGCCGTCCAAGTCACAACATTCCTCTCAAGCATCTCATCAAAAACCCGCCTTCCTTCACTAAAACACCCGCACTTAAAATATGATGTTATAAGAGCATTCCCCACTGTAACTGCCCTATCAAAACCTCCAACAAACACCAAACCGTGAATCATTCTGGTTATACTAGAAAATCCAACTGCATCACAAGTTGACAACACTGTAGTCAAAGTTGCTTTATCAAATCCACAACAAAATGTCCCTGACTCATTCATTTGCTCCTTAAAGAACTTAAATCCCGAATCAAAATCCTTTTTTTTTAAAAACCCAGAAATCATTGTGTTCCATGACACAGAATCTCTCACGGGCATACGATCAAACACCTTAACTGCATCCTGCAGTTCGCCACATTTAGAGTACATGCACAAGAGAGAGTTCCAAACATAAAGGGCATTATGTGAGGACCTATCAAAATCAAAAGACTGAGGCTTTTTGATGAGATGGGCATGGATGGAAGAACCAAGATTGAGGTTTCCATCTGTCCCGCAGAGAGAGAGAATAGAACTTATGTCTGCGTGGTTGAGGACAGATGTTGAGGTTGTCGGAAACGGGTTTTGAGAACTTGGTACTGTTGGTGACTTCGAGATGAAGGGTGTAGTGAGAGAATCTACCCATGAAGGGAGATGAGCATTGAATTTCCATCTGGATTTCATCCATCAATTGAAAAGGACGACACTGAAGCAGAGATTGTATGTAAAACTGCAACACAAAAACTCGGTTTTAACTTTTAACTAAGTAGGATGTGTGTTCCTAGCTACTTAATGCCTTAGCTAATATATTCCCGAACCTAAATATGTGATAATATATTCTCAATCATTAGTAAAATTCTAAAAAGTATATTTTTTTTCAACAAATATTAGCTAAGTTGGTATTAATATGTTATAATGCTATAAATATTAGCCCTTTTTTGTATTATATTGTATATATTGACTTTTTAAGGTATAGAAAAACATTAAAAATATATATAATAAAAACATGGTGTTCATTATGAGGCCTTCATTGATGGTAGAATATACACAAGTGATTTCTCAAGGTTGTGCGATTATGATACAACTTCATGAATGATTCGTCTCCCTTCATAATTCCAGCCATGCAGAATAACTAGAGGAGTGACACCCTGAGAGACCTCAAAAGTTATTTCAATAGGCATGAACTCTCCAGGTACCAGTGAAAAATAGTTATCTGAATAATGAACTGGAAGAATTCTTGTGTCTTCCCCTTCCTTGTATTCCTTCTTTGAAATATGAACAGAAAAATGAAGAAAGAAAGCAACACCTACATCATCCCCATTTATTTCAGTAATTTTCAAACCATCACTTTTCCCAGCAAAACATCTCTGTATGCTCTTAATCCAACCAGTTTCATGTTCTTTATCAGCCCCAAAATGTACAGTGTCCAGTAATTCTGTGCCATAAGAAACATTGCTTAGCCTTGCTGTTGAACTGTGTTCAAATGTTGAATTTGTAGAGTCTGGTCCTTTGGCTGTGTTCTTCACTTCCATTTGAATTTTGTAAGTGGACCCTTCAATCAGAGTCTTGGATGTTATCATGAGAGGTATTTGTTTCCTCCTAAATGGTTCCAATAGCTTGTAATCTCCACCAGGAAGATGCAACCAATAGAAGTTTCTGGATATAACTCCATGATCTGACATGTTGTAGAGTTTGAGAAGAAGAAAGTATATTGGTTTTGGATTTTCCGACTTTCGATACGTCATCTCAACAATTGGTGCTACTATTTTTGGCAGCAAAGAGAGATTTTCATAAACTTTGTGATATGGGCATGTTCCTTCAAGATCCCAAACTGAAGCTTCAATAGCTATGTTAGACAGTTCTTCCGATGTAGTATTAACCACCTGTTCCACCAAAAGATAAAATGATATAAAAACTTCAATGAACTGTTCTTTCATAACTGGATCATGTAATAAAATGCAGACAAAATTGTGAATCAAACAATTTTAACCAATTCATTAAACTTGCAAACTTTTTATTTCATTTGGCTTCCTATCTGTAAAAAAAACCTGTCCTATTGGTAAAATGGTGTATCTAGTTACATTGTATTCCTAACTGTTAAAACTAGGACTTCCAATTTATATACATACCTCTATAAAATATGTAGCCAGATTAAGCTGTACATGAATTGGCTCTGCAGCGCATCGACAACCATAGAAACCTGCTGTTTGGTCAAGTAGATGATCATAAAACTGACCTCTCAGACCTGTCCAAGGATTTTGTGTCTTCCAAATTAATACACCTGTATATTTGCTCCACATGCGAGAAGTCCATCCCTCCAGAAGAGCTCTATATTGTATGTAATTAACAAGTTGAGCCTGAGAAAATTATAGCATAAAAATTATACATCAACTTCAACAAAAGAACAACAAAGATAGGAGGGTTAGGAATGACCGACTGGATGAAGATCTCTCTTACCTTCAAACAAAAATCATCAAGATCTTCTGGAGCACCATAAAGTAGAATTTGATCATGAACCTTGGTTGGTTTAGAATAAGGAATGTATTTATGGTAATCCCATATGGGATTGGGAACTTCTTCTATATAACCATCCGGAAGTTTCTTAAACACCGGTATCTTCCATCCTTCTGGAGGCATTGTTGCTCTTATGGTAGATGCAACTGGCACTCCTACAGAACCAACCTCTGGATTAAATCCATAAGCATAAAACTCATCCTTGAAGAAATCCTCAGGATTTTGAATGTCATAAGGACCGTCAGTGAAGTTCCCATTCCCATCAGCAAACCCATCCCACAATGATCCTTGTATGTATAAGCGAGTGCCATCAAGATACTGGCTTGGATCCTTCGTCATTAGGAACATGTCACCTACATGTTTGCTATTTTCATCTACACCTTCAAACCAAGGATGAAGCCTCAGGTCATTTTTCAAAGCAGTGTTTATATCATCTGGTGGAATTTGTTCATTTCCACCCACCCAAAGGGCAAGACTAGGATGATTTCTTAGAAGCTTCACGGTGTCTCTGGCACAATACAAGAAAAGATCATGGTCCAGAGGTCCATCTGGATTCGATATTGGGTCGCCACGTCCATCAACATCCCCAGTAATCCAGAACTCTTGCCATACCTACCAGATTTAAACCAGAAATATGATCGATCAATTTTCAAAACAAATACTGCCATTAAGGTAATGGTAGCACTAATAAGGGTATAGTACAGCTTACCAGAAGGCCATAATAGTCGCAATAATGATAAAACTCTGGCCTTTCTGTCAATCCACCACCCCAGCAACGAATCATGTTAAAATTCATATCTGCATGAAACTTTATATCTGTATTATACCGCTTCTTAGAAAGTCGCAGTAGCCCATCAGATAGTATCCAGTTTCCCCCTCGAATAAAAATTGGTTGTCCATTGACTTTAAACAACCTATACAATAAGAAATATGCAGCAAAACATATACAGCAACAGCTTAAAGCTTGAATCGATTATATTAAGAAAAAGGTTGAGAATACAACATTGAAGAAACACTAAATAATGAAATTTACCATACCTTCCTCCAGTAGTATCATCAATATGGCTCTCAATTTTGCGGAACCCAAAAGGATGGCTCCATGAATCAGACTCACCGAATCCTTTAACATCAATGTTAATAACAACATTGTACAAAGATTGCTTTCCCATTCCGTTGGGCCACCATAAATTGGGCTTATAGAAGAAAAGCTGTTAATTAATACCATTAGTACGTTTATTAATATAGGCATTGAAACTTAAAACCCAATGCAACCAAGTAAAAGGAAGATAAAGAAGATTATCTATCAAGGATTGTCAGTCACAGATAACAAGAGCAGTCTAAGAGTGAAACTACAAACTTAAGCAATATAGTAGACGAACATGTACAGAGCTGTGCAAGAATCAACCACCACAAAAGACAGATAATAAACTCCCCAAGACTTCGTGTAAACAAAGATACAGAGACACAGTGGATGAAGTACAAAGCAAATGAATGCTATCACTGACCGGAGGAAATGTATATTGCACCATTGATTTTGCAGGAACTGAGAGATATTGCGTTTCGACATGCTCTATTGAGAAAATGTTATCCTCAAGTTCCATTGTTACTTGGATACTCAAAGTACACTCAGCAGTCCAGGAACTCCTGTTTTCCAACTCAATTGTTGTATGTAGATAAGCTCTCTTGTAATCATCAAAGAATGATGACACCAAGTGTGGATCAATTACTTTTACTGGCTGTAACAAACACAGACACTGAATCATCCTACCAAGAAACAGCTGGGAGCACCATTAACCATCAAAAAGTAAACAAGAAGTGTAACCAGATTCATTAATTGTAGGGACTGCATTAAAAGCAAAATTAACATAACATTTCTCTAACCATGAACTACAAAAGGCCAGTATATGATTGAATTTGAAGTTCAGCTATATTTAGCCAAAAATTACAGAGAAATATAAAAGACAGGCGTACTTATCAACTAAAACATTTGATCCAACTCACCCCAGTAACAGATACGGAAACCTCATCCCATATTCCAGTATTCCTATCCCTGCAATCAAATTTAACACTAGCATTAGGTAATAGATACAATTTGCTTACACGATTCAAACAGTCAACAAGTAATACCCAAAATGCACTAGGTTTTTAGTAGAAGAAACTTTAAAAAAGGAAAGAGAAACACATTATCCACGGAACAGAAAGCTAATTACGGCACAGTGCACACCACTATAAGTAATGAAAATGTCACCTTATAGGAGCCATCCAATCCCAACCTTCAACATATTGTGTGGCGACATCCTTTCCTATCTACGCAGCAACAAAAGAAAATGGCATAGATAAGCACTATACATACTAGAAGCATTCATGTAAACAGGAAAGTTAAGCAATCGAAAACGATAAAATTAATGATTCCATGAATCCATTTCCCGACCTCATGATCACCACCCTGTCCCCCCTTCGAAGGAATTCTCCCAGGATGATCTGGAGGATGAACAAGAACAGCAAGGAGATTACTCCCATCAGGATTAAGAATATCGGTGACATCGAGAGAATGCCTTCGAAACATTCCTTTAGGCAATGTAGTTTTGTGCCCATTTAAATACACATCAGCCGAATAATTGATTCCGCGGAAGTTCAGATCACAGTG
The DNA here is from genome assembly GCA_013621005.1 of Aeschynomene evenia. Lineage (NCBI taxonomy): Eukaryota > Viridiplantae > Streptophyta > Magnoliopsida > Fabales > Fabaceae > Aeschynomene > Aeschynomene evenia. The sequence goes on from CM024268.1 coordinate 5,666,710, forward strand.
CTGATTGTTTGACTACAAAGAAAAGGATCAAGAAAAGTATTTAGAGATGTCCATCCATCCATGCATCCATCAATTATCACACCCTCAAGAATAGAAATATCAAATACAAAATGATATAAAACCAAATGATTTATCTTCAAAATGTATATAATTGGTACAATGTAAGAAAGAAGAACACGTACCAGCTTACAGTGAAAGGTAGTAAAGAACCAGAATGTGTAATAGTCTCTTCCAGAATCAGCAATGTCTATGATCTCCTCATTTTGCAGCCCATAGAAAGGATCGGGCACGACCTTGTTCTTCACTAAGGTCGCCAGAACACTGTCAAGACAATAAACACCACCCACTAAGCAAAAACCCAAGAAATTAATTGCAAGTAAAATGTAAGCGCATGCGCAAAGTGAATATACTATGAAAGTATGAATGGATCAAAAGTAGCTGAAAAGCTAGAAATCCCTTTGAGGCATATACACAAACAGTTGGTAGAGAGAGAGATTACGTTCCAGGGACGAGAGCTTCCATCCATGGTGAAGTGGGGGAAGTAGGAGGAGGGTGAGTGGTTGTGAGCTGGGTCCCATTCAATTTGACTTCGGTGGACCTGGCGGCGAGCCACCCAGAATCCAGTACGGTCTTGCCGTGTTGCTCCGCCATACCCACAACCCTACCTCGCCGCGCCGGAATGTATATTTGAGAGGAGCTTGAAAATTGAAATAGATACTTTCTTCATTATATCTGTGTATGTCGGTGATTGATAGATACAGTAATCCTCCTTTCGCATGGAGGAGCCACGATTGTTGATGTGAGACACGCGGAATCGAATTTGTCTAAGATGAGAAGATATGCAACTCATGATGTGATTGATAGTTCTTTACTATTGGACACTTCCATCATTTTTTTTCCCCCACATATCTCCGAAATTTTGCCCCGACTGATCCGTCGTCCCGAATCGCGCATACTTGGAGAATAGATGAGGCTTTCATGAGAATTTTTTCCATTTACAAGACTCGAACCTAAAACATTACTTAAGAAACAACAAGCTACTTGTCATTTCAATATCTTTGATTTAACTAGAAAGTTTAAAACTTATATGCCTTTTTTAACTATTTTTGCAAACAAAGAAAAAAATTGGTTTTTGTGTTTTTTTTTTTTTTACTTCTTTTTCTTTATAATACTAATATTAAAGTTAATTTGGTCATGTATATAGAGAGAATTAATTAATTAATCTACAGTAATATTGTAATCAACATAATAATCCTTCTTTCTAGGATCCTTAATCTGAATCTTCCAGTGACCATCATACAAACTAGCGTTCATGGCTTCCCTTCTCCTCTTCATAATCCTCTCATTCATCTTTGGTGAAATCCCACAATACCCTTTCAACTCGTCGGACATAGCATCATAAACCCGCCACCACCTCCAATGTGCAGAGTCACTGGCGAATATATGGTGATCCCTCATGTCCCAGTTGCAATCGTAGTCCCTGTAACACATCCATGGCTTCAACCCCAAATAGTGTATAGTGTACAAATCTTTCGCAATCTCATGCTTATCCTCGACCCCATCATCACCATTTTTCCTCAATCGAAAAGTTTTCAAGCGGTTCAATTTCGATGGCATTCTATGCCACCATGTGAATATCTCATTGAGAAAGCCTTGATCACCACCATTGTATGGTTTCACCTTAGGGATTTTCTTCATCATGCTCTCGAACATGCATTTTGATGGCTCAATTACCATTAGCCCCGAGTTGAATAGCGTCTTCTCGTTAGGTGCTGCTGATAATTGAGGGAACGTGAAGAATTCATCGATGCTCTTGAGAACTAAGAGATCAGCATCAATGAACATGATTTTCTCGTACATTGTGAGTTCCCATATTCTTAATTTGCTGTAGTTCCACTCGTTATATGCGTCTTTCTTGGCGAAGGGGTTTGAGATTCGTTCGATGAGCTTGATTTTCCAGCCTGCGGATTTTAGGGCAGTGATGGAATTGGGGCCAATTGAATTGTCGGTAAGAAGGACTAGGTCTCTGTCTTTGAGGATGTTTTTGTTGGTTTGGATTATGCTCTGTGCAAGAGCGATTGCACCACACACATAGGCTTCTGAGGAGTGAAGCATGGTGACGTAGGCCCACCTCGGAGGGGGCATGCTGATGATGACATTCTTCGGATTCATTGGGTCTGATGTTTTTTGTTGCACCCGATTTCTCCACAATTTCCATCTCTCTTTACCTGCTAAATATTAATCACACTAAATATTACTATTTCACATACAAGGAGTGGCTATTTCACATACATCATCAAGTCATGTAAAATAAGAACATGAGAGTATTTAATCTCTAATTTTTTTTTTTGTTGGAAGAAAGGATTATGGTCTGAGTTATTTCAATTTATCTCTGTTAGGAAAAAGACTTTAAGTATATTCCTTCATTCTTTATTATGTGTTTTTTTCAGAAAAGAGCACACAAATTTAAAAATTGCACAAACTAAAGTGGTATTTACCTGTTTCAGCATAAGCAGGTGCAATCTGGCATGAACCAAATGGCATAAGAGTTTTGTGCTTAAGCCTCCATAGATTAGGATTATACACCCAAAACCCATCTTGGTGCACTATAAGGTCATCACACCGGAAAATCTCTTCCATTGGGCCACAAGGCCCAACAAACACAACATAAACTTTCCTATGATCTTTCTCCATCCTATTCATCCATCCATTCTTCACAGCCACATTCGCCACCACCAAATTAATTTGCAACCTAAACACATCCCTATTATAATAATAATCATCACCGTTAATCTCTTCTTCACATGGAATTCTTGCCACCACAACATTGAGATCAAGGTAATTCTTCAATTTTGGCATAGGCATTTCAGGACATTTAGGTTGACCCCATTTTCCATCTTCATCAATCCACTCAGGATAAAAATCCTCCCATCTCAAATTCTTATTGACACGATCAAAATTCACAGACACAGTCTCCACTGATTGTGATTGTGATGAGTGAAGTGAATCATAAACTTTATCATTGATATTAACAAGACCTACCTTAATTTTCTCTCCATTGATTCCTTTTGCTATGATGTCATACCATAGTGGTTTTGCCGAATCGTTCACCTTATGATCATGAAGCATATCAATGTGGGTCTTAAGAGGGAGTGGTGTTTGTGTAGTTTGGTACTTCACGGTAATTACAAAGAGAAAAAATGGTACGGAAAAAAATGATAGGCAAATAAGAAAATCATTACGTTTTATCTTTGAAGAAGAAGAAAACAATGAATGTGGAGATTGAGAAGAAGCAGAGTACCTAGCAGGGGCCATTTTGTTCTGTTCAACTTAATTTTAACACAAATGAGGACTCTCTTTGAGAAGAGGGGTAGGTTAATGTTATTATATATTTAATTTAAAATAATTTTATGTATAAACTCTATAAGTTTTAAATGGAAAGTTTTGCATGACATAGGACACGTAAGTCGCGCCTTGCACACAAAAAGGAAACGCATGATGTATGTGAGGTAAGTTTTTAAGATATCTCTTATTCTATTATTAATATATTCTCTATATTCATTAACTCATTTTGTTCTAAATTTTATCATTATTTTCTTTATCATATATTAATAAATTAATAAAAAGGTATAATAAGTAACGAAAAAATTAAACTTTGAAATTGTAAAGAAACGAATAGTTTACAATAGAATACAATGTGAAAAGAGGTATTTGATATAAAATGGAGGGATTATAAACGTACATAAAAAATTATTGACTACTTATAGATGAATATTTATTAGTGTAATTTATAATGACTTAAAATTTTTTTGTCAGTATCCATAATGAATTAATTCTAGCGATGATAGTCAACATATCATTAAACGATCATAAAGAAGTTCCAATAGAAAGGATCACAGTCAAAAGTCAAAACCAGTATTTAATTCAAATTCAACTTTAATTAGGCAGTGAATGGAATATATAACAGGTTATCTTAGTTTACCAAAAATACAGATTTATTTCTAAAAATTATGGTGATAATATTCTGAATTATTTTAATAAATAGAGTAAATATTAAGATAATTCATATATATGTTAATCAACAAATCTGCTCTACCTTTATTTAAATATTTTTACGTTTTTTTAAAAAATAAGACCAATATTCAAGGTATTTTAATTAATCCCACTCACCTTTTATGTATGTTAACACTATATTTTGCTTTGAATTTATTTTTTATGCATGTGATTAAGAGAAAAAAATTATACAAAATTATACATCGACACATCAATAAAAAATATTAAATCTTATACAATTATTATTAGAGAAGTACTTTTTGTACACTATAAAATTAGCACAATCAGTTATCATGTAATAATCCAACTTTTTAAAACTATAAGGATCAGTTTAGTTAAACAACTTACTTATTTTTAATTCTTTATATAAAAGTAACTTATGAGAAATAACTTTTGAATAAGTTATTTTATATGTGTACATAAAATAATAAAAAAATTATTTCAATCATTTAAAAAAGTGTTTATAGAGAAGTCAAATATTTCGACTTCTCCAAAAGTACTGAAATAATTTCTAGAAAAGTAATAAGTTATATATTCAAACAAACAAATATAACTTCTAACTTGTCAGAAGTTAAAAAAAAAGTCACGAACATTATTATTCAAATATAATTTTAATTCAACTTTTAATATTATACATTAATCCAACATTTTAAAGGTTGAATTAATAATTTTAAAAAATTAAACTATTACATATAACAGTGAATGATGACTGATTTTGTGGTGTATATCTAATATTACTTTTATTATTGTTATCTTAAAATCATAATATATAATATTGATTTTGATTTAGTCTCCTTCATATGCAATACTTTTAAAATAGTTGCAAAGTTCAAATACTTTTGTTAAGAGTTAGTTTGGCACGCTAGTATAAGGGATGATTGTACTAAGTCTGATAGGATAAAATCTGATTGTATAAGATCTAGTACTATGCACTTATACGTGCAACACAATATAAATATTATATTTTATATTTTATAACAATAACTTGTGATTACAATTAAAAATAATAATAATAATTAATAAATTAATATATAGATAATAATTATTTATTAGTTAATTTAGTATAATTTTAAATATATTATTATTTAAATATTTATTACTTAAAATATTAATTTATATTATTTGAACAATATAAAATAATTAATAACATATGTATATAAAATTGAATAAACCATTTGTTACTTTTGGTCTTGATTCACAATCACTCTTCCATTGATGCTTCAAAGAAAACACCACTAGCTATATATTTCATTGCTTCCAATTTTAATTTCATAAAATATTTATGCATATAAGCATATTCTTTGATGTTTGTGTCATATATATCTCTAACCGAAAGAAAAGAATAAACTTCTTTTCTTGATTAATTAGTATTATATCATGGTATTAAAACAGTGACTAGAACCAACCACAAGGCAGATATAGAGAAATCAGGGCACATAAACATAACAACATTCAAAGAGAGAGCAATGAGTGCTACCATCATATCAGAATCAGAGTCCTATAAATCATTAGTAGAACAAGTTGAAGCACTACCTGGTGAAAATTGTGGTCTGCTTATTATTAACTTGTGCTCTGTTTTGGAGAGAAGAATTCAGAAGAATGACAGGTTATTATTGTTGTTGCAATCAAAGAGAAAAAAAGACCACACTCCTCCTTCTCCTCCTCCTGCTGTAACCATATTCCATGGTATAAAGGCACCAAATTTGAGCATAACACAGTACATAGAGCGCATTTTGAAGTACACTAGGTGCGCCCCTTCTTGTTTTGTCATTGCACAGATATACATCGACAGGTATTTCCACAAAAAGGGTGGCTATCTCACTTCCTTCAATGCTCACCGCCTCTTCATCACAAGCCTTTTGGTAGCTACAAAGTTTCATCATCATAATAATAATAATGAGTATGTACTTAATTAATTAATTAGCATAATACTTTACGCAGTTATTAATCAATTAGTTAATAATAAGGGGGTTGCAAAACTTGCAGGTATTGTTGTAGCAATGCTTATTATGCTCAAGTGGGGGGAGTTAGCACAGAAGAGATGAACAAGATGGAATTAGAGTTCCTATTTAATATAGAGTTTAGACTTTTTGTGACACCGGAAGTGTTCCTGAACTATTGTCAGATGCTTGATAATTAGGTTGATATCTAAGAAGCACAGACACGGATACGGGACAAGACACGGACACGCGACACACCAAACTAAAATTTTACAGGATACGGACAAGGCGTATATATATATATTAAAACATTTTAAAAAAAAATTACAAGTCATGATATATATTATATGTATAATTGAAAGTCCAGATTTACAATTTAACCTCTAATTCATTTCTAACCCCTAAAAAAGAGTAAATAATATAATAAAAAAATTAATATTGTAAATAGGAAGTCTATAACAACATTGTGTAAAAGATAAAAGGAGTGTATGACAATTTTAGATTTGGCTTAAATATCAATTTGAGAGTTGAGAAAGAAAGAGCAGAGATGCTAATCCAGAGGGACCAAACCTTAGTGGCTTGGAGCAGCGAGCTGGCAGCGGCGGAGTAGCGAGCTGAAGCGGTGGAGCAGCGAGCAGCCGGCCAGCGAGCAGCGAACCTCGAAGCAGCAGCGCGCACCGCGTGCGCACGGAGCAGTGCGCGATCCGATGGTGCAACAGTAGCGACGGTGCAGTGCGCGGAGTCCGGTGGAGGTGCAGCAGCAGCTGCTGTGGTGATTTTTTATTTTGAAATTAGGAAATTGAACTGTGAATTTCTGACCTAATTTTTAGTTTAATCTTTTAGACATTTAGTTGTATTTGTTGGGCTTATTGTTGGGTTTTTGAGTTATGGGTCTGTGCTAGGTTTTTTTTTTTGAAATTTCAGTTCAATTAAAATGCGGGGGTGTGTATGCAGAAAGGACCTTGGCCAGCCGTCCCACCCTTGAGGTGCACGCACAAACCGGCGAGGGATTAGTCATCGGAACCGCTCCGGTGGATACCTTGGGAAACCAAAAAAATAAAAATAAATGCGGGGGTGTGTCCACGCGTGTCCAAGGAGTGTCTGAGTAAAAAAAAAGAGGACACGTACGGACAAGTGTCCGACACGTGTCCACCGCGTGTCCGTGTCGTACGCGTGTCGGACACGCGGACACGCCTGTGAAATGGTGTGTTCATGCTTCATAGGTTGATATACTTTTTTTAGTTCATGATTGGGGTATTCACTGTCGACTACAGTGATTAATCTCTCGTTGGCTTGTAGGCACCTCAAAGGGTGAGACAACTGACTTGAAGTTTTAAAATTTTTTTATACTCAACGCGATGATCGAACCCTCGACACTTGGTTAACCATTCTTGATATATGTTGGAAGTAAATGAAGACAAATTTTTTGTTTTTTGGTTGACAAATGAAGACAAAATTAGTTTATGTTCAGAAAATAGAAGAGACTAATATATTTTTCTTTACTAACATTTTTGGCTGGGTTTCGTTTTGGGCTTTTATGTTGCTGGCCCATTGAATGATTCGTGTTAAGCTGCACCGACACAAGGACAAAAAAGCAAAATAGGTAATATAACAAAATTATTTTATTAAGAACCAAAAAATAAAAACAAAATTATTTTAAGACAAAAAAAAAGCTTGTTCGAAAATGCAACGAGTTTGCGTCAGGGGATAAAAAAAAAAAAAAGAAAACAAGAAAGACAAAGGTGAAGGTTGAAGGTTGAAGACTCGCGACAGAGAAGGAGAAAGAGAAAGAGAAAGAGGAAGAAGAGGCAGATCTGAGAAGAAGAAGAAGAAGATAAAGATGATGTCAGGGAAATACACTTCGATTGATAACCAGCAAGTTCAAGGATCTGTACCTGTTAGTAGTATTCCGCTCTTCAATCCAAACTTCATCGATCCTCCATTCCTGTTACCGAATCTCGCATCTCACTCTCCATTTTTTTGTTCTTTGTTGTTGCAGGCAGTTCCAGATCCAGGACACGTCACCGTCAAGTTTGCTGGTATGAATACCGAAACTTAACTTGTCCAAATCGCCAATTGATTCTTCATGCATCCTCATTCCGTAGGGTTTTTCTAGATTTATTTAGCTGAATAGATCGAACTTCTCCAACTTTAAATTATGATGCATTTTCCCTTTGCCTGCATTGTTAGCTAGTTTAGCTAATAGGAATAATTGTTGAATCTGTTATTAGTAGCGTGCATGATCAATGCTCCTTCGATCTTCTATGTTGACAAATGAGAATTGGTTTTTATTATAATTGATTTCATCTCATTTAAAAAAAAATTGTAGATTCAAGTCTACAGACATTTCCTCCATCTGGCGCACAGGGGAAGATTACTGGTGGTTCCATCCCTCCTCGTGATGCCGATGGTATGTATGCGCTATATTCTGGATTGTTTTCATTTCTTTATTTTCTGCATTATTATAGTAGCCGGTTTTGAATTGTCCACTTGTCCTTCACATTCACTGTTAATGTCTGTATCGGCTGGATCTTAATATTTTTCTTTGGTTATGTTTTTTAGGTAGTTATGTAGACTTGATTTTTCATTAATTTTGTGCAGATACATTTTCAAAACCTGGATCCGGTGGCGGTTCTGATGAGCCCCAGCAGAGTGGGTGGTTTCGCATTTTTTCTGTTGGTGCTTACAAGCCGTACTTTGATGTTGATACTTCAGATGTTATAGAGAGGATTATAGACTCACTCTTTCCATTTAGAGGAACTTTCAATGAAAAAACTGCTACCAACCCTGATTTGTAAGTTGATTTTGTCTTTTGATCATTTACTTATCTGATTAAACTCCCAATGCCATGGTTGTGTTTACTGATATTTGTTTTAAAAAGATATGAGACATGGTTGGTTGTTGCTAATATCTATTTTATGAAGAAAAAATGTAGCTAAAATGCTGAAATGCCGTGGCCTGCCTTAATAATATGCTTGTCTCTTATGAGCAAAAGTCATGCATAAGACTTTAATTAACAAGTACGATGTAATTGTTGTTCTGAATTTGTGGTTCCATATTTTTTGGGGGTACTATATTCAACTTTTACGGCCCTACACTATCTCATCATAACGATCTAACTTGATTCCTAGCGAAATTGAAAAAACTAGCATCAAACATCATACAAGATCATGAAAATAATGATCATCACTGATAGAAGTAATTGGTACTACTAACCTTGTTCATAGTTCATAGTTGTCAGTCCCGAATAGCGGCATGGAGTGGCCAACTCCAAAACTGTTATAACGGTTTAGTGTATAGCAGGACGGCTGCTATATCAAATACAGTGGAGACAACATGAATGATGCACTACCTTAATATTGGTTTAACTAACAGGACTGATTTCTGTATTTCTGTTCCTGCGTGTCAGACTGTCAGCATGTAATTTTGGTTTAAACTAAATATGTACACAGGTATGGACCTTTCTGGATATGCTCTACCTTAATATTTGTAGCAGCATCTATGGGCACGTTCGTGACATTTTTAGCACACAAGCTGAAGCACCAGGAATGGGAGTATGACATAAATCTGGTGACGTGGTCTGCCAGTTTGTTTTATGGATATGTTACCATTGTACCTCTCTGCCTATATCTAGTCCTCAAGTACTTCTCCGCACCGGCAAGCCTTGTCCAACTACTCTGTCTCTATGGCTATTCCCTTTTTATCTTTATACCAGCTCTGGTATGTTGCTGATCTTAAAACTTTTCCGCCTTTTATTCAAGGAAGCATAAAATTCAAAATTTTAATCACATTGAACCTTCAAAACCCTTTGTTTGGTGCAGTGTTTGTCCATTGTGCCTCTGGAGATTTTCAGATGGGTGATTGCAGGTGTGGCTGGGTTCATGTCGGCGACATTTCTGGCACTGAACCTCCGAGCGCATATCCTGTCAGCTGGCGAAAGGTGGTTCTTCATTGTTGCTGGCATTTTTCTGTTGCAGCTGGCTTTATCCGTTGTACTAAAGGTCTATCTCTTCACAGTATCAGTTTGAGAGGAATCTGGAAAGTGTGAATCAAATATAGATAACGATGAACGAAATAGCTATTTGGCTGTTCTAGGTTTTCATCAATGAAATATAGGTTTTCTGTTCTAACACTGTGTATTCATTCATTTGTGGCAATATAAAGGCGAATAACTTGCGATTTTGAATGTAACCAAAAGAAAACTTGAAATTTTCAGAACTACAAGCATTTGGCCTTGATTGACATTTCAGTGTACAAGAAAACACAGCCACAAAAACACACTACAACCATTTGTCTTTCGAAAGTGTACAGAGTTACAAATACACACAAATAAATGAGGCGCCATTTGACAGAATACAGCTTCCATTTGTAAACAGTTTTCATGAATACTATTTTCTAACCTTAACAGTAATAATATTATGTAAGGGGGATTAATAAATAGAAAAAGGGTAGGGTGGAAATTTAAGAGTGTCGATATTCAAATTAAAGTCTAATTATGCGTGGCAATATGTCAACTTTAGCATTGCTCGGACATGATTTGGTGTTGAAAATTGGCATACGAGATTAGGCAGAAAACAGCATAGAAATGTTCTGTGTCGATACCAACCAACCTATGACTTCTATTTGTTTGGTTCAATAATTTTCAGAGGCAATAATCATATCAAACATTAGCAGTTCAGATTAGCACTTGTTTCCAGAAACACTAATGAGCCTTTTGGACTTGAGCAATTCCTAGCACGAGAAAGTCAACACAATCTCATAGAATTCTTTCATCAAGGTAACACAAAGAATAACTAATTATACATAACCTAATTTTATTTTTTGCGCCCAATGCCAACTGAAGGTAAGAAATTGGAGACAATACTTCGTCCCAGATATATTATAACATTGAGAACTACTATTAGGAACCGACCAAAACACTGGTTTTGCAAGTTGAAGTATGAAATTAATTGGAATCAAGGTAAGGGTCACAAGTCACTTAATCAAGTTAAAATAATAAGTTAATGACAAATATTTGACACAAGAATGCGAGCTAAATAGAAGCAAGACGAATCCCAACACTTGGATTAAATTAAAGAAAAGAGGCTGCAGAATGTGAAAGCTGCCACAAGATGGTCCAAAGAAAAAAAACAAGCCCTATTAAAATAACTTTACTTGGAACTTTAAGCCCAACAAAACAAAAATATGAGCTATAGAGATGCCATTTACGGTTCTCTGAACTCTGATCTTGCTCCTTCAACTGGCAAATATCTTAGTTTCGTGAGACATCTATATTGTTAAAATATGAAGATACCATATCTAGGAAATAGTAAGGAAATATATTATATATATATATATATACAAGGCCTAAAGAAATGTCAGTAATGATTGTTGTATAACATGAATACATCCAATTAGTATCCAATGTATGTTATTACGTATGACACACAGTACATGTTGGATGTATTTCTGTTGTACAACAAATATTACCGGAGAAACGCATTGACACAAGTAAGTCCTGATCCTGAAATTGCGGTCAAACGAAAGACTTAAGGGGTTAGGCATATTTTGACACTGTTAACTAGTTGTTTATTTGAAAATGGTCAGCCATTTTCTTTGCTGAATAATGTTTTGTGGCAGCTTTCTAATTTCTATATATATATACGACGATGTGGATGAATGAGTAAAGTATCCAACCACGTAGATGTTTAGAAACGTACAAAAGCAGTTGCAGTTGAAGTGATCGATGATGATGTCAATAATTTCAAGGAGGAGGAGGAAGAGGAGTCCTTCTGATTCGTGTGTGTTGGTGGTGATGATGCTATTATTGAGCAGTAGTGGTGTTTGTGTTTTAAAGCATGGAGTATTGGGTGCTAGAACAAGACATGTAACTCTACAAGTGGAATATATATCAGCAACAAAGTGTCCATTCTGGAGGAAAAACATAGCTAGCTACTGCATCAACAAGAAGAAGAAGGAAGCAGATGGAAATGGAGAAGGAGGAGGAGGAGGGTGTTGTTTGGAGACAGTGAATAGAGAAGTACCATCCTCCCCTGACCCCTTACACAACAGGTAAGGTACTCCACCACCATTACTTCACTCTCCCCATCCCACCAATTATTCTTACTCTGTTCAAACCGAGTGATGTAAGGGAATAATGAACCCTGTTCAAATAGATACTACTGCTTTAGCATGCATATGATATGATATTGCCTATTATTCAGAATGCTCAAATTAGCCATCATGATATATATATATATATCAAGCTACATGGAATAGGAGTTTTGTTTAATTTGTTTCAGATATATTTTACATTTTGTTATTCCAATCCACTATTTGGATTACTGAAGCATTTATACGACTGACTCAGATATAATATGATTTCTAATTTGGATAACCTGCAATTGGTCGAGTTCGAATTGCAAAACTTTATTAGGAGTCATTCATTCATACATTCAGCGTAGAAAGGGACAAATGCATTTCCAAAATAGAGAATTCACAGGCAAGTAGAAATTTGAAGACGATAAAGATATATCTAATGAAGAAGAAAAAAACAATACACGGTAATAACAATTTAGAGGTACTTAAAATTAAAAGCTAATTAATTTATCTTTTGAGAAAAGATTTAAAATTGGAAAGACAGAAACATGCAGATGCAGGCCGGTCCTAATAAGTGCAAAATCTATGACCACTGCTGATAAGGTTGGGTGCCAAGTAGTAATACATTCATGTCTGTACTAAAAAACTTGGTTCAATAATCTAGTTCCAATTTTGCAGACCATATTCCTCTTTTCAAAAAAATTTGTAATTGAAGCCATGATAGACGCAGATCGATTAGACTGAACATGTTTCAATGCCCTGCAAGAAAAACCATGAAATGAACACTTCAGAATCCTACATCATGCCCTGAATCTCCTAGCATTTGGGTTCATGTCCCTTTCATTTCAAGCAAAACATAGAACATCATCACACAAAGGTTGTCTCAAAACTAGATCATCATTGGCATTGTCGAGTTACAGAATAAGCTCACTAAAGAAACCTTGTCTAAAATCTTTTAGAAATAGTAACATAAATCATAGTTTAAATTTCATTGTATATCCTTTCTCCACAAAATGGTGCTTCTCAAGATAAATACTATTTAGGGAAAAAATCAAAAAATAATGCAATTAGTCCTTTGATTTCTTCCCTTTGGCTTCATTAACTGGTTGGTTCTTGAAATGTAGGAAAGCCTTTCCACCCATGAATGGTCTGAGGACTTCTGGTATCTCCACACCATCCTCCTTCTGGTTGTTCTCAAGTATGCAGCAAATGGTCCTCTCGGTAGCTGTCAGAGTCGAGTTCAACAAGTGAACATATTGCTTCATTTGCTCATTGCTCTGCAACACCAAAAACAGATGTGGTCTAACAGTTCAAATCATGAAGATTATACTTAAAAGACGTGCTCTTGAAAATTACACGAAGCAATGGATACCATGCAGAAAAATGTTAATAAAGCTATAATATTGATAGCAATATTTGCCATAACTGACCTTCTTCTGCCCGTATCGGATTTCTAATCTTCTAGCCTGATAGTCTGTACAGTTTGAACAGGACACTAGCTCTCTATAAGTTTGTGATGCAGGAAACCATGCTTCTAGATCATACTTCTTTGCTGCAGCATCATTCAAAGCACCAGATACAATGGCAACAACTTGGTATGGAAGGTTTAACTGCAGGAGATTGAATTTAATTCAATTATGAATGGGTCTTGAAGGTGAGGAAGACATTAAAATGTATAAAGAAATATTATTGGGAATCAGGATGCATAATATATTGCCCTGGTTATACAAGTTTAGCATGTTAAGGGCAAGCAGATATTCAGTATCCATTTTCAAATAATAGTTAACTGAAATTTAAACTCAAAGAGATGAATCGTATTTAAAATATAGTAGTTGCTTAACAAGGAATAGAAAGATACTTCTTTGTAGAAATCTTCAGAGTTTTTCAGCATTTCCTCGTGCATGTCCCATGAATCGTTGTCATTTGGGCTAGTGAGGCAAAACTGCTCCACTTTCTCAAATTGATGAACTCGGAATATTCCTAGAGTATCACGGCCATGAGATCCAGCTTCTTTTCGAAAGCATGAAGAATATCCAGCATATCTGCCAAAAACATATAGCCAAGAATAATGACGACATTCTTACAATATTACCACCTACCATGGGCATGCATCACTAAATTAATTACCTTATGGGTAGCTGGGTAGGGTGGATCCAGTCATCCAAATGATAAGCACAAAGAGGCTGCTCTGCTGTAGCAATCAGATACTTGTCCTCTCCTTCACCAGTTACCTGCATAATGGACACTCACAATGGAAATTTTAATTTAAGCATTAATGATTCAACTGATGTAGACATTCTCTTATCAGCTTAACTTGAGTCAAATGATTGAAATTGTATATAACATAGACCAAATCACCAAATTGTTGATGCTCATGGAGATATTTATTACCTTGTAAAGCTCTTCATCAAATTGGGCTAATTGAGCACATTTTGACATGATGTCTTTCCTCATGAAGAAAGGAGTATGCAATAAAGTATATCCCCTTTTCTCCAGAAAATCAAGGCCAAAGTTTATCAGAGCTTGATTAAGGAGAACGCCATCACCTTTAAGATAGAAGCCTCTACCACCAGCGACATCAGATCCTGTTATGTATCAAGCAACATAACATGAAATAAAATCTTGGCCTGAATATTCGTTCAAAATGCAGTAAAATCGTGATTGACAAAGCAATAGTCTTCATCTGGTAGATAACAATAACAATGTGAAGAAAATTAAAACCTTTCTTAGTATCAGCAATTCCAAGGAGCTCAACTAGATCCACATGATTCTTTAGTTTAGGCTCAAGCCTTTTCTCCCCCCATGTTCGAATCACAGCATTGTTAGCCTAATGATAACAACAATTAATTATTCAGAAAAATGCTGGTGATGATTTTAGGAACAGATAGAAAAGCAATGAAAGAGAAAGAGAGAGAGACCTCATCATTGCTGACGGGAACAGAATCGTGGACGAGGTTACCAATGGTCTCCAGTTTAGAGTTCAAGAGTTTGAGAGTGTCGCGAACTTCAACCTCTTTCTCTGCTATCTGCTTCTTAGTCTCCTCCGATTCACTGATTATCTTACTCGCATCTTCACCAGCCTAGAACACAACAGGAACGCATCATAGGAATTGAATTTATAACAATTCGCAGTAGAAAAATACATCACGAAAATATTGAAGAAGAAAAGGATTTAGTTAGATAGATACACGCTTGAGTTTGGAGACTTCTTTGTTGATCTTGTTGAACTCTTTGCGGAGAGTCTCCAGCTCGAATTGACCTGAACATCATTCAATTCGAAACAACGATAAAGTGATGCTGAATCGAGTGTGAAACGAGTGAGAGAGAGAGAAACTTACGCTTTCGCCATTCCTTGTCGAGATTGATGACGTCGTCGACGAGCTCGACGCTGGCGAAACGACGGCGTTGAGATTCGCGGA
The DNA here is from genome assembly GCA_013621005.1 of Aeschynomene evenia. Taxonomy (NCBI): domain Eukaryota; kingdom Viridiplantae; phylum Streptophyta; class Magnoliopsida; order Fabales; family Fabaceae; genus Aeschynomene; species Aeschynomene evenia. The sequence continues at coordinate 5,682,200 of CM024268.1, forward strand.
TGAGTTCGGGGTTGTGGCCCTTCTCCTCCCTGAATAGGTTAATGTCTAACATGGCGGCGAGTGGTGGCTGATGGCGGCGAGTGACGGCGATAGATAGATCTGTTGTTGTGCTTCTGAAATGGATGGATAGTAGTGGGTACGGCAAACGCCACAGGGTTTGTAATTGTTTCTGTGTGGGTTTGGGTTTAAGACAGCAAAGCAAACGGAATACTAGTATTATACCACTACTAATAATAATAAACACTAATTAATTCTTGATTAATACTGGCGTTTTTTCTTGGTATAGGCTTTGTTTGTTTGAGTTTAATTTTGATCCGTAATTTCAAAAATTTTGGATTATTTTTTTATTGAGGTGTAAAAAATTGTTTTATTTTTTTATTGTTCAAGAAATTAAACCTGATGTTTAAGGATCCAATTAGCTACTAGTTTAGTGGTTTCACAAAATGTTTTATTTTATAGACTTATATTATCATTGATTGAATCATTCAGATTCAGTCATTGTTTTAAAACTAAATTTAAAGAAAAAAGGTCACCTCAGTTATACAAAACATTTTATTTAACACAAGTTGTAGTAATAATAATAACATAAGTTTACTTTGTAGACAATACCTCCGAAATGTATTTTAGATGTTTAGTTGATATTCAAATGAATCAAAACTCCGATTAATAGTACACATTTTCTTTTCTTTTGAAAATGAGGGTTGTAAACTAGGGTTCATGTTGGAAAAATCCTTTTGATGTGTAAATTTTATCATAAATCCTATACTTGGAATGGGATGGGATGTGTAAATTTCAACATAAATCCGTATACAATAGCCCTACACGAGTCCCCTAATTTTCTTTCCCATCTAGAAAGCATGAACATTAAGCATAAACCATTAAATCATAACTCATAAACAGCAGGCAACACCAAATGAAATCAATTTTACTTCCTAATTAAGTTCACATCACATTACATTAACAACAAGAGGAACAAAACTAGAAACCTAACTAATGAAAGCCCAAAGGAAAGAAAATAAAGCCCTCAAACTAGCACAAGAAGCAACAACACCAACAACAATTGCATCAAAGCAGAATTAGCAAGCAGAGAATTAATAGTAATAGCAGCAGCAGCAGAAGTAGCAGAGAAACTCCCAGCACTTGTGTTGGTTGTTAGAACAAGAACCATCCAATCATCCTCAGATCCAAGACCAACCCCTGTGTACCTTGAATTGTTGAGGTATCTTGCATACCTATCAGAGTGTGTGTAGTTGGATAGCACAACGGTTGGTTCCAATTTGGAGACACAAACAGGGAGAATGACACCATCTGTGGTTGTGTTAATGTCAATGTTACATTTGTCTATGTGTTTCTGCAAGTTTGGGATCTTGGCATTATTATTGTTGGATCCAAGACCAGGTGCTGGGTAGAATTGGTTCACATTTTCACATGGCACGTCCTCTATTTCCTCTGCTACCTCATTAGCTAAACATTTTGCCTTTGGATTTTGGTTCAGTGGTGACAGATTCTTTGTCTGCCTGAAGCTATTGATTCCCTTTAGTAAACTATCCTCCTTTTTATCTAATGAAACCACCAGATCATTTAATAAATATGGTAATTATAAAGAAACATATTGTTATGACTAGAAAGTAAGGTAATTCTACATGCATGCAATTACTATGCTTAATCAATTTCTTTTAGGGAAGATTACAAGAAGTGAAACAGATCATATGTAAAAATGAAAGGGAAGAAAACAGAGATATATATAGAGAGAGAAAAAGTACCATCACAATGCACTGGACTAGAAAGGAAAAGGAAGGCAAGTAGTGGCGCAACGAGAAAGAGACCAAGTTTGAGGGAGGCCATGGTGATTGATGACTTGGTGTGTGTGTGTCTGAGTCCCAAATGAAGGAATTGCAAACGGTTTTCTTCTGATGAATTCAACTTGACAAGTTACTTGTGAGAATAACAGTTTGAAGAGAAGAAGAGATAGGGAAAGAACTGGAAGCCCTAGTGCTGACAGGTGTCAGATGCCAGGTCATCCACGTGGCAGGCATGCAAAGTGAAAAAAACTGTGAGTAAGATAAGACTACCTTAATCCATGTGCAAATTAAGTCTGAAGACCTTATAGGCACCGAAAATATGATGACATTTTCAGTACATAATTATCACTGGCATACACTAAAACATGAATACATGATCCCATTTTGGTTTATATATCACTGACATACACCGAAATATGATGATAGTTTCGGTTCAGTTTGTTGGAATAGCAATAGAAGCAAAGCAAGAAGGAAGAAGCAGGAAGGTGCACTCAGAAACAAACCAAAAGTTGCAGAGTGACATTCTACATATAGACGTGTCCACTGCATGCGACTATCAGGACACGTCTGGCCACGTGGCATCCTCAAAATGCTTCTCAAGCAACATGTGTATGTATACCCTTTTGCCTTCAATCACCAAAGTGTACAAGTTCCCTACTACTGTTATACATACATTCACCAAGTGTAGAAATCTGCATATATATAGAATTGAACAAGCCACATTTTTCAGCAACTCATCAGAAGATCCTAAAATCGTTTCTTGTTTGTGAAGGTGAAAATGGCTTCCGGCGGAGAGAATTTCCCTGCTCAGAAGCAAGAGGCACAGCCTGGGAAAGAACATGTCATGGATCCAACACCCCAATTCACCAGCCCTGACTACAGACCATCAAATAAACTTCAAGTACATAACATGATTAAATATGATATTCTTTTTTGTTTTTCTTTATTGATCAGCTTAGTAAGTTGTGTTATGTGTTTTGATTATTGTCAGGGGAAGGTAGCGGTAGTAACTGGGGGTGACTCTGGAATAGGAAGAGCTGTGTGCAACTTGTTTGCACTAGAGGGTGCTACTGTGGTGTTCACCTATGTGAAGGGGCAAGAGGACAAGGATGCTAGGGACACCCTTGAGATGATAAAGAAGGCCAAGACTTCTGATGCAAAAGAGCCAAAGGCCATAGCAGCTGACTTGGGTTTTGATGAGAATTGCAAGAAGGTTGTTGATGAGGTTGTCAATGATTATGGCCACATTGACATCTTGGTCAACAATGCAGCAGAGCAATATGAGTCTAGTACAGTGGAAGAGATTGATGAACCAAGACTTGAGAGGGTGTTCCGCACTAACTTCTTCTCCTATTTCTTCATGACCAGGTCAATATAAATCACAAAATCCATACCTGTTCTGTCTGTGACATATATATCAGTTTCTATAATAAAATTCCAGAAAGAGATCATTAATGAATGGACAGAGCACCTAACAACAAGATTTCTCCTCATATCAATATCAAACATACATTTCTAATTAATCCTTGTCTGTGTGTGAACAGGCATTGCCTGAAGCACATGAAGGAAGGAAGCAGCATCATCAACACTACATCAGTGAATGCATATAAGGGGCACCCTACATTGGTGGACTACACCTCCACCAAGGGTGCCATTGTGGCCTTTACCAGAGCCATGTCCTTGCAGCTGGTGAGCAAGGGGATCCGAGTGAACGGCGTTGCGCCTGGACCGATATGGACTCCATTGATCCCGGCATCTTTCAAGGAGGACAAAACTGCTCAGTTTGGTTCTGAGGTGCCAATGAAGAGAGCTGGGCAGCCTGTTGAGGTTGCTCCCTCTTTTGTCTTCCTTGCCTGCAACCAATGCTCCTCTTACATAACTGGCCAAGTCCTCCACCCTAACGGTGATGATATACTTATATGATTCTTCTTTTATGTATTTTGCACTACAATCTGAATGTTTATGTGTGTTGAAAGGGGTTTTCTGACAATCTTTTTTGGCATTTTCAGGTGGAAACGTTGTGAATGGTTGAGGAAAGATATCTGATGCTTCAGATCGATATGTAATGTTGTTATGGTTCTTGTCTATGTCAAACCAAGTTACAAATGACAAAAGAGCAATTATCACAGTGCCATCTGTATTATGACTATGTATCTCAACAGTTTCCCTGTACTTTTTGCTTTTCTATGTGGAAACCTACGAAAATACTATTACTTTTGTGAAGGTATACGTGTTGCTATAATAATAATTAAATTAAAATACAGATCAATATGAAGAAAGATAAATGTTGTGTAGTTACAGGACTTTGGTGCTTGAGAATGGCTTATAGATTAGACTACTATTAATTTACAGTAAAATAAAACTGCTACTGTGGTAGAAAGTGAATTTCATGTCATACCATTTTGGATAAGACCAATTCAAGCTATTAACAAGCATGTTCAGCATACAAATCCTTCAACATGAATCAATCTAATTTCTGTTCAGGATTATTGAATAGAAGACAAGTTTAAAATTAATTCAAATGAAAGGGAAAGAAAGGTGTTTGGTTGGCCGTTGGAAGTACCCATACAAATCATTACTTGACATGTTTTTGATTGGTTAGAAAATATAGGGTTTTGATTAGTTGACATGTTTTTGATTGGTTAGAAAATATAGGGTTTTGATTAGTTAGAAAATATAGGGTATTAGGGTATTAAATTTTATAAATGATGACTAAGTGCTAACATAGATTAGAGAACCAATCAGAACATGTCAAGTAATGGTGATACTTTCAACTTATTGGAAGCTTATTGAAAGTGCCCAAGCTAACACCAACCATTACTTCCAACTTATTGGAAGTGCCCAAGCTAACACCGGAAAGAAAATGTAGAGATTAATGCACATGATGTTGAAACATATATTTTTCGTAAGGCTATTTATTTCAAAGATCAGATCCTTTGATCATTTGATGTCAATCCTTGTTAAAAGGGGAAAAAATAAAATAAACAAACATGAAAAATCACAATGACACTCCAAAGCTAATTTCAACACCTTTGCCTCCAATTCCAGCAGTGAAACATTGGAACCCACATGACTCCAGTTCAGCAATTACTTTATCAACAACCGTACCTGATAGCACTGATTAAACCATGTCAAGGAAGACATAAGAAACTGTAAAATGTAAGTTTTTGTAAATGTCCATATTTAAGCATAAGCAGAACTAACATTGGTTATCAGAAAATCAGTTAAATGTAGACAAAAAGAAAGGTGGAAAAATAAAAGCATAAATATAATAGAAAACCTTAGAAACACAATCAAATAAACAAGATAATAATAAGCAAAGAGGATACAGGTTGGAAGCAGAGTAAGAACACAGCCACCACCACCAGCTCCTGTCAATTTAGAAGCTAACTTGTACTTCAATGTGGTTCTAAGAACAGTTTCAATTGTGGTGTGACTGACCCCCATAGATTGTAGCAAACCTTGATTCATCTCCATTAGTTCTGCAATCTTCTCTTCTTTCTCAGTTACTGAGAGATCATCTGGTGTAGGAGACTGCATAATTGCAGTCAATTCCTTGCTGATAGAATCGACAGCACTGAACACAAAAGCCATGGCTTCTGGATGCCTTAGCATCCTCTCTGAAACACCAGCCACCAATGCTTTTGTGTTTCTCCCAACTTTGGTGTTAGTGATGAGCATTTTAAGTGGCACATTTGACTTCATATGAGTCAAGTTACCAGATTTGAAGCTTATGATGTTACCTGATAATAGAACAAATCACAGACAACAATTTAGAACTAGTTCTAGGAAAATGCAGAATAAGAGAGTTATTGTTGTAACAGAGAAGTGATTTTGCGTACCATATGAGCTCACTGTGTTGTCAATTCCAGAGGGCTTTCCATGAATGATCTTCTCACCTTCATAAGCCCATTTGTTGACCAAATGAAGCTCCTTCTCCTCAAAAGACTGCCACCCTTGCTGCTTCAAATCCACAGAAACAGAATCAGTGAAAGCAAGCAGAGCAGCCGAGAGCGCGACGCAGAACGCCGCCGATGAACCCAAGCCTGAACCCAGGGGAAGGTCAGAAGTAACAGTCACAGTAGCAGGCTTAAATCTACACAGAACAGAGAAATACAATCAACCATAAAAGTAGTAAATGCGAGAAAGTAAAGAAAATTGGAATGAGAGAGTTTTAAGACCCTTGAATCGAAGAGTATAGCCAGAGGAATGCAGAAACACCGGAAGCAAGCCCAATTTGGGCTTCGGGAATGTTCTGTTCTTCAACGAGAGCTGCAATAGACTTGGCAGATTCCACAGAGCAGGAGGTGGGAGATGAAGACAGAACAGCAGCTGAATCAGGAAAAGCTGCTCTTAATCTATTAATTGACCACGAGAACTCCAACGATGTGTCCTTCAACACAAGCTTCAATGAATCATGATCATCTATCACAAACAAACAAACAAAAATAAGAACCCAAAATAAAAATGGAATGAGAATTCAAAAGATTGGAATCGAGATTGAGAACCAGAAGGAGTGGAGATGCGGAGAGAAACGTAGGTGCAAAGGTCGATGGAAGCGGCAACCGCGGTGGATCCATGAACAACAGCGTGTTCGCCGGACAAAATGATCTTCCCAGGTGCTCTCGCTTTAACCTCCATTTGCGAATCCAACGAATGAATATGCTCTTTCTCTCTCTCAGATCTCACTGTTTTCGTTCGCTTTCATTCTTGATTCAATCAATCAATCAGCAAGCAAGCATTGGTTCCTATATATATATATATATATGATTTGATCAGCTGTAGTGGTTGTTCTGTTCTGACGAAGGCAAGAGCGTTGGTTGTCGTCTGTGTTGTTGTCGTTCAACAATGGCATGAGTGTACTGCAGAGTGCACTGCAGACTCGAGATCCATGCGGATTGCGTGTGTGTGTGTGTGCCCTTTTTAATATTTTGGCCCCACTTTATAACTTTTAAAATGGATTTAAATTGGGTACCATATGATATACATGTAATTTTACATAATCAATTATCTTAATTTAATCATTATTTAATAAACTAAAAAAAAAGAAGTAGTAATATATATAATTCATGAAATGTATACTAAAGATAACACTAAATTAATCATAAATACAAAAATTTTGATTGATTAAGTATAAATGCTATATTGTATTTGTGTAAAAGTTATCGATGACTCAATATAAACATTTGAATATAATGTTCGATTGAGTCAGAATATAAGTTAGATTAAGTGTATGTAAATGTTAGATTTTATTAGAGTTGAATTAAGTCACTGATTTGGTGCGAGGGTCACAGTGACTCAGTGAACAAATTTGTTAATTTTTGTTCATTCCAATTTTGGAGTAACTGTGTATTGGAAGTGAGTCACTTTGTGCTAGAATGGAAACACAAATATGTAAGGATGTGTTCGAAACTAATTTTAGAGTCACTGCAATTCTGACTCCTGTGACACTGATTTTTTGACTCTTTTGACCATGACTTCAGAGTCACCGAAAACAAACACTACCGAAAAGTATCAACATCTGAAATGGATACTGAATATGCCCCACACTAATCTAAGTAAATGTGTCACTCTCCTTGAACTTTATAAGCTACTAGATAAATTTCCTAAAAGAAATAATATATCAATGTATATTTATTTGCTAACAACTTGATTTTCTTAGAAAAATAACAAATATCACATGTCCAAACTTCTAGCTTGCACAACATTATGGACATCAATTTTTTTTTATTACCCTTGTTGATCGCAGCCTAAAATGGACCATCAATTGAATTGTAGTATGGTCCAATAGTGCTTACATGAATTAAATAATAATAATAACAACAACAATGCCCTTATGCAAGGCGTGGTGTGAATTTTGCTTCATTGTTAGGGCAGTTAGCCACTTATGACTAGCCTTCAGCTATTAATTTAAAAAAAAAAATTTACTGTAAATTTTAAAAGAGTTTAATTGTTTATCATCAAAGTACTTTCACAAGATATGATTTTCAATCTTGTAACAAGATACATAATTTCTCATCTACAAAATTCGTTTAAGCTACTCAATCATCTAACTATAGCATTAACTAGGTATTAATCCGAGTGAAATAAACTCAGATAGATATCTTTAAACATGAGATCCTTAATTTAATATTATCTTATAAAACAATCACAATTGTATTTCTTTTACTATTTATATCAGTTTTTTTAATCATGAATACAACTGAAGATAGTATGGGAGAAATTGAAAGTAGTATCATGTTGTTTTTGTGTAGTTCAAAACCAACCATAATACAAAACAAAATGTGCCCCCTCTGTTTCCTAAGTCTAGAGTAAAATGAAGACAAAAGTTACAACTACTTCTGTTTTTTGTTTTTGTTTTCTCTGCTATGAGGAGTTACAAACTCATCTATGTATCTATCTATCTATATGGCTGCATGCATCATAAGGGTCACATCACAATCTAAACTCTCAAGCAATCAATATGAAACACTGATGAGGAATTATGCAGAACAGAAAATTCTAATCCAACAGTGACATTGCCACCACAAAATCTAAGTCCAATTTCCTGATCATATCTCAGATTCCTTTTCCTTATGATGTGCCTAAAAGGCTCAATTGAATAAGCAAAATCTTCCCTTGCCTTCTTCAAATCATAACAAACTGGCTCCTCCTTCTTCCTCAACTTAGTCTTCTCACCCAAAACAGGCATAGGATCAAACCAGAATGACTCTTTCTTTGACAACTTTGCCTCATAAGTCTCACAAGTATCAACATCATGAATCAATATGTTTACCGGGATCCAAGATTCCAAAGCTTTTCGGCTACTTTCATTCATTTGTACTAGAAAGTTCTCTTCAAACTCCTTGGAAGGTGAGATTTTGAGGCTGTCCCATCGCATAACATCCCTTGTGAGCTTGATTCTCAGTGGCCATGGTTCCTTTCCCCTGTTTCCATTGCTGCTTTCTGTGACACCTGCCATGCCAAGTTTCAACCTTTTTTCTCTACCAAGGAAAATGACTCAATTACAGCAAACACATAAATTGAAATGATATATGAAGAGAGAGGCTAATGTGTGTGTTTGTATATATAATGTTTTGTCTTATATATATATTGTCCATTCTAATTGCCAATGATTCTGGATTTCCTGAATACCTCATTTGTCACTCACGTTTAATTTCTTACCTTGTAGGAGATTTTGTTTTCATCCTTGGGAATTGACAGTTATGGCATCAAGTGCAAATTTTAGTTCTTACCCTTCATCCAACTATGCATTTGCTGTTACATACCTATGTTGAAATGATGCTGACAAGATACATATTTGATACATATCAAGTTCAAAACATGTAAAATATAACATAAATTCTTGAGTAACAATAATTTTGGTCCAAATAACATTCTTAATCATGTGTGTTTTTTTAATGAGCTGATTAATTTAGACACAAACTCCTATTTTTAACTATTTTGGTTAGTACAATTTTGTACCCCTAGCAAAGCTCAAAATATAATTAGGAGTATCTAATAATAACTGGCATAAAACATATTTGATACATGTACATCAACAACTTTAAATATTGGTGCATCATAGTTACATAATTCTAACAATGGCCCTATTAGTGGTAGTACTTCATATTCATAATGTGAATCCAAGCTCAGGCTTATCTGCATGAAGAAAATGACAAATTAAAGAACCACAAAAAGTAATGATGTCTTGTTGTATTGGCTATGCCCCAGCCATGTACTGGTTCCTTTGAATTCACATTTCAAGAAAGTCTTACATATACAACACAAATTGATCAGGCATATATAATTCTTTGCAAGCATTCTATTTCAATAATAAAAACTATATTTCAGGTTTGAAAATATCTGATTTGGGACTATATTATACAAAGAATGCTGAGTCCTTCAAATCAGATTCTATTCAACATGCTTCTCTTCTGATTGAATTTGTTGGTTCAATTTAATTTCCTGTCCATTCATAGCCATGTAATGAAGAACAGGTACACAAAAATCAATTTAATGTTTTTCCATATTAATTCCCATACTACAGTCAAAATGACACAATTTTATTTACAGGAATTTTCCCAAAAAAGGAGTTTCTATGTTAACAAAGAATTCAATGAATTTGTGCTCTATATTGTCAAGCCACCAGCCAAGTATTCTCTCACATCCTAATCACTAATTACCATAAAAATATAAGGGGAAAAAAAGGCTGTAAATTGCAGTGCCAAGTTCCTCCTAATAAGTGGGAAAAAAGAGCAAATAGATAATAAGATAATTATTTTAGTAGCTGGCATCACAAATGCAATAGACACCCTGTAATGTTAAAGGGCAAAGAAGAAGTGGGTACTTGTGATTTTTGTGATCAACCCTAATATGTGAAGATGATAATACACCAAAACACCATTCTGTCTCTGTTAGCAAAGTGCAAAAGCATGAGTGAGTTGAGAAGGTTGCATGGGCTAATAATCACAAATCCAAATATTAAAAGCACAATCCCATTAAGCAAAATCATTGACTTCTGTGTAGATTCTGAATTTGGGGACATCAATTATGCACATTTAGTATTTCGCCATATTGATTCCCCTCGTGTTTACATTTGGAACTCCATGATTAGAGGCTATGCTAATGGTGACAATCCAAGAATGTCTATGATTCTTTATAGACAAATGATGCAAAGTGGGCATTCACCTGATCATTTTACCTTCCCTTTTGTGCTCAAATCAAGTTCGTTACTTTATGATCAATTTTGTGGGAAATGTATTCATAGCTGCATAGTGAAATCTGGGTTTGAAGCAGATGCATATGCTGCTACTGGGTTGCTCCAGATGTATGTGTCATGTGCTGATATGAATTCTGGGCTGAAGGTGTTTGATAATATTCCCAAGTGGAATGCGGTTGCTTGGACTTGCTTAATTGCTGGGTATCTAAATAATGATCAGCCAAATGAAGCTTTGAAGGCGTTTAATGAGATGGATTATTGGGGTGCAGAGCCAAATGAAATCACCATGGTGAATGCTTTGATTGCTTGTGGACGCAGTAGAGACATAGAAACTGGTAGATTGACCCATGAACGAATTCGTAAGGCTGGTTACGATCCATTTATGTCAAAATCTAGTAGTAATATCATTCTTGCAACTGCAATTCTTGAAATGTATGCTAAATGTGGCAGCTTGAAGACTGCAAGAGACCTGTTCAACAAAATGCCTCAGAGGAACACTGTTGCTTGGAACTGTATGATCAACGCTTACAATCAGTATGAGAGGCATGAAGAGGCACTAGATCTCTTTTTTGATATGTTGGCATCTGGATTTTATCCTAATAAGGCTACCTTTCTCAGTGTTCTGAATGTTTGTGCTCATCTGTGTGCTCTGGCACTGGGACAAACTGTCCATGCCAATCTGTTGAAGAGCAACATCGCGACGGATATTGCGGTGGCAACTGCGCTTCTAGACATGTATGCCAAGACCGGTGAGTTGAATAGTGCTCAGAAGATTTTCAGTAGTTTGCAAAAGAAAGATGTGGTGGTATGGACTAGCATGATTAATTCTTTAGCCATGCATGGTCATGGAAATGAAGCACTGAGAATGTTTCAAATAATGCAAGAGGATGGTTCTCTTGTTCCTGATCATGTTACTTACATTGGAGTTTTATTTGCATGTAGTCATGTCGGATTGGTTGAAGAGGCTCAAAAACACTTCAACCAAATGACAGAGAGGTATGGTATAGTTCCAGGAAGAGAGCATTATGGTTGCATGGTTGATCTTTTGAGCAGAGCTGGTCGTTTCAGAGAGGCAGAAAATTTGGTGAAAACGATGTTGGTACAACCAAATGTAGCCATATGGGGTGCTCTTTTAAATGGATGCCAGATTCATGAAAATGTCTCTCTTGCTAATCAAGTGAAAATGCAATTGGTGGAGTTGGAACCTGGTCGGAGTGGAGTTCATGTTCTTCTGTCTAATATATATGCTAGGGCTGGTAGATGGGAAGAAGTAAATATGGCTAGAAAAGTGATGAGGCATAGAAGGATTACAAAGACAATTGGTCATAGTTCAGTTGAAATGAAGCTGTTATCATCTTAGGATTCATTTGCTGTTGCAAATGGTAAGTTAATGATCATCTTTGGAATTTATCCATGAAAATTTTCACCTCATTTTTATCCCCAACCAAACACATCCCTAGGACTTTCCTCCATATGATTTGAGTACTTCCTCTTCCTCCACCAGTGAAGGTTACTATCAACTGATCCGTGCTAATGAAAAATGCCAAATAGACGTAGTTCATAATCAATAGTGTTGAAATCCTCTAATCTGTATTGTGTCTATATTCTATTTACTCTGAATTTAATAATACTGTCTTACATGATCTCCAACCCTCATATTTTTCTTCATGGAGAAACCAGCCATAGTATGATTGAATCCCATTTTGAGTAGCCAATTGCAAAGCTGGGTTATGCTAATGCTAACACTCCAACTTGATCATCTGAATGTAAGGTTTAAAATTTATTCTTTTTACATACTTTATAAAATGCAATATTGGATATTAATATGAATTTAATTACTTTTGAATAAATATTTTAGGAACTTGCTGCAGATGTTGATATAGATTTTATGGTGAAATTGGAAAGATGTTTTGGAACAACTAAAGTCTCTTGGAGAAACAAATCAAGTTTCATTTAGTTTTTTTCATTATTTTAGTTCAGCCACATGTACATGTGACTTGATTTTTATTCTATGACAGGGTACTGTGTTTTGGTTATAAGCACAATTGCTCATTTGTTTTTAGGTGTAGATGGATTATTTATTATACTCCCATATCAAATTATGTTTTTATTTTTATTCTTTTGCTGTGTTCTGCTTATATGTACCTTGTTGTGATGGACTCATATACTTGATGACATCTAAAGTTTAATCATCTTAATAACTCTAATCTTTTAACTTGCTTATTAAGAGTTCTTAAAAAAATACACATGAAACACTAAGAAGCTTGATGGAGTTGGTATAGGATAAGGATGAGGTGGGGAATGAATGAATCATGAAAATATGAAAATGAGTATGAAGTAGAATGAACAAAATGGAGCAATGATGAGTGAATATTGCTTGGAGCAAAGAAATGGCAAGCAAAGTTGGAAGGAAAAAAATGAATCATGATGAAGATAAGCTATTAGATGCATGTGGTAGTGAGCATGTGTGGATGAAATTATTAATTTTGGATTATATTCATGTTATTTACATTGGGTAGTTTGAAGGGTTGTGATGTGTGGATGCAGTAATTTTATTGTGTTTGCAGGTTCTAGGTTCTGCTTTGAATCATGTTTATCAAATGAACAAAACTAGAGATACTAAATAGAACTAGGAACATGAACTAAAAGTGAGACTATTGGGTAATAAAGTGAAAAAATGAATTGCAGAAGTTTTTGAGTTGAGAAGTCCGAGGTGGAATAAGAATCAGTTTGGATAAATAATTTATTTAAGCTTTTATATAAAAGTATCTTTTGAAAAATAACTTATAAATAAGTTATTTTATTTTATATGGATATAAAATAACAAAAATTTTTATTTCAATTATTTTGAAAAGTGCTCCTAGAAAAGTCAAATATTCTGACTTCTCAAAAAGCACTGAAATAACTTTTGGAAAGGTCATAAGTTATATAACCAAATAAGATAGAAATAACTTCTGATAAGTTAAAAATTAAAAAAAAATCAGAAGTACCGTAATCCAAAGGACTCTAAGTACAAAACACAAAGAGAAAAAGAGAATGACACGTGAAACATAAATTGTATTGTCACGTGATTCACTTAAATTACCAATCTTATACCATTAAATATATTTTAAATGAGTGCACCAGATTTAGTGCAACTTTTACAAAGTTACACGGGTGTGAATAGAACTCAACTCTATATATATATATATATGCTGGATTCTTTGAGAGGCAATTCATAGTCCTTTTGGGTTAACTGAAACAGCCACTTTCAAAGCAAAATGTGATTTCTCAATTCTTCTAATGACTAAAATTGTTCGAATGTGGTAAAACATTTCATAGTTGATTAAAAATATCAACATATGAATTCAAGTGAAAAAGTAAAGCCTCAATAAAACTATTTCCTTAGAATTGCTCACAAAGATCCCACTGAAGGGAATCACTGATCTCAGCAAAAGCTCACGGCGTATATAAAAAAATGGCATTAGATGTAAAGTTGATAAAGATACTTCATTCAAGTAAAACTCCTACATTGCAATTGTAAGTAAATATTACCATCTGATAACGAGAATATTAAACCAAAGAAAAAAACACCATATTATCCAGCTTAATTAAAGATAAATCAAGTTTCACTAGCACTTTATCTACATATCTTTTATAGTCTGCATTGCATGTAAACTATCAGCTACGCTTTCTGACCGGTCGCTATAGACCTTCCTAACCATTCAGTTTGACATTCACAACCGATAACCGCCCCGATAACCTGCAAGCCAAGAGGTGTAGTTACTAGTTAATATCCAAGACAAGGAAGTATTAACAATAATTTGAGCTGATAGCATTTACATTAAAAGAAGCTGTCTATTCGTGTAATTTTAACTATTAGTCTGTTAAAGCTCACCTCACCTTAGCTTCCACGAAGCATCTAATGATCTGGAGATGGTGGTCGTTGGTCCGGTGGTGGCTGTGGCCACATCTGCGGTGCCATGTAGGGATGAGATTGCTGAGCATACATATTCGGGTCCATCACAGGCTTACCCATTATGACACCAGCAGTTCCAACTTGGGGTGCATGTTGTGGTGGCATATAGCAATAAGGAAGTGCATCAGCAGGCCCTGCCACAGGCATTGTTCCTCTTGGGATTGATGCAAGCACTTCATCTTTCAAGTCCTCACGAGGCACAATATCAACCAGGAAATCAAAGATATCAGTCCTTGTGATTGCAGCAGCAATATCATTTTTCTGAAGGGTTCTCCTTTTGTTCTCTTCAGTGTGATTCCATGAACGCAGTGTTAACTCTAATATGAACATTTCACACGCCCTTGCAAATATGACCGGTGCCTCAGCTGATATCATACGAACATCCTCATCGGCCTTCATAATCTTCTTGATCCTTGCCAGGGGGAGGCTATGGTTCTTGAAATCAGTTACCTTCTCAATTTCTTGGTATTGATTTGCCCAAAAGGCTTGAAGCTGTTGCTGAAGTTGCTGCTGTTGTTGCTGATGAATGTGCTGATAAGCAAGTTGGTGTTGTCCCAACTGACCTCCAGCAGCTTGTCCAGCAGATTGCATGTTCCCAACTGACGTAACAACTGACCCTGGTGCTCCAGTCATTTGGCCAGCCTGATACGGATTAGTTCCGTACGTTAGTTGAGCCCCACTACCGACAACACCCATAGGTGGGTTCTGGCTATGCCCTTGATGATCCATTCTGTTACAGATGAAATCAAACAAGTTAACGCCCACACTTCACACTTCACACTTCACGTACGTCCAAAACAACAAATCGTTCAACCAATAAAGGAAATTTGTCGGTATATCAGTAAATATACACGAGTACAATCTACAATGCAAACATGAAAGCAAGAAAATGGACATCGAATGCAGTGCCCTCAAATATGTGTCACGACCGAAAATGACACGAGCACTAAATGCAGAAAAGAATCCGGCGTATCATTCTCTTAGCAAGCATAAATCACAAAGGCCAATCTAAAACACGCCATGAAACGCTAACGGTTAATGAAGCAAAACAAGTATCAAATCTGACCAATAAAAATCTTAACCCAAAAACCAAAATACTTTCCATTAAAGAAGCTTCATAAGACTCCAAAAAAACACAGGACAACATCCATATTAAAGAACCTTAGGGTTCAAACAAGGCATGCACAAGAAAATCAGTTAAGAAATTTATAGTTCAACATAAAATCAATCCTCCAAATATCCAGGGATGTGTGTCATAGGTCCTTATTCAGAGAAAACTAATTGCAATATCAACCAAGTGCTTCATATGTTCCATAAAAAAATGGAAACTTTAACTTTCCATATTTTATAATAACAAAGATCAAATAGAATTCTTTGTTCCTATCACATCAGTTTCACACATGGGAGAATTCGCCAAAAATAGCCAAAGAAACAAGCAGCAGCAAGAAATCACGGTTACAAAATAATCTCTTCTTTTCCGAAAAATAAAAAAGAAAGAGAGAGAGAAAATACCGATAATTAAAATCATGAAGACCACGTTACCATACTCAAACACAAATGCAGAATCATATATGAATTCGTTGAGAGTAAGAACCGTTACCTTCCCAAAGAGATGAAGCTGTGCTCCGCGATAGCTGAGAAGCAAGAACCTGAAAAGGGATCAAAAGTGAAAAAGATCAGAAATTGAGTTTGATTCGAAGATCTAAGGGATGAGAATTGAGGTGGGTCGAAGCTCTGGTTTGGGAATGCTTTTCGTTTCCGAAGATCCCAAATCGGAGAGCAGTTAGATATTAGGGTTTGAGAAGGGAAAAACTGGAGAAAATAGAAAGCAGAGCTTTCGTGAAGATTGACGATGTTCCCTTTGGAACGAACGAACCTCAGATAGCGAAGTACGAAAATAAAAAATAAAAAGCTGTGTGATCGATTCTGACTAACATTGTTAGAACCTAACTCTTTTGTAGTTTCTTGGTTTCTTTCTTTTTTTTCTTTTGCTGACGAATTTACCCTTTTACGAAGAAATTCTAAAATGCTCATTAAAATTAAAAATAAAAAGAGTAGGAGTTAATTAGAATTTAATTTCAAACCCACATTTAGTGTAAAATATTTTACATAGATATTTAATCATGGATTGACACAGCAAAAGTTTTTACCTTAACCACCCACTAACTAAAAAGTCACACAAATTTTTTTACACCGTTAGCGTATCATAATTAAACTCTTATCTTTGATAAATAACAATTAGTGTTATGCAAACAAAATAAAATAGTGAAATATTTTTTATTGATGTGAAAAACTATTGATTGTTAGTGCAACTCTTATTTATATTTACATTTAATTTATGAGGTTAATTTTAATCTGGTGTGAAGTAATTTTACACAGATTTTTAATTATGAATTGAAATATCAGTAAAAATTTTTAACTCAACTACCACTAACTGAAAAATCACATAAATTAATGAATGTGATTGACTAACAGTATAAAATTTTCTACACTTGCATCATAATTAAACTCTTAATTTATGTACAATGACAATAAAAAAAATAATTATAAATTACTATATAATCACAATAATTTGTTTCGAGATGATAAACAAGTATTCTACCCTGCAGCAGCGCATTAAAATTAAATTATTTATACTTACTTAGTTAAAGTAACACATTTGAAAAAAATTAACTAAAGTGCGTTATGATCAAATTTTTAAATGACACCATTGAATTCCAATGTAAGATCTATTATGTTTTTCTCTATACAGACTTTGTTCTATGTTGGAAAAAAAAAGTTTAATTCCCGTGTGTATAAAACATTTCAAATTACTAATCAATAGAATTTTCAAAAAGTATTAAATCAAGTTCGATAATTATCTATTATAAGAAATATACATCATGATCTGATACTTTAAATTTTATCGAGTGGGAATGTAAATTCATTTTATGCTACTAGTATGTATATAAATGTTAAACTTGTTAACAAATATCATAATTAAGAATTTATAAGAGATTGATATAGAAAGTATTACTTTTCATTCAAAATAAGCATACAAATTAATAAGGTGTTGTTGATCCAAATAAAAATGGCACAAATCTCTTAAAAACATAGAGTCCTAA
This sequence comes from Aeschynomene evenia, assembly GCA_013621005.1. NCBI lineage: Eukaryota > Viridiplantae > Streptophyta > Magnoliopsida > Fabales > Fabaceae > Aeschynomene > Aeschynomene evenia. The sequence continues at coordinate 5,699,765 of CM024268.1, forward strand.
ATTGGACCCCAAAACATTTATATATATGTAAAAAATAAAATGATGAGTAAATCTAGAAAAGTAGGGTCTAACTCAAAATGTATTTTGCTTCCATTGTTGTTACATCATTTCACCGATTCCCTCCTCCTTTTGTGTTGACTCCATTGGGAGTTTTGCGAAGAAAAAGTTAGTGGTGGGCCTTCTTTTGAAACAAAAGAACAAGAACAAGTTTCATAAATATGGACGAAGAAATTGAAGAGTGTATCGTTACTCTCGTGAATTGAAAAAGTAAAGAGAGCACCGATGGAAGCAATTCTTCGCATGATTTTAAGGTTTGATTGTTTGTGCTTTCATTTGCATCATCATTATCGGTGCATAGTGGCCACACTCAAAGACCTTTGGTTCCTTTCAGCATTTTCAGTACAAACCATTCACCAAAATCACACTCTTCTTTTCTTATCATATATGCAAGCAAGTGTCTACTATTACACAGTACTAATTCATCTGCATATGCGATAATTTTTGTAAATTACATTCTTTGTTTCCATTTTTCATTTATGGTTAGTATATGATTTTTTTTTAATGCTAGATAACTATATTATGAGCAATATAAACAAAGTTGTTTTAATTAATTCTTTCTTAAAATAATTATAGGATTATCAATAGTTTAATAATGTCTTTCACTTTTTTTTTGTTTAATTTCAATCCATTGTCAATGTAAAGTAATTTTATACAAATTTCTAATCATGAATTGACACATCAGCAAAAATTTTTAACTCAACCGCTCACTAACTAAAAAGTCACATAAATCAATGAATGTGAATTGCCTGATTTTTTACACTTTCGGCGAATCATAATTAAACTTTTTTTTTTCTTCTTTTCACTCTTTTTTAAACATTAACTTAACGTAGCCACAAGATGGGAGTACTATTTGTTTAATTTAATAATCTCAATGTCTTATTAAACCTAGGCACCTAAATTAAGGGCTTGTTTGGATGTGATTATAACAAAAGATCTTTTTTTAATTTATCTGTTTAATTAAGATCTTTTGAAAAAGTAGAAGTAATTTTACGTTTGGATATAAAATTAATTTATGTTTGGATGTAATATAGAAAGATCTTTATTTAATCCTAAACATCTTTTTTATGTTATACAAAATGTCTTTTTCTAGAAGATGGAAATTACAGCTTCTGAAAAAAAATCTTTTTTTACTTTTTCTAGATATTATAATTTTACTTATAATTAGTACCCAAACATATCAAAAAATTCAATAAAATCTTTTTTTAATTAAAAAAGATCTTATTTTAAATGAATAATGACATCTAAACAAGCACTAAAATTGATGCATTGTCAAATCTCTTGTAAATGAAGTGACCATCCATTAAACTTACGAAAAGCCACCAATTCATATATAAAGTGAAGATAAAGTTTTAAAGAGTGCAAGTGCAAATTTGATACAGACACATCATTCATTCACTATCATCAATCCTCAATTTGTTCTTAAACAAAAGTTATTTCTCTATTACTTTTTCCAAATCATAATTGACATAAGGTTTGTGAAGTCATCTAATATCTTCACTCCCGCTAAAAACCTTTGAATAGACCACCACGACGTGACACTGACACACATGATAAGGGTTCCCTTATCAATGGGTCTTGTAATACTTGAGAGATAAGACATAAAATATGCTCTTATGATCTATGAACATCCTAGAGGCGGACACAAATATTTGAATAGTATGATTAGATCTTTTTTTTCTAAATCTATTTCATCTATAATAATTGAATAATATGTAGATCATATTTTGATGAGTTTCACATCTCATTCGAGGATGAAACGCTGTCCCTATGAATGATGAGAAAAAATTGTGTAAACAAGTTAATTATTTTTATTTTTTCAATACCAAAACTAAGTGGTAGAGTGAGATTATTGTAAAGGCAATGTATTGCCCTTTCACTTCAACAAATGCCAGAAATAAAGTGAATCACTGAATAAGTCAGAGAAGATATGATGATTGCAAGTAATGGTTGTCAAATCCCAAAGGCCAAAACAGAGAAAGCCCTTTCCATATAGCGAACAAGTGAAGTCTCCCTCCATTGAGTGCGGACTTCTTTTTGAGACTCATGATGAACCTTTTTGTTGGTAAACTCACTTTTTTCAATGGTCAGGTTAGGTACCACGTAACCCAGATTGAACAAGAAGCCACTTCGTAGGAAAGGTTTCGAGTTCTATTCTATAAGCAAGTCAATGAATGGCTTTAAGATTATTACCAAAATCTACTTTCCTCCCTCAGCTTAGAGTTGCGCAAAACCTAATAATAACTGGTTGAAGATGATTGGATTTATGCCATATTGAGACGTATCTCATGAACTGGGCCTTCTGAACTATCACCTTCTACAGGACAGGGAGGGCCTCTATATATGTATCCTGAGCCTGAAGATGTTGGCCTTCAAAATCATTTCCTTGACCCCAAAAAAAGGACACACAGACCTAACTATGAAAACGAAGCCCAACGTCGCAATAGTACCTTTATATATGTGTATGGAACCTGGAACCTGGAACCTGCAGAGGGATATAGATGATGCAGTAATCATCTTCAATATCACTTGTCTATTCATGTTTAAGAAAACTTATTCATTCTATTGAACAACAGAAGAGAATCTAGATCCATAGATTATACTTTTGCATTTGTAAATACAATATTATTATTATTATTGTAATAATAATACTCGTGTTCAAGGCCCAACTACAAATTTTCAGTCTACCTAGTGGAGAAACCGAAAGGAAAAATTAATACGATTCATCCACTATTATAATCACTTTACTAAACTTGTTGATTTATCTTGTGGCTGGGCTTACAAAAATATAATCAGAGGCTACCTACCTTATAACAATCACCTCACCCTGAAAACATGCCTACTACCAAACTCACTGCCATAAAAACAATATAGAGGCCTACCAGACAGAATCCCCAGAACCTGGGCACTCTGAATCTGCACCAAGTGATCACCAGCAGAGACCCCATAAGGCTTAGAAGAAGGAACACAAATGCAATCACGATACCTACGTGGAAATTAAGCACATAGGCTTTAGGATAAAGGTTCGTGGTCTGTATCACCAATGCTGATCCAAGACCAACAAGCATGTTGAACATTGGTCCAGCGAAGCATCCAGCCATTGCCATTGCTGGATGACCAGCTTTGGCGACTGCAACATCGGCAACGAGATCCCCTACCGAATTTCCCCATGCCAGCACCGTGAGACCGAGGAGTGCAGGTGGCAGCTTGAGAAGAATTCCTAGAGCTTCAAGGCAGTTCACCAGTTCTGCAGCTGTAGTAGATATCCAAAACACGCTCATGACAAATGCTATGACGACCACATGCATTTGCTCGGTTTTGGGAGGTTCTTTTTCCATTACATAATGAAGAAATGCAAGAGAGAAACTTGTCATGAGCACTACTGACCAGAGGGGGAAATGTGTGTTGGGGAGGAGGAAAACAATCGGATGATCAATTGGCACGAATGAGTTGCCGGCATACAAGAGAGCTAACGGACAAAGAGCTATATTGGCTGATGTATAAAATCTGCTCCATTGTGATGGTGCCGGTTGGGGGATTGTCAATTTTAAAAGAGTTGAGACAGGAAGTTCCCATACTTTAGAAATCTGTAAGCACATAGCAAGGATAAATCAGGACAAGAACTAGATCACATACTACAATTCTATACATGCATTGCACAAGAACTAGATCACAGACCACAGTATTGTGTGAATTCTTGTCGGTTTTCCCATTTTTTAGGAAAATCGAAACATAAGCTTCTAATCATCTCTTGTTTCCTTCTGAATTCAAACTATCTTCCTACTTCCTTTTATAGAATTTCAGAAAGATACCGCCAAAACTATTGTTTTTAAAACATCAATAACTAAAAGTGCTAAAATATATGGATTTGTTATGCTAATTTGATTGATTATGAAAAGGAGCCATCTATTAACATAGGAACACCAAACCACTCATATCATCATATGATGCAACTCTTAAGCTCAGACATATGAACACATCAAGGTAAATTAAATTACATATCTAAGCTAGCAAGAACAGTTCAACAAAGGTTAATAACAGAGGAACGAATTGTACGAGTGCAATTGTAACGTACCAATTCGAAAGCTCCACGCAATCCAGGACTGCGTTTCTCACCCTCCACAGATCCTGAAACCTTAACCTCGGAATCGACCACCGCATCATCCGATTCCTTCTGCTCCTCAAGATCTGCGTTCGCATTCCCACCCTTCACCCTGCGATCTCCCACTCCCAAGTCCATATAGAACACAAACCCTACGAAGAATAGATAAAACCCTACGAATCCAATCGCCTGCCACAGGAAAATCTCGGCACTGAGGTACACGTAGAACAGGAACATCGCCGCCGTGAGGTAGAACAACACATCCCTCACGAACGGAGCGGGATCGACGGAAAACGGCGCGGCGTAGATCGCGACGAATCCGACGACGAGAGCAGAGACGAAGGTTCCGGCTGAGAGGATGGCACCGAAGCCAGTACGGTACTGACCAGCGCGGAGGGCGGCGAGGGAGGAGAAGACATCGGGGGAGCCGTTGCCTAGGGCTAGGAGAGTAACGGCGGCCATGGAAGGAGAGAGGTTGAGGTGAGAGGCGAGCTTGGTGGTGACGATTGAGAAGTGGTGCTGAGCGGTGTTGATGAGGATGTAGAAGTGGAGGAGAAGGAGGAGGGAGAGGGAGGAGATGGAGAGGAGTGAGTTGCGTCGGAAGAGGCAGTCGTGGAGGGAGAGGTAGTTGATGATGCCGCCATTGGATGCGGCGGAGGAGCAGGTGGTGGTGGTGGTTAGAAGAGACCGGCGGGTTTGGGTGAAGAGAGAAAGAGAAGGAGGTGGGTTTAGGAAGAAGAAGAGTAAGATGAGGAGGAGTGTGATGATGAGTGAGAGTGATGAAAAGAAAGAGAAAGAGGAAGAAGAAGAAGGGGAGAGAGTGAGAGTGAAGGCCATTCCAATATGGCCAACGCTAATGCCATCATTTGTCTCTCTAATGCTGTCTCTCTCCCATTTGCATCTGCCACCCCATTACCGCGTTCTTTTGCTTCCTTGCTTTCACACTTCACCTTCATCTACTATTTTACCATTAGACATTATTGTTTGCTAATTGCTTCATTTATGAACATTTCGTGCTACTTGACTAGTATTTATAAAAGGATGACGACTAATCACAATTATTTCCAAACAGACGTGATTAACCTCAATTTATTAACAAATGCCTTGATATCGGCAAGGGTTTTACTTGCTTCTAACTAATAAAACATGTTTTCCAAATCCCATTACCACACGATGATTCGAAAACTCAAACATGTAATGTTTCGCAAATCTTCTGGTCTAGCATAACACTGGAGAACCAACCACATGAATTCATCATTTCTAGCGGACAATTGTGATTCTTAGGCTTTTCTTGAGTACCTCGTTTAGGGAAAGGGGTTCATGATCACGACACACCAACGCAAGAGATAATTCAAGAAAATTTCGGATGTTCCAAGAATTCAAGAACTATTCATTTCCACTTTACCGAACTCGAGTTTTTCTTTCCTTTCATCTAGTTCTCTGAGCTAACCCTCTATATCCGATATAGAAAGGGCTAAGTTACAGTAATAACATTAACAAGACAACACGAAAGAAGGGCATCATCATCTATATTCCTCTGGCAATTGGTAACCTGGCATGACTATTTTGTCTGCAAACATTTTGCCAGTCTTTGGCATTACATGCCAGTGCATAGTCAAGTTAAATTCTTTACCGCGCAAATTGCTTCCCTGTCACATGAACAAAAATGGGAATATTAAGACCTAAACTAAAGAAATCTAAATTGTTTCATACTAGTTTAGTTATGGCATTCTCAAGGAATTTTATACCTGGTCAATGAGGCGGTACTTGTTTGAGGTATGAATCCAAAACTTCGCGTGCTCTTTTGAGGGAATGATACCATCCCAAAGAGATATCTGTAAATGGCATCTCAAGAACTTGAGCAACATATATAACACAACATAGACCAAAGCCTGGTATGTAAATTATGGCAGAGATGCAGCATAAGGTGTAACGGCATAGCTAGTGACATGAATACTATAGACAAACTCTGAAGCCTGCGACTGCAACTGCCTACCCAATGAAAATTCCAGATTCATCGACCTACTAAGGCCACTATTACTATGGCTTTCTCTTATTCTCTCCTTGAAAGGGGCTAACAAACTTACTAGTTAAATGTTTATATTTCAAATCATACCTGATTCAAGGAATTCTTTGGAGTTTCATACTCAGCAGCTAAAAACACAAAAACCTGCAGGCATATAAAAAGAGCAAAACTAAGTCCCAGGACAACCAGATATTTTAGCCTCAAAACTATTTAGAATAATTGATCAGAAAGTAGGATATTGTTCCCATGCATTACTGAAATATATGTAACATTAAGCATCCTATAGAAATAGAATTAACACACAAAACCCAAATGCAAAGAAAGTATACTATTTCAGAAAATGAAACAAGATAATACAGTAGGTAAGGCTAAGATGCACATTAAGATGGGAGGAACAGGTGAAGAGCAGGCAAAATTGGCAATTGAACAAGGCATGGATCACATCTTAATACATAATTGATTTTACCAAAACCTCTCATTCCACTTCCTACATTGAGCATCCATACCTTTTAAAAACCAAAGAGAAAAGAAAAAAAAATAAAGAGAAACAGAATATAATGAATAATGCATATTCTAGTCAAGAACCTGTTTTGTGTTCCACGTGAAAAGAGACTGTAGATCAGCTGATATATTCAGTGTCATGCTGACCTGCAAGAATAGAAAGGCTTTCCACTTGAGATTTATGGCAACCAAATATCAGACAGAAAGGCATCACTTATCACTATGGGGTTGTTTATGACAGAATATGATACTAAGATCATATCATATGCAGTTAGAAATTCAGAGCAGGTGCAGAGAACAGAGATGTTAATGCATAACATGTATACATACACACAGTATATAATATGGTAAATGCGAGATCTTTTGCATAACAAATAACATGAAATTTTAAAAAAATAAAAATAAAATTGAAAGTTGGGCATTCTAAGGTGTTTAAAATTGTCTTCTATGGTCCAGAAGGTCTAAACCTTAAGTATTACAGAAGGACTACATGTTCTATAAAAAAAAATTACTCAATTGCTAGCTCTGTTCTTGTCAATGTTTCATGATTAAATCCAACCTATGCTACGTATGACACTGAAAGACCATCACTATGAAGATTATATCCTTGGTCATTACTATGAAAATTTCTCCATATATAATTTATTGAACACATGCCACTAACCCATTCTCTTCTCCATCACATCCAGATTAGAATACCTTAAATGGTCAAAGAATCCTAGCAGAATAACAGATGTCACTCTTATGAGTTGAAACAGGCATATCGCATCTTCAATGTGTGGAATACATTCCCTCATTCTCCTTCATTTCATCATGTTCCCTTATTCAGACCTTTTCTATACGACATAGCAACCTAATCTACCAATAAAACCTACCTGCTTTCCATGTTTACAATAATACCATATATTTTTGCAAGTTGCAAACAAAGATCATTCAGCAGTAACTTGCCCAAAAGCCTGATGAAGCAGCTACTACTTAAGTTACTTGATATGTAACTATGTAAGATGATTAGTATTACCAGGAACTCAATTGCAGTAATAAAGTGCCCGAATTACAGTATTTGCACTGATTTTCTTACTAAACGTAGATTATTATTGCTAAAAAAAATTGAAACAGAACTAAATATCAATAGTGATATTGATCAGCGTACAATAAAGCGAAAAACATGGACGAAATTAGTGTGTTTAAACCGGATCGAAAATCAGAGAAAGAATGGAGGTGGCAAGGGAGCATAGAAAGGAGAAGGAGAGAAGAAATAGTACCTCGTCATTGCCGTTGGGCTGTTTCTTAAACCAGTTAATATTCAAAACCTAGAGAAGAAATAAATAAGAATCAAATGCGATGATGGAAAATTGGTGAATTAGATACAGATCTGGGAGAGAGAGAGAGAGAGAGACCTGGACTTGGGCAGAGGGAGAGGGGGAGTTGAGGTTGTCGGAGTAGGAGGCGATGGCGCACATGAGGGCCAGAATGGTTATGGCGAAGGTGAGCAGAGCGTTGGCTCTGTAACCGAATGAATGCATTTTCGTTTGCAGAAGAAGAAGAAGAAGCACTGCGCTCTCAACTCTATTGGCTTCGATCAGAGAGAGAAAGAGGAGGCGCAGGCAGTAGCGTAGTGCGGGTTAGGACTGGAATTGAGTAGACAGTTTTACGTTCTCCCCTTTCCTGCTCTCTGATTGGTTCGAACACGCACTCCGCGGGGTCACACCACAATCTTCTTTTACCTTTCTTTCCCTCTTACACCGCAATCTGACCTTTCGATGCCCTTTCTGATTTTTTCTAATACAAATATGGTTTTGCTAAGAAACTTAAGATTATTTTAAAAGAAAATACTTTATACGATTAATTTGTTTTATAAATTATTTACCTAGAAATATAAAAATATCTATTCTCAAGAGCTTAATAAGTCTCATAAGACACTTTATGACACTTGTGAGAAAAATTTGAAAAGTATTTAATTTATTTTCAAAAATATATTATAGTGAATTAGGTTTTAAGACATTTTAAAAGTTGGCCTAGACCAAGGATGAAACTAGTAATAGATTGAATTTCTAGCAAAACATAACACTCAAATTCGACTCAAATATATTTTTATTTAACTTAAAAGGACATTAAATGATATTTATAAATCCTTTACACATGAGACTCGACTAAGATCTAATTTTGTCCTACTCATTCAAATTATGAATTACTATTGTTCTTGCCTACAGCGAATAAAGTAAAAAGAGTGAATAAAACTTGGGAGGTGACGACCTTCAATTCAAAGAGTGGTCGGACCTCTCATTTAACTTCTCTTAATGATATTATCAGTTTATAATTAGTTGTTATGAGAATATTATAATATTAATTATTAGATTATTTCATATGTAGTAATTTAGACTGAAGTTAATGGACCTACTCTGTTACAACAAGCACATTCATTTTTTCGGTGCTTGATGCATAAGTCAAGCAATTCATCCCAAGGAACCTACTACAAAGTATGTATATATTATACATAAATAGAGAAAAAAATTTATACATCATAAGAATCATCATATACAATAATTCAATTTTACACTATATTATCAAGGCAATTGCTACAATACAGTTGCTTCTTAGAATTTGAGTAAAGTTGTATAAAATAACAGAGTAAAATTATTATTTTGTCCCTATTCTTTAATTTTATTTCATTTTTTATCCTTTCTTCTTCCTTGAGACTACCACCACCCCCACCTCATCCTCTTTCTCCTCTCCCTCTGCCCCACCTCTTGCCGCCACCGTTGACACGCTGTCGCCGGAAAAATCGCCGCCAAATCATGTTCCGTAGATGACGATGTTGTTGAAGCAGTAGCGTTTAGATGCAGAGTCCCCCAATCTCAGAGCACGTTCCAATATCGCTGTGGTTGAAATTGGAGTTTCTCGATTAAACGCATGTGCCCTAATCTGAAAAGAAAAAGCCTCGATTGGTGAAATGCTTTGTCGCAACAAAGCCGAAAACCCATCAGAATCTTCAGCACCAAGGGCACACGATCCCAACCACCATAGGCCTTAACCCACTATGGCTTATGAGTTGCGTGAGTTGCAGGTGAAGCTTTGCAAGAGCCACCATGTGCAGACCCATTTCTTGAGGGTAAATTGAGGGGAAGTTAGGAGCTTTTTGTAATAAAGTGGGTTTAGTGGTGGTGGGTTGTAATTGGAAGGAATTGCAGAGGGAAGATGGTTGAATTTGTTGATGATTGTGAATTTCTGATGAGGAAAAGAAAAAGAGGAATAGTGATTCTTTTAGAGGCGGTGTGTGGGAGGAGGCCAGTGGAAGCGAAGACGATGCCGGAGGAGCTGGTGTTGGTGGAGTGGGTGTGGGAGCGGTGGCGCGTGGGGGCAACGTGGCGGCGATTTTCCGGCGACAGAATGACAATAGTGGCGGAGGTGAAGCGGAGGGAGAGGAGGAAGAGGATGAGGTGGGGGTGGTGGTAGTCTAAATGAAGAAGAAAGGATAAGAAATTAAATTAAAAAAAAATAGGGATAAAAGTGTAATTTACTCTACTATTTTATACAACTTTACTCAAACTCTAAGAAGCAACTGTATTGTAGCAATTGCATATTATCAAACTAAGTTAACTTTTTCTACTCTAAGATTTTATAACTAAATTTTGATGCAATTTACACTCTATTATCAAACTAAGTTAACTTTTTCTACTCTTAGATGTTAACCTGGTTTACACTCCATTATCAAAATTTGTTTTTTCACTTTTGTCATTTATTCCATAAATATCCAAATACACAAATTTTATGTATTTTCTTTTATCTGTATTTAAAAAACAAACTATCCATTTTATATATCTGTACTTGTATTTTTGTACTGTATCTGTATCTAAAAAACAAACAACCCATTTTATATATCTACACCTGTATTTATGTATCTGTACCTAAAACAAACACTACCTAATTGAGCCTCTAACATGCTCTGATTTGTACAAAGTTCCCAGATTCCTTTTAGTTTTGGGCTATTGTGCATGCCTTTGATAATCTTTTGTTACGTAGTGCAGAAGTATTAATTTCATTCTTTTAAAGAATATAGTCCAATTAAAATGGGAAAAGGTAATTTGTGTATTGCAACACTTATTTAATAATTTTCTTTAATTAGGCATTTGGACGATGGTCAGCCCAACAACAAAAAGATGGTATTCCATTCCATTTGTTGTAACATGCAGTTGTTTCAAATTCAATCAATCATCCCGCGCCAAGACAATATAATAACAACAGAATGTGCATACATTTTTTTATTTATTCATCCATTTATTTTATTTATTTTTAAGCATAACAAGTTACATGCTTAAGGATCACAATTAAGCATAAACTCTGTTATTAGATGGAGTAATTAACCATGGATGACCATATATATCCATATCGACTAATTAGCATTAGCATGGGTGAAGTCGAAGAGATTAGCACAGTTGATCCCACGCGATTGCAGAGAGGCGGTGCTGAAGCCGAACCTGGACTTAGCAAGATCAAACACAACAAGATTGTCCTGCAACTGCCTCGCCCCAATGGCAATCGCAGCCTTAGGACGCATCCCTCCATCGACGATCCCCAAGCACGTGACCCCAGGGTTCGCCTGCACCATCAGATTGTCCCCTGTGATCCTCCACACCACCTCTGGGTTCTGCTCCATCACCAGCTCCACGCTCGGACTTGCGTACGATCCCAACCTCTTGGAGTCGAAGCACAGCCCGAATGGCCCCACCGCGTTCACCTGTGCCTGCCTTGGCATCTGCCTTGCAACTGCTTGTTTTAATGTCTCAAAGATGCTGTGGTGCAGAACCATGTAAGGACTTGATGTGCTGATCAGTGTGTCTCCCACACCACCTACTGAGTAGGATGATGAAGACCCTGATGATGATGTTGATGATGGGGTTATTGGGTACACCGAATGCTGGTTCACTCTTATTGCTGACAGCACGATGAAGTACTCCCCTTGTGGGCTAATAACCAATGGTGTGTACTGCAAATCACGGAAAATATCAACATTCTTGTTGTTGTTGCGGTTGTTGTTGTTGTTCTGATTATTGTTGTTGTAGTGCAGGTTGTTTTGTGCGTCGCCGAAGATGATAGCTCCTTTTGATGATGGGTGGCTAGAGAGGCACATGGTGAATTGGTGCTGGAGGCCGAAGTGGGAGGCGAGTTGGTTTGGCAGTGAAATGGGGCCCTGGCCGAGGCCGGCGACACCTTGGACACCACTGGGGAGGCCCTTCTGGAGAAGCATGGAAGGAGCGCAGGAGAAGAGGAACTGTGGGACTGTGACCATTGGGCCCAGCTTGGAGCCGCCGCGGGCGGTGGTGAGGATGGCGAAGACGTCTTCAGCCAGCTCGCCCATGGCGGTCTGTTGGGTGATGGGGTTGGTGGACATGAGGCCGCAGGTGTTGTTGTGGCAGCCGGGCCTGGACGATGAGACGCACGAGTGGCACGTGTGGATGTTGGCCCTGGTGCACTGGGCCGAGTGGCAGAACGGTGCTTGGTATGTTGAGGATTGGTAGTGTTGCTCACAGTTCACCCACATGTGCTTTCCATTCAGGTCTAGCAGCACTGGCACTTGCAGTAGTGGGGTTCTCTTGTGCACGTAGGCCCATGGAAGCCCAGTGGTGGAATCGTATTCAACCGGTAGCACCAGCAGGTTTGGTTTGTTGTAGGATCCAGAGGACCCTGACCCTCTGGAGCCGGATCCAGAGGAGCCAGAGCCGGACCCATAAGAGCCTCTGGAGCCGGACCCAGAGGAGCCAGAGCCAGAGCCCGATCCATAAGAGCCTCTGGAGCTGGAGCCGGAGCCGGAGCCGCGGGATCCATGGGAATAATTATCATGGGATTGACCACCACGTCGGGAATGAGAGAGGGATTGGTCTTCTGTTTGTGACTGGGAGAGGAAGAAGAGGAGGGAGCAAGAGAGATAGATGACTAGGAAATGAACAAGAATGGAAGCCATTTTAGCCATATGATGATGATGAGCAAGAAAGACTCTAGTGTCTAGTGGTGGTACGTATAGCAGATGTTGAGATGGTTGGTTTTGTTAGTGAATCACAACCATATATATAGAGAAGACACCGTTTGGACTTATATGCAAAATAGTCTTATTATTTCAAATTATATATATATATATATTGAATATTTTAGTGTAGAATGAATGATGGATTGTCAGTTAGGGAGATTCTCGATCGGTGCCTTGTGAGTGATATTGGGTTTGGATGTAGGTATAAGGGAGGTGAGTTTGTGCTAGCTGGAATTATGAACGATGGGATGAGATGAACTTAACATTGGGAAGAAAACAAAGGAAGGTTGGTGAGCGTGTGGGGTGAGGGGGGTACTTGGCAACGAAGAAGCAAAGCTTGGTTGCATGGCATTCATGCGCTTTTCTTTTCATTTCATCGGTACGGTTTGTTTCTGCTAAAGGAGAGCCGTGTGGTGTTCCTGCATTGCTGTCTCTGCTAACTGCTTTGTTTTCATTGCTTCCCTCTGCAATCTCTGAACACACACTGTTTTTGGCTACCTTCGATATTGCATAAATAAAGCTAGCTGGCTTTTCTTTTTCTCAATCAATTTTTATGGATTAATTTCAAATGCAAGTGCAGTAGTAGTAGTAAACTTTTTATATCTATCAGAAAAGCTTGTATAACATTAATCATAAGCTAAGAGTTTGATATAGCTCTATACAAATTTGGGCTCAACAAACACCAAAGAAATTAAAACTCTCTTTGGTTGGTTTGTGGTTCAGATCATAATATATGTAAGAGCATCATTGAGATCACAATATCTAGATTGAGCTGAAGCTTGAAATGCAGGCAGGAAGTTATAGCCTTCTTGAATCGCCAGTTAATTCAGATTCAAAAACTGAATTGAAAGTACTGATATGATATATTTTTACTTTTAAGAGAACTAAACTCACAATTATTCAATTATCGAAACATCTCATTCCCTTGCAGTGCTAGCAGTAATGGATCGGTTTTGTCCTGCGTTTAATTAAGACAAGACATTCCCTTATGGTATGGACCACTTGATCTTAGTACTAGGAGCTATGCCGAATCAACCGACAATCTGATCTGCACTCAATGCATTGCATGGGGCTTCAATAATTCAACATCCTCCAAAATTTGATCTACCAATTTTGATGCCTTGCCTGTACATATAATATTCCATCCATGTTTTGATAACTAATGATTTTTGTATAAACTTTATTTCAAAATGACAATATAAGTAAATTGAATGAAATATAAATCCATATTTTATAGTGATTTGTATAAGCAAGTGGTCTAACTAAAACTAAATGTTCTTAAAAACGGACGGACAATTATCCAAGTAAGAGCGTAGCTATCATTTATTCATATATAATTTCAGTAACATGATATATTTTACAGTATGTCAGTTCATTCAGTAACATGATATATATATATATATGCCTTGATAGTAGTGATAATTAGTGGTCACCTCATCACCGGTACCGCAGGAATATATGAGAATGAGATAGTCAAGCATATTATAATGTAGTACGTTCTATTTGATCAGGATATATTGCCGCCTTGCCGCGTATTAAAATATGAGACACGTAATTAATTAATTAGATACTATATCCAACCATTCCTTTTTTTCATTTTTCAAATACTTATTATGACTTGAAACTAAAATGACAGGTTAATGAACTTAGACCTCTTCTGTTCATATCAATACAAGCAAAACTCGAATTCTCTATAGGAAAAAAAAAAAAAGGACCGTGAGATCTTAAATCACTGAATAAAATTTACAAATAATGGCACTTTGTCATTCTCCAAACAAATCCTTTATTTTAGTGAGTCTAAATCCACACAAAAAAGAAGACTAATAAGTAGAAATGTACCTAGGGAACCTTCTGGATCCATTGGGCCTAGGTTGCTAATGATCCAACAGCCCTTCCTTCCGCTGGGGCCAGCATACCTTTGGTGAGTATTCAGTGGAGGCCCATACTATAAGGGCCAAGAAGCCCATGGGCATCGGGACGACTTCAAAAGAAATCCATAAATCACAAATACTACTACTGTATAATGTTCAAGTTGCTATACTATTATTCATACAAAATGAGGAATTAAAGGAAACGAAACTTGTCTCTTTTTTTTTTTCTGGTTAAGGAAAGTTTAGATTAGGAGAAGCACAACCCCATGATAGGGCGAGGGCATACCACCAACCTCAACAAAAATTTAGAGCGGAATTTACATATCGTCCACTAAAGAGTTGTCTTTGTTGCGAGCAGTGTTGTGTTATGCTATTTTATGATGAGGGGCTTGAATTTTGGGAAGCGCCTTGGATTCATATGATGGGCCAATATTCCCTTAGTCTGACACCGATCCTGGAATTTCTCACTTGGTCGCGCCCATTTTTAGTAATTCAATACGCCTAAAATTCACGAATCTAATTATTACCTGAAAATAATATTATTAATAAAATAATATACTATTCGCTACCTGTACTTTTTGTACTAATACGTGTGTGTTTGGATTAGCGTTTACAAACTGGAGTTCGGATGAACTTGATTCTGTAGAATTGATTTTGGGTAAAAGTGAGTTGATGTTAACGTGATTTATGTTTGGATACTTTTATCTTAAAATTGATTTTGATATAATAAATATTGTTTGGATGATCAAAATCAAACCACTTTTGAATGTATAATTACCGAAAAGGATATGAATTTAATAAAAGAAAAACATAAAACTACAATATAAAATAAATAATATTAATTTAACTATAAAATCAAAAAATTAAAATAAATAAACAAATAATAAAAATAACACCTCTAAATACATTTAATTTAAATATAAAATATTATTAATTTTACAAATACAATTTAAATAAATAATATTACTAATTATATTAATTATTTAGAAAATTTAAAAAAAAAATACGTGTCTATCAGCTCACTAATAAGTATTATTATGTGAATACATATATAAAAATATTAAACTAAAATTTCACTAAATAAAATCATCAAATATGCATCTTCTCATAAGGTTAATATAGTAATTGTAATTTAAAATTACCCTTAACTCAATTAAATGTAACCCAAAAGCTAAAAATTATTATTTTTGCTCAACTGAGGTTCAAAGGAAGAATCAAGTTAGCGTTTATATACTTGAAAGAGTGCCAAACCATTTTCTCCACGTTCAATGAGATTTGAACGTAAGTTTGAGATATCAAACGGGCAAACAAACAGGCCTTACATGCCAATGTATAATTGCAGGATCAAATTAAGTAGGTGTTCATTATCTATACTATTATTATTATATAAAGGGAATTTCTCAAAATCTGTAAATCATTTGCGGTAGTTGAGATAAGGAATCAGAGATGAAGTAAGTGACGCGGAAGGATACATCAAAATCAAAATATTTTATCTGTCATGATCTTATTGTTTTAAGTCTTACAACATCAAGAAGAAATAATCATGTATGTGAATATATTTGTATTATGCTGTATGTATAGTCAGCAATTGCGTTGGGAGAAAACTAGATTTCTTACCTAATCCAATTAGAAAAAGAAAACAAGTGAGCTAGTTTGAAGTAGTTAGTTAAAATGGATCATATACAGTACTAATTAAATCATTACCTCATTAATTAGCTAGATGAGTCAATTGCATTGTTTGATAGCAAGATTTAATTTTGCCTCTTTTTTGAGGTAGCGTGTGTTCAGAACCAGGTGGTGAGATAGTAGTAGTACATAAAATTCAGCAAATAGGATTAATGAATATGGAAAATAATTTTGCTGGATTTGGCAAGGAGCATGATTATTGGTAGTGAGTTGAGTTATACTGATGAAAAGGAAAATGTTAAATGTATACAGTATAGAACCACTCCACTCATTTTTTTCATCTCATTTAAATGTTAGCAATTTTGATGAATATATTTATAATTTATCAACGTTTGATTTTTTTCATCTCATTTAAATGTTAGCAATTTTGATGAATATATTTATAATTTATCAAAGTTTGAATTGGTAAAAAAATGGATAGAGGAGTACTGTACTATGTTTCCTCCAAAAGAAAAATGTGGCACCATGGTAGCTGGCTGGCACACAGTAGATGCAGTTGCCTGCCCTCACGAGTACTTCACTCTCAGTAAGTATCAGTACTGTTGGTCGAGTTAAAGCCCAGCTGACACCTCCACTACTCCTATTCCTATACCAGACCAGTGAAGCCATAACTAACATTACACTATATATAAACTTAGAGGTGTGATATTTGTACATACTTTTTTGTATGTAGAATAAATATATATATATATATGTAAATCTAATGGTGTAGAATAAAAGTTGAAGTTTTTAAATGATGTCACATCAAAATCTAATGGTGATAATGTGGATGGAGAAGATATGTAAGAGAAAATGTACGTACGAACAGTATTATAGATAAACTTATTCATCAACTCAAAAGCACAAGCTTTCTTCCTTTTGTCTTTTTCCTCCAAAGTAGGAATTAATGAGTGATTAGATATGCATAAGTAACAAATTAAAGTGAAGAACAATAATGGGATCAATTTTTAATTACTATAATGTGCATGGAAAGACACAAATCCTTAACAAACAGAGGAAGTGCACCGAATCCACTTAAATAGCTAGATACTACTAATTAATACTCACGAGAGGGAGAGAGAATGAACGAATGAGACCTTCCCTCGTAGGTAGGAAAAGGATTCAAACTCAAAAAATACCAAATACTAGTATTTCCTAACCAATAATATTTGTATTGAACGTATGTGTCATATGTATATGTACACATATGTATGACACATTTTATGTATTATATATAGGACACAATGAATATTGGACGTACCTATTTTGTACAACAAACATTATGATAACATTTTCTATAAATAAAGAAAGCCACAGAACACCTCTCTCTCTCTCTCTCTCTGTCATATTCTCGCCCTTCATTTGCTCCTGGCTAAAACAGAAATTCCATTAATTAAATCTCTTCCTCTCTTGATTTTCTCTTTGGTTCGTTTGGTGGTGTTGTCTCATGGAAGTTAACACTACTACCTCTGTACCTGCACCACCGCCAACTCCTGCTTCTACCACCAAGAACCACACTTACAAACAGCAACACTTACATCCTCAAAACCATAACCAACACCAACAAGATGGAAATTTCACCTCCAAAACCATTCTCATAACCATCTCTGCTCTCACCTCAGTTACTGTCTTATTCACCATTTTTGTGGTCGTATTGATGCTCCGCCGCCTAAAATCAAGCACCAAGAACAGAGCATGCAGAGACAACAACAGCAGAGTAGCACTTGATGACACCGGTTTCGGGTCCAATGCTTCAACAGCATTGAGCTTCAATTCCAGCCCAGGTAATTAATTAATTAATAAATAATCATCAAATATAAAGAGGCAACAGTAGTTTTCTTAGAAAGTTATATATTATTATATATGATTGTGGAAATTGAATGAGTACACTACAGATGTGAAAGGAGGAGGGTGTCTTCATGGAGGAAACCAGCAGAAGATGAAAATGAAAGAAGTAGGAGCAGCAGGAGCAGGAGCAGGAGCTAGTAATAGTAAATTAATTAGAGGAGTACAAGTGTTTACATACAAGGAGATAGAAGTGGCCACAGGTGGATTCAGTGATGCAAATGTGATGATTGGAATAACTAGTACTACTATTAATGGAGATTTTGGTAATTTGGTGATGTATAGAGGAATCCTAAGTGATGGCACTTTGGCTGCAATTAAATTGATGCGCACCCTAAGCAAGCAAGGGGAGCGTGCCTTCAGAATGGAGGTCAGTATACTTTTACTTTCTACATACATCAATCACTCCTCTTCATCTTCATTATATTATTTATTATCATCTCATCTCATCTTCCTTTCTTTAATGTCTTAGTACACTGCATTGCTTTGGTTGTTACCAGCTACCTTGCTTGCTTTGAATCTATCCTTTCCTTGTGTAACAAATATATATTACATTACATTGCTTTTGTTTTCTTATTAAGTTCGAGAAATGTACTATATAAACTTCTTTTTTCTTCTGGTTTTTATGCTGTTTCATCCATAAATATGAATCGCATTCAAATATAATGTTGGATGGAATAGTTATTAGCAGAAAAGGTGGGAACAGTAGTTGAATTAACCGTTGCTAAAAAAGAGAAGGAAACAAGTTGGTTTAATAAGTTAATTAATTCTCAAGTATGCACGTCACCAGTCACTTTCAATCAGGCTCCTCAATCAAAATTCAAATGTCTACCAACTTTATCATTAGGAAAAATAATATCATGAAAACAAGACTTGATTAACAATCTCTCTTTCTATGTATATATATATATAAATATAAATGTTGTTGAATATAATGGTTGAAATAATTCATTTAACTCATTATCAGTGAGGAATTCACAGGGTAGGAAATAGAAGCAGTAAAGAGCGTGACAGATTCTGAATTTCTGTGACCCTTATTTAATAAGATTGGGTAGTGAGAAATTTAAAGAGCGGGACCATCAAACTTGGGATGCAAAAATGACCTTATCTTATATACTACTCTACTAGCTAGCAATACTACATGCCAACTCATCATCAGTACTCTCCTTATATTAAAAAAGGAAAATGATAAATGTATATAGTACAATATTTCTTCATTCATTTTCTACCTCAATCTTTGATGTATATATTTGCAACTTACAAATATATTTATCAAAGTTATTAACATTTAAATAGATAAAAAATGAGTGGAGGGATACTGTACTACTATGTACCAATAGCACTCCCCGATAAAAAATGTTGCACATGGGTTGTGAACAAGATTGATGACTAAATGACATTTGATTCCTTTTAATATTAAAAATTTGATATATTGATTCATTCATTCATTGCTAAAATAATGCAGGTGGATCTTTTGAGCCGGTTGCAGTGTCCATACTTGGTGGAGTTGCTAGGGTATTGTGCGGACCAACATCACAGGGTGCTGGTATTTGAGTACATGCCTAATGCCACGCTCCATCACCATCTTCACCACTCTCAACAGCTGCCGTTGGATTGGTGGACCAGGATGCGCATAGCCCTTGATTGCGCCAAGGCTCTAGAGTTCCTTCACGAGCACGCTGCGGTCTCTCCTGTGATCCACCGTGACTTCAAGTGCACCAATGTTCTCTTGGATCATAACTTCCGTGCCAAGGTGTCGGATTTCGGACTGGCTAGGACCGGATCCGACAAAATCAACGGTCAAATCTCAACCCGTGTGTTAGGGACCACAGGATATGTGGCACCAGAGTGAGTAATATATATATACATATATGTATCTTGATTGATATATAACTAAAGTAATATTAAAATTAATAATATTTATCGTATAATAGAAATATGTATCTAATCGTGATATGAAAATTATTGTAACGTTACGTTCTTGAAGGTATGCGTCGACAGGGAAGCTTACAACAAAGTCGGATGTATACAGCTACGGAGTGGTTCTTCTGGAGCTATTAACAGGAAGAGTGCCTGTTGATATTAAACGGCCCCCTGGGGAACATGTTCTTGTCTCTTGGGTAATTTATTTAATTAATTAATTAATTCAATATTTATTTAAATATATAGTGCTTCTTCAAGTGTTTCTGCTATCTCATCTGATCTGATCTATCAGGCCCTTCCAAGGTTGACAAACAGAGAAAAGGTGGTGGAAATGGTTGACCCTGCTCTACGAGGACAGTACTCAAAGAAGGATCTAATTCAGGTCAAATTAATTAGTTAATTAAAATAATGAATATACATAATGATGATATTGCATCAATTTAACTAATAATAATAATAATTGGAATTTGTGTAATTGACAGATAGCAGCAATAGCAGCAATGTGCATACAACCAGAAGCTGATTACAGGCCCTTAATGACAGATGTTGTACAGTCATTAATACCACTTGTTAGAAACCCAGCAGGCCTTTTCTATTAGTTACTGCCCCCTAATTAAGCTTTAGCTTTCATACATATTACCTACATTTCTGATCTTATATACTTCAGTCCAGCTTGATTATATATACTAGTTAATTAATTAATTGGAAAAACAGAGACTAACAAAAAATGCAGCAATTTTCATGCTTCATGGTTGCTAATGTAATGTAATGAGTCCAAACAGGTTCACATTATTCCACAGTGAGAATAGTGAATATCATAATTTAGTGCTTCAGATTTTGATCCAATCCAATGACAGCAATTGACTGTGAAAGTGTTGTGCACCTTACTGATCTAGACTCATGCATCTATGTACTACTACTACAAGTATATCAAATTATATTTTCCTTGAAATTCATATATAGTATATATCAATATTTGATTTATAATTTTCTTTGAAAAGACAAATATCCACTTCATTCTTTAATTTCTAGCTAGGCGCGTTGGACATACATTTTGATATACAAAATGACAGAAATTAATCCATACTGAATTAAGGCAGCTAGATAGCTAGCTCCATTATTCGTAGGTTGGCTGCATTAATTAATTCATATGTTGAAACTGATTATGTGTCCTGTCCTGTATATATCAATCAGATACAGTATATTACTCCATCCGTCCATTTTTAATTGACGTTTTAGAGTATTATACACTTATTAAGAAGGTGATTAAAATATATAAATTTTTATAGAAGTAAATGTACAATGACAAAATTATCCTTATAGTTTTTTGTGCAATAATAATTGTAAGAGATAAAAAGAGAGTGTATGTAAGGATAAAACTGGAAAAAAGTTGTAGATGTTTCATTGAAAATCTAAAATAACAAATAATAGTGGACAAATAAATTTCCTAGAAAGACAAATAAAAATGGACGGAGAGAGTACTAATTAATAATACGTGATAAGTTAGAATTTGAAAAGGAAATTGTTGTTTGTTAACCAATAATATTAATAACTCTACCGAAGCAGAAAGTCCGGAAACATAAAAATTATTAAATCAAACGAGTCATTCATTAATACTAGTATTATTTTAAGAACACAAATGTTATGTTCGGGAAATAACAAAAAAATTAGCCAAAACATTCAACAAAACCCATTTAATATTTTGTGGTCCAAATAGCATTTTAATCATGAGTATATTTTTAATGAACTTGGTGATTATGGTCCAAATTCCTATTTGTTGGCTGATTTTTTGTTGTATCCCTATCAATGATCTTTTAAGAATTTGTGGTCCTCCCTAGCTCCTTAGTTTCAACAACTTTGTTAGGATCAACCCCCAAAATTTTATTCATTTATTACAAGTTAGAATTGAATTGGTCCCTTCACAATCAACCACCACCAAGTCCCCAATATTTGAATGCAAAGCAACGAGCGAGCACATTAAAATAAATATAGATGCTATTAATGAAATTCGCCTTCACCGTCTAAATATATATATGAGTGAGAATTTTAGTTAAGTTGAAATAAATTAAAAAGAATTTATGAATTGTATACGCTCTGTTGAAATTTAAAGAAATTGATTTAGCTAGCTATATGCGTCCTTCAACATAAGCTGCTTGACAATTTTAGTGGTTTATTATTTTATAAATGCATATCAGTATCTGTAAGCGAATGAGGTGATTAGATTAAACGAGTAAAGCTTAATTGGACTAGATACAGAAGTTGAATTGCAAATAAAATATAAGCAACTATATTATGATTGCATCAGTTTTTTAATTGGTTTCACATCACAGCACTGTAAGTATATTGAAAAGCAGTTTTTTTTTCAAATGAAAAAAAGAGTAGCAATTCCAATAAGAGCTCAATAGAGATATCATAATATAATATACTTTTAAGCATAATATAGTAACGAGTCCTAAAACTAATGAACGCGGAAATCTCCCAAAGAAATTAGATACCTAGCTAGAGACACGTAGAATGGAATAATAAAAGGAGAAATACAAGACAGGACGCCGTTCAACTGTATCTTGTTGAAATTTCAATATTGGCACGCACCGTGTTAGATTATGCATTTCTCAAACTCAAATATAGTTTATAAGATATTCCATTCTTCAAGGAGTATTTTTTTCATCTGTTTTTCATGTGTATTAACCATAAATCTAAATAAATAGTCTAATCTAATCTAATTTAATATAATTGTAAATACAGAAAATTAATCTAAACAAAGTTGAGCTGCACAAGTTAGGCGGCCAAGTCAGACATATCATCCTTTGCAAAAGTTAGGTGTTAAATTCCATGCAAGTTTCCTGACAGGCAGCCACTCTTCTTTCAATAATAGATAATAGACAAGGACCAATCTAATATATTTATTTACTTATTTATTTTTAAGGGATAAATTTAAAATTAAATCACTCTACTTTTCTTATTTCCTTGTTTATCTCTCCCTCCCATATTTTGAATTTTAATTTTGTTCAATACTTTAATTAGAATCAGCATTCTGGATTCACTGTCCATTTTTTCAATCTGGAGCAGAAATTTCCAGTTCCAGGCACGATATTTTAATTTTTAATACTTCTCTTCTCTTAAACATTAGCTAGAGGTAATTATGATTTCTGAACTCAACTAAATATAGCTGATTAAGCTTCCAATTCCAAAGCTGGCCTAGCTCTAGTATTACATAATTAACATTACTTACCTTATTCGTGTTATACACATTTTAAAAAATTCAAAAGTGGAAAAAATAAAATCAAAATCGCGCCCAAAAAAAGAAAAATAAATAAATAAATAAATACAATGGGCGGCAACTACCAGAACCCAAACACCTCAAACGGGAGGGCGAGCGGAATCAACGGCCGTCGGCGGCAGTATAGGGGCGGAGGCAGCGGCAGAGGCGGATGAAGAAGTCCCTTCACCGGCGCTATTACTACCCACCACCCTCGGTGACCTAATCGATGATCCCCGAACCAAAAACGGCGGGGCCATCGTAAAAACCCACCGGTCCGATTTAAAGCTCCGGTTCAACTGTCTCCAAATCTTACCCCTACTACTTCCCTCTCCGGTTCGGTACCCAGCCCTCGAACTTCCCTCCCTCGGCAACACAAGCAAGCTGTTCGCCCTTTGCAACTCCCGGTTTATTATCTCCTTCCTCACTCCCGCGGGGAGTTTCAAAGTGAACCGGTCCGTGTTCTCCCCCGGTTGGATCAGCGAATGCCCGGTCGAGTGAGACCGTGGGAAGTGCCGCCTACGGCTCGACCTCCCGCGCGTCCGGTTCCGGTTCAGCGTCTTACTTTTGTCCAATATTGCTGACTCCGGCTTATTAGCCTCAGCACTAATATGTTCTTGCTCTTGTTCTGGTTCTGGCGCGGTCTGAACGGCGTCGTTTTGGGCCTCGATATCTGGCGCGTCGGGGTCGGGAACGATTGGAAGCGCGTGAACAGACTCGCCAGGTTGGGGCACGAGGTTGGCTCTGCAAACAGGGCAGGTTGTGTGTGAAGCGAGCCACTCGTCAATACACTCCGGGTGGAAGACGTGATCGCACTTTGGGATCAAACGCAGCGTTTCGGTGTCCTCGAACTCGCACAAACACACGGCGCATTCCAGCACCTCTTTTCCGATCTTGTGGATCTTGACCTCAGAGTACTCCAGGATGGGGAAGGTCTCGATGACGGCAGGGTCCAGGCCGCGCGAGGCCCTCCTGGATCTTCCGGCGGCGCCGGTGGTGGGGAGGACGGAAGCGGAGGGGGAATCGGCGCAGTGGCGGATGTAGATGGAGAAGAAGCCCATGAGGAAAAGAGCGGCGATTAAAATAACGATGATGATGGCTAAGGAAGGGTTGAACTGCTGCTGGTAGTTAGGGTCAGAAACGTCATTGGTGTTTTGGGCTTGCACCGCGGAAAGAGGTAGTACTAAGAGGATGGTGAAGAAGCATAACAGGTATTTGTTGTCCTTCTTCATAATTGGGAAGGCAAGAATTTAATTTGTGAATTAACAAGAGAGTGAGTGAAGAGATCAGAGCAGGGTTTTTAAAAGAGAGGGAGAGAGAGTGGTAATGGTAATGCGTGGAGTGTTCATAACTTCATATTCATATTGGTCAGTGAGTCAGAGATGGTGGGCATCTCAACTTTAATTAATTTTTTAGTATTATTTTACTGATAGTGAAAGCCTAGCCTTAGCCTTGGGAAGCTTCCGAACAAAATTGGGGAATTATTTATTTGGTGACTTCCCGTTAATTATTAAACTTGGAAATTTCGTGGGTTTCAATTTCTACATTTTGCTCAGTGCAATCTGACTATGTATGCCGCTGTCAATTGCTTGATCTTACAAATACTACTCCCTCCGTTTTTTTTTTTTTAATTGTTCAATTTTAAATGTGCGCGGGTATTTAAAAAATAATTGGTATTGTATAAAAATTAACAAAATGTACACCTACTTTATTAAATTACCCTTTATTACTTTACTTGATAAAAGAGTAAAAGAGATTAGTGAGTAGTATTAAATAGGGATAAAAGAGGATAAAATAATAAATTTTGTCTCAAATTTTAAAATGGACAATTAAGAAAAATACACGCATCTCTATGGACAATTAAAAAAAATGAAAGGAGTATTAGTTTAGATTAAATAGTTAATGAAGAGGATTAAGAAAATCAAGAAAAGCTGTTGTTTTCCTTTTTTATTCTTATTTTTTCTCATTTACAGCAAGATTGCCGCAGAGTCAAGCACATGATCCATATGAGTTTATTAAAATACTAATAATAAAGTGATCGAATTATTAAGTTGCTGGCTGGTTGTGCTAAGCTAAGGTCCAAATAGGGATGGTTGGAATGGAGAGTAAGGTAGCCGTCGCAACTGGCTATGGACAAATTTGTGTATGTTGCCAGAAAAAGCGGATTATATGTTAGGAGACTACTACTATTATTGTTATTATTATTATTATTAGTATTTGCGTTAATTATAGAATTGTGTGTTTAGAATTTAGAACACCCTTCTAGAAGCACTTGATTACCTCTGTATTGTTTTTTCTCCCTTTTATTACTAATATTTTTTTTTATTATGTATCCACTGAGTCCCACATGCTGCTTTTTTTATTTATTATTAATATTTTTAAATTGTTTTTCTGTAATTATTTTTACTTAGATGTTTTATAATCAATCTGTATTCGTTCACAAAAATAATTCTAGTGACATATGGGACAAATTTAAATTCATTTTTTATTTAGTGTAGTATGACTATATATGATACTTTGTAAATTTAGCGGAAATGTTTATACTATAATTTAATAATACATACTTATAAATAATAATATATTCTATACTAATATCATTTTGAACAGTACTTTCATACATTTATTAATAATTACATTCATAAAACGAACTTTAACAAGATAACTTTTCGAACAAAAATTTAGAATATAAATGATTATTAATAATTTGTTATTGAAGCAAATAAAAAGTAAAATCCAACCGCACATATAAAGCACCTCAAATTACCATGAGATTAATTTTCAAACATATACGTATATAGTAGTATAAGTTATGTTAACTTATTAATAGTACTACATGTACATTAAACACAAATTCATTAATCATCTATCAAGATATTATGTGATTTGTAGGTCCACCATTTAAAATAAAAATTCAAATTTGCACACATATCTCTCACTCTTTAATGATAATAATCTTTTATGGATGCTTGATGGATGAAATGCTGATGTACGTCTATCATTTCGGGTTAACTTATCACTCGATACGATTAAGGATTTTCTCTCTCCATTTTTTTTTAATCCATGTCATACATACAGTTGACACGTAACCTCGATTTGAGTTAGTCGTATCATTTTAATTTTGATTTCTAATCCAAATTAAGTCCGTCAACTGTTTTGATTTATTTCCACGCTAACCAGTTAATAATTGACATCTACAATGAGTTCATACGACTTTTTTTTATATTAGATAAGGTTTATTCCACATCAAAAAATAAAATGATAACGCAACATAGTATGTAACTTTTGAACATAAATAATTTTATTTAGGCTCTACACCATTAAATTTCAAGCCTACTTTTTAAGTAAGATTATTTAATGCGAAAAAAAAAAAAAAAGTTGTATATATATATGGTCATATATAAGCCTCCTGGGAAATAAACCAAGCTAGGTACCCAACGGTTAAGAGTAAAATATTTACTTAAGAAGGAATTAGATGTTATTATTATAATGGTGAAATTAAAGACATACATGCTTATTTTCTTAGTCAATTGATACGAGTACGACTATACCCCATGTTGGATCCATTCTACAGTCAACTTTTGTTTCGAATCCACATTCAAACATATGAGGGCTTATGTATGTAGATGTAGGTCTCACCAGATTTCCATTTTTCCTTTTTTTTTTATTTTGATTTTGTTTTAAGATAAGTAGGTTCATGGATCAATCATGACAAACTAAACAAGGTTGTTGTATATATGTACATGCTTCAAATTATAATTCAAATCACATGCCAGACAGTGTGGAAGACAAAGGGGGTTTAATTTTAAAGAGAAACTTTACCAAAATTAAATTAGGGAAATATTATTTATTATATATGTCATTCACCATAATTTCTTATAACTTTTTTCTGACCAATCAATCATATTTACTCTTCTCCATGAACAAAAATGAAATAAATTAATACTTGGCCTAAATATATAAATAATCATCATTTACATCAATAATGCTTGACGTACAACAGAAATACGTCCAACTTGTATCCAACGTGTGCTACTCATGTTACAGGATGTGTGCTATACGTATAACTAACAAGTTGGACGTATTTCTATTGTACGTCAAATATTATATTATTGTTTACATGATATGCATCTATATACTCCAATTCTCACAAAAGCCATCGTGGTAGATGCATTGCATTAATTAATGTGATTACTACAATTTTTTTTTTTTTTATAGATGAAGGTCGCGATCATTACAAATATAATACTGTTTTATACCTACCACTCGCAAAACGTATGTTATAGTCTAAACCAATATCATCATGTATGTTATCTCCTCGACGAAATGGTCATAACTGAAACACATAAATTATTTATGCTATTTTGAATATGGCATTCAGAGTCAAGCCATTTAGTCGTTTACTCATAAAATGCATCTTTTCAGCCTCTCCTTCCAGAAGCACTCCCCCCTAATTTCAAACTACACATTTTATTTTGACTTTCATTAGAAGCTATTAACTGTGACTCTCGTAACTATTAAATTGAAATTCAATAATACTTGTCGTACAACAGAAATATGTCTAATTAGTATTCAATGTGTGCTAACCAATAAGACGTATATGTACATGTGTTATACATATAACACACATTATGTCTTATTGTATAACACATGTTGGATATTAGTTTGACGTATTTCTGTTGTATGACAAACATTATTGATTGAAATTAGCATCATATTACTATTAGCTTCTATGTATAATAAGCACATATACGTACATCTAAGTTTAGTTAATACAAGCTATTAAATTCCATAAAGTATAAAAATTGATCGAATAAGATAAATTCTTGTTGTTTGGTCATGATTCGTACAGTATAATTTAGTATAGCTCTAAAATTATATTTGGATGCTATTAATAACATAATTAAATTAATGCACGACGGTCTCTTGAAAGAAAGGGAAAAAATGGTGAAATTAGAAAACAATTTGACTTTTTTTCTTGGGTCAAGGGGTATATTATGACTTCTAAAACGCCCAATTAAAAGTGAGTTTGTTGTTACT
Source organism: Aeschynomene evenia (assembly GCA_013621005.1). Taxonomy (NCBI): domain Eukaryota; kingdom Viridiplantae; phylum Streptophyta; class Magnoliopsida; order Fabales; family Fabaceae; genus Aeschynomene; species Aeschynomene evenia. The sequence goes on from CM024268.1 coordinate 5,728,073, forward strand.
TTTCTGTCTGAAAAGTGGGTTGTGCTGTGGGCTCACCAGCCCATATATATTTCATTAGGCCCAATACATTATTACATCAAGAGGCCCAGAGCAAAGATAAATTCAGAAAAAAGAATTATAAATGACAAAAAAAAAGAAATAGAAGAAAGATATATTACAACAATTATGAGGCTAAGGAAAAATTAAAAATAAAAAGGATGTGAATAAAACTTCAGATACAGGGGGGAAGAAACCCCGAAACTGACCTTTTATGAAATCAAATTCCCATGAAAAAAATGGCAAATTACCTGTATTGCTGTGACTTTTGGTAAAATTAACTTAAAGACCCTTATATTTATTAAATTTGTTCAGAAATTTCTTGAATTTATAAAATTATTATTCTATTTCCTCTCAATTATAGCACATTAAACAACACATAATACAAAAGAAATCAATATAACCAACAAAAAAATTTATTTTAACTTCAAATTAAAGAGAGCCTGCCTATTCACCCTTTTATGTTGTTGCATATAAATTTGCAATGTCAATTTCGTGATGGGACCCAAAAAATAAACATGCAAGATAAGCATATGGACATGAGTATCGAAAAAGATACCTCTAGGGCTCTCTTTATTTAGCCCCTATATATAATTGTAATTTGGAATTTTGTTTAGGTTCAAAGCAAAGCAATCATCATCATTATTATTATATATAATCATGAGGATACATTAGTAAATACAAATTAGTGCGTGATCGAACCCTATATATCGATATATATGTTGTAACCTTTTATTTGAGATAGATCTCACCTCCGAACCAAAACTAACTACTTGCTCCTAGCTAGGACCTAGCTTAGATACCAGAAAGAGACAACCTTCAAAGTTCACAAATTAGCAAAAAGTACGTACGTTGTAACCACTCTGATCCGCAAATCTAAATTTAAGGTTCCTTCATTAACTAGCTCCCTCTAGCTCATACCATTATTTGGCTAATCAAGGCTAAATGCATATGCATCACTTCTTATTAGCTAGCTAGGTTTCGGAATCTCTTATTCTTATCTTTTTCTTTTTCTTCTTCTTTTTTCTCCATCATTTCTAAATTTCGTCTCCTACATAATATACCTATTTTTAATAGTATAATCTAAATATAAACCCTACAGTGCAAGTTGTTCGCTTATTTTAAATGGGTGTGTATAGTACGATTAATTAGGTGTCCCTTAAAATGCCTTGAAACCACTGTATCTGATCTGATCGATAATCTATCTATGAAGTAGCTAGTGAGTAGCAAATTAATCAATAAAATAACAAATTCTTTGATGTAGTGATCATAGGCAATCTTTTTATTACTTAGCAATACATGATGATTAGGTAATAATATAAAAAACGAGTGAATACTATTATATTATATTATTAAAACTAAATCTCGAAACTGATTCATATTGCACTAGACACTGAGCGAGAGACTCGTCATAAACTACTAGATCATGGTAGTCAGCTTAGTATGTAATTTTTTAAATATTTAATTAGAAATTCCATTTGTGTAAGAGTACAGTTTTATAGCCAAATGTTTAGCTCTTTAAAATAATTATCATCTCAAAAATATTATTTATTACACAAATGTTATTGATATATATAAAATTATAGGCCTACACCTCTTTCTCTATCCAATATGTTAACAAGTTGCTAATATGGATGAAAAAAAGATATATAATAATTTTGTACGTGCAAATATCATCCTTGTATTCATTATATTTACTAACGATAACTTGGAAAAGAAAAGGAATAGTAGTAAGAGTGAGTGATGTAAGGTAGAGTAGGTGAAATATCAAGCAATCATCAAGCATATATATATATATATATATATAGTACCTATTATTGGTACTTAATTAGGAGTGTTTTTGGTGGTAAAAAAATCCGCAGCGCATATAAGTGTATATGTACGATTAATTAATGTGAAGGATATATATATATAAAGGGAATGGGTGAATGTGTCTTGAGTATTCTGTGTATGTTGCAAATAAACCACTTTGAATCTTCAAGTTCGGGAAAGTGGTATTTTTCGTTTGAGCCGTTGTTTTGATGCTGGCTGCCTAGCCCCTTCCCCTTAATTTCCTTGCGATAGAGAGAGTGTGTGTGAGAGAGAATAATAGAAAAAATATAGTAATTAACTAGTTAGTTACTGTAGCTTGCTAGCTAGACACATGTACGGCCCAGATATATATGGGTGCATCCAAACACATGACATATTACAAATGAATGCATCATGACAAGCTCCTTTATGTCCAATCAAACAGGCCACATCAGACGAATCACAAATCAGGCAAATTAAAGATCATCATAACCATCATCCTCATCATACATATTTATATATCCTTTATATATATATATATATACCTCCAACATTTTTAATTTTCTCCTCTCGACTAACCAGTTATAATATAATATATTAACTCCTAATTAATTTTGAAATAATGTTATTTCTATATTTAAAAGCAATAATATTTGGTGTAAAATACACAATCCTATCAACAAAGGTGCTGGGATAGAATTAAGGTGTATGTATGTCATAAGTCATAACATGAGTGTAGATTGTGAGTATAGGATATATATGGTTTTGTACTCATGAGTTCTCCCCGGAAACCAACAAATTATAAAGCAAAGGCAGGCGGAGCAGGCAATGTAACGTGATGGATGAGTAATAGTGAAATTAAGAGGCTTCATCAATCATCATTAACTATATTGTCTTAACATACATACACATGCACACACATTTTGACAATAATTCAATCTAGTATCATTATGTTTTAGAAAAACTGGAGATAAATGCTAAGCTTCCTCCTATATAAAGCCTCGAGAAGAATTTCATTGGGCGGACCTCTGAATCAACTTTCACTGTTCTCTTCTTAATCAGAATCATAATCAATTTTCAAAGGTATTTTCGATTGTGACGTAAAGAAAGAAAGCAAGCTAGGTATGGACCAATTCATTTCATTAAAGGGCTTTTTAATTTGGACAAACACAATTCCCATTCAAATTTATTTATTTTTATTGATTGTGCCTGTAGATTGGGATATATATATTGTGGAAGAAATTAAGGCTTGTACTTTTTGCAATTGATTTTCTTGATTAGTTCCTAAAATTGACCCATGATGTGGTTCTGGTTCATTGGTAGATGAGTACAACACATGAAAAATCTATAGTTTGATATGATGGAATAATAATAATAATAATAATAATAATAGTAATAAATTAAAGGCATGAATTAAGAAGACCCACACCCACACCAAGGTTTTCACATGGTGAATAAGGATTAAAAGTGATAATAATTAAGATTTTGTCGCTATGGACAACTGTGTACCTATAATTAATTAATTAATTAAATGCGTTTAATTTAATTTGTGCTTCCACAGTTCCGGGTAGCTATGGTACGTAGCTTACTAGCTAGTGATCCATGAATTGAAGTGAGGACATATATATAATAAAGCAACGACTTCATTCCCTTAATAATAACCTTTGTTATTTCTAGGACTCTTTCAATTGTACTTTACATCTTATTCTATGCATTAATTAATATTCAAATCCAGCTATACGACAAATCACCCCTTAAATATTAAATATCCTAATAAAGTGTCAATAATATTAACAACTAATAACCAATATATACAAATAAATTTTTGTTTGACAATCATTTATCATAAATAAGCTATAGATATTTTTAAAGGCTACTAATTAATAACTTTTTTATAATATCTGCATCAACATATATATTTTAACATTTTGGTTGTTAAAAATACTAATTTTTTTTGTAATGTGATATATATCCTGATATATATCAATAGGTACTCAATTAACTAACGAGCATAAGCACATAGGTTTTTAACTCGAATATGATACACCTGCTTAATTAGTTAAGAGTATGTGTGATTAATTAACTTATAATTACTACCTCTAGCCAAGTAAAACAAGGATTAATTTCATACGAGACATGATGACTAACATAAGGATCGATTAGCTGTTTTACATTAGGATGAATAAAAACAGAAAACGATAAAATACGACGTCGCCGTAAAAAATCAATTTATGAATTTAATATAATTAATAAATAATAAATGCCTAGTTTTATTATTAATTAAAAACCACTAATGTTATATGTACACTTAAAATTATACAATACTTATACAATCATCATACACATCATTAGACTACATTAGTTCATAACTCTTTATTTTCAATACAACGATAGATATGATTGTTATATAAATATGGTACAATTTTTATTATAAACGTCATTTATTAATATGGACATATATAGGCTGTCGTTATTGGCAAGGGACAAAGGTGGTAGTATAGAGCGGCTGGATGTGCGTGAAGTATTGGTGGTCGTTGGATGTGGAGGTAACAACAAAATCTCTATCCTTGAATTTCAACCCCCTAGCACTTGTTTCTATTCATAAGTCATAACATCATATCAATACGGACAAATTTTCCGGCATCTTTTTTGTGCCAGATACATATAAAACCAATCTAATGAATCAAACTTTTCATAATTAATTCATTCTATCTCCAATCACATCCACATTGTATTTGGTCGTCAACAATAAGCTGTTCTAAATTAGTTGTTATCTCATCATCATTTCATTAGTGTCTTCATAAATGAATTCAACACTAAGAGACTTCAATATCTAAGTGGCTTTAAAATGTTATCAAAATCATTTTTCAAGTGATAAATTAATATTGTTTATAAGAAAAACTATATATAAAGACTTTGCCGGGAACACTGAAATATAAAGACTTGTTCAATATACACATATGTAAACCTAATTGATAACCTTGCCAAATTAAAAGTAATTTGGCATCCTCATGAAAAAAAATGCAAGTCGTCTAATTAAGTGTATAAATAATTGCATAGAGTCATAGACCATAATCACTCATTATTGCTAATTGACTTGTGTAATCAAGTCTTTGGCTTTAATTTGGATCAACCGGCCTAATACTTAAATTAATATGTCGTAGCTCTAATCAAGTCCACTAATTTTAATTAATTATGATTGTAAGTTTGTGCTTATCTACCAACTCAAATTAAGGTGTGTTTGGATGTTTTTTTTTTGGGTAAAAATCACTTTTCTTATAAATTTTTGTTATACTATAAACTGAAAATAATAGTTTTGAAAAAAAAAATTTTTAATAATTATATATGAAATTCAAGTTTCATATTTTTTTAAAAGATTCAAACACGCTCTTAATTCCGTAGATTATTGATTTGTTGATATTCTATACACTTAACACAACCGATGCTCCTTTCCTTGTTTTTAATTAAATCTTATGCACGACAATAGCCACAGTAAGCAATTTGATGGTTGTTGATTATACTCACTAACGATAACAGTTCATAAAATATTAATTACTCTAATAATCAAGACTAATAAATAATTGAGAGGCATCATAATAGCAACTAATTAAAATGACGAGCAATATAATATAACATGGATGCCTAATATTTTCTTGTTTGTATTACAGTACCATTTTATTTGTTTGAAAGCATATATGTTAGCCACATTTTAAACAGCTGGAAATGGTATTTTTACCATATACAATTTTATTTATATTATTCAAGCATCTAGGAATAAATGTTTTGATATGATAATACATACAGGGTGCGTGTAAATCCTTGTTTGGAAGCATCTCAGCCATATTTACTTAGCTTAATCAGCTATATATATTTCTGGTAAATACAATTGTAGTGAAGTAATTAAGAATGAGTATCAAAATATTTCACTGGATTATTCATTGTTGATAGAACTACATATATTGCATAGATAAATTTGTCAAAAGTGTAAGACACATGTTTATCCAGCATGTAACCGATAGACACAAAAACAATGTTGAATATTCTAAGAATACTTTTGATGAATCATTGGTGCCAGTTGTTTCATCTAACAATATATATATATATGTATATATGTTAAATGGATAAATACAATTAATGAGTACTTAATTAATTAATTGATTGATAATGCTGGGTGGTGGTGCAATGCAAGGTGGAAGAATATGCAAGGGTTGACACAAGTGGTAAGTGACTTGTTGTCCCTTAAGCTAGGTCTCGGGTTCGAGTCTTGTGGATGAAAAAAATTCTTGTTGGGAGTCTCACCTGCCACTCCCAGATACACGACCCGGACGACAGATTAGTTGGGGCGAAGTTTCGGACGCCATGAAAAAAATATATATATTTTATTCTATTGAGTAGCTAGGTACGTATATAATAAAATTACACAAAGAAATATATAGCTTCCATAATGGCGTACATAAATCGGACTTATGGGGTCTGCGTGCTTTCAACTTTTGGGCTTGGATTTGAAAATAAACTCATCATGTATGTCAGTCAGTTGTTCTATTTCTAAACTAGAGCTACCTAAGCTTAATTAAGCAAATAATTAAGCTCGATGAGAATCTTGAACCAACATGTGTTATTTTGGAAGCATTTGTGGCTTGTGTTGTGTTATTTTTTTGAAATGTAAAATATATAATAATACAAAAGAAAAAAGTAGAAGTACAAATGTAGTAGTGTTAGTTCATTTTCTCTATAGAGTTAATAGTAGTATTCTTTTCTTTTTCATATGTGTGTGTGACAGAGAATCTGGGAGTGCGTCAGCTACTCGGCTGTACATGGTGTTTGTTTTTATGCAACTATAACCCTAATAATAATAATAATAATGTTATGAATGTGTGTGTGTTGGTGGTACTAGACCAGTTCACTTCCGACCGTGTTATTACCAAATGACGAAGCCATTTCCCTTTTTGTCTTGGAATTGAAGAATTCTTCCACCTACCATCTCTTCACTCTCCTCAAACTAGAGGTCCTCATTGCCACGTGTCCAACACGCGCCCTCTCTCTCTCTCTGTCTTCACCACTTTTTCTTTTTGTGATTTGTGGGGTCCTGGGGTAAGATATATGCTACTAGAGCTAGCAGCTAGCAGTACATATAATACTATTACTCATTTATTTTTTATTTAATAAAATATTGATAGTTATAATAAATACGTTCATAATTTATCAATATATTTATCAAAATTACTAATATTTTTATCATATAAAAAAATAGATGATATTATTATATACTCAGATAGTAATTTTTATGCTACTATAGGAGCTGAGTACTACCACCAACACTGTCTTCTATTGTGTTTCTTTATTATTAGTATTTTATTCCTTTCCTAATCTGCACCTTTTATTTTTATCACTATTAGGCTACTTTATTATTATTTCTCTCTGGTAGTAAGTAGTATAGTAGTAGTAGTAGTACTATATAAATAAAACTGGAGGGCAGGGTAGTGATGCAGGTAGCTAGCGATCAGAGAAAAGCTGAAGCTAGTTGCTGATTCACATGCTAGCTACCTATTCTTTCTTCTTCTTGCTCAATCAACCCATCAATATGTATCGTACCTAGCTACTAACCTTCAACAGAAATAATGGTTAATTAATTAGCAAGAAAAATGATAGTATGACATTCATATAGAGTGTATGAGATAGATTTTAATAATTTGATGTAAAATAATGATATCGTATTGTCAAAATAATGATTCTTGATATCAAATTTTTTTAGATGTACACATGGTACACTCGTATGAAGAGTCAATATAACATTACTCAATTAGCAATTAGTGTTAATACCACATACATTAACCCAATTGGCTTACCATTTTCCATCCATCATTTACTTTAACAACGTTGGTTTCTTGCTACTATATATATATATATATATATATGAACTCGTTCTGCTATAACAATAATATAGAAAAACGATACTAATTTCGCATTTAAAAAGTGATTTTTTAGTGAAATAATATTCATTTTTTATTATTGGATGAGCTTGTGAACTATGTATCCATAACAATTTAACTTTATATATATATATATATATATATATATATATATATATATATTAAATCTCTTGTTTCGAAGTTTCGTTCCTCCTACTCGATCAGTACTCACATCGAATATTATTGCAGTGAACACGTGAAAAAACACATACACACATTACACTAGTCATTGCCATTATTAATCCGTACGTTAATAGTATTATATATATAATATTCTTTCTTATGCGAAATTCGAGTTTTACTTTAAACAAGTGACCTGTCGTTATAACCTTGATGTTAAAGAGAATTCTTGCCTTCACTTTATGTCGTTTATATAAACATGTTTCTAGATTTTCGAGTCTAATTAAGTGCTACTAAATTTTAAATAACTTTCTTATGAAGTATATTAATATATAGATTTAATCTCATCATTTAGTGAAATGTTTTTAGTTTATTTTGAGTGAAAAATATCAATAGTTTATATAATATAGTTGTATGTATCCTAGCATTACCGAGAAATTAGAGTTAAGCTGGTTATATCACATTATTCTAATATTATATTATATTATATCGTCAACTTAATTTGTTTTTTAGAGTTTATAAAAATGTATGTCACTAAGATCATAATGGATATAGTATGCATCTGAACAAAAGAAAATGTATAATTATTTTGAAACGTATGCCTGACATTATTTTTAAATCAGAATATATAGTATATGCATTTTTTAATATTTCATTGGAACACATAATATAAAATAATAGAAAAAAAACACTACACTCTTTGTTTTTTAATTTTAAAAAAATTGGCAACATGTGGTGCTGGTTTTGACGTATTAGCTAGGAAAGGTGGTAATAAGCAGCTAGTTGTTGTTGGTTGTTGGGTCTCTCTTGCTTAATTGGATAGATTTAATTTTTTACTAAAACATGAAGACTAATCCACCATTATTGTTACATTGTATATACGAAATAGTTGTTGCATAACATAAATAAATCTAATTAATATCCTATGTGTTATGTATTATACATATTGTTTATTATATATGACACATACACATATATATATTAAATATTCTATACTACTTATAAAGAGAATATTTAAAAAATTAGTTACTTTTTGGTCTCTCAAAATAGATTAAATAAAAATTAAAAAAATTTAAAAGTAACTATTATTTGTGACTTCTATTATTCAAATTTTGTCTCTCTTTCTATTTATGTTTTATACTAATATTTTAATGAATTAAAATGAAATTTGAGATAACTTTAATTAATTTCAATAGTATTATTTTATAAAATATTAATTAAAAAAAAAAAGCGACTTGACAGGCGCGTGCTAGAGGTATTAAAATGTCTTAACTCCCCAAAAGCATTTGTTTTTATATGCAATATTCGTGACTCGTGAAGTATAACATCATTTTCGTTCCCTTAATTAATCTGGACCATCCTCAACATATATACAAAGATTTTCATCTAACATTCTTTATTTGATTTTACAAATTTGGTGTGATATTCAATTTTCATCGTTATAATAATAAGGCGAGTTATATATTAAATATTAGGGACGGACAAGGATCTCCCTCACTGTAAAGTTTAAAGGACAACCCATTGAAAAGTAAGAGGTTAATTTCAATCTATTTATTGTCAATCTAATCAGAGTATTTTAATTGTATAACTTTTAAGTAATGAGTAATATAAAATATATAATTGGTTAGAAGTGTAAAAAAAATTTATATTCTCAATAAATTAAACTTTGATTTTAAAAATAAAGAGAATTTTGTCTTTATGAATTAAAATAAAAGACTCATTTTCATTTTATGATCCAAAGAGTAAATGTCATCATACTTTGTTCTCTAAAATGATTTTTTTTTTTTAGAAAATCCGAATGTTACAATTTATTGTCGCGTAGAAATTTAAGGCATTGTTTTATAAATGGTATAAATAATAGTGGAGTTATATATAGGTGTCTATATTATTTTTTAATGTAGTGACTGGTGAAATTCATGCATTAGATACGATATTTCTTTTTAATGTCTCGAAAAGTCTGAGTGACACAAACCCTTAGTATATTTGCAGACATCATTGGGACAATTGAGAAACATGTGTCTTAATCATTGGTAAGTTGAGTACATCATAGGTGAATATTTAACAACTAAAACATATATATATATATATACTAACATTTAAAATTTTAATTTTTATGTATTCACATTATGAATTATATTTTAACAATTATCATTCTATTTGAATTGACTTTTAAATAGTATATATGAGATTTAGCTATTTTATTTAACTGAAAATAGTAACATAATTATATAGATTTAATTTTCATCCACGGACAATGTACCATTTTTTTTACACAGTAATTCAATCATATGTTGCCACATCAAATATAATTGTGTTTTTTTTCTCTCTACCTGAAAAGTCATACAAATAAAGCATTTTGATTGGATGACAATATAACATGCTTTTACACTGTTATTGCATCAAAATTAAACTCTAATTATATATTATTCTATGAATGCATAAAAGTCTAACTATTATATATGTTAATAACTAAAAGTTTTAGTTATTATTTAATTGGTAATTCATTAAGAAAATTTTAAATAAATATTGCAAGTCATGTCTTTATATATATACACAAATTCATGAGTAGGTAAAATTGAAATTCTAGTTATTTATATATTGATCTCCAATGTCAAAAACGATGTCTAAGATAGTAGGTAAAACATTATCCCTAATTACTATTGCCTCTATTCTCAAATAATTTTCTATTTAAATTTATGCATACATATTATAATAATGATTATATGTTAATTTAGCATATGTTATATATTATTAACTTTAATTTATTAATATATTCTATCATATTTAATTTATCAACCATTTTTCTTCCATAAGAATATCAAAGAAAAAAAGAAAAAATAGTAGCAAAATGGAAAATTTCAATGGAAAATATTTACTAGATAATGGAAATAGTATCTTTAGTATGTTGAGGTTAGATGGGGAAATCTAGATCTTTGGAATCAAAAGCGATAATAATATGCTAAACGTTATACTAATATATATTCCTTTGAATTTGGTAAAATTTATTTCACTTTCCTTTCATTTATATAATTTGCTCATAATATTTTTGAGTTTCTAAAGATTACTACATACACTTATATATATATCTTAAGAACAATACATGAATAAATAGAACTAAACCAAATTGAACTTTACTAATTAGTTTCAATTGGAATCAAAATAATTTGAGTCATGATATATGTATAAATTATAATCAATAAATTAGTCCTTGAATAGAAATCTTTTAGATTTGGAATCAGCAACTATACGAATAGGATGAAGAATGAATTGATTTAAACTGAGCTAGCTAGCTTATCACGTCGGCAATTCTTTGTTAAGTTTAGTTTAGTTTTCTCTGCCAAAACCAAAACCAAAACCTAAACCTAAATATATAAATGATATTATATATGTTGTTCTAGTTCTACCCAATTTCACGTGCAAAGCACTGTGGATTGTGTACCATCATTCATATGATACAAAAAATAAAAGGCCTTTTATTTATTTATTTATTTATAAGCTGAAAAAATAATACAAGAGAAGAGAGGAGTACCCAACTTGGCTTTCTTGTTCATAAAGTTTTGAGGTCCAAATTCAAAGCTCACATCACGCATGTGTTTACCAGAGGGAGAGAAGGACAGGGAGAGAGCCATGGCACTCGAAGCTATGCTCTATGCTCAGCAACCACAAGACCACCCTTTTGCTACTAATAACAATAAGGACTTATTGTTACTCTTCGACAACAATAATACCAACAGCAACAACTATGACTTGTTACTACAAGGTTGTTGTGGTGGTGGATCAAACAACAACAACAATAACAATAACTTGTTGTGGGGCTATGGTGGGAGTGATGAAGATTTCAACAGCCTCATGAGCATTCAAAAACAGGAAGAAGGTGATGACCAACAACAAGGAGGCTCTATGACTACTTTTCTGGACAACCAAACTACTGATGATCCGATGTTTCCTAATTATGAAGATTGGAGCAACAGCAACAATTGCTCAACGTTGCCCAACAACCGTTTGAGTAATGTCTCCAATGAGGAGGCCACTGCTTTGATGGAAGGGTCAACTTCTCTTGCGGCGGCGCGCCCCAAGAAGCGCAGAACAAAGAGCAGGAAGAACAAGGAAGAGATTGAGAACCAGAGGATGACTCACATTGCTGTTGAGCGCAATCGAAGAAAGCAAATGAATGAGTATCTCTCTGTTCTTCGCTCTCTCATGCCTGAATCTTACGTCCAAAGGGTAACCAATATATATATATATATCTATGTTTTGCTGGTTGGTTCAAGTGATTCAGCATTAATTAATTTGTTTGAATTTCATTTCATTTGTGGATGCAGGGTGATCAAGCATCTATAATTGGGGGTGCTATTAACTATGTGAAGGAGCTTGAGCAGAGGCTGCAGTTTTTTGGTGTGAAGAAAGAAGCCGATGGAGATGGTGGATCTGATCAAGGTGCAAATATGCCCTTTTCCGAGTTCTTTGCCTTCCCTCAGTACTCATCAACAAGTGGTGGTGGTGGTGGGGGTGAAAGTTCTACGGCGGCGGCGACAACGGGTGAGCGAGCGAGTGAGGTTAAGGCTGCAGGCATTGCAGATATAGAAGTGACAATGGTGGAGAGCCATGCAAATCTCAAGATAAGGGCCAAGAAACGGCCAAAGCAGCTCTTGAAGATGGTGTCTAGTTTGCATGGCATGCGCCTCACAATATTGCACCTTAATGTCACCACCACTGGGGATGTTGTCCTCTATTCTCTAAGTGTTAAGGTTTGTTTACTGCTTAGTGCCTTGGTTAATTTTCACTGCTTTTCATGCACTTTTAATGGGGTAGGAGTTGTTTTCTTTGCCGTGTTTTTCTAGAAAAAGTTCTTGGTTACTGTTCAACACCTCATCAGCTAGCCACTACAATCCATATGGCTGAGAAGTTGATATGTGAATAATGGATCATAACAAAACTTTGCAATGGTCATAGCTTGTGAGTTATAAAAATTATGGTATTTGTGATGAAAACTGATAGTGAAGTGTATTGTTGAAAACTTTGGTGCAGGTGGAAGATGATTGCAAGCTGGGATCAGTGGATGAGATAGCAGCAGCTGTGTACCAAATGCTGGATAGGATACAACAAGAGTCAATGAATGTGTTGAATTAGGGATCAGAAACTTGAAACTAATTTGACCCTCAAAGACCTTAATTACTGATGGATGATGATGATGGAGGATATTTCTCTGATCTTCTTCTTTCCTCTTCCAAGTTGTACCTAATTATTGCAAGGGCTGTTCATCCTTTATTTGCTAATCAATCTGCTGATAGCTAGTGCCTCTTTATTATGTGGGCTCCTTGTCCTTGGAGGAAGTTTTTTGGTTTATTCCTTCTTAGATTAGATATATGTCTCTCTAGCTAGCTATAGCTACTTTTGATGCTTCTCTCTTTTCTCTTTCTCTCTCAGCATTCTCTTCTTCTTCTTCCTCCTTTTTTTTCTTTAAATATTCTCTGGGGTGTGGGTGGAGAAGGTTGTAGTGTATTATAATATTGCGGTTGAGACACATTTAAGTGCTCAGTCAAATCTGCCTCCCTTTGCTTTCATGGGTGGTAGGCCATGTCAATCTCGACCATATGCCAATTTGTCAATCCCAATTTGAGAATCTCTCAAAGCAACACTCAATGAAAATGATAGCTAAATGTTTTAATTAGGAGCTTTTCATAAACTATCTATTTAATCCATGTATTTTCTTTTTTCTTTTATTTTTCTGTCCTAGTTTATTTATACTTCTGAGCACTTTGAAACACTAAAACGAAAGAAAATGAAAACAACCCAATCATTATTCTCACAACACAAAGCCCCAACTTGATTAATCTTGTCTCTTGATGAACAAGAGTCGGAATAAGATTAACATCAACTAAGTACTAATCATTGACCTAAATGTCATTTGAAAATCTGTATCTCTATATATAATTCAGTCTCATAATCCCCAAAACTATCTCATTTGTACTGCACTGCATAATTTTCAGAACACATATGTTCTAATGATTTGACTCAAACATTGCTTTAGTTGATTCTGTAAAACTGATTAATTGAAAGTTAATTAGTACTAAATCAAATTTTCATGACATAATTATGAATGAATGGTAGACTTGGAGCAAAAGGTCAAAGAAAAAGGAGAACCATATGCTCTAGTGATATAGTCTACATGTTGAAAATGCAGGGGAACAGTTGCAGAACATTTCTTTGCCTGCATTGATTTTTTATGTTCCACACACAACAAAGAGAAAATGGTCCATCCTATATCATCATTATCAAGAGGACTAAAAGGGTGAGTGAATCCAGGAATCTAAAGCTAAAAGTGTGTTGAGGGTACATGTATTATTTGATGGAATACTTTATCCTCCTCTAATATTCTATTATATATACTGCAAGACTATTTAAAAAGGCAAATGATTAGGGTGTTGAAGGTAAAAAATAATGGCCCCATCAATTTGTACTATATATATATATATATATATATATATATATATATATATATATATGTTCAAAGTTGAATACCTAGATAAAAGAAACAGAATACTGCTTTTTATATATTACTCTATATAAGTGCCTCCTATATGTAACTAAATTAGAATATAATAAGTGTAAAAAAATAATGAAATAACACATGTGAGGTGATTTGTGAGTGAAGTACATGTAATAGCATTATTAGGGGAAAACAAAATACAAAAAGTTGAGTTGTGGTAGGGTCATCATTATCTTCAAGAGCAGAGTGAAAAGGATAAAGTTACTGATCATGTATTTTTAAACTATTCTTAAAAGCTAATACCTTTTTGTGGTTAAATTTTCCATGTGAAAAGTTTTTTATTGGGTGATTTGAATCAGCAAAATAGAGTAACATGTATTGCCATAAAAAAGTTTCCATTCGTTGATCTATTGATTTCTGTAGAACTTTTTGTATTCATTGGGGATTCGAGTTAGAATGCATGATATGATGACTGCTTGATGAATGAGACCATGATCTTATTCTGTGAGGTCCTTGAAATTTTAAAACTTTGTTCTTCTTTCCCTTATTTAGTTAAATGAAAATTCCTCATTCATTCAAATCCACCTTAATTATTAGTACATATATTTTATAAACTATGCTAAAGATTTAGCACAATTAGAAGCTATCTCAGTTTCTTAAATATCTAATCAGGTAATCATATTATTCCTAACCGTACGAATGGAGAGAGTCTTTAAGCTAGATGATTATCTTCTTAAGGAAACAATCATTATCGTTGAAGGTGAATTTCCTACAATAAAAATTAGAAAACATAACTTGATAAGATAATAATAATAATAATAAAAGGTAAAAGAAGAATCCAGTGATGAGAAGCAGAGCACGGTAAATGATAAGATCTTGATTGTGTGGTTTCCGTGGTTTTGCAGATTTTACTGTCCCTTGCAATATATGTTAGGTCCCGTCCATATCCCTATTTAAATATTAGAAAAATACTAAATGTATATAGTACGCTATCTCTCCATCAATTTTTCATCCAATTCAAATGTTATCAACTTTGATGAATATATTTACAAATTGTCAACATATTTATCAAAGTTACCAATATTTGAATGAATGAAAAATGAATAAAAGAATACTATGTTATGTACCACTAATACTCGGATTTTTTCCTATATAAAATAAAAAAATCATTAGTTCTATAAATACAACGAGATAAACATTAATTCAACGAAATGTCCTGTTTTATCTTTTCTTAGAGGAAATCGTAGGATTGCTACGATTTCACTTTAATTGGATCTCGTGTCTAGAAATAGTAGCAATCCTACAATTTCCATGTTATGTATCTAGAAATCGTAGGTGTGCCACGATTTTGCTTTTCTTTTCTACTCTTTTCCATGAAATCGTATAACTTTTACGATTTCTGTGTTTATTGCATGTTTATGCAACCAAGTTCACACCATATTAATTAATATTATGTGTTTATTGCATGTTTATGCAACCAAGTTCACACCATATTAATTAATATTATTTTGTTAAGCATTTTTATTGTCTTGTTATACAGCCATCAATAGTGCAGGCCTAAATTCATGTCATGAAGTAACTCAGGTTATATATTATATCATTAATAGAATAGGTACAATATAAAATCATCAAACTTAAGTTGTTTAATAAGTTGTAATTATTAACAAATAAATTCTATAATTGTGTTTAATAAGTTGGATGCTGTTTGGATCAAATTTTGTTGTACGATAAACATTTTTCTATATTATATTGCTATTTGTACATCACATTCATCCGTCATCACTCTTATAGGTAAAAAAACTCAATCAAACAAATATAAAAAACTGACTCAAATAAATGAAAAAATTCAAACAAATTAAACTATAAAAAACTAATCTTAATGGCAGTTAAGAATACACTAAATAATCAAATAAATTCACTATAAGTATGACAAAAGTAGAAAAATAGCATAAAATACATTATTTTTTACTTAAAAGGCAGCACATTTATCATTAACTTATCACTAAAACAATAAATATTAATACTAAAAATGGATAAATGTCTTATTTAGTTGATTTGTAGTTGTTATTAAAATTATTTTTTTATTATTTGATTGAGTTTTTTTATTTATTTGAGTTAATTTTTTTACTTTTAAAAATAGTGGCTGATTATATATATATAACAATTGTTATATATATATATATATATATATATATATATTTTGCTATATGTACAATGAAAAAAACAACCAAAACAATCAATATCTCATGCACAATAAATATTATGTAATGTGCACAACATGTATCACAATTATAAAAAAAATATCATGTTGCAATAATAATATATGATATAGGTTATACATAACATGTTATATATGGTGTACATAATATGTAATATACGTTCGACATATTATATATTGTATATAATATATTAGTTGTTTTGACTGATTTTTTATTATGCACCAAAATTATATATATATATATATATATATATATATATATGACTTAAATACATGGTAAAATATGTCTTTGGAAATTGATTATATATTTTGATTAGTTAAACTTATACTCTCCTTAAATTTTTTAATGTGAGATGCTGCATGACATGAATCGTACAAGAGTTTTAGCGTCCGTTTGTGAAGCTATGCAGAATATAATAATAACATTTAATTCATAGGTCGTTGATGAAGCTCCATGGTTATTATCTTTTAGAAGATTCCAACTCTAGCACCATTTTGTTTTTTTCTTCTTGTTCTGTTCTGCATGAACATGCCCCTTCATAGATTCCAACCCAAAATCACTCTCTCTCTCTCTCTCTTGTATTATTTTAAGTTTGCTTGCTAAAAAGATAGATGATTAATCATAATTCATAATGTTGTACGCTTTATTCTTTTTGTGATCAAGAGTATTGTTAAGTTAAAGACACAAGACATAATAAAGATTAGGCATGTGTTGCTGCAGCTCTTAAAGAAATAGAGAAAACATACATACAAAAAGAGGTTCAAGAATATGCCTTTTCTTTGCAGCATTTCAACAAGCAGGTGAAGGGCAAAGAGAAATCATTAGAATGGAGAGTGGAGGAGACAGTGTGTTCCTTTCTTTGATCAAATAGAATAATAGAGTAAAGCAGAAAACAATGACAATCAAACCAAATAAGGAAATGATATAATAAAAGCTAAAAAAGGGGTAACACCAATAATTGAAGGAAACAAAGTGAATGTGAATATACATACCCCTATGTTGGTCCACATGAAACACTGCCCAATGGAGCTTTTGAGATATTAATGTCACAATTGAATTGATTCATCATGCCGCTTCTTAACAGTATTGTTGCGCCTTTTTTCCTTTGGGTTTGATGCAATTTGAAGAACCATCCATGAAATTAATAATACAACTTTTATAATAAAGGGAGAGTGAGTCCAAAATAGATATGCTAAATGCCATATAAGGGGTGACGTCATTCACATGGATTCCATGATAATCGGCGCTTAAAGAGGAAGATGAGAATGGCCCAAATGATAGGTCTGTAATAATGAGAATAATCATAAAAGGTTCAATTATTGTAGCCCAATATGAGTTGGGCCGTTACATCCAACGTCTCTTACAGAGAACCTTTTATTTAACACATGGCAATTCTTGAATGGTATTTGTTTGAGTTAATCGCACTCTTATGTGATTGCGTGTTTTAAATGTTGACCATTTAACTAAGATTCAATAATTTAAGTTTATTTCTCATTCTCTTCCCTCTCACTTAATATGTCCCTATATATATATATATGTATTAAAATAAAATGAATTGATCTGATTTGTAAGTTAAATATATCTTTGAAGTATATTTTTATGTTTAAAATGCAGTGAATGTGTTTTGAAGGATAAAAAAGGAAAATACAATGATTTTATCATTATGTGAAAATTCAAGAATGAATCATCCAATATTGACTTTTCATATGAGATGGATACATGCAATTCAATATTATGTGAGAATTAACATGAGGGGTATCCGTGAAAACCCCCATATTAATTAACTTGCTTACAAATCCACTCCAAAATCGTAGAATTTCAAAATAGAGTGTCTTGGATTTCATGAAATTTAGAAATCACTTAATTTTTTCTTTTAGTATTTTCAAATACAATGATTTGATTTATAAATAATTTCATTTTCATATTCTTTTAGTTCCAAACAGTCACTTTGCTCGCCATATAAATGAGAGATGTATGGTCGAAAGGTTTGAGACGATGACTGAAGTTGCATTTTACTTTACATTTATAAATTGATTACTGCATTTATTAACAAACTCACAAATAGTTACTTCTGCTAATGAATCAGAGAAAGGGCGAATGTAAGTAAATACATCCTCATCGAAAGAACGAAAGTTCTTATATAGGAGGTAGATTTTAGTAATGGTATGCCAGCAATTTCCACTCACTAGGCAACTGCAGATCGAAAGGAATGAAAAGATATAGGAATCATGTAAAACAATAAGATCAACAAAGTTTGATATGTAAAGAAGATATACCTTTTAAGTGTCAGGGTAGGTTGGTATAGGTACACCAGACTGTTCTGTCAACTCTTTATATGCAGCTTGCAATCTTTTAGTCACAGGCCCTACTTCTCCATCGCCGATTGTGCGGCCATCGACCTTCACTACCTAGAGGATGATGTATCCAACAACGTTTAGAATTTAGATTCATCATATGTGCTAAAAGTAGTAGCTACATACTAGGCGGCGGCGCGCTTAGAAATCAAGTTAGTTGAATATCGGGTTTCTGTGTCATGATAAATTTCTAACATAGTAAATTTCTACAGCAGTTAGATAGATGAGGCATAGTAAGGCACTTACTGGGCTTAGTTCTCCCATTGTTCCTGTTGTCCATATCTGCAAGATATTTGAAATATCATTTGTTGAGGGAAGTCTCTCATACTGGAATGAACTCTATGTATAAGATACTATTATATGCGAACCTCATCTGCAGTATGTACTTCTGATAGGCTGATTCTGCGTTCCTCTAAGATTATCTGCTCCTTCACCACTAGATCCATTACCTATGATTGCGAAATCGCAGAGTTCCATTAATGCCATCATGCAATTCACTAACAGTTTTAAATCTCAAGGATGGAAGAATAATTTGGTACATGTTAAACGAAATTATAACCTAAAAGTACTACTGCAAGCTGAAATTGGAGTTCGAGTGTCAATGTCATCTTGTGTCATAACATAAATGCAGAGATCGGTATAGAAAAAAATGGGTGAATTTGCAATAATTACCGTTGCACGAGTAATGCCGGGGAGACAGTAATCAGCATGAGGTGTCAAGACACGACCCTTTTTGACTATGAACTGCACAAATAAGAGATTAGTAAGTTGAGGTGATCTAGATAATTAGATGTAGTATACCATTCTCCTGCTGAAAGCAAATCCTGCAACATAAAGATAAGTCTATGGGGACATACAAGGTTAGTTGCATTGGTTTCAGATACATAACCATCTTTGTCGAGCATGATCGCATCATCTGCCTTTGCATTATTGCCTTCAATCTGCACTAAGCCAAAATATAACACTTGTGATGTTATAAGAAACATCGTTGAGAATGACAGGACCTTAGCCGTGGTTTATATCATAATATAATAGGACCAGACATCAAAATTATAATAGTTGGATGTGGGGATAAATCGCAAATGTATCTCTGTGCATACAACAATCATAAAGCTTCATATAACAACACATTTAAGTGGGTTCAAATTAATCATATTTATTCTCTCCCTAGTAGGGATGATGCTCAGTCCAAAGTATAGGCTAACACATGCGGGATGGTTTTGGAGGCTTGAAAGAGTTGGGCGAGGCTTATAGCCTGCTTTGGTCATGTGTCGGTCATAGGCCCTTAATTCGGGTTGTCAAACCACAATTACTCCATATTGACATCACTCAAATGATTAGCTTGTCGAAATTCATGATTAACTCAACAACCATCCTTGTTCCAATAGAAATCATTCACCCACAATAATAGCATTCAATACAACTTTGTTAATCACTGCATGTCAAACTCTTGAGCAGAGAAGGAAATACCTTTGCAAGTATGTTGTTGAGGAGATTATTGTGATGGATCTTTGAATCCAAATTCTGGTAAGGAAAACAATGAAAAGGGGAAGAGACTAAGTCAACTGTAGGAACTAAAGGAGTAAGCCAATCAAACAATAACTCTATTTTTAATATTAACACATGTACAAATAAGAAACTTACATTCGGTGAATTACGACGTGTTGTAGCTGTTACAAGAACTATACCACGTGTATTATCATATACTGGGGGCTTCCATTCAGCAAGCACTGCAATTTTGAAGAATCAACAAAATTACCAATTTGGTGCAGGGATAGGACATTGTTTCTTATTTGGTGCAGGGATATGTATTTACCAATTAATGTGCACCCATAACGATTGAATGCTGGGCTCATTCCAGAAGTAACCTAGAGAATAAGAAAAGAATATTCTTTCTATGTCAGTTAAAACATGGGTTACTCCAAGGTACTTTATAAGCATAAGAAACCTGTTAAGAGGCCTTGTGTAAGGCTAGGAATTATCATGTGAATGATGGATGGAATAGAATTTTGGAATTATTATTAGCTTTGAAGAATTGAGATAGCTGAAGTGATAAATGAGTGAGAGAGAGAGAGATAGTAAAACCTTCTTCCCTCGTGTTAAAGAAAGCCGAATGTGAGAATTGTCAAACATGCCATTCCTGATTAGTGTTTTGAAAATTGCTTCCTTAATCTGCAAATATTGGAACTATGCTCATTGAAAGAATAACCTTAACAAGAATAAAGTTAAAGGAATCTAGCACTTTGCTTTTCACAGAAACCCAAAACATCTAACAAACAACCTAATACTCAATTAGATTCAAATGCACCTCATCTCGAGTTGGAACATTTTCAAAGGCCAAAGCTTTTGCTGAATCAAACATCCTGATCAGAAACAAGAAATACAACAAATAACATTGATGCAAGACTTTTTACAATAAAATGTTATAACAAAAATATTATATTATGAGTATAGAATATATGACTGTTAAATTTTAGACTGAAATGTTAAACCATAATAAATAACTGAAGAACCTAATGAGTTAATCAGCTAAACAGCTAGAACATAACCAGAACAAAATGACAATATTAGATAAAATCTTCTCAATTCTAGTGTTGTGACAATACCTGTCTAGATGTTCCTCTAGCTTAAATACCTTTCCATTATACACTCGAAGACCCTCCCAAACTGAATCACCTCCTTGGACAACTGAATCAAACACGGAAACCTGATAGATAACAGGGTAAAACTTAAACACGCTGACAATGTGAATCAATCACGTACTAAAGCTTTATTCTACTGACAGCAGCAGACCTTTAGGTTCACACAGAAAAGTACCTTTGCACTATCACGTGGCACAATCTCATCACCAACCCAAGCAAGCAATTTCTTATTTGCAGGAACTGGAAGATCAGGTGGAGGCAAAGGAGGACTCAAAAGGGACGACTTCTTCTTCACGTGGCGCCGAAGGATATTGTACAGGGGTAGACTTTGCTCCAGCAAATCATAATGAGATAATGGAAATGGCTGGAAAGAAAATAAGAATACAGCATAGATGCAGTCAGGATTTTTCGGCTCCCTCTCCAGTCAAAGTAACTTCCCTCAACAATTCACTTCCTTAAGTTGTCAAATTTTAACATGGAAAGAAAACATAGGACAAACTGGGGTTCACAGAAAAAACCCGCATTTGCATCCAATTCCTATGAGATAAAATGATGAACAATGGTGCAAAACATTTGACTGACTCTTCTCAACATAAACTGCATGGAAGAAGCATATGACAAAAAATAACAGCTTACCTTAGGATATTTTTTTGGCTGCTTAAAACCAGTAGATTTATGCACAGATTCGTACCACCAAGGGGCCCACACGCCATCTACTGATTTTGGACCTGCTTCCCAACTGGAAAGTTATTGAGTTGTCAACACCTCATGTATGTATGCAAAAGATTTACTGTTGTAGTTCTTCTATATGCACCAACAATAACTTATGAATGCCTTAACAACAAAATCAAATACTAAATGTCCCAAAATTGACCATAAACAGATCCTCCATGCATCACTAAGCATTGTTTTTCCCAATCTTTGTTCTTTTCAGAAGGAAGAAATAAAGGAGAGAAGAAAAAGAGGAGGGAGGGGGGGAGGGGGAGGTGGTCTTCAACTTTGTAACGGAACAAAAGATCTGAATACCTGAGCATAGCAGGGTGAAAAGGGATCCCCAAATCATCACAAAGACCCCGCAGGGTAGCCTGCAAACAAGATCATCATATTGATGATACTGAGAAAACAATACCTTCTGGTCTCACCAAAGAAGGGAAAGAGCATGATACCTCGGGATCTTGTTGAAGTTCTGCAGCATCAATGACAGGTGGTGCCTTTCCAGCCTCACGAAGCTCATTGAATATACAAACCAGCTCTGCCAAACCCAACTCATAAAAAGATGGAGGGACAACCTTGTCAAAGGATGGCTACACACGCAACCAAGGTGAAGCATACAAGATCCTTCAGCCAGTGAGTCAGAGACCACATATGTAGATAACCGAATATCACTAGAAAAGACGAATGAAATGTTTGCAGAACCTTTAATTAAAACATGAAGATTGCAAGTTTTTCACATTTTCACAACACAATCACTTTCAATTTCGATCAATTCATACAATTTTGGAGCAATACTACATTTGCATACGAGAAACAATATGCTCCCTCATTGATTTAGAGATTAGTAATAAATGAAAGACATCTTACCAATATGTCAAGAGGATTTCTTATCAGAATGAAGTGCTTTCCTTTTTTAATTAGATCATCTGTCAAACCCGGTATCCGTTGCTTTGATATGTGCTGTAGACAGTGGAGTAATGATAAATCATGCAGTTCAAGGAAACAAAAACCTAGGTTTTGATGACTTATTCAGAAACAATAGAATCTAGATCATCAATACTTAGTGATATATATTTGGTAGTAGGATGCAGTAACAATTCCACGCCAACCAAACTACTAGAGTTGTACAAACTCGCCAGCAACAATTATTTTCCTCTTCTTACAATCAAAACTCAAGGCAACAGAATCACCTCATAACAAAATTAACATGATAAACAAAGAAGATATCCTGTAACTAAAACAAAAAGTCTTAATATTCCTCTAAACACACATTGTCGTGCACATATCTAAGATTCAATTCGTCACTAATTGCAAATGTTGAGAGAGGATGCAGTTTACCTTACAGAATCTATACTTCTTACTTCCTGGACCAAAAATTATGTCGCTAACAACCTTGTTTCCATCACATTCCTGTTGCAATTGAAACAGCAATTTCAACATGAAGCATAGGAAGAGAGAACGAATGAATGAGATAGGATAGGGGGAAGGGGGAAGCGGATACATACCATGGTGGAGAGTACCTGGTTCCTGTAAGGCCGAGGAAGACCAGTAACTCGAAGGAAATTAGCATACAGGGGCTCATCAAGAACTTCTATGTCATCCCTCTAACAAAATTAGATGAATGAAGGAATCATTCAGGATCAAGAAACAAGATAGATATTTCGCATCCCATGCAAGAAATTAAAATAGTAAGGAATGAATGAATGAATGGAATATACCTGAGCAAAAGAATACATGAGACTGGTACTGAGGGATCTTGGAGCAGACCATGAGTGAATCACCTCCACTTCACTACTCTCACCCATCTCTGACTCTGATCAATTCTCAATTCTGAAATCCCAATTCTGATTCACTCACCCATTACCATTATTATATCATCATTATTACGCTTTTATGAATTACTAATTGATAACACCATCGAATCCATTGCGTTGCCTTTCTTTCTTATTGGTGTGGGAATCCCAATGCCCAACTTGCGTCCACTCACAGCTCACTATTACAAATAATAATAATAATAATGATAATACTTACTAATAGATTTCTAAACAGAAAAAATGATAACAAGTACACGGGGCCATGAAGTGGGTTAAAAAACAAAGAAAGTGACACTGACACATGACGTACTCCATTTGGGTTGGGTAACATGAGGACATTTTTATAAGAAAAATGCTAAATGTACATAATACAATGTCTCTTTATTAATTTTGCACCTCATTTAAATGTTGGCAATTGTGATGAATTTGTTGATAACTTGCTAATATTTTCATCAAAGTTATTAACTTTTAAATATGTGAAAAAGGGATGAAAAAATACTATGTTATATACCAATTATATTTATGGTATGCACCATATGTAACCACAATAAGCCTATGTTTTGTTCTACTAACCTAGCTTATTTAGAAAATATAATTATTGATAGTAAAACTTGAAAGAATAGTTACATCTTCATGTCACCCATTAGACCTTATCACGTGTCTTGCTCATCCAAAGGTTTTTTAACCACAGTGGAAGAGAATCCAATGCATTATTTATTGTCGAAAGAATAACTTGCATGATTATGACCTTTCACTCTTCTCTCGGTACCATTTTTATTAACTTACCGTTTTTCTTAATAAACTAAAAACTCTCATACCTTTATTATTTTGAAATTAAAGATGAGTTTATCATGATTTCTATAAAATTGTGACTAAACAAAAGCCAAATGCCAAACCGGCAAACCTTATCTTAAAAAAGCACTAGAATTTCAGAAAGAAAGCACACCATTTAATAAGAATCACTAATTCTTAGTTATTGCGTACACGTGTTATCCACTAATCGACATACCTAAACAACTTTATGAGCACTCCATTCTTCAAGTTTCAGTTCACTTAATTTTCAAATAATATAGTAATTCTTAAAATCAACACTAATGCCGGTTTTTAACCTTTCAAGCTACAAGTAAAAATTTCAGATGAAGCACAAGTCATAACCTTATATAGGCTTGATTGTATAACTAACTAGAAGAGATACGTAATAGTCTTACACCAGCTTGATTGTATGAATGCATGTATTGGAGGAGATTTAGTGGCTTCAGTGAATCAGTTAGGTCCATAATGTCAAGGTTAGCTTTGTCCCCAAGAGCAAGAAAATAATTGAAAGTTTCTATATTCCGAATAACACATGCAATGTATGCAACTGGTGCTTCCTGTGACCGGCCATTGACACCATCATCTTTATGAATTGTTTTGCACCTTCCATCAGATTCATTGTTGGCAGCTTTGTATTTATGTTCAACATTTTCAGGTTTGTTGTTTGGAGAATCCGATTTCGCCCGGTTCAAAAGAATGGTAAGTAATCGAACAAGATGTGGAAGGCAAACTGGATCATATATCACATCTGCACCCAAACTGAAACAGTATGCAAAATAAGAATGGCATCTTACAAAATTATAAGGAACAGTACTATATATAAGGTATAAATTTTATATCCTAGAGTGGTGAATTCAAAATTAAAGTTCAAATCTCACACAACATCTGGCATGATATCCTGGAACTGACTTTCTGATGCAGATTCCCATGGTAGATACATACATTTTACCTGAAATTCATGGACCAGTGCAGATTATACAACTGCAGAACCTTAAAACACACAGTTCATACTATCATCTCCCCTGTCTAAACATCACTTCAAAAGAGATTCATCAAAGAGTTCAGAGAGAGTGGAGATTTGGTGACTTGAGATTTATAACATCAAAATCCAGAAGTTTGTGTTCATAATGGTTTATTTAGTAGGCATCTTAGCATCATATTTAAAGCACGAGAGAGTATAATGTTCTGACCTGTAAGGAATATATTTATGTATACAAAAGCAAAATCCAATAGAATTTCTATGCAAATTCAGACTCACCATGCTTGAATCTTCGTTTTCTTGCAGCTCGTCAGTTCCAACATTCAAGTGGTTGAACTCCAAATTAAACTTCATGTTAGCTAGAGTTGATATGTCACCATCACTTAATATCACCTATTGAAAGACAACAAAACGAATCCATGTTGACTAATTTTGACTAGTAAATTATCATGCAAGATTACCCATTTCATTGTCACCATACCTTGGAAGCTTTCACATGGGCTAGACATAATCCAACTAAGCCAACTCCTGAACCAATCTGTTTTATTGCAATTATGCAAGAAATGAAATGATAAAACATGCAAGGATATATAGTTCATCATTAGTGAAGTGTGAACATTAAAATTGATACTAAATGAAATGATAAAACATATAGCTGACCTCAAAGCAAGATTTGTTGGAAAACAATTCTGGATGAGAAAGTATCAACTCGGACAGAAACATACTTGATGGCCATATCGAGCACCTAAATAACCGAACCAATATCAACATTACAAAACTAATGCTAGATATGCAAACAGACATGGCCCAAACTTGAATTTAGCATATCAAGTAGGAGCTTACCCTGTATCACCTTCAAGCATGTTTAGAGAACACTGCAATGGAAACACCAATACCCTTGACTGCGGAAAACTCTGTAGTTCAGAACAACCTATAGATACCAGTATCCAACCAAAGATAAGCTGAATGAAATAATGTCATCATAAGAATCAATGGAGAATCATCACCTGAGTTATTATTTAGTATTTACCATCAGGAAAAAGAAACGAAATTCTTTTGCAGACCCTTGTATCTCTTTTGCCAAAACTATCATCCTAAAAAATAGAGTGCAAAAAAAATCTCAAACCTCTAACCAACCATTTCCAAAAAAATAAATAAATAAAATAGGGACTGTTAATGGCATAAACCTTGAAAGATGTCATGTAGTGAGCATAGAGTTCGTACAAGTGATCCAACACATAGCCATGTTCCAACTCAACTTCATTGATAAGTTTCTTCAGAAGATTCTTCAAGTAAGGAGCATGAAAATCACCCTGCATTCATTTCATTCAGCAACCAAACCTCAAATTTGAAAACAAAGCATTGATATGAAGAAATTATTGTAAAGTAAAGAAAGAGAGTGGGAGAAATTACGGGTGAAGAAAGGCAATGGTCCCAGATGAACTTCTGAACTGGTTCCGTAATCGAGCCTCCACCACACGCCCTGCAATGCAATTGAATGGAATGCAATACAATTTTATTTATTTATTTAATTTATCATTATCTAGTTAAGCAGAAAATGGACCTGGCATGGGAGAGGACGCAATCGGAAGGCTCCATGGCTAGAATCGCAGAAATCAGATGCATACAAGTAGGCAACGAGGGATTCAGCTCTTGCTCCTCCTCCGCCGCCGCCATGTTCCACCGGCCACCGCTTCTGCAAACTGGAATTATCACTTACTCTTGTCATAGCCCATCAGACACATAATTGGGCCTTACCATCCACATTTTTACATTAATAGGGCTTTGCTTCTTTGTTAATTGGATTGGGCTTTGAAAGTTTTTGGTCTTTTAAACAGACAAAAATGGTCCTCGGGCTTTGAAATTGGGCTAAAAAATACTGCATTAGAGGAGCGAAACCCGCTTAGCCCAAAAATAATTTCCGTATTCACCAAAAATATAATCTGTATAGACTTCGAGGCTTAACAAAATAGGCTGCCTGTTATTTATTTATTCTTAATTATTATAAGCAAGTCTTTGTTAAAAGATTATGATTAATGAATATTAATTGATTAAAAACTCTTTTTAATTTTTTTTCTAAAGAGTTGAATTTTATTTTCTTAAAATAACATTCATACAACAAATGATATAGAGGAATATTACATCGATTTTTTTAATAATATTTCCATTGAAGTTTTCTGTTCACATATATAGTTGTGACTGGCTCTGCTGCTAGCTGCATTACATGCGCAAGAGAGAGGGAAAAAGAAAGAAAGAATAATCTTATGACACAGAATTGGCAATAGTAGTTCTTAGTTTACACACAAGAGATGCAGAAGCTTTACGAAATTCCACTTTTTCTCAGCCTTCACTGGAATCGTGCAGGGTCACATGTAGAGTAGAGTGAACTGCTGCAAAACAGAAAAGAAGGATCAGTGTAGAAAATGGAAAAAGTAATACTACTATACATGCTTCATCACATTTATGGAATTTCTAAGAGAATGAATAGTTGAATTAAAATATGCAAACAATACTATGTATATAAAAAATACTGAGAATGCTGAAATATGACTTACCCAAATTTCAAAATTTCGGCATCTGGCTACAAAATTGTCAATGATATAGCAGCTGAACGAAGCTTTACACCATCACTATCCCATTTGGACTGTGGTGCAGTTGCTCCAGCAATAATAGCCTGTAAAATTTATATACTAGATATTTTACTCTTGTTGTGTCATTTAAGTTGTTAGAAATGCATAAAAGATTGGTATGTTTCAATGCAGAATTTGTTGAAAAACTAGCCAAACTTAGGGGAAATACATACTGATTGATATGAATGGTATGACAACATCACTAAAATACATGTAATAAGTAATAACAAACCTTTCCACCGGTGACACCTGCTACTAATGCTATGTGTTGTTCATCTCTCCCAAATTCATAGAAGTAATAAGTCCTGAAATTGGAGAAGCATGCATTGGAATTTCATGTAAACAGAAAACTCAATTGATAAAGCATGTAGAAGTCATTTCACATAAGATAATTCCAGATTACATCAACCCTTCTGAAAGATTAACTCAGTCATGCAGAGTCAAGCATTTGGAGGAAGTATTTCCTTATTCCTACAATCCTGTTTAAAGCCTTGCCCTTTTTCTAACCATACTGTTTCCTTAACAGAATGAAGAAAAACTAGTGTATTACCTTTTGTCCTCCTAAAAGAAAATTTGACCTTGATAGTTATACTAAAATTGAAATCAAACTCACCTAAAACCTTCATCTTCCTTTATTTTTATTGATCTAGCAGAATAAAGTTTTGCCCCTCCTGTAAGTTCCATCATGGGCAAGACTTAGATACCAAAAGCAAGAAATAGGTGCAAACAGCGAATTGTAACTCAATGAAGGGAAATAACAAAATAGCACCTGGAACAAATATCTTCGCTACATCCTTCAATGAGCCTAAATCCGTTATATCCTGAGCCTGCTCTAATCAATTAGTAAGAATATTTAAGTCCCTTAAGGAGTTCACAATGAGAATCAAGAAAGTCCTGAAAAACATGATGGCTGATACACTTTACACATGATCTCTTAGTTAAAGATATAATAAGAGAGTTCCTTGAATACCTCTAAAAACGTGATTTTGAGTTGATTGGTTGACCGAGTAACAACATTCAGAACCTCAGATCTGTTTCAACCAAAGCAACAAAGACAAGTCCAAAAGAAACTTATTAACAATAACAAGAAAATACATAAGTTGCGAATTGGGAGTTTGATGCTGAAAATAAGAATACCCGTCTGAAGAAGCGAAGCGTGCTGCAAAAGTCTTTGGCTTTGCCTTGTCCCCATAGAGAGACAATCCAGCATTGTAATCCTACAATCCAAAAGAAACTTTTCTTGATGAAGAATTGTGTATTGTGAGGTCTAATTTACTTGTTCAAGATTCAAGAATGTGAGATAATAATTCGTGTGAAATTTACTACCATCAACTAACTATAACTGATTCCTATTACAACATTGAATTGCTACAACCAAGATACTATAAATCAGAGAACATAGTACAGTTACTTCATGATTCTGTTTACCTCGGGTTCCATGATGTCCTGGAAATCTGGTGGGACTCGAATGGAGAACCCATCACCAAAGAATTGAAACCAAGATTTGGTGTTTTCAATTCTTGAAAGGAGCGGTTTGGAAGCTGAATCTTGAGCTGAAGATTGCGGAACTGGCACCTGAGGGAACACGCTAATGCAGAGAAGGGAAGTGCGGAGAATGAATTGTCTCTTGGAGCCACAAATAATGGATCTTGAACAGGAAGAAGAAAAGGGTTTAGGGACGCTAGGGTTAGGGTTTTGGACATGCTTGTTCACAGTTACAGGGTTGAGAAATGGAGAGAAAAGAACGGCCATGAAAGAGTTATCATGACATGGCCGTTATTCTTCTTGGAGGGAGAAGATAACACTGACGTTGTTTCTTACAGCGAACCATCTTTCTTGATTATATAGATTTTTTTTGGTTGACTCTTAGTTGGATATATACATATCCAGGCTGGCATGGCCCAAAATATTACAGCCCATTTAAAAAAGTTTTGGGCCCAAAAAGTTACAGTCCATTAAAATGTTTTGGGCCTAAATTGTTTTCAGCCCATTATCCAATAAAAAATACAGCGAATTCCTCTAAAAAAAAATAGAAACAATTGAAGCCACCCAAAATTCTGAACCAGAGAGAAGGCAGAGAAAGATGTGGTGGATTGAATTTGAGGAAGAGAAAGAAAATAAAGAAAAAAGAAGAAAAAAAAAATGAAAAATTTCCTCATTGTATGAACCAGTCATTCCTAACCTGCTGCTAATTCTTCCTTCGTCATCATGGAAACCATATTTTCTTCACCACACTCACTCTCTCCACTCTTCAACATCAAAGCTTCATCTTCATCTTCATCTTCAAGAGCAACTTTGTCCCATTCTCTCCAACCCAAATCAAATTCTCATTTTTGCTACAAGCCCATTAGTTCCATCCTCAAAAAGCAACAAACTTTATCTCCAAAACCATCATCACTACCTTCATGCACAAGAAGCTGGTTGGTTCATGCTCAGCAGGGGCTAGCAGCTTTGGCTATTTCCTTGGCACTCAACTTTAGCCCAGCACTGTTGCACAGTGGCAATGTTGCAATTGCATCTGAATTTGATGTACTCAGTGAGGTTCCATCCAAGGAATCTTATGTCGTTGATGATGCAGGAGTGCTTAGTAAGGTCACGAGGTCTGATTTGAAGCAGTTGTTATCTGACTTGGAAACCAGGAAGAACTTTCACATCAATTTTATCACTGTTCGAAAACTCACGGTTAGTTAATATTTAATAATAAATAGTTGTGCAAATCAATGCTTGAGTGCTAGTGTTTTTCATGCACATTCATATGCTTTTGGATTAGTAAGAATTGAGAAGAAAGTGAAAGAATAGGCAAGTTCCTTATGCTCCCTTAATGGCAAAGCGAAATGCTAAGCTGAGTCTTTTGGTTCTCTCATATGATGGTTGATTGGTTGTTGCAGAGTAAAGCTGATGCTTTTGAGTATGCTGACCAAGTTTTAGAGCGTTGGTATCCCTCTGTGGAAGAGGGTAACAACAAGGGTATTGTGGTTCTTGTAACAAGTCAAAAGGAAGGAGCTGTCACAGGGGGTCCAGCTTTTGTGCAAGCTGTTGGTGAAAACATCCTTGATGCCACCGTATCAGAGAACCTTCCAGGTACCTCATACCATATTGATATCATTCATTCTCAGTGTTCTATCACCCTTATGGTATCAAACTATTTCCATAAGTGGCTTAGGAGTTAGTGGTTGAGAAAATTTGACTCAACCAATGTTGATATGGAGATTTCATAACATTGCTTTGCTTGTAATAAAAAATAGTAAAGCTGTTAAGGGAATGTGGAAGTTTTGATTGAGAGGGACTTTTTAAGAGCTTTCGGAGATTATGGCCACTCAGATAGATTGGACATTAAGTTACCATCATTCATGATATGTGGTTGAATTTCACTCAGTTGAATGCATGCATATGATTATGATTGGCACTCCAAAGTTTTGTAAAAGTTGTCAATCTTTTCAAGTTTTGTCAGTAAAATGCATGCAAGCTGTAATCAGTTATTTTTAGCAATATCCTGTTCAATATGTATGGTTTCTGTATGCAGTTTTGGCAACAGATGAGAAGTACAATGAAGCTATTTTAAGCACGGCCAAACGGCTAGCTGCTGCCATTGATGGTCTTCCAGATCCCGGTGGGCCGAAATTTAAAGACAACAAACGTGAGTCTAACTTTAGATCCAGGGAAGAGACAGACGAGAAGCGTGGACAATTCACTCTTGTAGTTGGAGGTTTGTTGGTCATTGCCTTCGTTGTTCCTATGTTACAATACTATGCTTATGTATCCAAAAAGTGAGAAAACAGGTATATAAATTAGATCTGTCTCAGAAAGTCTTACTCTTTAAATCCTTATGTTTAATGTGCAGTTATAATCATGCTCATGTTACAATTGAGCTTGAGAAAGTTGTGGAATAAGATCAGTTTGGCTTGCAATTCCAAAATTTATGCATTGAACTATAATATGAAACATTTTCCTGTAATCTTACAGATCTTTTACCATGCATAAATCTGTGCTAGCTGCTAAGTATATACTCATGTATTTAATCATAAATCTTGAAACGTAATCACACAGATCTTGTTACCATGTCAAGGATCAATCTTTAAAGTGTATTCATTTGAAAGAATAAGAGTGTGACCGTGTTTCAAGGTTACAAATACAATCAGCTATTTCTTTCACTATACCATTACATAAAGAATCAAATAATGATTACAATAAACAATTAAACATATTGGGTATTTAGAACTTGAGCTTGAGAAGAAAGGGCATTTTGTCTGAGAAAGGAGGGTCAGAGTACTTTCCAGTGAGGATTTGTGATGCAACATGTTCATTTGCAGCTTCAGTGTAATGAATCCCGTCCCAGTTTATATACTCAGTGCTATCAGAACAACCAGTTGCTGAAATTGTGGTTCCATTCAAGGTCTTTGTTTGCCCACAAGACACTCGACTGTCATAATTAAGTGGTGGACCTCCATATCCACAACAAGCCATAATAGGCTGTTCAAACCCTGCAAATTATAACCATACAAATTTAACTGTGTTAACCTCCAAAAAATTTTGACATGATAGAAGAGAAATTAACTTCATTGTTGATGAGTACTACTACATTGCCAATGAATTGGATACACTTACTAGCATTTTTAATGAGTGTTAGATATCTAGAAAGTTTTGCTGCAATCGCATATATACTAACCATATTTGGAATAGTTTGCTATAAGGTTTGATTTTATGGCAAAGATATCAACATATGTGACATTTGCATCTGGATATTGGCCCTGCAATTTACTAGAAAGAGCATGAAGCTGCAGATTAAAGGTTTTGGCAGCTTGGTTGTGTGAGCTAACGCATCCTAATTCGTCAAGTTTTGATGGGTCAGTTCCAAATTTGGCAACATTCTGAGGCAAGCATCCAAGAGGACCTGTGTTGTGGATCCAGAAATACCTAGCCCCCTGGTCATACAGTTTCTAGCAAACAAATAACAAAAGATTGAGAGTTCCTTCATGTTAATCTCATCGCAGCTAAGAAAATAAAAATAAAAAGTAGGTAATTTGACACCAACCTTAATTCCAGTTTCAAATTCTACAAGAATTGTAGGAATTGAGGCAAGTACTTGATCCAATGTTTTTGAATAAAATGCACCAGCAAGATCGTTCTGACCAATGTCAAACATGTACAAGCCTTTCTCAAAATTATCTCCATTTGGGATGTACTTATCAAATCTCCTGCCTGAAACATCATTGAGAAAACTTTTCTTAGCACGAATGAATGGGATAGGCAGCTGAAGTAGTAATGGAATCTAGTCAATTTTGATGAATGTAGCAGATAATACCTTTAGAAAGCAATTCAAGAGCACGGGCTTTGAATCGGAGGAACTGAGATACCTGAATCCCAAAGGAGAAGGGGCTAACGGATGATGCAGTTGCTGGAAGGATAGTTGAACCTGCTGCTGCAAAGTTGCACCCTTTCTTAAAATTTGGCAAACCCAGTGAATCTAGATATGCATTTAGGAATGGCAAGTCCATCGCATCCACTGAAATAAACAATCACAAACACATGGAACTACCATCAATAAAAGTTTAATCAAAGAAAGTTCTTGCTTACATGTGAACACATAAATTAATCATCTACTAGCAGGAAACAGAGAAGGAAGAGATGTTATTGAGATTTATAAGTTATTACTAAGGAAATCAATGGTGAGGCGGCCATCAGAGTATCTCCCTGATGGTGCTTGGAAGTGAGTCTGTCCATAAGGTGGGGAAATGCTCTCAATACCGGCGGCAATGAGTGTACCGGTATCAGAATTGGAGTCACCAAAATTGAAAACCGCTGGAAAATCGAAGTGGATTGATTTGGCGGAAGGTAGGAAGATGGCAATGATAGTGAGAAAGGGAAAGATGCATGTGTTGGTTGCCATGGCTATTGACTATATTGCAAGGTGGGGGTTTTAACTTTTAAGCCTTTCCACAGATTGCTTGTGTTTCAAACATCCACTATACAGTTAGTTAACATATACGTAGCAATAGGTGTTTGTTTGGTGCGTCAAACTTGCAGTGGAAGCAAGTCATTGTTATATTCTACCAATATTCTCGTAATCAATTCACCAAAATAATACCAGAAAAATGTCCGTTAAATTAATCCTTGCATGGCAAAAGCATCATTAAAATGGATTTCTCATGTAGCTGTTATTATCACTTTCAATCTGTATGAGCTGGGGATTAATTTTTCCAAGTATATTTTTGACAAAACTCTTAGTTAAATTATAAATCGCTAATTTATAAAATTGAAGTTAGCTGAGTAACAATTATAGCAGTAATTACGAACAATAATGAATTTCAGAAATTACTTAGGAAGTCCACTATGAGACGGCCATCAGAGAATCTGCCAGTTGGAGTTTTGAAGTAGTTCTCTCCATTAGGTGGGGCAAGTAGAAAGCCCAATCCTGCAGCAAGTTCACCAGTGTCCGAGTTTGAATCACCGAAGTTGAAAACTGCTGGGTAATTGAAGTCGACTGAATTTACCATAGCCAAACAGATAGAAAATAAGAGGACTTGAAAAGCAACATTCTTGGATGCCATATATGGCACGTACTTTTCACTTGGGGAAAAATTAAACTGTCCACCAACCAGATAGATAGGCGGATAGAGATTATAGCTACGAATACACTGTCATGATGGAAAATGATTCGTTGCCTTTTATATATACGCCCAAATGGTTTGCTTGAAATAGCTAACGTGAATCCCCAACAAGGAAAGATGAACCTTGCTTTAGATTGTGGAGAAGCAACTGAAAACCAAAAGGAAAGCGTTCCTTGTCGTTTGAATTACTATGATATCGTCATAAACATTTAAGAGAATTAGAGGCAGTGAGTGCTATTCCGTCCCTTATTAGGCATAAACTCACTGATATGGGGGAAAACGCTCGTAATATTAGATTGAGAAAGCACTGTTAAACAAGCAAGGAGATAGTTTTTTCGTGACGGATTCCGCGCCCCAAGGGTAAGGATGAAGTGCTAATGTCCCAACAAGCGAAAGAAAGAAGTCAGGATACATGAAATCATATTTTGAAAAATCGAACTTTTCTCACAGAACAGAGACTTGGTGGAGGCATCAACTTTGGCCTTGAGAATGCTGTTTTCCCTTTTCAGCTGTGAAACCGTACGTGCAAAACAAAAACAAGGTTAAATTACACGCGTAAACAAATGAAAAATTAGAAATACAAATGATCACAGATACAAATCCGTTATGCTTTGTAAAATTTTAAATTCTTCAAATTGAGTGAGATAAAGATTGTAGTGCCTTTTGGGTACCTCATCAACAGTAGATGTGAGCTTTTCCAAGGCTTCTTGTAGTGAGGATATTGTCAGAAAGGTAAGATCTTCTATTTGTGGCTCCTCTTCAACTGATTGAGGATCAAATAGAATGCCCTCTAAGACAAACAGTTCCTCTAATAACTTCACATCTTCAACATTCAATCTTTCCCCCAACTGTATTAACAGAAATCATATCACTTATTCTAATAACCAAGACGTATTAAAGATTTCACAATGGTATTGTCACCTTGTTCAAAATTCTAGTAGCAGAGTCGTCACGAGGTGGAGAAGAAGAAGCAGCAGACTCGTTATCAGGTGGATAAGAAGCAGCAGAACCTGTGTTGCATTTTTCTTCACTGCAACTGACTCGAGGTGACGACTTTATATGTTTGGCCCTGCTCCCCAAACCATAATCCCAAAATGGGACAAGAATCATCATTAGAACGGACCAAAAAGATGAGTACACACAACATTTTTGTATAATAACTATTTCAGCCTATTTAATCTCAGTAGAATCAACAGAGTATTCATTCCTGAGCAAGTTTAGTTTTTTCCTACCAAACTCGGAGAACTTATTTTTTTATTTAGTAAACAAACATACACAAGACCATCCATTCGACTTCGACAGTTCAAATGTGTGCATTGCTGACATACCTTGCACCAAAACGGAGAGTGGACAGACTCTCTGATGCATTAAAACCACTGGGGGAGCAGCAACAAAGTAATGCAGTTCTAGCCTTTCCTCCCTGTGAATAAGAAATACCATAACTCGGGCACTGATTTGCTGAATAATAGGTATAATTTGAAATATTAGAGTGGGGAAGAAACCAACAAGTGCATCCTGAAGAATTCGGGTGAGTTTGGAATCGCGATAAGGGATGTGGCTTGCTTTTCCTTGCAAACCACATGTAAGGGAATTTATTACATTTCCAAGAGCAGACAATGATTTGTTTATGGTTTTAGCTTCTTCTAGAACTCTTCCCTCAGCACCAGTTTTCTCCACTTTCTCAGACCCCGCCAAGTCCACAAGAACTAACTTTCCAGACCTCATCCTGCTCAAAGTCTGAGTGTTCAAGAATGATTTATAAAAAAAAAAAAAACACCACAGTGATATACGTAGAATAGATACCTTTTTTCTCTAGGAAATTCCTGCTGGATAGTGAATATATAAACACAATGACTTCTGCTGCTGGCCACGTTCATTTCTGCATGTTTTATGTTTAGGATGGTTCCAGACGGCAAGTGGCATTTAATTATGTTTATGTTTTATACTTC
This sequence comes from Aeschynomene evenia, assembly GCA_013621005.1. Lineage (NCBI taxonomy): Eukaryota > Viridiplantae > Streptophyta > Magnoliopsida > Fabales > Fabaceae > Aeschynomene > Aeschynomene evenia. The sequence continues at coordinate 5,765,201 of CM024268.1, forward strand.
AACTTTTCCTTCCTCAAGTGAACAGGGAATTTACCTTGATCTATATGTATTTTTAACTACCAAAAGAAAATTGAATAAATACCAAAGGAGACAAGGCAGGATACGAGTCTCTCCTACTGCTCGGTTAGCTATCCCCTTCTACATATTTGATATCAGAATTAGATACAAAGATGAATTTGAATTTTTTGCCAAAAACAACGCTACACAAGATGTTCTTTTCTTACAGAAAGGCTTTGCAATGCTTCAGCTGGGTCCAGTACAGTGATCTGAAGGAAAAAACTTGGAAGGGTCTAGTTAGTACTATATGGCATCAATTGAAATATTGAACAATAATAGATAATTCCAAAGTACTCTATTTGCCCAATCATCTCAAGTATTGCCTCTCCTGAAGCTAAAATGTTACACCCTGAAGAAGAGCAGCCTTAGCTGCAGTAACTCAAAAAGAACAATGAGCACAGATGTATGCATGTGCATGACCTTATTCTAAACCTATGTTATTAAATCTGAGAGCAAAGGTAGGATTCATGTTTCAAAATTGAATTTAGAAATTTTCCCAATTTACATTCTAATTTAGTGTTATATATCTGAACATGTATCTAGTATACCAGGCAAAAAGTAACTTCCGAATGGAAATGAATAATTTGAATGAAACGTAAAAAGTTCACAGAAAAATATCTCACCTCTGTCACACCAGGCAAAATTATTCCTCTTAATTTGCTCTCCTTAATTTGTATGTTGTCTTTTGATAAATCAAAAAGATCCCTACATAATAAGAAATCTGGAGTTGGACTATCAAAACATCCTGATTCACATTAAACTAACGTTTGCATCAAAAGCTAAGAAAGTTGCCAGTTAGAACCACTAGAATGCACTCCATGTACATATGTGCTTACCTTAGTTTTTCCATGTAAATTTCAACCTGGATAAGTCACGGATAAAGTCAGAAAACAATTTACATAACCAGATTATTTTGCTGTTAGATGCTGGAGCTAATTAGTAAGTGTCATCTGTCATGGTACCATTGACAATTTGATTGAATATGTTACGTCTTCATCTGAAGGATTTAAGGAATCAAAAAGTCCTTGTACAACTCTTGGAAGCAGCCCCTTCTTCTGTTCATCACATTCTAGTATACCAGGTCCCTGCTTCAGTAAATCAGTCATTTGTATTGCTGTATTTTTGGTTCTATAAGATCATTCAGGCACTTAGTGATAATACTTCACCTCCATACTATATGTCTTCCCAGCTCCAGTCTGCAAGCAATGGTAAAAAAACAAAATCTTGGAAAAATTGAATTTATGAATTGTGCTGATAGGTTCTTTTGAAAATAATACTAAAAATTGTGGTTGTCCCTCCTAATAGAAAATCATGTGGAACTTAGACGGGAAATGCTAAGTTTTCGCAATGTAGTGTTTCCTTGTTGCCATATTACCTGGCAAAAAAATCCACATGGATAAACATAAATATCAGTTCAATATTCCATGCCTCTCCTCTACACTTTTTTGTCAATTCAAATGCTAATTTTAATTTAAAAGAGGCATTTGTTGGCTAATGCTAGGTATAGTTCAGCACAACATGCAATATATCTTACACTTCTCATAATTCCCGACACTAAATACTAAATACATCATTACATCAGACATATATAGGGACTTGTATGGTATCATACCTGGCCGTAAGTGATAATTGTCCCATTAATTGCATTAACAGCGTCTGTTTCATTCATGGGAATACATATGAAATTGAAAGCATGATATCAAGGCAAAGGATAAATCTATAGTTAAGGCAAGTGTCTTTTCCCCAAAATTCATCGTTAATAAACTTTCCAGATTTTTCCAAAGAAAACGAACGATCATAAAGACAAATTTTGGATTAAACAAACTGTAATGATAACAAACTATTTGGCTCAGGGGAAGTTGTCATTTCAATTATAAAGAAGTGAACAAAATTGAAGTTAATGGAGATTTTGATCTTTGAATTGCACAGATATTTAAATTCGTAGTGATAATTCTGAACTTATACCTCTAACTATGGGAAGAGCCAGGAACTGATAGACATCATCTTGCTCGGACTTCTCATTGAACACTCTATCAAAGCTAAATGTAAATTCTTCATCCTTGTCGTCCTGACAAAAATTAATTCAGATTTATAAGGCGAATCGTAATTTGTATCGTACTAATTGTTTTTGACTGATTAATTTCACAGATCTAAAGTAAATAATGAAAAAGAAGAAGAAATAAAAACCAATTGATGCTTATGTAACATATCAACACCTTGAAAATGAAAGTTTCTGCGTCTATGCTCCGAATGCAAATAGAAGAATCGTCGCCATTTTGCTTCTCTTTTGAAGTCAAAGGCCTGAAGCGTGCACATACTGTAATATTTGACATGATGCTTCACCGCAAATAGTGCTTTACGACAATTCTTTGTTTAATCTGTCGAATGAAGAGAATTACAAGGAAATTGAGCTCAAGAGAGAGGATCAGAAATTTTTTCGTTGATAGCTTCTATTGCTCGGTTTCTCGGAAAACTGATGGAAACAGAAAGCATGCAGAATCAAGAAATTAAAATTTGAAACTATCAGGTTCTTCAAGAATCGAGAGTTTAATTCCAAGAACCGATTAATTATCCGCATCAAGTGTATCAAATTGTTTATTCATTTTCACTACATCAAGATACTAGAGTGGAATATCTTGAATCTTCCAAGTTTTTTCGGATGAATCAAGAATTGATTTGACGGTATACTAACACGAGGCTGAATAATTGCGATTAAGCACGAGGTAATCTTCCGTACGTGGAACGCTACGGCAACAAAAATCACAGTCTAGAAAACCTGATTTCTTTAGGTTAGGTTTCTTCATTTTCTTGGAAACCAAACAATAACTAATGAGAAAAGCGATTCAATAATGTATAAAGAATTTGAAGCTAGAATAACTCGCCGAGGAGAAAGGCCGTACCAATGGCTATATACTGAGAGAGAAAGAAAGAGAGAGAGAACTCGCACTGAAATGAAGCTTGCGTGATATTTAGATGGCGGGAAGCAAGAATGAGTAGAACCTCTCCCCCTCCGTAATTTATATAGCGTGACCTTGGATTGGGCGTCGGTGCGAATTAACAATATTTATAGTGGGCCGATTTATGGGCCATCTCTTTTTGAAAGCCCAATAAACCAAACTTGTGCAATTAATTTCACTTGTACTTCCGGACAAAAAAAAATTACTCTCTCCATTTTAAAATGTAATTTTTTTTATTTTTTTCTTCTATTTTAAAATATAAGTCCCTTCTTAATTTTTAATATACTCTTATTTATTTTTTTATTTTATCATTCATAAATTTTAATTAATATTTTTAATATTGTGTAAAATATGTATATTAATAGAAATATTTTTATTATTTATTTTTAATATTTAAAATATAATACAAATAAATCATTATCCTGTGAAAATTGAGGGATTGCTTATTTTCTTATGAGAAGTAATCTTATAGAGTCATGAATCTAGTGCTAGTGAAGTCTTCCCGCATAAAACTCACTTTATCAAGTGAGTCATGACTCGGAGCTAAACACGTGTTTGAGGCACTCAAGCTTGTTTGTGTCATGCAATAGCTAACTAATAAGAGTAATGTTACATGTACACAAAAAATCAATCACCATAAATTATTATATTCAATAATTCAACTTTTTAAAATTATTAATCTAACTTTAAAAATATTGAATTAATACATAATTTTAAAAGTTTAATTAATAATTTTAAAAATTAAACTATCACATATAATGAGTAATTTTATGGTATAAATCACATTAATTATAACCATAGTATGGAAGATGAGGACAAACTCAATAAGCAATGCATCGCATTATTGCGTCCAAGCTTCACATAACACAACTTTATAAAAGGGTTCAAAAATTTTGGGAGGGTTTAACTTCCCTTCCAAGTAAAGCAATTAAGCTCTTTCAGAAGGTTCAAATGTTTCACTTACTTCCAAGTTTAAACTTGCATAATGTACATACTACTATATTATATTCTTAGCACAAAGCTCAAGGTGAGACAAATCAATATCTTCTTCTCAAAGGTGGAAAAATTTTAGCAGATCATGGACCAGAGTGATCTCCATTTTCAACATCTAGGCATATGCTATAAGCTCTATAATTTCATCATAAAAACTTTGGCTTCACAAGCAATGAAGACAGTGACTTTAGGTCAACCATCACATTCCTTTAGAAGTTCTGGCTCTAAAGAAAACAGAGTGGTGCGGCCAGAGAAACCAAATTATGAAGGTCACTTTGGTGATTCAATTCCTCCTTCATCAGAACATGCTGGAGATAACTTTACCAAGTAATGTGAAGATGAGCAAGTCTTTCAAGAAATCAAGCTCACTTGATCAAAAAGAAGATGCCAAGTCGCTGCAATTAATTCTCAAAGTTGGCTCTAATCTTAATGACAAGCCAAACTCAAGTTGTTAATTTCGTTTTATGATATATATATATATAGCAGCAGTGTGTAGTATTGCACATTTGTATCTTGTTATTCAAACACACAAAAAATTCTTATTTATAGGTCTATATATTGGGTATTAAGTATAAGGTGAAGTTCGATCATATCAAATGTATGAAGAAATCTTACATTAATGAAAAATAGATTAAGTGATGAAGAATATATAAGATGTGATGACCTATAAATTAATTGTCTTAAAGTCTTGAATCAAAATATAATGTATGTGCCTTTACGTGCGATTTTCACTTAGATTATTGATATTGATGCACTCCTCCAATCACTATGCTATAATGTATTAGAATCAAAATCAACTAAGCATATATTCTCTGACAAGATGAAAAAGAAATGAGATAATAATGTTTTGATTATATTTCACCTAGCTGAATTACTAATATTGTTTGCCAGCTGTAACTGCTTGAAAGACCAATGAAGGTAGTCACAATTGCAAAAGGGGAAAAGTTATGATATGCTGTGATTGATGCTTTCCGCCTCAAGCAATTGTATTCAACTTGGGTTTGTATGTGTGTGTAAGATAAGAGAATATTGAACTCTCTCTTTATAATTTATATGATGGAGATTTCTTTTGACGGAATCAATACCTTTCCTTTCACGAATGAATGGCTGTTGTTTATTTAACTATAAAATTGACTGCATTAGAATTAGAATGTTGTATTTTTGAACTATAAATTTATTCTCAGAAAAAAGGTAAGATACCCAAAAAAAAAACCCTAAATATTTAATAAGAAAAATTTGGTTTCTATACAATAGTGTTATAGTACAGTGAAAATGTGAAATTAATGATGTACAATAAATTAACCACTCAATTTAAATGTGATACAATTTACCATTTACAATTACAACTACTCAATATAATTAATTATATTATAACGTAATCCAATATTATATAAAACTTTTATATTAAGACAATGACGATTTTTATACTGATACAATCCAACATTTAAATTTAATTAATCGAACTTTTTGTATTGATAATTAATTTAGTATCAATTTTAGTGTATACGTAATATTGTTTTATCTTAAATTTAGCTAATTAGTCTATGACTTCATAATTATATAAATCACATTAATCTTTAAAAATATATACAATTGATATGAGTTTTTTAAAACATAAATCACCAAACAAAATAATAATTTCAACTCAAATTATCACAATAATATTTATTAAAATTTACCACAAAAAACTAATATAACTTGTGTTTACAAAATCAAAACCTGATTAATCATCATATTTAAAACTTAATAAAAAAAGTTTAATTTCAATTCACAGTTAAAATAATTTTACACAAATATCTAATCATGTAGTAAAAGTCTTTAACTCAATCACCGACTAACTAAAAAGTCACAAAAATTAATAAATATAACTGACTAATAATATAAAATATTTTATATTATTCATACATCTTAATTAAACTCTAAAGAAAAAAAAAAAACAGATAAAAGTAACTCACATAAAACCCAAATGGCATAATAATGTGAATGATGAGCGTTATCACTACTATGGAGATTGTGTTAGGTGGACAAGTTGGAAAAGAAGAGTATATACACTACGGCGACTGAAAAGACCAAAAAGGGGTCAAAATGGGTATTGCCTCTGCTTTCTTCTCTTCCTCCTCTGCCTCTGCGACTGCGACTACTACTACCACTACTTGTAACAACAACATTAACGCTCTTCCTTCTTTCTTCTTTCACAAATCACGATCACAATCCCTCTCTTTCCTCTTTTCCCCAAAACCCTTCATCAACCTCAAGCTCATGTCGAAGCCTTCGAGTGTTGAGGTTACTCCACACGAACACGATTCTTCTTCTTCCACCACCATCATGGTTCCTCTCTCCGACTATCATAGCATTGATCACCGTTTGCTTCAAAAAATTGCTTACGATGCTCTTGTTTGGACCTCTCTTCATGGTCTAGTCGTTGGCGATAAATCCGTCCAGGTTCATTCATCTATTACTCCTTTTCCCCTTGCTTATTATTTGTATTCGAATTCTATTGGTTTATTACTAAGTTATTAATTAGTTATTACAACCTAACCTAGCCTCATCAAACTGAATTCGCTGTTATTATTGCAATGCTCCTACGTCCATTTCAATCAATATACTGCTGTGAGAGATTCAAGCCAATTGAATTTGAATTTGAATTTGAAGTACTGATATTGATATTGTGTTCGGAAATGCTTAGGTTGCGTTTGTTCTAAGAAAACAGTTTTCAACCTACTTCCTGTTGTCGGTTTTGGGGAAGAAAAACTAGAAATCAAATTGAAAACGGAATTGTGTAGTTCTCAATATTTTCTTCACAGAATCCTGAAAAATAGTAAACAATGAAGAGAAGATTGTTTTTCTGAAACCAAAACATACCCTTGAATTGTGAGTTAGGGTAAAGATGAATAGGGGATGTTTACACACTTGTTTGAGTATTCTATATGCCTCGGCATGCTGTCAGTTTTAAAAATAGTGAAATAGCATAGGCATATCAAAATTTGGAGATTGTTCTTTATATGGCTAATTTGTTAAGCATATGAATTTCATGTCGATATTTATTGTGTTTACAATTATAGAATTCGGGAAGCATTCCTGGAGTTGGCTTGGCGCATGCTCCATTTGCCTTACTGCCCACTTCTTTTCCTGAAAGTCATTGGAGGCAAGCATGTGACTTAGCCCCTATATTCAATGAACTTGTTGATCGAGTTAGTTTGGATGGAAAGTTTCTTCAGGAATCTCTATCCAGGTAGGTTAGCTGCAAAATCTGTACAAGTGACTGATCATGTTATATTATGCATCAAGTGAGTAAACTTGAATTTTTGGTTCCAAAAATAGTGGCACATTAATGTCTTACTCCGGTTAGATATACTTTCTTATGCCTTCAGTGTCAATGGGTATTTCACTGTTTTACTATATCCGCTGGTTTGTGCATTTATTTTTCAATTTCATCTTTCAATAGCTACTTGTGCTTGTTCATTCATTTGGAATCCGTGTGAAATTCTTCAAATTTTAGTCCTCTATATTTTGTTCTCTCATCTAAGTATTTGTAGTTAACCAAAAAGATTGGTCTCATTTTGCTTAGTTTAGTTTATGTTTTTAATGGGATATAATGTGTCTGCTCATCTTAATGCAGAACTAAGAAAGTGGATGAGTTTACTTCTAGACTTTTAGATATTCATTCTAAGATGCTTGAGATGAACAAGAAAGAGGTGAGTGTTCATTCTTTGAACATTTGCTCCCAAATTTTGAAAGGATCACTTTTAGTGCTCACTGTAGTTATGATGTTAGTTCAGAATGACCGGCAATCATTTAAGATATTAATTTTGCACTTGCCCTAATTTGAATAGGATATACGCTTGGGACTGCATCGTTCAGATTATATGCTTGATGAACAGACTAAATCACTTTTGCAAATAGAGCTGAACACTATTTCCTCTTCATTTGCTGGTCTTAGTAGTCTTGTGACTGAACTTCACAGGTAAGTGTTGCTGTGAATTCTGTGTATCATGTTATTATCTCTAATTTAAGTCTTTATAGTGTTTTTAGGTATTTGTTTTATTGTGGCTGTGGGTTTGTTTAGGTTAAATAGAGTATCTGACTTTTGAGATCATATAATACATGCTTAGATATTGATGAATAATTGTCTACATCAAAACTATTTATATGAATTCTGATAGTTCATTTCATTTTAAATTTAGGAAAAAGTTACTCTGAAGAGGTATCTTTACATTAGTTGGTCATTTTCCAGGACCATTCTTTCTCACTATGGAAAATTGCTTGGACTAGATTCTGAAAGGGTTCCAACCAATACTTCCGTCAATCAGTTTGTAGAGGCATTGGCTAAAGCTTGGAGTGAGTATAATAACCCCAGGTCAGATTCTAGAAATTAATTCCTTCATACTTTCTTTTGCTGCTGCTTCTAATTCTTTGTTATATTATTTCTGAATGGATCTGTACAGGGCTGTTATTATGTTTGTAGTTCAGGCTGAAGAACGAAACATGTACGACCAACATTTTCTTTCTTTACATCTAAGAGAAAGATATCCTTTTCTTATTAGTTATAACACAAAAGGAAGGTCATTGATTTTTTCCCCTATATTGCCGAGCAGATTCTTTGATTTGTATACTTAGGGCTATCAGATTCAGATGTGATATCAAAGGATGAATTATATGCAAAAGTAGTATCACTTTTTATACTTGGTTGTTACTTGTTAGTGTATATTTGAGTTGTTAGAGTTATTTTCCTCAGCTTTAGAATACGCATCACATTACAACCATACGAAAAACCTTAGCAGAAGTTGATCAAGAAGGAGAACTTCTACCTGATGGAACACTTTCGGTGTAAGCCTTTATCCTTGAAAAACTGACTTCCTGCTACAGTTTTCTGGCTTAATTACATTTTTTGTTTCTGACAGTAGAAAACTATAATTTCTTGGCACTCACAGGGATGGACAAGTGGTTTCAGTCATTTACTTCAGAGCAGGCTATACACCAGCTGACTATCCTACAGAATCAGTGAGCAACTTAAATTTAGTGTTCTGCTGCTCATAATAACTGTGAATGTCCTTTTTACAACACATATCAGAAACGTCTGTTTTAAACTTCTGCTCATAATAACTATGAGCAACTTTCATTGTATGTTTTGTGAATGTTACTTTTTTCTTAAACTATGCTGATATGATTTGATCTACTTTTCTTCTTCCTTACCCTGTCCTTTCTATTCCATGAATCCATGTACTCATAGTATATTATCTTGTTGTGGTTGCCTTATCTTTTTCTTTTAAGTTAAATTATTAGTTAGCTGGATTGAGTTCTTATGGCTTTGGGTATATCATTCTCACTTTGTAGGAATGGAGAGCTAGGCTACTGATGGAGCAATCTTCTGCCATCAAATGCCCTTCAATATCTTATCATTTGGTTGGCACCAAGAAGATTCAACAGGAACTTGCCAAACCAAATGTTCTTGAGAGGTATCTCTTAATTAATATAATCTGCAAAGCTTCCAAGTTCCAAGCTGTATTCTTTGAAAGCAGTTTAGTCTAAAAGAAAAGTGTGTAATGGACAAGTGTAGCAAGTTATGATGTGAAGCGGGATTATTTCCTTCCACACGATCTTCTGCTCCTAATTGGTTAATCATGTGTTTCATACTTTTCAAAAACAGATCTCTGTTTCTCTGGTTGATTAATTATTCCTAAATCCGAGTTGAAACTGTAAGCAGGTTCCTGGAAGACAAAGATGACATTGCCAAACTGCGCGAGTGCTTTGCAGGGTTGTGGAGTTTGGATGACTCCGATATTGCTAGAAAAGCTATTGAATGCCCTGAGTTATTTGTGATGAAGCCTCAAAGAGAAGGCGGAGGTATTGTATCCCACCTAAACTTTATCAACCTTTTGCCCTCTCTGACTTCGTCAAAAAATATACATACATATATATATATATAGAAATAGAGCGGGAGAGAATTCTCCTGATGAGCTATAATAATTTTTCAGGAAACAATATTTATGGTGATGCTGTAAGGGAAACCCTCCTAAAATTACAGAAAGCAGGTTCTCAAGAAAATGCAGCTTACATCCTTATGCAGAGGATATTCCCAACTACTGCTGCAGCCGTTTTGATGCGTAATGGTATTTGGCATAAGGATCATGCCATTTCAGAACTTGGGATATATGGTGCTTATTTAAGGTATGTTTATTCTCTACGTATTTATCAGAGTTTCATGCTCAAGTTTGTAAAACTCTTGACATCCATGAACACTTGAATTTGCAGGAATGAGGATAAGATCATCATGAATAACCAAAGTGGCTATTTGATGCGTACAAAGATATCATCATCCGATGAAGGTGGGGTCGCAGCTGGTTTTGCAGTACTAGATAGTGTATACCTGACTTGATTCAGAAAGTAGAATGTTGTCCATGTCCATGGCTTACATATAATCCATTTCTGAATTCTGATCTTAAAAAGTGAAGGTGAAAGAGGGAGAGGCCACATTGTTTCTTTTGCTTTTTCCCAATGGGATATTGTGTAGTTATTTCAAGTGTGCTTCCTTTTTAACCTTTTGGCAATGTGATTGGAAATTTTTGGATGAACTGTGCATTTCACTAATGGAAAGATCTGCCATAATTATTGTTCTATTGAATGTGTCCCATCGCCATCATCCAAGTTTGAGAAATGCAGAGTCTATTGCCAATTTATATTATGGGGCACTTTCACATGTAACATTTTTACTACACAGTACTCGAATGGTATTTTATTTTATATTTTATGGTCTTAAGTTGATGCTTTCATTTTTTCTTCTCTTGTTTAATAAAATAATGTATTATCTGTTATGAGATCGAGAATTGTGGGGGCTAATACAGTACCGACGAACCCTTCTCAATTAAAAATTTTGGGCCTCAGGAGAAAGCTGCGTGTTTCTTCACGGGTGAAGATTCTTGGAGGTGCCGATCTGACATCCCTGTTGCCGCCGACACTGCCTCTGACTCTGCGATTTTCAGCCATGGATGGGATGTTGAAGAAGGCGGTCCATTAAACAAGGAAATGTGTAGACTTACTCGACTAAATTTTATGTTATTAATTTTATAATTGTTTGATTCAGAAATTCTTAAAAGTTAAAACTCTTAATCCTTGTTTAATAATTCGTACTGAATTTATTTGAAAAATAAGATATTTATTAAATTATAAAAACAACAAAAATATCATGGTCAATTATTCAATTTAATTAATATATATACGTTATGCAAATTACAAGGGTTTTTTTTTTGGGTGAAATGCAAAGTGTAAGTTTACCGCGTCGATTGTAAGCGGTTTTTAGGCGGTAGTTGCGTGGATTATACGCTTTTTTTTGTTAGCGTGGTTTCTAAGCTATATGGATAATGGGCCTGGACTTTTGGGCCCAAATAAATTATGTAATATATATATAAATAGGCTTAGTCTAGTAGCACTCAATCATTCAGAATAGGCGCCTTCGGAATATGGGCTTACAAGTCAAACTTCTACTCACCAAAAAAAAAAAAAAATCCAAGTTCTTTTAGCCCCATTTTTTTTTTCCTGCAACCTATTATACATGAACAATGATCTATTCATTACATACTGCTCTGGCGAAGAAGAAGAAGAAGACGTTGGAAGAAACAAGAAGATGTGTACCAAGTGCTTAAGTACCTGGATTATTGAATATCTTGAATCTTGGCCATGACACATTTCGATGACGCTGCTCTGAAAAGCACTTCTTGAAGGTGAATGCTTAATTTCGCGTATTCTTGATGTGAATGCTTAATTTCGCTTATTCTTGATGAAGCTACACGCAATACCAACACAATCTTCATATATGGCTTTTGTTAATTATTCCATAATTCTTGACCGCTAAGACTACTCAATCTTTTATATCCTTTTTCTAAGCTGCAAATGGGAAGAAAAGAAGGAAAGAGTAAAGCAAATGTGCAAGAATTGAAATCACAATGCAAGGGGACTGAATCAATACAAACAAGAAAATGTTGTAAAAACAAGAAAATGTTACGTAATTTTTTCTTGATGTATACAAAATAAATTCTGTTTTTTCATAGTATAAATAACATGATGGAACAAGAATATATGAATTCTGCACCTATTTTGAGTTGGTTACAAATCATACTACTGGTGACTTTAAAGAATTGGAAATTGATCAATACTAGCACAGAAGTTCAAACATATACTAGGTGGATTTTTTTCTTTTTGTAGGATCGAATATATGTTCTTTAATGCTCCGCTCAGGTAGTTAAGTCACGGATGCAAACTGGGCAGTTTACTTCAGCTCCTGGTGGAAGGTTTTTTAAAGGACTTTATTCTGTATGAAGTTTCTCACCATCCTCTTCCTTTAAAAAACACTTATGAGTTCCATTTCTCATGTTTTCGATGGTAGGATAAAATGTATCTCTGATCTTAATTTTTGAGATCACAGGACAGGGGTATGCATGGATCTTTTTTATTGCCATATTTGCCCTCTGAAGCTATTCAGTTTTGCATCTATGAGCATATTAGAATAGGTTACATGCTTGCGGTAAACTTCTGAAGTTCTATATTTTTGGGTTTTAATGACACCTGTATTTCTTGATTGATGATGTGACTAGCATATTCCTTTTTATTAGGCTCAAAGAAATCTGAATGATCCAGCAACCGTAGGTGCATTTGCAGGTAACTAAATGGCATCATATTCAAATTTTAGCATTAGATAGCCATGAGCTTATGCTTTTGTCCTAGAAACCTTCTAAGTTCGGCAATATCTGTATTATAGTCTTTTTTCGGGTTACCTGCATTATGCTAAGTCTGATGAGCCTTGTATGTGTTATAAAGTGATCAACAACCCTGTTTCTTGTAGCTAGGTGCACTAACCGGAGCTATAACTACTCCTGCTGATGTAATCAAGACAAGGTTAATGGTTCAGGTTAAGACAATTCTGTTTCCTAATACTACTTTTGTTCTCTCTTCTTACTTTATCTTGGTTTTTTTCATGATAATCATATATATATCACCATACATGAATGAGAATGACACCATGCTGTGGACTGTAATCTTCGTGCTAGTCCCTAAGAATACGGATCCAACATCAATTATCAAGTTCAAGCCATTAACAAAGTTCCTGTTTCCTTCATGAAGGGATATATCTGCAAACCAATATAAGGGAGAGGGACCTGGTGGGTGCATTACTCAAGGTACGGGTTACTTAATTACTTTCTTCCACACACATTAGCTTGAGTGCCAACGTAGCCTGATCCTCCAATTCCTCACCAAATGATGCATACAGGGTTTGAAGACGTGTTTCATACAAACACAACAGTGAAACAAACACACACAAAATGTCTCAATTTTTTTGTTTTGTTCTAGTCAACAAGCCATTTCATTGTTGTTTGGTCTGTTATTAACTAATGCTGCTGCAGGGTATTGAGCCTCAAGTACTATGGGATAGGTATAGGTGGTTTAATACTAAATATAAAGATAACTATTTTAATTTTTCAATTTTAAATAAAATCAAGCTGGGCATGTTTTTATAGAAAATATTGTGAATTTGGATATCTTGATTTCTATGTTTTTATAATATATATATATATATATATTTAAAAATTTTGAAAATTTTAATTCATATAACTATTTCAAAATTATTCTTTTAATTCTTATAAATGTAACCACTTCACTCTTAGGCTAATACAATGTGGATAAAGGACAGGACAAACAATTTAAAATTTTTTTAACTAAAATATCCACGTGTGGAGGAAGGAGAAGTAGTTAGAATGTTACAACTTACCAGCGTTGAGTTGAGAAGATGTACACATGGCAGCTCACACTAGTATTTCATCTTCTACTCGTTCACTCACCATCAGTACAACACAACCACCTCGTACTTTGCTTCTTCTCCACAATTCTAATTCTATGCTCTCCTTCTCCAGGTTGAGGCCTAGGTTCCTGCACTCTCCTTCTCTCCTTGTTCATCGCCTCCTTGTTCATCTTCTCAGAGTCAGAGCAGCCTCAATGGCATCATCGTCATCATCTGATTCTCATCACAAGTACACCAATCGACTTATCTTCTCCAACACAAACACAACCCTGAAACTACTTCTCTCTATCTCTCTATTATTTATTACTATTGCATTTCAATTTTACTCATTATTTATTGCATTTCAAAATTTACTACTACATACATTGTTCTGTTTTCAGATAACAAAATGAATGAAATGTCCTTATTGATATATAAAAATTCCTTATTATTAGGATGTATATATAGTTTCCTTGTCCCTTTGAATGGTTGAGATGAGATGCTTCAATTTAAGTGTAAACTAAAAGATTTTCCTGTGTCTATGTGCAGGCTTTGTATGGTGGAGGAGGTTGGCCCCTGAGTGTGTTTATTTGATTATTTCACCTGACTTGAAACTTTTAATGGGTGGAACTTACTTCCCTCCAGATGATAAGTACGGACGACCAGGATTCAAGAGTATTCTTAGACTGTGTCTGTTAGCATGGCTCAATGTGTAGAGTATAAAACTTCAGGTCAACGGTTTAGAAGAATTTTTATTCTGTCTCTTTAAATTGTTGTTATTCATGTGATATTTGTTCCTGTATTCATGTGATAGTTGTTCCTGTATTCTCCAGGAAGGATTTGCTAATTAAAAGTGGGTCGGTTGCAATTGATCAGCTTTCTGAGGCGTTTTCTGCCTGATGGAGTTCATAATGATGCGTTACGTCGATGCTCTGAGCAAGTAAGGGACTTTGCTTATCTACACTTGTCTATTAGGTCAAAGCCTCCCCCTCCATTTTAGTAACATAGTAAAGGGGATTAAAGGAAAGGCGAAAAAAGTTTCTCTATATATGGTGTTGGGAGTAATGGTAAAGTGTGAAGAAATTGTTAACAACATAGCAATATTGTAAAAGTGGATTTAGGACTAATAGTTAGCAGTTTTCTAAGCTTTTCACTCTGCAACAACATAGAGGAAGCAATATTCCTTTCTTTTCAAATTTTAACATGAGAAATTTTTTTATATTTACATGTATTTTGAGGCTCTCAATTCTTTGTAGCTAGCCGAGAACTATGACTCAAATTGTGGTGGGTTTGGATCTGCCCCAAAGTTTCCCAGACCAGTTGAGATAAACTTGATGTTATACCACTCCAAAAAATTGGAGGCTGCTGGGAAGTTGACCAGAGCTAATGAGAGTCGGGAAATGGTTTTCTTTACCTTGCAATGTATGGCTAAAGGGGGCATTCATGATCATATTGGAGGGGGTTTTCACAGATATAGTGTGGACAAGTGCTGGCATGGTAAGTTTTCTTGGACAACAGTCATTTCGTTGAGTCAATCATTTGGGATGTCACTGACATGTTGATGAATGCAGTTCTCAATTTTGCTGCACATGTCATATACCTGGGAATTTTGATTTTGCCATGTTCACTAGGATGTGACTGTTAAATCCAATTGTCTTTGTCCTAAACTTGTTTAGATTATTAAATTCTTGAGTTGTGTGATGTCTTTGCAGTTCCACATTTTGAGAAGATGTTATATATGATCAAGGGCAGCTTGCCAATGCTTATTTAGATGCTTTTTCTATCACAAAAGATACTTTCTATTCATGTATATTGCGGGATATCTTGGATTATTTAAGGAGAGACATGATTGGTCCAGAAGGTGAAATCTTTTCAGCAGAGGATGCTGACAGTGCTGAGAGTGAAGGAGCTACAAGAAAAAAAGAAGGGGCATTTTACATATGGACCCGCAAAGAGGTCCTTCATATACATCTTATTTTCCTTTACTTAGTAATTTTTTATCATAGATATTTAGTTTCAGTCATTCTGTTTTATTTAGGTTGAAGACATACTCGGAGAGCATGCTGATCTTTTTAAGAAGCACTATTATATAAAACAGTCAGGTAACTGTGACCTATCTACAATGAGTGATCCTCACAATGAATTCAAGGGAAAGAATGTCCTGTTCAAGAGAAAAGATCCTTCAGAAATGGCATCAAAATCTGGCATGTCAGTTGAGACATATAAAGAAATTATTGGAGAATGTAGGCGAAAGCTCTTTGAAGAAAGATCAAGGCGGGCAAAGCCACATTTGGATGACAAGGTATCCCCCTAACCAAACTTATTGATTGAATATAGGACCCTCCTAAAATGATTTTGGATTCATCTTTTTATGTACATGTCTCAAGAGTTCCTATGCTTATAGGTTATTGTATCTTGGAACGGGCTAGCAATCTCATCTTTTGCTAGGGCTTCTAAGATTCTCAAGGGTGAAGCTGAAGGGACTAAATTCTATTTTCCTGTTGTTGGCTCTGAAGTAAGTTTTCCTCCCTCTACTAATATAGTCATGCAGTTAGAGAGTCTTGATATTTTATTTTCTAGTAAATAACTAACTATCAATATTTGAAAAGATGGGACACAATATTTTGTTTATATTAGTATGATACAATTTTATACTGTTGATAACAATTCTCGGATTGGAAAATGAGTGGTTTGTGAGTGGAAAATTGTTTATATTATGAGTGATAACAATTTATTTAATTTTCTCCTCCTTTTGATTGTGAAATCCCAGCCAAAGGAGTACATGCAAACTGCAGAAAAAGCAGCATTATTTATTAGGAAGCGACTTTACAATGCAGAGACTCAAAGGCTATACCATAGTTTCAGAAATTCTCCATCTAAAGCTCCTGGTTTCTTGGATGATTACGCATTTCTGATTTCTGGGTTGCTCGATCTCTATAAGTTTGGTGGTGGAATCACCTGGCTTCAATGGGCGATTGAGTTGCAGGAAACCCAGGTAAAAACTGATGTCTTGATCCGTAAGGAATTCCATTGTGCTTTGCCAGACCTTGAGTTGCTCATGAGATGAGTTGCTTGCAGGATGCTTTGTTTCTTGATAAGGAAGGAGGCGGATATATTGAGGGATTTGAGTTTTGTGAAATAGACACTCACAGAATCGGAGCCCTGAGTAAGACTCATGATTTCACGACGGATCTGAAAAATGCGCGGTCCATTTTTCTGACTGTACCGCTCTCGTAAATCATTCCAAATATCCATTGCAACTTTGGAATGCATGATGCTACTGACAATATCCTTGGAGACAGCATTGAAGATCCAAGCAATGACGATATTGTTGCTTCGTGTCCACAAAGCAAGAGTGTGAGGATCATCATCGTTGGGACGCGGCAGAGAACCATCAACGAATCCGATTTTGTTTTTGACAGAAAGTGCGAGTTCCATGGAGCAACGCCAAGAATCGTAGTTATCGCCGGTGAGTGGTTGTGAAACAAGAACCAGACCGGGACTGTCAGATTGATGAAGGAAGAACGAATTTGTGAGCTCATCCATGACAGTAACTTGGAAGAGGAATCACAAAAAGAAATGAAGATGAAGAATAGAGACAGAAAAATCTCAGAGAGTGCGGAGCAGAGAATAGTCTCTTGATACCATATTGAGAATGAATGAATGTAAAAGTGATTGATCAACTTTCATTGATGAGAGAAAAGGTATATATACAGCAGGGGAGAAGAAGAAGTTAAGAGTAACTAACTCTAACAAACTAACTACATTGGTTAAATAACAGAGCTATACAACTGGAATGCTAACTCTAGTTAATTGTATCTAGTCAATACAACAGTATTGTATCTCTAATAGGATATTTCAATAATAGGGGAGAAGATCCTTCGGTTCAGTGCTTGCATCTTTCTTGTTCAGTGTTCATCCATCCATCCACCATGACTACCTTAATGCCCAGCTTCACTGCTCGAATGTCTGCTTCTCGCAGTGACCTATTCCCCATTATACGACGTCGTGGCCACCTTCATCAATTTGCCAATACACGCCTCACTCTTCTACCCAACACCCCACTTACACCTCGAAGACCAAGAATCACATGCATGGCGGTACCTGATTAATTAATTATTTAGTTAATCAATAAATTAAATTAAATTTACATTTAACTCTCGTCTTATTTTAGCACTACTCCACTTCATTTCACTAGTGCATTTTCTTATTTACTTAATTTTAATTTTAATTTGTGGTGAACTATAGGAACCTTATCTGATAACGAAGCTGGAGTCAGCTGAGAAGACCTGGAAAGAATTATCAGTATATATGCCCCAAATCCATTCTTTTTCTGTGAGCAATTTATTTATATTCTGAAATTCTCTGTAAACAATTATCTGAATCTTCTGCTATCTTTTATTTTTATATTTTTAGGTTAAGCTCGCTGACCCAGATGTTGTGTCTAATCCGAGCGAGTACCAAAAATTGGCACAATCAGTGGCAGAGCTTGATGAGGTACTCTAAGCTATGTATTGCTCCTTATCGTGCACCCTCACCCTTTTGTATATATGAAATATTAATTTAAGTTGTGATGTAGGTTGTGTCCACATTTAGGAGTTTCAAAGACTGTGAGAAGCTTCTAGAAGAAACCAAAGGTTTTGATTTGTTGTTACTTGTTATCAATCCATTTTACAGAACTTTTAGACACTTGAAGGATGATTGATATCAATTACTTTTATTTATTTATTTATCTTTGAACTTTTGTTGATCAACATGTTAGCTTGAGCAAAGGAGGGTGGTAATGATGAGGATATGGCACAAATGATATCTTATGAAATAGATTCTTTGTCCAAGCAACTCACAGAGCTTGAGGAGAAACTTAAGGTTTGTCATTTACTTTGTTTCACTAGTTACATTTCTTATTCTATTTCATATTCTGCCATTGCTTGTTTTTCAATCTCTGATACCTTAATTCATAAAATATATCTTGTCAATGTGTCTTGAAGAAAATGAATATCTCATCATTCATACTCTCTTCTGCTGTTGGCTATCTATAGTTTTCAAGTTTATGGCCCTCCCTTTTTTCACTTCCCTCAGTGTTTAGTAACTTACTAATGTTGTCTTTTGCAATGATAGGTGTTACTGCTGCCCAGTGATCCTCTGGATGCAAGAAACATAATGCTTGAGGGGATAGGGTCTCTTTCTTTACTGTACATAATGCTATTTTGTTTTTCGGCTGATGTACCTGTGGTAGGAATTAGGATAATGTAATGGTATTTCACAGTAGCAGACTAGAATATAGAAGAAGAAGAGTAGAAATAGAGAAGAAGATAGACTAAAGGAAGAGAGTATAGAATAGAATTGTATGAGAAGCAAAGGAAGGCTTTATCAGAGAGATAAACCTCCAACCTGCAGTGTGTATATTATATCTGTGTAAGTATAAACTGTAAGAAAAGGAAATACAAAAATGATAGGCTTGGCTTTCGAGAGGTCAATTTCTCTCCCCAAATGTTTACCCCTACTTGCTTTCCCCACCTTCTATTTATACACTATTTTTCCCTCTAACAGAAATACAACTTTTCCCCAAATATCCTCTAACTGATATTTATTTTCCCTAATTACACATACTTTTATTTCTCTCCTTTTAAGCTATGTTGGTACGTAACAGATAACTGAACTTAACCTATAGTTATATTAATTTTAAAACACACAAATACACATTATATCTCCAACTGTAATGATTATGGTCATCATTCACTTTGGCAGTACGAGCAGGTACTGGTGTTGATGAGGCTGGAATTTGGGCTGGTGATCTTGTAGGTACATGCTTTCATTTGTCCTTTTTAACCCATCAGCTCAAGATAGGCATGCTTTCATCTTGTAGGTACTGAATGATGTCTAACCAATAAAGATTGATGAATTGTTCAAACCTGTTGCTCGTTTTATAGTTTATACAATGCCTGTATCTTTAGTTATAATAAAGTATTCTTTTGAAAATATGCGGCGAATTTTGAGATCAGGAAAACGAGGACCACCATAAAAATTAAATCAGCTTCAAAGGCATAGCAGACAAGGTTGAAATAATTAATCACAAGAACCTGTCTTGGCTATGTAACAATTAAGCATTAGCATAACAACATCATTATTATTATTATTATGTACTGATAGTTGTTAAGTTCCATCCATATTCAAGAGCTCTTTTTTCCCATAAAGCTGTAAGCCTTCGCTCCTCAATGAGCTCTGCCTCTGCCCTCTCTCTTGCTTCTTCACAAGTTTCCACACCCAAGTTGCACTTCACTGTCTCCTGTTGGTAATGTGCAACGATTCTTCTGGCATCCATTACTGATTTTCTGGCACGTTCCAAGGTCTCATTGACTACTATTTTCTGCAGAGTTAGTTCCTCTGAAAGCATAGTCAGAAGATCCTTCTGCATTTCTTCATTCATAACAGGATCTTGTTTACCACAGTCTGCACATAGAAATAGGAGGCAAAAATAGTTCCTTTATGTCATGCACAGAAGCGAATGTTAAAATTAAAAGGAAATAAAAATAAAAAAACTTACTGGCCAATGAGCCATTAACAAGTCCAGCAAAAGTGAACAAGGTTGAGAAAAAGAAGGGACAGAAGAAAAACAGAAAAGTTGTAGTACCCAAATAAGTAAAACTATCAACATAATAACAAAATATTTTGATAGAATCAAGTTGGTAAATTTTACTATCTAAAACTGGAAACTAATCCCCCATAACCTTCAATCTTCATACACCCACCAAGTCCAAATATGGTGTGCACCACAAAACACAATCAATGCACTTTGACCTAAAATCAAGTAAGCTAAATGCCCCAAATTCCTTTTAGGAATGCAGATCCAAGATTTCAGTATCACAGATTTTAAAATCTAAACCAAATTTGTATGAAATTGAATTAACTAAATGGGAATACTTTGGCTACTTAATTCACAAAGAAAAAAAAAAAGAAAAAGCATCTATGCTTCCACTGAATTTTTGCTTTCTATAGGTCAGTTTCTCAGTGACTTTATGCAAATGTGGCAACATCAGATTGTGACTGGAGTACACAAGAGACAGGGCAGAAAAGAATGGCAACTAAACACTATTTTCCATTTTATTTTAAAGCACAAAACTTGATCATTTTTAAAGCAGAAAAAATCAAGTTTTTAACTTTACACAGTTTAACTGAGAAAAAATGAAACTTACCCAAAGGATCGAGGGGGAATTCTTGCAAAGAGCAATAGCATTCACATGGAGGACATGTAGAAGAAGGGTTGTCCTCCTTCAAACGCCAGTGGGAGGGTGGCCCAACTTTGAACACAAGGAAACAAACAGTAATCCAAACCAAAACCCACTTCAAAACCCCATTAGGACACACCCTTTGCTCTTGTTGATGAACCCTCCACACCCTCATTGCAAAACCAATCTTCAGAAACAGTTAATTGCAACAGTGTTTGAGACAGGTAACCTAGGGGACCCCAAGAGCAAAAAATCACAGTGCCATTTTAAAAATCTTGGTCAGTGTGACATAGTTAGGAACATTTGTTGTTGGGTTCTGTGAAACAAAGGGATGTGTGAGAAAAAGAGCACCTTTTAACCAAAATGGATAATTTTTTCAAACGGCACAAGACAGGATACTTAAAGGATCAAGTCATGGACACTGAATTTGACTGGGAAAAAAAAAGAAAAAAAACACAATGATTGAGAAGAGAGAACACTTTAGCTTCACAAGGCTTTCCCTTCTTTTTTCCCTTTCCGTCTTTCGATGTCATTCAGAAACAGAAAAAAAAGAAAAGAGACCTAGATCCCGGTAAGGCGCAAAGATGACGTATTTTTGTTTTATGAGAGGAGAATTTGCATTATGAGAGTGAGTGAGGGTAAGAAAGAAAAAAAAAATAGTAGCTTTGGAGGGTAATCAAGGTCAAGGAGGTTACTTACTTTTAATGATTGAGTTTCAAAATCTACTAATCTTTGACAGTGGCTTAGGCAATAGAGTGGTTGTTATACTTGCTACCTATCCAATCCACTCACATCGCGGATTAAATTCAAAGTTCAAACTATCTGTAGGGTCTCACAAAATATCAGTAATCTACTAAGAAGTTTCTTCTCCTAATCTCAAGGCTCCACCTAACTTCAAATCTTTGTGTTATCCTTTTGTGATTAAGCAGCAACCGTTTATACCCTCTAATTCAGGGTTGATTCAAACAGAGTGATTCTTTGTTGCCATCCAGATAGCTTCCACGTGTCAGGGGTGCACGTGCAGGTGCTGCTCAATTTTCCGCTTTTTACGACAAAGACAATAGCAACGGAAATTTCATTCACAGAAACCATCATTGTGAAAAGAAAAACTCTTTTTTTTTTTTTTTTTGAGATTTAAAATCCGATCAAATCACTAAAACATAATAATGAAGTAATGATAATTACTATCTGTTAGCTAATCTTAAACCATATTATTAATGTAACATGTAGCAACACTGAGACTAGTACTAATTAATAATGTCTTGCTTTAAGGAAACAAATTAAAAGCCATATTTATTGAACACCGCTTATGATTTTTTTCTTCAAACCAAATTCATGTGAAAGAGGCAATTCGGAATCTGCATTTGGACTCCAGATCCGACAAAATTCTTTTTAATATATTATCATCTTCAAGTGAAATTTGTTTGTTTAGACTTCAGAAGCCATACCATAACATTGACCGAAGCTATACATTCCTCAAGTCCTTCACTAATCACTATAAACAAAGTTTCCTACTCAAACCTAAAAAACAACAAAAATGTAGATCAAACTCAGAAGAAACATTCACACCAGGCGATTCAGGATGATCGTGTGGAATATTCATGAACTTTGAGTATCAAAAACTGATTACAAATTTCATTTTCTTTGTATGAACAAATACCATGCAGGCTCTTCTAATTCTATCATAACATGCTGTAGATAAACAGGATGCAATGCACACAAAGCAACTGTTCCCTAAAAGTATGTAAGAATGCTTCCAAGTCTACCTAAAATCAAAGATTATCAATTCATTAGAGGCATATGTTGAAACCTCCAATTGGATATCAAGGAAATAATGATGAATGAGTTTATTAGAGCTGGCAACTATCTGAATCAACCCGGTATCACCTTATCCTCTTCCTTTTTTTTTTTTAATCTCTTTCTGGCTATTCAAATTCTTTTCTCTTATCCAAGAAGAATGAAAGACAGAATAACCTGTTTGAAGGTCAATGTTAATCTCCAACCCTAATACCAGAGACTACAGAGGAGTGAGAAGCAGAGTTCAAACGGCATCTTGTTTGCTCCGCTGGCATGATCCAGTTGAGATGTATGGGGTGCCCTTTCTTTCATTCACATTGATGAGGTTGTTTGATTGTAGGGGCCAGGAAAAGAATCAGCTACCACTGACTCGGATCTTTCTATAATCAATGTAGCATCATCATCTGTCTCGCAATCAGTAGTGTTCCCCCCATCCCTTAGCGTAAAGGATGCTGCACACTTTGAATTAATGTTCAAAGAATCTGTTTCCTCTTTCTCGTCCACATCGTCATCGTCATCAGAGTCAGGAAGATGATCAAAGAAGGCCTCAAGATACCAGCAACACTGATCATTCCAGGCACCTTTGCTTGCATGGGCTCGCCATTTCTGGTCAGCTATCATATCAGGAGAAAACCCCCATTGAAGCATTTCCTGTTCCGTGTGATGAACCGCCAAGCTGTATTCTCCACCACTCCCCAACTGTATGACGCGGAACTCGCAGTTTCCAGGATTGTTTAGAAGCTCAAATTGCTCAACCGTCCACTTAAACCACTTCATGAGGAAAACACGAGATGCTAGTCCGTGCGATACAATTATCAAATTAAGATCATCAGAAGGATCATGATGAAGCCTATTCATGTCGATGTCCCTCCACAGGGATTCAAGGAAACCTGCAAACAAGAAGCCTCAAGATCAACACCATGCCCATATCCCTAAATCACATTAGTTTATTCTACACTAAAGAACCCAACAAGTAGAACCCCATTCTCAAATTGCAGGGAAATATGACTTCTCCATTTCAACTTCAAACTCCGCTCTATTGTTCATTTGTTGTCTCTTGTCTATGAACTGCTCACAAGATCGGAACCTACCTACCACTTTAGGGTACTAAATCCATTCCATTATGCCAATTTGCTTAACTC
Source organism: Aeschynomene evenia (assembly GCA_013621005.1). Lineage (NCBI taxonomy): Eukaryota > Viridiplantae > Streptophyta > Magnoliopsida > Fabales > Fabaceae > Aeschynomene > Aeschynomene evenia. Next base: position 5,789,142 of record CM024268.1, read on the forward strand.
AGCTAGACATTATATAAATACTCGTCATACTGCATAACTTGGGTTGGAGTATAGTATCCTAATTTGGTAAGTAACTAAAAATTACTGTTGACGTGTTAGTTTATCCAGTTCTCATCAACTAGAAGTACTTCATCAACTAGAATAGGAAATTGAATCCAAATTATGGAAAGCATGAAGATCAACAATAAATTATTGAGTTTAATATAAATATATCGTCAGTCTAACCTAATTTTACACAAGTACTAATGTTTCAAAAAAATCAATGTAGTAATCAGCAGCAAATTGCAAAGAAGAAATTAAAAGGGGAAGCGGAGGAGAAGAGAAGAGAGCGTACTTGAGACGCGATCGAAAACATCAGCAGCAGACTCGCCCTCAGGGAAACGGTAATAGAATCTGCCATATCTCAACCTCGTCTCCATGATGGAATCCATGCGCTCTTGCTCCTGGAAGTTCCCAAAGTCCTGTTCCCTAATCCTGCACTCCTCCCTCACGCCTTTCACGCGCTTCTTCGAGAACGACCTCCCAATCTCCCTCAGCGTCGATCGTGTGCGGGCGTACGGTGACACGTAGAAGTACACGCGCCAGTTCTGCGATGAGGAGTCGCCGGCGATCACGGCCCGCATTCGGGCCCCAGCGAGGTGGGCCTGGGCAATGCCGTTGGCCGTTAGATCGATCTTGTGGTCAGGAGTGGTTGTGTATGCCGCCGTGTCGAGGTTGCCCTGAGACTCGCCGTGACGGACAAGTATTATCCTCTTCGGAAGCACTCCTCCTGATTTATGTTCTCGATTATGCATTCTTTCTTTCTTGTTATTGCATCGAAATGCAAATCAAATCAAATTACGATGCGGCAATTGAGAATTTGACACAGTTCTTCCTCCTTATGCCAATCCCAATCCCAAATCAAATTCGAACGGGTCTGGGAATTCTGTTGAGCTTGCGTGACTGGTCGGGGGTTTATTGCTTATGGTGTGTCACTGTGCCTTATTTCTAATTTCGATTTGTGGCTGGTGCCTCTGCTCCATATTATATCCCCTATAACCTTTTTATAAGCAAACAATGGGCCAATCACGTATTGTCATGCTACAATTTATTTTTTAAAAATAATTTTATATTGTCTTTCAATCACGAGCTGACACATCAGTAAAAGTCTTTATCTCAATCATCCACTAACTAAAAAGTCACACAAATAAATCAATAGATATGATTGACAGTCAGCATTATAATTAAACTCTAATATATTTATTATTAGAGTTTAATTTTGATACATTGATAATGTAAAAAGTCATCCAATCAGAACACTCCGTTTTTATGATTTTTCGGGTAGTTGGAGAGAGAAAATACAATCATGAATGACATGACAATACATGATTGGATGATTATATAAGAAAATTGTATAATGTATAAAAATTAAATCCTTATTATTATTATTATTATTATTATTATTATTATTTATTGTTGTGGATAATGACCGTAAAAGTTAATTATTATGTGTGCATAAAAATTAAATTCCAAAACAAGCAATGTGTAACATTTTAATTGAATTGATTTAACTTTTAAGTATTGAGTAAAGTCGAGTTTATAAACCAAATAGTAAATGTGAGCGTGTGTAAAAGGGGAAAGTAAATCAATGTCAGGGTGCCCGTAGTCATTGTTTTCTCATGTCAACGGAATTTAGGGTTTGTTGCGTGAATTCATCGGTTGATTATCCACTAGAATAATATTGCCGACAAGTGACAACCATGCTAATACAGTATATGGTTTGCACGTCATTATTTGAAAGTAGTTACATTTCCTTCTCTGGTAATGTTTGAGATTAGTTACTTAGCATTAACTGTTAGGTTCTTTCCGATGTTCATTAGCCGCGCCGGCAATAAATCAATAAAAACTAAAAAGGCCTTTTGGCGATAGTGTTCTGAAAAATAACTTTCAAAAGAGCTAGTCTACTCTAGATATATAAAGCAACCACTGCCACTCAAATTTGAAAAGAAGCAAAATAATGGGATTTGGAGATGCGGGGAATCGAACCCCGTGCCTCTCGCATGCGAAGCGAGCGCTCTACCATATGAGCTACATCCCCGTTGTACTAATTTTCTTTCAAGTGTTTTTTATCATTTTAACTATACAGTTTTAGATTACTATGAACTAAATTTACATCCACTATTAATTTTGATGCTTTACATTTTCGTCCTATCAAAACACGACTTTTCAGATAGGGAAGAAAGAAAATACAATCATGACTAATGTGATAGTACATGATTGGATGACTGTATAAAAAAGTTTTAATATATGTTTAAAAAGTGTCTCAAAACAACTTTTTTTAAGGAAAAAGCTATTTGTCAAATTTATTCTTGTTTTGGTAACAAAATTTTTTAGATTATAATCTCTTTTGAAACCATTTAAGTTGTTTTTTTTAAAAAAAAAGTTAAAGCTATTGGTTATTGGTTGGATATTTTGATTATAAACTTAAAGATTATTTTGAGTAATGTACCAATCTATCCTCATTAACCATGTCTCTCTTCATTTTTTTCTTTACACATTTTAGTAATTAATCATTAAAAGCAATTATTTTCTAACAATTCAAATATCATAGATTAACTTAAAGTTATTTTTTAGCTAAATTATCTAAATATAAATTTATCTTTAAATAAATGATTATTTAAAAAAACAATCGTATAAATTAGCGATTACTGACATAAGTTTAATTTTTCAGCTTACCCAAACATATTCTTACACTTTGTGAAAATTAAATAAAAAAATATATGTTATATTAGTCCAAATTGATATGAAGGAGGGAAACGGAAACTTGAGTTTTTACACACTGTAACGAATCAAGAAGGCGCAAGCGAAGAACACGCTTCGTCACGTCTCAACGCTATTCTCCTGAATCTCTATGCCCGATCCACTCATCATTCTCAATCCCAATCCCAATCCCAAATCCTTCACTCTTCTCTTTCCATTTTGCTCTGCAACTAACAACAACACGATTCCACGACGTCGTTTCGCATTTCCATGATCACCACCACGCCATTTACGCTGCCATGAGAAGCGAGATCAGCTTCCATTGCCATTCACTCTCATGGCCAGGTTTATCCCTGCATTCGTATTGCCTATGCTCCTTCTAGCAGGTTCGCTCCTTTCACTCTTCTACTTTCTCAGCTCTTCGTTCTCTTGATCCAACATTACATTATTATTTAATAATAATATTATTATTTTTATTATCATAATTGAGCTTACAAGAGGTTAAGTTGGATTAGTTTGCGCGGTTTGCTTAACAGCGCAACTTATTATAATCTTCTATAAATCTTTAATTATGTGTATAATTTGTTCTTAACTTCTTATGATTTTGCTGAAATAGTGGATTATAATCATACAAGTGGTTCTGTTTGAGTTTAGGAACGTTAAGCCACTGTGCAGTTTTCCGCAGTTACTTTCCCTCTCAAAACTGCATCTGATGAATTTTTCTCTGTTTCATGCAGCTTCTGTACTTAACTGTAGTCTCATATCTTTGGCTGATTTAGTAACATTCCTTTGGATTCAGTACACTGCACCAAGAAGGAGTGAGATTCTTACTCTGAATTTTCCTTTCTATTTATAAACAGATTAATTTTTCGCTTATATATAAAGATTTTCGAACTCTGCTTCTGTAATTTGGTCACTTGGTATTTGGTCACTTCGAACTCTTCTTTCATGTAACCAACTACTCAAATTTATTTTCATGCAAATAGGTTCTCGTCTCCGTTCACAATCTTTGATATCATGGTCCGTTCTTATACTATCTTCTTTGACACTACTGTCGCATGCCATATTCCATATTGTTTTGGCCATTGAGGGGGACCGGTGGAGTACTACTGATGCTAAATGGGCTCAAATAATTGGATTAATAAGGTATTTGGGGAACTTTCTCTGTCTTTTGTTTTTGCCCTTTTTATATATTGTAGAAATTTTCTCTTCAGTGTATTACCATTCAGAATACAGTAAGAATGCTTTATGAAATGGTTTTGCAGAGTGCAATCTTGGAGGACATTGCCTGTAGAATACTTTTTGGTCTTGCAAGTATTGGCAACTTTACTTTCTCTAGTTGAGATCTACGGAAATCGATTTGGTCCTGATGCATGGAGATATTTTCATTCTGGGCATCTATGTTCTCATTTTCTGCAGATAGGTTTGTCACGGAACTTCTTTCTTTACCCTTCAACTTGATTTCGGATAGGGTTTGGTAAGTGTTTATGGCTGCTCACCAGTGCTCTGCTCATGTTTGTCATAAAAGTAGTGTTAAAGATAGTAAGTTGAATACAAAACCCTTGGCTATCTCTTTAGTCAAGAGTTCAGGAGTTTAATCCTTGATTTGCTTTCTGTTAATTACTATTTTATTGTAAATAATAGTATGTGAACAACTGAATAACAATTAAAAAAAAAAACAAACTGATTTCCTTGTCTCTATGGAATAACATTGATGTTGATTTATGGATTGCAGGATCTCATATCAGGGGCTTGTACTTCTTATTGTTGCCTGCTATACAACTAGTTGCTGGGATTAGTCATGCTTCCTGGATTTCTTTTCCTTTTTTCATTTGTAGTAGCATAGGGCTAGTTGATTGGTCATGGAAAAGCAATTATTTAGGTATCTATCGGTAAGCTTCCCCTTCTCCGAAGAAAAGAAAAGATAATAAATATTGCTTTGTTTTTATTGTGGAGTTGGAATTTTTAATTGTTTTATTGATTCTTGTTTTCATGAACTTGAAGGTGGTGGAGATTCCTTCTCTTTTATGCTGGCTTCAATATCATCTTGTTGTACATATATCAACTTCCTATTGAGCTCCCTGAGACATTTGGGTTGATTTTTTTCCACTTTGGGCTGTTCAAACTTTCCACAAAATCAGAATGGTCAGAAGTGTGTTCTGGTCTTTCAGTTCTAATTTTCTACTATATGGTAAGAACATCAAATGCTCCTATAATGGCAAAAGCTCCCATTTGGGTTGGGGCATTTGGAGGGGCTTATAAAATTAAAATATGCATAATATTCAGCGACTTAAATATAAATGAAATTTCTGAATCTAATTTATATCAAACAAAATGGTTGCAAGGTTATCTTTATTCAAACTGGATTTTATACTTGCCTAATTAAAACGACGATATCTTTATCATTTATTGGTGATCACTCTTTGCTTTCTTTCCAGTTAACAAAGCTGGCTGATATTATGCCTCTGATTTCCTTCATAAACAGTTTTGAGTCAGCTGTCAACCCGCTCAAGAAAAATTATTTACAAATAGTGAGTGGCTTGTGGCTTGAACTCAAATTGCCAATATTCAGATCAAGTTGGAACATTTTAATCCTTCTCAAAGGAATTTAAAAGGTTCAGCGTGATATATATATATATGAGATCATGGAGAAAAACCTAGCTTGACACACTGCACGATTGTGTTGCTCTTTTATGAAGATAAACTATCAATTGCTTTCTTTTGTCGTAACAAATGTCTGGAGGGAATGCATTGGTCACCTTTTGCATAATCTGTTTTCTGTAGTGGTACTGTGTAGCATGTAATTCAGATGATGAACTCATGCAAGTCATTGGCCTAAATTTCTTCCATATTCTGGGAAAATCTTATTTTGTTTGGGTCACTGATCTTCAGTTGTCCATTGTTCCAGCTATCTTGGATTAGAAACGAGCTAGCTGAAATGGAAATCATCACATCAACAAGAGAAAGTGACTTGACCGAGCAGCTTCTTCCCAAAATGCATCCTCATTTTGCTCATGAGTCAAGGTAAATAAGAAGAGGCAGCACCCTTAATTGATCCTTCATCTTTTCTTTACCTTTTGCCTTTCAAATAATCAAGTTCTAAACTTGTTGCTATGATTATTGTCTGGTCCAAGTCCTCAATATGTTTTCTTGTTTTAGGATCAACACATGGTTTTTCTAAACTCGTTTGTTTATCCTCCATTTCCCCTTTCTTTTTGGTGTCTGAAACATAATAATATAATTATCTTGTATATATAGTTATAGCACTTCTCTTGAACTGAACTTGTTTATCAAAACATAATAAGCCAATTTCCCCCTCATTACTTAGTCAAATCCATTGCCTTACTATCTTGGTTTGTAACTCACTATCAACTTTTAACTAGTTTTCTATTTGAAATATTTCTAAATATAGAATGCTGGAAGTAGTGATTAGGTGTCCCCTTCCAGGAGACTGCTTCTTGAACCTTTGATTCCTCTATTAAGATGAAACTCTCTAATATCCTTTAATCACTTGGTTCTGTTATTCTCTGACAGGTCTGGTGTGAGGCATATGAATTCCTTATTGCAAGGAGCTGTTTCTCAATCGTTTTGTATCAACTTTTTAACATATGGGTTTCCGGTACTCCTGTCATCCATTTTTATTGAGTTTCTTTGCCCCTTTCATCAATAAATAACTTAATTGATAAAATCCTATGCAGAATCCATGTCCAATGCTTGGTATGACATGCAACTATGAAGTAAAATAATTTGTTCTCAACAAGAATAGATTTGGTAAAGAATCATTGTGTAAGGGTGAGAAAATGAAATAGGTATTCACCATTCATTTATATTTGGCTGATTCAGAACCATGACCACATCCTCCATCATATATTCTAAAAGAAGCATGGAGCCATTAGATTCAATTTTATTGCTCAACCAATGCAGCCATTTATCTGGCTATAAAAGAAAAAGATTATGTGGTTCAAGGATGCTAGGTAAAGGATGCAGAGCCATTATTACATTATCTTTTTTCTGCAAAATAAGATTGTGGCTTCTAAGGTCATGGTGACAACTGAAAATTATCTTAAAATATTAACACATGGACCATCGAAAATTCTCCAAAATAATAATACATATCAAGTAGAGCTTGTTATTTAGTGTTCTCTTGTTAGCCCCCTATAACTTTGTTGCGATCCTTACACGTAACAAATCTTTTATAGGTTGATTAATTCCATTAATTGGTGCACCTGGCAGATTTTGTTGTTGGCTCTATCATTTTGGAGTTTCCACTTTGCAAGTCTATGCTCGTTTGGATTACTTGCTTATGTGGGATACGTATTGTATGCCTTCCCTTCCATGTTTCAATTGCACCGATTGAATGGTGTGCTTCTTGTTTTCATTCTTTTATGGACAGCTAGCACATATATCTTCAATGTAGCATATAATGTGTCAAATGACAAATTGTGGAAGGTACATATTGCTCTAGGCTTTGGGAGATCTTACTGTTATGTTAAAATCTTTTTGCTATCATCTTCTGGTACTCAATTGCAGGATATGGAGATATGGGAAACTATAGGCCTGTGGCATTACTCTATCCCAGGATACTATTTGCTTGCGCAATTTGGTCTTGGTTTTCTTATTGCTATATGTAATCTTGTGAACAGTTCAGTGTTATTGTGCATCACTGATCAAGGACAGTTAACGGCTGATGAATCTATCGTGGAAGGTGAGAGAACTTGGTGGTCTGAGTAGACAATGCTTTGTACTTTTGTGAAGTAATGATTTTTCAGGGCTTTACCATACACTCCATGTTAGTTAGCTGTGATGAAATGATGAATACAAGTCCCATGGTTAATTTAATTTATTTCTGTTTTTACAAAACATGTACTATAAAATAAGTGTATTAACATTCGGCTGTGTTGGCTGGAAAAATATGGCCTTGCTGCTTTGGGTCGATGAGATTATTTCTCTAACACATTGAAAGTTGATTTCTGGATTGACTTTCAATATACTGATTTCACAGAAGATATCTGGTGTATGCTTTATGGGGTCGGTAGCATAACTTTTTATTGAAATATTGTCATCCTGTTCAAAAATCTTATGTTTCTAACCTTTGGGGGAAATATTTTAAGCTTTCACCTAGTAAATCTTTTCTTTGTCATGGTATCTTGTCTATGTAAAGCCATAGCAACATGCACGACTAATCTATGCCTTTTGAAAATGAGTTAAATTTGTGTTTGTCTGTGCTCAGTATAGTGCTTCTCTGATGAAAAATACTACCTTTGATTCTGCTTTAGATAAAAGCCTTGTTTTTTGTTTGTTTGTTTGTTGTTATTGTAGTCAAATTCCTAGAGGAAGAAACTACTACAGTATTAGTTGTGGCTACAATAGCTTGGGGACTGCGCAAGTGCTCACATGCTGTAATTCTGATATTAATATTTATTATAGCAGTAAGGCCTGGTCTCATTCACACTATCTATAGTAAGTTTGATGTCTTTCATTTTTCTTCCTCGTTATTTGCATTTATGTTTATTGACACAAAACACATAGAAAAATGTTCTTATTGCTTCCTTTTTGCTGGGTTTAAGTTTTTAGCAACCATTATGTACAGAGTTTTACAGTACTGGTGAATCACCCCGTGTTTAAATAACCTAAGTTTTCTGATCAATTAAAAACCGTCAGTCAATACAATGATGTGGCTCTTTTTTGATCAATTAGTGTGGGGAGTCGAGAGTTTTACACCTACCATCGATCAAATTTGAACTTCGCTGAAATTTTGGCTTTACAATAGTTTGTTACTGTAGCAGCATTCCTAGTTTACTAACTTACTCTTTCTGCATGCAGTGATTTTCTTTCTGATTTATCTTTTAAGTGATGCATTAAATTTTAAATTACGCCAAGCTACCATCCTTTTATGTGAGGCGCAGTTTGCAATTCAATTCATTCTTCAACTTGATCTGATCTCCAAAACTTTGGATCAGAAGGGTTCATACTCTTTTCAGATTCTCTCACTACTTGGTAAATATCTTTTTATGTAAGAATCACCTTTTTCATGCCTATTGGACTTCTGCTTGCACTTTTGTAGCACAAATGTAAATTTTCTGTTGCGCTGTAAAAAGCCATTCCGTTTTTTCATTTTGCTACTCTTCATGTGAATTTTTTCAGGCTTGCTTAATCGTTCTCATTCAGTGGGTTTCTTCAAAATATCTATTCTTGCTTGCTTCTGTGCAATTCACAATCATGGGCATCAAACACTCCTTTTATTTTCAGCTATTGTGCAGCAAACATCTTGCCCTCCTCTTGGGTTTAGCATCTTGAGAGCTAGCTTGGTCAAACCTGTTCATGTATCGAGTTATAGTCCAAGATCTAGTGAGAGCCCGGGAGCTCATGGTACAACTCCAGTAAATATTGACTATTCCCTAGAATTTCTGTACTATTTTATTTTGCTAAATAAATACTGTCTTGTCTTTAAATTAATACTTACCCTTCTGCCACTTTTGATTGGTTTAAGCTTACATATTTAGCCAGAAGTGTCCCAATATTGCATTACAATATTCTAACCAAACTATTTAATTATTCAGAGAGGAACAGTATATCATACTTGAACGTCATAAGACAGAATTTCCTTTCTATTTATCGGTCATGTGGCAAATACATAGCCTTCCTCACAATTCTCTTCAGTGTATACCTCTGCACACCCAATTATGCTTCATTTGGTTACTTATTCTTTCTTTTACTGTGGATAAGTGGAAGACAACTTGTGGGACAAACAAGAAAGCATCTCTGGTATCCTATGAAAGTGTATGCTGTAATGATATTTGTTTGCATATACAGCATTGGTGTCTTTTCCAGTTCGATGGTGTGGTTTCCTAGTATTGTTGATCTTCAAATTGCGTTTGGATACAACCCAAAAGCTTCAATGTTGCGAAACATCTGGGAATCCTTGGCTGTATTAGTAGTGATGCAACTATACAGCTATGAAAGGAGGCAGAGCAATCGTTGTGGATTAAGTGGCTATGATGCATCAGAAATAGAGCGTTTTGCTTTTATCAGACGTCTTCTGGTTCGGCACATTGATAAAATATTATCTCTTGCTTTGTTTTATGCATCATTATCACCTATAAGTGCATTCGGTTTCCTATATCTTCTTGGTTTAATTAATTATTCAAGGTTACCAAAGTCTTCTCAGATCCCGGCAAAAGTATTTCTAGTTTATTCAGGATTTCTTGTAATGGTTGAATATCTTTACCAGATGTGGGGAGATCGGGATGAAACATCCCCTGGTCAAGAGCATTCAAAGTTATCCTTATTTATGGGTTTAGAGTTGTATGAGCCTGGTTTTAAAGGTTTAGAGTCAGGGCTGAGGGGCAAGGTTGTGGTAATTGTAGCATGTATACTTCAATACAATGTGTTTCGTTGGTTGGAGAAGGTTCCACATGTTAATGGAAATGGTGGAAAATGGGATGAGCCTTGTTCTCTATTCAACACAGTGGAAGTTCGTGGTGAACCTACTGCATGTACCCCAGAAAGCAAACGGCAGGAAAATCCTACATCACCAACAATTAAGCCGGGTGCCAGGAGTTATTCATGGCCACCATTGAATTCTGCACTACCCCGAGGGCCAGATTCAGGAAACGGAAGAGACAGTGCCAAAAAATTTCACCATCTTCATTTCTGGGAGAGTTCTAAGGATAGCTTTAAGTGGAACAGAAAACGGATTCTATTTTTGAGAAAAGAGAGGTTGGAAATGCAGAAGACTGTTTTAAAGGTATCTTTGAAGTTCTGGATAGAGAATATGTTCAGTTTATTTGGTCTTGAAATCAACATGATGGCTTTGCTTCTTGCAAGTTTTGCAGTGTTGAATGCAATCTCCCTGCTCTACATAGCATCACTTCTTGCTTGTGTTCTTTTACATCGGCCAGTTATTAAAAAATTATGGCCAGTTTTCGTTTTTCTGTTTGCTTCCATCATCACGGTTGAATACTTGGCTATTTTTATTCACCTCACTTTTACAAAGCAACAGACTGAAGTACAAGTGCCATGCTATGACTGTTGGAGGGTATCAGATGTATATTTTAGCTACTGCAAAAAGTGCTGGCTAGGTATCGCTCTATTAATGTTTATGTATGTGTCAAATGGTTGGTATCATACTATTATGTATATATCGTGTGGATAATGTCTATCACACTTAACCAAGTATCCAACCTGAGACTGTTTTGACACTAAAGAATATCTATAAATCAAAACTGAATATTTCTAGTTTTTTTTCATGCGATAACTTTCTTCAGATAATTTACCATAAATGCTTGTACTGCAGGAATCATTGTTGATGATCACCGTATGCTTATCAGCTATTATGGGGTTTTCATGCTTTCTTGTTTCAAATTCCGTGCTGACCACGCATCTAGTCTCGCTGGATTTGAAGCGTATAAAAGAGCACTCTCTCAATGGAAGTCTGCCTCTATACTAAATGATCTTTCATTTGAAACAAAAGCATACTGGACATTTCTTGATCACCTGAGGCTTTATGGTTACTGTCACTTGCTAGATTTTGTTCTTTCATTAACTTTGATTATAGGAACTCTTGAATATGACATTCTGCATCTTGGCTACCTTGGTTTGGCTCTAGTTTTCTTCCGAAAGAGGCTACAAATACTGAAGCAGGGAAATAAAATTTTTAGATTCTTGAGGATGTACAATTTTCTCCTTATAGTCTTGTCTCTTGCATATCAATCTCCGTTTGTTGGTGACTTTAGAGAAATCAGATGTGGTTCAGTAGAATGCATCAGTGAATTGATTGGATTTCTCAAATATGACTATGGATTTCGAGTTACATCAAGATCGGCACTTGTGGAAATCATCATATTTGTGCTGGTATCACTACAGTCATACATGTTTTCATTTCCAGAGTTTGATTACGTCCCAAAATATCTTGAGAAAGAGCAGATCGGTGCAATAGTGAAACAGCAGGAGAAAAAAGCTGCTTGGAAGACCGCTCATTTGCGGCAAATACGGAAAGCTGAAGAATTGAAGCATCACCGAAGCTTGCAGGTAGAGAAGATGAAATCGGAGATGCTAAACCTTCAAAATCAGCTTCATAATTTGAACTCTGATGCAAACTGCAGCAATGCATCTCTCCAATATGGCGGCCTAAAAGGGAGAAGAAACTTTTCTCTCGATTTGCATAAGGAAAATGAATTCAGGAAGAAAGATCTTCATGTCAATACTGAATCAATAGGCCCATCTGACATGAACAAATCTCTCAATAATGAAATATCTGCAAGTCCGTTGGGACCAGGTTTTTGGAAACAACCAATGGATTCTCCTTATGGAATTGTTGAGGCAAAGGAAAGAAGTGGTAGCAATAATCACATGGGTTCTGAAATTAGGGGCCGCTATAAAATACCAAGAAGGAGAAATGCTTTAGTTTCAGCTGTAAATCTCATAGGGAGTGGAGTATCTCATGTTCAATCACTTGGAAATATGGTAGTTAACGGTCTAATTAGTTATCTGAAGATAGAAAAGGGAGAACTTGAGTCAAACACAGATTCCTCTGATGATGAGGAATACTATGAGATTGAGAATCAGAATACGGGAGCAGAACCTCTGGAACCTACACTTTCCACACACACTGTTTATGAGCATGCAATGCCTGATACTGCTTTAGTCCGGATTGGTATTATTTTCCGTCACATGTGGACCCGCGCGAGGTCAAATAACGATGTTGTTTGCTATTGCTGCTTTATTCTTATATATCTATGGTACTTCAGTTTACTTTCTGTGGTCTACCTAGCAGCTCTCTTCTTATATGCTCTCTGTCAGAATACTGGTCCCAGTTACACATTCTGGGTTATTATGCTAATTTATACTGAGGGCTGCGTTTTGCTTCAGTATTTATACCGAATCATCATTCAACACTGTGAGTTTGAATTCCCTGTGAGCTTGCTTCAACAATTAGGATTTCCTGTAAAAAAAATAACATCATCTTTCGTGACAAGCAACTTACCTTTCTTTCTGGTATATATATTCACTCTCTTGCAAACCTCCATAACTGTGAAGGATGGTGGTTGGGCAGTTGCTGCAGATCTCAGCTTTCGTAAGAGAAGAAAGGAGAGCTACGTAGAGGGAGGAGAGTGCTACACCTTCGAAGAGAGATTACAGAGACTATTTTCACCTCTGAAAGATGCAATGAAAAATTTGATAAGACGACTATGTAGGTACTGGAAATCATTAACATTGGGGGCAGAAACACCCCCTTACTTTGTGCAACTGTCTATGGAGGTTAACTCGTGGCCTTACGATGGAATTCAGCCGAAGAGAATTGAATCAAGAATAAATAGACTGCTGAAGATCTTGCATAAAAGGAAATGCAAACAGGAGAGAGTTTTTAACAAGCACCCAGCAAGTAGGGTTCGCGTACAGAGCATTGAAAAAAGTGAAGAGTCTGAAAGTTTGTGTCATGTTGTTTTTGAGGTAATATACGCCTCCCCTCAAATTGAATTTACTGCTGAAAAATGGTACAGTTCATTAACCCCGGCAGAAGATGTTTCCAATGAGATTCGAAAAGCTCATCAAGCTGGTATTTTTAAAGAAATTGGTTTTCCATATCAAGTACTTTCCGTCATTGGTGGTGGGAAAAGGAATATTGATCTGTATGCCTATATCTTTGGAGCTGATTTGGTTGTCTTCTTTTTAATCGCCATTTTGTATCAGCTAGTTATGAAAGCAAACAGTGAGTTTCTTGAAGTCTATCAGCTTGAAGATCAGTTCCCAGAAGATTTTGTATTAGTTCTGATGGTAATTTTTCTTTTGGGACGCATTATGTCTTAGGGAAATACTTGGGTCACAACAAAAAACCAGCCAAAACAGCCAATAAGTTGTGCACAACATATATAATATAAAATACACAACGTATATTATATGTAGTGCACAACGTATATCATCTATTGTGCACAACATATATCACATATTGCAACATCATCTTTCTTTGCAACATGTTATATATGTTGTGCACATCATGTGTTATATGGTGTGCACAATATGTAATATTCGTTATGCAATTTATGTTATATACGTTGTGCACAATTTGTTGGCTGTGTTGGCTGTTTTTTTGTTGTGCCTCTAGCATTGCTCTATGTCTTATTCATATTACATATATTATAAATCCAATATTAGAATGATTCATTAGACAAAAGATAGCTTTTCTTTTTTTGATTATTTAATGAGAAGCTCTATCTTCCTTTGGTAATATATTTGGTTATTTAGGTTCAATTATTCAATGACTGAAGACATTTAGACATAAAGTGATTCAGTGGCCATTTAACATGTTGTAGTGTTATCTAGAGAAAAAAGAGTTTATGGTTGTTTAATCAAAAACCCAAACCTTGTCAGCTGTTTTCTGTTCCAAACTGATTCAAGAACTTAATCTTGCAGGTTGTCTTTTTCTTGATCGTGCTTGATCGTATCATATACCTCTGTTCATTTGCAACGGTGAAGGTTATTTTCTATTTATTCAACCTTGTTCTCTTCACATATTCAGTCACAAAATATGTCTGGGAAATGGATCCTTTGCACAGATATTCTGGAAGACTAGCACTCCGTGCCATTTATCTCACAAAAGCAATTTCTATGGTCTTGCAAGCCATGCAAATCCATTTTGGGATTCCACACAAAAGCACTTTGTACAGGCAGTTTTTGACCAGTAGTGTTTCACGAATTAATTATATTGGTTTTCGACTGTATCGTGCGCTCCCTTTTCTTTATGAATTGAGATGCGTGCTAGATTGGTCTTGTACGACAACATCTTTGACTATGTATGACTGGCTAAAGGTATGCCCTCCATCCACTGTCTCCATGCTATTCCATCATTATGAATTTTCCTTTCTACTACTGCTGTGAGCTTTGACATGCTTGCATTTATATTAGACTTGTTTGACTATTACTAAACAATTGGAGAAAAACATTTGTTCATCATTAATCATCTGTTTGATCATTTGATGTGAGTGTGGAAACAATTGAGTTAATAAAGCCAGGAACCTTGAAAACAAAATAAAGGTTAACGTTGATTCACCTATAATGAAGCTGGTCCCAATTAATTAGGCAGATGCATTCCTTTCCTTATTTTATCTGATTTTAGCTTCCTTTGTAGTTGGAAGATATTCATGCAAGCCTGTTTCTTGTCAAATGCGATGTGGATTTGAATAGAGCCGCCCACCAACAAGGACAAAAGCAATCAAAGATGACAAAGTTCTGCAGTGGGATTTGTTTATTCTTTGTATTAATATGTGTCATATGGGCTCCTATGCTGGTAAGAATTTAAAAAAAAATGGATCTCATTTTATTTTCTAGTTCTGAAATCCCCATCTCCACAATTCAAGCTAGAACTTCTCACCATTTTTTATAAAAATTTCATTTTCTGGGCAGATGTACAGCAGCGGTAACCCAACAAACATTGCGAACCCAATCAAAGATGCCACTGCTAAGCTTGATATACAGACAATAAGTGGAAGGTTGACATTGTTCGAGACAACTTTGTGCGAGAAGCTACCTTGGGAAAACCTTGAAGCACGCCAAAACTTGGATCCTAGAGGTTATCTTGATGCGTACAATGAGAAAGACATTCAATTAATTTGCTGCCAATCAGATGCAAGTACCTTGTGGCTTGTTCCACCTGTTGTACAGGCCAGATTTCTCAATTCCCTCAGGTGGAACATGGACATCACATTCTCCTGGCAATTTACCAGAGACAGACCTAGAGGAAAAGAAGTAGTCAAATATGAACTAACCATACTGGACGAGGATCTTCCTGATACTTCAGAAGTGATTAAAGTTTTCAATGGTTCTTCCAACAGCTTCACAGTATTCAACATTTATCCTAGATACTTTCGGGTCACCGGCTCCGGGGATGTGCGGTCTATTGAACAGTCGGTATGTGTGCTTAATATACAACATTCCTTTAAAAAACTAACCAAAATCATTTTCTTTTTCAGTTGGACTATTACATCCATTCACTAGCTCTGTCTCAGATCATAATGGGCATAAGGTCTTTGCAGGTGGAGCAGGTTAGTGGAGATCTTGTTCTCAACCGTGGAAATCCAGAGTGGTGGTCTTTTTATGATATTGATATCTCGGATGCACATGGATGCGGGAAGTTCCCAGGACCGATAGCCATAATTGTATCTGAAGAAACCCCTCGTAAGCTCAACTCAAACTTCATTATAGCCATCACCTATTTAGTCCATGCAAGAGTCTTGTTTCTCCTCACATTTGATCAATACCATCACTAATACCAATTTATCGCTGCTGTATAGAGGGCATTATCGGTGAAACTCTCAGCAAGTTCAGCATCTGGGGACTGTACATTACCTTTGTGCTTGCGGTTGGACGTTTTATCAGATTACAATGTTCTGACTTGCGGATGAGAATTCCTTTTGAGAATTTACCTTCATGTGACAGGTGCTTAACCAATATTTTAAATCGATCCTTCCTATGAATTTTCACATATGAGCTTCCCTCTATTGATATTGAGGACTTACATACACAAAGGTGGGTAAGTGTCTAAAATTCTGTGTTTGTTGATGCAGGTTGATGGCATTATGTGAAGATATATACGCTGCAAGAGCAGAAGGAGAGCTTGAAATGGAAGAGGTTCTGTATTGGACGCTTGTTAAAATCTACCGCACTCCACACATGCTATTAGGGTATACTCAAAACGATTAAATTCTTGCTAGAGTTGGAAGATACTCAGTAAATCTCTCATCATGCTGGTCATCTTGCAGAATTGATAGGTTTAGCATCATCTGTTTCTTAGATTAGATAGATGGCTTCCATGGGAAATCCCAAGCATGATGGTCACATGAAAATAGGGCTGTTTGGACTTAATTTGGGGCCAATCAAGGGCTCACGCTGGGATACATATATGGGTGTGGTTTATTGGTTGGTTTCGAATTTCGATTCTGGGATACATACATGCATTCTGACTCGTGTGAAGAGTAAAAAATTGGTGACAGTTACTAATTTATCATCCAATTAGACAACTTGGCAGTTCTCTTACCAATTTAATCTTCCTTCTTAATAAGTGAGACATCTTTACATTGTATTTAACAATCAATTAAGACACACTTTCTAACAGCATGACAACTTTTTATAGAGTCTTTTTATCCAAAAAATATTAAACTCATGGTTTCATTTGAACTTTATATATGATATCATGGTTTTGAATTATGGAGTCTATACTTAAAAAAATATTTCTCTCGGTTCAAAATTATATAAACAAATCTTTAGCCGAAATAAACTACATTTTAGAAAACTAATGTCCTGTTGAACTTTCAACTTAAACTAATGAGATGTTTTTTGTGCCTAAGCTGTTAGTATATTTGATATATAGGGTTTATTGAGTTCTAACTAGTCTGTCACGAGCTATCATAACAACGGTAATGTATTGCATTATTTAACCAAATATAAACTTTTGAGCTTAAAACTATTATAAGTAGGTTTAAACTCAACATTAGTAGAATGTTGTTATATGTAATAATTAAAATAGTCATGCACAACATATATTATATAATGTTCACATTATATATTATATATGGTGTACAATATATATCATATATTGTGCATATTATATATCACATGTTATAAAGAAAAATAATATTGATAGCATTATGTGATATATATTATACAAAACATGTCATATATATACTGTGCTTGTTGGTTTTGTTGGTTTTTTTATTAGGCACAAAGAATTTTTGGTATAAGTATTATATTCAAGTTATTACAACAGTTCTTTTTTAAAAGTAAAAGGAAAAAAGCAGCGGACAATGGTGTTCTACCATTTTTTATTCTGAACATCAAATCTATAAATATAATCTCAAAATGGTGCAGTCAAGAGACGTCGATATGTCCGAGTGGTTAAGGAGACAGACTTGAAATCTGTTGGGCTTCGCCCGCGCAGGTTCGAACCCTGCTGTCGACGTTTATGTTCATGAAGTTTTCTTCATGTTTACAGGTTATTTTGCCCATGTTTTTACCACAAGAAAAATATACTGAGAAGTGTTATATATATGTACATAGAAAACAATATATATATATATATATAGTTTAATTATAATGTACTGATTTTACACTATCAGTCAATCATATTCATTGATTTGTATAACTTTTTGATTAGTGGTTGGTTGAGTTAAATATTTTTACTGATAGTTGATCAAAATTAAACTCATATATATATATATGGTACATATCCAAAGATAAAAATAAAAATTTATATGATTAAGTGGAACTCACATAAAAAATTAAAGATAATGAAATAGTTTAATTTTGATACACTGACAATGTAAAAATACTTCATTTGTATGATTTTTTTAGGGAGTGAGAGAGAAAAAACGTAATCATGATTGATATGGTAGAACATAATTAGATGATTGTGTAAAAAAATTGTACACTGTCAATTAATAAATAAAAATTAAATCCAAAATATATGCATATATATGCTGCTTGTTTGGCACTTCCATTCATATTATTTAATATTTTTATTTTTATTTCTAAGGGTCATTTAATAAATTTATAGAATTTCAAACATAATCCTAATAAATGTCAAATTTTATTCACGATCCAAATTCTATAAAGTCTCACAATGATGAGTTTTGGGTTATTGAAGTTACTTAGTCCACCTTTTTATATATAACATTGCTATAATTAATCTTTATTATAATATTATATTTCCTGTTCTCAAAAGTCAAAAATAAAAGTTATATAATTTTTTTATTTATTGAATGTAAAATAAAAACTTTAGCATTTTGAGAACAGAATTATCTCAATAAAATTTTTTATCAAACTCAGCATATATTTATAATCAAACATAATCAGATTTTTTAGTTTTTTTTGTTTAATTTTATTTCAATGTTCAAGATAATGTCCATCTCCATTGTTCTTAGTTCCTTTTCCCAATTTTCTTGGTGCCTTGACATCACTATGAAGATGTCAATTTCAAATTCCTTTTTCTAAGTTGACCAGACCAAATCCTCAATCATGCAAAATAATTGTTTAATGAAAAGAAAGAAATGCCAACATTCTTGACTAAAGAGAGTTGAGTTCCTCACATTAATTAATCAATCAATCAATCTTTTGTGAATTACAATTCATTGGTGGTCAAATCAACTTGACTCCAAAATCCAAATAGTGGCTATTTAAGTATTAATTAACAAATAAAGTAAAATAAAAAGTTGAGAGATAGTTTGAAGATTGTTCTCTAATGAAGAATTCTTCAACAGAAGAATGCTCAATTTTTCTTTTTCTCTAAAGAAAAGAAAACAGCCTCAAAATCTGGTAAATATATAGAGGAGCCTCTAGATCTTTGACATACCTCTACTCATATCTCACATACACTCCTAGAAATACATACATACATACAGCTCTAAATCTGGTGAATTTATGTTTGGACTGGAATGAGTTGAGTATAGGGACTGAAAGGCATTGGCAATATAATAATGTGGTATTTGTGCACATACAAACAAAAGGAATCAATGAATGTAAATGGCACTACACAGTAGACACACACTCACACACCCAAAACAGAAAAGACAAGAGAGCACAACAATTATTTCCACGTTCATTGTCGTCCGATCCCTTTCGTTCTAGCTCCGTATCAAAACTGTGATTCTGTGTCCTCTTTTTCGTATTTGATATATAATATTGTTTTACTTTACACAGTGCTTATTCCACACATCCTCAGGTGGTGGTGGTGATGATGATGATGATTCACCATTTGGTGACACCTCAACCCTTCGTTATTCCCAAATCTGTACTCTCCATATCCTTCTTCTTCTTCTTCTTCTTCTTCTTCTATGGTTACTAACTGTTCCTTCTTCGCTACTTCTTTTTCTTCTTGCACTTTATCCTGTTCTACAATTTCATCTTCTTCAATTTCTTCTTCTTCTTCTTCGATACTGCGATCTGGAACAAAGTGCAATGTCAAGCGTCCATCGTGACGCCAAGCATGTAGGATCTGCGGCCGGTGAATCCTGACTTCGGTGAGCTCCAATCGCCCGTCCTTCCTCACCGGCCGGAGAAAGAAGCTCGGCTCGCCGTTTCTGTTCAACGACGACAGCGGCGGCGGAAACGACCTCACCTTATTCCTGCACTCTCCTCTCCTACCACTCCTGCTCCTCCAATCGCAACTCACCGTCTTCTTATTATAATAACCGTTCTCACCGCGATGATGATGATGATTGTTATTCGTAGTATTTTGGATCTCCCTCTCATCCGAGCTCTCGAATCCGAGACTCTCCGTGCAAGACGTGAGGCCGTTAAGCTCGCCGCCGCCGATCTCGTGGGTGAATCCGGAGACGGAGGCGGAGGGCGTAGAATTAGGCTTCATGAGCTTGGATGACTCCACAACGTTCGGAGTCCGATCTGGATCTCGTGTGATGGCACTGACGAGACCTGATGAAATTGGCTGATGAAATTGAAGCCTGTAGTCGTCACCGTCACCGTCACCACCACCACCAGTTTTGGTGGTGTTTGGGGGTAAAGTGAAGAAGAAAGAGTGAATGTTCTTCTTGAACAAGGTGATCATGGCATGCAGGTAATTATAAATTAAAAGGAATATATCACAATCAATCAATCAATCGAGATTATATAGTAGTATTATGATTAATAATGCCATGAGATGATGAAGAGTTTGTTCTTGTTGCTGTATGTGCGTGTGTGTGTGTGTGAAGGAATCAAGAAATAGGAGAAGAAGAGGAATAGGGTATTTATAATTTTGATGAATTGGGAAATAAAAATAATCAAAAAATTAAGCCAAATATAGAGAGAGAGATAGAGAGAGAGAAGGAAAGGGATAGGATGAAGAAGAAATGTGCGATGCGTTGTGAATTGTGATGTGAGCTGGAGTCATCGGTGGACAGAGGAAACGGTGCCGGGTCCCACGTATGACTCCGCCCAAATAGCCACTTTTGTTTCCTCTTCCTCTTATCTTCTCTGACTATTTTCTCCTTCTCTAATCACTTACGTTGCCTATTCCTGCTGTTACTACCTTGAGGCTACTATTGTCATTTCAATTTTCAAATTAAGGAAGACATGGATAAGTGTCGAGTTGGAGGGTCGTTTATCATGTTTTTGTTATTTTTAATTCATTATCATCACGTTTTTATCATATCCACCTGTATCCGCACAAGCGGTTAAAACAAATACAAAACAATTAATAATAATCAAGGATTTTGGATATTCTCCAAAATAAATTAATACAAATGAGTGATGTTAAATGAACAATACAAAACCAGCTCAACAAGCCAATAAATGAGATTTTGAGCCATAATTACTCAGCCTATTACAATCTCAATGATTATTTGGACTAAAACTAAAGCCAAAATAGGTCCATTGGCTGTATGGGCTGATTTTTTATGGTCCACTTAGCATTATAGATACAAAAAATATAAATCTCCATGAACGCCATAGTCATCTGTTTGTTGAGAATGGATTCAGAGATGATTGAATTTCTTCTAGTGTACGCCCTTTAGTCTCTGGCACTAGTTTTGCTACAAATACAACGGTCAAGCCACATATGCTACAGAATATGAAGAAAGTTCCTGCTCCAACATCACAAAAATAATGAATTTAGTCCACATCTATAAGAAAAATACTAAAGGTACATAATACACATTATCTTTTCATTTATTTTCTACCTCATTCAAATATTGACAACTTTGATAAATATATTTACTATAGAGATATGTTGTCTTATGTACCAACATTGATCCCAATGTATAATAATTAATAAGCACTCCTTAATTTTGTTATTTATCTGAAGATAACTGTGATACATTCTCATCCACTATATATTGAGTGTGTTAACAGAGTACCCCATAACATCTAGTCCTGCTTTCTTCATTTCAAAATATTAGTTTTTTAAGGTTTTTACACGTAAATTAAGAAATTCAATAAATATTCTTAAATTTATAAAATGATATATTAAAATGACTAAATTACCTAAAACATTAATGAGAAAAAAAGATGATTAGTAGTCCCTTGGGGCTTGGAGTAATATTCAAAAAAGAAAGAGAAATGATATCAGGGGTATAATAGGTATGAAAAAATTAAATTGACATTGAAAGTTGAAAACGACAATCATTGTGAAATCTTTTTTTTTTCTCTAAAACGACTAATATTTTAGAATGGAGGGAGTATTATACTATTTGATCTATATTTCCTTTTGTTTAGTTTCTTGTAGTGACTTGTGAGAACAAGGGTTCAAAAGTAATTGCAACCTGCTGAACTCCAAGTCATGAGGAAGTTAAAAGCATATGAAACCAACCAAGAGCACAACCAGTTGATCAAGGTCACAAAACTTCCAGCAGACCCCTTCACATTAATGGGAAATATCTATAAAAAGAAGATAAAACAAATATAAAACTATTCAGTCATATGCTTCAGACTTATCTATTTTAATCGTGTATTATCTGTTAAGTGTTTATTTTCTACTAATATATATTAATTTAAGAATTTTAGACAACATTAATTATTTTTAATGTATATCATGAATAGAAACAACCTCAGACATGATAACCCATGGAATTCCTCCCATGCCAAGCGAGAAAGACCCTGTATATACCTGCTCATTAACATTATTAAAATGTGAATAAATTACCTTCATAATTTATAGAATTTTTTATATGATTCTATATCAACTTAAATACATGATTCGAAAACATTCACAACCACGTACTTTTAGTTTTTTATTCAATTTTTCAAATATTATAAATCAAAATTAATTATAAATATTTCTAAAACACGTATTAAATATATTTCAGAACCATACAAGAATTTCTCCTATCATTTCACACTGCATTACAGCAGGAGCCTATGGAATTGCTGCTAGATCATTACCAGTACACCAACAAGTGCCAGAATGGGACTGAATTCCTTCCATTTATGCAGGTCCTGCATAATTAATCTTAGCAATAACTATTGTGAAAAAACAAATTAATAGAGCAGATATTGTTAGTACTCAAAGAACCTGCAAAAAGAATGATAAGGCAGCAAGAAAGCATCCTAAGCATGTTCCCAAAGCAGAAACCTGCATAAACAGAACCATTTGGTTTTATATTCTGAACTTGTACTGAAGTACAAGAAAGTAAAAAACAAAAAAACATTTTACCAGCAAAAGTGGTCTTCTTCCTGATTTATCCATCAAAAGTACTCCCAAAGTTGTCATTGGAACCTGAACAACAACCATTGCTATTGTTCCAATACTTCCAGAAAGCCCTGTCATAGATTAAGAATTTTTGCTGTAATGATATGATACTTTATTTGTGTTATGAATCTAGTATTTCTCATATTAATCTTCTTGTTCACTTACCAGCAGAAATAAATATAGAACTTGCATAAAAAACAATGCCATTAACCCCTCCAAACTGTTGTAGTATCATCAGGCCTACTCCTACCTAACCAAGTAAAGTAACTAAATACCATAAGAATCTGCAAAATGTTAATATATATAGATTTGCATGAGTAGATCCAACTTAGAAAGCTCACAGTGAGTGACTTCAAATACTGCAATTGAAATAAGGCTATGATGCTAGCTTCTGAATTCTGCTGAAGCGTTTTTGTATAATCCTTCGAAAAAATAACAGTAGTTTATAAAATTATTAGATTTTTCAAATAGATTGTAACAAATTAGTTAGCTAAGCAATGAACCAAAACTTTTTATGTACTCTAATTTCAGTTGCTTCTAGAGAAACATCAGCATTCTTCCCTCGAAGGTGTTGTAATGCCGATTCGCTGGCTTCCAAGTAACCAACCTTTGCCTGCAGAATATTGTAAGTATCATCACTTAATTATAAGTTGTGATATGCTTTGTGCAATGAGATTTAGTGACTCTAATCATTTGAGATAAAAGATGTGATGAAAATCTTTATTTGCTTGTTTGTGTTGTGTTCAGCACAGATAGCCAAACAAAGACCAAAAAAGAAAAATGAAGCAGCAATGAACAACTAACCAGCCACCTAGGAGACTCTGGAATGAAGGGTAGACTCAGAAGCTGTACAAGACATGGAATAGTTCCTGAGATTAAAGACAAAAACAAAAGTATGAGTTACATCAAAGATTAAAGCCCCCTCTTTTTTTCTTTTCTTGATGTTAAACACCAGAAAGAATACCATTACCTGTTAGAGCCAAAATCCGCCAATTCAAGAATGCTCCTATAAGGTAAGTTAATGATACCCCACAACAAATCATTAACTGTCAAAAGCACCACATAAGGATTTGAAATAAGCCTAAAATTGGAGTGGTGGGACACAAAATGCAAGTACAAATATATATTGTATATTGTTTTACCTGATGAAGAGTGGTGAATCCCCCTCTAAGATTCTTGGGTGTAATTTCTGCTACATAAACTGGTACCTATAATATTATAGGAAGACAGAACTACTCATTTGTATTTTCTTCTGAGCTGCAATTATGGAAAATTGAGAATATATAGTAACATTATTACCACATAAGACAGAAGGCCTATGCCAAATCCTACCAACAGTCTTCCAACATAAAGCCACCAAGCAACCTAGCTTCAAACAAGCACTTAAGTGTTAAAGAAATTTTGCTTGGAAATGGAGTCCTGCAAAAAAAGATTGCTAAGAAGTGAAATGGCAAACTTACCTTTGTCAATGCTATGGAAAGCCATCCCAAGATGCAGAATATCTCTGAGAGTCCCATGACCTACTTTGAAAAATGCAAAACAACCGAAATAAGACAGGAATCATTCAATTTTTAAATGCAGAAAGTATACAAACTTGTGAATTACACAAAATGGGAGAGACTTACGACTCGACGACCTGCATAATCGGCTATTCTACCACTCACAGTGGCACCAATTATTGCTCCAATAGTCAATATTGAACCAAAAAATGAATACTGCATAAATGCTAGGAGTTCAGTTCATAGTATGGACAAGAACAATCAAATTAGACCAATACAACACAAGTTAGCAGATGAATCTGCTTCTCATCACTTTTCTCTCAATTCAAGCATCACAGATAGTTAACAATCGGATTTCAGTGTTCAATCCAATGTTGTTATTCAAAGTTCAAACCTCAGCAACACTGAGAGCGAGGTCATCCATGATTCCAGATTGAGCAGGGGAAGAGAATCCAACCTGCAAGATCAGTCCATTAATTTGATGGATTTCCAAAACACATACAGTGATTAGCATATTATTCTGAAGTCTGAACTCTGATGGATTTCCAAAACCAAAACGTGTAAATGGGAACTTACAGCAGATCCAAAAACATAAGAACCAGAGACAGCAACAAGGGTGCTAAGTATAAGAATAGCTGGTATGGAACAAGTTTCACTCTTTGTCTGTTCATCATTGTTGGAGAGCAGAGGAAGTGATGATTGGATTGGTTCTGTGCTTCTATTGTCCATGATTAGATTAGCCTCATCTACACATAAGACCTACTCAACCACACATATTTTGAAGTAGTCTTGCATCTTTGCTGTCTCTGTTTGGTTACTATTATATTGGGTGATGATGATTGATGGCCTTTGTTTTGGTTCAACTTATTGGGATATTATTATGCACGGGCCATTGTTTTGTACTTTTTCTAAGATTAAATATCCTACTTAAGTCTTTATTCTTTCCTTGTACTTCCATCTCCATCATAATAATTGAGTTCAATTATTTGAACCTATTTTTCAGATAGTAAAGGGGGAGACTTTATTCTTAATAATTTGTGTAAAATTTAATAATACTAATACAAAACTCAATTTTAATATTTATAATGTAATCAGTATATATTTTCCTTTTACAGAAGCTTGCCATTTCACACACATGCAGTGTAAGCTACCTCAATCCTCAAGAGAAATTTTTAAATAAAAAATACATCCAATTCTACAAATAAAATAAAAATGTATATATGACAGTGTCTATGGTAAAAACAATAAATTCTAATCTAATCACAATGAAGGGACTATTACATTTGCCATTTTGACAAAGATATCTTGTTGTATACTCTGTCACGAGGGAATGAATACCATATATATTTTTTCATCATCTTTTTGTAGCAGCATATGAATTCAGAGAAGCTTGGATTTCTTCTAGTGTACGCCCCTTGGTCTCAGGTACTAGTCTTGCTACGAACACAACAGTCAAGCCACATATGCTAGAGAATATGAAGAAAGTTCCTGCTCCAACATTACATAACATTACATTAATAATGATTTTGTTCTATTTTTTTAACTTATCTTCTTTGTACTTTAGAGACTACCTACCTGCTGAACTCCAAGTCATGAGGAAGTTAAATGCATATGATACAATCCAAGAACACAACCAGTTAATCAAGGTCACAAAACTTCCAGCAGAGCCCTTCACATTAATGGGAAATATCTGAAAAGATATCATAAACATTCATCATCATCTTGTGGATTTATAGTACTATGTTTGAATTTTCATTTCAAAAGTATGAAGAATCTACCTCAGACATTATAACCCAGGGAATTGCACCCATGCCTATTGAGTAAGATCCTACATATACCTGATCAATACCAATATTAAGATGTGAATTGACCTAATTAAATAGACAAGATGAACTGAAAATTTATTGTAGAACTTCTATAACTTCAGTGGCATTAATTGTATCTTAAAACCAATTCTCTGTCATGAAGGCAAACACAAGAACTTTATAATAATCAAGAATGGATAACAAATCTGGATTACCAGTACGCCAAAAAGTGCCAGAATGGGACTGAATTCTTTCCATTTATGCAAGTCCTGCTTAGAGAAAGTGTAATTTGTCTAAGCAATGGTTCACATGAAAAAAAAACAACTATCTAGAGTTGACACTGTTGTTAAAAGAACCTGCAAGACGAATGATAGCGCTGCAAGGAAGCATCCTAAGCAGGTTCCCACTGCAGAGACCTGCATTAAATTAAACATTTCGGATGCAGAAGTTTGCAGAACAAAGCACAAAGGTAGAAAGAAAAGCTCAAAATTCGTACCAGCAAAAGTGGTCGCCTTCCAGATTTGTCCATCAAAAGTACTCCCAAAGTTGTCATCGGAATCTATAAACAGAAATAAAATTATTGTGTGAAGAGACTCGGCAACGAAGAGTATGCTCATCAAAATTGGCATCGATCTCGTCATATACAACATTAAATCAGACAGAAGTGATGAAATTGTGAGAATAGAATTAAGAACCTTAACAACAACCATCGCTACAGTTCCAATACTCTCGGAAAACCCTGCCATAGATGAGAAGTTTTGCTTTTGTGTAAATTGTGTCATACATATGATGGTTTCACATATATATTCATCTTCTCTTAGTTATCAAATGATAGAGGCATCAAAAAAAGACCTGTACTTACCAGCAGAGATAAATATAGAATTTGCATAGAAAACAATGCCATTAATTCCTCCAAACTGCTGTAGTATCATCAAGCCGACTCCTACCTAACCAAGTAACTAAACACCATAAGAGTCTGCAGAAGATTATGATAGGGTTCAGCCTGCATGAATTGGACTAATTTAGAAATCTCACAGTTAGTGACTTCAAATATTGCAATTGAAATAATCCAAGAATGCCAGTTTCCTTTTGCTGCTGAAGGGTTTCTGTATAATCCTGCCAAAACAGAAAATATACAGTATGATATGTTGGACTCTTTTGATCTTCTTTTGCTTCATAGTTATATTGTAACCAAAGAGAAACACTTCAATGGACAAAAACTAATTACATACTCTAATTTCAGTGGCCTCTTGATAAACATCAGCATTGTCCCCCCTAAGGCGCTGCAAAGCAGAATCACTCTCCTTCAAGCGATCAACCTTTGCCTGCACATGATTGAAAGTATCAGTTGCTATATGTTTGTCTAATGACATATCTTGAAACCAACCTTTTGAAATGCATCCATGAACTACTTACCAGCCACCTAGGAGAGTCAGGGATAAAGGGTAGGCTCAGAAGCTGTACAAGACATGGGATAGTTCCTAATTTTGAAAAAAAAGAATTGTGAGTTGTATGGAACACTCTTTAATTCCGTTTCGTGAAAAAGTAAACCAGAAAGAGCATTACCTAATATTGCTACAATCCTCCAATTCAAGTATGCTCCAAGAAGATAAGTTAATGACATCCCAACACAAATCATTAACTGTCAAAATAGTACACAATAAGGATTCAAAACATGACCATGCTTGAAATATGCAAAAGATAGATTGTACACAATAAATGTAAAATTAAATGATACTTAATAGGATGTAGTATGGGTTAACCTGATGAACTGTGGTGAATCCGCCTCGAAGATTCTTCGGTGTTACTTCTGCTACATAAACTGGTACCTATTATGGAAATGAAACTCCTAAACATTTGTATTTCTCGAAATGAAGTTTGAACTGCAATTATCACAGAATATAATTTCACAGTAATTACCACATAAGATAGAAGGCCAATCCCACATCCTACTAACAATCTTCCAATGTAAAGCCACAAAGCAACCTTCAAACCAAGCACCAAACATTAGATATCAAATACTCCTCACGAATTTTCTTTGTTTAGCAAATAAGCTTCATAGCTAAAACCAGTGAATGACTTGGAAGTCTTAAATAGTTGCAATGAATTGAATTATTTTCATGTATTTCTTTTGCCTTATTAAAAATATCGTTACTACTACATAACATAATTCAAGCAAATAAAAGAAATCGAAGAAATTAATGGTAAACCTTAGAGAATGTTATGGCAACCCATCCCAATATGCAGAATATCTCTGCAAAACCCATGGCAACTCGACGACCCGCATAATCAGCTATTCTACCACTCACAATGGCCCCAATCATGGCTCCAATTGTCATTATTGATCCAAAAATCGAATACTGTGAGTACATAATAAAAGTGCAGATTAAGAGTTTGACTTTTCTGGACATGGTCAAATTAACAAAAAGCTAGCAATAAAAAAGAAGAAATTAAGGTTATTTATGGTTCAAACCTCGGAAACACCGAGATTGAGATCATTCATGATTCCAGATTGAGCAGGAGATGAATACCCAACCTGCAAAGTTAGTTATTACTAATAATAATAATAATAATTGTGATGTGGTCAACAAATTAAAAGAAGCAAAAAAGTGCATACAGCAGAGCCAAAAACGTAAGAACCAAGAACAGCAACGAGGGTGCTGAGCATGAGAACAGGTGGAAGAGAACTCTGTTCCTCATCGTTGTTGTTGTTGCTGGCTGTGGAAAGCAGAGGACTTGAGAGTTGGATTGGTTCAGAAGTGCTTTTAGGGTCCATCATCATTTCTAACTTTATTTCTTTTCTTTTTAAGAACAAAACATTCACTCACGAATCACGATCACGGACAGAGTTTGTTTGTGACTTTAATAGGTTGTCGCAGAGGAACACACACTTTAAATGAACAAAAAATGGAACTGAGAAAATAGTTTTTGACCAAAAGTGGATATGGATATTGCGACTACTTCTTCTCTCTACTTGTCCCTGTACGGCGAACACGTGGCTTTTGAACCTTCCAATTTTTTTATATTTGAATTGATAAATATTTTTTGAACAATGCTAGAGCCAAAAAAAAAAAAAAAACAGCCAATACAGTCAACAAATTGTGCACAATGTATATATAATACATGTCGTGCACACCATATAGCACATGATGTGCATAACATATATAATATGTTGCAATAAGTGATATATGTTGTGTACAATGATGATATACGTTGTGCACTATATATAATATATGTTGTGCATTTTATATTATATATGTTGTGCACAACTTGTTGGCTGTTTTGGCTTTTTTTTTTTTTTTGTGCCCCAAGTATTTTCCATATTTTTTTTAACAATGAAATAAAAAATTCGTACAAATTACATAATTTTCTTTTAAAGAATACAAATCCTTGCCTTGTTGCCATTATTATAAACTTTATTACTCCATGCATGCACACTCGGCATTCCTATCTTTTAGGGGTTGTTTATTAGTATTCATTTAACTAATAATCGCAGCTTGTATTTGTTTATGTTCTTTTTCTCCAAACAAATACGTAAATGCTGTTGACTTCCACGCTATCTTCCATCATCCAGACAATAAAATAGAAACTAGTGTTCAACATTAATACGTTAAGATTACAAATTTGACGGAATTGGAAACTTTGCTGAATTTATATAAAAAAATCTATATAATCCAACAATTTGAAATTATCTTGTGGGTATGATTTAAAAGACTTCTAGATCAACAAAATTTACGGGGGTTCACCATTATATAACATTATTTCTATTATTTTTAATAACATTATTTGGTCAAATTATTAAAATGTAAAACTTTATTCTATTGTTTTTACATATATAATAAAAGAAGAGTTTAATTTTGATGCTATGATAGTGTAAAGGTATTTTACACTGTCATCCAATCAAAACACTCTATTTGTATGACCTTTCAGATGATAAGAGAGAACATACAATCATAGCTGACATGACAAAACATAATTAGATAATTGTATAAAAAAATTATATATTGTCAGTATTGAGGTATTTGCTTTTTTTAAGTTTGATTTTGGCTTTGTCTTAATCTCAACTTTGACTTTCACTTAGCTTACTGATACTTTATTGGTTTGGCAACTAATTAAAGTATTGAGGTATAAATATGTTGGCTCACAATCACCCGATTTTCATATGTAAAGTGCATAATGTAAATATAAAGATGCTTGGTACAACTCCTCATAAATATTTTGCAAGAAGCTGTGGGATTGTTTATGATTCTGGAAAGCAATAAAGATATGAAATCTAGCATGCTTTTAAATCCCTTAACATTTTATAAAAGGATGCAATGACACTTAAAGAATATGCTGGATGTGATCTTTTTTTGGAAAAAGTAGTTGGATGCTATAATGACCCAAGATAAAAGAATAGAGATGGTGTCATTATTACTTAAGGCCTTACATTCGAGAAGCAACTTGTCTCTAAAGAATTGTTAGAAAGATTCATTGCAATTAAATTTATCTTTCAGGTCTTAATCTTACTGCTGCAATATTTTGTGCCTTCTGATTTGTGATATGTAAGTCTTCTTATATTCTTTTTAAGTTGCAGTCTGTTGTAAACAATTTGCATTGCATATTTTTAAGTAAAAATGTTTTGTGGAAACTGCTTTATAGTTATTCTGATGGCTTTCTAATCAAATTGTTTGATACCAATTATTTGCTTGTCAAAATATATGAAATAGAAAGATTGGATTTTTCTAGAGATTATTAAAGTTGTCCTCTGTTGCAATTTTTTCTAGAGTTCATCAAATTCTAGTAAATTAAAAAGACCTCAAGTGACATGATTATTTTGACAACTTGAAGTACCGAGGATTTTAAGAGCTGTTAGAAGTGTGACTTCTTTTAAATATGAAAACTGGTTCTGATCCTTTGTTGCAATTTTAAAAAATATTGTGTGATTTTTCATGAGCCTAGAAAACAATAGATATGATGGACCCGTTGTGGGAATATGCAAAATAATTGTGGGATGCTTTTATGACCCTATAAGATATTATGGGATGATTTTTCAATTATTATCAGCTTTTAATTTTGAGAAGTAATGACCCTTGAAAATGCAAATATAGGTTATGGATATTTGGGAAAAAGTTGCGAAATGTTTTTGATGGTTTAAAAAACTAATTGTTAATTGTTATAGTACTCTTATTAATCATGTCTCTTTTAATTCGAGATGGGAGTGACCCTATATGGCATTGTGGGATGCATTTATGTTTATGTGATGGTGTTTCTCAATTCATGGCCCTTTAATTTCGAGAAGCAATGACTTTTATGGTGCCCTTATTACTCATGTCACTATAAATTGGAGAAACTGTGATCATATTTGACATAATGATATGTAATATGTGGAAGTTTTTATGATCTTTAAAAAATTATAGGATGTTCAAACCTTTATTTCGTGACCCTATATGGCATTGAGCTTTGAAATCGTGGGAAGCTTTTATGATCATGAAAAACAAAAATTGAACCTGTATTTCATGACTCTATATGATGACATTATGCTATGAAATTGTGGGAAGCTTTATTGATCCTGAAAAAAATTATAGAATGATATATTTCGTGACTCTATATGGCCTTGTACTATGGAATTGTGGGAAGCTTTTATGATCTTGAAAAAATTATAGGTCGAAAATCCTATATTTATGACCCTGTAGTTTTGAGAAACAATGCATTATATGTTGATACTTGGTGACCCAAAAAAAAATGGAGATGGCACTTTGATGTCCCATTAAATTTGAGAATTTGCTTGTCATGGTGACCCAAAATAAATGGAGATGGTACTCTGATGTCCCAGAAAATATGTGAATTGGCTTGTCAAAATCTACAATTGTTGGGAGGATTGGATATTTTTTTATGGACTTCTGTTGCAATTCTTTCTAGAGTTAAAAATATTTTAATAAATTGCCTTCGAATAATGTAATCTATGTCAAAGTGATAGTGGGTTACGTAGGCTCAAATGAGTTGATGTTAATTTGACGTAAAGATTACAAATTTTTGGATTCAGGTGATACGAAAGGATTACAAATTTTTTAATTCTGTTGTTGAGTTTCTTGAAATGTATTCAAAAGCTTCAATTTTTGCCGGGTAATTTGATGAAAAGATTGTTAATTTTGTAATTTTGGTGATAGGTTTCTTTAAATGAATCTGGCAGTAATAAGGGGCGTTAAATCCATTCTTAGAATCATCTCTCTGTTCTTTTTCTCTTACTCAGAATCTTTCACTATTCATTACCAGCGACTTTGATGTTGTTGCTTCGTGAGACCACCATGGCTCCGTGGTGTGTGCTAGATCGAGAGAGAGAAGGGAAGAAGAGAGAGATTGTGGTGGT
Organism: Aeschynomene evenia; assembly: GCA_013621005.1. NCBI lineage: Eukaryota > Viridiplantae > Streptophyta > Magnoliopsida > Fabales > Fabaceae > Aeschynomene > Aeschynomene evenia. The sequence continues at coordinate 5,821,707 of CM024268.1, forward strand.
GCTGGACATGTGTGGTGGTGTGAGAGAAAAGGGAAATGTCGAGGGTTTAGAGTGAGATAGAAGGGGCTGGGTGGATGATTTTTTTTTTATTATTAGGGGTATATTTGACTTTTTCTACAATATTGTGCATTGTCTCTCGTTATCAAACATAATACACAATATACAATACATAAAATATTGTGTCTTGTACATAGAAAACAAACACAATACAAAATACATAAATTTTTCTGTATCTGTATTTTTTGTATATGTATTTGTGTATTGTATTTTCTTGTACATCAAAACAAAAACTGCTTATATGATGGCATTATGTTGTGAAATTGTGGGAAGCTTTTATAAACTTTAAAAAAATTTATAGGATGATAATCCTATATTTTATGACCCTATATGGCATTGTACTATGGAATTGTGGGGAGCTCTTTTGATCTTGAAAAAAATTATAGGTTGAAATACCTATATTTATGACCCTGTAGTTTTGAGAAGCAATGCATTATATGTTGATGCTTGGTGACCCAAAAATAAATGGAGATGGCATTCTGATGTCCCTTTAAATTTGAGAATTTGCTTGTTCAAATCTACTTTGTGACCCAAAAAAATTGGAGATGATACTCTGGTGTCCCTAGAAATATGAGAATTGGCTTGTCAAAATCTACAATGGGGAGGATTGAATTTTTTTTTATTGACTTGTGTTGAAAGTCTTACTAGAGTTGAAAAAATTATAGTAAATTGCCTAGAAAAAAGTCATCTTTGTCAAAGTGATAGTGGGTTACATAGGTATCTCAACTTTGACTTTCAGTTAGCTTACTGATACTTTATTGGTTTGACAACTAATTAAAATATTTAGGTGTAAACATGTTGGCTCACAATCACCCAATTTTCATATGTAAAGTGCATATTTTATTCATAATATAAATATAAAGATGCTTGGTACAACCCCTCATAAATATTTTGCAAGAAGTTGTGGGATTGTTTATGATTCTAGAAAACAATAGAGATATGAAATCTAGCTTAACATTTTATAAAAGGATGTTTCAATTTATTACGATCCTTTAAGTTTGAGATACAATGACACTTAAAGAATATGCTGGATCTGATCAATTTTTGGAAAAAGTAGTAGGATGCTATAATGACCCAAGATAAAAGAATAGAGATGATGCCATTATTACTTAAGGCCTTATATTCGAGAAGCAGCTTGCCTCTAAAGAATTGTTAGAAAGATTCATTACAATTAAATTTATCTTTCAGGTCTTAATCTTACTGCTGCAATGTTTTGTGCCTTCTGATTTGTGATATGTAAGTCTTCTTATATTCTTTTTAAGTTGCAGTCTGTTGTAAACAATTTGCATTGTTTATTTTTAAGTAAAAATGTTTTGTGTGAAAAATATTGTATTTTTTATGAGCCTAGAAAACAATAGTGGGATGGTTTTTCAATTATTATCAGCTTTTGATTTTGAGAAGTAATGACCATTGAAAATGCAAATATAGGTCATTGATATGTTCTGTTATGGATATTTGGGAAAAAGTTGCGAAATGTTTTTGATGGTTTGAGAAACTAATTGTTAATTGTTATTGTACTCTTATTAATCATGTCCCTTTTAATTCGAGATGGTAGTGACCCGCAATGTGAGATGCATTTATGTCTTTGTGATGGTGTTCCTAAATTCATGACCCTTTAATTTTGAGAAGCAATGACCCTTATGGTGCCCTTATTACTCATGTCCCTGTAAATTGGAGAAACCGTGACCATATTTGGCATAATGATATGTAATATGGGGAAGTTTTTATGATCTTTAAAAAATTATAGGATGTTCGATCCCAGTTTTCGTGACCCTATATGGCGTTGTGCTTTGAAATCGTGGGAAGCTTTTATGATCACGAAAAAAAAAATTGTATTTCATAACTCTATTTGATGGCATTATGCTGTAAAATTTTGAGAAGCTTTTATGATATTGGAAAAAATTATAGGATGATATTCCTATATTTCATGACCCTATATAGCCTTGTACTATGGAATTGCGGAAAGTTTTTATGATCTTGAAAAAATTATAGGTTGAAGACTAAATACCCAAAATGGTCCTCAAGAAATACATCACAGGACAAATTATTTCCTCAAAATTTGAAAGTCCAATATTGGTTCTTCACATTTTAAAAAATGGGACAAATTTGTCATTCCGTACATATCCGTACAATGGTTTCTTTGTTGTACGCACATGTACGGAAGGACGAATTTGTCCTCCTTTTTAAAATGTGAATGATCAAATTGGACTTTTCAATTTTGAGGGACTAATTTGTCCCGAGATGATATTTCTGGAGGACTAAAATGGGTATTTAGTCTAGGTTGAAAATCATATATTTATGACCCTTATAATTTTGAGAAGCAATGTATTATATGTTGATACTTGCTGACCCAAAAAAAATGGAGATGACACTCTGATGTTCCTGTAAATTTGAGAATTTGCTTGTCAAAATCTACTCTGATATCCCTGGAAATTTGAGAATTGGCCTGTCAAAATCTACAACGGGAAGGATTGGATTTTCTATATGTATTTTTGCTGCAAGTCTTTCTAGAGTTAAAAAAAAATCCTATTAAATTGCCTATAAATAATGTCCATCTTTATCAAAGTGATATTGGAGTATAGAGTGTTGTATCTGATTTTTTTAGGTTTGGTTTTATCTCAACTTTGCCTTTTAGTTAGCTTGGTGAAACTTTATTGATTTGGCAACTAATTAAAGTATTGAGGTGTAAACATGTAGGCTTTCAATTGCCCGATTTTCATATGTATAGTGCATACTTTATTCATAATGGAAATATAAGATGCTTGGTACAACCCTTCATAAATATTTTGCAAGTAGTGGGATATTTTATGATTCTAGAAAACAATAGAGATATGAAATTTAGCATGCTTTTAAAATTCTTAACATTGTGGAAATAATAATGTATATCTTATCATTGAAGATTTAGATAAAGAAATTGCCTATGAAAAAAATCCCAAAGGATATTTGTAATGATTCATCAAAAATATGCTAGGAGGGTTCATAAATTATTATACGTTGTATTAGGAGGGTCGATAAGTAAATTTATTGGTAAATAATTATTATCTTTTGTTTTAGTATAGTTAAAGGGATAGAGATTATTTTGGAGAAAATAAAATAACCATTGCTTCCTTACACAATTAAATTGTTCTTAAATAAAATAACCATTCCATCACTTGTCGTTGAGCTCAATGAACTTGAAAAATGAAGGTCCCCAAAATCAGCTAATTAAGGGTATGTTTGGGTAAGCTGAAAAATTAAACTTATTTCAGTAATCGCTTATTTATACAATCGCTTTTTTATATAATCGCTTATTTAAGGATAAATTTATGTTTGGATAATTTAGCTGAAAAGTAACTTTAAGTTAATCTATGATGTTTGGATTGTTAAAAAATAATCGCTTTTTAATAGTTAATTACTAAAATGGGTATAAAATGATTTATTAGTTATGAAGGAATTTAATAACTATTCGGGGTAGATTGGATATTTTCTATTAGACATGAATAGAAAAGCTTTTTTTTAGAAGATAAGCTTCAAATACTAGCTTAACTTATTTTGCACCCTAACAGCTTTTTTTATCAAATATAACAGCTTAAATTATTATACAATTCCATCCAAACATAAGATTATTTTCTAACAGCTTTTTTTTTGGAAAAAGACTGTTTTACTAGTTACTCAAACATGCAGTTAATGATAGAAGAGAATGAACTTGAAAAATGCGATTCACCCGTGCAAGTAAAACCCGTGGTGATGGTGAAAGATAGTTGTGAAGTGTGAGATGTGGTAGTGGAACTGGAATTTTGGTGGGTAGGGTCTTTTTATAAATTTAGAATGATTACGATTTTCAACATTATTACACCTCACGTTTGTTTTATATTTTTTTAATTATTTGTATATTGTTTATTGCACCAATCAGGTAAATGCACACTGCACATTAGGAATACATATTTTGTATATATCCGTATGCACGATGTTTGTTACAAGAGAGAGAGAGCGTAACTACTATAGAATCCGGGGGAAAACGGTTGATTTAGATTGATTATAGTGTAAATTTTGCAATTTTTTTTCACTATAGTCGATCTAGATCAACGTTTTCCCCGGACTAGATCGACTATAATGCAAAAAGAATTGCAAAATTTGCACCATAGTCGATCTAGATCGACTTTTATTTAGTAAAATCTCCTACATATTTTTATAACTAATTTTACAATTACCTATATATATATATATTTAACTATTTTAAAGTACTTGTATACGTAAAAAAAAATCGCTTTATAATAAATTTTTTAATGAGCTTCGTTGAAGAACAAACCACATTGTATAGCTGGGCAAACAAGTTTAAAGAAGATAAAACTACTACAATTTAATCTGAAAAGATCTATATGTAGATATGGTTTAAAAGACTTGTCCAAAAAATTAAATTTTCGTAAAAAGAATTACCAGATTCTAGATGAAACAAAATTTTCTTCCTTTTTTTTATAGAATCACTTCCTTTTTTTTACATCAAAATTAATTTTCACTAAATAGATTATGAAGAAACGATAACCCAAAAAGAATGATTAAGCATAAATGAAAGGATAATATTTGGAAAAGTATGAACAAAGATACATTTCAAGATAAAAGAAAAGAAGAATAGAACTTAGAACAAAAAGGTAAAGACATGCATATCAAAGACAATAATCTCTCTTATGAACAGGAACTGATCCAGAAAATGAGTAAAGAGGGGCCAAAATTTAATTAAATGAATCATTAAATATATATTTTACAAATATAAACAATTTATATATTAAATTTTCTTTAAATTTAAATAAAATATTCTTCAAATTTATATAATTTTAAAATTTTTCAACCATAAAAGACTTTTTTTTTATTCTTCAATTAAATATAGTAAAAAATATTATTACCATAATCATGTTACATGCTTTCAAAATAAATTAATAGATTAAATAAATACAATATATTCGACTTAATAATTTAGAAGATTAAATATATTAATATTTTTTATTATTTAAATTCCAAATGATTTCAAATATTTTGTTAATATCAATCTATTTTTAAAAATAACAATATAAAGAGAAGTGATATGGAAGAACTAAATGCTATAATTTACAAGTAAAAAAACGATCAAAATAGTTAATATAGTATACATAATATATATTATATAATGTGTACAACAAATATTACATGTTGTACACAACAGATATCACATATTGTACACAACATATGTATGTTTAAAGAAAGATGATGTTACCGGATGATATATATTGTGCACAATGTGTTATATATGTTGTGTATAATATGTTATGTATATTACATATTATATATTGGCTATTTTAATTAATTTTTTATTATACATCAAGTACAAAATAATATAATGACCAATCTTATCATGGTAAAATATATTAAAACTTCCGGGCTAAGGGAGGACCAAGACCCTGCTGCCCCCTTTGGATCCGTCGCTGCTTATGACTATGGTTTGCCATTTGAGATTAACAAAAACAATAATGTTTATGCCGGTTGATTTTTTTACAGAAAACTTTAAGTCACAAATGCTTATAACTTAGAGTGACGGTCTAAATTAGACAAGAAAAACCATAAATTATATGTGAATTAGCTTTATTTTTGCAATTTTACCTTTGTTTACATCTTAATAAGTCTTTGAACAAATTTTATTTATTTCTCTATCTTATGTAATGTCAATTTAAGTGTATAAAACTCACCGGTTAATTCAGTTGACTAGGACAAGTAATAATATAAAATATAAAACTCACCACAAGTGATTACAAAGAATTCTAGTGTTGTTTGGTCCATTCAAAAATAAACAAAATTTTCATTTTTTTATATATATAATCACTTCTAAATGAATTATCAAATATAAATCATTTTATTTTAAAATTAATTTTTACTAAATAATTCTTAAAGTTGATAACCCCAAAGAATGGTTAATAAGCATAAACGAAAACATAACCTTTGAAAAAGTATGAATAAAGATACATGAAAATGCAATATAAAAGAAATGCATAATAGAACTTAGAACAATAAGGTAAAGATGTGTATACCAAAGACAAGAACAATAATGTTTATGTCAATTGATTTTTCACATAAATTTTCAAGTCATAAAGACTTACAACTTCAGAATGATTGTAATTTTTTGCTTGATCAATCATATTTTATATATATTGTTTTCATTCCTAAATCATTGTTCTGTCACATAAATGACAACAATACTAACACACAATCTATATCATATCCCTATGCATGTGTTCTTTAATTTATCTTCTATAAAAATTAGTGCTATATTGTTTAGTATTCAATATATCTAACAAATTATCAATAATAGTTTATCTTAAATCTTAGTCACCACAAATAGAAAATTCTTAAATCTTAGTTAACAAACTAGGTAGCCTGACGAAATTGGGAATTCTGTTTGATATGCAAACAAACAAAAATTCTACAAAATCCAACAATTTTAGAAGAATGTGTTGTGGATATGGTTTGAAAGACTTCAAAAAAAAATTAATGTAGTCAAAAGACATAAGATTATAATAATATTTTTTTGAAGAAAAGGAAATTGTTCTTTCTATCTCCCCTTCTCTATTGACCATGTTTGAAATATCTTTAATATTGTGAAATGAGTCATAGGTCAGTTCTTATGAGGAGTTACATTTAGGATATTGTCTTAGACTCTTTGAACTAAAACGGTGAGTTTTATAGACTTAATATTGACCCTGAAAAACAGGAAGAAACAAACAAAATCTATTTAAAGACTTATTAAGATGGTAACAAGGATAAAATTGTAAAAATAAAGCTAATTTATATATAGTTTATGGTTTTTCTTTTCTAATTCACAGTCACTCTCAAGTTGTAAGCATTTGTGACTTGAAATTTTCTGTGAAAAATCTACCGGCATAAACATCATATCATTGTTTTTGTTATTCTCAAATGGCAAATCATAGTCACAAGAGAGATTCTTGTCTTTGGTATGCATGTCTCTATTCTTCATTTCTTTTATCTTAACTTTGTTCATACTTTTCCAAACGTTGTGCTTTGATTTATGCTTAATCATTCTTTTTGGGTTATTATTTTTTCAGAATCTATTTAGTGAAAATTGATTGAGGTAAAACGATCTATATTTGATAATTCATTTAGAAGTGATTCTATAAAAAAAAAAAATTGTTTCTTCTTGAATCAACTAAACAATGCTGAAATTCTTTGTAATCAATTTTGGTCCTCAAAGTCAATAGAGAAGTTAAACTTGCTATTGGTAAACAGAGGACATGTCTGAATGCTTCTCCGTGTTTTACGTAATAAAATAATATTAAAACCTACGTCAAAGGCTTTAATATGTCTATGTCATTGACTTTCGTCATCATTGTACATAAATGTCCATTCCATTCTTCTTCTCGATACTCTTTCTTGTCATTATCTTTTTTTTTATTAGTCATAGTGTCCGAAATTTCGTCTCAACTAATCGACCAAAATAGAAAAATGACGTTTAATTTACCATCGCTAATGTTTGAGAGCATGCATGTGTTTTGTTTTGTAGGTACAATGAAAAAAGACATGGCGTCACATCAAAATCAGAGACGCTCTCATTGGATGACGATGAATTCAATTTTACACCCAAAAGTCGAGCATTTTCTCTTTGTTCCCCTGTTTCTTCGGGTCAAGGTTTCATTAATACATTCCTCTTCGTTGCTTTATTTTATTTCATTGAATTCACATGCGTTATTAATTCTCTTCATTATTATTATTATTTTATTATTCAAGGCTTGAGGCGTAGGGATTTAGAGAGTGGAAAAGAATATGGCTCGACTCCAAAATCAGTCCCTAGAGACAAAAGAAGAAGCCATGGCTCTGACAAAAAAACTGAAATTCCCATAACTTGTTTGAACTTGAATACTTCACGATTTAGCTTCAGCAAGATTTTCAAACCATGGAAAAAGGGATCGAGTAACAGTAAGAACCAGGTTTCATCATCCTCTCCTTGTTCCAATGATGTAACAACAACCCAAGACATGATAATAAGCTCTCCTCAAGTGCGTAGTAACAATAATGCATACAGATTTAATTCTCCATTCACCACTTTCACTCTCTCTGAATTGAAAAAGGCAACTAATGATTTCAGCAGAGGTTAGTCAAAGTCTTCATCTTTCATTCTCTATTCTGTTTCGTTCATTATTTGAATAATTCTCAGTTATTTCATTATTACAATTACAAAACAATTTCTTAAGCCTTAAAATTGTCAAATACTAAATGGAATCAAATCAAATTAAACTCTCTTTTTATTTTCTTGTTCCAAAAATAATAAAAAATACTTATATATTTATGTCATCGTTTGACTGTTGACTCTTTTAAAAATTACTAATATTCGTTAAGTGTAAGTTTCACGTCTTGTTTTAATTTAAGAGAGAGAGGAATTACTCCGTCTTTTGGTTACATTAATTTTTCTCTCTCACCTATTGATTTTGAAAGTAGTCAAATTAAATACACATGATATATTGCTAGAGGTCAACGTTTGACTAAAATATAAGAGCGTATGAGTTATATATACAATAAAATAAAATAAAATAAAATGTCCTAAATTATTCAATAATAATTTCATTATATTTATATATACATTCTAATAATCTAATAGCAATGTTGAGAGGCAAGAATGAGGAATTATTAGGTGCTCTAAGAGTAAATGGCTCATTTATTCTGCATCACTTATATTATGCCAAATCAGTACTGGGACCCATACAATTTTAATCTACAATTTTAATCTAACCAAACTAAATTAACTAGAGTAAAATTTAACCATTTTTCTTATTCTTTTATTATTTTTAAAAAATAGAGACACTTCAACTATCTCTCACATCACACACCAAACCACTACCACCAAGCTGCCACCACCACCGCCAGGTTGTCGCCGCCGCGCTGTCACCGTCCATACCGCCACCGTCTGCGCCACCACCGTCAGTGCCATCGCGGTGTTTGATTGGACGACAGTGTGTTTGATTTTATCAATACAATTAAAACACTGATATATACACGAATTAGTGTGTTTGATTTAAACACAGCCTATAGCCCTAAAAACAAAACTCAGTAGCACCAGTATTAGCTCAGCACTGCAGTACCTTACCTCCGACAGAGAACAGTAGCAAACAGCCAGCCATTGAAGGGAAGATAGCCTCCATCACCATTCCTCTCCTGCTCCGCCCCACCTTCCTCAAACCACCGTCATCCCTAACTCTCAAACCCCACACCCAATTCCTCTCTCTCCCTCTCCCAAAACCCAACCACCGCCAAAACGGCACCGTTTCAACCCGCATGCTCTCCTCCACCACCCCACAACCCACCGAGCGCTTAATCTCAATCGCATCCTACACGCTGCCATTCTTCAACTCCCTCCAATACGGAAGATTCCTCCTCTCATAATACCTTTCCCTCTCAATCCTCTTCGACCCCTTCAGCCATACCGGCACTGACGGTGGAGGCGCAGACGGTGGCGGTGTGGACGGTGGCGGTGTGGCGGCGGCAACCTGGCGGTGGTGGTGGCAGCTTGGTGGTGGTGGTTTGGTGTGTGGTGTGAGAGATAGTTGAAATGTCTCTATTTTTTAAAAATAATAAAAGAATAAAAAAATGGTTAAATTTTACTCTGATTAATTTAGTTTGGTTAGATTAAAATTGTATGGGTCCCACTGCTGATTTGACATAATATAAGTGGTGCAGAGCAAATAATAATGAGTCATTTGCAATTTCTTGGCAAGAATTTATTCATTTTCATAAGAGTGTAACGAAGAGAAGGGAGGAAGAGAAAATCATGTCAGTCAAATCCAAAATGATGCCAATATTATTTGTAACTGTTCATGCGTACGTCGTTTTGCGGTAATTCTTTTGACTTTCGAGTCATATAGTATTTTGCATATTTTAAATAATTAGATATATTATGTTACTTTACAAAAACATTATGCGTGTTTAAAAGTTAAAACAACTATTAACGTGTGAAAAATAAAATCACCCAAAAAATGATCCAAAAGTATAAGTTGATTATTATTTGACAATAGATAGATGGTTTTGAACGAATGAATGAATTATTTACAGAGAATTTGATTGGAAGAGGTGGATATGCTGAAGTGTTCAAGGGTCGTCTGAGAAATGGGCAACTAGTAGCTGTAAAACGATTGAACAAAGGAATTGAGACGAACACGAGCTCAAACTTTTTATCTGAGCTTAATGCTATTGCATTTATCGATCATCCAAACACGGCAAAACTTATTGGATGTAGTTCATCCGGAGAATTTTGCCTTGTCTTCCAACTTTCTCCACTTGGAAGTTTAGCATCTCTGCTTCATGGTCAGATCCTCCAACCACTACTCTGCTTCGTGTTTATTTTGTTGTTTAAATGAATTTAGATAGAAATTAATTACTCGTTAATTCATGTATATATATATATATATATATATTTCAGGTCCTGATAAAGACAAGCTGAATTGGAATCGGAGGTACAAAATAATCTTAGGGATAGCTGATGGTTTGCTTTATCTACATGATCATTGTCATAGCCAACTCATCCATAGAGATATCAAATCTGAAAATGTTCTGCTCACGGAGAACTTTGAGCCAAGGGTACGTATTTATTTTCTTTCCCTACAAATCTTTAATTAATTAAACTTTGGTAGCTAGCTATGAGATGACAATATTTGATTTGATTGAAATTGGTCTCTCTAGATTTGTGATTTTGGGCTTGCAAAATGGATGCCAGCAAATAATACTCACCAACTCGTCACAAAGTTTGAAGGGACATTTGGGTATGCAATTTAAATTAAAGACACCACTAATACTATATAGATTATTTTTTAATTGTAAGGTTCTGGATCAAAAAGATTATTACTTTGATTCACAGGTATTTTGCACCTGAATATTTGATGCACGGCATAGTTAATGAGAAAACAGATGTTTATGCCTTTGGGATCCTACTTCTAGAGCTCATAACAGGGCGCAAGGCTTTGGACTATTTGCAACAGAGCATTCTGCTATGGGTAAATAGCTTTCTGCATAGAAATTAAACCTGTATTAATAATGTATATGATCTATATGATGAAATGCCTCAATGGATTCTTGTGACTTGTTAATTATGTGATGTGATGTGATGTAGGCAAAGCCTTGGCTAGATGCAAATAATGTTAAGGAGCTTGTTGATCCTTCTCTTGGCGATAATTATAATCGTGACCAGATGGATCGTGTTGTCTTGACTGCTTCTCTTTGTGTTGAGCATTCTCCTCTTTTACGCCCTCGCATGAATCAGGCAAGTCTATACCGTAAAGATGATGCAATTGCTAGAATAAGATTGTTTCCATGACTGAACTGTGTATATATACTTTCTTTCCAATTTAAGTGCGGTTTAGTTTAAACAATCTTGCTTTTAATTTAACCTTTGTTTTTCTTTTTATGAACTTAATGAAAGAAAAGGGAAAAGAAGTAATAATATAGTAGATTTCAATTTTTGTACAAATTAACGAAAAGTTTGATCACATAGTTTTGGTGTTGGGTGCAGGTTGTGGTGCTCTTAAGAGGTGATGACTTTATAGTGGAATTTGGGAATGGAAGCCCAAGGCGGTACCTGCCTAGAACACACCCTGAACCTGAACCAGAAGAAGAAGAAGATGCCATAGAAATTGAATTCAGTGCTGCTACTGCTACTGCAGTTGAATAATAATGGTCCAGGTGCTCTTGAGAGATCATAAGGACATCATGTTCACTATTCAGGAACCTATGTTGTGTTTATGTTGCCATTTTTTGGACTCATTGGTTATGTCATTAGTTGCAACTAGACTTCTTTATACATTAATATCTGGAATAATGGAAATTAATTTTAATGCATTTGGCAAGTAATGGATCTCTAAATATAATCCCTTAATCCTTATGACATTAGTAAAATCTTCTAGTTCTTCCGTCATGATTACTGTTTTCGATTTGAAATAACTAATATCTAAATTTAACTCTGCATATTTATTCAGTAATTTATTGAAGAAGTATCAGTATTAAAAATTCAAGCGTATTTTATAGAATTATCTTTTTTTTTTAGTTGAGCTCTCTCTTTTATATTTTTCACTACTCTATCATCTTCATTTAGTATTTATAAGGGCAATAATAATTGATTGATAAATGGGAGCATCTATTATAAGATTATTATTATTCTGATTCTGAATCAGAGGGATTGTGGTTTCGTGATCAAACTTGGTTGCGTATCATAGTTGTTCCCCAAAACTTATTGATAACTCGATTAGAATCCCCCAAGTTATCCATAAATTCCACACGACACCCACGTGGCCAAGAAACACATTCAACGCGCACGCCACTCAAATCTCCAAACTACCCCCTATTTAAAAATATTACGGAGGCATTATCGAAGACGCGATTGGGGATAGGAGTGACATTTCGACGAAACTTGCTTCGCAATTAGCAGAAGCAAAAAAGAAAAGGAGAAGAAGAGGAAGAAGAAGAAGCAAATGCAAACCGTTGTGGTGTATTATCGTTAAAGGGTGGGTGGGTCAAATCAAGGTCGATTTCTTATGGTATATACGTTGGTGCGGTTGACGGTGACTCACCGGTGGCCGGTTGAAAATCGCGATAGTGGTTTAGCATTAGTATGAAGAGCGACAATATCAATAACAAGACCAACGGATTCATCCCTTATTCTTTCAAGTTCATCTCTTCTCGCATTAAGACTGCTTCTTCCGCTTCCCGTTCCGACCGCAAGGACCAGGTTTTAGTTCTTCCCTTTTAACACTTGCCTACTTGCTACTTTTTTTTTATTTTTTATTTTCATCGTTGTAGTTGTTATCAATTTATCGTTGCCATCGTTCATGAGAGAATGAAGTCAGAAATAATCATGCATTGTGTTTTGAATTTGAGTTTCATTCCATGAATTTGTGTACTCTGAATTAAGTATAATAACCATCTTATAGATTTGGTATTTTGGTATTATTAATATTAATTTCAGAAAATGCTTCACTCTGCCCCCTCATGCTTGTTATTTTGAATTTGATTATTGATTTTTTTGCTAGAGTTGTGCACTTGTTATTTATGAACCAAAGGCTAATTAGGATTATTGAACTCGGTTTTGTTATGTAGGTGCTATGGGCTTGCTTTGACAAGCTAGAACTTGGTCCATCTTCTATCAGGAAGGTTCTATTACTTGGCTATTCCAATGGCTTTCAAGTTCTTGATGTGGAGGATGCTACTAATGTCAGGGAAATTGTGTCGAAGCATGATGACCCAGTTTCGTTTTTACAGATACAGCCCTTCCCTCAACAATCTGAGGACAGGTGTGAAGGATTTAGGGAGTCACATCCTCTGCTGTTAGTTGTTGCGTGTGATAAGTCGAGTACAGTGCAAAATGGCAGAGATGGTTATGTTAGAGATCATACTGATCCTCAAGCTGAAAATGTTTTCAGCTCAACTACAGTTCGATTTTACTCGCTAAGGTCTCATACCTATGTTCATGCTCTGAGATTTCGTTCGACTGTCTACATGGTTAGATGTAGTCCCCAAATAGTGGCTGTGGGTCTTGCTACACAAGTAAGGTTTTGATTCAATTATTTATTCAATTTACTTGCAGCACTATGTTTGGAAACGTATAGATTAATTTGTTGGGGAAATTGAATTTATGATGATGAGTACAGTCTTTTCCATTTCCTTTGACATGCTTCAAAACTGGGAAGTTGTACTATACTAAATGATCAGTTTCTCCTGACGCCTAATGGATAATTTTGTGTTGTTTAGATATTAACTCATTGTAATATACTGCCATTGGTTCTTCTGCTGTCATAGCTAAAACATGTCTATTATTTTTCATCTTTATTATGCTTGCAGATATACTGTTTTGATGCTCTGACTCTAGAGAGTAAATTCAGTGTCCTCACTCACCCTATGCCTCAGTTGGGAGGCCGAGGAGGGATTGGGGTTAATGTTGGGTATGGTCCCATGGCTTTAGGGCCCCGCTGGTTAGCTTATGCATCTAACAGTCCTATACAGTCTAACACAGGGTGGCTAAGTCCTCAGAGTGTGACCCCTCCTACTGTCAGCCCATCAACATCACCCAGCAATGGAAACCTTGTAGCCCGATATGCCTTGGAATCGAGCAAGCATTTAGCTGCAGGGCTGATCAACCTTGGTGACAAGGGATACAAAACATTGTCTAAATACTATCAGGATCTTATACCTGATGGATCCAATTCTCCTGTTCCATCAAGTTCTAGCTGGAAAGCTAGTGGGTTTACATCACATAATACTGAAACAGATACAGCCGGTGTGGTGAGTGTTCTATCATTAGTGAAGACTTAACAAGTTATAATCTAGTTTTCTTTTGCAGCATGCTGACTGCTGAGTAGCTATTTTCTTTTTAAAGTATTTTGGCATCTGTATTACAATTTGCTTGAGATCATCTATTGGCTCAGCTTAGCTATAGAAGAAGGATTTTCTAAGGTAGTTAATAATAGTGCTGAGTGTTTCATTGAAGTTACTTCCCTCTACCCTTCTCCCCTCCTCTTTCTTCTTAATCGTATGGAAGCTGAAAGGATCCGTTTTATTCTAGCTTCTAGTTGATCTGCATCACTGATCTATTGCAGGTTATTGTCAAAGACTTTGTTTCTAGAGCTGTTGTGGCACAATTTAGGGCCCATACTAGTCCAATATCTGCTTTGTGTTTTGACCCAAGTGGGACACTTCTAGTCACGGCATCAATTCATGGAAACAACATCAATATATTTCGGATCATGCCATCCTCTTCAAAGAATGGATCTGGTCCGCAAGGCAGTGATGGAAGCTACTCTCATGTGCATCTGTACAAGCTCCACCGTGGCTTGACATCAGCTGTATGCCCCTGTTCTCAGTGTTTCTTTAAGGCCTTAATGTTAATGCATACTCATGAACGTCTATATGCAGGTTATACAAGATATTTGTTTTAGCAATTCCAGCCAGTGGATTGCCATTATTTCTTCCAAGGGTACTTGTCATATTTTTGTTCTTTCCCCTTTTGGCGGCGAGACAGTTCTTCAGATACATAACCATGACACAGAGGGTCCTGCTCTTTATCCAACTTCACCACTACCATGGTGGTTCACTCCACGTTTCACCGCAAACCAGCTACAGTCTTGCTCAGCACCCCCACCTTCTGTTGTCCTCTCTGTGGTTAGCAGAATAAAAGATAATAATTCTGGATGGCTCAATATAGTTAGTAATGCTGCGTCTTCTGCGGCAGGAAAAGTCTCCATTCCATCCGGTGCTGTTTCTGCTGTCTTTCATAATTCCATATCTTGTGATGGACAGAGCACATTATCTAAAAGTCATGCTCTGGAGCATTTATTGGTCTATGCCCCTTCTGGTCATTTGATTCAATATAAACTACTACCATCAGTGGGCCCAGAACCTAGTGGAACTGTTCCAAGAACAGACCCAGTTCCTCCATCACAGACAGAAGAAGAGGATTTAAGAGTGAAGGTTGAACCTGTTCAATGGTGGGATGTCTGTAGGCGGAATGATTGGCCAGATAAGGAGGTACATATATTAGGGAATAATATTGGTGTGCTGGAAGCTACAGAAATGATCAAAGGAACTCCATATTATCAAGATAATAGTGTTGGTAACAATTATTTAGTTAAGCTTCATGAGCAATGTCACTTTTCAAATGCAGAGGTTCAAATAAGCTCTGGGAGGATACCGATTTGGCAGAAATCTGGGGTATTATATTTATAGCAGTTTCTAACTTTCTATTTTGAACACTAGTTACAACTGCTTGTCACCCCTCCAAAATTTCTTATTTTCTTTCAACTGAACTCTTATCCCCTCATTGTTTAGGTGTCTTTCTATGTGATGAGTCCTTCAGAGACCAAGGTGCTAAATGTACTTGAATATGGTACTGGTGGAGAGGTTGAAATTGAGAATATTCCTATTAATGAAGTTGAAATAAGACAGAAGGATTTGTTGCCTATCTTTGACCATTTCCATGGAATTGAGTCTACTTGGGTTGACAGGTAACAATAACTTATCTTCCTTTTCTTTGGTTGATAAGAGATGCCGGTGTTAAAACTAGCCAGCCGAATTATTTCCATTTTAGATGTGAGATGTGCATTCAATTCAACATATTGTCGTTCAACATTTACACGATACCAGTGTGGAGTCTTGATATGAATTGTTTTGTAGAGGGTTTAAATTATAGCTTGCACTAATTATTTTTAATGACTACTTTTACTTCTTGCATCTCTGATTAGTGTGTAAATGATATGGGGCGTGATTTCTTGAGGAGCGGTAGTTTACTTCTTGTCTTTGGAGAGGTTCAATTTGGAGGGTTGCTTGAGTGCTTTTTTCCTTCTGAAAGAAATTTAAATATAACTAGCCAACTATTACTTGATTTTCTTTGGTCTGAATTTCTGTAGTTATCGCAGAGGTATTGTCATGGGAAGATGCTCTAGCTTTTCATCTGATTCCCATGGAGCTGAGGACAAGGTTTCTGGAGATGCTGTAATATACCATTCAAAGTTGGAGATACCTGGCTCAGCCTTAAAGGCAGATGTTGGTAAGATTGCGGCGATTCAGTATTATGGCATCTTCTATTAGAGTGACCCGTATAATTTTATTCATGACTGTCCTCAGGCATGTCAACGTATTTTTCTTCATCAATGGACTCATCTGAAAGTGAGATTAATGGAAGGACTAAAGAGGAAGTTATGTTGGGATCACCTCTTTCAAGCCTGAAGACTGTTGACACGGATGACATTGCAACAGGTGCCTCTCATTTTGCTGATGCTATAACCACTCGAGCTAAATCGTCAAATGGTGACAAAGGTAGTGGTAATTACTTGAACGTTACTCATGAGGAGCTAATACATGACTCACCTGACTTTGAGCAATTTTTTCAAGAGGGTTATTCAAAAACATCAGCTGACTGTCCTGAATCTTCAGAAGTTGTTTCTGATGCGGGCAGTAGCAGTCCGTCGGGCAGGGAGAAGCCCGAGGAAGATGAAGATGATGATGATGGCATGTTTGGTGGTGTATTTGACTTCTCCGAGGAAGGTCTGTAGATATGAAACAGTTACAATTGATATAATTTTAGTAAATGTGGCTTTTTACATCTATGTGGATTATGTGCTTATTTTTGAAGATGTACATTACCAAATTGATAGTAATGTTGAAAAAAAAATTACTCTTTTCATCTTACCTGTCTTGTTCATGTTTATACTTGGATTTATGAAAAGTTTCTTTTCTGCAGGTTAATGACTGCGTTTTTTGGTGCTTGCCTTTCTCTTCAAGTTGTTGTAATTTGTAAATTGGTGGTGTGAAGGATTTCTAATTTACTGATACAGGTGATTTCCTTGCAACAAACTAAATGCTACTGACCATTGATTGAAGGGATTTCAAAATTTTAATGTTCGCCAACAAATATTCCTTTCCCTTGTACTTTCATTGTAAATGTTGTATATTGAACTTCAGAATTACAAATTGTTTGTGAGGGTACTGGGCAGGTTCTTCATGTCACTAACTTAATTTCTTCACACGCTGAAGGAAAAATGGGGAAATCCAAATTAAGAATAGAAAACAGAGAAAGAGAAGGATTCAAACTAAGACAAGTAGCCTGCTATTCTGCTCTCTTTTGAACTCTTCAAGCAGGATTATTCATATTTCTCATTTCTTGCAACAGCTTTGGTGGATTACATGAATTCATTTCATTGATTGGAAAAAAAAAAGCAAAAAAAAAAGTGATTGTGTAAGTTATGACTATTTATGACTTTGTATCTCAATTGATATCAGATTAAAGCATGGGTGCAATGTTGATGCCAGAAGTTTCTATCGAGCAACTTTTTTTTGCTCTTTTACCTCTCCTCCCTTGCTTACAACAATGCAACCAAATGATGTTTCTCAACTGTGTTACTTGAGGATAGATATTAAATATATCTAGCATATTGAAATCCAATAGAGTAGTGTGTTTCAAATTTCAGCTAACTATCCACTAAAGGAAATTTTAATAATTGTTTAATGATCATAGGTCATTATTTTTATAAGAATAATGTTGTTTAAAGTTTTAACACTACTTAGGTATAGACATCAACAAAGTGTGAGACAAGTGATAGGGAGAGAAAAAAGTTGAGAGAAAGAATAATTGTGCTTTGTGTCTGTGATGTTGTTTGAAATAACATTGTTATTTTTTTTAAGGTGAGAGGTTGTTATCTAGTAGTATAATATTGTTTCAAGCAAGATTAATGATCAGCCCAAAGGAGTTCAATTATTTTAGTTTAACAAGTACAGGTAATTTTAGAAAACTGAAAGAAATTAGTGAATGTAATGTTTTTGTAGTTATTGATAATGTGCAGCATGCTCTTATGTAATTTATAAATGGTGATGATTATTAGTTATTCAAATCATGATCCAAATTGTATTCAAATGAAATTCTGTTCAGCTTTGTCATTTCATAAAATCCATCTAGCAAAGCAAAAATTTCATTGCTCTGAGGGTGTGATCTATCCTCCACAATGAACTTATGAAGTTGGCCTCCATCTTCAATGAAACTATGTCCAGCTGCCTTAGTAATTAGGCTTCCCTTCATCACTTTCCTAAGCCTTGCAACCCCATCCCATTGACCAGCTGATGCATAAATGTTGGAAAGAATGACATAGTTTCCAGGATTCCAAGGTTCAAGTGCAAATAATGACTCAGCTGCTATCTCAGCCAGCTCAATATTACCATGGAAGCTACAAGCTCCCAAAAGAGCTCCCCATATTACTGAGTCTGGTTTCATTGGCATACTTTGTATGACCTTGTAAGCTTCTCTTAATTGCCCGGCACGACCTAGGAGATCGACTATGCAGCCGTAGTGTTCTAGTTTGGGAGCAATGTGGAATTCTGTTGTCATTGACTTGAAGATTTGCCTGCCTTTAACAACCATGCCACCATGGGTGCATGCCAAGAGGAGCCCCACAAATGTGACATCATCAGGTGAAGTTCCTTCTCTCAGCATTTGGTCATAAAGATCCAGGGCCTTGTAGCATTGTCCATGGACAGCCAAACCCATGATCATTGAATTCCAAGAGCACAAGTTCCTCATGCTACCAATCTCATCAAATACCCTCCAAGCAACATCAATCTTGCCACATTTTGCATACATCTCCAGCACAGCATTGCTCACATACAAATTCTTAAAGAACCCATTTTTCCTTGCATAAATCTCAATCCTCTTGCCAATATCCAATGCCCCAAGATTAGCACAAGCTGGCAGAATACTTGCCAAGGTTACTTCATTGGGCTTTAGTTTCTCCTTTTCCATCCTCAGAAACAACCCCAAAGCCTTTTCATACTGCTTGTTCTGAGAGTAACCGGATATCAAGGTCGTCCATGACACCACATTCCTTGAAGGCATCAACATGAACAGCTCCAGTGCTCCCTCCATGTCCCCAAACCTTGCATACCCAGCAGCCATGGCATTCCAAGAGGGGACCCCTCTCACAGCCATTTCATCAAACAGCTTGCGTGCCATCTTCAGTGCACCCAGTTTAGCATACATGTCAAGCAAGGCTGTGGCAGCAAATGCATCAGGTTCAAAGCCCGATCTGATGAAATGGGCATGGAGCATTTGGGCAAGGGAAGAGGAAGAGAGGGAGGTGCATGCAGAGAAGAGGAAGTTAAAAGTGTGTTCATTTGGGGAGAAGCCATGGAGAAGCATTTGGGAGTAAAGGGAGAAGCATTGGTGTGGGTTGTGTGCAATGGAAGAGTAGGCTTGGATGAGCCTGTTGAAGAGGAAGACGGTGGGGTTGTGGGAGTGGTTCAAGAGGGAATGGGCATAGTGCAGATTTGGGATATCAAGGAGCTTCTCAATCAGGATTTTGGTGTGGTCTATGCCATTTCTCAGGCTGTATGCATGGATTTGCTTCACTTGGTTCATCACACTTTCTTTGGGGTTGCAAATTAGAACAAGAAATAGAACTCCTCAAATTATGTATATATTCCTCTCCTGAGCCCATCAATATTTTTCTACAATATTTTTATGCATTTGAGCCCATTATTTTAAAGTCCAACACAAAAAGCCCATTCATCCAAATGCTGGTGGTTAGTAAATAAACCAATGTTTATAACCAACGAGAGTTGATACAAGTGATAAACGGTTTGTTGTCTCTTAAGTAAGGTCTTCGGTTCGAGCCTTGTGGATGGAAAAAATTCTTATTGGGAGTCTCACCTGTCATTCTCAGGTACGCGATCCGGGACGATGGACTAGTCAGGACGAAACTCCTGACACCATAGACAACAAAAGAAAAAAACCAATGTTTATAACTCTTTTTTGATGAATAAACCAATCTTAATTGAAATATAACCAGTCAATTTTATTTTTTATTTTTCTAGCATATGGAATGAAAGTTACGTCCAAATCATCAACTATCCCCTTTATTTCGAATCTTATTTTGAATTCACTCACTCGTTGCCAAATTATAATCTTAATAGAATTCCTTTTTTGTAAACGTGCCAAATATTATTTTACCACCTTTGTAAGATATTGAAATATTCTATTCCTAGAAAGAAGCCACAGGCAAATTGACATTTATTCTTTGGCCCATGTTTGAAATCTCTTTCTTAAAGTAAAAACTTGTGATTTGATGTTTGAACTTGTAGCCTGCTATTGCTTTCTTGGCATTTTTCGTCAATGTCAATAACTGATAATGGCAGATGGGAGAGGGCATGATATTCGTGCAAATCAATGGCATGCCCCTCTTTTTCTTCCCTTGTTAAGAAATTATTTATGTTCTTTAAGGATTTAATTTGATGTGTAGATAAAATATACTTAACATTTTGATAATACTACCTATATTTGATATATTTTCCTCAATAATTGAATAACATGTAGAAGTTAATCTTTATTTTATATGTATTCCTATGCCTTTTTTTTCTCTCTCTCTTTGGGGAAAGCTGTAGTAAATATGGCACAAAATCTAGCAAATTATTGCTCCAAAGTGAGTGTCCCCAATACAAAGAAAGGTGGTGGTCCCTTTTTGAAGTGTTCAAACATAAAAAAGTCTCCAATTATTGATTGATTAACATGTATGTATGTATGTATGTATGTACTGTTCCTTGTTCTACCATCCCTCCATATATATCCAATCCCCCCATTGGCCTTTTTGATTCTAACAACAGAAACCAGAATGGACAAGTTGCGCCTTTGTAGTGTTGCATGCATGCCTCACCCTAACTTTTGGGTCCCAAACCATTAATTATTTTCCACTCTATTCCTAGAGATAGATTTCATCAATAATTCACGATTATGTATACAATTGCTCATTTTAGTTTATAATGTGTAAAAATAAAATAAAAAATAGGAAAAATTAATTATGTGATGGAGAAACATATAGGAGTAGTATAGTACGGCCTACATTGTAGATTTAAATTAAATGGCAATGATAGGAGATGATGGGGCTCAGAGAGACAACTCGTGCTTAGAAATGCATGCGTCATAACTGCAATAACAACAACAATATGTATGTATGTGTAAGAGCATTGCGGCCACAATAAAAATATCAGTTAAAATAGTCAATAAATAGGAATTTGGATCACAATCATCCAGCTTATTGACAATATACTCATGATTAAAAGTGTTATTTGGGTCATAAAGTGTTAAATGGACTTTATTAACTGTTTTAGCTAGTTTTTTGTTGTGCCCCAAACCTTTGTGTATGTATAATGTGTTGTTAGTGTTACTGTTCAGAGATTGCCCCTACTCGATACTCCATCCTTATCTTCTGACGCGTGTACCACATGCACTTCACTTCAGGCAGGCAGGGTTGGACTTGGACCAAACAAAAATCGAATCCAATCCAATATTATATTATATTATATAATTAATGGCATGATGCACTCATCACAACAAATTTGTGAAGCAACTTAAAGCTGTAGGGATCGATCTGTGGGACCAAGAATTAATCCTTTAGATGCAGTTAATTCATGGTGATTTGATCAGTGATGATGATGGACCTAGCTAGCTTTAACATTTTTGTATGATTATATATCTATCTATCTATTTATGATATTTATTATAAGAAGGTACAGGGGTGTAGGTACGTAAGATATTGTATATATATATATGTTTTGCAATAACTACAAGTTTAATCATGTCATAGGACCATATATATATATTATTAGTGTTCATATGCTGATACCTTAATTTGTTAGATCACTATGATTTTTCCATAAAAACATGATTTCATGTCGTTTAATTTGGAAATGACTAAGTCAACCAAAAAGACCTTAAATTGGGTGGCCAAGAGTGGAATCTTTAGTTCATCCATCATGCATATCGATCGATCTTATTATGGGTTCCTAATAATTATTAGATGTCATTTATATAGCCCTCATCAGATATAGATATATATATATACATTCTCATAAGACAATAATGTAACTGTTATAATATCAGATTAACTTAATTGCTGCTATTTTATATGTAAAAAGGGCAAAACATGCGCTTGTTTGTGTTCAGCAAGAAACAAAACTAGTTTTAGCTATATATATATATAAGGCCTTTAAAAATGTGCAAGTTGTAAAAGTTGTAAGAAACAAATTAAACTAGTTGAGTAAAATTGAAGATAATTCATGCATGTTGTACAACTTAAGATGAATTTGATGAAGAACCATCATCATCATGTATTTTAAACCAAGTTTTAAGAAATGTTACTTTCAGGGTCAAAAGCTAAATAATGCTAGTTTATTATTTATTCTACACTAAACTAAATTAAACAATTTAGAGTTTAAGGTGCATGCCCACAAATGATTGGTTGATGAAGAAGAAACTAATAACAGGGAACACATATATATAGAGGGTTTCCATATATAAAATAAAAAAGATACTATCATGCCAATTAGTTCTACAAGCAAGTAGTGATGTGAGACTTGTCAACAGATTTTGACATTCACTATATAAATCTTCATTTCATCTATCCAGGGATTAGTAGTTGTCAGTTGACAACAAAAATTACATTATATAATAATAAACTCTGTAGCAGAAGGAAAGGAAGTATATATCTTGATTGAGTGGCTGATTGAAACTAATTGAGAGAGAGAGATCAACAATGGCTGGTATGATTCAGATGCAGAGGCAGCTGAATGAATACACTTCCTCCTTGTTTCAAGAGGTAACTATGTTCTCTCTCTCTATATATATATATATATGTATATTCAAATATCATAACTCTTCTATTTATAAGATCTTTATATATATATGTGTGTGTCCCTTTGGTGTGTAAAAGGGGTTCCTAGATGATCAATTTGACCAGCTTCAGCAGCTTCAAGATGAAAGCAACCCAGATTTTGTTGTTGAAGTGGTCACTCTCTTCTTTGAGGATGCAGAGAGGCTTCTTAATGAGCTCTCAAAATCACTGTAAGGCCACATACAACAATTCAAATCCCCCCTTTTATTTTTTAATGTCATTGGACTAAACTAATTATCTTTAATTTGGGAATCTCTTTCTAAAACTCCTTATGCTAATTAATGCTGCTGATTTACACAGAGATCAGGAAACCATTGATTTTAAAAGGGTTGATGCTCATGTTCACCAGTTGAAGGGTAGCAGTTCTAGGTAAGTTCTTCAATCTTTATCACTAGTTGCTGTATGCTGTTTTCTTCTTCTTCTTCTATTGTATGATGTTTCTTTACCAACAGTTAGCATATGTAATTTTGATGAGGTGATTAATTTGATTATCAATAATATTTGTCGTACAACAGAAATACGTTCAACTAGTATCCAATGTTGCTATATATAAGACGTAATGTGTGTTATATGTATAGTACATATATGTATAGCACACATTACGTCTTATTTATAGCACACGTTGAATATTAGTTGGACGTATTTCTTTTGTACGACAAATATTATTGTTTGACAATTGGGAAATGCAGCATTGGTGCACAGAGAGTTCAGAAAGTCTGCATTGCCTTCCGAAACTCTTGTGAGGAGCAGAACGTTGAAGGGTAAGCTCTGCATAAATAATCATATGATTAAGTTCAAAGAGAAAAGCTTTTATATGCAATGGCTATGATTTGAATCTTGTTATAATTATGTAACTATCTGTGTGTATTATATTCTGAAAAAGTTCAAGTCTTTAAGCTGATAAGAAAAAAATGGTTTTGTATTCAGGTGCCTGAAAAGCCTGCAAGAAATAAAACATGAGTATTCATTGGTGAAAAGCAAACTTGAAACTCTCTTCAAGGTAAGGGAATGAGGATCAATGTATAAAGTAAAATCATAAGAAACTGTTTATTTCTGCTTTTTAAAGTTCATATGCTTCTCTACTTATCTCATTGTAGATGGAGCAGCAAGTTTTAGCCGCTGGTGGTTCAATTTAGAGGAAGAACAAAGCACAAATCATGCATGTGCATTATTAATATGCATAGATACAGAGCAACCATTTCTCTGTTGTAATTTCTCTGTTGTGATTTTGTTCAGTCCTGTTTGTTTGGTCTTTGAATTGGATTCATATTGTAAACTAAACTTAGATTATTGATCCATTAATTAGTCCATAATAATAAAATAAATGAATAACTTCTGCATCTTAACATTATTTGTCTACTCTTTCATCTTTGCCAGCTAAGCAAAACAAAATATGGCACTATTATTAACGCTGTTTTATGTATGTATGTTATTGCTTCCTTAAGGCATGCACAAAACTCGAATGTTATTAAATTTAATGACATGTGCAAAACATGTGGGTTTTCCCTACTCGAACTCAAATAACAAATTCCTAAGGATCATTATTGACCATGATGTATCTTATCCCTAGAATATAATCTAGTCCAATTTAGCATGTTCAAGATGAACAACATGTCAGCAATGATGTTAGGTTAGCAGTTTTGGTGGTGTTTTCAACTCCTCCGGAAAATGCTAAATAATGTATATAACAAAGTACTTCTCCACCAATTTTTCATCTCATTCAAATGTTGACAACTTTGATAAATATATTTGCAACTTATCAACATATACATCAAAGTTGCCAACATGTGAATAGGTGGAAAATGAATGGAGAGTTGCTGTACTCACCACTCAACTCCTCATGCGAATCTGATGTACCCAATATATTTATTTAATTTATTTTTGTCACTAGCAAATGTTTCTGTTGGTCGTCTGAGAAATATATACTACTATACATATATATATATATGCAACTACATTCAATGAATGAGAGTGTGTTTCGAAATTCGAGGTCAACTACTTCTCCCATATAGGTAAGATAATACTAGATTAACATACATAATGATCCACGTACACAAACTTGCTAACAGGCCATCATTAGTTAGTTAATACCAATATAAATAGTAATTAATGAGGAATCTCACGAGATTAAAAATAAAATAAAATCCTCTGGTAAGTTACCTAAAAGATCAAGATATTTCATTGTTTTGGAGTTAAGATGTAATAATATAATATTACTATATTATTTTGCAAAGACCTAAGTACAGCTTGCAAGATTCCAGTTTGAAGCAGTTGTGTTTCCCATATTTTAATTTCTTTCAGATCGCATTAAGAGGAGAGTGCGTGGCTTAATTAGCTTGTTCTGCATTCTTAATGTATGATCATCAATAATCATATCCTAAACTTGTTACAAGATCAATATGGAGCAGAATGACATACATCAATCACATGACACAGTACATATATATATATATATATATATATATATATATATACACAATAATATTGGTCGTACATCAGAAATAGGTCCAACTAGCATCCAACGTATGCTATACGTAATATGGAATGTGTGCTATATGTATAACATGTTGTACGACAAACATTATTGTATATATATAATTGGTTATACATTTATATATATTTAAATTAAAAAGCAAAAAATTCAGTGGGTGCATGAGCCCCAACACTCTATATGTGCATCCGCCCATATATATATATATATATATATATATATATATATATATATATAAAAGTCCATTTGTTGGTTGCTAACGTTGCATTCTCATAAAGACACTGTAGCTAGTCAGCAAAATTAAATTTGATAAGAGTGGTCCATTGGTAACAATATTATTTATAACATGTACTATTAAAGTACTCTATTTACAATTACATGCATCTCATGCTGCATCCCGTGATTTTTCAATATTCTACTATAGCTAGTAATAAATTCAAGTGATCAATAAATGTCAAGAGTTGTCTCCGGTTGGATGTCTGGTCGAGATAGGAATTACTGTACTATTTATGGCTTGCGGTAGTCCTTACATACAAGCCATATCACCATCTATTTTGGTGTACCATGTTTCATAATCTCACTATATATTTTTTTTGGTTGACTCATAATCTCACTATATACACTCCATATATATGAATACTAAATCAAGCCAAAAATGCAATACTAGTATTATCTATGATCTATGAGCCCATAACATACACTTTAGGTAATACTCCTCTGCAAGTTGAACCAGACCAAATGCATAAGCATTCCATATCAAATGATCAATACTTATTAAGGGTTTTGCTTTGCAAGTCCAACAAGTTACCAATCTAAGCAAATTCCCAAACACAGCCCAAATGAATCCATCGGGTCTGGGCCCAAAATTTGAATTTGAAATCTCAAAAGGCGAAACATTCACATTTCTCTACACACAACGGCGCAGTGTCACAGACAGAAGAGCGTCACACACTCCAAATCCACCACCACCAACCAAACATAAACCCTAGAATCGAAAACGACCCTCAATCTCGTTATCTTCTTCACGACCTCAACGCTCAGAAAATGGCCAAAAAGAAGCTGTCCCACCAATCCAAACAAGAACCCCCTCAGCCCCAAAACCTCATTCCCTCCTCACAACAACCCCTCACTGTCACTGTGGACGACAACTCTTCAGAAAAGCTTCAGAGCCTCAAGAGCCTCAACTCCATTCTCCTCAAAGAGACTGCACAACGGAGGCAACAAGTTGAATCCCTAGTTGAGACCAACCAAGCCCTCGAGTCTGCGTTCAATCGTTCCGCAATGCAGCAGAGCCTGTTGGAGTCTCAGCTCATGACTGCCTCTGACGACAATGTCGTTTTGGAGCTCCAAAAGGTCGTTGCTTTTGTTATCATGGAGGAGCACGTGAGGGAAATGGGGCTCCGATTCGGTACATTGGTCGCAGAGAAGAACAAGATGGAGCTTGGTTTTGCCCAGAGAGGGTCTGAGGTTGAGTTTCTGAAAGGGGAAGTGGATAGGCTCAAGAAAAGCCTCGAAGGTGAGAGGGTTGAGTTTAATAGGATAAGGGAAGAGAGGGACCAGTTGAAGAGTGATTTTGAGGATGTTGTTGATGATGCTAATGTGTTGAAGGAAAAGCTTATTGAGAGGGAGAAGAGTGAGAGGGAGCTTAGGGATGAGGTGATGAATCTGAGGTTGGAACGTGATAGGCTTGTGGAGGAAGTGCGTAGGAAAGAAAGAGAAATTGGGGAAGTGGTGAAGGAAAGGGACTTGGCTCTGAGGGACTCTGCTGAGTCAGCCACGGTGATTGATGGGATGAGGGGTGAGATGGAGGTTGTTAGGAGGGAGAAGGGTGAGATTTTGAAGCTGAATGGTGCCCAGGATTTGAAGATTGTTGATATGGAATCGGAGTTGAAACAAGTCAATGAGTGTTTGAGTGATTTGCGCAAGGAGGATGCTGTGATGAGGATGAAGATTCTTGAAATGGAAGGGAGTCTTGTCTTGTCTGTGGATAAGGAGGAAGCAATGGCGGCCGAGATCAAAGCGTTGGTGAAGGAGAAGGAAGAGTTGGAAGGGAGTGTCGAGGTTCTGAAGGAGGGAAGGGATGGTGTTCAGAGAGTTCTTGATATTGTTCGGAAAGAATTGGAGGATAAGCAGCACGAGATTGATGAAACTGTTAGGGGGAAGAATGAGATTGAGCTGGTGAAAGTTGTGCGCGAGAGTGAAATTGTTGAGCTGCAGAGAGAATTGGATGTGCTGAGGGGTGTTGTGAATGAGTTGAAAGAGTCCTGCAGAGATTTTGAAGAGAAAAACAAGCAATTGCTATCTGAAGTTAATCAGTACAGGAACTCTATTGAGGAAGTGATGCTTGAGAGGAATAACATAAGAAAGGGGTTTGATGAAGAGAACTATAAGGTGAGGAACTTGTCATTGCAAGTGGCAGGAATGGAGGATAAAATTGAGCAAATGGGGGCCGAGTTAAGCCAAGTGAAAAGCGAGCGGGAGAAGCTGGTTGAGAAGACTGAGATCTTGGAAGGCCGTGTTGGCATTTCGACTAATGAAAAGGATGAATTGCAGCAACGCCTCGTTGAAGCGCGGCGAGAGTTGGATGATTTGAGAGCCAAGGTTGAGTCTTCTTGCAATAACTCTAGCCAGGCACTGGCATTGTTGAAAAGTACTGCATCACTTGTGTGCCAGCAGAATGACAGTGCAGAGAGAGCGCTATCCGATGAGCAGAAGATCGAGGAAGAAATTCAGCCTTATGCTGAGCAATTGAATGCAATCAAGAAGGCATTCAGGAGCAAGAATAAGATGGTTGCTGATATGAAGCAGCAACTGGAGTTGCTGCAGAACTCTGTGGTTTCAGCAAATAAAATGAAAAGCTTGTGGACCGTGATATCCTCTGCAACCACAATTTTTGCTGCAGCTTTGGCTGTGTATGTTGCTAAAGGGTACTGAATGGTTATCTTGTTCCTTATCAAGATTTACCTTTTAAAGTCACAAGTAATTGAGCTCTTTTTCTTGAGCTCTAACTTTAGAAATAATGCTAGTCTTTTTTTTTGCCAAGAAAACACATGAGCAAACATGTCAACTATGTATCATGAAATGAGCACTGTGTTGTTGTATGTTAACATCTCATCTCTGTAATTTCTAATTGCTTACTTGCACTATGAATCTTCTTTGATTCAAAAAAGAACTCCGAAAGTAGCAAGAAATGAGAAAACATTATTATTGCCAACATATTTCCTTCACCACTGTCATCAAATAAATGCAATTATCGGGAAAATGCTGAATAGGCCTGCTTCTTGCAGTTTGATTAGGTATGCCCTTCTTGATAGCTGTTATCATGATTGTGTCTTACTTTTTCTTTTCTACTGTTCTTTTTTTTCCAATTTATCTGGCAACAGCAATTAGAACTGGTGTACATGATTAAAAGAACCGATGTACTTACGTTTTTGTTCATATAGATTTGAAGTAACTTGTAAAAGAATTTAGAATTTAGGAGGTGTACAGAACTGTTTAATCTCAATCGCATGCTTTTATTAAAAAAAAAATCTTTGCTCTTCTTGTTCCTTGGCTCAGAAGCCAGCATTTGGCTTTGTCGGTTTTCAATTAAGTTCCACAGATCAAGCCAAGAAAGAAACATGTGAAGTGACAATATTGGGAGTTACATGCATAGATACATAATAATGGCTAGGGACAGTTAGCAGAAATTTGAGCAGTATCTGGTATCCGAGGTTGAGAGGGACTCTATTCTTTCCGCATGAAGGCCCCAGATGATGATGACACATGACCCCAAGAATTGCTCTCTTAAATCAACAACCCCCCACCACCACTTGAACCTTTCCTTCCACTCGTGCCCTGTGTGATTGGATGTGGGGTACTTTGGAGAGAAAGGATGAACCGGGTAATGTCCCTGCAGTAGCAACACTTCTATGGCCCCCTTTTTCTTTTCTAAGCTAGACAATTCCAGTATCTTCTGCCATCAGAACCTTTTTTCTATCTTGTTACTGGATTTGAATAGGCATTTCATTTGAGCCAAAGTCTTTGAGACTATTTGTCTTAACCATTGGCCAAAACAAGAAAATGCGGTAAAGTTAACAATATTCAGCAAATATGGTATAAACAGCAGCAAACATAACATAGTACTAATACAAGCCTTAACATTACACTGAAGAAAAAATATATATATGTATTCTATTTACATTGGCAAAGATTGTCCATCCTTGAACAAGAAGGACAACCCATAATAAGATACTAACAGTTGAATAATCTTACCAAACTTACAAGGATATAGCACAGACGTATAATCATACAGCACCATAATAATATCATATGATACTTTCCCTATCCGTGTTCCAAAATTAGCTAGCTACAAATATAGATTATATAAGACGAGCCCCATTGATTAGCCATCAATGTTACGCCCACAGTCCTGTCTTCCTATCCTTCTTGGCTGGAAGTCAGAATAAGTAATCTTAGATTTAAAGGTTCAGTAGACATAGTCATAGCTCCTGCTGTCCCAAAAAACTTACCTAAGCACATCACCTAAGCCCTGATGATGCACATTAGAGAACTTCATGCAGCTATATGCTGTTTACACCAGTCTCAACGACACATTTAATACCATAGAAGTACCAAACCACAGGGAGCAGGGTCCTCTAGTATAGAATAGAAACACAATTAACTAAAAAAGTTAAGTACCATCCTACTACCTACATAATCTTCTAACCTGCACTTGTGATTGTGAATGCAGAAAGTTAAAGCCTATGATGACCAGTCAGAGCCCACAAAATTTTTTATCTCATCCATGACGGTAGAAAAGTGCTCATTATTTGGCAACAAGTAGAACCCAATTGTTGCCTGCTCCAGGAATAGTAATTTCACACTTTGGCCAGCCTTCTCAAGCCCTTTGGCATAGGCCAATTGCCAGTCCTGAACAAGGTCTAAACCGGCCACCACTATGAGGCTCTTGGGAAAGGGAACCCCTTCGAGAGTTCTGCCGTTGGGGCCGAATGGGTTACATGCCTGATGGTCTCTATTTTCCCCTTCAGGAAGAAAAGCTCTCCAATACCAGTCTCTATCTTTGACTCTAACAAAATATTTTCCATCCAGACGCTTCTCTGACTCAGTTCTTTCTTCCCCACCAAACAATGGGTTGAGCAGTACATTCCCCCTTACTTCAATTCCAGATTCCACAGCTCTCACGGCAACATGATGCACAATGTTCCCACCAGAGCTGTCACCAGCCAAGTATATATGCACTTTATTGTCCTTCCTGCTCTGAAGCCAAGATCTAGAACTGACCCATTTCAGAGCTGACCACCCATCATCATATGCACAAGGATACCTGTTTTCAGGTGCTCGTCTATAATTCACCGAGACCACAACAGCATTACAAATGCCTACCAGCCGGCGGCACAGAGTATCATATATAGCACTATTAGCTGAAGAATGTGCAAAGCTTCCACCATGAAAGAATAAGATGACAGGAAGAACCTCAGAGTTTAAGGGCCTCTCAAGGTCCACAATACTCACATGACGTTCTTCTCCCTCAGCAGGCCGGTAAATTCGACTGATGAGATTAGTTCCGTGGTCAACAATCACATCGAAGGAGAAAACTCCATCCACAGGGTTGGCATTGGCAG
Organism: Aeschynomene evenia; assembly: GCA_013621005.1. Lineage (NCBI taxonomy): Eukaryota > Viridiplantae > Streptophyta > Magnoliopsida > Fabales > Fabaceae > Aeschynomene > Aeschynomene evenia. Next base: position 5,853,080 of record CM024268.1, read on the forward strand.
GAACTTTCCGATCAAGGAACTCTGCTAAATCCCGGTTGAAAGTTCCATCAGGGCGGCGAAGAAGATTGTAGGCCAACTTAAAATTAGAGATGAGAACCCACATATTTAGTGGAACCACCATCTGCATCAAACAAGGAAGGAAAAACAATAGTGGAGTTACAAAATGCAAATAAATGAAAGCTTATGGCAAAGCACAGGAAAACCCCACCATTACCAAAGCTTCATAAATTGAGCACATAAGTGACATACATAACCCTAACCTTAAAAACACCAAATACATTCTTCATAGTTCATACTGTCAAAGATATAGCAAGGAGAACGCTAAACACTGGAATGATCTTGGAAACGAATCCGAAATACAAGTTCAAAATATACTAGTAATTATCTTATATGAGCGTAATATAATAAAAAATAAAAGAAAAAATAGCACAACAAGTCAACAAGACAATAATCAGAAGCTTTTTAAAAAATAAAAAAAAATTAAATAAATCAGAAGCCAAGAAGGTACATAAACCAAACCAAATCAAAGCAGAGTATCATAGCATGATCATTAACATTAAAAATTAGAAAAAGGAAGGGAGGTTTTTCTGATTTGTAAGAAGAAAGAAGCTCAGATTCTGAAGAAGGAAGAAGGGAAAAACCTTGGAGTCGTTGAGGTTAACTTGGTTAGTGCCAGCCATCGGAAAGAGGGGATCGTGGTAAGAGAGAGAGAGAGAGAGACACGCGGTGCTTCAGAATCACATGTTACGAATGAGAACAAAAAAACCGAAGCCCCTAATCTGTTGGAGATCGGACCAGTGAGAGTGAGAGAGAAGATGGGTGAAGGATAAGGATGGGAAGGGGTGCGCACTGTAGATGATGGTTGAGGACATATGCTAAAGTGCGAGGTGAGTGGAGTGAGGTCGAGTCAGGGAGGGATCCACAAGACGACAAAGATCACTGTTGTGTGTGGGACCCTCTCATCAATTCCATTATTTATTTATTTTTGGTTTTATTTGTTTGTATTTTACGTCATTGCGCCTTGTTGCAAGGGGAACGGATGGATGGATGCAGGGGACAACAACAAATTGCTTCCGTTCCTATCGAATGCCACGTGTCGACATGGGACACGTTCTCCAGTTTCCATTTCCTCATCATTTGGGGATTTTACAGCGTTTCTATCAACTTCAAGCTCAAGCTCAATAGTTAATAAAATCAATTTAGTTTTACTTATGCCGTAACAACCAAAGTTTATGCAATCATTTATTCATTTAATGTTATTATCTCCGTTTCATTACTAGTAACTTGATTGTGCTATCAAGTCGTATTTTTTTTAACTATTTTTATTCTAAAATAATACTCATTTTGGTTTTTTGGTACATTGGAAAATAATGTATTTAGACATAATTTATGTCTAGGTACATTAGTTTTCCAATGTACCAAAAAATTCAAAACGATTATTATTTTGAAATTGAGAGAGTAGTAATTAGTATGAGTTTAATTATGATCTATCGTCAATATATAACAGTTTTACACTGAAGTCGAATCATGTGCTGCCATGTAAGCAACTAAATTTAACATTTATATTCACTAAAAAAATATTTTTTTTATGTGACAGCATGTGATTAAACATCAGTGTAAAACTATTTTACACCGAAGGTAGATCACAATTAAACTCAATTAATATAAGTTAGCAATATTTTTTATTTAAATTGCATTTGTAAAATTAATAATATTTATCTACAAAAAGTATATTTTTTAATTAAATTAAATGTATTTAGAGGTGGTTATTTTTATTATTTATTTCTTTATATTTTTTAAATTTTATTTTTATAATTCAAAAAATAATTACCTAAATGTGTGTACATCAAAAGGTAGTTGCTTTTTGGATTCCCCTTCATATAATAGTATAGATACCTTAAAAAATGTTGAAATTTCACATTTTAAACTATGTATCCTTCAATTTCGAGTATATGTGAAAAATTCATGTGATTCGATATTTTAAAGGCTATATCTTTATTTTACAATACAACCATAAAAATTGTGAAATCTCATATTTTAAAGTATATAACCTTCAATTTCTACTAAATATAAAAAATATCATGTAACTCAATATTTTAAAGGTCATAGGCTTTATTTTATAATACAATAAAATAAATTATGAAATCTCACATTTTAAAGTATATAGCCTTCAATTTCTACAAAATATGAAAAATTCACGATTCAATATTTTTAAAGCCAATAGACTTCATTTTATAATGTATAAAAAAAGTAATGAAATTTCACATTTTAAAGTATAAAGTCTTCAATTTCTACTAAATGTAAAAAATTCATATAATTCAATACTATAAAGCCTATAGTCTTTATTTTATAATACAACCAAAAAATTGTGAAAACTTACATTTTAAAGTATATAGGCTTCCATTTATACTATATGTAAAAAATTCATATGATTCAATATTTTTTAAGGGTATAGTCTTTATTTTATAATACAATCAAAAAATTGTGAAATCTCATGTTTTAAGTTATATAACCTGAAATTTATACTATATTTGAAAAGTTAATATGATTCAATGTTTTAAAGACTATAGTCCTTATTTTATAAAATAACCAAAAAATTGTGAAATCGCACATTTTAAACTATATAGTCTTCAGTTTCTACTAAATGTAAAATATTCATGTAATTCAATATTATAAAGGCTATAGTTTTTATTATATAATACAACAAAAAATGTGAAATTTCACATTTTAAAGTATATAGCCTTTTCAATTTCTAGTATATGTGAAAAATTCATGTGATTCAATATTTTAAAGGATATAGTCTTTATTTTACAATATAACCATAAAAATTGTCAAATCTCACATTTTAAAGTATATAGCCTTCAATTTCTACTAAATGTAAAAATTCATGTAATTCCATATCTTAAAGTCCATAATCTTTATTTTATAAGAAAACAAAAGCAAAAATTATGAAATCTCACATTTTAAAGTATATAACCTTCAACTTCTACTACATGTAAAAAATTAATGTGATTCAATTTTTTCAAATGATATAGTCTTTATTTTATAGTGTATTAAAAAAAGTAGTGAAATCTCTCATTGTAAAGTATTTAGTCTTCAATCTCTACTAAGTGTAAAAAATTCATTAATTCAATATTACAAATTCTGTAGTATTTATTTTATAATACAATCAAAAAATTATAAAATCTCACATTTTAAAGTATATAGCCTTCAATTTATACAAAATATAAAAAAAAATCATGTAATTCAATATTATAAAGCATATATAGTCTTTATTTTAAAACTGGCGACTTGATAGGCACTTTAAGTCGTATTTTTTTATTTTTTAGTAATTAATATAAGTTAGTAATATTTCATTCATTCATAATACTATAATACTATAGTTCAATACATAATACTATAGTTTAATATAATAGACCATAATACTATTCTACTATATATAGTTCAATACATTTCATTCATTCAAATATAACCATATGAATCCAATCTTAACCAAATAAGTGAAATACATCATCACAATCTCTCCTAAAAAATAATTAAAAATATAAAGCACGAAATGAGCATTCTTCTGTTCATGAGTCACCATCCACAAACCTTGCAATCAAAGAGCAACTAAGGGGGGGGGCCGCATAGCTATTATTGTTCTTGCATCGAGTTCACGTTAGGCTTTGGAAGCATCTGCAGCGATAAATAATTTACTCACAATAAAAATTCAGTTAAATAAGTTAATATAATATATTATGCACTATGTATATAATATTAGATATACATCACATGCATTGTATAACATGTATGACCTATTATGTATAACATATATCACATATTGCAATATCATTTTTCTCTACAACATGTAATATATATTGTGCACATCATGTAATATATGACGTGCAAACATATAATATTCATCGTACAATTTATATTATATATGTCATCAGGGACGGATCTATGTTGAATTGTATGGGGGCTTATGCCCCCACTAGATTTTAAATTTTTAGTTAAAATATATATAAATGTATATATTTTACTCCTATTCTATTATTAAATTTGTCCCCATGCTATAAAAAATTCAAAAAACATCATCTTATATTTATATATATTAATGATATAATACTTTTGCCCCCACTGTTAAAATTTTATAAATCCGTCACTGTATGTAATGCACAACATGTTATCGTTTTGCCTTATTTTTTGTTATACCTACGTCAATACTCCACTGCATCTGCGTCACAATTATATTAACATTTTTTTACCTTTTGGATTTTCACATGTCACTGTTAGCTCCACCCTCTTTTCTTCTTCATGTTTTAAATGATGGAGCAACACTACTTTTCCACTTGAGGGATGTGTTTGGATGTTGTGTATAAGATGACTGCCACCGGATTGCCACCGTCGTCGAATAGTCGTTGGACCGCCACACAAAAAGTCACTGAATCACCCAAAAATTCTCCGGCGAACTATATGTGAAATCTCTATGATCAAGCTCAATAATATGACCCAAGCTCAATAAATTAACTTTTAGTTGACTATTAAGACAATCATTTCTTAATTTTATTTATTATTTATAATTTTTAGCACTTCATAACTTTTTCATCATTTATTTTATTCGAATACAATGTTTAAAAATATAGAGTTTTCAATTTAATATATCACTTAACACGTGTTGTAAAATATTTTAGTTTATATAGTCTGCTAATTTATTTTTCTATGTGCTTTAACCAAACAATGTCATGTTGATCTAATTAATTAAGTTAAATAACATGATATTAACTAACTTTTAAATTAACATTAGTGTTTCGAATTCATCCTCTGAGGACATTGGGTGCAAGGGAGGCTCAATAGAGTAAAGTTGCCTTGTGGACTCAAGACCAAAATGCCACTCCAGTAAGCCTTTCTGAATGTGTTTTTAAATCAGTAATAGTATAAGTAGAACCAATATATTATATAACTAAATATTCAACGTACATTATACTATTTGGGTCCCACTAGCACTTAAAACTCACGTGACACACATTGCAGGGATGAAATCAAAAAAAGCCAAAACTATCGGCCCTTGAATTTCTCTAACCAACATATCATTTATGTTTCTGCAAAAAATTAGGAATAGCAAAAACCCTAACGCACACAATCAAGAAAATTCCCGCACCAAATCAGAGAGGAAGTAGACTACCGGTCGATGCTTCCGCCGCGGACAGGGCTGATTTCGAGGAACTCACCTTCTGGAAGCCCTGTACCGCGATCAAAAAGCACACATTTGATTCGTCAATTTGGATTGATTCGAGAAGCACATATCGGTGAACCACCGCCGCAGCGTGACAAGGCTGAGTCCTAGCAAGTCAGAGTCCGATATATTGCTTCTTCACGGGGCGGCGGACGCGGTAGCACACATCGCAGGTGTTCGGTAAGTGAGTAGCACATATCTCAGGTGTTCGGTAAGTGGGTAGCCTATCTTGAGGGAGTCGAACACACTGCGACTGAAAGAACACCGCCGCTTCATCTAAAAGAAACAAAAAGGAAAAAAAAAAGGTTAGCTCTTTTTTTATTTCACTAAATGCATTGTTCTTGATTTCACTTCTTGTATTGTTATTGATTTCACTGAATGCATTATTTCTTGCATTGTTCTTGTTTCTATTGGTATATTTGTTGTAAAAAATTTGTGTGCTGATCTGACTAATAATTAGACTGTTTTTTATCATTTATATAATAGAATTGTGAGTGTGCATAAGTTAAACCCGTTTTCAGGCTAGCAAACCTATTTTCTCTTGGCTATAAAAAATTCTCCATTCACATTTACATCTGTTATTTTTAAAATCATTTTTCTAATAGAGCATATACTATATTCAAGATAAAAGATGTAAGTATTACTGATAAATAGAATCATATCAGTGATAGAGCATGTAATTGGGAGTTATAGTTATTTGTAAATAATTCTCTCATATGTAATTTAGGAGTCAATGTCGCTGGAGCATATATGCCTCTGATTTGGAACAGCAATCAAGGCTGATATATTAGGCATGTTTAGATATGGTCTCTTGGTTCTGATTGTATATATTGGTAATCACATGAGAAACAGCGGCAGGTTGATTAAATTGATTAAATACATTTCCATAGTAAGGACAATAGATATTTTAAGAAAGAAATCTTTTGTGTGCTCCTGAATTATTATTTATTTGTCTCTGTTCTTAATTTGTCTATGTTCTTACCTTTAACTTGTTTGATATACCTTTATCTTTAAATTGACACACTACAATAAATAAAAGCGACATATAAAAACTTAAGGTGTTCGTAACATGACTCAAGATACATAGATCCATATCCATCACTAAGAGTTGGGGCTAGTTTGAGTGCTAATTTTCAAAGCATATATATCCTTTCTCAGGCACATGTTCCAAAATATAATAGCATTATAACTATCATATATTGATGTTGCTGTTGAAGTAATGTATCAAGTTTCTGCTACCTCTCAAAAGAAAGTAACAAGTTCAATTGTTAATATATTGCTGTGCATTTAGGTGTCTCTGAAATATATCATATATGCATATGTGTTAGTTCACATAGGATGTGTGCTAGAAGCCCTTGATTAACCATGATGAATGCTGTGAATGTAATTATACATATTCAAAAATATATAACCGACTTTAGATATAAAATACTATTTTTTTCTTTATACATTTCATAAAATAATGTGTGCTTGTTTTAATAATTGATTGAATTATTTGAGAATTTTATTTTTTGAGGTGTTCTATTGATTTCCATGTAATGTGTGCTTGTTCATTTGTTTTGGTTCTAATAATTTTTCACGTAAGCCACGAATTTGTACCAATTTGTGTTATTAATTATCATTTCCGTGTAAGGAGTGAACATCATATGTGTACATTAATCCTTTTACTTATTTTATTTTTTGTTTTCTTTCTGTTATAAGGTTGCGTGCCATTTTGCTTTAATTTTCTTTTTTATGTTTTGTTACTACTAACACATGTTGTAATTGCGCGTGCTAGTTTTATTTTTTTACTATGACTGGTGGATGCTTTGATAACAAGACTAGTGCAGTTGGTGTTGTATCACCCAAAAAGGTAACGACTAAATCTCATATTTTTCCCTATTTTTTTTTCCATACGTGTTATATGAATTGTGTAATTAAATTTGATTGTAATTCAATTTTTTTTTCTTTTTGTTATAGCGTATTATTAACTCGAGGTGCTCCCCATCGTACCTAAAGGAAATTGAACGTATGGGCTTTGGTTCATTAGGACATCTCCCATTATGGCACGTAAACCACAGGATGCTAGTTGAGCTTGCAAACTCATACAATACAGACACACACACACTTGAGACGCCGACAATCACTCTGAGAGTTACGGATGATTTGGTTGGGAAAGCACTAGGCTTGCCATATCGAGGTATATAGTCATCGAATAACATAATACGTGCTCACGTGTGTACATTTGTTTTTATTTTATTTGAAGTGCTTCATTTATAAATGTGTATTACATTTTTTTATATGAATTGCGTGTTGTGGTTTGCTTACTATTTATATTTTGGTTGTGTCCTGAAGGTGACATGTTTCGTGAGCCTAACTCCAGCCTCATCATTTATCTCAATCACGTGTTTTGCGTGCATGCTGAGATGCCTATTTTCCTTAAACATCTTTGCCTTTTGTTGACATAGATCATGTGTGTGGTCAAGTTCCGTAACAGTTACTAACCACAAATGCTCTTCAATGCACTTGACATATATTCTTGCTTTGCACTTAGCAAATGCTGTAGGAAATGTTTTCTCAGCCGATGACACAGTGGACACTCTACACCCTTCTCTGCTACATGTAATTGATTGTTCGTATTCCTCACCATTGTCGTGTTTTTTTGTTGTACGTTTCCTAATAGTGAACCCAGCTTTTTGTGCGTATGATTCATAGAACTTCCTTGCATCTTCAAGAGAAGAAAAATACATTCCCTTTTGCGGATACTCCCCCTCCATTACGCCACAAGATGCGTGAATCTGTGACACACAATTTGAGCGTAAAAAAACATAATAATTGTCAATTCTTCTCGCTGTATAATGTGTGCTATTCATATAAGTGAAAAGTGTGCTATTATGTATAGTAAAGATGTGTGCTATTACGTAAAATAAATTCGAGCATGAAAAACTTATGATTATAGTCAATGTGTTGCATTTTAAAACAAAAAATATCCATTCTACTCCATACACTGCATATGATTTTACGTAAAATACAAAAATACTTACTTGCTTCATGGTATCACTAATTGTACCAATAATTTCACCATTTTCATCACTCATTGTAATCTTGATGATGAAAAATAAGGAATATGAAAAAAACAAAAAAAAACAAAGAACACTAAACGTCTTCTAAAAATAATAGAAGAACATCTTAAAATACAAAGGTTTGAGAACAATAACGGTAACTCAATATTCTAATTATTAAAAAAAAGATTTGAATGAACAAAAACAAAACGGAACCGCAAAAAATGCTACCCCTAAAAACCAAATTTTAAAAAAACAAAACCAAATCTTATTTTGCTAATCCCTAAAATATTGGAGCTAAGTATCCCTAAGATATTTCAACTGCCATCACGTGGCCGAGCGGTCCTATTTTTATTTTAAAAAAATATTTATATATGAAGAATACGTTGGATGTACGGTTCTAATGTATATATATTGTACCACAATCTTTTCCGTTTTTAAATAGCAGATGAGGAAACATGAGGCCCAATAAAGGAGCTTTTGGAAAAGTGACATTAAACTTTGCATAAGAATAAAGCCTAGGTGGTTCTAAACCAAGGGTCTAGCACAAGTGGTAGTGGCTTGAGCTGTTTAAGTATTTAGTCCTGGGTTCGATTCCTGGACGGTGTGTATGGGATACCCTGGGAAATCAAAAAAAAAAAAAAAGCCTAGGTGGTTCTATGCGGTACTGATGGGCCTTTATAATGAGAGAAGACTGAGTTAGTGAAAGGAAAGAAGATTTGTATGTACTTTAGTTGCAAAATAGCCATTCTTATGTCTAGTTAAAAACTTTATTCGAATGTTCATCTAACTAAAGGAGTTTTGTTTAAAGGATTTGAGGATTAATAATTATCTAAGATTAGAGAATAGATTATATAGAATTTGTGTGTCTTATATTAGTTGTCAATCACGAAACTTGAGCTTGGACTCAACCTAACAGGAAAGCTTGTAGATGGAAGCTTTATCCAAGAGACAACCTCAATATAGATAGGTCAGTGAGTTTAAATGAAGGATTTGAAAGGAATGCGTAAGAAAGGAGTCGGACATAATCACATAAGTAAAGAGATGGAGTCACATCCCCTTTAATTATTGATAGATTAGTGAATCTAGGTCCATTCAGTCGATGCTATAGGAAAGTTCTATAATATTTATTGTACATTAATATCATCCAATAACTATTCAACGTGTGTTACACATAATAATAATAATAATGTGTGTCATATGTATAACACATGTTGAATACTGATTGAATGTATTTTTATTATATAACAGACATTATGGGTTCTACAACCATTTACCATTCTAAGTTATCTCGTAATTAAAGCTCACAAATTTTGAACTGAGACAATTATTAAAACCAAAATAATAAAAGAATAAAAACTAGTTCTCTTTTATATTGTTTTTTTCCTCGAATAAACTAGGTTTCATCTTTTTACTTTACAAACCAACTACCTACCACATATAATACTACAAATTCAAGAATAATTAGTAGTTGATCGAAGCCCAACAACTTCTAAACAAAAAAATTACATGTTGATAAAATATAAGGAATACTGCAAACTTCATCTACTAACATCAATATCCAGCAGAAGAAAGAGATGTCAAGAGACTAGAGGATAGGCTCTGCAAAAATTACTTGATAGTCTCAAACTAGATCAACTAAGTGCATTCCTTCTAACTTTACAATAATTTGATTATACAGCAAGAACGAGGGCAAAACAAAAGTAGTGGTAAGAAAATAAAAAAACCATAACTTGTACAATTCAATTATAAAATGACCATGTTATATTTTAATAACTTTAAACCTTGTTTTCTAAAATTAATTTCAAACATAATATTTAATTTATAATTGAATTGATCCCTTTCATTACTCATTTTATTCAATTCTAAACTCACCCGAATTATTTGTTATTGTATGATGCTTTGTTTCAAACTAAAGTTGACATAGTTAGTTAATCCAATTATCTATAGTATTATATAAGGAGATTAAAAAAATAACTATTTTTTATGTCCATAGTTATTTTTAAAATTTTTAAAATAATTATAAAAAAATAAAATAACAACATTTAAACATAAAACATTATAATTTTTTATTTTTCATGTTACCTTTTTACTATTTATTTAATTTTTCATCTATATTTATTTAATATAAATCGAAAAAAAGCAATTTAATGGACACGAAATGCCAGCAATGCGCTAGTTCAATATAAAATAAGTGCACATTTTTTATTATTTTATTTTGTATTTAATTATAAACTAAGTTGAGATTATACTAGTTAATTTCATTAAAAATATTATGAATAGAATAATATTCAGGAATGTTTTAAATCTGGATAAATGATTCTTTGAGCATGTTGTTCAATTTTTTTTAAAAATAAGTTATAACAATTTCCGCTGTTTTAAATTTTTGTTGAGTTAAAATTGCAGCCTTGGAGCCTCTCAAATATGTTTAGTACGCGGGTTATTATTATTCGAAAATGCCGAAACACGAAAATAAAATTTTCCCGCGAATCTTAGTGGGGGATGCCAGGCTGGCAATCCGTGCCTCACGATGTCGACCAATCAGCGCCTAGGGTACGTCATTATATAAGACCGCTCCACCTAGAGTTCCCGAATGTGCTTCCATCTCTCTCACACTCTCCAAGCTTCCTCTCACACCGAATCGCAATTTCTAGGGTTAGGGTTCCCAATTTCTTCTCGATCAGAGAATGAGTTCCACAGGTGCATCAACCAAGGGCGGAAGGGGCAAGCCCAAGGCCTCTAAATCTGTTTCGAGGTCGCAAAAGGCTGGCCTCCAGTTTCCCGTCGGTAGGATCGCGAGGTTCCTCAAGGCCGGAAAGTACGCCGAGCGTGTCGGTGCTGGTGCTCCGGTTTACCTCTCTGCCGTGCTCGAGTATCTCGCTGCTGAGGTTCGTTTCGTTTCTCAGATTTCTTTGTTCTGATTCTTAATTTGATTCTTGATTGTGGCCTTTTTGATCTTTCAACCTGTTCTTTGTGTTATTGTTATGAAATTGAATTTATTCATCTTGGTTTTGTGTTCAGGTTCTTGAGCTTGCTGGAAACGCTGCTAGGGACAACAAGAAGAATCGTATTGTTCCAAGGCACATTCAGCTAGCGGTAAGGAACGATGAGGAACTAAGCAAGCTTTTGGGTTCAGTCACCATTGCCAATGGAGGTGTTTTGCCCAACATCCACCAGACTCTTCTCCCCAAGAAGGCTGGCAAGGGAAAGGACGAGATTGGATCTGCTTCTCAAGAATTTTAGGGTTTTGGTTTGGGTTCTGATTAGGCTATAGTTTTAATTTTCTGCAGTTGTAAAATACATGTTTTGTTTAATCTTTATATCTGTTGCTAATGAGAGACGTAACGACGACCAGTTCTTTGTGCTGGAATATTTTGCTCTCGTTTTTAGATGGATATGAATGCAAAATGGATTTTGATAATTTGTTATGAATTGGATGCAATTGAAAGAAAAAGTGTCGCAATGATATTGTTGGTTACTACAGTATATCGTATTTTTATTCTTCAGTTCATTCTTGCTCTGTTTCCATCTGATTTTTGTGTGCTGTTGCATATACTGGTACGATTGTGAGTTGTGACTGGGTTTTTTGTTGGTATGATGATTATCTTAATTGACACACATTGCTGATGGTTTTCCACTTGGTATTCAAATCGTTTATCTTATAAATGTCTTGTTGCAGTATTTTGTAATATATGTTTTCTTGGTTATTCGGTTCTTGTTTTTGTTACTGATAGTTAAATTAAGATTTTGATTGGAAGGCTGGTGTGCGATCTTTAATATATATTTCTAAAATCTTGATAGCTAATATGTCTTCATTGTTGACTAGGTTCTTTTTTTTTCTTTGATGAGCAATGTTATTATATTTGGTCATTGGGTTTCATAATAAGCACACAACTTAATGTAAAAGAATGAAAATCTTAGAGCAAGTTATGGGGAAGTATATATTCTGTGTGTTTGTTAAAATTTGATTCTTTCGTCTACCTGGTAGCTATTCATAAATGTTTTATGGCTATTGAGGCTGTCGTTCAGGAATTTAGATTACTCGTATGATGCAAATCTAACTATGTTGATCTATGTAGTCCTGAATAAAGCAAGTTTTAGTTACGGCGTGGGAGAGACTCAAGTGGCAGTAAACAATGAACTGCTGAGGTAAACAACTGCAGCCGAGACTAGGCCGCTTGTCGGCTAAATGTGTGTTTTATTGTTCTATAAACGGTGTCGTCAAATGGTAGGTCGTGGCGGGTTTTGCGAACTACAAGTATATTCTATTCTGTGTCTTTAAGAAACACATTTTAATAATAATAATAATAATTATTTACATTTGACATCTTTTTTTGTGTATTTTATTTGTCACTTTAACAAGCTTATTGCTATTTTTATGAAATTAATTTAAAAAGAAGTTATTCTATGAAGTTAATTAAAAATTATTTTATCAAGCTAATAAAATTATAGTTATATGATTTATTTAATTTAATGTGTATAAAATAAAAGCCGCCCGTTCTTTCTTTTTTTTTTTTCCTTAAAAAAAGTAGGGGATATAGAGCCGCAAGACACAAAAATGCATTTATGTGATTTCGAAATTGGGATTTCTTATTTATGTGGTGACTGGTGAAGGACGCATGGAATGCAAACAGCATTGAAAATAATCAAGTGATAGTCTCGGAGGTAATTTCATTTGACCCAGAATTTTAATTAAATGAGTGCTTTGCCTCTGAAGTATTTGGTGGGCGTGGGTGTACCCTCATCACGTCCCAAGCAACTGAAATTTATACTACCTTGTGAAGTTCCTAGGGTCAGAATCCGATGCTCCTCCAACGTTGGGCTCGATAGGAGACAGGTGCTGGAACAAGTGGACAAGGAACTATCGAAGGGGGATGATAGAGCCGCCCTCGCCCTTGTCAAGGATTTGCAGGGTAAGCCCGCTGGTCTTCGCTGTTTCGGTGCAGCCAGGCAGGTTTGTGTTAACTGCTCGATATGATTGATGCATAGATTAAAATTGTGGTTGCAAAGTTTATTCGTTCCTTTAACTGCGTGCCGCACAATTCATGTGCAGGTGCCTCAGAGGCTTTATACCTTGGATGAATTAAAGCTTAACGGGATTGAGACTCTTTCTCTTCTATCCCCAGTGGATTCAACTCTTGGCTCTATTGAGAGGAACCTGCAGATTACTGCTTCTGTTGGAGGGCTTGCTGCGTGGAATGCCCTTGGTATTTCCCCACAGCAATTATTTTATATATCCTTGGGATTGCTATTTCTATGGACACTAGACGCGGTAATGTAACTGACAACTAGTGTATATGTATGATGATCCATGTTTGTTTGCAACTTATACTGAATATAAGCATTATTGGATCACTTTTGTCTGTCTGATTTTGAGTCCTTGAGGTTTCAATAATTTGCTACCCTTTGTTAAAACGCTAGCTATTTCCTATTTGATTTGTTTCCTGCATGACTGAAAGGTTTCAAATCCTATTATCCTCAAACATTACATTACACTTACACCTTTTTATCAAGGGGAAGTTACCTATGAACTACGCTTTATGCTTCTCTCTTGCATTGTAGAAATCTGGACCGTGTTCGTCTATCATTCTTAATCAATTGTTTTTAAGACTTCCATTACATTCATGTTTGTTCACTGAGATGCTCCTTGAGTTTTTAGTGAGGAAAGAATTTGTTGACCTCAGTCACTCATCAAATTAGTTGTTTGCAGGTCTCTTTTGGTGGAGGTATCAGTAGCTTGGTTCTTGACACAATTGGTCACAGCCTCAGTCAGAAGTACCACAATAGGGTTATTCAAGTCAGTTTGATGGCATCCTCTTATTAGTATTAGTTAAACATATATCATATCGTCTTAATGTCCATGGCAAATTTATTTATGCAGCATGAAGCTGGTCATTTTTTAGTTGCTTATCTAGTAGGAATACTTCCTAAAAGCTATACTCTTACTAGTTTGGATGCTCTGAAGAAGGAGGGATCTCTCAATGTTCAAGCAGGCACTGCTTTTGTGGATTTTGAGTTTCTCCAAGAAGTAGGGTGTCTTTCTTTGTTCCTAATATTTTTTATGTTCTACATTTATTTATCTACTATATGGCTATATGTTTTGATTGTTAGCATCCTCCATGTCGTGCAGGTTAATGCGGGAAAATTATCAGCTACAGTATGTTTCCTTCTTCCTGACATCTAATTTTAACTGCTATTAAGTTTGTTTCAATTGATGCTCTATGGATTACAAAGTTTATTTTTGTGACACAAAGTTTGCTTTATGCTACTAGACATTGAACAGATTTTCATGTATTGCACTGGCCGGTGTGTCGACGGAGTATCTTATATATGGATATGCTGAAGGAGGTCTGGATGACATTAGAAAGGTTTATGCAGTTCTTAACTTACTTGGTCATGGCAAAGGGAAATCTCAAGGGGCATTAACATCACTAATTGTGTCTTTTTTTTTTCTTAACTGTAAATAGTTGGATCTATTGCTCAAGGGCTTGGGCTTCACACAGAAGAAGGCAGATTCTCAAGTTAGATGGTCTGTGCTAAACACGATCTTACTCTTGCGTCGACATGAATCAGCTCGAGCTAAGCTTGCTGAAGCTATGACAATGGGATACTCTGTTGGATCCTGCATTAACATCATAGAGAATTCTATTGACGTTTCAGACCTCTAATCGAAACCGGAGCCCCCTCGACGGTCCTCCTCCCCGTCTTCAAACCGTGCTCCGGATATATTGGTCCAGATTCCTACCAACTTTCATTCAGTGTTGGTTTGCTCCATTCTGCGGGGATCAAAATGTGAATATCTTATGTTACAAAGGAGAGTAACAAATCAATATAGTTTCTTGATTCTTCTGGTTATTGCTTCCGGAGGCTTTATCTGTGAAAGATCATTTGTGTAGAGAGGAAAGGAAAGGAAAGGAAAGGAAAGCGTATAATAACCCTGCAAATTGGAGGTTTAGACCATTTTTATCCAACTTGATGGAGAAGTTAATATTGTCATTTATTTTCCATGGAACGGCTGCATCTACTCCTTGCCATGAATAAAAATAATCTGAACATTGAAATTTGAAAATTCCTTATATTGACAGATTTGTTATTTCAATTCTTTATATTGACAATTGATAATTTATTGAGGCATGATTGGTCATTTTGGAGAGGAATTTTCCTTGAATGTTAGGCCAAGTCTGAAGTTAGAAAAACTAATAAATAATTTTAAAAATCTTGTAATAATTAATTATTTTAAAAATTGTGATGAATTGATCATGTATGCTTACGAATACGAAATAGTAAAAATAATAATGAACTAATTAATTAATAAATAAATAAATAAATAAAATAACAGGCAGTTAGTTCAAGGTAGAAGGTAATTGACAGTTGTACTATTATAGGTAGGCAACACAAACTGAGTTGAAAAGTGAGAGTTAAGAGAGAGGAAGAAGATGGTGGTGATATAGAAAGCGATGGCGGTGGAGTGGGTTGTTGTATGCCACGGCCTTGTGACGGCGCTGGTGGTTGTGTCTTTCCTGTGCGGTCGATGGCCGATCTTCGAAGGCACTTTCATCCAACGAATCCACTACTTCCTCACTTTCGGCGCCTACGATTACTTCCTGTCCGTACTCTCTTCTCTTCTCTCCCACTCACTCACTTCCATTTTTGTTTCATACAATTTCGCCCATCCATCGTCTTTTCTTTTTTCTATTTTCTAACTTCAATGCAGGCGTTTCGTGGGAGCGGTGTTTGGGGACAAGTGTAGGGATGCGGTTCTCTCCGTCGAGTATTTCTGCTGCGATCGCCCCAATCCTCTTCTTCAGGTTCTTCTCCTTCTTTTTTTATTTCGATTCCGATCATCTTGTTCATCACTTAGGATCCGCTATAGTTTTTTGTACTGTATCTACTATCTAGGTTTAAGAATTTGGTCATCTCAAACGCATTCATAAGATGTGTTGAATAATGAATTATGGTTTTTCTATAGATATATAAAAAAAAGATTCATCATGGCTGGTGTTGATTCCCAGCAAATCGTAAAAAGTGTAGTAGTTGCAAGCTGTGCTAGGGTTGGTGGTTTTTCTTCTCATGAAGTCTTGACTAGCGTCTATTGAAGCATTCTCTTGAAAGAAACGATCTTCTTTTCTCTTTTGGTTATGAACAAAACTTCCTGTTTTTGGCAGATCATATATCTTGTGATAATTGGCATAACATCATATTTCGTTGTCAAGTCTACCTTTGCCTATATTCCTGGATACTATTTAGGTGAAATCCACAGGTATTGTGTTGTGTTGCAGGGGCCAATAATTTTGCTCTTTTTCCTGCTTCGTGGATTTTGCAGAATTATTCTGTCATGAGTTTTGTTAGACATTATATTTTCTTTTAGGTACACAAGCTTGTTGGCAGTTGCTGTTGGAATTCTGCTCTTTCTTTTGACCAGCTTTTCTGATCCAGGGACAATAAAGGCTGAGAATGTTTCTCAGTATGTTTCTGCTTATCCCTATGATAATATCATTTTTGAAGAAAAAGAGTGTACCACTTGCAAAATTCCAAAGTGAGTTAGCTCCTAGTGTAAACTTTTGCTGAGATCTCAGTCTAGGTTAAATAAACCTATGTATAATATAAGGCCATCATTAATTTTTATGCAGACCTGCTAGGTCAAAGCACTGCAGCATTTGTGATCGCTGTGTTGCTCGCTTTGATCATCACTGTGGATGGATGGTGAGGAACTTCTAAAATCTCCATCTGTATATGATTGTTTTTGTGGTTCACACTGAATCACATAGCTTATTTTTCCTGGGTTGTACTGAAAGTTATTATTATTATTATTATTATTATTATACTTGCAGAATAATTGCATAGGAGAGAAAAATGCCCGGTACTTCCTGGCCTTTCTTTTATGGTGAGTTCTGTTTGTTATATTTAACAAAATGTAGTCTTACATGAGTATGATTCAGTATAATCTAACCTCCTTACAAAAAGAAACCAAAAGAAACTGAGTAAAGTATGACACCTGGAAGGCTAAGCCAAAGAACAATGTTACACAGGAGTTGTCTTCTTTGCACTTCAGATAAAAACTTGTACACCATGAAACTTTTTCAATTTGCTATTTTCATTCCTCTTAAGAGGCTTTTATAGGAATTGAAATATTCAAATTCATTTCTAGTCTCTTTATCTTAATGCACATATTAGTGGCTGAGCTTTACCATAGATTTGAAATAAGTTATACGTGCTTTGTTTCTGGTTACATTTGTATTCATAATTCTTTCATGTCTCGTAGGCATTTCCTATTGTGCTTGTATGGCGCAGTTGCCATTGCCTTGGTTCTAGCTGGAAGAATACAAGAATTAAGAGTTGTCAATATTCTAACTGGTAATATAGATATCAAGTAGTAGTTATCTTCAGATTGAGTTGTTTCTTGTATCAATTTTGAGATCTTTTGCCGTTTCTTAACTTTGCAGTTTATTATGGAATTGAAAATACTTTCTGGGATTTGGCTCCTCATGTTGTACATGTGAGGGATTTATTTATTTTCTCTGTGTACTTGTTGATTGTCATGTATTCCTATCTATCATTTCAGTGGTTAATGGTCTCCTGTTATTATACAGTGGTTATTGGGATCCTACAACACATTGATACTTCTAATGGTGTTTCTTGCAATTGTTGGAATGCTATTGGCTGGTTTCTTTGGTTACCATGCAAAGCTTTGCCTTACCAACACTACAACTAATGAGGTACTTTTTACATGTGACCCTGAAATAGTTATGAACGTAAATTTGTAGTTTATGTTTGTCCTTCCATGTCTTCATTTCCCAGCAATGGCAGAATCCATCACACTCATAAACCTGCACGAACCAGACAAGTGGCTTCATCTAAATTTATTTGAATTCAGATGGAGTCGCCTTTATGGTGTCTGCTGCAGAATTGTACAAGTAGTACTGTCTTGTGAAACTAAAAGTTTATTCTTTGTGGTCACAGACCTTTAAGTGGCAAGAGTACATGGACTGGCAAAGGAAGGTAGAAGAAGCAAAGGCTAGTGCTGCTGCCCTAAGACAAAGCATCAGCGGATTGAGCAGTGAAAAACAACCTCCGGCAAGCAAATGGAGATCCTTCTTCCGAAGATCGCCTCTAGAAGATGTGGTTGTTGTTAAGAATAATGTTTATGATAAAGGATTCATTCGCAATATTTGCGAGGTAATTTCCCCTCCCTCGACAAGGCGATCATTCGCACGAATCAAATTGAAGTCTGGCTGAGTACGCTGCTAACATATCTGTTCTTAAGTTATTGAAGGCCTTGGTAGCTAGTTGCACATAAATTGAGAGGATAGCTTTGTTTATATAGTTTCTTCAGGCCAATAAATCGTTGTGAAACATGGCCTAAACTTAATTTTTCTACTATAGTAGTTCAGGACTAAATTTAGAATGAGATTGAGAACTGATTGTTAGGTAGCCCTAATGCGTGCGTGCTCTTCTTGCGGGGTTTGTGTTGTACTTTTTTTCGATTACCCAAACTATAAAGATCAGAGGGAGTGGGTGGAGAACTCCATCCATGAGCAAGTGTAGGCCTGCAATTATAGGAGGGTTTGTTGTTTGAGTTTTGAAGCCACGTTTCATTTATCTCTACAGTTATTTGTTTTCTCTTTTGGTGTCGTCTTAAGTTCGATGTCAATAAAAAATAAAACTAGTATGCTTAGTATTATCAGCAACTTAAGGTAATAAAAAACTTTAAAATGATGTCTTGGTTAAAATCAAACCATTCAATTTTATTTACACATTAAAAAAATCTATGTAATTTCACAAACTTTAAAATATATAACCTTTAATTTGTACTGTATAAAAACTTGTTAGATAATTTTATAATTTTAAAGTATATAGTTTTTAAATTATTATTAAAAAATAAGTATTATCTCATATTTCAAAGTATTTATTCTTTAGTTTTAAATTGTATTAAAAAATCACTTAATCTCATATATCAAAATATCTTTTAATATTTTACTATATAAAAAATCATATAATCTCATATTTTAAAATATATAATCTTTAAATTTATATTATAAAAAAATTGCATAATTGCATATTTTAAAATATATAATATTTACATACTATATAAAGAAATTTGATAATTTCATATTTTTAAAAGTATATAATTTCAGTTTTATATTATATAAAAAATAATTTTATATTCAAAGTATATATCTTTGAGATTATATTATAAAAACGTCACATAATCTCATCTCAAAATATATAAAAAATTCATATGATAAAATATTCTAAATATTATAGTCATTAATTTATAATACAACAAAGAAATTGTGAAAATCTCACATTTTAAATTATAACTTTAAATATCTACTATATGTAAAGAATTAATGTGATTCAATATTTTAAAGACTATAGTATTTATTTTATAGACTATTTAAAAAAATAGCAAATTCTCACATTTTAAAGTATATATCCTTCAATTTCTACAATTTGTGCAAAATTCATGTGATTCAATATTTTATAGGCTATAATCTTTATTTTATAACACAACCAAAAAGTGTAAAAATCTCACATTTTAAAGTATATAGCCTTCAATTTCTACTATACGTAAAAACTTCATGTGGTTCAATATTTTAGATGTTATAATCTTTATTTTATAGTCTATTTAAAAAAATAATGAAATCTTAAATTTTAAAATATATAATCTTCAATTTCTGCTATATGTACAAAATTCATGTAATTTAATATTTTAGACATTATAACCTTTATTTTATAGTCTATTTTAAAAATTAGTGAAATTTCACATTTTAAAGGCTATATAGCCTTCAATTTCTACTATATGTGCAAAATTCATGTGATTCAATAGAGAATAGGATATTGTCTTTATTTTAAAATACAAACAAAAAACTGTAAAATCTCATATTTTAAAGTATATAGCTTTCAATTTCTACAATATGTAAAAATTCATGTGATTCAAAATTTTAGAGGCTATAGTCTTAATTTTATAGATTATTTAAAAAATAGTTAATTCTCACATTTTAAAGTATATAGTCTTCAATTTCTACTATATGCGAAAAATTTATGTGATTCAATATTTTATAGGCTATACACTT
Organism: Aeschynomene evenia; assembly: GCA_013621005.1. Classification (NCBI taxonomy): domain Eukaryota; kingdom Viridiplantae; phylum Streptophyta; class Magnoliopsida; order Fabales; family Fabaceae; genus Aeschynomene; species Aeschynomene evenia. Next base: position 5,873,416 of record CM024268.1, read on the forward strand.
TATTTGATAATACAACAAAAAAAAAATGGTGAAATCTCACATTTTAAAGTATATAGCTTATAATCTCTACTATATGAAAAATTCATGTGATACAATATTTTTGAGGTTATAGTCTTTATTTTATAGTCCATTTAAAGAAATAGTGAAATATCATATTTTAAAGTATATAGCCTTCAATTTATACTATATGTGCAAAATTCGTGTAATTCAATATTTTATAGGCTATAGTCTTTATTTTATAATAAAACAAAAAAAATTGTAAAAATCTCACATTCTAAAGTATATAGCCTTCAATTTCTTCTATATGTAAAAACTTCATGTGATTCAACCAACTTGGGTTGGTCAAGTGGTTAGCTCACTTGTCCGCTTAAGCAAGGGTCGGGGGTTCGATCTCCGCCTTGTGTATGCAGCAACCCATTGGCCAGCGGCAAACCCTTAAATAGAGCTCATATCTGCAACGGATTGGTCCTTGACCTTCCGGGTTCGGGGGATACCGTGGGAAACAAATAAAAAAACTTCATGTGATTCAATATTTTAGAGGTTATAGTCTTTATTTTATGGCCTATTTAAAAAAATTAGTGGAATTTCACATTTTAATATATATAACCTTCAATTTCTGTTATATGTAAAACAATCATGCGATTTAATATTTTAGAGATTATAATCTTTAATTTATAGTCTATATAAAAAAATAGTGAAAACTCACATTTTAAAGGCTATAATCTTCAATTTATACTATATATGCAAAATTCATGTGATTCAATATTGTATAGGCTATTTACTTTATTTTGTAATACAACAAAAAAAATTGTGAAATCTCACATTTTAAAGTATATAGCCTTCAATTTCTACAATATATATAAAATTCTTCTAATTCAATATTTTAGAGGTTATTGTCTTTATTTTATACTCTATTTAAAAAAATAGTGAAATCTCACATTTTAAAGTATATATAACCTTCAATTTCTACTATATGTAAAACATTCATGTGATTCAATATTTTAGAAGTTATAGTCTTTATTTTATAAACTATACAAAAAAAAAGTGAAATCTCACATTTTAAAGTATATAGGCTCAATTTCTACTATGTGTAAAAAATTAATTTGATTCAATATTCTATAGGCTATAGTCTTTATTTTATAATACAACAAAAAAAATTGTAAAATCTCATATTTTAATGTATATAACATTCAACTCTACTATATGTAAAAAATTCAAGTTATTCAATATTTTAAAGGCTATAGTCTTTATTTTATTATACAAATTTTTTTGTGAGAAAGATCATATTTTAAAATATATAGCCTTCAATTTCTACTATATCTGAAAAATTCATGTGATTCAATATTTTACAGGGTATAGTCTTTATTTTATAATACAATATAAAATATTGTGAAAATCTCACATTTTAAAGTATATAGCCTTCAATGGTACTATACGTAAAAATTTCATGTAATTCAATATTTTAGAGGTCATAGAATGTATTTTATAGTCTATTTAAAAAAAAAAGAAAAACTCACATTTTAAAGTATATAACATTGAATTTCTGCTATATGTAAAAAATTATTGAGATTCATTATTTTAGAGATTATAGTATTTATTTTATAGTTTATTTAAAAAAAACAGTTAAATCTCACATTTTAAAGTATATAGCTTTCAATTTCTACTATATGTGAAAAATTCATGTGATTCAATATTGTATAGGTCATAATCTTTATTTTATAATACAACAAAAAAAAAAGAGAAATCTCACATTTTAAAGTATATAACCTTCAATTTCTACAATATGAAAAAAAATTATGGGTATGTTGGGATGTTTAAATTATGGGAAATGAAATGAATTGGATGGAAATGAAATGAATTTGATGGAAATAAAATGAATTCTTTCCATATCCAATCAAAATTTGCAAGATTTAAAGATATAAAGGAATATAATTCCAAAGAATTTCAAATGAAATCATTTCTCATTTTCATTCATTTCAAACAATATAATTCATTCTCAAATAAAATAATTTCCCATAATTTAAACATCCAAACATACCCTATGTGATTCAATATTTTAGAGGTTATAGTCTTTATTTTATAGTCTATTTAAAAAAATTGTGAATATCTCACATTTTAAAGTATATAGCCTTCAATTTCTACAATATGTAAAAAATTCATGTGATTAATTATTCTAAAGGCTATAGTCTTTATTTTATAATACAATAAAAAATTGTGAAATATCACATTTTAAAGTATATAACCTTTAATTTTTACTATACGTAAAAAGTTAATGTGATTCAATATTTTAGAGGTTATTGTGTTTATCTCATAGTCTATCTAAAAAAATAGTAAAATCTCACATTTTAAAGCATATATCCTTCAATTTATGCTATATTTAAAAAATTCATGTGATTCAATATTTAATATATTATAGTCAATATTTTAAAGTCTATTTAAATTAATATTGAAATCTCACATTTTAAAGGCTATAACCTTTAATTTCTACTATATGTGCAAATTCATGTGATTCAATATTGTATAAGTTATAGTCTTTATTTTATAATAATTCAAACAAAATTGTGAAATCTCACATTTTATAGTATATAGCATTCAATTTCAAAAATATGTAAAAAATTGATTTGATTCAATAACTTTTTTTTATAATACAACCAATAAAATGGTGAAATCTCACATTTTAAAGTATATAGCTTATAATTTCTACAATATGTAAAAAATTCATGTGATACAATATTCTAAAGACTATAGTCTTTAATTTATAATATAACCAAAAAATTGAGAAAATCTCACATTTTAAAGTATAGCTTTAAATTTCTACTATATGTAAAAAACTCAAGTAATTCAATATTTTAGAGGCTATAGTCTTTATTTTATAGACTATTTAAAGAAATAGTAAATTCTCATATTTTAAAGTATATAACCTTCAATTTGTACTATATGTTAAAAATTCATGTGATTCAATATTTTATAGGCTATAGTCTTTATTTTATAATACAATAAAAAAAATCTATGTATTCAATATTTTAGAGGTTATATTCTTTATTTTACAATTCATTTAAAAAATAGTGAAATCTCATATTTTAAAGTATATAGCCTTCAATTTTTACTATATGTGCAAAATTCATGTGATTCAATTTTTTATAGGCTATAGTCTTTATTTTATAATGCAATCAAAAAAATTGTGAAATCTAACATTTTAAAGTATATATCCTTCTATTTGTACTATATGTAAAAAAATTAGGTTATTCAATATTTTAGAGGTTATAGTCTTTATTTTATAATACATTCAAAAAAATTGTAAAAATCTCATATTTTAAAGTATATAGCCTTCAATTTCTTAATATACATAAAAACTTCTTGTGATTCAATATTTTAGAGGTTATAGTATTTATTTTATAGTCTATTTAAAAAAATAGTAAAATCTCATATTATAAAGTATATAACCTTCCATCATGCGATTTAATATTTTAGAGATTATAGTCTTTATTTTATAGTCTATTTATAAAAATAGTGAAATCTCACATTTTAAAGGCTAGCCTTCAATTTCTACTGTATGTGCAAAATTCATGTGATTCAATATTGTATAGGCTATTGTCTTTATTTTATAATACAACAAAAAAATTTATGAAATCTCACATTTTAAAGTATATAGCATTAAATTTCTACAATATGTAAAAAAATCATGTGATTCAATATTTTAGAGGTTATAGTCTTTATTTTATAGTACAACAAAAAAAATCATGAAATCTCACATTTTAAACTATATAGCCTTCAATTTTTACAATATGTAAAAAATTCATGTGATTCAATATTTTAGAGGTTATAGTCTATTTAAAAAAAAATAGTGAAATCTCACATTTTAAAGTATATAACCTTAAATTTGTACTATATATGAAAAATTCATATGATTCTTCATTTTATAGGCTATAGTATTTATTTTATAGTACAACAAAAAAAAATTGTGAAAATCTCACATTTAAAGTATATAGTCTTCAAATTCATGTGATTCAATATTTTAGAGGTTATAGTCTTTATTTTATAGTCTATTTAGAAAAATAGTGAAATTTCATATTTTAAAGTATAAAACCTTCAATTTCTACTATATGTAAAAAATTCATGTGATTCATTATTTTATAGGCTATTGTCTTTATTTTATAATACAACAAAAAAATTTATGAAATCTCACATTTTAAAGTATATATAGCCTTTAATTTCTACTATATGTAAAAAATTCATGTGATTCAATATTTTAGAGGTTATAGTATTTATTTTATACTCTATTTAAAAAAAATAGTGAAATCTCACATTTTAAAGTATATAGCTTTCAATTTCTATTATATGTAAAAATTTCATGTGATTCTATAATTTAGAGGTTATAGTCTATTTAAAAAACAGTAAAACTCATTTAAAAGTATATAACCTTCAATTTCTGCTAAATGTAAAAAATTCATATGATTCAATATTTTAAAGATTATAGTCTATTTAAAAAAATAGTGAAATCTCACATTTTAAACTATATAGTTTTCAATTTCTATTGTATGTGAAAAATTAATGTGATTCAATATTGTATAGACTATAGTCTTTATTTTATAATACAACCAAAAAAATTGTGAAATCTCACATTTTAAAGTATATAGCCTTCAATTTCTACAATATGTAAAAAATTCATGTGATTCAATATGTAAAAAAAGTTCAAAATTTCTATTATAAGTTAAATCTCACATTTTAAAGTATATAGCCTTTCATTTCATATTGAATTAATAAAAAAAAATATAATATTATTTTTCAAAATAAATAGCCTTTAATTTAATATTGTATAAAAAATTATGTAAAGAATATATATTCTCACTATTGTTTAGTTTTATATTACTTAAAACCATTTTGCATAAAATCAACTCATATAACTTGATATTTTCCAGTATGATCTTTAAACAGTTCATCATAAATATACTTATTGTTGCAATATCCTTTGTATATGGCAAGAGCGAATGAAGTTATGCAATCTTAGATATAAAATTATAAACCCCAAAGGACCATCATCATCCTTGCAATGAGTAAATGATACTTTAATGAGAATCATTAATGCTTCTATTTACAGTTCATTTTCTTTTGTCATGAATTTACAGTTCTTTTGAATGACAAAAGCAAGTGAGTTGGTGGTGGTCTTGAAAGGTAACATAAATTATAGTGACTACTGAGGAAAATGGGAAGTAAGTGGCTTAATATCCCTACTTCGCATGAAAGCCAAAAATTGATCAGGTAGTTCTTCCAAAAGAGCTTGCACTACAGAGATTTGTCCACCTATTAAGATTATCACATGCAAGGAGATTCATTTAAATGGAATGAAAATAAAACATGTGATGGATAGTGTAATTCGACAAGGTAAGTTTAGAAGCTAGCTAATAGCACTTACTTTGAACTTCTTTCATTGGGACAAATTGCACAATGTCTCGTGTAGCTAAACGACCACTAGAACTCTCTAAACGACAACCATTGTCAGCATCCAGCACCTGCAAGCCAACAAATTAAAGCATTGTTGTGCTGATTAATATTAATTGGAACTATTTATTTTTCTTTTTGTCTCTATCATTAAATGATGTGCATGTCATACTTAAATGAGGTTTATGTCTCATCTAATGGTGAATAAAAAGTTTACCAATATGAAGATAACGAAAAAATTGTTCAAATAACATAACTCATAATAATTAATGGAGTCTTAAGAAAAAGAAATGTTAGACAATAGTGTAATAAGTATTAGACCTCCATGCTCGTGAAATCAGCATTTCCAACTCCAACTATAAGAATCGATAATGGAAGATCGGATGCATTCACCAAGGCATTTATTGTTTCTTGAAGATCAGAAACTACTCCATCCTATAGAATGATGGAAAATTGATAGTTTATATTCATAAGCATACCAAAAAAAGAAAAGGAAATTATGAATAAGAAAACAAAGGCAATTCATCATTATCTCACCGTTATGATGAGCAATACATAATACTTGGTGCTGTTATGTGATGAAAGAGACTCTGCAGCCATTTTTGCAGCCTTGTTGATAACTGGGCCAAATAAAGTGGGCCCTGAGAGAGTGACATTGTGTAAAGAATTTGCATATGCACCCATTATGCCTTCAACTCCTACAACCTACAACAATGGATATCTAACACTCAATTTCTTCAATTAAAAGGGTATCATAAACAGTAATAAATGACAGCTAGTAATATTTTTTTAAATATTTGAGAATAACAATCTTATTTCTACCATCTCTGGAGGATAATAAAAAACAAGAACCATTATACCAAAAATTAGACTCTTACCTCGGAGCTTGTTGGACTTCCATTCAGATTAAAACAGTGGGACACAACACCATTATATAAATTTCCTCCAAAGCCCCAAGCAGGAAACTGCCTATCAGAGTCATAGAACTGAATAACTTCCCCAACCTCCATTATTGCCTGCAAAAAATTGCCAAGTTGGTTAGCCAACAGTAACACTATGTGATCCAAACTTTTACTGACACTGGGATGCATGCCAAAGAATTCAGTGAGCTATTAATACTATGAATTTTTGAGTTTTTGCTTCCACTTCCATACAGCTTGATTCATCTATTGTGTCTTGATTTTATGGTTCAAAATTTCAGAATCATTTACAAAGTAGAAACTATCAAGCTTACCTTTTGGTATGAATTCAACTGACCATATGGATCAATGTAGTGCAAAGAATTTGGAAATCGGGGATTCCCATTTGAAGCTGCAAAAATCTTGAAGCCCTTAGCATACTATAAATATGAAATTAATAATCACATTCACTAATAGAAAAAAAATTGTTACTTACCAGTGAAATCTACTGCAACCATGAAGTTCAGTTCAAATCCACTAGATATGTAGTCAATAAAACTGAACTGTTCCTTTTCAGAATATTGATCCACAAATAGTTGACCCTTCAGAATCTGTACGGAAGAAATTCCAAGAAGTGTGAGATTATGCAGAGGAGCATAGTTAAATGTTATCTACTGCTCTGCATGGGTTAATCTAAACAAGCACCTTCTCTTTTCCGTGATGTGTAGATGGCATGAAAAAATTTGAGCCATTTCTCTCTTTGTGATGCTTTTCAAGGTCTGCTATTGACGACCTCAATTTACTGATGATAGCAATAAAATAAGGTAACTATATTTTTCATTCATGAACTGAAAAAAGAAAATGAAAGCCCAAAAAAGATTTTAATAATTGCACGATTACTTACCCAACAAGTGTATGATTGCCGCTGCTATTGAAATCAAAACACTCGATGAGTAATGGATTATCCTGCACAGAAGTTATAAGTTGAAATCTAGGTAAATATATCATGCTAGTGAGTAAGTAGTTACAATATCATATGAATCCATGATTTGAAGTATCAAAATGCTAGTGAAGCACAAAGATGGAAAACTTACTTTACTTCCAAATTGATGGGAACTAAGGGAAACCGGTTTCCATGTTGGATTTAAATTGTTGTCAATAACTTCTGTCCTGCAAATTGGGACAGAACCTCCAGTCTCCACTACTCTTGATATTCTTAGGAATGGGTCCTGTGGCAGGAAAAACGAATAAGAGAAGTTTTACAGATACCAAATAAACAAAAATAAATATTTATTTTAAAATAGACAACATGATGAAATTGGGCATGGAATACGTACAGTTTTAGAAAAAAAGTCCTTGTTATCCAAGTTAGAACAGCGTAAGACCATCTCAACAACGGTCCTTGAAGCAACAGTCTCCTCAGCATGAATAGTGAGTGCCCCTAGGTTTCTTGATGAACCAGCATGCCCGCTTTTGTTTTGGAGCCTTAAGGTTAAGCTCCTACTATGTTTAGTCACTATCTGCCACACATAATTAGCAAGAAACATTAGTTAATGTGAACAAAAGACAAGTTTCAGAAGAGGGTGCAACTGCAAAGTGTGAACTGGTTCTATTTTATTTTTTTCAATGCAAGAATGAAAGTGAAATAGTGAGCATACTACACCAATTAGCATGTTTGTCATAAACAAAACGTCAATAAACTGACCTCAGATAACATGCAACTAGCCTCCCCGAGAAAATCTTGATCTTCCAGTTTTATTGTCTGCAAACAATAAAAGAATGAAACTTAATTTTCAGATATAAATTTTATCAACATTAAAGAAAATGTTAAATGACAGAGTTATTGTCCACAAACCTTAGTGAGAATACCATGATATTTTGTATCAACGTCGTAAACATAAAATCTGGAAGAAAAAGCCAAAAGAAGATAAAGAAAATATAAGTAACTAAGTCAAATCAGAAAGAAAACTCATTGGTTAGATAAGGATAGCTTACATAAGTGGTTGCACAACTTCGAATTGAAAAGTAACAGGAATTTTGTCAATCCACTCTGGATTCAAACAATTCATTATGACTTCAGTGCGACCTAATTCTTCCAATTTTCCATCTTGTTTCTTTGCGTATACAACAACCATTGGATCACTCTAAAATAAAATTAAATTGAAAGGAATTATGATAAACTATATATACTTATAAAAACGATTTTAAACATCGAGCAGGTGGGAAGGTTGTTCATTAAGAAAAAACAAGAAAGGTCAAGAATATAAGTAAACAAAGAATATAATAATTTTAAAAAAAAAAAGACAAACCAAGACAGCAACCACGAGACATTCATTTTATAATCACTGAATATGATATAGAATAAAAAACTAAAATTAAGAGAGCTCTACAATCACATCCAATGATCACAAAGTGAATTTTTTAACAAGACATTCACTTTTAGATTTTTAAATATCTTTATTGATGATGGTCCTAGCCTTGTCTTGAAGGAATTTTACCTTTGATGTAATATCTCGATCAAGTAAATTAGACGCTGAAAGAGATAACTGCAACACAAGATTACAACACCATAAGTTTCAACAATAAAAAGTAATACAAAATAATGTGGAAGACAAACACACATCCACAAATTAAAATCCTATTTACCAGCTTTGTCAAAGTGGGGATAACAGCACTGGATATTATATACGTAAACATAAACTAATATATGTTTTTCAATATCCATGAATTTGCAATTTATTACTTGAAATTGGGTTCACAAACAAAATTCTTGCCCTATGGATTTGGGTTTTGTTCTGAACATGTGATGAGGAAACAATCCTTCAAACGATGTTTCTTTGTCCATGAATTAGTTGAAGGCGAGCGAAACCTCAAACGAACAACAACACAGAAGTAATTCGGATCTTGAAAATGGGTGAATGTTGGACAATGCAAATTAAAAGGGTTAAAATAATATTGATTACGACATTCAAATGAATAAATAAATAATAAATTGAATGACCCCCTACAGTCTAAGGACTAAAAGATACCATTTTTTTTGGGTTAAAATAAACATCGATCGGGTTGCATAAAACATGCTAAAGATTGGACCTTTGATATGGTTACGTAAAACCTCCTCTCTAATTCGTAGTAAGTGATTAAAATGGAGAATGAATCTTTTTTATATGTGAGATTTTGTTTTGATAGTAAATCACTGTAATAGAGAGTGTAGATTGTGGTACTAGATAGTAATGTAGAATGCTATACATATATGTATGTATGTATATATATATACCTCAAGTTGTGTGAAGATCGGTTGAAACCCTTTGGTTTTATAGAAGAAATCGACGGCGTCGTTGCGAACTCCATTGGTGTTGGTGGTGGTGCGTTCATATTGATGTTGATGTTGATGTAACCCTCCTACGGCTTGTTTTCCTCCTTCCAAATCAGAGAAACACGCTCCCATTCTTTCAATTCAGATTCCTCTTTGTAATTGAAAAACCCCTAATTTTACTTCCAATGCCAATGGAATAGTAAACCCAGCGATCGGTGCTTTCACGATTATGTTACGATTATTATTTTAGCAATAACAATAACAACGTATTTTACTGATGTCATATACCAAATACCAGCAATGTGATTATCGTTCTTTGAATTCATGATGATTATCTAGCTGGCTTTTTAAACTGAAACTCATGATACACGTTTTTGTTAATTTCGTGTCTATATCTCTAGCAATAAATAATAAATATTATTCAAATCTAAATTATTGTATTTTATATTGAAAAAGATAATGAAAGATTGAAAATATTTTCTAATTTTGATTCATAAATGCTCGGGGAACAACATTTTTTTAGTCTAAACAGTTAACAAAGTCTATTTTAACACTTTTGGCTCAAATAGCATTATTAACCATGTGTATTTTTTTAATGGACGGAGTGATTTAGGTTCAAATTCCTATTATTGACTGTTTTGACTGGTTTTTTTGATGTGTTCTAGCTATGTTCATTTTGATTTAGTATAGCTGTCTTGGTTGAACACATAAAATATTGATCAAAATTTAAAAAGAAAAAAGAAGTATAAAAAGCTGAATTGATAATCGAACCTTTGCTGGGAAGTTGTATTGTGCAATACAAGTACTATAATTTATGCAGGAAACAATAACAAAGCATGCCACGAAATTGCATTGAAAGTTTTTTCGTTTGAATTTGACATATTCCATTCCAACAGGCAATGAAATGAGCGGGAAACTTAAGAAGCAATAGCGTGACTAAATCAATTTAAATCAATGTTAATATCTATGAGAAAATAATTTGTACATACACTTACTCTTACATACATTCTCCATCCACTTCATCACCTTTAGATTTTGATATGACATCACTCCACCACTTATACTTCTTTTCTCCATCCTTGGATCAAAACATATGTATGTTATACATACCATTTGGTATGTACCAATAGCATTACCCATGAGAAAAGCATGAGAAAAGTTGTTGGAGTAAGTCTTTGATTAATGGTTTGGTAAAGCTTTATAAGAGAGGAATGCTATTTGTACATAGAATAGTGTCATCTACCATTTTCCATCCATTCAAAAGTTGGCAATTTTTATAAAAATGTTATCAAGTTGCTAACATATTCATAAAAGTTGCCAACTTTTTAAATGGATGAAAAATGGGTGAATGTGTACTATTACATGTACAAGTAGCCTTTTCCTAAATCCCTTATAAAATACTCCAGACTTCCAGAGTATGCTATGTAAACAAAAATAGTATTTATACATCCTTATATTATAATGTATGTCAACATTCAATTTATAACCATTGATTTTGATGTAATATTTATTTTTATTTTCTAAAACCTATGGATCTTATTGGAAGTTTAATACCCATTCAATATGAATTTCAATATAGCTTTACTCCATACTCCTTCACATGTCTTGTATATAAAAAAACGTTTACCAAAAAGACGACCGTATCAAAGTGAAAAAGGTCAAGTCAACCGGAACAATAATAAAAAAAGTTACGTGTCAAACTGTCAATATGGTGATAACTTGGAAAGTACTCGGCCTGCTAGGATGGCATTGTTGATGCAGTCACGTATAGGTTTTACTTTAACTAAGCTTGAAAAATAAGAAGAGGTTAATGTGAGGTTGACACCATAATAAGTAGGAACATAATGATATTGTTAGTTGGGCTCTGTTTGCCCCGTAGTATATAAAAAATAAAAATAAAAAATATTGGTGCAGAACCAAAAAGCAATCAAAATACATAATAGACTTTATATATTATGCAAAAACATATATGACATGTTATAACATTATCTTTTTTCACAACATGTGATACTGTTATGCATAATATGTGATGTATATTATATGCAACATGTAATATATATTATGCATTACATAGTACTTGTTATGCATAATATATTGACTATTTTTTTCATTTTACATAGCACTGCTGAAAAAAATATTTAGTGTATCAATTTAACACACAATAATATCAATAAAAAATACACATCATGTTTCGTATTAAACATACTTCTTATTTAATAAAGAGTACATATTAAATATATATTTAATATAAATATTATTCATGAATCATGATAAGTGCATATTAACTTATCAAGATTATATACAAATATATGTAAATTATATCAATATACAATAAATAACTTGATAAATATATTTCGATTATACATGTAATTTTACTATAATTATATGCACGAATTTTAAGACATCCATTAAAAATAATGGGATAATGAAGTCGTTTAAATACTTTTTTTTTGTCCATGACTATGTGATAATGTAAAGGCTTAAATCACCTTTGCACTCACTCTCCCCTGCACCCGTCGCTCAACTTCTGAAAAATACCCATCATTTTACGAGGAAAAATGATGAATATACATCCGAATGAATATATAATATAAGTGGGAAAAAAAAGTAAATTAAAAAATAAGGAACAAAATTAGTAAAATCCATATATTATGGGTTAGATGTTTGAAAATATTAAATGTACTTATATGACAAGTTTTAGTTGGAACGATAAAAAAGAAAGAGAGGAATTGAATACTTTCGAAACATCGCATTAGATAACGCAAACATTGATAAACTGGAGCACGAATACGATTGCGAATGGCATCACATGATATATCTAATCAGGTTATCAAAATGAGGCAAGTCAGAGCACCTTCAAATATGAGGTAGAGACTGTAAAGCAAGGTCAAAGTCCCAATACAACATCAAGCACTACCCAAGCTAGTAAACAGATTGTTACTACAATGAATGATAAAAACAGCAACTCCAACTAAGGTTACGGATCTTACATTTAATAAGGAAATGGACCCTTGAACACAATTTTCCTACAATGCCTCCTCAGAAATGCAAAAGCTGGTTAAACAACATAAGGAAACAAAACATAAGTTCACAATTAAGTAAGAGAGCAAAAAGAATTGAGGAGGCATTGTAGGGAAAAGGGTATACTTTTTCAGTCTATACTTATGACAAAGCCGGGAATTGAGGAGGGATCAAGCACCCAACACCCTCTGAGATGAACACTGTCCTCCCCATTGTGCTTGCAAGCAGGAATCTGATGAGAAAATCTATCAACATCTTCTCTTGATACTTCAATGACACCAGTTTTAGATCTCTGGATTCTAGGAGTCCTGAAAAATGGCTGAGAGCGGCCAACAGGCAGCAGAACAGCAACTTGTATACTCTTGTCAGTATCTTCTAATACTTCTACAATATGACATTTACCTCTCCCCTGGTCTGAAGAAGTCAGTTCATTGTTCTGGCCCTTGTATAGAGCCCAGATCTCACCTTTTCTTGGGTAAATCCCATAACTATCATTTCCCATGCGTTCAACTTTTACTTGATGAGAGAATGCAGAGGGCGGAAGAATCTGCAATTTGGCTTTTTTAACTTTGAAAATTCCACAAGACATTGTTCTATTGCCTTTGGTTTCTGTGCAGGGTTCAAGCAGGGACACGTGCAATCTGAAATCAGGAGTGTTTTCAACCTTCTTAATTTGAGCATAAATTTCAGGCATTTTATCCCCATCACTATAAATTGCCCATATCTGATCACGCTTAAAACTCTGTCCAGATTTTTCCTTCTTAAAGTTAAGAGATGACGAGCCCACATCGTTGCAATCTTTTTTCATTTTCGCATTTCTTCTCTTCATATTTCTGTTGGCATTTGAAAGAGTATCAATCACCTCCTCTGTCATGCATTCACCCGCATCTACTTGACCATTAGTCCTACTTAAACCTCGAGGTGACCTTCGAGCAATCAAAGTCTCTTTTTCATAATTATTTTTCTCAAGCTTTTGTGGTGTCTTGACCTTCTCCTCAGCCTGACATGCAGAAGCAAGTCCCCCAAGTTGACCACAGTCTCCGTGGCCACTGTCTTTGCCATCCTCTCTGCCTGTATGTTGACCATTGCTTTCTTGACCATTATCATTACTTTTTCTGTTAGACCTTGGTGATCTTCTAAGGATTGATGAAACTCTTTCAACATCATTACTACCATTCAACTTGGCTTTGGGAATACTCTCATCGGTCATTGCTTGATGAGCTTTAAATTTAGAGGATTCATGGTGCAGTTGATTGACTTCACTTTTTGAGATTCCATCCTCTATCTTCACATCCCCAGGATGACACTCTTCAAAAAATTTACTAGGCAGGGCAGCAGGGTCAAGTTCAAAAGATCCTCTTGGAACACCTTCTCGTTCATCACCAGTCATCTTGTATGAAGGAATACGATGTGAGAACCTATACAGTTCATTACACCGGACACAGAATATGCTAGTGCCATTCTGCACGGTTTGCTGAAAGAGACAAACAAACCCATTCACTTTGCCTAGATAAGCAACTTTAATGCCAACTTTATCATCAAAATCAGATAGGACTTCCACATATTCAAATGGAGGATCTGAATGCTTTTCTGGATTAGAACTCCACCCAATATCCCAATCTTTGAAAATTGCCCAAGTCTCACCCTTCCTTGGATATACCACATAACAACCTCTGCCACTTCCTTTTGTGCCATGCATCTGATGAGAGAACATAGCAGTACTATCAGTTCTCTGAGTTCCACCAAGTGTGTACTTTCCACAACCAACAGGCAAACCTGCTTCAATCCAATCAATCGCACCTTCTTCATCCGGCTCAGCTTCCAGCCATGTAAACTGCAACTTGAAAGGGGATAACACTTTCTTAATAATAGCATAATATCTCGGCATACAATGAGAGTCATCATATATAGCCCAGAATTGACCAGCAGCAAAACAATCCTCTGCCTTCTCCTTCTCAAAATCACTAAACTCTGGATCAGGACACAGAATTTCTGAATTGGAAGTAGAATTATCCGACTTGGAGTCCGTTTTTTGCAAATGTGACTGTTCAATGTTGGCTTTATTCTTTAAAAGGGCTTCTTCAGGTGGATCGCTTGCTTCCTTTTTAACCTCTACACGCTGACCACCCACAACAGTAGGAACTTCCTTCCTCTCAACTTTGGCGGTGTTCAATGATCTATCTTGACGTTGCCTTTTGGGAGATTTCTCAAAGTCACCACCATCTTGAGACGTTTCTGCATATGAAGCATTCTGCTTTTTGCAGTTAGATCTCTTAGTCTGTACTCCTGCAGCATGCCCAGAAGAACCAACCACATTTTCTTGAGCATTCGTATTATTCACTGCATTTCTGTTTCCAGCCTTGTTATCATCTCTTGAATCTGATGCTGACTGCCTTGCTCTCTTACGTCGAACATTTGTAGAGGCTTCTGATTCCTTAGCCTTGGATGCAGCTGGCCTGGATGTTCCAGCAGCAGGCTTGGATCCTCCTGCAGCCACAAAGCCATCTTTATCATCAACTCCGGCAGTACATTTTGTCATAGACACAGGATTTGACTTCGCAAACTTATCATCTTGTCCTCTACCAAAAGGTTTCTCACCATTTCTTTCTGATGCTGGCTTTGGTGGCATGTGCTTTGGAGCATCTCTATAGTTATTAAATGTCCAAGTACAACCTGGTGGCACGCGCTGGAACCCCAAATCATGAGCTTTAAAGAGCTTAGAACATTGTTGACAACGTAAAGTAGCATTTACAATGGTTTTGTAGTACTGGTACCTAGTATTACAATGTTGGCAAGATGTCCAGAATGTCTTATCATCTTGCTGATGGGAATTTGAACTATTAGAGTGTGTGTAAGCACTGTTATGATAATTTCTTGCAGTTCCATCATATTTAGTCCCAAATGAACTCGCATTTGAGTGATGTGATGGAGGCTTGGTACCCGCAGATATTCTACAACTCATGTCATATCTAGAACGCTTTGATTGGTCACCCAACACCCCATTAGCTTGCCCAATCAACTTGAAAGCAGCCTCGGCACCAGCACATTGATTTTTATCAGGATGAAGCAGTAGTGCAAGCTTCCTATATTGTCTCTTTATGGTTGCTTCATCAGCTGATCGATCAGCCTGAAGAATTCCATACCAGTCCATTTCAGACCCATGGGGTTTGTGCTGTGAAGCACAGTGAACCTCGCACACAGTGATTATCTGAGCAATGTTCTGAATGTCAGGAAACAGACTTTTGGCTTTTGTTGCAAACTTCAGTGCCCCTACAAAGTCGCCAATTTGCATCCGCTTCTCAGCAATCTGTTTAGCCCTCAGCGCTTCGTCCTTGTTGCACTCCATGGAACTACTGCCGTTCTCCCAATCTCACAACAGACATACAGGGTAACTTTCCCTGTCAGATCACAAATTTAGATCCCACCAGGAGTGCAACATTCTCACCTGATTGACACAAACCAAGCAAGACTAAAATCAATTGGGAAAGCTGAAGATCTAAAATTATTTTAACAATTGCTATATTATAGTATATAATTTTTTATTATAATTGATTATGATAAAAATCAATTTATGTTTGCATCCATTAATTGAAAAGCAGTTTTAAGCAAGGTTGTCAATGGCAGATGGCGGTGAGCCAAAAAAATACCATAACGATATGGCGGACGGCGATCGCGAAATGCCACAAAAGCAAAATCTAAGCTATAAATACATTATATCAAAGTCACCAAGACATTCATAGCCACAACTACGTGATCAAATGGATAATATCAAATTCATGAAAACATAACCCAAGTATCTAACCACAAATGTCAAGAGCACATCAATACAAATTAAGAGTTCAATAATAAGGATAAATCATAATAAACAAAGAAAAAATAATCTAACTTTGCTACTAGTTGAAGAAGAGGTTGGAACTGAGCTTTCTAAAGGTTGACTACCCATTTCAGCAAAAATAGAAAAGAAAAGGCTGGTTGAAAAAAAAAAACGAAAGAGAAGAACAAAATAAGAAGAAAAACAGCAGCAGCAGAAATTAAAAAAAAAAAAAGGTAGCAGAAACTTCTGCTTGAAAAATAAAGCAGAGCTTCTATTTAAAGAAAAGGAAGCAGATGCTTTGAACAGAACAGAAGAAGGAGGGGGAATGGAAGACCCACCAGAAATGCTTTGCCACTGCCGCCTGTGCCGAATGCCTTGCTTGTTTCAGCCGCCGCCGTTGTCGAATGCTTCACTGGAAGAAGAAAAGAAGAGATTGTAGAGTTCCGCAGTAGAGAGGCCGAGCTACAGAGAGAGAGAGAGAGAGTGAGAGATCGAGAGTGAGGCGCTGAGTCTCGGAAAGGGATTAGGTTTATTTTAGAACGCAAAAAGTCTGAAATACCCTTCAGTTTTTTTCAATTTTCGGAGCTTTGCCCACGATTTCCGCCATTCTCTCGGCCATGGTGCCATGAGCATTGTGGGCCCCACACTCCGCCTCGCCATTCCGCAACGCCATCGCCATGTTTATGGCTAATAAGCCATTTTCTGCCACGCCATACTGCCATGGCTCCGCGATTTCCGTTAGTTGTTTTGTTTGGATTATTTATAATAATCGCTTTTATGTATTAAATTACTAAAGAGGATATAATAAGTTGTAAAAGTATGCAACATGAAAGATTATTGTAGGGTGAAAAGTTGTAATTGGTTAAGCTTTTAAACCCAAACATACAAGATTATTTTAAAACAGCTTCTACTCATAAAAAAACTGTTTAAATTGATTCCCAAACACACACTAAGACAAATCAGTAAATAACCATTTAAAAAAAATACCATATATCTTGCATAAACAAAACACAGTAAAAAGAAAAACGCTAGGAAACACTTCATGTACGCACCTTAAAAGCCGGCAGCATATAAGCAGCCAATTAGATTATGAAGCAGAAATGACAAGGCAACCAATATAAAATCTCCACCAAAATTTGCCAATGCATTAACTGAACTAGTAAATTCCACCAAGCTTATCTCAACTCTACAGCAAAATTTTGCAATGTCAGGAATAACGGACTGATATGTTGTGCCTTCAAATTCTACATATACCAGATCAGAAATTCTCTACCGAGCTAAACACGGAAAAACGAAAATAACACACGATATTACAATACCACAAGCATCTCAATCTCAAGACAAGCCTATGCATCGTGATCCAAAACCCTAAATTCAAATAACATAACAACCGATCAACTACAAAAATAAATAAGCAGCAGCAAAATAGAGTTCAGATGAAGTGACGAAGAAGGAGAAACGTAAAGTAAAACCCTAGAATCTGAATCTAAGATCAAAACCATAGTAGCGAACAGAGAAAACGTGCAAGAGGGAAATGAAAAGGGTTAAAGTAGTAGAGATTAGAGAAGAGAAACTTACGTGCAGTTTGTGGAGTATGATGAGGCTCGAGAGTGAGACTCCCTCCCAGGGAGCTTGTTATACAGTGGAGGGAAAAAGAGAGCGCGTGTGGTCTGTGGTAAGAGCGGGAAGAAGAGAAATGAAAGAGAGAGAGAGAGACAGCGTTAGAAGGAAATCGAATAGCCCCTCAGATTTCCCCTAATTGTGGATTCAGCTACTTCTTACAGTTTAAAGAAACTTCCAGACAATAAAAGCATGCCCGGTTCTGCAATTTTCGTAAATAAATCAATATTCATGAACATCATGTTATTATTATTATTATCTTAGTTAACGATCATTTTAGTATCTTTGATAAAATTTTGATTTCTTGAAATTCGTCGGTTCTTTATCTTATTTCCATTAGCATATCATTGTTAACAGTTTATCGGGTCATGTTAGTTATCGTGCCGATTGACATGATATTTAACAATTATATTAGAATTACTATAATGAAAAGTATAACACGAAACTTCATATAAATAACATTACTAACATATTTACCATATGTTAGCAATTTGAAACTAGTATTAAATCGTATTACTTGCAAGACAAAGTAGGAATCCGTGTATCACAAAATAATACGTATAAAAGAAATTAAAAATAAGAAACATAATTGAACATATTACAATAGTTTGATTATGGAGTTTAATTTTGATTCACTGAGAGTATTTTTACATTATCGTCCAATCAAAATGTTTTGTTTGTATGCTTTTTTAGTAGGAAAAAGAAAATACAATCATGTCGTACATGACAACACATGATTGAATGATTATGTAAAAAATGGTACACTGTTGATGGATGAAAATTAAATCATTGATTATGTCTATCTGTCTATGTATATTTTTACTACATTTAAATATTATATGTTGGTTACGAGTTTCCCTGATCTTAGTTTTTATTTATTTTTTCTAATTAACTTATCTAAGTTATAGACAATATGATGCTAGGTTTGTAATTATTGTTAACAAAAATCAGATATTACTAACTTCAATTACTGACTAATGTGACATTTATATATATATATATATAGGTACACGTTTTGGTGAACAAACGGTGATACAATCAAGATATGTTGCATTTACTACCCAAAGTTATTAACAAATAATGAAAGCAAATATTCATACTTCCATATACTTCTAGGGTCAAGTTTTCTTTTTGTGGCAGGGACAAACAAGCAACTGTTCCATACGTGCGTATTGTCTTCGCCCTCGGAGGGTGTGGCGGCAATTTTTCCGGCAACAGTGGTGGCAGCAAGAGGTGAGGCAAAGGGAGAGGAGGAAGAGGATGAGGAATGATGGTGGTGGTAATTTCAGGGAAGAAGAAAGAGGACAAAATTGTAATTTTACTCTAATATTTTGCATAACTTTACTCTAACTCACAAAATATTGTAGCAATTGTCATTTTTTTAATCAACAATTGAAGTAGTGTTTGAAATTAGAATAAAGTAGATTGAGCGGGAAAACATATTGGTACTACATAGCAATATAGCGGACTAAATTGAATTTGGATCAAACAAAGATGGAAAATGAAATGAATTGCATATAGCAGTGTAACAACATCGGATACATCATCATCAGCCTTCACTCTTGCTGTACTGATACCGTTTCCATTTGAACATAGTTCAAAATTTGAAGCTATTTTAATGCTGCTTAACCCAAAAGTAGTGCACACAAGTTCATTCAACCATGGCATTTGATTTAAAGTCTCAAACCAAATTAACAGTTACGCATGTTTCTCCATAAGTTCCCTAAATAACTCTTCAGGTGCTGGAATTGAAGATAAGAAATATGTCAGTGTAGCCAAGACAGTAAATACTAAAAAATGAGGAATAAAAATTGTGTGTTTTTGGGAAGTTATGATATTACCAGGTAAGCCAGTGAAGTTTTTGTACTGCTCAAAGGCTTGGCGGATCAACATCTCAGTCCCATACACAACAGCAACGCCGGTTTCTTTAGCTTCTCGCAAGAGCCTGGTGTTTTTTGGCGTATATATCGCATCAAACACTAAGCAGTAATGCTTTAAAGCATGCTGCAAGTTTAAAGCATTGAGTTATGATGTGAATTAGATTAATGCATTGTATAACAAAGAAAATACTTAGGCTGCGTTTGTTTTCTCTGACTCTAGAGTCAGAGTCAGGGAGTCACTAGAGTCATTGACTCCGGAGGCAGAGTCAATAGAGTCATTATAGTCAGTTTTATGTTTGGTAAAATACCTAGAGTCGGAGTCACAAAAGTGAGGGCACTACTAAAATTACTCAAAATACCCTTAGGTTTCTCTCCCCATCTCTACCATCTCACCACCAGCCAATTTCATCACCATTATCATCCATCATCATAATCTTCAACATCATAACCATAAAAATAGAGAAAGATCAAGATCTCATTAAAATTACTGTTAAAAAATATAAAAAAAGCATCGAATCAAGAGATTAGGGAGCTGCATTAGCAATGGAGGAACAAGTGGCAGCAACTGGTGGCATCAGAAGTAGAGTCGACGGCGGCCGAGGAAGCAGAGTCGACAACAGCAGAAGCAGAACCAGGGAGCCATCGGAATAGGGAAGAGTGGCGGCCACGGTGCTTCTCTAGTTCTCGCTCTCCCTCTGTTCTTCCCGACTGTGCGACTAAGGAAGAGCGGCGGCGGCCGAAGCCAGATTAGGGTGCTGCATCAGCGATGGAGGAACAAGTCGCAGCAACTCGTGGCATCAGAAGCAGAGCCGGCGGCGGCCATGGAAGCAGAATCGGCAGTAGCAGAACCTGTGACAAAAAGGAAGCAGAAGCAAAATCGCGGCGGCCGGGTGCTGCTCTAGTTCTCGCGCTCTCTCTCTCTAACTCACTCTCTGTCTCTCTCTCCATGGTTGATGATGAAGCAAAAAGGAAGCAGAAGACGCGTGGAAGGGGAAGAGGAAGGGGTAAAAAGGGAAAGAACGTTTATTAAATGAAGGAAAAGTTCCGTGACTCCACCTAGTCACCAGTGACCCCTTTTTTTGAGTGAACAAAAAGTTGGAAATTTTGTTCACAGGGTCAGAGTGACTCTGTACTCAATATTAAATGACTTCAAAAACAAACGTGTGACGTAGTCACAAATTCAGTGACTCCCTGACTCTGACTCCAGAGTGAGAGAAAACAAACGCAGTCTTATGGAAGTATAGGTCATGGGGGTAAAATGAGAATTGAAATCATACTGACTAACTTGGTTGCTTGCAATTTATTTCATACTCAAATGAATGCAGTTTTGGTGAGTTCATGTCAAAGATAGAGATATAGGAAGCACGGACACATTGACATTCGGTGAATACGTGGTGTGGACACGTATTTGACACGCATCCATAGGTGTCCGAGAAACAATAATTTTCTTTTAGATACATGTGTGGACACACGTGGACGCTGTCTAACACGCATCAGACACGTCGTGACTAAAAAAAACTTAAATTAAATATGTATTTTTAACCCAAAATAATAGAAAATTTACTAAAAAATATTTATTATATATTCATATATATGCCGTGTCCGTATCCTATGAATTTTTAATTTGGTGCGTCTCCGTGTTCGTGTTAGTGTCCGTGCTTCTTAGGTAGAGATTAATTAAGATGAGGAACAAACTTTAGGTATGGGGGTCTGATCAATGTCTGGCTTCATTCCTACAGATGTAGTGTTTGCAAGCACCATCCCTTCTTCTGGGTGGAAATTTTCCATTTCACTCAAACGCATAGCTTTTCCTCCAACTTTGTCAGCCAATTCTTGGGCACGATCTGTGTTAAGTAGCAACACTTTATGACAACAAAATTTCACCCAAATGCATCTAGCATGGTTTTCAAGACAATACTGATTTTCAAGTAGCATTCAATTCTATAACACTAGAGAGTTGTGGGGCTAAATGCTGTCGTCTTACCAAAGGCGCGATTAGCTACTACAACTCTTGCCCCTTTCTGTGCAGCACCATAGGCAAGTGATTTCCCAGCACCACCAGCTCCTAGAACAACAAACAGCTTCCCAGCCAAGGGTGATTCCGTCGCCGGTACCGCATCCTCCAAACCTGTAAGTGAGAAGCAACAATCTGATAAACCATGACTTAGGAAATACAATAATGCTTATCGTCCAACAGAAATACGTCAAACGAGTATCCAATGTGTGGTATATATATAAGACATAATGTGTGCTATACCTACGTGTGTTATACATATAGCACACATTACATCTTATGTATAGCACACGTTAGATCCTCGTTGGACGTATTTCTGTCGTACGACAAACATTATTGTTGTTCTTACCTGATTTTGCATTAGTTGTGGTAAGTCAATTAAGAACCTCGCAATCCATCTTCAATGGCAGTGATAGCCCCGATGTAATCGGTATTAAAAGCTGTTAACTTCCCATCGTTTCTCCTGACAATGTTATTGATAGCTCCAATTTTCTGCAAGAAATGGAAGAACCATTCCATATATATATACATGATCATGTAAAATACTAAAACCTAGTTACTATGCTGGTACATTAACTAGCACTTTCTAGTTTAAGATGACAATGATTAGTACCTTGGCTATTGGATCAACCTCATCCATGCATTTAAGTGCAACCTCCTTATGAGGAATTGTGCAACTGAAATTTATAGTCACATTGTGTCACTAACTTACTATAGTAGAAATTCACATAGAACTAATAAGATTTCTGTTGCATTAAATTTTACTTGGCAATTATTTCCCAAAAAGACTTAAAGCCAAAGAGATAGAGAGAACCTGCATCCAGAGGCAAAGTCAGGGGATGAGTAGGTATTGAAAAACTTCACTACATCATCCACCAAGAAGTGCAAATAAACTGCATTCAACCTAACTGATTTGAAGGCTTCATTGAACAAAAGAGGACTCTTGCTGTGACCAACTGGCTTTCCTATAATTCCATATACTTTAGTATCAGGTCTTATAAGCCTAAAATTGTAGAGTTCTAGCAAATCCTGTGTTGTGGTTTGTCCAGGATCTGAGATAGTATCCACATCTAGTGCACCATAGGTGAGATAACCACCGAATTTGGGGCTAAGTAACCGCGAAATCAGACCTCTCTCGCCCCTTACAATTCCTATAGCTGGGATCTGTCATATTTTTCATTCTCATCAGAAACAAGTTGTGCAACTAAATTTCCATTGATGGATTGCAATTATGCTCAACTCACTTGAGAATGTGCAGTGATTTGGAATATTCGTGCACAATCTGTGATGTCCAATGCAGTGGTCACTATCTTCGCAACGTCGGCTCCAGTCGATTGTATTCTTGCTACAAGATTGCCAATCTCCTCGGAAGATGGAGTATCATGAAAGTTGTGTGAAGAAACTATGACATTGAAATTATCAGGCTTCTTTCCATATATTGAACTATTGAAGTCATGAGCAACCTGCATTCATAGTTGGAATCACTCACATCAAATTATTGTTAAGTTGTTACATGCATTTGTCTTGTATTGACAGAGTAATCTGTATGAATTAATTAACTTCTCATTAAGTTTTTCACAAACATAGGGAAACTATACCCTTAAAAATTTAACAGATACCTGAAGTTCAACATCAATATAATCAGCTCCCAATTCCATTGCTAAACGAAGAACATTTTGTCTCTTGGTTTCATCTCCTTCATACTTACCACCTTCCCATATTGGTCTGAAAAAATAACCACACACATTTAGATTTTCTATAACTAAAGGGTCTCCAATCCTGCATAGCTAAGGCCTTATTCATTTCCCAAAGGTATAAATAAACTTGCTTATTTTAAATCCTTAACCAATGCCCTAAGAATAGTTAAAAATTTGCCACTTTCATTTCACTTTATTTCTTGTCTTCAACATTTCGCAAACAGAACAAGTAGCATGTACTTGGATTTTGTATTATGCCACCATTAATGTATACATTTAGTCCAAAACTAATCATGAACCTTAACTTAGCAGCAGCATCAGTATGCAATGCATATGTCTCTACCTGTAAGTAACAATTGTGGGTAAAGGACTCTGCTTTATGAGAGTTTCAAGATCAGGTCTTGGGTTGAAGCTTCTCAAACAATCAAGGCGTATCTCAACGAGGTCAGCGCCAATTTCCTCGGCGCGTCGCATCTCAACCAGCATCTCGTCCACCGTTGTTCCAAGAACAGGAGTGCATACAAGTGTAGGACTGTTCCCAACTCCATTAGTACTAGTACCCCTTTGTAAATTGGAAGTGTCCACCTAATAAAAAAAAAGTTATATTCAAGATTGCATTTATAAACCTTTGAACTTGAACAACTGAATAGTTTGAATTCTAGCTAAAAAACATGTAAAAAGTTTGTGCATCAATGCAGCAGCTAGCTCTGTTCATAAAAAAAACTAAAAAAATTGACTAAAATGGAAGACAGTTATAGTGATACCACTTGAACTAATGAGTTAGATACCTAGTGGATTTGAAATTTAAACTAGCCATAGGTATATCAGAAGACCAAAAGAAATAAAAATATTAAAAAAAGAGAAGAGAGTACCGAGAGGCTTCCCATGATGAAAGAGTGTACAGAGCTAGTAAGAAGATATCACAAGTTAGTGCAATGAGTTGAGTTGAGTTGCATTTGGTGTTAACACAAACTATAAGCAATTGATGAGGTTAGTTAGTAAAGCCAAGAACATTAGTTGAAGGAGAAACGGATGAAATGCCAGTGGCTAGCTAGTTACTTCCTTTGTTTAGTGTCTGACTCTTAGGTTGCATTAGTAACTTAATTAGAAACATATTGACTAATTAACAATGCTATAAGCAAGCGTGTGCACGAATACCAACGGATGTGCAATAGAATATCTCGTAAACAAGGTGTGTTACTTGTACGTACATTTATATCTAATGGTGAAAAATTAAAAACTTCGATATTTTAGTAA
This sequence comes from Aeschynomene evenia, assembly GCA_013621005.1. Classification (NCBI taxonomy): domain Eukaryota; kingdom Viridiplantae; phylum Streptophyta; class Magnoliopsida; order Fabales; family Fabaceae; genus Aeschynomene; species Aeschynomene evenia. The sequence goes on from CM024268.1 coordinate 5,898,370, forward strand.
AGTTATATCAAAATCAAAAGATGATAAAATAATATATATATAAGTGACAATAATGTTTTACCGTACAACAAAAATACGTCCAACTTTTATCCAACGTGTGCTATCCATGTTACAGGATGTGTGCTATACGTATATGTGCTATACGTATAGCACACATGCTGTAACATGGATAGCACATGTTGGATACAAATTGGACATATTTCTGTTGTACGTCAAACATTATTAATATAAGTTAGGTAAGAGAAAATGTATATACAAATATTATTATTAATTGGTAATAGCGGCATAGCACCCTGAAAAATTATTACATGGTGGTAGTATCTTACGCATTTAAAGAATTAAAAAATAAGGTACTAGATGAGCGGCCGGATATGGTATAGTCTCTTCAAAGATTAAATTATGGATGAAATTGAAATTTAATACTTGATAAATGAAGAAGTGCATGCTCCCAGTCACGTGAATTAAAAAGAATACATTAAACATAATTATATCATCACAAATGTTTGGGGCACAACAAAAAATCAGCCAAAACAGCCAACAAAACTCATTTAACATTTTATGGTCCAAATAGCATTTTTAATCATGAATATATTTTTAATCATGAATATATTTTTAATGGGTTAAGTGATTGTGACCCAAATTCCTATTTGTTGGTTGTTTTGACTGATTTTTTGTTATTTCTTTTTGCAATGCTCTTATTTCATAACTGTTAATTTCTACCGATCAAAACTGGTCATTTTATCAGAAAAGTCCAACCACCGAATAGAAACAACAGCTCTATGATATGCAAACTTTTCTTTCTTTTGTACAGATTTTTCTCTATTCTTGTGTTAACGAATATTTCATCTGATTTTAGATGAAGCATGAATTTTATTCATGTAGGACTTACAATTCAACAAACTAAACGTAGATAAAGTCTTTGTTGATACTGAACATTTTTGTTTTTTCACAGTTGTTCTTTGTGCATATGTAGCAATTATTTTTATGCTCATTTGAATCGTGCAAATCATTCGTACGGATTATGGAATCACTTCGTTCTCCAATGCATTTCTGACATATAGCCATCACTATTCACTAGCAATACCTCCAAATCGCAATAACAACAATAATTGTTGTATGTCGACAAAGAAAATTGTTGTACGAAAAAAGAAAATTGCTAATTTTCTTTCATCAGTGGCAGTGTAATTTAAACTATTGCCTATCATTTCAGCTTTTACTTTGTTTATCAGCATTGCTGTTAGGTAAGCCTATGTCTGATTTGAACGTTCTTTGAGTAAAAGCTAATAAAGTGTATAACTATAACTTTTGTATACAGAGTAAGCAATCTGGCTCAATTTTAACAATTTTTTTTTTTATTATTATAGTTGCCGTCCCAACTGAGAGTAAGAAACAGTAAAAAAAAATGTGAAAGAGAAATGCAATACATATAAATTTCTTTCTTGATAGCTGCAACCTCAATCAAGTTGCATGATCATTTATTAATTGAATGAAGCAAGGTCATCAAAACTTGGATAAAACGATTTCCCGCATAAATTCTTCCGGTGCTGCACCAAGAGAAAACAACAGATGAGACCACTTCATAAATTAAATCATACAAACTACATACACCAAAGTCTTATATCTGAAAAATATTCATATAGTTGTGATCAAGAAAAATACTCATGTTTTGCTTATAGTTGTGTTAGTTTTGGCATGTGAACTTATCAGTGAGCATAGGCAATTAGGCATAAGTTATTATAATTCATGTAAAAATAATTTATTACAAGATAACGCGAGATATATGGTTTGTTTCCGAGTTGATATAATACAATACAGAAATATATGTACAATACAGTGAATTTTGTGTTTGTTTTAGTGTGTACATAATAAATTTATACCTATATTTATACAAAATTTTGTTTTGGAGATTTAGTAAAAAATGAGAATGATTAATAATATGGGTGAACCTGGAACAAAATTTTCATTAAAATTCCTGTATCTATACATGTATTTTGTGTACCTACTCTGAGTGTGAACATAAAATACAGACAAAATTTGTACAAATACAATCTATTTTTAGGTGTCTGTACTAAACAAACATGTGCTCTGTATTCTATTTTATATCTCGTACACGCTAAACAAACGCCACCAATATAGTTTCATCCATATAACTCCTATTCAATCTTTGTTGATGAAAATTTGAAGAGAGAAAGTGAATAGAGTACCTTGTAGACCTGTGAAGAGATTGAACTGAGCAATAGCTTGGCGTAAGAACATTTCGACGCCACTTACAGTTATTGCTCCTGCAGCATCAGCTTCTTTCAACAGCCTCGTCTTTCTTGGTGTATAGACAGCATCAAAGACTAACTGGTAATCTCCCAAAGTCGCCTTTAAAAAGAGAACAACATCAATATTTAAATTCAAATCAAACTTTTTCTTATTTGAATCAAGTATATAGAACCTCGGCCACTGGAATCCTATCCGTATTGGGATGCATTCCTACAGGCGTCGCATTCGCAAGAATTGCCCCTTTTTCCGGCTGAAACTTGTCTAATTCTTTGAAAGGCCGAGCCTCGCCATGTACAGCACAAGCAAGAGATTTTGCTCTGTCTTTTATTTTTATAACAAAATGAGAGAGTAAGAAAATATAGAACAGTTTGTGTAGCACTAAAGTTCATGAAAGGCATTACATGCAACTTAATTTAGTTATGGGAAATAGATTGATAGGTGTCATGTAGATTAAGGATGTTTTGTGAATGAAATTTGATTGTAGATAGCATTTGCCTGATTTTTATACCAAAATCAATGTCAAAAATGACTACACGAGCTCCTCTGATTTTAGCACCAAATGCAAGTGCTCTTCCAGCACCACCAGCACCAACTAGCACGAACATTCTTCCAGCAAGAGGTGAACCTAAACATGCTCCACCATCATTGCAACCATGCTCTACGAATTGGTCCATGGATATCAGAAAACCAGTATTAGTTAAAACTACAATGGTTGCAAATTGATCTTGCTTATGAAGAACGCCTCGATCAATTAACAATTAATTAAAATTATAAGTTATATAGCTAAACAAAATATATATAACTTTTGATAAGTTAGAAGTTTAAAAAAATCAAAAGCATTGTAATTCAAACAGACCCTTTATACATAATAGCTTTAGCTTTTAGGGTCACTGGATTTTACAAATACACTTAGCAAATTCAAGAACATTAATATAATATCACTCTTGGAGTAATACCTATGAGAGCATCCTCAATTGCAGTAATTGAACCCTCACAATCTGTATTATAACCAATGAGCTTCCCATCACTTGGTCGCCTTATAATGGTATTAACGGCTCCTATAGACTGGTGAATCATGAATGAAACGAATTAATAATCTACCACAAAAGTCCATTTTTTATCAAGCAACACATTTTAAATTATTTTAGGCACACCAAGGTTCAACAATCGAAAAAATTGTTGAATTTCGATAACAATATCCTAAATTATGCAGAGAAGAATAATCAAACCTTAGCAAGCGGATGGACTTCATCGCAGAATTTTACAACTTGTTCCTTGTATGGAAATCCAACACTGCAGCACAGAAGAAAGAATCATATCAGAAATTACTGAGAAACACTTAAATGGATGATCTTATAACAAAAAGATTATTATCATCAAACACGTGGCGTGCCTGTAACCAGCAAAATCAGGGCTCGTATAGGTGCTGAAGAACTGTTGAAGATCATCAATAAACATGGGGACATAGATTCCATTAAATTTGGCATGTCTGAAGGTAGGATTATGCAATAAAGGGCCTTTGCTGTGGCCAACTGGTTTTGAGATTAGCCCAAAAACTTTAGTATCCACATTTACATTTTCCAATTCATATGCTTCCTTGAGACTATCAAGAGAAGGAACACCAGGGATTGGATTCCCTGCCAACGATCCACACACAAAGAACCCTCCAAATTTTGGACTCAGAAGATGGCTTATTAACCCTCTTTCTCCAACAGAATATGCAATTAATGGTACCTACAATACAAGTTGTCATCAAATAAATAATTTTGATGTAGGATAAGACAAAATACATTAGAAAAAGAAGTGGCCCTCCCCATCTTTTTAATGTCAGAAATTATACTTCCTTTGAACCATTAAATTAAGTTTTTTTTTTTTTTAAATTATAGAAAATAAGATGTCATGCCTGAGAATATGGGAATAAGCTAAATATTGTTGTGATTTCTGTAATGTCAGCTGCATTTGTGACAATTCTGAGGAAATCTGCTCCAGAAGCTTGCATGAGTTCAACAATTTGAATGAGTTCTGATTTTGGAGGGGTCACTCCATCCACATAGCACGAAACAATTATTTTGCCATGAACATTAATATGATTCCTCTTTTTTTCCATCATTGTCATAAGACTAGAAGCTACCTGATGAACACAATACAATATGTAACTAATAAAAACAATAAATTATTCAATCATATAAAATATAAGAAAGATATGAAGAGCCCCCCCCCTCTCTCTCTCTCTCTCTCTCTTCACATGCCATGGCCAATTTAAAAAAACAACATTTCTTTCTTATTTATCAATCTCAAAAAGGACCCATCATTTCTTTCTGCATAGAAAATTGCTATATAATTGAATTGAAAAGAACTGATGAATGAGTAGAAACCAAAATGCGAAATGGTAAAAGGAATATATATACCTTGAGCTCAATGTCAATGAAATCAGCTCCCAATTTCATTGCTAGCTGTAGTGCTTCTAAACGCATGTTCTCATCGCCTTCATATAAACCACCATCCCACTTCGGCCTTCAAGAAACAGAGAAAGTAATGCAGATAGATGTATATATTAATCAAATGATTAAGAAGCACGCAGCAGCAGAAATCAAAATTAAATAAAAAATATATAGATAAAAATCTAACCATGTTCTTGTTCACATGAAAATCACAATTTTTTATCCATATATACTTTTAATTGTTCGCTCTTCATCTAAAACAAAAGAAAAGAAAAACAAGTGTCATTATCTCAGTCTCACCTATAGGCAAAGATGACAGGGAGCATCTTATTAGTGAGAATGGTTTGAAGGTCACGGAGAGGGTTGAAGTTGGTGATATGGTCCAGCCTAACCTCAACCACATCAGCACCTTCTGCCTTTGCTTTTTGCATTTCATTCACAATTTGCTCTACGCTTTTGCTTCTTATTGGAACACATATCATCACTGACTCACGAACTGGCACTTCGTTACTACCCATTTTGATGATTGAAATTTGAAAGGACCAACGTAATAGTAACAGAGACCACCCCACACAAAAAATAAAATAAAATCAAAGCAGGGAATGAAGATAGCAAAGTAAGACTCGTATGTATATATATAATTTATAAAGAGCCTCAAGGTGCAGTTGGTATAAGTCCTTATCCACCATCCAACAAAAGAATTCAGAAGAGTAACATGGACACTATATATATAGTAGTGTTTAACATATATATATATATAAAACATGGTAGAGATTTTATTTTAGAGACTATTATAAGGATAAATATTTTTTTGTCTTGGAGTATGAAATCAAGATACTTTTTGTCCTTTCAAAAAATGGAAATAAGACAAAACGTATAATTTTCTTCCTTTATATCTTTATGATGCGTATATGTAGTATATATATATAGTATTTTATCTTTGTATTTATGTCTTTATTATATTCCATGTATGTGTTATTGATGTATCTATTGATAATATGTATATATAGGAAATATTAAGCATTAATATAATAAGAAAATTCGCAGTGATAGAATTTAACAAAAAAGTTGTCAACGATAAATTACACGTCCAGGGTCTAATAGATTACATGTACAAAGATAATAATAAGAGTAGGTGAGAGTGAAATTTTTTTATATATAATCTATTATATTTCATGAGTTTAATTTAAATTCACTATTTATTTAAAGTAATTTTATATAAATATCTAATTATAAATTGACACATCAATAAATTTTCTTAACTTAATAAATGTGATTGACTAATAATATAAAATTTTTACACTGTATATCATAATTAAATTCATATTTAATATGTATAATTTTAACAATTTTTCATTTGAAAATAGTGGAACATAGCGCATAAGTTATTGGAGTAAGTGGGGATGAAGCCTCCACGCACCAACTACATATATATACATGTTAACGTAGCAATTAACAACCACGAGCAAGGCAATTTGGATAACTCTAACTTGGACAAAGTCAAATTAAAGCATACATTTGGATAACTCTTAACATGGACAAGTCACAACTGGGGGAGGCAATTTCGTAAGAGAGTGAGGTTCAATTCAAACCATTAATCACTCATCAACATCACGATGATGCACTTTAATTCATAAAAATAGTGTAATTACTAAGAAAAATAATATTTAAACATTAAAAATCTCACCCCAATATTTTTTTATTGATCATAAAATGAAAAGTTGTCTATACTTAAGTCAATATTTTTTTGTTCAAATAATAAAACTGAATTATTAAATGTGGGAGTGTTAAGTCACATTTATGCCGAAAAAAACCTAAACTATGATTAAATTAATTTACATTTTTTTTTTAATTTGTTTCAGGTGATCATATTAGAATGATGACAAAGAAAAATTGCATGCTAGGTAATGCTAGGCTGGAGCATGGAGAATAATAATCCAAGAGGAGCGGAACAAAAATATCTAAATGAGACAGAGGACACTCAGGACAGCGCTAGCTTCTGATGCGGGCAACGTGAACTTTACCGAAAACAGAGTTAGACTATTATTGTATTTCTATTTCTGAGTAGTGTTAAAATATAATTACGAGAGGTTTATCAAAAAAAATATATATATATATATATAATTACGAGAGAATTGTTTTATGCACAATGAAAATATAGTCTAAATACTCAATATATATCATATATTATACACAACATATATCATATGTTATAAGAAAAAATAATATTATCATATGTGATATATGTTGTATATCATATGTAATATGCATTGTGCATATTACATATTATATGTTGTGCAGTATTTATTAATTATTGATTGGTTTACAAGAATTTCTCAAATATAAATATGCAATGTGAGGGGTACTATTAGTATTCGGCACACTCATATATAATCTAAATCTAATATATATATCACATGCATGTTGAATGAGAAGTGAAACTCGAACCAAATAAAGTACACATAGCGGACAAAAATGCATTAATAACAGGACAAACTGCAGAAATAAAATGAACTGAGCTTAATTTTAGATCATTTTTCATAAAAAAATCAATTAATTTCTTTTTTATAGTTCCAAACACTCAAGAGTTTTTGTTTTGTTGGAATCAGATTTTCACATAAGTAGTAGGTTTGTAAAATGAACAGTGAATAATTAAGGAGATTAGGTGAGTGGTGGTAGGACTATGCAGTAAGCATGAGCTGCACGCAAGTCTATTTATAGGAAATTGGCATACTTTCTAAATTTATAATATATAATTAAATATCTATCTGTCTATCTTTTTTCAACTGTATATCCACGGAAGATACACGTCCTCCTGGAGTCACTTTTCCATTCCCTCAATGAATTGAATGGGATGAGTGGGTCACAGTGATTTTGGAGCCAAGTGTATCTGATGACATAGTGACATAACATAACCTAGGAGTATTTCTATTTGGACAAAACACCTATAAAGCAAGTGCTGAGTGCTGTATATGAGATATTTACACAGAATATGAGACAGAAGATGTTACCTACTCCCTCTTTTTCGCAAAGCAGCAATGGTGAAGAGTGGTGATGAGTGCTCTATCTGACTTGGCTGATTAGTTAGTTGGTGATTGCTGACTTGGTTAGATTAGGTTCAGATGTATGCTGCTTCGTTCCGTAGCATTAATTATTACTTTTTTAACGATTATCTGTATAAAATATAGTATTAACTATTATCAACCCAATCATTATTATGCTTTGGTGGAATCATGAACACAATCTAAATTGGTTGAGCAAGGAAAGGAAAAAGTATTTGCAGAACAGAACTGAACCATATTCTTCGCGAGACAATGAAATCGCGTGGCAGGCACTTGGTCACTCTTTGGATTTTGAAATATAATGAAGACAAAACCCCCAAATTAGTCCCTCCAGAATTTACAATCAGACATTATAGTCCCTCCAGAATGAGAAAGTAAAAATTAATCAAATATTTACTTCCTTCATGTCTTATATACTTTGTCTATAATGAATTATTTGAGCACCTCCCTTCCTTCATGTCTTAGTTAGTATAGAATTGATAAGCCAGTCTATGCTTCAGATTATTTACAAATAACCAAAAAAAATTAAATACCAAATATTTATTCTCAAATACTAGTAGTCTTGTAGATATTAAAATTTAAAATAGCAAAATTCAAAACCAAAACACTGAAAAAGAGGGAACAAAATCTTTGCAAGACTAAAACTAAACCAAGATATATTAATAAACATTAAAAACATATTTAAACAGAAAAAAAAACTATGTACAAATAAAACCATTTTTTTTCTACAAATACGGCAATTTAATTTTTAAATATTAATTGTTGCCAAATTATATACATCGTCCAGAAGTATGCAGGGTTTATTGATTTATTCTAATATCAACAAGAGATTCATGAACAGAAATTAGTCACAGAACGAGTACATCCTGCACAAATAAATGGGACCATAGAACAAAGAGTAACGTTAAACCAAAATTGATGATAAGTTTAAGCACGTCTTTTAGAGAAATCAGGTTCTACCAATGTGATCAAATAAGGTACAAAAGTTGTAAGATTATAAGGTTAGCATACATTGAACACAAGGGCCACATTACAATGATTTTAATTCCAACATCTTTCCACACAGCTCTATATATTGAGAGGTAAAACCATATTACCGTAATCTCCATAGAAACTGCATCCGAAAGAACAAGTCCTCGTATATCCAAATGCTTCTTCCTCTGGAACCCTTCCTATACAACCAATTCAATAATATTTGATAATCTAAAGATGGCAAAAGAAACAATCCCTGGTCCGGCTAATCTATGCAAAAGAACTCATCGACATTATAGCATTGTTCCAACTATGGTAATGCTTCCACTCCCATCATTAACGCAAATGTGAAATGATCAAACTTTTATACGGACCACAAATGAACCTGCTCAATGATGAATAAAGGGAGAAAGATTACATTGAAGTTCACAAATTCACACTGAGGAGAAAGATGCTCAGAAGAGTCAGAACTACATATGGGACACAAACCAAAGGAATAAGCAAACTTATTTCATAATGAAATAGAGCACAAACATGTTTTGCTATTAAAGCAAGCTCAAATCAACCTTAATTTTGATGTCTAAGCTTAATATGTGAGAAATAACTAGAGAGTAGAAATTAAATTTAGTTTTCTACAACCAAGAGCAGATACTGAAATTTCCTACAGTGGAGCAGTTATTGCAGGGGCTTATAGAATCAAAGTATTCCACTTTACAATCAGAACACTCCATAACGGAGGTTCACACATCACAACAATTATAGATCTAATTAAGCTCATGATTATCATCTAGCAGTACTTTAAACCTTTATAAATTCCAGAGTCCAGACATTGGTTTTTGCTATAGGTGAAGGGTAAGCCTTGGTGCAAAGGTCCAAGGCAGAAGCTTTCCACTCAATGGCATAAGGCTGGGGAATGTAAAAGTGAAACTTAAAAGAGTAATGCTAATCTAACACTCTTAACTAAAACTTGTCACTGAGAGCCATTAGAATATTAGATATTAACTGGACTGGAAATCTGGAACCCATTTGATTTTTTTTTCTTTTTTTTTACCAAACAGATAAATTGATAAATAAAAGCATTCACAATGAAAACAAAATCTTCCCTGAAAAGCTTTCTTTTATCTGAGAGAGTAAGAGAAAGAGAACTACGCACATGCTGGAAGATTTGATATATCTGCAGAAACAGCACAAGGAATTCCCAAGTTGGAAAGAGCTCCCCTAATGATCCCACACGGGAAATAAAGGTGCATGCTCATAGCATGCGCTGCCTTGTTTTCAGCTGTAGGTGAAGAACTATCTTCAGCTGGGCTACCATTATCAGCAGACGGATCAATCGACATTCGTGATAGCCAGCGAAATTTGTTATCTTGCAATACAAAGGTACCCTGCACCAAGTCACCAATACAATGACCATCCATTTCATCCCAATACAAACAAAAATATATAGTAATAAAAGAGTTTCAGCTCTGATCTATCTTAACTAACCCTATGATTTGTCTTCAAGTTATCTATCTGCTTCTTAAAAAGCTCAGACCAAAAATCCTTGCAGATGAACTTGATAGCTTCCAGATGGTCACTGAACCGAGGCCGCTCCATGGTGTACCTGACAACAATGTGTTAAAAAGTACATATATGCAGCATTTCCCCTCAATTCATTATAACTTCATGATTATCAACTACAGACAGAACAATCATATCAAATTTGATAAATAAACAATATCATCATTTCTTTATTGATCTTCGTTTGGAGCCTAATTTTCCTAGATCGCTACTACTAGAGTTACTCAATTTGTTAGTTTTAGGTGTTTGAGCACAGATCTTATACAGAGATTTCAATAGAAACGACGGAATTGTTGAAATTAGGGTTTTAGAAAAGATCGAACCTTTCAGAGAGCTGGTGACCGACCTGGTATCCAATGGCCTCGATTCTTCGGGCAGCAAGGTCAGGCTTGTTCGCGTAGAATCGATTGCAATAGCACGCTACCATCTCCGTCAACAAGCTATCCACGCAACTCTCTGACACTTCCCTCCCCATTCTCTCTCTCTCTCACTATGCTACGGAGATGGAAGAAGAACCAGAAAGAATCACTATCTTTGTTCTTGTTTCTGTTTTTTTTGGTCTAAGACAAACCAACAATTTAAAGCAGGCCTTCAAGATTGGGCCTTGATTAAGGCCCAAATATAATGGGCTTATATGGAGAATAAAGCCCAAGATTGAAATACAAAGAAGTGATTTTTGTGCTGGCTCCGACTCCGAAGAGAGGACTCTTTCCCACGCCCATTAATCACGGTGTGGTCCAATCCAATGCACCTATTTATTCGCAACGTTCTTTTTCCACTCACGCTCTTCGCATTCTCCGCCACCCTCGTTCTCTCTCTCTCCTCTTTCATTTTCTTCTTCTTCTTCTTCTGCGCCCCCTTTCACTTACCGCACCACCGAGATGGCGACGAATGCACTCACCGCAACCTCGGTCTCCATGTGCTCTCTCGTTCCTCAGCTTAATCGTAGACTGGTATCGTTTTCATTTCCTCTTCGATCCTTCCTTTTCAATCAACCTTAATTGCTACTGTGTGCTTCACTTTGATTCTTTGTGTAATCACGATCTGTTAATTATTTAGCAGCTGTTTTCGTTTTGTGTTGTTTTATGTGATCTCTGTTTAGTTCTACTACTGTTTCGCTTTGATTTAGTTGTTTATGTTCACTGTTAAGCGATTTCGACAGGTTATACTAATTGATTCGTTAAAATGCTGTGATGCGTACAATGATCTCGGTCCTGTTAAGCACATGCGTGCTAGAAAGTGTTTTAAAGGAAAAATTCGATGTTGTTTTGCCTTGAAAACACTTTTTGAGGTTTAAATCTTTTTAAAGTTAAACTTAATACGCCTGTAGAACATGCTTTGAGCCTTTGTGTTTTCACATATAGCACTGCTATCCATAAAACCCTGCATTAAAGTATATGGGTGCTTCCGTTATTTCATATTTGTATAGCACTGCTATATGGTTATTGATGATGGTTGAGCTAGCTTTACTCTGCAACAAGCTTCTTCTGTTTATTTATGTGTATATAGTGCCACTATTGTTGGTGATGAGGGTTGAACTAAAGCAGAAATGCAGAATCTTGGACAGCTTTCTTAGAAATGTGTTTTCTTGTTTTTTGGTTTTTCTTTTTGTTAATTCTCTAATGTTTTTTTTTCCTGAATGGATTTGTTGAGCAGGCATGCAGTTCCATTTCTGGCCAAGGATCTGCTTTAACTACCAGCTTTGGGAGTAGGAATGTTTATTTTAGCAGGAAGCCACACTCAATTCGCCTCAAAGTTTCCTGTGCTGCTGTATGTAGCTAGTGAAGTGTTTCAGCTTTTTTCTTTTTGAGATTATCCATTACATGCATGGACACCAAATTGCTGCATGCTGAACTGATTGAAAATTATTTAATAGGAACTTTGTCTTGATGGTTGTACTTCACATGAAGTTATAATCTGTTTGAAGCTTAGAATCTGAAAGTTAATTACTTGAGAGAAGTTGCATTGTGAAAGATGAAATGCTATACATAGTTAACTTCACATATCTCAATTATTTTTTTTCAGAAATGTGTTTCCCCTTTTGTGTGATTTAACCTTCCACTGAATGGTGAAAACTACTGTTAACTGAATAAGCTGTAGTGACTAAAACTTTTATATACTAATGTTCTCTGGTTTTTTTATCAGATGAAAAATTATGAGTTCACTTTTTTTATCTATATAGTTGTCCCTGTTTATTCAAAAACTTTGCTCCCTTTTTATTTTTCTCAGTTGAGTATGATTGTTTGCTTCTTGCTTATGTCCAATTTCTTGGTCAGGCTAAACCAGAGACTGTGGACAAGGTGTGCAAAATAGTGAGGAAGCAGCTAGCTTTATCTGATGACCAAGATGTTTCTGGGGAGTCAAAATTTACGGCTCTTGGGGCTGATTCCCTTGATACGGTAATTGGAAACAAACATCATGCTAACATTTACCATGATATCATTTAATGCTCCTTTCATATATTCACTGTCTTTTTTCATATATTCAACTTTTTCTTTTTTAATTATTGTGAATCACAATTTGTGATCTTCATTGTTTGCCACGCCCTTTAGGTTGAGATCGTGATGGGACTTGAGGAGGAATTTGGTATCAGCGTTGAAGAGGACAGTGCACAGAGCATCACTACAGTTCAGGAAGCTGCAGATCTTATTGAAGAGATCATTCAGAAAAAGAGTTCTTAAACATGTACCAAAAGTTATTGGTAAACATGAACTCATATTCTCAGTACTAATCAGTATTTATGGTGTGGGGTAATTTTGTGTCTCGAGTGTTGTAGCTGTGAACTTTAGCATTAATTAAGCCTGAGAAAGAGAACATTATCCAAGCCTTTTGTTTGTTGAAATGATATAATGCCCTCTTTTAGCATCAAGTGGGTTATAGATTTATTAGTGTTATTTTGTGTTAACTTTCATTGGAACAATGGATGGAATCTCAATAATATTTAAGTGGTGGATTATAGTGAGAATTGCCTTGGAATAATATTCATTTTCCACATAATGGATAATTGTAAGTCGATACAACTTGAGGACAACTTAAAGCAATAAGTGCTAGATTTTCACTACTAACCCACAACTTCCAACCGGATGAATAATACTGTGGGTTCTCAAATCCTGATAGTGGAAGTGTAGCAATGAAAAAGTGCCATGATTCTTCAATTATTCAATTACATGATGCACTTTGGATTAATGCAAGTTCCGACCAGAATTGGAACCCACAACCAATCTTCTTTTTCTTAGGATGGAAGATTAATCCTTCTTTTTCAATACTATATTATGTTTTTCTATTCTATTATATAAAGAGAATTCTAAACAATAACTAGTGTCTTGACTCATTTAAATAAGAATTTATGACTGTACTATTTTTTTTTTACAGTTATCTAATCAATGTGCTGTTACGCCAACTATAATTGTATTTTTTCTTTCCCACTATCTGAAAAAATCATAAAAACATAATATTTTGATTAGTTGACAGTGTAAAATAATTTAAATAATTATATTTTTAAAAATAAATATAAAGAAATAGAAATAACAAAATAATAATAAAAATAATTACTTTTTTACTATCAATCTTTTTAGTTTTAATTAATAATATTCTTAAATTTAATTAAATAAAAAAATAAAAATGCTTGACCGGTGAGAAAAGAATTTTTTTGTACCACAAACTGTTGGTCATATTAGTGAAATCACAATTGGAAGAAGAGAGAAGACTTCTACTAAGTGAAAAAACGACCAACCTTACTTGCTCTCCAGAGCCAGAAGTACGTCAAAACAATGCAAATGCAAATAATACAAGTACCACCATTCCATGCCCCGGACGTGCATTTAGCAATAAATACATCAAAATCCAAAGCATGTAAAGAAAGATATAACAAAGCCTCAAGATAGCAACATGCGAACAAAGTAATCAGAATTATGTTTACCATGACAAAAGTGATCATTGAACAATATTGTATTCTTTTCAAGAGATGTACTTGGTAACATAAATGGGTTCACCACCGAATACCGATTTTCTGGAGAAATCAACAACTTACCCTCCAATTCATTACAAAATATTTATCTGATGTAAGGAAAAAAAAAAAAGAAGATAAAGAATCTAGGGAGAAAGAAAAAGAATGATAAATGGCAATGGTCATTTTGATGACATGAAGTTCGGAGACCGTTACAAAATGGAAGGATTCCACGTCACACCTCCCACGAACGGATCCTTCGTCCCTCCACAATAGCAGGGCGCCACTCACTCCAAGCTCCCCCGCTCTCCTTTCACCACTCCATTTTCTTTCTTTCTTTCTCTTTCCTTCTTTTCTGCTTCTCTGGTAATAATGCTCCCTCTCATAAATGAAGTCGAATCATTAAGCCTAAGAAGAGATCCATGAATTCAGTTACCGATTTCTCTGCATTCTGAAACTAATCTCTGAATCAATCCCAGGCAAGTTTCATCAATATTTTCACAATCTGTGACTTTAAACTACACAATCACTCTGTTACTCTTTTTCTTTTGTCTTCTATTTTCAATTCTTTTTTGTTTGGTTTTGAAGATGGATCGGCGGAGGGCCTTAGAGAGGCAGAAGAGCTCGACGGGGACGCCGGGGACACCGGCGTCTCCGGGGTCGATGTCGCCGTTGAATCGCCACGCACGTGCAGGTTCCACAGGCGCCGCCATGAGCGTCAGGAGAGCGCAGAACATCGCCACCAAAGCCGCAGCTCAGAGACTCGCCCAGGTGATGTCGCATCAAACTGGAGGCGACGACGACGACGACGACGACGAGATGTCTCTTGACTATTCTGCGATCAGTGGTGGCGGTGGCATTGGCCTCGGAGCGTCAAGACCAGTGCGATCTCGCTCTCCCGTGGTAACCATCCACATTCATACTTTACCTTGTTCCTTTTTAAATATACCTTGAATTCGATATTGTTATTATGATATTAGACAGTTCGGACTGCTCAAGACCAAGCTCCATCCACAAGATCGCGTTCACCAATGGTAATTTGTATTCACGGCATTTGAATTACTAGATTTTACATCGTGGTTTTAAATTGTTCACTATGTTGTTATTGCGTTGCTGCGATTATTTTTATTGTGAATAATTATTGTTTTGTGAGAAAAAAATGCTGCAGTAAATTAATTAATCGATGTCACAACAGCTGTTTGTTGCGGGATGATTTTAATTAGATCATTGTTTGATGAGAATTGAGTTTGAAATTTGAAACCTGCGTTTCCGTGTTGTTTCTATTAGCCAGTTCGCGCAGTTCAAGAACAGCCTCCACCAGTTTCATCAGCTAGATCACGGTCACCCGCGGTAATTAGTCTCTTCTTGGCGTTCAATTGATGATTTGAATGCTGAGTAATTGGAAGGAGTTAATGAGATTTTCTGGTTTTTTGTTTTCTATCTTAGTCAGTTCGAACCGTTCAAGAACCACCGCAATCTCTGAGAGCCATATCGAGTCTTCGATCATCTGCGCCAGCTGCAAGTCATCATGCTGCTGAGCAACCTCCGCCTCGATCATCCACGCCGGTGAATAATGCTGCGGCAGAGCAACCGACCTCTGCTCGTACAACAGCATCAAACAGAGTCCTGGAGCTGTCTCCTTCTGCTCGCACACTAATGGCTGCTCGGTCAAATCAATCCGGTAGTGCTGTCAGCGATCAGCCGCCGTCTGCTCGCTCAGCCTCAGCCCGTCCAAGTGGGCTCAGTAAGGTGGTTCCTATGGTCCCTCCTAGTGTGCCCATCACCCTCAGGCCTGCTTCTTCTGGTGGCAATCAGCTGCCGTCAGAGACTTTCTTGGATGTAAGAAAAGACAGGAGGTGAGGTCCTTTCTGAGAAATGATGATTCTTTTTTGGCTCATCGTTATGGATTCATATAACTCCCTCTTTTTGGTTATTTTCTACATCTGTGTGACATTTACAAGTAATTCTTTGATGCGTATGTTTCTTATAATTAATACTAAGAACAAGAACACATCAGAAACCAGGAAGCTGTTGAGATTATTACAAAACATCAAGTTTTCTTTTTCTTGCACTACAAGCATTTAATAATTTCTTAATTTTTACTCTACTTCTATTCCTTTAAATACATAACAAAGGAACCAGATGAGAGAACACATTCAACGTTTTTTAATGTTGGTAATAACACTACATGTTTCTGATGACCATGTAGATTGTCACTTGATTTGGGGACTATAAAAGTAAGAGAAACTGTCAATCAACAGCGTGCTGCTACTGATCTTGAGGATGAGGTGTGGTCCATGGTCTGATTAATATATTCATGCCTTTGGAACTCCTGTTTCATAGATAGTTCTTGGTTTCATTTCAGTGTTTCTACTTTTTCCTCCATTATATCCTCCTTTAATTCCGCTGCACCTGCACTTCATAATCTTCGACCTCCTTGGCCTTGCTTGACAAATCTACTAATGAAATGTAATTTGACCTCCTTGGTTTCATTTCAATGCAGCTTGATATTCTACAAGAAGAAAACGATCATTTGCTTGAAAAGGTGATTAAAAACACAATTGGTTGTGTAATTTGTTCTCCTTTTACAGATACATACTCTGGTTTTGAGGTTATAGCTGTGTTGCTTATAGCATGACATTGTGGAAGTAAATTGATTGTCTTGCCTCTGCTTTCTTCTGGATTTCATTGGTTGAAAATTTGAAATACTGAATTCATATTTGGATATTGATGCAATGGCTTATGTTTAGATTCAGTTATAAATTTGGGTTGAATTAGACCAACTTAGGACTGTCATATTCCGTGCTGTCATGTTTATTTACTGATAATATGGCTGCAGGCCTATATTTTCCATTATGAGAATTGATTTTGATGATACGTGTTTCCCCAGCTTCGACTTACAGAGGAGAAATGTGAGGAAGCTGAATCAAGGGTTAGACAACTAGAGCAACAGGTACTTTGTTATATCTTTGACAATGCATGTTTGTTTCTTTATTGATCTACTGCACAACACATACATGCGATGCTCATGTGGCGCAGTCAAGGACATGCAATCAAATTTGTGAAACAAGATATTGTGATCAGAATTATTTGTCAAAGGAAATTTGTTTCAGAAAATGCTTCATTTACTACAATTTTTTGGTAACAGACCAGTGTGCATTCAACATCAGAATCGCACGGTGGGACACATTAATATTTTTACTGCTTTTAACTGACTTTTCCTATACTTTTTTTTTGTAGGTTGCTAATCTTGGAGAAGGTACAACTTTGGATGCTCGCCTTTTAAACAGGCAAGTTTAGCATTGAGGGGGGTTAGTATGGTATGAAATCCCCAAGGCAGAGGACACTTGTGATTTGGCTTAAACTTCTTTTCTATATAACATTGGATAGCATCGTGAATTTAAGCAAAACCACGATGAAAATGTGAAATAGTAAGTTCACTTTCCCTAACCATTTTTGCATTCTGAAAGATGTTCCTTTTATTCTTCAGGAAGGAGGCAGCACTGCAGCAAAGAGAGGTTTGTCACTTTGCCTTCTTTTCCCTTTCCTTACTCTCTTTTTTTCTTTTCTTTACGAATTATGTATTCTTCCTAATGTAGGAGAAGTTTTATTTATCGTAGTTATATTTACGCATCTACAAATGGCATGTAAATCATCAAAGAAACAGGTATAGTCATAGTATATCTCAATCATGGTGTGTTAATTAGCATTTAGCAGTAAGTTACGCACTTTGCTGTTCATTTTATGTTGGATTCTTCTAATCACAAGGTCAGGTGTTATTCACTCAAATCAAATATGCTCAGCCCAATTATATATGCTAAATTGCTGAGTTGCAATATTTGTCTTATAACTGTAATGTTAGTTTGAGGGCCAAAACAGAAATTTTGAGCAACAGTATCTGCACTCTGCTATCTTTTTGTCCAATAATTCTGTGTCCACTATTTGCATGTGTCGTTTTAAAAATTACATACCCGTTATCTGTGTCAAAAGTATACTGCTTTTTGAACAGTTGTGTAATTCTGTGTATTGTTTTAATACATGAACAAATGTGAAAGCATCGTGCGAAAATTGGTTATGTTCTGAAAAAAAAAATGCGATTAACAAGTCGAATGATGAATGTCGTTTCCATTTTCA
This sequence comes from Aeschynomene evenia, assembly GCA_013621005.1. Taxonomy (NCBI): domain Eukaryota; kingdom Viridiplantae; phylum Streptophyta; class Magnoliopsida; order Fabales; family Fabaceae; genus Aeschynomene; species Aeschynomene evenia. The sequence continues at coordinate 5,916,753 of CM024268.1, forward strand.
GGCTGCTCTGAGAATTGCTTCTAGGGGCCGTGGAGGATTAGAGGCTGCAGCGAATCGGGCGGATGCTGAGGTATCCAGCATTTTACCTTGTAGGTTTTATGAATTTGTTTCAATTCCTTCTGCAAAATTTAATAGGTAGTAACATCGTGCTTATAAAATTTAATTTAAATTTCTTATATTTTTGTATCAGGTTGCTAAGGAGGAGGCGGTGGCTGCATTGGAGAACCTACAGCGTATGACTCAACGAATGATATTAACCCCTGAAGAAATGGTTAGGGTTTAATTTCACATCAGTTTATAACCTTTTTGCCTTCTTCAAAGATGTGTTAATTTTCCGCTTTGTCTCGTAGGAAGAGGTCGTTCTAAAGAGGTGTTGGCTAGCTCGGTATTGGGGTTTATGCGTTCATCATGGTAAAGTCATCTTACTATTTGTTCAAATACTATAAGGGGGCAATTGAAAAGAAAATATTCTGAGTATAAAATATTATTTAAATTAGTGATCAATTGTTTGATCCTATTAAGTAATTAATGGGATCAACTCACTTGATTGATTATTTACTCAGAAACTTCCCTTATCGTGATCATTTCTTTTAATAATTCATATAAAAAGAAAAGCAATTTCATTTCCTACATATATATTACCTTTCCATTTTGTTGCAACTGCTTAGAAGCTACACTTTGAAGTTTGAATTAGCGTATAAAATAAAAAAGGAAGTTCTTACCCTGAAATGTATTTCAGGTATTCATGCTGAGATTGCTGAAGCAAGATACGACTACTGGTCTACGCTCGCCCCTAAACCGGTTGAAGTTGTATTAGCTGCTGGAGAGAAAGCTAAACGGGAAACGGGTAACATTACTCTGGAATTTTTCGATTTCCTCAGTTGCCTTATGTACGAACCTCTTGACAATAAGCTGGAGTAATTAGTCGTCCTCAATTTTTTTGCGACACATAGATCTTGATTTAGAGGATGCAGAAGTTCACCGTGACCTGAAGGAACTTTCTGGAGAGGGAAATATTGAGAACATGCTTTTTGTCGAGAAATGTTTGCGGGAATTAACTTCTCTAAAGGTGTCTTTTATATCCCTAGTTTAAAAAATGTGCAGACATGTCCTTTTTTCGAGTTAGATTTGTCTTTGCGATATTCAATGAATGGAGAACCACGATAGTTAGTCAATACTGCAATCTATATTTTCACTTTTAAATAAGTTAAATCTGAATTTAATGCATGTTATCTTAATTCACAAAGAACCTTGTAGATTCATCTTCTTTCCGTCTTGTTCAATAAGATTTCAACTCATTGAATTTCTATCAAGGTCCATATTTTACTAACAGTCCAATCGAGTAATGAACTGACAAACCCAACTGAGATTTGATAGGCTCAATTCTGATTTCTGTGCACAGAGTCATGTAGGAATTTGCTATATAATGTAAGTATACACCTTTATCAAGAAAAATAATATACAAGTTTCGAAAATAATCACAAGCCAAAGACTTGTGCTATTTAACTATGTTTATTTTCATTATTAGATACCTGGGGAAACCTTTTGAGTGGCTTTCTTCTTTGTAATTGTTTTATAGGTAGAAGAAGCACTGGCAGTTGCAATGGCTCAACATAGGCGACCAAATTCACTGAAAGCCGGTTTTTCAGGTGCAGAGTTCTATTACTTTTACACAAAAATTTTATCTGCAAATGCGTGTTGTTAATTCCACCAGAAATGACTAGATAAAGCCATTAGCGTAGAGTATCACATGCTCACTAAATAGATACATGTCGATTTCTTTCTCTTAAAGATTGCCTTATGCATAATAATACATGGGGTCTGACTCTTGTCTTAATTTTTTATGTAGACAACTTGAAACTACCAATTGAAGGGCAGTGTGATGCATTTGGTAAGTTTTCCATGCCACACTCTGTATTTACCATGATTATTTTGAGATGCAGTGCTGGTGGATCGGAGTCATAAAATTACCTAATACTCAGTAAACTAGTATTAAGCTCTGCTTTGCAGCTTATCCTTCATTAGAAGACCAGCTTGTGGCACTTGAGTTTAATCAGTTTATTATCATTGTTTTAAATATAATATCACGCTTTGCAGTTGATGTCTATACTAAAAAGGCATTTAGTAAAACAAAAAAATTATTCCTCAATGAGATAAATATTGTATAATATTTTACTTCATTTAAAGATAATCCTTTTGCATTCAGAATTGAGCCAGGAGGAGGCTGAAGATGTATCTTTTAAGCAGGTACATACAAATTTAATTTCTTAGTGTTCCTTTATTATTTTTCGCCTGTTATTTCTTTCAGTAATGCCCTCTGTACTCACCTTCGCTCTTCCTTCTCCTTCTTTCTATTTTTATCTTGGAAAAGGAAAAATATATTTGGCCACTTAATTATGCTTTCATTTTTTTTCATAGAAACTTTGTTCTTACAAGAAACTAAAATTTAAGGCTCACACCCAGAGAGGAGATATATCTCACTGTGTTTCGAAGGGTTTAATAGATAAAGCAAGGCTTGAAATTTGAATGTGTATCTTGTTCATTTAGGCTTGGCTTACATATATTTGGAGGAGAGCTAAAAGGCACGAAATAGAGCCCGACATAGCAGACGAACGCTTGCACTCCTGGATCAACCATAACTGTAACAAACCTACCTCACAAGATGCGGTTGATGGTAAAACCTACCAAAAATATATATACAAATTCTTCCATCTTCAGTGGACTGTACACTTGTACTTCTGAAATAATAATATAAGCTATAGTATGCTATTATCTCACATTAGTATATATGGATCGAGTTAATCATACTCAATAGTAAATACTGATAAGTAACCTCTTCTTGCAAGTATCTTGGTTCTTGTTCGAATGTGATGTTCTAGTAACTTTATCCCTTGTGCAGTTGAGCGAGGACTTGCTGAGATCAAGAAATTAGGTATTGAATTACAACTGTGGGAAGAATCTCGCAAAGAATTGGTGGATCAAGAACAACATGATGACAATACCAAAAAGCCCAGCCTTTCTGATTTTTGATAGGCGCATGAAATAGATTGTTCAAAATATTATTCCTTTCACAAACTATTCCAGTGTTGAGGTAGAATAGGCTGTATTTTGAAGTTTATGATTATATTTTACAAAATAATGTTATTAATTATTGTGATAGTGTAAAAATAATTTATTATTAATAATAGATTAAGTTAAATTATTTTTTGATTTGCTCCTGTGCTTTCTGAATTGTGTCGGATCAAAATTCACAAATACTTGTAAGAATCGACATGCAGATAAGAAATGTATTAAGTATTTTCTGTTATTTCTTAATATACTAAGAATTAAATCTTTATCTAAACTATTTTTGTGCCCATAGACTCCAAAAAAACTCAATCTTCAATCCAATACAAGGCCGTATTAAAAGCCTTCGGTAATAAAAACTCAAAATAAAAAAATGTAACAACAAATATTTAACCAAAAACAAAATAAAAAAAAAGCATTAATATGGCGATGAGGTGGCAGTTGGGTAGGTGGAGGGTGGTATGGTAAGTCATCGAAGGGTAACGCTGGTCGCTGCGCAATTAGTCGTGGAGCTCTCACACATCACACACACACACCTCTCACTCTCACTCACTATATAAACACACCTAGACACATTCACATCGCCTCATTCTAGATTCTTCTTTCTCTTCTCAGTCCAAGCCAAGGGGTTCCCTGAGGTAACAACCTCTCTCTCTCTCTCTCTCTCTCTTTCCCTTTGCTCTTTATTTTGTAATTTATTATCCATTTCTGTATTGTTTCTCCGATCGTTTCTTCTCCGATTGACACTTGCTTCTGTTTTTTTTTTTTCATTCTCGTGCCTTTTCCGTATTTTACTTCGTTTTTAGATCGCATGATTTTTTTTTTTAATTCTGTTATTGTTTTGGTAAAACATCAGATTGTCCGGATTTATTCTTGAAAGATTTTATATAATGTTTATTTTCTCTGATCGAGCATGGATGCATCTGCGTCTCGTTCTACAGGATGAAAATAATTTTTAGTAATTTATTTGTATTTGATTTTACTTCATTGATTCTATCTATGCCTACGGAAGCTGGAGGAATTGGAGTCAGTTGTGTGTTTGCACTTGTTGTTTGGTATTATTAGACTGATTTACTGAAAATCCAGCTGTTTTGACTTGCTAATCGCTTCTTATTTAAGGTCAACTAATTGAGTTTCTTCTCTAATTTCGAGTTGACATGAAAAGATTTAGTAATTGAACATATTTGTGTATGGATCGATAGTTTATACTTTATAGGAGTTTGTGTGATCATGACGTTTTAGAATGTTATGGAACTCTGTTGAAAATGTTGTATTCCTTTTTTCCTTTATTTGATTATTATTAGTCATATTTAAGCGAGCTTGTGTATTTCTTGTTTGTTGTTTTGGTCGTAATTGGAATTGATGTTTTGTCCAGAGCACATTCAACAATGGTGAAGGCTGTAGCTGTTCTTGGTAACAGTGAGGGTGTGACTGGAACTATTCACTTTGCTCAGGAAGGAGATGGTAAGCGTTTATGGTGTGCTATATCTTCCCGAAGATTGTCCTGTTTCCTTGTACTGTGAAGTGTGCTAATAATCAAATGACTTATACTTTGAATTGAACAGGTCCAACCACCGTCACTGGAACTCTTGCTGGTCTTAAGCCTGGACTCCATGGCTTCCATGTCCATGCCCTTGGGGACACCACAAATGGTTGCATGTCAACTGGTATGGTCATAAGAAAATAGCTTATAGCAATTTTTATTTTATTCTCTTGAGGCATTATTGATCTCAAACTGATTGTAGTTTGTAAACCCTCATTTTGATTGGAATTCTATGGAAGTTCTAAGCGTTTGAATTGGGGAAGATGTCTGCTAGAAAAAAAAAACATTGAATTCTAAAATTTTATCATGAAATATTGCTTTTAAAGCTCAATTTCTTAACCTTTTTTCAGGACCCCATTTCAATCCTAACAATAAGGAGCACGGTGCCCCTGAGGATGAGAATCGCCATGCTGGTGATCTAGGAAATGTTAATGTTGGGGATGATGGTATTTCTTTGTTCCTTCAGTCACCTGATTATCAAGATTACTTTCTTAGTTTCTTTTCTTTTTGGTGATTGTTCACCTTTAAAAGCATTTTTCTATTTTTCCAAACAACATATGTGTTTGTTTGGTCTATGTTCTGAAATGGTTTTCTTTCATTGTGTCTCAGGAAAGGTCAGCTTCTCCATCACTGACAGTCAGGTATTGTATTCACTCCTGGTGGAAACTTCTAGGGAGTTATTTCACATTGACAATCAGACTTAAATAGTTTCAGTTTTTGATGAGTTGCTAAACAATTGCAGATCCCTCTCACTGGACCAAACTCCATCATCGGGAGGGCTGTTGTTGTCCATGCTGATCCTGATGATCTTGGGAAAGGTACTAACTGATATATTTCCTTTTTTCTTGTATCTCATTGATCTTCCATTTGTTTTCTTTTTTCTTTTTTTTACCTTCATGTTGCTTTATGTGGATAAATTAGGTACCTTATCACAATTTTGATTCACTTTCCTATGTTTTTTTGTGAAAGAATTCTCTTTATTTTGGCTTAACTTTATATATATGTATTCTTTGTTATTTTGTGTAGGTGGCCATGAGCTTAGCAAATCCACTGGAAATGCTGGTGGCAGAGTAGCTTGCGGTAAGCTTGTTTACATGCTGATTATGTGATGTTTCAGATTTAATTTTGAATTCTTATGTGCTTGTGATGCCACAAATTACGGTTCCAAAGTCCAAACATCTTTAGAGACTATCATGTGTCAGTTGCTATTTATTTGATGATTGACTGATGAGTGTCTGCTAATTTTATATTATAAAGGCTTCTGAAAGTTTTTATCAACCATTCCAGAACTATCCATCACCTATATTTTCATATTTTCCATAATGAGGGATTGCAAACTCTCTTACATTTACAAATCATGCAGAACTCTATTCTTTCTCTTCCTCGTTCACTTTTCCTTCCCTTTTGATACCCATTGTTTTGCTTTTTCTGTCAAGGTTGTTTTGCTATGCTAGTGTCTTGTGTCTCCTTACAGTTTCTCCAGATTCTGAGATTAGTTTTGTTGTCTGCTAATATTAACTGTTATTTTTCGTGGTGTTTGTGTAGGAATTATTGGTTTACAAGGATAAACTACCCATCTCAACACTTGGATTACGTGAGGTTGGAATCATGTGAGCAGCTTTTCGAATCGTGGAATAAACTCATACCTGTCTATTGTTGGTTAGGTCTTGTCTGTACTTACGAATTCTGTATTTTGCTGCTTTATTATCTGATGGGTATGCTCTCAGTGCGTGAATTATATCATCATAATGTTACATTTCCTGAAGTTTGCGTCATTGGTCAGTAGTATATTGGGTTTTATCGTCATGCTTTTTATAATCATCTCAAAATGCTGCCGTATAGGATAATATCGTAAACTACGCACATACACGCTCTTGCTCGTAGATGCATATTATGCTCCACAACAATCTTTCATGATATGTTGTGGTGATAGATGCTAACCTTGGACATCATTAGAGGGGCCGCCCAATTCGAAAATATTTACAATATTTCGTAGCTACCTAGAAAGCCTGCTCAACAAAACTTCATGTGGTGCTTATACATGTGTTGTTCGGTGTAATTTAACTAAGTTTACATTACATTTTACGTGTTACCCGCTATTTTTTGGTCAGTGCCATTGATTTTGGTCGTTGCGTTCAGTTGATGATGGAGGTAATACGGGAACAAAACCCCTGCCACCAAAAACTGGACGCATAACTGCATCATCGAACTTGCGCCACATGCGATGAACAGAGTACGTAGGAGTGGTTAGTAAGTCACTAATGATGCTTGGACCCCTTGGTGCTTGACTTGCTTGGCTATCTAAATCAGGTTCAGATCCTAGGTCACTTGTAAGAAATGGCACAGTGATTGATTTTGAATAAGATGATTCTTCTAAGTTTGGCATGCTGTTTTTGCGTTTAGGGCCATGAGGCAGCAAATAATTTATGAGTGGTTTCGTCAACAAACCAAACACCTGCGAAGTTGTCAGTAAGAGAAATGTTATAACATAGTAATGGACATTTAACTGCAGCAAATTTGGGATAGTGATTTATGCGGGTTGAAGATAAATTGTTTAAAATATATGAATTAGCACTTTCACTTTACGAGGTTGAAATTGTTCATTACCTTTTTTTATTAATCCAAAGTATCAGAACTAAGTGGCTGTCATTTTACAGGGTTATTACTTAGTAGGAATGAGCCATACCTTTCGAAACAATAATTTTATTACCTCAACTAACCCTTTCAAAAGTTGGCTCAAATTTGTTGAACTATTTTAGCATGCTATTTCAGTTTTAACAAGGATGCCAAAAGCAATGACAAGATAAGATTGGCATTTTTAAAAAGAATTCTGACCAAAGGATGTCAGGAATCTTACCATTGTGCTGAAAAGCACAACAGTGATTGTGCTGGTGATCATGATGGCACTAGATCGCACTGCATCAGTACGCCCCAACCTGGCGAACTGCATTTAAGGTAGCTAGTGTCACTTTTAACACATCAACTTAAAGATATCCATCAGCTAATGAGTTAGCAGCGCTGTTCCTACCTGATCATAAGCAAGTGCTATTGAAACAGCACCTCTCATGAGCCCAGCCCACCAAATGATCACCTAATGAAACAATGCAAAAACCAGTCATCAGCATAACTAACATGGCAGCCCTATAAATTCCGAAAATTTCTTTACTTGACAGAATACAAGTAGCACCTGCTCCCTGAAGCTTATTCTCTTAGCTGACGACTTTTTAAATAAGTTTGATATGAAAGATAAGGGGAAAACAAAAGCTGCTCTTCCAGCGAGTACTAGACCCAAAAATACCAAACTCACAGCAGCTGAAGTTCGAGGCCTGCACAAGAAACCGATTGTGGCACATGAATCATATATACACTTCTCTGCTATTAAGAAAATCTCTGAGAGGACACAGTTCGTACGTACCTATCACTAACAAACTTCCATTTTGAAATGTCCAAGGCATCCATGCCTACATAAACGAAGATAAAGGTCTCGGCAACAAACGAAAATGTTGCAAAAGAATGTCTAGTAAAAAAGTAAAAGTATGTCGTTAAATATTGTATCGAATTGGACAATGCTGCTACCTCAAGTATATATATGTAGCTAAAGGAAACTCTGTTAAGAAGACATACTTGGTAGTGATTTTTGAGGACTCTGTCAAATTATGCCAAGTATAATGAGACATTACAATCCCACAAAAGAATACAGTGAGAATGCCACTCAGATACAATAACTGCAGAATATGCAGATATAACATCACTAAGCTAATGATTAATGTCAACCACGAAGATATATCGATATAAAGCTGATAATTGATAAAAAAATATATATATCCTGAAGTTGTTTAAAACTTACTTCAGCAAGCATGTAGGAAAGGTATGCCATAAGCATCATCAGCGCAACTTCACGATGTGTAGAGTGCCTGCAACGAATGAGAATTTTTATGAACAACTAAAAGAATTTCACAGAGAATTAAATGTATACTTTGGCTTGCTATCTAGTTAATAAATAAATAAATAAATGCTGCATCAATTAGAGTGACTGTAATAGGAAATCAATTTCGTACCCTCACTCTAATCTCTAAAGTGAGGACGGATCCAAATCCTTTATTTTAAAATGAATTATTACAAGGGTGAAGTACCAAAAAGGAACACGAAAGATTTGGTCGTTGACAAATCCATCCACCAAAGATGTTTTTGACAAAATAACTCATAAAAGATTGTTTAAGTGTGACAAAATGCACCAATCGTGAGATCGAGTCAAAAGACATTTTATCATATAACTGGAGCATTTTGTCACACTTAAACAATCTTCCATGGATTATTTTGTCAAAAACATCTTTGATGATTTGATTTGTCAACGATAAAATCTTTCGTGTTCCTTTTTGGTACTTCACCCTTATTACAATTGCATACACTATAACTATTTACATAACAGCGGAGTAGTATGATAGTAACTGCTGAGGCAATAATAATAATAAAAAAAACACGAATCAAGATGATACCTGCCAATATATAGTCTTTTAATAATGTAAGCACTGAGTAGACCAGACTGCAAGGCAATGGAGACATATTAGACTAGAGCCATAAACATGCATTTGCATGCTCTCTGTTGACATAGATCATTTCAGAGTGTGTGCGCGCGCGCGAGATGTGTACAATACATGAGGGAATTAGAGGGAGCAAGAGAGTTACCGCAACCCCAAGCACAGTGCTTGTGGTGAATAGATACAAGAAGTTTCCGAAAAAACGTAATCCAATTGATGGATCAATTTGGTTGAGGTCAAAACTTTCGATTGCATTGAAAAGCACCACTGATGTAGCATCATTAACAACACCCTCACCAAATACAAGACTGTACAGTAAAGGTGTCTCATCCTGGTTTAGCACCTGCAACATTATTATTTCTAAGAAGTTCAGTACTTAGCATTCAAACCTCAGTTGCTAAAGGATTGAGAAAGGAAAAAAAGATGTTGTTCTAAACCTGCAACGTGCACACAGAATCTGTGGCAGCGAAGATCGTTCCAATTGCTGAAAATGTTCAAAAAAATAGTGAGCCACAAACAGAATGGCAAGTACTAGGTGATTATAGATGAGATTTGAATGCATAATACCTATATAATCCACCAAATCCAGAGAACCAATACCTATCCACTTAAAAATTAGTGTAACACCTGAAACAGTGCTTCAAACAGTTTCAAGTCAGAACATTGTCATTTCCATTATGAAAAAATGTAACTAAGGTTAGTAGCAAATTACAATAATGTCAGATGCCAATTATTTTGTCATCATGTCAAATCTCAGAGAACAGCATAAGGAATCCATATGAAGGGGAAAAACATACCATAGGTTATGATGGCACAACTTATTAATGTGCCAATAACACCAAACATCATGATGGTGGTGAAGTTGACAAAAAACTGCTTCTTTTTCACTTGAAACCTGTGCAAACTCATAACAAAATTAATATTCGCAATCCACGATACACAAAAGTTTAAAGATGAGAATCAAAATCTGAGTTCCTAGGAAGATAAATAGTGACACATAAGTTCAACACAAGGCAGAGCACCATTTCATGCTATATATCAGTAAAATCTATGTCTCTGCACCATTTACAGAGTAAAACATTTAATTCTCAGTAGACAAAATAGTTTGGCGAATAGAATTTACCCGGCATTAAATATGATAGGAGGCAGAAGATATATAAAGAAAAGTTCATCATTGAAAACAAGAAGATGCGAGCTTCTACCACCGCTAAACAACAAAATGAACACGCCAGTGCAAAGTCCCTGCCAGCAATATAATAATAATCCACATGAATTTTCAGTCCTAAAAAATTATCTACGCAGTTAGTATAGTTTATAGGCAAATTAAATTAAAGAATGCATCCTATATACAAAAAATGAGAAAATCTTACTATAATAAGGGAAGTGATGGACTCATTCATCCACCGACTCTCCTCAAGAAGGTGTCCAATGACGATACAAGCACACAACAGTGCCACGAATAGTGTCATGGGGACAACAGTGGCATGATCAGAAGTTAGTAGTGTTTGCAATTTTGTTAACAGAAAACTTGATTCACCAGCCATTTTTTCTTCTGGTCAATTCTATAGCATAAACGATCACAGAACAAGTTTGAACTCAACAAATTCAGATGATTGTTGTTGTTAGAGTTTGAGTCACGAAGCTCAACGCTACTTTTCAAGCCAAATATATGTCTCGAAGTTGCTTATTTGAAAAATCATCATCGGATCATAGCAACAGGGGATTCTAACTGCAATGAGAGCAAAGAACATTATTCATATATAAGATTTTTCCACAACCGAAAGAGGAAATGAAAAAAGCAGAAGCCGAATGAGGATCTGCTTGGTAACATGATTCTCTATTTTCGGAAGCAACATGAATACGAAAAACAAGTAGAATTCAGAAATTGCAATATGCTGTTTCAGAATCATAACAAATTATATGCTAACGAGATAAAAATTTTATAAGAATCTAGCCGCTAGAATGATATAACATGCTTAATCAATGCTTATTAAATCTCAGATAAATGAGTGAGTAATATCACTTTCTCATAATTTATAAACTAGATTATTTCTATCAAATATTTTGAGATTTTTTTTGAAGCGTAACTGTGCTAATCATCAATCGATCATTCTATAAAGTCAAGATCAAACGTAGAATCGCAGGAAAACGCTCACCGAAACACGATTCCGAAGCAAACATGCTAATGAAACAGCATTCTGAGAAAGAAATTAAGCTTGAAGCAACGATGCTGTTGTCAGAGACAAGATCAACATAATTCGAACAGAGAACACAAAATGGAACCAACCAAATCTCGTGTTCGAATTACTCGCCAAATCAGAACACTTATTTTTTTTTTCTAGTTTTCAAATTTTCAGGTGCTTGCAATAATTCCAACCATAGAGAGCAATATAGCATAGAAGTTCAATGCAATTTGCGCAGGTTAGTTGTTCTAACAGAAAACGAAATGCGAAAAAGTGAAAGAAAAGGAGATGAGGAAATAAAAAGCAGATTATTATTATTATTATTATTGATTACAGTGGAAGAGAAAAACGCGCGCGAAGAAATCTCTGAGAAAAATGGAAGACAATGGTTGAAGAAAAATGACTGAAATCAAATGAAATATATACAAAACAAGAAAGAGGGGAAAATCACGCATTCCGCATTTACCAGAATAGTAATGAGTTTTTCTAACCTACAAACGAGTTCACATTAAGCTCAATCATCAACCCCATCCTAGCCGTTGATCGACAAAAGCTTTTTAATGTCACATCTCATGCAAATGCAATGCACTCTTCCAGTATAGTTATAGCAACACTTGATAAGTTTGGGACTTTTCCTTTTCAAATTTCCAATGGCATCAGAAAACAACATAACACAACATTGTATTATTTATTTATTTATTTATGTATGAAGATTTAATTTATTGGTCTATATGGTGAGAGTCTAATACTAATAAAATGTTCAATTCTGTTCTCTACTTATAGCCTCAAGCCGGAAATTGTGGCATCTAGCTCATGCTAGATTTATGGGCTTTGTGATGTTTTTTTTATGACTTTGTCCCATTGGATTATTGTTTTATGTCATCATACTTTTTAGAGTTTAAGTTTGATGCATTGTAAACCAAAAAAAAAAAAAGTTTAATGCATTGGTAGTGTAAAAGTGTTTTACATTGTTGTCCAATCAAAACGCTCTGTTTGTATGACTTTTTAGGTAGTAAGAAAGAGAAAATACAATTATAATTGACGTGACAATACATGATTTGATAACTGTGTAAAAAAATGATATACTGTGTCAATGAATGATAATTAAATCCTAAACATTAGCAAAACTACTTTGGTAATGAAGATAAACCTCTTTTAAGGTGTGAGAGCACGAATATAGTAAATAGAGAAAGCTAGCTAGTTGGCAATGATCCGTCTTCTGTCCATGAAATGTGTATCAGACATTATTAGACAAAATCAATTGCACAGAGTCTTGTTGTTTTCCCTGCAGGAGTAACCAGAATAATTCAGATGGCATTTTCAATTATTTTGTTTCCAGTTGAAATCGATAGTTCAGGTGGAACATGGATAAGCTATTACAAATGGGAATAGGAAGGAAGATTTAAATTCTCTTCTAAAAATGGGGAAATTTAATTTTTTTTCTTTCTTAAAGCGGAGGATACAAGTTGCCCTTTCATTTTGTATTCTCATCCACATAAAAGAAATTGAATATATACTTCTTTGGATTTTAAATAAGAAAGAAAGGGTTCTTCAGTTTCAACTATCGCGGGCTATATGGGCTGGGCCTAATATCAGCCCAAATTTGTTTGGTGATGGATTCGGCCCAAAATAATTTATTCAGACGCAGCTCTGTCTCTGTGTGCCCACCTCTCTCTTCTCTTGTTCGTTGCTTCGGAATGATGACTGAGTGAGAAGCAAACATCAAATTGATTCAATAGTCGATTCCTTCCCATACATACATACGTATTATATACGCCTATTCTACACATCGCGCTGCAACTCGCTCAACTCAACTCAACTCACCCGCTCAGTTTCCCTTTTTCTTGATTATTGAATCTGCAACGCCGGAAAGCTGTCCCCGAATATTGACGAGTTTTAAAGTGTGAGTAGCGTAACTCACTCACTCACTCACTGAGTCACTGCCTGTGCTGAAATGGGGGCACCGAAGAAGAGCGGTGGTAGGGTTTCAGAGGATTCGGATGAACTCGTTCGGGTTCCATTACAGGCTATTCTCTTAGCTGATAGCTTCACCACCAAGTTCAGACCTATCACCCTCGAACGCCCCAAAGTAACCCACCTTTCTCCCCACAATGCTATGATTATTCTCACCATATTGAATCCATTATTTATTTATTTATTTTTAAATTTTAATTGAAGGTGCTGTTGCCACTGGTGAATGTTCCGATGATAAATTACACGTTGACGTGGCTCGAATCCGCCGGCGTTGAAGAGGTTTTTGTGTTCTGCTGTGCTCACTCCAAGCAGGTTATTAGCTATTTGGATAAATCTGGGTGGCTCTCTCAACCTAATTTCGCCGTTACAACCATTGAGTCTCATAATTCTGTTAGCGCCGGTGATGCCCTGCGCCTCATATACGAGCGCAATGTGGTATGCTTTCTCTTCAACTTCTATCAATTTTATAGTTGCATAGCTCTGTTATGACTTCTGAGAATTTCCCTATGCTCTGTTTTATTTATACAGTAATATATATTTTTTATGATCTAGTGCACTGTTAGAAATTGTGCTGTTGTTTTCACTGTTTGAGTAGTGATTGTGATCATAGTGTGTTTTCAAGCTCTGAGTGGTCCATTGGGATGAAATATCATGTGGTAACTCTCTTGGATCATTTTTTGTTTTGAAGATACATGGAGACTTTGTCCTTATCAGCGGAGATACCGTTAGCAACATGTCGCTTACTCAGGCACTTCAAGAGCATAAAGAAAGGAGGAAGAAAGACAGCAATGCTGTAATGACCATGGTCATTAAAAGGTCCAAACCTAATCCAGCTATCCGGCAATCTCGACTTGGTACTGACGAACTTTTCATGGCTATTGATCCTAATACCAAGCAACTTTTGTATTATGAGGAGAGGGCGGACCATTTAAAAGGAATTTTACATCTTGACAAGTCATTGCTTGCTGATAACCCTTCCCTTGCTTTGCACCATGACAAGCAGGTTGAACCCTTACCCTTCAGATATATCTGGTTTACTTTCGGATTAAATTCTCGGTTCTCACTAAAATGGATTTGGATTCCTGGTGATTATACAAATCAAAATGTAACAAGTTAATTTCAGATACTGGTTAGCTGCAGTTAATGACTTTCTCAATTAATTCGTTAAAAATAATTTACTGTTCTTATTAGTGCTTTATTTAATATTATTTACTTTGATCATATCTCTGTGGCCCTAGGAAAACCTTACTAAATATTTTGCGGTCACTAATTTTTTTTTCCTGCAGGATTGTTACATTGACATCTGCTCACCTGAAGTCCTTAGCCTATTTACTGACAATTTTGACTATCAACATCTAAGGCGTCATTTTGTCAAGGGATTGCTTGTTGATGATGTAATTTCTCTCCTACGTGCTTACTTGTATCATGCTATTGCTTTAGAACTCAGGTTTATGCTATTGTTTATGAAGTTCTTCCTTAACTCCTTACTGGAAGGAAAAATCTTATCCTTATAAATTTCATTCTGTGTCCCTTCAGAGGTGCCAAGTTTGATGTACACATTAAATGCAGAGTTCTTTTCTTATTGATCATGTTTCTGCATGTATTGGAACTTAACTAAAAAAATACCTCAGTAATAGTAGGCACTTTTCCTACACCACTTTAGTCCTTAAGAAGTCCCATCCCATGCTTTTCTTGCACACGTCTTTTGTTATAACCTCATCATTTACGTTACATATGTATTCTGTTATGGCACATATTCTCTTGATTTGACCATTCTGTATACAACCATTGCTTCAAAATTTACCATGTATTGCTTTCAGATAATGGGGTACAAAATTTTTGTTCATGAAATCCACTCAAACTATGCGGCAAGGATTGATAATTTCCGAAGCTATGACACTGTTAGCAGGGATATAATCCATAGATGGACATATCCATTGGTGCCAGATGTTATGAATTATGGCAATACTGCTACTAAACTTGAACGGCAAGGAATGTATCGTGCTTCAGGTATGGATAAAAGCTTTCCTGTTGATTGGGAGTGCTGATGTAGTATTTCTTGCATCACCTGATAAATGGAACACTCATTGATACCAGTTTCGATGAATGATTACTGTGTCCTGTTTGCTTGATCCTTGATTGAGTGGTTTACTCATCAAGTAGTTGTCATATTACAGCTCTTAATTGTAGTTGTTGGGTCGAATCATTCTCTTTACCTATGTTAATTTCTTCTAATTTATTTAATGTATTTTTTCTTGATGAATTCTTTTGTCCCCTTTCAGAAATATCGCAATCACAATCCGCCATTATTGGCCCATTCATTGCTATAGGATTCGGCACCAAAATTGGGAATAACACTAAAATTTCAAATTCCGTTATTGGAGAAGGATGTAAAATTGGATCAGATGTTCACATAGAGGGATGCTACATATGGGACAATGTCACCATAGAAGATGGTTGTAAACTCAGCCATGCAATTGTATGTGATGGGGTGACTATGAAGTCAGGAGCTGTTCTGGAACCTGGTGTCATTTTGTCTTTCAAGGTTTGTGTGCTCGTACCATCTATGACATTTCAGTAGCCAGAATTACATCCCTCATGTTTCTCTTACATTTGGACTTGTTTCAACATTTTTTATGCATCAACACTATAATTATGTGGTCCCTTATCTCAGCTATTCATTAGGAAATGGAAATGTATGGAATTTATCTCTTGTCAATTATTTATTATTTATTATGTATACAACTTTGATGTATTCAGGAATTTTATGATTCCAGGTTGTAGTTGGGCAGGAGTTTGTTGTTCCTCCTTATTCATACGTATCTCTATTACAGCAGCCAGTTGAGGAAGATAGTGATGAAGAGCTTGAATATGCTGATAGTACTAGCGGTATTACTGGATTTTCATAAAGTTTCTTGTTTTTGTTATTTATAGTGTTTGGTTATTGGTCCTATTGCTACTGTCTGCTCACTTTCTTACCTCGCATCTTATCTATCTATTTTTCCTGAAAACATACAGTAGTAAAAATTCTGAAAACAATTATTTGTATCTAAGATAGTGTTTTGATTGAACTGTTGCTGATTTATTGGTAAGCATATATTGTTTTTGCTTGGTTCAAAAAGTTAGTATTTTCTGATAGTAATTTGATTAAATTATAAACAAAATTCTTTTGTTTTATGCATTGTTTTGATAGGTCCCATGCACATTTTTAACCTTTAAATTTCCATTCTTTTCATATGCAGCCATCACAAGCAAAGTGGATAAGTCGGATGAAGAGATTGCATCCCAAGTAATAGAGACACAATTTAGCTCTGTTTCGGAGGTTGGTTTTAGAATAAGGCTCTTCAGTTTATGATTTTTCTGTTTTTATTATTGCCGGGAATACAATAGCACTTGAAAGGATAACTCGGAATGTGGCTGAATTCCATCAAAAAAAGATTTGATTTTTTTGTTGTTTCACTACAATTGGTTGATAAAAGTTTCATTTGGTAGGGAATTTATTGTTTCTCATTACACTTACTTTCATTGATCAGCTAGGTACAGGTGGGGTCGGTTACATTTGGCCTAAAGTTGAAGGAGGCCATGAAGAAGAGTGGAGGCATTCAGTGGCGCCTATTCCTGCAGATAAAATTTCTGAGGCATTGAAAACTATGGAAGAGGATCTGGAGCTAACCCAGGATGGTGCTATTCTCCCACCCTCTGGAGAGCTGAAACCTGATTCTAATGCTTCGGATGAGGATGATAATGAAGATGCTAGAGATGAATCTTATTACTTTGAGAAAGAAGTGGGGATTTTGACCTGCAAACCTTTTTCAGATTTATTTTGTAGATATCATATTTTAAAGTAGTCCTTCATTATTTGCAGGTTGAAGCAACTTTTCTCAGGGCTGTGCATGAAAACATAAAAGATGACCATGTGATCTTAGAAGTTAACTCTTTGAAGTATGTAATACATTCATGTGTATTGTGCAAAGTTGAATGCTGATTGTAGGACACCTATGTTTTGGAGTTGTTTTGATATTATGACACTTAATATGCATGTACTGGGCATTAATTAATAGGACTTTGGTTTTCTTTGTGGCAGGTTGTCATACAATAAGCTAACCGCTGATTGTGCGGGAGCTGTATTTTATGCTATGATGAAGTATGCTTCAGACACCCCCCATAGTTCAGCCGGTGAGCTTTCCTCCCTTCTTTTTATATCTACCCTTTTAATTTTTTCCACTTATATGCAAGCCGTTGCTTTCTTATTAGACCAAAATGACTTCTAGAATTTAGTATAGAGCTACGAACATGCTTGGAAAAATGTCGTCTTGCCCTTGTCAGAGATACCGAGTTACGATAACTGCAGAATGATCAAGACAAATGAATGAGCTTTGGTGAGAAAAGTTGATCAATTGGAAGATGGTGTAATTAAAGGGCTAGGGGGAGAACTAAGACAATATTAGGAGAGTGAAAATGAATATGCCCTATATGGTTGGACCGAAATTTTGTTTTTTTCAAATCATTTTTTTATTTTGTAAAGTCAATGTTCCTGATTTATCCATGGAGATGACTCCTTGTGGGGCTAGGTGGTGGTTGTTTGAGTTGTCTGATCTTTACTTTTTACAACTTTCCACCGAACTATTGAGTCATCTTTTTTTGGTATTCTCAGTGGTTGCTTTCTGATTGTCTCTTTTTTATGTTTTTTATTGGGATGAATTTTTCTAGATAGCTTGATTCAGAATGTTCAGGTTGTGCTTACGAAATGGAAAAAGGTTCTTACCTCCTATCTCAATGACATAGATGAGCAGGTATATCTGTCAACTCTTCCACCTTTATTTGCTGAGTTATTCTTGTTCACTTTGTAGTGTCTTTAAACTAGAAGACTTATTTGATTAACTATCATTACTTTTCCTTTTATCTGATGTCTTTTAGGTGGTTTTTCTTTAGAATACAGTGTGACCATTTTGCTCCATGCTTCCCAATTTAATTCCCATTTCTGAAAGTTCTGATCTATACTTGTTCATTTGCAATTAATTTCCTCCAGATTGAAATCATACTAAAATTTGAAGAAATGTGTTTGGAATCTGCCAAGGAGTTTGCTCCATTGTTCACACGGGTATGCTCGTCTTCCATGAGTTGGCCTCTTATTTACAAGTTATGTGTACTAATATCTGGTGTTTGTATCCGCATCAGAAACAAAAACTACAATGGTGAACTCAACTTTAAACAGAGTTATACTTTGTAGTTTGTTCAAAGCAAAATTACGATTAAAATTATGCACTGCCATTCTTTCTAAAGCCCGAGTTAATAACATTATGAATCAGATTCACATTCTCACACTGCATTTGTTTTCTTTTCTTCTCCTTTTTTATGACTTCTTAATTGTTTTCAGATTTTGCACTACATGTATAATGAAGATATTATAGAAGAAGATGCTATTTTAAGTTGGGAAGATGAGAAGAGAGATGCAGATGAGGCAGATAAAGTTTTTGTTAAGCAGGCTCAAAAATTTATTCAAGTGAGTATCATCATCTATTTTTTTTATAATAAACTAATAATAAAACTAGGTCACGATGCCTGCGTTTTCATAATCAAACTAATGAGATGCATTACTGTTTGTTGTTACTTGCTTGTAGTGGCTGAAAGAGGCGCCTGAAGAAGATGACGATTAGGAAGAACAGAGAGAATTTTGAGGCTAGATACTTGATATAACTTTTCCCAGGTTTTGTAGTAATATGGGTGAGCTTGAAAGGGGTTTTTGCCCATTCATCTACTCTGAAATTCAATACAAGTGGGGAGTTATTGTGACTTGTTTCCATTAGTTTGATCTATGAAATTTAAAGAATGTAGCCCCCCCACATATCTCAAGTTTGTAAGAAAGTGTGTACACCTATATGTCAATTTCATCCAAGTTATACGAATTAGAACTTTTGAGACATTGTTGTAGCAAAATCAAAGAGAGAAAAAACTTGAGAGACCTTGATCAGTTTTGCTGTTGATATCAAACAGAACAATAATACTATGTGCTTTCCTCAGTTGAGGCGGAATTGGATACCTACGTGTTGTTCTATGCATGTGCCACATCACGATTTCTCTTTGGCATATCTACTTATAGTTCACACTCGTCACTTGCTACATTAGCAACAACATTGACGTGCCCTCCGGGGTAGTAATGATTTTCAATTTTCATTAATTAATAAATAATTACATAAACGTACAGTAGAGGAGGAAGGGGGGTTGGGGGGGAATGCATTTGCTGAACAGAACCTAGACATGAGAGAAGTAGCCTCTCTAATTCACCCAACAAACAAAGAAAAATACTAAATGTATATAGCACAATACCTCTTTATTCATTTTTCACTCTATTTAAATATTGGTAATTGTGATGAATATGTTTGCAACTTGTCAATATATTCATAAAAAATACAACATTTGAATGAGTGAAGAGATTCTGTAGTTTTATAATGTTATGTACCAATAACACTTTCCAACAAACAAACAAATAAACAAACACCATATCACACTCGGTGATGCTTTTTATTTCTTTCATTGTTGGAACCCATCTGTGTGATCAGAAGCCTGGGCCTGGGGGCCCCGGAGGAGGAGGAGGTCCACCAAACAGTGGTCCACAGCAAGTCTCTAGGAGACAGCAGCAGCAGAGACAATATAAACTGCCATTCCATCAAAACAGATAAGCCAAGGTACCCACAATTAATTAAGCACGTAAATGGTGGAAATAGTAAAACTGAAACTATAATCAAATTAAAGAGACATAGATACAACGAACTTACCAAGAAGATAGAATGCTACATATACAATTGCAGAAACCGCCGGGAGGCCCTGGCGGTGGACCCCAAGGTGGACGCATTGATCTGCTTTCTTCTCTTCTTGATCTGTCGCTCAATTTCTTTCTCTTTTCAATTCACTTCACTTCGCTGTGATGATCAATGTCGTCATTTCAGCATGCATTCATTTATAAATACGTATTTTCTCAGATAGAGAGAGAACTTGGCGTAATTAAGTGAATTGATTTGTTGGGAGATGGCGTTTCTACCCTCAACATGCATTCGTCAACTATCTATCATTCTTCTTCGCTGCAACCGAACTACCATTCTTCTTCCTTCGCTTCAAACTAAAATTCAACCACAGACACCTACTTAATTGAACTTCCACCATTTGATTAGTTACGTTGGTTCAGTTGATATGCCAGCTAGCTGGTGGTGTATTATGTGATTCTGGCCACTGAGAAAATTATATTGAGTGTTGTGATATCTTTGCTCTTTTTTCGTTTTTATTTGCTTAATTTTATGGTAGCAGTAGTTATATTTGGCACTTTGATTGCCAATAACCAACTTGATGGTGTATAACTAGTCCAATCAATTGAAAAAATGAGAGAAATCAAACAGAAGTGATTCATGCTGGTAAGAATTTTCCAACAGTTAACGTGCGTCCATGTAGATATTTAATTTGATGATTACTCTGAAACCTTTACTATATTGTGACCTGAACCGACTTGACATACTGTAGGTAAATATAAGAGTAGTATACCTTAATAATTAAATTTTATATAAATAACCATTAATATTACAACATTATGTTATCAATAATGTCTACGTCCAATTTGTATCAAAAAAGCGCACAGTACTCCCTAAATACATACTCCGTATGTACTCCTAGTGTACAGGGAACCCAATTAGAATTTTCCAATCTGATTTCACGCGCCCAGCCCAAAAAAGCTTTTTGCCTCGGGAATCTACATCTCACATCTTCTTCTTCTTCACGAAACAGCTTTTTTCACACACAATCTCTTGTGCATCTTCAGCTTTCATCTCCCATCTCATCTTGTTTGATTTTCAATTTCTTTTTTTTTAGTTTTCATTTTAATCATATTTCTATTTCTATTATTTTCTTTTTATTCACAAACTTTCATTTTTTTTTTCTCGAAACACCATTGTTGTAATGGAGGAAACTTCAATGGAGGATATATTGATTTCTTTGATCAGATTATTAGCGAAAAATACTTAAGATACTCATTTTTTTTTATCAGTTTCGTATTATAGACTGATTTCTCATACTCTCAAATTGTTATGCTTGCTCATAATAACTGCTTTTTTTCTCACATAATTTGTTCTTTCTAATCACATTATCACTTATATTTGCTCACAAAGTGTTTTCTGACACATGTTCATAATCTCTGTTCAATGCAGAAAGGAAAGTATTCAAAGAAGGACATGCGATTCATTTCATATGATGCACTCTAACTCATACATTTGTACAAAATTGCTATATAAGACAAATTTAATACAACTTTCCTCACAGTTTTATGCACTTTAACTCACACATTTGTACAAAATTGCTCACAGTTTAAAACTTTATGCTCACAGTTTTATGTACACTAACTCACACATCTGTACAAAAATGCTCACGGTTTAAAACTTAATTATTTGCTCACAGTTTTATACACGCTAACTCACACACTTGCACAACAATGCTCACACTTTAGAACTTTTGTGCTCACATATTTTTGTGGCTTAAATATTTTATGAATTTTCCTCACGGTTTAATATGTTTTCACAATCCTAACAAGAGAGATTGCAACATCACACACTACTTTCATAAATACAACAAAAAAATACACAATCACTTTCATTGAATATAACAAATTTTCATTTTTCTCTCACCTTTGCAGTCTTTTTTGTGGTATCTTTTTATTATTTGCAACAACAATAACAAAAGAGGATGATTTTTTTTTGGTGACTTTGTTACTTGCTGCAAGAAGTAATTGACACATGAATCAATCACACATCCCTCATGTTCTCTCACGTACAAAAACAGTGACAAAAGAGCAAAATACTTTTTAATAATCATAAATGCAAGTAATAAAATTCCAATAATTTTATGATCGTTGCTCACCTTTTTCAAAATATTACTCACAAGTTTAACTTTTGTTTCATCACATTTTTTAACAATCCAACATTATCTTCTCAAAACATACAAAGAAAACCAACATATTTTGTTCTGATTATAAAAAATTAAAAAGAAATACTATAACAATAGTAATATATAGAAAAGCGCAAACACTTCATATTGTAAAATTTTATTTCTCATTAAACCCTACTCATTTTCTCATGAATCATTCAAAATAATGAAATATTATTCACACAATCATACAATTTAAAGTTTCTACTTACTGTATAATGCGATTATACTCACATGTGTTGAATACTTTCACAAATACAACCAAAATTCACGCATCAACTTCATTGAAATAGAACTAATTTTTTTTTACTCTCACTTTTGTGACTTCCTTCCGAGCATTTGGAAGAGTAATAGAAGAGATGATGATTTCTTTGGTGCCATTTGTGCCAAAAAATTAAAACCTAACACTTTAAAATCATAAAATCATTCACAGAAATCAAAACTCCCTTGTATAAAATGTAGTTTAGAGAAAGTGAAGAGAATGAGCAAATTAAAATGAAATATAAACTTACACGGAAAATACAATAGTTATGATGAAGATGTGGAGCAATTTTTTATTTTGCCTAGTTAGAAATTTCAAAATGTGTCTTCAAAGTGGGTTGATAAGTGTTGTTTACAAATTTTGGGAGCTAAGAGTTGTTTTGGAAGAGAATCGTGAAAGCCACGCACGGGATGATGCAAATGTGGGTTGGGCTGCATGATTTTTTTAATGGGAGAGTGGTTATGGACAAATTCAATTGGGTAAATGGGTTTGACCGTATGTTTTATATGGGAGTAAGCCCATACTCCGTATATACAGAATACATGGAGCATTGCCGATTTGTATCTAACGTGTGCTATCCATGTTACACGTTTTACAGTGTCTTGTGATTGATGAGTTATTGCAATGCAATGTAAATAATATAATATTAATCCTCCCAATGCTAATAAGATGATCAAAAGGCAATTGCTCAACATTCACCTGCTTATATTAGGTTGGGACAAAAGTCTAAAACCATTTACAATCATCTGAGTTCTAAATAAATGCTTAGGATTTAGTCACAAATAGATAGGACTTCTCTCTCTCTCTCTCTTTTAGGAATTAATATCACATCAAATTCTGCAGTTCCTACTTCCTAGGATCATGGTAAAGCTTATAGCACCAATATATATAATCAGATTTATTCAACTGTCACAATAAGAGCATGATACAAAATCAAATGAAGATGTCTTCAAAGGGCAGAAACACTCTCAAATTTAGTTATTACATTACATAGCATAATAGAAGCAAATCTTCTCTTCCTCTTGAGACCCACAAAAGATCTCATCTTGTTGACTAATAAAAAACAGAAGATGGCATACAGAGCTAGCTGTCACAAACTTGGGAAGCTCATGGAGGCCCAGGAGGCCCGGGAGGCCCACCAGGCCCAGGTGGGCCTCCAAAGCAATCTTGAAGCAACCAACAGCAGCACAAAAAGCTCAGGCTGTCCAAGTAAGTATCCATGACAATAAATGCAAAATTAGTCTTACAAATGGCAAATCATCAAACATAAAAATGCACTTAGATATAGGTTTTTATTTATCTTCTGAAACTTTACTTTAATATTGTTAATAATGTAGATACTCTATAAACCCACTGATGCAAGGCCCAAGATTACTTACCAAGAGCTAATGATATCACAAAACCCACCAAAGAATCCTGGGCCACCAGGCCCAGGTGGGCCCCAACCAGGAGGGCCTCCAGGGCCTGGACCTCCGGGTCCCATTATGTAAAGCTAAAAGGCTCTATGAACAGAAACTTTGAGAGTGCCTTCTCTCTCTTCAATTCAAGTCCCTGCAATGTTGAATTGAGAGTTGAAACTGATAGAGGAGGATTTCAGTTCCTTTGTGAATTTATATACAAACGATGCATGAGATCTCTTAGCTGAGAAGCATCTATTTATTCTCCCTTCCCACACCTAATATTCAACTTCAACTCAACCTTACATTCAAACCATTTATACAACCTTACTAGTCCAACATGATTATTCGGTAGTAATGGTTTTCTAGATTTCAAGCTTTTCTTTGCCTCAAGTAAACCCAAGTATACTAAATGACATGTCACTCAATCATATTCAATTAGTGGATGATTATTTATGTATACTAGCGATTTGACTATCAAATCGTATTTTTTAAAAAATTATTATAGTTAATAATATTATTTATTTTAATTATATTTATAAAATTAACAATATTTAATACTTAAATTAGTCCTAATATCTAATATATTTTAAAAAGAGAACAAATGAAATAATGAAGGTAATTTCATAATGTATTTCACTATTTTTTGGGATACACGGTAAACTAAAGACTACATACTTTAAAATATTGTATTACATAATTTTTAATGTATAATAGAAATTGAAGCTATGTACTTTACAATGTGAGATTTCTCAATTTTTTTGGTTGTATTATAAAATATAGGCTATAGCCTTTAAAATATAGAATCACATTAATTTTTCACTTATTGTAGAAATTGAAGGCTATATACTTTAAAATGTGAGATTTCTCTATTTTTCTAGAAACACTATAAAATAAAGACTATAGACTTTACATTATGAAATTACATGACTTTTTTACATACAGTACAAATTGAAGGCTATATACTTTAAAAAATATGATTTCACAATTTTTTTGTTGTTATATAAAATAAATGTTATAGCCTTTAAAATATTAGATCACATGAAATTTTCACATACAAGAGAAATTGAAGCTATATACTTTAAAATGTGAGATTTCACAATTTTTTCGGTTGTATTATAAAATAAATACTATTGGCTTTAAAATATTGAATCACATGAATTTTTCACATATACTAGAAATTGAAGGCTATATACTTTAAAATGTGAGATTTTACAATTTTTTTTGTAGTATTAAAAAAAAGACTATAGGCTTTAAAATATTGAATAACATAATTTTACATAAAATAGAAATTAAATGCTATATACTTTGAAATGTGAAATTTCACTATTTTTCTAGAAATACTATAAAATAAAGACTATAGACTTTACATTATGAAATTACATGACTTTTTTTACGTATAGTAGAAATTGAAATTGAAGGCTATATACTTTAAAATATGAGATTTATTTATTTTTCTAGACACACGATAAAACAAAACCTATAGTCTTTAGTTCAATAAAGTCATTTTGAGTGATAAAATTTGTTAAGAGGTTCAAAGTATCCTAAACTCAACGAAAATGTAAATAAAAGTTTTAGACGAAACCTCAATTAAAAACCAAACTACAGTTAATGATCGTGAAATTAAAAACATCCAAACCAATTTTCTAAAATTGTGTTTGGAACACCATTCGCGGAACTAAACTCCAAACATGCACGTAGAAGTTGGCGGTGACACAGTAGGCTATACTACATTTAATAATTCTATATCTGTCTATTTTCCCGTCTATGATTTATCTGAACTCCGCTATGGTGGTTTACTTTTTAACAAGAAAAGTCTTGTGTGCCTTCCCATTATTGATCGAGTAACATATGCAGGATTAGATTAGTCTTTCAAGTCGGTGTGTTAATTCTGCATTAATATTTTGAAGCTATTTGTTCTAATTTGAATAAAAAAAAAGTTGACCCTCGCGCTTAGTTATTACTATTATTCTTTTGTAGTTGTGAAATACATATAAATTTATAGAGTTGGAGGCAGATGCACAAAAACAACAATTAACGCCTACCTCTTGGCGCTCTTGACCCAACTCTGCATAATGTCATCACGAATCAGAGGTATAATGTTCATTGGAGCTTCCTCATACCATTTAGTTTCAAAGTCTTGATGCTCATGAGCCATATTAGCAAACGCATCAGCCACTCTGTTAGCTTCCCTATATACATGAAAAAGGTTTACCTCCCAAGGACGTTCCAGTAGATCACGAATCTGGCTTACCACTTGAAAGGCTTTATGTGTTTCATTATTGAATCTTTTTATCATGTCAAGAGCACTGTCAGAGTCACAATCGATGCGAACTTTACGGTAACCACGATCCCAAGCCGCGCAGAGGCCCTTGTACACACCGGTCATCTCCGCAATGTTAACCGAAGTTGGCTCAAGCTTAGCTGAAAAACCCAGCACAAACATGCCTGTGTCGTCGCGTAAAAGGCCACCGCATGATGTGCCACCATCTTTCTTCACGGAACCATCGCAACTAGCCACCACCCATCCTTCCTCCGGGAATTGCCAACGAACCAAACGCTTTTGATTATGATCTGTGTTTACCGAAGAAGTCATGTTCTCAATCATGGGTGTATTTTGTCAAGTATATGAGGATAGAATATATACATATAAACCCTCCCAAAAAACGAGCCTTCTCATTCTTTTCACAATCATATAGTTTTGAAGAAACACAAATTTGATAAAGAAAAATACCACATAAAAGAGAGAAAAATTGAAGATCTTGTATTAAGGGGCAAGGTATATCATTGAAATATTCTAGCTCCTGATATGAGTAAAACACAGCAGCAAGTTACAGGAAAACTGAAAATGTGGAGCTATCTGAGAGGCTCTTCTCCACCACAAGGTTTTTCCACTCATATCTTTCTTCGCTTACTCACTCGCTACTCGCACCAATATCTCTCATCAAAACTAAGTACTACAAATGAAGAACCACGCCGCCAACAATAAACCTGGCCCAAATGTTGCTCTGACACAGAGGAAGGACAAAATCTAGTTCCCACTCTATATTCCTTTTGCTAAGGTTGCGGGGGTGGAAACGATATCGCACCCCATGTTAGTAAATAAAAAAACCGAAAATTTTCTCAGTATGAGCTCACTCCTGTACACAAAACCTTCATGAGCTAAGAATAAATATCAGATTATGGCTGCCAACCCCACAACATCCTCATCATCAACTTTGGACTCAGGAGCATTGGTTGAGTTGCGTGGTCTCGCTGAAAAGTAGAAACAGATAAAATAAAATATTACCAGCAAAACCCTAGAATCAAGGAAAAAAATGTAATGCATACTCTACAGCTGCACGGGCTCAACATAGTTGAGAAACACACAAGTATATCGAGCAACTACTACAATGGTAGGAGTCCCTCAAGTCTTTTAACAGTTAATACTGTTGAGGCTCTATTAGCACAACCACAGCAATTTACCAACTGCCCATTTACCAAGCTAAACATTCCAGAAGTTGGAAGAGTAAAATACAAAGAGCACTAAAAGTAATTACTTACTTTTTGAAACATTTGTAATGATGTTCACTGTTTTCTGAGCCACCAGTGCTTTCAATTGGTTACCGGTTGCTAACATAAGCAAGCTTCTCATGTGCTGCTTTTGTTCCTTTGCACTTGACGTTTTTGTTAAGGATTCCTCAAAAGCAAGTAAATCCTGCGGGGTAATAAGCGGCAAAGACAGCAAAACCTGAAAAGGTGTAACGAAACATAGTACTGAGTATCAATGTTTTAGGGTCAAATTCTCTGCAAGGGTAGCAAATGCCACATGAGAACAGAAAAATAGTTTTAAGGTGAAAAATACGAACCTGCCTAGGAGCTGGGTGTCTATCGCCAAGATATACAAATATTTCCCGGCAGATGCCAACTAGATCAGCACCGATGACTGCATTCGATTCAAGGGCTAAACCTTGAATGATAGAAGAAAAGAGATCTTTGGAAACGAATTCTACGAGTTCTGAATGATTTGTTAATATCGAAAGAACCACCAACACAGAGCAATAAGGAGTAATTTTTGTCACAGATTCATTGTCCGTCCATGTAAAAGCTTCTAAGCACATTCGTAGTGTAGGAAGAGCCAAACCACGCTTTAGAAGGAAACTGTCATATATAAGACTTGTGAGGAAAAGACAATAGTAGCTCACAAACTTAAGTTACTAAATATTAAAGAACTTCCATAAATAAAACAGATTCTATGACAAGAAGAAAGCATACCCAACCAGAGAGCTTGATTCAAATGTATCTAAGCTTTTCAGTGAAGACATGTCTATACGACCAACATGCCCAGACAGTTCCAAAGAAGGGATTCCAGGATTAAGTGGAGGAGAAGCAATGACAGAGAAGAGAGAACAAATCTCACGTGTGAGATCCCTCAGAAGCTTTTCCTCCATCAGTTCCACTTTCAAGTCAGATCCACCAAGAATTTCAGTAACATCCGGAGCATTTGCTCTACCACCTTGTAGAACACTAGACCATGAACAGCTGAGAACCTGCTGAACATGGACAAATAATGGGTGCAGAAGCTTTTCCAGCCAAATGTCCCACATATCCAAAGGACAATACCTAACCAAAGGAATCAAAGAGGAATGAACAAGCTGCCTTATATGCCTGAACTCCATGGACTGTATATTCTCCATTAGTGCAAACGCAACAGAGTTGACATCCAAATATTTGAAAAATGGATCCCCAATGGTTGTTGACAAGCCCAATACATTATATCTGTCCATATGTAAATAGACCAAGTATTAAGTAATGAAATGGAAATGCACACACACAAAGATCTTAGATACAGAACTTTCTTTCTTTTTACCAGAAAAATTTAATTTCTCCTTTTAGACACTTAGGGCCAGTTTGGATAAACAGCTTAATTAAGCTCTTTTAGAGAAGGAGCTTATAACACAAGTGCTTACAATAAAAGTAGCTTATAAATAAGTTGTTTTGTGTTTGGATTTTTAGTTATAGAAGTGCTTATTTTAAAGTTGTAGTATTTGGATAAATAACTTCAAAAGGTATAATTTTTTTATAAAAGAGAAATTTTAAACATTAATAAAAAAACATATACATTTTTGTGAGAGTGAACCAATAATGATAAAATTATTTTTATTTTTATTTTTAATAAAGAAGAAATGATAAAGAAGAGCTTTTATAGAAGAAGTCATTCTTTTTAACTTCTCTATAACCATCTAAAACAACTTTTTGGAAAGTCACAAGTTAATTGTGAAAGTTGTACCAAACACTAATGAAGTGACTTTTCATAATTCAAAAGTTAAAAAAAGTAACTTCTACCTTTATCCAAATTGGCCCTTAGTGCAAAAACAATATTGAAGGCCTTGCAGATTATAAATACCAAATAAAAAATAAAAATTAGAAATATGTGTGCATACCCACTCTCTCTTATGCCTTTCAACCAATTTCGCAAATCTGATTCAGTAGGTTCATCACATCCATCTTTGCTCTTATCAGCATTAGCCGATGAACCCTTTGGCAACTTAGGGTTCACTCCTCCAAGAAGACTGAACCTCTCAGCATCACTAATGATCATTGCAGCTTTAATCTCTCCAGGTAAAGAATTGCGTACAGATGGAGACCAAAGGGAATGTAAGGCTCGAAGTAGCTGGGAATTAAGAAAACATGCTTCACTTATTAATACAAAAATACTTGATGAACATGCTTCAAAATACTAGAGAAAACACAACATAGCCAGCCATTTAAGAGCAGTATACATACTTTCAAGAGTGGGGTCAGCATCCATGATACATGAGGGGCCATTGGATTTATAGGAGTCAAATATGGTGTCGAGTTGTTTTCTGGGTTCGCTTTCTTCATTCCACTTCTCTTAAGTGCCTTCTCAAAGAATGTCACATTGTGAAAAATTAACCACATAACTTGGGATTCTGAAAGCAAGCGAACCAGGCCTTGTGGATCAGACAAATACTTATCCTGCCATTCCGACTGTGTCCACTCTTGGCTCAAAGGTTCCAGTAACCATGTTAAAACTTCTTGCTGCTGTTGAACCCTGTGCCAATTTAAGAAATAACAAGAAAATGTTAAGTAGAAATATTAACCAAGTATCTACCAAACTGAAAGAAATATTAACAGTATAATCTATTCAGTTTGATCATTACCCAGCAGTAGAAGCCATCACAAGAAAAGCTTCAGCTAGAAGATTGTGCTCTCCCCGATGCAAAGTACCACCCCTTTGCAAACATATAATGGTATCAGCGATGCCCTGCACATAACATTGCAAAAGGAAATAAACACACTATCCTCCCAAACTATAGACATTGGGGCACATTGAAGTTGAGCTTAAATTAAGTGTCCCACCCTGAAACCTGGACAGGTGATACCAAAGCAAGACCAATTTCAAAAGTATAATAATTCAAGGAATCAAAATAAATAGGGTTCTTCACATAATAGTTCCTCTCCATATAGAGGGATCATAATTTACGTGCTATTGAGAAGATGTCCTTTAATTCATTAGTTTAAATGTCTACTTCAAGATGTATATGTATTTTAGCTCTTTAAATGCCTTAAAGAGAACTAAAGTGACATAAAACAAGATGCACAAGAGCCCGTTGCCATTTATTTGGCATGACAAGCTAACGAGAATTGGTGTTTAAAAGATGCACCTTCATGTGAGGCAGGATACTTTTGTCAGCAGCTTTGGCTATCCGAATAAATGATGTACATATCTGCAACCTTGCACGCCGAGCACTAAAGGTTGAAGTATCCTAACATGAGAAAATACAGTCAAAAACCTGCCAGAGTTTCTGTTTCTCAATAGTTGAAAGTGAAGTTAAAAAGGGGTTCTAGAGGTAACCTTGATTGCAAAGGGAAGGGATGTTAGAAGTTCAAATAGTTTATTGACAACACTGCCAACTGCATCTGAGGAATGCTTCAAAAAGGGACCCATTGCATCCAAATAGTGAATAAGTACTTCCACAAGTGCGGGCTCCGTCGATTTCAAGGAGAGAAATTGCTGAAGTAAACCTTCAAGACACAATGACCAAAATTACTAAGGAGGCCCAACTATACCAATCTAAAAAACAGCATTGTATAAAAATTAACTAACCTTCAAATGTTCTGTGTAATGCAAACTGAACTTCAGCATTTGCCTTGGCAAAATCATTTGATTCATAAAAAACTACATTTAGAACATTCTCTAAAACCAACTGCATGCTTTCCATCACAGCCAAGTCCTAAAGTGAAAAAAGAACAACTATTTACAATCCGTACACAAAAGCATGAAATAAAGGTGAGGGGCAGACAATTAGAGGTTAAAATACAACAGTACATTGAAAATTCAAATAAAAGGTATTTAAACCTGAGTTTGTGCTTGTGAACCAAAGATACCCTTGATGATGGCGTCAATTTTCTCAGAAACTTTAGCAGCAGCTAGCAAGGGTTTGTAAGAACAAACAAACCTGATCAACTCCAACTGTTTTAGGAAACCAGAGGTCAAAAACATTAATGATAAGGTTATTTTTAATTAAACTAAAAGGAAAATGGATGATGGAAGTATTAAAAACAGCAGAATATAAAATAATACTAAAATAGCAATGTAGAATATTTTACTTCATAGAAACAAGACCTATAACTTCAAGTTTCTTATTCACATGCAAAACTAAACACATTTAATGCTCCCTCTCTTTGTGTATCTATCACCTTTATTTAATTTGCAAGATTTTTCTGGCTTAATAAGTCAAAATATTCAAGTCCAACATTAATGAATATTGCAAGACCAAAATGGTTCTAGAAAAGCAACTCATGCAGCAGGGAAGATCCACGGCAAATATATGGAAAGAGCATCTTTAGCAGACTTCAAATATGCAAGCCAAACATACCAGCCTAGAACGATACAGGCTGAATTCACCCTTGCCATCAACATCATCACTCCACAACTCCAATACCCCTAAAGAAAGTGCAGTTTCAGGTAGAATTTTCTCTCTCTTGAGCATGTGCGGGAAAGATGTATCCAAAATTGCACCACAAAAACCATCATTCACAAAGCTTAGAATCCTTTTCTTTTCATTTTCAACATTTTCAGAACCTAAGCTACTAACAGTTGAACTGTCTGAAGCTGAATGTGTGGAACTTTTTGGTTTTGACAATAAATCCCTCATTAGCACCTGCAAGTAAACATGAGGAAATAAATATCAGAGATGACCATTTGATGTGGGCTAAAACAAAGTATGAGACAGTTTGCACAATGATCCAACATACCAGCCAGAAGTGCAGGGAATGGAAATGAAATGCAAACTTGAAATGTTGGAAAAATCCCAGCATCTGGAGAAAAATACGAGCAATAAAAAAGATGGGTTAGAGTAAACTTCAAAATAAACGCATTTCTAGTAACATAGTAGTAAACTGAATACACAAAAATTTCCATTCACAAAGACAATAATGATAACATAAGTTAGCAATAGGTTACAAAAAATCAACCTGACATTTGGAAAAGAATTTATGTGAACAAATTCACAAGATGTATCACAAAGCCATGATAGGAAATTCTGTTAGATGGAAGTATCTAACTAAAGCTAAAAAGATGCATGAAAGATATCAGAATTAAAAACAAGAATTCATGAAAAATTTGCGAAAGTAAAGCCAACTCAACAACTAATATTGCATAACTAAACAAATTACCTGCTCTAGGTAAACAGGAAGTATGGTGTTATCTCCAGCAATACATTGCAAGTTAGAAGAGCCAAGTGAAACCATATTTTCACATATATATTCAGCAAATTCATATTCACCCTCATCTATAGATCCAGGATTTGAGCCAGATCTGTGCAAAAATTCTCTAGACATATTCATCGTGATTTGAAAGATGCTGATCATAGCTTGGTCAAATTTAGAAGCTGATGCATCAATGGGCCTCTTTCTACAAACACAATTCATTTTAAACAACAATATTATGAATCAACAACAAAGTAAAGTAATACAATCAGAATAATATATCAGCCATTAGAGAACTATAATGCTATGCATACCTTGAGGAGACAAGTCTGAAAAATTCACAAGCATGAAGACGAAAATCAGGAGCAGATAGTAGGAAGCCACAACTGTTGGGAGTTGATAGAAAAACAAGATGGGGGAAAGACAAAAAGTCAGCACATGGTTATATTCTAAGACAAATCATAAAGAAAGTGTGATAATTACCCACTAATGATGCCAGAATCAGCCAGATCAGACAAGGGAGCCCACTCAGCATATGCATTTACTGCATTTAGTGCAGCTGATACTGTAGCAGCATGAAGTTTGGCAATGTCCATTTGGTTTTTACCAGCTTCATGTAAAGCAGCAACAAAGTGTGTTTGTAGTAGCTGCATGAAGCTTCCCAATGTTAATAATAATGCTTAGCAAATAACTTGTAATGAAGTTTGGGGCTGAGGTTTACATTGTATAACAGAGGCAAAATTTCAGGCAATGATTCAGTTAACCCACGCAAGAGTAGCCTTCGGCGGTCACCTGAGCACATCAATATTACAAGTAAGAAGAACACCAGACACTTCACAAACAGAGAAATCATTTGAGACCAAATATGTTATCTACAAGTGTTAATGAATAAAAATGTGCTGGTTTGTGTTATGATTTTTCAGTTGGGATTGAAGGTTTTGTACTCCAATGGTATAACACCTAGTTTATTAGCATCAACACACTCAAGGATCCCAAAAAATCACCAATATAGTGTATCCCATTACATACAGCAATCTCTCTACCCATGCACACATTTTGTTTCTTACCTTCATGCAATAGATGGCAAAGAGTGGGGTCTTTAATGAGAAAAATGGAAAAAATTACAAGTTACAAATATTGGCCGTCCAAAATTTTAACTAGAAAACCTCAAATATGTTGCTCTCCATGCCAAAGTAAAATAGATTTACAAAGTGGTCCAGTTGAATTATTTCATTCATTAGTTGTGCAAGCACTCATTTGTGTGCAACTGTGCATGAACCACATGCATAAAGACCTAGATGGGAAAAAATTAGAAAGGTATTATAAACCTTCTAAGTCTTCATTATGAACTGTAATATCTTCAGGAAGCCACCGTAGCATCATTGCAACCAACTCAGCCTGATACGTAATTGTGAATCATAAAAAAAATAGTAAGTATCTGAACCAGAATCAATTCAAGCAGTTGAGTGAAAAATATACTGCAAGAAGGGAACATAAATTTACTTGTATTGGACCATCGCTAGATAGAGCGACCACAGATGGGAACATTTCCTGCCATAGATCAAGACCCTCTCTTCTAACTATCTGTATAAGAGCCAAAAAGTACAGTTTACACAAAGCAAAACTGCAAATGTGAGAGTAAAAAAGAAACAAATGAAAAGGAAGAGCATCATACCTCAGCAACAAGGGCAGCTGCCTGGCTTTTAAGAGCCCAATTTTCACAAGGATCTGCTATCTCAGACATTAAATCCACAGCGAGATTTGCAAAGTTCTTGCGCTCTTCAGGTTTTAATCCCTCCCACCTTAATCGCACCAAATGCTGTAAACAGATATGGTTATTAACTAAATAAAGTTATCTTTGAAAGGTAAGATATAACCCCAGGAAAAGGAAGAAGCAATGGCATATGAATTAGAACCTGCAGCATTTTAAAAGCATGTAGCCGGATTTCAGATGGCCAATTCTTTTTTACCAAAAGGAATGATGTGCTTGCCAATCTCCGTATATCACCCGCCTTGATCTGAATAAATTTTAAATAGATTAGTGTTGGTTGAATGTCTAATATAAACTTATAAAGTATGACTAATGATCACCCTAAAGTAAAAAGTAATAATAGACTAACAGTAGTACTAATAACAGTAAAAATGCTAAAACAACAAGCACAGTAAGAATGCAATGGTGGATAGGTTATTGAGCTGCACAGGGTGTTTATCAATTAGGTTATTTTCTTCCATAAATAAGACTATAAGAGATCTCCATGAGACCCTTCTTTGTCCATCTGTTGTTGCATTTTAAACTGCAAAAAATATATTATGTTAAAAAAACGCACAAATGGAACGCTGGAACAGTCAGTTTTTACAGCTGAACTGAGGACACTTTGAAAATCATCATATTTTTATTCAATAGATAAACATAAATTTTCAAATAAGAGGGGAGACTCGTGGGTAGGAGACACCTACCAGTCTTGACTATTGAGGCCTCATCAAAAACCCTACTAAACCTAAGTGAGAAAAAAGAGTATCACAGTAGTCAAGCAGTACAAACAGTCCAGAGTATCCATGGGAGCAACACAAAAACCATATATATCACCTAATCCACTAATGACAGATAATCCATATATAAAACTTAATCTATTAATTCATCTTACCTATTCCACTTGTATAGAACATCTTATATGTATAGAAAAAAGACTGCCATTTTTGCCACGTGCTGTTCTAAAATTTCAATCAACTAAAATTATTCCCCCTGTTACGCATTTACTGCGCCCGCTTTTTCCCACAGCTCAGATTCCTTTTATTTGTTTTCCTTTTTGTATTTGCAGCTTCAGTTTCTAATTGAAACCTAATTATGAGGCCTAATGAATCGTTATATAATACCTAGAGATGGAGATAATCTGTATGATGAAATTTTGAAGCTATAAATCACACATCACAAAAGAGAGAGAGAGAGAGAGAGAGAACAAATGGACTAGTAACCTATACAGTTACATGAAAATTTATGCTGGAAATTTTAAGAAGCATGATGACTTTTAAATTAGAGAAGAATAACACTGTCAATTGTTCTAAGTGGGTGTGGCTTAAAGAGGGATATCCGATTGTTATTCCTTTGAAGTTTGATTAAACACAGCACAATATATGGCTGTTTGTCGAAAGTGTTTATAAACTATAGAGGTATATATATATTGCTGTCTTGTATAGACACAAAACCAAGAAATCAAGAAATGGATCAACACAGTGTGAGAAATTGCCAGCTACAAAATCTATCTATGATTGTTTACATATACAAATACAGCACTGATTTCAGTAGTTTATGATCACTAGGGTTTTCTAGTGCCTTAAAGTTCGAAGTTATTCGTGAACTGAACAGTAAAGCAACAATCAGAGAATATGAAGAAAAACAAAAGTTAACAAGGTCAGAGCAGTTTCAAGAAAATCGAGGCGATGATAACAAACATTGAGATTATCCTTACTCAACCTGAATTTCCACTAAAGAAGAAAAAAAAGAAAAAATCTAAAGCGCAGGCATAGGGCGTTGTAATGCATGATCAAACAATTTGATGAAAGTAAAATCGAAGAAAAACATAAAAAAAAGAAAAATTGAGTAGCCCTAGGGAATAGCAGAGAGAGAGAGAGAGTACGGCATCGAGAAAAGCGACGGCGGATTTTCGAGCGTCGGGAGTGGAGGTCCAGTCGAGAGCGGTGGCAATGGCTTGTGCCACATTGTTGGCGAGGCTCTCTTCCATCCTTCTTCTTCTTCTTCTTCTTCTTCACTGCTAACTGCTACTTCCTCTTCTTGTTTCCTTCTTGTATTGTTGTGTAGAGAGAAAAAAGAGAGAAACCTACGCTGTGACGGTTTAGAGAGAAAGAGAGGAATGGGAAAAAGGTTGGCGTTAGAGCAGAGAGGAGAGTGGAGACAGAGTGAAAGAGAAGAGTGCAGAGTTGAATGGCTTGCTTGGTTGGGTTTTTATCTCTTTTTACTTTTACTTACTACTCCCTTGTGTTCTGCGTGACTCCACTCTTCTTCGCTTTGTCCTTTTTCATTTTTCGGGATTACTTCCTGTCTTAGGTTGTCTCTCTCTCTCTCTCTTTTTTTTTTCTTTTTTTTTTTAAATAAAAAAGACAATTGGCCAATATTTTTATGATAAATATCTAATTTATCCTTAAATTTACAAAATTCCTTATTTGTTCTTCACAATTAAAATTATAGAATAAAATTATTACTCAGAATTTAAAAGACTCAATATTAAAAAAAAAAGATAAATGAATCCTTCTAGACTTTCGAATTGAATTCTTTTAAATTTTAAAAGATTAATTTATTAAGTATATTAATGAGCAACTAAATTGAGTATTTAATCTGTTTTTTAAGTCAAGGAATCATTATTCCATCTTTTCTCTTTTATAAATATCTGTTGATAGTAATAAAAATCAAATAAGTTGTATAGATACACTCAATGCATTGTCAATCAATGTTCTGAAATGATAATTTGATTTTGAGCCCTAAAGACAACTGCTGTTTCGAGAATTATATCTTTATAAAATCTCAAATGTTCAAACAACATTAAAAAATGATATTTTTTTCTACCTTTTCTATTGATTTTGTTCCCATTAAAGAAATTACCTAAAGATATTTGAAAAATGTTAAAAATACTTTAGTAAAACAAAAGAACTTTTTTTCTTTTATCAAATGAAGCAAGCATAAGTGAGCTCTAATTAGTATGCAAATCCTTTCCCAATCATCATAAAAAAAAGAATATAATAATGTATGTACAATTAATAAAAAGATATAAGAATTAAGAAAGAATAGTAGAATACACATCTTTTTATGAGCACCACCTAAGTTTTGTACAGTCTCTAAAAACCGAACAAACTCTGCACTGTGTTGGAAAATG
Source organism: Aeschynomene evenia (assembly GCA_013621005.1). NCBI lineage: Eukaryota > Viridiplantae > Streptophyta > Magnoliopsida > Fabales > Fabaceae > Aeschynomene > Aeschynomene evenia. The sequence goes on from CM024268.1 coordinate 5,954,281, forward strand.
TCATCCACTATTCTAATTCTTATTCTTGAAAAATACAAGTTGAATTTTATTGTGTTGTGCTACCCTCTTATCCTATCAAAAGGACATTTCATCCTTATACCTATTATCTTCACTCTCTAGAAATGACAACAGAAAATAGCTCAAAAATTTATTACAATCCTAAACAAATTAAACAGAACTCAGATATTAATACAGGGGACTCTTTTGGAAAATAAAATTCACGATGTACATCATAGTAATCCAGATTGAACAAAGAGGGGGAAAAAAACTTTTATCTTAATAAAAAGCAAGAAATTAATAACTATAAAAAAGAAATTTGAAGGTGTAAAGTTGGGGAAAACAGATTTCCACCACTGCTGAGAAACAATTGTATGTATTGCTCAGCAGTGGCATATTCTTAATTTAACTCTATAAGAATGTAGTAGATAGATATTTATAAATCTAAGCTATGATTTTCTTTCCTTTAACTCTATCCTTGTGAGCACCTTTATGAGGTCTTGATAAATCCAATGCATCACTGACACCTGAAAAGAGTTTCTTCTGCTTTGGCACTCCAATTTCAGCAGCATTACCAATTGGACCTGACCAAGCTTGGAATTGTTCCTTTGAAAAAGTGTATGTGGTTGAAGTGAAGGAGACATCGGTAGGAACTGTATCTGGATCAATGTGATGTGAAGATCCCAAAGGAATGCCAACTTGTCCATCTTGATGAGGTGGAGGGAATTTTTCACTCTTGCTCTTAGCATTTGCATGAGTGATTAGGCGTCTCCTCTGTTACACATGAAATCATTAACAAATGAAGCACTGTAGAATTTGGATGATATAATAATCTCAGAGAAAAGCTATTCAGTGATTTCATAAACCAAAGCATCATGGATATGTTTGTTTTTAGTAGGAGAAGCATTTTTGTTGAACATACATCAATGTTGGATTGAATCTCTGCATTGGCTTCAGGGGCAGGCATAGCTTTCATAGCACGATCACGCGAACGATGCTTCTTTGGACCATTTGCCTGAGCTTTGCTTGCAGCTCTTAGTCTGAAGATTCACATCGAAAAAGTATCATATAGTTGGTCAAACATAACAGGAAGGCAAAAACATATAACCAGCAGCCATTAAGCAAATAATAATCCCTATAAATGTCAGTATGTGTGTTTGTATTGTTTTTTCAAATATGTAGTAGTTCTAGTATGCAAAAAGGAAATTTAAGAGCAGAGATACCTCCTGGCTTCATCATCCCGTCGTTTAGCATCCATTTCCTTGCTCGGGGGATATTTTGGAAGACTAGAGGGATCGCAAGCATAAGGTTCTGTGGTGAAGAACTGCAAAATGTACAATACACAAGCAAAGTAAATGCATATGGGTTTATATTTTAATTAAAAAAAAGGAAAAAGGGACAGAATCCAAACTCAACATTCATAACATCTAAATCAAATTCAAGATATTCTCATTTTATAACTTGATACACATATATTGCATTAATTTTGGACCAATTGTATACTTTACCATGACCATGCAAAACATGTCATCCTTACATGTAGGTGTAGGACTTTAATTTACCTTTAGTTCTAAAGAAAAGCTACAGCCTACAGACAATCGTTGTCGCAAGATTATATTGCCGTAGAAAACGTGCCATGAAAAATTGCAGGGCTCCATGAAGTTCAGTATGGCAATATGCAGCTTACTTTATACTTATGCATATCAAAGACAGAGCTTCAAGTATGTGTTTTAGCCATTTAGGAAATCTATATGCCCCAATGATAGATCAACATAAGCAGAAGAAACAAATAATATCACTAACAAGGGAGTGCAAAATATGGAAGTAGCACACCAGCATTTTAATGACAACAAGGTCAGAAATTTTGAAAAGCCCACCTCACTTCTCAAAGCATCTGAGGCAGTTTTCCGTTCTGCAGGATCAATTGCAAGAAGAGTGTCGATAAGGGGTAGAGCAGAAGGTGGAAAATCTTTGAATATCTCTCTTATGCATCTCTTGTATGGCTCTCGAGGTTTAAACAAGGTAGCATTGGGCAACTTTGACTTCTTCCAATACTCATCGGAAGGTGAACCACATAGTTTGTATATCTTATGCAGTTGCTCCACCTATGCAATTAAAGGGTCAGAAAAAAACTGCAATTTCAAAATAGCCAGGAACTTAAACACAATTGATATATCCTTCCTTAGAACTAATATATGTTCTAAAAAACAGAACAAACTGCGCAAGAATTAAAAACGCATCCTTGGAGATGTACAGAACATGGACTCAGTGATACACTTAAATACTTGGGGTGTGGAAAATCAGGAAAATGAAAAATCCTATAAGTCAAGCCAAGAGATGTAAGTTGTTACCTCTGTACGACCAGGCATAATTGGCTTCCCAGCCAATAACTCTCCTAAAATACATCCAGCACTCCATAGGTCTACACCCACGCCATAATCAGTGGCACCGAGCAGCAACTCAGGAGGCCGATACCAAAGGGTTACTACACGACTAGTCATGGGATGCTTATGGTTTGGGTCAAACAAAGATGCCAGTCCAAAGTCAGCAATCTTAAGTATTCCTTCATTATCAATAAGAAGATTTGATCCTTTAATGTCACGGTGAAGCACACGGCGGTGATGACAGTGCTCAAGTCCAGATAGCAGCTGATGCATGTAACATTTAACCTGCAATTGAAGGCACAGTATTTGGGGACATCAAATACCCTGCTTAAAAAGAAAGTGTGCCAATTATCAAAGGATGAAAGTGATTCCTTAAAATTATTAAGGCAAACCTGGTCTAACCTGAGGCTCTGTGAACCTGATTCCTGGGCTTGCGGCAAGTCCAGCTAAATCATGCACCATGTAGTCAAACACCAGATACAGACTACAGGACATTCTTGATGTGACTAAACCTTGCAACTTTACGACATTGGGATGATCCAATCTCCGCAAAATAAGGATCTCTCTAGCCATGAATTTTACGCTCTCAGGTTCCAGATTGTCAAACCGAACCTTCTTTAGAGCAACAATTTTACCTGTCAATGTGTCTTTAGCTTTGTACACATTACTATAAGTTCCTTGCCCGATCTAATATGAAAGGAAAAGTAAAAGGAAACTATGAGAACCCAAGATATATGATGCCAATCAAATGTGAAATTCAACACTAAAAATTTTCATCAGACTCAAAAACACAGATTCAAGTCCTGTTAATTCTTCTACCAACAAACAGATCCATAAATAATAGTGAATTTTACTTCGGACAACATTATCAGTGCATCCTTCATAATCTGCATTGATGAACTCCAAACCCCATTTGCATATCCAGAAATGGCATGATCAAATAAAATAGTTTTCCATTTCAAGTTAAAAAACAATGCATACACATATATAGCTCAAAATTATCTAAAAAATTGCATACACATACACTCAAAATCAACTAGAAAAGTCCAAGAACTTTGCCTGCAAAAATAGAAACCCCACCTACCTTATCAATCTTCTCGAATGTGTCGGCCTTCCGAGGAATCCAGCCATTGAGTGCTTCCCCACACACAGCAGTGAGCCAGGGTGGCCACCCAGCTGCAACCTGCTCCCCCCTCAAATGCTTGGGCGGATTGCTCAGCCTCGGATTTGGCTTCGATCTTCTCCTTTCACCTCTTGGCTTCTGAACCTGAACCTGCTGAACCCCATCATCATCATCACCACCACCACCACCAACCTTCTCTTCCTTCTCCTTCTCCCTCTCCTTGTGGTTCCCACCATTCTGATCCTGAACCACTACCTCATTTTTTCTAACAGAGCCTCCATCAACATTCCTTTTAGACTCAGCACTCAAATTCTTCTCCTCCTTCACCTCTGAGACAATCCCCGAAGACACTTCACGACCAATCACACACCCCATTTCTCCAATCTAAGCTTCATACCTCAAACATGGTCTCTTTTCTAGGTCTCAAACAAACACCACAGTTATCCAACAAGAAGCACTAGAATGGGATGATGATCTTGTCAGAATCCAGAAATTGAGGAGAGTGATCTGAATTTGAAATCAGAAGCACCCAAAAGTTGACCCACCAACAAGTGAACAAGTAGCTCGTAGGATTTCACTCCAGTTCAGTAAAAAGAAAAGGAAAATGCAGGATTCAGTGATCTGCTCAGAAGGAAAAAAAAAAAGAAAGAAAAAGTAAAAACGGGAGATTTATTAGGTAGAGGATGTGATAGGTTTTGGTTAAAAAAACAAAAAAGATTAAAGAAAAGAAAAGGGAAAACAGAGAATGGATATGGGATGTTGTGAATCGAAGGAGAGAGAAAGATTGTTACAGTAACAGTGACAGAAGCAGAAGCATAATTGGTACAAGAGAGTGGACGATTGTCTTGTTTGTGTGTTGAGTGATGTACTGTTTTGGACTGTTGCTCTTTCAGAAAACGAGAGGATGAGATGAGATCTTGCTGTTTTTCTTGCTCTGCCCTTTCTTTCGCTCGCACTAGTCAAAGCCCCAGTTGCTAGCTATGCCTATACCTCGCAAACCCCATTTTGAGTTGGACCCATCTCATCTCTTATATGCTCCTTCTTCTTCTTCTTCTTCCGTTTTTTGGGGTTTCCTAAATCGGTATTTTTATTAGTTCTTCACCTGTTTTAAAAAATATATATTTTACATATAAATTTAGCAGGTGAAAATTGCATTCTAATTTTAGATAAGGAGAGTCTCTTATGATATGTTTGGTGCAGTGCACATAAAGAAATACAGAGATAATTGATATACAAGAAAATAAAATAAAATTTTAAAATCATATTTAAATTAGTAGAAATATAATAATTTATGTTTCACTATACTCAATTTTATGACTAATTTGTTCCATTTTTTTGAATTACATAAAGTGCACCTTATTTCTACCAAGATACAAACTTGTTTATCCTCTCTTCATTATCAAACACTTTATCTATGTATTTCAATTTGGTATATCATATTAAGTATAGCCTTAGTGTTAGATTTCGAAGTTTTAATACAATTAAAAATAGATATTAATTTGTGTATATTAATCTTATAAAATAAACCAGATAATATAATTAAAAAGAATATTAAATCATGATTAATAATTATTATAATGAGTAATTTTTATTAATAATTTGTAATTTTTTAAATAAATGCTTGAAAATAAACTTATGTAATCCTAATTCTTCAGTTTCGTTGCTAGTAAGGCATGGACAATAAAACCCGTAATTTATAATCTACATTTGTATTTACTTTATTGTTACTATTAATTATTGTGTTAGGAGAAGCAGAGTTTTTCTCTTTTTTTTTTTTTTTTTTCAAATTCGCTTCAACAACTGAACTATATGAATTTGTCTTCTCCAAAATCTACGTGTCAAATTTAAGGGTATTCAATATTACGGTTTACGCATGAATCTTCTACGGCATGGGCCTTATAAGGACTGCGTATTCATCATGTGACAGAAGCCAAAGCCATGTGCTAATCGTTTTTTGTTCAACTTGGAAATCACAGACCCTTTATATCTGCATGAAATCCGTTCTTTTCGACTTTTTCTAATTATTATTGTTTTCCTTTATTTGACTATAGCTAAGTAACGTCTTCTCTCTATAACTTTATTATTATCATGCGTGGGTAGATTAAACTATTAGTAAATTAAAAAGGTTATAATAAAATTAAGTTACTGGCAACTTTTTTCTTAAAAAAAATATATTACTAAAAATTTAATTACCAAATTTAATGGTTGACTGATTTCTGCTCTGGTTACTGCCCACAGTTTAACCTTTGTTGGGACTTGTGAATGGAATGTGGGTTTGAGACCTGGAAATGGAATGTGAGTTAGTTGAGTTACATATTTTAGTGTGAATTTTATTTAGGAGGTGTTTAGTTTAGGAAATGTTATAAGATTTTTGGGAAAATGTTGTGAAAAAATTACTTTTCCATGAATAGTTCAGCTAGTGCAACAAAAATTTCTAGTAAAATTGCATTTCAAGAAAACGTTTTATCTCATTTTCATTTCTAACCTCAATCCTAGATAAGTTTTATTCCCATTATGAGAATCTATCTAAATATATGAAAAAACATTTATAATCCCATTTATTATCTTAATATTATATTTATTTTATTATGAAGGAACGATTTTGTAAATAATTAACTTCATTCTATGAATATTAATACAAACCAAATATAAAATAAATCAATTTTGAGAATATTGTATAAGATTCTTAGAAATTTAGTGTAGAAACCAAACACAAAAAGAATATGTGAAAAAATGATTCTTATATTTATCATTTATGTGAATAAATTTTAAATCCGCGGACTAAACACAGATTTCTTATACAGTCGTACTAGCCACCTTGATGCATTGTTCTTCACAAATATCACAATGTTTTTTTCCCAAATTTTCCATATGATAGCACAACTACAACCACAATTCATAACCATAGAAGTGACTACTCTTCAACTTTAGTTATCAAGCACCATTAACCATTTGTGGTTAACAAGATCCAACTCCATTCTGACTCAATAAATTCTGATAACATATATATATATTTCAAAGTTATTACTTCACATAACATTATCATATCAAGGACATGCCTATTTTTTCCCCCCAATAAATGCCTCAAAAAACACCATATTATTTGGCAGTCCACAAACTTTTCATTTTTTTCCATCTATCTTAGGTATTTATATATCATACTCATATTCTAAGATTGCCAAGATCAGAGGTTGTTCTTGACACCTCTTTGTCTTGAGTTTTTAATTCATCTTTTTCCTTCATTTTGGGTTCCTCTGCTATGGATCTCCTTGGAGGAGGAGCTGAGCAGACTGGAACCACTGATCTGATCCTCACAGGTGGAGCCATGAATAGAGGAGGATTATGCCCTCTCATCATTCCAAACCTGTCAGAGCCTGGCCTTCCTGGGACCCCAGTTCTCATCCTTGAAGCCATAGGTACTTCTCTGTGCTGTGGTCTAGACCCCAAAGATGAACTGGGCCCCATGGTTCTCACAATGGAAGAAGCAGTTGCTGGTCGTGGTCTAAAACATCTGTAGGAACTTGCTTCTGAATGTGCTCTGGGATTAGAATTGTGAATACCAGATGGGTTTTGCAGCTCAACATTAACTGGCCTGTGTATAGAAGAGTCCATGCTCCTGTCAGAAGCCCATTCAGATTTCACACTTTCTTCTCCTCTCAGCTCAGCATTTCTGCTTCTGCTTCCCGGGCTACCGTGATTCTGTGTCTCGTCCTCTGAAGTTGCGATTAGGACTCCGGTCTCATTACTAGAGTCACATGCTGGGGGATCTTCTGCTTTTTCCTCTTGTATCTCTCGAATGGTTACCGTTGACCTGCCTCTACTTAACTCGGGAACAATTTGATTCGAAAGATATAATGAAGGCCTTGATGTAGCAGCAATAGGGAATTTCGGTGCAACAGGAACTGATGCTAACTCTCTAGCTGGAAAATAAACACAGTGATCAGGCTGGAGCACGGACTGCATTATCGGATAAATCTGTGGAGCGGATGGAATAGTCGGTTGAATGGTTAAAGCCAATAGGCGATTCTGCTGCTGTATAAGTTGTTCCTGCTGCCAAATATGGTACAGAGCCACCTCAGGGGAGAAATTAGATATTCCACAGTGCTGCCATTGCATAGGATACATGCTTGGAGTTGGCTGAGTTGACACCAAGGATGTTGTAGTCAACTTTTGCCATCTAAGTTGGCCATCAGTTTGTAAGAAGCTCTGTGACTCAGATGGATGTAAGCTCGCAAGAACCCGAGCAATGATGACTTGATCCTGTTCTTCATTGCCTTTAGATTCTGAAGGGCATGCAAATGTAGCTGAAGAAGATAATTGATGCTCTGACACTAAACAGAAATTCAAAATAGAATATTAGTCAGGTCCTAGAAAGGAAAAGGAAGCAACACGAGCCAAGTAATGTTAACAAAGAGTATCCTGAAAAGAGAGATTTGTTTCAAGGTGCAGACTCAAAATTGGAAAAGTAGATATGATAAAGATATAATCAGAGCAGCAAGATCAAGTGCTTACATTTTCTCAACGCAGACCAAGCAACCATGGCAGCATTTTTCTGAGCCTGTTTTTTTGTCCGAGCTGGATCTCCAGTAAAATACATTCCTGCAATTTCAACAGTACATGAGAAGGTAGGAACATGACCTGGTCCAGATCGAATGGTCTTATAAACAGGAAGATTCAGTCCAGCTCTATGAGCAGTTTCCTGGAGCAAATTCTTGTATACTCCTGTTTCATCCTGTAGATATCCAAATACCAACAGTATAGACGGTTCAAATAAAAATCTTTGAAATACTTCTACATTGAAATATGCAATGAGCAAATATACAGAATTTGTTAGATTCCTAACAAGAGGACGAAAGTTATATTCTTTATCTCAAACTGTTCTATTCATTTATGCCATTTATTTCTCTGTATTTCTCATCAAACAACTTAAAGGCAATTGTACAATTGAAAAATCAAGTAAGTGATACCTATCAATTTTGAAGGAAAGAGAGAAGCACAAATGAAATAGAGCAAAGAGAGAAGGGAGAGATAGCAATATCCTAATTGCTCACCAGAACCCTAGCAGCCAATGCTCTAGAAGGGCCTCTCTTTGCAAGAGTGTTAAGGGCTACCTCAGCTGCTGCATGTTCTGCCTGTCTTAAAGTGGAGCAGAATGTAGGGCTTTCAAATGTTTCTCCATTGAAATTGACAGTCGCCTTGAAACGAGGAGCATGATCTGGCCCTTCACGGATGCATGAATAGGCTGGCAAATTAAAACAGCTTCTTTGAGCCAGTTCTTGCAACCGGTTCTTATACATGTCTGCAAACAAATGAACATACAGGTCCAAATTAAAAGGGAGTTTGATTTTTCATGAAGGGCCAAAAAATTCTGTTAATTTAGGGAACAGTTCTATGGTCGAATATTTCACTCACCCCAACACACCAGATGCTTCGGAGAAAACTAAAATAGAAACTTTCAATAGCTAAAAAACAATCAGAGTAGTCAAACAACACTTAAAACATCTCATATTCTCCAAAACTGTCCACCATTACACTAAAGATCAAGCATATTCTTCATCATCATTTTAACATACTTGCAGGTGGCCAATCTAACATTAATTCCGCAAACTAATAGAAACTAGAGCAATGTTTATGACAGTACTGATGAGCTAATGATGATAATGAACTAAACTAAATAACAAAGCATGCTTTGGCAAAACTCTAATTGAATTAATTTCTATATAAAATTGGTAATACTGAAATCATTAGAAATTTCAGAATGGTTCCACATATCCCAGTAAACTTTTTGCAGAAATAATTCATACAGACACAAGTGGAATCATCAAAACCTCTCAACAAAAGTCAAATGTAAAATCAGAATCCCACAAAGAGACTATCTAATAACACCAAAAGGAAAGTAGCTAGAACTGAAGCAGCAGCTCAAGAATCAAACAGGACTGATTATAAAAACCGTTGCCGTACACCTACCAAACCCCCCATTTCATGACCAATTTAGATTGAAACAGCTCAGAAATTGCATTGATGACAACCCAAGTAATCAAAAGATGGAATCAGACCTTTTGAAACAATCTTTCAAAGCCTGGAGCGAAAGGATCTAGGTGGTGAGATTGAAACTTTGAAATAGAACAGCAGGGTCTGAATCTTTTAGTAGTCAGTAGGGGAAAAAAATGGAACCCTGAATAGTGAATGGGTAGTAGTAATAGGAGAGTGGGGTTTTGTGCCCACAAGAACACAACAAAACACAGCGATTTTCTCTCTTTCCTTGCATATTATTCACTCACTCACTCAAGTTTTCTGGTTAGAGAAGCAAAAGCATATCAAGCTGTAATTTTTATGGTTTTCCTGTGTTTCTGGGGAAATGCTACTTGTATATACATACTATTACACATCCACCTATTTTTCACCCATTTAAAAAGTTAGCAACTTTTATAAATATGTTGACAACTTGCCAACATTTTTATAAAAATTGCCAATTTTTAAATGGGTGAAAAATGAGTGGATGACGCTATTTTATTTTATGTACAAGAAGAATTCCTCATGTTTCCGATGGACACTGACAATCATTGTCTTTTTCTTGCTTTCAGACAGAAGAACGGTAATAAAAAATATCTATACGCTGTCGTTTCTTGCTTTCAGAATTCAGATGTCCGATAAACTTCTCTAACTTTAACCAAACTTTTTTTTCTTTACAAAAAGGGTTCCAAATACCTGTTAATTTAGGTGATATTAAACATTTGTGACAATTGAAAATTAAGAATTTAAACTTTATCATAAAATATATTTTGTAACACCTAAAACTCAAGAGTAAATTGCAATGATATATATAATGAATTTTGACAGAATTCTTATAAAATTTTACCCTTAAATTATCAGTATATTTAAGAGATGTTTAATATCACCTAAATAAATAGAGGATAATGAAACTAAATTTGATCGAATATAGGTTAATTTTATACTATGAATTAACCATCAAATAACTAAATCAACTACAAATAATTGGTGGTAATTATCCAAAACACTCAGATCCAAGACGATGGTTGTCCCATTTTCTTGTTTAGATACACTAAACAGCCATAGATAATTGAATAAAACAAAGACAGAAACATTTTCCCTTTCATTTTATATGGTCTCACTCCTAAATTCTCAGCAACTTGCAGCAAAGCACCAAATCACTTGGCTAATCATAATTACAATAATTAATCAAGAAAACTCTCATCTCATCCTTGTACTACAAGTCTCTGGAACAAAAGAAACTGTTTTGGCTATAACATCAATCAAAAACCTATAATTAATCATCTGTAATGCACCCAATATAGTAGGACCAGCATCATCACAAGGCATCACAACAAAACAGAACATATCATCAGAATCCTGAAACACAAGGCTAGGATCCAAAACCAAATCAGCATTATCAGGACCATTTCCCAAAAGTTTGTATGTCATTGATGGCCTTGAATACTGAGTCCCAGCAGGTGGAAAGTTATAGCAAAGGTCATAGAGAGGCGGCCTCCTCCCTGTAACTGGTGCCATCTTATACTTCCCAAAGTATGAAACTAAAAATGACCTAACCACAGCATAAGCACTTTTTACCATAAATGTTACTCCACTTCCTGTATCAAGTACAAACCCACCACTCTTATCAATCTTCAAAGCAAAAAGATAAGGGTCTATTGGAAGATTAGCCCCATCCATTGCAATTCCTAGCAAAGGAACAAAGTATCTTGGTAACCCATATTCTATAAGTGGCGTTGTCTTATAGTTTCCACTTATTTTTGCATCATCACCAAACCATATGTAACTAAGTGGAGGCTGAGCATCAAAAGGTGTTAAGCAATAAGAGAATCTGATTTTTGTAATTGGAGATAACTGCATTAATATTGATCTTGGTCCTGTTCCTAAGCCAATAATCCCTGCTATGAAATTGTGTGCAAACACAATATTCCTGTTATCAAATCCACACCCAAAAAGCACACCTGGGAAGCTAATGACTCCTTCAGTGTCATGGAATGTAATGTTATCAGATGAAACAATGCCTCTAGTGATTCCACCTCCTGCATATTGTATACTATATTCACACATAGAAGTTTCTCTCACACACAACTTTGGAATACAGAGAGGGTGATCACAAGAAACTATTTTGTATGTTGTTGATTCATGGTACTTGTAGCCGCCGCCGCCGAGTGGGAAACAATTCACACAGCCATCACATTGAAGCCATGCATCATCAGAGCCAGTATCCATTAAGAGGAAGGTTGAGAATGGTCTTGGTGTGCCTATCATTGTCTGAACTGCGTACATGCCTGTAAAGACACTTATAACCCTTGGTTGTAAGACTTGTGGGGTTGTTTCATTATTGGGTCTTGTGGACCTGAATGAAAGGGCACGGGTTGTTGAAAGTTGGACCAACCTTTCATGTGTTTCTTTAAGGGTAAGGTTCTTGGGAAATAGCTCTGAATCAAATTCTTGTCTTGGGATTAGTTTCAGTCTGAAACCACTGCCATAGGGAAAAAGAATTTGCAAGAGAATTAGGATCAATAACAGAGTGTAGCAGAATGATGAATGAAAGGTGGTGATTCTTGAAAACATTTTTGCTTCTTCTGTTGGAGGATGCAGGGTATTGCTACTGCATAATTCAGGGGTTTATATAGATGTGTGTTTTGAGACTGGCTCAGACTGGATGCATTGGATTTGGAACAGATATGGTTTCATCTCAGAGAAAATCAATTCTAACCTTATTAGGACATTAAAGCAAGATTTATTGTGATCATTTTAATTTTTAAGGATGTTCTTTAATTCTTTTTATTGCTGTCATTTAAGAGAGTTGACTTAGTTTCTGGTTTTAGTATTTTATTTGGAATGTTAGTATTCCATTAAGGAAAGGTTTAATAAGGTAAAATATCAATTATATTAAAGTTATTTAAAATAACTTAAAAAAATATGTTTAAAGAGAATGATTAAACAAAAGGGGAAAAATATTGAATGAAAATAAAAGGAAAAGACAAGGAAGGAAATTAAATAATTTCATTTTACTTTTTTTCTAAGGTTTTAAAATAAAACCAAAAAAAGAAAAATGAAGGATTTATAATATGATCTTATCCTTTATTAAACTGCCTTATATACTTTTTTCGTCCAATTTTATTTATCTTTTTAAATTTTTTTTATTTAATATTATTTGTCATTTTGGAGTTTCAAGAAAATATTTATGATTTCTTCCAGTTTTACTCATACATATACTCTCTTTTATCTCTTCTAATAATTATTGCACAAAAAAATTACTCACTTCATTCCAAAATAATAGTCGTTTTGACTTTTTTGGTTGATTGGAAAACTAATGTACCTAGATCTAGATACATTAGTTTTCCAATGAACCAAAAAAGTAAAAACGATTATTATTTTGGAATGAAGGTAGTATAAGATTAATTTTGTCATTATATACTTATTTCCATAGAAATTTGTGTGTTTTAATCATCTTCTTAATAAGTGTACAATACTCTAAAACGTCAATTAACATTGGACTGAGAGAGTAATTAATTAGTCGTTAGTTACCCGTCAACGGATACACGAGGGAAACCCATAAAAAAATAATTAATTGATATGAAATTTAAATGAATTGGTAGAAAATATATTTTAATAATTGAAAGGGATAATAAAGTAAATTAAGTTTTAATTTGCTTAAAATCTTTCAAATTGAAAGAACTATAAAATAAGAGTGTGTTTATATAGGAAATTTTATGGAGATAATATAAGTATTAAGAGGCTCTAAAACTCTCCGTTATAAAATATTTTGTTCGGATGTTTTATTAGAAGATATTGTAAATTTCAAAGAATTTTGAGAATAGATTTTGTTTGTCTTAATTGAAAATTTTCTTTTGTCTCCGCTATTTATTATTTAATTATATCTACAATTGAAATTGTGATTAAAATTACCTTGCTCAAGTAAAATAGTTCATAAATGAGGAGGGTAATATGATTTCTTTATACAAATAAAAAATTTAGAGCATTGCTAGAGATATAACAAAAAAATCAGCCAAAACAGTCAACAAATAGGAATTTGGGCCACAATCACCCAGCTCATTAAGAATATACTCATGATTAAAAGTGTTATTTGGGTCATAAAGTGTTAAATGGGCTTTGTGGCTGTGTTGGCTGGTTTTTTGTTGTGTCCCAAGCATTTGTGAAAAATTTAAAATAAAAGGAAATTGAGATGATATATTTCATTCAAACACAACCTAATAGTTTTGAAGAATTTTGAAGAGTTAGTAAGAATATTTAAACATAATAAATACACTTAAATTAGAATTTCACTAATGATTGCACTAATTACACTTTATAAGCTTCTCAAAGGGGACAAATTTTGAAATATTTCGAGATGATTAATGTATTAAAAACTTCAACATTTCATTTTTCTATGATTTTTTTTAGGATAGCATAACCATTTAAATTAATTACACCAGCACACCCTAAAGTTTGATAAGTAGATAATAGCGTCCTTCAACTCTTAGTTATATCATTAGATGATACCTCTAAATATATCCACTAAGATTTCCTTTGATAGTTCTGCTAAACAAACGTAATCTAAATAAATATTTGATCTTGCAAAACCTTATAGCCCCACAAATTTTGTTTGACACAACATTTGAAGAGTGAAAATATCATACCTTTTTCATCTCATATCAAACATGCCCCCAGAATGTAACAAGGGATGAACTTCAAGAAATGCATTATTTTTCCTTCTCATAAAGATGACCATATACATATATATCAGCTTCCAAATAATTATGAATACCCTAAGATCAAGAATATGTGTAGTATATAGTATAATCAACCTTTTTCTTTTCTTTTTCAAGGTTTGAATGTTGGAGTTTGATCAGATGTAGCAGGAGGGTAAAGAAGCTCATATAATTTCCTATCGATTAAATTTCTGTATGGATCCTCTTCCCTTTTCTTGAGCAAGTAATCAATGTTGTGCTCAACTACAGACTTGATCTGTAGGTACAGTTTATTAGCAGCTTCTTTGTCCTTGAGCAACAGATTCTCCATCCCTTTTGTACTTATAGGCTTCCCAAAAAGATAGTAAAAGCGACCGGGTATCTTCGGTAGAATCGCCGGCATAATGATTTCTTGGCTCGCTACCTCGCCACTTGCCTCATCCCTGGATGTGAACAAGAAACACACAAGAGTTGCTTGTGAATTAAAAAGTCCACAATTTTTACATGTAATAAGATTTTTAGCGAAGAGAGTTGTTTTCAGGATTTGAGTCTGTGACCTCCGGGTCACAAGGCAGAAACGTTACTATTGCCCCAAGGCTCACCCCAGTAATAGGATTTGATATCTCTACAAAATGCTCTCCATCTCATTTTCTTTTTTACTTATCCTTGTCCCGCTCTCATTTTTCATAATATGTCAAACACACACAGATGAATAATCTTGCTCATATATTAGTTTGCTGAAAATATAACAAAAGTAGTAGTACAAGCATTTGAGATGGATACTAGTTACCTAAACTTTACTGCATCACGCTGCAGTTCTCTGATGTAATCGTTGACAATAGGGATCTTCATCAAGTCTTTGTAGTCAAGAATTATCTGTAAGATTCAAGCAGTAGGACTCCATTCAAAAGGCAAGTAAAATTAATCAAATCGAAGTTTCGCGAGCAAAAGGAAAGGAAATATAACAGCTATTTTCTTGTCATTCCTCTCCTCGCCAGAACAACACGCGGGTGGCACAAGTTGTGCAATGATGATGGAAGGAGTATTTATGAAAACTATTCAAAATTGGCTTCATTATTTAACTTATCATTTCTTGGAACCAAAACCAAGATAATTGAAATGAGCATAAAAAGAGAAGTAAAGAAACTTGTAGAGAATAAGAAACCTACATCAGCTATATCATCCTCGCCTACAGCTCCGAATGGCACAATCGTAGCACCAAATCGTGCTGCCATTCTCACAAATTCCTGATGATCAGGCCAAATCACCTTGTATTGTTCTCCCTGATGATTATGGGAACACAGTCAGTGCTAATCTCAAAAGTTTGACAATCATGATAATATGCTGCAACACAACATAGCTCTCGCAATAACAAAATATTTAAAATACTCTTTCCACAAAACTAAGCATACAGATGTGTATAAAATAGTATTTAGGACATGTAACACATCAATTTTATGCACCTTATAATGGAGAGCCTCACGTGCACCGCCGGGATAAAGGAGAACATGTGATTGTGTCGAAAGTAGTTTATATAGATTGCTTCCTGAAACAGGCACGGCGCCAAATACCTTGACCCAATCGATCACAGTAAAATCGGAAGAAAGTGTCTGCGTTTTTCTTGTAAACAACTCAGGATGTGCTATTCCACGAAGCAAAATACCCTTCTGACTTAAAAATTCATGTGCAAGAGGTATAATCTCAAACCCCAACAAATTGTGATAACCAACATATATGACAGGACCTTCATCTGGAATACAAGAGAGACCTCTCACAATCTTCCCATCCTCCAATGTTGAGAACATAGCAGCACCGGTAAGAGACCGAAACCTCCTGCCATCACATGTTAGCATCATTTCAGCTTTAAACAACTTATTCCCATTTGCATGGGAACAAGTGCCACTTGAATTCTCAAAGAATAATATGAAAATAATGCAAAAATAAGTTGCACAAATAATGGATGTATAAAAACATTTAAAAATATATATATACACTTCTAACAAACGGCACATTGATATAATAACGGAATGTTCGAGTAGTCTTTCAGGATGCATCGCTGATGTCAAGTTTTAAGTGTATAATAGACAATAAGTATGAATTATGGTTCAACGATGCAAACAATAGGAGTATTACTATTACCTCTATTATACTCATAAATGCAAAATGTCATTAATTAAAATATTTCTAGTAACAACTATACATGGTGATCATGATAGTAGCTGAATCAAATTACCCAACTACGTGATCCATTGTATATCTGAATTCAGTCATACTTGGAGGAATGAAATCACCGATCAAATCAAGACTCCTCGAACGACGGTACATGGAAGTCCCCCTGATGATTGTCAGCAAACCGATACCATCTTCCTGCACCACCATGGTGAATGAACAATTAATTAACTGACATGGAGCTGCAATCACAGAAGAATGTAAAAGCAGTAAATCTCCAACTGATACTGTTATAAGTAACAGCACACTCAAAAGCTAATGAGTTCTTCCCATACTAGAAAGTACAACATAAGATTTTACCCAAACAATAGTAGCTGAAAAAGAAATCTTTTCTCATTTTATCGGATAACCATGAGTACAAAACAAATTGCCTGCTCCTTACAATAGGTTTTGCCATTAAAAGATTTTGTTATTTTATTATTTTCATAAAGTCAAGCGCAAATAATTTCCATAAGATATTGAAGTTACATGTAGATGAATTGAAAACGGCAATGGTAGATGAATGTTGCAGCTTTGAAGCAAATCAGTAAGTTGGAGAATAACAGAAACAGAAGGAAAAAAAAAATCAAAGCGAAATCATTCCATGAACGGATTGGATATCATCTTTTGGTTCAATTAAGAATAGATTGGACCAGAATAATATGATTTAACACATTCAACTATATGTAGTCTTCAAGCCACCAGTAGATGTAGGGAAATTTCTGCAAGACCCTAAGAAATGTTTGATCATAGTATTCATTTCACGTACCAAAAGAAGGGTGTGTCCCATGTCCTTAAAGTTGCGAACTTTGCAGTTTTGCAATGAGCGCTCAAGTCTTTTAGCTTCATCTTTACTGGGAAGCATGTTATCCTTGCCACTAGAATGGAAAATCTTGTCAATTCTAATTCTCAACAACCAATAAAGAACACACACTTGAAAGTAATTTATGCACGTTATATGAACACACGTCTCAAAAAAGGTATAAATAAAAGGGAAAAATCAGAAAGTTAATTTAAGGAACAGGGAGAGCAGAAACACTTTGTAGCATCTGTCACATAAGTGAAAAATGGAAAGTTCATATAAATATAATTGACCTCCAAAGTATCTATAGGTTATTGTGGCAGAATTCCTGTGGTACATAACAAATCAAAATCTGAGTGGCAATTAAAATCTTCTTTTGAAAGAATGATGAGAAACAACAAACAAAAAAATAGTATTATGTAAGATGTTA
Source organism: Aeschynomene evenia (assembly GCA_013621005.1). Classification (NCBI taxonomy): domain Eukaryota; kingdom Viridiplantae; phylum Streptophyta; class Magnoliopsida; order Fabales; family Fabaceae; genus Aeschynomene; species Aeschynomene evenia. The sequence goes on from CM024268.1 coordinate 5,971,934, forward strand.
AATCTAGAGAGAGTAAGAACCTAGCAAGCACGAGTACTTGAGCTTTAACAGCATGGAGACGTGAATTAGCATACGACGAAGCTGATTTAAGAAGCTTCAGCTTCCAAAGAAGGGCGTCTCTCGGTATAATATCTGCCAACTCCTGAAAATAGATCAACAAGAGCTTAAGTTTGATTGGCAGTTCAACATAATTCCACACTGTATGAACTTATAAAAAATTGGAAAATAGAGAACAGGAAAAGGATAAAGGAAAGAGACATAACATATTACAACCCTGCAAACAAAAAGCATACTTAAACAGTTATGAGGGTTCAAAACACGGTGAGAAATGTTAACTGTAATTATAGATATTTTAGAGGTAAATCCAAGCCACAAGCTTGCCACTCTTATCAACTAAATGAAAATAGCAACAATGTAACAACCCTACATAAAAGACAAAGAAAAATCAAGCGATCAAAAGGACAATAAAATTTTCTTACAGAAAGATAAGGCAGCAATGCAGTAAGGTTGGATGACAATCGCTCTATTTTCTTTGCAGGTGGAAGATTATGTTCAATATTGACCGATGCCATCTTCATTGGATCACCTGATGTCATGAAATTATATTACATTGAATCACAAATGACAAATCTTTTATAGAAATAAAATTATTAGAGAAAGGAATAAAACAAGGAGAAGGTATCATCCCAAGGATCATGACAGTAACTCGACATGCTGAAAGACTACTCAGTCTCATGCATATGAAAAGTAAAGAATCCTTTGAAACAGCTTCAAGCAGGACATGAAGGAGAGGCAATAAAATCTACCCAATTATTCGTTAAGTGTCATCAACACAATAAACAACAAGCAAGAAGTGGACAAAAATTATCGATCACAATTGAAGAAGAATCATATTTCCACAAAAACAAGTGATGTAAGGGCCTTAAGAAAACAGATTATTTACCCATAATGAAACCAAGAAGATAGGGAACAGTCACATGCAATTCGTCGGGCATAGCCTCCAAGATAGGAAACAAAGGTTGCAACTGAGATCTGCCAAAGGATGTGGCTAGGTTGAAAAGTATAGAGTCAGATTTTAGTATAGGATTGACAAAAAATAAACCGAATAAATAAATGAACAAATTTGATGAGAAGAATACAGCATTAATCTGCTCACCTGGATTGCATAATATCAGAACTAGGTCGACTTTTGGATTACGAGCAGCCACAGAAAGAGCTAGGCATCCGCCAAAGGAATCACCTACCAAATAAATTGGCTTATCTGGAGACTTAGTGTACTCAAGCTTAACAGCTTCTTCAACAAGTTTCACCAATCCTTCATAAAATTATATGAAAACAAAAGGAAAAAATAAGTTAAAGTTGAAGCACAGATAATAGAATTATACACTAGACACCACTCTAGCAGTAGAACTTCCAATAATTGACAAGAGCACAATTTAAAAGACAAAACTACCTTCAAATGGTGTTCGATCATGACTAGGAATATGCAAGCAACGAACTTCAAAAGCCCTGTATTACAGAAACTATAGGTGAAAAGAGAAAAAATAAAATAAAATCACTTTGGAAGGTAAATACTGAAAAAGTGCTAACTCTAATCTTTCAGAGTCAGTACATTCAAAACAAATGCCATTTTTATATTACTGATTGCATTAGTTACTGTTATCAATAACATAACATATGAACATACTTCCCAAGAGCTTTATGGTGCAGAGTAAGGCCTAATCCTGTGCCATCAAGTCCTGCATGAATCAAACACTAGGAACATAATCACTGTACATATTTTTAACATTCCATAAATAACATTATAAACATCAAAGAATTCCCATTTTTCCTTGAAAAGCCTTATCCAAATTCATTCAGACAAACTTATCCACAAAAAGGGTATCATATAAAAATCAAAAGAGGACTCAACAGTAGAAACAATCACTTACCAGGTAGAAACATAAGAGTGGGAGAGTTTTTCAAAGGGGCACCACATTCAACAGGGCAAAACCACCTTGGAGGACCACCATCACTAAACTTGTTAAACTCATTTGCCATAGAAAAGTAATCTTCCACAGTCCTAGTCCCATACCCATCATCCCAAAGTGTCTTTAAATCTTCTTCCAAAACTATATCTTTTTTCATATTCTTCTCTTCAACTTCCAAAACCTGAACATTCTTCTTCTCACCAATCAAAGCACCATTTTTCTGCTGTGTCTCAACAACAAGGGAAGAAGAAGAAGAAGAAGTTCCATTCACTGCCACAACTGAATTTGATTCAGAGGACAACACATTTGTTGGGATTCTTGGAGCATCCAAGCTCTGAGATTTGACATGAAATCCATTCCTTCTAATGGAACTCATTGCAGAGAGGGGTGAAACCCGAAAACCCATCAAGGAAGCCATGGCAAAAAGATGAAGTGAATCCTCACTCTTAGCTCACAAGTCTCTGGATAAAAAGTAAAGTAGCTTTAAACTAGCACTTAGAAAAGGTTCATTTTTCCACCCTTTTATTTTTCAATGTTTGTTTTTTGGTTTTTTGGAAGTGGAAATGAAACTGTGGAAGCTACACACAGAGTGCTTGCCTTTGATGGTGGAAACCTTCAACTGATGTCATGATTCTGTAATGAAACGGACAGAGTCACATGTTTAGTGTTTGGCTTAAAACAGAGCAGAGGGATGAGACACACAAGCGTACTAGCCGCAAAACACACAAAATGTACTCTAAAAGGTGTTGGGGGATATTATTAGGCATAGCACTTGGTTTGTGATTTCTAAACAATATTTATTAATTTTTACCAATTATATCTTATATTAATAGAAATAAAATAGTGTTAAAAACAGCATTTTAAGTTGAGTTTAATTTTAATCTATCGTCAATCTAAACTAATTTTATACATACATTCAATCATAAATTAATATATCAAATCACCCACTAACTAAAAAATCTCAAATCAATGGATATGGTTGACTGATAGTGTAAAATTTTTTACAATATATAATAATTAAACTCTTTTAAATTATACATAAATTTATTTAAGATTAAGATTTTCTATTCATGTATATATTTAAAAATGAATAATTAATTAAAATGAATGGAAGGAATAACCTCTTTTTGTCATGAGATAAACTATACCATACATACGTGAATAATAATACACAAATGTTTGGGCACATTAAAAAACTAGTCAAAACAGTCAATAAAGTTCATTTAACACTTTATGACCTAATTAGTATTTTTAATGATGAATATATTTTTAATAAGCTGAGTGATTGTGACCCAAATTCCTATTTATTAGCTGTTTTTGCTGATTTTTTGTTGTATCTATAGCAATGCGAGTAATAATATATAGTTGTGTCAAAAAATAAGCCGAACATAAATACTACCCGATTGTGCTTTACTGCTGGCTGCAATTGCAAAAGCAGTTGGACCACATACATCAAGACGGGTAAAGTGACAATTTTGTAAAAACTAATGTTAAAGTGTTTTTTTAATGTGGTTAATTTTCAGGGTTGCAACAATGTTATTCCTTTCCGGCGTATCCGAAAAGGGAAGGACAACTTCTTGTGGCCAGCCCTTTACCGCTTAGTGTGAGCTTCCGGGGCGAGGGGGACTAGGCATTGTTGTCGACAATGGACACCTCCTGGTTATACCAACAAAAAAAAGAAAAAGGGAAGGACAATATTTCCCTATTTCATATTACTTAATACTCGTATTTAAAATATTCTTTATTGATATTTTTGGTTTAATACTTTAATAGCATTTCAGTATATCTTTTGCACTAAAATATTCTCGGGAATAAGATTCTTACATACAAGCATTTTACAGGGCGCAAACGATTGGAGTAATGGTAAAAGATATTTTAAGACTCCATTAATAGAGACACCCAACTGATCCAAGAGACTTAAAAAAGATAACAGAGAAGATGGTGGAGATAAAAAAAATATAATAATAACAAAGCTCTTGGAATAATGGGTTTTCGGGTCATGTTTCTTATTTTTGTGGCACCCATTTATGGCTGGATAAATTGGCATAACACCTTATAATTTATTTTCTTGTTCATCTCATTCTCAGTATAAAGTTTCAACTTATTCAAGTATCCAACTAAAATATTATAAAATGAAATGGTTTTGCTAGTTGATTACATTGAGTTCATAAATTCCCAAACCCATAAGGTATACATACCTTTTTTCTTTCGCCTTAAAAATAGCTTACGTAGTGTCAAGTTAAAAGTAAAAGATTAAGTAAAGTCTTTTCTATAAGGTTTTCAATATTCAAACTATTCACATATACAATCCTTTTTAACTAAGATTAACCATATATACTATCATTGAATTAGAAGAATACACATATGGATCCACAAGATGAATACACAATCGAGCGTTTAGAAGTATTCAGCAAGCATAATCCCAAGTTCAAATGTACACACATAGGCAAGGGAAAAAGCACAGAACCCAAATAAGGTGGCATAGGAAAGAATCTGACAGTATCAATAAGAAATCAAAGATCTAATAATTTGAACAAATGAGAATAATATTATTAGCATTTAATAATAATTAACAAAATTTTATAAGAAAAATGGCGGGTGCTGAATGGGAAGATACAGCTTTTGAGAACAGAGCTTCTATGGCTAGGTACTTAACACACAGTTCAATTTACAATGTTTTTCGTTGTCATCTCTAAATTAATTAATTTACCTAATTCCTGAAAAGCACCCCCTCACTCACTCCCTCCCTCCCTCCCTCCTTTCATGTGGCAGTATGATTGATACAACATTAATGGCCAGATGCAGAACGAACACTCATTGACTCTGCCATGCACGACAGCATATAAATCAAAATTTATAGTAACAGCTATCTGATAAAGAGAAAATAACTACCCAAATGGATTTGGAGAATGCCACGAAATGTCATCATCTACGCGAGCGCTCATAATTTACAAACCGATCAATGCAGGCATCCCAAGAAGAACCAATGCTCAGAATTATTTTACACAATCACAATAAAACCTGCAAGTATTGATAACGATGAATTCCGGAAGCCATGCTGAGGATAAATCAGGTATGCATTTTTTGCACAGAATAATTTTGTGTGTCATACTGTTGCTGAGAAAAAGCTTAGCAGAGCACATGAAAACCGACCTCTGATGCATTTGCAATTTGCAATTTACAGTCACCTGCCTTGGACCACTCTGTAATTTAGGACCAGATCCTCTGTTTTCTTCCATATATAAGATCGCACAGTGGCTAAGCTCATATCAGGAGGCAGCACCTGTAAAGAATTGAAATAGTTGGCAAAATGCACATTATATCAACATAGAAAATATCATATTTAAGCAAAGACTGCCTTGAATCAAACAGAATACAGTCATGTGAAGCAATCAGAAGAAGTCCAATTAATCTAGGCAAAGCAATATTGAAAAAAAAATATACTGTCATGTGAAACCAATCAGAAGAAGTTCAAAAACTACATTTTTTATTGAAAAATAATTATATTGAGATGAAGAGGAGAAACATACACTAAGGCAAACTTACATATCAAATACAATTACTATTTCTATTCTAAGGCTTCAATGTTTAATATTCTTAGAGTTTTAGTTAGAACATAACATCCAGAATTTAGTTTTATTATGACGACAGACCAGCAGAGACAGTAAGCATTTAAATCTGAAGATGTCGTTATCCTTACAAGCCTCATTTATCTGTTCATCGGTTATCGATTTTTTATGCTGAAATAGAATCCATGTTGTTGTTTGAAATGAAGCACATAAATCCTTTCAAGGTATCATAGGTCGCAAATACACTAGACTGATTTTTAGGGATAATTAGACCAACAAAACCGCAACTGACCAGATCTTTTCAACTCTTCCTTGTCATGGATTTGGAAGTCAATCAAAACTAATGCAATATAATCCAAAATGCAGAAGGAGAAACATAATTCTAAGGATATAAGATGTTTTTTAATTCTAGAAGACATGTGCATCAATTGAAAAGTAGGCCAAGTATAGAAAAAAAGCCATGTAATCACTAAATCTCACCATCTAAAAAGCTATATCATATACACTATAATAAGACTGCACTGAAGAGGAACTTGCCTGATTGTTGCACAATATTTCAATAGAAGGTCTAAGCTTTTGCCAAGGCTTGAATCCAGATCGGAAAGATCCATCTCCAACTGCTTGATGCTGCAACTGTGACCCAGTAAGTCCAGGGGCAAAACTACCATCGGCATTTAAGCTATCCATAGGTTTGTCAAGGACCATCTTTTCTATTACATAATTTATAACCTGGACCACCAATTTTGAAAAAACAGTGAATCCTTTTTAAGCATTATAGGAATCAGTTAAGCAACAAATGTAAAGCTTATTAATGAAACCGTTATTTTCCAAATGTCAATTAATTTAAATATCAAAGCTTACTTTGTGAATTCTTAATATACGTGGGGCACTTAGCTTCCCTTGTGTGAGGATCTGGACTGTAGAACCTTCATATGGATGCAAATAGAAACTGCATCTGCAGAAGTTATAGCAAAAGAATCAATATCAAAGAGAACATTATATTATTGGTCTGAGATCAATGAAAGTCATGCTAAAAATTGTGCTATCGTACTCAGACAACCAAATAGATAGACAATGTTCCGTTTGTTTCAGTACCAATAAAAGTACGAGAACAAATTATGTCAACAAAAACTAAAATGACAAAAAGTGCTCAAAGATGCTGTGGTCAAAGACAGAAATTTGAACCGAGGAACAGGTGGCATGACACTGCATTACTACTTTACTAGGAAGAAAGATTCAATGATACCTTATGCATGTAGCAGAAGATGTCAGTTGGACAACTATTTTAGGCGCCAACATATTTTTTGGATGGGCATGTAAAGTACTTCCATATAACTTTAAATTCAAGTTACCATTTAAAAAACAAGGATTGTACCAACTTTGAGTCATTAAAGCATGCCTAAGATATGACTACAAGCTATAAAAGCAGCATTCAGGCAATTATGATACATTAACAGATATGCAATTTGTCCTAAGCATAGTTTCTTCCTTTCAACTAGAAGTCCACAACCATGTTTTAATGCAAACATTTAGGAGAAAAATATGAAAAGGAAGGGAAACAATTACTTAGTATTTTCTCTAGGAGGTAACCGATTATTCAAAACACAGTCCAGACACCACCATGGGAAATCTTTCTCATCCTCAGTTCCATCTAAATCAGTAATTTGTTTCCTCCATGGACCTCCCTGTGAGCCCTCAGTAATGATGGAAGGGGGGGAAACAACAGAGAATTCAAAAGGAGGATAAACCATAGCATCATTCTCAGAACCACCATCAACTTCAATTCTTGAATGAGTAAGACTTCTAGTAGCAGTATCCTTTCCAGATAATAATTCCCCATTGGCTGGAGCAGAGGATCCCGTTCTTTGCTTTCGTTTTATCAACCAATGAACCAAGAGCCCTTTAAGAGTTTCTCGAGCCAAATTAACCTGCAGAATAACAGACATTACTTTGGATCAATGATGGTAAACTATCGAAAGCATTTTCAGATAGCCACTGTATGCACAAACCTAAATTCTTGAAGCACATACTAAACTTAGGTTGGTGCCAGTTTAACAGATATATTCATAAATACTTTGATATCCACAAAACCACCAATACATTGAAAGGAATTGATTCAGTTCAGATTGAGAAAGAACATAGACTAAAATAAGATTGTTATGTGCCATTGACTGTATTAGATCCCGTAAAGCACAGACAAAGATGAGTGTTATTATTACATAAACTTAAAACCAATTTAGCCTAACAGCAAATAATTGCTTCAAGTTTATATTATTGTTGTGTTAGCATGACCAAAACTACTAGGAAAATCAATACAGGAAATTTAAGACAAGGGCAGGCAAATTGTTTGTGACAATAAAGCCAAATTACCTTATCATCTTCAGGCTTCCCGACAATGTTAAGATCTACTGAATACATCTCTGCAGTAAAGCATTGGGGTGTATCCAAATGTACAGACAAACTTCCAAGCCTGGTATCTACAGTGAACCATGCAGGAATGCTAACCTGAGGTAACATGGGAAGAAAATAAAAAGAGCCATAATTAACAAACTAATTTGCCACTAATTTTATCCTACAAATAAAAAGTGCAACTAAAAATTAAACTCACGATGAAGAAAAGGTAATCATACCATCTCAAATAGCTCTTTCTTTTTCTCCTCAAATGAAACCTAAATAGTCCATAAGCAAAGCAAATGAGCCTATCAACTGTTGTTGAAATTTGCAAATATTAATCACTACAGCCCAGTTCCTTCATAGCAAACAATATTGCCATGCAAGTTACCAAATGGGCAGAAAAAACCAAACAACACACCTTTCCATAATCTTCAATTACAACACCTCTAGTAATCTCCCACAATTTGACTGAGCCAGAAGTATCCTACAGAAAGAGCCGTTTATCAGTTCAGACTATAATAGAGAAAGATAATAACTTGGACGCAAAAGGTTTGCTACCAACAATATTGACTGGTTTGGCCTGCTATCATGAACAGAAAACACCATGATTACCTTTGTCAGGACATGCCTCTTATTATTTAAAACTTCATGTTGAACAATTCCAGGGGTGCCAGGGATAATTAAGGTAGGCTCTTTATATACAGGAACCTATTAATATTTATAATTTTGGCAACAAAACAGAAAGTTATTAGTTCCCAAAACAGAAAGAAGAAAAAGAAACTTTATTTTCAAACAAAAATTTGTTTAAAAGGCAAAACTTGTCTTACCCCAGATAGGGAGCACTATAAAAAGATAAATAAACTATTCATTATTGAAAAGTACATATGCAACTGGTAGTATTGAGTTGTTCCAAGATCAATGCACAACTCTTCGTAAATATAATTGACAAAAAATTTAAATGGTGCCTTTTTCAAAAATAAATGCAACATACAGGGGTAGATCCTTCTAGTGACACCCTTGCTCTTGAAAAGGACAAGTTTCCAGCTAAGAAAGAAGTGCCTCGTTGGAAAATATTTTGAGGATTGCGTCCTTCAGCAGGCCATCTGTGAACTGACGAATCTGTTGATGCAATCCATATGTTATCATCATGCAGAGCCACTTGAAGAATAGGGTGTTCGCCTGTGCAAAGCAAACTACTCTCTCTCGTTTGCAAATCTGTCAAGTATAGCTTAAGGAACACAATAATAGGGCATTAGGAAGATGGGTTTCACAAGTTAAACAGAACAAAATATCACATAAACTCCGGTCGAGAAACATAAAAATAAAATAAAATAATATTGTTGTCATTTATAAAGGAAAGTTGTACTCACTGAAGAGTCCCTTCCCCCACTATAAACATGACTAAAAGTTGGTGTACTTGCAAGTGTCCAAACAGAATCTGTGTGAACTGCATAAGAATGCAAACATCTCTGCTGACCTATATCCCAAAGCCTATGAGGAAACATTGTGAGATCACGACTCAACCACACAACAAAACAGAGAAATGCTTACAACACTGTATGCACAAGTTACCTTATCATAGAGTCTGAAGATCCTGACAAACAATACCTGCAATAGTGAATGTTAAAAATATCAGATTTGACTTATACATGTCAATTGAGAATACACAGCTAAATTTAGATGTCTACTCAACAAACCTGCCACTAGAATCCAGAAGCAGAGCCCTAATGTTATCTGCATGGCCTTTTAGTTTCAGAGTCTTCGATCCAGATCTTGCGTCCCAGACACGTACAACCTGGAGAAATAATAAATAGATAAAATAATAATAATTAAAAAAAAGGCGAAGAAGAAGCAGATATTAAGCATGCCCTTAAAATCAGAGACAGTTTCTCAATCTAGTAATGAAATGTGAGCTACTATAGCCCAAACAAATAACCTCTAAAATTCCACAGATAATAACAAAAGCTTCACTAAGTCAGAACATAAATCTGAACATCAATCCCACATTATACCTTTTCTGTGCCACCAGACACAAGAAGTGTTCCACCTTCATTCATTGCCAATGCATAAACAGACTCCTTATGACCTTTGGCAGTAATTGGAGTATAACCCTGAGTATGAGTAGTGTGCATGGATATGCTGTTGCTTGAGCTGATGGTACGTAAGTTAGACAGTGGTAATGAGTTTCCAGAACCATTGATGCCATTTGAAGAATCATCAGCCATAACATCATTGCTCTTGGATACTGGAGCAAGCGCAGCTTCTATATCCCATATGAAAACCTCCCCACCAAGGCCACCAGAGGCAACAATATTGCTCTAAAATGCATGCCACTATTAAAGGATCAGAAAATGGATTTGATAAAGATACAAATTTTAAACCATCATATTTAATGTGGAACATATTAAAAAAAAAAAAGAAAATGAGCCTTCAATTGATGCACATAGACTTAGTAAGAAAAATAGAAAGTTCGAAGTACGTTACATTTTTTCCTGCTGCAGCAAGGCAGGTAACATAGTCAGAGTGTTGGCGGAGCGTTCGAGTACAAGTCCCAATAGACAAGGCATTCCAGGCCTGGCACAAGCATATAGCAACCAAGTTTAAAAACACCACAGATTCAATAATTAGATTTGTGCTGGTAGCAAAAGTAGAGGAGCAAGGATTGATTAGAACAAATAACGGCCGGAAATCAACAAACCTTAAGAGTCGTATCTGAAGAACAAGAAACAAGGGTATTATCACCAACAAGAACAGCATCATTAACCTGCCAGAATAAAATAACATTTATAAACTCAACTACAAGTCATTTCTGTTAAGTGTGTTATAAATGTGAGGGTGTCATGTTTTGTGGGTATGAAGGACCCACCATTTCTATTCCGTATTAATGTAGTATATATGAGATGTGTACAAAAGTATTGCTGTATTCCCAAGTTTATCAAACTATATGTCACTTAACAGATGGAAGGTCAAAACATTAAAAAATAAAAAAACGAAGCCAAGGATTATACCCAATCCACATGGGATTCAAAAGTAGCTGAGCATGTTGCTGCATCCTCAGCCAACGCCCACCGTTTTAATCTACCATCACGGCTCCCAGTGAAAAGATAATCAGATCCATCGGATATTGCAGACTTAAGTACAGCCAAACAATTTATGCCTGCACAATGCTGCAGAAAAGAACCAACTCTCAAAATGAAAATTGACAGCACCAAAAAAGACAATAAAAAAATTGAAAGAAGATCAACCAAAAGAAGAAATATTGTGCAAAAACAGAATCTATGACTTAGCAACTTTGTGAAGGCAAAAGGCAAAAGCCAAGTACCTAGATGAGAGGAGTACTATTGATGAAGCATTGATTAATGTGAAGGTAAAACAGTGAGTTAGATATTGAAAAAATAAAGAGGGGCCACATGGACCACCCAAGGATCTAAGTCTAATACTGAAACGTCCATTTGGTCACTAATCATTTCAGGACTAAATTTGATGTTACAAAAATATTTTAAAGACCACATTTAGTGCATGTATTTTTATTTAAGAGCAACCTAGTCTCAGGTAGTAAACAGATTTAGAGGCTTAGTATCAAGAACATGTTTGCATGGGATAACAATGTCATTACAAAGAGTAAATAAAAGAAACAATGAATGAATGAACTCACCCTTGTGTCATCAGAATTATTCAACACGTATGTTAACCTCTTCTCCTTACGAGGACGAGTTGAACCGCTAGTGTTCCCCGCACTACCCACGCGGTGCATCGCGAAAACTATGATAACGCATGAATCACACACCATAAATAAGTAAATTAAAGAAATCAATCTTAATTGAGAAATTCTACTAAGGATTATTCCCAACCATGCAAATGAAACCCAATAAAAAATAGCCGATAATGCAGTTTATGAATTATAACCATACAAAGAAGGTTCACACTTCACAGTACATGACAACTCTCAGGGAGTAATTGAACACATATCGAAACACATCCATGGAAGCCATGCCACACACATTATGCACTACGCATATCCAAGAAGCAGGCTCTCATATTAAACAAACAAACTAGCAAATAGAGTTCTCTGTAACAGTAATAAATTATCATCAAATTTGTTTCGTCATCTTATGAGATGGACCTTAGTCTTCTCAATAGTCAAGATCTCAATTGCGCACCCTAAAATTAAAAATCTCCTAGTCTTATTCATCATTTCGTCAATTACAACCGTACCACGGTAAGTTGTTAGTTAACCTGATAAAGTTCAAGCCGATTATTTCCACACAGTCTGAACCACCAGTCAGAGCATACACAGAAAAATCAAAGTCGTCGAGTTCTCAATGTGAAACACGGTGACGAAATCAATCACTAAAGAGTACACCAGCTGAAGCTACCGAATACCCCAAAATCATTCCCAATACTCAAAAAACGCCAACAAATAAGGTAAAAGAAGCTACGCAAACACAAAAACACAAAGCATCGAACGAATTAACTATCCCGATCATAAGGTTTGTCACTTCGCAAAGCGATTCTGAGCTAGAACCAACTAATAGTCACAGATTCAATAAATTATCGATTTATTCTCCGAAAATCGAAACAAGTGAATAATCGAACGAAGCGAATTCAACTAGAACAAGGAGATGATGGAACAGTGAGAGTCCTAACCGTGATCAGTCGTGATGAATTCGAATCACTTGTATATTTTTTCCCTGTTCTTGTTTTCCTTCTTCTGCTGCCGAAGTTTCAACTCCTTTTAGAGAGAGAAAGTGTTGTATTATGGCTTTTTCTTTGAGACTTCTAGAGAGAGAACGAGAGAGAAAGGGAAAATGAACATGGGTGTGTAAGTAAATGGGCTTTCCATTATATTCTGGCAGATCCTTTGACCCGGTTCGGGCAATTTTAATTGAGGGTAATACGGTCTTTTCATCCTGAGAGAGGGTGAAATACAAGGTGTGACCGGTGTGATATACGCTCATGATCCTTGCTTGCTTTATGACCGTTAGATCAAAAGATGGCCCCACTTTGAGGAAAAGGGAAAGCGTTTCATCGCGTGGCGCTTAGGTAGCAGTGGCAAGCAATGCGTGCGGTAACGTTTGTCTGCTTCATATGATGTGTCACACCCCACTCCTCCAACCAGAACTGAAGATTCTTCTTAATTGCTTTGATTTGTTTCAAGATTTTAGGATTCATTTCTTTGCTTGTCGTGTTTTCTAATCGTTCAATAACATTTTGTATCTAGTTATTAGTATGATTAAGTTCACTTATTATCAATTTAAAGTGATCTATCTATCTTGACCTTATTAGATAATGAAACAGCTTTGATGACGGATCTCTATAATAATCAATTTGATCTTATCTTGATTGAGCAATAATTAGTTTTATATGTGTAATTCAAATGAACTAAACCTAACAAAATGCATTGTGAGTTTGTGGTGGTAGTAGAAACACTGAAAAAAGGTATGATGTCATAAAATAAAGAAGTTACAAAATGTTTGGAAAAAAGAAACTTGGGCTCATTTTATGTTGATCATTTATTTACAATATATTCATCTATCTATACTATGAGCTATCTAACTATTATACATTTATTGATAGCTCCACTTTGGAGAAAGCTTTGCTAAGTGAGCACATACTTAAAATAATTACTTACCTATAGATATTTTGACTACTTTAATATCATATCTCGGGCTCAATTATTGAGACGATTTGTATATATAAATCTTTATGATAAGTTCTCTGCCTATCAGAACTAAAAACTAGAAACTAGTTGTCATATACCAGCTCATGAAAATCCAAAAAAAAAAAAAACATCCTTAAAAGAATTATCACATACATTTTCTATATGGTTTACTATTTTTTTACTATTTTTAAAAAATATCAATCAAGCCAAAAAAGAAAACCGCAATATAGTTATTAATTAAAAACTATACACAATCTACTATCTTACACTATTAATATTAAAAAGTTTACATATTCAATATATGGTATTTTAAAGTTTTAACCGATAGTTTAATTTAAATATTATGATAATATAAAAAAGTTTTACATTATTAATTAATTAAAATTTATTTTTAATTTATTGATAGTGAAATAAATTTTACATTGTTATCAAATCATATATTATCATATAAGTTATAATGTGAATATTTAGGTCTCACTATTTTAAAAATAAAACTATTTTATACACAATAATAATAAAACTTGATTAATTAAATGCATCTATTCATAATAGTTTTTAATTAATAAGTAAGTGATTAGGTCAATCTACTACTATTTGATTGAAATAACAATTAATAATATATTAAAATTAAGAGTTTAATTTTGATGCACATTCATATATAAGTATTTTACAATGTTATCCAATCAAAATTTTTCATTTGTATAATTTTTTCGGTAGTATGAAAGAGAAAATACTATTATGACTAATATAACAATACATAATTGATTATGTAAAAAGTTTTGCGGTGGATCAAAATTAAATTCTTAAATTAAACTCAAAATTGAAAAATGTTTACATATCTTTGGTCCCAAAACACACTATCAAATACTAATCCGGGTGATTAATGTTATGTTTTTTCTTCCACGTCTCTATTCAGTCTCAAAACAGAACATCCCTCTGCATTCCCATCCACCATTCGTCACTGCCTGATACGCGGCGCTTACAAAGACAGCAAACATTCTTATTAATTTTGGTTTTTCTTCTTATTTTTTATTTATTTATTTTTTGGTTTACGACAACTTTCTTATACGATTCACTGTATTACGTATCGATAGATCAATTTTATTTCACCGTAAAAACTAACAAGATCCATAGCGCCAGCTTGGAATTTCCGTCGCCATTGATCCAACACACACAGAACAGAATAGAGTGAGTGAGAGTGACACAGTAACAACAGATGGCGCTGTCAGCGTCGACGGCAACGTCGAAGGGCATAGTGGTAACTGTGCCAACTCTCGTTCTCTCCGCCTTAGCAGCCGCCGTTTTCCTCTTGATCCTCCTCTCCACTCTCTCCTCTTGCTCTTGCCCTTCTTCTCCCACTAGAAACGGCGTCGTTTCCGCGAACATCAATAGTAATGGTGAACCGTTCTTGAGCACCACGGAGGAGGACGTGGAGTGGGTGAAGCATCAGATCCGTATGAACGGCCTTCACATGCGTGACAACGTCCTTCGCAAGGGCATTAACCCTCGCACTAGGGCTCAGCAACTTCTCGATCTTACACAGTAAGCTCCCCCAATTATTTCTCATAACCTTAGATTAGGTTAGATTAGATCTCTCTGTTTTTTTTAGATCAAGTGCCTTTCACTGTCACTGTCATTTTTCACGGAACTCAAGTTGAAGTCCAAGTCCCGTGAAATATCTCTGTTTGCAGTATTGGTACTTGTAACAGTGACATTCTTATGCAAATTCAATTGAAAATATATTACAGTATATGCTTCAAATTTATGAATTCAAGAGTTCAAATTTATAATCGCCCTGAATTCAAGAGTTCAACGTTTTTAGCTTATTGATTCATGTGAATACTTTTGAGTTCAATTGGTTGCAATTTGTAATTTCAATTTTCGGCTATTTACAGATTCAAAGGTATATCACACTATGAGGGAGCTGATTCAGATAACCACACGGCCCTACCTTGCCCAGGGGAGCTCCTGGTTGAGGAGCATCATAGCAACTATGGTGAGCCTTGGGCAGGTGGAAGAGACGTGTTTGAATTTCTTGCTCAGTCCTCAAAACTCCGGCCGGAATCGCGGGTCCTCGAGATAGGTTGTGGAACTCTCCGAGTGGGGTTGCATTTCATAAGGTACTTGAATCCTGAACACTTCCATTGCCTTGAAAGGGATGAGCTCTCTCTTATGGCTGCATTTAGGTATGAGCTTCCTTCCCAAGGCCTATTATACAAAAGGCCATTGATAGTGAAAGGGGATGATATGGAGTTCAGCAAGTTTGGTTATGGAACTATGTATGATTTGATTTATGCTAGTGCTGTATTTCTTCATATGCCTGATAAACTTGTGTGGGTTGGACTTGAGAGGCTAGCTTCTAAATTGAAGCCTGATGATGGACGAATTTTTGTATCACATAATATAAAGTTCTGTTCACGGCTTGGAGGAGAGGAATGCACAAAGAGGCTTACAAGTTTAGGGCTTGAGTATGTTGGGAAACATACGCATGATAGTTTGCTATTTAATCACTATGAGATATGGTTTGAATTTAGGAGGTCCAAGGCTTAAGTGTTATAGAAACTTGGAATTGTCTCAGATTATGCATCTGCAATTTGCACAGAATTTCATTCCTTGGACAATTCAATGGTGGAGTATTCTTTTTTGGCTTGGGGAGAGTGTAGAAATGACGATTATTTTAGTCAATGGTTCTTCATTTATACCAGAAGTGACAATTACCTGGTTATGTACTCTGCTGAATAGAGAATGTTCATCTGTGATTTATTGTTGTCTAACCATGAGAGCACAGCCCAATTTTTTCTTTTTGTCTAAAATTATTTATTATTTCTTTGATGTAATGTAACATTTGTATTTTTAGCACTCATCCTATGTTGCAACTTGCAACTAATTGTTGTTACACAAAAGTATTGCACATGATGCAGAGTGATATTTTTAACTAGTTACATATTTTTATCTTTTTAGATTGAATTAATTCACATTCTAATTCTAATATTATATGGATTATTATAATGACGAATTTATTCAGGTATTTGCGTCTTTAATCCATCGGAAAATGTTGATAGTGCCAATAACAAATTCATCGGGATTAATCAATAACATTAGATCATTTTTCTGTAATTTGAATTTTTAATAAAAACAGCAAAACGACGTCGTACGAGTATAGGCAACGAGAGCAGTTTAGTTTAACCCTGGTTACGAGGTGCAGGCTGTAGGGGTGGGTGATGCGCAGAGCAGAGATAGAGAGTAGTAGTGAATAGTGAATATCTGCAGCGAAGCGAAGCGAAATTAACGAACGATTCGATTCGATGCCTGCAATTCGAAGCGTTAGCAGCAGAATATTGTATTCGTTAAACCAAATCCTCAAATCACAGTCACATCACCACCGTTCAATATTCTCTACGGCACAGTTGCAGAGTTCATGGATGGACAAGGTCAAAAACGTCTTTACAGGCCAGAAGACCTCCTCCGCCACCCACGGCGGCCACCACCAAGAGTTCACTCTTCTCAGTCAGTTCTCCTCCTACTCTTCTTCTTCTCTCTTTTCTTTTAGATTCATCTCTTTCTCTTTCGCTGAAGAAAGATCACATTTCAGACTTTGCGGATGAATTGAAGAAAGCCAGAAAGATCGGTGCGTTAAAGGAGTACATCGTTGGGCGAAGCAGTGAAGTTACCTTTTCTGAAGCCTTTGAGAAACACGAAGCCATCCTTCGCCACCTCGGCGCTTTGGACCCCACCGGAGAGGTTCCTTTCTCCTCCTCCTTCTTCTTCTTTCATTTTTTTTTTTGGGGGGGTTTTTCTAACTTGATGGATGGTCTCTGTGATGTTCAGAATCTGAAGAGCGCTCAAAAACAAGAAGCGGCGAAACATTTTAATTGCACGATTGCTGATGTAGAGAATACGCTTGCGAAGTTTTACTGGGCTAAAGAAGCACAGAAGAAGATAGAGAAGTTGAATGAAGAAGGAAAACCATTGCCAAAAAGCTTCGCTGATGTAATAATTCCTTTTCATTATTTAGGTTTAGTGATTATAATAGTTATATATATTTTGGTTCGCATTTGATATATAGCATTGGATTTGAGTTATATATATATATATATATATTTGATATTTGATGTTCTATATAGGTCCAAAAGATGGTTGGTTCAACTCCATTGGATCTTGCAAGGTCTAATTTGGCTAAGAGTGGACAAATAAGCAGGAATGCACTCTGTCCCTGTGGTTCAAAGAAGAAATACAAAAGGTTCATTCCATTTCCTTCTTTTATAAAATCAATCTTTGACACCAAAAAGTTTTGTAGTAGTTGTTTGTTCATCAATTAGACAAGTGAAATGTTACTTTGTGTCTATGTCTGCTGCAGAATAGAAGATTCTTAGGTTTTCCCTGCATTTTTTTTACTCAGTAGGTGAACTTAATGATATAGATTTCTTTAAGTTTGCTATCTAATGCCTATACTTTTTATGAAACTGAATTTCTTTGAAGAATGGATTCTGTGTTCTATGTATTGTAGTGTGAAGACTATTGCTGCTATAAACTGAACACTGAACTCTTTGACATTTCCCTCTCACTTTCATTTTGTTTTTCTATTGTACTTGTACTACTAAATACCCTTTTCCCCACCCGAAATTTTTTCGAATTTTTAATATACTAGAACTATAATCTTTATGGAAAGATTTTCAAAATCGATTCGCTTATGCTTCTCTATACTTGTTCATGAAGGTGCTGCGGGAAGGATCCAAAAGAGGTTAAATATTAGACTGCATGCTCACAAGTTCTGAATTGATCTGCAGTTCCTACAGTTTTGTTTGGTTCAGATCATGCTACCCATTTCACTACAATGCAAGCATGCTTACATCAAAGTTGGTGTTAGGATTGAGAGATATTTTTGCAGCTAGTTGCTTGGGTTAATTTATTTAGCTTCCTGATTTTGAGGTGCGCTTGGGCAGAGCTAAACATCATGTTTTTGTTCACTTTTTTTTTTAGAGTAGTTAGTTATCTTTCACCTCTCATTTTTACTCATTCTCGCCTAAATGAAAGGCATGAAAAATAAGAAAACAAATGCAGATGCAATACATATTATTTTGTTGCTATTTCCTCTCCCAAATTCAGGATTTAGTGCTCAAGTTTAAGGTATATTTGGTAAAGATGAAAAGATTAAGTAGATCTCTCTTCTTTTATCTCACAAGTTTTTACAGCATCATGTTGCACTTCATAGCTTGACATTCATATTTCTGGGTTTCATAGTTTACCAAATTCTCTCTTGCATGGACTTTTATGTTACATTGTTTGTATTTCTTAATTTTAAATTCATTGTGTGTACATATGACCTTAATACTATTACGCCAATTACTCGTGTTTTATGGGTCATGATGAGGTAACATCTGATGTATATTCACATACCAATGTTTTATTAAGCATCCATTTACTGCTTCGAGGCTGATTGATAGTGCAACTGATTCACATACTTGAAAAGCTCACCAAGAATCCCCTATCACCATAGCATGAACAGAGCAGGAGAGAATGATGTTTTCGGACGTTAAATTCTGTCATTTTCATTTATGGAATCCCACTTTTCAAGTTTCCTTCGCTCAAGGAATTAATTAAGCCATTACAGGATAATCATTTCCCACCAATGAGCTCTTTTTTTATTTACGCACCAGAAATAACATAACAGAAGTCTTGAACCAAGTTTGCGAAGTTAGTCTCACATTGGTTGGAACAGAGAGAAGAAACGCTGAAGGTACTCTATAAATAAGTAGCAAGCAGCAACATTTCAACATACTTGCTTGGACGGGGTTCATAGGGGACGTACATACAACAGTGTCATCCATCTATTTTTTCACCAATTCAAAAGTTGATAACTTTTATGAAAATATTGGCAATTTGTCAACTTTTGAGTGGGTGGAAAATAGATGAAGAGATATTGTTATACGTACAAGTAGTATTTTCTGGGTTGATAGGCGATCATAAATGTCAATGACCTAGGTTGGTGACCTCTATTGCACTTGGGACGGTCTCCTCAAGTGGGAGAGCCTGAGTTATAATTTGTGGCAGTGGACTAGCGCGCTGCTCCTACCAATTCTAGTATGAAATTTTATGGGCTGATATTGATTCTTATAGTTCCATATGCAAGCCCATTAACCCAACCCGTCTTAATTTTTATGGACTAAAGATAACATATTGGACTTGATAGTCTACCCTGTATGCACCATATTTAAATAGCGATCAACTTTTCATGATTTACCGGACATGACTTATTATATTCCAAATTTTTCTGTTGACTTGGTAAATTAAAGCAAAAAATGAAATTGATACCTATGGCTACTGCAATAATAGGTAGGTCTTAAAAATTGATCATATAATATGAGGTAGACAGCAAAACTGACATGATAAAAACGACTAATATGGAGAAGGTGGATCTGTCGAGGATTTCTCTTCGCCCATTCAAGCTGAGTGATGCAGACGATTTCTTGTTATGGGTAGGGGATGATCAAGTGACTCGAAACATAAGATGGCAGACATGTGGATCAAAGGAGGAGGCTTTGTTGTTCATCAAAGATGTTTGCATACCACACCCTTGGAGAAGGTCAATATGCCTTGATGACCGTTCCATAGGCTTTATTTCTGTGTATCCATGGTCAGGTGATGATAGGTGCAAGGCTGATATAGGCTATGCCGTATCTGCTACTTACTGGGGCCATGGCATAGCCACAAAAGCACTTAAAATGGCTGTGCCTCAAGTCTTCAAGCACTTCCCTCATCTTCTGAGGTTGCAGGCTTTTGCTGATGTGGAGAACAAGGCTTCTCAGAGGGTCTTGGAAAAGGCTGGGTTTCTTATGGAGGGTGTGCTCAGAAAGTACACTTATCTCAAAGGGAACATCAAGGATTTGGCTGTGTTTAGTTTCTTGTCAACCGATGAATTTCCACCACTTGACTAGTTTGCTAGAAGAAATAAGACAGTTTACTGTAATTCTTGGTGCAAATATTGTCCTATCAAGGTTGATGTGACGTCTACCTACTATTTTATTATAGCGTGATGTTAAATAAACAATACAAAACCAGCCCAACCAGCCAATAAATGAGATTTTGGGCCATAATTACTCAGCCCGTTACAATCTCAATGATTATTTGGACCAAAATCAAAGCCAAAATAGGCCCATTGGCTGTATGAGCTGGTTTTTTCATGATTCACTTAGCATTATTGTTTATTATATTATATATGTATATTCATAAAAGGCAATTATTATGTATGAGATCAGAAACAATTTGCAGAGGTGGGTTAAAACACTAGTGGGTACGTCTTTGTCTTTCAATATGGAAATTGACTTGTCAAGAATCACCTTGAGACCGTTCGAACTCAGCGACGTTGACGATTTCATGTTGATGGCAGGTGATGATAGAGTGAGTTACTACACTCGATGGAACACTTTTGGTTCCAAGGAACAGGCGTTGACTTATATTAGAGATGTGTGTATGCCTCATCCATGGAGTCGATCCATATGCATCGATGACCGTTCGATTGGACATATCTGGGTGTCGCCAGGATTAGGTGATGACAGGTGTAGGGCAGAGGTTGGCTATGCCATAGCTGCAAAGTACTGGGGAAGAGGGATCTGCACAAAAGCACTGAAGATCGTTGTGTCACAAGTGTTCAAGGACTTGCCTGATTTGGTAAGGCTACAAGCTTTTGCTGCTGTGGAGAACTTAGCTTCGCATAGGGTATTGGAGAAGGCAGGGTTCCTTAGGGAGGGTATACTAAGAAAGTACGGGTATGTCAAGGGGAAGATTAAGGATGTGGCCATTTTTAGTCTTGTGTTAGCAGATACTAATTCTAATTCTCAAGAGTAATGCAAGATTGGTGTGATGTACTCAATAAGAGAATGCTAGTTGTTACGAGTTACCTTAATTGGTGGGTGTTGCAATTGCAATGGTTGGTTTCTCATCCTCTTGTATTGTAACTAATCTGTGTTCTGCAGTCCATTTCATGAAATTGAATTGGTGAAAACACTCATTTGGTAATGGTCATGTGTAAGACAAAAATCTAGGACTCTTATCACAGTTGATATTTCTTTTCCTTAACACACATTTTGTGTACAAGCTCTGATGTGATTCCTTTTTTTTATCTTTTTTATATGGGTTTCCTTTGATAACTTCATACTTACAAAAGTACATATTAACAATTAAGAAAGTGAGACGTTTCAAGGGGTAGAATTTACAGAGATATCTTGTGACATCGAAGAAGATGGCTGGTCTTGATAAGGCGGGATAACTAGATGTTGAAGGGGCTTTAAAGCCTCTGTGAGCTGTGCAAATGACGGACGCAAATTTGGATCCCTATCAGAAAAAAGAGAACACACCAATGGTGAGGGGGACAGAGAAAACAACATCAATTAATTAAATGAACTTGATGTTGGTTGTGCTCACTGTTGCCAGCATTGCCAGATTATCGTTGCGACTACGGGGTCAACGTCCTCAGGAATATTAAGGCGACGGTTTTGGAAACCTACTGCACCAACAACTTGCATAGGATGCATTTCACTCCAGGGTAACTTCAGAGTGGCAAGCTCCCATAGGATCACCCCAAAACTGTAGACATCACACCTGCACATTTAAAATGATAATTATTAATGGAGATGTGCTAAATAGGCATACCTGTATACGCAAGCTAACATAGTAAAGTACATAGTGATGCTTTGGATATACAAAGATGTTAATAGCTAAAGTTCAATCATTTTCACACCGCCATTTTCGAACAGCAATGGAATTGTTTGCCGAACTTTAGCTTTTCCAGCACTGAGGATTAATAAAAATGAACTTTCTTCTTTATTAAAAATTATTGGGTTTTGCTAACCAATTACAATTCAACAAGTATTCTTTGGTTATAGGTAACAGAGGTAGCTGAGATTAGCATCATCATAAATATAAAACAACTCACTTCTCATTTGAGGGCTCGTTGCGAAGAACTTCAGGAGCCATCCATTCGGGCTAATATGTACACGAAAAAACCATGTCGTCAGAGTTGAATAATATAAAGGCAGACTATGATGCATGCTGCACACGCACCCAACCAAATTACCATCCTTGATAATGCATAATTTTCTCAAATTCTCACCGTTCCTGCAGTTGACTTGGATGACAAAAATGTGTTGTGTTTCAACCGTGACAACCCAAAATCACATACCTGCAGAAAAAACATACCAAAAAATATTGGCAACATATTTTTCCAAATAAGAGAAACTTAACTAAAGGCATGCTTAGCGGAGAACATTAAATAAAAATAAAATCCATAGCCCATCGTTCATTATGATTGATGCATCCATTATCAAAACTCAAAACTATTTTTCCATGTACACCTTGCACCTATGGGACCCAAACAGTATGCACCTTGCACAAAATGATAAAATATTATAATCATAATTAGCAAATTTTTTTTCCAGATCATCAACCCATTTGACTTCAATAACAAATATATACATGTAAAGCATTAAGAAGAAATTCAGGAGAAGGTATAAATGAAAGAAGTGACAATTGAGGCACATTGATAAAACACAGTTTCAATCATATTCATATACCTTAACATTCCAGTTCTTGTCTACCAAAAGATTTGGGGACTTCAGATCTCGGTGAACAATTGTCGGTATGCTGATGTGCAAGCAATTCATGCCTCTGGCCTGGAAATTGGAGTTGTAAAATTAGACGTTTCCTGATGTAAATGTTGGCTAGAAGTAAGAATATAAGCTATTTCATACATACCACATCCAGGGCCATTTTTATCCTTTGTTTCTCATCAATCTTACAGTTAGGATGATGAAGAATTTGAAACAAGCTTCCTCTATAAAATGAAACATCAGTGTGAAAATCAAATATTGAACGCATAACTTAAGTACTACAACTGTTTGCAAATATGTCAGCCGTGCTCAAGCTGCAGCAGCTACCATTTACCAATATCATGTTAAGTATATAACAACAAAAAAGAGAAAAAAAAAACACTAAGCTATGAAAATAACATCACATGTGGATAAATATACCTTGGAAGAAACTCTGTAATGATTGAAAGATTGGGAGGACGAGTAACCGCACCAATAAAATGAACAACATTTGGGTGACGCAGTTTACGCATTATCCGTACCTTGCAGCAAAAGGATATAAGATGAATTAATCTTTTGGACTCCAATAAAATGATGATGCCGTATCCTTACTCAGGTAGCTCCTTCCACTTTGTTATTTCATTATGCAGACAAGATCTGCTTCACTTCAAGTTCGATTATATTTTTTTCTCTCAACAATATTTCCACCAAAATTTTCCAATTAGATTTCTATCAATTATCAATGAGTGGGAATGAAAATTTAATTTTTCAAATGATTTTCTGTATTTATCTTCAATTCTTTTTATGCAAAACATAAAAGTGGATGCGTGCTAAATTTAAAAATTAATACTTACTTCTCTTTTGAATTCATTCAAGGCATCGCCTGAAAAATCCTGCTCCAAAAATTTCTTCACAGCAACTTCCTGGTATTTCAACAGATTACCAGTCAGAAATAGAGAGACTGAGAGTCTGAGACTGCTGAGTCCAAATAAAGCAAACTCAAAGAAGTAAAACTGAGGATTTAATAATTGTACGAGTAGATATGCACTGATACAAAGTTAGTGATATCATTCTTTTCATTAAATCATCTTTGACAACAATATAAGGCAATACAAATGACAAGGGAAAATTACCATACTAAATATAGCTAAGCTTCTAACTTCACTTTTTAACGCAAACTTTTAACAGCATTTCTATCCCACTCCACTTGAACAGAGCTGGTGCAAATGCCTATAAAATATATTTCTTGCCATTCTATTTATAAGAAATAATTGTCCAGTCATAATAGTACTCACTGTGCCATTCCAGTCAGCACGGTATACCTCACCATATGAACCTATTTGCAAGAAAGGATGAACTCAATAAAATTAGTAATCAAGAAGCATATATATCGATAAGTAAAGCCAATCAATTGACATCTTGTTACATTCTAGAAAGGGTATTAAACACATGAAAATATCAAAATTTGAGAGGTTGAAAGAGCACCCACAGCCTTGGGACCATGCTTGCAAGATGGAAATAAAATACCATATTAAAACTACAGTACTATGATTACTTGAAAGTCAATACAACTTAATGACACCCAATCAACTTAGGTCTGTGGTGAAATAGTAAACCTGTACTATTACACCACACTTGAAGTGAATAACATAATGCAACAAAATAATAGAAGTAGATCTTATTACCTAGACCAATTCTTTCACCAATATCCAGATCCTCCCAAGGAATCTCGCATTCACTGACATCTACATCATCCAGTATTTTATCAACCCTTTTTGTAATGGAATCAACTGACAAGCCATGACTTTGAGGATCCCTTAAATTCAGATTTTTCCCCATTAATCTGTCATGTGTGCTCTTCCTTGGATCAAGTCGATTACTTTCAATGTTTTCATGTGCTTTAACCACATCAACCATGGCATTATGATAAATTTCCACATTCCCTCTGTTACAATCAGTGTCGAGATCCTCATCCCTCTTCAATTCACCTGCACTGGATGGTAACACTGAATCAGTGACTTGAGCCAATTTCTGAGTGTTTCTTTCTCTAGGTGGGCCATATTCATTAGGATCACGATTATTGTTCCTAGGGACCTCATTGTAAGTATAATGATTCTTCCACATTGGTGGTGGGACAGGTGGTCGACCAGAAACACTATTGTTTCTTGTACTATTAAGCTCAGGAGCTTTATTTGCCACTGTTTTGCTATGCACAAAGGTCTTGGAAATACCTTTATTTGGAAAGGTTAGATCTGCAAAAAAGGCTCTGGGAATCATCATGGCTATTCTGGCCACATGGTACAACATTGGCATTAAGCCTAGTCCTATCACCAGTCACTTTTACTCCATGAGTCCCCTTATACATAGAAGCACCAGATGATTGTGCAATATTTTCTAGTTGGTCAGGAGTCCAACTGCTAGACATTTTACAAGGGCCAACACCAATGTCTCCATTTGAAATAAAGCTTAAAGCTGACTTGTCAAAATATGATTTTCCATTCAGTAGTGATGAATCAACTTCTATCAAAGGATTACTACTACCTTCACCATGAGATGGCATTGGTCTTGTGTAGTAAAGATCATTTTCCTTAATTGAAGGTAAACTTGGCAAAACCTTGGGATTGCAAGACATAAAGGAAGTATCGTTTACACTTGAAATATCAGCTGGGATGAGTGTTCCAGGATCAGCCATGAGATCAACCAAAAACTCCCTGAAAGCATGACAGGAGATATCAGCACCATGGGATCAGAACAGCCACTCAAAATTTCTGAACAAAATTAACGAATGATATCACCAGCCAAATAATTGCACACATTAAAGAAGATAAACAACAAGACATACACA
Source organism: Aeschynomene evenia (assembly GCA_013621005.1). Lineage (NCBI taxonomy): Eukaryota > Viridiplantae > Streptophyta > Magnoliopsida > Fabales > Fabaceae > Aeschynomene > Aeschynomene evenia. The sequence continues at coordinate 5,997,958 of CM024268.1, forward strand.
TGCATGTACAATAAGTATGTTATCATTAATCAACAAATGTATGGAAATTGGAAAGTACAAGGATGGTAAAAGCCATAACCTTTCATCCTCCAACTTTATAATGTTGAGAACATCATCCTCAACACCAGTATAGTGACTACCTCTAACCAGTCTACAAGGCATATTGATATTGTCAGCTAATACCTACATCCAGAGAAACACAAATTAATTTGCACAAATAGCAAGTGTGCACAAATAGCAAGTGAATAGACAAAAATGCTAAATCTTGGTAAAATCTAGACACTTAACCTTATAGGGATCTTTTGAAGTCTAAAGTCTAAAATTAATTATAATAAGAATAATCATACTGAGTTAGTAAATTAGAAGATTTTATTCTCCGCATACAAATTGAGAAAACTTTGCAATTATATGACAACCTTGGATCCTGAAGGTTTGAAACTTGTGATAGTAAATATTATTTACTATAAATATTAATGGACTGAGCCAACATATTTATGAACATGTTCCCTAGATGCCACCTAATTTTGCAGATTATACTAGACTAGTGTATCATCAAAATATGGAGTACAAGCCTTCAATCACCAACAACAACCATAAATATAATACTAACCTTGAAAAGCAAAGCACGATGTCTAGAGAGCCCAATATTTATGGATCCGAGAGGCAAAATGCTTGTGTGCAGAGAGGTCCTTAACTCTGTACTTCTCTCTGTCCATTTTGCCAAAATAATACTGGCATCCTTTACAGGCCCACCCATATGGCTTGTGACAAGTTCAGCAAGCCTCTGTACCAGAATACCAACTCTAGTGACAGGGCAATCTAATGCAATACAATGTGCAACTTGCAATAGCTCTTCAAGTGTAGGATCAATTTTACGATCAACCATGACAACTTCAAAGCCAGAACTTCCAGGTTTTGCTTCGAGATCTGCAAGTGTTGGCATCTTTTCTTGCATCGCAGAATCATTATATAGTGCATATACATCATAAAAACCATCTACGACTTTCTGCTCATAATCGAGCACATTATATCCCTAGATCAAAGGAAAAGAAGATGCATTAATGATGGTTTCACAATTCACTGCATGAACAGTTCAATCAAGGCACAAAAAGAGAAGGGAGAAAACAGTATAATCAACTTCATCACTGAGCTTAAAACCCTAATTCATGCCTTAATTGCAATTAACCAAGACGAAACATCGAAAAATTGAGAAAAGTGAGCTCGTTTTTGAACCATTGAAGAGCCTCACCCAGTAATGTCGAGACAGCTCCTCCGCAACATCGTCGTCGTTCCTTGTGGAGTCTGTCCGATGTCCTCCAAAGCTCAGCATCGTCGCCGATCGTATCTCAGGATCGTCGCAGAAATCCGATTTGGAAGAAGCGCTTATGGCAAGAGCCAGCTGAACCTGATATTCCTCCTCCGACGAGTAGTAGTCGTGCCGCTTGGCCGCCGACGCTGGCGAAGAGGAAGCGGAGGAAGGTGGAACAGCCGCCGGAGACGGCAACGATAAATGCGAAGAAGTTGACGGAGAAGTGCCGGAACTCTGAACGGCGCGATGATCGGAGGCGCATAACGACGAAGCGGCGGAAGGAGGAGTTTCGTTGGAACGGTTATGATCGTGGTTGGTCCCTTTGTGAAGCTTCTTGAAAATGTTCTTCATTTTTTATTTTTCTCTATGATCAATTCTGAGCCAGCGATTTTCACCCTCACTCACTCATGAATGGTGGAGTGTTTTCGATTAAAGCAATTCATTTTCCATAGTTATATGTGTTTTGTTTATTTTGTTATCGCTCTCTTCAGTGTAAACTGTGGACTGTGGGGTTGGTTTGTTTGTGTCTGGTTTTGAGGGTTAAGGAGGGAATGGTGAGGGAAAAGTGTTGAGAATTGGGAGGGAAAAATAAAGAAGTGACTGATAAATAGCAATTAACAATAAAAAATCAGCTCATACAGCCAATAGCTAATGGGTTTATTTTGGCTTTGATTTTGACCCAAATAATTATTGAGATTGTAATGAGTTGAATAATTATGGCCCAAAATTTCATTGGCTGGTTGAGCTAGTTTTGTATTGTTTATTTAGCATCACCCGGTAGAGAGTAATAAAGTGGGCACAGGTTTTAAGTTAATTACGAAAATGGCATGAATACTTGGATACGTTATCATCACAGCACCATATAAACGCGCAAACTACACGTCCTTGACATGCAGCCTATTAAACCTACGTGACAAGTGAACATTTACGTGGCAACGTCTCAAAAATCATAAAGGAAAAAACTTTAATTTCATCACAAATTATTGGGAACAACATTTTTCCAGTCAAAACAGTTAAAAAATTCATTTTAATGTTTTTGATTCAAATAACACTCTTAGTCATGTATATCTTTTTAATAAACTGAATAATTTAGACTCAATTTTTTATTTTTAACTATTTTAACTAATATAATTTTATATCCCTAACAAAGCTCTAATTTTATTTTCTTTTAACTTTTTTATGTGTACGCATAAAATAATAATAATCCTATATGTAAGATCGAGTTTACAAGTCCTGCGAGAACTAACAAGAAAATGGTTCACATATTAGCATTGTAAATATTATGCGAGAACTGCATAGTTAATCCCTAGAAAAAGAAATAAGATGCTCTGCTATGGAGATGAACACGAGGAAAACAAATAATCATGAGGTTTCAATCAAGTTTAGCATTCTAAGTGTACACTAAGTTCATGTTATGGGTCAAAAGCAAATTTCTGCAAAAATTACACTAGTTCAAGTATAAGGTTTTATTCTTTTCAATATTTTAATGTTGTTCCGTACCTTTGCTTCGGTATGAACTGTCGCCGGTCTCTGACTCTACATGCCACCGATCATCTCCATGGACTCCTTCGCTCCGCGCTCCCCTCCCAGCGAAAGGGAGGGGTCTCCCTGCAAGGACTTCGAAGCTTAAGTCAGTTCGGGTCTAAAATGGGAACTTAGCTGAATTGTTTGCCTGACAGTGGATTGACCCCCTTTATATATGCACTTAGCATAACTGATTTTGAGTGATTTTAGGATGAGAGTGGGTGGTTTATGAGGTCATCTTGACTCTTTCCCACTAACCCACTTTCCTTTAAATGTGTAACAACTTTCTCATTGGCTTAGTGCTTAGTCAGACCTTATCCTCACGGGGTTAGTCTCATCTCTTGGTTTTGGCCTCTTGATTTGGGCCTCATCCATTCAGACATTGTTGGGCCTTAGTGGGTCATATTTCGGGTTGTGAACATTGCCCCCAACTCGGTTCTGAGTTAGTACTCAGTTCCGAGTTATAAGTTTGTTCCCCTTTATGATTTGATTCCACCTACCACATTTGTTACTCCATTCAATCAGCCGTCCGACAATTTGTTGCGGGTTTCTGGAGATTATTCAAGATGGTGATGAGGCGGTTTTAACTGTGGGAGTGCCTTTGAAAGATATAATTTCGAGATAAAACATCAATCGTTCTAGCCTTTGATGATTTCTCTTTTCTAAGTTGTCCGAGCTCCGTCCTTTCTAGGAAGACTTTTGAACTTCTATAATGTTGGATATTCCCCATTCTTTTGGGTACTTTCCAAATCAGTATGTTAAATCTTTTATTGGGTTCCGAGTTTATTAACGTCGGATAACCTTATTCCTTTGTATTGTTTCTTTTCTAAAATTGTGAGGTCGAGTAATGTCAACACTTGACAGTTACTCGTGCTCTGATGTCGGATAATCTCTGCTTCCTAGTATTTCAACCTTTCATCCTTCGATCATTTAAGTCGAGCGTTCTCACTTACTTAACGATCGAGGTGATGGTTTTTCTAAATACCATTTTCTCTCTTGAGCCATGAGCCTTTAAATGCATCTTCCCCTTCTCTTATCCGCCGAGTCACTTACAGGTGCTGGCGTGGATTGGAGAGGGTGTGCCATTAGGCATTGTGACTTTACCATGTTGCCCCCGACTTGGTAGTCGAAGTTTCCCTTATAATGAAGTTTGATGTTGATTATGATAGCCTTGTTTCTAGACTTCTGAGCTTTGACTTTGGAGCTTAACGTCCATATTTGCTGAAACGTCCCTTTTTGAGGTCGTATGGTTGAGCAAACCCTCTCGAGATTTTCAAGTTACAAGATTGGATAATCCCGATCTTCAGGTTGCTCTTTCCACATTCTTTGCGAACTAACTTTTGAGTTGACTTAGCAACTTTTGCGCCCTGTGGGGTTTCCATAACTCAATTTGGTCTCTTATTACCTAAGCTTCGCAGCTCTCCGCGACGTCGGCATTTTCGACCATTTTTGGGCTAGCAATTTACATGCCCCCTTTTCAAACGAGGTCCACTCCACCTTGGGGCCAATCATAGGACTTAAATGGTCCAATGTTGACTTATGGTGCTGGATAATCATCCCTAGAGGGAGATGTTTTTCTTTGCATCATGTTTATGTTGTCGAGTTCTGCTCCCTCCTTTAAGATCGAAGGTCGGTTCCACAACAAGAAAAGAATATACTCAGGTTCCCTTATGGGCTCTCCCAATCGAAGTTCGAGTTTAGGTCACAATTATTGTGCCTTTCTCTGCTTCAATCCATTATCCTTTGGCCCTTCTAACTGGGTTGTAGGATTAGGGTACAAACATTACGATGGGCACGGGGCCCTTTATGTTCCAATCTTGACAACATTCTCATCGTCCGGGAGGACCCCGAGTTTGATGTACATCACTAACTCTGAAGTCCATGCCGGAGACGTTTCAACGCATCTCTTTCATCCATGATTGAGGGCCTTTTCTAGGGTACCTCGAATCAAGGTGTTATCCACAATGCATGTCTAGCTTTATATCAACTAACCGACCTCTTTTGTCCCGTCTTCTTATGTCTCAGGACGAGGTAGTTTTGTTCAGCACTACAATTTTCCGTGCTATGCCCCCCACTCCATGCTTTAGACTTTAGGACTTTTGAATAGTTGTGACCTTTTAGTCTCTGGATACGGGGTCACCTCTCTTAGCTCTGACCTTTGAGTCAGACTTGGGGCATTGCAATACTCTGTCCATCTAGTCTCAGGGTGGATTTCATTAACTTCCCTTATGAGGCTTTCAGAACTTTATTTTGTAGTTAACAAGCCTTTTTCCCTGTTGCCTCGAGGTTGAACCTTTCAAATTATGGTCTCCCTTTAGGAGAGGTCAAGGTTACCCAGTGCTTAGATCCGTACCAAAGCGGGGTGGTTCGATACTTATCTCCCCGACCCCTTGACGGTTGATTGGTTGCCCCCAGCTTATTACTCTGGGAACTTCTTGATGATTGAACGAATTTCTGAGTCTCTCAGTTGTATTTTGTTATTCATCCTTTGAGCATGCTTTTGAAGCACTGGTTTAGAAGAACAATTGGCTTTGCTTGGCCATCATGACCTCGAGCGATGACTGCATCGACTTCAGGTCCTTTTTTATATGTTGCGCACTACATGCACCTTTACTAGGTGTCATTGTTGCTTTACCGGAGCTCGACACTTACCGAAACTCGGCATTGACCAGAGCTCAGTATGCACCGGAGCTCGGCATTCACCGTAGACTGGCATTGACCGAAGCTTGATTTATCACAAGTGCTCAGGTTTTACTGTAGCTCGGTATTTACCGTAACTTGGTTTTTTACCAGAGCTGGGGTTTTACCGTAGCTCGATTTTTACCTGAGTTCAGAATTCACTAGAGCCCAACTTTATTGGTCAAAACTTGACTTTCACCTGAGCTCGGCATTTAACAGAGCTCGGAACTTATAGGAGCTCAGTATTTACCATAGTTTGGTATTTATCAAAACTTGGTATTTAGTGGAGTCCAGTATTTGCTAGAGCCTGACATTGGCCGGAGCTCGACCTTGATCGGAGCTCAGCTTTCACCAGAGCTATGCGTTTACTGGAGTTCGTCTTTAATTTCACCAGAGCTCAGTAGTTTACCAAGACTCGGTTTTTACCAGGGCTCGACATTCACTGGAGCACGACATTCACCGGAGCTCGATATTCCTCAGAGCTCGGCTTTGACCGAAGCTTGGTATACACCAGAGCTCGTTTTCACCAGAGCACGGCATTTAACCGGTGCTCGGCTTTTACCGGAGCTTAGTTTTTGCTAGAGCTCGGCTTTGACCATAGCTCGGTATTTACCAGAGCTCGGTTTTCATCGGAGCATGCCATTTAACCAGTGCTCGGCTTTTACCGGAGCTTGGTTTATACCGGAGCTCGATTTTTGCCAGAGCTCGGCTTTTATTGGAGCTCGGTTTTCACCGGAGCTCGGTATCTGCTGGTGCTCAGTAATTACCAGAGCTCGGGTTTTTTATCTAGCTCGAATTTTCTAACCATCTTAGGGTTTTTAACCAGCTCGGGTTTCTTTAATCAGCTCGGGTTTTCTAACCATCTTGGGGTTTTTAACCAGCTCGGGTTTCTTTAACCAGCTCGGGTTTTCTAACCATCTTGGGGTTTTTAACCAACTTGGGTTTTAATTCAGTAACCAACTCGGGTTTTAACCTACTCGGGGTTTTAACCAACTTGGGTTTTAATTCAGTAACCAACTCGGGTTTTAACCTACTCGGGGTTTTAACCAACTTGGGTTTTAATTCAGTAACCAACTCGGGTTTTGTTGCAATCAAGTCATTTACGATCTCGTTGCTTTGTCGCCATCACAGGCTTAATTGCAATCGAGTCGTTTACGATCTCGTTGCTTTCACTATGCCGTCTCAGGCTCGTGTGCAATCGAGTCATTTTATAACATCGTACGTCGGGATTGCGTACACCGCTTCACCCTTGACGTCAGGATAAATTTGAACGTCGTACGTTGGGATTGCATACAGCGCTTCACCCTTGACGTCGGGATAAATTTGAACATCTTACGTCGGGATTGCGTACACCGCTTCACCTTTGACGTCGGGATAAATTTGAACCTCGTACGTCGGGATCGCGTACAGTGCTTCACCCTTCTCGACGTTGGGATAAACTTTTGTACCTCGTACGTCGGGGTCGCGTACACCGCTTCACCCTTATTGACGTCGGGATAGCCTATCGAACCTCGTACGTCTGGATCGCGTACACCGCTTCACCCTTCATTGACGTCGGGTTCCCGGTACCGTGGTTGTTATTAGTGATAACTTTGTGTCTTTGACTTAATTTCTCCGGTCTTCAATTTTCATCGAATTTTTATTCTCAAATGATAAATTGATAAACTTTATGCCAACGTTTATCACGTGGCAATTCTCAAAAGAATGTTAGACACAATAATAATATTGTAAAATAAATAATTAAATGGCTGGAAAAATTTTACTTCATGCCAAATAATAATTATGAAGATAATAATTAGCTTACTTTCATAGCTTGATTAATAGGTGCGCGTCGGGACACCTGGTTATTTCTCATGTCTCAAAGAAAATGCATTTCCTATATGCCCCTCACGTGCCATCCTTTTGGCTTCACATTTGAAATAAGTCAACATGACCGTACCATACTTGGTGCTAGTTTGTTGAATTATTTCTCGCTGGGCCCACCAATATTTATCAAGGGAGTTGGAATGCTTTCCATTAGCCATGAGTCCGTGACTGTGGCTTTATGCCTCCACTGTCAACGCCATTATGCCACTCCATTATTTTCTTTCTTGGAGTTTCTTTGAGTAATATGGGCCCATCATATGGAAACCCTCATAGTTAGGTCCATAACCTGGAAACCTAAATGCATTTCCTTGTATGTGGTTTTATGCCTCGATGGGGGGTTTTTACCGGGCTTTTGCCCTCGGTTTTCCTCAGCATCGTAGAACATTTTTTCTCAACAATCAAACATTATTTTCGGATGAAATATTTGTAAAACATAACCGTGATGGTGACAACATATTATTGAAATTGAAAACAATAAACAGAAGAAGGAAAGATCTCACGGTTTTTGGATGGAATAGGAGTCCCCGACAACGACGTCAATGTTCTGTACCTTTGCTTCAGTATGAACTGTCCGGTCTCGAATGGACAAATGTGCTTATAAGTTTTATATGTATTCTTATTAAAATTTAAGGTCGATTAGTTTTGCAATAATTTATTCGATATTATATTGTTATCTGATAATATATACATGTGAGAACATAATTTGTTACTTGTAAACATTCACGGGTAACAAAGTAGAGAATTTGTGCATATCATCTCACTTATACAACCAAACATTTTAAATTATTTTTATTTAGCTTTTGAGACTTATTAAAACATATATATATATTTTTTGATAAATTGCACCATGAGGGTCCAGGAGGACGAGACCCATGGGGAAAAGGTACAAAATAGTGGAAACTCGGGCGCCTAAAGCACAGCCTCATTAAAAAACCTCCTAGCCTAGGGAAGGTCTAACCTAATGAGGAAAAAGAGCGCTGGCAAAGAGGGCGAAGACGACCGAGCCACATAAAGAGAACAAAATCACCACCTGAATAGCGTCTACATTATTACATGACAATCTCATATCAGGTATTAAGCAACAATAAAATGCTGCCAAGACAACATAAAGTTCAATCACATCTCAATAAATCAACACAGAATCACGAGATCTAGCAAAATTCAAAAATTCAAGACTAAAGGCAAGACCAACCTCATCATCCTATGTGCAGCATACCACACAACACACCAGAACTACACAAGACATCATGAAGAACACCTCACTTTGCAAGATGAAAGGCACAACAAGAAAACAAACTCCTAATGCCTCGATTCCAAGGCTTTCTCCTTGATCCATTTATCCACCCAGAACAGGGCTTCTTCCAGGGCAGCAGATGTTGATGAATGTTTCCCTTCAAACACCTTTTTATTTCTCTGTTTCCAAATGACCCAGATGATTGAGAAAAAGAACGATAGCCAGATCTTTTTTGATCTTTTTGCGACAGGACAGAACTGCCACACCGCAAAACACTCCATTGGAGACTCCGACCATACCCAAGAGAGGTTCCAACAGTTCAGGATACCAACCCAAATAGCCCAAGAGAAGGAGCATCCAAAGAAAAGATGCCGAACAGATTCGGGGAAAGAATCACAAAGAGGACATAATTCTTGACCAGGATTTAGGAAGCCAATTTTGAGTAACTTCAGCTTTGTGTTGAGTTTGTCCAGAAGAACGAACCAAGTTAACAACTCCACCCGAGGGGGAACTAGGCCTCGCCATACCGATTTAATGATATTATGGCCACTCACTTCTACAGTTGTTACCTTTTCTTTATGGAACACTTGCAAGAAAGACTTAATTGTGAAGTCTCCAGACTTGTCCTTCACCCAAATCAGCCTATCATTCCTTTCCCTGTTCAGTTGAATATCCCCTAGCATCAAATGAAGGCTATGCAATTGTTCTTTGTCATGTGGTCTCAGTTCTCTAGACCACTGAAAATTCCATATTCAAGTCAGACCGTCCCACACCCCACAATCGGCAACAGTAAAATCCTTTTGGCTGGAAATTCTATATAATCTGTTAAATGTTTTCTTCAAAGCCACCCCTTTTAGCCACGGATCCTCCCAGAATTTATGTGTTTCTCCATTACCAAGTTCCAAGCACACGCCATTTGAGAATAAGTTAGCAATTGAAGCATTATTGCATTTCAAGTTTAGGATCTCACTTCAAACTCCACCAAATGTCGTTTTATTGATGACTTGATCCATTAGAAGCTTGTTCCCGTCTAATTTGTGATTTGAGCAAACCACCTTTTTCCACAAAGGGCAATCTTCCTTGGAGAACCTCCACCACCATTTGAATAAAAGTGACAAGTTCCTCAGTGTCGGGTCTCCTACTCCTAATCCACCTAACTCTTTTGGCTTTTGAATAATCTCCCATTTAACTGCTGGCAGCCCTCTATTACCATCGAACTTGCACCAAAAAAAAGTTTGATTGGAGAGAAACAATCTTCTTAGCCACCCCCTTCGGCATCTTGAATAGAGACAAATAGTACATTGGTAGGCTATTTAGGACAGCCTTTATCAGGACTAACCTTCCTGCCTTTGTCAACAACTTGCATTTCCAACCACTAAGCCTTTCTTCAATCTTTTTTATGATAGGCTGCCAGGTGGAGATGCTGTTTGGGTTGGCACCAAGAGGAAATCCCAAATATTTTATAGGCAATTTGGCAATGTTGCAGCCCAGGATATCACGTGCTTCATGGGCCTCACGCGGATTGCAATTTAAAGCTATGAGGGCAGATTTGTTGTAATTGATTTTAAGGCCAGACATAAGTTCGAAGCCATCCAAGAGGCGCTTGTAATTCCGGACAGTATCCAGATCATATGGGCAAAAAATAATTGTATCATCAGCAAATTTTAGGTGAGAAATTGCAATTCCATCACCTCAACATATATAATTAACATAGTGAACACATTTATCTAAGATACTCCATGCATGTCCGTCCAATAAGTTCTCCACATGCTAGCTACAACTATAAGACTGATCTGATAAATGTAGGATATTGGCTGCACTCCAAGAGTTGGTTTTGGTTCCCAAGAATATCATCCAACTCTTTCTCAAACCTCGTCATAGCTCTGGCAGGCAAGTAAATTGGAAACATTAAACCATCTTCACCTTTTGCATTTTCACAAGCCATTATAAACGTCAGTCCAGGGAAACCTGCTGCACCAGCTTTGGCTACTCCACCATACACTGTTTTGCCCCACCCAAAGTCAACTTTTCTAAATCCAAAATTTGGCAGGTATGACACAATAAGAGATCCTACAGTCGTAACAAATAACAACCTCCCTCTAGTAACCATAAGATCTGCCACAGAATGCATGTACTCCTCAGTCACCTCTGCTTTTGCTTTCTTTATTAATTCCACAGCATACTCCAATGGGTTTCCATAGAGCTTCTCTGCAGTGGTAACTGCAGCAGGGTATGCGAAACAGTTACCGTAGTAACCAACCGGTAACGGCGGGTTGAACCAAGCACGTGCGTTAACAATGGACATCATGCGAACCACTTCCTCTGGCTCTAGTTCCAATGCTTTTATACGGCAATACCAAATGCACGCCGTTATAACCTCGAATCTGGTGCATCCGCCAAGGCGATGAGGAACCAGGCGACGCAGGGTGGCTATTTGGGTGGGTCCCAAGAAGAAAGATCGTTGAACCATGTCATCGTCGTCCTCGCGTGAAGCATTCATGGTGTTGGGTTTAGTATCTATAACTTGCTCGTATTCGGGATGGTTGAATGTGATGCGTGGTGGGTTTCTTGCGCTTAGGAGCTCCCTACGCCACACGGGTGGGATGGAAGGTTGAGATGCACCTTTAGCCATTTCGGCCCAAGCATTCATGAATTGTATAAAACCATTTGCGTCGCTCATGGTGTGGTTCAACCGGATGGCGAGGATGAAACCACCACACCTGAGCCGTGTAACCTGTCATTTATAAAGGTTAACACTAAGAAAATTAACATCAATGCTATTAACACTAAGAGCATATTTTAATTAACCTGAATGAGTAGAATGGGACAATTGATAATTCCTTCCGTGTCCGGAACATCATAAAGCAAATCTTGGAAGCACGGGAATGGAGGTCGAAGATGAGTCTCACCAAATTGATCAAGTGTGACGTCAGCATCGGCCTCAATAAACAAGACTCCTTCGGCAGTACAATCCACCATCAACTTACGATCATGTCTCTCCCTAAGCCTACCCGCAAAAGGGTAATAGGACACAAGTGTTTTCGCAAGTGCTTCTCTAAGAACTTTAACCGGGTCTTTTCCTTCCATGGATGGGTTGTTACGGTATATCCATATCAATGGGATTTGGAAACGGAAGCCTTCTTGGTCATCTATGTCGGATAATAGCTTAATTTCACGAGGAGTAGGTATAGTTGGAGTAACAAGTTCTGGTTTGCACCTCTGCACTTTGAAAGTGAGAGAGCGAAATGATGAAGAAGTAGTTGTAACATCCTCAATTTTAGGACCTTTATTTAGTTAAAATTTTGTGATAAGATTTAGTTGAGTTGTAAAATAATTCATGCTTTGTGCGAATAAAATCTATCTATATGTTAAATATTGTAACATAATGATAACTATTAAAGTTACGTAATATTATATTTGATTAGCCATATATAATTATAATTATATAGATTACAAGATTAATATTTTTGGTTGGTGTGTACGTCATATAGATAATATATAGAAGCCGTAAGGTGATTAGTATGATATATATATATATATATAGAAGCCGTAGGTATAGGATAGGTGATTAGTATCATATATCTGTATATATAAAGCTGTTGGATGACTAGTATTTTTAACGGATAACAATAGCAGTAATAGTTTAAATAAATAAATAAATAGATACTAATCCACTCATCTACAAAGTCTCAACTCCACTAAATAGACTCCTAGTTTATAGAGATTTTTCAACCCACTACCCACACACCCACTAAGCTAAACCCCTATCTTGTAGAGGAAGTATTACCCATTATTTTCACTCTATAAATACACTCACCTAGGAAGTTATTAGATCAGTTTTCTAAACATCATAAAGAAAAAGAGAGAGAGAGTCAAGAAGGTATTAAGGAGTCAATTTGAAGTCTAGGAGCTTTTTGTCTACATTTTTTCAAGTGTTGAGGTAGGGATTTTTGTGCCTTATCACTATGTATGTATGATCCTATGTTAATACATGTTCTCACATTTTAGTGCATTATTAAATTATACTTATTGTCTTCTTCGTGAACAAATAATGATATGTATTGAGAATGAATCATATAATGCTATTATGTTAAATTGATATTTACATTATATAGGAAGTGTTAAGATGCAAAGTATACAACACGTAAATTAATTCGAGAAGTATGTACACATACATGAATCCTAATTTCTTTTAAATTCAAAGCAAAAACACGGTTTTAGTAGAATATTTAATTACAGTGATGTTAAGATTGGATAATGGAATAACGAAGATAGTATAAATGTTAATAAATATAATAATAATAACAATAGTGATAATAAGGATGCTAGAAAGCTCTGAGTCCTATTAAAAGAAAAGAAACAAAAATCAGAATTTACAAGATTGGCATATAAGTAGAATGATCTTATAGGTGCAAGGTTTAAACATTTGAATTAATCCTTCTAAGTCAAATACGTAGCTAAGAGAAAAATAATAATAAAGAGGTGTCAGTGACTAAATCTTGAAAACACAATAAATAAGAACAAGGTTTGAAAATGTGGTTATAACGTATATATTTTTGAATTAATGGATTAAGTTGTTAGAAGTTATGGATTGGTATATTGTATGGATAAGTAACGTAAAGAAAAATAAAAATAATAAAATGGTGATGATAATAAAGATAGTAGATATAATAAAAATAATAATAATATGGTAGTAATAGTGGTGTTAATAGGAAAGATAATAGCAGAAATAATTACAATAATAATAGTAATAATAATGATAAGTACGAGACTAATGACAAAATTAGTAGTATACAATACTAAAATATTGGAAGTATATAAAAAGATAAATATTAGTAAGTCAATACTAAAAATGATATTAATAACAGTCAAAGTCAAAGCAATAATTATAGAAGTAATAGGACAATAGTTATGTTAACCTTATAACATTAAGAATATTAAATATGATATATATAAGTAAATGAGATAATATCTATATGATAATAATAGTAATGATTAAGAATAGATAATGATATTAAAGATAGATGATAACAATAATAATGATAATATAGAAGACAAGATTTGTGATGAATAAAATATAAGAGTTTACAAGATACTTAAGGGTAGAGTAAAGAGTATAAATAAAACCAGAATAAAGTATAAAGTAAGAAACACTAATAAATAAATTAAACGAGATCATAAGATGTAAAATGTAAAGAAGTCTAAGAATGATATTCATAAGTAGTTATATATCATGTTTATTTTATAAGGAGTTGTACTTATTTATCTTCCATAATGTTGGAGTAAGTGTATGTGCTATGTTTATTCCCTGATGTTAAAGAGCATATTTTACATGTTTGATGATGATTGCATTTCAAGTTTATGCAAAATTAAATGTAAAAATACTTAAAGATTATAAGAAAAGTAAAGAGATGATCCTCCGGTAAGGGGAGGTGATTCTAGCCAAGATGATGATGACGATCCTTCGGTAAGGGAAGGTGACTCTCATCAAAAGTACCCCTCTCCCGAAAGGGAACCCAAGGTGGCGACGGCCACGGTATGAGCTCATTACCAAAGAAAGAAGTTGAGGGAGGTCCATATGGACTAAGTTAAAGTTAAAGTTAAAGTAGTAAAGTTAAAAATAAAGAAAAGTTAAAGACAAGGAAGAACTAAGAAGCTATCGAAATGTTTATGTGACTAGCTGTTTTATGAAGGAGTTATTATGTGAATATTATTATGAGTATGTTCAATGCATAGCATGTTTAGTATGTTATTAAGAAGCATGAGTAAAAGCTATCCACTTCGACTAAAGGAATTTTAACCTAAAAATTGAACGAGTCTTTATGTATGATCACATTTTTCATAATAAACTCGAAGTGGCGGAGATGGATATGATGACACCTGTGTGTGCATACCCTACTGAGAAATTATAATTTCTCACCCCTACTCCGTACCATCTCTAGATGAAGAGCATTGGCAAGACGCCGAAGGACCTGAGGGTCCCTCCGTCTAAGGGAAACGTAGAAGATCAACCGCTGGAGGGAGCTGCCGCGCCGACGTCAAAGTCAACCGCAGTTGAGACGACAGTGCTTTCGAGTTCTGAGTTGAAGACTGAAGAGGTCCCGAGCTACAATCCCCTAACCCAAGAGGATACGGACCCTGAGGAGGATCCTAATTACTCCTCAGACTCGTCGACGGAGTCTACAGCGACTAGCCGGATCAGAGTGGTGGAGACTCCAGATGTTGTTTATGTTTGGTATTCGAAGCCACCGGCGAAACGTTGTGTTCTTCGGGATCCTCGCCGACCATGCATACGATATACTACACGCGTGGAAAGGGGAAGGGGTAAAAGACCCGGATACTATGTGCCTACACGACTGAGACGAAGGAACGGACCACTCCTCTGGTAGTAGTAGTTTAGCTTCTTTGTTTTTAGATCAGTTACGTATTCATTTTCATTTAGTTTGAATAGGTTGAATCATTGTATTGCTTTGGAAGTTGTTTTTGTTGCATTTGCTCGCAAACCCTTGATTTGTTTTATTTGTTCGGTTATGAGGATTACCAATTTCTACTCGCGTTTTGACGACATCTTAATTCCGCAATAGAATTCAAGTTTTAATATTCCGCAAAGTAAGAAAATACGTAAGATAACCTTCCTGGAGCCTAACCTTAAGTTAGAGCTACTAGGGTGTTACATTTTGGTATCAGAGCAGTTCGATTCCCTCGGAGCCTGAGGATTGGACTGACTATGCTTTTAAGCATAATTTTGTGTTTATGATAAGTCATGCTGATACGTAGAACATAACAATGCATGACTTACTATCGTTTCTGGCAGTTGTTTTCTATCGCACTCACATGCTATATAATAGGTCTGATAAACTCTATTGTGTCTTGTTTGATGTGCGTAGGGAACAATGGCCGGACGTTCTAATAGTAGGAACAACAACAACGACGAAGCTGCTTCCTCAATGAGAGAGGTAGCAGCAGCTCTTCGGGAACAAGCTGTAGTCACCAATGCACTTCTCCAGCATCTGGCCACTAGGAATGTGAATGGTCATGGACATGGCACTGGAAATGGTAACGATCAAGGAAATGGGCATGAGTACAACAAGTTTTCTGAATTCCGAAGGGCAAACCCCCCTAGCTTTCAAGGAGGCTTCGACCCTGATGCTGCAAGTGAGTGGATCAAGGAAATGGAGAAGATATTTTCAGTTCTACCTTGCACAGATGAGCAGAAAGTGTCTTTTGCTACTTATATGTTGAAGGCAGATGCGGAGTTTTGGTGGAATGGCACTAGGGGTCTTCTGGAGAGTGTTGGTACTGTCATCAGCTGGGAAGTGTTTAAGGTGTCCTTCTATGAAAAGTACTTCCCATTGTCCGTCAGGAATGCTAAGGAGTTGGAATTCTTGCAGTTACAACAAGGGAGTATGAGTATTTCTGAGTACACTGCTAAGTATGATGAGTTGTGCAAATTCTCATCATTCTTTCAAGCCAATCCCAATGAGCATTGGAAGTGCATGAAGTACCAAGGAGGTTTAAGGGCTGATATCCTATCATCAATTGCTCCTATGGATATTAGGGACTATGCGACCTTGGTGAATAAGTGTCGAGTGGTGGAAGAGTGTACGAAGAAGCTAGCATTGGAAAGATCTGAAGCATATAAGAAAAGGCAGGCAACTCAGGGAGGACAATATCAGCAACCACAACAAAAGAAGCCTTTTAACAGTGGTGCCTTTAAAGGGAAACAACCATCAAAGAGTTCTGCCACTCCTCAACGTCCTAATGCAAATACTCCAAAAACCTCGACCATCAAGCCATGCGTCAAGTGTGGAAAGCTGCATAAGGGAACTTGCCTTGCTGGGCAGAATGTTTGTTTTTGCTGTGGGAAGTCTGGGCACTATGCGAAGGAGTGCAATGCAAATTCTCAAGCCTCGACTCAAAAGCCACAGATTCAAGGGCGTGTTTTCGCCCTTAGCAGCGAGGAAGCTAGCACATCTGAGGAGTTAATTCAAGGTACGTGTGAAGCATATGGTACAACCTTAACTATTTTATATGATTCTGGTGCTACACATTCTTTCATTGCTCATGACTGTGTCAGTAGATTAGGAAGACCTGTTTCTGACTTACCATATGTCCTAGAAGTGTCTACCCCTGCTGGAAAACGCATTAAAACTTGTCAAGCCCTTTTGCAATGTCACTTTAAGATTAATGAAAGGTCTTTCATAGCTGACTTAATATGTCTTCCCCTGTCTGGTTTGGATGTTATTCTGGGCATGAATTGGCTCTCTGCTCATCATGTCATGTTAAATTGTTCTGAAAAGGTGGCTGTGTTTCCCCCTTCGGCCCCTGAGTTTGTAAAACCTATAAATCTATACGTGTGCTCTTTAGGACCAGGAGGTGGTAAGAGTGAAAATCAGGGATATGTCTTATTGATGGCAAGCGAAGTGGAGCGTCAGAAGGGTTTAAATGAGATACGCATAGTCAAGGAGTACCCGGAAGTCTTCCCAGAAGACATACCTGAATTTCCCCCGAAAAGGGAAGTCGAGTTCTCTATAGATTTAGTCCCAGGAACAGGGCCCATATCTATAGCTCCATACAGAATGTCTTCAATGGAGTTAGCTGAGTTGAAAAAACAGTTGGAGGAGCTACTAGAGAAGAGGTTCGTCAGGCCAAGTGTCTCGCCGTGGGGAGCCCCAGTTTTATTCGTGAAGAAGAAGGATGGAAGCATGCGGTTGTGTGTTGACTACCGCCAGCTGAATAAAGTAACAGTAAAGAACAAGTACCCTCTTCCAAGGATAGATGACTTAATGGACCAGTTGCAAGGAGCAGTGGTGTTCTCAAAGATTGATCTGAGGTCGGGATACCACCAGATTAGAGTACGGGATGAAGACATACCCAAGACTGCTTTCAGAACTAGGTATGGACACTATGAATTCACAGTTATGTCTTTCGGTCTGACCAACGCCCCAGCTGTGTTCATGGATTATATGAATAGGATATTCAGACCATACCTAGACAAGTTTGTCGTGGTGTTCATTGATGATATTTTGATTTACTCCAAGACAGAAGAGGATCATGAAGAACATCTCAGGATTGTGCTAGAGATTCTAAAAGGGAGGAAGTTGTACGCAAAATTGTCCAAGTGCGAATTTTGGATGACAGAAGTGAATTTCTTAGGACATGTGGTGTCTGGTGGAGGGATCGCTGTAGACCCTAGTAAGGTGGAGGCTGTGGTGAATTGGGAGACACCTACCACAGTAACAGAGATAAGGAGCTTTCTGGGCTTAGCCGGTTACTATCGAAGATTCATTAAGGGATTCTCTCAGTTAGCTTTGCCTTTAACCAAGTTAACCAGGAAGAACACCCCTTTTGTTTGGTCCCCCGAGTGTGAAAAGAGTTTTAAAGAGATGAAGCATAGCCTGACTACTACCCCAGTTTTGGTGTTACCTGACCCTAAGGGATCCTTTGAGGTGTATTGCGATGCTTCTGGGCGAGGAGTAGGGTGTGTTTTGATGCAAGATCGAAAGGTAGTAGCCTACGCCTCTAGACAATTAAAAGTCCATGAGGTAAACTATCCAACTCATGATCTCGAGTTGGCCGCAGTGGTGTTCGCCTTGAAGGTATGGAGGCATTACCTATTCGGTGTGCGTTTTGAAGTTTTCTCTGACCACAAAAGTTTAAAGTACTTGTTCGACCAGAAGGAGTTGAATATGAGGCAAAGGAGGTGGATGGAGTTCTTAAAAGACTATGATTTTGGTTTGAACTATCACCCTGGGAAGGCCAATGTGGTAGCAGACGCGTTAAGTCGGAAAAGGTTGAATGCATCTTGGATGATGGTCAAGGAAGCCGAATTGATAGAAAGCTTTAGAGATTTAAACTTGGGATTTTTTCTTACTCCAAAAAGCATGTGTCTGAACAAATTGGTTGTTACAAGTGATTTCAAAGGAAGAATTGCGTCGGCCCAAAGCACAGATCCAGCTTTTCAGGAGACTCTTACTCTAGCTGAAAAGGGGAAGTTGAAAGATTTTACCAAAGGGACGGATGGACTTTGGAGGTATCAGGGAAGAGTATGTGTACCAGCAAGTGTTGACCTTCGAGAGAGTATCATGAGAGAGGGACATAAGAGTAACTTTACTATGCATCCAGGCATGACGAAGATGTACCACGACCTCAAAAAGATGTTTTGGTGGCCGGGCATGAAGAGGGACATCGCCGAAGTAGTGAGTAAATGTTTGGTGTGTCAGAAGGTTAAGATTGAGCACCAGAAGCCTGCAGGTGAGCTACAACCATTGAAAGTGCCAGGATGGAAGTGGGATGATGTTTCCACGGACTTCGTAGTAGGGTTGCCAAGGACTCAGGCAGGATTTGATGCTATATGGGTAGTAATGGATCGGTTAACCAAGTGTGCTCATTTTCTACCCATTAAAGTTAGTGATCCCTTGGAAAAGCTGGCGAAGGTATATGTGAAAGAGATAGTGAGACTTCATGGGGTACCCTCAACAATTGTGTCAGACAGAGATCCACGTTTCACATCCAGATTTTGGGAGTCTTTACAAAAGGCGTTCGGAACAAAGCTCTGTATGAGTACAGCTTATCACCCTCAGACCGATGGGCAAACCGAGAGGACTATTCAAACCTTGGAAGACATGTTGAGAGCATGTGTTCTGGATAAGCCGGGAAGTTGGGACAAGGATCTGCATTTGATCGAGTTCGCCTATAACAATAGTCATCATTCCAGTATCGGAATGGCGCCGTATGAAGCCCTGTATGGTCGAAAGTGTCGATCTCCTTTGTGTTGGTATGAAGAAGAGGAGCAATGTTTGTTAGGACCTGATCTGGTGAGGCAGAGTACCGAAGACATGAAAAGAATAAGGGAACGAATTCTCGCTGCTCAGAGCCGATAGAAGAGTTATGCAGATAAAAGGAGGAAACCCCTCGAGTTCGAAGAAGGAGATCATGTGTTCTTGAAAATCACTCCCACCACTGGTATTGGTAGAGCAATGAGAGTCAAGAAGTTGAGCCCTAGATATCTTGGTCCTTTTCAAATACTCAAACGAATAGGGATGTCGGCTTACCAAATGGCCCTACCCCCCAATTTGTCCAACCTTCACAATGTGTTCCATGTGTCACAACTTCGAAAATACCAATCCGACCCGAGTCATGTGCTAGAACCAGAAAGTATACAGTTAAGGAACGACTTGACTTTCAATCTCCCATGCGTAAGGATCACAGACAAAGGTACTAAGCAGCTCAGGAACAAGACTGTACCTTTGGTAAAGGTTGCCTGGGGCAGCGGAAAGTCAGAGGAGTTCACATGGGAACTGGAAGAGAAGATGAAGATAGACTACCCCGACTTGTTCAGAGGTAATGAATTTGAGGACAAATTCTTTTTTTTTAAGGAGGGTGGAAATGTAACATCCTCAATTTTAGGACCTTTATTTAGTTAAAATGTTGTGATAAGATTTAGTTGAGTTGTAAAATAATTCATGCTTTGTGTGAATAAAATCTATCTATATGTTAAATATTGTAACATAATGATAACTATTAAAGTTACGTAATATTATATTTGATTAGCCATATATAATTATAATTATATAGATTACAAGATTAATATTTTTGGTTGGTGTGTACGTCATATAGATAATATATAGAAGCCGTAAGGTGATTAGTATGATATATATATATATATATATATATATATATATATATATATATATATATATAGAAGCCGTAGGTATAGGATAGGTGATTAGTATCATATATCTGTATATATAAAGCTGTTGGATGACTAGTATTTTTAACGGATAACAATAGCAGTAATAGTTTAAATAAATAAATAAATAGATACTAATCCACTCATCTACAAAGTCTCAACTCCACTAAATAGACTCCTAGTTTATAGAGATTTTTCAACCCACTACCCACACACCCACTAAGCTAAACCCCTATCTTGTAGAGGAAGTATTACCCATTATTTTCACTCTATAAATACACTCACCTAGGAAGTTATTAGATCAGTTTTCTAAACATCATAAAGAAAAAGAGAGAGAGAGTCAAGAAGGTATTAAGGAGTCAATTTGAAGTCTAGGAGCTTTTTGTCTACATTTTTTCAAGTGTTGAGGTAGGGATTTTTGTGCCTTATCACTATGTATGTATGATCCTATGTTAATACATGTTCTCACATTTTAGTGCATTATTAAATTATACTTATTGTCTTCTTCGTGAACAAATAATGATATGTATTGAGAATGAATCATATAATGCTATTATGTTAAATTGATATTTACATTATATAGGAAGTGTTAAGATGCAAAGTATACAACACGTAAATTAATTCGAGAAGTATGTACACATACATGAATCCTAATTTCTTTTAAATTCAAAGCAAAAACACGGTTTTAGTAGAATATTTAATTACAGTGATGTTAAGATTGGATAATGGAATAACGAAGATAGTATAAATGTTAATAAATATATAATATAATAACAATAGTGATAATAAGGATGCTAGAAAGCTCTGAGTCCTATTAAAAGAAAAGAAAACAAAAATCAGAATTTACAAGATTGGCATATAAGTAGAATGATCTTATAGGTGCAAGGTTTAAACATTTGAATTAATCCTTCTAAGTCAAATACGTAGCTAAGAGAAAAATAATAATAAAGAGGTGTCAGTGACTAAATCTTGAAAACACAATAAATAAGAACAAGGTTTGAAAATGTGGTTATAACGTATATATTTTTGAATTAATGGATTAAGTTGTTAGAAGTTATGGATTGGTATATTGTATGGATAAGTAACGTAAAGAAAAAATAAAAATAATAAAATGGTGATGATAATAAAGATAGTAGATATAATAAAAAATAATAATAATATGGTAGTAATAGTGGTGTTAATAGGAAAGATAATAGCAGAAATAATTACAATAATAATAGTAATAATAATGATAAGTACGAGACTAATGACAAAATTAGTAGTATACAATACTAAAATATTGGAAGTATATAAAAAGATAAATATTAGTAAGTCAATACTAAAAATGATATTAATAACAGTCAAAGTCAAAGCAATAATATAGAAGTAATAGGACAATAGTTATGTTAACCTTATAACATTAAGAATATTAAATATGATATATATAAGTAAATGAGATAATATCTATATGATAATAAGTAATGATTAAGAATAGATAATGATATTAAAGATAGATGATAACAATAATAATGATAATATAGAAGACAAGATTTGTGATGAATAAAATATAAGAGTTTACAAGATACTTAAGGGTAGAGTAAAGAGTATAAATAAAACCAGAATAAAGTATAAAGTAAGAAACACTAATAAATAAATTAAACGAGATCATAAGATGTTAAATGTAAAGAAGTCTAAGAATGATATTCATAAGTAGTTATATATCATGTTTATTTTATAAGGAGTTTGTACTTATTTATCTTCCATAATGTTGGAGTAAGTGTATGTGCTATGTTTATTCCCTGATGTTAAAGAGCATATTTTACATGTTTGATGATGATTGCATTTCAAGTTTATGCAAAATTAAATGTAAAAATACTTAAAGATTATAAGAAAAGTAAAGAGATGATCCTCCGGTAAGGGAGGTGATTCTAGCCAAGATGATGATGACGATCCTTCGGTAAGGGAAGGTGACTCTCATCAAAAGTACCCCTCTCCCGAAAGGGAACCCAAGGTGGCGACGGCCACGGTATGAGCTCATTACCAAAGAAAGAAGTTGAGGGAGGTCCATATGGACTAAGTTAAAGTTAAAGTTAAAGTAGTAAAGTTAAAAATAAAGAAAAGTTAAAGACAAGGAAGAACTAAGAAGCTATCGAAATGTTTATGTGACTAGCTGTTTTATGAAGGAGTTATTATGTGAATATTATTATGAGTATGTTCAATGCATAGTATGTTTAGTATGTTATTAAGAAGCATGAGTAAAAGCTATCCACTTCGACTAAAGGAATTTTAACCTAAAAATTGAACGAGTCTTTATGTATGATCACATTTTTCATAATAAACTCGAAGTGGCGGAGATGGATATGATGACACCTGTGTGTGCATACCCTACTGAGAAATTATAATTTCTCACCCCTACTCCGTACCATCTCTAGATGAAGAGCATTGGCAAGACGCCGAAGGACCTGAGGGTCCCTCCGTCTAAGGGAAACGTAGAAGATCAACCGCTGGAGGGAGCCGCCGCGCCGACGTCAAAGTCAACCGCAATTGAGACGACAGTGCTTTCGAGTTCTGAGTTGAAGACTGAAGAGGTCCCGAGCTACAATCCCCTAACCCAAGAGGATACGGACCCTGAGGAGGATCCTAATTACTCCTCAGACTCGTCGACGGAGTCTACAGCGACTAGCCGGATCAGAGTGGTGGAGACTCCAGATGTTGTTTATGTTTGGTATTCGAAGCCACCGGCGAAACGTTGTGTTCTTCGGGATCCTCGCCGACCATGCATACGATATACTACACGCGTGGAAAGGGGAAGGGGTAAAAGACCCGGATACTATGTGCCTACACGACTGAGACGAAGGAACGGACCACTCCTCTGGTAGTAGTAGTTTAGCTTCTTTGTTTTTAGATCAGTTACGTATTCATTTTCATTTAGTTTGAATAGGTTGAATCATTGTATTGCTTTGGAAGTTGTTTTTGTTGCATTTGCTAGCAAACCCTTGATTTGTTTTATTTGTTCGGTTATGAGGATTACCAATTTCTACTCGCGTTTTGACGACATCTTAATTCCGCAATAGAATTCAAGTTTTAATATTCCGCAAAGTAAGAAAATACGTAAGATAACCTTCCTGGAGCCTAACCTTAAGTTAGAGCTACTAGGGTGTTACAGTAGCCATGTTACAATATGTATGAAGACATTAAAGAATGGTGTATTATAGAGTATTTACTTATTAAAAAGGCAGTAGTGTTTCTATATATTTAGTAGTTTGAGATGAGTGGTATGAATTACGAAGGAAGTTAACCATTTATTTATAGAAAACTAGAGGAGGGGCCCGCGCGTAGCTGTTCAAAATTAGAGAGCAAATTAAATTTATAGGGCATTGTATTTGATTAAAACAAAGATATATACACAAATACGGACATATACAAATATATAAATTATGGTGTACGTATCTTGTGTCATTTTTTAAAGTGAAGAAATAAATACTCAAAATTAAATAAACAAATTTTCATGTATGAATCTATCTTATATCTATATATAATATTATCTTCATTCTACTTATAAATAAATAGAAAATGATAGGTTAACATCCATATAAGATATATAAAATGAACATTCATATCTAATGTCAAATAATAGTATCATATGCCAAATACACTCTTGAATGCAACATTCATCATATTTGAAATGTTTTAATTACTTGAGATATATGTAGTTATGAACATTCCACACTCAAATTTCACGTGGGAAAATTGGAGATATATGTGGTGGAGGTCTTCCATTTCGTTCTTTAATAATTTGTGGTCTAATCCATTTCAATTGTTAATGTCAATGCTTGTTTGCATGTGCTCCCTCTATTCTATAATAATTAAATAAAGGTAACTTTAATTTTTTTAGTTTATTGAAAAGGTAAAAATGACTATTTTAAAATTGAGGTAATATAAATTAAAATATGTTTATTATTTATTTTTATTATTTTTATTATTATTATACATTTATGAATATAAAAGAGAATTTTTTGAGAGTTAGTTAATTTAAACTTCAATTTTTCTTTCATCTTTATCTTGAAGTAATTAATAAACATATCAAATCTCTTATTCCAACTTAAGTTTAAATGTATAGGAAATGACCATTACTATCACTACTCTCTTTTATCTGTTATCAATTCCATTCAATAATTTTGTCAATCAAATTTTCTTTAACTCCCTCCTCTATTTTGAATCTCTTATAGTTATTAACTTATAGAAAATATTTAACTTCACATTTTCTTCACACAATTAATTAAGGTTTAGTTTGGTGTTGTTTTTTGAGAATGTGCTACTTTGATTTTTCCAAGAGCATAAGTAAATTTTATGTGTTTTAGAAATTAAAAATTTGGGGTGCTTCCGTTCTCCCAACTTTTGAGAGTCAGAGGTGCATTTTAGAGCACCTTAAGAGATCTTTTTTAAAGCTAATTTCTGCTATGTGATAATTAAAAGATCAATATAATCTTTAAATTTAATTTTAAATCTAACATAATCTTTGTAACAATTATATATATATATTACTTCTCTCTTAATAGTAAAAAACTATATTTGTTATCATCATTTTATATTTTGAGTAACTTTGTAAATTTACCAAATATATATTATATTGATAGTTGCTTTTTTTTTTTTTGGTCTTAGACCAGTCAGTGTCAGGCCGAAAGTCCACGTCCACTAATCTGACCCCAGGCACTGCAGTGGTGAGGGCGATCTTGGCCATGAGTGAATTTTCATACACATGAGAACTGAAATCGAATCCGGGACATGCTTAAGGGAATTCAGCTCCACATCCAGCTGACCCACACCACGTGGTTATTGATAGTTGCTTCTTAATAGCTATTTTTGGCTATTTTATAAAACAATATCATTATGGCTCTCTAGACTCACTTTTTGAAAGCAAACCTAAGTTAAATTCTTAAAAAAATTAGAGACCACACATCATTATTAAGATAACAAGATTATATAACTTAAAGAGTGATATGTCTGTCTTTACGTCAGGTACTTATTATTTTTTAATTAATAAAATTTTGTCATGCACTTATTATTAATTTCCTATTGTTTTTAAACCATTGAAAAAAATTCTATTGTCATCACCTTATCAATTTAAATTATTATATAAAATATTTTTGAAGTTTTTGTTTTATAATTTGATTACTGAAAATAATTGAGAACAATATTTCAATAATAACACATATTCATAAAAATGTTTATCACTAACGGGGTTGGCACAAGTTGTAAGCAGTTTGTTGTTCCTTAAGCAAGGTCTATGGTACTGGGACAAAAAAAATAATAATATTTATCTACAACAGAAATACATTCAACTAGCATCCAACATGTGCTATACATGATACAGAATGTGTGCTATACGTACGTGTGCTATATATGTAGCACACATTATGTATTATGTAATAGCACACGTTGAATATTAGTTGAACGTATTTATGTTGTACTTCATACATGGTTGAAAAAAAATGTTTATCTAAATTTTCATGAAATCAGAACTGTTAACATTAATATGCAAAGTACAACCGTGTGTTATTATTATTATTAGATAGGATGAATAGGTACGAATGAGAAAAATACACAATTTTATCTAATAATAATAAAATATGATGTGTCCAAATAAAACATTAAAATATAATGATTTCAAAATTATAATGGATGTCCCGTAAAATTCACATTTTTTTCCATACAAACAAAATCGGAGGAATAATCATGTGATACATACATTTCGGCAACGCCAATTGAGACATATATGTGTACAGTGGCATTTATTATTTTCTGGTGTATTAAGCGTGGCCTTATTTTCAACCACACAAATTTCTGAATAATCATTTCTTTTCCTATATCTTTAATATATGCATTTTAAGATATTTGTATGAAGTTGAGTGAAATCTACATACAAGTCTTGTATTAATAAAAAAAAAAAAAAGAATGTCGGTGGGAATACACAAACCTCATCATCATCATGTTAATTGCTAAAAAGTGAAAGTGAAAACTAAGTGGAAGGTAGTGTTAAAGTTATAATTATAAGGAACTCAATATTTATTTTCTAAATGAAGAAGACAAAATTCTTATAGTATAGTATTTAACTTTTTTTTTCTAGTTATGTTCTGTTATATAATATTATGAAATATAGTTTAAATACTTGATTGAAAAAGTCTCAATATAATGTCAAAATAATTGATGTACAATAAAAAGTTACACAATATTTATATATCATGCAAAGTAGAAAACTAAGTTGTCAGAAATCACCTGGCAAACTATTTTTATGTTCAACTTTTCCATTTTTAGAATTTTTTGGAAAATATTAAAGAAAATAAACAAATAAAAAATATAAATAAAATATAAAATTAAAAAACTCTTTTTTAACAATAAACATGATCTATAAGTACAATAAAATTAAGAGTGTGCATTAATTGAAAGAAAAGGAGAAAAATAATAATAAATATGAGTATAATAAAATTACATTATTATTCATAATTTTAAATTTAGCGAAGAGAGAATAAAAGATATTATTTGGTCCAAATTAAAATGTGTACAAGTTAACCTGACCTCCATGTAAAGATGTGTGAATAGCAATCCTTAGAGGACACAGTTAAAAAGATAAAAAAAAGACTACGTTAAATTTTGTAAAGTATACCATATATGATATATAAAAATATATATAGAGATAATGGAGACAGAAAATATAAAATTAATTTGTATATCATGTTTGAATTAATATAAAGATATTATTAATCTTTATCTCATCCTTATATATCAATTTTATATATATATTCTCTTTATCCTAAAAAGCATATAATATATATAAATTTTCTATTTTATTTCGATCATCAATGCTCTTCTTCTATATTTTTAGAACATTATTACATGTATAATAAAAATAGTTAATATGTTATGCATAATATATATTATATAATGTACATATATTATATATTACATGTTGTGTATACCATATATTACATATTGTATATAGATAAATACTACGTGTACACTCCAAATCAGCCACCAATGTATAAATACGTATCTTGTATAATTTAACTGTTAAATATATACTCTCACATTTGAAAGAGTAACACTCACGCGCATGAATAATCCAACATAATTTTAGGGGTGAATATGGACTCTAAATAAAAATCAGATTCAATCCAACATAATAAAGACCACAATCCAACATGCAAGAGGGTGAATATGGACTCTAAATAAAAATCAGATTTAATTCAACATAATATAGACCACAATCCAATATAAATAAAGATCACAATCCAACATAATAAAGACCACAATCCAACATAAATAAAGATCACAATTCAACATAAATAAAGACCACAATTCAACATAAATAAAGACCACAATCCAACATCAATAAAGACCACAATCCAACATAAATAAAGACCACAATCTAACATAATAAAGACCACAATCCAACATAAATAAAGACCACAATCCAACATAATAAAGAGCACAATCTAACATAAATAAAGATAACAATCCAATATAATAAAGATCACAATCCAACATAAATAAATACCACAATCCAACATAAATAATCAATTAATAACTATTGGATTTTTCTTGCAATCACAAACTCGATCATTCCTGTGTCTATATAAACCCCTTGTTCCTAAATATGTCCCCCCCTCCTCCTTTCTATGGCACCAAAAACGATTGAACTGCGAACAAAAATAAATTCAAAAGAAATATATAGAGGGAAAGAACTAACAGTCTCCCATATATGAAGCTTAATGGGTCGGGAATCAATGGTGACCATGCGAGCACCAAACTCAACGCCATAATTCAACATAAATAAAGATCACAATCCAACAAAAATAAAGACCACAATCCAACATAATAAAGACTACAATCCAACATAATAAAGATCACAATTCAACATAAATAAAGACCACAATCTAACATAATAAAGACCACAATTCAACATAAATAAAGATCACAATCCAACATAAATAAAGACCACAATCCAACATAATAAAGATCACAATCCAATATAATAAAGATCACAATCCAACATAAATAAAGACCACAATCCAACATAAATAAAGACCACAATTCAACATAATAAAGACCACAATTCAACATAAATAAAGACCACAATCCAACATAATAAAGACCACAATTCAACATAAATAAATATCACAATCCAACATAAATAAATATCACAATCCAACATGAAAAGTGTATATTCTTATCCATTAGTTTAGCTATCATATCATTCTATTATTTTTGGCGTTTCTGTTTGTTTTTCTGTTATTTGTTCTATAGTGCTTCAGCCCTCTATCCTGGCTTAGTGTCTTTATATATCCATTGTATTTCATTTCTCAGCATTGTATCAGTTTACACTTTTAATATACAAATTCATATTCAGTATTTTCTTTGTTTTGGGTTTCTACCTTCGTCTTCTATTCTTTGCTTTACAGAACATAATAAAGACCACAATCCAACATAAATAAAGACAACAATCCAACATAATAAAAACTACAATCCTACATAATATATAAATATCACAATCCAACATAATAAAGATCACAATCCAACATAAATAAAACCCACAATCCAACATAAATAAAGACCACAATCCAACATCCAAGAGGGTGAATATGAACACACACAAAAATCAGATTTAATATATGCTTTCATGTTGTGTCATGCTCTATTTGTTCCTCTAACATAATAAAGACCACAATCCAACATAAATAAAGACCACAATCCAACATAATAAAGATCACAATCCAACATAAATAAATACCACAATCCAATATCCAAGAGGGTGAACATAAAATAATATAACAAATGAAAGAAAAAGAAGAAGAATCAAACAAAAAGGAGAAGAAGAAGAAGAATGAAGAAGCAAGAAAAAGAGAAGAAAAAGTGAGAGAGTGAAAGAACGTACCTGGTGGTATGAAGAAGAAAAAAGAAAGAAGAAGAAGAAGTGAGTAAGAGATAACATGTTTATAGTTAAGAAGAGAAGCAAACAAAAAGCGCGTAACTGAAAATAAGTCAACTACAATTTTTAAAATACTAATATACTCATATATGTTGTATTTCGTATAAAAATACGTGGTGGCTGATCGTGGCTGATTACAGTGTACAAAAAGCATTTCTCTTGTATATATCATATATCACATGTTGTAAAGAAATATGGTATTGAAATATGTGATATATAATGTTGAGCTTTACTAGGGGTACAAAATTGTATCAGTCAAAACAGCAAAAAATAAAAAATTGGGCCTAAATCACTTAGTACATTAAAAAAATACACATGATTAAGGATGTTATTTGAGTCAAAAGTGTTAAAATGGGCTTTATTGACTCTGAAAAATGTTGTTATCCAAAATAAAATTTGTATATAATATATAATATGTAATATATGATGTGGTTAATATGTAACTTATACTATGTATATTATTACATACTGTGAACAATTTTATAACTGTTTTGAGAGAGTTTTTATTATATAGTTAGACTTTCTCTTTTATCATGTGTACAACTCACCAATGTCCTTAATGCATAGAAAATTAAACAGACAAAACAAATCTCAAACTGATTCCGACTGAGATAAAAATTACATTTATTGGATTGCTATGCAATAGAGGACTTTATTTTTCAATTGTAAAACGCCCACACATTACAATCTATAGAAGTTTTTGCATGCACATGAATTACAATAAATATGTATTTATTTTACATGTATAACTCAACATTTTAGATATTTTATTTAGCTTTTAAACAATAAGATGACTTATGTATGATTATGAAGGTAAGATGGGTGCATATTTAACACAAATGTTTGGGGAACAACAAAAAAGCAGCCAAAACAGATAACAAAGCTCATTTAACATTTTATGACCCAAATAGCATTTTAATCCTGAGTATATTTTTAATGGGCTGGGTGAATGTGACCCAAATTTCTATTTGTTGGCTGTTTTGGCTGGTTTTTTTGTTGTACCCTTAGCAATGCTCCATATTTAATGCAATAATGTTTGTCGTACAACCTAAATACGTCTAACTAATATCTAACGTGTGATATATATAAGAAGTAATATGTGTTATACGCACGTGTGCTTTACATAGCACACATTATGTCTTATGTATAACACGCGCTGATACTAGAGAGACATATTTCTGTTATACGAATAAGTATTATTGTATTTAATGTATAGTACTTCATGCATCTAATAGTTTATTCACAAGCTACAATAATGATTTGATAAATGTAGGATATTGACCACGATTTATAATTGATTTTGGTTCCCAAGCATATCATCCAACTCTTTCTCAAATCTCGTCATAGCTCTAGCAGGCAAGTAAATTGGAAATATTAAACCATCTTCACCTTTTGCATTATCACCAGCCATTATAAACGTCACTCCAGGGAAACCTGCCGCACCAGCTTTGGCTACTCCACCATACACTGCCTTGCCCCACCCAAAGTCAACTTCTCTAACTCCAGCATTTGCCAAGTATGACACAATACAAGACCCCACAGTCGTAACAAATAACGGCCTCCCTCTAGTAACCATAAGATCTGCAACAGAATGCATGTACTCCTCAGTCACCTCTACTTTTGCTTTCTTTATTAATTCCACGGCATACTCAAATGGGTTTTCACAGAGCTTCCTTGTTGTGGTAACTGCAGCAGGGTATGTGAAACCATTACCGTAGTAACCAACTGGTAACGGAGGGTTGAACCTAGCACGTGCATTAACAATGCACATCATGCGAACCACTTCCTCTGGCTCTAGTAGCAATGCTTTTGTACGGCAACACCAAATGCATGCCGTTATAACCTCGAATCTGGTGCATCCACCAAGGTGATGAGGAACCAGGCGACGCAGGGTGGCTATTTGGGTAGGTCCCAAGAAGAAGGATCGTTGAACCATGTCATCGTCGTCCTCGCGTGAACCATTCATGGTGTTGTTTTTAGTATCTATAACTTGCTCGTATTCGCGATGGTTGCATGTGATTTGTGGTGGGTTTCTTGCGCTAAGGAGCTCCCTACGCCACACAGGTGGGATGGAAGGTTGAGATGCACCTTTAGCCATTTCGGCCCAAGCGTTCATGAATTGAACCATACCAGTTGCGTCGCTCATGGTGTGGTTAAACCGGATGGCGAGGATGAAACCACCACACCTGAGTCGTGTAACCTGTCATTTATAAAGGTGAACACTAAGAAAATTAACACCAATGCTATTAACATTCACAATTTTTAAACATTTAAATATACACAAATGCTCGGGGAACAACACTTTTAGCGCCAAAACTGCTAACAAAGCCTACTTAACATTTTATGGCTCAAATAACATTTTAATCCTGAGTATATTTTTAATGGGATGAGTAATTGTGACCCAAATTCCTATTTGTTGGCTATTTTTGTTGTATCTCTAGCAATGCTTTTAAATATATAAATTTCTTAATTTTTATTACTTACTTTTTATTTCAGCATATTACCTTTTCATAATTTTTTTCACCTTGTCTACATCCTACTTAGATATCAAAACATCATTTTCACAAAATTTAAAGCTAAGCTACACAAAAGGGCCGGTGTTTATTCAATATAAATTAAAAAAAAAAATTAATAGATGGCACGAAATTTTACACTTTCAAATTCGAGATACATCTAAATTTTGTAGGCTTTTATTATCCAATTATACTTTTCCCTCTGAATTAGTCAACCATATTGTAGCCTTTCCAATTTATATGTGATGATAGTTTATATTATCATCCAATTTTCATGACTTTTTATTCAGTGAATCTAATAGTCAGTTATATTTATTGATTAGATAACATAAGGATTTAATTTTCATTCACTAACAGTGTACTATTTTTTTACACAGTAATCCAATCATGTGTTATATCGTCAGTTATGATTGTGTTTTCTCTCTCGCACCAATTATCTGAAAAGTCATACAAACGGAGCGTTTTGATTGGACGACTGTATAAAATACTTTTACATTATCAATGCATCAAAATTAAACTCTAACATATAACTAATTAAATAGTAATGTAAAAATATTTTATAGTGACATTGTTCCTTATTTCTGAATGATCAAGAATTTTGAATTTCGTCAAACAAGTGACTTGCAATAAACAAAAGCACATAAATTACATATAATAGAATAGGAAACTCACGTATAAATGCATTGCGTAATGCGTAATGTTCTCCACACAAGCTAAAACTATCGGTCGTAGACCAGTATTTTTATCTTTAGAAAAAATTTTAAGGTTCATACTTCATACTTTAGGCGAGGGACTCAGGATTCCTGTAATTTTTTGTTAAGAGTTTTACAAATTCTTCTTCAAAAAGACAAATCATTTGAATCATAATTAGTACATGTTTGATGTATAAGTTTTTAATAACCTGACAAATCATTAGAAAAGAAAAAGTAATAAAAACATTTAAAGTTAGGTGCACCGAGACATCTACAGAGATAGTATTTTGAACCCATCGTCCAATATGGAAGGAAAGCGGAAATGATTTCCGTCCATCAATATTTCATCCATCACGCATCCATCAGAGTGAGTGTGTGCCACGTATCAAGTTGGGAAGTGAGGGATATGTGTGTGAGTTTGAGTTTTTGTTTTAAATGGTACGGTGGACCCACAAACTGCATAATACTTGATGGATAGTTGATGAATATGTGCTTGATGTACATGTAGTACTATTGGTATAGAAAGGATGGGCTAGAAATCGCCACTAAATTTTTAATGTTTATTAATTATCATGAGGCAAAATTTAGCAATTACTAATTATTATAAGAGTTTAATTTCAATCCATATAAAATAATTTTACACAGACATCTAATCATGTATTGACACATTAACAAAAGTTTTTAACTCAATCACTTATTAATTAAAAAGTCACAAAATCAATGGATATGATTGAGTGACAATATAAAATATTTTATAATGTTAGTGCATCATAATTAAACTATTATTATAATACAACAATAATAATACTAACTTACCTCTATATATATATATATATATATATATATATATATATATATATATATATATATATATATATATATTTGAGAGCATAAGAGTGTTAATTAAGCATATTTTAATTAACCTGAATGAGGAGAAGGGGACAATTGATAATTCCTTGTGAGCCTGGAACATCATAAAACAAATCTTGGAAGCATGGGAATGGAGGTCGAAGATGAGTGTCACCAAATTGATCAAGTGTGACGTCAGCATCGGCCTCGGTAAACAAGACACCTTCGGCAGTACAATCCACCATCAACTTGCGATCATGCCTCTCCCTAAGCCTACCCGCAAAAGGGTAATAGAACACAAGTGTTCTCGCAAGTGCTTCTCTAAGAACTTTAAACGGGTCTTTCGCTTCCATGGATGGGTTGTTACGGTATATCCATATCAATGGGATTTGGAAACGTAAGCCTTCTTGGTCATCTATGTCGGATAGTAGCTTAATTTCGCGAGGAGTAGATATAGTTGGAGTCACAAGTTTTGGTTTGCACCTCTGCACTTTGAATGTGAGAGAGCTAAATGATGAAGAAGTAGCCATGTTACAATATGTATGAAGACATTAAAGAATGGTGTATTATAGAGTATTTACTTATTAAAAAGGCAGTGTTTCAAGATATTTAGTAGTTTGAGATGAGTGGTTACGAAGGAAGTTAACCATTTATATATAGAGGAGGGGCCATAGCTTTTCAAAGTTAGATAGCAAATTAAATTTATAGGTGATGGGTTGTCGGTCATTATTGGTTGATAGTATAAGTGTGTTTGACTGTTCTTGGTACAATATATAAATAAATAAAATATATATATATATATATATATATGGGTTAAGGATATTCACCGTTGATCACATGGTGATTAATTCTTCGTTAACTTGAAAGCATCCTAAAGAATATGATAACTAATTTGAAATTCTAAAATTCTTTTATACTCAAATCGAGAATCGAATCTTCAACACATGGTTAAAGGAGGATAATGCTCAATCACATACGTCAAAGTTATACATATAGATATATGAATTTGGAATATTTGATTAAAACAAAGATATATATACACAAATATATAAATTATGGTGTATTTTGTGTCAATTTTAAAAGTGAAAAATAAATACACAAAATTAAATAAACAAATTTTTATGTATGAATCTTTCTTGTATCTATATATTGTATTATCTTCTACTTATAAATAAAAGCAACCTTGAATGCAACGTTAATCATATATATCTGAAATGTTTTAATTACTTGAGATATATGTAGCTATGAACATTCCACACTCAAATTTCACGTGGGAAAATTGGAGATATATGTGGTGGAGGTCTTTCAATTCGTTCTTTAATAATTTGTGGTCTGATCCATTTCAATTATTGTAAATGTCAAGGCTTGTTTGCATGTACAAATTAAAATATATTTATTCTTTTTATTATTATTATTATTATTATTATTATTATTATTATTATTATTATACATACATCTATGAATATAAAGGAGAATTTTTTTGAGAATTAGTTAATTTTAATCTTCAATTTTTCTTTCATATTTATCCTAGAAGCAATTAATAAACATATCATTACTCTTATTTTTTGTTGTCCACGGTATTCGGAGCTTCGTCCCGATTGATCCATCGCCTCGGGTCGCGTACCTGGGAATGACAGGTGAGGCTCCCAGCAATGATTTTTTCCATCCACAAGGCTCGAACCCAAGACCTTACTTAAGAAATAACAAGCCGTTTACCACTTATGTCAATCCTTATTGTTCATATAATTGCTCTTATTCCAACTTAAGTTTAAATGTATAAGAAATAGACCATTACTATCACTACTCTCTTTTATCTGATATCAATTCCATTCAATAATTTTATCAATCAGATTTTCTTTAATTCCCTCCTATATCTTGATTGAATCTCTTCTAGTTATTAATTTATAGAAAATATTTAACTTAAAAATTTCTTCACACAATTAATTAAGGTTTAGTTTGGTGTTGTTTTTTCATTTTTTAAGTGTGCGTACTTTGATTTTTCAAGAACAAAAGTAAACACTAGTATTTATGGGCAGTATTTTTGTATAAACACTTTTATTAAGACTCATTTGACATTATTTTATTTAAGAATAATTCTTTTCTATTGTGAAAGATCAAATAAAACTGTAATAACAGAGCATACTAAAAAATTATCCTACTATATTATTTTTTCTTCTTCTCTCTCTTTCCCCTTTTTTTTCCTCTGTCCCTTTCTTTCTCTCGATGCATTTCTTTGCATCCCCTCCCCCTTTTATAATGAATGAATATAATAATAAAATAATAAATAATACATAATAAATAAAATATAATAATATCATGCATAATAAATTACTATTAAGAATAAGATAATATAATAAAACAAATGACGCATAGTAAACTCAATAATTTTCTCAAACTCATGGACTTTACTATGCGTGAATAGTAACTTTAATTTTGAAATATCACATCAAAACATATTGCGTGTATAATTTATTTATAATATACTATTCTGAAAATTTTGAAAT
This sequence comes from Aeschynomene evenia, assembly GCA_013621005.1. NCBI lineage: Eukaryota > Viridiplantae > Streptophyta > Magnoliopsida > Fabales > Fabaceae > Aeschynomene > Aeschynomene evenia. Next base: position 6,033,785 of record CM024268.1, read on the forward strand.
TAGTAGAACTTTAAACTTACATTATGATGTAATTTTTTTATGAAAATAAGTTTATATTGTGAAATAAGTTGTATCAAATATATTTATTTTTTACTTAAAATAAATGTTATTTAACTTAGAAAATTGGGATGTTACATTCGATAAATCAAAAAATTGGAACGCTTCTGCTCTCCCAACTTTTGAGAATTAGAGGTGCTTTATAGAGCACCTTATGAGATTTATATATAGAGCACCTTATGAGAACTTTTTTAAAGCTAACTTTTGCTCTATGATAGTTAAAAGATCAATATAACCTTTAAATTTAATTTAAATCTAATATAATTTCTGCAACAATTATATATAGAGTAAATCCTCAAGTTGGTCCCTTACAATTTTTGCGGTGGACAAGGTAGTCTATGACATTGAGAAATTGACAAGTGACTTCCTGACAATTTTAATTTTCGGACAACCGTTAGTCCCTAAACGGCTTCCGTTATTTCGAGGGACCAAAATGGTTTATTTATTAATTGTTAGGGAATAATAAAAGAAATTTAAGAAGAATGAGTCCTATAAATTATGATATGAACATTGACTCATATTCATTCTAATTATGTATTAATTTCAAGCTACATATAACTACTCCGGTAAATATTAAGTCTCTATTTGGATGTATTACTATATATTAAAATGCAAATATGTTGGGTAATTTTTCAATTGAAGAAGTAACAATATTTTATTACTTTGCTGTAGAAAATAATTACATGCATATAATAAAAAATATATATATAGAGATAATGGAGACAGAAAATATAAAATCAATTTTTTATATTATTTTTGAATTAATATAAAGATATTGTTGATCTTTGTCTCATCCTTATATATTAATTTTATATTCTCTTTATCCTATTTTTTTCAAAAACATATAACATATATAAATTTTCTATTTTATTTGGTTCATCAATGCTTTTATTCTATATTTTTAGAGTATTGTTATATGTATAATAAAAATTATTTAATGTGTTATGCATAATATATATTATATAATATACATATCATATATTACATGTTATGTATACCATATATTACATATTATATATATCATACATCACACATTATAAAGAAATATAATGTTGAAATATGTGATATATAATGTGTACAACATATCATATATGATGTGGATAGTATGTAACAAATTAAATAGTATGTATATTATTACATATTGTGAACAATTTTATAACTGTTTTGAGAGAGTTTTTATTATATAGTTAGACTTTCTCTTTTATTATGTGTACAACTCACCAATGTCCTTAATGCATAGAAAATTAAACAGACAAAACAAATCTCAAACTGATTCCGTCCGAGATAAAAATGACATTTATTGGATTGCTATGTTATAGAGAGAACTTTATTTTTTAATTGTAAAACGCTCACACATTACAATCTATAGAAGTTTTTGCATGCACATGAATTACAATGAGGTGATGATAAATGTACAATAAAAAATCAGTCAAACCAGCTAATAAATGAGATTTTTGATCATAATTACTCAGCTTATTACAATCTCAATAATTATTTGGACAAAAACCAAAACCAAAATAAACTCATTGACTGGTTTTTCATTGTACACTTTGTATTATTGATACAATAAATATGTATTTATTTTACGGGCACTACTACAGTACAGTTGCTTGACAATGTTAAAATATCAGTGTTTTCTCAAAGTCTCACATATTGCCAAGTGTCCCCCTTTATTGTGTTGAATGACATTTTAGTCCTCAACTAATTTAGCTACATAACTCACTCTCTCTCTCTCCTTCTACTCTCTCTAGAAGACCAATAGGTTCACCATCATTAATGAACCCACTACCCAGCTTTATTATTATAATTTATTAATATAATAGTATTTAAAGTGTAAATATTAAAAAAAATAAGGTCCTCTCGCAAAGAAAAGAGAACAAATCAATAGGCAGGAAGATGTAATTTCCCTGTTTCTTGAACCCTTAATCCTGTAGCAGAGCTCGTCCCTTACCTTTTTTTTTTGTGCTACAACATACCACTTTGGAAGCGATGCCGGAAAATGCAGAACAGGCAGCAACACCGACGAAACACCATCGTTCTGATACAATGATGAAGGAAGAATCTTGAGCCACCATTGAAAATCAATTTGAGAATATAATTATTTTTTAAGGATTTAAGTTTTTTTTTTTAATCCATGGAGAAAAACGGCCGATGTGTTCTTGTAGAAAAATAAGAAGATATCAACAATGGTCCTTGGAATTGCAACCCCTGTGTGGATTCTGTTCGAATTGCTTGAATACCACCTCCTCACTTTGGGTTTGTCACTTCTCGATATTAGCTCTGGTTGTGCTGTTCTTGTGGTCCAATGCGTCGACTTTTATCAACAACAACAAGAATCCACTAAAGATTCCACAAGTCCACATTCGTGAGAAGCAAGAATCACTAATTGAGGAAGCCTTTACTTATTTTGGGCATTGACAATATTGGAAACATAATTTTGAAGTTGTGTTTGATAATGCGAAAATTAAAGAAAATGAATAAAAATAGGAGTTCTGAGAACTCAGAAAATGCAGCGAAAGAGAGAATAATTTTAGGGATGATCATGTGTCCTACTTGAACCCTTAATTGATTTGTTCTTTTTTCTCTGCAACAGTAGGTTCATTAATGGTGGTGAACCTATTGGTCTTCTAGAGAGAGTAGAAGGAGAGAGAGAGAGTGAGTTATGTAGCTAAATTAGTTGAGGACTAAAATGTCATTCTACACAATAAAGGGGGACACTTGGCAACATGTGAGACTTTGAGAAAACACTGGTATTTTAACATTGTCAAGCAACTGTACTATAGTAGCGCCCTTATTTTACATGTATAACTTTACATTTTAGATATTTTATTTAGCTTTTAAACATTAACATGACTTATGTATGATTATGAATGTAACATGGGTGCGCATATTTAATGCAATAATATTTGTTCTCGTACAACTTAAATACGTCTAACTAGTATCCAATATATGTTATATATAAGATTTAATATGTGTTATACACACGTATGTCTTATGTATAACACACGTTGATAATAGAGAGACGTATTTCTGTTATACGACATGTATTATTGTATTTAATGTATAGTACTACATGCATCTAATAGTTTCTTCACAAGCTACAATAATGATTTGATATATGTAGGATATTGACCACTATTTATAAGTTGGCATTGGCTTCCAAGCAAATAATCCAACTCTTTCTCAAACCTCATCATAGCTTTGGCAGGCAAGTAAATAGGAAATGTTAAACCATCTTCACCTTTTGCATTCTCATAAGACATTATATACGTTACTACTCCTGGGAAACCTTTCGCCCCAGCTTTGGCTGGTCCACCAAACACTGCCTTGCCCCACCCAAAGTCAACTTCTCTATATCCAAAATTTGCCACGTATGACACAATAAAAGACCCCACAGTCGTAACAAATAACGGCCTCCCTCTAGTAACCATAAGATCCGCAACAGAATGCATGTACTCCTCAGTTACCTCTGCTTTTGCTTTCTTTATTAATTCCACCCCATACTCAAATGGGTTTTCACAGAGCTTCCCTGCAGTGGTAACTGCAGCAGGGTATGCGAAACTGTTACCGTAGTAACCAACCGGTAACGGAGGGTTGAACCTAGCACGTGCGTTAACAATGCACATCATGCGAACCACTTCCTCTGGCTCTAGTTGCAATGCTTTTGTACGACAATACCAAATGCATGTTGTTATAACCTCGAATTTAGTGCATCTACCAAGGTGATGAGGAACCAGGCGACGCAGGGTGGCTATTTGGGCGGGTCCGAAGAAGAAGGATCGTTGAACCATGTCATTGTTGTCCTTGCGTGAAGCATTTATGGTGCTGTTTTTAGTATCTACAACTTGCTCGTATTCGTGATGGTTGCATGTGATGCGTGGTGGGTTTCTTGCGCTGAGAAGCTCCCTACACCACACTGGTGGGATGGAAGGTTGAGATGCACCTTTAGCCATTTCGGCCCAAGCGTTCATGAATTGTGCAAGACCACTTCCATCCATCATGGTGTGGTTAAACCGAGTGGCGAGGAAGAAACCACCACACCTGAGTCGTGTAACCTGTCATATATCATATTGTGGTTCAACATACACGAAGAAACTCAAAACAAGAGTGTTTATCCAATACTATAAATTTATGGCTTAAATATCATTTTAGTCCACTAGTTTTATACAAATTTTGATTTTAGTCCACTATTTTTAGATTTGTCACATTTAGTCCACTAACTTTAAAAAATTTTCAAATTTAGTCTAATGTGTTAACGTGGACTTAACGATGTTGACATGAAAGTTGACTTTGTTGACATGACTATTGACTTTGTTGACGTGGACGTTGACTTAGCTGACATGACCATCGACTTTGCTGACATGTCGATTGACTTTGCTGACATGGCTGCTGATTTTTACTGACGTGTCTGTTGACTTACCAGCTGACTAATAGTAGACCAAAAGTGCTCGTAGTTTGAAAGCTATTTGACTAAATGTGATAAATCTAAAGATAGTGGACCAAAATAAGAATTTATGTGGAGTTAGTGGACTAATAAAATGATATTTAAGCCTAAATTTAGAGTGATGATATTCTTGAATTCTCCGTCAAATTATGGGTCCAATAAATTCAAAGGTGAAATTGATGTTGTAAGTAGTGTTTAAAAAACCGAACCGAACCGGCCGGTTCGACCGGTTGAACCAGAAACAGGACCCCTGCCCGGTTCGGTTTTGAGATAAAAATCGATTTTCAAAAAACCGGAAAAATCGGTCAAAACCGGTAAACCGGTCAAAACACCGATTGGACCGGTCAACTAATTTAAAAATAAAATTTTAATTTTTTAAAACTTAATAATTATTTTATAATAAAATATAATATTAAATATGATATAATTATTAAAATTAAGGACTATTAAACCTCTAACTTTATTAAATGCTCTATATTTTAACTTTCAATCAATATTTTTAATACATTTTAATTTTTTATAGCATATAATTCGTCATATGCATATATATTGTTAGATAAACATATATTATATATATTTAATCATATACGGTTGAACCACGGTCCAACCGGTGAAACCTCTGAACCTGTGAACCACTCCTCCATCCGGTTCAATGTCCGGTCCGGTTTATAAAACATTGGTTGTAAGTGAAACCACTACTTAACTTAATTAAATCTAATGGTTAACATGATTTTCTCTTATATCCAAATTCTAAAAATTTAAGGTTTGATAAAATTAACTAAATAATAATTAATTCGTTTTATTTTAGATTAAGCATTTCTCACACTAAATATTTTAATTTCTAATGATTATGAGAAAAGTTAGTGCCTATATTATAATAATACGAGTTTTGCTAACAATGACCCTTAGACATTTGTTAAGGATAGTACAAATAGTAAGTTTTAAAAAAAAATTAAAATATTATGGTGGGTCCATTTCATAGAAAGTTTAAAAATGAGGGTTTCTAAGATAAAACTTTCCTAAGGGCACTTGTTAGTAAAATTCTAATAGTAATTATAATTGTAATATTAGAAGAACATTAACTTATTCAACAAATTATATATAAAATTTAGAGAAATATTTTTTATACACTATAAAATCTGTCATTATCAAACATCAAAAGTAATAAGCTAACTTTCTAAAATTATTACTCCAACTTTTAATATTATAAATTAATCCAACATTTTATAAATTTAATTAGTAATTAAAAAATTAAATTATTGTATATGGTAACAGGTAGTGATTGATTTTATGATATATGCATAACATTACTCTAAAATTTATATTTCCATAAGATGATGAGTGTTATTAATTATTAAATATTGTTCTAAAGTTAAATAAAATCATCATATTTTTGCACCTGAATGAGTAGAAGGGGACAATTGATAATTCCTTCTGAGCGTGGAACATCATAAAGCAAATCTTGGAAGCATGGGAATGGAGGTTGAAGATGAGTATCATCAAATTGATCAAGTGTGACGTCAGCATCGGCCTCAACAAACAAGACACCTTCTCCAGTACAATCCACCATCAACTTGTGATCATGGCTCTCCCTAAGCCTACCCGCAAAAGGGTAATAGAACACAAGTGTTTTCGCAAGTGCTTCTCTAAGAACTTTAACCGGGTCTTTCCCACCCATGGTCGGGTTGTTACGGTATATTTGTATCGCTGGAAATTGGAAACGGAAGCCTTCTTGGTCATCTATATCGGATAGTAGCTTGATTTCACGGGGTGTGGGCGTAGCTGGAACCACAAGCTCTGGTTGGCACCTCCACACTTTAAACTTGAGAGATTGATGAGATGATGGAGACGCCATGGTATGAAGATGAGAATGGTGTATATATTATGGAATACTTAGTAGAAAGATGTTTCTATATATAGTTTGAGATGAGTGGTATATGAAAGAATTGAAGATAGTTTTATACGAGAAATTATGTTTGAAAAAAAGAAAATATCATATTTTCGTGCTATGGTGATTTTGCGTAGCATAAATATTTGGAAAATAATATATTTTCAGTTAAAACGGTCAATAAAGTCCATTTTAACATTTTTGGCCCAAATAACATTATTAACTATGTATATTTTTTTTAATGAACTGAGTGATTTATGCCCAATTTCCTATTATTAGCTATTTTGACTGATTTTTTGTTGTACCTCTAGCAATGCTATTTTGCATAGTGTTGAATGGAATGTGTCATGTGTGCCTATGTATTTGAGTGGGCCACTCCAATTAATACAAAGTAGTGGAAGATCCAGATTTTTCGTGGGTATAAATAATAAAACCAATAATATTTGGTGCACAATGGTAAATCAGTCAATACAGCTATTGTGTCTATTTTGACTTTGCATTTGATCCAAATAATTATTGAGATGGTAATAGGCGAAACAATTGTAACTCAAAATCTCATTTATTGACTGATTTGACTAATTTTTATTGTACATTTAGCATAAGGAGGAAGCTCATTGAAAATTAGTTTAAGTTTAGGAAAACGTTATTTTAATATCTAATTGGATGTAGACATCCAAAATATATAAGGGAAAAAGAGATGATGGACTAAAAATGAATAAGTAATAAAAAATATAAGATAATATTGTTTGTGAATAAGATGTTAAGATATTTAAAAAAGATAATTGTTAAAACAAAATTACTATTTATATAATTAATATTGCGTACACCGTATTAACATCAAATCTGTCATCGTTGATTTTTTTATGTGATGTTCACTTTAATTTTCAAACTTTTTTTATCTGGATGAATATTTCATCATAAATATCACACATTTTGAATATTATATTGTTGCTGTTAAATTTATGGGTTATAGTAGGCGAGAATTGATTGATCTAGTAGTAAATAACCTTTAATATTAATTGTATAACAGAAATACATTCAAATAGTATTCAACGTGTGTTATATATTATACTTAATATGTGTTATATATATTGTACATATTATGTATGATATATAATACACGTTGAATACTAATTGAATATATTTATATTATAAAAAAATAACATGCATGAAACGGTTATCATATTAAATGTATTAATTACTTGATTGTTGGAGTTGCGATGGAGGTGATCCATTTCGTTCTTTAATTTGTTGTGCGATCCACAGTAATTGTTAGGCCAAGTTGGGAACAATTTGGTATGAGATTACTATGAATTTTGGCACATGATGAAATGTCATATATATCACACAAATCATAGCAACGCTACAATTTCCATTAATAAAATTAAAATTAGGACATTTCATATAATTAATATCTCTCTCATTCTATTTCTTGAATTAATCATTTTTATTAGTTTAATGGAAAAATCCTTAAAAATGTTTATCTAAATTTTCATGAAATTAGGAACATGTTAACGCTAAAATGCAAAGTACACTACCGTACTAATGAATATTTTCAACATATAATTGTCAAAAAAATGTAGATAAAAATATTTTAAAAAAAATGTTGACATTTGTTGGCCGTTGAAAATAGTCATAAATATTCTTTGACATTTAACAACCGTTGAAAATACTCATAAAATAGTTTTAAGTATTTTCGACGGCTACTAATTGTCAATATTACTTTTATTGATAATAATTTTATTGACACATTTAACATTGAAAATACTCATTTTTTTAGTAGTATAACAATATGTTATTACTATCAGATAGGATGAAATAGGTATAAATGAGAAAAATACACAATTTTATTTAATAATAATAAAATATATGTCCACATGAAACATTAAAATATAATTATTATAATTACTAGTGACTTCACAGACACTATCGTGTCTATCAAATATCTTTTCTAATAGTTTAACAAAAAAAAATACCACTATATCTTATTAAATCTAATATTTTCTCTTTGTATTTTTATCTTTTATCATGATTTCTCTTTATAAAATTACTTTAGGCTGACGATGAATTAAAATTAAACTCTTATAACCATTGCATGAAACAAAGTTCAAAATTTTATCTATTTTTAAATAAAAAAAATAATTTGAAAAGTTAGACTTATTACACCCTCGAATACAATAACTAACTTAAATAGGAGTGAATATAAATTAAAAATAATAAAAGTCCTCTTAGGACAAATAAGAAGAAGAAAAAGTAAAGAAGTAATAAATATGCATAGCATTTAATTTATTCAATGTATTAAGATATATTAAATTTATAACGCCGTAGCAACCAAGAATAAACATATTAAATAAACTTATATTTATGAGTTGCCTATCTTTAAGTGCATTTGCCTATCGTACCTAACTGGAAGTTGTTCTGTGCCTAAAACCAGTATTATCAAGTCAATTGCAAGTCTGCAACAATATTATTCTCATAAATTCAGGCAATAATTTGGATTATGTAGATACTAATACAAAAAACTATTAAGAGTTTTTTCATTAGAAACTATGACTTATCGGCATTACCAAGTTTATATACAAATCAAACTCAATGAGTGAAAAACAAAATTCTAATAATTTACATACCAAGACTCCAAGAGAGTGAGTGACAATAAAAAAGATTGTGCTAGTGACAATTAATATCAAGAAATAAGTGATAAGGATGGAAAATAATGTTGGCTAGAGGAAGAAAATGAATAAGTTGTGTTAGTGAGCCAGTGAGGATTGGAGAAACTGCACACGCTATGTGCCTATGTGGTGTGTGGCGATTAACTTTTGTTATTGTAATATTATTACTTATTTTTAAAATTAATTTTAATAAGAGACAAAAAAATTTAAATTAACTTTAAGAGAAAAAAAATAACTGTAAATTTAGATATCCTCTTTATAAGTAATAGAAGATAATATATATCCCTTAAAATTCACATTTTTTATCATACCAACAAAATCAGGAGAATAATCATGTGATTCATCATAACTTCTTTATAGATCATTGAGTACAAGAGTTTCTATTGGAGGTGGAGCTTTTAATTTAATTATCTATAATACTATAAAGAGACTTAGAAAAAAGTTAGTTATATTTTGTCTCTATATTTAAGTCCAAAAAAATTAAAAAAAGTAAATTAAAAAAGTAACTACTCTCTCTATTCAAATTATTTCAACTATTTTTTTTTCTCTTTCTACATTTACATCTATAATTTTTATTTTAAATTATCATTCCTTTTTATAATCATTTTTAATATTATTTGTCATTTTTTTTTACTTATTATCATTAGAAGAAATTTAAAAAAATATAAATTCACAAAAAATTAAAAAAATGCGACTTGACGAACACGAAGTGCCCAACAAAACGTTAGTATAAGTAAAGCTATTTGTACCTTTATAATTTTCAAATATTTAAATATCTTATTCATAGAATATGTATGTGAGCTAGCCCTACTATTTTATTTTTTAATTATTATAAATGCTCACCCATTACAATCTATAAAAGTTTTCACATGCACATGAATTAAAATAAAATGTGTTATCTTGCATGTATAACTTCATATTTTAAATTTTTTATTTAGTTTTTAAACAATATGTCTTAATTAAGATGTATGATTATATGAATGTAAAATGCAGTGCATATTTAATCTATCGTAGTACATGCATGCATCATCTAATAATTTCTTCACAGACTAGCTACAATGTTGATTTAATTAAGGTAAATAGTTGGGGTACAACGTAAAATTAGTCAAACTAGTTAATATGTTGTGCATAATATATATAATATAAAATGCACAACATATATCATATGTCGTGCATAACATATATCAAATGTTGCAGTTTCATCCTTCTTTGTAACACGTGATATATGTTGTGCACTTCATATGATATATGATATGCACAACATGTAATATTTGTTGTACATTTTATATTATATATGTTATGCACACTTTTTGGTTGTTTTGACTAATATTTTATTGTAGATATGACAATTGTTCTTTCATAAATGTAGGATATATTGACCCCTCTTTATATGTTAATTATGGCTTCAAATAAAGCAAATCATCCAACTCTTTCTCAAACCTCCTCAAAGCTTTCGCAGGCAAGTTAATAGGAAATACCATACCTTCTTCAGCTTTTGCATTCTCACAAGGCATTATAAACGTTGCTCCAGGAATACCTGCCACCCCAGCTTTGGCTACTCCACCAAATACTGCCTTGCCCCACCCAAAGTCAACTTCTCTAAATCCAGCATTTGCCACGCTTGACACAGATAATAAAGACTCCAGAAGATTTGTAGGTTGTAACGATCCCATGAGATCTACTACAAAAGGCATGTACTCCTCAGTCACCTCTACTTTTGTTTTCTTTATCAATTCCACAACATGCCCAAATGGGTTTCCACAGAGCTTCCCTACCACGCTCGGGATTGCAAAACAGTTACCATAGTAACCGATCGGTAACGGAGGGTTGAACTTGGTGCGTGCATTAACGGAAAATATCATGCGAACCTCTTTGTTTGGCTCTACTTGCAATGCTTTCGTACGGCAATACCAAATGCACGCAGCTATAATCTCAAATTTGGTGCATTCTTGACCAAGGTGATGATGAGAAGCCAAGCGACGCAATGTAGCTATTTCAGTAGGTCCGAGGAAGAAGGAACGTTGAACCATGTCGTCATTATCGTCCTCGCGTGAAGAAGTAATAATTGTGGTGTTGTTTTTAGTATCTTCTCTAATTTGCTCAAATTGGCCATAAATACGAGGGTTGCATGTGATGTGTGGTGGGTTTCTTGCGCTGAGGAGCTCCCTACGCCACACGGGTGGGATGGAAGGTTGAGATGCACCTTTAGCCATTTCGGCCCAAACGTTCATGAATTGTGCAAGACCACTTCCGTCCATCATGGTGTGGTTGAACCGAGTGGCGAGGAAGAAACCATCGCACTTAAGGCGTGTAACCTGCCATATATTATATGGTTCACCACAAAGAAAATAATAACAAGAGTGTTTATACAGTATTATAAATTTAAAGTGATGATATTCTTGAATTATGTTAGATATCCATTGAATTACGGGTCCATTGAATACAAAGGTGAAAATGATGAATTAATGTGGTAAGTGAGACCACTAGTTAAGACCGAGTTTTACGATAACTCTTAAAAAATTACTGAGCTTATTGAACTCTCCAAAAACTGATTTTAGAAAGTCATATTACAAAAATTGTTTTCAGTAAATATGAGTCATTATTATAATATTTGGTAAAATAATGTAGAAACGACTCTTAAGATGTAAAATGATCATAATAGACACAATATTAAAAGATGTTGTGTAAATGAAAGTTATTTATATATTTTCATTTTCAAAAAGCCAAGATTGACTCTAAAAAACTACATTCCCAGAGCACCCATATTCTCAAAAGTTAGAAGCAAATATCAAACTTTTTAATTTACGAAACGCAAAATAGAAATTTCAGTTTTTTTAAGAATAAAAGCACCTAACGAAAACCTTATGAAACTCGGCCTAAATATAATCTAATGGTCAATATGATCATATCTGATATATCCAAATTCTTAAAATTTAACGTCGAAATAAAATTGACCAAGTGATTAATTCATTTTATTTTAGATTTAGCATTTTGGTACTAAATATTTTCAGATGTTTATAGAAAAGGTAGTGGCTATATAATAATAATAATAGTAATTATTATTATCATTATATTAGAAGAATCTTAACTTATTCAACAAATTAAATATAAAATCTATATTCCCATTATATGATGAGTGTTATTAATTATTAATTACTATTTTAAAGTTAAACACGATGATCATATTTTTGCACCTGAATGAGTAGAAGGGGACAATTAATAATTCCTTGTGAGCCTGGAACATCATAAAGCAAATCTTGGAAGCATGGGAATGGAGGTCGAAGATGAGTATCACCAAATTGATCAAGCGTGACGTCAGCATCGGCCGCAGTAAACAAGACTTCTTCTCCAGTACAATCCACCATCAACTTGCGATCATGACTCTCCCTAAGCCTACCCGCAAGTGGGTAATAGAACACAAGTGTTTTCGCAAGTGCTTCTCTAAGAACTTTAACCGAATCTTTCCCTCCCATGGTTGGGTTGTTACGGTATATTTGTATCATTGGAAAATGGAAACGTAAGCCTTTTTGGTCATCTATGTCGGATAGTGTAGCTTGATTTCTCGGGGTGTGGGCAAAGCTGGAGCCACAAGCTCTGGTTTGCACCTCCACACTTTAAACTTAAGAGGTTGATGAGATGATGGAGACGCCATGTTATGAAGATGAGAATGGTGTATATATTTTGGCATACTTAGTAGAAATGTGTTTTGATATATAGTTCGAGCTGAGTGGTATGAAAGAATTGAAGATAGTTTTATATGAGAAATCATGTTTGGAAAAAGGAAATCTAAAATTTTGGTGTTATGATTTTGCATGTAGTGTTAAATGGAATGTGTCGTGTATGTGAGTTGCTCTTACACTCAATTAATACAAAGTCATGGGAGTAATTGTTAGGCCAAATTGGGAACAGTTTGGTACGAGATTAATTAGAATGTGGAGTGCAGCACACCGGAAAAAAGAAAAAAAAAAGTTGAATGCTACAACCGACAATGACCTTTAGGGGCGTTTTGTTGGGACAATTTTCGAGGATTTTCGAAAATATTTAATGAGAAATTATATTTTCTACGTTTGGTTTCGAGTATATTGCATTGTCAGGAATCAAATATTTCACATTTTCATTTCCAACTTCTAATGGTTTCTAAGATTCTCATCCCATGAAAATGTTTAAGGGAATGTTAAATGATATTAATGCTCTCATTATAATTTTAATATTATAAAATAATCAATTATTATCATACTCACCCAAGTATTTTGATTCAATTTCTATAATTATTAGTTTTTTATATGTGTTTATTTTTTAATTATTAATTTTTTATATGTATTTATTTGTTAATTATTAATTTTTTTACTTTAAATAGTCAGGGGTATATTTAAAAAAATATTTGAAAAAATATGTAATATTTTCAAGAATGTTAATGTGAATTAAACATAGAAATAATTCATTCATGAAAAAGTTTAATAAAATTTCTGGAAATTCAAGGTACAAACCAAACTCACGAATATTTCATTCCCGGAAAATTAATTCCTAGAAATGCATATTCTCTCGAAAAAAAAAATAATCTGCGACCCCTTAGTTGTGTGTATGTGCGGCTTTTATTTAGTTATTACATTATTAACATTTAACAAATATGAAATGTAGGCTAGTGCAAGTAATTAATCGAGGGAGGATTAACCAATTATTGGCATTAGACTATTGTGCCTAAGTTTGAACAATAATGCTCTATGTACACTACTTGTTCAGTTACCATCAGTCACCATTTTTATAAGTAAAAAAATTCAACTAAAACAAATAAAAAAATCTGATGAAATAAATAAAAAAACTCAACCAAATAATAAAAAAATTAATTTAATGACAGTTAAAAATTGACTAAATAATACATTTTATCCATTTTTAGTATTAACCTGTGTTGTTTTAATGACAATTTAGTAATAAAGGTATTGCCTTTAGCGAAAAAATAATGTATTTGGTGCTATTTTTCCATTCTCAACATGCTTATAGTGAATTATTTGATTATTTAGTGAATTTTTAATTAGCATTGAGTTGTTTTTTCTATTATTTGTTTGAATTTTTTTATTTATTTTTATTGATTTTTTTTATTTGTTTGTTTGAGTTTTTTTTACCTATAATAATAATGGTTGATTATAGTAGTCTACAAATAACATTATTGAAATTTGAATATGCTGTCTGCAGCAGCATGATATTATTATTGAACCCTCAACTCTAGTCAATTTACAAGCAACTGAAGAAACTTTCATTTTGCCAGGTCCATATGGATAAAAGAGATTTGCAAGCCAATGATATCAAGTAACATGAGGAGCAACAAATGCACTCAAATTCAGATTTATGATGGATAACACAATCCAAAGATTGGGAGAATAAGGTGAATACAATAAGTAGGTCATATTGAATGGAGTTATCCTTTTCTCTTGAATGCTGATCATATAATTTATGAGATAGCTGCGAGATAATTGGATCAGAATGATAATATCATGCAGCTGCCGTGATTTAGCAAAATGTCTATCTCCAACAAATTAAAATTTCAACAAGTTCATATTCCGAAAAATAAAAAAGGAGAAATTGGAGGTGGAGCTTTTAATTTAACTATATGAGTAATGTTATTTATATATGTATGATTTTTAAATATTTAATTATCTTATTCATAGAATATGTATATGAATCCTACTACTTTATTTTTTAATTATTGTAATGCTCACCCATTACAATTTATAAAAGTTTTTACATGCACATGAATTAAAATAAAATGTGTTTGCATGTATAACTTCTCATTTTAAATTTTTTATTTAGCTTTTAAACAGTATGTCTTAATTAAGATATACGTCAAACATTATTGAAATGTAAAATGCGGTGCATATTTAATGTATCGTAGTACTTGCATGCATCATCTAATAATTTCTTCACAAGCAAGCTACACTATTGATTTGATAAATGTAGGATATATATATATATATATATTGACCCCTCTTTATACGTTGATTATGGCTTCAAATAAAGCAAATCATCCAACTCTTTCTCAAACCTCCTCATAGCTTTGTCAGGCAAGTTAATAGGAAATACCATACCATCTTCACATTTTGCATTCTCACAAGACATTATAAACGTTGTTCCAGGAATACCTGCCACCCCAGCTTTGGCTGCTCCACCAAACACTGCCTTGCCCCATCCAAAGTCAACTTCTCTAAATCCAGCATTTGCCACGCTTGACACAGATATAGACTCCACAAAATTTGTAGGTTGTAACGATCTCCCTTTAATCACCATGAGATCTAGTACAGAACGAATGTACTCCTCAGTCACCTCTGCTTTTGTTTTCTTTATCAATTCCACAGCATGCCCAAATGGGTTTCCACAGAGCTTCCCTACTGTGGTGACCACGCTCGGGATTGTAAAACAGTTACCGTAGTAACCGATCGGTAACGGAGGGTTGAACTTGGCGCGTGCATTAACGGAAAATATCATGCGAACCTCTTTGTTTGGCTCTAGTTGCAATGCTTTCGAACGACAATACCAAATGCACGCAGCTATAACCTCGAATTTGGTGCATTCTTGACCAAGGTGATGAGAAGCCAAGTGATGCAAAGTAGCTATTTCAGTAGGTCCGAGGAAGAAGGATCGTTCAACCATGTTGTCCTCGCGTGAAGAAATAATCATGGTGGTGTTGTTTTTAGCATCTTCTGTAATTTGCTCAAATTGGCCATAAATATGGTTGAATGTGATGCGTGGTGGGTTTCTTGCGCTGAGAAGCTCCCTACGCCACACGGGTGGGATGGAAGGTTGAGATGCACCTTTAGCCATTTCGGCCCAAGCGTTCATGAATTGTGCAAGACCACTTCCGTCCATCATGGTGTGGCTGAACAGAGTGGCGAGGAAGAAACCACCGCACTTAAGGCGTGTAACCTGTCATATATCATATGGTTCACCACAAAGAAAATAATAACAAGAGTGGTTATCCAGTATTATAAATTTAGTGTGATGACTTGAATTCTGTTAGATATCCATCAAATTACGGGTCTATTGAATTCAAAGGTGAGAAATGATGAATTAATGTTGTAAGTGAGACCACTAGTTAACATACAATTTGATGATAAAGTTGTAACTTTTGAAAAAATGAGCTTCTCTCAAAGAACTGTTCTTAAAGAGTCATAGTATAAAAGTTATTCTCAATATAACCATGAGTCATCATTATAATGTTTGGTAAAATAATGTATAAGTGACTCTTAAAATATAAAATGATCATAATAGACACTATAAAAAAAATGTGTAAATAAAGGTTATTTATATATTTTCATTTTCAAAAAGCCAAGATTGACTTTGAAAAGCTACGTTCTCAAGAGCATCCATATTTTCAAAAGCTAACAGCAAATGTATAACTTTTTTTATTTACCAAACGCAAAATATAAATTCTAACTTTTTTAAGAGTAAGAGCACCCAACCAAAAACTTTAGAATCTCAGCCTAAATATAATCTAACGGTCAATATGATCATATCTTATATATCCAAATTCTTAAAATTTAAGGTCGGAAATAAAATTGACCAAGTGATTAATTCATTTTATTTTAGATTTAGCATTTTGGTACTAAATATTTTCAGATGTTTATAGAAAAGTTAGTAGCTATATAATAATAATAATAATAATAGTAATAGTAATCATCATATATTTGCACCTGAATGAGTATAAGGGGACAATTAATAATTCCTTGTGAGCTCGGAACATCATAATGCAAATCATGGAAGCATGGGAATGGAGGTCGAAGATGAGTGTCACCAAATTGATCAAGTGTGACGTCAGCATCGGCCTCAACAAACAAGACACCTTCGGCAGTACAATCCACCATCAACTTGCAATCATGCCTCTCCCTAAGCCTACCCGCAAGTGGGTAATATGACACAAGTGTTTTCGCAAGTGCTTCTCTATGAATTTTAACCGGGTCTTTTCCTCCCATGGCTGGGTTGTTACGGTATATATGTATCATTGGAAAATGGAAACGTAAGCTTTTTTGGTCATCTATATCGGATAGTAGCTTGATTTCACGGGGTGTGGGCGTAGCTGGAGCCACAAGCTCTGGTTGGCACCTCCACACTTTAAACTTTAGAGATTGGTGAGATGATGGACGAGACACCATGTTATGATGATGAAGATGAGAATGGTGTATATACTCTGGAACACTTAGTAGAAAGGTGTTTCTATATATAGTTCGAGCTGAGTGGTATGAAAGAATTGAAGATAGTTTTATACGAGAAATCATTTTTGGAAAAAGGAAGTCTCAGATTTTCTTGTTATGATTTTGCATCTAGTGTTGAATGGAATGTGTCATGTATGTGTGCCTACTTGAGTTAGAGTTTGCTCGTACACTCTATTAATACAAAGTCATGGGAGAGCATGATTTTTCGTATAAATAAAAAAAATCGTTATAAAACGGAGGGGCTGGTAGAAAATTAGAGAACTGATTAAGTTTAGGAAAGTGTTATTTTAATATCCAATTGAATGTAGACATCTAAAATATATAAGAGAATAATGAAGAGATGATGGACTAAAACAAGTAAGTAATAAAAGTTATAATACCATTTTTTTTCAGTTATAAAAATTTGGAGTTGCGATGGAGGTGATCCATTTCGTTATTTAATTTGTGGTCCGATCCGCAGTAATTGTTAGGCCGAATTGGGAACAGTTTGGTAAGGGATTAATTAGAATAATAATGTTTGATGTAAAATGGTAAACCAACCAATACAGCCAATTGACATATTTTGACTTTATTTTTTGTCTAAATAATTATTGAGATGATAATGGTCTAAACAATTGTAGTTCAAAATCTCATTTATTGACTGATTTTTCATAGTAAATTTAGGTAGTTTGGTATGAGGTAATCTGGATAGATTACCGGTAATCTTGCAATTAAATTACCTGGTAATCCAGATTGATTCGTTTGTTTTGACAAAGACAGAGGTAATGTAGATTACCCGGTAATCCACATTACCTTCAAAGTGGTAATGTGGATTACCCCCATATCAGGTGGCAATATGAATTATCACTCCCAAGTAATCTTCTAATTTATTTTATTACACGATTACTCCTCTAACAAATTACACTATTATTCCTAGTTTTATAATTTCATAACACACTACTGTAACCAAATCCTAATTTATCAACCACCCACGCCCACCACGCCTTCCCCTTTAACCACCGCGCCCTGCTGCTGCGCGCGACCTCACCTACGCCAAGCTTTCTCGGAGCACCGCGCCCAACCTTCCCGGAGCACCACGCCCAGCCTTTCCGGAGCACCGTCCTGCTGCTGCTGCAACAATATTTCTTGTTGAGTTTTTTTTTTAACTTATTGCATTATATTTACTTTTTCTATGTTGTATCCTTTGCAAAAATATTATAATTATTTTAATAGATTTTAATTTTTATTAAATAATTATATTATTGTCAAAATTGAAAAATATTGATATTAAATTCAAAATATAATTATATTTGATTAATTTATTTTATGTGTATTTTAAAAGATATTTTAATAATATATATAATATAATTATATTTGATTAGTTTATTTTACAATTATTTAGAGGGTATTATAGTAATATACTTACATTACCTTGTAATCTTTTTAATATACCAAACAAGGTAATGTGAATTACTGGTAATGTTATTTGTATATACCAAACATGATAATGTGGATTACCGGTAATTTAATTGGAGGTAATCTATCTATAAGGTAATCTAGATTACCAGTAATCTTCCACGATAATTAGAATGTGGAGTGCAACACACAAAAAAGGGAAAAAGAAAAAAAAAATGAAATGTTTATTGTATAACAAAAATACATTCAACTAGTATTTAACGAGTGTTATGTGTCATACATAATCTGTGTCATACGTAACAAATATTACGTATAACACACATTACATATGATACATAACACATGTTGGATGCTAGTTGGATGTATAATTATTGTACATATAATATTACCATTTTTTAATTGTTACATATTACAACATTAACAAATATGAAATGTAGGCTAGTGCAGGTAATCGAGGGATTAGTCAGTTATTGGCATTAGACTATTCTGCCTAAGTTTGAATATCCTGTCTGCAACATGATATTATTATTGAACCCTCAACTCTAGTCAATTTACAAGCAACTGAAGAAACTTTCATTTTGCCAGGTCCATATGGATAAAAGAGATTTGCAAGCCAATGATATCAAGTAACATGAGGAGCAACAAATGCACTCAAATTCAGATTTAATATGTTTGTTTATCATACAAATTAGAATAGCATTCTATAAACCTCCCATTTACTCCTCCAACCCTATCCTGTTCTCAAGAAAAGTGAGTGAATTGGCAGAGACCGATCAAATCATGTTGTTATTGGACGATTCTAAACAAAGACAAGATATTTGCTCCTTATTGATTCAAGGTTTGTGTGACTGTTATTAGCATATTTGCTCCTATGCTCCTTTAAAATCTTGAGGCCAACTATGTCTCTCTTCTGATGTATCATGTGCACTGATTCAGATTTCTTGGGTAGAGTTATTTGTTTATACGTAATAATTACCCAACGTACCCTGACCCTCCATCAAAATGTGCAATATAAATGAAAGAAAGAAAAAATCATACTACTCTACCACATTTCTAAGTGAACAGGAAAATTAGAAATAACTTACAATGCGACTAGTTTGATGGTTAAACTCCAAAGATGAGGAATATGCTTATGTGCTCACAGTCACACAGTGATTTTCCCCCATCTTCTTTGTTTAACATAATGCTTTTCTAGGTTCTTCAATATGAATGATTTCCTTTCCAACTGATGGTGTGTGCTTGGTAAAACATAATTACATTAACAACCATGAAAATCAAGCCTTTTTTTCTTCTATTAGAATTTTAATAATGGTTCATGACTTTGCTAAACTACAGCAAAATATTTGTCAGGCATACCACCAAATATTTTGTCTTTGGTATATTAATTATTAGTAATTAGTAATATCTAGAATATAATTTTGTAGACATCAATTTGAGTATAACAATTGCAAACTGTGAATGGAGTTATCCTTTTCTCTTGAATGCTGATCATATAATTTATGAGATAGCTGCGAGATAATTGGATCAGAATGATAACATCATGCAGCTGCCGTGATTGACTAAAACGTCTATCTCCAACAAATTAAAATTTGAACAAGTTTATATTCCGAAAAAGAAAAAAGGAGAAATACACTGCATAATATATATATATAACAAGCAAATGACATTTCAAATATCTAATGGCAGAAGCTTCTGCAATGATCAGCAATTAAACAAGCAACTTTGCTTAAATCTTTAAGGACGTAAGTATTGTATTTCTTCTAGAGCAGCTCTAACAGCCCCATATGAAAGAAGAGAGTTTATAGCAGATGAACAGAAGAGAAACGTACAACAATGAGTTTTCCAACATTTTCTGGCGTTCTCGCAACTGAAGTGCAGTAGCGGCGGCACCACCAGTGATATTCCTAGCTACCTGCAATATGTTTTGTGGTCATCTACTTACCCCAATCCTGTCCTGCTTTCAAAAGCACATGAATTGGACAATTCAAATCATGTTTGTTTTGCTCCTTTATCATGAGGCTTGCATTTGAGTATGTATGTATTCTGATATATCATGTCAATGGAGTGTTAAAATAAGTACAAGTGATTATGTTATATGCATATCAGAGTCGAAAGCTCTTTCCCCTTTAACTGTTTGTTTGGAAAACTCCTATGCTCCTTTGTATTGATCCCTGCGTTTAAGCATGTATGTTATTTCCACTGATTCAATTTTATTGAATAGAGTTATTTATTCATATTTGATAGTCACATACAAGAAAACCATATTAATCTACTGCATTTCCAAGTGAACATGTCGATGTATCATGTGCACTGATTCAAATTTCTTGGGTAGAGTTTTAAACCCCATCAGAAAGTGCAATATTCATGAAAGAAAGAAAAAATTCATACTACTCTACCACATAACTATGTGAACATGGAAAAGAAAGGAAAAAAAAGGAAAATTAGAAATAACTTACAACGCTACAATCTGGATTTGATGGTTAAACCTGAAAGGTCAGAAATATTCTTATGCTCACGTAAGTCATCTAGAATACATGATTTTCCCTTGGACTCACCTGGTTTCGAAACTCTTCTTTGTTTAACATAGTGCTTTCCCATGTCCTTCACTATGAATGATTTCCTTTCCAATTTTTGGTGTATGCTTGGTAAAACAGAATTATATTAACAACCATGAAAATCAAGCCATTTCTTCTATTAGAATTTGAATAATTGTTCATGACTTTGCTAAATTGATGCCTTTTAGGATGATTAACCAGTGCTAGAATAGACACAACTTTTATAATCCAGAGTTAACCTTAAGAACATAAACCATGTACAAACTACAGCAAAATTTTTTATTTTTGTCCATCAAATTAGTCCCACATTGTTTAAGTTATAGACCAACAACCTGACAATGTTGTTTAAATAATGAGGAACCAGCTACATTACAACATACTTACCTGGATGGGGTCAATGGGTGATCAATAAGGCCTATGACCTAGGTTAGTGGCCTCCATTGCACTTTGGAGGGGTGCTATCCTAAGGTCTCCCCAAGTGGGAGAGCCTACATCATAATTTGTGGTAGTGGGGGCTTGCGTTCCAGTTAAAGTTCAAAGTTTTAAACACTAGTATATTAATTTGTACTAATAATATCTTGAATATTATTTATTAAACATCAGTTTTTTTATATCAATTGCAACCTGTTATTGAACCCTGGTCAATTTAAACATTAGAAGCAACAAAAGGCTCTCAGCTTCGAACAAATGTTAGATAATACAAACCAAAGATTGGGAGGATAAGGTAAATACAATAAGATATCATGCAGCTGCCGTGATTGAGCACAAATGTTAGATAATACAATCCAAAGATTGGGAGGATAAGGTATATACTGCATCATATATATATATATATGACATTTCAAATAGCTAATGGCAGAAGCTTCTGCAATTATCAGCCATTAAACAAGCAACTTTGCTTTATTGTATTGCTTTTAGAGCAGCTCTAACAACCGCATATGAAAGAAGAAAGTTTATAGCAGATGAACAGAAGAGAAACTTACAACAATGAGTTTTTCAATTCTGGCCTTCTCGCAACTGAAATGCAGTAGCGGCGGCAGCACCAGACAATATTCCTACCTGCAATATGTTTGTCATCATCTACTTACCCCAACCTTGTCCTGCTTTCAAACCGCATTTGAGCATGTATGTATTCTGATATATCATGTCAACTGATTCAACTTTAATGAATAGAGTAATTTATTTATATTTGATGGTCACATACAATAGAGTATTTGTTTATCCTTGCCTTAACTTCATAGGCACATGGATAGTGTAATTTTCAATACAATCATATTGATTATTATATATAAAAATAACCCATCCTGACCTTCATCGTGTGCGATATTCATGAAAAGATTATGCTAGTCTACCTCATATCTAAGTTAACATGGAAGAAAAAGGAACAATAGAATTTATTGATAACAACCATGTTTGGATTAGTCATCTAGAACTCATGTTTTTCCCTTGGACTCCACTCAGTTTGGGAATTCATGTTTGCTTAACAAAATGCATGCTTTTCCATGTCCTTCAATATGAATATTTTCTTTCCAATTTATGGTGCAAGCTTGGTGAAACAGAATCAACATTTGGTGTAAACCATGTACAAACCTACAACAAGACATTAGTCTTGCTCACCACCAAGTTAGTCCCACATTGATTAAATTATGAACTGGCAACCTGACAATGGTTTTAAATATGGACCATCTTGCTCCAATGAAACATACTTACCTGGATGGGGTCAATGGGTGATCATGAAGACCTATGGCCTAGGTTAGTGACCTCCATTGCACTTGGGAGGGGTGCTAACTTAAGGTCTCCTCAAGTAGGAGAGCCTACATCGTAATTTGTGGTAGTGGGGGCTTGCGTTCGCGCAGCTCCTTCCAATCAGAGTTCAAAGTTTTAAATTAGTCATTAGTATTTTATTTAGTAATAATATCTATAATATAATTTAGTATACATCAATTTGAGTATAACAATTACAAACTTTTATTGAACCATGGTCAAATTATGAGCTATAGAAAACATTGGAAGCAATAAACGGACTATAATCCAGATTTTAACATCAAAAGATTGACATGGTTTTTTATTCAAAGCTCAAAGGCCGTGCTCTCAGCTTTGCACAAATGATAGAAAACACAATCCAAAGATTGGGAGTGTAAGGTAAATACAACAAGTAGGTGATATTGAATGGAGTTATCCTTTTCTCTCGAATGCTGATCATACAATTTATGAGACAACTGCGAGAAAACTGGATCAGAATGATAATATAATGCAGCTGCCGTGACTGAGGAAAACCTCTATCATCAACAAATTAAAATTAAAACAAGTTCATATTCCAAAAAAGAAAAAAGGAGAAATATACTGCATAATGTATATATATATGTATGTATGTATATAACAAGCAAATGACATTTCAAATAGCTAATGGCAGAAGCTTCTGCAATGATCAGCAATTAAACAAGCAACTTTGCTTAAATCTTTAAGGAAGACAATATTGTATTGCTTCTAGAGCAGCTCTAACAACCACATTTAAAAGAAGAAAAGTTTATAGCAGATGAACAGAACAGAAACTTACAAAAATGAGTTTTCCAACATTTTCTGGCCTTCGCGCAACTGAAGTGCAGCAGCGGCGGCAGCACCAGACGATATTCCTAGCTACCTGCAATATGTTTGTCATCATCTACTTACCCCAACCCTGTCCTTCTTTCAAAACCACATGAATTGGACCGTTCAAATCATGTTTGTTGTGCTCCTTTATCTTGAGGCTTGCATTTGAGCATGTATGTGTTCTGATATATCATGTCAACTGATTCAACTTTATTGAATAGAGTAATTTATTTATTTATATTTGATGGTCACATACAATAGAGTATTTGTTTATCCTTGCCTTAACTTCCTAGGCACATGGATAGTGTAACCCAACCTGACCACCATCAGAATGTGCGATATTCATGAAAAAATTATGCTAGTCTACCTCATATCTAAGTTAACATGGAAGAAAAAAGGAACAATAGAAATGATTGATAACAACCATGTTTGGATAAGTCATCTAGAATTCATGCTTTTCCCTTGGACTCCACTCAGTTTGGAAATTCTTGTTTGCTTAACAAAATGCATGTTTTTCCATGTCCTTCAATATAAATATTTTATTTCCTATTTATGGTGCAAGCTTGGTGAAACAAAACAACATTTGGAATATCTTACCATCGGTTTGCTCAATTGATGCCTTTTACTGATGATAAATTTGCCAGTATAGACACAACTTCAATAATACCAGAGAGTAAACCATGTACAAACCTACAACAAGACATTGGTCTTGCTCACCACCCAGTTAGTCCCACATTGATTATATTATGAACTGACAACCTGACAATGGTTTTAAATATGGACCCTCTTGCTCCAATGAAACATACTTACCTGGATGGGGTCAATGGGTGATCATGAAGACCTATGGCCTAGGTTAGTGACCTCCATTGCACTTGGGAGGAGGGGTGCTAACTTAAGGTCTCCTCAAGTAGGAGAGCCTACATCATAATTTGTGGTAGTGGGGGCCTGCGTTCGCGCGGCCCCTATCCAATTAAAGTCCAAGGTTTATAATTCTCATTGATTGTGATATAATAGTAATTGCTCCTATGTTTCAGTTTCTTCAAATTGTTATTATCTTTATTGTTTATATCAAATATAGGCTTTAAAGTTTTATATAATAATTTTTGTCAATAACAATATGTAGTCATTGGCCAGACTATTCTGCATAATATTGCAGCTGCAATCTGAGTATTATTGAACTCTAGTCAATTTTACAACAGAAAAACATATTCATTTTTCAAGGTCCATATGGACAAAAGAGATAAGCAAACCTAAGATAACAAGTTTACATGGGAAAAAGGAAATTGACTCAATTTAGATTGACATGGCTTTTTATTCAAGGCTCAAAGACCATGCTGTCAGCTTCTCGCTTCACAGATTCAAAGAGCACAGATGATAGATAACGCTCTCCAAAGCTTGGGAAGACCGCCTATTCATTCAGTTATTCAATGAGCTCAGTAGTGGCACAAAGTGGTAAATACATATAGTGAAAAATAAATAAATAAATATGGCAGAAGCTTCTGCAATGATCAGCAATTAAAAAGAAGAAACTTTTCTGAAATCTGTAAGCACATTGGTATTGCATTGCTGCTTCTAAAGCAGCTCTAACAACAATATTTAAAGAAGAAAGCTGATAGCAGATGAACAGTAGAGAAACTTACAACAATGAGTTTTCCAGCATTTTCTGGCCTCCTTGCAATCTTAAGTGCAGCGGCAGCAGCAGCACCGGACGATATCCCCACCTGTAATATGTTTATCATAGAAATTAGAATAGCATTGCAAACAGCTCTATTCCCCTCTCAACCTCTCCAAGCACAAAAGCTATTAGGGACAATTCAAATCATGTTGCTGGATGAATCTAAACAAAGCCAAAGCAAGAGATAAGGTACGACAATTGAAGAGAACATTATATCTTTCAGAGGCACATACCAGCAATCCTTCTTTCAGAGCAAGCAGTTTAGCTGTTTCAATGGCTTCTTCACTTGAGATCTACAGAAACAGAAAAAAAAAGAAGAGTTAACATTTTCACATACATATACATATATATATATATATATATGAAGGTGTAGCAATAAAGAAATACTATTCAAACATTTGGCAAATGGAAAATCTTATGGGCAGTCTGCCGCATTCAGAAATAGGCAAGGTCTAAAATTACACTTCATGCAAGCCAAAATACCAGTATTTATTTAAGGACAGATAAACTTATCAAAAGTTTCATAGCTTAGCCTTACTTGAATAACTTCATCTAGTAATTCAACATCCAAAACACCAGGGATGAAGCCAGCACCGATTCCTTGGATCTTATGAGGGCCTTACAAACATTAACAACAACGCATTGTCAAGGGAAGAATATACTTGATGTGCTGACAGAGACAGTTGTCTGTCATCACTAATGAAAGTATTTAACAACTAAAAAATCAATACTCACCAGGTTTCCCTCCTGACAGTACTGGACTCTCAATTGGCTCAACACCATATATCTAAGGGGGAAAAATGTAGTAAGAGAGACAATGAAAAAATAGAATAAAACGTGGTAAGAAGAAATGTATGTGTCAAGAAGTTCTTAGGGGTAAATAAACAATCAGAAAATCAAAAGAATAACCTTGATATCAGGGTTCTGTTCTTTCAGATATTTCCCGGCACCGGTTACTGTACCTCCAGTCCCTATGCCAGAAACAAGAGCATCAACCTTCCCATCAGAGGTCCTCCAGATCTCTGGTCCAGTGGTTTCATAATGGACCTAAGAATAAGAAGAAGAAAGAGTGTGTGCAAATTAAATTCTCTTCAACCAAGTTATGTTGATTCTTCAGTCATCATATACAGCACATTGACACGGTACCTTTGGGTTGGCAGGATTTTCAAACTGCTGGAGAATATAGGAATTGGGAGTCTTTGCCATAATCTCTTCTGCTTTCTGCACAGCTCCTTTCATACCCTTGGCAGGATCAGTGAGAACCAACTCGGCTCCAAAAGCTCGAAGAATTGTTCTTCTTTCCAGACTCATTGAAGCAGGCATGGTTATAATAAGCTTATAACCCTTAGCTGCTGCCATGAATGCCAAACCTATGCCAGTGTTTCCACTGGTAGGTTCGATAAGGACACTCTACAACAAGAACAATCTCATGAATTCCCAAGCAACAAATAGTAAGTTTTCTTGAAAAATGAAAGATCTAAAACAAGAACTAACTTCACCCGGTCTAATGAGTCCCTTCTCTTCAGCATCTGCAATCATGCTATACCCTATTCTGTAGGAAAGGAAAGAATTATACATCAACACAGAATGATATGTTCATACATCAATAATGCATCTTGAAAGCCAAAACAAGTAGTATGAATCTAATTCTAAGCATTTTCTGAAAGGATGCAATTTTTGAAGTTCATTTACTAATATAAAGAATGGGGAAATTAATCTGTACAAGTACCTGTCTTTGACACTGGAGCAGGGTTCCATCATTTCTAGTTTGGCGGCAACTCGAGCGACGCAACGGTCTACGACATGGTTGAGATACACCAATGGAGTTTTGCCAATTAACTGCACATTTCAAAAATGAATTGGCGTGCACTATGATCTATAATGCTCCATTATGAAGGAAAAATCAACAATCTTTGAACATTACTTACTTCAGTGACATCTTTTGCAATGGTTGGCTTCTCTTCCGCCATTTTCAGCTAAGCACTGCAAAATCATAAACCCTTAGAGATGCCTTTATGAAGAAACAGAAACACATAAAAAATCCTCATAAATTAATTTATCAGGATTCGGATATGATTAGTTCAGAATACATTTTCTTGGTTTATTTCACTTTCTTTTTTTCTCTCTCTCTCTGTGAATAATAAACTAAAGAGATCAAGAATCGCTGATTAAGTCACCCAAGAAGTAAAAATTGCTCAAACCTGGGAAACTTATAGTGATTATGTTTATCAAAAACAGAGAAATGTTTGGTAACAAAACTGGAATTTCCCCTGCTTTGTCTTTGAATCAAGATAAGTAGAACTAATTCTAAACTTCAAAAGGTCAAAAGGGTAAAACACTTGATAATCAATGATCTAATCCACAGAAAGAAAAGAAAAGAAAAAGGAAATTTCTTTATTTACTTCTCAAGTGCTTTTAAATTGAAGCAAGAACTGAATGACTCACAAACAGTAAGAAATGAGGAGAAGAACAGGACCTTATCCAAGCAGTGCGTGTTTCTGATAAGAGAGAAGCTAACGATCAGAGAAAAGTTAAGAGTAGTGAAGACTTTTTATATAGAAAGAGGACGAAGAAAACTATGAGCTCTTTGTTTGTGCCGTATTTGGTTGGTTCTTCTTGTCCGAAGATATTTATTTACGAATGGCAAGAAAAGATTGTTCCAATTTGAATGTGGCCACTTTTCACGCTCTCTACACTTTCTGTTGTCTTTCTTGTTTTGTTCATTAGTATTGGAATCAAATGGTTAAATGACGCCACAATAATTGGATTTCTTAATTACCATTAAATACTTATCAATTAAATGCATGTGTTGACTTTGAACTAAATTGGATTTCCCTTTATATTAATAAAGCAAGAATTTTCTTCTGAACTCAATAGATTTACTTTTAGAAGCAATAACTAATCTTTTGATGATATAAATGGGGGTCTAATATTTTAACATAAGATTCTCTATATATACAGTTGATCGAATCATCGTTAAAAATTGAATCGTGTTTTGATAAATGAACACAAAAAATTATTAACCTGCTTTGGTGGTTAAGAGAATATTACATTCTCAATCACGTTTATAATTAATTACCGGAAAATACTTGATACAAAACAAAAATTTAGCCAAAACAGGCTAATATATTATACATAATATAAAATGCATAATGTATATCATATGCGGTGTACAACATATATTACATGTTACAATATCATCTTTCTTTGTAGCATGTGATATATGTTATGCACATCATGTGATATATAGCGTACACAACATGTAATATTCGTTGTGCAATTTATATTATATATGTTTCACACAATTTATTAACTTTTTACTTTTTTTTCCGTTAGTCAATGCTCTTAATTACCATTCCAACGTGTACTTTTATGCAGTAGTACAATGTTCAGTTGTTAGTTGTACTTGTACTTCAGGCCTTTTGGGGAAGAAATAGTTCCTTTGTCAGCATTGTGAAAAGAATGGCAGATTAGGAAGTAGCTTCAAAATCAAAATTGCCTTATTCATTCTGATAATAAATTGCTTCCTAACACTATAATGGTTAATCGCCCCTTGATTTTTTCTGTGCTTTCCTGTGGGTTTTGCTTGTTTTGTTTTTGTTTTCTTTTTTCTAAGAATAAGTAACCACTAACAAAAGAAAAAACTCAATAAAAGATTAATTGTTTATAGGCAATTTGATTACATAATCGTTGACTAAAATTTAATTGTGGGCATGATCTGATGTAATATAATATATGATCCTATAAATTGTGTCAGACGAAAAAAGAAGATCGTGCATGATGCTTTACTAGTACTAGTATAAAAATGAATGAAAAATAATTTGGTAGTTGTGCAGTGTTTAGTAGTAGTAGAAGAAATTGATCCAAATTAAGCAGCTTTTTTTTTTGGTTGACAAACGGGGCTAAAGCCCAACCAAATTAAGCAGCTTATTAGGCCATTTAAGAACCCCAAAAGTGATTTGGATTTTCGTTCTCATAACAGCTAGCCCATTTTGTCAATGGGCCAAGCATAGAGAAGTCCAACTTATATACAACTTCAGAGCCCATAAGGAAAAAGCATCCAAAAGTTGGGCCGACAGTAATACAACAACGTTATTTTTTGATCAAGTATTTTAGTTAAGAGTTAAGACACACATCAAAGTGGGTTCAAATCCCACTTCTGACATTGTTCTAATTGTTACATTCATATCTATTTTTGTGATATCGTCACCTACACTAACTACCTCATGAGAGGCGGTGCGATTAGAGGAAGCTTTCGGCCGGCGCAGGGGAGGGCCACTGAGCAAGAACGTGACCAGCTCCAGAGAAGTAAGAAAAAGATAAGAAAAGATGGAGAAGACTTCTCTGGGGCTACCTCAGGTCAACCGAGGGAGGAGCCATGGATGAAGACAGGTGATGACACTACAGATAGTAGCAAACTCAAGAGGACCTTTGCTGATACTGTCAAAAAAGGAAAAGCTTGCATGGTTTCTGATGACAATGGCAACATGGTAGAGATCACAGATGAAGAGGAGGATATTGATAGTAGCGATGAAAGCGACTTTGAAATGGAGAGCGATGAGGAGTTCAAGGTCGAGAGAGACGAGGATGGCCTGTTCAACATCCTGGTCTCGGAGGAAATGCAACAGGATATGAGGAGACAATGGAAGGAAACGCTCATCGTGAAGCTAGTGGGGAAGAAATTAGGCTACGCTGCCATGAAAAGAAGGTTGGAGGCAATGTGGGCTAGAACAGGTTGCATTGAGGTTATTGACCTTGAAGCTGACTTCTATCTCGTAAAGCTCCACTCAAGTGAGGATTTAGACTTTGCCCTCACAGGAGGCCCTTGGCGTATGTTTGATCGCTATTTGGCCATTAGAAGGTGGGAACCTAATTTCGATCCTCATAGAGCCACCATTGACAAACTTGCGGTGTGGGTTCGTCTACCGGGATTGGCATTGGAGTATTACTATAAGAAGTTCCTGAAGGTCGTTGGCAATCTCATTGGCAAAACTATTAAGATTGATCAAAATACAGTGCAACAAAGTAGGGGAAGGTTTGCCCGTATCTGTGTGGAAGTGGACGTCTCCAAACCATTAATGGCAAGCTACAACATAAATGGTGTTCCAAGGAAAGTGGAATACGAAGGGATACACCTTATCTGCTTTGAATGCGGGAGGATTGGACATGAGAAAGATAGATGCCCCCTGAAGATCCACCAGAAGAGGGATGAAAATGATCTACCAAAACAAGACGGAGGGCCATCGGAAAAGACACAGGCCAACCAGGAGACGAAGCGGGCAGGAGTAGGGGACGAGATGAAATTTCCAGAGAAGGGAGAGGGCAATTCTGTAATTCACCAAGAAAAGGACAAATTTGGTGCATGGATGTTAGTACAAAATACACGACGTGGGAGGAGGACGCAAAAAGAGGGAGGAAAAGCTACTGGGACAGGTGGCCCACAAAATCCCTCTGGTACAATTAGTGGCGACAACATGCAAAACAAAAATTCTCGTTATTCTGTCCTGAATCAGGACGTTGGGGGAGCTGAGAAGAATATGCCACTTGACGGGATAGACAATGATGTTGGGAAGGGAGTACCAGAAGAGCCACCAAAGAGTGATGGGTTAGGCCGTGTATGGGCAAAGATAAACAAAAAAAGATCATCACGATAGAAGAAACAGAAAATGAGTTCGTGATCCAGGGGGTTGGCAAGACACAAAATACTAAGGGGGCTAACTCTGGTCCAAATGAAGAGGAGGGCACGTCCCACAGGAAGGGTTCCCCTAGAGTCCAGAAGGAGTATGATGAGACTGAACCCATAGTGGTGGTTGGGTCGCCCCCTGGTTCTTCGACTTATGTACCTGAGACCCCTCCCTCCCCCAAAGCCCAAGGGATGGATTGGGACCCTGAGCTAGGGGAACCTAAACCACCTGACCCAAACAATGCAGATAGAGGAAATGAAGGAATTGGAGAGGGTGGTACTACAGAGGGTGTGAACAACATGATGCAGACTGATGATGAGGAGTCTCCCTTTCAGGGAGAGGACAAGCCTATGGCCTAAATTGGCCATTCGTTCCCAAGTGTTTCTCTGGGCTTGGGGTGGACTTGTCTATCATTGTCTTTTATGATTATTGTTTCTTGGAATGCTAGAGGTGCTGCTAGTGTTGGTTTTAGCCGCACTCTCAAAGATATGGTTAGGAGGCACAAGATTGATATTACTGTTTTAGTAGAAACAAAGTGTAGTGGTAATTCGGCCCAACGAGCTATTCAACAAATGGGCTGGAGACACAAGATTGTTGAAGAGGCGTGCGGGTTTGCGGGTGGAATTTGGATCCTCTGGAATGATGATGATATAAAAATAGAGCTCATATAAAACATAGGCAATTTATCCATATGAGACTGTCTCAGAATAACAAATTCTTATGCCTTTTCACGGCAGTGTATGCAAGTCCTCAGGGGGATACAAGGAGAGAATTGTGGCCAATTCTTATGAATTTGGCTAATAGTATCCAGGAAAGCTGGCTCCTTATGGGGGACTTCAATGAGATCATGGATGGTTCAGAAAAGAAAGGCGGTGTCCTGCCTGACTTAAATGCTTGCAGGAAGTTCTCCAGCTGGGTTAACAATTGTGCTCTGATGGATATTGGTTACATTGGATCTCGCTTTATTGGAGGGGACCCAAATTTAACGGGAGGGAGAGGATTTTTGAAAGGCTTGACAGAGCATTGTCTAATGCTCAATGGCGAAGGGAGTATCATGAAGCAACTCTAAGGGTCCTGCCTAGAATCAACTCTGATCATCACCCGTTGTTACTAAACATTGATCCAAAGGTACGGGACAGGGGCATAAGACCTTTTAGATTCGAGGCTATGTGGCTGGAGCACCCGGATTTTGGCCCCTTTATGCAAAGGACCTGGACCCAGGGAGATCTTTGTCAAAGTCAACTTGCTAAAATCACCTCAAAGATTAAGCAGTGGAACAAGGAGGTCTTTGGTGACCTGTTTACCAAGAAAACGCGGTTGCTAAACAGAATTGAGGGGATACAAAAAGCTAGATGTTATGGTAAGAACCCCTATTTGGATAGGCTGGAGACCGATCTACAGAAGGACATGACAGAAGTATTGGAGCGAGAGGAGATTTATTGGTACCAGAAGTCCAGGAGTAAACAACTCCTGGAAGGGGACCGGAACACTCGTTATTACCATACCAAGACCATTATTAGAAGGAGGAGGAATCGCATTATGATGCTGCGAAATAATGACGGGGTATGGATGGAGGATGAAGCCATTGTTCAAGCTTTCGCAACAGCTTACTTTAACAGGTTATACACAGAGGAAGATTGGCATTACGAGAAGCTTGATACGGTGACCAAGGTTACCCCTATACAGGCCCACTTTCACCAGAACATGAGTAGAACCCCATTGGCCAGTGAGATTCATAAAGCTATAAGAGACATTGGATCTTTCAAAGCTCCTGGAGCAGATGGTTATCCAGCCATTTTCTTCAAAGCTCAGTGGGATATTGTGGGTCCAAGTGTGGTTAACCAGATACAATGCATGTGGAGAAATCCTTCCTTGATAAGACTCATCAACTAGACCCTTATTACTCTTGTCCCGAAGGTTAAAGACCCAGAATTTATTTCCCAATTTACACTGATTGCTCTCTGCAATGTTACCTATAAATGCATCTCGAAAATCTTGGTGGATCGCATGAAGCCTTTCCATGCTGAAAGGATCTCCCCTAGTCAATCGAGCTTTGTCCCAGGCACGAACATACAAGACAACATCCTTGTAGCAATAGAGCTTGCCCACTCTATGAGGAGAATGAAGGGGAAGAAAGGTTTCATGGCCATCAAAATAGACCTCGAAAAGGCTTATGATCGGATTAGATGGCCTTTTATTGAGGACTCTCTGCGGGAGTTTGGCATCCCTGAGCGTATCAGTGAAATGCTTATGGCATGTGTTACGTCCCCTTCGTTTAATGTACTCTGGAATGGTAGCAGAACGGAGGAATTCGCTCCATCTAGGGGTATAAGTCACGGTGATTCGATCTCCCCTTACCTCTTTGTGATAGCCATGAACAAGTTGTCATTGATGATTGAAGACAAGTATAGGCAGGAGAAGTGGAAACCTATCTGCATTGGCAGGAACAGGGTGGCAATCTCTCATCTCCTATTCGCTGACGACCTTCTCCTGTTTGCCGAGGCGACTGTGAGCCAAATGCAACTTGTAAAGGACTGTCTAAAAGAGTTATGCATAGCTTCCAGACACAAGATCAGTGCAGCTAAAACTTGCATCTATTTTTCCAGGAATGTAGATCAGAATATGCGTACTGACATCACTCGCCTATGCGGGTACGAAGAAATGTCGTTCCTGGGAAGATACCTAGGTGCGATGATCAAACACAATGAAAGAAATCGAGGGAATTATGCAGAGGTGATCCAAAGAGTAGCTGATAAATTGAGTGGGTGGAAAAGTCAATGTCTTTCGTTGGCTGGGAGGATCACTCTTGCAAAGGCTGTCATAGCCCCGATCCTAAATCACCAAATGCAACACTCCCCTGTTCCTAAGGGAATTTGCAAGACTGTGGAGAGATTGCAGAGAAATTTCGTGTGGGGTGACACTCAGGAGAAAAAGAGGGCGCATTATGTAAAATGGGAAACCCTTTGCTATCCAAAGGAGTATGGTGGTTTAGGATTCAGACATCTTAGCCTCATGAATACAGCCTTCCCATCCAAGTTGCTATGGGGCCTTCTGCAGAACGACAACGCTACATGGAAGGATGTTCTGCTGTCAAAGTATGGGAGAGATTGGAATGGAGATAATGACTTGAGTAGAAAAAATTCGGATTCCTTTCTCTGGAAAGAACTTTCCAGGATATGGCCTTGGTTTAAAGAGGCCATTGGCGTCCACCTGGGGAATGGTGAGGACACTTCGTTTTGGAATGATAAATGGTTAAACACCAACATGAGGCTCAGAGACTAGGGTGGAGGGATGGACCAGGACCTGGACTTGACAAGTAAAGTAAGTGATTACACTGGGGAAGACAAAGAATGGGATGTCACGAAACTCAACAGGGTCTTGCCTGCGGAGCTAGTGGAACAAGTGCTTGCTATCCCCGCTCCCGCCCCTGAGGATGGGCGTGACTCTAGTTCCTGGAGCCACTCCCCTAATGGATGCTTCTCGGTGGGGAGTGCTTACCACAAACTAAACGAAATAGGGGTAACCCCTCAACCAGTGTGGGAGAATATCTGGAGTTGGAAAGGCCCTCTCAGAGCACAAATCCATGTCTGGCTTATGACACATAACAGGCTGTGGACAGGGGAAAGAAAATACAAGCCGATGGGAGGGGATCCCACCTGCCACCACTGCAGAAGGAAGGTAGAGACAACCCTGCACTGCTTCGGAGATTGTACAGCAGCGACAGCGATTTGGATTCCCCTCATCCAATCGCGATATGTTCAAGAATTCTTTGAAACAGATCTGGAAGATTGGATTAATTTCAACATGCGGAATGAGATTGGGTACGATAAGAACCGGAAGTGGCAGGATGTTTTCTTTGTCTCCTGTGAGAAGCTTTGGATGTGGAGGAACAAGGAGACTCACGAGGAGGGGTATTCTAGACCCCCAATGGTCATATGATTATTCTGGATGCAGCAAAGGAGCTGGCTGAGGTAAAAGAGGGCAAACGCAAAAATGCCCTTCGGATTGGTAGGAGAGAGGAACAGATCCGTTGGAGGTTTCCCCCTAAGGGGTACGCAAAAATGAACTCAGACGGGGCTACTGATCATAATCATAATAGAGCTGGCTGTGGAGGGGTGATTAGAACGGAATCAGGTAGATGGATAGTGGGCTTCGCCCACAATATTAGTAGAACATCAGCCTTCCAAGTTGAGTTATGGGGTATTTATGGGGGAATAAGGTTAGCAAAAGAAAGGGGAATCACCCACCTCATTGTGGAATCTGACGTTAAAAGCGTGGTGGACGCCCTTAATGACACCTCAAAGAGGAGTAACAACCGCTTGGTGAAACGTATCCTTGATTTCAAAAGCCAAATAACTGAAGTGGTAATAGTTCACACGTACAGAGAAGGAAATCGCGTGGCAGATTGGATATCCAAGAAGGCGATCAACATCTCTCCAACTTTTCAAGTCTGGGAGACTCCTCCTAAGGAACTCCACCAGATCTTACTAGATGATGTTGCAGGGGCCGCTATAGTCCGTTTTACTTGTTTGTAATTTCCTTTTTTTGGGCTCCGACCCCGTCTCATTACCAAAAAAAAAAAAAAAAAACACACATCAAATGAATAATGTGGTAACAAGGTAGCTCTTATCTTTTTAAAAAAATTAAGTGTTTGTCATAATATCTTAAAAAATAATATTTTCCGACCACAAATTTAATGTATTAATGTATAGTTAAGCAAAATATTGTTCATTGTAATTTTTGAGTTTGTTTACCCAAATAATAATAATAATTAGAATTTAATTTTAATATACTAACTATCATCCAATTAAAATATTATTTTTGTATAATTTTTCAATAATAAAAGAAAAGAAAAGAAAATTATTACTGATGTGAGAGTATATAATTAAATGATTATATAAAAATTTTATTGATAAAAATTAAATCCTACTAATTATAAAAAATAAAATTAAGTAACTGAGTCCTGAGAGTTTGGTGAGGGGGCAATTGGGAGAGAAGGGCATAATTGTCCAACAAATAAGGCGGCCACCGCAGTGGCCCGTACACTCAACACGGCGACACAGATCTCCACCTATCATCAATCATTTGTTTCTTTCTCTCTCTTTTCCTCTCTCTCTCTCTCTCTCTCTCTCTCTGAGCCGGGCCGAACCGAGCCGGAAATATGGGTGTCCCTGCGTTTTATCGGTGGCTCGCGGACCGCTACCCTCTCTCCATCGCCGATGTCCTCGAGGAAGAGCCCTCCGCCACCAACGGTGGTGCTCCACCGTCTTCCGTTGATATCTCTAAACCTAATCCCAACGGCATGGAGTTCGACAATTTGTACCTCGACATGAACGGCATCATTCACCCTTGTTTTCACCCCGATGGCAAGGTTTGTGCCTCGCTTCGCCTCACTTTTCCCTTCGTTCAACTTGTTCTACCAATTTCCTTGTCCATTTTCGTTCTTATAGTTCGCGATCTTGCTTATTCTATGCTTAATTGGTTGAAAATGTTAATGTATGCATTTATCGCAAGAGAAAACTGACTTGAGAAACAAAGCAAGTAGATGATTGTTACAGTTATTTGAACTTGTGAAATCTATGCTTCTGAAATTTATGTTGAACTTAGTCCTCTTCTGCAAGTTGCTTCCTAATTCTTGTTGATTAATCTTCAAATGCAGCCAGCTCCTGCTACATATGAGGATGTGTTCAAGTCAATATTTGATTACATCGACCATCTCGTTTCGTTGGTTCGCCCTAGGAAGCTGCTCTATCTTGCAATTGGTATCATGCATTTTTTTTCTGACTTTTTTCTTCTCCTCTTTTTTCGTTTCTTTAATGTAGTAACATCACTCGTTTTGGAGTTGTGAGATTTATGTTACTAGATCTACTAGGTCAGCTTCTTTAAGTTATGAATCCTAGAACAAGTCGCTAATGAAGTGTTGGAACATCAAGCACTTTTCTGTTTGACAAACAATTATCTGGGCTCATTCTAGTCTTTGTAAGTCTTTTCCAGTAAAATACTATATAATTGTTCGTTGAACAGAAAAGCCAATATACTTTTAATAGTGCTATGTAATACGGAGTGGTTTTTCGTGAAAATGTTATGTAGCTGCTAAAGGCCAATCATTGGACAATTGGGGTATCATATGAGAAAAGAGAGAAACAATTGTCAGTTTGTCACCAGTACACAAATCACTTTCTTTACTTTTTTTCATCCTTATGTTGTTCTAGGAAACTTTACTAGTACAATTTTAGCATTCTCCTAAAACTTTTATATTTCCCACTTTTTGAAGTCTGGAGTGTTTCTGTCGATCTGTTGGTAAAACTTCAGGATCTTACTTCTTAACCATTAGGATTCAAACTTAAATAGTTCCCTGTGTTAACTTTGAATCATTTTCTGATTCCAACCATTTATTTCCATATTTGCTATTCTTGCCCCTTCAGATGGCGTTGCACCAAGAGCCAAAATGAATCAGCAACGTTCCCGGCGCTTCCGAGCTGCTAAAGATGCAGCTGAGGCTGTAAGAATATGAATATAATTTTGTTTACAACAATCTCCTACTGTTCCTGTGATGATTTTTTTTGAGTTACAATCTTATGTTGTAGGAAGCTGAAGAGGAAAGGCTGAGGCAGGAATTTGAGGGTGAGTTAGAACTTCTGCCTTTAAAGGACAAGCCGGAGACTTCTGACTCAAACGTCATTACCCCTGGCACTCCATTTATGGCGGTGCTATCAGCAGCTCTTCAATATTATATACAGAGTAGACTAAACTGCAACCCTGGCTGGCGTAATACAAAGGTTAACTTGGCCTTATCCTATTTATTATTTATTCTTTGTACCCCCTGATCCCTTCAAGATTCTATATTCATTTCTTGTGGAGTAATCCTGTCTGTGTTCTGTTTGGGATACCTTGTTTCTGTATATGTATTTATGAGGCTGCATTGGGTGATTATTTGAAGGTTATACTTTCTGATTCAAATGTTCCTGGCGAGGGAGAACATAAAATAATGGAATACATCCGATTGCAACGTAATGTTCCTGGTTTTAACCCAAATACTCGACACTGTTTGTATGGGTTGGTGAGTATTGGTATTTTGTCTGATTTTGAAATGTTTACCTAACCTGATGCTGGTATTTTTATACTTACCTTATGGTATTCTATGATCTTTAAATCAGGATGCTGATTTGATTATGCTCTCCTTAGCTACACATGAGGTTCACTTCTCAATATTGAGGGAGGTTAGTTTCCAGTGTGTGAATTTGCCCAGCTGACTTTAGGTGACTTATTACCTTATGCTTAGTTACCTGGTTGAACAGGTAATCACTTTCCCGGGACAACAAGAAAAGTGCTATCAGTGTGGCCAAGTTGGCCATCTTGCAGCTGACTGTCGTGGTAAGCCAGGTGAAAAACCCGAGGACTGGAATCCTGTTGATGATACACCCATCCATAAGAAGAAATATCAGGTTAGAAGATTGGAATGCAGCATGGAAATCTGAAATCTTAATCTTGTTCTTGGGCTGATTTTTTAATTTTAAACTAAATTCCTTGCATGCACAGTTTCTTAACATCTGGGTGCTGCGTGAATATTTGCAATATGAAATGGACATACCCAACCCTCCTTTTGAGATTGACTTTGAACGCATAGTGGATGATTTTGTGTTCCTATGCTTCTTTGTTGGCAATGACTTTCTTCCACATATGCCAACATTAGAGATTCGGGAGGTAAGCATCTGGCAGGCACCGTTTCATATTGAGCTTTATCTTGAAACAGACATTATGATGATATTGCCATATGCTCCTTGTAATATGTAATAGTTTTTACTATTGTTATTATTTTTGAGATTTAGGATCTCAACATGCTTAGGTTATGTTATTGCAGATTGGTATTTCTTTCTGTGTAATCATCAATAATGTTCTTAATAAACTTCTTCCTATTTCAGGGAGCTGTGAATTTATTGATGCATATTTATAGAAAGGAATTCACTGCCATGGGTGGTTATCTTACTGATGCGGGCGAGGTAAATTTCTCTTTTATGAAATTCCATCGAGTTTTGTTCATCTTTGTGCTACTAGGAGGTAGGGCTGTAGTGCTGTCTTATTCTATGTAACATAATCTTTTGCAATCATCTTTTGCTGACTTACGTTTTTTATTTAACACTCATCCGTATGGAATTACTTCTTTTTTCATTGATGTTGAAATTTGAATGTCTTTTTGCTTCCCAGGTTTTCTTAGATAGAGTGGAACATTTTATCCAGTCTCTTGCTGTTCATGAAGATCAAATATTTCAGAAACGAGTTCGGATTCAGCAGGTATTGTCAGTTCTCAGTGATTTCTCCACTTTAGTGGGGGTGATTTTTTGGTGTTATGGAGGGGGTTTCCCCTAATGGGCGATGACTTCTTAGTTCTTAGTCCTCAGAAGTTTTGAGCTAATTGTAATTGCTGGCTTTCAATTTATGGTTCTGTAGGTTAGCATGCTTGATGCAGCTTAAGAATGATCTATTGATAATTCATTTTCATTCCGATTGTTTTGTATATTGTGTAATTTGATCATTATTTGTTGAAATTTTCTGATATTATTTCACAATTTTCCCCTCACTCTTAATTATTGGTCCAACTTCTGTTGACAAATACTTAGAAAGCTTACTTCCTGATATGTATTTCCTGAAATTGCATTCACAGAATACAGAAATTAATGAAGAGATGAGAGCCAGGGCAAGAGGAGAAATGCCTGAAGAGCCACGTGCCTCGGTTGTGGATAAGGTTCAATAAGATTTATTGCTAGAATCTTTAACCATTCGGCTTGACTGAATTTAGTTTTATTTTGTTGATCCTATTAACTCCATCTATTTTGGACCCCTAAAGTAATTCTAATAGCTTCAAAAAACATGCAGTTAGGGTAGCAAACCTGGTAGTTGTGATGTGTAGTAACATTGTTTATCATCCATAAAGGAAGTTTGGTTGCAGAGCTTGAATTTCCTCATAGTTTGCTTGGTTGCTTTTATGACTAACCAGTTGTTGGCTGCTGATAGATTTTAGTATGTTGCATAAGGGTTTCTATTTGAATTTCCTGTTTGTTTGCTTTCTTTGTTATAAAATAAAGGACGACTGGGAAGTGCGAGAATTTATCTAATCATGTGCATGCCATAAAAAAGCCAGAAAACAGAGGTTGTGATAAAAAAATATCTAGTTGATGTTAACTATTCTCTTAGCTCTGCTCAGATACAAGGATAAAAATCTGCTACATTTTTGGATAGAAAAAGAAACTAAATTAGAAGAGAATAAAAGATGAAAGAGGATGCGGCATCATCACTAAGAAACCAAAATTGACAATTAAATCATATGTGAATATAAACTGTACACCAGGATTTTGTCTTGTCAATGGCTCTTTTGAACATGATGAAACTTGTCAACTGCCCAAAGTTTGTTGTTTTTATGTTATGTGTTCCTTCTATTGGCTAAATGTAAAATAAGACCCCTTGATAGGAAGGATTTGTTTTTTTTATAAAAAATTATTTATGGGGTGCAATTCATTTAAAGAGTGAACACTGGATGGAGTAACTTGGCTAATGTCTGGCCTCAAGAAATCCAATTATTAAGCTATTTGAGATCCTGTACAAACTACTGAGTTTTTAC
Organism: Aeschynomene evenia; assembly: GCA_013621005.1. Taxonomy (NCBI): domain Eukaryota; kingdom Viridiplantae; phylum Streptophyta; class Magnoliopsida; order Fabales; family Fabaceae; genus Aeschynomene; species Aeschynomene evenia. The sequence goes on from CM024268.1 coordinate 6,074,558, forward strand.
TATTTTCTCAGGTTAAGTTAGGGGAGCCTGGATACAAGGAAAGATATTATGCTGAAAAGTTTAGCGTATCAGATCCAGATGAGATTGAGAAAATTAGAAAAGATACAGTAAGTTCTTTCAGTTTTCTGACTTTTTGACTAATCAACCTTATGAGTTCATTGTTTGCAGTTCATTTATATGTGTATTTGTGCTTTTGTAACCAACTAAACATAAATGATGTCACTTTCCTTTTATACACATTCAGGACCCAAAATGATTTTCTCATAAAATACCAACTGGCAACTACCAATTTGCTGCTTAATTTTTTTCCACACCAAAAGTTGAGTACTATATCTTCAATGATAAAATTTTCATTTTTCTGAAACACGTTAGACAAACATATAACTAATTTCTTTCTATTTTCTTGTAAATGGTTATGTTAAACACACTTTTATGGTGTTGGAATGCTTGATCTTACTATTCTCTGCCTGTCTTAGTCCTTATGCTCATATGATAATAAGGACTAAGACTATGAAAAAATAAAATATACCATGTTTGCATCATGTATGGATAATTGATTTGTTGGATACTACGTGTTTTACTAAAAAGCATATAATGCATCAGAAGACAGCTGATTGTCTTAGTTTTCCTTGTAGGTCTTGAAATATGTGGAAGGCCTTTGCTGGGTTTGCCGATATTACTATCAGGGTGTCTGCTCTTGGCAATGGTTTGTCATGCTTTCATTAGTTACTGTTTATATTTCTCACCAATTCCTGCTCATGTCTTGGTTATTGATTGGATAGTGATTAAGTTGGTATATTTGCACACATAGTGACTATACACTCAGGACAGGACTGTCCTTTAATTTTCTCACTATAAATTGTTTCTTCAGGTACTACCCCTACCATTATGCACCTTTTGCTTCAGATCTTAAAGGTCTAGCTGATTTGGAAATAACCTTTTTCTTGGGAGAACCATTTAAACCTTTTGATCAACTCATGGGGACCCTACCCTCTTCAAGGTTTCTTCACCTCTCTTGTCCTCAGATCTATCATGTCAAACTTCCTGTACTGATTCTTGCTAATTTCTCGTTACAGCTCAAGTGCTCTGCCTGAAAAATATAGGGATTTAATGATTGATCCATCATCACCTATTTTTGAATTCTATCCTGCTGGTGAGATCACTTGTCCATTGTTTATGTATTCTGCTATGCTTTATCTTTTATGCTTTTTCCTGGTATCACTTATGTTCCTTTTTTACAGATTTTGAGATTGATATGAATGGCAAAAAATTTGCCTGGCAGGTAATGTAATGTCTTTTTAGTTAATATTATTTATTTTTTCCGAATGATTTCTGAATGACTGATTTTCATTACTGTTTCAGGGTGTTGCCAAGCTGCCATTCATTGATGAGAAAAAGTTGCTTGCTGCCACAAGGAAGCTTGAAGGCACACTAACGGTCTGGAAAAGTTTATTTTATATTGTGTTGTAATGACAATGAATGACTATATATGTATACACACACAGACACATCATTTTTTGTAGGTAGCAAACTTTACATAATTGTCACATATAAGGATTAATAATATATTATATTATTACCCTATTTCATTGCTCAGTTGTTGGGATTATTTCTTTCCTTTTTTTGGTGGTGGGGCCACGCAGCACCCATGTTATATAGCACGAGAATTTGTGAAACTAGCTTATTCTTAGTTGAATGAGTGAGTTCCTTATTTTGATTCATGGTTGTTTTGCAGGAGGAGGAGCAGCTCAGGAATAGCAAGATGCTTGATTTGCTTTATGTCAACTCTGCGAATAGTTTGGCTCCACATATCCTACTGTATTACCAACATTATAGCAATTCACGTCCGTTTGAAAGACCTCTTTGGCCAATTAACCCAAATGCCAGGTTGGTGACTAACTTTGTTAACAGTCATCATTCATCCTGGTTAGATTTCTAATAGTCTTGTATGCTTGTTTTGTTCTCTTTGTAAGCAGTGGTGGGATGAATGGATATATTTGGTTATATGAAAGAAATGCGTTCAGAACCGTTGTTCCATCTCCAATCAAGGGATTGCAGGATATCGAGAATAACCAAGTTTTGTAAGTTTTGGCATTTACACCTGTCAAATAGTTGGAAGTCTTCAGATGAACTAATGTTGAGTGCTTTTGAATTTCAGAAATAGCACTTATCTTAATCCTCGTAAACATAGACATATCCCAAAACCTCCAGTTGGTGTAGTAATGCCCCAAAAGGTTTGTATTTCTCTTTTTAGCCGACCTATCATGTTACCGGGTTTATCCATCACTCGTTTTTTGTATCTAGAGCCACATTGCTCAGATAGGTGGCATGTATATTTTTATTTTAATATTATGATTTTCTTTTTTACTTAGTATCATCATAACTGTTTCCTTTTGGATCAGGTCTATTTAAGACATTTACTTACTGGTTATGTTTGCAGATCTTAAAACCCATCGATATTAAACCATTTCCTGTGCTATGGCATGAAGACAATGGTGGTCGTCGACAGTACGGCAGAGAAAGGTGAGAATTCCTGATGTGGTTAGATACTTAGATAAGTGCAGTATAATTTTCTTATTCTTTCAAGTTAAACATGTGAAGTTCTTGATTCATGAAATGTTGTCTTATATTATGTTGGTGAGATAACACATACCTTACTCTTATATTATGCTACAGGCCACAGGTACCAGGCGCAATAGCTGGCCCTCAACTGGGAGAAGCAGCGCATCGTCTAGTCAAGAATTCCCTTAATGTAAGAATGAACAGTATGTCTCATGGATTGTCAGAGCAACTTCCAGGCCATCATACAATGAACAGGCTCAGACCAGCTGGACCCTCTGCATCTGGGAGATATTATGGCGAGGACACAAGCGGTTATTATGGAAACTATTATAATCACCAAGGAATGGCTAGGCCTAGATATCCAATCTCATCCAATGGTGGACAAAATGACAGACAGAATTTTAGGATGCAAGATAGGTCACAGCATCATGAACAGTTCCACAATGTGAAAACTGGATTTTCTGGTTTGACAATCGAGGAAGGTGTGAGACCTAGGTCATCTGCAATGCCTTCACCAAGGACACCCGTAATGATGCTATCGAGGCCAAATTCAGGGCCAACAACCAATATGCAGCAACACCAATTTGTACAGAACATGGGTCCTCCAAGGCCAACAACCAATATGCAACAGCAATTTGTACAGAACACGGGTCCTCCAATACCACCCCCGAAGTGGATTACTAGAGCACCAGATACGAATGGAGTATATGCTAGGCATCAAGAGGTTCAAATGGGGGGACCTTATGATAAGCAGATGAAGAAGGTTTACCAAATTAGAACTCGTCAACCCCAAGATATGCCGGAGTATGGGAACAAATTGTGATCGGTGTGGATTTCATTTGGCTTGTGACTGAGGTACCCTACTGCCCCCCTTCCTTCCCTCAGCCTGTTCCTCAAATTGGAGCTCATCCAAGTTCAGTAATCGAGTTTGAAGGTGCGGGCTGATTATTTGATACCCTGATTCAATCAGCAGACAGGTCAAATCTGATCAAAGCTTTGGCAACACTCGGTACGCCGCTGGCACTTCCCTAATACTTTCCAGGCTATATACCAATCGGCAAGGTGTTTGAGCTATAAGATATTTACAGTTTCTTGCTTTTCAAGTTCTAAATAAATAGTCACGGAGCTCATCATCATGGCTGAAGGAGAATTCCAACTCAGCGACGGTGAGAACTGTATTGTTATTGTAATCACAGTTTGCACGATAGGAACCAGCTTCAGTGCTGCTGATTTTGATGTGTCTATGGCATGTATTGTGCATCCTATCTTGTCGGGCTCGAGTATATTTTATGCGTTGTTAACCTGTACCGTAATGAAGTAGATCATCGTTGTTTCAATTTCTTTTCTCTGGTTTTGAACATGTTCAAATTTTAATAATCCTATTTCTCTTGCCACTTTTCATGTGTGCAACAACAACTCTTCAAATTTAAAGGCAAAATGACAAGAATTTAAAACGAGAAAAACAAGATAATAATTAACATAATGATTAAATTTAATGTAGTCCGTTAAATGTGATATATTCTGCAGATATAATGACAAATTAAATATTAGTTCTTTATGTAAATAACTGTAAAATACATCTGACCGTTCGAATAAGAATATTAGTTCCTATGATGTATAAACGACAATAATATTTAAATCTTCCAATGTCCCAAAATACCGTATTCTTCCTTCCTTTCAACTCAATTCTTATGTGACCTTAATCTTAAAAACGAGTTCACCTTAATTAAGCTGGGCAAATAAACCCAAACTGACCGTCCAACACGTAAAAAATACAACATGCGAAATGCCCGTCTCCTAGTATCCAGTCAAGTTTCCCTTCTGTTAGTGAGTGTCTAAACCAATAAAATTTTGGTCTTAATTGAGGCTGAAACAGAACTAAACACACTTTTCTTCTCAAAATAAAATTTTGCACCGTTCAACAACACATAAAGTATTGAAAACATAACACATTTCTCTCGCTCGGAAAGAATAAATTTGAGGCCGTAATCTGTAATCTGTAAAACTTAATACAATTCATTCCTAGGAGGAGAAAAGAAGAGCACAGAGTTTGAGCACATTATACATATCTTTATTTGTAAACTTAGCTTTGATTGCATACATGAATGACATATACATGTTTGACTTGTTACCAACAAGGCCTTGGACAACCCTCCCCGCACTTAACAGTTTAAAAACAACTCCAACCCCTCACACCCCTTCCTTGCTCCTCCTCAGTCACACTCAAATAATGGAAAAAGAAGCATAAAAATTAAAACGAAATAGTAATTAATTAATTGATTTATTTATTAACCAGATACAAAGTAAGTAAGTAACTAAGAAACTATTGTAGGAAGTAGCCACTGAGAAAGAGTGCGAAGAAGAACAACAAGGTACCATATATAAGCAAAGCCTTCTGACCCGAAGTGAGGGAATTCCCACCTAACCCAAATTGCTGGTTCTGAGCGAACCCCGCAATCTCAACGCTCTTCGATTGGAAGAAGCTCTGCGCAGCCCCACACGTTGGGCACCTCCAATCATCTGGAAGCTTCTCGAATTGGAACCCCGGCGGAATGGGATACGAAGGGTCACCAACTGCCTCGTCGTATTTGTAACCGCAAGAGCGGCATTCGTAGATTCCCGTGTTCAGAACCGCGAACTTCTCCTCCAGACGGCGCTTATCGAACGTCTCGGAATCTTCCGAGAGAGAGGGTGAAGGTGGATCGGGGCTGGTGTTCTCGGACGTGGGAGGCGTTGTGTCTTCTTTGGAGATGTCGATGGATTTGACGGTGAATTTTTTCGAATTGAGGAATGGGCGTTTGGCGAGGTGGAGAAAGGAGGGGGTGGTGTGGAAGTGGAAGTGGGGTTTAGGGGTGAGAGGGTGGAGGTGGGAGAGTGGGGTTGAGAGGTGGAAGGTAGTTGCAGAAGCAGCCATTGTTGTTATGTGAGCGTGATGGGTGGTGGTGGATTGGGGTGACGGAGAGGTAGTGAAGGGTGGGAGTGGGTGGAGGAGAATTGAACTAGGGGATCCATGGAAACCCATGGCATATGCCCCCATCACACTCACTTCTCTTCACTTGGATTGGAATTGGATAAGGTAACCAAATTTCTTTCTGCTTTTTTTCTTTCTTTATTTTTTTTTCTTTTAAAAAAATGGATTTGATTCAAAATTTCAAATACAATTATTAATTTGAAGTAACAGAGTGAAAGTTAAACTTATTTTATTATATGACGAGAAAACACATATTTAATATTATAAATTATGAATTCATTCAAATTCAGCTGAGTGAAGCTATTCTTGGATAATAATGGATTTGTGTTGATTTATTTCAATTTCATTTATTCATAATTATTACATTATTATTATTATGTGAACTGGGCTTATTTTGTTGTGCTGGGTTGGGTCCAGTGTAGTAGAGTATTATCAGTGCATATTGGACTTGTGGTGTTGGCCCGCAAAACCCAAATGAGTGCGGCTTGGCCATAACAAAAATAACTAAATTAAATAACTAGGGTTGGTCAAGTGGTTAGCTCACTTGACCGCTTAAACAAGAGTCGGGATCCCCGCCTTGTGTATGCAGCAACACGTTGAAGCTCCATACCGCGGCAGATTAATCCTTAACCTATTGGGTTGTGAAATACCGCTAATCCAATAAAAAAAATAAAATAAAATATTGATTGATACATACATGAGAGAGCATGACGGATTAATGATGAAGAAAGAAATTCACAAATCACGCACTTGCACATGCACTTGCACTTGATAGATAGTGCAACTTAACAAACACACCGCATCATTTCGTCATATAATACGCTCTTTCTAGCGTACGGTTCAAGTTAATCAGTCACCATATTCGCTCCAGTTAGGAGGAGTACACAGTCAGACCTCAAACGCAACTCATATATTCAATCAATGCAAGTAAGTACTTCATTCTACTCCCGCCCCCAATTTGCTCTACCTCACCTTTATTGTATCATTTCATATCTATGTTATACTTTGGATTACATAATGAATTAATTAATTAATCGAAACCAAATCCTTAAAATACTTAAAAGAAGTGTGATCCACAAATTAACGTAACAAACTCTCATAGCACTGTTTTATTTTACACCATTTTCTTTCATGAACTTTACCTAGGAACATAGATCGTGATTACACTTGTTTTATAATGCAATTTAACGTTGACTAGATTTGCCTCTTTTTTTTATAATTTATTTTAGAGGTTTTCAACTTATCGGCACATGATTGGCATTATGATTGTTAGTTATACATCGAGAAGTGATTGTACAAATCTTAAAAACAAACGATCCTTGTCTTCCAACCTTTTCTCCCTCCGCAGCCCTTTTCGCTTTTCACCTCCTTTTTCATGTGTTTAAGCATTGAAATTGCCCTTCATTGTAATCTCACCTACCGCTTTCAAATATAAGAAAGAAACCAGCATCGAAACCATAACTCATCACTGTTCAGTGACACTACAAGTCTATGATAACAGAGTGGAAGGAAGCATTCCCACAATTACCTGTGTATATTTATTATTTAACAAGCTTTTCACCCAGATCGCAATAATCATCAGAGACAAGAAAAAGCACACCACATTAAAATTTTAACAAGAAAAGGAACGATCCACAATTCAAGAACCTACTTATAAAACTTTATCACAACAACATATATATCAATTCATCAGGGTACAAGGGTGTCCGTCATTTTATACCAATTCATCTCAATCTCTATAGATCATCCTGTACATTATAACTTAAAAGGAACAAGGGAAAAAAAAAGAAGAAAAAAAAACTACCCAAAGCACTATAAAGAAATTAAAACATTTTATTGGACAAGTATTCTACGAAATCAGCAGAGACTAAAATTAGAAGAGAAAAAGAAAATGACTAGCTACTGCTACTACTAGCTACCTGCTAAACTCACAGTATGAAGCAGTGATGGAAGGATGGATCAATCATAGTATGAAGCAAAGATGAAACAAGAACAACAACAAAGCTGAGTGATGGGTATGAGGCTCAGGGTCCACCCGTTGACCGCAACTCCTCAAGAGCAACCTTGATCTGATCCTGCACCAGCTCCAACCGCTTCGAATATACTTCCAGCTCCAATATCTGTTGCTTCCTCCATTTCTCATCCATAAACTCCCCGCCACTCCCCAAATTCATCATCCCCAATCCCAACGGCACCATCGGATTCAGATTCAGATTCAGCGGCGACCCTCCAAACCCTCTTCCCCCAAACGCCCCTCCCATGCCCATGCCAACACCACCCACCAACTCCTTCACCAACGGCGACAGACAGCTCCTCACTGTTTCTTCAATCAATCCAGGTATGACATAATTTCCAGTGTTATACTTGTTACTGTCACCGTTGTTATTGTGAGTTGTAGCAGCACCGGTAACACCTGTAGTTGTGGTAGCGTTGACGGTGAAATTGGTCTGATCCTTGACTGGTGCCGATGCTTCATTCGGTTCACGCTGGTGATCGGTTCTCACCGCCGACGGTCGAGACCGCGATCGCTTCCTTGACGGCGGAGTCTTCTTCTCCGCCGAATTTCCGAACACCGCCTCGATCCTGGGCGTTGAGAGTGCGAAATTAGTGATAAAGTTAGGGTTAGGGTTTGGGTTGAGGTTGATTTCGTCGTCATCGAGGGAATTGTCGGTGATTTGGCCCATGTTGCTCCAGATCTTGCGTGAAATCTCGAAGGTGGCTTGATCGTGAGGGCTTTTGAAGGAGAATTCTTTGCCGGAGCCAATCTTGTTGAGAACGTTGCGGTACTTCTTCTTCAGCCTCCGGATCTTCTCCACGAGCTGATTCTTGTTGAAATCCAGCTGAAGCTTCGACTTGATTTGGTCGTAGAACAACGCCGTGTCGTTGTGGTGAGAGGAACCTCGCTGGGAGGTGTAGTCGAGAAACCCTTGTAGGAGCTCGATCTCGTCTTCGTCGGTCCACAGACGCTGGAACAGCCTCCGGGAATCGTCGAGCGGCTTCTTCTCCTCGATTTGCTGCCGTTTCGGATCGGAGGATCCGCCGTCTGCGGCGGCGACAACGACGGTGGTGGTTGTGGAAGAAACAGGAGCAGTTTTTTCGCCGTTGGGGATGGCGGAGCCAGGGACGGCGACAGTGACGGCGAGTGCGGCGGAGGAGGTGGAAGGGGAAGGGTCTGTCTCTTCGTCGTCGGGCAAAACGTCGTCGTCGTCCATGTCTTCCTCTTCTTCGGACTCCTCGTCGTCGTCGTCCACGTCTACTTCGTGGAATACGGTGTCGTTTTGCTCCGACGCCATCACGAAAAGCGAGAGAGAGAGAGAGAGATAGAGGGTTTGGTACAACACTCCACAAAGTGGTTAGACCAAAGAAAAAGTGGGCTCACGGGTTTTGGTTTATGGTTTGGTTAATGTGTGTTGGACTGACCTTTGGTGGTAATTGAAATTGAAATTGCAATTTGCAAGAGTGGTTTTGGTATGGTAGTGGACCAACCTACCAAATTATATTATCACTATTCTCTTTTTTTTCTTTTTTCTATTATGTTAGGATGATGCTAAATGAACAATACAAAACCAGCCCAACCAGCCAATAAATGAGATTTTGGGTCATAATTACTCGGTCCATTACAATCTCAATGATTATTTGGTCTAAAATCAAAGTCAAAATAAACTCATTGACTGTATGGACTGGTTTTTTATTAACCACTTGATTGTGTTATGCCTAAGAAAATGTAAAATGTTTAGAGGATGGGGTTTCTACTCAATTTTTGTTTTTTTCTTTCTAAAGTCTAGTTCCTTTCCACCTCCTCTCCTAAAAAGCTTGAACTTAACTTACTATTCAGCCGAATTTAGGGAGTAAAGTAAGTAAGTGCTGTGTGTGTAATGTAATGGTATTGATCTGTGTCCAGCTGGGTGGTTGATTCCTTGAAACACACGGATTTCATTCATTTCACATTTATCGTACCATTTGCCAATTGCTAACCCACCCCCTCCTCCTCCTCCTCCATTGACGTGTTCCTTTTACATTCCCCATCTTCCCTTTTCCTATGCTATGCTACTCCTTCTATACCTCTTTTTCCCTTATGCAAGTGGCAGTTTCTTATGTCATTTATATCCGTTGAATAATCACTATCTTTTTTTTCTCTTCCTTCTAACTTTGTTTATACAAATCAAAATGGATGGGTTAGCTATTGTTTATGCACAAATGTTATTATCTTAAGGATGACTCCGTACAAGAGTATTGCTATATTGACATCCATAAAAATGAATGATTATAAATATTCATTTAAATTTAAAGGTGAAGAGTAAAATAAATAATATATAAATAAGAGTTCACAAAAATAAAGATAATAGATTAAATGTATACATGTTGTACAAAATAATAAATGTTAAAATAACTTTATTTTTAGTAAAATACATCACTCAAAAGGTAATTATGCTAAAAATATGAAAGTGACGAAAAGAAATCACAAATCCCAAGTGTTAACCATAACAAAACAGATCGCCTAGCTTTTGTATATAAGGATGAATGTTCCTTTTAGATGTTGTAAATTAGGTCATCCATGAGCCATGCTGTTTCCATCATTCCATGTTTAGTGGTGAAAATTAGTGGCAGGACCCTACATGTGAGAGGGCAAGTTTTTCATTGCCATTTATAAGAGTGCCGTGTAGGTTACAAATTCATAGAAGTTTGTTAATTTAGAACGACTACTATTCAAATTTAATTGTTAAGGAAGCTAATTTTTATTCCAACCTTCGTGCCATTTGAGCAAACAAATTCAACAAATCGTAAAAGAAAAAAAAAATGAATTGATTGATTGAGATATGAAGCAAAACAGTCTGGAGGATCAGTTTGTTCGTAACTTTTAACAAAGATTGATCGGCACATTTAGTAGATTTAAGTATATCTATTTTAGGTTTAGAAAATAAAGTATATTTTACTCATGTCAGTTTTTTTTTTTCAAGAAATTGAGTGATCATGGGCTCTTTGGATGTACTTCTAGAATAACATCTTTTTTTAATTAATCTTTTTAAATAAGATTTAAAAAAAAATAGAAGTAATTTAACGTTTGGATACAAAGTAAATTTATGTTTGGATGTAATATAAAAAGATCTTTACTTAATCATAAATATTTTTTCTGTGTTATCTGAAAAAAAAAGATCTTAATCTGTTCTTTTAGTGATTTTACTTTTACTTTTACTAAAAAATATTACTCAAACATGTCAAAAAATTCAATAAAATCTTTTCTTAATTGAAAAAGATCTTATTTTAACTCTAAAATGGCATCCAAGCACCATATCCAAAATATAACATAATGACATTTGAGTTGGTTGTTACATGTGAGTTAATTGAGCAAGTTTATATTTTAATACAGAAAAAATAGTATATTACAAACGTGAATTATAAAGAGATTCAACATCAAAATTCCACAAAATAAGTACATCATTTGTTGTTTCTATACCAATGCTGACGGAACCATGGAATAACGCACCTGAAATGGGCCAGTTGGTAGATCAGCAGATTAGCACCGAACCTGTGAGCATTCTTGGAATGAACAAGAGGACATTTAAAAACAGAGAAATCATAAGACTGTTTGTTATGAGGAAGTTTCATTTGAAGACATAGCGAGATTTACGGACTGAAACTAAATTCTAGCCAGCACACGAGAACAATTAATTCAATTTAATTGTATATAGCAGAAGGGTTTGGGGCTTTTTACTTTTTTTGAAGACTTCGCACACGAGATTCAATAACACGGTTTTGGCCCAACTGTTTCAACCTCTTCTTTAAAGTAAAAAAATAAGTATTCACTGAAAATCTCTATCATCAAAAGCGGAGTCAAAACGTCATTTATGATCACGTTATTGGTAGGCCTGCCATCTAAACCAAGATCAAATCATACAAAGAAATGTTGCTGCAGTGACAGGCGTAGATAGTAATCCACAATGACAGAATCAACTACATATTTTAAAGTGAAGCAAATAAACTGAATTCTCAAAATTGTTCACCAATAGTTCCCAAAATCTCAAGTTATAACTGCAAATAAATTAAACCAGGATCAACATTTTGGGCAACATAACTCATTCTATTGACCTAGCACAAGATAAAAATAGCTATTAGAGTAGACCCAAAGCAAAAACAACTTTAAAATCAGACCAGCATAACTCGCTACTTATTTCTTCTTAGCAGCTTCTGAAGCCTTGGTCTGCACAAAACAAAACATGCCAGATTTTACTAGTTAACCACACGAGCAAGACATAACAGTAGACAATCATTTACAAACAACAACTAGTTTAAGCTTAATGAATTACCTTCTTCACACCACGAATCTTCAGAGCTCTGTTCTTTCTTTCCTTCATTTGCTTTCTTGACTTCTCCACCTTGGTATCAAGCCCATTCTGATATAGACAGAGTAAAGATGGTTAGTATTTTGCTCACACAAACAAAATCACCAATAACTAAGAAAGAAAAAATAAAGCATATTCGAAAAGCATCGATGTAACTCTCAAAGATTCATAAAACAATTTTGGATGAGAAATAATAAGTGTAAGCTGCTAATTTCAGTCAGAGAATAATGAAGAAATCTAATGCACATCTCATTGAAGTAAATGATTCTAACACACAAAGATGAAATGACTATGGTACGACAGCAACTAATTTCTACACTACCATTCAACCAAGATGGAAAAGTAGCTGAAAGAACAGGAGAGCAATGATAATGAGAGAAGTACACTGACATTCTGTAAAGATTAACAAGAATATTAAAAAAAAAAAATCAGAGCTCAAAACCATATATAAACAAAATCCAAATGAGTAGAATTTTGTGGCTAATAACTCACCCTGATTAGCCTGTACTTGGGTTCATACTTCTTGGCATTGTCAACCGAGTCATAAATCAAACCAAAACCAGTGGATTTTCCACCTCCAAAATTTGTCCTGAATTTGAACACAAACACAGTGTTGGGGTCCTTCACTTCATACATCCTTGCAAGCTTCTCCTTAAGCTCAGCCTTTACGTGAAACAAAGCAAATTTACAACTTTCGGAAACATAAACGAAAATAAATAACAGCTCATACACCTAACATTCAATTGCTAACATAGCAATACTGTATCAACAACCCAAAGCACCAAATATTTTTATTGTACAAATTAAAAACAAAATTAAGTTTAAAAAAAGTACCTTGGAAACATTAGCCCTTCCTGGATGAAGAACATCAATGATCTGCAATACACAAATAAAAAATAACAAAAAAAATGGGTTAGGGTAGAGAAGGATAAGAATCTCAGACACAGGGAATAAAGCTAATTAGGTTTTGAATATTGGGTTATTGAGCAGAACCACACAACTATGTCACCTAACTAACTACTCCATCCAAATAAGTTCTATAGGGTTTCTCATAAAACAGAACACGATTTCATGATCTGCGTTTTGCAGATTTGCGGAAACGAATGGAGAAAAGGGGGGAAGGGATACTTACGAACTGCTTCCTGGAGAGAAGCCTGTTTGTCATGAATTTCCTGGTACGGATGGTAACAGCCTTGTCCGCCATTGTCTCTCTTCTCTTCACTCACTGAGGTGTGACTGCGGCTCTGATCTCAGAGAAGGAAACGAATGCAGCAGCAGCAACAACAACTCCACAACACACACTGCAACAACACCCGCATTAGGGTTTCTATAGGTTTTAAAATAGGCTGGGCTCGCTCGCTAGCAAGGCCTGCTTGAAAACCCATGGGCTTTTATTGTAAAAGGCCTTCTATTACATTTATCATGGGCTTAGCCCATTTCCTCTTTCTTTCCGGTTCTCGTCTGCCCCATCAACAAATGTTGCCCATTCAAACCTACAAGTATTAAACAAAAAAATCAAATTTCTTATACTACTATCATCGTCTAAAAAAATAGCTAGTTATTCAATAAAAAAAAAAAGATATTTATGAATGACTACTAAATTTTTTTTTTAATTTTTGTTGACAATGTAAATTAGGTTCACATAAGTTTCTAAACAATTATTTTTTAGACATGGTTTTAGCAGTTTATCTCTTAATTAATGTGTGTTTTCTACTAGTGTTCCCGGGGAAGATCACGCTGACTTATTTCTTTCAGTTGACCTTAAAAAACAGACGGAGAGAAGAAGATAGAAATGAAAGCAATGTATATCTATGAATCCGAAGGAAGTTGATTTTGGTTTGATATTACTATTTCACTTTGAGATTCTATTATCTAGTCTAGTATTATGTTTGTTTTGAGTATTATTATTGTGGAGAGAATTTGATTTGAAGTGTGGATTGAGCCACGTGGCGTAACCCAGTGAAAAGAAAAGGACAGAGATTTATTTGGGAGGGGATTAGATGAGATGAGGTTCACAAAGCACGGCCCTTTCCTTTTGTTAATTCATTTCTCATCCAATTCATAAGGGAGAAGAAGAAGAAGAAGCCGAAATCACATTCACACAAACACCTCACGATCTTTCCTTTTCCAATTCAATTCAATTGCATCATCTGAAAAATTGAAATAAAAATAAAAATCACCATTTCAATATACCCTTTCATCCAATCCCAAGACCACCATGCCCGCAACAACTCTGATCCTGGAAGCCAACCCCTTGTTCCACTTCAAATGGAAGAACCACCTCCAAAACAATACCTCCTTCTTCCCCACACTTCAACCTCGTTTACCAAAACCTCTTCTTCATCATCACAAGTTCACCCCATTTCTCTACTCTCAAATTTCACCCTCTCCCAGACACACCATAAAATGCTTCTTCTCCCCTCCGAATCACAACCCCAACCAGAACCAAAACCCTAAATCCCCTTTTGAGGTTTTAGCCAACACAGTATCCAACGCTTTGAACGCCTTGCGGAAACCCGCCATAGCCGCCCTCTTGCTGGGGCTCCTTCTAATGTACGACCCAACCACTGCTTTGGCAGCATCTGGGGGTAGAATCGGTGGAAGCTCCTTCTCTTCTTCTCGTTCCCAGTCTTCCTCGAGGAGTTATTCAGTGCCTAGAACATCGAGCCCTACACCGGGATTCTCTTACTCTGCGCCCTATTATGCGCCTTCTCCCTTCGGCTTTGGCGGTGGCGGCATTTACGTTGGGCCTGCGGTTGGGGTGGGAGTGGGTGCAGGGTCCAGTTTCTTTCTCATACTGATTGGTTTTGTTGCGTTCATTTTGGTTTCTGGGTTCCTTTCAGATCGCTCTGAGGGTAGTGTGCTCACTGCAGCTGAGAAAACCACCGTCCTCAAGCTTCAGGTGTGGTCAAGTTTGTTGTTGCTGGCATTGGCATTGGCTTGAACAAATCAATTTTGCTGTTTTAGGGTTTAATAGTTGAACAATATGGTTTGATTTGGGCATAGGCGAGGGAGGTTACTAGGTTAGGTTACTATCTCTCACCGATGCATGCATTACAATTTTGAACTAGATTTGTGAACCAAAGGTGTAGTGTCTGTTTATTTCTGATTCTAAAATCTTGGGTGGATTTCAATGGAGGTGTTTTTCTTTTAGGTTGGATTGTTGGGGATGGGTCGCACACTTCAGAGGGATCTGAATAGGATTGCACAAATTGCTGATACATCATCTCCAGAAGGATTGCAATATGTATTGACAGGTGAGGCTCCTATATATGAGATTAGTTTTTCACTTGTGTTTTATTTTCTATTTATCACATTGGATTATGGTATTTCTTGTTTGCTGATCTTGTCAACATTTTTGGTTTTTTGTGTATATTGTTTTCCATTTCTAACGAAATATGACTTGAAAGTTGAAAGAAGGATTGATAACACATATTTTTGTGAAAATCTGTGCTTAATGATATTAGTGTTCTTAGTACTTCAACTCATGATTTGCTTAATTCCTGGCAAATTATGTGAGGCACTTCATACTAACATGGTTGTCTGGTCATGTGATTGTTATGTGATGTAGCGTAGAGTAACATGGCTATATGATCTTCGTTCTGTTCTAATTCACTTTTTCTATCCGATTTACTTTAACAGAGACAACACTAGCTTTGCTTCGGCATCCCGATTACTGCATCTCAGCATACTCAGCTGTAAGTAAATTTTTCTCTGATAGCCTGAATTACTTTCTTGACATCAAGGCATAGAACTTTGTGGTTATACTGTAGATCATGTTATTTTTTGTTGGCTGTTTCGCTGTTGGCATTAATGCATTGCTTCACACTAATGTAATTATGTGACATAACACATTCCACATTTATATTTAAGATTGTCATTTTAGTTTAAGAATTAAGAGACAAACTATTGTAGTGACTAGCTTTCCATTGAACTTATCTTTTGTGCATGTTTAGATTTTGAAGAAAAAGAAATTTAATGGTATAACAGAGTAGTATCTTATATCTGTTGGAGAACATTATCTATTCATTTATTATATCTTGAGATTTCACCACCAAATTACTTCAACTATACCTTAAATTGATCTTTCCTGGAAAATCTGCAGCAGTAGAAGTAGAACTAACTGTATGAGTTTAAGGAAAGTTGAAAATATGTATTTCCTGAAACTTCTGCAGGTGGATGTAAAGAGGGGTATAGAAGATGGGGAGAAACGTTTCAACCAACTTTCAATTGAAGAACGAGGGAAGTTTGATGAAGAAACACTTGTCAATGTGAATAACATAAAGAGGCAAAGCACAAGAAGCCAGAGAGCGAATGGTTTTAGCAATGAATACATAGTGGTATCATCTACTTTCTAAACTTTCTTGTTTTCTGTTTCAACATCTTGCATGACTAACCACTAATTTTGATGCATTTTAATACCTTTGTAAGCAATTTTGGAAGTAAAGCAACATGCACAAGCAATATACCCTGTTGAGGTTCTATTGGGGAAGTTCTTGTGTTTTATTCTGAAGTTCTAACTCATGTTTCTTTTATATATATCAGATAACAATCTTGGCAGCAGCTGAAGGAGAACATAAACTTCCTGCCATCAATGGAAGCAGAGACTTGAAAGAAGCTCTACAAAAACTTGGATCCATTCCTTCAAGCAAATTACTAGTAAGATCTATGGTCTCTTGTTAAATTTTGCAGATTTTATAAGGACATTCTTTGACATGATATCATTATGTGGTTGAATCATCATGATGTTCAGGCAGTTGAGGTTTTATGGACCCCGCAGAATGAGAATGACACCCTATCAGAACGAGAGTTACTTGAAGATTACCCACTTTTGAGACCTTTGTGAATTGTGATGATATGCAGCTAGCAACCAAATTTATAAGCTGGATTCTCTATACAGAAATACTAATAGTAACGATGTTATAACTTGGCAATGTCTTGCTACTCAATCTGCAAAGTTATATTTAGCTGCGACCAATGTTAGCAATGAAGGAGTGCCACCATAAAAGGTTCAATCCTAAAAATGTTTGAGATTATTTGTACAAATTAAGGGTAGGAATATATGTACACTATTACACAGAATTATTTCTTCACCTGAATTTGAAATAGTTGTCCTTTATATGTACACTTTTATTTCTTTCTTTAACATTTTGTTAACTATTTTTTCCACGTTTTTAGGATGATTTTGATAAAATACCATTAGACTATCTATCAATGGCTGATATGTTTCGTTGAATTATCATAGTTATTCACTTTGTGAGATGAGTTGTTTTTAGTCAAGTGAAGTATTAGAAGACAAATGGAGATTGTTCTACTTAAGTAATGAGACACAAATGAACATATTATAGACTTTTGTTGTCGAATAAAACATATATTTTATCACTATTTTTCTAAATAGTAAACCGACTGAATAGTGTATACATATTGACCTTGAAAATAAGATAAATATGTTCATTTAAACCAAGATCAAATCATACAAAGAAATGTTGCTGCAGTGACAGGCGTAGATAGTAATCCACAATGACAGAATCAACTACATATTTTAAAGCGAAGCAAATAAACTGAATTCTCAAAATTGTTCACCATTAGTTCCCAAAATCTCAAGTTTAAACTGCAAATAAATCAAAACCAGGATCAACATTTTGGGCAACATAACTGATTCTATCGACCTAGCACAAGATAAAAATAGCTATTAGAGTAGACCCAAAGCAAAAACAACTTTAAAATCAGACCAGCATAACTCGTTACTTATTTCTTCTTAGCAGCTTCAGAAGCCTTGGTCTGCACAAAACAAAACATGCCAGATTTTACCAGTTAACCACACGACCAAGACATAACAGTAGGCAATCATTTACAAACCACAACTAGTTTAAGCTTAAAGAATTACCTTCTTCACACCACGAATCTTCAGAGCTCTGTTCTTTCTTTCCTTCATTTGCTTTCTTGACTTCTCCACCTTGGTATCAAGCCCATTCTGAAATAGACAACAATTGAGGATGATAAATAATAAGTATAAGCTGCTAATTTCAGTCAGAGAATTATGAAGAAATCTAACATGCACATCTCATTGAAGTAAATGCTTCTAACACACAAAGAAGCCATGAAGTCTATGGTATGACAGCAACTAATTTCTACACTACCACTCAACAAAGAATAACAAGAATATAATGAGATAAGTACAGTGACATTTTGTAAAGATTAACAAGAATATAAAAAAAGGATTTCAAAGCTCAAAACCATATATAAACAAATCCAAATGAGTAGATTTTGGTGGCTATTAACTCACCCTGATGAGCCTGTACTTGGGTTCATACTTCTTGGCATTCTCAACCGAGTCATAAATCAAACCAAAACCAGTGGATTTCCCACCTCCAAAATTTGTCCTGAATTTGAACACAAACACAGTGTTGGGGTCCTTCACTTCATACATCCTTGCAAGCTTCTCCTTAAGCTCAGCCTTTACGTGAAACAAAGCAAATTTACAACTTTCGGAAACATAAACGAAAATAAATAACAGCTCATACACCTAACATTCAATTGCTAACATAGCAATACTGTATCAACAACCCAAAGCACCAAATATTTTTATTGTACAAATTAAAAACAAAAATAAGTTTAAAAAAAGTACCTTGGAAACATTAGCCCTCCCTGGATGAAGAACATCAATGATCTGCAATACACAAATAAAAAATAACATAAAAATAGGGTTAGGGGAGAGAAGGATAAGAATCTCAGACACAGGGAATAAAGCTAATTAGGTTTTGAATATTGGGTTATTGAGCAGAACCACACAACTATGTCACCTAACTAACTACTCGATCCAAATAAGTTCTATAGTGTTTTTCATAAAACAGAACACGATTTCATGATCTGCGTTTTGCAGATTTGCGGAAACGAATGGAGAAAAGGGGGGAAGGGATACTTACGAACTGCTTCCTGGAGAGAAGCCTGTTTGTCATGAATTTCCTGGTACGGATGGTAACAGCCTTGTCCGCCATTGTCTCTCTTCTCTTCACTCACTGAGGTGTGACTGCGGCTCTGATCTCAGAGAAGGAAACGAAAGCAACAACAACAACTCCACAACACACACTGCAACAACACCCGCATTAGGGTTTCTATAGGTTTTAGAATAGGCTGGGCTCGCTCGCTGGCAAGGCCTGCTTAATAACCCATGGGCTATTATTGTAAAAGGCCTTGTATTACATTAATCATGGGCTTGGCCCATTTCCTCTTTCTTTTCCGTTCTTAGCCCTAACTGGCCCATCAACAAATGTTGCCCCAGACAATTATTTCTTCACCTGAATGTTGAAATACTTGTCCTTCATATGTACACTTTTCTTTCTTTCTTTCTTTTTTCTTTCATCCTTTAACATTTTGTTAACTATTTTTTCCACGTTTTTAAGAAGATTTTGATAAAATACCATTAGACTATCTATCAATGGCTGATATGTTCCGTTGAATGATCAAAGTTATTCACTTTGTGAGTTGAGTTGTTTTTAGTCAAGTGAAGTATTGGAAGACAAATGGAGATTCTTCTACTTAAGCAATATGTGGCAAATGAACAGATTAGACTTTAGCTATCGAATAAAACATTATGTACTTGGAATTCTTCAAGGTTTATCACTACTTTTCTAAATAGTAAGCCGATTGAATAGTGTATACATATTGACCTTGAAAATAAGATAAATAAATTTGCCATTAGTCATAGTCATTATATTAGTGAATTTGTAGAAGAAAAATGTTAGGAAATATATATTTTATTTTAAAATGGCCTTTCTACCATCTTATAGAAAAAAACAATACTTTGTTGAAATTATACACTCAGAATTTCCCTCAAATATTTGTTTCTATGAAAGTCAAACTTATTGATTGAGGTAAAAGAAACTACGCAAGTAGGAGTACAAAACAAATCAAATTTCCACATATCAGCTAAATAAAAATCCGTAGAAAAAAAAAAAAAAAAAAAAAACAGTCTGAAACAGAGTGAGGTCACTTCCTACGTAGGTTTTATCAGTCACTTACAACTAGTTTTGCTCGCAGAATGCAGAAAGCACACATGGAAATGGATTCTACTAGTACATACATTTTGAGCATACACCTATTTTACCAACAAAATTATCAAATGAGTGTAGAAATGAGTGTATGTTCAAAATGTATGTACCAAATGGAATACATATCCTTTAACTTAATTTTTGTTAAAGTCCAAATACGTTTTTGTAGCAAGTGTCCTATGGATCATTGTTAAGATAGTAAAAAGTAAAAATAATCATATTGAAAAAATATATTTTCATTTTTCAATGCAAGAAACCCTTTTTAATAAAACTCTTACGACAGTTATTAATAAAACCCTTAATTGATTATCTTTTAGAGAAAAACTCAGTCATCCATGAACGATAAATAAAGCAATGCAAAAAGTTCAGAAGTCATAGCAATTGGCCAACGCTTCTCACAAGTCATAGCATATTAGATTATTAGCACTAATTTTAACAGATAATATATTAAACTATTAGCATTAATATACTAAAAAAAAGGGGAATCTTGGTGCATAACAAAAAATCAACCAAAACAGTCAATAAATTGTGCACAATATATAATACGTAATATGCACAACGTATATTATATATTATACACACTATATGTGACATGTTGTGCACAATATATATCATATGTTACAACATCATCTTTTTTATAATATATGAAACTGGTATGCATAATATGTGATATATGTTAAGTATATTACATAATATTTATTGTATATAATATATTAGTTGTTTTAACTATTTTTTTACCGTACATATAAATGCTATAAAAAAATCAATGAAGCAACGAGTAGTTAATTTGTTCTGAATTAAGAGAAAAAATCAAACCAGATGTTGTACCTGAGCCCTTGAATATATGGTCTTTTGTTTCGTTTGGTGTGGATAAGGTGATTGCTTTGTTTCGGGCGAACATTAAAGGGTAAATTGAACAACATAGATAGATAGATTGATACAGAAGACACCAATTTTGACCCTTCTGTCCTGCACTCAATTATTGAAGCTCTGCTTTGAAAACAATTAACACATAAGAGCAACTTGACACAATGTAGCCTCATTCCAAGTTATGCCGATATTTGTTTCGATGACTTGGACAGATTTACACATACACTTTGACCCTTCTTATACTTTATATCTTAACAAGCCACGTTCACAACCATTACCACTACCTAGGCCCCCATCAAAATCTGATTTTTTTTTCCTTCCCTCTCTGAATAGATAACACTGATTTTGTACACTGATACTCTTGAATGAAAAGATTCTCCTTGCGGGTAAATAAATCAAATTCCTAACAAAGTATGGGTTGGATGTTGAAATAAGATAGCCTCTAGGGCTGTATATACAAAAATCTACAAAAGAATTCATCAGGAAAATTATATATCCACAGCATCAACAGGGAGTGAAACTGTCCTGTGTAGCAAAGATCCTGTGTGAAAACTCTTTGCTGTAGCCATAGCTTTTCCTGAACAATTTTGGGTGTCCAAACTGAGGCGACCCTTTTGAACTTGAGAATGGCAACTGATATCACTATGCCAGTGATTACCAAAGGGTTTCGAGTGAATACCATGGTCACCTCTTGTCGTTGTTTCTGTCAGTGAAGGCGGCGCTATGTCATGTCCTGTTTTGTGATCTCTGTTACTTGTGTGTGGAGATTTAGCTGTTAGACTGAGCTGTTGATCTTTATGTTCCCTCAACTCCATTTGGTATTTCGCTTTGAGCCATCTCAATTCTTGCTGGATCTCTTTCTCATATTCATCCTCAACTTCACAATATAACGATCGGATGGAAGATAAATTATGAGTTCCTGATAAACTTTGTAAGGATTCTCTCATGTCAGTTGCAAACTTGTTTTGCCAAACATCCGGTCCTTTTTCTTTGGCTAATACGGATTGATCAAATTGTTCGTCAGAATGGCTTCGATCAGACTCTACCGGGCTCAGTTCACGACTTTCTTGCTGATTCCATGAGTCCTGATACTGGAAGCAGTCTGATTGGTTTGATATGTTATGTGCATCCACTCTAGCATGATTGTCATATTCCTCAGATTCGAAGGTAATCTCCTCAAACCGCCCATGCATTAAAGCACATCCATGACTAGAGCACTGAAGAAGCTGCAAATTCTTTTCACCTTGGTTATGTGAGAGAAAATCCATAAAAGAGCCACCAGAAGTATGATTAGACACACAGTTGTGGCAGAAACCTTGATTTACAAAATGAGGAGTTTCCTCAACTCCTTGTTCTGGCTTCCATTCTGGTACTAAGGAGGCAATTTCCCCATCTATCATATCTGCTATTCTGGTAACATCCTGATCAGTTATGTCAAGTTCTGCAACCATTTCAGTCGCTACACTTAATGGTGTGTCAATCTCTATGTCAAATGGAAAATAAATGTTTCGAATACGACCTGCAACATAAATAAGTCATGAGTACACACTTAAATTCCATAATGAAATATACAAAATGAGTATAAAGCACCAACAAAATAAAAGTTGCACGCTGACCTTCTTTATCTGCAATTCTTAGTCTCAAAAAGATGCTCCCATCATCTTTCCTCTTCCCCTTGATGCTTATGTCAACGTCTTCAGAGGGTTCATCATCATGGCACTCAAAAAGTTCAATTCCATTAGGTTCAATCTCAGCTGGATGAGAACACTCCTCTCCTTCATATCCAAAGCCATATGAGTATTCTGTGCCGAAGTTACTATAGCTCCGATGTAGATCAAGGAATGGCTGAGAAACTATGTCATCCAATGCTCCATTGTCCATAGGTCCCAAATCATATTCATAATCATCAATTCGAAGAAAAGGGTCATCAAGAAGCTCCTTAGCAGAAAGCCTTAGAGACACCGTTGCCAAGCATTTCTCAATAAATTCTCGCACGTCCGGATCCTTTACTTTATACAAAGCATCTGGTTTTTTACCCTGGAGACGTACAATATGTAAAAAGTCAATGATACCTCATATTCGAACGAAAAAATCCTTATCATGAAGGAAACTAGAAAGAGAGCAATCTTACAGAAATAACTTTCTTGTAGATTTGTGCTGGATTATTGCATTCGCTATAAGGATATTCAAATGTTACCATTTCTAATACACACATCCCAAAGGAATATATATCAACTAATTCATTATATGCCTCTTCATATACTTCAGGGGCCATGAACTCGGGCGTTCCTGTGAAAACAGAACTGCAACAGATGAAACTCTGGCTACAATTACTAATCCTTGGTCAAATCGATCCTCTTAAGAACATCAACCGCCCAAGATATATCATACAGTTTTGTATGTTATCACCAAACCATCCTCAAAACAAGGCATCAGCTATGTGAACTAATTGGCATCAGCAGTCTTTAATTCACATCTACTAATAAGATAATACATGAAACAAACATACCTACACAATGAGCAACATGGGATTTGCGGAGAATCGCTGCAAGGCCAAGATCTCCAATCTTCACTTCCCCTTGATTTCCATTAATAAATATATTATCACATTTGAGATCTCTATGGATCACAGGCGGGTCATGGCTATGAAGATAGAGAAGGCCTCTAAGGATCTGTCTACACCAATGCTTCACTGCTCTGATGTTAACTCTCTTGTGCTTTAGCCTATACCTATTTTGACAATCCAAATAAGTGAAGGAAGAAAAAACAACACAAGACCTAAAAAGCAAACAAAGGGTAATGAAAAAATATACAAAAAAGGTAGGAATACGAAAGTAGCTGGAACTGCAGATAACTCACTGTCTAAGAGTACCAGAAGTGAACATTTCAGTCACGAAGTTAATATTCCTGTTTGCAGTATCAACCCAAGAGGTGTAAAATTTCATAATGTTTCTGTGCTTCAATGTTTTCAGGAGATGAATTTCACAGTAAAGCCTCTCGAGATCTTCAGGGCTTTGCAGGAAATCATAAAGTTTGACCTGGTTCCAAGCAACTTCGATCCCTTGATACTCATCAAATGCTCTATATCTGCATCAATCAATCAAGAACCAAAACCAAATACCCAAATTAATAAATAAATAAATCAAATACCCATTTACACAAAACCCAAATAACAATTTTTTTTTTAAAAAAAAGCTTCAATTTTGATATAATCAGCAGTGGCCAGTTAAACTAACTTGAGAAGCAGGGTGAAATAAAAATCTCAAATTTAAGAAAAATAAGAAATGGGTGTGACAGAAACCAAAACAATAATACGAGGTTGTATTCATACACTGTCTTGGAAGCTCCTTTGCCGAGGATTTCATTGTACTGCAACAAACAATGAAAACAGCGTTATCAATCTGAGATGAGATAAGAGAAAAATAGGTGGAGGAGAAAAAGGGCATACTCTGCCATATCTTCCAGTTGGATCAACTTCAACGAACTCAGAAGAGTAATCTGAATCAAGCTCATTCATCGTCTAATCTTTCTAGTAATTTAGCTTCTCTTGTTTCTTCTCCCTTTACACCAATTCAGAGACCCAAAGACAGAAAACAGAACGAGAAAGAAATGATATCTTTTCCACAACATATATATATAAATATATTTTAATTTAATAATAACTTTACTTTTTTTGCAAGACCTTTGAAATACAATAGAAATTTATTAAATAATTGATAATTTGACTGAGAACTAGAATAGAAGAGAGAGAAAAAAATAGTAATACGAGTAATGAGAAGAAGGCCAGAAGACGCGTATTGACGATGAGTAACAGAAAATAATATAATTCTTTTTTATCTTAATTTTTTTTTATAGAAAAATAAAATAGTTTATAACTGTATAAATGAAAGTTAAATATGAATCATCTGCGTGATTCGTTTAATTTGGTTTTTTGCGGACTTGTAATTCGGTTGATCTATAATGGATGTAACATATCAATAAAAAAATACATTAATATTTTTTTTATTTGTTAATAGTATTTTTAAACTCTAATCCAAAGATTAAAAAATGTAATAATGCTAAGTGTACCATAAAAAATCAGTCAATACATTCAATGAGTCTATTCTTATTTTAATTTTGACACAAATTATCATTAAAATTGTAATAAATTGATTAACTATGGCCCAAAATATCATTTATTAACTGATTTGGTTGATTTTTTATTGTATATTTAACATCATCCTAAAAAATTCATACTTTATACAAAGTTTAACGGATGGCTACTTCATGCTCCTTGGGCTAACAACCTAACATTGATCCCTCGGTCCCTTTCTCTTCCAAAAAATATCTTTTAAATTGAGATTATAATTTTCTGACCCAAAAAAAATCAAGAGCATAATTTTGACCAACAAAAATTATGATCATGAATAAGAAACTGAAATTTATAAAGGGTAAAAAGTTGCTGATCTAACTTAATCTCCTTAAGAAGCCCTGTTTCAACTTATTTAGTATGCATGAGGCTATAAATTTTGTGTTTTTAAAATCAGTATGTGTTAAAAAAATATGTCTCTCTCCATTTCATCATTGATCTCTCCAATAACCAAAAAATGGAAAAATGAAGTATTTTGTTCATATTTTATTAAAATTTATATTGTTAACCATTATAGTTGCAATAAATTATTAAACCATGATGGGGGTTAAGTATTATAATTGTAGTTATTTATCATAATCACTTGACAATGCATAAAATTGAACTCAAACTATTTATTTGAAAAATTATTTTATGTCATTTTATTGATGTTTTCTTTCTAGAGAGGTGATGTTTTCATGACTTTAATAAACAAAATGATTATATATGATAATGAAGGAGTAAATAAAGCCTTTCTATTGCCATTATATTGACTTAATTGTCACGGATTCCGTAAGTGCCGTACACTTGAGAGTCAAAAATAAACAAACGGCATGACCCCACGCTATAGCCAAAAGCCAACACATCAAATAAATGCTTGTTTAGTTAATTTAATAGAAAAATGATACATGTATAATGAAAATTGTAAAATATTTATACAAAAATTATATCTTCTCTTATATTATAATATAAATTTATTCACTAATAGAATCCAACAATATATATAATTATTATATAAACATTGATATTTCTCATTTTGTTATTTACAATAACGTCCTTTACGATGATGGATTGTGCCAATTGGCAATTGGAGGTCACAATTCTTAGTGATTAGAACCAAATGTGACGTACAAATATATATTTATCAGACAAATGTTTCTTGTAAGATATATGTATTAATTAATTAAAATAATAATTTAATTTTCATTCAATATTAATGTATATTTTATATAATTATTTAATCATGTATTATCATAATATATAATTGTAATTTCTTTTTTTACTATCTAAAAAGTCATAGAAATAAAATATTTTAATTGGACAACAGTATAAAATACATTTTCAAATTAACTATCACGGCATGAATGACTAATTATCAATCCGTGACAAACGGCAAGATATATACATGAAGCTCCTGCCATTTTTGTCGTATTTCTCTCTAAAGGATCACTCTTTGTCCATAATTATTTTATCATAAGTAATAATATTGTTATAATAGGGACACCCCACCCAATATAACAATATATGAAATCTATAATAATAGGACGGAAAGCAAAACTTACGCAGGCAAAAGACAAATACTATGACAATTTTTAGATTAGATGAAATATATTAAACATAGTATACAGTTTGCTATAAGTTTGTTAATAAGAGTCATTTTTCTTTTGGCATTCTATAATTGTAGTGTTATTTTTAAAACAAAAACTAGTTCTTTTAGAGAAAATAAGCTAAATCATGCCTTCTCCCAGTTTAATTATTTCAAACGGAAACTCCAAAAAAAAAAAATGCAAAAAAGAAAAAAGAACTCTAGTGGCAACCAGCTAGAACATAGAGGTGAATAAATAAATAATTATGATGATAATAATATGGATAATGGCTCTTTATCTGTAAGAAATATGTAAAATGTGGAATGAGGCATGTGTGTTGTTTGGAGGTTAGGGTGCACTGATTGCCAACTCCAGCACATGCACACATTAGTGGGATCCTATGTTAGCTACTTCTAATACTAATTCCTTAATCTTGTCCATGTATATTCAACTAGCACCAAACGTGTGTTATATATGATACAGAATGTGTATTATACGTATGTGTACTATACATATAGCAACATTATGCATTATATAATAGTACACATTGAATACTAGTTGAACGTATTTATGTTGTACGACAAATATTATTGTTGATTCCCTATTAATATATTCATCCACTAATTCACTAATATATTTATTATACTATATCAATAATTAATCGACCAATCAAGTCCCTAATGATAGCGAATTTTGTAATTCTTAATGAATAATTACTCAATTTTAACAGAATTATAATGAAAGTGAATAGATTTCATATCAAATAATCATGAAGTATACATCATTCACGTAAATAAAAAATTAAATCGTGCATGAAATTGTTTTTATTTTCACTCTTTTTTTTAAATTGTTATAACCTTTAGGCTTTAGCTTTTGAATTGTTTAAAGGCCATTTTTTGTTTCTTTTAGCCTAACTTAAAACGTAGCCAATGTGACAGAGGTTACAGCTGTTCATCAAAATTACAAAGTTTCACAACATGCAGATGC
Organism: Aeschynomene evenia; assembly: GCA_013621005.1. Lineage (NCBI taxonomy): Eukaryota > Viridiplantae > Streptophyta > Magnoliopsida > Fabales > Fabaceae > Aeschynomene > Aeschynomene evenia. Next base: position 6,102,034 of record CM024268.1, read on the forward strand.
AGTGGGAAGTTGGCTTATTTTATTCATTTATATACATTGTTAATGATGTTAGTTTAATATTTTTATGTATAAGTTTTCATTTTATTTTATTTTTTTACTTTTAGCTTTTTAATTACTCCAAAGGGGAATTCATTTCAAGTGATATTTATGAATTTGAATTTTGAAGGAAGAAGTGAAAGGGAAAAAAAAGACTTATATAAGATTTTACAATAATACTAAGTGAACAATAAAAAACTAACCAATACAGCCAAGAAGTCTATTTTGGTTTTGATTTTGGCTCAAATAATCAATGAGATTATAATGGGCTGAGTAATTATAGCCCAAAATTTTATTTATTGGCTGGTTTGACTGATTTTATATTGTACATTTAGCATCACCCAAGATTTTATATCATAGTATTTGATTCCCTTTAAAATTCGAACACAAAAATATACCACTAATCACTCTTTTAGTTTCCATAATTGCATTTAATATAGTATACAAGATAGAAATATAAAAATGAAATATTTAATTGTGGAGATAGAATATATAGAAAATGCATGTGTCTTCAAAATAAAATTTTATGTATTTTATTTACTCTTAAAGAATTGAACTAAAAAATATAAAATTATATAAAATAGGACAAAAATTATTATATTTATACTAATTTAAATATGAATTTAATTTTCATCTACTGACAATGTAAAATTTTTTTACACAGTTATCTAATAATATACTGTCACGTTAGCTATGATTGTGTTTTTCTCTCACACAACCTGAAAAGTCATACAAACGAAGTGCTTTAATTGGACGACAGTGTAAAAGTCAGTGCATCAAAATTAAACTCTTTAAATATAATATAATAATTTTATTATTTTATATTTTATATTTTATTTTTCTAGCTCTTCACTTTTCTCTTATCATAACATAGGTATATATCTTATTAAACGCGGCCAATAGGTTAAAATTTTAATAAATTAAGTAATTATGATTCCAAATCTTATTTATTCACTAGTTTAGTTGATTTTCTATTTTACATATAGTAACACTCTAGTATAAATATATACCTTTTTATTGGTCAAATATATCATATAGTAATTAATGGTAATAGTAAATGCTACATCACATATGTTGATAGCTATGGAACTTGGAACCCAGGCCACTAGTCTGGTGCCAAACATATATATCATCATTTTTGGTTTATTTGATTTTTTTCCAGATTAAATTGATTGAATCAAGCAGAATAATGGCAAGGTTCGCACAAGAATGCAACTAGCTACTTAATTTCGAATAAAGGTGAAGAGAAAAAAGCTGGCAAAAATGGACTACGGAAAGTGTACATAAGATATGATTATTATTGTTATATACTTTCCAAGTCAGCCAGAACAATAATAATATGTATGTCACAGCTAAAAGAAGAAGAGAGATTAGTATGATGACCACGCACTCACAAAGCCACGTGTTCATAGAAAAGTTAGGGGAACACTCATGTGCATCCACTCACAATCACAAGCTCAATAGCCATGCATGTATTTAAAGCTTTGTCTGCTTCTTCCCCTGCCATGTATATATGTGGTACGTATAGTAAGTATATATATATATATGTGTGTGTGTAATTGAATTAGTTTTCTTTTGCTCTCTATACTCCAAAAAGCATAATATAATAGCCCTTTCCTTGTTTGCTCTTGAATGCCATTTCTGACCCCATAAAAAGTTGGGTAGGGCACATGCATGGTGGCTAGCTAGCCATATATATATCATATCACTCTAGCTAGCTAGTGTCGATGAATTACTTGATAGTGACAGGGAAACATATTATACTAATTTACTCGCACAGCTAATTAAGCTTGTCCTTAGTATTCTGGAACAGTTTTTTGTTTTCTGCTTGAGATTGTGGAACCTTGAATCCGTATCATATCCTATAAATTTTCCTCACTCCGTTTTGGGCGCGGGTACCTTTTGTAATCATTATTATTATTCTTCCAACCCATCATCATATTTTCATTTGTAAAATACTATGTTAAAGTTTAAATATTAGAATAGAACTCTCATCAAAATGTAATAGACATAAATTAGATAGTATAAAATATGTACAAAGAAACTATGAACAAATAGAATATTTATAAGTGCAGTATAAGAATGTATGAAACAATAATACACATAAATATTAAAATGTCTAGAGTTAATATCCTGTAAAATTTATTAGTATCTATATGTTTTAGTTATGATAACTGATTCAAATTTTTTAATGAGGATATATATCTTTTTCACGTGGTGGCGTGGTTCCACGATGAAAACTACTTCTGTTTTATATATTCAACGGAAGCGCCCTTTATAATCAATAAGTATATAATGGCTGTGGAAAAAAGTTGTCTTCAATGGATGACTTCAACAATAATCTCTCGATTAGGTGTCACCAAAATAATAATAATAATAATAGTAGTAGTAGTATAAAGGTAAAAACTTATTGCGATAAATGAGTAAAATGTTGATGAACAATCTCAGCACCAAATAAAAGTTTGATTAAAATTAGAATCCTTGGATTCACTGACTGCTCTGATGAGATGCTTAAAATTGACCCAAAATTATGACATTACATGTGTAAAAGGTTGATAAGGTAACTATATAGATCATGGTATTCATATTTCTAATGACACAAAGTAAATAAATAAACCATACCCCCTGGACAAATTAAAAAAATTATAATTCCATCCTATATATGTTATTTTCATTCTATTTTCCCTTTTAGTTCGCTCCTTCTTAATTTAGCACATTGAAAGCTTCTTAAAGGGAAGGCAGCTAAGGCAGTCAAAAACTGAACGCTGTAACGAAAGATGATGATCAAAATCATGAATCTAATTAAGTATTACTTCTTCTAGAAAAGATTAGGTTACGTTGGAGCAGCCAGTAAAGTAAGATTTGTTCGTGGAATTGGGAAGGCTTCGATTTGATTAGCATCTTAATATAGTGCGCAACTTTATGGCTTTTGCTAAATTATGATAAGCACAACCACAACCATTCATTTGGCACGCAACTCTTCTTCATTAATATTTCTTGTGTCTGCCAGCTCTATCTATAAGAATTCATTTTTTGTTTCAACGTGAATTTTTTTTTTCTATCAGACTTGAGCAACCTCAAGTGGGTGCAAGAAGGAAATACATATCTTTTGAGGCCCAAACCGATAGATACCCAATTTGCGGTATTCTTTTTACATATAATGAGATCTTATTATAATGAGAGATGTCCATTAGTTGATATGGGCTACGTTTGTGTCTAGTTAAGAATCCGTCTTGTGCAACACTATTGGAAAAAAGAAAAAACCCAGTCAACATGTTGATACAAGTGATAAGGGGTACCTTAAAACAAAGGCACAAAGTTCCGGATACCTTGCACAACTAAAAGAAACATGTCAACGCAAACCTGATGCTTTTGCTAGTAAAGTTCGTCTACTTAAAGTTAATTTTACTTGAAACTCTGAAAACATAAACCTGATAGTAATATTGTTAGAATTAGAATGTGGGTGACTAGGTAAAAGAAAAGAAAGGAATTTCGATCAAACAATCTCGGAAGGAACCTTAACAGAACAAAGGACCCAAAGTATGCCACATTACATGAGACTCGTCTGGTACACAAAAAGCCAACATCCCCACAAAGATAAGACCCCATAACACAGACATAAACCAGCTTATTATACTAACACAACACTCAATCCATATCAACTTTAAGCATACATACATACATACATGATAATGAGTACGAAATTGATTATTACTTGGCTAAATCAATCCTTGTCAATGGCGTTCTTAGCGGTTTCAAGATCCTCATCAAAGAACATATCCCAATGACCATCCCACTTGATGAAGAACTCAGTGTCCTCGTAGTACTTCACCCTATGCACATCCCCAGCGGGGGTAAAAAGGTAATCTCCAACCGTCAGATCGTACCTCTCTTCCTTCGTCAGATTCCAAACGCTCTTCTTCCCTTCGATCACCACAAGGTCGTGCCCGAACGTGTGGTGGTGCGCCGGCTCCACGCTCCCCGCCTTGAACCTCACGAACGCCGATGTCGGAGTTTCCCTCAGGATCTTCATCGATCCGCCAGGAATCAAATCGATCGGATTCAGTTCCCGATTCTTCACCAGACAGCAAACCGCACACGTGTCCACCGCCGCAGCGGTTTCCAATTTTCCGATTTGTGGCATTTCGTTGAGCGAGCTGTCGAGGAACGACTGGATTTCCGGTGGCCAGGGTTTGTTGTCGTTCGCAGGGCATGGAGACTTGAACGGCGTTTTTAGCCACGTGTCGAGGATCTCGATCGCGGATTCCGGTGAGGTGGACTTTCCGGAGACGGCGAGGACGTTGGAGTTGTTGATGGAGCGGGCGTTGACGGCGTCCGCGGTGGTGAGGCAGGTTGCGGCGAACACGCCGGGGAATTTGTTGGCGAAGATGGAGACGCCAGCGCCGGTGCCGCACGCCACGAGGCCGCGGACCTCGATATCGGAGGTTGAGGAGGAAGATTCGGAGACGCGGCGGCCGACCTCTGCTCCGGCGGAGTAGTAAGATGAGGTTCCGAGATCTTCGACGTCGATGTTGAGGGAGCGGAGGTGGGAGACTAGGGCGTCTTTGAGAGGCGTGCCGAAGTCATCGGCGCCAGCGATGATTTTGACGGGACGAGTGGTGGCGTCTGCTGCCATGGGTGGCGGTGGCGGAGACTGTAGGAGAGTGGACTATATTCAGTGACTCACTCACTCACTGATTTAGCTAAGAAAAGAAGGGCCGCAGATGAACCTGGTCTTATTACTGGCCTAATTAATTCATTGGTAATTATTTTTCTTATTTTTATTATTATTATTATATCATACATCATATATGTGCGAATTCCTTAGGGCCGCCACCTGGCACATACACAGTTTTTTATGCATATCTAGTTAGCTCACTCCTTGAAAATTTTATAACCACAATGATATAAGTTTCTGATTGAAAAATGGTGCGTGTAAAGGATAAACAAACAGGGTAGTAGTCCATTTTATCTAGAAGCGTTACATACTGATAGTACAACAAAATTGATTAGTATAAAATTAAATGATGTTTAGGAGAGCAATCACAACTTATTTTTTTTCAACCAGCACCAATCTCTTCTTCAGTACTTGCTGTTATTTTAGGTTAATTAGCATAGAGTCATCATCTTGCAGGGGTTTCTATATGAAGAGTACCTAGTGTGTGATTTCTCTGAGAAGAAGGTCCACTAATCAAGTTCAGGCCCGGCCTGTGAAATAAGGGCTTTGAACTTTGAATATCCAGAGGCCTACAATAGGTTGTGACCCCCCTGACACGCCACAGCTATTATATTGGATCAACTATTGCTGTATGTACAATTTCAACATTCAAGATTCACTCGATCGATTATACATGATTTGAACCGGGTTTAATCTAATTTATCTAGAAGCTAAGCTTAGTAAGTTGAAGAATGAATAATTTTATATTTATCTCCATAAGAAACAAGAGGCTACTTTGAAATTGGTAAAGGATATATGGGATTATAAATAAATTTATAAGAAACAGCTAATATTGCAGAGAATTGTCTACACCAACCCGATCTTAAAGAAGGATCACCTTTCTATCTGTATTCTGCATATCATATGATGGCTAGGACTAGTGGAGCGTGCTTGCTTAATTGGTAGCAATATAATATTGCTTTGTATTAAAGCAAGCTAGTAACTAACTGCTTCGTAAACGCGGTATTGTATATAGTTGTAGCGTGTGTGTTGGAGCCATACCCATACGAGTGATGATTCATGGATGAATGAAAGAATGACTTGTGAGTCAGAAGCAGACCCTTTCAAGTTTCAATGACGCCTTTGGCACGCCACATTCAACGGGAACAATAATCAACACAAGTGCTGAATGGTGTGAATCAGGTTTTGCACTACTGTAACAAACAAGGCATGTGCTCACTTTACGTTTTGTTATCATTTAATTAATTTATTATCCTTTCTGATCTCATTTGCAAGTTAGGAAGGAATATAATTTCAGATCATCTGTGCTCTGCTCTGCTGTCATCAACTCTATTCATTCGCTGGAATGTCCTATTATTGATACATATATAAAAAATAATATTAATAAAGAACATACGTGTCTGCAAATGTATGTTTATGCCAATCATCATATGTTTCGACTTTTACAAGGCTATCCATTGAGATAATCCATTCACAGTTCACACCATATGCAATATAGTATCAAACGTGGCCAGATCTCATCAATGATAATGATTGCCAGAGACTCATCGCAAGTTCTTCTAAATTAGTATTTGATTTCAATAGTGTCCCTCAAGTGTGAACTTCAAGCTTGTGGCCGTGAATAAGTAAAATTATTTTTAAATAACGACCTTAAACTAAAGTACTTTAAAAAAAAAAAACAGAACAAAACAGATAGTACACCCATCGTAAGTGTATACACAGCTACGAAGAATTTCCTCCTTTTTTCTCTTTTCCATATGTTCAAATCTCTCTGTTCTTTCTTCTATAGCTGACTACATGATTTGTAAACAAAATGCGATTCCTAATTATGAATGATATTAATTCGCAAGATATACACTATACAGGAAGAAGAAAGTGTGAGTGTGTAATTATACATAGATATATACAAAAATCAAGTGATTAAGGAAAAAATTGCAGTAGTCCAATGCAGAACAATTAACAATTGCAAATTGAAATCCTGTAAAAAAAATATCAGTAAATGAACAAATAGATAGAATTAATTAATCCATCAAAAATATATTAATTTTTGTTCCAAGCATAGAGCAAGAGAGAAAATCCACCGCCATTACTCCCAGAAGACCTCGTTGAGGAAGAAGACGAACTCCTCCCACCGTCACTACTCTCCTCTGCCCACTGCAACACCCCAGACTCAGAGCCTGGCAACAAAAACAGGGGCCCCTTCTTCATCAACCTCTTCTCTGCACCCACCATTTCCGGCCACACCGTCCCATCATCACCCACATGAAACACAAACACGCCGTGACCGCTCTTGTTACTTCCACCATTGTCGTTGGTGTTAGCAACCCAACTCAACACGTCCCAGTAGAACTCAACTTGTACACCATCGATGAAGAATTTCTCGTTCCCTCTGAACTTCCACGCGAGCCTCTTCACAACCAAGCGAACTTCTCCATCCACTTTCACTCTCAATACTCCTCCAATGCATTCTATCTCGATCTCGTGCTTGCAACCCATGAACACAGCTCTTGAGACATAACTCTTCTTGCTTCCGAACACGTGTTCCCTCCTCGAAAGCAGAACCGGGTCAGAGGCTACTTCCTCTGTTCTGGACTCGACCCTTGTTTTTTGGTGTCGATTCAGATCGTGAAAGAGGTCACCGAGGAAGAACTGGACCTTCCCGTTACACGAGATTGCTAAGTAGAAGCATGAATCTGGCTCTGCAGAGTTCTGAATGTACTCTGCTCGGTTGAAATTCCATTGGAGCTTGATCTTGTGGTGGTGCTGGTGGTAGATGGATTTGGATTTGGATCCGTGTCGTGTTCTGAATAAGGAAAAGGTTGATGAGTTGAGAGAGATTGTGATGGAGAAGGTATCTGGAGCGTAGATGGTTAAGGAATGAGAGTGAAGTGTTCTTGACCAACTAAGGGTTAGATATGTTGGAGAGTTGAAGAGTTGAGTTTGGTATATGCAGGTTACCACATTCTGGGGTGCTTGAGACAAACTGCTTTTGCTGCTGCTTGATGGTGAGTTTGGCTGGCTGAAACAAGCTGGGATCATCATCTTGTTTTGATCCTTGTTGAGTATGCAAGTGTAACCATATATGAGGAAGAAGTTGAAGCTTTTGGATTTGGAGTGGTGGTGTTTGTGATTCCTTCTCCTTTTAAGGTTAGATGTTGGCAAAAGTGAAGTCGTTTTGCATGCTTTTAATGATGGTTCTATACTACTTATAATGATTAGCTCCATTTGCTGCTATCTATATATATATATAATCAATAATGTTTGTCGTACAACATAAATACCTCCAGCAAATATTCAATGTGTACTATATATAAGACGTAACGTGTATCATACATATAACACACATTACTTTTTATGTATAGCGTTGAACATATTTATGTTGTACGAGAGAACATTATTGTATTTATAATATATGCGCCTTTGGAAGCTACTTCTCATTGGTTGTTTCATGTTTGTTTTGTTTTGCTCCATCCCTTGATTTACGCCTTAATTTAATTTGAAAAGGCTTTGATGGCTTTTCTTTCTTTCTTTCTTGTGTGAGCTGTGTTGCATTTCCAAGTCATCACGTACAGCACAGGTGACTTTTTCCTGCATAAAAGAATGAAAGAATGGCCCCCTTCCACTTTTTTTCCAAACATTCTTCTCAAAACCGAGTGGATGATGGGCCCTCAGGGAGTGGGATATATTAACCAAGTCTCGCAGTCAAAACTATATAATATATTTTAGCACAAGCTAATGCAATTGCAAAGACGTGTTATAATTATACAATTTATCTCTGTATCATTGTTGACATTGTTAAATAATAACACCATACATAATAAAGACGAAATATTATACACTTCACAGAATACACTTCAAAGTACCTGAAACACTTGACTTCTGCTTGCTGAGCTTGCATCATCAGGCTGCCACCAACAGAAAATTAACCATATAAGATAATATATGTTGATAAATAGCATTTAAATTAATTAAAACCATAACAGAATGTGTGTGTATATATATATTATCTGATTAACTTCAAAAATCTTACTAGCTAGAAGAGGTTTCAACGACCCTAACTGATCTTGTGAGAGTGAGGTTTTGATAATAGTCAGTGCTGACGAAGTTGCATTCTTCAATTTGCTACCGGCCAGTAGCATGCAGGAAGATTTCTTGACCTCAACACAAGTAGTAAGTACTTACAAGTATAAATGCTGAAAGGTGAGCCTATCTATCTACATATCTGTCAAAATCAATAGCTCGCTCGATCCACTGGATAATGATTGATGATAGCATAATCATCATTCATTTTCAACTCTCTCTATGTATATACATATATATATATATATATATATATATATATATATATTATGTTATGAGATTCATATACAGGTAGTGTAAAATGTAGAAATAGAGCGAGCCAATTCAATTAATTAATGCTCAACTCACAAACACAACTAATAATGTTAGTTGTACAATATAAATACATTCAACTAATATTCAACGTGTGTTATATATATAGTACACGTTGAATACTAGTTATATGTAGTACAACAAACATTACTAAAAATGTAAAACATACACATAATGAATGAATGTCACGAGCGTGTTAGTAAAAGGGTGTAGCACTCACAGTGTCACAACACAAGAGAGAGAGAGAGACAAAGTAAGTTTTCAAGTGTGTCTGTGTGTGTGTTGTCTGAGAGGGCCATGGGTGCAGCCAGCTGGTACTCATTCATCCACCAATTTTGTTTTTCTTGTATGTTATTTATGGCCTTGCCTGTTAGTGATAATGGATTCTATAACGTTACTCATTATAACATCTCTCTCTCTCTGTCTTTCATCTCATCTCATGATAACACCAATTTTATCATTGCATTGAATTGCAGATTTATATTAGTGAAGGATCTGAGGAACTCACTCCTAGTCCTAACTCAATATATATGAGCAAAGCAACGCTTAATGTGAGACAGTTCTTTCCTAATAATTGAAATAACTCAAACTAATCTCTTGATTATATCATCATGATGCATTCAAAGTGCTCCCGTAGGTTTTTTTTTTTTTGTTTTCCACGGTATTCTCTAGTCCGGAAAGCCAAGGAGTAGTCCATCGCGGATTTGAACTCCTTTTAAGGGTTTGTCGCTGACCAATGAATTGTTGCATACACAAGGCGGAGATCGAACCCTCGACCCTTGTATTTATTCACGGTAAGTTCATGGGTGTTTTTGTTCTTCTCTTCTGGTTCTCTCTGGCATCATTGGGCCAAGCCCAACCCCAAAAAACTATCGACAACTTCCAATAATGGGCCGAGATTAAAGAACTTGTATTGTACATTATTCTTATTATTGTAAACCCAAAAAAAAAAATATTCTTATTATTTTATAATTTTTCTTCACAAAAGCATAAGTGAATGAATAATCCATTCAGTTTTCAAACATAATAAACAATACAGGTAGAAGAACGTGGGTGACATCTTCAACAATTGAATCTTTGTTTTCCTTTTCCAACCCGTCATTTGCACTGGATGATAGATGTGTCTATCTGTGTCCAAGTCCTTCAATATATAAAGTTTAAGTATTTCTTTTTCAAATTAATTTCCTTAAAATAAACACTATCAATTAATCAAAGTGACAAATTATTGTAAATATAATTGTATCCGTGACACTTTTCTACTTGCACAATCCATGTTTCCGATGAATGTGTGGGGCCAGACTGACACTGTTTTAAAACGCAACAAATTTATTTAATTTAAATTATATTTCAACATTCATAATTTTATAATTTATGTAGATATTTAATCTATCATTATTTATTTTTTGTAAGACTCTCATTTATATATTTTTACTTTTAATTTATATCTTTAAATGTGTGTGGATGTTTATAGACATCCAAATTATGATGATGGTGGTGGTCAAGTCTCTTATAATCTACAAGGACGGTGGTGGTGTTAATAAGATTAAACTAAAAATGATGGAATGCGTAAGAACGGGATTAACGATATATACAAATACGCACTAGATTTATAGAAAAAGTAACCATAAATGTTTAAAAAATAATATTTTTTCAGCCAAAACAGTCAATAAAATTCATTTTAGCACTTTTGAACTAAATAGCATTATTAATTATATATATTTTTTTAATGGACTGAGTGGTTTTAGATCTAATTTCTTATTGTTGACTGTTTTACTTTTTTTTTTTTTTTCGTCTAGCATTTCTCAACAGAAACAGCCTTGAATACAGAACAAGGGTGATTTTTTTATTTTTAATTTAAAATTTTTAATATACTATATGATAAGAAAAATAAATTAATAAATAAAAGGAGCGGGCCGTAGCGCATGGTGCCAACTAACATGGACAAGTGACAATGGCAACACCACGTGATGACCACGTCTACGTCTTATATGCTAACTTACGCAACAATTAATTAACCTTTAAAAAGTTACAATTAACAAACAAAGAAAAGTACTAGTAACAATTATGCAAACAAATTCCCAATCATAATTTCCACTCTGTCATTTCTATACTTCCAGCAATACTATTCTTTATCATAAATTCAAAACCAAAATTGGATTGGACCAAATAAATTTAGGATTTAATTTTTATTTATGGATAGCGTACAATTTTTTTACGTAGTCATATATGTATGTACTATCACATTAATTATGATAATATTTTTTTCTCTCTTACAACCTGAAAAATCATACACAAAAATATTTTGATTAGACGATAATATAATCAATTTCACAATCCTCAATAAACTAATAATGATTGTACATAACAAAAATGATCAATGAGTTATAACTACAAAAGCCCGGGGCGTTCAACACCTTATTGAATGTAAGCGCCATTTGGAATCAAATCCAAGATAGAGACACGAACTTAGGCTGACATTCACAGCGAAGATCCCTAAAACAAACAAAGATGTGTTGATTCATTGTTAGATTTGATTTCGGTGTGAGGGAGGCATTGCAACTTGCAAGTACTCCTTTTCTAACGCGGTTATGATTTATGATGTCGAATAATAGGAAATAGATGCTTTCATGTTCCTCATCACATTCTTCTATAATCTATTACTATTGATTACCTCGTATTAAATTGCACATAACCTTAAAATTAATATAAGAAAATTAATTTTTCTAGTAATCATGTCAAATGTGACTTCCTTCTTTGATGTCTAAAAATCTTACAAATTAAAAAAAAAAAAGCACTCCAATATGTTTACATCATAATTAAACTTTTTTATAAATAGTGAAGAATCAAAGAACTAATTTGATTGTTGTCTCTTAAACAAGGTCTCGGGTTCGAGCCTTGTGGATGAAAATAATCCTTGCTGGGAGCCTCAACTGTAATTCCCAGATACGCGACCCGGGACGACGAATTAGTCGGGGCGAAACTCCGAACACCGTGGGTAACAAAAAAAAATACTAATTTGCAATTTCATCAAATGTGTCGAAAACATAGATGAAGGATGTACTGGTTCCAAAGCATAGGTGAGATCGTGCTTGCATTTACATATTTACACGAACCTTGTGGGTTCCACCATCTCCTAGGAACCACTTCTTTGACATGTTGCCTTTCTCCTTCAACTCCAATTCCAGCAATCAACCCGCAAATAGAAAGAGAGAAAAAGAAAGGGAAAGGAAAAGAAAAAGGAAAATTCACTCATTCACTGTTCATCATTACGTTACAATATCATAATGTTCATTTGGATTTTTCCATGAACAATGCCTCACACTAGGTGGAGGGAAACACTCTCAGGTAAAAAGCAAAAAAAAGTTCTATATTCCATAGTTAAAAAAGAACAAGAGGAAAAAAAGATACCTTTTTCGTAGTTGTCATTCCATGAATGTAGAGTAACATTCACAGCAATACCCAGTTGCTGTTTCCTTCTTTTCTCTCTCTTACATTGACCTCCGTTGTTTTTGTCTGGTGCCATCGCCATCTTGAGGTTTGTGGTCGGTTTGCAATTTTATATATTCTCTTGTGTAGCTTTATTTTTGGCTTTTGGGGCTTTTTTCTCTTTTGAAATTTTTCGATCTTTAGTAGCATCGACAGTGAAAGAAGTGTGCTTTTTTGTCTGCTTCTTCTCCCTAAGCCGTTTCTACTCCCTACATTCTCCAAAATTGTTTGCAATACACACATCTCTGGTTCTCTCAATTTCGATTCATGGGGTCCTAAAACTCCTAAGCATTTCGCCAATCATGTCTGAGTTGGGTTTTGCTGTTTTGCTCTATCTCTGATCAAGTTGAGGTAAGGGTCGGTTTGATTCTTCTTCTCCCTGCAAAATTGGGCACCATCTGTTTGCTGAAAAGCCCAAGAGGAAAAAAGCTGGGTCATTGAATTGAGTCGAGGTTGAGTCTTCATAAAAATGAGGGATTTCCCTTCCTGTTTTGGTGAAAACGGAGTTCAAGTGGCAGATTCGTCGTCTTCAAGTTCGAGTAAAACGGCCCAGAATCTGGTTTCATGTGTTTATCAATGCCGGATTCGTGGCCGGTCATGCCTGATTACTGTCACGTGGAGTAAGAATTTGATGGGGCAATGTCTCAGTGTTGGGATCGATGACTCTACAAATCAGTGTCTCTGTAAGGTGGATATCAAACCGTGGGTGTTCTCCAAGAGAAAAGGTTGTAAGAGCCTTGAGGCGTATTCATGTAAAATTGATGTGTATTGGGACCTTTCTTCGGCAAAATTTGGTTCTGGGCCTGAACCATTGGAGGGATTTTATGTAGGAGTTGTTGCAGATCGGCAAATGGTTCTTCTTCTGGGTGATTTGAGGAAAGAAGCTTTCAAGAAGACAAACTCCATCCCATTGTCTTCAAATGCAGTGTTAGTTGCCAAGAAGGAGCATGCTTTTGGTAAGAAGTTGTTTGGCACCAAGGCTGTGTTTTGCAACAATGGCCGAGTTCATGATCTTGTGATTGAATGTGACACTACCACCGTTAGCGAACCGTCTCTGATCATTCGCATTGACAGCAAAACTGTGATGCAAGTGAAGCGGCTGCGATGGAAGTTCCGCGGAAATCATACTATCCTGGTAGATGGCCTTGCAGTAGAAGTTCTCTGGGATGTCCACAATTGGCTCTTTGGTACATCTCTTGGTGATGCTGTCTTTATGTTCAGAACATGCCTCTCTGCTGAGAAGATGTGGGCTGGCCAACCTATTTCGGATGCAAGTATGTTGCAGTGGTCTTTCTCTGAGAGATTTTCTGAAACCAAACTGCAAGGTCTTGGTTTCTCACTTACTTTGTATGCTTGGAAGAACGTGTAGAGATGCAGAAGCCTGTCGTTGATTCTAACAAACCTCTTAGTGAGTTTTGATTTATCAGTCATATGATTGAAATATAGTTGGTTAAGAATGAGTCATTTTGTTTGTCTCATTTCCTCTATCAGACTCATACTCTCAAGTTAGCTGAGATATTTGAAAAGATTAGAGGCCATTTTTTTCCCAACTGGCTGTATATTCATCTTCAAAGTGTTCATTTTATGGTTTATATTGCTAAAACTACTAAGTTTGAAGTTTTTTTCCTGTGTGATTCAAGTGAATCATTATTTTCTGTTACTTCCTTAGTGTATACCCATTATTCCCCGTTGAGTTTGTCATGTATTTTAACTTTATTGACAATCCATTTTATTATGTATGTAAGGCCAGTACTGCAAGCTGTTAATCCCCAATTATTATGAAGTTACCACAAATCTTCTTAGCCAAAAGTGTGATGAGCAAGGTTGTGAGGGAGAAAGATCAGCGAATTGGAATCAATCTCCAATTCTTTTCTTTCTTATTAACCAACAAGTAGATATTCACATGGGGAATGGATATCAATATTCCTTGCCTTGATAGAATTGCCTACTTTGGTGCCTGATAATTATTAGCAAATTGTGCATGATATTTAGCCTTTGATATGTTTATATGCTGAGCGGAAGAATATCATTTTATTTACTGTATGTATATGATTGCCAGTCTGTCATGGGTTGTGAATCATTGTCGTCTTTACACAATTTCTTCAGCTGAATCTGATAGAATCTTGTCAGCTCTATACCCCTGTTGTAGGTCTTAACTCTATATCAGTTCTGTACTTATCACACATATCATCTCTTTTTTGGCTAAGTTGTATGATTCTATGATACAAATTATGCAGCCGGAATAAACTTACTAGTTACTAAAATGATTATTTCTTTTGAAGACCATAGGGCTGCAATTTGAGTTGCAGTCCTCACATGGATCTTGGCATGGTATCTGTGTAAGAAAATGATAGCACCATGGTAGGCATTCTTTCTTTGTTTATGTTTTGGGTACTGCATATAGTCTTCTATATTCTGTTGTTACTCTTTCTAGCAAATATATATTTTGTCATGACTCTCTTATCTCTTGGATCATGAATAATGAACTCTAACATGCATATGTTCACATGCACACAGCACATGTATTCATGCTCCTAGAGGTGTACTTCATATCAAACAGAGGACCTCATATTATAGGTTTCAGTTTCATTCATCTGGCCACTATTTCCTGAAAACACTCCTTATCAGTCTTTTCATCATAGTTAGGTTCTTGTTAACTTAGAATCTAGTTTTGACGTGCTCTTGTCTTTTCCAATTCTTCATTTAGCTTGAGATTAATGCACAAATCAGATGTATGTCATTTCAGAAAGCATCATCCTTTTCCGGAGTCGGAGTACAGTTTGGTTCCCAATTGCGAAGTTCATGAACAACTGATCTCAACTTGGTGGCTACAAGGTAATAAGATGGAGGCAAATTGTAAAATCAGCAACAAATCAATGATTTCCTCAGAAGTTTGTTGCTGGCAACAGGGTTTTGGTAAGTAACATGATGTGTCTCTTCAACTAGTGCCATTAGATTGAGCAAATGGACTATAACTGCTATAAAATCTGCAGTGATCAAACAAATGGAATTCTTGTCTCTTTAAAATCTGTAGTTTCATCTTTTTGGGTAGAATAAATTACCCCAAACTCCAGCAGGGAAGCATTATAGAAGGACTAAGATCAGGGAATTTCATAATTTGATACGACACCTTATCTAATAATTTTGGTTGGAAATTTGGATTTGACATTAATAATGCATTAGGTTAAGGAATCTATTTCGGATTTTGTTTAACTTGTCATATGTTGTAAGAACATTGCTATATGTACGATAAAAAATAAGTCAAAATAGCCAACAACATATATCACATGTTGCAAAGAAAGATGATGCTGGAACATGTGATATATGTTGTGTACAACATGTGATATACGTTGTGCATTTTATATTATATAGGTTCTGCAGAATATGTTGGTTGTTTTGGCTTGATTTTTTGTTGTGTACCAAATATTTTTCATGTTGTAATTGATCTCACGAACCCACTCTCCACTAACTTATTAATTATTATACTGAGATTAAACGCTAAATCCACTCATGTTCTTGATTTTTGAGGATTAACAATCTATACTTCTACTTCCAATCTGAGGTGATCACAATTATTATACTTGAGCCCTGATTTCAGATTTGATATTCTCCCAAGAGAAAATTTGTTGAGAAAAATTGTGGTATATTTAAAATTAAATAAAAGATAAATAGATTCTAATACTTTAATTATAAACAAACCCAATTATTCCCATGTATGTAATCCTTGTTCTAATGTGACATAATGAGTTAGGTTAGGATCTTCTCATTTATTTCTGAAGGTTTTGTTTTCATTCATGTGAATCTGTTGTTAATTCATATGGTTGTTTGTTTTTTCTACAACACTCTTGTGCTCTCGGTACGTATAGGATTCTTCCCCTATATTAATATTAATATATAAAATAAGGAAAACCAAAAAAGGAGAGGATCCTCTGCTGGTATGACACATGCGTCCTTGTTTAGGTGTCCTTGTAATGAATTATTATTACAGATGCTTGAAAAGGAGTTGGCAAGAGTAGAAGTTGACCAAAAAGTAAATGACATCTTCTGAGATAACAAATGTTAAAAAGAAGAAAAGAGGACGATTCTGCATTCTGCAGCAAACATTACAGCGTCCGGTATGGGCGCATGCCGAAAGGGACGATTGAGATTATTTATAAATAAAAAAAGGGATGCAAAATGTGTACGTTAACACTTAACACTCAACATCATCATCATCAACTGTGAGATGAGATGAGAACAAGAAGATATTTACTTAGTTAGCATCTTGGAATAGGAATATTTGAATTCACTTCAAAATTTGATGACCCCATGTGCATTAATGTCTTGTGTCCTTAGCGTTTCAGACAAAATCACCCATGAATTCATTTGTGGCATTGCTTCATTTGAGCATTTGCCCGTAAGGAGTCTCGTTCCCTTGCAGCAAATTCTTCGTTTACATATAACCGTGGGGCAATAATGACCACGCTATCACAGCAACTTGTGTGATGAATAAACGAATTCTCTCCTATTAAATTTTTTTTTTTGGATTCCTCCTAGGTATCCAGCGAAACGATTCCGGTGAGTAATCCCCACCGATTTATGCGTGTACCTCAAGAGTTGGACGGCTGGCCAAGGTCTTCTCTCATACACATCGCAGGATCGAATCCGAAATTAGATGCTTAAGCAATCCAAGCCACTACCAGCACTAGGGCTCTTGGTTTTCTTCTATTAAATCTTTTTTTTTTTGGTAAATTTCTCCTATTAAATATTAATACCGGAAATCTTGCATGAAGTAAAAAGAATAGAGTAGAGTAAGGAGTGGCGAGCCCAAAAACAAAAAATATAGTAAAGTAAAGTGATGAGCTGGCGAATCTCATTTTGGGCCTTTTGGATGCTTCCAGGCTGCTTACAGCTGTATCATTCTTGCCCTTCAATGTTTTTGGGATCAAAGTAGTTGACCAAAAGGTTCCACTTGTATGCTGGCCCAATATTCAACCCTAGTTCTAACCAAAAATATCAGCAAGGTTTCTAGTTACTAGACAAGCTTATTATAAGATATATATTTTTTTACTTACAGCATTTTAGTGTGTTTCAAGAAATGAGAGTTTTTAGTAAGTTTTCTATTAAATTAGGTATAAGCACATGAGAAATTCTTACATAGTTTTAAAACATATTTAATGTATGCTCTAGAAACTTTTATAACCATATTTTAATGTAAAATAATTCAAAATTGGTATTAAAATTTAAAATGTGTGATTATAAACATTCCTAAAGTATGTACTAAATGTACTTCATACAAAAGCTCTCATATAAAGCTATATTGGTTCATTTTTACTAGCAAACTTACTGTAGAGCATTTACCCGGAGGAATTTGATTTAACAATTTATGTGGTCCAGGTCCAAATCGGTACAATTGTTGTTCCAATACCAAAAATGGAAATGCTTAGCTGAGGAATAAAACAGGAATAAAGATTAGGCAGGAAAGGAAAGTAGGGGATAATAATATTTGATGCTACAACCATAATTGGTGTTAGAATCTACACCATCATTCCTTTTCAAGATAGAGAAAACCTTACCAAGAAAAAGATTAGATAAAATAGAAAAAAAGGAAAGGATCTCATACCGTGAGAAATTCTTGCATGCCAGCAAATATTAATTAATATTTCCAAATGAAGGCCAAAAGAAAAAGATAGTATTTAGAAGAAAAAGTTTCCAACTTAAATTGTATAGCCACATCTAAAAAGTAAAAGGAAGGTTTTAAACAAAGATAGGCGAGTGCGACCTTTTATGCAAGAGGGAAAGTCCTATGACAAGATAGTTTATAGATCCACAGAAAAGGACCCATCTGAAAACTTTACATGTCTTTAAACAAATATTAATTAAAAAAAGGTAAAAATGCAGAACTATATCAATTTTTTGTTTTCATTTAAAATGTTGACAAGAAAATGACTGGGGAACTCTAAAGATGTTTTTGATTGGCCACAATCTAAGAAAAAGTGGGCTATTAAATAACAAGAATCTTCGAGAAATGCTGCATCATGATGATGACAACGTTAAGCTCTTCAAAGCAGTTGTGAGTTGAGGAAGCTTGTCAGGAGCTCTCTGCTTGTAATCTTTCTCCAACACCTTGGCTGCCAAAGATTGTACCTGTGATCCTTCTTTCTCTTCCTTGCTCTTCCCTTTTGTAAGCTGTGCAATAGCAGAGGTGCACTGCATAACAGGACCAAACAACAATTTTCAGGCACATAAATTAATATTCATGAAAAGAAGAGGACCAAGGTAGGGAGAAAGAGCTCACCAAGCATACACCAAAGAGTGCTCTGGTATTCTTGCCTCCAGTCAAGTCGATGGTGGACGCGTAGTATTTCTTGGCAGTCTGGAGATTTTCTAATCCACCTAGTGTATAGAGTACCTGCAAGTACCGTGAGTTAAGATAATGCTGTAAACTTGTAGTGTAACTTTTCCTCAATTTTTAACATAAATCTCTAGCATGTAACTTACTGAGAGCCTTGCTATTACCAGAGCAAAGAAACAAGGGTAGAAAAACAAGTTAATCACAGTTCACAAAGAAGTTACTTACATCAGCATAGGCTAAGTGATGAAGTGGAACAGTAGGTTGAGATAATATTAACTCCTCATAGCAAAATGCTGCTTGTTTGTACCTGACAGAAAGGTAGATGATATTAGCCAAAAATTAAAGGCAATTACATATTTTGCAACACAAATAAATTTCAATAATATATTTTTTCAGAGGGGAAGAGATATAATAGAATAAAGGTCTTACATTTGCAGGGAGACATATATTTCAGCCAGTTCTCTCCATGCATCGTGATCTGCCATGAATCTGTAAAATAAGAAAAATAATTCAGACACTCACTCTACTTTCTATTTTAATTAGAAACAACATTTTACTTTTTATCATTTATGTTGGAAGGGGAAAAAAGAGCTAACAGCTTCCTCACATTTCCAGATATTTATTAAGCCAGTCAATAGCTCCAGAAATGTTGCCTTGTGCCTTCGCCATAGCCACCCTCCTCTTATGGATGGTCTGCACAGCAAGAAACAACAAAAGCGAGAAAAACTTAAGTTTTTGTTCTTTCTTTGCCCAAGCACTCCAGCTAAGTTTGGGTGGAAAGAAAGAGTGTAGCACATCAAATCGTACTAATAAATGAAAAAAACATAACAAAAAGGAACTCAATACTATAAGATTTTTGTTTGATCACATAGAGTAACTGAGCAGCTAACTGACTGTTCCCCCTTTTAAGTTTGCCATAAGGTTAAATGACTATACTTGATCAAGAGGATTATCCTCTAATAGACTTGAGTAAGCCTTCTCTGCCAAATCCCACGATCCTTTCGCTTCAAGCAACATTGCCTCCAGCCTGCCTGTTTTTCCAAAAAGAATCATCCACCACTAATCAGAAAGTTTGGTCCAAGAGAACAGAACGAGGTATCAACAATCAGGGGATGGCATGCAATTTAGTGCATTTTATCCTTTTAGGACAAGTGAATATTACACTCAGTGTGTTTTATCATATAGCTGCAGCATACTAAATGCAATGGGCTAAGACAGAAAAGTTATGCCACCAGATCAACTGATCAAGCACTGCAACGCCAAAAGAAATTGTTTCCAAGCCTATACCAGTGACCCATAGATAGGACCATAGGAAGCACAAACACATTTATGGGTAATTGAAAGTCATCCAATGTCACCAAACAACACCAATTTGGACAAAGTAATGTTAAGTGTTAACTACACAACTATTGCATTCACAACTGAGCAAAACTGTACATGTAGAGCCACTTATGTATATATATACTCGTACTTGGAGTCAAATATAATTGTAAGTTATGCAGAAAGAGTTGTGCACTGTAGATAGTGCAGTTCACTTAACAAACTCAAATCCCTAAATCCATAACATGCAAATAGAATTTATCAACTTACCAACTCTTTTACTCTCTGGGAATCTCTTCCGAAGAACCTTTGTACAGTCCTGATAAATAAGTAAATCATTGTCAAATACATAAAAAAAAATATCAAACTATAAGGTTTCTCATCATTTATGAGGGAAACAAATGCAACAAACTATAATTCCTAGTAGCACTCATCAGCAGCCATCTAACACATGAACTGCCAGCATCTTCACGATAAAATAGTGACAATAGTGTATAATTAGAACCCATAAAGGAAAATAAATATTTCAAATATTCCAATTCATTAAACTGGAAAACAAAGAATCACGCATGCTTACATAAGATTGCTGGGCTGGATGAACACAACATCACGGAGGAATTATATTCCAACAAACATATCTTCACAAGAGGAGTATAAGATTTTAGAGAAATTATTTATGTACACTAAAAAATCAGCCACCATCAGTCACTACATACAATAATCCAATTTTTTAAAATGTTGGATTATAACATATGATGGCTGATAATGACTGATTTTGTGATGTACATGTAGCATTACTCAAGATTTTATAACCTTTACTATAAAGAACCACAAGAAGTGAAGATTGATACCTTAGCAACATCAAGGGATTGGCAATCCATAGCAGCAACAGCAACCTGCTCATACAAAGTCCACTCTGCATCGAGAATCAAACAATCATCAATAGATAAACTTGGACTTGCAACTGAAGTATAGTCAAAAAGCATTTCATCACTAGAAAGCACAACTTTCTAGCTCCAAACACTAATTTACATTAAAAAAATATATATCCCATTCTTTAGTAGTAGATATGAAGATCACATGCCATAACACTGCTAACATAAATTCGATGCTAAAAATTGATTACAGAGAAAACGAGATTCCAATTTCGAAGCTATGGCGAACAAAATTAAAATAAAAATCAGAGAATTAAACTGTTTCATTAGACCTAAAACGACAAGAATTGAACAAAATTGGTGAGGAATAAGGAGGTGGAGGAGACCATCGGGGCCGAGGGCGGATCGCTTCTTGGGGTCGTTGAGGATGGAGAGGCCATGCTTGAGGACTTTGTCAGAGCGACGAACCTTGAGCTTCCGGACGAGGCAGAGGTACTCCCAGGCACCTCCGCCGCCGTTGTCGACCTGATTCTCGAGGCGGTTCAATTGGGTCTCCTCGGTCTTGGTAACCATGGCTTCGTTTGTTTTTCACACACAGATCCCCAACTTTGGAACAAATCGATTCGATTCTGTTCACAATGTTGTGTCGTGTGTGACGGCCTCGGAATTTAATTGAAGATAATAAATTGTCTCTCTCTCTCTCGGTTTTGGATCTGGTGTTGGAGTGGAGTGAGGCTGAGGACACAGAACAGAGGTCGAAATTGACTAGGATCGCACTTCCCTCACTTTCACTTCCCACTACTACCTCCTGCTTCCGGCTCCCCAATATAAAAAGGGTTCAACTATACTCGAAGGAAAAATATGTACACCATATGAGATTTTATTTTTATTTTAATTACTATAAAAAAAAACCATAATAACAGTAAAAAAATAACCAAACTAATTAATAGGTCAATTCGGTAATTTTTTAACAAGTTAATTTTTAGTTAATTGGGTGATTTTGACCTAAAATTCTTATATTGATTGATTTTGAGTTATTATTTATTTTTTATTATGCAAATAGTAACACTGAAAAGATAAACTTTATGCAAGAAAATTAAGAAATTAAATAATCATATAATTATCAATATTTGATTTATGTATTTTAATTCCATTTTAATTTATTCTTTTGCTAATAACTAAAATTATCAATGTAATCTCTTGTTTCTAAATATGTATGTTCTTATTTTTTGGGGGAAATATCATGTGCTTCTTAGATAATGGAGAGATGAAATTATGAAAAGAGCTACTTCTAAAGTATTTTTTAAAAAAAAGTATAGATTCTGATAAATCCCTCTTTTAAAACTGTCCATTGAAAACAAAGATAAGATAGAAAAACTGAATTTCTCTAATTAGGCTATGCTGCTTCTTTTTAATACTTTTTATTCATCGAATTTCATTTCAATTTAATTTAGAAAACAACTTGGCCCGAGAAAGACACAAACGAACAAGAACACCACAGCAAGCATAGCCCACTAGTAGGCCCAGATAATGTTCATACAAAATTTCAATGGGCTATGGCAAACCGAAATAGGCTTATGGACCCACAAGCCCAAGCCTGTTTGTGCAACTGACCGAAAAACGGTGCGTTTAGCGAAACTGCAAATGATCAATTGCAGTTACATTATTACAAGGTGCTACTACTGTGTAAACTTAAACTCCTTCGTCTTCTCTGCTCTAAAACCCTACTGCTTGTGATGACGATGAAAACCCTAGAAGAATCCGACGTAGGAATCTGCTGTTACATTTCCAACCTACCTGGTTTCCGTGGAGTGTTGAAGCAAAGGTTTCTTCCATCTTTTGTTCATCGCCTAAACCATTGAATTTGAAAATGCTCATTTTGTTTTATGGGAGTGCATGCGGTTTTTCAAATTCATAAATCTTTGAAGTCTTGAGCACCTGCAACAGTGTTGACTAAATTGCAAGAAAACATGATGGACCTTGATTATGATAAATGCTGAATTGTTATATTAAAAAAAAATTTGGAAGGATCCTCCCCAATGAACAAAGGACCATGTTAAATTAGTGTTATGGTCTTCTGTTATTTACTATTTGGACATCAGTCAAATTGCATGCGTAAGAGCTTAACCCATATATGACACAAAATGCTAATATCAGTGATTTAGTCAATTGTGTGATTTATTTTTTTCTGTTGGAATTTGGTGCAGGTATTCTGATTTTATTGTGAATGAAGTTGACAGAGATGGACAAGTTGTTCGGTTATCCTCACTTGATGCCCCTCCAGAGGAGGAGGTGGAGCCAAAGCCAAAGGTCTGAGGATTCGGGCTCACTGATAACTTCAATTTTTTCGATTATGTTGCTATCTGACATTTTTGTTTTTCTCGTTGTAGAGTGCTCAGGAAACTGAAACAAACAAGCCTGAATCTAACACAACAGTTATGAGTTATGCTTCTCAAGTTGAATCTTTTAAGTCTCTTGCTGGGGATACTGATGCTGCCCTTTTGGAAGAATTTCTCAATCAAATAAAGTCTGGTGGTGAAAATAGTGTTTCTCCTGTTGTCTTTTCTCCAGATTCTGATAAATCTCATAGAACGGTTAGTATCAGGTATTTGATTTTCTTGTTCTGTGTTTGGACTTGGGATACATATCAAAAGGTGACTACATCTGCAAGTGCTTAAATATTGGTCAAAGTCCAGGTGGTGTCTCATTGCAATGGATTAAGTTTCAATGGAGACTATATTGTTTATGGATTAAGAAACCTGATATGGAACTGAGTCCTTTGGATTTTGTATTCATTTGTTTCAGAACTTTGCCTTTCTTAGATTTCAATTCCTAGCTATTATATGCGGCTTTTAATTTAAATTTAATCAAATCAAGAAATATGAGACTTATTCAAGCCTGTTATGGTGGCAAGCACAATGAGTCCAGTCTGTATTACCATCATTTTAAATTTTATGCTTCTCAAATCTATCAGGAAATGCATAATTTCATCAAGGAAAACTTCAAGTTCCTTGTCTCTGACACGATTGATGGACCAGATGCTTCATCAAAATGCATCCGTGTGAGATTGAATTCTGGAGGGCCCAACAACAGTGGTAGAAACTCCAAGAAACGCAAAGAAAGAGATGAGAAGCCTTTTGACAGCAGAGGCTCAAAAAGCTGGCCAGAAAATGTTGGCAAGTTCCTTAGGTGAAGTTTCTCAGGAATTTTGTTCTATAAAATGCAATTCTCACTGTCTTCCTGTAATTTTATATTTATATTATTTGGTACTGAGCACTTAAAATTTAAAACCTTCGTCCGTGATGTAACCTGCATGAAATATGGACTGCTTTTCACATGGACTGATCTAATTTTATGATTTATGATAAGGAAATTTGGAAACGTCATTATATGTTGTAAATTGATGGATATACTCCTCTCCTCTTTTTATAATTTCTTTTGGATATATAATTTGGGGAATTTATAAAAGGGGTCAATCAAGTGTATATAGAGGCCGGCCAGGAGGTTCATAGGCGCAATTTATTTTTTTAGCTGTCTGAACATGATGGATTTTCCTTGTATATGTAAGTGGCACTGAAAGATATGCATGTTGGTTCCGATTTCTATTACTGAAACATATTGATGTAGTTTCTGAAACATATTGATGTTGTCCCTAAGGAGATAGAAAATGCTTTCCTCATTTCTTCTGCAAATAGGATTGAATTCCAAGAGTTTGAGTGTAGGAAATGACACTATGTTGGTAATTAATCTAGTATTGTGCAGAAGTAACCACTACATATCCCACCCCACTTCTACGGGATCAGACTTTAAGGAGACTATTGAATGCATTACATTATATTTTATTCAGACATATTAGAAAGTGATTTTACTCTTGGTTGCAATTTTTATTTAGTCATGATATTTTATCCCTTTTCTATTGTCTTAAGTTTAGTTAGTTACTCATTGTTACCAACTGTGTTTCTTCCTATTTAATTTCTAGATTTCATCTTTATAAGGAGAACAAAGATACACAAGAAGCTCTGGGGGTGATAGGAAAAATGCTTGGCATCCAGGTTTGTATTGACTGCTAGAAAAGCCAGCTGAATGATTTACACTTTTCTTTTTTAACTGAGTGATATTTAACTGACAGTCAAGATCATTTGGATTTGCGGGTACAAAGGACAAGCGTGCTGTCACGACCCAAAGCGTAATAAATTTCACTTGCTTTTTGATTTTGCATTCAACATTCATTCTATTTTCATATCTGCCAAAGTTAATGAGATTCTTTTTTGTTTCTAGGTTACTCTTTATAAGCAGCAAGCAAATAGGCTAGCTTCCCTCAACAAGAGGTTGTTTGGTATTAAAGTGGGTGATTTCTGGTAAGGTGATTGAATTTTAGGTGCTTTGTTCTTCTACCTATCAGTTCTTTGATGGATGATCAAACTTCAAATGTACTATTGTCCAGTTATGTCAATGAAGAACTTGTACTAGGCCAGCTCTCGGGGAACCGATTTACAATCACATTGCGGTGAGGGTGGTATCTATTCATGAAACAATACTATTAAACTAGTGTTGCTTGTGTTACTGACATATTTTCTCAGAGGTGTTGTTTCAGATTCTGAAGATACCATAAAAGCATCTGCAGATGCCTTAGGAAGGAATGGCTTCATTAACTATTTTGGTTTACAAGTACTTTCCAAGTTACCCTCTTGCTTTCTCTCCCCCTCTTCTTGTGTTTCTTTCTTCCTCTCCTCTTTAATTCATTCTTTGTTTAGTTTTCTCTTGCTTGGATTCGTAATAAAATGGTGTTTTCTAGTCTATCTATTTTTGAATTTATTGTGTTTTTCATATTTGCTTTATTAAGAGACTTATTTGTATATGGATGCTCTCAGCGTTTTGGAAGTGGATCTGTGCCAACTCACCTTATTGGTGCTGCATTACTCCGAGGGGAATGGAAACTTGCTGTTGACCTGATCCTTGATCCAAGAGATGGAGATATCCTTTTCATTGTTTATATAATATAATGGATGATATGTCTAAATCAATTTGTTGTACATCAATTGTTAACATTAGCATGTCGGTTGCCTTTGTTGTCCATAACTCTGTTATTTAGATACAAAGAGATGCTATAGCTAAGGCACGCAAGTACTATAAGGATAGTAATGATGTTGAAGGCACGCTTAAGCAGTTGCCTCGACATTTAGTTGCTGAAAGGGCTGTGGTAAGCTTCATATGAAAATTGTGTCTGCATGATTTCCTTTAGGCATGACCATCGGTAATGTGTTGTGCTTCATAAATTGTATGTGAGTTTTCTGTTTATCCCTTGTACTTCTTCCGATATGATGTATAACCAATTTAGTGTCAACAAATCTAATGCAGCTACAAAGTTTGAAAAAATCCCCTGGAAACTACTTGCAGGCATTGAAAACTATTCCACGGACTCTGAGAATGATGTGAGTCATAATTATCTGTACATTTTGATATTTATTGTGTAGCCAAAGTGCATTTCTGTCACTGCCAGTCATCTGGTGTTATTTAATATTATGAATGTCATGTCATTTTACTCTGTAGAATACTAATCTTACATTTCAACTTTTTCTTATTTGAACAAATATAAGATGGTCATTTTGTTTGAAGAACATCCTTCATCTTGATTTTATAGTTTTATTTATGCTTAATTTTTCAGGTACGTACACAGTTATCAAAGCTATCTGTGGAACCATGCAACAAGTATGAGGGTGCAGAAGCATGGTAAGTTTTGATTTATATTTTATATTAATATTATATTTCTATCTTGCTTTTCCCGGCGGTGGTTAGCTTCTACTGTTATATCTCTTGATAACTGCATGTGATGCATAGCTATACAATACAATTCTTCCCATGCACTATCATTATTATGGTAGTTGAAGTCAAAATAATCATTTATTTTGTTGAGTTTGATTCAACTGTGGCAGGAACTGAACAAGTTGTATTAGGAGACTTGGTATATTATAAGGAAAATCCTACTGGAAAAGTTACAGGGATTGTTGGATCTGAATATGATGATAGCTGTGATGATAGATATGACTCTAATATTGAAGAAGAAGTCTCTGGAGATATTTGTGAAGAAAGAGATAGTTATGTTAAGGTTTGTCTTTCAATTTTCGTCTGATACAGAGGTCTGCAATATTAGATTCCTTATCTATCCATATCCCTATTCCATCATTAATTATTAGCATGGTCAGTAAGCATTTTGTGAAATCAATGCCCAATTGAGCAAGGTTATATGACATTTCATGAATGAAATGCTATTTTGAGGCATTTTTCTCAAATTTGAAGGTAGCATTGACTGAAGTTACTCTTTTTTTCACAAATAGAAAAGGAAATTTTATTTGATAGATGAGTGGGGAAGTATAACTAAGAGAGGGATATAATATACTGGCACGACTGAAACAAGAGAATTTGCATAAATGGTGTTCTTACTCAAGATTGACAAATTAAAGTGAGTTTATTTCTATGCAGGTTGTGACTCCTGAAGATCTTGATTCAGGATGTTATACAATAGATGATGTCGTTCTTCCTACGCCAGGGTAAGCTTTGACAATGAATGCTGATTAGAGTCTTTGATTCATATAACTTAGATCTTCTTAGTTTTCAGTTTGCCCTTTTTTTGGGCGCAAGTATGACATTTCTGAATTGATGGTCTTGCAGTTCACGGACAGTCTATCCAACAAATGGTATCACCGAAGTTTATCATGATTTGGCAAATAAAGTATGGATCAAGTTGGCCTCATGTACTTCTTGTGTCTTGATTATAATGCATATGATTATTAGTGGTATCCAGAGCGCAATATTTATGGCAAAGATTTTATTTTTGAAAATGACTAAGTGGTGTTAATTGCATTTTGGGGTACATGAGCACATAGTTTTATTTCATGATGGGTAAAACTAAATAATTGTACCTTCTCAGGTAGTAGGTTTGTCTGCTGATATGATACTATATGATTAGATGATAGTGTTAAATTTTCTTACACTGCATCAAAATTAAAGTTAACTGATTTTTTGTGTTATGACTCATTGCTTATAGTTCTTGTTTCCGGTTCTACTTGAAATTCACTATGTATGGATAGAGCCCATTCAGCACTTCTCTTTTTCCTCCTTTCTCCTTCTGTTACCTTCTGAAAGTATGGTCTGCCAGGTGCTGTTTGGGTTGCTCTCCTATCCTTTTTGCACCCTGCCTTATTCTGTAATCATTTATCTGTTACTGTTCCATGGATAGTTATCTCTATTTTTTTTTTTCATAATTAGTCACTTATTTTCTTGTAGGATGGAGTCAGTTTAACAGAGTGTGTGCATAATGTGAAGTAAGTAAAAAGAATCCGAACTCAAATATCAATGACTCCTATTCTTCGTCCATTGCCTTTATTACTCTATTATTTTACTCCTGCCTGATTCTCCCACCCTTGTTTATTATTGCTTGTTATTAGGGAATTCTCAATAACTAGTGTGACTGGAAGTTACAGGAGGGTTTTTCAGAAACCAATTAACTTCGAATGGTGTGCATCTAACTTCTTTACTTGATTGTATAGACTTTGTTTTTACCCATTTTGTTTATGGCTTGTGCCTCCGTTGTTGAATAATGCGTCCTTTTGCAGGGAATTACTTACATATACTGATAGTACTAAGCCACTGGTAGAGACAGATTTAGACCAAATTGTCAAGTCTAAACCTTCAAACAATGTTGAACCAGTTGATGCACCAGACGGGAAAAAGGAAGAAGATAGCACGAGACAATTGGAGAACTCTGATGATGGTGCAGAGATTGAAACCGATAATAATGAGATTGCAGGTGAGGAAGTAATATTACCAAAGGATGGATCAGACAGTGGCTCTAGCTCCCAAGATTCCCAGACTGCTCTCAAATTGAGCTTCACTCTTCCTACTTCGTGCTACGCAACAATGGCCATAAGAGAACTGCTGAAGACTTCAACATCTGTAAGCATTCAAATTGAAAATGTCTGTACCTGTTTATACGGTTCTTCAAATTAAATAATGATTGGAATGAACTTCTATGAAGTATGTGTGATTTGTTCTTAAATATAAACTTTAAAAACTACGATATGTGAGAAAGCTTGATTCTGAAAAGGTGGACCATTTAAGCTCCAAACCAGCCCTTCCATATTTCCTTTCTATCACTGCCCTTTCAGTTTTAATTTTCCGGTACAGGCCCTTTTCAGTTTTATATGCGTATAAATCTTTTTTTCCCCCTTTTTTATGCTGTTGCAGGTAGCATATCACAAGACACTAAACCAGTAAGCACGTGGCTAACCCATATAGAATTGTTTTGCGGCAAGATACAGTGATTCATAGAACAGAACACCAGAAAGAGAAGTTTCATCTGTCAGATGTCACGACTTACTTGGTGGATTCATCTAATATCTCTTTCTCTATCTCTATCTCGGTGGAAGAGGTAGAGCAAAATCCTCTCGCAAGTAGTACACAATTGCATCTTGTTAGAGAACAGTAATGCTTATAAGCTGAATATTCATTTATAAGTGCCATTCACGTTTTGATTTTGCATGAGAATATTTCAGTTTGTTTGATTTAGTACCTTGTCCTGCCCCTCTTGTTCCATTCTAGCAGCAAATAGCATACCATCTCTTTGTTTTTTTCATTATCTTGAAATATGAACGATTATACTATATTATTATTGTCTGCTCTGATCTTTGGGTCTGAATTATTTGCTCTCCTCTGAAAATCATGTTCATATACTTAACAGGCTCTTATAAATGCGAACTCTGCATCAAACAGAGAGCAAATGCTTGAGGCCTTGAAAAGAGTGGAAATATTCTGATTGTTTGTGTTGTTCTCAACAATATTACTAATCCTCTCAGAAATGGAAGAAGAGTGCGAGGGTGAGGGTGTACGATAGCATTGTAGCATGAGAAGATTCATTCTTCCCTTAGACTAGTTGACCCCATCCTCTGCATGTTTTCACATGTCCCGAGGCCATTTTGGTGCCGTTAATTGCACCATCCACATCACCTACTGAACCCGTCCCAATCACAATAAATATACATGTTTTCTTTTCTTTTGTTTACAATTCTCATTTTTTCAACACAGTCTTCCTCTCCTCCCATCGCTCTCACCATCTTCTTGCGTCGACTTCAATCCTTAATAACACGCTCTCTTTCCGTGTTTCCACTTGACACATTATTATTCACTTTCTAATCAGCGTGGCACTAAGTTAATTTAATTCGAGTACGAGCCAATAACAACATCACACACTATGGTGTTTTGAGCTTTTGTATGCAATTCGCCGTTCATGATGAGACCTAAAACGGATGAATTAAGAAAAGATGACTAAGGATTTGTTGTTGTGTGAGAGGGAATGGGGTGTCAACAAAATCAATGAATTTTTAAAGAGCAAATGTTTTTCTTTTTTTAATGATGATAGATGCAGAAATACTACTACTTTTGCAGCAGAATCATTGTACTGCTATGTACTTGCGATGAGAATCAGCTGGCACTTGGCATCGCTGTTACTAGTAAGCATGGTTTTCTCTTAATCTTTCTTCCTTTTCAGCAAAAGAATTGGTCTTTTGAGTTCATCTAATTACTTTCTATTCTGATGTATAACAAGATAGAAGATTCCCCCAACAAGAACACGTTTCTTGAATGAGTAAGAATGTTAGAATTAAATTAGATTACAGGAAGGTATGCCAAATATATTGATTGATTGATAAAAAAAAGATGAAAGAAAGCGCGCAATGATGCAGTGTACACGAAGGAACGATTGATTCAGGAATCAGCAGCATAGAGATTAGATAGATACAGTGACAAGACACGAGATGCATATGGCGCAACGTTTATTTGTGCTGAGAGAGGTGGGGTCCCACTTTGTCTTTTCGTATAGTGAGGGTCCCTCTTTTGGGCCCCATGCAGCACAACACAACACAACAACAGACACAGCCATTCATAATCATACTTTGATTTCAAATTCATTCATTCATCAGTTTCTTCTTTTCTTTTCATTTTCAAAACATAATATAATATAATATATGATCCGATGAGTCTGTTGTTGCAGTTGCACGTGGTGAGTGGTCATTACTTAGTTAGGAGTGAGGATGTAGCATAAGCACTGTATTCCTCTGTAGCATGTGAAGATTCCCTTCCTTAAATCACAGGGCCCTACACTCTGCATGGTTTCACGTGTCTGTCCTGCCTGCCAGCCATCTCCTTAGCCGTTTATTACACCGTCATCTTCTTCTACTCCCTCCCATCAATGCCCCACACCACCTATACTATACTATACTATACTATATTATTTACCGGATATGATATTTGTACATATTTTTTTTATGTACAATAAACATACATGTAAATCTAAGGGTGGAGAATAAAAGTTGAAGTGTTGAAATGACGTCACATCAAAATCTAATGATAATAAAGTGGATGGAGAAGATATGTAATAAAAATGTATCTACGAAAATCATTATTGATTACATGTATGTATGTATCTATCTATTTTTCAACCCTATCTCTTCTCTTCTTTCCCACCACACCCTCGATCTACCCTCCACGCGAGATTTATTACTACTTACACATTCAGACCACCATCCTTCAATCATTTAACCTACCTAAGTTCCATTTCAATATTTTGTTACAACTTGGACCATTCATTTTAGTTAGGTTGTTTATGATGATACATACAGTACGTACGTAGGATAAAAAGCAACTAGGAATAATCAATCAATCTTAACTGATGTCGATTTGATTTATATATAAGAGAGAGAAGATATATAGGGGGAACTAACTAAGCTTTCTAGCAACATTTGCTAGACAATAATATAAGAGTTTTGTTATGAGTACACAATTGTACCCGTCAAAATAGTTTAAAATAAAAAATTAGATCTAAATTATTTAATTTATTAAAAAATACATATAATTAAAAATGTCATTTAAGTCAAAAATATTAAAATAAATTTTTTATAATCATTTTGACTGAAAAAATATTGTTATAAAAAAAATTTTGATAATATAATATAGAAGATAAAGATGAGTTTGAAATTTGTCTGAAAAAGATAAAAATTAATGCTTAGAATAATGAGGTTGAAATGAACTGAATATTATGCTTTTTTTTCTTTCATTTCATTCCAACGTGGTTGGATTGACTTGTACAAAATAAAGCTCTCACAACCAACACATACACACAACTTGATAGCATATTTTTTTATTATTTCTAAGCTAATATATATTATATTAGATAACATAACATCATATAATCTCCTCTTAAAGAGGTGAGGCGAGTTCACTTTCTCTTAAAAGGGTGTCGGGAGCTATCTTTTTCCCCTTCCATGCAAGGACAAATTTCCTTGATAAACGCGACCCACATACATACAAACGCACTCAAAGCAGAGAGAGAAAAAAAAATCATTTTTAAAAAAAAAAAAGTTGATTTTTTTAATTTTAAAATTTTGCTTGTATCTGATTTATTACAGTGAAGATATAGGTAGAGTGAGGAAGAAATTAAAGGAGATAGAAGAGGGGCAGGGCAGGGGGGGTAAAGAAGATAGCAGTGAGTTGAATTTTGAATTGTGTCGTGAAGATGTTTGATGGAGTGCCTGAGCCAGTGGCTGCAGAGCAGTTGTTCCACCAATTCATAGCACCAACAACAACAAGGACCACCTCCTCCACTCCTCCTCCTCCTCTTCCTTCTCCTACTCATCATCACCATTTATCATCCTCCTCCTTATTCCCTATGCTCCATCATGCTTCTCCAACTCCACATAATAATAATAATACTACTACTACTACTACTTTCCTACCACCCTTTGATCCATATAATACCTCTTCTCATCAATCTCATCATCATCATCAGATTCTTCCACTTCAACCCCAACACAGCCTACTCTTCCACCCATTGCAGCACCACAAAGATAATGCAGAGCAACAAGAGATGAAGGAACCAACAATCATCAACAACTTCGACACTCATCATCATCAGAGAGATCAACAACAAAGACAATTATTACCTGATGGTGATGATGGTGATGATGATAATGAGTTGATGATGATGGGTTCTTCTTCTTCTTCATGGACTAATGATGAAGTTCTTGCACTCTTGAGGATCAGATCTACCATGGAGATCAGTTGGTTCCCTGAACTCACTACTTGGGACCATGTCTCTAGGTACCTTCATTATATATATTATTTCATCACCATCATCATCATACATATATTAATTTCTTTTTCTACTTGAAACTAGTGAGTTTCTTTTAATTTCAGCAATCATATATATATATATATATACCAGATAGAGTTTTACATTGAGAAATTGGTTGATTGAAAAAGGAAAAAAAGAAAGTTAACTAGCTAGGCAGAAGCAGATTATTTTGTGTTTGATGAGTGGCTGGCTGGCTAGCTGGCTATGTCCTATATCATATCATTACTACTTTACTTGTGGGATACAATACATACACAGTTGAAGGGCACACGTGCAGCAGCTACATGTGTATGTATGTTACAGTACCTACCTGCATCACACACTGACATCACAGTGCTATACACTTACATACATGCACTCACACAGATTCCAAGAGAAGAGATAGGAATATGGAACCATTTTGTCTATTATGTATATATTCAGATCAAGAAATAAATAATTAATGCTGCTATATATGCTAGCTAAAGTAATAATAATTGTTGGATTTATTATAAGTTTATACAGGAAGCTAGCAGAGCTTGGATTTATTAAGAGTGCTGAGAAGTGCAAGGAGAAGTTTGAAGATGAAAGCAGATATTTCAACACCAGCATAATTAACTGCTCCAAGAACAACAATAATAATAATTATCGGTTCCTCAGTGAGCTTGAAGAGCTTTATCAAGGCACTGCTAGTGATCATAATAATAGTAATAGTAATAATAACCAAAACATTGATAGTCATCATCATGTTGCTACTGAAAAGACTGCACACCAACTTGAAGACCATCACATGATGGGCCATCATCATCAAGCATTGGAAGAGGATTCATTAATCAAACAGAGTGAGGAGGAAAGTGCTGACAAGACCAATAATATTATTATTGTGGAAAAGTCAACAACAAGTGATGAGAAAAGAAAGAGGAAGAAGAGGAAGAGGAGCAGCATGAGGTTTGAGATGTTCAAGGGTTTCTGTGAGAGCATTGTGAACAGAATGATGGCTCAGCAAGAAGAGATTCACAACAAGCTCCTTGAGGACATGATGAGAAGAGATCAAGAGAAGTTTGCAAGAGAGGAGGCCTGGAAGAAGCAAGAGATGGAGAAGATGAACAAGGAGCTTGAGATTATGGCTCAAGAACAAGCCATTGCTGGTGATAGACAAGCCACCATCATTCAATTCTTGAAGAAATGTGCAGCAGCCAATAATTCCCAAAATTCTAATAAGGATCCAAAACAGAATGGAAGCACTACTACTAATAACTACTATTCTTGTCCTCCTCCATCATTGCACTCCCAAAACCCTAACCCTTCAACAGGAGAAAGCACTCTTCTTGAGCCAATAACAACAACAACTTCTTCTAATATGATTATTCTAGATAATCATCAAGTTCATCAAGCCACTTGTTCTTCCCCAATCCCGGAAGAAAATCTAAACCCTAGCTCGAGCAGCACACTCCAAGTCCTTCCTTCCCCTTCAAGTTCATCTACACCTCCCAACATTATCAGCAAGCAGGATAGCAATCCACCACCAGAGTCAAATTCAATCTCCACATTATTTAAACCATCCTCCTCCTCAAATACCAACAATAGTATAACTGATGATGATCATCATCAGAAAGATGATGTTGGGAGAAGATGGCCAAGAGATGAAGTGTTGGCACTGATAAACCTCAGATGCACAATCCTAAAGAACAACAACAACAGCAGCAACAATGAACTAGAGAAGGCAGAAGGAAACAACATCAACAACCAGAACAAGGTGGTTCCTCTGTGGGAGAGAATCTCACAAGGGATGGCAGAGCTTGGATACAAGAGGGGTGCAAAGAGGTGCAAAGAGAAATGGGAGAACATAAACAAGTACTTCAGAAAAACCAAAGATGCTAATAAGAAGAGGTCCATTGATTCTAGGACATGTCCCTATTTCCATCAGCTCAGAAATCTTTATAGTGATCAGGGGAAACTACTTGATGATGCTCCTCCACAAGAAAACCAGAAGGTGAATAGTAATTCATCAGGGCAATTATTAGCAGCTGAATCTTCTTCTCATCAAGTGGGGTCTGCTGAATTATTCAGTACTTTGAATGATGATAATGATATTGATGATCATGGAGGTGAGGAAACTACTCTCATTCATACAACTACCACCTCCCCTTTCAATTTTGATTGATGATTAGTAGTTTTAATTCATTTATAATTTTTCCCCATTTTATATAATGGCCTAATAATTAAGTACCACTAATTTGAATTCTCCTTTTTTGGTGGTGGAAGGCCTTTTTATATATATAGCTTAAATCGAATGTATTGGAATACAAATATATTTAGAATCTGGTAATTAGCTAGCACCGACAGCTTGAGGAATATATATAATTATTAGAATAAATATTTACAACTATATATATATATCCCTGGTGAATATATAACTTTTATATTCCATTTCAAGGTAATAATTGTTTTTATAAGTTGATATGTTTCATTCATAATGTGCATTGATTTTGGTAGCAGGGAACACATACATGATACGTCGACCCTGAAAAAATGAATTGGACAAAACATTCTTTAGGACATTCTGATGGAGCTAGAACTAATTAATTATAAAAAGTAAAAGAAATGAATTATTAGCTTATGCTTAATTATCAATCCATAGTCTATATAGATGAGAGGAATTGAAAGAAATTACTATTAACCTTGCAGTGTTATGTATGTAGCAGTAGTAATTAATTAAATGTACAGGCATATTAAAATTTTCAATTTTGATTTTATGCTTTCTGGGAATAAAAATTAATTAAAGTGCATTGGAGAAAGTTTCTTAAAAATGCTGCGTGTTGCTCTTTAATTACAATAATGTTTAGTACTTTAGTATACAATGGTAAACCAGTCAATATAGTCAATAGATCTATCTTGACTTTGATTTTAGCCCAAATAATCATTGAGATGGTAATGGACTGAACAATTATGACCCATAATCTCATGGCTGATTAGCATTACCCCTTTAATTATATGAATTTTCTGTTTTACGTTTAAAGTAGTTAGTAGTTACTAGTTAGTTGAGCAATACTTAATAACTTGGCAATTTGCATTCACGTGTTCCTTCTAACGTCTTGGCGACTGCTATCTTACATTTTGATTTATCATTTGTCAATGAATTAATGGCCCATTTATTATATAATTATATTTACATAGCACTTTAGGTGCATGAACAAAATTCTACATCTGATATATGATAGAGTGGATTTTAATTTGACTCATTAAGCTGTCGTTTAACTTAATTACTTTTGAGCTTATGCATGCAACCCATTCATCATTGCTTGCAACCTCGTACGTAGCACAATAAAATAAAATATGAATAACAAGGCTCTAACATTATTTAAACTATACTTTGCCGCCTTTGAGAAAACTGAAAAGAAAGCGCATCTAATAATACTCATGAAACGACCAAAATAATAATACTTACGCACTAATAAGATCCATTAACATCAAACATGTTAGCATTGTTTTCCCTTAAAGTGAAAAATATTACACAAAGGGGCAAAAAAAAAATCAGTCAATAAAGTCTATTTAATACTTTATGACCCAAATAACACTTTTAATCATGGGTATATTTTTAATGGGCTGGATGATTGTGACCCAAATTCTTATTTATTAGCTGTTTTGGCTGGTTTTTTTATTGTGCCTCTAGTAATACTCAAAATATTATTATGTGGTTATTATTACAAAAACAGAAGTGACTAATAATAATACACAGATTTGTAGAGATGAGAGAATGCTCGCTCCTGAAATATGAATATACTATTAGTAATTAATTAATAAAGTGATATTGGAACAGATTTAATTGAAATGCAAGTGAATGAATATGCTATATTTATTTAAGAAGCTTGTGTTTGTCCCTGCAGATAAGGGCGCAAATAGACCCATTCAAATTTTACTGTTGTACTGCCATGCCATGTATTATATTTTATATTTTATACACAGCACCTCCCATGTGCTGCTCTGCTCTGCTCTGATTTCTGAATCAATCATCTAAAATCTAAATCTTCGCTCCTCTTCTCGCCTACAGTAAGCGCTTGCACGTGCGTGCATCTGTGGTCCCTCTCTCTCTCTCTCCATTTTTTTACTTCTATTATGGTTCTGATTATGAGTGAATTAGAAAACTGATTTTTTTTTATAAAATTTTTTATACAACAAAAGAGGGCCTAAGCCCAAAGAGAAAAAAAACCTATACAGCACTGCTTTGTTGCGTGATATTCCCTTCAATTCGTGATAAGCCAGCCCACACCGAACAACACTTGGGCCCTTATCAAATTATATGGCCCAACAATTGCATAAAAAGCATTCTGTAAATTAAAGATCTTGAATTTGAGATCTTGACGAGAGGTAATGTCCTCCTAAATAAGTAATTACCACTTAAGCGAGAGACAGAACAAAGAAATATATTATGTAGATGCGCCAATTCCTATGGCAAGGTTGGGATGCAAGGTCGCTTTCAAGTGAGGTGGGAGAGGTTGACTTGACTGACTAGTGACTTAATAATCTCTAATAGTTAATAGTAGGTAAGGTATGCATAGTACATTACATATGAGTGTGGCTAGTTTGACATCCAAATTGTGGATGTCCATAAACATCTAATTACATTAAAAGGAGAATGAAAATAAAAATGTATAAGTGACATCAAAGGAGAAAATGAAAGTAAAAGTGTGTAAGTGGGGATCGAAAAAATAAATGATAATAGATAGGAGGTAAACGGATATACTCATCACAGTAGTATGCACGCACGCACGCATTACGCATATATCTCGGATTGGATTATTGGTACATTCATATTCTCATCCTTCTTTTGTTTTGGTCCCTCCTTTACCGCGTAATACGCTGCCCAAATATATATCATATTCAATTATCATCCCACCGTCTTTAGATTTTATTTATTTATATTTATTTTCATAATATGGTTGGTTGGTTCCAGGCATATTTGTCCCTGCCACTACTGCTCTTCGCGCTTCGCTTATATACATTATCTCATCACACTGGAGTCCTTCCTATATACTATGGTTGTCTTGTCTTGTCCAGTCCATGCCCGAGAGTTGGCTGTGTTAGGAATATAATTAACAATACAAATTGTGTTTGTAGATAGATGGTCCTGTCATAAAACAATATCTAAACTCATCTATATACATAAACTGTCTTTACCAATTAGCTATGCTTTTCAATTTATTAAGGGAAATATTATATATTGACGCCTCAGCAAATTATCAATTATCAATGTTTTTCATCGCTCCCTATCGTCTTACGCATGTATATTTAGGGTCTAGTAGACAACTTATTTAAACTCTTATATAAAATAACTTATGAATAAATTATTTTGTATATATGTGGATATAAAATAATAAATTTTTTATTTTAATTATTTTGAAAAGTGCTTCTAGAGAAGTCAAATATTATGACTTCTAAAAAAAGCACTGAAATAATTTCTGGAGAAGTCATAAATTATATAACCAAACATGACAAAAATGTCAGAAGTACTATAATCCAAACGAACCCTTAATATTTTATCAAATACTCTAGTACGTACCAGACTATATGATGTAATCAAAATTTGTCTACTATGATTAATCAATGATTATTTGCACCACCAAACACCTTTTAATCAGATAAAAAATAAAATCATATGAAACGGGGGAAAAAGAACGTGTACGGGCGGTCACACAAAGTTTAACATAATATTTCACGAGTTACAAAATACTGTACTACTATACTTCTTTTTTCTTTTTTATTTTATTTTTTTTTTCTAATCGGCGATGAGGGAACTGCAATATGGTAGTAGTAGATAGATGGCTTTTATGGAGGTGAAGCCTTTTTCAGTTGTTGGGTGGATCAGGAAGTTGCATCATATATATATATATATCCTTTACAGCTAATTACATTGATGAATGGATGATGATGCCTCCAATCCATATTTAAATTTAAATAAAGTAGTACTATCTAGTGTGCTACGTTGAGATTAATTTTTCACCAAACAACAAATTAGAGATTAATTATTATTTAATACATGCTTCAGTAGTTTCGCAATAATTGAAGAATGGGCTTCGTGCGTTGATATATATTTGCAATAATGTACAATAAAAAACGCCAACTTTTCGGCTAAAGCAATCCCTTCTTCATCTCTATTGTCTTTAATCTAGGATCCTTATAATAAGTTGAAGTAGTAATGTCCAAAAGAAAATAAATCAATTAAAGTAATAGGTAGCTATTGCCTATGATTTAGAGGATAGATAGGAGGATCTATGCGTAGCTCTGAGTAATATCTTTTTGTCATGGCTCTGAGCAATGCATATAAGAACAATTAATTAATTAATTAACCATGCCTATGATTTGTTACATTGCAAGCAATTTGCAATTGTGTGATCGATGCAATCCGTGACATATACTACTCCAAACATTATCTGCTTTCTTTTAAAGTTTAAAATATGTAAACTGTAAATGTAAAGCGCAAAATACAGCTAATCAACACAGTTATCTCATTGATAAGCATTCATGCTGAACAGGGTAGTGTTGTATGCAGTTGCATCCGTATAATGATTGTTTCAAAGATATATGTACTGCAATGTAATATTTGTGTTTTAGCTAGATTTATGTTGTGAATAAAGTATTTTCCAATGCTATATATAGTGTGTAATGATAATGAACAGTGACCGCAGTGTATATATATATATATATAAATTAATTTTGATGCGCTGATCAGTGTAAAGATATTTTATACTGTCGTTCAATCAAAATATTATGTTTGTATGACTTATCAGGTAGTGGAAGAGAAAAACACAATCACAATTAACGTGACAATATATAATCAATACATAATTAAATGAGTGTGTAAAAATATTTTATAGTGCATGAAAATTAAATCCATTTATATGTTTGACAATTTTATCTTATAAAATAGTATTGGGATCTACTGATTACGATTTACGCGCCGGATGATAAGGGTGGTGATTGAGAAGAGGTAGTTGAGAATTGAGATTTGAATAAACAAGAAAATGCCATGATCGACCAACAATGGTGTGTGCCCCACTATGCTTTCCAGTGTCCACTTCCCACCACCATATTAGCAATTTAGCATATATATTATAGATAAATTATACATATATTATAGATAAATTATAGGACACATATCACGTTTCACACATAATACATATTGGATATTAGTGAGATGTATTTGTGTTGTATAAATATTTTATTGTTGGATAGCTTTTAAAATATTGAATCGCATGAGATTTTCAGATATAGTAGAAATTGAAGGCTATATACTTTAAAATGTGAGATTTCACTAATTTTTTTTGATACAATATAAAATAAAGACTATAGCATTTAAAATATTGAACCGCAAGAAATTTTCACAGTAAAAATTGAATGCTATATACTTTAAAATGTGATATTTCATTAATTTTTTTGTATACACTACAAAATAAAGACTATAGTCTTTAAAATATTAAATTGTACGTGAAATATTCACATATAATAGAAATTGAAAGCTATATATTTTAAAATGTGAAATTTCACTTTTTTTTTTATAATTATAAAAAACAAAAAAAATGTGAAATTTCACATTTTAAAGTATATAGCTTTCAATTTCACATTTTTTTGTATTATTATAAAATAAAAACTATAGGTTTTAAAATATTGAATCACATGAATTTTTCACATAAAATAGAAATTGAAGGTTATATATTTTAAAATGTGAGTATTCACAATTTTATAGGTTGTATTATAAAATAAAGGATATAGTCTTAGAAATATTGAATCACATGAATTTTTCACATATAGTAAAAATTGAAGGTTATATATTTTGAAATTTGAGAATTCACATTTTTGTTGGATACACTATAAAATAAAGACTATAGCTATTAAAATATTGAATCGCATAATTTTTTTAAATATAGTAAAAATTAAATACTATATACTTTAAAATGTGAGAGATCGCAATTTTTCTGGCTGTCTTATAAAATAAAGGCTATAGCCTTAAAAATATTGAATAATTTGAATTTTTCACATATAGTAGAAATTGAAGGCTATATACTTTAAAATGAGAGAATTCACAATTTTGTTGGTTTCATTATAAAATAAAGACTATAGGCTTTAAAATAGTAAATTACTTGAAATTTTTATATATAGTAAAAATTGCACTAAAAAATGTGAGATTTCACATTTTTTTATTTTATTATAAAATAAATACTATAAGTTTTAAAATATTTAATCATTTGAATTTTTCATACGTAGTAGAAACTGAAACCTATATACTTTACAATATGAGATTTTACTATTTTTTTGATACACTACACAATGAAGACTATAACCTTTAAAATATTGAATCACACATATTTTCATATATAGTAGAAAAAGACCATATACTTTAAAACGTGAGATTTAACATTTTTTTTATTATTACTACTTATTATAAAAAGAATTGTCAAAAAGTTGGTTATTTATTATTTATTATAAAACATGAGATTTAACATGTTTTTATTTAAAAAAAATTAAAAAATAAAAAAAAACAACTACTATTTATAACTTCTACTATAAAAATTTTCTCTCTATTCTTTTCTATTTATTTTTTTATTCTATTAAATAATATTAATTTTTAAAAATTTATTAATATAATTAAATTAAATAATATTATTTCATAAAATATCTAATAAAAAAGAATGAGACACGAAATTGTCATTTTGACTCCCTAATAATAATAATATCAATTGTGTTGGGTTCAGTCATGCTCTACTCAGAAAAGATATGGTTATTTTTAAATTTAAAGTAGCTTCTAGCTACTAGTAGTATTTTATAATTAATTAATTAATTATTTGACTACAACAGTGCTGCCGACTGTGGAAAGAAGAAGATAAAAAACAAAAGTAAGCTTAGAAAATCTATTAATCCTACTTCTCCCGCTGCAACCAACTAGTGCTTCATTTTTTTTAAAAACGGAAACAAATTAATACGCTGAGAATCTTTCTTTAATTATCCCTTTCTTTTTCGGCAGATGCATCGGAATTGATACTTGAACTTCCGAAGCACAATTTTACCCAAAATGAACTGTAGTTAATTTTTTTATATTAGATTAGAATCATGTATAATCTCCCACTTGAATTTAGAAGTTGGCAATTCTAGTATTACGAATAATAAATTGATGGACTATTAAATTATCATTATTATAAGAATGAATAATACAGTAATATTTAATTTACCGGGGAATTTATTACTGGTGGTAGCAGTTTCTTTCTTTCTTTCTTTGTTGGTCACCGTCACGGGAATGGAGTGATAGCGTCAACTCGAAAGACGCTCTTACAAAGCCAATAACATTGCTTGCAAAAATGTAATTTGTCGTTTTCTTCGTTTCTTTATCTCTCAATTTCTCAACTCTCAACCGCAATGGCGAAAGAGCTTCTTAATTTGCTACTCCAACGACGGTGTCGTTTTGCTGTTCCTCCCTCAATGTTCAAGCTCGCCTTCTCAGATTTGCCCCTTCCCTCCACCTTCTGAATCCCTCCGATCTGTTGCAACTTGTTCTTTACACTCACTCAGGTAGATTTTTCCATTTTCCGTATTTAGTTTCCACGTTTACTTCGCGAAATTCGTGTTTCGTAACCGTTTTTTCCTGCTCGAAATTTTTAGTTATCGATAACTTACATTGCACTATGCTTTATTTCTGTTTCGGGAATTGAGAAAAGAGATGGAGAAATGTTTTAGTTTCTACTTACGAGCATTCGCAATTCTTGAGCAGCTTGAGCTGATAGTGTAGTCTTCCTTATCAGTGTTTGTAGTTGCATTCCTTTCTGATGGTAAAATTACATTTCAATTTTTTTTTAAAACTATGAATTTTTAATTACGGTTTAGTATTCAGCATTTTTTTCCCTTTTTAATTTTTCTGTAAGGATCTAATAGTTGATTTGGTTTGCTCTTTGTGCACAGGAGAGGGAAATCTAATACCTGTTGATGTCATGGAACAGTATGAAGTGCTTGAGCAAATTGGTAAAGGTGCTTTCGGTTCTGCTCTTCTTGTCAAG
Source organism: Aeschynomene evenia (assembly GCA_013621005.1). Lineage (NCBI taxonomy): Eukaryota > Viridiplantae > Streptophyta > Magnoliopsida > Fabales > Fabaceae > Aeschynomene > Aeschynomene evenia. The sequence continues at coordinate 6,145,361 of CM024268.1, forward strand.
CATAAGCACGAGAAGAAAAAGTGAGAATCCAACCCTCATTACTGTTGTTTTTTTTTTTAGAAATGTCTGTATCTATCTGGGACCTTTAAGTTAACTTTGCCTTTTGAATTATGTAGATATGTGCTGAAGAAAATTCGGCTCGCTCGCCAAAGTGAGCGCTCTCGTAGGTCTGCACACCAGGAGGTTGGTGCTAAATAGTGTTTAAACAAGTGATCAGCCAGACATCTTGTGTTGTTTTCTGTTTTCTAAAATTTTCCATTCTTGTTTTACTACTGCATGGTTCCTGGTGCATTTTGTTTGTGATCTAGAGTAATTTCATTTAAGCTTCAAGCCTTAATTCAAATAAAATGGATATTTTAGGCACTGAACTTAACAGCCTCTTTGATTCAAAAATGTTTGAAGTGATAATATTTGTGGATTTGTCATTCATTTTTCCTTTTGTTTGGTGTAGATGGAGCTCATTTCCAAATTAAGAAATCCATTTATAGTGGAGTATAAAGATTCATGGGTAGAAAAGGTATGATGCTTCTTCTTTTGTTCTTCTCATTAAATTACAACTTACAAGAATGACTTCTATAAAGCTTCCCCCAATAGGCTTCTATTGGAAGGTTGCTATTAAATTCTATATGCTTGTGTCGTAAAAGCTTTCAAGGAGTTTGATTCTTGGCTTTCTCAGATGCTTACCCTGAAAATATTATTTAATTTTGGTTTCATTTCCTTTAATAACAATCATTAGCACAATCTTTGATTGCTAGTCTGCATCTTAGATGAATGGTTAGAGTAGCATTGAGTACCAGACTAACTAATATAGTTTTACTAGTTGAGTATTAAGCATTCATTTTCTCGTCCAAATTTTTGCTTCGGTTGTTTCTTTCTATTACTACAGTTTTTGTTTATGGCTTATTTGTGATTACATTTGAACTCATTGCAACTGCTTCATGCTGGTCTATTATGATGCCTTCCTTCCCAGGGTTGCTATGTGTGCATTATTATAGGTTATTGTGAGGGGGGAGATATGTAAGTTTCTTTTCTCTAATTTTGGTGGCTTATATTTATGCTTCTATATTCTTTTACTCGTTTACTTTTATAATCTGGACTGTTGATGCCTTTTTCTCTGTGCAATACTGATGTAACACAGGGCGGAAGCTATAAAGAAAGCTAATGGTGTGATGTTTCCTGAGGAGGTTATGTCTGAACTTTTTCTTTTTTATTTTTTTCCATTGTAGAAATCATAATCTTTCTTTATCTATCCCTTTTTTTCCTTTGGACAATAATATTCATCTTTGAACAAATCAGACATTTAAAATCTAAAAATTCTTTACAGAAACTTTGTAAGTGGCTTGTTCAACTTCTTATGGCACTTGACTACTTGCACATGAACCATATTCTTCATCGTGATGTCAAGGTTAGCAACAGAATTTTTTGTGCTGACTAACAATACTATTATTTCCATCTATATTCTGTCGTGCCATAAACTAATGTGAAAATCACATGATTGTATCAGTGTTCAAATATATTCTTGACAAAAGATCATGACATACGTCTTGGTAAGTTATTCAATTGTCCCTTTTGTTAAAACATGGATGATTATAATTTTGCTTACAAGTGATCATAATGATCAGGTGATTTTGGACTTGCCAAAATGTTGACTTCAGATGATCTTACTTCCTCTGTAAGAGTTATTTCAATCTCTGAATCGAGTTTACCTTCTTGATTGTAACTTTTGCATGGCATCTTATAATCATAAAGGGATTTTGCCTTGTAATTTAGGTTGTGGGAACACCTAGCTACATGTGCCCTGAACTCCTTGCCGACATTCCTTATGGTTCTAAATCAGATATTTGGTCCTTGGGTATCTACTTGTATATTATGGTTATTTTTCATTAATTGTTTTTAATTATCTGGCTGATTATGTATTCATGACCTCTGAAATTGGTTATTCAGGATGCTGTATATATGAAATGTCCTCGCTTAAGCCTGCATTCAAAGCATTTGTAAGTTTTCCTTTTAAATTAAAAGGCTTCTTTACTTTTATCTCATTTTTGTGGAGCATATTCAAGACTTCAATTCCTGCTGTTTTCTTACCAATTTTCAGTTTATTATCAACCATATATCAGTGTTTGCATATCAATTTGACTATAATAGTCATCACATCACCTTGTTTGCACTGTATTCTGTGCACTGACCACAGAATCATATCCTATTAGATTACTGTCTCTGTATCCCCATTCAATATGTTTAGAGCTTATGCCAATATCTTTTACTGATTTTTTTTTCATTTAATTATTAGCAGTACTCATTTTTTCACAATTATGCTTATGTTGTCTCACATGGACTTTAAAAACCACTCAAATTTACTGGTTTTCATATCTGTTCTGCAGAATCTCCTTTTGAAGTTACTCAGTTATCTTTAATTTCTTTGAACAGGATATCCAAGCACTGATAATCAAGATTAATAAGTCAATAGTGGCTCCTCTGCCAACAAAATATTCTGGAGCATTGTAAGTTTTCTTTTTACAAGTAGTTATTTGGGCTATTATTTCCTGCTGCAATCCCATTGTCATATCTCTAAGGCTGTTAAATTTAGCTTTTTCATGAACTCAGTGCCTAAATTGTCGTCAGTTAGCTGCAAGCTCATTGGAAGTGCCGTTCCTTGTGAATTTAGAACAATCAATTATTTATGCATCATACAATCGGTCTAATCAGATTCGCTTTTTCCTTTTGGCAGTCGAGGTCTTGTTAAAAGCATGCTGCGGAAAAATCCAGAGCTCAGGCCTAGTGTATGTATAAAATTTCTTCTCTGAACTAGATTAATTCAGTTCAGTGCATTTGTGTAGCTCCTAGTACCATATCTTTGTTTGCTTTGTGATTGAATCAATAGTAGACTAGATACAGGGTATTTTCACTTGGCCCAAAGAACAAGTATGCAGTTTGAATATTCTTTTTACTTGCTTCGCCAAATTGTGTTTTGACAGTAGGATTTTCTTACTGTTTATGCTATTGTGATTTGGATTCCTTAAATAAGGAGTTCACTTTAGAGAGTAAAAAGCATAAATAACCTTTTTAACTAGAGAATCAAGGGAGTATATTTTCACTTTAGGATTTTCTTGCTGCATTTTGTTTCTGAAGACTACGTCTTACTTTAGTGTATCCAAATCCTTCCTGTTGGAAATGAGTTGCACAGATGATGGTCTTCACAATGTTTTGGAATTTATCATCTCTATATTAAAAATAATCTTACCTATTAATCTATAAAAGATTGATTGACTTCTGATTTCTTCATTTTTCATGACTTCTGGGGGCAGGCTGCAGAGCTACTTGGGCACCCACATCTTCAACCTTATGTTCTTAAGATCCATCTCAAAATGAATAGCCCCAGGCGAAACACATTGCCGGGTCATTGGCCAGAATCCAACTACATGAAGAAAACAAGATTTTTGAGCTCAGAAGATGATCCTGCTTCCATATATAGGGATACGTGGCATTCTTCTTTCAGTAATGATCGGAATTTAAATCCTAGTATATCTGGAGCGGGGCAAGATTCTCATTGCTCTACCCTAGAAATAGATTGTATGCCTGATGATTTGAACCAAAGATTAGCAGAACTGTCTGTTAGAGATAGCCATGAAGTCAAGTCAGTGCACAAGCCAGTTGTTTCTAGAACACCTAGCACTGCCAAGACTTCAAGACTCACTTCATCTAAAGCTTATGCTACCCCCAAGAAATCAATGGAACCCTCAAAGAATCCAAAGGCGGTAAGACTAGCTGGAGTCCATCATGTTTTGTTGCTTGCTTCATGATATATTCATGAAACAAACTTAAGCATGTCAATTTTTCCATTGGGTGGTTTTACATTTTTACTACTCCTGCACATGTAATAGTGTTTTTCTCTGAAGAATTTCAAATATCTGACTTTCTAAAGTTCATGGTTGCAGCTTCCTGTTTCGCACAGCACCAAACTACCTTCCCATACTCCAAGTCGCAGAGCATCATTACCAGCGCCAAGAAGTGGTTCCATACAGAAGTCGCACCATAGGCCCAGTGTTGGTTTACTTGACCATGTCAATTCGCCCAATGTTTCAGTTAACGCTCCCCGTATTGATAAGATAGCGGAATTCCCTTTAGCATCGTATGAAGAACATTTGTTTCCCATCACTAGACCTTCATCAACCTCTGCACAGGGTTCCACATGCTCGCCTCCTCGTGGAAGCGATTCAACTATGATAGACAAATGCACAATTGAAGTATGTGATAGAGCATACATCAAGCCAAGATCTACAGATGCTTGGCAGGGAATCAAGCGCAACATGTTAAAGAACGATGAGGTTAAAAGCAGCTCATCTGATCAAAACGCAACTGCTGGAGCATCAAGTAATAACTCTTCAGACTTGAGGCGCAGACAGTTCGACACTTCATCATTCCAACAAAGGGCTGAAGCCCTAGAAGGGTTGCTTGAGTTTAGTGCAAGATTATTACATCAAGAAAGGTACGACGAACTTGGGGTTTTGTTGAAACCGTTTGGACCCGGGAAAGCTTCCCCAAGAGAAACTGCTATTTGGTTGAGCAAGAGTTTCAAAGAGAACACTTTGAACCGAGAACAATCAGTGTAAACAGCCGCAATACGTGCTGCATTCACTTAGGCATGTATGTATAGCTCGGTGTTCCCATTTCTCACACTCTGACATCTAGACAACTGATTTTTGTAGATCACTACGATTTTTTTTTCATTTATCCACTTGTTTACCACTTTGATGACTCAAGGTTTCAATCTGATGAATGAGGAAGACAACTTCATGATATTACTTGTCATAATGAAACACTAGTGATGAGGGCAATGCTCAAGGGATACAAGTCTTAAGAATTATGAGTTTATTACAACAGATGACAATGCTCAAGGGATACAAGTCTTAAGAATTATGAGTTTATTACAACAGATGACTTGAGTTATAGTGCTAATAATTGAATTATTATTTGCTTGTCCTACAACATACACAATAGAATTCAGTGGTAGGAATCACTTGTCATCGTGCTGCTCTCGAAGGAGTTGCGCCTGCTGCTGTCTTTCGTCGATCCATAAAGGTTAGCAGCCCAATGGTCTAGACTCCCATGATCAAACCTTGAAGAGTTATTGAACAGATTTTGTTTTGGCCCTTTCACTGTTGTAATCAGTTCTTTAGGAGATTCTGCAGACTTGCTTTTCTGCTTCATTCCCCTTTTGGGTCTTTGCTTCGGTTCACTCTGAGACCTTGCTTTAGCTTTTGAAGATTCTGTATTGTTCATGTAACTCGGTGACCATGGTTGCCGGTGTGACACTGAGCGGCACTGAGAAGTTGATGCGACCATTGTTGTCGGATTGAATTCAGACAACAGCCAGTAGTTTTCTGGGCTGTTTGGGGCTGTGACTAAATTATTCTCATTGTACTCGTGTCTTTCTGAAACTGAGTTGCGCTTTGAATAGAATGTCATCGAATCGTGTTTCATGTTCTTAACATGATAACGACCTAGGGAGCCCCTTCTGCTTTTCAAAACCTCCAGCATTTCCTCCACACTCATTTCCTTTGAATCCTATACATAATAGCCATATTTTCAACTTAAACGTACTTCTTAATTGAATATTCATGTTTTGTCATTGGGGAGATTTTCAGAGGCTTACTTTAACTTCTGTTATGAGACCTTTGCTGTGTGGAATTTCTGTGTGTTGCAGCACAGGCTGTTTTGCAAGAAGATTTGCTTCCTCTACCATCTGAATTCTTTGAATTCGGGCTCTAACTTGTATGGCCATCAACGCATGCATGCCGCGCAGCGTAGCAGTTGCTTGTTTCCTTACAAGGTGACCCCTCACCAGTGCCTGTATCTTCACTAATCCCCTTAAAGCATGCAATGCTTTCCTAGCCTGAAAATTTGCATGTAGCATCTTCATCAAACTCAGTTCAAATGTTTTGAAGGATAGGAACAGAACATAGAGAGAAATTTTTACCAGATATGAGCGAAAAGCAGCCTGAATCTTTGTTGCAGCTAAGCATCTAAGTTTAGTGTCTTGAACAAAAACCTTTGCCTTTGCTGTTGGAATATTCTGTGGAGCCTGATTTTGAAGCAAAGCTTGTATGTCCAGTTTTGCAGTGTCACCTGAATCGAAAGACATGGAGTATTTATGACCTGTTACCTTCCTTGTTGTTCTTCCACCTGATAGTCTTCCGAAGCTCCATCGGCGCTTCACTTTGGGACTATCCGAGTTAGCGATACTCGTATTCTCAGTGCAAATTGCATCAATCTTCTTGAATTTCTCTTCCTTTTTCCCCATAAGCAAGTTTCTAATCCATTTACCTGCCTTCCCCATTTTTCTTTTTCTCCCAAAACACCCTTTTCAGTCAGAAATTCACAATCACAGAGGTTCCTAATCCTAATGCCTGAAATGTCCAGAAACAGAGTTAGTACAATTGATGGAGACTAGTCTTCTTGTTCATCTGTTAGTTTTGATCTTGTTACACTTTCATTATATATGCACGCTGCATTCTTGTACTTGTTCAATATGACTCTGTTTTGGGTTCTTGTGCTGCTATTTAGCAATTAATTACTGGCTTTGGCCTGCAAAGTTTTTCCTGATAGAGCCACTTGCCACCCTCATAGAGTTTCCTAAATACTAATATTCAAGAAGCATTAACTCCAATTCAACGTTGCCTAAAGCTGAACTTAAAGAGCCATAAATTTTTCTTACTATGGAGTTCATTAATCTTTTTAGGGAACCATGCTGCTAAAGTTGAAAAGTCAAGATTGTTTTTTACTTATGTCTTTCAGCTCGTTAAAGAATACATGTCACTGTTTTATGATATGATAATTTTGTAGGCTTAATCTATGATCCAAGGGGTATACATACTAGTGCCTATTTGGAATGTCCCTATGCAATTTCATACAATTCATTAAATTAGTAAAGAAACCATCATATAAGATGGGAACATTTGTCATTCTATCAATATTCGTATATTAGAAAAATGAATAAGAGAAAGATGATCAAATGTGTCATTCAATTAACTTCAACTGCCGTATCTAGAAGTTAATATTGGACATAATATAAAAATATGTGTGTTGACTTTGATCTCATCTTTATGTTGTTGTACGCTTTTGGTTCTGATTTTGTCAAGGATTTGAAACATTAGCTACTCCAAAATTATAATATTACAAAATAAAAAATAAAAACTAACCACATCAGCCGCCTATTGTTGACACATAGTTAATATAACTTCCATGAAGGAAAGAAACATAACAGAAAAATATTGTTAAAAACCGTGTTACACCCTCATTTTTCTCGAGTTATTAGTCCAAGTCATTCCTACACTATTTCAAACTTGAAAAAATTAATAATGCAGAAAACAAATAAATAAATAAAAAGCAGTCTTTTGATTACTTGTCACTCTTCTAGATATTGTTTGAATCATGGGGCAGTAACAGTTTTTCCCACCCTCATTGTTTGATTACTTCCCAATATCTATGATGAATGAAATTAAATAAACAAATGGTAATAACCTAAATGACCCGCCACATTTTGATGATCCAAAGTCCTCTCTTGGAATAGTGCAAGCACATTTCCTAGCTATATAACCAAACATGCATGCACCTTTAGGAACAAACCCAAATTAAATCTTCCTCTGCCTTTCTTGGCCTTCAAGTAAGTCTCTGTTATTTTGGCTAATTGCATGGCTTCTTACAGGTGGATGAGCATTCAGGCCATGCTACTCATGGTGCTGCTACCAATCATGACTGCTAAAGCAGACCTTGCTCAAGACTTGTTAGGTGCTTAAGCTTAAATCCTCTCTTCTCTCTCTCTCTCTCTCTCTTTATCTTGAATTATAATATGACTATGACTATATATGAGTGGGTGGTTATATTATAATATTGCAGACAAGGTTTGCGATGAGGTTGAATGTGGAAAAGGAAGCTGCATAGTAAATACAAGTTACCCATTAAACTTCATCTGTGAATGCCAATCTGGCTGGAAGCGAACCCGAGACAGTGACAATGATACTTTTGCCACTAGCTTTCTTCCATGTGTCATTCCTCAATGTAATTAAACTTCTTCATTATTTATTTATATGTTATGTTCTTTCAATCTGCTAATTCTGATGATTTGATGCTTTAATTGTTTTGCAGGTACCCTGAACTACGGTTGCCAACCTGCTCCGCCTCCAGTTCCAGAAAAGGACTTGCCTCTCAACATTTCAACCTTTGATCGTAAGTATAAACCTTAAATCAGAGCTCCATCCTAGTTATATTGATTGTTGTTATTATATTGAGAAAAATAAAATGAATTGTGTGTAGCATGTTATTGGGCATACTGTGGTGATGGTACATGCAAGAGGAGCATAGCACATACTTACAGCTGCGAGTGCAACCCCAATTACTACAATCTTCTCAACATCTCTGTTTTCCCTTGTTACAGTCAATGTATGTATAGATAGAGATAGAGAAAGTGATAAATTAAGAATACTTACTGATCAAGACCTAGTATTGACTGTTTTGGGCATTTATTTAACTGCTAATTAGGTACTCTTGGATCTGATTGTTCGAGGCTTGGAATTAAAGTACAGAATTCAACTATTGAAATTTCCGGTCAAGGTGAGAGATTGGACTAATTGCCACCTCTCTATTCATATACTCTTCATATTATAACACATATTTGAGCAAATCAGCAATTGACCATTCTGCTTCTCTGCTTTTGAGATCCCAAAATCTCTTCAAACACACTTGGATGCTGTTAAATAGCAAATCAAATGTTTATTATAAAAGGGGGAAAAAGGAAGTTTCTAGAGATATAATCTGATGACATGTATCATATGTATCTGCTATGTATGGTAGATTCCGCAGCAAGCTCAATCCTAGCAGGAAGGTTCCACTGGTTAGCCATGTTGTTGTCCGCTGGTGTGGCTATGTTGAACTAGAATGCACAGAGAAGACAGAGGCATGCATGGATATGAATATGATGGACCATGGAGATTCTCTAATTTTTCTATTCTGGTGATACTGATGGTTTGTGTAAGAATGATTTAGCTCTATTACTTACTCCGTAGAAATAAATAATCAGAATCAGGGGTGAGTGTTGTATATATTTGACAAATTTTCTTGTCAGATATGATTCATGTATTTTTTAGAATACAGTTTGGTGCATGTATTTAGGCCATTAATATTACTGCAGTGAGAGTTTGTTATCATTCCTTTATTCCCTCGCATAGTACAGTATGTAAGCACTTTGCAAATTGCAACCATTCTCCATAGTATTTGGCATTGAGTGATCTCTCTTTGACTCTCAATCTCAAGAGATAAGCAATGCATAACCACGAAACACTGCTTTTCTTTAATTTAATCTCAGCACAGATTGTACATTTACAACAAGAGAGAGAGAAATATGTATAAATCAAAGGAACCAGGAAGGAAGAGCATCCACATGTTCATCATCCTTATTACTAGTTATTACTGTTATCCTTATCATTGTTATTACCCCCTAAACAAACTATATAAAGTACTACACAACAAAATGAAATGCCCGAAAATTTCAGGACCAGAATTCATTGAAATTCCATTCTCGAGAATCAAGTTCAAAGTCAAATGAAATGACAAACTAATTCACTCACTCACTTGTTCTTGATCTCAACACCAGTCTTGCCGGCAATGATGACGGAGGTAGCCATGTTCAAGAAGAGGCCGTGCTCGACCACTCCTTCCAGCGCGGAAATCTCAGCCCCAGCGCCCAACGCATCCCTAATCGGAGTCTTGAAGTACAAATCCACTATGTAGTTCGAATTATCTGTTACATAGGGTTTCCCACTCTCATCCAACCTCAATTTCGCATCGCAACCTTCCTCCTTGAACAGACTCTGAAGCCTATCCAGATTGTACTTCCAGCAGAACTGAACCACCTCCACCGGCATCGCCAGCCCGCTTCCCCCGAGCCCTGTCACCAGCTTCGTGTCGTCCACCACCACCACGAACTTGTCGGAGGCCGCCTCCACCATCTTCTCGCGGAGGAGGGCGCCGCCTCGGCCCTTGACGAGGTTGAGGTCAGGGTCAACCTCATCGGCGCCGTCGATGGCCAGATCGAGGCGGGGATTGTCGTCGAGGACGGAGAGGGGGATTCCGAGGGATCTGGCCTGCTCCTCTGTGCGCTTGGAGGTGGGGACGCCGATGATGTCGGAGAGCTGGCCGGTGGAGAGGAGGTGGCCGAGCTTGGCGACGACGAAGGCGGCGGTGGAGCCCGTGCCGAGACCGAGGACCATGCCGGATTTGACGTATTCAACGGCCTTGTCGGCGGCAAGCTTCTTGAGGTCGTCTTGGGTGAGGGTTGGAACGGCTTGGGCCCTGACGGTGAGGGAGAGGGGTCTGTGTCTGGTGCGCAGTTTAAGAGAGGTGGATGGGGTGGTGCGCAGGATAAGGTGGGTGGAGGCGGCGCTGTGGTGTGCGGAGGAGGAGGCGGAGGAGGAGAGTGATGAGAGGGATAAGGAAGCCATTGCTAATGATCACACACACACTCACTCACTCACTCACACAATTTGGGGATTAGTGAAATGATAAAAAGTGGGCCTTTTGTTTCTGTGTGTGTGTGTTCTGCTATCTATCAGCTCTCTTTGATTTGGTTTGGTTGGTGGTGACTTGCTCATCCTCTGGTGGTTGGTGGCGATGACGTACCCACACCACACCTTAGTTTTTTGTTTTGTTTGTTTGCCCTACTCTTTATTATTTATTTACTTTCAGAGAAATTTAACTTAATTTCTAATGAATTCAGTAAATTACACACTCTCTCTCTTTATAGAAGAGCAATATTAGACTCATAAATAGAGATGAGAGTATATTTCTACCATCTCATGAGATGACAAAAAATGATATTCTACAAAACACTAATTCTTTTTTTACGTTTGCTATATATAGATATATATTAATTATGATTGCTCTTTTTATATATTTAAGGTAAACTGTATTTTGTCTTGAAAATATCTTTAAAGGGCCAATGGTACCAAACATATTTCCTATCTAGTTTGGTATTGAGACAAACGATCCCGCACATGCATGATTCAGTAAGACTTGTTTTCATTTTCACAAAACAAATGAATGAAACATGTAAAGAAATGGAGTGATGAGAGTGAACAAGAGTATAACATACCATATCCTTGTATGACACAACAAGAAGGCTCCACCCGCAGGAAAACTTCTACATGTCTCCTAAAGCTTGCTTTACCTGACCTGATGGTAAAAGAACATTGGTGTGGTATCTATCTGCTGCACAGAATTTAAAACTCACAAAGATTAGATGACCTTGCTAAACACCATCCTTGGAGATGCCTATTCGTGTTTTCATCAAGCTGCTCAACTTACTGCACTCAAATGTTCATGGTCAATATAACATAACTACTCAAGTAACTAACGACAATATATATAACATTTAGAAGCATGACACTCACTATGAGTATGCAAAATTGAACCACAAAGATACTCACCTCACACCATAATCCTATTGAGGCATCGTTTATTATCATGACCTACTCAACGACCATATCAAAGATGTGTGCAAGAGGAAGGTATGACATGAATGCATCTTTCTCATTCACCTGCAAATTAGAAAAACAATATGTGTAACTTGATGAAAAAGGAACACTTATTTACTTGCAAGTAAAATCACTTATTTACTTACTTACACATTATTGCTACTCTCTAGCATATTCTATTTTGTACTCCAAATATGATTGTAAGAATGGCCTCGTTGGATATCATTACTCCCTTGGGGTCATCAGTGGTTCCACTCGTATACATTAGTGTACAGATATCACTTCTTTTTTTCACAGGAAGATCAAAACTCTGTTTTTGGGCCTGCCACATACATAAAAACTTGCATTAGGAATTCTAGAAGCATCTTTAGTATTGTTAATTTTGACAACTAATAGTAAGGAAAAAAAATAGTAATATGTCAAATGGATTGACCCAGCACTTGTAAAAATTCATCGCATGAAGAATATAATGTTGACCCAGATTGTCTAACTAACTTCCAAAGCTTACAAGCGCTACAAAAACAGAAAATAAGGGTAATTGTTAATAATGCAGAGACATTTTAGGAAAAGGATGCACTGAATCAACGAAAACTTACTCTTGAGATACTTTGCTGCACTAGGAAATGTCTTCAATAGCTGCTAAGTTTCAAAACCAAATATATGATAAGAGTATTGACAGTGCAGAAAAAGTTGTTTAAACATATTTTCTAACCATTCTCCTACAATACAATACACAGCTGTAACAAATAATTTCAGTAGGTGAACCTCAAGTATATTTATTTTCTTCTACAAATGCAATTGAGACCACTGCAGTTGTGTAGAATGGGATGTTTTGTTTTTCATTTTGGAATACTCAATTCATTAACATATTTGAGCACTCACCTAAGGTATCATATATATAAAGGAAGTAAGGAACACAATAAAGTGCATGAGCATTACAGGCCTGCAGTTATGTTGCAATATGTCAGAAAACATAGAGAAAATGGAAGCTAGTTTAGTTTAGCTACAAACAGAAACTCCAAACAACTGAGTACAAAGATCGAGAATCGAATTATGCAGCACAAAAGCAGAACATGGAAGCAAAGAACCCAAAATGCATGTACCTCCACCCTGCTGAATTGGTACCATAAATACCACATTTCATTCCCTGAAAACCGGTAATGTATATAAATTAATCTCAAATACACAAACAACAAGAAACTATGATAAATCCTTGAAAGAAAAACATGACTTACTTTTAGCAGTGCATCATACACTTCTTGGTAAGTTTGCCACTTGTACTTGCCAGCCTACATATATAGAACTCAACGGTGAGTATGTTTATCCATTATATTTCATTGATATTTAGTGTCAATTCATCCATAGTCGCATTTTATTGCTTGGATTTTTCTCAACAGACATTTTGTAATAAGCAACAAAAACAGTCGGAGCTTCTGTGATGATCCTGAGTTTCCACAACGTTGCATGTATCAAATAAAATGTAAATATTTGAATGATCCAACATTGAAATCAGAAGTGAAATGAGTTGAGTTAAAAGAAGAAACTCACTATGTTCCGGAAAACATCCTAGCAGCTCTCGATCAATACCTTGGACGTGAGTTCAATAACCTTAATCAAATTTATATCTGCAACCCAGTTAATTATGCTGGTAGACTGAAATTGCCAATACACAATCCAATTAATTTTTATTTTTTCAAAACCTAATTTCGTATTTATCTCTTTCTTATCCTTAAACTTTTTATCGATCTCGTATTAGAATCATCAAACCATTTATTCAAGAGTAGAATGATGCAGCAACATGCAATAGTAGCCTTCTTTTAAATCTTTGTCTGCTTCCTTTGATTACGGCGTTTAGAGAAGACAAAACTTAATCACCTCAATTGACCACTTGTTCTTCAAAGATCAGTTCTGTGAATGTATATTATTCTTGGGAGGATAAACTGCATCTTTTGCAATTCGTTAAATTTGATATATTGACTTCGGTGTCAATCTTTTTGAATATTGAAATCCATTGGCTTTTATAATATGCAGCCTCAGAGTTATGATCAAAAGAATGAATTTTGCCAAGATCAATCTTTCAATTCCTACCATCAAAGAAAGATTACTCCTCCTCCTAGATTACCTTGGATTAGATTCTTCCCCTCTTTCTTGCACTCCACGCCACACCTTCTTGGATCGCTCACTGACTTCTTCTTGTTCATGTTAACAGAGTTACGTCGTTTCTTGTTGCTCTGTCGTTTCAGTGTTGACAGAGTTATCACTCCAAATGCAAATGAAGAAAGTTTGGGCTATTCTTAAGTTACTTATATAGTCGGTGGGTAGCGTAAATTTCACGCACAATTAATATTAATTTATTTTTTCTTTTGCTTTTTATTAAGCACCGCCAATATTAATGACATTAAATCTTTTATTACTTTTGAAGCCGCTTAGCGCTTACTCCAATTCCATTTTCTAAATTTTATTTTATTTTCTATAATTCTCTAATTTATTTATTTTTATTTAATTATAGTGAGAGTGTAATAAATTTGGAGGCAACATTTTTCCTTCAATTGAAATGAAAAGTTATCTTGTAGCAACTAGAATATTATATAATAATGTATAATTATAGAATTATTATTTTTTAATTGTATTTATAATTTTATTCGTAAAATTTATGTAATATATCAAATTTTATATTTAAAATATTAAATAATTAATTAAATGAAAAATATTTATATAAAAGTTATAATAAATAATATTATGTAATATATATATGATGTCTACAAAATATTTACTATTTTGAGCTGTTAATTATTGGATGCTAATACTTTTCCAATTATTTTATTTTGTAAAACTTTTTTTGTTTTGAATTAAATGTTAAAAGTGGCGGCGTTGGTCTGAGCTGTCATTAATAAATGTAAATGTAAATACCTGAAACATTCTATTCTTTCTTTGTTTATTTCTTGGTGCAGTTAGGTAAGTAGTACCTTCCTAACCTCACCACCATTTAATCTCCGGCTTCAAGAATAGAATAGAACTCATTCAACGAAGCTTCTTCCTTTCTCGATATAGGAATGGAGAGTGCAAAGCATCGTTATTCCCAGACCCTTCAAGAATTCTTCAAGGTTTTCATGCCCCACACAACTTCTACCCACTTAGTATGTACTCTATCCATCCTTCTTCCCTCCCTTCATCACTGTCCTCTCGTCTTCCTTCTTGCGTCCGTCCTTTCAGGTGCTGCTTGAAAAAAAAATAAAAAGTCTCGATTTTGAACCTACTTCCTTCCTTGAAAGCGCGATCTTTGTCTATGGATGTGTTCAAAATCTTGTTTTAGTAGCACCTAAGGCTAAAAGTTCTTTTCTTGTTGTTGACTGTTTCAGGGCATACCAAAGGCTTTCACGGAGTTGTTCAACGGAGCCGCACCGAGCAGGGTGACTCTGTTGGACCTTGCCGGAAAATGTTGGGATGTTGAGTTGGAGAAGATCAAAGACGGGTTGGTCCTGACAAATGGGTGGCAGCAGTTTGTCAGTGATAAGCGTCTGGTAGAAGCTGACTTCTTGGTTTTTGAGTACGATGGCGACTCCACTTTTTCTGTGAAGATATTTTCCAAAAATGGAATCAGGAAAGAACCTGACCAGAGGCTTGTTCCTATTGTGGCCTTGGATGACGACGATGATGATGGTCTTAAACGCAAACATTCTCTCAAAATTAACGAGAAATCTGATTAATCAAGTCTAAGATGATTAGATATAATGAATGAATGTTGGTACACAAATAAAATAAAAAAATTGAACCTATAATAACATCTATCTATATATACAAATGAAAAGATGCAAGTTTTTAATTTTTTGTTTGTGAATATATATGACAGATGAGTGTGAGAAGAAGAATGCAGCTGGTGGGCCTGCAGCAACAAAGCGTGTTCCCCCAATGAAGAACCCTCATTTTGTGATTCCTTTTTCTTCCTGGAGACTCTCGTCTTCCTCTCTGGTTAGTCATCATTATTATTATTTTCTAATTTCAATAAATAATGTATGTATGTGATTACAATTGGGACTAGATATTATTGGGCATGGATAGATAGATATATAGAGATCGTTAGTTGTGATGTTGGTTGCAGGAACTTCCAAAACTAGTGATGAGGAAATTGAACATGAAGCTGAAAGCAACGATCGAAATGAGAGACGAGAATGATAAAGTATGGCCGGTGGAGATCCGTAAGGGTGGCCGTACATATCTTTCGACGGGATGGTCGGATTTCCTGAAGGCGAAGAAAGTGAAAGAAGGTCAGATGTGTGCTTTTAAGTTTGTTATCGGCGAAGATAACGTTGCTCATCAACTCCTTGTGCGTCTACGTCGCCGTCCTCCTTCAACAATGAACAACCACTGATCTCAGAAGATTACAGAACAAGAATGAACAACAAATTAAATGATATGTACGTCTTTACTGAAGACTGAAAATTAAGTATTAGCCTTTAATTTGTTTGCAAAGTGGGTTCCAATTATTCTCCCTCCTCACATTTTAGCGCGTTTCTTAAGCCGTAAACACTAGTTTATGGATTTTATACAAGAAACCAATCATGCTAGTAGAGTCTAAATTAGACATAGAAAAGCAACTAATATCTTTTAATTAAGAAAATTACCTAATTGGGTGATGCTTGAATTGAATACCATCATTTATCTTTCCCCCCCAACACATGCAATGCATTTCATTGTATATTTGTAATGTATTTCCTTCCTTAAAAACATGATTTTTAATGTGAAGAAGGCACATGGTAGTCTTGCAAAGCGTGTTCCACTGATTTATGAAGTCGGTGGTTAGTGATTTTATTCTTGCATATACTATTTGCTGACCAGTTACTTTGTTGTTCTAATTTTTTTATTTAACCATCTTATTATTATTTATACATATACATTACACAAGAATTAAAAACAAAATCAAATCAACTTCACTTCTCTTGTTTTCCTTTCTATATAAATGTTTCACTTGAAAAAGATAGGTATCAATGAGCCTATAATTAAAATTAGTTATTTTGTTGGATTTTCATTTTGATGATTGAATGACTTAATTGATATAAAAAATAAAAGCATCAGTCCTAAATTGGTATAAATCATTTTGTTAGGATCAAAAGGTTGTTTACGCTTAAAATTTTTTATACGTGGATAAAATGATATTTTATGTAGTATTACATTTTTGTTAAATATTGGTAGTAATTAATTAGTAAAGACCTATAAACATGCAATTTTATGTCAATAGTACTACATGTACATCAATATATAGATCCATCAATCATATTATGCTATTTTGGGTCCACCATTTTAAATAAAAACAAAAAAACTTACACATATCTCTCAACCATCAATTGAAATAATATCTTATGGATGTTTGATGGATAAAAATATGATGTACGTCTATCATTTCTCAATTTTATGTGTTGTTATTTTGAGTGGCACAGTCACATACAAGACAAGAGGATTCTCTTGGCATAAAAAAAGAAACAAAATGGGGATTATTCTGAAAATACGTTGCAAAATAAGTTATCAATAAGACTAACACCAACAATCAACCCTCGGGACACCTTCGAAAAAAAAAAAAAAAAAAATTAACGTCCGTTCAAACCTGTGTTTAGTGATTCAATTCAGAGTTTTATTCAAGCTGCATTAGCGTTTTGTTTTTCTGAAGATGATATCTTAGCAAGTGGATAAATAATATCTAAGCAGATTGTTCACCAAAAGATTAATAACCTTATCAGATCATAACACAATATCGTTATAAAAAAAGGCATAGACTTGAAAGAAGAAGGAAGCATTGCTTATATATATATACAGAGAGTACATTAATTTCTGCTGCCAGTGACATGGAGAACGCAAGAGAGCACCGTACCCCCAACCCCACCGCCACCGAAACCCTTCATCATGAATTCTTCAAAGTTTTCATGCCTGACACAAGTTCTACCCACTTGGTACCCCTATACTCTCTCTCTCACTGTCTTCTTACATTCTTTTTGTATTCTTGTTTACTTTTGGCGTCGTTTCATTTGCATTCTGTTATTCCCAATGCACTCCCTTTTCCATAAGTAATAGTAACTCTTTCTTTCCGGCGACATATGCTTATTCAATACCAAGATTTTCTTTTCCATGGGTTTCATTCTCCCTATCTATTCACTTGATAATCTGAAGATATTTTTCTAACGTTACTTAGTTTTACAAGTCTTGATTTTTTAATTTATTTGGTTTCTTGTTTCAGCGCTTACCAAAGGCTTTCAGCAAGTTCTTCAAGGGAATCACACCGAGCAAGGCCACTCTTGTGGACAATGCGGGAAACTCTTGGAGAATCGGGTTGGAGAATATCAAAGATGGGTTGGTCCTCACAAATGGGTGGAAGCAGTTTGTCAGCGAAAAGTGTTTGGAAGAAGCGGACTTCTTGGTTTTCGATTACGATGGCAAGGCCACCACCGGATTTTCTGTGAAGATATTTTCCAAGACTGGAATCAAGAAAGAAGCAGCAGTGAATGGTGGAAAGCATGTTCCCATTGTGATTTTGGATGAAGATCCTGTTGTTGCTCAGAGTTGTACAAAAATACAGCGAGGTCTTAAACGCAAACATTCATCAACCAAACTCAAAATTAGCGAGGAATCTAATTCAGACGCCGGTTAGTTAATTAATTGTATATATATGAGAAATTAAATATATATTTATATTCTATACTAATTGTTTTGTGTTGTGCTTGTGAAGCAAATGTTAACGAGTATGAGAAGAACGTACCTGATGGTATTGCAAAGCGTGTTACACTGAAGAACCCTGATTTTGAGATACAATATTCTCGCTGGAAAGCGACAAGAATGGTCAGTGATTATATTTTATATTTCTTCTTACAGATTAATAATAATCTCTGTTCCGTTTAGATTATAATTAATTAATGGTGTTGGTGGCCGGGAGATGCAGGAAATTCCAAAATCAGCACTGTGGAAATGGAATGTGGAGCTGACACCGAAGACAATTCTGAGAGATGAGGATGGGAAAGTATGGCCGGTGACGATCATAGTCACCAAGAAGTGGGGGCGTAGCTTTATGGTTGATGGATGGTCTCATTTCCGGATTGCTAAAAATATTCAACAAGGCCAGATCTGTGCTTTTAAGTTCGTTATTCCCAAAGATAAGAAGTATAATAAGGGTTTTAATGTAGTTCAAGAGCTTCTTGTAAGTGTGAGGCCACCATCAAAATGCCCATAGTAACCACGAAAAGTTTACGACCTTCTCTTCTTAAACAACTATAAAATTTTAGTGTTATTTTTTTGGTTTCCCAATCAAAATGGATCGTTACCTCTCTCTTTCCATCCCCATCCATAGGGTCCATTTGCTAAGCAATGTGATTTTTCTGAGTACATATAATCTTAAGGCATGTTGGTCTCCTACATTCCAATTCTATATATATATATATATTCATTCGCTTATCATAGTGAGAAATCCTTTTGTAGTTCCATAGGTGTCGTTTATTTAAGTTTTGATAATTTCAAAATGACGCCGGTCAAAATCATAATGGTTTTATGAAGGTCCATTCCATTAATTGTACAGGACGTTTAAATATACACTGAAGCCAGGAAGTTCTAGTTTTTCCTCTTCATTAAGATTTCTATTCACCCAATAAGGTGATGATGGGCTTCTTTCACATATTGTGAAAAGGTATAGACATAGCAACAAAATTTGCACATCTCAGGTGATAATTTACCTATATTTGTTACATTGTTTTTGCATAGAGGTCAATGCTACCAATTTGCAGCCTGGAAGTAGACTGAATATCTTTGACCGCCAGAAACCTAAACCTGCAAAGCCATGCTTTAGTGAGTTGGGAGAAAACAGTTCAAACAGATTCTGAAGATTCCAAGGTAAAACTACCTGAAAAGATTAGCTGGAAAACTTGGTGAGTTGATCATGAATGTTCTTCGCTGGAAACGGTCTTCAAAGAACTGAGAGGTTTGCTTATCCAAAACTTCCCAACTCATTCCCTCATCATTGCTTCCTTCAAGAATCCTGAGTAATACAATATGCCATGAAAAAACCATGAATTCTCGACACACAACATGACTTAATTGAAGCTTATGCACAACATCTCGTGCCCATCAAAGAAAGGTTCAACAGAACTTTCTTGCCAGTCAATGACCATGACAATTACCCATGAGTAAGAAAAGAAAAAAAATGCTTTAACAGCATATGCATGTGGTTCCTAGACACAGCACAGGCAGAGTGACAGAAGGAAATATTCTAGAGTCCATACCAGTCCATTGGATCCCTTTCTGGTGCATCATTCGCTGACATCAACTCATATGACACAAGCTCCAACATCTTGTTATCAAATGTTTTATATACAATCCAACCACCTACAAATATTAAAGAAGAAGACTATATTTAACCTTGGACCAGAATTTATGTTGACCAAACTCTACAATCCCAAATAAGTTACTTAATTGGTTGACTATACCTCTTGCACCATTTGGCTCTTCCCATTTCGATATTTGAGTTCCATCAAATGCTGATGTTGCCTAAAATTTTATAAAACAAGGACAAAAAGTTATGGATACTCTAAGGTACAAGTAATGGTAAGACATGAGCCAGACGTAGCTAACTCACAATTCCAAAAGGCAACTCCTCTGCACTTGCAATGACTGAACCAGAGTGTATTCTGTTTAACTTTAGAAGGGGCAATGCTAAAGAATCTTTCCCATAGTTATCGCACTTGTTAAGATTGTAAATCATGTCATCTAAAGCATCTAGCACAACAGGCAGTGCTAAAGATGTTTGTACAGGGTTCCCAGACAAACAGATTTCAATGCTCCCCTCTGAATTTGCATTCTTCTCCAGTGAAAGAGCATCAAGTAAGTCATCAAAAGAAGGCAACAGCTTCTGACATTTTGGGCTTTTTAGAACTGAATCAATGGAAGCCCTTCTTGTTTTAAAGGGGGAATTGCAAAGATCCAAGATGATTCCTTTGATAAGCCCAAGTAAATCAACAGCTTCAGACTTTGTAAGTTCTTCCACAATAAATTGATGAAGGACAGGACGAAATGCATTATAAATTCTTGTCACATGCTCATCTATGCACATACGAACTGGGCAAGCAGAAGAACTTAATATGCCATTCTTATCAGAACCCATTTCTAATCTGGATTTGCGCCATGCTTCATCCCCACTCCTCCTTCCAGGTAATGAGAGTGACTCATCATCTTCAGAATGTAAGCTCCTCTCAAGTTGTTGTTTTTCTTCCATATCACGGGCTTCAATGATTGAAAGTTGTTGAGATGCAAATCCTCTTCGGCACTCTCTTGTTATATTAGTGAGTATAGATGACAAAGAAGACTCTGTAACCATAGTACGTCGAGATAGGACCTGTGGGGAAAAAATTAAAAAAAAGAAGCTCCTTATTAATTATCGTCAAATCAGTATCCTTATGCATGCCAGAAAAGAGCTTATAAATATGTATGAAAGGGGAAAAAATTTGTAGTACCCACCTCATGCCACTTCCTTGTGTATCGTTTGGTTACATCATATGTTCCATCTTTTGCTAAGCCAATAGCATAATTTAATTTCTTATTCCACCTTCACCAAAGATTGAAACGAAAAAAATGTGAGAGAACAAGCAAGCAAGATGGAAACTTCTATGGACAAGGACAACTAAAACTTCCCCACAGTCGATTAAATGGATGAAAGCAATAAATACTGACAAGTGAAAAGTACTGTAAAATTGAATTCTACCCTTTTTCATATAACAATGGCTGGTCATAGATTCCTTCACACGGGTCAAGATGCATCCATCTGTAAGATCAGAGGTCCTCATAAACAAATACTGTCCCAACAATAATAGTTTTAACGGCAGATTGTAAAAAACCAGCAACTTTTAGGTCGATTTTACCTTCCCAATAATTGAGAGAAGCACTCTGTCCAAACATGATCTGTAAAGTCCAAGATCTGAAGATCAACTAAATCAGTGACAGAAAACGTAATTCTCAGAAGATAAAAAACATATATCCTGGGTTGAAACTATATCCAAACAACATAAGGAGAGGACCTTTGAAGTTTAAAAGACAAATTTCACAACAAATAAATTTCACTTTGTGAATCTGTTAGTACATCAATACTCAATACCATTTCCTCTAATTAGTGAAAAAAGGCCCAATCATCGCAAAGAAATCAATGAACACCAGCACCAAATCACCATAAAGGGAAAAAGTGTCATTTAGATGTTTGATACATTACATCAAGCACTGCATTTATTCCTAGCAATTAAATCTTAAATATTAGAGAATAGATAGATTATCTATTCAATTGCAGCATAATAAACTAAGGAAGACAGCATATTAAAAAGATGGATTTTAATTTATGTACAAACCAGGCGTGACTCATAGCCAAAAGCTCGACAGTATAGTGTAAAACAATTTGCCCATTCCCCACAACGACCCTTTCTTGTTTCCACAAGCTGCAAATAGAAAGAGAATAAAGGATGTTTCCAACATGAATCTGCTAGGTTTTGCAGTTAGACAAGTATGATTATAACATTAGCAATTTGACACAAGTTAAATACCTTTATTGGATCATTGTACCGAGGAAAGCGAGTCAGGTTGGAGCAAAAGGTGCAGCTGTATTGTAGCGGGAAAAAATGAGAATAACCAAAAAATTTGGAAATAATCAGGCAAATAATAGAAGCTAGTGATCAGTGGACAGGAGCAGAGATCTACTAAAATGCTTTGCAAGAGAAAAAACAGAATTCAAGTAACAACAATCAAATTAACTCGTTATCAATGGATCTCCTAAATGCAAATATAGATACAATGGAGGGCCTCAACTCATATAGAGAAGGATTTGTCAGCCGAGCCCAGTTATGAATAAATTTAAGCCAGAAACTGCTAGTTGCGTTATTTTAAAAAATTCGTAGAAGAAATAAAAAAAATAAGTTTATTCTGAACTTAAAAGAGAGAGAGAGAAATGTTGCAGACAGATCTGCTGTGCATATGAGGCATATAATTAGTTCAAAGGCATGATCTCAACTTTGAGTCATATAATTCGTTCACAGCTCACAGAAAAGCAACACTTATATCAACTTTGAAAATTAGAAAAGGCATATGCCTGATGCTGCGGAAAATTAATAATCACACATAAAAGAAAGGAACATAATCCATGGTCATACCGATAAATTTCTACCCTGGAAGCTCCATAAAGAGTTTCAGAAGGAAGTGGAGCAGTCATACCCTGGCCCACAGTGGTGTTGCCACAATCTTGACAAGATGGTGAATTCACCCAACTTCAGTTGAGAACAAAAATGATTAGATGCAATTAGCAAACGAGAACAGGTATCAATGTTAATTATTCCCTTTCATGGGGAATAGAGTAAGTTGCAACTTAACTGGAAATATTGCATAAAATCATGTTTGAGTTCTGCAATTTTATGAAGCTTATACCATCGATATATTCTGCCTTGTCTTTATTGAGATATCAGCCATTCATGCATTTGATTCGTTATGCATTAAGTAAATCAGCATAGCTAATATGACAAAAAAGTTACACCTGAAGGATTTTTTGAACCAGAAAAGCAGCTGCAGGAGGAAAGCATGATCTTGTTCTATTTTTGATGGCTTAAAGTTACCCTCCTGGAAAAATGAATATCAATTGGGCTTAGCGGCTTACATAATACAAAACAATCTTATCAGAATACAACAAGCTAAGCTATGCATATGAAATAGCAACGACATCAAAACTAACATATAACCAAGGGCAGGAAGAGAGATATCCACACACAAGTGCTTTCCAAAATGAAGAAAAAGACAATTCCAGGGTGAATGAATTTCAAAAACAGTGAGACAGTAAGTTATATTAAAACAGTTTATTCAGATTTAACAAGATATACAGTTATAGACAACCCTGAAAATTAATTTATTCATTTGATTAACAAGAACTAAAATGTTCTCTCTAAAGAGAAAAAAAGAAAACACGCTCTTACCTTGGCCAAAGAAACCAAGGCTTTCTCCTCAAGCTCTTCCACAGGAACAGTCTTACGAGCAGCCTCCTGGCGCCTTGCATCCTCATACTGCAAGATACCAGAACAATCAACTCATGGAATAAATTGTGAAATAATGTTCATACGGACAAAACAGAAGCATGTCTCGAGAAATCAATAAGAGTTGATCAACTATACACTTAGTGCTTTCACATGCAATGCAGCTTCATGAACCTAAATGCCTTGCACTCCTTATCCAAAACACCTTCTTTTCAAAAATGAAAACAATTGCAAGTGAATAAGTAAGGTGCAAAATACCATGAGGACTTGAGAAACGTAAGGGCGAATTCTACCCTCAAATTCCTGAGTATTTTCGCTGGCCATATACTGCTGCAACATAAGCGCTTCTTCCTCTGCCTGTACAGTACATACATAGAATATTTACACAAACAGTTGATAGTGAACGCAGAAAATGAAAATGATCGGAATGGCATCAAACCTGCAAGAGCCTGGCAAATTCCTCATCGGATTTCAACAAATCGGCAGCGTTCGGATCAGGTGGAGATTCTTCTGGTTCTTGTTCGTCGATGGAGACAAGTCGCAGTTTGTCAGAAATGGCGAGAAGATCAGAATCAGTGGCGAGAGGAGTATCGAGCTCAGCTCCATAAATCTACTCGATTATTATCACGAAATAAATCAATCAAACCTTACGGAGAAT
Source organism: Aeschynomene evenia (assembly GCA_013621005.1). Taxonomy (NCBI): domain Eukaryota; kingdom Viridiplantae; phylum Streptophyta; class Magnoliopsida; order Fabales; family Fabaceae; genus Aeschynomene; species Aeschynomene evenia. Next base: position 6,169,573 of record CM024268.1, read on the forward strand.
AGGAATAAGCAAAGACAATATTATAATCATAAAAAAAGAGAGTAAACGAAGAATTCAACCTTTTGTTGATGGGGAGGAACAGAAGTGAGAGAAAAGAGTTGGAATTGAAAAACCTGGAATGTGGTAAACAAGTGAGAAATGGGAACCGAGGGAGAAAGAATGAATAAAGAATCGGAAGCGTACTTCGAAGCCGTCATCGGTGTCGTAATCGAGATCGAAGTTGGAGTGATTGTGGAGCACCTGGAATCTGCGTGCCACCATTGCGATGCTCTACTCTTTCTTGTTCACTTCACTGCAATTCTTCTATGTTATCATTTGTCGTCGTTGACCCCTTCATCTTTACCAAAACAGTTGACCCACCCGCTAAACACCGTTTTCGATTTTTCTTTTTTTTGGTGAGGTACAATTTTTTTTGTTTATGTGTTTGTATTTTGGACAGCCCATGGGCCTATCTTTCGGAGAAACTTGAGGGGTCATTAAAACCAATCAAAATGGGTTAAATTTTATGGACTAGCCCAAAACAGTATATGTGAATTAGTTAATCAATTAATTTTAATATATATACTTCTCATATTAGGAGGCATAGAGAACCTGTGAAAAGAAATCATGATCACTTGATTTTTCTTTATTTTTTATTTAAGAGTATTGTTAGAGGCACAACAAAAAACCAGCCAAAACAGACAATAAATAGGAATTTGGGCCAACAATTACTAAGTCTATTAAAAATATACTCATGAGTAAAAGTGCTATTTGGACCATAAAATGTTAAATGGACTTTATTGGCTGTTTTGGCTGGTTTTTTTTTGTGCCCCAATCATTTGTGTTTATTTAATACGTTACGTTACCTCTTGTATAAAGCAGTTTCTTGTACAGGCAAGGCAAAATGCCGACAGATATTAATTAATTGAGCATTGATATATGAACATTAAAAAAATATCACAATATATATTACATAATAATATATGCATAACATATATTTAATATTATATACAATATAAATCATATATAATACACATCATATATCATATATTATAAAAAAAAATTATATTACTATATGTGATTTATATTATACACAATATATTATATATATTGTGCATAATATATTATATATAATATATATATTATGTATTATTTATTAATTATTTTAGCTTATCTTTTTATTGTACGAATTTGCTTAATTAATAAACAGTTAAAATACAACGACCCAAATTTAATGACCAACTAAATCAGATGGCTGTCATATAGAAAATCAGATGGGTCATGGGTGCCGCAATCTAATTTGCAAACTTGTGGGCTATGTAGAGAGAAGAGAGGGGCGCTATACGATATAAATAATAATAAAGAAATTCAGTTTAAATAATAAAATACAATAATATTATATGAACAATGAAAAATCATTCAATATAAACAATGAGTCCATTTTGACTTTGATTTTGGTCCAAATTATCATTGAAATTGTAATGAGCTGAGTAATTGTGGCTTAAAATCTCATTTATTGGTTGGTTACCTGATTTGGCTGATTTTTCATTGTGTATTTAGCACCACTCAATAAAATATATAAATTAAAATGATTCATAGGAAATACAATTGAGTATAAAAGCACTATAAAGACATCAATCTCGCAGAGGTTGAGAGCCACTAGCATGGAGATAAAAATATAACGTGAACCGTGCAAACACATTAAGGGAAAGCATCTTGTCCCATAAATATAAATATAACTACCAACCTCTCCACCGTCGTCTTTAATTCTCAACTGTCCAAATGAAAAAAGATGTAGTATTATTTATAGTGAATATATATATATAGATATATACATATATGTATACAGAGACATACCCTACTACTAAGTTATCCAATACAGATAAAAAATACTATAGACATACATATTTGTATCTAGTTTTCTCTTGTGTTTGTGGCTGGGTAATGCAAAAAGGAAAATCCAGCAGCAACTAGTCACAAAAATGTCCACTACTACATCAGCATCAGAATCAATAGTAACCTTGCACTCTAAGCTAACTGCAGTATCCAGCAAGCCATTCGGGTCGGGTAAGAGCCATAGGCTTAGTGGGCTGGACCATGCGATGGGTTGGCACACGGTACACACAATATTGTATTACAAGGATGAGGACAGCTTGTTTCGCTGCTTTGATTTGGACTGTTTGAGGGAATCACTCTCTGAGGTTCTTAGCCTGTACCCGACTATGACGGGCCGGTTGGGCCGAGGGCATGATGGTAATTGGCATGTCAGGTGCAATGACGCGGGTGTTCGGGTCATACAGGCCACTGTTGGCACCACCCTCCATCAATGGCTCGCTTCTGCTTCTGCATCCCAAGAGGCTCTTCTTATTCACTGTGAACACATCACTCATGATCCTCCTTCTACCACTTGCTCACCATTTGTAATTCAGGTAATAGTATATGTACAATAATTATACATCCAACTAGTATTCAACGTGTGTTATGTATCATATGTAATGTGTGTCATACGTAATGTTTGTTACGTATGACCCACATTACGACACATAACACAAGTGGGATACTAGTTGGATGTATTTCTGTTGTACTACAAACATTTTCCCGTAAGTATGTTCAATGAATCTCATTAACAACTTCGTTTGATGATTTGGCAAAGAACAAATTTGATTTGGTGGTGGGTGTTGCTTGCAGATAAGCAGTTTCGAAGGAGGGGGTGTTGCAGTAGGATTAAGCTGCAATCACATGCTTGCTGATATAACAAGTGCAGCTTCATTCTTCAAATCATGGGCACAAACTCACCGCCACGTGCCCATTACCAACCAACCTTCCTTCACTACTCCACTTCATGCTGCTTCACCATCGGCAGTTCCTAATGGCGATGCAAACTATACACCACCATCAGTATCTGAAGCATCATCTTCAGAAAACATGGCCAAAGCCACTTTCAAGTTTTCAAGTTCAATCATCAAGCAATGCCTCTCCCAAGTCCATGACATGTGCCCCTCTGCCACCCCATTTGACTTCCTTTCAGCTCTGTTTTGGACTCGTATTGTTCACTTGAAGCCACCAAAGAATCATGATGATGATCAAACTCACTCACTCTCAATTTGCACAGACTTCAGGAGATTCTTGAAGAATGCACCATGCCCTTCAGGGTACTTTGGAAACGCTCTGCATTTTTCAAATCTTTCACTGAATGTGAAAGATCACATGGACAGTGACAGATTAGGAGCTGTTGTTAGTGAAGTTCATAGGCACTTGGAAGGGATTGAAGAGGAGGAGATCTGGTCTTCCATAGACCGGTTTGAGTCGCAGAAGGAATCATCGGAGGGAGGGAAGTTCGTATCGCCGAGCTGCATGTATGGACCCGAGTTAACTTGTTTTTCTATGGAGCACTTGATAGAAGATGGCGAGGGGGAGTCCCTACTGTATGAGGCAGTGTTTAGCAATGATGAGAAGCCAGTTCATGTTTCATGCCATGTTGGGAATGTGGTTGGTGAAGGTTTGATCATGGTGGTGCCTTCCTCTGAAGGAGGGCTAGCAAGAACGGTTGTGGTCATGCTGCCACAGGAAGAGCTTGCTGAATTAAGCAAAGATCAAGCTATATTGCAGTTGCAGCCAACAACTTTTTTCACTTATATTGTGGCAGAGCTTTGATTCTTTACATTGGCTCAAGTACCAAGTAATTTTTTAGTTCAAAGATTGGTTTATGTAAACTGAATAAGTGAGGATCATGTCAAACTGTGATGATTCAATAATTTATGATTCTTATATTTACAAATAATGAAATTCTTTGGGATTTGTTTGGTATATATTCATGTAATATTTGAGAATCGATCATTCTTTGGAATCCAAAAATAAGCAGAATTTCATTGGACTAACCTGATTTAAGTTGGGTTTATTCACTAAAAAAATAAAATTTAAGAGAAAACTCAAGTAACCATAGCAGATAGAGTAGAGAAGAATTCATAATTTCATCTCTCTCCATACAAGAAAAATAATGTGTAAACATTAACTGAACCATGTTTCAGCAAAAAAGACTTGTACCCATGATGATGGAAATCCTAAACTGAGACCAGGACCACAATGTCTCTGTCTCCTTATTTAACATAACACGTGCACAATTAAGCAGAATACAACAAGAGCATATTGAGATGTGATCAAATCTGTGATGCATACAAACATGCCACAAAATAAAGGGGGAAAAAGATCTGATTACTGAGATTGTGCATAACTGGTATCTAGCTCCGCTTCGGTGGTGTATCAGCAAACTCCCATGAGCATTTAATAAAAGCTCCGCCTGTCCGCTCCCCTGCCACTTCAGACATTGGTACAGCATCTGTAATCTCCTTCAAATCATCTTTGCTGAGCTTCACTTCAAGTGAACCTATATTAATGTCAAGATTTTTTATCTTTGTTGTTCCTACAATACAAGAGACATTCAACAAAGCTGGTATCAATAGGCGAAAAATTAGAAACAAAAATTCATACAGTGTAACACATGACTTGTCTGATGTAAAGAACATAGAAGAACCATCTAAGATAAGCTTCTATGAGTCTTATTTCTTCAGAGAATTTCATTTCACATACTATTCTTCATAACAGATTACTGTCAAATTATATTTGTGATTAAGCTCCACAGAGGCCTAATATCAAGCAGGTGGTGAACTGGAGAATCACTCACCAGGAATGGGTGCCACATCATCCCCTTGATGAAGAATCCATGCAAGAGCAAGTTGTGAAGGTTTACATCCATGCTTCTCTGCTAATTTTTCCATCTTGGAATACAAGATCTTGTTCTTCTCTAAATTTTCTCCTCGTAACCTTGGCAGGAATGCCTGACCAAAGTTGAAAACAAATGTTGGTGAATAAGGGACTAGGCCAATTGTCATCAGAAACAAAGAATTCATATATTTTCCATACCAGCAAACTGTTTGGAGGTATGCTTTCTACGACAGCCTTGCCACCGAAAAATCCAAGGCCAAGGGGACTGTATGGTACTATTCCAATTCCTAGTTCCCTGTAAATGTTATCACAAATTTCATCAACCAATATCGGATTTTGCACGTAATCATATCATGGATAATTAATCCAGAAGTTTTTGGGCGGTCCAAACTCAATAATTTGCAGGAAATAAAACACTAATCAAGAATCATTTAAGGGCGGTCCAGTGCACGAGGCTCCCACCATGTGGGTTCTGAGAAGGGTAGATGTACGCAGCCTTATCCCCGCTTTGCGAAGAGGCTGACAACAAGTTCTCTAGAACCTTAAACAACACTTTAACATACCAAAATCCTTAACATATACCTGCAAAGTGGAACAATTTCTTCCTCAATATCACGAGTCCAAAGGGACCACTCCATTTGCACAGCGGTAATAGGATGAACAGCATGTGCCCTTCTAATTGTATCAGGACTAGCTTCGGATAACCCTATATACCTTATTTTCCCCTCTTCCACTAGCTTCTTAAGTTCTCCCATCTATCATTCATGAACAAAAAATTAAGACCAGAAAAAGAAACCCCTAAAAATTAAATCACCCCAAATCAGGAAAAAAAGAGCCCTTACAGTGTCCTCAATGGGTACAGTGGTGTCAACACGGTGCTGATAATAGAGATCAATGTAATCCACACCAAGACGCTGAAGGCTACCCTCACAACAGGACCTAACATACTCAGGGGTACCATTTACTGTGACATTAGTAGGTTCTACTTTGACAATACCAAACTTTGTGGCAATCTGAACTTTATCACGAGGCAACTCCTTGAGTGCCTGAGATAATAGAGTGAAATAATAAATGTTAATTAAAATGTTATTTCACTAGTCATGTTCTTAATTGGAAACAGCAGAAAAAGAAAATGGGAGTAAAAGCAAACCTTTCCAACCAAAACTTCATTGGCATGTGCTCCATAGAGATCAGAAGTATCAAAGAAGGTGATTCCATTGCTGAAAGCATGCTTGATGATAGAGATGCCAACATCTTCAGGAACAGGATCATTGTACAGACCAGTTAGTCCCATACACCCAAATCCCAACTTAGAGACCTATGATTCATTACCATTATCATTACCATAAACTCAGCAAAAGTAATGAAAGGAAATCAATCAATCAATCCAAAGTACAAATACAGAGATACCTCAAGGCCTTGTGTTCCAAGCTTCACTCGAGGAGTCTGTGCCATTTCTGTTGTGTTCTGTGTCTTGCTCTTCTCCCTCTTCAAAATCTCCACATACCAACTACGTCTAATGTTATGTTATGTATATAAATAAATTGATCAAGGGTTTAGTTACACTGGGATCATAAGCCCAGTTAAACTGGACATTTCTTGTAATAAATTAATTATTACCTTTGGACAAAAGTTGGAGTGTCATTGTAATTGAGCTCTGACACGTGCTTTTGTGGTTGGTGAACCTAACTATTTGAGAAACAAGTCAATTCGCTCAACTTTTCCACTCTAAATTATTTAGGATTTAATTTTCAATCAATCAATGACACTTTATTATATTTTTATACGGTGATTCAATTATGTGTTATCATATTAATTATTATTATATTTTCTCTCTCAATACCTGAAAAATCATAGAAACTTACAATTCTAATTGAAGTATCAAAATTAAACTCAATTATTTATCATATTTGCCCCGTTTCAAAGGAGTAATTTGACTTTTTAACATGTGAAAAGGTTTTAATGGCATCCTCGAATCTTGTTAATTAATGTCCCTGTCTTTTCTCCCAATGATTGTGTTTTTTTTAATGCTATTGTCTTCCGATCCAATCTTACTTGTTTTACAAGTTTTGGTAACGAGGAAGTCTACCTATATAATAATAAGTGATTAATTAGTAGCCAAACTAAATTAATAACATTCATAAGAAACATACAAAAAAATAATAATAATAAATGTTATATCAATCAATTTTAATAACAGCATAGCATTCATACTCAAAGATTCAAACTAGATAATGTTACACAATATTTGCAATCACACACGAGATATACTCACTAAATTCTTTGAAAAAAATCTAAAATATCTTTATTCATTTAGTTTATTATTTTACATGATATGAGTAATCTATTTCCAAAGAAAGTCTAAAAGACATACAGAGTGAAGTAAATGCGCATCCGGGGAATCGAACCCCGGTCAGTACCGTGGGAGGGTACTATGATACCACTACACCAGATGCGCTGGCTGACCTCAGGTTTTCAAATAATAATAATTGTCTGGCACAAAATGAATTTAAAGTCCCATTAGTGTAACTGTAAACGCTGAAGACATACAAATAAGTCTCACACCTATTACATGAAAAAAGGAAAATACTTGATCAACAATAAAAAAAAAAACTCAATGGATTTATTTGATAATATTTTGGCTCAAACAAAAACATTTTTAAGGAGTTAGTTTTTAATGGGGTGAGTGATTGTAGTCCAAAATCTCTATATTGGCTGGTTTTGGATGGTTTTTCATTGTGCAAATAGCAACACCCCATAAATAAAATTATACAAATATAATAAGTTGATTAGATAACAGCCCATATTTTATAAAACTAGTTAAATCAATATTAAACTTACAAATTAAAAATTTAATTTTCAAGCATTATCAATATTTTAAACTTATATATATAGTCAATCATCATATATAATCATACCAACAAAAAGAAAATTTACTCTTATATTTATTATCTCACAATTTTTACATATAATAAAAACTTGTAATTAGCTAGATGACAGTGTTATATTTGTAACATGTCAAAATTAAATACGAAAAAAGTTTCAATTACCGTCTTTATGCCCATATCTTTATGTCTATCTGTTGATCCTTCAATCTAAACACTAGCAAGTAATGTTTGAATCCCAAATAAAATAAACTAAAAACACATGCATGGGAAAAATAATTAAAGGAAACCCTTACTATCATTCATTTTATTTTATGTTACATGACAAACATGCATTGCGGTTAAAACTATAAATTTTGACAATGGTGTGCACATCCAACCCTTCAACACTCGACTTGGGCAATTACTATAACAATAATGCTAAGTGAACCATGAAAAATCAGCCCATACAGCCAATGGACCTATTAATTTGGCTTTGGTTTTGACTCAAATAATCATTGAGATTGTAATGGGCCGAGTAATTATGGTCCAAAATCTCATTTATTGGCTGGTTGGGCTGGTTTTTGTATTGTTCATTTAGCATCACCCTTACTATAATGTATGTTTTAACTCATTCATTCATCAAGTTTACCAATCTCTAGCATGCATTGGTAATTTATTTCTTAAATTTGTGCACTGCCCACAGCCCAAAAGAAGTTGGGGTGCTTCAAGTTGATACACTTGAATCTTTTGGTGGTGTGTTAGCAAACTTCCACGAAAATGAAGCATGGCTTTCATTGTAGTACCTAGTACCTGCGATATCATCAATTGGAACTGCCTTAGAAATTTCTCTCAGGTCCTCCTCTTTAAGTTTCACCGACACGGCACCGATGTTTTGATCCAGGTTCTTAACTTTAGTTGTACCTGAAAGGTTCAGACAAATTATATACATTGTTGTTTCAGTTGGTGCAAAAGTAGGAAGATGTAGATGGGAAATGCTTTTCAGCCAACAGAGAAGATGAAATAGTGATTATTATTTTTCATCATCAATGTTTTTGTTCTATGAAGCAAGTCTAATATTAGAAGAAAAGGAAAAGATGTGTCAACACTTACCAGGGATTGGCACAACATCATCGCCTTGTTGGAGTACCCATGCTAATGCCAACTGAGAAGGGGTGCATTGGTATTTCTTAGCAAGGGTTTGAATTCGGTCATATATGGTCTTGTTCTTCTCCAAGTTCTTTGCTTGGAAGCGAGGATGAGTAATCTAATAAATGCAATAACCAGCTATCAGATAACCATAAATGGTTTTTGTTACAAAATCAAGTCTCATGTTTACTCTTGTCTTTGACAACAACACTTTTCCAAAAAAAAAAAACACATTTTAATATTTTTCGCTTAAATGACATTCTTAATGATATGTATTTTTTTAGTAAGTTGTATGATTTAGACACATATTCAAATTTTTGACTGTTTTGACTGGTATAATTTTGTACAAAGCTCTTCACTCTTTAGACTAACTAACTTTAATGTGTAAAACGAATAATGTTTATCGTACAACAGAAATACATCCAACGAGCATTCAACGCGTGCTATACATAAGACGTAATGCGTGTTATATGTATATGCACACCGTTGGATTACTTGTTGAATGTATATGTGTTAAACAATAAACATTAACCTATTAAAAAAATTACATGGCATGTAACATAGACATATGAAATGGTAAAATAAGGTACCAGGGAGCTAGCAGGAGGCACAGTTTCCACAATTCCTTTGCCACCAAAAAAGCCACGACCAAGAGGGCTATATGGCACAATTCCAATACCAAGCTCCCTGTATCAAATAAGAAGCATTATATTAGAAAAGTGTAGTCACATTAAGACAAACAAACCTGCAATCAGCAATATGAATTGAGAGTAACCTGCAGAGAGGAACTATTTCATCCTCAATGTCTCGAGTCCAGAGTGACCACTCTATTTGTACAGCTGTGATAGGATGAACTGCATGTGCTCTCCTTATTGTATCTGGGCTTGCCTCAGATAACCCTATGTACTTCACTTTTCCCTCTTCCACCAATTTCTTAAGCTCACCTACCTATATATATAACAGAACAAACTTTATTATCAATAATGAATGAGTGCATCATCTAGCTAGTGACATGCATGAGCCCCAAAAAAAGAAGAGAAAAAATCACTTACTGTTTCCTCTATAGGTACTGATTTGTCCACCCTATGCTGATAATAGAGATCAATGTAATCAACTCCAAGACGTTTCAAGCTAGCTTCACAACAAGAGCGCACATAATCCGGCGTACCCGTGATCCTTAAATTAGAATAGTCTAACTTGGCAATGCCAAATTTTGTTGCTAACTGGATTTTCTCCCTAGGCAACTGCTTCAGAGCCTGGCCATTAACAAAAGATATATAAATGCCTCTTAATATATATAAGTTGTTTTGAATTTTAAAATTTCATTTGTATATACAATAAAAGGGGCAGTCCAGTGCACAATGCTCCCACTAACTCCCACCAGGTGGGGTCTGGGGAGAGTAAATGTACGCAGCCTTATTACCTCCGCTTTGTGAAGAGGCTGTTTCCAATACTCAAATCCATGATCTCCAGGTCACAAGACAACAACCTTACCGTTGCGCCAAGATCCACCATCATTTGTATATACAATACAATAATAATAATAATAATTACTAAGAACTATTCCGATAACTAACTTAAAATTATTCCAGAAACTAGAAGGAAAATGGAATTGAAGGGTGCAAGCAAAGTAATGAATGAATGATGTATGTGAGTAGTGTACCTTTCCGAGCAAAAGCTCATTAGCATTGGCTCCATAAACATCGGCAGTATCAAAAAAAGTGATTCCTTTAGTGAATGCATGCTTAATGATAGAAATGCCTTCCTCTTCGGAAACAGGATCATTGTAGACTCCAGAAAGGCCCATGCACCCGAATCCCAATTTTGAAACCTAGGGGTTCAATTATGAAGAGCAAAGAGCGGTGCAATTTGAAAATAATGATTCCAAAATATAACAGAAAATAAAAAATATGAGAGAGAGAAATTGAGGTTAGCAATAGAGTAAGTAAATACTTGAAGGCCTTGCGTTCCAAGGTTGACACGAGGAATGTGCACGCTTTTGCTCTGAGCTTCCGCCATTTTTGGTTCGTCGACCCTCACTCACTAGTCACTAATCACTTATCCTTCCCTGATGCTGCTTGATTGAATATGTTTATGTATTTCGTAGAAATTATATAACGATCTGTATATGGAGAGATATTTTCCCCCACAAATGGCTCATATTGCGCGTTGAATTTGTTGGACAAAAGATCTGCACTGTACCTGTACCTGATATGAATGATATGTCTCGTGGCTAGAGTCACGACCAAAAATCATCCAAAACAGCTCATGGAATTTGGGCTACAGTTATCCGGCCCAATAAAAATATACTCAATGATTAAAGTTCTATTTTGAACTATAAAATTTTAAATGAATTTTATTGGCTATTTTTACTGATTTTTTTATTGTGGCCCAAGCATTTGTGTATCATCACTGTGCATTCTCCTAGAACTAGACTAGCTAGAACTCATGGCCGCCCATGCATCATCACTTTAATGATGCTATTAATTATATCAATAATGCTAAGTAGACCGTAAAAAACCAGCCCATACAGTCAATGAGCTTAATTTAGTTTTGGTTTTGACCCAAATAATCATTGAGATTGTAATAGGCTGAATAATTATAGCCTAAAATCTCATTTATTGGCTGGTTGGGCTGGTTTTGTATTGTTCATTTAGCATCATCCATAAACAGTTATCAGTCCTCGACTTTATAAAATAATAATTTTTGTTAAAATCCTTATATCTGGAAGTCCACCAATGATATTCGTTAATATGATCATATGCTACAGCCTACAGTAATCTACTATGCTTCTTCTTGGGTTTGGACCTCTTTGCTTTGTATTCTTGCCCCAAAAAACACTACTTTGTGCTTGATTCAAACGAAACAGCTTTTTGAAAAAATTAAATATAAATATAAATTTAAATATGCTTGTTCTAAGGGATGTACCTAAGTGAGCCACTATAGTGCGAGACTGCCCCAATCTTCTACTTCAAAGTGGAACCCAACTTTAATGATGAAATTCGGAAGAAAAAAAAACCCAAACGCCTAAGTGAGAGGGGCCGTCATGGGTATTTAAAATATTATTGTAAACCAAAAAAAAAAGTTATTAATTTTTTGTATTGATCAGCTTATTGAGTCATCCTTTAAGAAACAATAAAACTATTTTAATATTAATTTATTACTTTTAATTTTTGTACGAGCTTCACTTACATATTATTTATTTTACTTTTCACTTTTAAGTTTAAATGGATGTTTACAAACATTCATTTTATAAATATTAATATAACATTACTCTTTAAGATATAGTAGCTCTCACAAGGGATGCATATCTAAAAATGAGCTTCTCTTCATACTTATAGTTGGAATTTGAACCATGCCTAAAAGATTAAGAAACTCAACTAATTGTCAATTATATTAGATATCGTAATTAATATTATTAGATTTATCCATTATAGAAATAGAGTACTCATCATTAATTCAAACCTTATTTAAACTTATCATCATCATATACGGTTACAACAAAGGCAATCTTAGAATAGGTACGTAAACAAATAACTATAATAGATAAATAAAAAGGTCGTATACCTTCATCTCTTTCCCTCAATTCTAATGATTCGCCTCTTTGTGGCCAAATCAATTGGAAGATAATGACTTGTAATTGCAAAAGAAATGACAAAAACTACTTAGAAGCATTTTGAGATAATTGCGTTGAGTGGATGTTTAGGTAGCAAAGTTTTAGGGGTAAAGCGTCATACTCTATCATATATAACATATCTTATAAAAGAGAAAGATAACAATATATAATGTACATGTTGGTTATTACAAAACACCAACTTGAAGAATTATTGACTCACGGCTGCACTTTAAGTTTCTTCTGCTTCGTTTAGGCCTTAGGGAACTAAAGGCTGTACGTTACCTACCAACAATAATCAGTTTGATTATATATATGTAGTATAGCGCGCCCTATATTAATTAATTATTAATAGCCTTTGCAGAATAAAAGGTTGAATTATTGTTGGTTTTACCCTGTTGATCTATTGCTCTCTCTATATATATGTTCACATAAGATACCGTACTAACTTACCAATTTGAATTTTATTGGTTTAAGTGTGAATGACATATAGACTAAAATATTTATGTACAAGTTAAAATAAAATACTCATAAAACTTAGTTATTAGTTAAAATTTTGAATCAAAATATACTATTCTATTATAAAATAATAGTCGTTTTTTATTTTTTTTTACATTGAAAAACTAATGCACTTAGACACAATTTATGTCTAGGTACATTAATTTTCTAATGTAGCAAAAAAGTCGAAACGACTATTATTTTATAATGGAGAGAGTATTATCCAGTTAGTTTGTGTGTTTCTCTCATTTAACCTAGTGTATCCATTACTCACTCTAGTTAATGGCATGAAAGGTTATGATGGAATGAGACATGCATGTGCAACAATGTTACATCATGCATTATTTTATGAGCATAATAAATAAGTGTATATGGTACTTAGACAGTTTAATTTGATCAGAGCGGTGCACAGAACTGCAAATTGCAACGGTCCCCTACTAGCTACTCATTGCACCTCACGCACTCTCTATTTGGTTCATTCTAAATGCATGATGCCTACCATACATAGAACACACAGACAACATTACAAAGAGAGTGAAAGAAAGGGGTATTAATTAATTAAAAATATGAGTGTTTTATCAGAATATTCATTCTATATATAATTATTGAATGTCACGAATAATTATGATAAATGAGAACTATCGTCGTATTTATTGGTGATAAAAATAGTATTTGAATCAGATAACTATCTTTTTTTAAATAACATACATTTTTATAAAATAAAGGATGAAAGGGTCATCCAACTAAAGTTTTAAAAGAAAGCTAGCATAGGAGCACCTCTCCTTGGGATATATATGTATTATTATGTATCTAGAAAAACTCAGAGAGAGCTAGCTAGAGTGAGTGTCTGTGGTGCCGTGAGCGTGATATTATTAAATTCGTTTCTCCTATTGGACCACATGCATCCACACACCTTCCTCCTTAATTACTTTGTTTTGCTTTTCAGCTAATTCTATTACTTTTCCATTCAAAATAACTGTCAATTTTTTTAACATATATAATTGTTCATTTAAAAGTATAGGCAACCTTAACTTTTTATAGAACTCCTGATAATAATCCGGTAAATGTGATGACTAATTTACAAATTACATATATTTATTATCCGAAATGAATATGACTTCCTTAATACTTGTATATATATATATATATTACTTCATATACACTAAATTTGACTCTAAATCAGTTACTCAATTCAACTTTATACAATTCAACATTTATGCCTACTCAATCTAACTTATATTCTGACTCGATTCAATATTATATTCAATTTTTTATATTAAGACAATGACAATTATATTGAAACAATCCAATATTATACTTACTCAATTTAACTTTTTGTACTGATATTTGATTTAGTATAATTTGTAGTGTATACGTAGTATATTGCTCATAATATATATATATATATGGTTTTCCAACTCATTAAGAAGTTTTCAAAATTAGATGGCCAATTAATTAATTAATAGAAACCACTTCTAGCCCGTGATTAATGGTTACTTTTCTTCTCCAAATAGAACTACTTATTGGTTATTAATCATATCCAAAGCAAAAACAAAGAGAATAACGACTATAATAAGGTTTTGATATGTCTTTTGAAATTATCAACACTAAGATATTATTGTTAATTTATATATATTTTCCGCATTGGAGTTTTAAAATTAATTTGAGAAGTAAATGCTGACATGCATGCTGTTACTCACAGAAATTATTAATAAGAGAAAGAGCTGTATATTAATTACAAAAAAATAATAATATTAGAGAGAGAGAGGGGGGACAGTGATTTATCTTGATGAGATGAGACAAAAGTGGTGACACTGGAAACAGCAAAAACAAGCTGCTTAGAATCAGAGATGGTCCAAATTAAATTAAATGTAGCCTATACTAATAATTTTAAAAAGGGAAAAAACAAAAAGAAAGACAAAAACCAAAAAAGCAAGCTAAGGGACCATATGTGCTACTTTTGCAAGCTATTATATCTGTCGTGCAACCCTCGCTCATCTCTCCCATTATATCCCATCTCTTCTTATCCCTAACCACGCACTCTCAAATTTTGAAAGCTAAGGAAAGGAAGACACACCAAAGATTATATATACATCATATATGTATACACCCGACCACATAATAATCGCAGAATCGAACAAGTATATAATCGATGGATACCGCATGCACTTGCAACGGTTGAAGCTGCCAGCATGATCTGAGCTTGTCTTATGTTATATTTGTGGAAAGAACAGATCATGATGGAAGCTTCACCCGTTGAATGGAAGTATATATGTAGAGAAACCCTAGCTAGCTAATTAATTCATCCTCTGATTCGACAAGTGATGATGATTTCGTTGGGTATGGCAGAACCCTAGAAAAAAGGTTTTCTTTGATTCTTGTTTTCCTTATTTTGTTTAGTTTTGTATATGTTTTGATGAATTGATGATTATCTACTGACCGGGTATGTATGTTCTTTTTCCCCTTGACATATATATATATATATATATATATACATGCATGGCTTTAATAATTTGTTCTCTGAGTTGCTCGGTTAGTTGTTGTATTCTTCTGTTCTATGAATCGGCGGTACTATTTAATTAACCGCAAAAAGAAGTTAAGATGAGGATAGACAGTAGCCAGCCGGTTGAGCCATCAGCGATTAGAAAGGAGAAAAAATGGAAGGCAGGAGTTCAGGATTTATTAGGTACTTTTTTTTTAATTTTAATTTTCCTTCGTCACTTATTACTAATATATAGCTTTAATTAATTTTTTCAGCTGTTCCATATATATAAGTATATATTTTTTTATCTATGTATTTGCAATCCTTTAATTACTCCTCCTTGTGTTTGACTTACATGATGAATTATATATCATGTATCAGACCAGATCTGCAGAAACGGACTATATATATATATATATATATATATATATATATATATGGACATATGTGAACAACTGAAAATTAATTCGAGTCCATTGTATTGTGTATATATATATATATGAATGTGTATAGTGCTAGTAGCTATATATTTGCTCAGCCACTTACTATAATCCGCTTGAATTAACTAGTAGCATATAGATCTTAGATCTAAGAGATGCTTGGCGTGACCATTTGTTTTTAACAATTGTTTTGGTGGCATTAATTTCTGCTGCAGCATCCATAGAAAGAAGTGCATGTGCATTCTCATATGATAAGAATAAACCATCACTTAATTTAGTCTTAAACAGTGTATTATTAGTTTATGTGATTTGGGCCACCTAGACTTAAAAGAGGGTAGGTTTCTAGTATTTTATACATACATATAACACCAAATTTATTTAGTAAACTTTATACCTCTGATTTTTCAAGTAAGTTATCACTTCCTCATGAAATAACAGCTGCAGCTTTTCTTTGGGAGACTATAGAAGAGAGAGGGAGGAGAAAATGGTTTGACCTGTGACCATATTATTAATCGCCGTGTTCAATATTATTTGAACTGTGTTTGGATACAGTAATTTTATGATGTATAATAATAATTTTTCACTTATTATTTAATGTGTCATATAATATATAGTTCTGCCTGTGCTCGCAACTTGTGTGCTTTCTAGAAATATGGAAACAGTTTCTCTCTTTGTCCACCTCTTATGTTTAGTCAGCTAATTTTCTTATGCCAATTGGTATGTAAATGATGTGCAAAGTAAAGATTTAACATGTGTATGTATGTTTGGGAATAACGTTCGGACACAGAGATGCTTATAGAATATGGATAGATAGTAAAAACTGTCTTATATTTTTTTAATAATACATAAATTATTTTGAAGACAAGGTAATTAAGTTAATGATAGAACATATATAAATAATTAATGGGTCTCAACCTAACAGTTTAAGCTGTTAGGTCAGATGATTCCTTAACATGGTATCAGAATCATGGTACCCACCTTAAACACATTTCTTCCACTGATACTTCTACGAGTTCTTAGAACTCTTTTATATTTTATTTGATTATGTTATTCTATTTTCTATATTGTTTTTTCTAGAAAAAAAATATGTTACCTTACCTCATAAAACCCTACATACAACCATATTTGCATCATCTTCATGTCATTTTGACTCATGACATGTCGACCGACGAAGGGGGTTTGCAACTTTATCCGTAAAAGTTGTACTGAAAAAAGGGTTTGTTTGTCCATAAATGTTGCATTGAAAAAATGAGTTATCAACTTTGTCCGTAAAAGTTGCTCCGAAAAGGGTTTGTAACTTTTTCCATAAAAGTTGCATTGTAAGGGGTTTGTAGCCTTCTCCACAAAAAAGATTTGCAGCTTTCTTCATAAAAGGTGCACAGAAATTGGTTTGCAGCTTTTTCCACAAAAGATGCATGAATCAGCATGATTATGGTGTTCAAATAAGTTATGAAGTGAGATGAATTTTGGTTGTTGTAGTGGACATTGCAATTTTTTTTTCTTTTAAGTTGATTGTATTACAACAATGATTTCAAGTTGGAGATGCCCAAATTTGCACCTTCCAACTTGCGGGAGGGTATTAGAGAATATGAGGATATATCATATCTGTGATTGATATGATGTGATTTAGATTGGTTTAGGAGAAGATTATATAATATCATTGATTGATTTACAATGATATTATATTGATATGTTTTGATTCGATTTTAATTTGATATTTGCCTATAAAAAGGCATTGTCCTATGTACTTGAACAACATGAATAATCAATAATATTTTCATATTATTTTCCATAATCATTTAACAAAGTTTCTCTCTATATTCTCCCAACATGAATTCTAACATGGTATCAGAGCCTTCTGATCAAGTGGTCAGGGGTTCAAACCCCAATTCCAATAAAAATCAAAATAATGAAAAACTAAGCACAAGACTAGATTGGTCGTGCAAAGCCCAAAAGAGGCATTCTTCGCGTGAGGGGGTGTGATAGAATATAAACCATTAATGGGCCTCAACTTATTAACAACTTAAATTTTTAGGTGAGATGGTTCCTTATCAATATATTTATATTTAAATAGTATAGTATTTCCTGTTGAATGTTTGTAGTTTATTAGGAATTTAGTCATTATCAAGACTTCAAGAGACTATGAAATGTGGCCTGCAAATTAAACAGGTACCTAACTAACGATACTAGCCATCTAAGCTACACTAAACTCAACGAAAGGAACAAAATGACATGGGATCATACTTGCTTTAATTAATTTCTCTTTCATCCAATTCGTAAAGCTGACAATATTAACGTTTGTTAAGTAAAAAAAATTAATGCTAGTTAAATATTCAAAAATAAATTATATTTAAATTGTATTAACAAATGAGATAAGTGGGAAGTATAACATAATTTTAGAGTAAAGAAATGAATATATCTTTATAGCAAATCCACTCTTGAAGGTTAGTAGTCTAACATTTTTTTTTAAAGAAATTAAACAAACACTTGAAATTTCGTATGCTTCACATATAAAAGAGAGAACTTTTTAATTTATAGGGAAAAGATGAAGCAGAAACAAATGGAACGCTTAACCGAATAGAGTTCATGTTGTAATAAATAAAGCATACACATAATCATATATGTACCGCCAAAAAAAGAATGAAATTCTCTAATGTGCTTAATCATATTTGTGAGATCATATTTGAATTGATCCATACATCATCAAATAATAGATGCAAATTTGTAGGCTTAAGAAATTTGTGGTTCGATCTACATTTTCCAAAAAAAAAACCTATAGGAACAACTTCATTATGAAAATAGTACGCAATAGCTCTGTAGAAAAAATTAGAGTAATATAATGATCATCTTACAAGATAGATTTGCATAAAAACAGAGAAGGTAAAAGACGGTAAAGTAAAAATTAGGTGATGATGCAAGAGTAGTGTAAAAGGAGGTAAAAAGTCAGTTAACAGTAGAAGGAAAAAAGATGTAGAAGTAAAAGTGTATGTTGACTTTAACTAAAGTAGTAAAAGCTCACAAATTAAACCTCCTCTTGTACGTGTGTGCCAACGAAGGAAGCCGGCCTCCACTCCACGTCCCTTTCATACAGCAAAACAGAAAAACCAAAAACATAGCATGTAATATACAAACAATAATTCTTCTTCCCAAGTATTTTGGCTGAATCTCATTTTACTAGTAGTATTGAGTCGCTAGTGCTAATAGTATTTGGATTTGTTGAAAAAAATGGACCAACAATAATGTGTTGATAGGACATTCAATCCATTATACAAATAGCAAACACATGTTATACAAGTAACCTTTCAAAAGCATACCCCAAATAATAATTTTTGATGTAGAATAATAAATCAATCAATGGATCGGTTTTTGGCTATTTTTTAGCCCAAATAATTATTAAAGTTTTAATAAGTTGAGTAATCACGATAAAAATTTTTATTTGTTGGCTGATTTCCCATTGTATATATAGTCACACTTGTACCTCAAGACCATTTGTTATACAATAATATTATTTGTACGAAAATATTTCAACATGTTGACAATTTTATATCAAACGTTAGATAGAATACAAGCATCCTATTTAAATATTTAAATAGGACACGCATTTCATTTAATAACAAATATAAAATTATCCATAAATGTTTGGGGCACAACAAAAAATCAGTCAAAACAGTAACAAAGCCTATTTAACACTTTATGGCCCAAATAACACTTTTAGTCATGTGTTTATTTTTAATGGGCTAGGTGATTGTGGCCCAAATCCCTATTTATTGGCTGTTTTGGCTGATTTTTTATTGTGCCTCTAGCAATGCTCAAAATTATCAGCATGAAGATTGAGATATTTTTCATACACATAATATTTTTCTTTGTCATACACATAATAAGTAGTAACGAATTGAATCTCATCACTCATCCATAAATCTTGCTAGCTATATCCATTAATTAGAATCCTAATGAATTAGTGTAACAAGTTCATGAAGCCAATCTCTCTCTCTCCCTAGCTCTATAATAATTAATATACGTAATCCACAGTCCACACACACACATAATACATACGATGGAGCTTCCTGCGAACTTGTTGCCAGATGAGGCCAGTCCCGACTGGATGAACAAAGGGGACAATGCGTGGCAGCTAACGGCAGCCACGCTGGTGGGGCTTCAAACCATTCCGGGCCTGGTAATATTTATTTATTTATTCATTCATTATTATTATTAGACCACACAATTAATTGTGATAATTATGATTAAGTTAAATTAAAACGTGTTGATTTAATTAGCCTCAATTTTATCAATTAGTTAGTAAAATCTCTCATTTTTAGTTTTTTTTTCATGAACTATATATTATTGCCTCCTTTTAATTAATTTGGTGGTCAATGGTGATGATGATGAATTTGAACAGGTAATCCTGTACGGAAGCATGGTGAAGAAGAATTGGGCAATAAACTCAGCATTCATGGCATTCTACGCATTCGCTTGCGTCTTACTTTGCTGGGTTGGACGGGGTTATGGCATGTCATTCGGGGACAAATGGGTATTCTACTCATTCTTGGGGAAACCCGCGGTGGCCTTGGACCACGAGTTGCTCCTAGAGAAGGCGTTTGTTGGGGCGTTCCCTAGGGCTACTATGGTGTTGTTTCAGGGCGTGTTTGCGGGTTCCTTGCTGGGGAGGATGAACATTCGTGCTTGGATGCTCTTCGTTCCTCTTTGGGTCACTCTTTCCTACCCTGTCACTGCCTTCAGTGTTTGGAGCCCCAATTGATGGTTTGCAAAGCTCGGCATTATTGACTTCTCTGGTGGTTATGTTATTCACCTCTCTTCTCGTGTCGCTGGTTTCACCGCTGCTTATTGGGTACCAATATCATTACTCAATTATATATGCATACGTAGCTAGCTAGCTAGGTGTCTTCATATCAAATTAATTAAAAAAAAAAGGGTAAACCCTCGACTTGGTCCCTGACAATTTTCACTTAGGACAAGTTAGTCCCTGACAAGTGGAAATTGACAAGTGAGTCCCTGACAATGTCCAAAATCGGACATTCGTTCGTCCCTTAAACGTCTCCGTTACTCAGCCCACATAGACGCAAAACGCAATGTTTTAATACATATCAAATTAACCCTAAAAACACATTTCTCTTTCATTCTACCCTAACCCCTCAAATTCCTACATTCCCTTGACTTCTCCACGGGTCTTTCCAACCCTCAATTCTTCCATTTTAGGTGATTAAGAAGTTTGTTAAGAGGCTTAGTAGTCACAATACCTCTTCTTCTCTTGCAAAAAAATTTCAAAATGTCAAAGAGGAAATATGATAATGATATTAAGGTAAACAATTTACACTAACCAAGAATTACCAATAATCCTTACCTTGTAATTTGGACACTCAAGAAATGCTCTATTTGAGTCTTTGACACATATAGGCAAACATTTCCACAATAGCAACTCATATCACTAAATCGATCTAGCCCATCCACCATTTGATTCAAATAATGTGACCATCTGTTTTCCACACTCATAACTTCTTCCAGCAAAGAATCACGGACCTGATGATCAAACAAAGAACCACAAACCAGAAGAGAGTAGAAGAGCTGGAAAGAACCACTGGAAAAAGTGAAGGAAAGGTGAGAATTTGAGGGATTAGGGTAAAATTAGAGAGAAATGTGTTTTAGGGTTAATTTGATATATATTAAAATGCTGCGTTTTGAGTCCACATGAGCTGAGTAACGGAGAAGTTAAAGGGACAAACGGATGTCCGATTTTGGATATTGTAAGGGACTCACTTGTCAAGGTCTAACTTGTCCTAAGTGAAAATTGTGAGGGACCAAATTGTGGGTTTACCCTAAAAAAAATAATGTTGTGCATTGCTTACGATATATACAGCGAAAAAACAGTAAAACAATTAATGTATTATGCACAGTAAATATTATATAATGTGTATAATATATATTATATGATGTTATAATATCTTATATATTATATACATATTATATATTATGTATAATTTATTGATTATTTTAATTAATTTTTTATCGTATACGAAGATATATTAATGTAATTAAGTGAGGTGTTGCTTGTAATCGATTCGATGGTGTATTAATTAATTAATTGAGCAGGTGGGACCACGACCGGAAAAGGAGAGGGAAGTAGTTGCATGGAACAACATGATAGTTATGTTGGGAGGCGCAGGCCTGGTTTGGATGGGCTGGAGTGGGTTCAACGGTGGAGGCCCATTTGCAGTGAGCACAATTGCATCTCTTGCCGTCCTCAACACCCACCAGCATCCTCACCTGGATCCTTCTGGACACCTTCTTCTTCGCCAACCCCACCCTCTTCGGCGCCATCCAAGCCATGATCACTGGCCTCGTTTGCATCACCCCTGCCGCAGGTCCTACATCATTAAATCTTAATTACTTGAATTCGAATTCCAACTAACGACTAACATTGATTTATTTTGTGAAATGAATGAATTAAATAAATAGGAGTTGTGCAAGGGTGGGCAGCAATAGTGATGGGGGTTATGTCAGGGAGCATTCCATGGTACACAATGACGATTCTCCATGACAAGGTCAAATGGTTGAACAAAGTAGATGACACCATGTCCATTCTCCACACGCATGCCATAGCGGGTTCTCTAGGTGCCATCCTCACTGGCATCTTCGCCGTCTCTTCTACATGGTGCCCCATTGGCAGCACTACACTGGACTCGCCTATGCCCTTCACAGTGGCGCTGGTGTGAAGCAGCTTGGGATACAAGTTGCTGGCATCGTTTTCGTGGTTGTATTCAACATTATTATTACGAGCTTCATTTGCTTGCTTGGAACAGCTAGCAGCCTAGCACGTCATGTATTATACACTAGATAGATAGATAGATAAATCTATCTTGTAAGTTGTAACAGAGTTCTTTTCTTATGAAGAATATCTACTGCCTTGGGCAACAGGAGAAAATTTTTACATATAGCAATAGTGCGAGAATGAATTACGAACTACTACTTAAACTTAAGTAACGTTGAGAATGAAATAAGCAAGCATGCGGGAAACAAATCTCACTCAGTAATGAAAATAAAAATGTACTAATCAA
This sequence comes from Aeschynomene evenia, assembly GCA_013621005.1. NCBI lineage: Eukaryota > Viridiplantae > Streptophyta > Magnoliopsida > Fabales > Fabaceae > Aeschynomene > Aeschynomene evenia. The sequence goes on from CM024268.1 coordinate 6,192,390, forward strand.
GCTGATTAGCTCTAATGCGCGCACACATACTAATTCACAGTAATGCCACGGAGAATATGTATATCTACTAGTCTAGACTCTAGACTTGTACTCAAATATTTAATTCATGCATTTTTTTATATATTTGTTGACAAGTAGAAAAGGATTTTATTTATTAAATTTAATTTGAGTAGAAATTGGGGGTTGTTTCTTTGCGTGACTGAATTGCAGACAAAGTCTCATACGCGTTATACTATTTTCCAAGTCGCAAGTCTTCTCTTCGCAGTCCAAAATGTCACTCGACGGAGGAGCATTGCAGGTACTCGACGGAACGCAACTCAGAGACGTCGATCTCTCTCTTCCGGCGCCGGATTCCGATGCCGGCTTCACCGGAGCTCAATTACTCGACATTGCTCATTCCAGTGCCTCTTCTTCCCTCTTCGGTCTCTCATTGCCCCAAACTCTCACCGCCTCTGCCCTCACGCGCCTCCGTGCCGCCGATGACGACTCCTTCCGTTCAACGAAGTTTGACGGCGAAAAGGCCTCCGAGATTCTGAGAGACTACATAGCCGCGATCGCCGATGAACTCAAAGGTTAATTATCTTCTTGTGCTGATGATGCATTATTATAGGTAAAGTTGTGCGTGCGTTCGTCTTCGTCAAACTCAATACTAATAAGGAATAAATAAATTGATAAATTAATTTTGATTCCGATTATTATAGTTTTCCTGCTCGATCCATAACCTAGATAAGTTTGATTTTACCTTTTTTTCTTATATCTAAATCGCTTGAACTTTTCTTGTGTTGTACACTGATTTTCATCAATGAATGCGTAGATCCGAAAAGTAGGACAATTTTTGTGAATTGCCGTTTGCAGCAGAAACATGATATGTTGGTAATTTGAGTTGGTGGACTTGGAATAAGAATGCTACTGGAAACTCTGTTCTCTTCTTAGTAGAACTTGTGGACACAGTTTCATATTTCAAAGCGATGAGTCTATATGTGCATGTTATCCCTTTGCGAGCAAATTATCTGTGCTTAATACTTTGCCAAACGGAACTGGTCTGAAAGTACTACTTACATTCAAATTCTTTATGTATAGATAATCCTCTTGTTATATCGATCTTGGACGGAAGTACTCTCCATTTGTTCTTGGAGGATGAGGATGATTTTGCCATGTTATCAGAAAATCTATTCACTGATTTAGATGTTGAAGACAAGGGGAAGATCAGCAAGAGTCAAATTCGGAATGCTCTTGTCCAGATGGGAGCTGACATGGGCGTTCCTCCTTTCTCAGGTTCACTTTGTTTTCCACTTTTAAGATGATCATCATTTCTCTATTTATTTGTTCTTGTTTCCAGGTCTGTTATAGATTACCTCATCATTGTTTGGGATGAAGCCCTGCAATTTTGTCTGTTCATCACACTATTGTTGATGATGTGTTTGATGAGCCTCAAGAGAAAGATGTAAAGCATGACAGTTCATTCATTCATTCATTCCTATTCCATCTTGATTAAAATAGTATACTTACTGCAATGAATCCTAAAAATGAATTAAAATCATTCTTGATCTTACTATAAATACCACATAATGGGTTGATCCGGAATCTGGAGGCTCATTTCATTGTTATCCTGTTGTAGAGAAGGCAACTGCCAGACTGTATATTTCTGAACTATGACCCAAAATGAAAAAAGGGCTGATCCTTTAGTTTGTCATGAGGATATTTATAATTGGGCGCTAGTTTCTATCTACAATTTTGGCGTCCCTGTCTCAAAATTAACGAGGCCACTCATGTTCATAAGCTATATATTATGCAATGTGGCTATGACCTTATATACTCGTGCTGATGGTTCATCATTTGTGTTAATGTCTTATTTGCCAATGGTGCACTTGGTTTGATCAACAGTTTATTATGCATTACCTTTCTTTACTGGTGGAATTTATGGCAATATGACCTAAGCTCGTTTGATTTAGATTAGGGTTTTATCCACCACTGACACATCTGTTCGGTATGAACACATTATTCCCATATAAAAGAAAATATGAACTAACTATTACTCTCCATTATCTGAAACTGGCCACAACAGTGTGCTGTATTGTAAAACGTAGAATTCGTTCATTTATTTGTTGGCTGGGCATGGCAATTTTCTTGGTCGGTTAAAACTAACATTTGTAGCATAAATGAGCAGAATTTCCTCAGCTAAATGACCTGTTGAGAAAACATGGAGCGGATGGAGAAGAAGAATTGGGCCAGGCACAGTTTGCACAGCTTCTCCAGTCTGTACTGCAAGATCTAGAAGAGGAGCTTTCTAAAAAGAATGTTGTTGTCATCCAGAATATTCAAATCATAAATGGCTCTAAGATAAGACAGGTATTTCCATAGATTATTTGCAAATAGTATGATTTAACCTTATATTTTCTTTTAGTAGACCTATTAGATGTTTTTGCATTCTGCAAAATTGACGAGTGGTCTTCTTTCTAGTTTATAACGAAGAAGTACTGTATCATCATAATCGAAAAAAATAAACAAATGTTTGAGAAGCGTTTACAAGTTTATATGACATCAGTTGTTGGTTGTGATTTGATGATTTCTGTGACATCTCTGAATCATAAAAGTCTAGCCAATTCTTGATTAAAAATTTGTGTTGTGGACAATGCTGCAGCTACTTGCCAATGAAAAGGAGCTAGACAGCATTGTGGAGAGGGCATTGAAGGAAAAACCCGAGGCAGATGATGGCATAGGGAGCACAGAAATAATAAGGAGCTTCCTAGAGAAGAACGCTAAGGAGCTGGGTCTACCACTGTCTGAGACAAACGAGGCGGTTGTTCTTCTCTATGATGATGTTTTTGCTGATGTAGCAAAAGGAAAAAACGGTGCGGAGTCGGGTAAAGACGAGCTGCTAAAACTTGTGAAGGATATCCTTGAGAGATTCGCAGAGCAACTTGAGTCTAGTCCTGTTTTCCAGGACACTGCTTAATGTGCTACCTTTCAGATCCTTTTATCTCTTTATAAGGTGTTGCATGTTTAAGACTTGGAATCATTTTAGAGCTTTTGGATTCCAAAGCACCCTCTCCCCCTCCGGCGGGTCTCACACAGGATAATTATATTGTGTAATGAATTTTACGAATGTGGAGGCAGCTTCATTAGCATGCCCATGATATTATTATTACGACTTTGATTTGGTACTGCTACATAATATAATAACTTTATTTTAGAAAAATAAATGTCTGTTTAAATTTTCTATGATTTTCTCATTTTCTGTAGCAATCATTTTCCATATAAGATTAAAGAGAGGAATTAAAGTAAGAGCGATGCGGAATCAGAATCGCATATGCCGTGAGAACCATCAATTTGAATGGCTTGAAGTCATCATTATCATGTCCACGAAGGCTAGCTATAAACTTTTTCAGATCAATTGGCATCGGCCCAAGACAAGAGAAAAATGTGTGGTGAGCGTTTTACCTATAGATTTAAGAGAAGCTGTGCCTCCACGTTACAAATATGGGATCCCAACATGCCTAGCTCTCACAAGTGAGTCGCATTCAATAACGATGACAACAACAAAATGTGGGCCAATTCTGTCCCCATCTCATTGCCAAGTCTATTATTTGGCTTAGCTTAACCCAAAAAGTAAAACAAGTGACAAAATCAAGCCATATATTGCATGAGCTCCTATCAGTCATCAGTCATAATCATAGAATTGGTCTTCCATCAAGTGCCACTTTTTTCAGACCCGATGAATAAATAAATACATTCAAACCGGAAAATATAATAATTATAATAATAAACAGCAAATGAATGAAGGACAACGACAGAATGGGCTTCACCTACATTGAAACTCATACAGGAAGAAACAATTCTTCGCTTATTTGATCAAAACCCTTTATTTAGCCTTGAACCACAATTTAGAATTCATAAGCACCACGTTTTGCCTTAACAAGGCTACATAAAATTACAATAGGAGCCTCGCAGATTCCGAACTAGAAATGAACAAACTCCAAAAATAACCACCAACATAGCTAAATTACTGTAACCAAATATCTCTACAAAATAGCAACATAAAAAGCTAACCCTTCACTTGAAATATTTAGGTGATTACAAACATCTCTATGAATTATTATTATTATTATTCATTTTATTCTTTGCCATCTGCAGCCCGAAGTGAGCCTAGTTGAACAGGGGCTTGGGTCTGTACCACTTTGGATGATCCATAAACTGATAGATCAACACCTTGAGCCTTCTCCTTCTCAAGCTGCTCTTTGATCCAGAAGTATGTGATTCTTAGCCCGTCCTACAATATCAGAATTGATATACTGAGTAAAATACACAAATCCTTTTCATTGAGACAATACTTGAAAAGAAAGACTGTCCTGAGAGAGAAGACACTGAAAAGAAAATGAGATCAACTATGCAGAGTTGGATAACAAATGGATAAACTACAAATGGATAAATAAATAATGTGAGAAGTATATCTTATTACAGAATTCTTTTCCTGCAGAAGATGATAGATTGAAATGGATTTATGAATGACTGATACACAAATAGTATAAAGTGGAAAACAGAAAGGGACAATACCTTCAACTTCATAGTTGGAGCCCAGCCAAGTTTCTCTTTGATTAGATTATTGTCCGAGTTACGGCCACGAACACCCTCGGGGCCAGGAATGTGGTGGATGGGAATCTTTTTGTTCTCAAAGCTAAGAACAATCTCAGCCATCTCATTCATGCTGACCATCTCATCACTTCCAATATTAACTGGCTCCCGAAAATCTGATTTTGTCAATCTACAAAAAAAAGGAGGAACATGCTGAAAAAATTAGACCAAAAGAAGACAGGAAATATGATTATATATACTTGACTTAATAGACATTATGATGTGTGTTCCAATGCAAATAAACAATGAAATGCAAAATCTATCAATAGGATAGAAATCCGTCTTGCTTCCATTTAATTCCATGGTTGATTGAATGCTATTCAATAATGTTCTGTTCTAAAAGCCCCACTTTAACATGAAGAACATCTATGACCATCTTCAGAAATAAAAGTTCAAGACTAAATATAGAGATTTTAAATACCTTGTAATTAACTGTAACTAGCAATTACTACTCCACCAACTCCATTTTGATCATTCATAAAACCACAAATCTAAAATTTAAGTTTCAAAATGAGAAACCCTAGAAATATATAATTGATTGAATTACTGCATGAACCACAAAATCAGTCCGGACATACCTAAGAACGCCTTCAACACACTCATCAATGAAGGTGAATGAGCGTGTTTGTAATCCATCTCCCCACATCTCAAATCTATCTGCTGAAGTAAGCGCCTTCCGACAAAAAGCAGCAGGAGCCTTCTCCCTTCCACCTGCATGATCGACAACAACAAAGAAACAATCTTACAATTTACAAAAGGTTCCAAGACAAACAAATGTCTGCTAATTTGTTGATTCAGATATAGTTACAAGCAGACCTTTCCATGTCCCGAAAGGGCCATATATGTTATGGAACCTCCCAATGCGGCACTCGATTCCAAAATCCTTGTTGTAGTGCTTGCATAACTCTTCTGTTGCAAGCTTCTCAAGGCCATATGCATCTTGTGGCTAGAAAGAGTCATGAAATTAAACACATTCATCATACATCTAATGTAGCAGATAAGTAGCCACCATAATTGAACTAAACAGTTAAAAATCACCAACAAACCTCAGCAGGCCAGGCATCAGACTCCTTCAAGCTCACATTTGTGTCCAATTGTTTAAATTCAGGGTAGATACAAGCACTAGAGGCATAAAAGAACCTGAAAAAATGTTTGTGACAGAGATAAAGCATTTCATACAATTGAAACCAATACATGTTTGCTCAAATATCAGTCCAAAAAGAGTTTCAAATAATCGAACAATCTACTACGTCTAATATTTCTAACCTCTTAACACCACTGATCCTAGCAGCCTCAATCATGTTAAAGCTAATCATAGTGTTGTTGTACATGATGACAGAGTGGTTGGACTGGATGAAACCCATGCCACCCATATCAGCAGCAAGGTTGAAAACATGGTCGACGCCCTTGGTGACAGCAAGGCAGTTATCCATGACCCTGAGATCAACCAGATGGAACTCATGGCAGAACATGTCCTCAGTCATGTGCTCATTCTTCTTCCAGTCAGAAGCAATGATGTAGTGCCCCTCGGTCTTGAGGCGCCGCGCAATGTGGGAGGCAATGAAACCGCCAGCCCCAGTGATGGAGATTCTGAGCTTCTCTGATGGCCAGTAAGGTTCTCTCTCGAGCTCCTTGTAGGTGTATTCACCATAGTCGGTTGCTCCAGAACTACCCATTCTGCACAGAGCATAATAATCAGTCAGAGACAAAACAGAGCACAAAATTGTTCAGAAACAAAGAGATTGCACCCCAATTAAGGGAGAACCCCAACCCACAAAAATTACAAGAACAGCGTACGACACATGCCGGCACATGGAAGACAATATTATTGTACAAAAAGATAACAGTGATTAAAATAAGGGTAGCATATGAAGATGATTAATTGGCTCTAGTTCTGAGCTTCTATTTCCCCCAAAAAGAAAAAAAGGGATTAATAGATAAAAAACGAAACAAAATCGGAGAAAATAGTACCAAAAGCAGAGGGAATTGTGAAAACAGAAGGAGAGAGCGTAAAAGGGGTTAGATGAAGATAGAGAAACGATGATGATGCATGAGATACAGTGAGGCATTACAGATGAAAACATGAAAAGCGTAAAAGATAAAGAGGAGAGAATAGAAAAAGGGGTACCTGAGACGAGGGATTGGGAGAAGGAAGAAGAGGGTTGGAAAGCGAGTGAGTGGGTTGAGAATGGGAATAGGTGTGATGAGAGAATGCGAAGAAGCTAGCTAAGGTTATTAGTAGTTATATAGAGAGAGTGTGAACTGAGACCACTCGTTTATGAGTCACCTTGTTGGCACCATCTACTGCTCTGCTACTAATGGATTTGGTTCGGATCCATTGCAATTTGCATTGCACAATCGTATCATTTGGCAAAATGTTTATTTCACGTCACAAAATTAGACATTTAATTTATTAAAATTATTAATTTAATTTTTAATGTTATATATTAATTTAATATTTTTAAAAATTGAATTATTATTCCGTCCGTCCATAAATAATTGTCTTTTTAGAAAATTCTCTTGTCTTGTAACTTTAGAATTTTAAGAAAGTATTTATTATTTTTTTTCTAATTTTATTCTCACATGCATTCTCTCTCATATCTCTTATGCAGTAATAATTATTATACAAAAAACTAAAAAGACAATTTAGTCATTATATACTATCATTTTACATATAAAATTGTGTGCTTTAATTACATTTTCAATAATCATGAAAAAATTAAAACATCATTTATTAATAGACTGAGAAAATATATATTATAACCAATAATAACTAATTTTATAATTTGCATATAACATTAGTCTTTGTATCATCCATCGTTATCATCAATTGCTCCTAGATTATCCTTTCCTTTCTTCTTTCCTCATCCCTTACATGCACATTACTCTATGTATCATCCATCGTTATCATCATTTGCTGCTCCTCGATTTCCTTTTCTTTCTCCTTTTCTCATCCCTTACATTCACGGATAAAAATATATGGGTAAATTACACTCACCTCCCTTGAGGTTTCGCAATATTACACTCGGCACCCTTCTATTTTCAAAACCTGCAGTGTGAGTCTTTAAGTTTTCAATAATCCACATTAACCTCCCCTAAAAACAGTTTGACTAACAGCCAAAAAATTGTGAGAAGCACATGATCATTAATGACATTTTTATAAATATCAACTATTTTTTATAAAAAAATAGTTCAAAAATATCCTTATAGTATTTTCTAAATTACTCAAACATAAAACATTACAGCTTATCCCACCCCAACCTACTGCAATCGACTATGAAAAAAAAAGAAAATCAAGGTTAATTTCTTACATCAATTCCTAGCAAATTTACACTAGTTGCACAATTTTTCCACGTATAACATCCCAACAAATCTCCACTTGATTAAAAAATGTCACTCGTTTGGTTTGGACGTTCCATCAGCTGCAGGGAAAGAAGTGCCGCGAAAGAAGCTGCTGCGAGGAAGACGAGTCGCGACGACGAACAAACCGCGACAGTGCTACTGCGAGAAGGATGAGCCGCGACGATGAACAAACATCGCGACTAAGGAGGAGCAGCTGCTATGGAGGCTACAGCGCATACATATGTGATTGTTTCAATTATCTTAGAGACACTGCTCCGTAGTCGCAGCAGCAGCAAGCATGGCACAGAGGAGGACACAGAGAAGGAAATGAAAGGCACAGGGACTGCTATGTGAGTAATTTTAGGATGTAGGATGAAAAAATATAAGGGGTATAAGAGTAATTACATGTCCTTAGTTAAATTTAACTTATCGCTATTTATGTTTAATGATTTAGGGGAGGTAAATGTCAGGTGTTAAAATAGAGGGGTGCCGAGTGTAATATTGTTAAACCTCAGGGGAGGTGAGTGTAATTTACCCAAAATATATTAATGTTAATTATACAATAAAAATTATAATATTTATATAATAATTATATTTATTATTAGAATATAATATAAATTTATTTTTCTATCTAAACTAGTACAATTTAACAATTGATATAATTATTATATAAATATTATATAATTTTTATTATACACATAAAATTTTTCATAAAAATACTAGAACTAATAATGCCATTTTAACATTGTTCCATTAACCAATTCCCATCCACTTTACTCTTTTCAATAATAACTCATTTGCATTTTTTCAATATAAATTGAAAATAATTGTCATAAAAGTATAAAAAATTTTACACATTAAAATTTGTCATGTATCCTATTTTATTACTAATTACTTTATAAATTTTAAAAAATCACAATTTCTATTGACATGACAAATTATAATTAGATGATTCATAGTATGATAATTAAACTCACAGAAATTTGGATTTAATTTTCATCCACTGACAGTGTCACTACAACAATAATGATTATTTTCAACATACAATTGTCGAAAAGTGTTGATAAAAATATTATAAAAAAAAAATATGTTGACATTTGTTGGCCGTTGAAAATAGTCATAAACTATTATTTGACAATTAGTGACTGTTGAAAATATTCATAAACTAGTTTTAAGTATTTTCGACGGCCACTAATTGTCAATATTACTTTTATTGACAATACTTTTATTGACATATTCAATATTGAAAATGCTTCATTTTCTACTAGTGTGTACTATTTTTTTAAACAGTCATCCAATCATTTGTTGCTACATCAGTTATGATTGTATTTTCTCTCTCCCACTACCTGAAAAGTCATACAAACATAGCATTTTGATTGGACGACCATGTAAAATATCTTTACGTGATCCAACTATCCATGAGAGTGAATATGTACTTCAAATAATATTATAGTTTTAATTCAACTAAGCAAGCACTATAATCCAACAAAGTCTCACTTATAATCCAACTATCTATAAGAGTAAGCATGCACTTTAAATAATAATACAAATTTAAATAATAAGGGTAATGGAGCGCATGAAAGTTATAGAAAACCTTTTTTAATTTAAAAATATAGTGGGATAATTCATAGTTAGATTATACATATATTTCATATATTTATATCAAGGTGACTGTTTAATAGTTGATTGATAGTGTGCATGTAGACATGTAGTATACCTCTAATTTATTTAGATTTAATTTGTATGCACGTTATTTACCATTATTTGAGGAGGTGAGCTGTTGGAAGTTGCAGTGTACTTGAAACCCAAATGGCAGAGAGTGTAGTGAAGTGAAGTGATGTGCATTTTCACTTTTGAAGTACTACTACTAACTGTTTGTTTGGTTATACATGAAAATCACGTTGCCCTTTTTTTTAAATTGGGTTGGAAAAAAAGTAAATGTGTTTGTTTTGACATTTTACTTTTACTATCTCATAACAATCATCTTAAATTCACTTTTTAATATTTTTTTTCAAACACAAATTAATTTTTTCTACATCAATTATTTTAGACGCAATTCTTTCAATATCAATTATTTCAAAAGCAATTCTACTAAAATTTAAACCAAACCGACTCTAAGTAATTTGATTTAACCGCGTATGTACACTATCCTTTTGAAGTAATATAATGATTCAACACAACACAATCCAATCCAACGTTGATTCTATTCTAACACATGGAAACTGTGAATGGAATTGAAGCGCTTTATAAATAAAGAAAACAGACAGATTGCGAAGCTGGAAAGAAAGCCACCTTCAACTTTGTGATTCCATAATCTCTCACTCATTATTCAATCATCAATCATTCTCCACCTTCCTCTTTAGTCTTTTGGACTTCTATTAATCATCAAATCAATAGCTTCACATTTACGAATTCGGATTTGGATGCATGCATAAGGCACCTTCCTCTTCTCCTTCGCAATTTAGTTTTTATTCATATCATCATTTGGAAAATAATTTTTTTTTTGTAAAAATAATTAATACAGAGACCTTGCATCTATGCTTACTCTAAATTCAACACCAATAATCAATTCGTCATACAACATTGGACCGTGGCCCAAATCATCTACCAGATGTGGCTTTATTGAAAATACAAGACTAAAATTTTCTTAAGGGTAGAGTATTGGTGTATTCTTAAATAAATCCATAATGAGGCCCAAATGACAACCCATCCTAATCACCGGGCCCAATAGACTCCAAAGCCTAACCTTTATATGGTTTGGAAAACTCCAAATTTATTGTCTCCCTTCTATTTTATTTTCGCTTATTCTTATTCAGAATTAGGCGCAATAAACCCTTCCTTTCAAAACTGTAGGTCTAGGGAAACCTAATATACACAACTAAAACAAAAGTGCTATTTCATGCACTAGATTTTATTGAATGTGTAGTTCTTTTTAGTACTTGATGAAAGAGAAAAAGATAGTAGAAAGATCTATTTATACAATTAAGAAATGAGTTCAATTTTAATTTAGTATCAGTGTAAAGTAATTTTACATCGACATCTAATCATGGATTGACATATAAATAAAAGCCTTTAACTCAACCACCACTCATTAAAAAATCTCCAAATCAATGGATGTGATTGACTGAAAATGTAAAAAAAATTTACACTGTCAATATAACATTATTGAACTTTTAAGAAATGTCATGAGCTGAAAATGACGGATTTGAGTGAAAAATGTAACTAAAGTTTATATAAGCAGCATATAGTCTAGTCTCTTCATGTTATGCAAATCATCGTTAAATAACATGTTTTATTTTATTTGAAAAACAAAATGGAATGATGATGCCCTGATGCTCCTCTTTCCTAGATCTAAAAATATTGCAATTATGGAAAGTAGCTAGGTAGTTATAATATTGCAAATTGGAAGTAAGGTTGAAAAGGGAAAAGCGAGGGTGGGGTCCACGACGAGCAATAGGGGGAGAGTTATCCACAATTACGTAGCGCTGCGCTGTAACTGACTCAGTGACAACGCATCAACCCCGCCGCGCCGCATCTCCAATCACTCTAACCCCAAAACCAATCAAATTCCGTTCCTATTCCTTCCTTCCTTCCTTCCTTCTTTGTTTGCCTCCAAAAGTCGTTTCTTTCTATTCTATTCTATTCTATACAACAGTTTCTCTCAACGTAACATTCCAATTTCCATGCAAACGGGACACATCCCAACATTTGTGCCCTCTACTCTTTCTCTGTTCTAATCCCATCCCTTATTCCACCTTTTTTTTTATTTCAATCTTTCACTTATTCTCAATTTTTCAATTTTCTTGCCATTTGTTATCCCCTTATCCAATTGGCCCGACACATGCTTGACGTATACACTACGAATATGTTGGTAATTAATTACTTACAATTTCATGATATATACAATATTTCAAACAGGAAACAAAGAGAGAGAACAAAAAATCAAACCCTATCTAGAAAAAGGATGAACCATCACCGGAATTGATTCCTTTGGGGCTAGCTAGCGACGGAGCTAGTGAGAGATGCATGGAAATTAAAGGCCGAAAATGGTTTCAAGTTGTAGCATCGCTATAGCTATAATGATGTTGAGACACGATCCATCCATACAGTAGACGGATTCCAAAAATACAAAACTACCAACAAGTTGGTTAAAGAAAGCGACCGATATGGATTATGGATTAGGATTTAGTAGGAATGAAGGGCATATGAATAGGAAAACATGACCAACCAAAACGGATGAGACTGCCATGCCATATCATCAATCAATTTTTCTTTTATTTATTAATAAAAAAACGTGATGGTATTCCTGTGGTAATATTTTTGATACGAACACGACACGCTTTTACATTTGATAAAACTTATCGCAAATTGACCACACAGCCCTAGTAAGTATATTATATGTTAGTGTCACCCTTTCCATTTATATAATACTAATTTAATCAATCATAAAGTACTAATAGGTTATTAAAGTTAATGGATAATGTGTATATGCACTTTATATTACTACAGTGACTTTTTAATAGTAATAATAGATAACATTACAGACAGATATGCCCATAACAGAGCAGTGTGAGAAACAGAGAGAGAATGGAAAGGGTTTTCTCCGTCGAGGAAATATCGGAGCCGTTTATGCTGCCGTCGGCCTCGGCGGCGGCTGCTGAAGACACGTCGTCGTCGCCGAAGTCAAAGTTAACGATGAACCGGAGCGCTTCGGAGTGGGCGTTCCAGCGGTTTCTGCAGGAAGCTTCATCTGTGTCAGTGGCGTCACCGTGCTCTTCTTCTTCCTCCGTGGTTGAGATCAAACAGGATCTTTCTCCCAATATAGAAACCAAGCCCCTTCAGAACAGTGCTTCCCTTTTGGCCGGAACTTCTCATCATTCTTCTGTGCATCCAGTTGATTCAGACGATTACCAAGCTATCCTCAAAACCAAGCTCAATCTTGCTTGTGCCGCAGTTGCTTTGACTCGGGTATTTCTTTTCTTTTTCTTTTGCGTCGTGATTTTTCTAGTTTCTAATCTTTATTTCATTCATTTTTTTTTTGTATCTGGGTCTTGAAAAAAATCCTAACTTGGAAGGACCACAAGCTGAAAATCTCACCTTTATCAGTTCTGCTTTGGCTACTGATTTTGGTTTTCATTTCGTTTGCTAAAGTGGGAATTTTCTTCATTCATTTTTTCTCTTTTTTTTTTTAAATAATTAAAGTGATATTTTTCTTGTATGGAAGGAAAGCTAGTAGTCTAGTGCCATACCATTATGGGTAGGCAATAGCTATTTGTGAAACAAAATAAACTTTACTTGAAATGGGCAAACAGGTCAATCTTTGTGGAGGAATGAGGATTTTTCTTTAAAGTTAGTTGGCCCTTGCACCTTCAAAAGCATAAAGTCTACTATGTTTAAAGACAAAATATTGAACTGTTAGATTCGCAACTATGATATTATTCATAGAGATTTATTGCCTGTATTAATTAATTTATAAGTATTTACTGGGTTCTTCTCCCTAAAGAGAGACTAGTTCTTCTAATAGTACCAAATTCAGTTATTGCTAGATGATTTAATGCTCTTGCATTAAATTGAACTTCATTCATATCATGAAAGTTTGTAAACAGAACAAAATAGGTCATCGAGACCCGTTTAAACTTAATGGTTCTGACTTTTGATAACTCCTATTAATTAATTAACCTTCTATTCCGAGAATGGTTCTATTGAAAATATTCTCTTCATTTTCCAATCTTAATGTGTTACATTAATTCCATTGTTTCAATATTCTGTGAAATATCATGGTCCACTATTTTTTTTTTGGTTAAAGTGAATCTGTGTATTTCTTGAATTTCTTCTCCGCATAGAACATTCCTTCATGCCACCTACCTTGCATTTTATTCTTGTTAGAGGGAGATAAACTATAACTATAGATGAAACCATTAAATAACACTTGGATTCAATGACTTGTCTATAACATGGTTTAAGATAAGACAAAATGACATTGTTTGATTCATGTAGCCAAAGAGAGAAAAAAAATGCTTTGTTGTTGTTGTTATATGTATTTCAATCCTATTCTATAAAGTTGCTTCTACTATGCATGATCTGTAACTTTTACCTGGTTTAAATTTAGGTTGCTGTGTCCCTGTTTCCCTTACTTATTTCTTCAATATTGAATTGTACTAGTATCTGATGTTCTCTTCTGCTTATGACAATAGGGATCTTTGATCAAATCTCAGGATCCAGCCACTTTTTCTGACAGTGGATCACAGGCATCTAACCCACCTCAAGTTGGATCTCTGGCTACTTTAAAAGGTTTGGGTTGCTATATACATTTTGATGTGTTTATATGCATACATGTATGAGAACATAGAAGATCCATTGAAGAAAGTCTATCACATTAGTAAGGGTAATTTGATCATAGTACAGGCTAAGTATGTATGTTGTGGGAGGATGTGGAATTTGAAATAGGTTATTGACTATTAGAAGCAGAACGATTGGGTGGATGAAAAATCTTGGTCTGCAATTATTTTAATTATAATTCTTTATTTTTCTCTCATATATGGATAACACCCACTGAATTGTGGAAGTTATATATCTGTGCTTTCATTTTCTATGTAGGATCTGTTCCTTCTGGAAATGATCCATCTAAATTACAAAATAAAGATGCCAAAGTGCCGGTTGGGATTCCTTCCTTACCCACCACGCAAATTAAACCTGCCGTTGCAATTAGGTCAACCACAAGTGGATCATCTAAAGATCAGTCAGATGATGAGGAAGAGGGAGAGATTAATATGACTGAAAACATGGACCCTGCTGATGCAAAAAGAGTAAGGAGGTAACTATAGTCTTAGAATACGCTGTGTTTGGCCCCAAAAATGTTAATGCTTCTGGTGTATATCCAGTGGAGTCAATTGTGATATCCTATCCTGATAAATAATTAATCCAGTATTTGGCCTGCCAGACCAACTGCTCCCAGTATCATATCAGATATTTAAAGTGAAATCAATGTGACTTACATTATTATTTCCACTAATTGTGTACGAACCTTTGATGTTACTGCATGGACATTCAGTTCAGGCAGATCCACTTGAACCTTTCTGTGATAAAAACTATTGCAAATTCATCAGAACTATTGTGAAGAAAGGCTGCATAAGCTTGATAAATACTCTCAAAGTTATTATAACATAACTCTCACGGTTTAACCAACAAGTTGAGGAAATAACTTTTTTGTATAATGGTTGAGATTAATGAATCTGGATTTACATTTGTCTCTTAGTACAAAGATTCCTTCTTTACTTTCCTCTATTGTATATTTTTATCAAATTCAGGACAAATCCTAACGACTCTGTCTTTCAGGATGCTTTCTAATAGGGAGTCTGCCAGACGGTCAAGAAGAAGAAAGCAGGCTCATTTAACTGAGCTGGAGACACAGGTGTGTGTGTCTATGTTTCTTTTAGGTCTTACTTCTTCTGTCTGTTAGCTGATCTCATATTCTATCTCAGGTTTCTCAATTAAGAGGCGAGAATTCATCGTTGTTAAAGCGGCTTACCGATGTAAGCCAGAAATATAGCAACGCTGCCGTTGATAACAGAGTACTACAAGCTGATGTTGAAACACTAAGAGCAAAGGTAAGACCTGTTGTGGAAAAGCAGTAACAGTGTCTTGTGCATCGACAATGATTCTTCCGCGTTATCTTTTTCAGGTGAAGATGGCTGAAGAGACTGTCAAAAGAATTACTGGGTTGAACCCAATGCTTCATGCCATGTCTGAGATAGCATCGATAGGAATGCCATTGTTTGACGGAAGCCCTTCGGACACATCAGCTGATGCGGCTGTTCCTGTCCGAGAAGACCCGAATCATCAGTTTTATCAACCCAATGCTAACAATCCTATGTCCAATCATGATCTGAGAGTCAACAATGGGTTGGCAGACATTTCTTCGGTTGAAAGTGTGCAGCAGAACCCTGCAGCAGCGGCGAACAAGATGGGGCGAACATCTTCCTTGCCGAGGGTGGCTAGCTTGGAACATCTTCAGAAGCGGATTCGTGGCACGGCGGCGGATTCATGTGCAGCTCCTTCCAATGGAAAGCAGTAACAGGATAACTAAATTGCATGATGCCTATGATGCACGAAATCATTGTAAAACTCTTGTGTCTCTTAGTTGTAAATAAAGGCCTATTCTTGACTGAATTGTAAATCGATTTGATGCTTCTTAATCTTGATTGACCATATTTTGCTTTTTTTAATCAGTGCATCTTGCAGTTCAATAAATTTACAAGCTTTATAGCAATGTAACCATAATGTTGCCTCTACATGAGGATGAAGGAGTTTGGTGATCACTAGACCTGCTAAATGCTTAAACCTCAAAGTCATATGAATATGATTGATCTCAGGAAATCTTATAAATTTAGAGTACCATTATCTTGAAATAGAAAAGAAGGTTTTTTTCTTCTTCTTTTAAAAAGCAAAGATTTTGTTTTTTTTGTTTTTTGAGGATCATTTAAATGATAACTTCCTGGCTGAATAATCAAACTTTTTGCTAAAAGTAATAAGATGCATGATTGAATTTACGAAAAGAAAAAACAAAGACTTGTTGATAATCTTCTTAAAATAAATTGATAAGTTTCACACATGTGACGAATCAAAATCAAGAGAAGAGAAATAATGAAGGATTTTTATTGTCGGTATCTATCTTTCTAAGTCGAGAGGCTCATGGTCAATGATATTTTCGTGGTAGATTTCTATATTTATACTTATTTTTGGGGCAGAGTCGTATAATGTTAGGTTACTACTTACTACCCCCACCTAATAAAAATAAACATAAAAATAAAAAAGGAAAAAACAAAAATATCTTAGCAAGAAGGTGCAGAGCCAAGCAAAGAAGAAGATGGAGATGATGAGTATTACCACCGCTGTTCCCTTGTCTCCTTCACTCTCAAGGCCCAAAGTACCTTTCTCTGCTTCGTCTTCATCGTTCTGTTGCAGCCGCAACTCTAGCTTCTTCAAGAAAGCTACCATATCTGTCTCTGTCTCCACTTCAAGAAAGAAGGGTTTGACTTGCAACGCTTTGTTCGGTCTCGGTGTCCCAGAGCTCGTGGTTATTGCGGGTGTGGCTGCCCTCGTTTTCGGCCCCAAGAAGTTGCCCGAAGTGGGTCGCAGCATCGGCAAAACTGTTAAGAGCTTCCAGCAGGTATTCTTTTCCCTCTTCTTATCGATTGAATTGTTTTACGCACATTTAGAGGTTGGGCGCTGAAAAAGTTTGCATCTTTGAATGGGACTTTTTAGTTATTTTGATATTATGTACTCAATTTTGGACCCGCTATTCAAACATTTTCATGACTGTGAGCTTTGATTTGGGGTTGAGAAAGAAGGTTGTTGTGGGTACTGATGAATTTTCTCAGGCGGTTTGGTGGTAATAGCATTTTGTTTGACAATATCAATAATAATCCCTTTACTATAACTTTGCTTCTCTCAATTCTCAACCCAGTAAGAAGTTCTATTGTGAATAGATTATAGAGGTGTTACTTTTGCATCTTCACAATTCACATGATTGGCATTTGGCACTCACTCACTACGCTTGCTCATAGTTCTCTCTGTTGTTGTCATCTCATTCAATTAGCACTTTATTGTGAAGGAGGCAGCAAGCACTATAGATCATAGCTCTTTCAGTTGCAAGTAGAACATTAATCTTTTCCTGCCTACTTCTGTGGCTAACTTCCTGTTACTGTATCAAAGTGAGATTCAGATTGAGGAATTATGCCTTTGTTTCACATGAACTTTAGAAACATATATGAGGACTAAGCAGAACATTAGGACCCCACCGGCTTAGTGATTAAAGCTCATTCAATTCTTGGGGGTAGCTTTGTAGGCATATATATATATACACACACTCTGCATCTCATTGGACCTTTTACGGCCATACTCGCCTGTTGCCTCCAGCAGGTCTCTTGTGGTGAAAACATCTATTGTAAACTTGAGGGTACGATACAAGTAAAATAAAAGAACATGAATAAATAATCAGAGCAGGGAGCATGAATCAAACAATCTCGGTCAAGGAACTGAAGAAGCTCGAAGATATGAAAAGGAGCTGTATAAGGAGGACTATGTCTTGTATCACTATTGTTTTCATGTTATCTTTCATTGATTCCCTAATATCCATGATTGGCATCCACATATGGTTTTGGATGAATTCACTACTGAATATGCATTTATCGTGTAGTGTTTAAGCCAACATGTTATTTTGACTCTAGCATTGACATAAATGTGAATGCCATAATATCTATCATCTGTGAACTATTAGATTAGATGTTTTCTAACTTCATTTCAAAACTAGGTTATATATTCTATTTTGTTAATCTTGTAGGCAGCAAAGGAGTTTGAGTCCGAGCTTAAAAAGGAGCCTGATGGCCAAGGAGAGGCCCCATCTGAGAATGCTATTGCTGTGAGTGAACAGGAGGATAAGCAAGGCACTGAGGTGTCTAGTTCTAAGGAGAGTGTGTGAAATTTGTACAAGATAAAATATGATTAGAAGTTGTCATATTTTCATCGTGGCATTATGCATTTAGAAGAAACCATTCTTATCTTATTGAGATATCTTTTTGCAGCATTCGTACCTCTCATGAGTGAAACCATGACCAGGCATTAAAAGATGATTAAGGGTAGACTTAGATGATTGTATGTAGGAGAAAATAAGGGCAGTTTGAGGGTTGAAACTTGAAGAAATTGTTAATTTTTGTTCACGGGGTGATTTATTGCATCATAATATTATGTTGTTGTTGATTCATCAGCTAATAGGAGCCCTCACCAAGCATACTTGGTTAAGAAAAATGCTAGTCGACCTGAAGGATTGTGCCACAATTTTTGATGTGAAAATAATGTTCCTCATAATCCAAATTACCTTGAGGCATTTGTACTTCATAAGTAACATCTAAAGAGGGTGATTTAATGTGTTCTTGAGGAATATAAGGACCCAAGAAATCGTTGAAGATGCTGTTTATGGGTAAGCAAACTCAATGCAGATTATTATCATTATCTGGTGATAGTCATAAATAATTTATCTGCTTTAATTGTGTTGGGCTTTATATTGATGGAGAACGCACTATATAGAATAGAATAGAACTAGTTTAAAGGAGACTCTTCTCTTGTTCACTCTGCACTCTGAAGTAAGCAAATACTTACATTCCACCATTCTCTGTCTCTTTTATTCCTCAAATAATACTAACATATAATATACTGTGCTTGTGAAATCGTATTTCTATTATTTTAATGAAAATAAGTGTAGTGTATATTCTTAATTTTTATAATATATTTAAATATTAGTGTAATCTTATTGTAAAATACTTTATGTAAATAGCCTTCAATAAATACTTTATGTAAAAAATTCTAAAAATTAAAAATTTCAAAGAATATAGACTATAGTCTTTAGTTTTATACTCATTGAAATAGTTATACTATATCATATTTTAAAGTATATAGCCTTCAACTTTTTATTGTATAAAAGATAAGTAATTCTAACTTCAAATTATATAGTCTTTATTTTTATAACTGTAAATAAAAAATAGTATAATATTACATTTTAAAATATATAGCATTCAATTTTTACTTTTCGTGATAAATTCTAAAAATTTAATATTTCAAAGACTATAGTCTTTAATTTTATTCATCTTGAAAAAGTTATAAGATAATATTATTTAATTTAATTATATTGATAAATTTTTTAAAATGATAATACTATTTAATATACATAATATCTCTATTAAATCTCATTTTAATTTATTAAAATATTAAAATAAAATATAAATAGAAAGAAATAGAGAGAGAATTTTGATAGTAGAAATTAAAAATGATAGTTGTATTTTAAACTTTTTAATTCATTTTAAATTTTATTTACTCTATTTTTTTAGACAAAAAAGTAACCAACTTTTTGACAATTCTCTTTATAATAAATAGTAATAAATAAAACGAAAAAATGTCAAATCTCACATTTTAAAGTATATAGCCTTCAATTTCTACTATATGTGAAAAATTTGTGTGACTCAATATTCCAAAGGCTGTCTTTATTTTGTAGTGTATCCAAAAAAATAGTGAAATCTCACATTGTAAAGTATATAAATTTCAATTTTTACTACATGTGAAAAATTCAAATGATTCAATATTCTAAAGCCTATATAGTACTTATTTTATAATAAAACCAAAAGATTGTGAAATCTCACATTTTATACTACAATTTTTACTATATATAAAAAATTCATATAATTCACTATTTTAAAGCATATAGTCATTATTTTATAATATAACCATTAAAATTGTGAATTCTCTCATTTAAAGTATATAGTCTTCAATTTCTACTATATGTGAAAAATTCAATTTATTCAGTATTTTAAAGCCTATAGTCTTTACTTTATAATAAAACCACAAAAATTGTAAAATCTCATGTTTTAAAGTACAAAGACTATAGACTTCAAATTATGGAATTTCATGATTTTTTTACATATAGTAGAAATTGAAGGCTATAGGCTTTAAAATGTGAGATTTCACTAATTTTCCTAGAAACACCATAAAACAAAGGCTATAGACTTCATATTATGTAATTTCATGAATTTTTTACATATTGCAGAAATTGAAGGCTATAGGCTTTAAAATGTGAGATTTCACTAATGTTCCTAGAAACACCATAAAATAAAGGCTATAGACTTCAAATTATGTAATTTCATGAATTTTTTACATATTGTAGAAATTGAAGGCTATATAGGCTTTAAAATTTGAGATTTCACTAATTTTTCTATAAACACCATAAAACAAAGGCTATAGACTTCAAATTATGCAATTTCATAAATTTTTTACATATTGTAGAAATTGAAGGCTATAATCTTTAAAATGTGAGATTTCACTAATTTTCCTAGAAATACCATAAAACAAAGCCTATAGGCTTTATAATAGTGAATTACATGAACTTTTTATATATTGTATAAATTGTACTATAAAATGTGATATTTCACAATTTTTTTGTTTTATTTTAAATAAAGACTATAGGCTTTAAAATATTGATTCATTTGAATTTTTCACATGTAGTAGAAATTGAAGCCTATATACTTTAAAATGTGAGATTTCACTATTTTTTTGGATAAACTACAAAATAAAGACTATAGCCTTTAGAATATTGAATCACACAAATTTTTCACATATAGTAGAAATTGAAGGCTATATACTTCAAATTGTGAAATTTAACATTATTTTCGTTTTATTAAAAAATAAATCTATAGGTTTTAAAATATTGAGTCACACGAATTTTTCACGTATAGTGGAAATGGAAGGCTTTATACTTTAAAATGTGAGTTTTCATAATTTTTTGGGTTGTATTATAAAATAAAGTTAATAGCCTTTAAAATATTGAATCACATGAATATTTTCATATAGTTGAAACTGAAGGCTATATACTTTAAAATGAGAGAATTCACAATATTTTTGTTATATATTATAAAATAAAGACTATATCTTTTAAATAGTGAGTTACATGGAATTTTTTACATATAGTAGAAAGTGTAATTTAAAATGTGAGATTTCACAATTTTTGTGGTTTTATTATAAAATAAAGACAATAGGATTTAAAATATTGAATCACTTGAATTTTTCACATATAGTAGAAATTGAAGGCTATATACTTTAAAATGTGAGATTTCACAATTTTTTTGATTATATTATACAATAAAGACTATAGTCTTTAAAATATGAAATCATATTAATTTTTTACACATAGTAGAAATTGAAGGTTATGCACTATAAAATGAGAGAATTCACAATTTTTTTTGTTGTATTATAAAATAAAGACTATAGGCTTTAAAATAGTGAATAACATGAAATTTTTACGTATAGTAGAAATTGTACTTTAAAATTTGAGATTTCACAATTTTTGTGATTTTATTATAAAATAAAGACTATAGCCTTTAAAATATTGAATCTCATGAATATTTCACTTCTATTATTTAGAACGAGAGAATTCACAATTTATTTGGTGTATTATAAAATAAAGACTATAGGCTTTAAAATAGTAAATTATATTAAATTTTTACATATAGTTTTTGTGTTTTATGTAAAAAATTCAAGTGATTCAATAATTTAAAGCCTATAGTCTTTATTTTAGAATAAAATCAAAAAAATTGTGAAATCTCACATTTTAAAGTACAATTTCTGCTATATATAAAAATTTCATGTAATTCACTATTTTAAAGCCTATAATCTTTATTTTATAATACAACCAAAAAAATTGTGAATTCTCTCATTTTAAAGTATATAGCCTTGAATTTCTACTATATGTGAAAAATTCATGTGATTCAATATTTTTAAGACTATAGTCTTTATTTTATAAGACATCCAACAAAATTATGATTTCTCATATTTTAAAGTATATACCCTTTAATTTATACTATATGTAAAAAATCATGTGATATTTCTAAGGATATAGCCTTTATTTTATAATACCACTAAAAAATTGTAATATCTCTAATTTTTTAAGTATATATATAACCTTCAATTTTAACTGTTGTGTCGCATTTTCCAGTCTTTCGATGAACTTTTTTAATTAGAGATAACTATAGGAATTGGAAGAAGATGATATTTTTTTTTCTTTTTAAATCAATGGTCAAGATGAAGACAATTAAGAAGAGTAAAAAGTAATTTTTTATGAATGATCTAGATAAAGGTTGTTAAGAAGAGAATAATATTTATTAATTTATTTTTAAATTCTTTAAACTTTTTTTAGAGACAAAAAAATAACTAGCTTTTTAGGAATTTTTTTTATAAGTAGTAATAGATAATCTGTATAAAAAATAATATATTATATTTTAAAGTATATAATCTTCAATTTATACTTTAAGTAAAATTTCTTTAAAATTTAATATTTCAAAAGACTATAGTATTTAACTTTTGTGCACTTTGTTAGAGCAAGCATATATATACTGAATCCATCATTATTGTGACAACATATATAATTCCAAATTACTAGCCTACCATAAACATTCAATTGGACTTCTACTACATATTTTGCTCCAATATTGTGGACTTTGTTAATATATTGTAGACTAGTAGTTTACAACGTCATTCTTGTCATATAATTAGTGTGTATTTTCAAGTTGCAATAATGAATTAGTTTGTGTCAGTTGAAAAAGAGATAGTGTCTACTACATCTTTTCAAACCCCTGCTTTTCTTTGTACCAAATCATGTGAGCTAACAACAAATTTGAACAGGTACTGATTGGGCGGAGCAGGTGCAATTGCTCAGCTTGTGGCTGATGTTCCCCTATCTGTCTTTTATTTTATGTGTAGGGTGAGGAGGACATTGAAGGGGGAACCGATCAGAACAACAAGTGCCTAAACTTATGGAACAAGCTAAGATGTTGGAGCTGCTATGCAATTTCTTCAGTCCAAAGCACTCTGCATCATGCCAATATCTCCAGCCTCAGCCTTTCTCCCTTAAGACAAAGGTATTCCACTTTGTTGTATACACTTTGTAACTCTCTATTGGATGGAAAAAGACACTATAGTCAAACAAGGAGTGATTGTGAATTATTCCGGAGGAGCCGCCCCCTGCATGTGCATGTAATGTGTAGGATCAAAGATTTTCAAGACCATGTTGATGATTTTCTCTTTATGTCAGTGGTGGGTTGGTGGTGGATGGCCAAATAGTTCTAGTGGAAGCTCCTTTTTTCTGTTTTAGGATTTTCAATCTGTGGAAAGTAGGACCTATAGAAAGGGAGGCCATGGGTGAGTATCATGTAGCTGAAGAAAAAATTCATGCCAAATTCAATCAGAAACTACTTTATTGTCTTGTAAAGCTGTTTCATTTACCCCAAAACCAAAAGGATGTTAAAAAGCTATTACAGGGTGAGTTTGTTTGTTTATTAAAAATGAGGTTCCCCAAAAAGTTGACTGGAGGAAATACTGAAGCTTGTGAATTGTAATAACGGAGAAGGTGAAAAAATGACATATTATGAAGTTACTAATATCCACAGGTACAATCAACTTTCCATCCCTATCTCATGTGTTAAATAAACCAAAGGGGTATAGAATCCGGGCAAAGACAAAATTCATTTACTAATCTATTCGTTTGATATGTCTGTCATCTGTACAAGAAAAAACCACCACCCAAGAATTTTACTACACTATCACCAAGATATTGTACAACCTAATTTGAATCTTAAGGATCTGAGAAACGTCAACACTGATTATGAATCCCTGTTAGTAATCTAATATTGGAGCCCGCAAATCTCACCTTGACTGTCAAAAAGTCATTCTCCTTACAAGCTTCATAAATAATCCACCATCTGCTGCTATCAACTGTGCCCTTTCTCCATTACAACAACGTGCATCTCCTATGAAATGAAGTGAACATGGTCTTGTTCCAGATCATAATAAACTAGCATTCAATATGGACAGCACCAACCCAAAGTGTGTGTGTGTATATATATATAACCGCTTCTGCAGTAACAACACAATCACGTTCCTCCAGAGCTGGCTGTAACCCCACTACCATCTCTTAGCCCTTGAATGCACAGATGCAGATTTCTTTGCACGTTGTCTGCAACTAATTTCAACCTGCCTTGGCTTACATCTGCTGCAGAACTTCCACTAACCTCCACCGTCCGTGCTACCCTTTGCTTACATCTCTCCCAATCATCAGCACGCGACCAACAGGCCCTACCTCCGTGGCTACCTTCCATGCCAAGAAAGGACACAGTAGGGCTTTCACCGAAAGAATATCGCAGCCGAACTGAAACACAATATGGCAACCAAGCAGCACCACCAGCAGCATTAACGTGAGGGATGTGAGCTGAATCAAGGACAACAGTCAGTGCAAAATCAACAGAATTATGCATCCGATCATAATGGATGTTGCTTCTGAAAGTAGATGAGCTCTCAGAGTTCTCATCAGCACTTAACCCTGCATGATTTTCAAGACATAATTCAATTCGTGGTTTTTGAGCTGAAACCACATCTCCAATTTGTGCCTGGGATAATCCTTTTTTCCAGGCTATTAATTTCAAGAATTCTCTGAGAACTGATACAGGTAAGGTGAGCATAGTTATGAATGATGCTACACGAGAAGCATCATAGGGCTCTGTTGCAACCCGACGACTGAAGTAGTCACATATTTCACTCACTTCCGAATTACTTAATTCCTCTTGTGCAGGATTTACGTTTTGCTGTTGTTGCTGCTGTTGATGATGAAAGCGTTTTACACTCAACACCTGAAGAAGCAGCTGAACTCTGTGAACACTAACAGCAAAAACGTAGCCACTGCAGAAGGATGAGGAGAGATGCTGATTAGTGTACCTAAGTTTTTTTGCTGAAGAAGGAATACAAAAACTATAACACAGAAATGTGTGTGTGTGTGTGTATAGACTATAGATACCAAAGCACATAAGTTTGTGTGAGATGGAACGGCAAGGAAAATAACTTACCCCACAAAAAAGCGCAACGCAGGCTGCTCTGGGTCCAAGTTCAAAAGAGCACCTTCATTTTCCTTCAAAATGGATCCTAGGATCTCTTTCAGAAGATCTGGTAACTGGGCAAATAGCCAAAGCACCCCAAGATACTTGAGCGTACCTCTGAGAACCTTCTTAAGTGCAACTAGAGGAACCCAACCACCTCCATATCCTCCATCATCACCAAGACCAATGATGGCTGTATTCAGCTCACCCCTAACATGTGCAGGGACAATTGCTCCTGGTGGCCTACGAAGAGAGACTGCAGAAGAAATCAGTGCTAAATTTGAAGAACCTGCTAATGCATTTCCTACACGATTTAAACCAGCTGCTTGATTTCCTGTCCTGGACATTGCAGCAGATGTTGGGAGGTTTATTCTACTTCCATTTGCAGCCATTAACTGGGAACCTGAAGTAGGATTTGGATTATTTGAATTTGCCAGCCCACCTGCCTGTTGCCCAGTGAAACTAGGATCTAATCCATTCAATTCCTGGGCAACATGTTCCATTATGAAAGGTCGAAACTGGGGGCATGGTAATGATCCTCCAGCAAGTCGACCCTCTCTAGGAGGTGTTGCAGGCTGCAGCCATACCTGATCTCCAGCAAAGCAGCGCATGTCAACTGCAAATTGTTTCCTGTACATGATTCGTATCCAATAGGGACCACGGAGCACAACAGAGACATCGATGGGCAAAAGTGAACTTGGAACAATTCCCGGGCCACCACGCCCAGCAGCAGCTAACATTGATAGGGTCTGATTGGTGAGACCACTACCAGTAGACATGGCAGTGTTTCCCCCAGGACCAGATGTAGGCTGACCAACATTTGGTGTTGAATTACCAACCAGAAGTCCTTGTGGTGATATATATCCAGCCTGTTTAGGCATAGAAGATAGAGCAGCTGCAACCCCTGGAACAGGACCAGCTCGTGCTGGCCGGGTTGCAGCAGCCAGAGCATGCAAGGGCCCCGCAGTCAGACGAATGCAATCCAGAAGCGATGAAACTTCAGCTCCATTTATGAAATCTTCTAGAAACTGTAGAGTACAAACATCAAAGATATTAAATACATAGGCTGAGATTTTTTATTGGTAAGGAGGTAAGGAAAGACCCAGGACAATATCTGTTATTTATATCTATACAAAATTGCAAATGAAGTTAACTGGTTTCTTATCACCACAGAAATTACCACTTATGAGAGAAAACAAATGGCGGCATCAAGCACGGCCATAAATCAACAGAAAGAACCAAGACCAGTAAAACTAATCTCAATTCTCAAGCACATTCTAGTTCATGTTGCATATTCAACTGACAAAGCAAAATAAATTATACATAGATATATATATGTTCCATAATAATCATGTGGTATAAATAATCGGAGTATGTAAGAAATGCACCTGCTACAGTAAAAGGAACGAAACAAATAGCAATCAGTTTAAGAGAAATCAACAAACCTTAGTATGAGGCCATAGTTGATCTGGAGATACATGCATTGTGCAACCCTCTTTACCAGATTCCCACTCTACAACAAAACGAGCAAGGACACTTGAACCAAAGCTAAACCATAAGCTCATTAGTCCAACTGCCTCAATTCTGAAAGCCCTTCTCATCTGTTCTGATAGTTTATCTGCAGTATCAGAGGCAACCTTGGCACCAGATGCTTTGACATCAGAACTTGTACCAGGCTCTTCTGACTTCTCATCGGCTCTTACCCCAAGCAACTTCCGCATGCCAAGGGCAAACGTTCTTGCATTGGCAAGCCTTTCTATATCAGAAACTAGTTTCTTTATACTATCCACCTCCACAGCTTGATAACTCAGTACCACACCATTTGGATCATAATGTATGTGTGAATCAATGTCCGATGTATTAGCAATTCGAACACCTGAACCCCACGGTGTATTACTGCTTCCTTTCTGAAGCTCCCATAAATCCCTGAAGTGCTGATCGTTTATTTTAACATCCCAATGCATGCAACCAGGTCTACCAAGTCGCAAGCAAATATGTTGCCATGAATCATCTCTGGCAACCGGAAGTCGGAACCAAATGTTCGAGGATGCATTTCTTAAACCCACTTCTTCTACATATGAGATGTTTAATGCATCCATCTGGCTGGTCAGCCTAGCATGCTTAATGCAAAGTGAACAGTGCCTGACCACATGAAGGAGGGCTGCTATATAAATGCTAGATGGAGCACTCCCTTTATTTGCCTCTGCAACTAAACTTCCATAACTGTATCCTTCTGCTTTAGGTATCATTTCAGTGGCTATAACGCCTTGTGGCAAAGACAGCTGAGAGGAAGAAGAATCTGAAATCTTTCTTCTCTTGCAGATTCCTGAGTTGTTTTCAAAACCTTGAAGGGATGGAATCAAATTCAACATATCTGAAGCTGTTCTTTTTCGAGATCTTTTATCATGTTTGGAGATAACATCTTCACTAGTTATACAATTAACTGGGGATTCCAATGCCTGGGCTGCAAAGATTCATTTTGCTAGTGATATTTGTTCAAAGTAAAAATATATGGAAATATATGTGTGTGTGAAGTATATATTATAGCTTCATACATATACACCACAAAATAAAGATAAGGGCAGAGAAAGTATCTTACATACGGGAGTAGTAGCACATGAACTAGATCCAGCAGCCTTGCACGATTCCGTTTGAGGCCCATTAGGTTTGGAATTAGATAGAGACATTCGAGAACCAGTTGGTCGAGGGGGAGATAATAGTCGAGATGACCGGCTTCCACCTAAAGCATCATTTGAAGAATCACTCAGCACTCTTGGTTGGTCTTCATCCATAGCAGTTGAGGACACAATGTCAGCTGAATGTGGAGATTTAAGGGAAGCCAAATCCTGTTCAGACTTTGAAACAGATAACCTTTTCCCAGCTGTGCTTCTTCCTTGTCCTGCAGAGGTTGAGCCAACAGAACTGGATTGAACTGGACCCTTCACAGTGCCTGGTATCGGTTGAGCTAGCAAACCATTATAGTGATTTGTAACACTAGATGCTTTTATACTATTAACCTGGGATATCTGCATTCCTCCTTCCCACTTTGGAGACGGGGTTCCAGCTTTTAAACTATGAAGATTCAGTGGGACAGAACCGTAATGAGAAGGTAGGGATGTATGATTTTGAACAGAAAATGGAGATTGAGAAGACCCTTTCTCAAGTCCAAACACTTCATCGACAAGTGATGAAAAACCTGATGTATGCCCTCTAGCACTCTGCATGGAACTATCAAGCCGAATATCAGAAAGAAGTTCATGGACAGATGTTTGATTTGGACCAGCAGCATTGGGCAAGACAGAGCGTAATTTTCCAAAGTCAACCAAGCTCAAATTCATTTCATCTTCAACCACTTGCATCTGTCCTATATCAATTTTCTTGAACCGCAACACCTGATTAAGGACACCAAATAAAGTATCTTTTCCAGATGGGTCTGGCTGAGTCTCTAACAACTTAAACAATGGTTTAAAATCCTTATCAAGTTCCATCAACAGGAAATAAGAGCTCCTGTCTGGAAATCCCATAATTAGGTTTGCTGAACCATTCAAAATGTTCTTGGGTACTTTTACTGTACTAAATCCATGCTCAAATACCTGCATGGAAGCCCCATATCCCATAGGTTTTAGGAAAGCAGTTTGTGAATAATCAACTTAAAGAAAGTCCAAAATGGTTGAGGAACATAGCATTTTCTATTAATAATAAAAGGAATGAAAACAAGCAAATATACCTCAAGGCCTAAAACCCTTCCAATAGATGCAAATAAGTGCAATATACTTTTGCTTCTCAGGCTTGAGAAGACCTCTGCCGCAGTCATAGATCCCTGATTCAAGGCTTCTTCACATTCTAATAGAGCTGAAGAAGCAACTATATTTTGTGACGATTGAAGAAGGAAACGGCCATTTCTGAATGACAAAGCAGGGCCATGGAATTGAGAAACTCCAAACTCAAATGCATGAGATATTAAGAAGAAGGAGCAAATTAGTAAAGCAAGGTACCTGATATTTATTCCAAGAGTAAAAAAACAAGAGCCATAAGCACGCACACGCAAAACCTCGTGCCCTTCGGAGTCCTTGCCACAGCTTTTATCATCCTTCTACAGACAAAAGGAGATCTAAATTTTTAAAACCAACGCAAGGTTTAATGGAAAAAGGTAGGATATTAGATTACACAGAAGATCCGTAAATGGGTATTAGATTATACTGTAGTTTGCAAAAAATAAAGATCAACAGGATTTTACTGAAAAACAACTACAAATCAACGTAGGAAACCCTAAATCTTGGCAGACAAGCATAGAGAAGGTGCTTATGCTTTTTCAGTCCGAACTAATAAATCCCCATTTATACTAACTTACACAAAACCTTATAAGTCAAAACAAACAGGAAGCAGAGATCAGAATCTAACTAAATGACAGTTGCAGGATAAGAAAATAGCTAAACATCCTAGATTGATACTCTAGTTCTCTGAAAGAATGTTAACAAAGAACAACCCGATATGAGGTGATGCTAAATAAAGAGCATTGAATCGCATAAACCCAAACCAAAAGCAACATACGGCAAATGTTGCCAATGCTACATACGATTGTGATAGTCCAAAATCCAAACTCCCAGTAAGAGATAACCTCCCCCAATAAATTTAAACTAACCTGTTTAAATTCAACATCAGTTTCACCCATGCGAGACTGGAGTACCACATCATCTGCTGTTCGACAGACCTGAATATTCTTTCCCAGTTCTCTTTTAATTTCCAGCAGACGAGTATATCGATTGCAGCCAATAGCTCTTAACAGCAACCTCTCAACATCAATACAACTCTGGTCCAAAGAAAACTCTGCCTCCTTGCCCGTCAATGGATCTATGACAAAGTTGCTGTGGATACACTTTATCTGAAGATCTGGTCCAGGTTCAATTTTTATAAATGGGCAAGCACCAGAATCAGACATACCAGCATTTTTATCAAAATCTAACCAGTATATGATCTTTAACCCTGGAGTTCTTAGACCAGATGAATCAGACTCCCCATCAGGATTCTGCACCGAACTAGAACTTGCTCCATGGCTCATGGAGCCCTCAGATATGAGCTCAAATCGAATTGCATCTTTCCATCTTCCCTGTCGAAGAGCTTGCACTTGCCTTATGACGGTGTCCATGACAAGTGAAACACATAGCTCATGAAGAACTGAGTACAATATTGAAAACGGATTCTCTGCAGCTGCCATTCGTCTCTCTAGGTCATCTCCAAGTACATGCCGCCGCAGTTCTTCCAATTTCACAGGTCTATTCTTTTCACCAACAAGCAGCTCCAAATGCAATATCCTCCACATTGAAAGGTGTCCCCTGTAACCGAGAGTCACTAAAACCTTAAACTCTCCGTCCACCCGAATCAATGCCGTACCATCAGAAACTTTAATCTCCGTTATCTCCTTCGGAAGAGAAACTTCTAGCAATTTGGACCGTACAAGTGTGTCGAGCTTCTTCAAAGCAGGCTTTTGCTGTTCTTCGGTTAAAGTATACTGAGAACCAACATCCTCTATGCATTTAGGTAGACGCTGGTAGCTCCCTGTTAGAAGAATCTCAATGGCAGAAGGAACATCATAAACCGGAGCCCTAGCTTGCTGGAGCCCCTCGTGCATAAAAAACATTGAATCTGCAGCCTGGGTAAAACACATATCGTGATTCGAAACAGTGGATGCCAGTTGCTGACAGTGCTGTATCAAAGGAACCTGCAAAAGAGACAAAACATAAGAACTTCCCACAAAGAAAGATTCTTTCTTTCTTTCTTGATTCCACACTCGTTATCTCAACCAAATACTCTCAAGGCACCCCTAATTTCAATTAAGCAGCAAGACACGGCACCGAATCCAAATTTTTCTAGCCACTTAAAATATAAAGATTTCAAATTTGAATAGAGCAATGAGTCCAATAGGGAATTGAAGGGGGACCTGTTGGCACCACTTGGAGAGAACATTGAGGCGGATCATGCGCTGCTGAGTCTTGCTGAGGAACTTGAGGATGCTGATCTTCTTGTCTGTGTCGGACAATTCGGTGGACCTGCATTTCTCCACCAGCTCTTTCAGGGAGCTGTACGAATCCTGGGCAGCTCGAGTGACCAGGGTCGACAGCTCCACCGTCTGTTGCCCTAACTCCGCGGCCATTGAATCTGCTCTGCGTTTTTAGGGTTCTTTAACGATCTATTCTATTGTATTCTATTGAGTGAGCGCAGCATTAATAGCATCGCTCGGAAATTAGGGTTTTAGGTTTAGGTCAAAGAGAGGGCAACGCCGCTAATTAACGACTTGTGTTAGAAGAATTAAGTATCCTCCTCTCTCTCTCTCTCTCTCTGAGAACGAGAGTATGAACTATGAAAGGAGGAAGAAGAAGAAGAAGAAGATGACGATGCCTTTACCAGTTTCCTCGCAGACGCGCTCTCTCTCTATCTCTCTGTCTCTCAGGTTTTGGCTATTCGTCTCCTCTCTCTATTTCTCTCACATGTAAATGCAGAGGGATATATATGTAAATAGCCAATAGGGTTCGTTTTCGATGGGAATGAATGAATCTCATTACCCATAAGCTCTTTCTTGTATTCTATTGCGGTCTTATTATTATGCACTCACTCACTCACTCTTTCTTTACTCAATTCCAATTTTTTTGCGACTGCTTTGTCCCTTACTCAACGCTTATTATTATGCACTCACTCACTTTTGTTGTTAAACAGGATAAATAAATAAGTAAATAAATTGATTATGTTATTGATTTAGTCGGAATAATGCTGTTTTATTATGATACGAGATTGGTCTTTTAATTACGTTTATGATAGAAAATGTTTTCTGTAATTATTTACAATGATTCATCTTTTTATTCAAGATTTATGGCTCGTTTTGTTTGGGTTACAACAGGGGAAAATCAGTTTTTTTACGGCAATTTGTCAACTCATTTTTCAAATCGAACAGTTTTCATTGGGGTTTAATATCAAGAGACATTAACATGTATTAATGTAAGCATATGTACGTTTGAGTTTGAAGAGTAAAATTGTGGATAAAATTTACTTTAATAGGGTATATGTATAAAATAATGCCTAAAATTTATTTAAGTAAAATGAGGAACACTAGAATTTTTGGTTTAATTTGGACAAAATGCCGATGGTTTCACTGTGAGTTAAATAATTTTTTATATTATACAAATTTAAGATTATATACATTAAAATAAATTTTCATGATTTTTTTTTTGTTGCCCACGGTGTCTGGAGTTTCGCCTCGACTAATCAGTCACTCCGGATCGTGTACCTGGGAATGACAAGTGAGACTCCCAGCGAAGATTTTTTCCATCCACGAAGCTCGAACCCGAGACCTTGCTTAAGGGACAACAAGTCGTTTACCACTTGAGTCAATTCTTGTTGGTATGATTTTTTTTTATTTAGTTTCAAATTAAATACTATGCAAAGGACTTGGCAGTTGTTCTTGTTGGTATGTTCTCTCCTGGATTAAACTATCTTCAATAATTTTGATAGTTTAAAAAAAAAATCTTCAAAAGCTAAGGATTATGGAACCCTTGTGTTGTTGTGCATTATTGGCCCTGGAAACTTGGTGGGCTTTAAGGGTTGAAGAGGGCTGGTATGTAACTCTCTGGCCCAACAACAACCAGTTAGAGGTTCTTAAATATTGTATTTTTGGTCTCTCTGGCCCAAGAACAACCACTTAGAGGTTCTTAAAGATTCAGGAGTAGGCTATTGGGTGCCCACGGACCACGGTTATCCAATATTATTATTATTATTATTATTATTATTATTTCCTTTGACCAAAAAACTGTGATGCGCTGTGGATAACGTAAAAGCATCAACATCAGGTCATAAATGGCACACGTGTGGTGTTCGTAGGAGGGTTTAATGTAATTTGGATGGATGGTGAAGAGAGTGGGTGCACACGTGTGGGGCCTGGTGCATGGACAGGACAGACAGCGCGGGTATAGAGATGGGGCCAAGGCACACGAGCGGGTGTCTGTCTGTGTATTAGTTGGCATGGCCCATTGGGTTTGGGCCTCATTCTCCAACTGCTCTCTTCCAACCCTGTCACTCTCCTCATTTTCTCGCCGATAATAATTGTCGTACAACATAGATACGTTTAATGAATATCCAATATGTGTTTTATATGATATGGAATGTGTGTCACGTGTTTTATGTCATGTATAACACACATTAGATACTAGTTAGACGTATTTCTATTGTACGACTAGCATTATTCTTTTCTCACTCCTCTCTTTCAACTTTCAAGCCATTTCTTATTAATTCATTCATTCATTCCTCCTTTGGATCCACTGCTCCCCTGCCTTTGGAAATGCCGCGAATAATGAAGATAGTAACACTTTGAAATTTAAATGATAGTTATTCCTTCCTCTGCAGGCAGTTAACATCCACAAGATAACATTATTTATTTGTTTATTTATTACAGCGAGCGAGTTTATTTGAAATTACAGAAAACAAAGAAGTGGTTGTTATTACTACTTTCTAAAAGCAATCGCTGTTCATGAGTTTGCATTGTTGATAGCAAAAGAACACTAGTTATATATACTCATACTCAAATGGTATTCGAATGAACTCCCTCGCACTATCATAAGTGCCAAACTTTTTATTTGTATGCAATCCACACAATCCTATAGATGCAAATCAAAACTCAACAACACCTTATGCGAAGTACAGTTACTAGTGTTGATATGTGTATATTCAGTGTTTTGATGATGAAAACAAAGTTGATTGGTATTGAACTATGTTTGAAAGCATGTCTTAGCAACAGTGAAATTAGTAAACTTTTAATCCCACAACAGTAGAATGGACCCTCTTCAGGGGGCCGCTTTAGATTGCCGCCACTAAAAGTGGACACAAAGGATAAGTATATCAAAGATTCAAAAAGATTTAATGCCAAACAAAACACTAGTTAGCTACCTAGTGAATCAACCTTATCTCTCTCAGCTCCCTCCTTTTTCTTTTTTTCTTTACAACCCTCAATTGCAATCTTTATTCTTTTTGACGTAGTAGTGATTTTCATAATGATGTTTCGCGGACCAAAACAGAACAGGGTTTGTCATTTTTTTAAGCGAAAAGCTTCTTTTCACGGACCATGTCTAATTTCAGCTGCAGTTAAATTATGCTATGTTACAAATTAACATTATGAACAATAATTATTACATTCATCTGGACCCTGTTGAAATAATGAAATGAGAAAATACTACTTTATCTTACTTGTCAATTTAAGAGGAATTAAATTTCTCTTTAAACTTATTTAAAAAGCACAGTAATAGGAATTATTGATAATAATGAATGTGTGGAGCCTAAGCTAGCTTAGCCTAGTAGCAATATTGAAATGAAAGGCAGACAGAACCAAAAATAAAATTAGGATGGTATGTCCACTAGCCCTAGCTAGGAACACAACACCACAATTATTATTCTTATCATGACATCATCCATGACATCATTCTCCCGACAAGAAGCGGATGATCCAACCATGAGTATCTTATACACGTGGCAACACCTTCACCGCCCGATGTCCCCCCAACACACACACACAGAACCACTCTGATCCCCATATATTACCAAAACCTTTACCAAAGTCCAAACCTCTTTCTTTCTCTCCTCATCCTCACATCTTAATTAATCTCCCAAAGCAACCATATCAAATTTCTCTCTCTCAGTTTCTGAAATCAGAAAAATAATTGTTTCATACATACATACATATACATATACATAATATAGCTGATATATATATTTTGTGAATGAAAAGTAGTGTTGTTATGGAGGCAGAGAGGGACAAGTACAGCACGATCAATTTTGAAGAAACGGAGCTGAGATTGGGGCTTCCACTCATCAGTGGAAACAACAATGAAGAAGTGGAATCCAAACTCAAGATCACTACCAACACTGGCTTTACAGGGAAGAGAGGTTTTTCAGACACCACAAGCAGTGCTTCAAATGTTGATTTGAAGCTTAATCTCTCTTCAAACAATGTTGTGTTGTCCTCATCATCTGATGTCAACAAGGCTAAAGAGAAGAGCAACGCTGCTACTTCTTCTAGTATTGCAGCATCTCCTTCTGCTCCTGCTAATGACCCTGCAAAGCCACCTGCAAAGTTAGTTTCTTCTTCTATCTTTAATTTCCCCTGTTTTTATTATTATATCGATCACTCATTTCTCTTATATATGCTGTTTATTGCTGCTGCATGTTTGGATTGGATGGATTAATTAATTATAGGCTTGCATGTCCCAATTTCTTAATCTTGCTTGCACTTTTTTCGTTTAGGCTGTGCTAATTTGAACATGATAATAGGCTTTAGTTAGTGGAGTTAATGAAAAGAAGGAAAAGGAAACGGTTACTTTTTAATTAAATTAACAAACCATGATTTTTTTATGAACGGTGATTCAATCATGTTGATTGCTTTAAATGTTTCTTGTATTGCATGCACATAGTGATTTTGTAGGTGTAGGGATAATTTGTTTGATCTGCAACCCGTAGGTAGATTTTTTCTCTGAAATTGAAGGAAATAGAACAGAGGATAATAAAGGGTCTTGCACCTGTTTAGAATAGTACCAGTAATTTAACAGAGTCTGTTCTACTACTTGTAAGACTAATTAAGAAATTGAAGCTTTGAAATCATGCGCTTTTTTTCATCTGTGATAGAGGAGGAAATCTAAGCCTTGTTTACATATTTAATTTCAAAATAAAGTAGGGGAGGATTATTTTTGGACTAACATCCCTTTAATATAACCAACCACCAATTGGTAAAATTTCAACTGATAAAGATAGCAGAAACTAGTTTCAATAAGTTAAACAGTGGTCAATTATTGAGTAGACTCAGTATCAGAAGTTGGTGTTTGAATTAGTCACTCGCTCTAAACTGTGAAGTAATAATTTTCATGTGATTTGTCTCTAGTAGTAGTAAATGATGGTTGGGTTAAAATTAAAAGTGAAAAAGGAGTATGTAAATGTAAATATGTAAAGAGCAGGCGCAAAAAAAAATAGTCAAAACAGTCAACAAATATAAATTTGGACCACAATCATCCAGCCCATTAAAAATATACTCATGATTAAAAGTGTTATTTGGACCATAAAGTGTTAAATGAGCTTTATTAACTGTTTTGGCTAATTTTTTAATTGTACCCCAAGATATGTAAATATGCAAGTAAGTATGTATTAGTGATCCGGATTTGGAGGGGGAAAAAGAGAGATGTCATCCAGATATTGAGCAAGAAAGAGAGGAATTAGAGTGAGGTAGAGGATGGATGGATGAGGAGGGGTAAACAAGTTTGGTTAGATTTCTTTTCTTTTTTCTTTTCTTGTGCGGATGGCATGGTTCATTGTCGGAAAAGGACAAGACACAAGGAATCTTGCTTTTTCTCAACCACCCAACAATTTCTCAGAATCAAACCAAAGTAAAAGCAAGAAATATTTTAGTCCACGATGCCTGTCCTGTCATGTCACATAACTCATCTTTTTCTCCCTCTAATAACATCATTATTGTAAGTAGTATTAATCCCAAAGTCATGTGGCCAGCACATACACAATTATTGCATATACATAGTATTATTTATTACTACTTTAATTAAATCAAAAACTATAGTACAATGAATTCAAATAAACCATTCGTGCCTTGACCTTCAAACTATACAGTAGTTTTTAATTAAGACATATCCCTCATCATCACACCACCAAAACTGAACAGCTTGAAAGTCAATTTTTCGTGATTTATTGTTATGAATTAGTACTAGTTAATAAGGTTAAATTATGATTTAATTAATGATGAATATGTTTGGTTGGGGATGGATGCAGGGCACAAGTGGTGGGTTGGCCACCAGTGCGGTCATTCAGGAAGAACATAGTAAACGGTCAACGGAGTAGCACCACCGCCGCCGCCGCCGCCACCGATGTAGCATCAGAAAAGGGCACAAACACTACGACGAGGAGTACAAGAAGCGTGATGAACGGTGGAGCAGCATTCGTGAAAGTGAGCATGGACGGTGCACCGTATCTGCGGAAGGTGGACCTGAAGCTGTACAAGAGCTACCAAGAGCTGTCTGATGCCCTGGCCAATATGTTCAGTTCCTTCACAATTGGTAAATGCGGGTCCCACCACGGCATGATGAAGGACTTCATGAATGAGACCAAGCTCATTGATCTCTTGAACGGCTCTGATTATGTCCCTACCTATGAAGACAAAGACGGTGACTGGATGCTTGTCGGCGACGTTCCATGGGAGTATGTCCTCTATCTCCTATCCTCATTTATCAACATCTTAAAACACACTATTATTATCATTAATGCTTATTATTATTACTAATTAGTACTATTGTATGATAATTTAATTTAATTATTTTCACAGAATGTTCGTGGAATCATGCAAGCGCCTCCGCATAATGAAAGGATCCGAGGCAATTGGGCTAGGTTAGTAGTGGTCCAAAACTATCTCACCTTAATTATTTTATAATAATGATGATTTTACAATAGAAATACGTCCAATTAATATCTAACATGTGCTATACGTATGTGTATTATATATATCACATATTTCATATTATGTATAATACATATTGGATATTAATTGAACGTATTTCTGTTGTACCGCAAATATTATTGATGTGTATTGACCACTCACTAATGCTATAATAGTATGTAATTGTTGTTTTACAGCACCAAGAGCAGTGGAAAAGTGCAAGAACAGAAGCTGAAGTCAAGTTTGCGTATATTCCACGTTCAGCTACGATGTGCTTGCTTGGTAACGTTGCTATGGCGTTCCAAGGAAGAAAGTTGACTCGATCTGAGTCGTGTTTAGTATAGGAGCATAGTTGTTATATTATAATATAATGTGTTTGTATGTTCCTTCTTTTTTGTATTTTTCTTGTATATGTATTGTGTTATATATATTTTTATATATATGAGAAAATAGTTGAAACTAATTGCCAGGGACAATAGAACATGTTTATATGAGGCCGTTGTTTGTTTCTAAGTGGGAAAAAAATGTGACATTGTCTATATCATTGGTGTGCTTGATTGTCTAATAAGAAATAATGTTGTCAACGTTTAATTTATAGTTGCAAGTAATTACGCAGATACGGTAAACGTATTGTGTATGGGTTTGGCAAGGCATGTATGATAAAATTTTATTCGTATAGCACTAACTATATATAAATGTGGCCTTATCTGTCAAATAATTGAAGAGTATGGAATCTGGTTGGTTGGTTGAGAAAGCAAAAATTGATAATAGTATATATACGATAATTATTCATTAAACTATTATTCAATATGCACTATATGTAAAGTGCCTAATATGTCATGTTTGTTAATGTCATGTTTGTTAGGAGCGTAATATGTCATGTTTGTTAGGAATTGTTAGGAATGACATATATTATATAGAGCATTGCTACGGTACAATAAAAACCAATTAAAATAGCCCATTAAATAGGAAGTTGGGCCACAATTATTTAGCCTATTAAAAATATACTTATGATTAAAATGCTATTTAAGTCATAAAATGCTAAATGGGCTTTGTTGGCTGAATTTTTATTGTTTCCCAAGTATTTATATATTATATATTATACATAACACACGTTGCATACACTATAAAAATATTTTTAATTTTTTTTTGTAGAACAAGTATTGTAGGTTAGATCCACGAACATAGTGATAGGGTGGGGTCAGAGCAAGACAAGAGCATGTGGTTCATCGAAGAACCTTTTAGTGAGGTAGGGTTCCACTGATTTATTTCACGTGTTCTGTTCCCTCTTTCTTCCTTCCTTGTCTCTTCTCAATTAACATTATCAATTCCAGAGACAGCTATTATTGGTATGGACGCGAATAATAATAATAATAATAATAATAATAATAATGCGATAAATTTTGATATGCAAAAGCCGAACTAGTGGGCTTCTGCTCGAGCTTCTCTTAGCAATTAGTGCCTAAAAGAGAAAGATATTTTGAGGCCCATCTAGCCAATTCAGTTTTAAGTTGATTTGTTCTAAAGATTGAATCTATTGAAGTGAACAACTTAAAAAACAGGAAAATGAAAAAGAAGATTGGGTTTTAAATTGTTGGATGATCCTATTTTTGTATCTTGGTCCGAGAAAAGAAAAAGAAAAGTAGAGCAATCCGTAAGCATAAGAATTTGACAAGGCCTGGGCCACATGGAGAATACTTCAGTTAAGACCAAAACTCCTTACTTCCTTAGAAATTAAAATAACACGATTCGCGCAGGAGCAAGATAGGGCCAAAAAAAAGAACTTAATTTATAATCGGAAATAGAAATTATAATTAATTGAAATTGTTTTGCCCTAGTCAATTACCATCCGTCTCTGCCGGTGACGCGTGGTTATCGTGAAGAAGCTAGCACGCTGCATAGAGTCATCTTGTCTTGATAAACTTTTGAAAAGTAAAATAAGTATTTTTAAGAATCACTAATGTTTAATGTACAACACACATTACATTTTATATATAGCACATATTGAATTCTCGTTGAATATATTTCTGTTGTACGATAAGCATTATATATTTAATTGTGTTTTTTTAAGTAGAAGTAGAAAATAATAAGATTTTTACTTATTTTACAAGAAGATATGGAATAATAAAAATTAGTTTCACTAAATACTACTCATTAAGAGTGTTTAGTTGTATATAATTCAAAACAAAATTTTAATGCCTCGTGTAAACTAAATTATATTCAGTTATGAGTTATGTATAACTTAATGATTTATTATGTAAATTAAATTATACATGAATTCAGTTTTAATAAGTTCAATATTTAATACTAAAATATAGTATTGTCCAAACAAGCCTAATAACTATAGAGAAATTATTTCAAAGTAATCCATGATGAAGTAGGGCTGCTGCAGCAGTGCTCAACCCGCTTCTAGTTGCGAAATTTACGGGTACACATAGATTAAAATTAAAGACAACCCCCCACCCCATTTTATTACAAATAAGATATTCCATTATACATAATATTTTTATCGTACATAATATATGAAATACATAATAAAAAATAGACAATAGATTCAATTGATTGATTCTCCTATCTTACACATATAACACACGTTACATTTGATTTATATTTGGTATAGCACACATATTTTTATTTACAACAAACATTATTATTAATTTATTAATTTCCCATCTTAACATACACCAAACAAAATATACATATAATGGCGTTCTAACATGGAAAAAAAGTAATAAAGTTCTGAAGAATATTATTTTTCGCTTTAAATAATACAATAATGTTACGGGAATAATGAAAGTTAGTAAATATTATATAACAAATTATATAAAAAAGAAAAAAATATTATTAAATATATTTATTTAATATTTTTTATATATAATATTAAATCACGAGTTCCTTGTTTACTTAGCTTTGTGATTCTAGATAAGGACTTTTCTTAAGAAATTGATGTATGTAACTAAAAGATAGCAAAACTTGATAAGGCACATTCTTTGCGAGCGAGGGCTGGAGAAATTTCAAAGATTTTATCAACTTCTTACGGTGACCGTCATCAATCAATGTTTCTTGCTGATTTTTTATTTATTTTTTAGCTAGATTAAGACCTGAATTCTCATGTAGAAAAAATGCCTTGCTCATGTAGAAAAGGCACATTTTTTTGTGAAAGATATACGACTTCTTGATAACATGACTCGTCTAGCATTAAAAGATGTACAAACATAAAACAGAATTAAAGCATCACATACAATAAATAGACTATATATGTCCAAAACAAATTGTGTGTGAATTTTGACTAATTTACAAATACTCGATCTAAATAGCAATAATCTAGCAATCAACATTAATTCCTATCAGATAAGCCTCGTTATATTTTTATCTGATGTAGCAAGAGCAAGATCATTGCTAGAGACACAACAAAAAATTAGTCAAAATAGTCAATAAATAGGAATTTGAACCACAATCACTCAGTCCATTAAAGTTATAATCATGATTAAAATGTTATTTGAGTCATAAAATGTTAAATGAATTTTGTTGACTGTTTTGACTGAAAAAGTATTGTTCCCCAAACATTTATGATTTATGCTATAGCAATTTATACATCTTCCACCATCCAAACAATTAATTACTTAAATTGAGTTGGTAACAAATACAAAAGCTTGATTAGTAACTAACTAAAACCTTAAATAAAGAAAGAAAAATGTTATATGTATAATGAAAATTGTACAATATTTATACAATAATTATATTCATCATTGGATTATATTAGTTTATAAATCTATATTATAATCTAACGATGAATAAAATATAACATTAGTAATAAAGAAAATAGCTTTAAAGTGAATAATGATCATCACTTGATACATAATGTTGACAATATTTTCATAATAATAAGTTAATAACACTGTTTATCTACATACATACTTAATTAGAAAAGCCTTTAATTTCTTCATATACATGTTGTTTCTTTTTCTTGTGTACCATATAGAATGTTCAAAATGAATTACTGCATCCGTTTTCTAAGACTTTGACTTGTAGCTTCACGTAACTGAGAGAATTCTTGTTCATACTTTTCAACACAAGCAAATTAAAGGGTATTTGAATAATTTCAACATCCTAGCTAGCCAGGCCCTATAAATACGAGCACCTACCTTCTGTGCTTGAAATAACAAAGTGGAAGTGAAACAAGAACAAGAACAAGAACAAGAATGGCGGCAAAGTTTGTAGTGTTGGTGGTGTGTGCAATTTGCGCGATAGGAGTGGCGTATGGTCAGAGTGCTACGAATGTGAGAGCCACATATCACTTGTACCAACCAGAGCAGCATAACTGGGACTTACTTGCCGTGAGTGCATACTGCGCCACTTGGGATGCAAATAAGCCCTTCTCATGGCGCAGCAAGTATGGCTGGACCGCCTTCTGCGGCCCTGTTGGCCCCACCGGTCAAGCAGCTTGCGGCAGGTGCTTGAGGGTGACAAACACAAGAACAGGTGCTCAACAAACAGTCAGAATAGTGGATCAGTGCAGCAACGGAGGGTTGGACTTGGATATCGCTGTCTTCCGAAAGCTGGACACTGACGGTAATGGCAATGCTCAGGGCCATCTCACCGTTAACTACGACTTTGTTGACTGTGCTGATTAATTAATTGAGAGCTATCTATATATATATGGCTAGCAGGGTTTATATATATGTGTATAGATTTCTGCTGGTTTTAGTTAGCTTTCATGGACCGCAATGTATACTGAATATCAAAAGGGAATAAGTGCATAAATGATAGACCACAGTGCTGGTGCTTTGTTTATTTATGAATAATAAATTGATGATATTTATTACTGTTATGGATTTGGAATTGATAATTACAGCATCAATTACTAAATTTATTTTGGAGAAACATTATGTTTAAGTATATACATACTAGTACGTTATACAAGGAAAGGTGCAATGCACATGACATATCTATCTTAATTAAATATATGTCTAATATAATAATAAGAATAAAAAATGTAATTAAAGAAAAGTAATTAATAAGGATGATGCTAAATGAACAATACAAAATCAGTCAAATCAGCCAATAAATGAGATTTTGGGCCATAATTACTCGACCCATTACAATCTCAATGATTATTTGGACTAAAATCAAAGTCAAAATAGGTCCATTAAGGGCTGGTTTTTCATTGTCCACTTAGCATTATTGATTAATAATTGAAAATGAAAGGACCGGTGAAACATTTATAGTGGCACGTGTTGTTCAATC
Source organism: Aeschynomene evenia (assembly GCA_013621005.1). Lineage (NCBI taxonomy): Eukaryota > Viridiplantae > Streptophyta > Magnoliopsida > Fabales > Fabaceae > Aeschynomene > Aeschynomene evenia. Next base: position 6,235,545 of record CM024268.1, read on the forward strand.
AGCAAGTCCTCTAATTTGCATCTCGCTATACAGCACTCCACTTAACAGTATTGAAAGAAAACAAGATACACATACATGTATGTATACATCTTCATTAGTCATAAATTAGAAGCGTCTTTAATTTTTCTTCTTTGGTATGCGTCGTCTTTATGAAGAGTGTTCAATATAATCAACGTTGAGACTCCTAGAAAGAAAGAACGAACTACGTGTACTAGATGGTCGTTTCGTAGTCTAGTGAAGGATTATTCAGTCAAGTCATGTCTGCCAACTCATGTGTGTATGTATGTATGTATGTATGTCACCGCCTCTTATACTTTTCAAAACCAACAAATTAAAAGATGCGTGTACAAATGATTCTTGCATCCTAGCTAGCTAGCTAGCTACTATATGATGAATACTAGTATAAATGCAAGCTAATTAATTAAGCATGCACACATACATGATATTATCTAGTGCTCGATCAAGATTCAGATTACTAATTAATTAATTAAAGCAAACAATATTAATAATGGCAAAAAAGCTTTCTCTGTTCCTGTTGTCATTAGTATGTGTAGTGGCTCAGGGGTATGGTCAAAGTGCAGATGTGGTAGCGACTTCAAAACCGTATCGAGCTGCGCAGAATAACTGGCTGGGACTTGAACGTAGTGGGCGTGTCCTGCTCCACTTTGGATGCTAACAAGCCTCTCTCATGGCGTAACAAGTATGCCTGGGCAGCCTTCTGTGGGCCTGAGGCCCAACAAGCATGTGGCAGGTGCTTGAAGGTATAGTACCCCCTCTAATTTTCTTCCTTTAATTTATCTCCTTCTAATTAATTACTCAGCTGTAGAAAAAGAGGGGAGGGAGTAATTGTTGATGAATGTAGCAATGGAGGAGTGGACTTGGATACAAGTGCGTTTCAGAAGCTGGACTCGAATGCCAATACTCAAGGCCGTCTTAACGTTAACTATGCCTTTGTGGATTGCGCTGACTAAACTTAACTACTTCTCTATTCATTCATGTACTAATTAGGCTAGCTACTAGCAGCAGGTCGTAATAAAAAGCTTTTTAATTATTTGTTTTAAACATATATATATATATATATATATAATATAGAATATTATTATATTATATATTATATTGTAAAAATTAAATTGCTTAATTTGTAAGATAGTATAATATAAAATCACATAATTACAGGACAAACGCTGTATCCGAACCACTGATCTAAATTCATTGATCTCTGAAATTATATTGTTGAACAGGTTTGCTTTTTTGTGCATTGCCACCTTCATACGAACGCTTATATCTAGCTGCTACGCACGCAAATTTTAACCATCGTCATATATATTGAAAACTTTTATGAAAAATGTTGACATTTTTGTTAGATATTTGCATCCCCTGCAATTAATTACGTTGGCTTGGTGGTGACGAAATTAATTAATCCAATAAAGACAGTGCCCAAATCTCTCGTATATGCTTTAATTTGTGTATCCTTATTCCCTTGATCTTATCATGTGAAACAATTTTCTCGTCATTCCTAATCACGAGTTTGGATCTTAAACAAGACATCCACTTGGGATGCTATCAATCCTCTTTCATGACGCACCAAGTATGGTTGGGCTGCCTTTTGTGGGCCTGTTGGGCCTGAAGGCCTAGCAGCCTGTGGCAGGTGCTTCATAAGTATGCCTCTCTAATCATAACCAAAAAAAAAAAGTATGCCTCTCTAATTTTCTTCCTTTCCTTCCTCTCTAATTTTCTTACATTTATACTATGACTAAAGGAATAAATAAAAATAAATCTTAGATAATATTTATTGTCTCCTTGAGCTAGAAAGCAATCTATGTGGAGTGAAAAACATAATCGGATTCTACAACCAAAAAAATCAAGTTCCATAAGATATGGCTAATTAAATACTATTAAGCAACCTTTTTGTTAAAGTGGAAGTCCATGCACCTCATTATAGAGTAGGTTTACCTTCCAAAATACTAATAGATTGCGTCCCCTGCAATTACATTGCCTGGCGACGATATTAATTAATTATTAGCAGAAAGAAAGACAGAGCCCAAATATCGTATATGCTTTTTGTATCTTTTGATCTCTTATTATATGAAACAAATTTTGTAGCTCGTCATAACTAATCACGAGTTTGGATTCGCGTCGCGGGGCCTAATTAACATGTAAGTACATACATAGAGATCGATGGATAATTAGAGAAATTGAATAATTATAAGATGGATCCATGTGCGAATTTTAGAGTAAAAAGAGACGTGTCCGAATGAAATGAAAAACCGCTTCGAAGTATGCTAGCTAGTAGGTATCAGAAGAAGTGACAACACTATAGACAAAACAACAAAGAAATGAATGGATTGTACGCCCCAATAAAGTAATAATCATAGTAGTATAGGTAATTAATTAGGTAGTAATAACATTACAAGCATTTGGTTGAGTCCACAATTAGTTAGTCAATTAGCACGTACGTTGCTCATGAAGTTAAAAACCAATTGGCTGTGTGGGGATGGGAATTGTATCGTTTGTATGGTATGGTATGAGACACAAATCCTAGAATTCAAAACTATTCTTTATATGGGTTAATAAAAAATCTTCACATAATTGCAGATCCTAATTTTAATTATATACTATATCTATTTAAAGATTTTTTATTTATTCACATACTAGGTTTTGTTTGGTTGTACCTAAAATTTTGGGTAAGAAAGAGAAGAGGGTGAAAGTGCAAAGCGGGGCACAAAAACGCAGTTGGGTGCAAAGTCAAGTTCAGTAAAATTAATTTCAACAAACTAAAAAAAAAAGAAGGAAGAAATGGAACCCGAAGTGCACGATATACATGAGATTACATAGACTTACATTGCAGATTAGAGAGAAGAGAGACAAGAGGCACGGCACGAAAAGCGTTGTAGTGTAGTGTAGTGTAGTAGTGTTGCTCTCTTAGCTTGTTCATGCTCTTTCCTCCAACAACCATTTGACGGTGACGCCTTTCGCCTCTTCTCTCCCAAATTATATTCAACGTCGATTACTGATAATATTATTATTATTATCGTGTCAGAGCAATCCAATCCAATCCAGATCCGAGGCTGAGTGAATCCCTCCCATTGGAAGAGATGGTGGCGAACCAGGTGGCAAAGGTGAAGCGGCAGACGCTGGAAACATGCATGACATGCCCTCTCTGCAATAAGCTTCTCAGAGACGCCACCACCATCTCCCTCTGCCTCCACACCTGTTCGTATCCTTCCTTTCGATCTGGGTTTCTTCATCGCCATGCTCTCTATTTTATTTGCATATCACTCTCCCTGATTCATTTTGGGTGTTTTCGTATTCTTCGTTAATCCTCCTTCTCTCAATTTATATATGTTCAATTCCAATTAGCTCGATTTTACATTAATTGACTTAATATTCGTCTTCTCTCTTGTTATTCGTACATGAGCATCGGATCCTGTTATTCTCGTGCGTATCTAGTCTTATTTATTTACTTAATTTTACAACACCGACGACTACGTCGACTAATAACATGCTGCATTTTCCCTTTTTTTCGGATTTATATGATTCTAATGTTCTGTGATAGATTGTGTCAACTCAATCTCCTTTCATTTTTTAGCTATTTTCCTTTTTTTTTTTTTTTTTGTCGTTGTAAAGTTTACATATGATCAACTCATGCTGAAATAATATCTGTTCATTGAATACTCTTAACGGTTGATGTAGCTTCTTGAGGAGGTGAAATCAGAAGGAATGTAATAGTGTGTTGATGTGTTGATTTTAATACTCCAGCAACACGTGATATTTATGACATATATTATTGAATTGTACACTCTTAACACTTTTGGAAAATATTCCGAGAGATGATTGTTTGGACATTTTGAGTATTTTTTGTTGTGTGATCTATTGATCATTGAACCCTGCACCAGTTTGCAGGAAGTGCATATATGAGAAGCTTTCAGATGAGGAGGTGGATTGCTGTCCTGTATGCAACATTGACCTGGGATGTCTTCCTGTGGAAAAACTCAGGTTGGTTATGTCTGTGATTCCTAATTTAGTTTTGGCATAGCGATCTGTGTGACTCGCGACATCTTCGAATTGACGAAGTAAAAATGCTGTTAGTATGCCTGGCTGTAAGCATGTCGATATCTGTTTGTTCTGTTATGATGCTCCTTCTTCTGCATTGTTCTCTCTTAGTATCAATCTTTCTTTGTACAATAGAACATGCAGTTATTGATGTACCATGCATATGATCAACAATTTGCAAGATAATTTAATAGAACATGCAGTTATTGCTGAACCAGTGCAAGTGAATGGCCCATTCCTTTAAGGAATTGCTTGTATAAAATCGATTAATAGAATTTAAAATTCAGATGACAAATAGATCTGTATGAAAGATCTGTTCACAGTTAATAAATAACATGCATGCCTATTAATTATCTGCAGGCCAGACCACAATTTGCAAGATATTAGGGCCAAGATATTCCCTTTAAAGCGGAGAAAGATCAGAGCCCAAGAAGTTGTTCCTTCAATATCGCTGCCAGCAAAACGGAAGGAAAGATCTCTTTCTTCATTGGTGGTTAGTGCTCCCAAAGTTTCAACTCAGACCGGCCTTACCGGAAAAAGAACAAAACCTGGAACAAGAAAGGCTGCTGCTTTACGTGGATGCAGTTTTCTCCTTGAAGAATCTGTAAAGGCAGAAGAAACATGTGGTGAAGATAATCCGGTAAGATCAGTCTCTCCTTCATCAAAGATGATTGCTCAAAATAAAAGTTAGGCATGGGCTATGGGACCCTAGGACTTAAATTACTTATCTGTTTTTGGTTGGGCTTTTACTTGCTTTTATATGGAAATCCTTGTAACTATGCCTCTGTATCATGTGATGATGGCCATGCATGATCATTACATTGTTATAGGATTCATGCATAGCTGAGCCTTCTAAAAAGAATAGGTCCAGTGAAGATACAGAGAACAGTATGGAACTTGCAGAAGGGAAGGCTGATCTCTGGACGCCCTTGAACTGTCTTGTTGAAGCTGCCAATAGAACAAAGTCCTCTAGGTCAAACTCACAAGGGACTTCTAATGCCAAGTTAGAGTCTCCAACTACTCCTCGTGGTGGATTAGATATGTCCGAAATTACAACCAAATCAGAACCACCTGCTTCTCTCCAGAGTGAATTAAACATGTCTAAAACCAAAAACAAGGATAATGGGCATAAAAAGTTTGAAGATGATAAGGAAGGAAACACCTTGCCTTCAGGACCAGTAAAGCGAAGAAGGCTGCGCGCGAAAAAAGCAGAAGCATCTGAGATGTCTACCTCAGCCCAAGTCATGCCAGATGCAACTGGAAGCAGGAGCAACAGAAAAAACAGTCCTATTTGGTTTTCATTAGTTGCTTCAGAGGACCAGTAAGTTACTTTCTATATATAGAGATCTTATAAAAAATCATGAAGTGTTTACTTTTTTGGACACTAATGCATTGGTTGATGTTATTATTCAGGAAAGGAGATGTCCCCTTGCCACAGATCTCAGCATGTTATTTAAGAATAAAGTAATTCTTTTAGCTCCCATTGTTTTTTTTCTGCTTGTCTTATTTTTTTACCCCTAAACTCAAGCTTTTGAAAGCTGTTGGTCTAGTTGAAGACCAGTTTCACAGTATAAGTAGCAACCTAAGAGGAAAAATAAAAAGAATGCATTGACATAGAAAATATATATGTCTATATAATAAGAAATTCACCTTTTACATGATATAATTTACTTGTGTTTCTTCAGCTTGGAACATTAGAGTTTTGACATGCTAAGTTTATGCTTATAGAAGTTGGATAGTCATGCACTTTGTCTTAATGATCATAATTGTGTAGAAAATCTGGCAAATCTCAGTTAAATGAAACTTAATAAGTTCAGAGAACAGAAGTTTCTTCTATTCTTTTCTTCTCCATATTTATAGTTCAATGAATGTAAAGGAAATATATAATTAGACTCTAAAACAACTTGGTTTTGCGTATATGATTTTGATGAGTATACACTACTATTCTCTTTTCTGGGTCTTGTAGATTTGTGTTTCAATAGAGTCAATTTTGATAAAGTTTGAGGTGTTATTCTATATGGGAAGAGTTAAGATCTTTCTAAGTCTCACTTTTTGTTAAGAATTAAGATCATTCCTGCCACCCCCCCCCCCCCCCCCCCCCCCCCCCGTTTTTTTTTATTAATTCTCTTCTCCTTTCTGAGCTAAATTTCTTGAGTCTATTTTTTAATCTGATCGCAGGGATGGTACTGTACCTGTCTCATTTATTCAGAAGTACCTTGCAAAGAAACTTAATCTAGCCAGCGAAGCAGAGGTGAGCTTGTTATACCTTCTCACAAGTTACAATTAATATTGGTTCCTATACTATCATCTCTCTCTCTCCTTCCATATTCTCTACTTTCCTTTTTCTTTGGTCGAAGGTTGTACTTATGGTGAAAATGCTTGAATCTAAATTGTCTATATGAATACAAGGTGTCTACTTTTTGGTTATCTTTGAGATATTGCTTTAGTTGCCCAAACAAACTAGTGCAAGTCTTTTGTCATTGTCTGAGGTTACTATTAGTTAGAAATCTATCAAAGCTAGAGTTTTAGGGCACATTTAAGGCAAGGATGCACAAGTAAGCAGTACAACTTAAATTGCCTAATTAATTGCCATTTTGAACTTTCTCTAGTTTTGGATAGAGTTTTGCTAAACATAATGTTGATTCTAAATGAAGCAATAGTTAGTTAAATGATTACTTTCTCTGGTTCATGATGATCATTGGTGGCATGGTTTGGTATTGTTGTTATCTATAGGTGGAAATAATGTGCAGAGGTCAACCAGTGGTGCCAACTTTGCCACTGCATAACTTAGTAGATCTGTGGTTCCGAACAGCATCAACCTCAAAAAAGATACCTGCATCTGTGGGCTCCTCGGCTAAGGACTTTGTCATGGTTTTGTCATATTGTCGGAAGCCTGTACCTCATTGAGATTTTCCCTCCATCTGTCTTGCTTTATAATATTATTATGTTGTCTCCATTACTTGATAAAGTTATCATGCTTAGGAATTTGTTCATTTATTTGATGCCATGCTGTGACTCTTCCAAATTTGTTTCCTTCATAATTTGATAACGTGACCCTCCAATTTTGCTGCACCATATGCTCTAGCTGTTGCTGTTATTCTTCTTAGCATTAATTCTGAAATATATTAAATATTACGCGTTGTCCTGAATCCTAGTGATGTTTATTACTCATAATCTTCCGGCAATTGTTATCAAAGAAAGAAAGCTACGTAATGCTTCAGTCATCATGAAATGACATAAAGAAAACCTTTTATAGAATAACACCGATAACTAAAATTTGGCATGTAATTGCGCATTGCCATTTCAACAAATAAATTCGACAATTTGAGAAGATACTAAAAGAAAACACAACCTTTCTTTCACTAATATATTAATAAATCGTGAAATTGATAACTAACTCACTGACAGTACCTCATTCAAAGGGGGCAAAAATGATTACATGAATAAATAAGGCTGCAGCATCCGCAATGTTTTAGAATCCATCCTTCTCTATGAAAAAAAAAAAAGATTACATAATAAAACACGGGCAAAGGCCCAACTATGAACTATTTCTCAGCAGTGCCATGAAATTTCCTCCCAGCTTCAACAGCTTCCCTGTAAAAAAGTAGACACACAATGAGGAGATGCAAATAAAGGGCTTTCAGAAGCTGATTAAAGGCTTCAACGTGCAAGATTGACAGTGCAAATTGCATAATCTAAATCATTTCAACGATAATGCAGTAGTTTCGTAAGCAGTAATGCTTATTGTACATCGAAAATACATTCATCGAATATCCAACGTGTGCTATATGTCATACATAATGTGTGCTATACGTAATGTGTTATACTTATAACACACATTGAATATTCGATGGATGTATTTTCGATGTACAACAAATATTACTCGTTTCGTATGTCCTAAAAAACATCACTTCTGACCTACGCAATGCTTTATGAAGTACGTTTATGTATGCTTTTTAAATTTGCCTCAAGCCACAGTTCATGGCATGTTAAATAAATAAGATAGTAGTATGAAGACCTGAATGCATTTACAAGCTCCTTATTTTCAGGATCAAGCTTCACTCCCTCATAAAATGCATTTGCGGCTTCATCAAACTTCTGCAACAAGGATAGCCAAGTAAAGTTTTAGAAAACATGAATCGCATATCGCGAAGGGAAAACAGATTTTTGGATAGCATGCCTGCAACAATCTCAAAGCTGCCCCTTCCCTATAACAAGCTTTTGGCCAATCTGGTCTTAATGCTCTGCAAGCCTTTGCATCAGCTAAAGCATGCTCAGCTTGACCCAACTTAAGCCAACAGAGACTTCTATTGGATAGGAAAGCAGCATTAGTGGGGTCCAGATCAATTGCCTGCAAACACATTCCAAAAAGAAATGAAAAGAGAATAAGATTCCATAAATTGATCAACAGATAAAACTTGAAAGGAAGATATAGTTCTTTTTTTCCCAAGCTATGCTAGATTAGTAGGCATGATCTGAACTGTTGAAATATAAGTGTTAAACAAATAAAAATCACAGAACTGGAACAAAAATTTAAGAGTCAAAGGAGAGATTAGGCGACTTTACTTGTGTATAAAAATCTATGGCCGTATTATAGTCTTGCCTTTGAAAGGCATCACCCCCTCTTAATTTTGCTTCTTCTGCTCTCTTTTTGACTTCAGGTGCCACCTAGATTAGTCAAAAAAATAAAAGATTATGACAGATAAAAAGAGCACACTCATAATCTCTCTCATAACCACAGCCTAAAATTTAAGATGAATGCAACGGCAATACAAAATTAACCATTAACAGAAGAGGACCACGGCAGAACCTTTCTGGTTGAATAAACAAAGATGAAATGACTTACATATTTCTTATTTATATTTATTTACATTGTTTGTGCAGCCATGTTATTTAATAGTACAGATGCAACACATAAGCTATAAAAAATATATACAAGTAATAAAGGAAATGCACACCTCAGGGACATTTTGTTCCCGAGAAACAGTATCCTTGGGCTGACTAGTGTCATTGGCATTCAATGATTCATCCTGCAAATCACCCTCAAAATACTTTAGTAATAAAAAGACCAAGAAGTTCACTTTGTCAGACCAAATGCAAACTAGCATCAAAGAGCACTAGTATGGAATTTTCAAAACTTCAGAAGACTATGATTGAGATTATATGATTGAGTATAATTTTTTAAACAGATAAAGTATTTGAGGATTTTAGCATTGACAGAAGTATATAGGATAGGACTCATTCATTGATGTAGGATTGAATAAATGGTGATTGGCTTGTGCCCTGGGTATTCTCTGTTCCTTGGCATCAAATTTTGTAAAGCTACAGTAAAATTATATTCCCTCTTCTTTGTAACCAAATAAAAGCAGAATATATTTACATCTCGCAACGTACAAAACTATAAGGCAAATACTGGTACTTTAAGACAATTATGTAATTATTGCATGCATGGTTTCACAGTTATTTGATGTTCTTGCTGCAGTAACATGGCTTAACTCAAACCAATTGGAAAAATGGAAAACTAAAATATTTCATACCTGTTCCCTTTTAGTTTCAGACTGCATATACTCGATTATCCCATCAATAGTCCAAGTAGGAACAACATCAATTTTGGATGTCAAGGGGAACAATATCTCAACAATTCCACGATTGCCCCTCGCAGCTGCAACCTGTATTGGCCTAACACCATCCTGTGATGCAAACAGATGTCAAACTTTATTCCAGAAACATTGCATGTGATGCTGACATGCAAAGAGACGTGAGTGATACCAAAAGTTTGGAAAAATTTTGGAAATATCTCTCACCTCATCAGGGACATTAGGATCAGCGCCAGCTTTCAGTAAGCAATTTATAAGTTCCAAACTTCCATTATCAGCTGCAATGTGCAATGGAGTTGCTCCACCAGCACTAATATTTACTTTAGCACCTGCCTGCATACAATAAAAATCCAAATATAAGGATATGGACGGAGTGAACATTCATGGAAACCACTAAAAGTCTAAAACCATTAAGGAAGGTGTAGAACCTGAATTAGCAGCTCTAAGCATGCCAGGGAGCTGGCTGCCACAGATGAAAGGAGAGGGGTAATACCATCATCGGTTTCAGCATTAGGCTGCAAAATAATATCAACAAGATGAAATGGAAAAGCTTACTATATTATCAAAAACAACAAAGATATTCTAAAAAAAACGCGAACCTACATTTGCACCGTGTTCTAGTAGAACACTGACAGCATCTTGTTGGCCATGGCCAGCAGCCCAAACCAAAGGCGTTCCTGCATCACTTTCTAAATCCGGATTAACTCCTCTAGAAAGCAAATGCTTGAGCAGCTCGGTATCACCTGCAACAGAGCACACATGAAAATGAACAAGGAAAAACCAATATGGTAACTCTTGGGATGCGGAACAGAATGGGCCACATCATGCAAATCCAATAAATCAAATAAAACAACAAAAATATGAAGGAAAATAAACTATCAAGATGACCAAGAGTGTAAAGATATAATAAGACTTGATGTGGTTCAGAAAATCACAAGTCTACACCCACCCCACAAAGAAATCCAAGTGCAAAATAGATAAGGAATAGGGAGAGAATGAGAAAATGAGGAAGAGACCTATCCCTGCAGAATGGTGCAAGGCAGTAGCCCCTAAATTGCTAGCAATGGTAGGATTAGCACCACAGTCAATGAGATACTTAGCAGTAGCAGTGTGCCCCTGACGGGCAGCATGAATCAGAGCAGTCTCCCCTGAAAAGCAACAGCAGAAAGTAATCAGAGAAATTAACAGTTAAAAGAAAATGCTTAAAATGCAGATATAAACACAGCAGATATATGCAGACCATCATCATCTTTAGAATCGACATTGAGCTTCAATTCCTCCAACAAGTACTTGCAAACCTCGGTCTGGCCTTCACGGGCAGCAAAATGCAGCGCTCCTCGCTTGTTTGCATCTTTGATTGAATCCACTGTTTTCGCTAAATCCTTGCCCTCATCGAGCTGTCTCGCCAAATCTATAGGTGGAAAGCACACATGGATGATGAGGGGTCTTTGTTTGAAGTCCCAAAAAACAAAACAAGAGAAAAAAAGAAAGAGTAAAAGGGATTCTTGTATATTACTCTTGAGGAGATCAAGATTTCCAGTGCGAGCAGCGTTGAGAAATAACTGAACTTTCTGCCTTACTGCATCAGTTCAATTTCAAGAAAGACAAGACAGGACAACCTTGTCAAAACAAAACAAAACTTGTACGCGGAGAACAATAGCATCAATAACAAACAAACAAAGTTGATATAGAGAGAGATGAGACCTGCAAGAGCGTCGGAAGCATCGGGAGCCATGGAATTGGAAGTCGAGAGACACAGCACAACACAAGACTAGACTTTTGTTGATTGTGATGTGAGAGTGAACAAGGTTTCTTCGCTGTTTCTGTCTCTGGGGTTTAAGATTGCATTCTTCTCTCAAAACCCAAAAACCTTTGACACGTTGACGAATGTTGGTCTTCAAATTAAATGAACTTCACTGACCCAAGTTTGTTAGTTCGGTTCAGTTACTTAAGCCCATGCTTATCAAATATTAAAGCCCAAACTAGTTCATAACCTATCTTATCCGCTATATTTGCCTTTTACATTATCTTTTCTTTACTCGGTCATTTTGAAATCTGTTGGAATTTTTTTATATAATGAAATTTATAGGAATATTGGCATTATCTTATTTTGTTAATGCCTCTCATCAATTACTTTTTTTTTTGACAAATTATTCTCATTAATGATGATTTATGGAAAAATAGATAAGATGATAAATACATTTTATGAAAATATATGCCAATAAAAAAATTTAAAAATCATGACAAGATGATTTTTGTTCATTATTCAATGAGTTTAATTTTAATACATCTAGATGATCCAATAATATCACGTAGAATTTGTTTGGATTATTTTACTTTGTCATTGTATATATTAAGTGAATATTTAAATATATAAATATATATAAAAAAAGAATTTAGTAGTCTAATCAAAATTGTTTATAACTAGTCCATATATAAGAATTCATAACATAAGAAGAAGTTTGGAATGTACAAAGAAATACATCTTAGTATTTATTTGACCTTGAATTTATATAACAAATTAAAGATACATATCCCTATGCTGAGGTATTTGCCAGTGGCTCAAAATTGTTTACACATGAGAAGAGACCCTTGTAGAAACATTGGATATAATAAATACAATACAGATATAATGGAGAAAGGAAAATTAATGGGGGTGCATTAGCATTCTCAAATATAGGAATTGAAGCCAAACTGTCAAATATGTTTTAGCTCCAACAAAAACCCCTCGAAATCTGCACTGTCTCTTTTTTATTTTTTTTTTATTTTTTTCCCCTTTTCTGCTGTTTTTTTTAAGACTAAAATCCCAAATTGGTCCCTCTGATTTACCGTGCGGGATAAATTGGTCCATGAGATATTCATAATTTACTCATGGTCCCTAACATTTGCACTAATGTGGACAAGTTAGTCCCTGAGATATTCATAATCCACTCGTGGTCCCTAACATTTGCACTAATGTGGACAAGTTAATCCCTCTGTTCAATGACCGTTTGAAACGTTAACAGAATTAGTCCCTTCGTTAGGGACTTGTTTGTCTACTATTTTAGTTCATTAAGGACTATAATGTCTCTTTTTGTTAACGTTTCAAACGGTCATTGAACGGAGGGACTAACTTGTCCACGTTAGTGTAAATGTCAGGGACCACGAGTGGATTATGAATATCTCAGAGACCAATTTGTCCCGCGCGGTAAATCTCACGATCAATTTGGGGTTTTAGTTTTTTTTTTTTTTTAATTATTATTATTTGAAGTGCCAAGGGGCCAGGAACAAGAAGTAAATTTTGTCTTTCTTTCTGCATCTATAGACATCTGCCACTTCCACTGTACAAAAGAAAACATGCATTCTGCATTCCCCACATATATATATATATATATATATATATACTTCAATAAGACTGCATTACAGAACATGCCACCGCTTGAGCCCAGTGCCTTAACTTGGTCTTTACATGATTAGGATCATCCCCTGCACATTCATTCATGATTGATGAATCTAAAATTTCATATATGATTATGATTAAATTAAATTTGAAGAATTAATAACGTAGGTACCACCTACCTGGGCTGCAAATTTTCCAGGAATCAGAAGAATCAACCACAGCGCTGCTTGAAATTGGGCTGCCAAACGATGAAGAACGGCCACCCATGGAGGGGCGGGGCGTGGTGGCAGGGCTCGTCGACAGCTGTCGGTTCACGGCAAAGTACAAATCAAGCGCCGGCAAGGTGTTGCACAATCTCTGTCCATCTTCCTCGTTGAACCCAAACCCTAACTCTATGCTCCCCTTCAGCTCGTTCAGGTCTTCGTCCGTTAGATCGCCGCAATCGTGGAAGCTCCCCCTCCGCCCTCCTTGCCCGATTATCTGCCTCCTCCTCCTCTCCCACGCCATGTCACGCGGCGTTTCGCATATCGATAGGTGCTTAAACCGACGCTTCTTCTTCCCGCTCCCGCCCGCCGCCGCCGTCACCGGTGGTACCTCTAGCAACTCATCCTCTGACGACTCATACACCGGCGACGGTGTCGACGACAGCAGTGATGGCGATGATGATGATGATGATGGCGACATCGGCCCGGTGACGGTAAACGATCCTTTATCTTCTGCAGTCATTGGTATATGCAGGGGATGGCTATGAATGCATAAAGCCATAATTAATTAAATTAATTAATTATATTATTGAAAGGGAATATGAAAATTCCTTCGAAGGGTTTAAATTACTAGATGTGGTGTCTGATTAGTGGTGGTTGTGATGGCGGAGACAAGGTGGTGGAGCTGCCTTGCCTCGCCGTCGTGCCGTCGTGAAGGGTAACTAGTGTGGAATTATTAACTAATTTCTAATTAATTGAATAGAATAGAATAGAATAATTAGGGCGGGAGTGAGTAATTAATGAATATGAATGAATGGTGAAGTGGATTATTTGATTAAATGGGGGTCTATTAATGGCACGTTTGGTTTTGGTGTAAGATAATCCACCATTCGTTCTCAACTCTTAGCGCCTTAATTATCGCGGTTAATTAAGTAATTATAGGAGGAAGGTTTAACATTTAGCGATATTTAGTTAGAAGGGTATATTCATATGTTATGCTTTGATTTTGGAGGGCGCCCCTACATTCGGGCAAGATTTTCCTTAAAGCTTGGTATGCTTACTTAAACCCAAAATTAAGGGGGGTATTTGTTATTTTGTTTCATACTACTACTAATAGTATTATATGTGTTTTAATCACTGTTAATTCAGGTACCTACCAAAAAACATATGTTAATTCAGGGGCCCATTTTGAGTCATTGTCTGCCTTTGTGTCCAAGTATAGTTGTTGTTATATGCTTCTACTAACTATACCTGATTCATTTTTCTTTCCAAGACTATAACATATATATATAGACTATAGTTAGTCTTGTTATATCTTTCATTGTTTTATTTTTATACCGTATTGTTATATATGTACAATGCACGTACCATAACTTGTTATTCTTCTTCCTGTTATATATCTACCTCATTATTGTTTCAGTGTGTGAAATGACACTCTGTGAAACAAAGCAACTAATCCACAAATTCGGTGGGAATAATGGATAGCAAGTTACAAATTCTAAATAGTAAATATTAATTATAAAGAAAAGTTGATTATTTTAATTTATTATATTCTTACCAAAATGAATATAAACAAATCCTTTTCATATTCATTTTGATAATTTATTTATCATACAATTATAATTATCTTAATTTATAAAAAATGACTTTTTTATAATTAAATGTCGAAATAAGTTTAATTTCACAATTACAATGGAAGTTTGTTACAGAATATGCATCTAGTTTTAATTTGTTATGTTCATCACCTAATTTACTACTTGTTGAACTCTTTGGCCACGTAAAAGTTTGTTTAAAGCTCAACCACTGCTTCTAACCCAGGTAGGTCTTGAGCATCCATGGTTAGAACATGGCTTAAACCAACAACACAAAACATAAACACCATCAATCCTCAATCATCATCATCAGAATCACAGAGCAAAATAAAACCAAGGAAGCCATTTTCTTCTCCCTGGCGTACAGGAAAATAAACCCCTCCTTCTCTCTTTTGTCATCACCCTCCTATGTTTCCTGTACGCCTCAATCATTATTAACATGTGCCCCCTTTTTTAATTGATTTGTTTCTTTTTTTTCGCTTTAATTTGCATGCATGCATGCATGATCTCTCCAACCATAATGCATACACGTGCAAATTCTCTGGTTTGGATCATTGTCTTGTCGAATGTTATTATTCATGCTTTGAGCCAGGATTCCACAACAGGGTCATCATTGATCTTGGGTTGCGGTTTGGATCAAGAAGCTGGTGCCAAAGATGCTGATGGAAGGAAATGGTTCCCTGACAATAAGTTCTTGTCAAATGGCAACAACAATTCCATCACATCCAAAGCCTCTTACCAAGACCCTTCTCTTTTATCTCAGGTTCCATACATGACTGCAAGAGTTTTCACATCTGAGGCTACATACAAATTCCCTGTCCAACCTGATAAGCGTTATTGGCTAAGGCTCCATTTCTATCCCTCTGTTTATGGCAGTTTCAACCCTGTTGATTCGTTTTTCTCTGCAACTGCAAATGGGGTCACACTACTTAGCAATTTCAGCGCCTCGATCACTTGTCAGGCCCTCTCACAGGCCTACATTGACAGAGAGTATTCCCTTGCACCTCTGAATTCTGATACTTTGACTCTGACGTTCAAGCCTTCTGAGAAGCATGATGGCAGTTTTGCTTTTGTCAATGGCATTGAGCTTATAGCAATGCCTGATCAGGTGTTTGATTCTGCTGCTCTTGTTGGGTATGATGATCAAGTTGTGGATGTTAAGAGTTTGCATTTGCAGACAATGTTCAGATTAAATGTTGGTGGGCAATATATCTCTTCAACACAAGATTCTGGCCTTACAAGGATGTGGTATGATGACGCACCTTACCTCTATGGTTCGGCCACTGGTGTTACCAATCAAGCTGCAAAGGATGTTAAGATCAATTACCAGACCATGCCACAGTACATTGCTCCTTCTGATGTCTATGCCACGTCGAGATCAATGGGGAATAACAAGGATGTCAACATAGGATTCAATCTCACATGGATCTTCCAAATTGATCCGAATTCAATGTACCTTGCTAGGTTGCATTTCTGTGATTTCTTTTATTCCAAAGTCAATGAGATTGTTTTCAACATCTTCGTGAACAACCAAACGGCGCAAGCTCAAGCCGATGTGATTGGGTGGAGTGGAGGACAAGGCGTGCCAACTTACAAAGACTATGTGGTATATGTCAAAGATCAGGAGAGTGACGAGCAGCTCTGGCTTGCTCTGCACCCAGCACCAGATACAAAACCAGAGTTCTATGATGCAACACTCAATGGTGTCGAGATATTCAAGATCAACGACACTGACTTGTCAGGCCCAAATCCTCAACCTTCAGACATGCTTTTGAAGAATGAAGGGGAGGCAAGAGGTTTCCAACAAAACAGTGCAATTGACAAGACTACAGTCATTGGTGGAGCTGCAGGAGGTGCTGCTGGTTTTGCTTTAGTTGCTGCAGTATGTGCTGTTGCATACCACAAGAAGAAGAGGAGTGCTCCAGGATCTCATACATACTCAAGCTGGCTTCCTCTCTATGGGAATAGTTCACATTCACCTACCAGCAAAACCTCTGTGTCTGGGAGGAGCACTACTAGTGCCACCTTATCTGCTATGGCTCAAGGTCTCTGCCGCTATTTCTCCTTGCAGGAGATAAAGCATGCAACCAAGAACTTTGATGAGGCTAATGTCATTGGTGTTGGAGGATTCGGAAAGGTCTACAAGGGTGTTATTGATAATGGATTCAAAGTGGCAGTTAAGAGGTCTAACCCGCAATCTGAGCAAGGAGTTAATGAATTCCAAACTGAGATTGAGATGCTTTCCAAGCTGAGACACAAGCATCTGGTGTCCTTGATTGGTTGCTGTGAGGAAGATGATGAGATGTGCCTGGTTTATGACTACATGTCTCATGGCACCTTTAGGGAACATTTGTACAAGGGCAACAAGCCTCTATGCACTCTCTCATGGAAGCAAAGGTTGGAGATATGTGTTGGAGCCGCCAGAGGGCTCCATTACCTTCACACAGGTGCTAAGTACACTATCATTCATAGAGATGTCAAGACAACTAACATTCTCTTGGACGAAAACTGGAATGCCAAGGTTTCAGATTTCGGGTTGTCGAAAACAGGTCCAAATATGAGCACTGGCCATGTTAGTACTGTGGTGAAGGGTAGTTTTGGCTACTTGGATCCTGAATATTTCAGGAGGCAACAACTGACTGAAAAATCTGATGTCTACTCATTTGGAGTTGTTCTGTTTGAAGCTCTGTGTGCTAGGCCTGCTTTGAACCCAAGCCTTCCAAAGGATCAGGTTAGTCTTGCAGATTGGGCACTGCTATGCAAACGAAAGGGGACACTTGAGGATATCATTGACCCTCATATTAAGGGAAAGATCAATCCAGAAAGCTTGAAGAAGTTTGTGGACACTGCTGAGAAGTGCTTGTCTGATCACGGAGCTGATCGCCCCTCCATGTACGATCTGCTGTGGAATCTCGAATTTGCTCTCAACTTGCAAGACAGCTCAGATGGTTCGACTTGCACTTCATCGCATGTTGATGAAGTTGAGTTTGAGGAAATAGGCTTGGACGGCACCAACAAGAAGGACGACAGTGCAAGCCATTACAAGAACCTGAACCCTGGAAGTGAGCATGATCTTAGCCAGAATTCAAGTGAAGAACCTACTGCCATATTCTCACAATTTGTCAACAACACAGGGAGATGAACACAAGTGCTCTGAATGATTGATTATTGGGGACTTTCAAGGAAGCCATGCAAATTAAACTAGCATTTGCTTTGGTTAATCCGTTCATAACACACACACACAGACACGCACACACATATATAATAATATATGTAATTTTTTTTATTTGTAGTCGTTTAGCTATGTTTCTGCCAACATCAATCATGCATTCTGTATAAAAAGCACAAGGATCACTTGCTAGAATTAAAGCTATGGCAGAGAAAGCAATGAAGTATCCCAAGCCATTATGTATTTCAGATTCAGCATCAATAAATTGGTTTAGAGGGGTCTTCCTTGTAAATTTGGAGAAGTAGTTTACTTTTACCCCGTTTCTCTGGCAGAAAATTTAAATAGTTATGATTCTTATTTTGCATTGCACACTTTCCTCTAATATGAATTCTGAAGAGGAAATAGCTGTGATCCATGGGAAAGAGAGAGATTATTTTACTGATTTCATTAGAAAAAAAAAGAGCATTTAGGGACTCAATATATGTGTTACAAAGAGAACAAGAATAAGATTCTCTCTCTTCAAAAGGGACAAGTAAATTGCATTACAATTATGTGTCAATATTGCCATGTAGCTATTCAGGGAAATGAGGCCACTCTTCCCCTGAAGGAGACTTTGAATTTCCAGTTGAATCTTCGGATAATGCTCAGTGATGTTACTTCCAGGCCTCCAAAGGTTTTCCCTATTCATTGATTTGAAATCACATTGTTATGAACTTTCTGTTATCAGAGTGGAGACCCTCTTCAATCTTCATGATCATGAGCACCATGGCCTACTTGGCGAGTTCGTATATTTGTGCTTCATTCATCTTTGCTTCTGAGCCCAAACCTGGGAATTGTCCAATATCATGGCCATCCAGTGGTTGGAACTCTTGATTTAAACCAACAGCAAACTCTCCAGGGTCGGCTCCGGGGCTTTGAAAATAATCTGCAATCTGCATAAAAAATGTCAATCCAATATCATATGTTTTCAATGCACTTCTACGCATTTTTGTGGCAAACAAATGACAGAAATTTGACAGGTTAGAGTGAAAGAGGCATACCTGGTTAGCTAAAGCGATTCCGCTTAAGACTGCTGACTCTAAATTAGAACCTAGCAGCCAATCACCACATATCCCAGCCCTTCCTAAGGGATCAAAGATGCAAGGGATTCCAGGCGTATTTGTAGGAAGAGCTGCACCCCTGCAAATCTCAATAAGAATAAGATGCATGTCATTTTCAAGGAATTTTCTACATACAATGTTGTAGGTATACTGAAGATAATAATTAAGCTGAAATTATAGTAGTACAGTACATATCAAAGCAACAAACACCACCTCTCTAATATCTGATTCTCACCATAACTGGAGTCTTGTATAGAAGGGTTTTGAAAGTGATCCTTTTGATAATCCAAGGGCAGCCTCAACACCCTCTAGCATGCCTGCTGTTACCTTTGCTGATGTAGCTGTGGGGATGTTTTCCTGATAATCAATAATAGTTAGCCAGATATTAAACATGGGAAGAAGTAAAAAGAGTCCTATTCAATGCATGAAACTCTTTCAACTGTGATTGTAGATTAGGTAATGACATATCATTATTATTTCATTTCTTCTCCACTCCCCAAGAACATTGAGTGTAAAGACTAGCCAATCTCACACTTCAGGCCTGTTTGGACGTAACGTATGGTTCCCGCGGAAGATCGAGTTGGTGAGCTGTGTGATGGGAAACCTTCCCACACGGTTCGGAGAGCACTGAATTAGAATGAGAGGTTCACGAACCTAACACCATATTGCAGTATCATACTCTGTATTAAAAATTCAACTAGTTAATTACCTGTGGAACCTTGTTCTGTTTTCCATAAGCAGCAGTGCTCAGAAAGGTCCAACAGTGAGGACCACCACTCTGGGAACTCAGCAGTTTCTTGGTATTATTGGCCATCCACGAAACCGAATCAACTCCTCGCACAAAAGCTCCTTCAAAAGGAACTTCAGTGTTTCCGAGAAGAGGGAGAGGGTCCTCAAATGCTGCTAGAAGGGCCCATATTGAACTCAACTCCAATCTCTAACACAATACAACAGAAACAAGCAGCAGTATGAGATGAATATACATACATGACAGAGCCTTAG
This sequence comes from Aeschynomene evenia, assembly GCA_013621005.1. NCBI lineage: Eukaryota > Viridiplantae > Streptophyta > Magnoliopsida > Fabales > Fabaceae > Aeschynomene > Aeschynomene evenia. The sequence continues at coordinate 6,255,640 of CM024268.1, forward strand.
AAGTAAATGAAGCGCAAAAGAGTGCCAGTCATATGAATTGAAAGGGGAGTTCCTGGACTAACCTTCATTTGTTTTGCAATCAAAGGTAATCCTGATGTCATAAGCAAGCGATTCGCACATTTTCCTGTCAGCAAACAGAGCAGTAGTTACTATAAGAAGCTAAAAATCAGACCACTGTCCATAAAAGGATAAACCAAAATGAAATATGTATATTGAAACAATTTTAGCAAGGAAGCATAGAGACATGTTTAAGATGAACACATAAGATTACCATTGTGTGCAATAACAACTGCATCGAACTTCCCACAAGGTCTTCCATTCTCACTCAAATGCCACATCCCATTGTATGGCTCCAACTTACTGACCCAGCACGGTCTCACCACATCAACCATCCCAGTCTGCACTGAAAGTTACACTCTTATCAGCCAACATTAACAACAGCATGCAATTGCAAACAACACCGAAAACAGAAAAATCTTAAAATACCCAAAAAGGAGTGGTTTATTTTAACAGATGAACAATTAACCAACTTTTTTTTGTTAAATAGTTAAATAGAAATATTTAATTGATTGAACTATCACCTGAGGCTGAGAGAGTAAAGAATCAGCAAGGAAGCGCATTCCATTAGAGGCTATATATCTTTTGGGAGAAGATAGAAAAGGAACAAAGTCACCACCATTCTGAAGCTCCCCAACGGTACCCTTCCACTCTCTGACAAGACCTTTCTCTATCCAAGCATTAACAAGCTCAGCAAAACGAGAATCATTCACAGTGAAGAACTGAGCCGCGTGATCAAATATCAACGGATGAGGATCGATTACCCTCGTCCCCATTCTCCCACCAAGACCATGAACGCCCTACAATTGCAAACAAGAACACGTAACAAAGCGGAAGGGATGAGGTTATGAATGAAACGGTGAGTTTAAGGAGGGAGGAGGGGGGAACACTGACGGTGTCGAAAACGGTGGAGCGAACTCCGCGTTTCTCCAAGAAGGCAGCGCAGATGAGGCCGGAGATGCCGCCGCCGATGATGGCGACAAGAGGGTCGTCGGAGAAAGGGGCAGTGAAGGTGACCTGCTCCTGGCTGAAGCTTTTCTTGAGAACCGATTTTCTGGAGGTTCCGTACGATGGTTTTCTGCGGGTTTTGGAGAAGGGAGGTTTTTTGGGATTATTATTGTTATTGTTATTGTTATTATTCATGGTTTTGGTTTTGGAAGCAGAGGAACAGAAACAGGGTAATAATAGTTTTGAGGTGTTGAGGTTCAGGTTGGGAAGTTGAAGAAGAGCAACCATGGTTCTCCGACTGATGGATAACACCGTCCCCGATTCAGATTGGAACACAACACTACACTCGGAAGTAACACTCACCAAAATACACGTTGATAATTTTCATGGATTTATTTGGTTTGGATAGTATTATATGCATCAAGATTAGCCAAGAATTCCTTCATTTAACGATATTATTCAACTAATATATACGTTCATAATTTCCGTTCTGTTTTACAACTTCTGTTTAAAAAAAAAAAAAGAAGCATTACACACGAATATCTGAACATGATTTTGGAATATATATTTCATAATTTGAATTCATTATTATTGGCTTGTTTTTGTTTTCGCAAGACTGGTATTAACAAATTCAAGCTAAACTCAGTTAACAAGTATCACATGATCACTAATATTACAAGAAGATTTAACCACTGAAAACTTTGGGTTATAGCATTCTACAAAAAGGAATATATATTTCATATAAATTTCCCGTACCAACAAGTCCCAGAACAATCTGAGGAATATCAATGTTGGTACATAACATATTGCAACAATAACTATTTATAAATGCCATGATTTGTGCCAATATAACTTACAAAACATATACACTTCAAAAGAACAAAAAAGGAAAAAAAAACAAACCACTTGAAAAAGATGTCAGTCCTGGTGAAAAGAAAATAAGGCCATCTCTTCTGCATATATCCCATATGCTGTGTTACCGAGGAGATTGGAAGCTATTTTCCTCTCAACTGGAGGTCAGTAAAATCTTAGGAAGCTCGTGGTTGGACCAATATGCCCCGCATTCGCCTAGCAGGGGATTTTAGGGGGCGTTGATTCTGGTTCCTTATTCAACTTTGGACTTTCTTTGGTTTTGCGGCTGCCATTGCTATTGTTGCCACTGAGTTCCTTGAATTTTTGGGTCATAGGGATACCAGATCTGTGGCTACTACCTATGCTGTGACGCGATCGTGCTCGATCACAAACTTCTGGAGATGAGTTAACAGATGGAGATGAGTTAACAGATGCATCACCACAGCTTCTTCTCCTGGAGAGTTTCGGTGACTTGGGGCGAGTAAGCGGCAGCTGCAATCAAAGGAAAAGGAAATGAGGAATTTCTCTAACTGAAGGCTGTTGACAAGATTCTGTTTCTTCCACTTGGAATTTGGAAAAAGTTATAATGACACTATAATAAGTGATGAGGCAATGATGTGAACTTCAACAAGAATTAGTACCACAGCAATTGCTGCATCCTGATATCAAATTGCATTCAGGCAGTTCGATACATTTAACATTCCAAATATATTTCATTCATTTGGTCTATTCTTGCAAATTCCGAAATTCTCATGTTGGTAGCTGCATACTCATCCTGAGGCTTGAAAAAAGACAGATGGAGAATAGGAAAGAATACCTTCTTAAGTTCAGCCTTAGGGGGAGGACCCTCATAATAGAAGCTTGGTACCGGTTTGGCTTTGATTACCAAGTTCTTTCTCAACTGCTTGATGGCTGCATCGTCCTCTTCCTGTAAGGGTTATTATTAAGTACAAAATCAAAAGCTATTAAATAAACAGCAAATAGTCAGAGTCCTGGGCAGCAGATTAAGTGCTTAATGTTTCTAGTAACAAGAGACAGAGCACACTACCTTTTTCCTTGCCTCATACTGCATTTTTTCTTCTTCAAGGGCTCGATGTTTCTCCCCTAACTTCTGATAAAACTGGATAGATAAATAAAGTGATGGTAAGAACCCAACCGACCTATTAGATGTAAATGTAACTGACAACATCAACTACAAATAGGATCTGGCTTAAATGTTCAGTAGAAGTACAGTACCTCCCTCCTCTTCTCTGCACGTTCCGAGCATTTAAATGTAGGGGCTGTACCTACAGTTACCTTCGACCTAGCTGTGCGTGCAGATGCAGCGCTACTATTCATCGTTAAGGAGCAAATGAGGGAATCATTTCCATATTAAATTCAAATATAAGTGAAATGTAGATCTATTTTCCTAATATACATAAAACTTGCTCTGGTTTTACCCCCTAAAATAAATTGCTCTTTTCAGAATAAACCATAATTGGAAGTTTTAAGGATACGAGGATGCAACAGACCAATTATCTTCATCATCATGGTGCTTCTTTTCATCATGGTGCAAAGGCTTCCTTGACGAAAAAGGTGAGGTTGGCTGAAAGAAAGGAAAGAGGAAAAAAATTATCAGTTTGCACTTTGAATATCACTAATAAAACACACTCACTTTATCTCCCACACAAAATAACCGTACATGCGATTGCAAAGAATCTCTACAAACCTTACAACATATAAGCAGGTAAGTCTTTTATCACAGAATTTCTACCAAAGTAGCAAAGTTTCCAAGTTCCACTGATTAGTATCCACAGTTTCTCATTAGTATCAAATTCATTTTGCTTGTATTATTTTGTTTGGTAGTTTGAGTTTACCAACAAATTTTTGGAACTAATTGAATTTGAAATTGACCATGTGCAACCTATTTAACCCAGTCTCTCCTTAGCAGTTAGCAAGCAAACATGACTCTGATCATTTAAACCATGGCTTAGCAATCATATCAAATATGAGCTTTAAAATGAGTCTTACAGCAGAATTAACAGTTTAAAAGGTGACAGGGGGGAGAAAAATCCTGTGAATTTAATTTTGTTCATACTTTTAATTTCAAAATGCAATCATACAGTACCTGTGAACTCTTTGAGGAATTAGGTGAGGTTGTATTGGTAGCCTTTGGTGATGCAATAGCTTCAGTATCAACATTCAGTGCATGAGTGATATGCTTCTCAGTAGCCTGATCAGATGGAGCAGAGGGACTCGTATGCTCTTTATCGACTGAAATCGATTTTGCAGGAGGTGAGACTAGTTTGTTATCATCACCCATCTTCTGTACCTCAGATTTCTCATTTTTCTCCTCAGGCAATTCAGTTTTCATGTTGGTGCTTTTAGCACTCAATACATCCTTCTTCTCATGAAGCCTATCAGGTTCCTTTATCTCATGATCAATTGCTTGAACCATAGCTGCAATTTTTGGAGAAACACGCACTCCAAAACTGGCATTTGAAGCTGGTAATGCACCATTTGGCTTCTTCTCCATAACCTGTATGCCTGAAACTTCCCTCCCCATGACACTGCATGATACAAGTTATAGGGTAAGTAAAAAAATCCATGATCTCAACAAGCAAAGAAGAATTTTAAATATGTCTCTTGGAACAACAATAGGTGAAGAAAATCTACATCTACGGCAATAGATGTCCCAAACCTTAAATAGGCAAGACAAGACAATTCAAAAGCAAATAATCGAAAAAACAAAATACCATAAATTACATTTTAGATATAGGTTTCAAGGCATTTCAACATATGATGCCCTCACAGGTATTAGTCTCATAACAAAAGGAGCCAAGGAAAGGAAATCTCGTGATGTTACCAAAACTTGACAAGAAATCAAGAAGAAAAATGCTAAACCAGAGAATCTCTGTTGATATAAATAGACAACTTATGTGATTTTGGCCATTTTACCAACCAGCCTGAAACCTTTAAAGCAAAAAAGGAAAAGAAAGTAATCGTTTTCAATGTGTGTTGACGTGGAACGAGAGAAAGGGGCATATGAATGAATGGACGAACGATTCCAGCACGGAATAACTGCAAAGTCATTCGCCAGCACCCATGCAAGCAAAATTTATCTGAGCCGACGAAAATCGAAATTCCAAAACGCGATACCAATGTGATCTAAGGATTACAAATGAAGGGTGAACAATAACAAAAATAAAATCTATAATCAAGCCATTGAATTAACGAAACGTTTTTGTTTCGTTGGATTGATAAAGAGAAATAAATAAACATCTAGTTAAACAACGAAATTTCACCAGATTAAGTAACTAGGAGCGTCCCTTGACCCTTGAGCTTCGAAATGAAACAGAGGGAGAAGCTCTAAAATTTGAAGAAGATAAAAAATAAGGCTTAAACCCAGATGAAGATGAAGATTACGATGAAGAAGAAGAAGAAATTTTATAAAAATAAAATAAAATAAAATCCTTATCCGTGGAGCTGACACTGTTATCAATATCATAGCATCACATCATCAGCAACGAATGAATAAACAATAAAAGTAAATAACAGAAAAAATAGCCTCCTTCAATAGTTGCCAAAAAAATAAGAAAGTAAAAAAAAAATCCACAGCCAAAATTAGAAAAGAAAACACAAAAACAGAGGATTAGGACAAAAAGAAAAAATGAAAGATGGATAGGCACATTGCAGAGATTAAGAAGAAGAGCGAGAGAAAGTGAGTGAGAAACGCACGGCAATGTTTTCTCTCAGGCAGCTGCCTTCCGATCTGAAAAGACAAGATCTCGAGTTGAGCCTTTCTTGCCTTGGTTCGTTTCTTCTTCTTCTTCTTCTTCTTATTGTGTTTCTTGTTCGTGTTCCTCCTCCTCTCTTCGTAACTTAACTACGTGCGAAATGGAAACAAATCCACAATTTATTTATGTGGGATATTCCTTTTCTTTAGGGAGCCCCTCCTTTTTTTGTTTTTCAATGTCTTTCTTTTTATTTTTCTGTTCCTTCCTTGCCCTTATGGTTATATATAGACCCCCCAATTTCATTTTAATTTTAGTTTATGTGGTTTTTAATTTTTTATCTTAAATTAAAGTCCCTTTTCCTCCTCTTTTTTAAAATTTATTTATTTATTTATCTTTTTCACTATTGGAATCGGCGGTTGTGACACTCTTTTCCCCGTTTGGCTGTGAATTGACGGCGTTAAAATGACAGTGAGGTCTGAACGGAGTGTGTTGGCGTTAAAGTCAAATGTAAAATAACTTGTCTTTGACCTTGGAATCCAATCCAATCCGTAACGTGAAGAAAATTAGAGAATTGAAGATGGAAAACAAAGGACAATCCCATTACTATTACTATCACTAAATTTAGCATATAACCCATTCTTAACTCTAAACCCCAATAATAATATAAGTTTGAAGAATAATCACTCTAAACCTGCAAGTATATATATATATAGGATTACTATAATTAATAGTGCAATGATGATATATACATGCATATATTAATTTGGATGTTGGTATTTTTTTATTTAGTTCTTCATTTTAGCAATACGTATAACAGAATAAAGTAATATTAATAAAATAATTTGAGAACAGTGTGCTACAGAAAAGTAAGCTAATAAAATATGAATAGCCTGACATTCATGTATATAACCTAATGTCTTTAGAAAAGTATCCAAAGCAAGATTTACTTTAAGAAATACTTTTATAGCTGCGTACTAATTAAGTTGGTTACTTGGTTTAATTAATTCTATAATACTTTAAGAAAGAATACGTGAATCAATAATACTATTTGTACATACATCTTCCATCCATTTCATCACCTTTAGATTTTGATGTGACATCACTCCACCATTTACACTTCTTTTCTCCACCCTTGGATCAAAATATATATATGTTATACATACTACTCCCTCCGTTCCAAAATATTAGTCGCTTTAGTTTTTTTGGTTCATTGGAAAATTAATGTACCTAGACACAATTTGTGGCGAGGTACATTAGTTTTTCAATGAACCAAAAAAGCCAAAGCGACTAATATTTTGGAACGAAGGGAGTATTTGATATGTACCTATAGCATTACTCTACGTGAATAATAACCTTAATGAATAAGTCAGTTGTGAGGAAAACAATAATCTTAACTTAATCAACTCTATCTTAGACAGAGGTCATGGGCAACACGCCAACACTAATTTAATTGAAATTGAAGCAATAATGTTTTGTTTTGATTCCATGATCCATTGACCTTTTGGCTACTAGTGTTCTTTTATTTTCATTGGATAAGCCTTTATGGTTAACAGTTACTACAAACTTACAAGCACGTTGCTATACGGAATTGACTCTGAACCAACGTGGGCCTGGATGGCCAAAATTTAGCTTCTAACGCCGTTACTCCAAGGCACCTTCTAATTATAAACTGTTCGATATATCTCCAAAATTATTAAATAAATAAATAAACCAAGGACGTGGTGGGTGCGCCAAAACAAAAGCTTCTACTTCTTTCTGCTATCAGCAGAATCTTTTCCGAAAAGATTGTTCATTACTTCTTTTTTTTTTTTTTGTTATGAAAAATCTTTCTGTTGTTAATGTCAATCTAACTTTTTACTATTTAATTCAACAATATAAAACATTTTAAAGCTATTAATATTTATTTATATATAATATTTAGTTTATATTTTATATTTTGCAGATTCTGCATCGTGCGTCTCAGACGCGTCACGGTGACCTCGTCTTATTTGTCGGAGATTCGGCAAAAGCGACAACTTTTGCCAATTGACGTATTTGCCCCTTCCTCGCGTGTCCCCTTATTTTCTTTCCTGGCTATGAATTTCCCTCTTTTTTACTTTCTTTTTCTTTTCTAATCTTAATTTGGTAGTCAGAATTTCCAATCCACAGACGACCCGAAAATAACATTTGATATTCCAGCCTCACATATTTATTGAGCTTTTTCATTCTCTTAAAATTTGCCAAATATACTAGAATCCGTTCCAAATAATTAGGACATCAAAGTTATTTTATTCACAATATTATTTATAGTAAGTATTAAAAAGAGTGGCGTATCAGAACTATAATAATAATAATAATACAACTACGTATATAAATTATTCTTGGAAGGAAAGCTAGAATTTTGATGGTACGAGTTTAATGATTAAAAGTTGACGTCCAAGCGACAGATTTTAAGAGTCAATATCCATCACCTCGTCTAGCTAGCGCAATTGCAATTAGGGATCTAGAAGAGATTGGAGAAAAAGTAAAAGCCCTTCACCTATATATGATGATTACTTGCTAGAAAAATTATTATAAGAGATTCATTTTCTCTGCATCAATCAATTGCATGGCATACAATTTAAAAGATTAATTATAATGAAAAGAGAGGAAATTAAGTTTCAAACAAGATAATAGAATAATTGATGTGTAAAAATATAAATAGTTCAGGTAAAAATTAATTTTCTTCGTTTCCTAATCGACGAAATATGAGGGCAGTTAGGCAAGAGAGGGGGTGATGCATGAAGAAGAATGAATGCTCACGCAATTTTTATATTTGTGCGTGCGTGGTTGATATGCCATAAAACCTCAGTATAAGATCACGTGACAGATTAAATGTATACCATTATTCCACTCTCATGGATCTTATGATGGACATCAGTTTCGTTTTTCTGTGGAGCGTGGATGAATGGCGTTATAAGAATCCAAATTTATTTATTTATTTTTTTTATTGGTTGTGTATCACTGCTGTCGCTTATTTCGAAAAAGAGCAATGTTAGGAGAAAGAAGTAATTAGTTAAAAAAGTTGCTAATTAAGTATATGATTAATTAGTTAATGAGAAAAACCTAGCTATAAGTCAATATATATATATATATATAAATAAAAGGGGATTATTATCCTCTATACCTTTTATGTGGATGTTAATATTATTCATTTCTCTTTCTCTTTGGATAGGCTAAACTTTAGAACAAAGGTTGGCTCGGTGCAATACAATGGCACTTGTCATCATAACTTCGTGTTTCTTCCACTTGTTAGAATGTTAGTTGAGGCACAGTGGCTACTTGCTGCTAGTGTTACTTTTTTTTTTTTCTATTTGAAGCTGCAATATAAGAAAAATTATTAGGTGCATGGTGAATCAAGAGTAAGAGTATATTTTGCTCTGCATCATTTATTGGGTGACACATAATTCAAAATGTCAATTATAATGGAGAGGGAAGGGGTTAAGTTTCCAATAAAAAGGATATAATTATTTATGTGTCATGCAATGAATGGTGCAGAGCAAAAAATTCTCTTACTCTTAGTGCACTTAATAATTTCTCGCAATATAATGATATATCTTATTCTAATCCATTCACTTTCACAAATATTTATAAGCTATATGTCGAATAAATAATACTAACACAAATATATATATATCACTCTCGTTCCACTTTAAATTAATTTTTATTATATTATAACACAAGTATAATAATTAAGCTTAATCGTTATTCTATATTATTTGTCATCATTTCATCCTTTAATTAGCTAGTACTCTTCAAAATAAAGCTACTTAATTAGGATAGCTAGATCCCTCATTTTAGATTAATCTCAATCAATTTTTTTAGTTACTTGAATTTGACTTGTCTATTCAATATCATTCCTTCCATGTCATCATTCCTAACATATGCACCGGTGTTTTGTCTAGTTGTCTAGGAGTTACAAGAATATATTCTTATTTCTTCCTTTCTATCTAGTTCCTAAAAAAAACACAATGTTTAAGGTATCATGCATAACAAAAGAAAATGTTTGAGGTTATTAATGGTACAAGGCTTATACCAATTCTATTATCATTGAATTTCAGTATGATTTACATTCTAATATTTAAATTTTTATTATTGATCATTAATTTTGATTGATATCATTCCATAAACATTCAATTTTAAATGTTAACAATATTTATCTTTTACAAATGCTTCAATATTTTGTTATTTTTCCGTCAAGATAAATGGAGGCTTAAAATATATGTTTTTTCTTGGTTTATTACTTTTCCATTCTCCAATCTAATACGCCTAAGATAACTAAAAAGGCTTATGTGGAGAAAGTCATTAGCCATGGTCCAACCTAGCTAGCTATATATCCCTTTCAACAGTGATAATTAACTTGCTTTCTGAATCTTTATATTCCTAACTTGTAATTTGTGCACCCCAATTCCTCCCCTTACTCGTTTCCGCACGTTGCTTTACGAACAAAGTCAAAAAGGTATGTATTGCACTTGCACCGTTCCATTTGCACTTGATTAAGAGCGCACGCCTGATTAAAATATAAGAAATTATTAAATATAGTGATTAACATATATATATATATATATATATATATATATATATATATATGAGTAATGTTATTCGTACATACCATATAGTATGTATAGTATACATATGGTTTGATTCAAGGGTGGAGAAAAGAAGCGTAAGTGATGGAGGAATATCACATCAAAATTCAAAGGTGATGAAGTGATTACGGTGAAAAATATATGTAAGAAAAAGTATATGTACAAATATCATTATTATATATATATATATATATATATATGCAATGAAAAAGAAACACTACTTTAGGATATATCCCTGCCGTCACTACTGACTACTATGTGTATATATATATATAACTTGATCAATATATATAATAATATCATCACGACACTGTCATCCTCATATTGTAGACAGAGTGAAGGACAGGAAACTGTAGTCCAGATGGAATAGTAAAATTTAGATAGGAAACTGTACTTGCAGATGGAATCATATATATAATCTAGTCTAAGTCCTAGCTACTACAGGAAATTAGACTGGTTGTCCTACTTAATTTTTTCATTCATACTATGCATCCATGGCACCTCCTATAAGACTTTGAGATTATCTGTTACTCATCATCGCCATAAGACACTGGTATAAAATGGGTTGGACGACGTGGAAAGTTGGGTGGACTAGTTTCGATATATAGCACTGAATTAATCTTTTTCATATATATTTTTAATTACATACATATTTTGGGGAACAACATTTTTCCAGATCAAAACAGTCAATAAAACAATTCTAACACTTTGGTCAAATAGTATTATTAATCATGTGTTTTTTTGGGTAATACTAAATGAACAATACAAAACCAGCCCAACCAGCCAATAAATGAGATTTTGGGTCATAATTATTCAGCTTGGCTGTATGGGCTAATTTTTTATTGTCCACTTAGCATTATTGGTTTTTTTTTAATAGACTGAGTGATTTAGTCTCAATTTCCTATTGTTAATTGTTTTGACTGATTTTTTGTTATACTTCTAGCAATACTCTTTTAATTATATTGTTTAATAAGACTGTAAATACAGTTGTCTGATGTGAAACATTATTATGTAAACTAATTTTAATATTAAATCAGTGATTTAATTTAACTAAAATATAATTCAACATTTATAACTAGTCAATGTAATATATATTATGACTCATTTCAATATTATATTCAAATTTTTATATTGGGAAGATAATAATTATAAGTCTAACACAATTCAATATTTACATTTACTTGATTAAATTTTTTATATTATTACTAATTTAGTGTCATTTTTAATATTTTCTTAGTCAAATATATGTCACCAATTCCACTCAACCACGTATGGTCAATCAAATCCATATTTCTGGGCATCTATGTATGTTTGTTCTCCATTGCGTGATTGAATCAAATTTTGTGTAGCTTTTCAATTTATATATTCCCATTCCCCTCAATAATTATACATTAATGTTGGTTGTACAATCAAAAGTTCAACTAGTATTTAACATATGCTGTATAAAATATAAATTATGTACTATATACATAGCACACATTATATATTATGTATAACACACGTTAGATATTAGTTGGACGTATTTATGTTGTACGACGACATATATTGAATAATTATATATAAGAGGATGTTGGGTTAGTGTTGCACCTTAACCCCTCACCCAACGACAGTAAGTTGATCAGGTTGGATATTTAATAATAATGCGCTATATATACTAGCTAGCTAGCGGGTGTTATGAGAATACAAAAATTAAACAATTACTAAAACTAATATTTTTGGTTGGTAAGCTCACTTTCATGATTTCATCGTTTAATTTTGCACCGACTATATAGGATGCCTCAAATCATAGATATATGGTCCCCTATAAGTACTCATCCGTCTAATTTGTCCTCATATAATAAAGTTGGCATTTTTCTTTAGTATAATTCACACACATATAGTAAACTTTACATTTATATAAATATATGAAAGAGAAATGTTTGGTGTAGTCAACATATCAATATTCATCTCTAGTATTAAATTTTAAGAGTTTAAATCTAAGAATGATATTGTGTTAAAATCTAATTGTACAAATGGATGTAAAAAATAAGATTCATGTTAGAATTTAATAATAGAAAATATATTAGCATATTAGTTATTACTAACTTTTAGTTATACACAAATATTACTTATGATATATTCCCTCTATTTTTTGTCCAATTTAAATTTTGATTTTCCTTTTTCATTTGTCTATTTATGAATTTTAGATAACATTTATTAGATTTGTTCATCTATATATACCCTTTATTAATTAAAAAAAAGAGAATACATATAAAAATATAATTAAGATAAAAGATAATTAATCTTAGAAATAATATTATGAAATATTCTTAAACTTCTCTTAAATTAAAAATTTCTCCATTATTATTTTAATTTTGTATACATTTAAAATCAAATAAATAAAAGGACTGATGAGGAGTATCATTAGCATTGAGAGACGTGGAAGGCTAACCGATGAAACAAGTAGTCAATTATATTGTGCCACGAAAAGAATAATAATGATAAATTTTAGAAATGCCAATCCTAAAAGATGGAGACCAGACTATAGATTCTAATCTCCTCGTTGTCAACTTTCCTGAATTTGTTGTCCCACTTATATATGTAATGCCCAACTGAAAGAGATTTATAAGTTAAAGGGAATCATACAATTGAAACATCAAATCAACATGTGTGTGATGTATAATTGTATATGAATATTAAATCACAAAAAGGCACACTGGAATTTTCTCAGAAATAGAAGGTATTTGGATCCCACAATTCTTCTCTTCCGATAATTAATCAATTAATTAAAACTGGGATTCAAACATTACATATTTAAAATTGGATAATAATCATATGAGTTTGTTTGAGTGGATTCTGGTCCGTGGTACTTCCATCAACAACCAAACAAATACAGCTTGAGAAATTATTGACAAAAATAAAACATATTTAATTATATAGCTTGAATGTGTTGTATGTAACACTGATATTGTAGCCACCACTACCCTTTAATTGGTTTTTATTTGTTTATTAGCCAAACGTGGAAGAGTGTCTCGTATTATCTAAATCCAGAACATATATATAATTTATACAACTTGTTACCAACCCAACCAAATGATCTCATTTAATTTGTTTGAATGGTCACTTTTTTGGTTTGTCGTTTTGCGTTGTTGCTTCATTTGGGGGAGGTTGCGGGTGACATTGTTCTTCTTGAGTATGCTTTGTCGTGTATTATATCGATCATCTCAAAGAAAAGGACTAATCGATCACTCTACTCTAATTAGCAAATAATAATGAAATTCATTTTGGGCCTACAAATTATATTCCCCACGTGTGGAATTAAACCCCACACATGTTGAAGAGATAGATGATGAAAGCTAATTAAGGTAGGGAATGCAATTGATCTTATTATTTGTCTGGACCACCTTATTACCCAATGCAATGTTGCCGACCTAGCTAGCTAGATGCATGCATGTACAACCAAACAAACTTTGTCAAAATTCAAAAAGGATTATCACAACATAGTATATCATTGTTGGGACCTTGCCTTGTGGTTGTTTCATATATGCTCCTGCTTTTGCAAATTAAGTATGAATACATTTTCCAAGAAAAAGCAGCAAAAGTGGATAATTGATTCTTCTTCTCATTGTTGGTTTCTCTAATATGTTGGCGTATATATAGAAAATCCATTCTATTTGTTGATGATGTGGTTCAGTGGTTGTATTAATTAATCATCATTTTCAGCTACCACAACCAAACACACACATGCATGCTTCACAATCAGAATAAAAGGAAAAAATCAAGTTTAACAAAATTAAACAATTTGTAAACACGTGTACTATTTGTACATCATAATATATTTGTATTAATTAATTTCAATGCGTTGTAAAGTTAATTACAGTTGGAACTGAATTTCCCGCTATTACTCTTGTATGTAAAACCCAATTCTTTATTTTGGGTTGAATAGGGAGGGTTTCATTGTGGGCTAAATAATGAGACGGCCCATTAAGAGTTGGGGTAGGGACATAGCGGGCAATCCGGTGAATAGAAATAAGGACCATGAAATGAATAGGCAGGCAGTAGCTTCTCTGTCTCGCTCGCTCTCTGATTGATAATGATCATAACAGAATTCCAACGAACTAATAACTGCACCATAACAGAATGAAGAAGGAGCATAGATAGATAGTGCTATATAGATAGATAGGTTGGAGTTGTAATGTTTACCCAGTCCTCACACATCCCTTGAACAAAGCGCCACGTGTTCCCTACACTGACGCACTCGCATTCATTTCATTCCCATTTATCAACATTCCTTCAACGTCCAACCCCTGCTTCCTCCATTGCTGCCCAGCCATCGAGAATAATGGCCACCACCGTTGCTCCTGCTGCTCCTCCTCCTCCTGCTTCTGTCACACCTGCCGCCACTAACACCTCTGAATCCACCAAGAAGAACCGAATTCAGGTTTCCAATACCAAGAAACCACTCTTCTTCTACGTCAATCTTGCCAAGGTATTCATAGTTCCTGATTATTCTTGCATTTTCTGCTATATATTCAATGACGATTTCAAAGTATATATATAGTCGAATCTTTATGAAGATCAAGGGATTATATATTCACAATAATATTATCTTTAATTGCACAAGATCAACTAATTAATGTCTGTCTTAATGATTGATGTGATTGGGAGAAACAGAATTTGTTGATTGGAACCCTTAGTCGGAACGGAAACTCTTGCTTTTATGATCCCATTCATTTCTCATCATTAATTACCACGTTTTTCGAAAGCAGTCAATAATCTTAATCTTTTTTTATGATAAAGAAATAGGTTTTGCTAACAAGTGTTCTTAGCCCTAAGGACACTTGTTAAGGAAATAAAAAAGGAGATATTCATCTTGAAAATATGTATTTTTATGTTTTCTATGCAATGGACCCACATTATATTTAAAAATTTTTCTAAACTTATTTTAAGTATCTTTAACAAGTGCCCTTGTTACCAAAACCCTAAAGTAATTGCATATTGGATGGAAAAGAGAATAAATTAGCAAACATAACAGCACTGTGTTTGTGTGTAGTAATGCATACACTGATGAATGGTTTCTCCTTGGGTTTGTTGCAGAGGTACATACAGCAGCACAATGAGGTTGAGCTTTCTGCTCTTGGAATGGGTAAACTCGTCTTTCAAACATACATGACATCCCATTAACTCTTCTTGTTTGTTTGTTTCCTATATATGATCCGCAAGAAAAACAAGCATGTCTCTGTTTCCTATATATATCCTTACATTCACTCTTTCACCATTATTTTTAAACGTCATTGGTTGCTTCTGATATTTTATCATCACTTAGTTACCAATTGTTCCAAGTCATAAAATTATATATGGCTGTATGTATGTATGTGCTGTCCAGCAAGAATCAAAGAATGAAATGAGTAAATACTAAATTATATCCTATAATTCCGTAACTAGTAGCACACACATTATTATATATTAACTGAATGTGTTTTATTCACTCGGTATATTAATTTATGCACATATATATATATATGTTGTATATATGTTAAGTTGGCTTGTTTAATTTCTGTACAGCTATAACTACAGTTGTTACAATTGCCGAGATTCTGAAGAACAATGGACTTGCTACTGAGAAGAGTATGCTTTCTCTTATTATTGTTGTGTAAATTGAGCTAGTAGTTATTCTAATTCTAAATAAAGAACTAATTGTGGGATAATGGAACATACAGAAGTTTTGACTTCTACAGTTGGCATGAAGGATGAGAACAAAGGTCGTCTAGTGCAGAAGGCTAAGGTGGGTTTGGTTTTTATGTTAAAAAAGAAAGACAATTATTATTAAGTGCTCTGATGGATCACAGTAGTTATTAAATAAATGTAATGAATTTTGTAGATTGAGATAGTTCTTGGGAAATCTGACAAGTTTGACAATCTGATGGCTCCTGCCAACACCACCACTGAATCAGAAGCAGCTGATGACAAAAAATGACAACAAATACTGCAGACAGATCGACCCCTTGTTGTTGCAGCATTAAATGTGCACTTCTTGTGTAGTTTTACCATCATATATGCCTCCTGATGGATGATTCATTCCTTCTTTTGTGCAATTTTCATTCATTTCATAGACAAAGTACATAGGAGAGTAGATATATAGATAATTGTTTTGTTTCATTGAATGATAAGGAACCACTGATTAATTGCTTAAACTTGACGACTTGTAGATCTCATCGTTTTAATACCACTCACTTCACATTTCATTCCTTCAGAATCAGTACTGCTACTGCACATTTATATGATGATGATGATGATGAAACTTGTCTAGTTATAACACTTCTTTCAACTGAGGTGCTATATATTCGCCTAATATAAGTTTTTTATTTTGTTTTTTAAATTAATCAATCTTGCTCCAAGCTTTGCGTAGTACTACTTATTAATAATAATTAAGTGTGCGGAGAGGCAAATAGTTAAATTAGAAGTTTAAGTTCTAGTTATATTAATTTTAATTAAAATAGATGATCATAAACTAAAAGGATGCAATGAAAAATGTGCACCTTGCCGCACTGCTAGAAGAAGCTGGCTCACATGAAATTGATTTTATGAATCCAATGAATTGCTATCTTTCAGAATTAATCACGATAGATGTTGGTTGATTGAAAGCTTCAGTTTAGTTGAGTTGAGAGTTGAGACTTTTGGTCCATTCAGATAAAATACTAGAGTAACATTAATTAATAAATTAATAATACGATGTTACATATGCTATATATATACCCAGCATATCCTTTCTTCCATCTCGCTGTTCTCTCTCACTGTATCCTTCTCTCTCATAAACCCTAGATTCCCCATTTCTACCTCAAGTTCCTTCTCCACTACCGTCTAATTCTACCTCCACCTCGTAATCAAGGTAATTTTGACAACAATTACTCCCTCTTCTTTTTCTTTTTTTAATTCTTTTCCCAAGTACAATACAGTACAGTGACTTGTCCTCAGTGCTTGATTGGTGGTTGTTACTGTGATTAGTGACTTCCCCCCTACAAGGTTTCTTCGATCAAGTTAATCTTAACTCTCGTTTCTCTTTGATCGTTGCTGCATGTGAATTTTTTTTTATTTATCTGTTTTTTTTCCTTCTGCTATGGTAGTGGAATCGGTGAGAACCCTATGGCTGAAGTTGAACAAAGCATAGGGGAACACGAGGAAGCAGAGCAAGTGATTGAGAACGCAGAGGAAGAGGCAGAGGAAGAGGAAGAGGCTGAGGCAGAGGAAAACGCAGAGGCGGAGGAAAACGAAGTTCAGGTAGCGGCTGCAGCAGAGGAGGTAGTTACGCCGGCAGCTGAGGAGGCAGTTGCTGCAGTTGGAGCAGGAGGAGGAGGAGGAGGAGGAGGAGGAGGAGGTGGCGTTGGCAGCGAGAAGAAGTGGCCAGGGTGGCCCGGGGAGAGTGTTTTCCGGATGTTAGTTCCTGCGCAGAAGGTTGGGGGCATAATCGGACGCAAAGGAGAGTTTATCAAGAAACTTGTGGAGGAAACGCGAGCTCGCATTAAGATTCTAGATGGCCCTCCAGGAACGGCTGAAAGAGCCGTAAGTCTCTCATAATTTGTTACTCTTACTTCTGCTATTAACTTTATAATTCAGCTTCATGTGTATGTTGTTTACTTGTTAAATTCATTATTTCGGGGCAGGAAATATATGAATTCATCTTGATAATTCTTTATCTATTGTTTGGGTGGAATGAGGGTTGCTGTTCTTCGGCTGATTGCTATTAGAGTATTGATCTGAGATCTTTCATGAGCTCTTTTGCGTGGTTTTCTCTTGTCCATTTGGCTGATATTATAATTCTCTTAGCTTGTGGCGGAGCTTGTTATTTGTTACTCTCTCCGTTTTTTTGTCCAGTTTTAATTGCGCGATTTAAAAAGAATTTTACAATATTATCTTTAACACTCATTATCTCTCTTCTTAATCACACACTATATTTTTGTTATCTCGCTTCTATTAATTAAGGATATATGTGGAAAAAATTAATAAAAGCTACATAGAATTCCTAGATGGACAAATAAAAAAGGAAAAGGTGATTTTTTTTAGATTGGACTAATAAAAAAATGGAGGGAGTAATTGCTAGTGATCAGAGTAGCTGGATAATGCTATCTAATATTTTATGGAGTTTTAGTGATTCTAGTTATTATTTAAATGTTGCAATGGTAGATTCTGGCATTTCTTTTTTCCTCATAGTTTTACTTTTGTTAAATTTGTATAATGTAAATAAGCAGGGGAAAAAATAGAAAAATGGTACGAACTGACATTTATGACTCTTTTCAAAGTTAAAGGCAAATGCGGTATATCTTATATTTACTTAGTGTTGAGGTAATATCTTATTCAGTCTTTGGAGCAAATTGCTTTTAACTTTTAAGTATTTAGAGTAGAAACATTAGGAGAAAGTCAAAGTTCCTTTACATATTGGAAGCCTAATACTTTTTGGAGCAATGAAATTGATGTTTCAGGCATCCAGTTAGAGTAATTCAGAGTAGTTCTAAACTTCTAATTGTGAGTTTGCCAAGGATGTTAAGAGGAGAACAGACTGTGTTTCTGTTTCCTCTTCAATCTTTGATGACAGATTTCAGTATCCTGCTGTATTAGGTAGAAATTTACAGGGGAGTAGTAAAACAACCAAGAAAAAATGTGGTCTAAAGCATAACCTTACTCATATACTACAATGAAAAGAACAAAGATGAAGCAAATGAAGTAAATTCCAAAAGGAAGAATGATGGCAACAATCAATAAAATATGAATAAATTCTAACAGAAAATGAATCTGTGCAGGTTCAGTGTCCCAATTTTAAAGGCAACGACTCAATCATCAATTATATCCAATCTTGAAGAACCAAAGATCCAGATGCAAGGATCAGCATTGAGTGTTGCAAAGTGCTGAAAAGTTTATTAGCTTGTAGACATTTTGTACCAAAGTACCACGAAGCTCTGCATTTCATCGGTAAATTCAAAACTTAGATGATTGAAGTCTTGCCGCAGACTGCAAGCAATTAAAAGATAAAGCTATAACCAGCTCTTAATACAATACTAAAACCATCAAGTATCAAAATTAAAGTGCTTGTGAACATCATACATAGCTATTAAAAGAAAAAGGATTAAAAGACTACCTAAATGTCAATCAATTTACTTCAACACGTGGAGGTTTTCTATGTGTTGATGACTGGAGTTTTTCATAGTTGTTATTTTATAGAAAATATTGACCGTACTGTTGCTATAACAAGCTAAAATGGATTGTTGTGAACCAAAACTCAATATTTAAAGAATTAGAAGATTCTAATACTTTGACATTTGTCTTAATCTTGTGTCATGTTAAAATTATTTGACAACTAAAAAGTAATGTTCTAGTATGAGACTATTTTTCTCCTAGACATGGTCTTGGAAATTATTAGCCTGGTTCAGTTTATTGGAGAAAAATAGTAAGTAGCATTTGTTATGGTATATGGAACTATAGGGGTTATTCCATATATTGGCCAAGGGAAGGCTGTTGTAAATCTGGTCTGATGATTATATTGATTAAGGATTCCTTCTGGCATTTTGCTGAGAGGTGAGGATATTTAGTGATTTATGGGGTATAAAAAAATAACAGAAAGAGGATCATCCTTTTTTTATGACCCCTCTAAAATATATAATGTTTATAATTGAAAATTACTTCTATGCATTCTTGCTGAGTATGTTATGTGCTTGGGTTTTCGATGTTTTTGTTAATAATGATTTTTTTGTTTGGTACTCCTATATTCTGTATGTAGATGCCGGAAAGAATGTTTAGGACAAGGATATGCTGATGTTTTTATTTGTTCATCTTTGTCAGGTAATGGTATCGGCCAAAGACGAGCCCGATTCTTCTCTTCCTCCTGCTGTGGATGGCTTATTAAGGGTTCATAAAAGGATTCTTGATGGTTTAGAGAATGATTTTTCCCATGCTCCTTCTGGCGTGGCTGGGAAGGTTTCGACTAAACTACTGGTGCCAGCCTCTCAAGCTGGAAGTTTAATTGGGAAGCAAGGTGGAACTGTAAAATCTATCCAAGAAGCATCAAATTGTATCGTTAGAGTTCTTGGATCAGGTTCTTGTTATATTTCTTATAGTTTTTTTTATCTGGTTGCTGCAAGTATTGTTCTTCATAATAATAGTTTATCTATAACTTCATCGACGTTATATTGGTTTTGTTGGCAAGTTTTGCTTACTGTGATGATTGAAGGTAAGGTTAACCTTGTCATCTTGGTACTAGATTTGTAATAGAGCAATATACTGTGCATGCTCTTAAGTCCATTTTTCTGAGATGGTGTCAAATTCGTGAACACTGAACCCTATCCTGAGAGCTGTGACATGTTTCGCTAACTACTATCTATACTTTATTGACTTATTAGTAAAAAACCCTTTTATTAATACAATTATCACGAAATAATCATCATGACTTCACTTTTGACATCCTAAATAGATCACAGCTATCTAATTAGTTTAGGACCTGGTCATTCTGGACTCTTCCTTCTCTGTCCTTTTTTGACTGAAACACTGCAATTTTAAGAGAGTGGTATAATGAAGAATGAACCAATAAACATATATTACTTTAATGTTTTGAACTCTATTCTTTTTAATTATTTCTGTGACACTTCCAATCTTTGTATTTTGGTCCTTGGGTAGGCTGTTTGACTTTCTTTAGTTGCTAAGCATATGCATGTCTTACTCTCTTCTGCAGAAGACCTGCCTGTTTTTTCTCTTCAAGATGATCGGGTGGTTGAAGTATTAGGGGACCCCACTATGGTGCACAAGGCAGTAGAGCTAATTGCATCACACCTAAGGAAGTTTTTGGTTGACCGCAGTATAATTCCAATTATTGAAATGAATGTAAGCATGTGATTTAATTCTGTGACGTATATATCTTCATTATAAGCCAAGGAGTTAAATAGATTGTTCTTTCTCAGATGCAAATGGCAAGTCCTCATCATGTGGAGCACATGCCACCTCACCAATCATGGGGTCCACCTCAGGGCCTTCCTCCAAATGCTGGTGGAGGTCCTGGTTTTGGACCTACTCCTCAATACATGCCTCCTCCACGACAACTTGATAGTTACTATCCACCAGCTGAAATCCCTCCTCCAGTGGATAAACAGCCCCATCATGGTATATCTGCTTATGGAAGAGATGCTTCAATAGGTGTTCATGCGTCTTCAAATGCCCAAACTGCACCTTCCATAGTGACACAGGTACTTATGAAAAGATACCTTGGTGTTATATTTTTACGAAATTACTGTGCAAGTGTAAATGAATGCAGATTGCACAGTTCTAACCAGCTTTGTATTGATCGTTGAGATTGGAAACATGCAATCAATTGGCCTCAGCTCTAGCTATTTCTAAAAAGTTGCTACATTTTTATCAATCAAAATTGATCTTGTTGCTACTTTGGCAGATCACACAGCAAATGCAGATTCCTCTATCTTATGCTGATGCTGTTATTGGGACAGCTGGAGCAAGTATAAGCTACATCAGACGTGCTAGTGGGGCTACTGTTACTATACAAGAAACAAGAGGTGTTCCTGGAGAGATGACGGTTGAAATTAGTGGAACTGCTTCTCAAGTCCAAACAGCACAGCAACTGATACAGGTAATCCTCATCGTGGCCTTTTAAATTGATTTAAAACATTTTCATTCCTTAACATACTTAATGCCCCCGGTCAAGATTTTCTGGCTGTAGCACGACATTTTTTTCCTCCTTATTAGTATGAAATTATTCAATGAAAAGCTTAGGCAGCATTTATTGGGTACCTGAAAGATCCTTTTACACTAGAGTTTATCAAGATGAATCTTCTAGCCAAAACTGGAGGGGAAGTGAAGAGGAAACTATAAGCTTGTTGAATTTCTAAATTAGACGATTACCTTCCCAAAATATTAATCATTTTTCTCTTTTTTCCCTCATTTTGTTTCCAAAGATAGGCTCGTGGTTTTCTGAGTTTGATGTTATCGGTGTTTTAACTTTTTCATCACATATTAGTTCGCTTGGTGATTGAAGAATGCAATTGTGATTATGTGGTGCAGAATTTTATGGCTGAAGCTGCTGCAGCTTCGGCACCAGCACCAGCAGTGGCACCAGCACAGCCACAAACAGGTGGAGCTGTTGCAGACCAAGGATACAATTCTTCTTATCCGGCTCATAGTTCTGTCTATGCATCTCCACCATCCAACCCAGGCCATGCTGGAGGCTATGGCTCAGTTTACGGTGCCAACTATGGATACTAAGCTGGAAAGTGCTATAAAATCTGCCCATCATTGCAATGTGGAATGCCAGAAACAAGTTTGATGTAATAATTTGACAAATATTAGGACATTCTTTTTTTTTTTTGGAGTCATTTAAAAATTGTCATTTTTGTCTGTGATACCAGCTAAACGGACTTAGTGGCGTAATGTATTATTTACATGTTTTAATGAAGTTTTGCAGCAGTCATGTGCTAGTTAGAAGATTTTATTTAAGACAATCTTGGTCAGAGCACATTTCCTTCTTCTCTCACCTCCAATGTTCCATAACTTGATGTTTATCAGTTCGGCGTGTGACATCACTATTGCGAGCACTTTCATCGTAAAGCATTACACAGTTGACCTTTCCAAGGACTCCTACATGCTATCTCTAGCTATTCTGAAAGCTCAAGTAAACTGAAAGGATAAGCATAAAAACAAAAAACCTCCTGGGAATTGTTTAGCTTGCATATAAGAGTCTGCTTAGCTATAAAATGCGTAACCAAACAATGGCGATTATTTGAGTATATACACAGAGGAGCAACGGCAAAATAATTCACATTAATGTCAAGGAAATCAAATAACACCATTTGCTCGACGTTCTAAGGTAGCTAGCTAAAGAGCCTAAATAAATAGCCATAGAAAAGGAACGGTGTTTTGTTTGCACATAGGGAGGGAAAGAGGGAGGAAACATGAGGACTTAAATGGGAGCTGCACATGTGGTTCTAAAATGACCTGTTTGATTGCATCGACTACAATGCACCACCCTTTTGACGCGTCCACGGTCTTCGGCACGGACTCGCTTCTTCCTAGGCCGTCCAGGTGGCCTGAGTGATTTAGGCGGGTTGATAATAACTTCAGCAGCTTTGCTAGCGTTCACATCCCCCTCGGACAGTTCCTTCCATAGGGACTTATCAGGAATTGGGTGAATGGTTTGTGAATAAGTCTTCCTATAGCTTGCAACTGTAAAGCAGCTTTCTGTGAATCTATGGACATTCTGCCTACAGGAAAGCAGTGCAGCCACGGCATGTGCACAGGGCAACCCGTAGAGCTGCCAGCCACGACAAAGACAGCAGCGGTTCCTAATATCAACAATATTTGTTCCTTCATGAGATATAACTTCGAATTCTGCTTCGTTGGCTCGAAGTACCTGGTATGTGCGAGCACGTTCAAGAGCCTCTGCAACATGCCTCTCAGCAGAAGGAACAAGTATTGATGTCCACTGCATGCTTGTCTCCCTGCGCTCATTGAACCAAGTCATTAGCTGCCTTCTAATGCATTCCATCATTTGAATTATCGGAAGCCCAGACGCATCCAGTATCCACGTATTTAAGGATTCGACGATGTTGGCTGTCAAATGACCAAACCGTTGCCCCTCAAAATATGCAGTAGCCCATAACCGAGGTGGGATTCTTCGGATCCAGTATGCAGCATCTTGTGACATCTCTTCAATCTCTAAAATTTTTGCTTCAAATTCAATTACAGTTAGAGCATGAGCTGCTTCCCATAGAAGATTCACAAGCATTGTGTTATTAAACTCCTTACGAAAGCTGTCGCTCAAGTGACGCATACAAAATCCGTGGAAAGCAGTAGGAAAATTTGCTTCAACACCATCCACAATTCCCTTCTGTCTGTCAGACAAAATTGTAAGCCTTGGCATGTTTTCAGTGTTAATCTCAAGAAGGTTGTGGAGTTCAGACAGAAACCACATCCAATTATCATCATTCTCCTCATCAACAACACCAAAAGCCAGAGGGAAGAGAGCCCCATCACCATCAAATCCAGTGGCAAGAAGCAATGTACCAAGATATTTGCTTTTTAAATATGTTCTATCAAGCCCCAAGAGTGGCCGGCAAGCATTTAAAAAGCCATATATTGATGCTTGAAAGGAAATGAAGAGGCGCTGAAAGCAATTATCAGCTGTGTTTCCATAAACAGATGCAATGCTGCCTGGGTTTGTGCGTTTCAGCTGTTCACAGTATTGTGGGAGCAAGCGGTACCCTTCTTCAAAAGATCCACGCATTGCAGCCATGATACGCTCCTTGCCTCTCCAAGCTTGCTTATATGACAAAGTAATGCCATGAACCCTATGAATCTCTTCCAATATCTCCTTTGGTTTGTAATTAGGGTTCTCCTTTAGCTTTTGCTCCACAGAGCTAGCAACCCACTGAACTGAGGCTTGCTGATGCCCAAGATGTGAAATTCCTCCACATGAATGGTTCTCATGGATTGTCCTTATAGTGAAAGTTGGAACCCCTGGGAGTTTTGCTGCATGAATACGCCAGGGACATCCTTCACTTGCACACTTGGCAGTAAACCTTGTCTTGTCAGATTTAATAGTCTGCATCTCAAAATGCAGAGCAATCGCTGTATCCCTCAATGCTCTCCGGCAACTCTTGACATCAGGGAATTCCTGTCCCACTGACAATTCATAACTAGGACTTATAGCTAGAGTTCGTGCCTGAATCACATGAGGTGTGGACGCAACCATAATTTGAGAATCTTGAACACCCATATCTTGGGGAGAACTCATGCCCATTTCTGGATTTTGAACCACATCCAGGGCCATGCTCTCATCAAGTTCTTGGCTTTCTGAAACAGTCAAATCGTTGTTGTCTGATAGGGCCAACTCATGATTTTGTGCAGTAAGAGGCAATTCATGGTCATCATTCTCAGGTTTTTGATCCATGGATAACTCATTCTCATGCCCAAAACTGTGAACATCATTATCTTCATGATCATTGTTCTGCCCTAAACCCAATTCATGATCATGGGTTTGTCCTAGACCCAAATGATGCTCATGATTTTGTCCCAATTCCAAATCATGGTTCTGGTTGAGGCCCAAATTATGATTATGCCCCAGCACCAACTGCTGGTCATGGCTAAGGGCTAAATTGTGACTTTGCCCAAGAATCAAATCATGGTTAGCCATTGAAGATACAAATCAGTAGAAATAACAATGGCTTATGGATGGAATACCTGCTGCAAGAATCCATATATAGACACGTCAGATAAAATCACACTGAGGACTATGTTTGACAGTTATATAAAACTAGACCATACGAAGCCCCTGTGCTGAAACTGCAGCTGTGAATAAATAGCTCAAGCAAGACAAGGGGGTGAAGATATACCAATAAACCACAATCACTAACTACCACAAAACATGTGAAATACATTCAAAATTAGAGGCAACTACAAAGACTGGATCACGCACAAAAAATAAATAAATAAACACAATCAACTGTTCGACCTCAAGGACACAGCACTATCATAATCGCACATTAAAAATCCCAAATTGCATAATGCAACCTCCAGTGTTCATTAAAACTGCAGCCTTGGGATTAGAAAACTGTTAATTCCATGGTTGTATAGTATCGATCACCACAACATAGACATTTCATTAGCATTTATATCCGTCTCATAAACAAATTCAGATCACATGAACAAAATTCTTGGGCAGCCACAAGTCAAAAACCACATCCTGTTAAATTATAGAGTAAAAATGGCAACCACTCATGGTAATACAAAATCTCGTTTGGAATAGAATAAAAAGATATGCTTTGAGCTTAACTTTAGTAAACTCAGCTCGGACTATATGCAACCTATCAAAGAACAAGGCTTCAACAGTGAATATTATGTCGCAAAAGCAACAAAAAAGGATAAACTTTGAAGAAACTTTAACACCACAACCAGAACTGAATAACTCCATCAACACGTAAGCTCTACAAATTACATCCACATATCAATCACAACAAGAATAAAAAAATAAAATAAAATTTGTTAGTGAGAAAAACCACACTAAAATACCTTAAAGTTTCCAACTTTCAAAAGAGGAAGCGGAACCCGATCTCAGAAACCAAGCTAAATCCGAAAGGGGTACGGTACCATGGTTTCAAGAGCTGAAAAAATACCATAAACGGGAAGTGGGTATTGGTGAAAACACAGTATTCAAAGCATTACAGAGCGGATCGAACGAAGAAGGAGGTTTATTGCGATTGAGGTTGAAAGGGGGTTAGAGAAAGAGTGAGGAATTTGAGAAGAAGTTGAAGAAAATTGGCGGGGAAGTGGAGAAAAGCGGAATTAGGGGAAGAAGGGTAAGGAGAAGAGAGGAAGATTGGGAAATTGAGGGCACAAGAAGCACCGAATGTGAGGGTTGAGAAGGGAAATACAGGTTTGGGGATCACATGAAAAAGAGGGTATTTAGGTCACACGAAATTAGGGTCTCCCTCTTTTGGGCTTTTCGGAATTACTCTTTTGCCCAATTCGCAAATCCAATTTTTAATGGGTTACAAATAGAATCATCATTTGAATTTTGAACAGAGTGAATGTGAGAGAGTCCAATTTCAATTATATATTATCATATTACTTGACTTGCATATCTACTAAGTGAAAAAGCATATATATATATATATATATATATATATATATATATATATATTATTAATAGTAACTCATTAGTCATGATAATGTAAAAGATAATAATAATGCTAAGTGTACAATAAAAAATCAATCAATACAGCCAATGAGCCTATTTTGGCTTTAATTTTGGCCCAAATAATCATTGAGATTATAATGTGGTGACTAATTATGGCCCAAAATCTCATTTATTGACTGACTGATTTTCTAGTGTACATTTAGTATCACAAAAAAAAAATCTATGTATTAACGCCTTGCCAATACACATCTATAGCTGTAGAACTAAAATGCTTGTAGTTTCAATTAGTATCATATTGTTGAAGCAAGAGAGGTCATTGTCTAAGCGCATATATATCGCATGAATGATATGGTATCGTATCCAATCCAATCTAATGAAAAAGGTCATTGAACTTTACTCAACTCTTCTGTAACCATGATATGATTATTACCACTTTAAATTTGGGTGTTGGTCAGCTAAACTCATAGCCACTTTCTGCGGCTGCATAAGCTTCGTTAGAGTTACACTTACACACAAGAAACATTATATATGTCTATGGTGGGCCATGCTGGAACAAAAGAAAAGAAATAGTAATACGTGACTGAGTGCGGTTCTCTCACTAGTTGGTTAAGCAAAGCAAAGGGGCTCTGATGTGAACTTATCAAACAATAAATAAATAAAGACAAGAGTGAAGAAGAGTCATGCTATGTTATTGGAATAATATTGCTGCATAAATTTGGGGATATATATAAATTTAACACTACATGGGATAAATAAAGAATCTAATGATTAGTGTAAATTAGTTTTATAGATATCGAATCAGGGGTATCACATAAAAAAATATACTTTTTTTCTTTGAGATAGTGATATTTAAATGCCTAAAATAAAAATAATTTATTTGATAACACCTATGCCAATGCAAAACTAATTTACACCAATTAGTTCCATTATTATATTTAAAATTTTGAGACCAAATCGAATGATCTTGTCTCTCTAATCCAAGATACTATCACAAGAAGGAGAAAAACCACATAGTAAAATGATAACATAGTGAAATGTGAAAATACTAAGGTCAACTAGCAGTACTTATTATTTTGAGTAGATTAGATTAGTGAGAGTCACAACACGACCAGCCCACAGACCACGCCGACCATACCACATTAGCCGACATATTTCAATTCCTATTGTCTCTTTCACCCTTCAACCTACCATTATTTCCTTACAATGTTTTCTTTAACATATAATATAAATATATATACTACTGATTTATAATATTACAAACAATAACACAAACTCATTGATTTTCCCCCTTTTTTTTTACATTTGGAACAGTATTTACTTGTCTTGCCTTATTCAAATCTCTTCTTCATGAATCCATTTTAAAGATTGAAAAGGAAATACCAACTATAGCTACTGTGATGTTTCCGGGAATGTTCTCTATTCATTGAATATGTCATAAGATAAGGTTCCTTGTTTTCTAATCTTCCAATGTTGATCGATACTTATTTATTTTCCAATAATGTTATATTGA
Organism: Aeschynomene evenia; assembly: GCA_013621005.1. Classification (NCBI taxonomy): domain Eukaryota; kingdom Viridiplantae; phylum Streptophyta; class Magnoliopsida; order Fabales; family Fabaceae; genus Aeschynomene; species Aeschynomene evenia. The sequence continues at coordinate 6,283,993 of CM024268.1, forward strand.
ATCTCTATACGAGTGTAGAAGTGTAGAATGTAGATGTTTATAATAATTGACATCAAAGATAATTATTTTAACATCATAATATTATTATTTAGCATTAATTATAAATGTTCACATGATACACTCATAGAAAGTCAATATAGCAATTATGTTTATTTTCCCCACTATGTTTTCATTTGGGGGTGTTTTTGGTATTTAAAAATTCTCTCTCTATCTCACATCAGTCATCACTCATCAGGATCCTTTTAGTCCTTGTCGTCTTGTTTTTCTTTTCCTTTCTTTTTTCATTTTCACAAAAAGAGTTAATGCCAATGCTGTGTGGATTTACGTTGGAAAGCTTCAAACTTTCGGTTGTTCTTTTGGTTTGTTTGTTTACTTTGTGTAGATCAGATCACTAACCCCTCTCTCATCACCACCTGCGAATACCCTTTACTCTTCTCTCTTTTGGTGCCTCTGAATCTGATTTGACTCTATTCCTCTTACTCTACACACTCTCATGATATAACAATAATTACAATAATAAGGTATTTATTTCATTCAGTTCATGTATGCCATACTTCTACATGTACTATGGATGTTATTGTTTTTTCCAATCCCTGTTGCTTTCAGTTCCTGTAATAATAGGTATAACTCCTTTTTTTGATCTGATTCTAATAATAGTCATTGAATTCTCTCTATCTTGTATACATAATAGAAAAGTTTCTGTTACCTTTTTTATACTGTTTGTATTGCTTGGATTTGCAGCTTATCATAGCTGTATGATTTATGGTTTCACTTTATCTGATTTCTCTTTTTTAGAGCATGTCAAGATTTTCTGGGTATTGGTTCATTAGTTTCTAATCACTTGGAGTATATATACATCCCAATCATAATCTGATTTTTTTGTTTTCAAGGTTTGATCTTGTTTATTACAAAATACAAACATGATTTATGCATTGTCTTTGGTACCCTCTCTTTACCCAAAACTGTTAATATTATTTTTTTGGTGTTAACAATCCTTCAAAGTTCTAATCTTGCTTTACTTTTTAACTGCCTGTATGTATCCAATTTCAGTTTTGCCTTTTGCATTCAATTGATCGTTTGTTTCATATTGGGAGGAAGGTCAAAGTTTGATCTGTTAAAAGTAGTTTCAAGCACTTGATCAGTTTCTGATTTGGAAGTGACACTCTTGAATTGGCTGGACATACAATGGCTACAAGAGGAGTCTCATCTGATGCTGTGTGGCGTAACCTGTCAAGAAATGTTACCACATCTTTGGCTTCAGCTTTGCTCGAATGGTTGTTGATCTTTTTCCTTTTCATTGATGCTGTATTTTCTTATCTTATTACAAAGTTTGCTAGTTACTGCAAATTGCAAATACCATGCTTGTTTTGCTCGCGGCTCGATCATCTATTAGGCAAGGAGAAAAGAGGATACTATTGGGACTTGATTTGCAGTGGTCATAAGTCTGAGATTTCTTCCTTGGCTCTGTGTCGTGCACATGATAGGCTTGTGAATGTTGAAGGAATTTGTGGAAATTGCCTTTCCTCTTTTGCTGCTATCAAGAAATCCAATGCCGAAACTGACAGATTATTGGTGGGTAAATTCGGGGAGCAATCTGCATCCAGATTTGATCAGGATCCATTGCTTGGTGACCTTTCGGTTTCAAGACGGTGTTCTTGTTGTGATGAGCAATTGATTTTAAATAGTTATGATCAAAGATTGGTTTTCAACAATACAATTGGGTCTGGACCTGCTGATTTTGATGAATTGGATGCTGTTAGAAACAATTTTCATGAGAAGAAAAGAGAACCTTCTGTATCATTCACAGCTTCAAACATTAGAAATAGTCAGCTTGATCCTTTATCTTATGTAGGTTACACAGAAGTCAAGGTTACTTCTGACACTGAGTCTGAATGTGAAGCTCCCTTATCTGATGATGAAGGTACAAGCATCCCAGTTCATGCTACGGATGATATCAAGGAAGATATAAAAGTTCTGTATGAACATGTAGAGCCTAGCACCATTGATTTAAATAAGAATTCGGCTTCATGGAGGCCTAGTAGTTCAGCGTCTCCGATTGATCAGTCGCTATCAGAGCCAGGAATGCAATTAGAAAATAGAGATATTCATGGTAGTATATCTGCATCATCAACAATGGGAAGTGGGAATAGTTTGGAGGAACATTACTGGCCGAAAGTTGAAATAAATTTTGTTTATTCTTCTTCCCCAAGTGAGCCTATTTCCACTGATGATGCCCCTACATTATCAAATAAAATGGAAGTCCCCATTGAAGTCTCAAAGGAAAACTGTAAGTTATTCTATTATTGTAAAAATCTTGTTCCTAATATATTAAGCCTTAAGTACATGAGTTTTTGTCCTGATAATGAACATTTTGTCCAGTATTTTTGTGAATAAAAATCGTAATACTGTATTTTTTCCCCTTAGATGATTTAACAACTGATGAAGTAGGCCTAACATCTGAGCAAAGATCCACCATGGATGGTGAGGAAATCATTAAGTCAGGTGATAAGCTTACAACATCTGAAGCAGGATTAGAACAAAACTCTGTTTCTAGCGACATCGGTCAGCAATATCCCTCTTTATTGGATCTTGGTGATGCTTATAAGCTAGCTGTGGGTAACAAAGGAAGACAGTTATCTGGCATGCTTTCTGAGCAATGGCTTGGGAAAGATACTACAAGAGTTAGTGAAGATTTGAAGGTGCTGTTGTCACAATTTTCTGCCACTCGAGGGACTGATCTTTCCATTAATGATATCAGTCCTAGATTGTCTTTAAATGGCGATGACATGAAGGCTTCTGATGTTTCTAACTCTGCCGGGATGCAGATACTTCAGAAAATGATCTCACTTGAGCGAAACGAGTCTGGTTTGTCTCTGGATGGAAGCATAGTCAGTGAAATTGATGGCGAGAGCCCGGTTGACAGGCTAAAGAGACAAGTTGATCATGACAGGAAGCTGATGAATGCTTTGTATAAAGAGCTGGAGGAAGAAAGAAATGCTTCTGCAGTTGCTGCAAATCAAGCGCTAGCCATGATCACGAGGCTGCAGGAAGAAAAGGCAGCATTACATATGGAAGCGTTGCAGTACTTGAGAATGATGGATGAGGAGTCAGAGTATGATACAGAAGCTTTGCAGAAAGCCAACGACCTCCTCGCCGAGAAGGACAAGGAGATAGAGGAATTGGCAGCAAAGCTTGAGTTTTTTAGGAAGAAATTCCCTGATGAATCACTGAAGGAAAACATGTTGGAGACGAGCTCTGAAATGAAGGTGAAAGATATTGGATTGTATCATTCACAATGCACCGGCAATGAAGATGATGAAAGAATGCTTAGAAGACAAGTCACTGAAAATCCTGACAAATCTGAAGTTCACCCACTCACATCTTTGGAGGAAAAGAATGTTAAATCTGTGACAAGTTCACCAATGCAGTTTGAAGAGGAAAGGCTATATATTTTCCAACGTTTGAAGAAGTTGGAGAAGCAAGTTTACTTGTTCCTGAATACGCATCACTCTCAGGAAAAGGAATCCCCAGAAAAGTTAGACAGCAATCTTCTGATTCAAGATCCTGTTTCTTCAGTCAAAGTCAACTCAGATGCCTTGGATGATGACCTCTTGTCCAAGAAACCTCCAGTTAGCGACGAAAATGGAGACCTCGGGTACCATGGAGAAAATGATTTAGATTCTTCAGACATTGTTGGAAGGTTGCAGGTCCTTGAGCAAGACCTGAGTTTCCTTGAGCACAGTATCAAGTTGCTAAACAATGGAGACGAAGGGCTTAAATTATTACAAGAAATATCTGATCATCTGCAACAATTACGCAGGATTGGGATGAGAGAAATTCATCAATCTGTTGCTTCAAACTGTATATAATAAGGTCAGTAAGTTCTGCTCTAAATTAATAATCTTAATTTCATGACTAGACTTCAATAATATTGCATATGCTTTTACTGTGCATGGTCATTCTTTTTTGATACAAAATATTTTACCAATTGGTTTGGTTGTTTACAATTTACAGTGCATTGAACAGGAGAAAGGTACATTGTACAATAGTGAACCAGGTTACAAAGACTGGTTGCAACTGTACAGTAACAATAGCTTGCTGATGCTTCAACTCATAAATTAAAATAAATAAATAAAAACAGGATTTCATATTATATGGAGAGTTTTTTTCTTCTTTTTTTCTTTTTTCTGTATTTTCCCTTTCTCCCCTACCTTTTTTTATTTGGGGTCAGTTTCATGGGACATTTTGGTGCATATTCCCTTTTGAAGAATTGTCTTCTTTTATTCATTTATTTTGCCATTTTTAGTTTGTAAAAGATTAAAAAAAGTGATAGAGTGATTGCTTGTGTGATTAGCATCTTCTTGTATTAAGTTGAGTATTTTGGAAACAGAGTTGTACTAACGTTAGTAAAGGTTAAGATTCGGTGAGAATTTATGTCTTTGGATGCCATTTGCTTGCTTCAGCAGCTTTGTATTATTATAATTAAATAAATACATTACATTTTGCTCGATTTGCACGAATGATAGTCGCAAGGCTTCATTAATTAAATTATTAGTAGTAATTTCTTTTGTGATTTGTTCTCACAAAATGATTACAATTAAGGCCTAGTGTGGATTTTAACCGTGTTATTGATCTAATTCACTAAACTATAATATTATATCATCATAATTTATGAGGGGAATACGTATTTGTGCATAAAGATGCAGATAATGAACGAAAGAAAAAAACGTAATCGAAGCCCATTTTATATGGGCCAGTGAAACCAGGCTTCAACTCTTGTAAATCTACTAACGTCGGCCTAAAGAAAAGCCTGAACATATCACATATGACATCACCAGTGTTTGACAATTGAATAACAAAAAAAGTAGGGTTGACAATTAGTAATAATAATAAATAAAAGAGTATTCCTAGAGGCATAATAAAAAATCAGTCAAAACAGTCAATAAATAGGAATTTGGGCCACAATCATTCAGCCCATTAAAAATATACTGAGCTATAAAGTGTTAAATGGATTTTATTAGTTGTTTTGACTGATTTTTTGTTGTGCCCAAGCATTTATATAAATAAAATATTAAACGACGACGGAAAGTACAGATGTAAAGCATTTTTCCGTACCCTAAAATAAAAAAATAAACTTCATTATGTGACTGTTTCAACTGCTAAGACTTAAATTAAAATCAATAGTGATATATGTATATTGAGAAATCAGTCAATATAGTTAATATGTCCATTTTGGTATTGATTTGAGCTCAAATAATCATTGAAATTATAATTGGTTGAGTAATTATGGCACAAAATCTCATTTATTGGCTAATTTGACTGGTTTGGATGATTTTTTATTGTGCATTTAGTATCACTCAATTAAAATAGAATAGATGAATTGCTTGGAAAATTGACAGGAACTTTTGTAGGATTTGGACTATGTGCACCGCCCTTGAAAACTTCAAACCGCGGATTTCGGTCATCACTCATTCGCACAATATATATTACGCTAAACCAAAGCTAAGCTTATCTCATTTATAAATACTAGTATTAAACATTCATCATTAAGTCTGATCTATATACGTAAACTAATAACTTGCCCTTTTCTCTTTGTGTTCTTGATGATGAAGGTGTGTGTGTTGACAACAACGATTCTGCTGCTGCTACTAATATCATTACCAGTACAGAGAACAGGGGCAGCAAGAACAATAGTAGCGATGCAAAGACTGCAAAGAGCAGCAGTGAGGCCATCTCAGAAAAATCCATGCTCCACCGTGCCAGGCAGAAGTAAAGGCCACTGCGCTTTGGGCCAAATGAACGTCGCACTTGTACTTGCATCGCCACCACCACCATTATTATTTCAAGATCATCATAATACTATTGTCAAATTCGGAGCAGCAGCATTAGCGCCTTCCAATATTAAATCTGTTGATGATGACATCCCAAAGTAATTCAACTGAATTAGAGAATGAAGCATCTATCTAGCTACACTAATTTTATTGCCCGATGCGTGTCACATCTTGTTTCTCTATGTCCAATATAATACTACTCCATCGTCAAATATATACAACTAACTAACTGTATCATGTATTTATATATTATTATTTTTTCATTTGTATACCAATACATGTGTTAATCTTACATTATATATAAATATATATTATTCTTTCATTTATATGATTTTATTTTTATCTTTTATGTGGAATATGATTCCTAGCTAAAAACTCTTCAGTTTCATCAATATAATCCAACAACTCATTTTTCTGGTATTTATTACTACACAAGACATTTTTTTTAACAAACAAACTATTATATTTTGGACGCTCTCATACATTACTTAATAAAATAATCTCTTTCAAAAACTGATGAATAAAGGTACATGAATAATAATTATTAGTTTTTAAGAGATGTTTGTGACTTTGTAATTAAATTATAATGTAGTCGATCTTTTCCCATCTGGTCATCTGATTTATATATATTAACATAAATTCATCTAATTTTTATTTAATATATACTATCTATCATACATAATATATATTATATATAATGTCTAATATATATTACGTGTAACATATATAATTCATGTACATGTTAATACTAATTAATATATATTTATATTATACAATAAATATTATTATATGAGTTGGATTCAAATGACATCGGTATAACTTAAAGTTACACCGTTCAATAACTTTTTATTGGATTAATTTTTTATTAAATTAACCGTTGGATTAGAAATTTACATCATATAGATCATACCTATAAATTTTCAAAACAATATAAAATCATTTGATATAGTTTTGATAGACATAAAAATCAACGTAATACATTTGTTCAAAATAAACAAGAATAAGAGATATATGAATACATTCTTAATGATGTTCAATTTTAATGAAATTTGATATGAATGATCTTCACAATTAGTTATTCTAATTCAACGATTGGATCGACCAAAAAATTATTTTAGATGAAGTTATAAGTGGTGTAACTTTACTTAAAGTTACACCGATGTCATTATATATATATATATATATCATGAACCGCGCGCATGTAGCTAGCTAGCTGTCGATATTTTGAGGGTGGTGTGTATGCATGGCATAGCGTGGCATGTTTATAATTAATCATGCTACCTGTACAACGAAATAAGCCAACAAGTCTGCCAACAATTAAATGATATACATATAAAAGAGTATGTAATTAATATGATAAAAATTAGTATAAAAAATGGATTACACAATATTTTAATTTATTACACAATTAATGATATTTACAATTTATTTTGATACATTATTGATATGATATTATAGAGATTTTTTTACACATTTAATAATTTTATCTATCTAAAAAAGGAAATTTAATTTTATTAAAAATAAAATAAATTATTTTACCTCAAAATCAACTTGATATACAATATCATTACACAAAAAATTCTATTCAAAATCTAGAAAAAAAAAATGAATTACACATATAAAATAAGAGAAATTACACATACTAATAAAGGAAATTACACTATCAAGCATTTAACATTACACATATTATAGAAAATGAATTACGCATACCTCATAATAGGTATTACACATACCGTAAGTATGTAGGGTATTACACAAGCAAAATAGAGGGTATTACACATACTCTATAAAGAATAATACACATATCAAACTAAGTGTATTACATGTACATACCCTATTAAGAATATTACACATATCAAATAAATGATATTACACATACTACGTAATTGATATTACATATATACAACATAATTAGTATTACGAATATCACATAAAAAATGTTATATATACCGATATAAAAGCAAAGATTAGACATACCATGAGTGTATAGAACATTGAGATCGAAATTATTATTAATAAGTTGTTCATTAGATTATTCTATTGACTATTGTTCTTAATCACCCTCTGCCCAAAAAAAAAGACGTGACATAAAAAAGCTGCACAAATAAAGCATAACGAAAAAAAAACAAATGAATACTGAATTAAAAAAAATAACAAAAAGAATTTTCTCAATTACCTGCTCAATACTAAATTAAAAGGGATTGCATGTGAAAATGGAACTCTTCCATTAGTATGAAAAGTTTGATGGTGAGAGATGGAGATTGAAAAGAAAAAAAATATTGTATGTTATATAGAATTACCTGCAAACAAAAGAAAAATGGTGCAACGTATAACGAAACCTTATCACCATTTTGATTTTGAGGATTAACAATGGTGACGGTGCAATGTTATAGAAAGACAAAAAAAAATTGTAGTCTAAGATTTTGAAATAATTTTACACAATCTCGGATAATAATTGCATAATATCTCATAATTATGTAATAAGATTTTCAAATTTTGAATCAGATTTACTCTGTGTATTACATACTCTCTCATCTTATTTATATAAGTTTATTTTAAAGCATTTCAAGTTGCATTTATTTAATGGCTAATTGATGCCTAATTCTTGATGTACCATTAGAGTTTTTGGTTTATAATTGACGGCATCACATGTTGGGTGGGTTTGACATTCACTTTCCATATTTTATGCATAAAAAAGCGTTGACTTTGCACGTGATAAACGAGAGTCGACTCAGCTTTTGAATTATCTGAGTCTGAGGTACTACCTAGCTTAGAATTTAAGCTTACCATGTCCATGGGACCATATATATTGTGCATGCCCAGGTTTTTTCACTATATATATATATATATATATATATATATATATATATATATACTAGTCTCATTCATACATACATACTACTACTGCTGAATATAATAATTAACAATTAACTTCTCCCTGCAATTCTGAAAAGAAAAAACCTAGTTTCATTTTATACCTTGTACGTATACGATAATTAATTAACTTCCACAGATCATTAAGGTTTTTAACTGAAACATGTATAATTTAATTTAATAGGGGAAACAATTAAATCCAATTAAATTACAATATATTATTCTCGATCAATAAATTGTGGAGGCTCATCACCCTTAGTCTATCGAGAGCATTGCTAGGGTACAACAACAAAAATCAGCCAAAACAGTCAACAAATAGGAATTTGGGCCATAATCACCTAACCCATTAAAAATATACTCATAATTAAAATGCTATTTGGATCATAAAATACTAAATGGACTTTGTTGGGTGTTTTAGCTGGTTTTTTGTTGATCCTCAAGCATTATTTCTGGTTTATCAATAATGTTTGACATACAACATAAATACGTCTAACTTGTATCTAACGTATGTTATCCATGTTATAGGATGTATGCTATACTTATAGCACACCTGTACACATTGGATACAAATTTGACATATTTCTATTATACGACAAGCATTATCCCTTAGTCTATACATACATTGCTGGTTGCAAATTATGATCGAGTAAATATTAATGTATGTTCAAATTGATAATCTGATTGATAAACGCTTTCCCCTAGCAAAATGTATGTATATTCCTTTGACAGAGCTTCAACAACCACGTACACAGTACTCCACTCCTCTGTGTTCTTTTCTTTTTATTTGGTTGTACTGTTTGGAACCAATTTCCAGTGCATAAGTGAAAACATGGAACTTTTATTATCCCATTGTGACAGAGGACAAGAGGGACGGAAAGAGAGAAAAAGACAAACAAATTAAAGGGGCTCCTCAAAATTTAATTTCATTATTTATTCAATTACTACTTTACTCATCAGCCATGGTACTACGCTCATTAAATTCATATTTGTATTGTTCTTGTTTTGTTGTTGATGATGATGAGGGCGAGTGAGTCCTGAGTCCTCTCCTCTCCTCTCACTAAGCTAGCAAGCTAGTAACGTACTAGTACTGGCTATATATCTAGGTGTAGTAGCTAGCTAGCTAGCTAGCAATAGTAATAAGGTCACGGTGACACTCACATACATGATTGAATAATGTTATGTGGCATCTAATATCATATCATATCATAAAATATAATATATTATATATGCATGGGAATTGTGGAACGGAGGATGGATATCGGCAGAAAGTGTCAAAAGTGTGTGGGGGCATCTAAGCCAACAAGTCACATGGGTAAGGAGCAGACCCAAAAATCTTTATTACCGCACAAAAGTCATTTAAGGCAACGCAACAGCCTCTCTATGTACATGTATATGAAAAGATATATATCCAAATGCAAATAAAAAGCTAGCAATGTTGTTGTGTGGTGATATTGCAATATTAGAAGTATATAATTAAAAGTTAATTGAGTTTTATATTATCATGCAATGTAATTTGGGTACAACACGAAACGCGTGAAGAAAGAGTGCCATCACTCGTCCTTCCTTGCCTGAGCTAGCTGTCATCTTATACCTTCATTCTTAAATTATACTCTACTCAACGCGTTATCTTATAGTTATATTATAGTCTTCACTTTTCAATTTCAATACCTTCTTATCTATTGCTATCTATTTTTTCAATTAATTAAATTGTAAATCTAAGTTATTGACCAAGATTTCCTGCTTTGCAGTTTTCTGTCGGCACTCTCCTCCGCGGACTCTAATTATTGGTCATTCACTCCATTATTTTCTTTTTTGCTCCACAAGTAAAATATTATTGCAGTAACTGTTTCAAACCTTTGGGACAATTAATAAAATGATAAATTAACACTACTCCTTTTGAGATCAGGTAAATTTTGACTTGATTTCATTCTAGTTGACACAATATCTTATAAAAATACATTCCCGGGGAATGAGTTTTACCAAAACACAAGGGAGAACAATGTAATTTTTCTTTAATAGTATATATGTTTTTGAAAAAAATAAATAACAACACAAAATTAGTCAAAACAGTCAATATGTTTAGAATAATTTATATAATATAATATACATAACATATATTACATACTATGCATATCATATATCATATATTATACATAATATATATCACATAATCTTTTTTTATAATATATAATGTAATAATACTAGGTGTATAATGAAAAATCAGTCAATACAGCTAATAAGCCTATTTTGGCTTTTGTTTTGACCCAAATAATCATTGAGATCGTAATGGGCTGAGTAATTATGACCCAAAATCTTATTTATTGGCGGTTTGGCTGATTTTTTATTGTACATTTATCATACTATATAATATCACAACTGCCAGGGGAACAACACTTTTTCAGCCAAAACAGCCAACAAAGCTCATTAAACATATTATGGCCCAAATAACATTTTAATCATAAGTATATTTTTAATGGGTTGGATGATTGTGCTTCTAGCCATACTCATCTCTATGATTTTGTGCGTAGAACATATGACACAAAAGTGATATTAACTTCTTGGCTAATAAACTTAATTATTTTGTTTTTCTTAGTAAATAAAAGTGTATCAAAATTAAATAACCTCATATGAAATCATTAATGAATTTAGTTATTTAGTATTTAATATATATTATACAAAGAAAATTTGTGGTTGTGAATGAAATTAAAAGGGGGAAAAATGCTAGAAATATGGAAGTAAGATGGTGCATTATATGATGTAGTAGCAATTAAGCACAATGTAGCAGAGAGAGAGTGTGAAAGCGCGTCATTATGTTGATGGAGTAGCAGAGGAGAGGACCTACATGCAGGCTATGCATGCCATGGATGGAGAAAGAAGAAAAGAAAGCAAGGAAGGAATAGGAAGGATGGAAAAAAGAGACAGGATTGGAATTTAAGCACACTAACCAATTCAGACACCCTAACCACCCATCATGTTTGAGGAAGTGAGACACAACCCCCCATTCCACTTTAATGATTTTGACTCCATTGCTTCTGGTCTGGTCAATACAGTACCACCACCACTATTGATATTAATATTACATCATTATTATTCTTCTATTCATATATATTATAAATACTGTAGCTAGTTCTTATCGAAATATTTTATGAGTTTAATTTTGATTTACTGTCCGTATACTGTCGTTCAATTAAAACGCGTTGTTTGTATGACTTTTCAAGTAGTGAGAGAGAGAAAACACAATCATAGCAGACGTGACAGCACATGATTGGATAACTGTATACAAAAATGGTTCAGTGGATGAACATTAAATCCATATTTTATACCGTTCTTTTATCATAATTTTTCATTTATATTACAACTAGATGTGTTAAAAAAATAATAGGATGATTTTATAAAATTTTAATTTTTACAATATATAAAAATTGAATATATATATTGAGATATAATGAGTATGTATTATGATATGGGAATCTTAGAATGGGGACGTTCCCCTAAAAGGCAAAATAAAGAGGCAAGGTTGAAGTGCTGAAGAGAGGTTATTTGTGTATGAGAGAGAGAGAGATATATATATGTGACCCACAATCAGAGGAGAGGACAGAGGGAGGTTAGCATGGGAGTGTATGTGGGGTAAAGACGTAGGGTTGAGTTTCAGTTTGACCATTGTGCTTCTTCCTTCATAAATGGTGATGAGATTGAGGGTTGAGGGTCATGTATGTGTGTATGTTCCTATATTATTATGATTATTACAGTTGGACTGGACAACACAACACAACACAACACTACTCTCTTCAATGTAAAGGGGCATGTGAACCTTTGCCTTTGGGCCCCAATCCCAATCCCAATCTCTCTCTCTCTCTCTCTTATCGATTTGAATTGAATGATACGAAATGAGATGTAATTTTCCAATGTCCTTTGTGGCTGCGAAACCAAGACTCACCCAATTATTCTCTCTACTCTTCTCTATGCATTGCTACGTTACGTACAACTGTTCAATCCCGTTACAAACATACGTACACCATATAGGTTTTATAGCACCACAATTTCTCAATCACACTCTTTTTTAGACACATGCTTCTTTTATATTACTATATATATATATATAAAGATATCATGTATTCTAGGGGAACAAGAGGGATGAGATTTAGATAAATATTCTTAAATTATTATATTTTATTTGAATTGTAAAGATTATAATATAGAATTATGTGATTTTTTAAATTTTAACCATTTAAATAAGATCAAATGATCTAATTAAGTTTATTTATTTTTACTCCCATCCCTCTCACTTAATATATTCTATAATCTAGAATAAATATATTTTTCTAATCTAATTTATAATTTTTTTAAAAATTTTAGATTATATATAAAAACTGTATCTTTAAAAATTCTACTATCTTTTTACACCCCAATTAATTATATCATTGAATAATAAAATTTCGCCAATATCACAAATCATAGAAAGTGATTATCCACTATGGATCACAAGAATTTTTTATTTTGGTAAAATTCTATTTGGTTAAAGTTTGAAGATAATTTATATTATTAATATATAAAAATTAAAGTCAAAATTTCGTATTCAAGTATTTTCAATTTGATATATATAGTTTAATTTTATAAAGCTCAAGATTTTTTCTCTCTAATTTTCTTGTTTGCTTTCTTCTCCACATTGTGTAGACTAAACTCTATCTTAGGTTATGGTGATGATGTTGAATAATATATAATCTTTGTTTCTTAATTAATTAACTTTAGATGATATATAGAAACCTTATTCTACAATTTGAATGTTTATCACTATGAAGTATAGTTAGTAGTGGAAAGCCAAGCCACACATACTTTGGATTTTCTGTTAATTATTTTTTATATATAAATAATCTTCATAAGATCATACTTATGCTCACTTTTATATATATTGTTTGAACAATATGATATAGTACTACTTGCACCAATATAATTCTAGAATGAAGTAGCATAATTAATTTGGAGTTATACTAATTAATCAATGTTCTTATAATAATATTGATAAAAGGTTACAAAATAAACAATTTTTCATGGAACCTATATATATATTTAAGGAAAATAACAAATCTTATATTTTCAACATGAAAAAAGACATTTTACCTCTAATTTATTGAGTATACGCAGTTTAGCTAATAAGTTTTTAAAACGTACAAAATAGATATATATTAGTTTTCTAAAACATGTAAATATCTCATTTGTTAACTTTTCATTCAAAAATTTGTTAATCGATTACATTTTTCGTATAACTAATTCCTACTCATTCATAGTTTAATTTGAGCAACTAGACCTCTATTTGTTTATAATTGTGCACCTAACTTCTCTACTCCTTTTTAATAGGTTTACTGATTAATGATATATTGGATGACAAGTTAACGATCGAGCTACTTTTCACATTTTAGAAAACTTAGAATTTGTTTTGTATATTTTAAAAATTCATTAAATTGCATAGTCATGAGATAAATTGAATTTTTCCCTTTTCAAAACTAATAAGCATTTCCGAGTTTAATTATGATGTATTATTTTACATTGTTAGCCTATCACATTGATCTGTTGATTTGAGTGACTTTTTAGTTAGTGGATGATTGAGTTAAAGACTTTTGCTGATGTAACAATTCATAATTGGATGTCAATATAAAATTACTCTACACTAATAATGAATTTGAAATTAAACTCTTTCATTTTTAAGTTTTGTAACTAGCTACTCTCATAAGGACAGTAGTTATTATTAAAAACATTATTAGTATATCAAGCAGGGTTTCTACACCAAAGAGGACAAGGGACTTTAATTTACTTAAAAAAATATCAAGTAAAAAAATTGTTTTTAGAGGCGAAAAGATAAAAATCTAACCATTAAAATATATTAAATCGCTAACATTAAAAGATTTTAAACGTTAGATGATAACATTAAAAATATGCCTAGCCTTAACAGAGAAATGTTGAGTTCGGAGACTTGATTATATATAATCTAGTAGTAATTTTTTTAAAAAACTATCGTATTATAAACAATAAAATGAAGAGAAATTAAACATGAAGAATAATACATTCTCCTCCCAGTTACCAAAGATGTCGACATGGATTTTAGCGCCGCGCCACTTTGTAACGTTTAAAACTTTCAAATTACTCACAATAATAAAATACAAAGTGGTACTATAAATTAAGCAATTGAAAAAATAATTAAATATTTAATTTTTAAATTTCTATTATTTTTTTACAAGATTAGCATTAAGTTCTTGTATCCATTTCAACCAATTTCTTTTAATCAAATAATAATATGTGTATACTCTTATTAGAATTAGTATTCAAAATACATTTTTCTCAAGAAAAATATATATTTATTATTCTTTAATTTTAAAAATTAGATATAATGGACATAAATAATTTGAGGTAACTTAAAAAAAACTGAATATTGTTTAGTCCTTTTACAAATAGTACGCTGTTAAAACCTTTTAACATACTCACTCTATAATGTTTGAGACAAAGGGTGAGTCATATATATCAATATATATTATCAAAATATATAGAGAGACCAAATTAAAATGGGAACTTTGCTAATGAAACTAAGTAAAGACATATCGAAAAATTGTATTAATAATTTTAATGAATCGGATTAACAATAAGGATGAGAATTGAGAAATGTTTTGCTTTTGATATTTTATCCGTTTAGCAGAACCTACTCTATTAACTAAATTAAACTAAAAGAGAGAGAGAGAGAGTAGGAAGAGGAAAACCATGATTTGCACGGAGGTCAAGGTTAATGAGCAGAGCGCGTGAAGAGGAGCGCGTGATTAAAGAGATGGAGGCATCGGAATCTCTTACACAAGTCCAACGTCATCAACATTAATATTGGGCAACACCCTCCGGACATTGTCATGTTTTATTGTAAGAAAGACATACGATACCCCCAGCCCCAGCAGTCGTAGTGTAGTACTAGTCTAGTTTTTTTTGTGACTAATTTATTGTTTCGAATATAAATATATAAGAAATAATATGTATATAATAAAAATTATATAATAATCATTATTATTGAATTATATTAAAATAAAAAATAATTATTATATAAATAATAAATAATTTTTATTATATATATATATCATTAGTGTATCATATATAAGAATCACAGGTAAGGTTTCCAAATTTATTCCGAACTTGAGATTTTATTTAAAAATAATAAGCTACTTACTTGAATCAATGGAGTAATAGTGTAGTTTATCTCTTTCACTCCCTATTTCTATTTCTTTATTTATTCCACAAATATCAAGAGATGCTTGTATTGTACTACCGCATAGACTCTGTAACAAGCATGTTACCGTCAGATATATTAGTGTTTCTTTCTTTCTTTTTTTTCGCCTTAAAAAAGTCAATTAAAATTTTGATGAATCTGTTTTAGATTTTTTTAAATAAAAATGTAAACCGAAAAAATATAAGATAGGAGTAATAGGAATAGGAGTATGTTTAAATATATATATATATATATATATATATATATTATAGTGAAAGGAAATGAAATGATATTGTTGTTGTTGGGTATGTATGTAAGTAAGTATCACGTGAGGTACTTAAAAAAGAGGGAGGAGGGAGGAGGGAGGGGACACGCAGTTCTAGAGGGAAGAAGACAGAGACGAGTATTGCAGGAGCAGAGAGAAGAGAGAAGAGAGAGAGAGAGAGAGAGTCAAAACCAACAAAATACACGCTCACAGGGCTCCAACCCCAAGGAGCCAGCCAGCCAGCCAGCCCCTCCCCACCTCTTTCTTTGTTCCGTTCCGTGTAGTAGCATCATTTTGCAATAGCCAAGACAAGATAGAGAAGCACAGAAAAAGGCAGAGTGAGTGAGAGAGGGTTTTTGTTTCTCTCTGCAATATCCTTCTTACTAGCATAGGAGTATAGAACAGTTGTTGCACCGCTTCGCTGCAGGCAGGCAGGCAGCTGCGGGCTTCCTCACCGAGTGTGTGAGTGAGAGAGAGAGATTAGAAGGCAGGGAGACAAGACTAGTGAGCGCTACTGCTATACTAGTTAATTAGTAAGTTATTATTATTGAGCACTAGTCAAGTGAGATAGATATCTTGTTTATAGATATATATATATATATAACTAGAGAGAGTAGATAGTGCGCGAGAGAGTGAGTAAAAGGGAAAAAGGAAAAAAATTATGCAGCAGCACCTGATGCAGATGCAGCCCATGATGGCAGCCTACTATCCCAATAACGTCACCACTGATCACATTCAACAGGTTCTTTCCTCTCCTTCCCCAGTTCCCCTTCCCCTTCCCCTTCCGAAACTCATTCTCTTCTGTATCTATCTATCTATCTATCTTCCATGCATATATGATGATATGTTGTATTGGATGTGTGTAAGAATGAATTAGTAATATTATTGAAGGAAGGCAGGCAACTTAACTGGTCTGCCATACATACATACCACTCTGCCTGCAGGTTACTCAGGAGCCTTTTGTCTCAGCACAGCACTGCACTGCTTCGTTCTGCTGTTGCTGTTGCTGCTCTGCTTTGCTTTGCTTTGCTTGGTGGGACTCTGTATATATATATGCCACTTTTAGTACCTTTAGCTACCTACATAGCCAGCCTTGTGCTTGTCGTGCTTCCTTTATCATTATTAATGTTTTTCTCATCTGCATCTGCCCCTCCCCTCCCCTCGTATATATTCTTCTTCTTCTTCTTCTCTTATTTGTCAGCTTCTGTTCTGTGTATGATGTATGTTGCCAGTTACTTGTGCTAATCCTATTCCTATTCCTATCCCATCTCTCTGTGTTATCTATGCCAAATATTCTTCCTTCCTTGCTTTTCTCATCTTCTTTGCCCACTCTCCGATTCTTTTGCTTTTTCCAAATATTACTATATACTTCTGCCTTAGTTAGCTACCTTGCCTGTCTTTATCATTACTTGTTCAATTATTAATTAGTTCGTCTATCTCGCTTCACTCATCGCTCATACTTCTGCTCGATTTATTGATTTAGGGATTTTAATCAGGTAACAAACCTCACCTCTATTTGCTGCTGCACCATACCATACCATATTATATAAGGAAGGAGCTAGCGTTTATTAAAAAACTACACTGGTTGCTGTTAAATAATTTTATTCGTAATTACAAGTGATAGTTGTTAGTTGCTCGCGGTTTTGATTTAATTAGCTAGCTGCTCCTTTAATTTCGCGAATCTCATTATTATTATTATTAAGAAAATGAAAAAAAGAAGAGTTCATCCTATACCTTGAAAGGGTTGATATCTAGTCAACTATAATAAAGTCTTTTCTGAAACCCACCTAAAATAACAATCTACTTGCTTGCTTGCATCATCCATCATTTAATTTAAGGGAACATACTTTAGCTCCATGCTTCTCTTTTAACCTTTAGCTTCCTTTTACATTATTATTATTATTATTATAATATTTGCTTGGTTGGAACGAAGCAGTACCTGGATGAGAACAAGTCCTTAATCCTCAAGATCGTGGAAAGCCAGAATGCCGGCAAGCTCAGCGAGTGTGCCGAGTAAGTATATGTCAATTAATCTCTTCATTCTGTCACCATCACTTGCATTGCATTGCATTGCATGTGTATATATATATAGGAAGATTTTAATTTAATGTTCCTAGCTCACTTTTCTTAATTTTGCTTCCACCAAATTAAAGTCTTATTTATCAATCCAAGCATGTCAACAACCCAATAGAATTCAAAATTGTACAGCTACTACTTGGCACTTGCTTGTGAGAAGAATCTAATAATAAATAAAGGTGACTGATTTAATGTCATTAATGTTCATATCTCTCTGCATCATCACCACTCTTGAAATTATTAATCTCTAGATACCATCTTACATTTGCAGGCCTATTAAGTAGAGTAGCTCCTTTATGTGAATGGATATATATATATGATCATATATAGTTGCTCCTATAAGATTTAGCTGTGAGCCTATTATAATAATAAATGACTGAACAATGTTTATCTATGTGATAGTGATTTTGACACCCTTTAATTTACTACCATGTCCATATTGGGATAGATAGACAACTACGGTAGATTGCATTCAAAATTTATTATTCCCTAATCTCTGCTATATGTTATTATTTATATATTTTGAACTTAGCACTGAATGATTTGAACAAATGCTACACTAATTAAAGGCTACTAACTAGAAATTTGGAATCTATAATCTGATTAATTCTGCAGTGTAATTTTATATTTCCATTTTCTGCCTTTGCTTTCACATTGTTCAGAGTAGTGCTCTTTCTTTCTTCTCTAAACTTAACGCTTTCAATTTCAAGTTCGTTGGGTTTTCTCAAATACATTATTATTATTCCTTCAGATATTGCAACAAGTATCTTTTGTTGGCAAAAACATTGAACATCATATCCCTGATTTTGTTGTCCTCTTGAAATCAAACTCGTACTTGTTTGTGTAGAGATAGAAAAAGAAAGGATTATTGCTTGGATTCATTCATTCATATCATTGTCCTAAACGATTCAATCTTGACATGTATCCTCAGGAACCAGGCAAGGCTACAGAGAAATCTGATGTACCTGGCTGCAATAGCTGATTCTCAACCCCAACCACCTACCATGCCTGGACAGGTATACGTACCTTAATTAATACATGCATCCACATATAATGCATGCTTAAATTATTTCCTAATTAAAATTCTGATTAGAATTAATGTATGATTATAGCATGTGCTTATTAGATACTAATGCCCAATTTATATATGGTGTGTGTTTCATTGACATGCATATTGCAGTACCCTGGAAGTGGGATGATGCAGCAGGGAGCACACTACATGCAGGCTCAACAAGCGGCAGCCCAGCAGATGACGCCGCAGCAACTAATGGCGGCGCGGTCGTCCCTGCTGTACGCGCAGCAGCCATACGCGGCGCTGCAGCAGCAAGCCCTGCAAAGCCAGCTGGGGATGGGCTCCAATGCATCCTCCCAGGCAGCAGGGCTTCACATGCTGCAGAGCGAGGCCAGCAATGCAGCAGGGAGTGCTTCCATGGGGTCTGCTGGAGGAGGAGGAAGCTTCCCTGATTTCGTGAGGGAGGGGTTGCAGCACGGTGGTGGCAGGGGCGGCATCATTGGAAGTAGCAAGCAGGAAATCGGGGAAGCAGGTCGAGGTGGTGGAAGCTCAAGTGCCGCTGAAGCTGCTGAAACTTCCCTCTACCTCAAATCTGCTGATGATGCTAACTGAACCTCCTACCTACCCTGCATGCAACCTATAGTGCAATTTTAATTATTATTAATTACTGCTTTCTTCTTTTTTTCTTATTTATATTAGTAGTATTAGTTAGGAGAGCTTAATTAATTAAGTTAGCAGGAATGAATGAGGGAGGTTAAGTAGCCTGGCTAGTAGTTTGTTAGGGGGGCAAGACAAGAAGACTTTTGACCCTTAATTTTCGACCTTGTAGAATGGATTAATGAGTGAATGAATGGTTTTATTATTATGTATGATGGATCTTCTGCTGAACAAGGCAAAGTAATCGAAACCATTAAATTAATTGCCTTCGACTTTTCTACCCTATATATATATGTATGTATGTGTCAAGGTATAAAAGCTAAGTCTTTCAGCTAGAGTGCTTCCGTGGCATACGATATAGCCTTGTGGTCTCATTGGGTGATCGTCTGTGCTAACTCAAAATTAAGTTAATTATAAATATTTTGTTCAATTTTAAACTATTATTCTCCTATATCTACATAAATACGCATCTTTATCAAAGTCTTTATTAGTTTCGCTAAAAAGCTGTAGCATTTTGAAACCAAATTCTTCTTTTAACAGCCACGTCGATTTCAGTTTTATAATGCAGGCATTGTATGGAAATGTGTATTTTTTTTCCTAATGTTTTGAGAAAAAGCGCGCATAAAGCTGATGTTTGCTGCTTTAGGAAAATCTCAGTAGAAATAAATGGTTTCAAGCATAGCAGTAGGTACCCAGAATTTGTGAAAGAAAGCTGTTTGTTCTTTTCTTGATTGAATCCAACTTCCATAAAAGGAACTTTAATTTCAGTTTTAATAATGCTACAAGTGGTCTTTTTTTAATTTCTATTCTGGAATAAAAGTAGGCATAAAGTTTAAAAAAAAATAAAAGTAGGCATAAAGCTGCTTGCTCCTTAAGGAAAGGCTGTGAGAATTGTTGGTTGGTTTTAGGGGATCAAGGTCGTCCAACCAAGTAAAAGAAGAAAAGGCTTTGGGTGATTGTCATGATGAGCCACCCAGCCCCAACATGTTGAGTTCAAAAGAGCTTTAATTAATTGTAGCTCCCACTCATGCTTATCCAACACTGATTAATCAACAAAAATTTTAATTTGAATATCACTTCTTTATAATTTGGGATGACATTCCATCTTTTTATCAATTTTGAATTTTAAGATGTCATTATTAAATTTAACAATAATATTAATATGTCCAATGACTATTTATCATGAGCTATATACAAGATATAATGTGTTATATATATATATATTATACATATAGCACACATTACATCATATATATATATATATATATTATACGTTAGATACTCGTTATATATATATTCAAGTTGAGTAAAAAATATTATTATTAATTTGAATAAATATATATTTTATAAATATTTGATGTTAGAAGAATACATAAAACTATTTAAAAGGAAAAAAAATCCAGAAAGCGCACCCACAAAATGTGAAATGGGACTAGTCGCGGACATAAGAAAGATATTATGGCTAGTCTCATCATAGGTATAGGTAGGGAGGGGGGGTCGGGGTGTTGCCGCCTCTTAATTATGACGTTGATGTGTAAGGTAACTCGCTAAACTACAAAAGGCTATCATGGCAATTGGCATGGCCTAGATAGATACTCCCTCAAGCACACAACTTTATATGTAAAAATGATATATAATAACTAAATTATCTTTTTAGTTTTTTTTATAATAATTATTATAAGAGATATGAGAGAGAATGCATGTGAGGATAAAATTGGAAAAAAAATAATAAATATTTTCTTAAAATTCTAAAATGACAAATAATATTGGACACGAAAATTTTTTAGAAAGACAATTATTTATGAACTGAGGGAGAGTAGTAGCTAGAAAACATATACATACATACATAACACTTGACCAAGACTAAGAAATTATTACTTATAATAATAATCGAAGAAATCAAATTAAAGTTATGATGCGTATAATGTAGAGTGGACATCCGAGCCGCCAAAGAAAGAGAGTGCAACCGAAAGTCCAAGTACACTATACACCAGCAGGGTCACCCCCTTTACTTTATTTGGATTTGCTTGCTTTATTTGATTCAACAAAAAATATTATTTTGGATAATGATTTCATTTGCTTTGTGTGTGTGTGTGTGATTTATGTTATTATACATGTAAACACACACAACTTAAACTGGGAAATTAAACCCTGTCATCAAGCAAGCTATACTAATTGAACTACGTTAAAAAGGAGAGAGGAAAAATATATATTAATTAATTTATTAAGAAGAAGTGTGAAATTATTTAGCAGTTATACAAGTAGGAGACATGGTGATGACTGCAAAACAGTAGAAGATGTAGCGGCAACTTCATTCCAGAAGCAATCTTGGTGTTCCTCCAATGAAGCCCTGTTGCCATCAGCATCGAATTCACCACCTTGCAATTGCATCATCATCCAGCTTCTTGCTGCTGCTGCTTGGTGGTCTTGATGATCTTGAACAACGCTCTTGTGTGAATGATTACTACTATAATTGTTGTGTCTGATGATAATGAAATCATCATCATCAGCATGGTCGTGGTTGGTGGAGTCCTTGCCAGTGAGCTGTTGAACCACTGATCGGAATTCAGAGGCATCGCAGGTTCTCATCAACAATGGACTCGATATGTACGTTATCTTAACCGACGATTTCTTCACACCGCCCTTCCTCTTATTATTATTCATTCCGCCTTTTACGCTCGGTTGTTGCTGTAGCTGTGGGTACTCTAATCGGTTGTATTCTTCTTCTTCTTCATATGGATCATACCTATTCTTTCCCATTTTTTTATTACTACTACTATCTGTGTGAGCGCTATTAGCTTTATGTTTTGATTATGAATGTGTTAATTATGCCGCCTTTTATAGGGACCTGATTCTCAATCCATAATTACATCCACGCAATGCAAAATCTACCATACACTTACATCATCAATCTGACCTCTACACTCTTTTCTAACCGTTCACATTTCATTTAATAATATTCTATTTTTAATTCAACGGACTCTATATATGATTCTGCAATCTCCATCTTATATATCTTTTGTTTTTTATATATTAGCTACATAGGTTGCTAATTGCTATATATATTATAATAATAATTCCCTTCCAGAAAAAGGGAGGAAGAGGCCAGCTTCCTGGAAAGAAGATTGATTTGATTAAAAAGATAAAAAGACAAATTTGGAAAAAATAAAGCTGAAGAATTGACCAAGAAAATTAATTGTTGTGATGGGTGGGGACGAGAGATGAGATGAGAGGAGCGAGGGAGTAGATATATCCTATGATTGTGTTTTATGTATGTGTGTGGCACTTTCATTTTTGGAGATTGCCTTGCCTTGCCTCCTTCGTTCTATAATGTCTGCGCGCCCTGTTGAGTGTTGTCCCTCTCATTTATTTATATTTATATCTATATTTGTTGAGTTTGTGTTATATTGATATTAAAATTGGATTTCCTTCCAGAATATTGAGAGTGAAGTCTAGAGCTACTTTTCAACTAGTCTCATCCATGTGCTCCCCCTTTCATTATCTTTTCTTAATTAATAATAATAACAACAATAATATCATACATACATAGGTTTTCTGCCTTTTTTCCATTTCAACTAGTCTCATCTATCCTTTATTCTTTTTAGGAACTTTGTATATTATGTTAAATATATATATGTGAATAAGATTGTATTAGAAAATATATATTCTCAGCAAGCGAAGACTTATTGGTAATTGTACAAGGCAAATAATGTATATTATTAAACAAGAGCAAATAATCAAATATATATATAGGCTAAGCTCTCAAGCCACCTACTGCCTATATGGGGACATCAAATCTTAAGTTAAAACTAGTATAAGATATATTCAACTAAAACCGAGAAATCAAGGATTTGAATTCAATGTTCAATGTTTCATCTCTTGCGGCGAGCTAGGTATAGAGTACAAATTTAATTACTATATATACGACCTAAGCTTGGTGACCTAGTGACTAATAAACATATATACATAGGATTATTAATTATTGTGCTCCCACATAGCAAAGAAGATGGGAAATCAAATATATTTAATAGTTTTATTATCATGGAAATCATTTTATACGTACTATCATACAATCAAATTTTATCATATAGTTTATTAAGAGATCATAATAAGTTCAAATTTCAAAAATTTTTCAGGATAAGTTGTTATTTTTTTATTATCTGATGATTGAAAATAACATTATATTTAATTTCTATATGTCATTAATGTTAGTGTTTAATTTTAATTAATACATTAATGATGAATCTTATGCAGTTATTTGATCAAATCATTCCATTTGAATAAATTTATATATAATATATGTAGGGAATTAATTATATTTTACTGTCCAATATAAGATTGAATATAAGACTGGATGACGATATCTTTCTACATTATCAATGTATTAACATTAAATTTTAAAAAATCATATCAATCCAGAAGCATGAGATCAGGAAAAGTATTTGAATTCAACATTCAATGTTTCCTTTCTGGCAATACGGGACAAAATTGACATAGACATGACCATGCTCAATTATTTTAAAATATTTAGAGTAAATTATAGTTGCACTCTTACAATGTAGTGATGTTCAAATTATAGTTTCTTAAATAATTATGAAATTTTACTATCGAATTATGAAATTTTACTATCGAGTTATCAAGTTAATACACATTTACACTGATATCTAACTAACACTATATTAAGAGAAAATCAGTATTCCATGAGCAAATAAGAGAGAGTTACTTCTTAAATGTAAGTGTAATTTATTTTAAATATTATTAAAGAATATAGAATTAGAACAAAATCTATTAGAATTAAGTTTGTTTGAATTATTTTAATTTATCAAATCTATTAGGATTAAATTTATTAAAATTGGATTTATTTTATTTTATCTCTATAATATTTCATATAGGAAGCACACAATAAAAATTCAGCCAAAACAATCAATATTTATGCATAATATATATAATATAAAATGCACAACGTATATTACATATGTGATGCACAATATATATTATCTATTGTGCACAACATATATCACATGTTGTAGCATCATTTTCTTTTGCAAAATGTAATATATGTTGTATACATCATGTGATATATGGTGTACATAACATGTAATATTCGTTGTATAATATATATATATATATATTATGAATAATTTATTAACTATTTTGATTGATTTTTTATTTTAAGTATATAAATGATCTTTCATATAGCCTCTGTACATAGAGATATATCAATGCTATTGTATCACATATCTCATCATATCTTTAATAAAATATTTACTTTGATGCCTACCATGAATTCCAACTAATATTGAATTCATATTTAAGTGTAGCAGTTAGCTGTAACAAACAAAGATATTATAGACTGAAACTCAGTCAAATTTTCCGGTAGAAAGAGATTAAGGAGCTCAATTAATTATTATATACATGATTGATGTCGCTGCACACCATCGTATGTATCATATATTTGCATTACGAAAATGTTTCTTTCACGTAAACATATATATATAGTCGTACTGAATCCCTAAAAATTAACGACATATTGTAATTAAGTTACATTAATATTGAAGCAAACAAATCGCTTTTAATTTCTTATGAATTAAATAATGTAGGCTCTATCCTAGTTGTATGTTAAACAGTAGTCAAAAAGAAATATCCGATGACTATATCCGGCTCGAAGATACACAAATTAAGGAGATCAGAATTCAAGTATTATTAAATAAGCTAGCTTATCTATTTGTGTTTCTTGTAAGAATGAATAAGAAATTTCTAATTTGTTGAGACATACATAGCACTATAGGATATATAATTTTATGATGCATGATATGGGTGATTTAATTTGACCACTTTCAACTGATGTTATCTACTTAATTTTCTTTCAAATTTTTAATCTCTCTGGAGAACATATATATACAGTTACACCGTATTAAACTCAAGTGAATTGTCCATGGAGGCCGTTTATTTATTTATTTTTTTACATAAAAAAATTAAATTAGGAAAAACACATACACTCTTTAGGACATACTCTTTTTGTCAGGACTAAAGATTTACTCCTTTTTTTTAGTTTATTATTCTAATGATTGTTTTTAAGTCATTCCATTTATTTGAAAAAAAAAAGAAAAAAATCAAAATCCAGACAGACGGTGAGCCAGGAACATTAACATATAGGCAAAGGAATTGGATGATATAATTGTAATTTGTGATGAAGAAAGAAGCCTTAGAAGAAGAGATTTTAATCTAGATGGTTGACATATTCAATCGTGGGGTTAAAAAGGACGAGCCGCGGGGCAATTTCCTCGAAACTTGTCAGTGACGTGTTCAACATATTGAATATTTTTCTTTAGTCCTTAAATATGTAAGAATGTTATTTGTACATGTAACCTTTTTAAATATTCATATATATACTAATAAAAATAAACGAGTCTCATTATATTTATTTTTCTAATTTCCTCCTCTATTATAAATGTATACATTAAAAATAGATATTAATCTATCATTTTTTTCTTTTTTAAGATAAAAGTAAATACCTTATTTGATCTATTAAAATTGATGAGGTATAAAATATACAGTCCCTTAAATATAGAAATAACATCATCCTATTTTAAAATTGATACATGAGAGTGAGACACAGTCATGCTGTATTATCAAATTCTTATTAAATAAACTATCAATCGCAACACAAATTATCCTAGTATTTGATCATAACTTCATATGTTGTTTTTATTTACTCCAATTTCATGAAACAAATTAAATTTATTTTAGCCATGTTTAAAATCATCATATCATTTGAAATTTTGTAGGGAAATACAAAAGATTATATTTAATATATAGAATAGAGCTTGCCAATGTGAGTATATATATCCCAATGAAACAATTCTTCACATGCAAATTTGCATACATAATACCTACCTATATTCATATGCAAATTCTTCACATGAAATATGGATAAAGGGGTCAGTAGGCATAATAAATTAGTTAACATTAATTGTGTAAGGTATGGTGTTGTGGACACAATGCAAGCTAAGTGTTAGAGAAGAGAGTGACAAATAAATGGTTAGAGAGAGAGAGAGAGGGAGAGGGTTGAATTAATAGTAGCCACAAGGTTGGCGCGAAAGCAGAAGAAGAAGCTGGCGAAGTTACAGGACCGCATTTTGAACACACACACTCTGTCTCTCATGAGCCTATTCTCAATTATTCTCTCATTCCATCCATGTCTTTCTTAACACCATCATCATGTCATCATGCATGCATGCACATGCATCTGATCTCTCTTCTTCAATTCTTTTGATCCATCCATCCAGATCTCCTTCAATTCCTTTCTCATCTCTTCTTCTTAATTAACTAACTACCCTCTCCTTCCATTCTCCTCTTCTCTTCTTCATGAACAACATACCGCCTCATAAGCCCTTCAACATTACTTGCTCCCACTTTGCACCTCAATAATGGTACGTACGCCACCCATGAATCAATGAATAAATATATATATATATATATATAATGTGGTGACATTGGTTCTGTTTGGACTGGATGCAGGGGACTCCAGTGAATATAATAGCGGGGTCTCACGTCTGGGTAGAAGATCCAGACGTAGCATGGATTGATGGACAGGTTTCCAAAATCACAGGCAAAGATGCTGAGATTCAGACTAGCGATGGGAAGAAGGTCGTCTCTAAGCTTTCCAAAATCTATCCCAAAGACATGGAAGCTCCTCCTGGCGGCGTCGACGACATGACCAAGCTCTCCTATTTGCATGAGCCCGGAGTCCTCCAGAACTTGAAAACCAGATATGAATTGAATGAAATCTATGTGCGTATATATATATCATTAATTAATTATTAATTCTATCGGACAAGATTATTATTTCATTAACTTAATTGGCACTGCACGCACGCAGACATACACTGGAAATATTCTGATTGCAATAAATCCATTCCAAAGGCTACCGCATATTTACGATGCACACATGATGCAACAATACAAGGGAGCGCCTTTTGGAGAACTAAGCCCTCATGTATTTGCAGTTGCTGATGTTGCATACAGGTAACAATATCTCTATCTATATATATGTAATGATGATCCCATTTCTTTCATTGAAACAAATTTTGAACTTGATGATTGATATATCTGCTCATGAATGTATATGTATAGAGCAATGGTTAATGAAGGAAAAAGCAATTCGATTCTGGTCAGTGGGGAGAGTGGAGCTGGTAAAACTGAAACCACAAAAATGCTTATGAGATACCTTGCCTACTTAGGAGGCAGGGCTGCCACCGAAGGCCGAACTGTTGAACAACAAGTTCTTGAAGTATTACTCTCATTCTATCAATTAATTAATTAATTGCACAATTAAATTCATTATTCCCTTTTGCATTTTTACTCATTTGAGGCTACTTCTGTGATGATACATCCGAGTGCAGTCAAATCCAGTTCTAGAAGCATTTGGCAATGCTAAAACTGTCAGGAATAACAATTCCAGGTGACTTAGTCTTCTTTATGCTTAAATTAATAGTATATATATATCAACTAATTACCAAAGGATTAATTTCAAATGTAATTTTGCTTGTATGTATGTATGTATGTCTTAATGGTGCGTGCAGTCGATTCGGTAAATTTGTAGAGATACAGTTTGATAAGAGTGGAAGAATCTCAGGAGCAGCCATTAGAACATACCTGCTGGAGAGATCTCGGGTTTGCCAAGTAAATGATCCAGAACGCAATTACCACTGCTTCTATTTTCTCTGTGCTGCACCACAGGAGGTAGGTAACTTGTTGCACAATCAATCTAACTACTTGTTCTCTCTCTGTTCTGTTCTGTTCACTTAGCTCATCGCGGTTTCTGATCCATAACAGGAAGTTGAGAAATACAAACTAGGACATCCGAAAACATTTCACTACCTTAACCAGTCTAAATGCCTTGAACTGGCTGATATGAGCGATGCTCGCGAGTATCTCGCCACGAGGAGAGCAATGGATATTGTAGGAATAAGCCAGAAAGAGCAGGTACTTGCATGAATTCAATTAGCTTCTTCAATTGCACTGAATGATTCATTAGCTAGCTTCTTATCTATCTCTTCTACTTTACCTTCATTCTTGTGTTTCCTCAGGAAGCAATTTTCAGAGTAGTTGCTGCAGTTCTTCATATTGGTAACATTGACTTTGCCAAAGGAAAGGAAGCTGATTCCTCGATTCCAAAAGACGACAAATCCAAATTCCACTTGAAAACATGTGCTGAGCTTCTCATGTATGGATGCCAGAGGAGTATATATATATATATATTAAGACTCTATTCATTCGCCTTTAACATGATTGTCAATATTTGATTCTGCACTTTATCAGGTGTGATGCTGCTGAGTTAGAAGATGCATTGGTCAAGCGTGTCATGATCACACCTGAGGAAGTTATAAAACGGAGCCTCGATCCCCAAAGTGCAGCAATTAGCAGAGATGGCTTGGCAAAAACAGTATACTCTAGGCTCTTTGACTGGTAAGATGCCGAAAATAGGAACTCGAATCCGCCTTTTCTTTATCAGTTCTACCTGATACCTGATCCATTAATGTGGTTGTAATAGGCTGGTGGACAAGATTAATAATTCGATCGGGCAAGACGCCAATTCTAAATCTTTGATTGGAGTCCTTGATATCTATGGTTTTGAAAGCTTTAAAACCAACAGGTAACTAATATTTAGTTTTAGAACAATAAACAATGCCTATCCATAGAAGTGCAGCATCAATGAGATTTCATTACTGAAGATATTGAAAGCAATCTCTGCTTGTTTTCAATTCTTTGTAACTTATTTTCAGCCTATCATGCTCTGCAGCTTTGAGCAGTTTTGCATCAATTTCACAAATGAGAAGTTGCAGCAACATTTCAATCAGGTAAAGTCTCTCTTGAACTTTGCTTTTGATCATCATATCCCTGCTTAATATGCTTCTGATGATGAATTTCAGCACGTGTTTAAAATGGAACAAGAAGAATATACAAAGGAGCAGATCAATTGGAGTTACATTGAGTTTGTTGACAACCAAGATGTTTTGGACCTTATTGAAAAGGTCTCCTTTCTCCTTTTTGTTTAATTTTTTGTTCCACTTCCCTTGATGGAAGCTATCAACTCAGATGAAGCTTTTTCTTCTTTTGCAGAAACCTGGTGGAATCATTGCTTTGCTTGATGAAGCTTGGTAAAATATTGTTTTCTCCTCATATATTCTTCCAATAAAGGACAGAACTTCATAACTTGCTTCTTTTGGTTGTGAAAATTGGACAGAATCTGAACTCCTTGTTACATATAATATCGAATTTATTTTTCTCGTCCTCACTTTCCTTTACATTTGGTCTTTCAGCATGTTTCCAAAGTCAACACATGAAACATTTTCAAACAAGCTGTATCAAACATTTAAGGTTCACAAGCGCTTCATTAAGCCAAAATTGTCTCGAACAGATTTCATCATTTCTCATTATGCTGGCGAGGTAAATGACTTAATCTCATAGCATCAGCTTCAGGATCAGATTTCACATTTTTTTGCCTATTCATTTTAACTGTCATCAATTTGCAGGTGCAATATATGTCTGATCAATTTTTAGACAAAAACAAGGATTATGTTGTTCCGGAATATCAAGATTTATTGAGTGCTTCCAAATGCTCTTTTGTAGCAGGCCTTTTCCCTCCACTTCCAGAAGAGCAATCAAAATCTTCCAAATTTGCTTCAATCGGTTCTCGTTTTAAGGTACCATTCTTTTTCTAGTGTTCACTGCTAGACACTCACAAATAGCATCAAACTTCTTGCATGGACATGTACAAAGCCATGACAGTGCCAACAAAAATAGAACTGTACTTTTACCATCTAGAAGCTAATAGTAATATCCTGAATGGTGCAGCTCCAACTACAGCAACTAATGGAAACACTAAATTCTACAGAGCCTCATTACATTAGATGTGTGAAACCAAACAACCTCCTCAAGCCTGCAGTTTTTGAGAATGTCAACATTATGCAGCAACTTCGCTGTGGTGTGAGTACACTTTGATGTTCCTCCTTTATTTCATTCCTTGGATGGTGGTTTTCTGAAAAAAAGTATATTCATTCTTTCTTCTCATTGTCAACATTTCTTTAGCTGTCTCTAATGCTTTTTCCTTGCAGGGTGTTTTAGAGGCAATCAGAATCAGTTGTGCTGGCTACCCTACTCGGCGTGCTTTTTTTGAATTTATCAACAGATTCAACCTCCTTGCTCCAGAGATCACAGAAGCACAGTAAGAACTCTTCTTCTACTAAATCACTTGTACCAAACTTTGACTGCATTTATCTACTAAGTCTTTTCACCTCTGGCAGGAATGATGAGAAGGGTGTTTGCCAAAAGATTCTAGAGAAGATGGGGCTTAAAGGATATCAGGTAATCCGAACCATTTCACCAGAATAATCAGTTTGCTGCTTTTGTCCTTGTTTGTTAATATCTCTAAACTAGCTTAGAATGCTCTTATTGTGAAACAAAGTACTGGACGATGATATGCCATGCATATATATATGTGTGTGTGTGTATAGTATTCATTATGCTTTGCTCACATTCATGGCCCCAAAGTTAACCAATTGGATTGGTTGTCAACTGCTGTAGATTGGAAAAACAAAGGTATTCCTAAGAGCAGGTCAGATGGCTGAACTAGATGCAAGGAGAGCTCAGGTACTCAGTAATGCAGCAAAGACTATCCAAAGACGTGTACGAACTCATCAAGCTCGTAGACATTATCTTGCATTGAGGAAGAAGACCATATACGTGCAGTCTCTGTGGAGAGGTGAAAACTTTTACAAGTTAAATGGCCTAAGCATTTTCTTATGGAGTTCCCTAACATATGTCTGATATGTATGATATATTCTGCAGGAAGACTTGCATGCAAACTATATCAGAACTTGAGGAGGGAGGCAGGCGCCGTGAAAATTCAGAAGAATGTCCGCAGACATGAAGCGAGGAAAGCCTATACTAAACTCCATGCATCAGTACTTGTGCTGCAAACAGGTTTGAGGGCAATGGCTGCCCGTAAAGAATTCAAGTTTAAGAAACAAACTAAAGCTTCTGTCATTATTCAGGTTGGATTTGACTACTGTATTATTAAGACTAGCCACAAGGATGATCAGAATTCAACATTTAATTGATTCTCTCTCCAAAAATCACAGGCTCGGTGGCGGTGCCACAAAGCTGCTAAATATTACAAGAGGCTCAAGAAAGGTGCAGTAGTCACGCAATGCCGATGGAGAGGGCGTATCGCCAGGAGGGAGCTCAGGAAACTGAAAATGGTAAGTTTCTATGTTTTTCATGACTCCTAAATAATCTGTTCATCTATCCCATAGTTAACCGGAATCCTCATCAATAGATTAGTAACAATGCAATGCATTGAACCTACATAACTGAAGTCACAGAATTCCATAGATGCTAGCTGATTTTTTATTATTGCAAACTGAGTTTCATAAAAGGAAAACAATAAAGGAAAGTACAAGTTTTCTTATGATCTACAAAGTTTATATTGGATTTAACTTTCCACTTTTTATTATTGTAGCCAAAATTTTTACTCTCTATTTTCTAAGCTGACATTTGTTCAACCTGATTTAGGCTGCAAAAGAAACTGGTGCACTTCAAGAAGCAAAGGACAAGCTTGAAAAAAGGGTGGAGGAACTCACTTGGCGTCTCCAACTAGAAAAAAGTTTGAGGGTGAGATGTTTGTTTTCAAGTTTGATATAATTCGGTAGATTTTGTTGTTCTGATATCTTTCACAGTCATGCACATCATAAAACATTTTTTAACCCCTAAAGAAAACTATGTGGAATCCTGCAGACCAACCTAGAAGAATCCAAAGCGCAAGAGATAGCCAAACTGCAGAATTCAGTGCAGGAGATGCAGGGAAAAGTTGATGAAACCAATGCTATGCTTGTCAAGGAGCGAGAGAATGCAAAGAAACATGTTGAAGAAGCACCTCCTGTTGTCAAAGAAACTCAGGTTATTGTCGAGGACACTCAGAAGATCGATTCACTCACAGCGGAAGTTGAGAGCCTAAAGGTAATCAAGTTCAGTCTAAGAAGCATAATATCTTCTTCTTAAACTTACAATGATATTCCTGAGTTCTTGTTAGGTGTTACTTGATTATCATATCTAAATGATGTTGCTGAGGCTTTACCTTTGTGCAGACTTCCCTTGAATCAGAGAAGCAGAAATATGAAGAATTAGAAGATAAATACAATGAAATCCAAGCCTATAGTGAAGAAAGAGGGAAAACTATAGAAGACAAAGAAAAGAAGGTTCGTCTACTCCAAGAATCAATGACCAGGTATTATGAAAAATGAACAATAAAGCCAATGGCATCCGACTCATATTCGGCCTTATTTTTCTGAGAAGATTAACTGAAATTCTTATAACTGTTTGATCAGGCTAGAAGAGAAGATTAGTAATTTAGAATCAGAGAATCAGGTTCTACGTCAACAAGCAGTGTCCATGGCACCTAATAAGTTCCTCTCAGGCCGCTCCAGATCAATTTTGCAGGTACTCCTTGGAATGAATCTCACATGCATTATTGTAGTACAATATGGCTCTTAAAAGATGGTTTAAATGATTTTCTTTTCTCTGTTGATAGAGAGTTGAGAGTGGACATGTTGTAGCAGAAGCAAAGACTCCCGTGGTAACTTCAGTTTTATTTGAAGTTTCGAACCATTGTTAGTTGTCTTGGGTACATTATGACCAGGGGGATTTGACATGTTTTCTTTCACCTGATAAACTAACCAGGACATGCATAGCCATTCAATGAACCAAAGGGAATCCTCTGAAGTGGAGGATAAACCACAGAAGTCACTGAATGAGAAACAGCAGGAGAACCAAGAATTGCTCATTAGATGTATAGCACAACATCTAGGCTTTGCTGGGAATAAACCAATTGCTGCCTGTATCATATACAAATGCTTGCTTCATTGGAGATCATTTGAAGTTGAACGGACAAGCGTTTTCGATCGGATAATCCAAACGATTGGCCATGCAATTGAGGTGCAAAATGGATCAACTTTCATGTGCTGCTTCTCTCTTTTTATTTTTCTTTATCTCCTTTCTTAACATGTTTCATTCCACTAAACGATTTCTGTATGGACTTCAGACACAGGATAACAATGATGTCTTGGCTTATTGGTTATCCAATGCCTCTACACTTCTCTTGTTACTCCAGCGCACGCTTAAGGCAAGTGGTGCTGCTGGAATGGCGCCTCAACGCCGTCGTTCTTCATCAGCAACCCTGTTTGGGAGGATGACACAAGTAAATATAACATCTCACTTGAACACATGTAGAAACTTAACCCTTCTCATACAAGTCTAAGTTTTTCCTATGTTTTAGAGTTTCCGGGGTGCTCCGGCGGGAGTCAACCTTTCCCTAATCAATGGCAGCATCGGTGGAGCGGACTCCATGAGACAAGTTGAAGCCAAATACCCAGCTCTGCTTTTCAAGCAGCAGCTTACAGCATATGTGGAAAAGATATATGGAATGATTAGAGATAATTTGAAGAAAGAAATTTCTCCCTTGCTAGGATTATGCATCCAGGTACCACAGTTTCTATCATTTACATTGCAGTAAGATTCTTTCTACAAACATGTCTGTCATGCATGCATTACTTTGAAAGCATAACTGTTTGTGTTGTGTGTGATATGAGACAGGCACCTAGAACATCAAGAGCGAGCTTGGTTAAGGGATCATCACGTTCAGTTGCAAACACTGAAGCCCAGAAAGCCTTGATTGCTCACTGGCAGGGAATAGTTATGAGCCTTGGGAACTTCTTGAACACTTTGAAAGCAAATCATGTTAGTACATCTTCTCTTTTTCCTTCGCTTTCCCATTTTCGCTTTCTTACAACAACTTTTGCTCGTAATGACTTTTCCAATCTCTGCTTCATTTTGACAGGTTCCCCCATTTTTGGTTCGTAAGGTGTTCACACAAATTTTCTCCTTCATCAATGTCCAGCTCTTCAATAGGTTAGTTTGGTCTAAGGTTCCATCCATTCAGTGTTGTTTTTGGTTCTGCAGATAAGAAATTTCATTTGTTATCGTCTCAAATATTCTCTTACAGTCTTCTTTTGAGACGAGAGTGCTGCTCATTTAGTAATGGAGAATATGTGAAAGCTGGTTTGGCTGAATTGGAGCATTGGTGTTATAAAGCAACAGATGAGGTGCACTATTTCACATTGCTGTTAGTGTTATTGCAGTTCCTTCATAAACTAAACTACTCTAACCATAAATCTTGTGGGGAACTAAAACAGTATGCAGGTTCAGCCTGGGATGAGCTCAAACATATAAGACAGGCTATTGGATTTCTGGTATCTATCAAACAATCTATCTATTTATGATACTTATTCTAATAATCATTTTATCATATGGTTAAGTCATGAAAACTAATCTTCCATGTCCTTAATTTAGGTAATACATCAGAAGCCGAAGAAAACACTGGATGAAATAAGTCATGATCTATGCCCAGTAAGTGAAAGCTATCTTTCTTTCTGCTTAGAGATTCACTTTTCCACATACATGGCTACACTTATCTGTTTCCTGTTTATAGGTCCTAAGTATACAACAGTTATATCGAATAAGTACCATGTACTGGGATGACAAGTACGGCACACACAGTGTGTCACCTGATGTAAGTACTCATAGCTAACTATTACTCAAGCTAAGTCATGTGTTCTAGAAAGAATTATGATGAACTTTTCCTAATCAATTTCTGCTTCTAGGTAATATCCAATATGAGAGTTCTGATGACTGAAGATTCAAATAATGCAGTTAGTAATTCTTTCCTATTGGATGATGATTCAAGGTAAGCCAAATATTGTTCCTCACCTTGTCTTTTAAGCCCTCATTGATGTTTGATTTGACACTATTTTATTAGTTCTGCGACCAATAATAATTTGTTATGATGTCATTAACCATTTAGAAGCATCTACTTTGCAGCATTCCTTTTTCAGTTGATGACATATCAAAGTCAATGGAACAGATAGATATATCAGATATAGAGCCCCCACCATTAATCCGAGAGAACTCTGGGTTTAGTTTCTTGTTACCTCGCTCAGACTGATATCTTCCACTGCATCGAGATATAGAGTCAATTAGATTTTATGCTGAATTTTAAATTTTTTTTTGCTTTGGTTACATCAGGAAGAAAATTGTAGTAACAATATTTCTTAGTTGTTTTTAAAAGGGATGACATAGTGCAGATATTCTTACATTATGCAGCTAGCTTTTCGGGATGGGGGTAAGAAACTGTTAGCATCCCCCTTTTATTTGGGCTTGTCACTTATCAGCTTTGTCTGGCCTAGAATAAGATTTTGTAACTAGACAATATAGGAAATTTCATCAAAATATAGCAATGAATGCAACACAATACATAAAGGAGTTAAACCTCAAATTGGTGTTTCATGTTTCAATGCCATCGGTTTTCTATGAATGAAACTCATTCAGCTGCTATTAGCAAACAAAACCATATTCAATAAAGGAGCCTACTATATTCATCATTAAAAACAACCACCAAAGTTGTGACCGCTTCATCTGCAAAACACAAACCAGATACACCTACCTAGACTCACACCAAAAGCTCCAAAGAAGCTAAAGCATAAATTCCATTATATCCACATTTAAAAAAAAAAAGAAAAAGAGAGAAGTCATTGCTTCTATGTATCAATAAAAACGGTTGTCCACATGAGAGAAATCATGTTCCATGCTATCACGACTCAGATAAAGATGACAATGGCCAAGCTGGTAGAAAGTAAGGAACTACTTTGCTAGATTCCCATGAAATAGAAGCTCCACGACCCTGATAATTAACTATTTCCATCGTTTTGGTCTCCAAATCACACATATATATGTTCCACCCCGATTTGATGAAGATAGTTTTAGAATTCTGAGGAAGAAACGATAATATCTGGGTTTCTTTAGAATTCATACTTAAAGGTGAGTTCTGCTTCCATACTACTTTAAAATTCAATTTCCACCTTAGAACCCACTTGTACCTCAAATGAGTGCAGTTAGTGTAAATGGATGGATTGTTCTTCCTTCTCAAGTGCCATATCTCTACACCCAAGTTATTGCTCTGACCATACAGCAAAAGACCATCAGATGACTCCCCCAGAACAGATTCCTCATGCTCATAGGTTATAGTACCCGTTGGTAGTTTAACCAAAGCTACATGCCTGTCTCCAAGACGCGGATCATAAACAGCAAGTTTCCCCCACATCGCAAACCAGTGTACGACCCCGCCAACCACCATAGCAACCGTCCTTGGGCGCAATGCGAACGATGTAGAGCACATCAGAGTGGATTGCTTCCATTTTCCAGTTTTTGAAGAGTAAGTCTCGATGGAGACAGTGTTGCGTTCCTTAAGTTTGCATTCACATTTAGCACGGATCGCCTTGTAGGACAAGTTACCATCAACAGATTCCTCAACAATCAACGCCATGGACATAGTTTTATAGAACTGCTGAGGTTCTGGGAGTTGACATTGCTGCTTGGTCAAGTAATTATACACAAAATATGTCTTTGGATGGCGACCAGTGAGAATGATGCCATTGGAAGAATCAATGAAGTAGCCGAGTTGTTTGAGGACTCCAGAGAGCTTCAAATCATCACCCTCTTTACAAGTTGACAAGAACGGAAGGGCAGGCTCCCACGAAGGACGGCGGTATCCGTCCCGAGGTCTTCCAAGATACAAATAGTTGCAGACAAAGAAACCCAGAAGTCGGAAACTCTGTCCCCACTGCTTCAGGTAGCAACAACGGAAGGAAGAACTGCTTATCACTCGCAGCCATCTTTTTGATACAAGAATGAGTTTTTGGAGAGTTGGTGGCGGTAGTCGAATTAAGATCTCATGCAAGACGTCATCACAGTTAAGCGCAGCATAAACACTATGACGATTCATCCTCTCCATTTCCGTCCAGTGAAGTTATATCCAACTAAGCATATGCTAACTGCATCATCGTAAAAACTCACAATCAGTAGAACACAGACATATCTTTCATAGATAATGGAATGCTTAAGATCATTCTTTGATTAAAAAAAAAAAAAAGAAAGGAACTTGACAGCAAAATCCTGGTCACAGACTAGAATCTTATGAGCATGCAAACAATATGACCTTAACACAAAAGATAGGAACAAAAAATCTCACACACCAAGATTTCTGAGACTACAAGGTTTTGTTCTCAAGTTCCTAATCAGATATTTTTGCAGCTTTGATTACGAAGCCCTCGTCTAATTGGAAACTAGTGAATAAAATCCAAGCATTTTTGGTTAAAAAAAAGAATAGATTGACGCTGATATGAATGATCCATTCCGGAAAGAAATCTAAAACTGATAATGAACATGAAACCCTTACTTCAGAAATCTAAAAACAGAACAAACAGAAAACCCAAACAAAGAAGAAAAAGGTAAGGACCTCAGTCATTTTGAAGCTTCAAACTTGACGAAATTGGGAACAAAGGCAGCCATCATCAAGTGTGCGTGAGCGGTGCTGCATGCTGTGTCGTTTAACTCATCGTTCGGTGGCTATGTCACGAATTTTCAGAACCACGCTTTTCGAACCTGTTCTGTGCTTGCTTTTACGAGGTCAGTTGCGTGTCCTCGTAGACTGTTGTTTTTATAGCTGTTACTCACTCAGATGCTTTTCTTGGGCTTTCTTGACCTCTCCATTATTTACTGTTTATTATTGGGCCTTGGATCGTGCATTTTGGGTTGGGCCATACTCAAGGTCTTGCTCGGCCTAAACTTTAGTGAGAGACTTCATATAAGTGATATAACCCCATATTAGACCCAACAGGGAAAATAACTTCATCGTAAGATAAAGTTCTTCAGACCAGAATAAAAAATAAATAAAAAAAGTTCTTCAGACCAATAAAAAAATATTCAGTTCTTAAATTTTTTAAATTTATATATGAATCAAATTCAGAATCTCATTTAGAAAAATATAAATGTAGACATGCTTCAACCAATGAAACTAAAAATAAAATTATTTTAATAGTTCATTATTTCATAATCAATTTAAATATTCAATTTATTATCCTTAAATTTTGTTTGACCATTATTTATGCAAGTGATTCTATATGTACAATGAAAAATTAGTTAAACCAGTCATTAAATGAGATTGTGTGCCACAATTACTGTGCTCATTACAATCTCAATGATTATTTGGACAAATAAAGAAAAAATAGACTCATTGGTTGTATTAGCTAGTTTATCATTATACATCAAACATTATTGTTTTTTATGCACTATTTATTTTACTCTCCACCCTTTAATTTGAATAAATACCTATAAATATTTATTTATGGATGTCAATATAGCACAACTTTTAAACTAAGTTTAATTATGATAAACTGATAATGTATAAAATTTATATTATCAATCAATTACATTGATTTGTAAGACTTTTTAGTTGATGAGAAATTGAGTTCAAATTTTTTATTAATATGTGAATGCATGACTTATTTTACACTGATAGTATACTAGAATTAAACTCTTAAATTCATCTTGTTTGATTTTAAGAGTTTTCCTAAATAACAATACTTCTTGTACACTAATTTTCTGCCATGATCATTGACCACTCACCGAATAAAAACGTTGTCCGTACAGATCCACCGGTACGTATGTTGTCCTTGAGTCTCAAATTTACAGCAGGATCAGTCGCACTAACATAAAAATGTTCAACATGTAATTGGATCATTGCCTTTAATGTGACTAATTTAACATTTTATACATAATGTGATTGTGCGCGTGCTACTCTAGTAGTTGGACTTGGATCAGCAGTCTGATAATAATAATAAGAATAAGTGTCTTCACATTAGAAAAAGGTCTTATGTCTACACTACTTGCTTTGAGAATAGCTAGCCATTTATATATATAGTTGCAATTCTTGTGATTCATATTATATTTAAGCAGCAGCGTTAATGGTAAGCCACTGACCAATCAAATTTGGGTCTACCCGTAACAGCACCAATGGGTATTAAGTTTTGTGGCGAAGGTGATCCAGAGTTGTTTGTACTTTGTAGGGAATAATTATTTTTTATGTCGTTTTTATTTATTAATTCTGATATGTTCATAATGAGAAACACACCTTGAGGCACACACATTCTCTATCTATTATTTCTCAAACATAGTGGTGTAAGAATTGTGATGTACAAATAATGTTATGCTTAATTGTTAATTGTTTGTATTATCAATTTTAAATATGAGTTTGCAATATTCTCATAAAGAAGATGATAATATATATATATAATAAAAAGATCCACTGAATTTTTTGTCTTACAATTTTAGACTAAAATTTAACTCTTGATCCAGGGTGTGTAGTGTCTTTGTGCTGAGTGTGGTACTAGCGCACTACTACTATTCATCATGTTAATTAAGATTCATTGATACATTCCACACGCCTCAAATTTTGAGCTGCTATCAACCAATTGTGGAAACAAAAATGTAAATTGTTAAGAACAGGCTAAAATAGTTAATAAAGTTCATTTTAATATTTTTGGTTCAAATAATATTATTAATTATATGTATTTTATTAATGGGTTGAGTGATTTAGATCAAATTTTCTATTGTTAACTGTTATGTCTGATTTTTTTTGTGTCTCTAGCAATACTCAAAGAAAAATGTTTCTAGTACAACATTAATACATTCTAATAATATTCAACATATAAGAGATATTATAAATAAAGAAGTGACACATATTATGTATTTTAACAATGATATATATATATGATATATTTTCTGTTTTTGTTCAATCCATTTCATATATATATATATTACACTGTTACATATAATACACATTATATATAGTACATATTAAATAATAATTAAATGTTATTTATATTGTATATATATTATTATAGTGGTGGAAATGGGGTCCTATTGCCTGCTTAGTTAGTGCCTTTATATGGATTCAGAATTTGGACTGTGTTAGGCAATCATGAAGATTAAGATAGATCGATGATATGGATGGTTGAGGAAGGAAGAAACTAGAATGTCTACCATCCGCAAAAATCATGGGCACTATCTCCTTCTGCAACAACAGCCTTCATACTTTTCTACAAAGATTTACTTTTTTT
Source organism: Aeschynomene evenia (assembly GCA_013621005.1). NCBI lineage: Eukaryota > Viridiplantae > Streptophyta > Magnoliopsida > Fabales > Fabaceae > Aeschynomene > Aeschynomene evenia. The sequence continues at coordinate 6,325,019 of CM024268.1, forward strand.
TTTTCAGAGAGAAAAGCACTTCACTTTACCCACTGTAAAGGAGAAATATTATTCCTAAATTCTCTCAGAGTCTTGCATTCAAAATATTGACCAAAAACATAACATGTTGAATAATAAATACTACTAGTAGTAAATAGAATAGTAATAAAATTGTGAGCATTTAAAAATTTCAATTTAAAAAAAGGAATAGATGCCGGATTCCACACCAGAAGGTTTTAATTCGCCTAAACTCAAGAAAGAACTGTCAGATACTTTCCCCACATGGTAATCACCCACTTGGAATTAACATAAAAATTTATGAAACTAGTTGAAATTTTGAATCATTGCATGCATAAAGAGTTTCTTTAATTTCTTTCAGTCAAACTTTATATTGAACAATGTCGTGCTGGAATGAAATCAGGAGCTTGTAATGATGAATCATATCTTTATTGAAAAAAATAGGTAATAATGAATCAAATTTTGTAAAACTCATCTTTACTTTATTCATCCCCCGAGAGTAGGTAACTACTTAACATACGTAATAATGAAATGAAATTATTGCTCTGTATATGTTTTTTTTTTTTTTTAAAAAAAGAAATTCTGTATATGGTTTGCTTTTAGTAATTCATGCTTACTGACAAAAGAGTTAGTCAGGTCCACCATGTTGATTATTGATGAATAAATTTTATGCCACCTGTTGTCCAATGCTCTCAGTAAATACAATAATAAAAATGAGTATAGCTAGAAATATATAAAAAAAAAAAAGCCAAAATAACTCACAAATAAAAATTTGAACCACAAAAAAAGATGAACCTCTGTCGCAGAATGCACTCCCGATTTAACTATATATCATGCTATGTTACTCTGTTCTAAACAATATAATGTTGTGTGTTTGTCCTCGCCTAACGGGGCCCATTGCCTCAGATTCCCCATATATTAGTAAATTTAGTTTAGAATCTTACCTAATCGGCTAATGGATATTCCTTTCCATTCATATTGATCCCCCAAGCGTATAATTAAGATTTGGACTTTTTTAATCAGAATGCTGTGGATTTTGTCATTTTCAATGGCAGAGTGTAAATAATAAGAAAATAAAACTAAAATGTATATCTAGTGACAATTTTCTTTTATTTGTCCAAGTAATACCGTTTATTATAAATGAAAGATTACTATAGGCACAACAACAAAAAATCAGTTAAAACAGCCAATAATAAAAAGTTGGGTATAAATTACTTAGAGCCAGTTTGGGTAAACAACTTATTTAAGTCCTTATATAAAATTAACTTTTGAGAAGTAACTTATGAATAAGTTATTTTGTATATGAATATGATATAACAAAAAATTTTATTTCAATAATTTTGAAAAGTGCTTATAGAGAAGTCAAATAATCTAACTTCTTCAAAAGCACTGAAATAACTTCCGAATAAGTCATAAGTTATATAGTCAAACGGGACAGATATAACTTCTGATAAGTCAGAAGCACTGTCATCCAAACTGGCCCTTAGTCCATTAAAAAAATACACATAGTTATTTGAGCCAAAAGTGTCAAAATGAGCTTTATGGCTATTTTAACTGAAAAAGTATTATTCCCCAATATAATGTTGTACATATAATCGTATTGTACATATCAAATAGTAAATAAAAAGCGAGGAAGGTATCATTCAAGATGCCCCCATTAGAGACGACCTTATTCCTTGTATGTTTTTGCCCACTATATATATAATATAACGCCTTAGCTTGGTATCTAATTAATATGTATCATCCGTCTCGAACCCTACTCACTGAGGACTAAGAAATCCATGTGTTGCCCTGTTTGGACACCCAAACAAATATAGCCAGCCCCTTTCTTCATTTGTCTTCGATCTTCTCTGGTAGCAGAAATAGCTAGCTAGCAAGCACGCATGAGGCTCTTAAGGTTGAGGACGACGACAATATCATCAGATGGGTGCAGGAGGAGGGTCAAGTATTTGGTGTTGGGGTTCACGCTTTTGTTGGAGTTGGAGCCATGGCCTAAAATAGAATAGAAACGTACCTGCCTGGCCTTATTATGATGGATCAGATCAGAAGACATCCATCCATTTCTCTATCTGAATCTGACCCTGACCCTGGGGAACTCTGCATGCCCTGTAGGCAAGTCTGATGCTTGGCTTTTTCAATCTCTCTCTCTCTCTCTCTGTAAAATAAATTCAAAGCAGGAGGTTAATTCCATCCATCCATTTCAAGGACCGAATTTTCTGATTTTAATTCTCTCTCTGTTTGGCTTTGTCTTTTAATTCTTATTTCAAAATAACCTCCTTTAGCTTCTTCCTAGCTCATCCTGATCTTGCTGTAATTTCCAGTACCATATGATGATTGATATGTTGCTGCTTATATTATAAACTCTCTCTCTTGTGCTGCTTCGCTTTCTGCTTCCTCTTCTTACTACTTATTATCGATCACTTCTATTTTCTCCAATTATATTCTTCTAATTTTTTTGTTTCTCTTCTTATTATGGTAGTACAAATTGCCTGCCTAGTAGTAATAATAATAATAAGAAATTAAATTAGCAACAGCTAGCAGATTAGTGATGCTTGTTTTGTTTTATGTACTAGGTAATAATTAAATAAATTAAGTAATCCAAAGAGGGTATGTAAAAAGGCTAGATTCATCTATCATAGGCTAGATTCATAGCTGTGAGAATATAAGCACGTGATCCAGTCTGGCATACTACTACAATTTAACCATGCATGATTTATGGTTTTTAATTAATTGTTATGCAACTATATATAATTGTCTTTGAAATTGCAATTGCAATTTAAAATCAATGGTAGAGATACCTACCGTAGCTGCAGTCTGCAGATATATATTTAAATTCACAGTATATTCTGTTGGGAGATGCAATATATATAGAGGGCATAGATCATAAATAATAAGCTGTACGTTGCAATAGAATGATTGTATTGAATAGGGTGAGAGTAGGTAGCCATATGTGTATGTGTATTATACAGATAGACACATGTGTGTCGGTGATCATATATATCACACCAAATGTGTTCTGAATTGTTGAATACCAGCCAGGAATTCATCCAGTGGCAGAGTGTTGACCACGTACCAAACATGCCCGATCATATAAATCCTGCACCATCTACCATCTACCATCTATATCTGTATCTATATATAATGTTTCTGGTTTGTACTTCAAAGTTGAAATGCCCTTCTACACTAGTATAATTAAGCTAAGCATAATCAGTATATATGGTGTCGGATTTTTAGTGCTAATAATGGTTCAGTTCAGTCACAGGTGCAGGAATTATTTCAGGCAACCAATTAACATTCAACAGCCTGCTCAACTCGTGAATAATAAGGACCCATATACAAATTGCCAAAAAATAATTCATATAACAATTTTATTTTGTTCCAAATATTGAGTGTATATTTGAATTTTGCATGTCTAATTGACTTTTTTTTTAATAAATTTTGTTAGAAGTACAAAATTGTTTCAGTTAAAAAATTTAAAAATAAGAGTTTGAATTTAAATTACTTAGCTCATTACAAAACACACATAATTAAAAATGTTATTTGGGTCAAAAGTGTTAAAATGAGTTTTTTTGTTGTTTTAATCAAAACAATATTATTATCCAAAACTGTATTTCTTAATTAAGATGTAAGTTTATGTTAAGACTAGTAAATAAATCAAATTATCTTTACTCTTATTTTCTCGGTTAATTGAAAATAATAGTCTCGAATGTACTTGGACATCATATTATCAAAATTACATATTGATAAAAAGCCGGTCATTATTAGGCGAAAGTAACATTAGCTATTGATTAATCATTCAATTTAATAATTGAGTTTTATTCATGATCAATAATTAATAGTGGTTAAACAACATTTTAAAGTTGATAGTTGTGACGCGCCACACTTGATTAGCTTTAAGATAAGGATGATAATTGTCGTGCTCTTCATTTTAAATTATTAATTAATTAAGAAAAATGGGAGTTAGTCATCACGTTTGTGTCCCACCTGGAGGAAAGCGATGCGCACCAGCAACGACATAGAATAAAAAAGCGATTACAAGGGGCGACCTCATCATCTATTCAATTTTTCCATTGGTCTGTGAGTCATCAATGGCTAACAATAACGACAAGCCAGATGTTTAATTGTGATGCCTAATTTTAATTGATATACTGTAACTTCAATGGCAGCTTTAAATTAAAATTCAATCCAACATCAGCTAGCATGCACGCCTATTCTCATATGATTGATAATCACTTGTACTAGATATGCATACGTTATAAAAAGGGAAAATGATGAATTGTAATCCGTGTTGAATGTGTACAATAAAAAAAATATTATGGAAAAATAATGAATTGAAAGAAAAAAAAAAGTAAGTAGTAAAAATAGCTGGAACTATAAATTTCGTGAATTGAAAGTATACAAATTCTAGATGTATAAATAAAAAATTGCTTTTAAAAAAATGAAACATTAGTTAGGGCATAACGAATTCACAAATGTATGTTTGAGACACAACAAAAATCAGTCAAAACAGCCAACAAAGCTCATTTAACATTTTATGGTCCAATTGACACTTTTAATCATGAGTATATTTTTAGTGGATTTGGTGATTGTGGCCCAAATCCCTATTTGTTGGCTGTTTTAGCTAGTTTTTTATTGTGCCCCTAGCAATGCTCTAATGTATTATATATCATGCTCAAACTTTTTCTTTTCTTCTTTTTTGATGTGACTCTCTTCTATTTATTCAAGTAACACTGATCGTTCTCTAAATGTATGATTTGAATTAGATTAATATAATTTTGTTAAGGGAGATAAATATTATAATTTTATAAGTTTACTATTGAACAATCAATAATGCAAATAAATCCCAGAGGAAAGTGATTTTTTCTCTACATCTAAATTTCATTTCATTATTTTAAAAAAGATCAGTATGTGGTACAGTGCTCTTTCACTTCCCCATGTAATTAAAATAGTTCATTCATAATTTTTATATTTGTACTCTTATCATTTATAACTAGCACCTTCTTGAGCATTTTATACTCGGTTAAGTCGTATTTTTATTATTATTATTATTTTATTTGATTTTAGTTAAATTTAATTTAATAATTATATAAATATATCTGATTGAGATAGTAAAAAATAGTTATTTGTTTTATAATTTGTAATTTTTATATTTTTTTAAAATATAACTATCTTAATAAGTATGAACAACAAAAAAATAATTATTTTGAAGAATTATCTTTATATAATAGTATAGATATTATATTACATATCTAGCCATTAATATATTTTTATAAAACTGTCATCATAGTCCACATTTACATGTGTGTAATTATATATAAGAATACTACCATCCATGCAACCTATAAAAGATAAGAGAAGCACCAGGTTCCAACATGGATCCAAGATTGCTTTTTCCACCTTTTATTATTTATTATCTTTTTTAAAGATAATTTTGTATTCATTGTTTTGAGTATTTCAAGTGGCAGTTCTTGTGTCTTTTGTGAGTGATAGTGATGAACCACTTGAGAAGTTTAATTTGCACAGTTAACTTGTTTATTTCAACAATTAAGAGTAGTTGAAAAGATACTAAGCACAACACTAAATAAAATAACTAAAAAAAATCTCTCTTTATGAGTGCTTGTTACACTAAAATTGAAGGATAGAATGAATCAGGTCACTATAAGGTTTTCTTGTGTGAGTTCCACTATGACTTTGATCATTATTCACATTAACAAGGCAATTTGAATGTGATAGCAAGTTAGTTTTCTTGTTAGTGTATTCAATTCAATTGGCTTTGTTTGGTTAGGGTGAACAAATATTAATGTATATAAGTAATATTTGTTGTGTAATAGAAATACATCCAAATAATCTTTAAGGTGAGCTATACATAATACGTAATTTGTATAATACACATTAATATTACGTATTATGTATAACACACATTGAATACTAGTTTAACGTACTTCTATTGTACAATAAATATTACTATATATATGATATTTTTAAACAAAGTATAATTAAGTTTGTTATAATTCTTCTTGATCAGGTTTATTATAGCTATTTACTTAGCATCTCAAAGTGAAGTGGAACGTGGCCAAAAAGATGGAGCAAGAAAAGCATACGAAAAGAAACAAATAGTTCCTCTTTTTTAGAGAAAAGCATAGATAAAAGAGGGATCGGAAAAAAAAACAAACAATGAACTTTATACTTTGGCTTGAGACAAATAATGAACTTTATATCTCTTCCTTTTCTTAATAAAATTAACTATTGGTAATTAGATGTTCAGAGAAGGTTATGAGTTGTGGCCAACTCGCACCACTCATTGGCTTAAGCACTGGCATCATTGGAGCCAAAAATTTTAATCTATTATATTTGGACCAGTATTGAACACAAAAAGTATTTACAAATTCCTTATCAATATAAAAAGGTATTACTATTTACATATTTATCATTCTCAAACATTTTACTTACAAAATATTTAAGTCCCACCATTTTTATTATTTAAAACATAATTTCTTTTATTTAAATGCATATACAACACTCGAATACAAACATATATCAAAATGACATACTCTGACTAAACAAAACAAAAATATTAACATTGACCATATATACAATATTATATTGTCAAATTATACTGTATAGATAGCAATTTAACCCACATTCTAGTAGTACTGTATAGTGTTATTTTTTAAAAAACTCTTGAAAAATAACAATTCTACAATAAAAAAAAATCTAATTTAATATTTAATAGCCCAATAGCATTTGAATAAATTTAATGAGATATGATAGACACAATTTGCTTTTCTATTACTTTAGCAAATAGATAATGCTACATAGAAAAAGAATGATACAAAGAGAAAGTGTTTTACGTAAACAAAGAATGTTATCAAGAAAAAGAATGTTATATAGAAAATAGTCATATATAGAAAAAGTGTTACGTAGAGAGATGTTATGTAGAAAAAAGAGTATTACATAGTTAAGAGTGTTATAAAGAAAATATAGCACAACTCTTATTTTTACACTATCAAGTATCAACTTCAAGAAAATGTCTGATCATAATAAAGACATTACTTAGATAATGTAACATTATCTTGAATGCTGTTGGTTAAAAATGCAAAAAAAAAAAAAGAAATCAATCTTTATCAGCACACAAAAATGAATAAATCAAGATCAACAAGATCGCATTAAATGAAGATTAACATCGACGTATAGCTGTAAATACATTCATTGCTATGCGATTTCAAAGAATAATATAATAAAAATTACAACAAAGAACCTCAGCCAATACACTGCTAAGATGACAAAATTTTTCTACGTTACATTTTTCCACAACAACACCACTACTGGTACAAATGTTGGCTGAATAAATGAAGGAAATATATATAAATATGTCTGTATGTACCTTAGTGTTTCTATAATTCAATCAACACAAGAAACAGAAGCTCCTGTTTCGAGCAATATCCCACTCTTCAAGGCCTCGCAGAAATGATCGAAGAGCGAGACGTTCAGAAGCGTATGTCATGAAAGAGGCCAATATTATGCCCCCAACAACCATCAAACCTAACCTGTTCAAAATTTAAAAAGTTGAAAGGGATCTTAACTTGGTATATCATGGTGGCTACTAACCAGGTATGCTGCCTGGAATAAGAACTAAGAGTGGTTTCTTAATGAATTCGATTGCAAATTACCTCGCAAATAGGGCAGTTATTCCGAAAAGAAGAGGCAAAGATGGAGCAGCAATTGCCAGCAAGGCCATCCCTAAACCATAGAACCATGTATCAGTATCACAAGATGACGTCTGTCGCTGATGACCTGTAAATACAAAATTAATTATGTCAATAAAATATTGATTACAAATCTTGAAGTCACAACTTAATGGTAGATGAAATCACAAAATAAGCTTTGGTTGTGAGATCATACGTTTTCCTGAATCATAATCAGAAGAACCAGGTTGTGACAAGGATGGTGCAGCTTGTGATGCCACAGTCTTTCCCCACTGATAAATCAAATGGAGATAACCTCCAAAAACTATAAAGAAAATTGTGAAAGTCCATTCATACATCAAAAGTAAGCCAGTCCATGGCATCACTTGCCGAGGAATGATCAAGAGAGCTAGTCCCAGAGACACCGCTGCAGCCATGAAACAGATGCAGACAGAAATGCCGCCCAAATACACAGGAACCTTGTACTGAGAACCATTTATAAGCTGTTCACCACAGAATCGAGATTGATTGGGTCAAAAATACATATATGAAATATGATAAATCTGAGCATTTTGAAAAACTAAAGAGGATATGCGTCCTCTCCTTCAAGGTCATCATATTTCTAGGTCATTTGACCAGATATTTACACAATGTTTTGTGAAGGAATTTTGACAGCCCTACACAGGGCATCATGTATATCTGTCCAAAGAATGACTAGGTCATGTGAGGTCCTCACATGGCAACATTCAAATTCCCAACAAGAAGGCAGAGAAGAGAAAAACTGACCTGATGAGATGAAGGGATTGCAGATGTTGAAATGCTTGTATACGCAATTGGTCCAGCTGATTTAATCCTGTAGTAAAGGCGCCTTACATGATCACATAGCGAGCTTCTACAGATTGAACTGCATGACCCGTGATTCTGCAGAAAATACAATAGTCTGAGACTTATGAGGAGCCCTATTTGCCTAATGCTTGAAGAGAAGAGAAGAGAATAAATATAATATCAGTCCAAGATAGCTGACCTTTAGGAATGAATGATAGCAGCAGATGAGCAGAGCACATAATGGGAGCAGAAAGAGAAATTTCACAAGAAAACTATCTTTAGGATTTTGGCCCCCTCCAGTTCCAGGAAGGGATTCCTCAAGCTTTTCTCTTACTTCCTGCAGCATCACCAAGTTAAGGACAAATAAGTCAGCATACTTTTGTCATGAACTTCAAATAGGCAAGCATAATTACTTGAGCCAATATGGCCTCTATAAATATGGAAAAGACAACAATTTTTGGACTATTAATAAAAGCACAAAATAGGATAATGAGTTGAACAAATACCTGCCAGACATCAACAGGTTTCAAAAGCCAAGATGTCCACCAGTCCCAAGGCTTAAGAGGGCCAAGTGTGTAGTGAATCACACGGAGTTCACTCTCATCCACCATCCACTGAATAAATCAGCATAAATGGTTAAAATTATTGAATTGAAAATGCAATGGAAGCACTAAATAACTCCTTTCACTATTAATATATTACTTGAATGCCATAAATTTTCGATTATCACAAATAATATTTATGAAAAAGACAGTGAAAGGTAAATCAAAACACATCAAATATATTGGATGATAAGACATCAATCAAACAACAGATATGTGAAAGTGTAGTACTCTTCTGGAAGAATTAGAGATTAATCAGATACAGCAACTGGACCTAGTAACAATTCCATCTTAACTCATATAAGCAGATCCAGTACAATTAAGTTAATAAGGGGAAGGAAAAAAGGGGGATATATTACTCAAGCCTCACTTACTCTAATTTACTTGAAAGGAAAGAACCATCCTTTCACTACCTATATTCTAGTACCTTGTTAGCAAGCATGTAAAGACCAACATCTGCATTATACAGTGTCGAAAGTCGCTCCATTTCAGGAACAGGTTTGGACTTCAACTTCTCTGGGCTCAAATTTGGATCAAATACATGTGCATTTGGAAATTCAGAGTAATATGAATTGAGAAATCCCTGGTCTCCTGTCAAAGAGGGAAACAGAGATGAAGACAATTGTTATGAAGCTATCAGGTTGAAATCCACACCTGGAATATAGGAGCTTAAAACAATAATACTCAAAGGAACAACGTAATAGTAGACTAAAAATTGCTGTCTACAAGTTGTTTTACCTCCAGTGTAAGATGCCAGAGTATTAACTTTGGTCATCATGTCATCAAAAAGAGTTTCAGATGGCTCCACCACCATGACTCCCGAATTCAACCTCTCAGAATGCTTCAAGTTAGCACAGAATTTTCGACATTTGAATAGATCATCAATATTCTTAACCACAATAGTGTCCGCATCGAGATAAACAACTGCACATTCATATTCAAGAAAAAACAATAAATGAGTCGTAACGTATCACCATAAGGAGGAAGCATTACACCCCAAACTTCAAATTGTCAGTGTCAACTCATATTTGAATTGATGCATAAGCAACTAACAACAAATAATAGAAAAGGAAAGTTCCAAACTACATATTAAATACTCCAACATCAAAAACGAGTTCTCAATGACTTGGAAACGGCAGTTAACCTACATGGAAACTTTAGAAGTTCCTCCTTAATGCTATAACCAGATACATACTAAACAACCAATACCAAAATCCTGAAAAGAAAAAAAAAAATTACCTTTCTTGTAGTTAGTCATGTTAAATATTTTGAGCTTTGTGTAAACACCCCAAAATCTCTTTGGGCGTTTTCGATTGGGATTAGCCAGTAAACTAATCTTCTCCACTATCCATCCATCAGCCTACAAAAAAATCAATTTTTTTTTTTAAAATATATACGTATATATATATATACAAAAGGGATTCAGATCAATAGAATCACAAAATTTGAGGAATTCCCCGTGATCCATTGAGTAAAAAATGGAAATTGAGAGTACCCTAAGAAGGGTTTTGGCATAATCGGAGACGCCATCTGAGACGAGAACCACCATGTCCTTGGTGGATCCAGTGTTGCGTATTGATTTTCCGAGAACTCGAACACCCAACAAGAATTCATCCCCGTAGAGAAGAGTGGCATATGCCTCATCGGTCTTCTGAGTCTGAGATCCCACACAACCTCCCAATTCAACGCAAACCAACAGAATCATCAAACACGACCATACCCTATGCGCTTTCATTATAGCTCCGATTCTACAGTAACAGGAAATAAATGACCCCTTTTCTTTCTGTCTGTCTTCTCCCTCTTTTGGACTCTGAATTGAATTGAATGCTGCGAGTGAAACAAATAAACAATAAAAGGGTTGAAAGTTGAATTAGAAAGGGTTTGAAATTTGTAGATTTGTTGCTTTTTGCTGGGTGGCTTGTGTCTCGTCTCTGACCTTTCTTTCAACCTGGTGGTCTTCTATGGCTGCGTGATTGCGATTTCTGATCCTCTGCAGCAGCTTCCACATGAAAGCGCTTCCACTTTCATTTTCGTTTGACGCGCTAAAGTTCAATTCTTGCGTGAAGTTGGGAGATCTATGCAATTATTAATAGTTCTGGGGCAAGTAAGTAAATCACTTTTCTTTTCTTGATTTTTGGTCTTGAGGCCTCAGGCCCTTAATAGTGGGCCTTCAAAGAAGATGAAAATGTTCATATGGCCCTTTTCTTCTATATTATTGTTTTTTGAGCCCTAAACCTAATTTTTTTTTGGTTAGTGTTTTCTACCAAACCATTTTCATATATTGTTTGTCATTTTTCTTTATATTTATTTGATTGGCATTTTCTGAACCCGAATGAGAATGAAGTTTTGAGTAGTATAATCTCTATATGCAGAAAAGCATATAATTATTCTCTCTATTTGGATTCCCCAACAGTAACAGTTTTCAAAACAAAACAAATAATCAATAATGCCTTTTCAAGCTATAGTAAATATGCTTGTGACCACTCTTCTCCCCCATTGAAGAACTTAAAAGGCCCTTTGTATCTTAGAAATTTCAACGGCCTATGAACTCTACACATTGATCCCTATATAGTAGTATGTTAATAAAGTATGTATGTATGAGTGTAATATTAAATATGATTATTTCATTAATAATATAATACCATATTGGTGATCATCATGCACTTGTTGTCATACGACGAATAATTATACTTTTGGCTTGACGTGTGAAGAATAATAATCGTCAATCTTTTTAGTAATAAAGAATACAAATAGATTCATTGTAAATGTAAAATTATTTACTCCATAACTCCCAATGTACTAGTGTAAAAGATAGTATTCTATTAACACTAGCTAAATAAATATTTTTAGTGATAAAGGCTAATAGGTATGCATGACATTGTATTTATCTCCCAAAACTGTATTGATGACAAATTAACAATCACGGATATGCAACCTCTTTGTATTTTCTATCATGAATAAACTTTAAAGCAGAATATAATTTCAGTATATCAGCAGTATGAAAAGCTTTCTGTCATCCAGTCAAGCGTTATTATTTACAAAACTTTTTAAAATATTAGATGCAAAACTCATATAATATGTAATAATTAAATAATAATACAAAACTTGTTCACTTATCAATGATATACCAAAGTTAATATCTTAAAGAAGAGATTCAAAAAAGTTATAATGAAGCTGGATAAATATTACTATTCAATATAACTCTTTAGATAAACAAGAATGTTCGTGTACGCAATCATATTCGACACTATGATTGCGTCGAGCCAGATGTATGTGCCCATGCTTTAGGCAAGGGAAATTAAACATTAAAAGCTTAATGACAATTACGAGAACTGGTTTAGTGCAAGATAGATCCTTTATCCATCTCATTCTTCCTCTATTACACTACTACACCATACACACATGATGTTGATATATTTATACATGAGAAGAAAAATAACTAATTCAAACAATTATCCGCAAAAAATGCTACTGATACTTGTACATAATAAACTGGAGGGGTTTATAAAAAAAAAAAAAAAACTGGAGGGTTAATAGTGTAATTAACATTTTCTCACCTAAGCAAGCCCAGCCCAAGATGGTCAAGATATTTTTTTCTTCTTGGACCTGAGAGATATAAGCAAATATATGGAGATTGACCATTCTAAAGATTTTTGCGACCCAATTGCCAAGTTAACTGATCAGCAGCTGCCATAGCACGAGATGCAGGACCAATGGAGCCTTCGTACCTGTACAACTAAAATATTATCATGAGGACAAAGTATAATTTGCATCGGTGAAGAAATCCATGATAGATAAACGAACAATTGAATAAGAATTCTATATGCTGCTTACATAGCAACGAAGATGTATGCTGCTGTTTGAATAACAATTGCACCTTCACCAGCAGGCTTTGATGTGTTTATGCACCTTGCACTGAACCAATTCTCGTGAATTGAGGTGACCAAATCTGCCATCCAAATTTCTATTACTAGAGTATGACAAGAGAACTATAGGCTGCGTTTGTTTTTAGGGAGTCAGTGAAAAATTGACTCTGTCAACGGTCAAGTGTTTGGTGTGAGGGTCACAGTGACTCAGTGAACAGAGTCACAGTGAGGGTGAACAAAATTGTCAATTTTTTGTTCACTCACTATGCTGGAAATGAGACACAAATATGTGAGGGTGTATTCAGAGCCAATTTTGGAGTCACAGTGACTCTGACTCCATGACTCCCTTGACTCTGACTCCAGAGTCACTAAAAACAAACATTACACCTATATGAATGCTTGCACGCATAACATGCTATGAGTCAGTCTCTAATAACATACATTACCCCCTCACACCTGGAATAATGACATCAACATGCATCTTCTTCCTACCTATATGCAATCCAAGTGTAGTTATTTAGGTAAACTAATTGCAGCTAAGTTGAAGCTTGCTTACACTCATTGGAACCGATAATGAAGGTCTCAGACTGGAGTTTACTGCGTTTGATGAAGTCTACAAAGTGACTCAATTCAATAGGATTGGCTTTTATTCCTTCTTGTTCAGCACTGCCACAAATCCAATATTTTAGAAACCATAAAAACAAAAATCCAAATATGCAATACAAGTGCTTCAACAAAGCCATTTTGGCTGCTGATGCTATAGCTAGAAAAACTTGTGCATTACAGCATTGCTGAATCAATACCGTGAAACTAACAAGATACTGCATCTGACCCTATGTAACTAAATTAGTACTAGAATCAATGAAAACTGATTATGAATTATGATCATCACAAATTGGCATCGTCGTTAAAAACTCCAAATATACAGAATACAGATTTTAGACAATAGGCAACAGTCGTTAAAAATAACATGGAACAAATTCATAAAAAGCATAACAAATAAGAATATTGCTTACATGATAGATAACAAACGAGAGGGTCCAGTTGGGTCGTAATTAATGAGTAAAGCAGCTTTCAAAGGATGACCTAAAAGACACAAGGATCAGTTAAATTGTTACCATTCTGCAATATTCGTTGGAAGCTAAAACTTGCTTCCTCACCAGAATGACCAATGTTACTAGATGCCCACTTATCCCATGTTTTATGCACAAAAGCCCAATCCATCCGCGCCTGTAAAGAAATTGCAGAAAAGAAATTATCCAACTAATAATAATGCAAATTCGCACTGCTAAAAATCGCCATACCTAAGATGGGTTGTTGAAGAGAACGATGTGAAGCTGACACAGCTGTCCCGCCGCCGATGAAGAGATGCTGTACTCCGCACCCTGAGGCTCTCCGGTCCAGTCTCGCCGACTCTGTCTTCGGCTTTTGGAATGTCAACGACGAAAAAACCGTCAAGAGAGAGAGAAAGAGAGAAAAGTAGAAAACATACGGTTTTTTCTTTCCAGGTTTTTGGGCTAGACTTAAGGCCCATAACTGATATATGAAAGCCCAAGAAAGCCTTTGGGATTTGGATGGAAAATGATCCGTATTATACTTGGAAGAGTTTTCAAAAATTAAAAACAAAAGGGAGAATCAAACAAAAACAAAAACAAAAGGAGTCACAAATTCTTGAAAAAATAAAATAAAACTCACACGTCTAACAAATTTTCCAGCTAAATCTCTCCTACTTCAGACCCCTAGAAAAAAGTGAACCATGCTTTTAGGATTCAAACCTAAAGCTTATTTTTGGCACAAATTCTTTTAAATTTAATTAAATTGAAATTTGAACTAAATGACCCCATTGTTGGTGTTCTCATTTTTAGTGTATATTTATACTCTACATGTTTATTTTTTAGGAGGAAAAGTGATGTTGAGCCACACTAAAAATAGGGAAGATAATACATTGCCATAAACAATTCTCAGAATTGTTCAATGAAGTTTAGAGATGAAAACCTTGTTTGGAATAAATTATATATTAATCAACCAAAGAAATTACATCTTTAATAAAACAAAGTAATGCCTCTCCTGATCTAGGGCAACTACATGCCACATATTTTCATACCCTTAACCAATAGCAACATAATATAACATTGAGGTATGCCTCCTTTACAATCGATTCATGATATCTTGTTCCAGTTCACTTCCTCCGCATTCACCAGGAAAGAGACATACCAAAATAGATCCCAAGATAGATTCCTTTCCCTTCAATGAGTGCAAAATCAACAGCAACCAGGACAAGATCTCACAAGGCGTGGCTGGTAGCCTATGTTATGAATATCACGTATAACACAGGTACAAATACAAATATACATTGTAAATTTCATTGTGGTGAAGATGTGATACTATATTCAGGACGAGTATGTTACTATTTCAAAATATTTGTGCATCGCAACCGGTAGCATTACCACGACACTCATGTCAAGTGAAGTAGGACTAGCAAATTTCATCTCCTACCCAATTGGCCTTCCCCTTCGGACCAATTGGACCCTCCTCACCATAAAGCTCAGTTGGAAACAATTCAACCAAATTCTCCACAGAAAATCTCACAAACACTGGAAGCATATCTATCAACTTGTCTATTTCAGAACGTGAGTCATACACAATGGTAGGACCCCACTCTCTCATGTACTGCAACCAACATGGTTCTTCAATTGCTCCATCACCAAGATACTCGGCAGCAACAATCTTATATCTGGTGCTGGAATCCATAATAAGTTCACTTTTAGCTGTATCATTCCTCACTCCAATTCTAAGTTTTGATGGCCCCTGAAGGTAAGTACCTGGATGAGGGTAGCTTGCATGACCATTTTTTGATGAATAAACAATTGGTTTGTTCATCCCCTCAATGAACTCCAAATTGAATGCTTCTACCCATTGGCCACCACTATGCTCAGAGAAGAACACTGACCATAGCTCTCCATTGAAGTTGCTTACACGGAGGGTAAAGTGCTCCCAATCACCAACATGTTCACCTATTTTACCCATCCCAACGTTAAACAATCCCACTTTAAGGGTGGCTGGTCCATTGAAGGGACAAAACACCCACATGGCTATATCAGTAAATGTTCCTCCCAAAGCTGGTTTTACATGAACATAGAGTTCTGCACTCTTAATGTTTCCCTTCTTTAGATTGTTTCTAGCTTCTTCATCAGTAGGAAAATCTATCCAAAATTCACCATCATTTGTTCCTCCACTAGGCAAGTTTGAACCCTGATAATCTATAGCCTTACCCTTTTCACTGCCTTGTGAATACAGAAGTGCCCCATTTTTGAAAAACCATTCCACAGATGACGGCAAGTATATCTCATCTGGATGGAAGTATAAAGTGGGACCGTAATGCTTGATAAGTGCATGAATTTGGTTTATATTTGGCATTGCGTGTAAGGTGGAATCAAGATTCCTCAAGCAAGCAATATCAACCACTTTTCCACCAGAATCAAAATAGGTGCTGCAGAAGAATGTCCCAACAGATACACCTCTACCTAACATCCCTCTATTACAAGGCCGTGTGTTCCAAACGTTGAATGAAATTTTCGAAAATGTTGAGTTTATTGTTAATAATAGATCACAATTCTCGCAAGCTTCTGTCAGATCAGCTCGCACGCATCGAACTTGCTCAACTTCAGGTTCATCTGGTTTGCTGGTAACTACAATCCCCATGGCTTTATAACCATCTGGAGGATTTGGCAACCAGAAATAACCGCATCCATTGTGTGGTGAATCAGCACTCCATATCAAAAAGTAGTTAATTGGCATTTTCAGAGCTGGAGATTCTAACATGGGGCAATGATGAAAAGAATGATCACCATCAGGTTCAGGTTCAACAGAAGGAGTTTCACGGGCCACAAGAACATATCCTCTCAATGGCTGGTCACTAGGCTGGCAGTAGTGACCAAGGCAGAAAAAACCATCTGGAATCTCTGAAGGTCTGTAAAATACTGAATTTGCGCAGCTCCATACTCTCTCAAACTTTGTTATTTTCAAAACTTGTAATCTTCCAAGGCTTATTCTTCCACTGCCAAAACCACCACCACCTGACACAAGAGGATTCACAAAAGATTATACAAAGCATCATCTAATTACGCACAAACACTTGATAGCACACAGCAACAGAAAATCAAATAGATAGTATGCATTATACTAAACAATCTTGCAATAAAGATGTTAATTATGCATTATGAAGCACAAAAGCAACACAGAATAAGAATAGTTGTACTAACTTTTTTTCTGAAAAGCCTTCGATTTCATTTTGACAATTTTTTTACTCCATATTGAAGAGGTATAAAAGAATATGCAGAAACAGTATGATCTGTTGATTGTTGTGGGATAAAGAGCTAAATAGAATGCAATCAATCATGTCTAGCCAGAAACTGCAAAAATTCACTAATATGTATTTGTAACTAAATAATTGTTTTCTCAAAACTGAACACGAGATCACAAAGATGAAAGAAGGGGCCGAATTTCTAGTCTGATTATCTATGCAGATAAGTCAAATTTCTCATCACCAGAAAACTATGTCTCCTGAATACATGGAACATGTTATGAGTTATGACACCAAAAAAAATCATCAAAGTCGATAAATCAAGAGAGAAAAAGTAAATTGGCGCTAGCGTCTATTCTGAATGCACCAGGACACAATCTTCATAAGAGTTTAGAAAAGAATAGAAGTATAATATAACCTAATCATAAAGGGTTAAAACGAATAAAGTAGCTTATGTTCCATGTACTTTGCATATAAGGCAATTGTAATAAGAAAAAACAGAAGGCACACATTAATTAATTAATTAATTAAGAGATAGAGAGAAAGCATTGATACCAAGTTGCCATTTTGGAAGAGGTGCAGGCAGCGAGAAGGGCTCTGGATCAGAAGCAGAAGCGTAGAATTCAGGGGAACTAGAACTACTATTCCAGCAAAAACACTCGCAACCAAACATCTCTTGATCAATTAATCAATCTATTATTCTTCAGAGTCTCTACTTGCCTTCCCTTCAAATGATTTCTAGTTCATCCGTTTCTGATTTTCGCTGTGTGATGCTTCAAGTAAAGGGAGTTCTTGTCGCACTTAATGCTCCGTCAGTCTTTCTCTCTACTACTCTTCCAACCACGGCGTTGACGACTGACCAAAGAAAAATATCAACTTGAATAATCCCAACCCAACAACACAGTACAAAATTGTTAGATTGAAAATATTACAATCAAATTAAAAAAATGTCAAAAATTGTATCCTTCTCTTTATGAAGAAAAGGCCGTAGGTCAAATGGGAAAAGACAAAGGAAGAGAGTTAAATTTGGACCAGATCAGTGAAGTGGATGCCGACAACATGACAATAAGATGGTGTAGTCACTATGAATCTGAATTTGAAATTATATCTGTATATTTTTTCTTAAATATATTTTAAAAATGATTTTTTAAAGTAATCTATTATGATTTTGTATTGAGGATGTGAAAGTTGAATGTCACTCTCCATAGTGAGTAAGCCTTTCGGAGTGCTTCTGTTTCGCATGGAGGATAAAAAAATCAAGCCTACAGCCGCCCAACCCAACCCCACTAGAATTTGGAAATGCCAAATATTGCATTCCACGTACAACCAAATGTGCATGTTATTATCATCATTGACATATATGTAAAAAAACGATTGTCAACTGCCATAATTTGTTATTAAGAATTCAAGTTTTTTATTTTTTATTTTCTGAATTGACAGAAAATAAAAGAAAAATGAAAAAAAAAAATGGAAGAACTAATAATTTCGTTGGTAATATACCCACATGCTTATTATATGCCATTGCCATGGCGTGACGGATCAGTCATCAGTTGATCAGACTAGTCATTCTTTTCTAACAAAACATAAAACTGTAAACTAACACGTTATCGCATACATTATAGAAAATAAATACTAGTATGAATGATACGGAGAATACGACGAATCATTCCAATAACAAGTTACATTTACGGATGCAACGTAAACGAAGCCCAGTACAATTAATCCATTCAATTTGAACGTCAATGTACAATTTCTTAAGATAGAAGTATTGAAAGTGTAAGATTTTCAATCAAAATATTTTATTTCATTTGTATAATGAAAAAGAATGTCAAAGATCAATACTGATATGATCGATGAAATTATTATCGATGCAAACAAATTAAACTCTAAAAAAGAGATCGAGCATAGAGAGAGATACACTGTCTAATGGAGCTACTCCTGCTGCTGCACCTACATCCAACAAATTGAAATTGCGAGGTTTCCAAATCCCAATTTACAGCCCCTTCAATCCCACAACCACCTGGCGCGTGGGGGTCACATGCTAACGCGGTTGCAAAGTAGCTGCTACTAATTAATTAAGTTCCTGATGCTTAATCTGCCTGCTTGTTCCTTAATTAATCAATCAATTAACAAATTAATCAGATAGATGATTCCTCAGTTAGCTGAGATGCACTGGTTAGATGAGCCTTGGCTCTCCCATGATGCCTCTTCTTCCTGTTACCCCCACCGCAAGTAATCGAAATCTCACACCCAAACACCGTCCCAAAGCACGAGAACCGCCGGTTCCCGGTAGGGCGCCTCGGCGTTTGACCCACGCGCCTTGGCGTCTTGTGGAACTTCTTCATCTCACTCTCACGCTCATCCCTATCATACGCTGGAGTGAGCTCCGTCCTCCACCTCTCTATCTTCGTGTTAACCCCTTCCGTGCTGTTATTCCCCGACCACTCGTCGATCGCCGAGTTCTCCGTCGTACTCGGCGGCGCCGGCGTCCTATACAATCCAGATGCAATCGCCGCCGCCACCACTGACGGCGAAGGACCTACATCTGAACACAAGGAACCATTGGCATTCACAATTACACCGCCTTTTATTGGAACGCTGACCTCAGAGCCATTGCCTTCGAGGGCGTAACCGTTCCCCTGATTTCCGGAGTATGTATAATCGTTAATGGTGGAATCATTCTTCTCACTCTGGCATCTTTGCAGAGTACAGAGCTTCGAATAGGTGACGGTTGTGTTCTCGTGGCTCTCGACGCCGTCGTTTAGATGTTTCCTCTTGTTGTTAGGGTCCATTACATCCCAATAACCAACTGCGGAGGTGCTTAGGTCCGAATAGATTGGCATGCTCCTCATCGTGCTGTCCAACAGCGTCGCGCCAATGTTGAGGATCCCTTGGGGGTGACCCGAGGGCCTTCGGATCTGGAGCGAGACGAATCCGAGCTTCGGTTTTCGGTTCCCGGAGCGCGCTGACGCCGGGATGAGGTTGTTGACGAGGACGCCGACGGTGCCGACGAGGACATCGCGGAGCCACGCGGTGGTGTAGATCTCGATCATGATGACGGAGCTATCTGAGTTAAGGAACTCATCGTCCACCCTGAACACGAACTTCTCGTTCCACGTTGGGTTGGTGTGGCCAACTTGGTCTATCTGCGTGGCCAATTTCCGCTCCGGGTGAAGCCACGCCACCGCATAGGCCCTAATCGATTTTGAGACGGGTGCGAGATTTCGTGCAGATATGATGTTGATTTCTAAGAGCTGAAACGGGGATGCAACCACCGACATTTTTTAATTTTTGTTTGCTTTCTCAAAATTTGGGCTTAATTAGATCAATGTTGGTGGTGGCAAGTGATGGGGGAGGTGGTGGCGTTGGCAATGGGTGCGATCGTGGTGTGGTGGTCGGAACCACTCACCCGCCGTAAGCGCTTAATAAAAGGGGTCTCTCTTTGTAGCTCCCTATTATCTCTACATTTTAACGAGTGATTTGGTTTAATAATTTTTCTATTATTAATCAGAAGGCAGTGGCGAATGGCATGCCACCTTTTTTATTTTTGGATCACGAAGGAAAAAAAGGAAGGGAGGTTATTAAATTCTTTCTGAAACCTCACATAATTATAGGGTTCTTACTGTTTATCAAAAAAAAAAATTATAGGGTTCTTAATGCATGGATAGTTGATTTGGATTAAAAACGGACCAACAAAATTAAGCAAGGCAAATTTATTTTTGAGTTAACAGTGTAATAAACTATATGTATGTTCCGGATGGGATGACATTATAGAGTTCACCGAACCATAAATACTAATATTATGATTATAATAAAAATTACATAATATTTATACAATAATTATATACATTGTTGGATTACAATATAAATTTACAAACTAACATATAATTGTTGTATAATTATTATACAATTTTAATTGTACACGTAATATTTATAAAAAAATGAATCATGAAAGTTTATTTCATTTATTTTTGGTGGCAGAATGAAAAAATTAATAAAAAAAATGACTCTATTTAATATTTAGTGTTGGGTTACAATGAAAAATAGAATAGAGTTTGTGTGACTTGGTGAATAAAAAATGCTATTTTTTTTTGTACTCCAAAATTGGAAATAGAAGCGTTTGATAGTGAGACGTAGACCGAGTTTGATAGAGCTTTTTGTTGGAGTATTTTTGCTCTTAAAAAATTGGAGCTTTTATTTTGTGTTTGGTATATAAAAAAGTCAAATAGTTTTTGTTCCTGACTTTTGAGAACATGTGTGCTATTGGGAACCATAAATAGTAGTTTTTCAGAGCCAACTTTGGATCTATAAATATGAAAATATATAAATGGTCCTCATTTATATAATCTACATTAATATTATGTATATTATGATCATTTTAT
The DNA here is from genome assembly GCA_013621005.1 of Aeschynomene evenia. Taxonomy (NCBI): domain Eukaryota; kingdom Viridiplantae; phylum Streptophyta; class Magnoliopsida; order Fabales; family Fabaceae; genus Aeschynomene; species Aeschynomene evenia. Next base: position 6,346,679 of record CM024268.1, read on the forward strand.
ATTTTAAGAGCAACTTTAACACTATTTTACCAAACAATATAATCATAACTCCTACTTATTGAGAGTCACTTCTATACTATTTTATCTAACGATGATGTTATTGCTCTCAAAGAGCAGTTTTTTTGAGTGCCATAATTTTACCTAACTTAGCAAGCTCTCATTTCCTTTTACTGAAATTTGGTTCCAGTTTATGCCTAATAATTTTTCATTATACCAAATTACCCATATCTTCCTTAATTTAATTTTTACCACATTAATCCGTCTTCTCCCTCTCTCTCTTGTTGTTCTTCATTCTGCTACCTTTGTAATGGAAGGACGATTGTCATGGGAAACGGAAATCCATGGTGCGACGAATGATCGGAGAAGGAGAGAGCAAAGATTGAGATCGAGGCGTGCGGTCTAGGAAGGGAGTTTAATGTGTGAATTAAAATTGAAATTTTAACTCGTAAGAAAAACATAAATGATTGGGGATCAACATTTTTTCAGCTAAAATAATGAATAAAGTTCATTTATTCCCTTCATTTTTTTTAATTGTCCAATTTAGAGACGTGTTTTTTTTTTAATTGTCCACTTTAGATTTTAAGACAACGTTTATTATTTTCTTCCACTCTTACCTTTATTTAATACTCACTATCTCTATTAATTGAGGAAAGATAATAACAAAGAAGTAAAGGGTAATTTAGTAAAACATATATATATTTTGTTAATTTTAGTACTATACCAATCATTACCTAAATTACTGTGCGCATTTAAAACTGGACAATTAAAAAAAAAACGGAGGGAGTAACATTTTATGGCCTAAATAACATTTTAATCATGAGTATATTTTTAATGGACAATACAATATACAAATACATATACAAAAAATACAGATACAGAAAAATTTGTGTATCTTGTATTGCGTTTGTTTTTTATATACAAGACAGAATATTTTGTGTATTATATATTATGTATTGTGTTTGATAATTAATAGACAATACATAATATTATATAAAAAGTCAAAAATATCTCTAACAATAAAATAAAATAAAACTCCACACTCCCTCTCTCTCTTTTCCCCTTCCTTCTCACTCTCCGTGTACCCCTCTCCACCGCCACCACCATCTCTCTTTCTTTCCCTTCTCTCTCACATACACAGCAAGGTCGCCGGTGTGACAGAGGCAACATCCCGAGCAGCAGCTACCATAGAGTTGCAGAGGTGGCGTTCGAGCAGCAGCGACCATGGAGTAGCAGTGGGCAGCGACCATGAGTTGCAGAGGCGGCGGCCTTGGAGTTGCAGCGACGGTGGCCTTTGAGTTGCAACGGCGGCGACCTAGCTTGGAGTAGCAGCGGCGGCGTCCTAGCTTGGTGATAAAGTGGCGGTCTTCCAGAAACGACGACGACGACGCGAGACCTCGGAGCAGCGGAGGCGGCGACCTCGGAGCAGCGGCGACGGTGGCCTTTGGAGCAACACAGACTTGGGAACTTGTTAAAATTAGTGAGGGTATATTGGTCCAAAAATTATTATAAATTTGTGTAACTGTGTATCTGTATTTGTGTCCTCTCTTTCAAAAGATACACAAAATACACATTTTTTTTACAGATATACAACTTTAAGTATCTGTCTCACAAAACAAACAACCCAAATTTATATATTTGTCTCTGTATTTCTATATTGTACCTCCAATGAAACACTGCCTTATTGACTTATTGATGGACGGAGGAAGTATTCAAATACATTTGAATCTCTTTTATTCACTCCGAACATACACATTTACTGTGAATGTGTATTAAAACAACTTTATTACATTCAAAATACAACAATTCAATTTACCAAAAAAAAAAAATCAGCATTTATCTATTCATCCGTTGATTTTGCTTTTATTTATGACTTAATTTATTATTCATGTTTTGAATAATGCCCTATATTCGAAAAAGAAAAATAGACTCCCGTAAAATGTAACGCATATCATGAAATAAATATTCCAGGTTAAAGAATTAAAAAGGGAGCATTTGATCGGATGGGGTCCTCAGAACAAGTTTGGGTCCCATCTAATCAACAAGAAGAATGGAAACGGCAATCATCAACGGATCATTGGTTAAAAATAGCAGGTCACATATGGACTGCACGTTATTTCTGTGTACCCCACCGTACTCTATAGAAATCTCTAACAAACTATCGACGTTTTCTCTGCCCCACCCTTCGTCCTTATATAAATACGAGCACTCACTACGCTAATTTTCCCCTGTTGAGCCGTCACACTTTTCCCGAGAGATTTTCCTTACTAGCAAGCAGGGAAAACACTCAGGTTAGTGCTATGAGCCTCTGATCCTTTGCTCTTCCTTCCATTAACGATAATCTCATGGTTTTCTTGCACTCTCGTTCTCGTTCTTAATTTATTTTCTTGAAAATTAGTAGTGGTAAATTTTCCGCATAGCTCTTTCGAAGGGTTTAACCATCTTTAGATCGCATTTTCATCCGTACGGCTCTTGTTTGAAGCTTTCAGAGGAATGTATGTTTCTTCTCCACAAAAGGAGTCGTCACTCGGATCTACATGTCTTCTATCCCTGGATTCACTCAGCTCGTAAGCCTCTTTATCTCCCATATACTCTAGTTTTATTAACTTTGCTAATTCGTATCGTTGGCTGATAAAATTGTGTTTGAACTTTGAAGCTAATATAGCTTATTTTCTATTCAAAATAATCAATACTAGTGTTTATTGCTTAATATTATTGATCACATTCATACACACTGTACCAATGATACGCTATCTAGAGTACGGTAGATTGGAGTATTTCACCATTAATCTTGCTAAACAAGTTATCTAGATTTGACACATGTTAATACATGAAATCGGCATAATTTTACCCCTAATCTTACTTTTTCTCCTAGCCATTATATGTGTATATATATATATATATGTAAAATTTAATTTTCATCTATTGACATAGTGACAGTGTACAACTTTTTTAAACAAGTGCTGTCACGTCAGTCATGATTGTGTTTTCTCTCTTCCACTACTTAAATAAGTGAAGGAGTATTTTGATTGGATGACCGTGTAAAATATCTTTACAGTATATCAAAATTAAACTTATATATATATATATAATTTAATTTTCATCCACAATGCACACTTTTTTACACAATCACGTACTGCCACGTTTGTCATGATTGTGTTTTCTCTTTTTCACTATTTTAAAAGTCATACAAACACAATATTTTGATTAAATGACAGGATAAAATATTTTTACACCGCATATGTTTGCATGCAATATTGTTACTTAAATTAAAATTCTCTTCTGTGAGAATTCAATTTGTATACTTAAAAGAAAAATTAGTGCCTAAAGTACTTAGGAATTAGGATGCCTATTGAGAACGTATACATGATAGAAATATAAATATATAAATAAGGTAGTGTTTGTTTTAGACAGTTAAGGAAGACATGTATAATACAATATAGTAAATTTTATGTATTTTATTTTGTGTTTGTTTTAGTGTGTATAGAATAAATTGTATCTATATTTGTATAAAATTTTATTTTAGAACTTTGATAAAAATAAATGAGGAGAGCAAATGGTGAAATTATGAAAAAATTATAGGGGTATGCTTAGAACAAAATTTTCATTCAAATTCCTATATATCTACTAGACACAAAATATAAAAAAAAATATACAGATACAGTTTATCTTGTATGTGTCTACACTTAACAAACGAATAAAGTTTCATTTTGGTGTCTCAAATTGTAAGTGTGATTCACTTTAGTCTCTAAAATTTTGAAATTAACTCTAGTCCCTCAAATTGTATTTTGTATGTCACTTTAATCCCTAGTCAAACTTCTATTAGTCAACTATTACCAATCTGCTTAAATGACAAGTTAATTAACACGTGACACTCCACATGTTCACGTGTTGATGATGTGTCCTGTTGCGTACACATGGTATGCCATGTTAATAGCCATGCGACATGTCATATGAATCCAACATGACGTGTAATCAACACGTGGCATGTCACGTGTACTAGATATGACACATCGTTAACACGTGGCGTGCCACATGTTACTTAACATGCTACGTCAACAAATTAATAACAGTTGATTAACAGAAGTTTAACTAGGGACTAAAGCGACATATAAAATGCAATTTGAAGGACTAAAGAGTTAATTTCAAAATTTTAGAGACTAAAGTGAATCACAATAACAATTTGAGGATCAAAGTGAACCTTTATTCCTTAACAAACACGTCATTTTCTATTCTGTATTGTATTTTATGTCTTTTACACAGTAATCAAACATTGTCTAAGGTAGTGTTTGTTTCAGAGTTGATACAATACAATACATAAATACATGTATAGTACAATACAATACAATGAATTTTGGGTTTAACATTTTGTGTTTGTTTTAATGTGTACAGAATAAATTTGTACCTGTATTTGTATAAAATTTTATTTTGGCACTTTTGGTAAAAATGAGAAAGGAAAATGGTGGAATTATGTAATAATAATAGGATAAATTTGAAACAAGATTTTCATTCAAATTCTTGTACTAGCATCTGTATTTTGTGTATCTACTCTAAGTATGAACACAAAATACTGAAAAATCTGCAAAGATGTTAAGAAGATAAAGGTAGAAAATTTGTGTCTTGCGATAAAAAAAAATTATGTATATTATGTATTTATGAGTAGAGATAAAAAGACATAAAATTAAAAAGTTATATTTTAATGTCTCTATTTCTATATTTTTGTTTGTCATATTTTGTACATAAACATTATATTATATGATTCAAAGGAATGAAGTACAATTCTCCCTAAATTGTAAATACTTCATTTTGTTTGAGTTTTCAAGTCCTGGAATGGGACAAAGCCATATTTATTGATGTCACATTATATAGTTAAATAATTATGTGAATGAATTATTTTATAATTAAATCTATCAATTTATGTATCAATCTTAAATTTTGTGGCTCCTTTATCTTCTGACTTTCGTTTCAATGCTCTGAATCTTGTTAGGAAAATGATTAATTTGTGGGGCAGATAAAGTTCAAAGTGATAGTGAGCAACGGTAACAGAGCATTTGGTGGAGCTTCAAGTTTTTTTTATAGAAGTGATTCTTGTAATAGTGTTGATCAGGGTGACTACTATCCTTTTGTAGATATCATGGTTCCTAATCCAAGAGCTATTAAGGCCTTAAATGCTATGAAGGTCTTAGGAATTTCAACTGAAGAGGTGAAGCCTGTGTTGGTAGAGTTGTTAAGAGTGTACGATAGAAACTGGGAACTTATTGAGGAGGACAATTATAGGACACTTGTAGATGCATACTTTGAGTTCAAGGAAGATAAGGTTGCTCCAAATACAGTAAAAGTAACTTTTAGTTTTTTTTTTTTTTCTAATATATTTTGTTGAATATTTGATAAGAAGTTACTTTAATATAATACTTTTATCTTTTTCAAATAATCTTTACATTAGCATTTTCTGTCCATGCTGACCTTTTACTTTATTTTTCCTTTGACAGGTAAGATGAGAATTGCAAGTCAATTGATTGTTATCAATTTTGAAAGTCCTGAAAATCCACTTAGTTGCTATATTTATTTCGGCAAATTACTGCTTTTATTTGAGGTTTTGGTGGAATATAGCTCATCTCTTTATACATCAAATTTGATCAAGAACAAGAAGTATTGAGTTTGTAAAATAATTACACCAATCTTCCATGAATTTATAGAATTTTTACACCACCATTCCCTCTCTAGTGTTATGAACAATGCATGCGGAGGAATAATCTTGACATCTTGGGCAGTGCATGTACTAGCAGCAAATATTTACCATATGGTAGCATTCAATAAGCACGATAGTCGGAGTGAAGACCATTAAATATTTCAACATTTGTGGTTGCATAATTGGAATCTGCATTAAAGAGCTTCTTTCTACATATCTCTGTAGTTATAGTTTATTCATACATTGTTTTATATGTAGTTACTGAACTTCGTTATTATACTTCTAATAAATAGGGAATAAGAGGTAAGAAAAAAGCTCCTTTCAGTTGTCATGATGGAGAAAGACCAAGACAGAAACTACGCTTGATAGATGAAGATGACCAGACTTTGTCCACAAAGGACAACTCAATCCAAAAGTTATCTGCAGAAGTTAAGAGAATGCCACCAGGTATTAAGCCCAGAACCAGCACCCCAGCATCACATACAAGCTTGAGTGTGGCAGGATTATCTGAGTCTTCAAATGGAGATCGGTGTGTCAAATCTCTGTCAACTCCAAATCAAATCATTCAAAGGAAAGATACTTCATCGTCATGCAACAATAATACCAGAACTCGTAGGGGAAATATTCCTATTGCTTCTTCACCCCTTGGAGAAGTTAAATTGTCTTTAAACTGCGACTCTGCCTTGGGACAACCAAACTTCTGTGCTCCTAACTTGGATGCTGTCATGAAGTTCGTGGAAGAGAAATACCTTATGCCTTGCAGGAGTATTGGGCCTCAACCTTCTATGGTGAAGCTACTAGATGGTTTATGCAGTAGTTTTCTGAGGATGGGACATAGAAAAGGATCAAATTCAAACTATGCCAATTCGCACATGGCATGTCAGCCACAACAATCTGCTACTCAAGATAAAAGCAATTCCTCTCATTTTATCAGTGACATTTCGAAAGGTTCAGAAAAGGTGAAAATCTCATTATTAGATGAAATTGGCAGCGAAGATTTGCCGTCCAAGTTTAACTATATTCCGCATAGTATAATATACCAAAGTGCTAATGTAAATATCTCATTGGCTCGGATTTCGGATGAGGGTTGTTGTTCTGATTGTTCAGGCAACTGTCTTTCCTTATCACTGCCTTGTGCATGTGCTCGGGAAACCGGTGGAGAGTTTGCTTACACTCCTAAGGGTTTGTTAAAAGAAGAGTTTCTAACTGCTTGCGTGTCTATGAAGAATGAACCTCAACAACATCATTTCGTGTATTGTCAAGAGTGCCCACTGGAGAAGTCTAAGAACGAGTACCTGCCCGACCGATGCAAAGGGCATATGGTTAGGAAATTTATAAAAGAATGTTGGAGGAAATGTGGATGTGACATGCGGTGTGGAAATCGGGTTGTGCAACGAGGTATAAGATGCAAGTTGCAGGTCAGCTATTCTCTGAAATACCTTAGCATTTTGAGTTACTTTATTTGTACCTAAGTTGGATGGACACAGTGTGTCGTTCACAGTTCAATGGTGGACTGAGTGCATCTTCATGTTTGTGTCATATACTGTCCGTTTTCTGTATTTGTATCCGGAGTAAACATCCAAAATTGGACGTATATGTGAAACATACATTATGATGGATGGTTAATAAAAGAAGTTGAAAGGTTACAGTAGAGTCATAATAAAATTCAAGGTGGTAAATGTTTATGTTGGCACAAGATTCGAAAAAATAGATATTAAAGTAGTATTTATTTTGTATTTGTGCTTCATGAATTATTATTTATTACTGGATGATTAGTACCTTGATTGACATTCTTTCTTTCTCAGGTTTTCATGACTCGTGAAGGAAAGGGCTGGGGCCTTAGAACATTAGAGGATTTGCCCAAGGGAACTTTCGTATGTGAATATGCAGGGGAAATATTGACCAATACAGAGTTATACGAAAGGATTATGGAGAATAGTAGTGGCAATGACAGGCATACATATCCTGTTACACTTGATGCAGACTGGGGATCGGAAGGGGTGTTAAAGGATGAGGAGGCACTATGTTTGGATGCAACATATAATGGAAATGTTGGAAGGTTTATCAATCATAGGTAAAGTTCATACAAATTGAATAACTTAAGAGTTGATGACTAAATAAAGGACTTAATTTTTATTCATAGATATTATAAACTTTTTACATAATCATTCAATCAGGGGCGGATTTATGAAGAACTTTAGGGGGACTTATGCCCCTACTGATTTTTTATTTTTTTATTAAAATATATATAAGTGTATATATTTTGTCCCCATTGTATTATTAAATTTGTCCTCACATTATTAAAAAATAAAAAAACATCATCTTATATTTATATATATTAACGATGTAATATTTTTGCTCTCACTATTAAAATTTTTTGGATCCGCCACTACATTCAATCATGTGTTATAACATCAATTATGATAATTGATTCTTCTATCCGCTATTTAAAAAGTTATGCAAATGAGAGATCTTGAGAGGAAGATGATGTAAAAGTGTTTTATACCATTGGACACAAGGCTTGCGTCCTATATCAGAAGTATGTGGCTTCAATGGATGGTTGATAAGGCCATAAGCAATCCAATCGTAATGGCTTGCATATGTGGGGTGGTTTTCACCAGGTTCTCCGTTCTTGTCACACTCATCAAACCTGAGGACATAATTGATAATTACATGATGCCCATATCATAGTCCATCCTAGCGCTGCCGGTTTTATTTGGTCAAAACTTTCAGATTATTTAAGTGTTCAACATTCCCGATTCTCCTTACCATCTAAATCTTTCTAATAAAGTTTCTATATTCTTCATTCAGATGCTTTGATGCAAATCTCATAGATATTCCTGTTGAAGTGGAGACTCCTGATCACCACTATTATCATGTAACAATTAGTTGCTTTATATTCCTGTAGTTATCTTCTACGATCAATTTACATTATTGGTGGAAGACAAGGACAATTTACTCGTGCTGATATGTTTAGCGTTTTTGTTTTGTTCTGCAGCTTGCCTTCTTTACCAACAAAAACGTGAAGGCATATGAGGAACTGACGTGGGTAAGCTGATTACAAGCAAAGCCTGCTTCTGGTTGTGCATTATTCTAACAAACGTTGTTTTCTAGTATTGACTCCCCTTATATTGAGTCATAGAAATCTCTTCTCTTTCATTCCCAATTAGATTTGAGTTTAATTTATGTGTTAGTTTTTTTCTTACTCTTGGTCAGAGTCAGGGAGTCAGTGAAAAATTAACTCTGTCAAGTGTTTGGTGTGAGAGTTACAGTGACTCATTGAACAGAGTCACAGTGGTCCAGAAAACAAAATTATCAATTTTTTGTTCACTCTAATTTTGGAGTCACTGTGTATTGGAAAAGAGTCATTGTGTGCTAGAAGGAAGATACAAATATGTGCTGGAACGGAGACACAAATATGTGAGGGTGTGTTCGAAGCCAATTTTGGAGTCATTGTGACTCTGACTCCTGTGACACTGACTTCATCACTTTCTTCACTCTGACTCTAGAGTCACTGAAAACAAACGATAAAATTTGTTCAGGAATCACGTGCCTTTCTTTGATGTTAATATTGAAATACTATTCTTATGTGCCATATTTAAGCATCTAACTTGAGTATTCAAGATACCTGAATTCTCAATGCCCATTATATAAAATTGTTTGAGTTTCTCATGGATATGAAGAAATTATCTGCAGGATTATGGTATTGATTTTGATGATCATGACCATCCTATTAAAGCATTTCAATGTTGTTGTGGAAGTGCCTTCTGCAGTAATAAGAAAGGAAAAGGTAAGTTAGATAACTAGATGTTAGCTCTGCTATTGCCTTTCGGGAATTGAGTGTTTTTCTTGGCCTATTCTATATCACATGTACCCTCCATATTTTTCTTGCCACCTTTTTGTAGAATTCCTGATACTCAATTATTACTCATGGTTTGCATTATGCTTCTCTGTGCCCTTTCTTTAAAATAGTAATATTAAATGTCACTCTGTTTTGATTTTCACTTGCAGCAATATAATAATTTGGTAATAAGAATGTTAATAGATAAAAAAAATTTCAGAACGATCTAATACAATCAAGTCCTCAGCGAATAAGTATGTCAATATAAGAGGGTTGCTATCATATTTTTTGGTCATACACTCCTTTCTCCATCCATATATATGTTGGCAAATTTGATGAATATGTTGACAAATTCATCAAACTTGTCAACATATACATTTGTGAAAAAAGGGTAAGGTCAAAAGATACGTAAAAGTAATATTTTCCTTATACGTTATTTCATGCAATAATTCTCATTAGTTAATAACTACAAAAATGCTTGTAAGTTGTAACATTATGCGTAATGTAGCTTTTGTTGATAATTTAATTTGATATGTTGCATATTTCATGCCAATGTAATGTTTCATCTTTGCAGGGAAAAGAAAAATCGAAAATCATGTTGATTTAACTATAGACATGTACCAACTTGGAACCAATTGAAGCAAGTGAAATAATCCCTGCAACCAATTGAAGCAAGTGAAATAATCTACTGCGTGTCCACTGAGTGTCAATGTCCATCGGGTGTCGAACACGTGGACACGCCTTAGCATCGGTGTGTTCGCATTTTCTAGTGCCAAACAAACTCGTTGAGGTATTCGATCGTTTTTGTTCTCTAGTTCCCAGCCCCTCCCGGTTGATGGAATGAGGCATGGCATCATTTTATATTTGTTATTCAGGATTATAAAAAATTAGATGATAGTTTCCCGGTGCGTTTACTTAACTTTCTGTTGCATTGATGCTATTCATTTTCAAGGCAGGAACTCTGGATTATTGTGAAACTGATACTCTCTCAATGTTCTTGCTTCTTCGTACTATTCATTTTCTATTGCATTGTTTCTGTTGTCAATTTTTATGTGAGTATAATAAATCAGAAACATTTGATTCATCAACGATATACAACTACAGTAGAGCGGTACATCAAAATTAACATTAATAAATGTTTGGTGACGGGATCACGACTAAAAAGTTGTCTATTGAGATACAAAATTGAGCAAGATAAGATAAAAATCACAATTTTCACAATAATTTAAAGGAAAAGTTATTTTGACATTTAAAATGAATGTATACATCCAAAAAGGTGAAGGTAATAAAGAGAGAATGATTGAAAAGAATGATATATTTAGTTGAAATGCCTATTATGTTATGATAGAATATCAAAATGAGTGATCATTAAACTAAACTAATTTGCGAAATAGCAATATGCATCATCCTGTACATTTTATATTTTAGCTGACATTATAATTTGGCAGTTTTATGAAAAAAAAAAAGAAGGCAGTATAAAACACATACCTGAAATCAATCTAACATAAACAGAAAAAGTTTGTCGTCCAAAGATAAATTATTTCGAACGTAACACCACTTACTTTCACTATGTAAAATGGAATCAATTAAACACAGGCAGACGTAACAGATGTTCCTTCTTCAACTATAACAGGTACATCGATCACATGACATGGACGTCGCTGAAGAAGGTGTCAAGCCATCTTTTCTGTAGTACCGCTGCGCATTTTAGCACAGTACTCAAATAAGCTGCCATCAAAACAACGCCTCACAGCTTCTTTTGCCAGTAAGCCTTCTTCGTCTTTTGCTAAAAGATACAAAACTCCCCACTCAAATTTCGCTGCAGCCCTGCAATTTAATTTGGTTTTAATAATATGATTCCCTTCTATTCTAATTAATCCAAAATTCCAAATGTGGTGTGAGATTGTTGGGTACTAGAATTTGAGAAAGAATTATAAAGAAAGAAAGAAATAAAGAGTGAACTAATTTGTGAGCAATGAGATTGATCAAGAAGGATTAATGGAGATTGTGTATAATATTCAAAGATAACAAGTAATAGCAAGAACAATTCCCTTCCTTCTAGTCAAGGGATGAAGACTCCAATGAACCAAAGTTCAATCAACAAATATCTATTTTCTACCTCTAATATGAGTAAACCCCCCTATTTATACCCCTAACAATTCTATGGGCTCAACTAACTAAATAATAACCCAATTACTAAAATCCCAATCGTATAAGAGATAGTGTCTAGAATGAGAGGGAGTACCAGCCAAATGGGTCATATGCAACAGTGTTCGCTTGGGTCATGTGCCAGAGCTCCTTCAGTGTCAATTTATCAGGCACCTTGCGGGCATACTTGCTGAACATGATTTCCAAGTTTGCTGGAACGAACCTGCAATTTACTTTATTTTAACCAATAATAGGATGTAAATATATAATACTCTTCTTAACTTTAGTATACATACAAACCTTCCCTCGGTGTCATAGCACCCTGAGTCACTTCCATGTTTTGCCCTGTGGATATTTTCTATGTAAATCGGGAAGAATATTGAAGGTATCCATGTCTGTTCAAGTTAGCGATGAGTACTATTATTAACACAGTTGCTGAGGTATATATATATATAGTATTGATCCGTAAGGAAAGTCTCATGTATGTTAGAAGTGCCTCACACGAAGAGTAAGATAGCTGAGAGCTAAATGAATAACAATCGCGATCACGAAGGAAGAAATCATGTTGAAACCTATTTTGCATAATCCTGCAATATTATGAAAACAACAACAATACCCATCAGAGGGATTCAATTTGCTTCAATGATTAAAGTAGCTAGTGTAAAGAATCATCGAACCCAAAAGTAATTGCACGGCAATTGACATTTAAGACAAACATACAGAAAGGTTGAGCCTTGAGCGTATATACCTCTGAATGTCTCCCATGGATAGATGATGCCATCATTGTCTAGGTCGAAGAAGGAGGCATGCTGTTGAAGCACGGACATGTTATTATGTTTGTGACCCCATGTCCCATTTACATTGTCCGTATCAGGTGCAGCCAAAGCTCGAGGCATATCTGATCCCATCCACCAACAAAACAAAACATATATAAATAAATGATAAAAAAAAAGAAAAAAGATAAGAGGATGATTATTATATATTACAGGGTTTGGGGAGATTGGTGTCTAAGTCCATAGGGACCTTTCTCTCGGCAGTAATAGGCGCCTTCTCGGCCACCGTGGACATGGCTTCACTGGATGCATCCACTGCTGCCATCACTATACACTGTAAATATATATGTATGTATCAGTTATGTATAGTTAATTAGCTAGATATATAGCGAGCTTGCAGAGATAAGATGCTTCTATATATCTTAATTCCAGAACCAGAAGCTGCTTTCTCGATCGGGGCCTGGTAGATAGATGCTCAATTGTAGGGGGATTGGAAGAGGCGTTTGCTAGCGGAGAAGAGATTTTAAAGTTATGAAGGGGACACATAAGCACCAACAAATTCCTAATGACTCGCCTTTTTGGTCCCTTCCACACTCTTTTCCTCTTGTCTTTTTTTGACACGTATACCCCTCAACTGATGTTAACATTTCTTGTCATATATGGAAATGGATATGAATGTTAGATTATTACCATTAATGAAACTGAAACGTGACCTACAAAACTTGTCATGGAATCAATCATTGATTGCCACAAAAATTGCCTCATATAAAGCAAATATATTATTAATCTATCTGTTTCATGTATCAATCCATGTTTATGGTAAGCATTACTAGTCTCTTGAACTTTCTCGTGCCACTTTTGTTTAAATTTGCTTATTACAAAGTGCTAGATTTTTTAACTAATGCTGAATGCTTCCTATTGGTTGTTATCTACTCTTTCGTTCTTTTCAAGTACCCTGTAAATCCTTAATTATGTGAGTTTTACCTTATACAAAATTTTACCAGTAAAAATAGCTAAAAATAAAAAGTTAGGTCTAAATCACTTAACCCATTAAAAGATACACACATGATTAAGAATACTATTTGGACAAAAAATATTAAAATAAACTTTTTTACATATTTTGACCGAAAAATATTGTTAGTAAAAAATATGTGAAATTATATTATATTGTGTTTCTTAATTATATACTACCTGCCCGTTTGATTATCATCAAAATTCAAAATCACGTTGGCGTTGAAAATAATTAATTTAGGAGAAAGTAAAATCATTTGTTTTATATTTTGATGGCTTAAATATTATTTTAGTCTACTAACTTCATATAAATTTTAATTTTGGTCAATTATCTTCAGATTTATCACATTTAGTCCAATACCTTTCAAATTATAAGCACTTTTGGTCTACTATTAGTCAACAGACACATCAGCAAAAGTCAACAACCATGTCAGCAAAGTACAAAACACGTCAGCAAAGTCGATGATCATGTTATCTAAGTCAACATCCACGTCAACAACTATGTCAGCAAAGTCAACTGTCATATCAGTATCGTTAAGTTCACGTCAGCACAGTGGACTAAAATTGAAATTTTTTTAAAGCTAATGGACTGAATGTGACAAATCTAAAGATAGTGGACTAAAATTAAAATTTGTATAAAGCTAGTGGACCAAAATGATATTTAAGCCTATTTTAATTTCTTAGATAAGTAATTAATTAACTTTAAAAATAATTAATTTTAATAAAAATAAAAAATATTAACTTTTACTTTTATAATTTTACAATAATTCCCTCAAATTCATTTTTTAAATATTTTTTCTAAATACGAATCAATATTTTCTACATTAATTATTTAAAAAATACTTCTTTCAATTCAACTATTTTAAAAGTAATTATACCAAAATGTAAACCAAACAGATCAATAAATAACGTAATTAGGATGTATTTGGGTTAGAACTTCTAAATCAATTCAAATACAGGAAAACAACTTTATGATAAAGCTCTTGATATAATATAAGTAAAGTTCGATTGGAACACTATAACTATAATTATGAGAAAAATAAAGTTAAATTAAAATTTGCCTCTTTATCTAGAATAATTAAGTTGTACAACTTGTAGGTTTATTAAATTAACAATTAAATACTATATCAGAAATTTATTCTTTATCAGAAGTTTCATCTCAAAAAAATTAATTATTGCTCTATAATCGATATTATGAATAAAAAATAAGAAATTCTACTATGTTGCAAATTTGTCATTATGCGACAACTTGATTAAAAATACATATAAAAGATGTATGTGGACCTTCATGCTCAAAAGATTCTGCTGGCTGGGTGTGCAAGTCCAGTGCTTACATACCGTTCAAAATTATTTACTTAGAAATTATGTCAATGTCATAGAAATTTTTCGGGTAAACCCCCAACTTGATCCCTGACAATTTTCACTTAGGACAAGTTAGTCCCTGACAAATGAAAATTGACAAGTGAGTCCATGACAATGTCTAAAATCGGACATCCGTTCGTCCCTTAAAAGGACTCAAAACGCTGCGTTTTTGGCATACACAAATTTACCCTAAAGTTCAAATCTCTCTCATTTTAACCCTAATTCCTCAAACTCTATCCCTTACCTCCACTACCCCCTTCATCTCTTCCTCAAACCCCATTCATCTCTTCCCCAAACACACTCTCATTTTCAATGATTCAATATGTGTTTTAACTCTCTCATTTTCACTTTCTCCATCTCCCTAGCTCACCCTCAAACTTCTCTCATTTTCTTTAAAAAAAATCAATGAGAGAAGCTGCTGAGTGTGTTTGAAAATAAGGGTATGAAAAATGTATGAAAATAAGGGTGCCCAAATGAAAATCTTCAACAATAGTTCAAGCAAATAACTCATAGGCAGTGAGAGAAGCTGAAAGACGCAAACTTTAAGATTTGAATTGAAGATAAAGGTACTGAAGGATAATGGAGTGTATGAAGTAATAAAAAAACTGACCATACTAGAATAAGAAACAAAAAGTGAGATTTTAATTTGTTTTCTACTGTGCTGATGTGGATTTAGTTTATTGTGAAGGAGTAGTGTATATAAATGAGCAATGTTGTTAGGTGTAACTGAGTATCTGAAAGAGAAGATGGAGAAGAGAATGAACTGTGTTTTGGTGCCAAAGAAGCAAAGTTTAATGGAGTCCGTTTAAGGGACGAACGGATGTCCGATTTTGGACATGGTCAAGGACTCACTTGTCAATTTCCATTTATCATGGACTAACTTGTCCTAAGTGAAAATTGTCAGGGACCAAGTTGGGGGTTTACCCAAATTTTTCAAAATAAATTTGGAAGTTCAAGATCTCTATTCCTAAAATCAATATGTTAACATTTTTAATCACAACTAAATAAATAAATGGGAAATACTTGGGGCACAACAAAAAAATCAGCCAAAACAGCCAACAAATTATGCACAACATATATGATATAAAATGCACAATGTATATCACATGCAATGCACAACCTATTTCACCTATTGTGCACAACATATATCACACGTTGTAGCA
Organism: Aeschynomene evenia; assembly: GCA_013621005.1. NCBI lineage: Eukaryota > Viridiplantae > Streptophyta > Magnoliopsida > Fabales > Fabaceae > Aeschynomene > Aeschynomene evenia. The sequence continues at coordinate 6,362,663 of CM024268.1, forward strand.
TCATCTTTCTTTATAACATGTGATATATGTTGTGCACATCATGTAATATATGGCGTGCATAATATGTAATATTCGTTGTGCAATTTATATTATACATGTTGTGCATAAATTGTTGACTATGTTGGCTGATTTTTTGTTGTGCCCCTAGCAATGCTATAAATAAATATACATATATGTGTTTTAAAAATTAAACCGATAATTTCTAACGATTTTTTCCAAAATGAAAATATATTGGGTGCACTACCTAACCTAAATATATAATAGTTTTATACATAAAAAAAGTAATGTTAGAGGTACAAAATTATACCAGTTAAAACAGTCAAAAATAGAATTTTGAATCTAAATCATTTGGCCCGTTAAAAAATTACACATAATTAAAAAATTTATTTGAGTCAAAAAAATATTAAACTGAATATTTTAGCTGATTGAACTGAAAAAGTATTTTTATTCAAAACTTTGTGTAAAAAAAAAAAAACGGGAGACTTAGTGCATATTTGGGAACTTTACAAAACAGCTTTGATAAAAATCAATTATGTTTGGATGAAGTTATAAAATAATTTAAGCTGTTGAATTTGATAAAAAAAGCTGTTAGAATGCAAAATAAGTTAAGCTAGTATTTGAAGCTTATTTAAAAAAAAAACAGCTTTTCTATCCATGTCCAATAGGAAATATCCAATCTACCCCTAATAATTATAAATTAATTCATAACTAATCAATCATTTTATACCCATTTTAGTAATTAACTATTAAAAAACGATTATTTTTTAACAATCCAAACATCATAGATTAACTTAAAGTTATTTTTCAACTAAATTATCCAAACATAAATTTATCCTTAAATAAGCGATTATATAAAAAAGCGATTACATAAATAAACAATTACTGAAATAAGTTTAATTTTTCAGCTTACCCAAACATTCCCTACTTATTCGGTTTATTATTGCATGTATAGCCCTCGTAACTTAATTTTACGTTTTTTTTTTTTAAGAAGTAAGTGGACAATAATCGCTTTTTGAAGATTGTACGACCTGTTTATCTGGCAAAAGCATTAAAAAAGAAAAGAAAAGCAAGTACAATTTTGGATTAGATTATATTGGCAAATATATCATCAGCAATACTTAATGAAATAAAGTCTCATTCTAGATGTATGAGTATTTTTAATTTATAATATAATGTCTTTAGAATCATGAAGATATAAGATTCAAACTTGAATTTTAAATTAAGTTTCATTTTTTTTTTCACTTTTAAATTCAGAATTATTATGACAATCATTGAAGTCAATTTGATTATATTTTGTCTACACAGATAAAACTAATTAGTCAATATTAATGGAATAAGAAATCAGCTCGAAACGAAATGAGAGATAGAATTAAAAACAAAATAAACTAATCAAAAAAGGAACTAGGAAATCATGATAGTATAGATTCACTGAATATAAGCTAAGCTAGTAGTGGAGAATAAAACAATATGACACTGTTTTAAAAAATCCTAATCCTAATTCCTAATAAGGTTGTAAAATAAGGCATAGCTAGCGAGACTTGTTAATTTCCATGAAATTTGAATATACAAAACTGTAAAACATGATTCTCCAATTTGCAAAAGAAGGAAGGAATATATGTATGTATACAGCTTAAAAAGAAGTAGGTAGTGATTGAGAATATTGGGATCCAGGAACAGAAGAAGATCCAGAACTTGCTAACACAAGAAGCATAGCATAGCATAGCATAGAATATTTTTTCATTTGATATGATTTTACACAAATTAGACCCAACATGACAAGTAGGAAGAGCTAGCCAGCATGAAGTAGTTCTTGTTCTTTCTCAAAAGAAATTGGACAGTGACTCCGATTTTGACGAATTTGGACCCATCCCATTCCCATCTGTTTCCATTGTCCACTTTCACCTCACACCGTTCATTCACTCGCAGCCTTTCATACCCTTCAGCAGCCAATATCCTATTTCTCCTACTTACACACATCCATTTATTATTATATTTTTAAATATTGTCCATGTCATATTGTTATTTCCTCTGCTTTTGTCCGTTAAAGTCAACAAGTTGCAAAATGCAAGCAGGATTAAAAAGAAAAAGGATAATAATCAGTTAATCACACGTGATTGATCCGAATCATCGGACGGCTCAGACGGAACAATAAAAGGGCACACGTGTGAGGGCGCAGGATAGCAGCAAACTTGGCTCACTTGGCCAATGACAAGAGAGAAATGGCGAATGATGAGATGAGATGAGCCGGGTTGGGTGAGTCGAACGGAGTTTGGGGTTCTGAGATTATTTGTTCGAGTTAAACACGACAACACAATCACCCAAATACGTCTCAATTACATCTCTATCTCTGTTCTGTTCTCTTGTATAACACAACACTCAAAGCAGCCTAACCTCCACCTACGTTGGATTCCCAGCTTTTCAGATTCTATTACCGGTTTTTCTTTCTCCCTTATCCCCAAATATAATCATTATCATAGGTGAGTCCATAATCTATCTCTTCTATTCTATTCACCCATTTCTCTAATTTCTTTTACTTTTTTCCCTCTTTTTTGGGGTCAGGTGTCAGTTGGTTATTGTTTTTCGTGTTGCCTTTATTTTCAGATAAGACAATTAATTTGAGCTTCTATCTATTCCATTCCCATGTCAAATTTTGCAAATTCATGTTTTTTTAAATCTGGGAGCTGTGTTTTTTATCTGTTATGGTCTGAAGTAAGAGGCATCTTGCTTTTTTATTTGATTCGTGGTCGAATAGGGTGTTTTTTGTTTGATTGGTCGGCGAAACCCCTTCTTCTGCCCCCCATCTTGGTAAAAGCTGATGCTTGCAGTTGCAGTTTTTTTTTAAAGAAAAAAAACATGAATTTATTTCAAATTTATTTATTATTCATGGGAAAAACTTGATTGGTGTTTGAGATTCTTATTTTTTGTTCTGTAGTTTTGCCGGCGGCTTCTTGCCATTTTTTTAGGTTGTTTAATTTTTCTTAGGGGTTCGATATCTGATTTCTGCTGTGTCAGAGTTGTATATGTTGGCTTGCCCTGAATTTTATATTTCTTAATTAATTTTATTTATTTTTGTCTAAAAAATGAGCTTTAAGTCCTGCTGCATTACTATCTGTACTGTTTTATAACTTGAATTTTTCTTCTTAGAGGAACCACAAGCTTACATTCTTGATTAGTGGGATATGAACTTTTCTTGTTTTAAGTTTACTTGATTGCTATATATTTTGTCCAATTATCTTGGTGGTTAAGATTACTGTGATTAGTGATTGTTGATTTGCTTACATATATATATATATATATATATATATATTATAACCTGCTTTTCACACTGAATTCAGGATAGACAGACAAAGCTGATTCATTTGTGAGCAATGTCTTCTTCATCTTCTCCTGTTCTTCCCACTCCCTTGGAAAACAAGTACATGAAGCCCCCAGATTCTTTTCAGCTTTCCCCCATCAGAGACCTCCCTGCAAATCCTGCCTCATTGCAACAAACTACATCATCCAATTCTGCCACCAGAAGTGCCGGACACACGTTTTCATCCCCTTCTGAATGTCCTGATGCAATCCCTTTAAGGCAGTATCACCCTTCTCCCTTTGTTTCTCAGACTTTAGATGACAATGTGTCCTCCTCTGAGATACATTCGACGACATTCATCTCTCACGGTCAAGAAAGCGATGACATCTCCTGGGGACCAGACCCGTTTCAGGACATTCTTGGATTCTCCGAAAATGTACCTGTCCAGCATGATCAGGTGGAGAACAGTTCTTGCTATATGAATAATGACAATGTCAAGAAATCTGATTTTGGGGAGTGGGTTGATCAGTTAATGTCCATTGATGATTCTTATCACCCAAATTGGAGTCAGCTTCTTGGTGATGAGAATGTATCAGAACCAAAACCAAAGGTTTGTTTCTCAAAAACTGTTTTTTGCTATAGACTGTAAGGTATATATATTGCTTGTCCTTACCTGTGAAGTTACTAGAACATGCAGGTGGAACTGTGAAAGGTATATTTTACATGAACTTGTTACTGATGTAGATGAAAATCAAGTCAACCTTTTACCTGCTTATCTTGTAAATGATTAGTGACCATTTGCATTTTAGTTTGTGAATACAGTTTGAAATCTAAATATATGTCAATGTTTTCTTAGATTCATTTTCTTTTGTAGTACTAGTTGCTAAAGTATATCCCTACTCTTTTGATGCAGGCCATCCAGGTTTCCCAGAAGGAGAATAAACCATCTGGGGAAGTTAATGGTGCTACTAACTCAGGATCTACTGCAACACAAACTAAGCCTAGAATGCGTTGGACACCAGAACTTCATGAGGCTTTTGTGGAAGCGGTCAATCAACTTGGTGGCAGTGAGAGTATGTTTACTGAATTACTTCTCTTTAATCTTATATTTATTGTTCTTCTCAGTTGAGCGTCTTCCATTCATCTTATGAGGATAACATTGCAGAGGCTACTCCCAAGGGCGTCTTGAATCTGATGAAAGTTGAGGGCCTTACCATCTATCATGTAAAAAGTCATCTACAGGTACGTTTGAGAGGGCTTTTAAACAGCTGCGGTGTGTGAATTTATTTAATCTAACATTTTTCATACATTATTTGTGATTTCAGAAGTATAGAACAGCCAGGTACAAACCTGAGACTTCATCAGAAGGTATGTGAAAGTTTACTCATCAGTTTATCACTTTAATGTTCATATAACCAAGTTTTTTATCTTTTTATTTTAGCATAATAGTATGAATGAGAGCCTCATCTCTGCGTGCAGGAACTTCTGAGAAAAAGTTGACTTCAATCGAGGAAATGAAATCTCTAGACTTGAAAACGTGAGTTCTCTCTCTCTCTCTGTAAATCTTAGCTGTTGGATCAACAACATTTGTTGAATCATCTTTTTTTCTTGGGTGGATCATTTGCTGTTCTTGTATGCATCATGCAGAGTGCCATGTTCAATCTAACTTATTATTCTATGCTTGAAATTTAGATTTAAACTAACACATATTAGTTACTAAAAAGGTGATCTAGGCAGGTTTAATTAATCAATGCTATGATTCTTACTGTTCCACGTTATTTATTTTCATTGAAATGAACATTAACATACTTCGGATATTGGTTGCAGGAGTAAGGGAATCACTGAGGCATTGCGGTTGCAGATGGAACTTCAGAAGCGGCTTCACGAACAACTAGAGGTACACTACTTCCTCTTTATTATTGCAAAGAGAGGAACTTCATGTTTCGGCTTATCATGATACTGTAACTGTCATGCAGATTCAAAGAAAGTTGCAGATTCAAATAGAAAACCAAGGGAAGCGGCTTCAGATGATGTTTGAGAAGCAGAGAGAGATGGGAGAGAGCAAGTTGAAGGGCTCCTCCTCCCCTTTAGATGAACCTTCTGCTCCACTATCAGACACAGAAATGCCTTCTCCTCAAGCAGATAGTTTAGAAACTTCAAAAGAAGAACGCGACAAATTAGGAAGTGACACCTGCATTAAGAAAGCTGTGCCTGAAGAGAGTTCCCAGGATCAATGCACAAAGCAAATGGTAGATGAATCTGAAGTTACCAATAAACATGAGGCAGTAGATGATGATGATGAGTGTGCTGCACCACCCACAAAACGGGTTAAGAGTTGATGATAGCAGAATTATTATCTCTACTTAGAGTAATGAATTATCCTCAATATTGGAACAGCAGCTATATATGATTGTGGCTTCATTATTTGGGGTAAAATTTTTGTAGTTGAAAATTTTACTCCAGGGATTTGTTGTATATTCTTGGACTTGTTTTTACCCCCGTGGAACTTCTAGAAATATTATTGGATCCAAGGGATGCTTGAACTGGATGGTGTTTATAAGGTTATCTCTGACTGCAGCATGAAACATCTTATCTGGACTTAAAAAGGGTTTATCTTTCTTTTCTTGTTTTCCTTTGGGCTGTTTCTGTTTCTTGAGTAGCTTAGATTGATTTGATGTCCAAAAACATTGTTGATAGTGTTGTTGTATTTGGAATTTGAATCTCTTATTTTCTTTGAAAAATATGAAATTGTCAGGGAGAAACACCAGTGGAATTTCTGCACAGGCTAATAGCTGGCAGGTCTTTGGACAGGAAATTTTCTGACATAGTTGCCCTTGCTTTAAGCTACACATTGATTCATGTGTTTCCTTTGTAAGTCATTTTGGTGCATATACAGGACGGAAGGTCATAATGCAGAAGTTCAATCAGTGTGTGTCTGCACTCATCAGATTTCCTATCTTAGCCTTTATTTGAAACTTGGATTTGTATGTAACCCACCCACCCATGCTTTGTACATAGATTTGGTTATTCAGATGGATGAAAAAGTTCGGATATTTCTACAAGAGTGGAATGAAGAGAATTGCATGAAATGGGATGTAACAGACTAAAACAAATGTTCCATCTTATATTGTATGTAGATATGAAAGACTCCCATCCATCCATTCTTTGCAAACACAATGAAAGTGGATGAAATAATTAAAGAATGTGTCATAAGGTTTTAAATTATATATATTTTTAATTGGTTACTCTATTCCATTTTTTTTTATCCAATTTCAGCTAAATTAGAAGAAAGAAGGGGGTAAAAAAGAATGATATTGAATAAAATACAACAAATTCCAGCCAATATATAGTGTCACTTTTCATCAATCAATCTAAAATTGAATTTATGTTTCACTTCACTTCACCACATTAATTTTATTAATATCGAATTGAAAGGTGATGCCTTTTGTGGGAATGGTGGAAACTGAATTGAATTGAACTGAAATTGAAGCAAAGAAGAGAGAGAGAGAGAGAGAGAGATGTTGTTCCAGGTGGGGGGCCAAGGGAGCCGCCCCACGTTCTTCGAGATGGCGGCGGCGCAACAGCTTCCGGCCAGCCTCCGCGCCGCCCTGACGTACTCCCTCGGCGTCTTCGCCCTCCGCAGACCCTTGTTCCACAGAGTCCTCGACTACGAAGATGAATCCTTCGCCCTCCTCATGCTCATCCTCGAAACCCATAGCTTACGAACCTCAGGTACGTCCTTCTCTTCCTACCCTTTCAGAATTTCACCCTGCAAAACCCTTGATTTTTTGTTTGTTTGTTTCTGTGTTTGGAGTAGATGCTTCTTTTTCTGAATCTCTGTACGGTCTCCGGAGAAGACCAGTCAATGTCAGAGTCGAGACTGATGGTGGTGCCGCCGCCACTCCCAGCTCTGATCAAGGGACTCCCAATTCAGGCTTGAGGAGGCGCCAGAGAGTTCTCTCTGTTGTTTTTCTGGTACTCTCTATTCTCCAACTCCTTATTTGCTGCTTCTTCATACAATTCCTTCGATTGGTTACTTTTTATCTGCGCAACGTTGTTAATTATTATAGTGGTAGCTGCTAAGTTTGTATATCGTTTCAGGTTGTGTTGCCATATTTGAAATCTAAATTGCATTCAATCTACAATAGAGAAAGGGAAGCTAGGTTTCAAGCTAGCTTATGGGGTGATGATAGTGAAGGGTTTGATGTCAGAGGGAGTTTTGAAGAAGATTCACCAGAGTCATTGGGAAACTTGGATGCTGATAATGCCTCTTCTGTTAGAGCTCGCGTCAGGAAGAGAGTTCAGAAAATTGTTGGATTTTGTTATCCTTGGCTACATGCTGGTACTGAGGGTATGTTCTACCATCATATTGTTAGTTGTTATTTGAAACACAAGTTGCTGAGCCTCAGATTTGGGATTAGCCATATCCTGATTTCTCGACGATGTCACTGCAGGCTTGCAGTTTGCATACCAGCTATTATACCTGTTGGATGCTACTGGATACTACTCACTAGCACTGCATGCGCTTAGGATTCAAGTCTGCCGAGCTACAGGGCAAGAGCTGGTAGTGATTTAGGATATTTTAGTTAGATTTTATTTCGTCTTTCCTTATTAAATCATGATCACTATCAATGGTTCCTAAGTTTGCCAAGAATACTGGCTGGCTCGTTGTTCACTTCACTTTTGTTTCTTGTTGTATGATGATTGACTGTGCACTTCACGTCTTTCATGTCAAAATAGATGGATACCTCATCTAGAATTTCAAAGATACGTAGCCGTGAACGTGAGAGACTTCGCGGACCTCAATGGCTAAAGGTATACCTCATCTAGGATGATTTTATCTTTCCCTCACTTTGCTCCATTTTATCCACGACAACTACACTATCTTTACATGATGTATTCCATAATGCAGACACTGCAAGGAGCACTGCTCAGCAGTATGTATGCAGTACTTGACTATGCACAAACTGGTTTGATTGCAGCAGTGTTCTTCTTTAAAGTGAGATAATGCTTCCCTCTTGATAATTTTTCTTCCTTCATTGAGTACTAAACATAGCCAAAAGTACAAAAAAATTTCTTCAAGTTAACAAACCAATGGGCATCCAGAATGGCATAAAATATTGCTTGCCAACAGAGTTCTTGTCGGCTCAAGACTTTTATTCCATTGCCTGGTTGTGTGGTTTATCTTGAGTGTTAGACTTATTATTCTGTTTAAGGGGGGCACTTAAGTTTTCCTGCCGTTGACTTGCTGTTTAATACATTAGATTTATGTACAAATTACTTAGGAGCACTATCACTAAGGCCACATCATTTGTGTCAAACATATGTAGATGATGGAATGGTGGTACCAGTCGGCTGAGGAGAGAATGTCAGCTCCCACAGTATATCCCCCTCCCCCTCCTCCTCCTCCTCCAAAGGTGAAGAAAAAATTCTAGCTTTTTCTCCTTCCTCTTTTTTCTATCAGTTCCTAGCTTAAACCAGTTCTTTGCACCACACTTATTTCAACTTCAAGTGCAAATCATTTTGCTTATCTTCGTGATAAATGTTGCTGAGCTTGCGAGTCATTCGAAAGATGTTGAATAATGAATGTAAGGTTCTAATTCATTAATAAATATATAAACAGGTAGCAAAAGAGGGGATCCCACTACCACAAGACAGAACAATTTGCCCATTGTGCTCGCAGAAGCGTGCAAATCCATCTGTAGTTACAGTTTCGGGCTTTGTCTTCTGCTATGCTTGCATATTTAAGTATATCTCACAGGTGAGAGCTCTAGAGAGTCCTTTTAAGCGCTTCCTGGGAACATAACTAACATCAACTCATCATTTGTTACTCTTTCTCAGTCTTAAGTAATGCTTTTCTCTTTATTTTGTTGTTCCCATCCCAATTACAGTATAAGCGCTGCCCAATTACATTGATGCCAGCAACAGTTGACCAGATAAGGAGACTATTTCATGATGTTTAGGTTTAGAAGATTCTCAATGCAGTATATGTATATCTCTCTTCTTCTATTCTATAGGGTTAGAGGCTAGGTAAGGGGCAGAGGAATCTTTTTTGTTTTTTTCCTCCCATTCTTTCAGGGTATAAAGCTCAAACTATAATAAGTACACGATTGTATGTTATCTTACTTATCTCACAATAGATTTATCTTTATAATGCATATAATCGCAAAGTATAGTGGCATTGTTGCGCGTAGTAGTATTCCTCTGCGATGAACAATTGCTAGTACAAAAAAAATATTCAGAATTTGTTTATTATTTTTGTCCAAAGCTTCTGGTTTCGGATTACATGCGCTCACCAATAACCATTAGCTCAAAATTGCGACAGAACAGAATTTAATTTTGAATCCTGTAAGCATCGAAAGTTTAAAAAATACCTAGTCAACCACATTCATCTGAAGCTACGCCTACTATGCAGAGAATCATGCTTCATGAACACCTCAAACTTCACAAACACTAGCTTCGAATGCTGTTTCTAGTCTCGTCTTCAATGTTGCAGAACTGGACTTTACTTTTGCATTCTGCAAGCAACACAAACAATTGGTGAAGAAACCAAAGATACAGTAACATATTTGACAACTAGGAAATTGAGTACCTTTTCAGTTTTGGCGGAGTTTGATTCAATGATTTGGCCTGTGTGAGTCCAGTAGCTGCCAACAGTACCTATGATTGGTGTGTCATCAGGACTCTTGCTTCTAGACCTTCTTGAACATGTTGATGCAGAATGAGAGTACATCCTTATCTCTTCAACTGTCAATGCTCCTAGAATTGGTCTGTCCTCATTACTCCAAGGTGACCCTCTTCCTCCATTTGGTGTCTGTTCTCCCACAGAACTGTTACTTTTCATGGAAACTGGTGTGGTGGTGGCTTCCAACCAGCTAGAGAGGCTGGTGTCCACTCTAATTTCTTGCCCTTTGTCATCGTCATGCATCATCTTCTGCCTCGCCCTGCGCTTCGATAAAAGCTTACTACTACGATGCTCTGGACTAAGAGAAATACCAACATCAACATCAGCATCATCCTGCACTACTGCTAATGCTGAGTCTGAGTTGATGTTTTCTTTGTCATTCTTCATCTTCTTCTTTAGTGTGGCTGTTGTCTTAGCCACCCTCCCTTGAGTTTGTGTAACATTCTCAATTGGATTCAGCACTGAGGAAACATCATCATCTGTAACATGAGCACTGTCAACTTCGTTGTCTGCCTTTTCAGCTGCTGAAATAGTTGGCCTCCTAGAATAATCAGTACACAGAGAGAACAATGATTCTGAAGACTCTTCTTGAATCCATGTTCTTACATTACCATCACTCCCTTCTTCTCCTCTCTTCTCATCATCATCATCATCTTCAAGAGTAACATCCACATTGCTTTCACTTAGATTCATGCCATCGTATCCCTCATCCAAGCAATCCCTGTATCTGTACTCAGGACCTTTGATTCCCTCCAATTTCTTCTTGACAGAAGATTCTTCTTGAATTGTGTTCTGCTCATTTGCTTCCTTCTTGGGTGACTCAACACCATTACCTTTGGATTCCTCTTTTTCTGCTCCAGGGAGTTGCATTGGGCTGTTAACTTCAGTATCGGCCTTCTCAGCAGCAGAAACTTGTTTTCTAGACTCAATGGAAAGAGAGAACAGTGACTCTGACCACTCTTCTTCTTCTTGAAGCAACCTTTCATTACCCTCATCTTCTCCATGGTTGTTAGTCTCTGTCTCAGCTCTCTGGTTTGTTTCTTCTTCCTTTGTTGCTTTTTCTTGCTCCTCCTTGCTTCCCTCCAAGCTCTCTATCAGTTCCTTGGTAGATGTCACTTTATCAGCACCACTTCCATTTGATTGCTCTTCAAATCTTACTCTGAATTAAATTGCAAAAACAGAACAAATGAAAAGGGTTTAGACAATGGAAAGAAACATAAATAGTATATATATATATATATTTGTGTGTGTTGAGGTCCCAATGAAGCCATTAATGGAATATGGTACTTGGATTCTGCAACAGCATTTTGGTGAATGAGTTGACTAGCTGCTTCAGCAACATGGGCCTGCAACAAATTTTGAGAAGAATGAAAATAAAAAAAATGAAGCTTTGAAAGAAAAGAGTGACAGTGATTGTAGGGAAAGTCAGAGAGCCTTACTTGGCCTCCTTCTTTGGGAATGGCATTCACAGAGCGCGATTGTTTAGAGCGTTTGGAAGAACCAAAGCAAGGTAGAAAGCACTTCATGATTAAGCCTTTTGTCACTCACTCACTCACTCACTATTGATTTGTGAAAAAGTGATTTTGCTTTCTAAAGATGAAAAGGGATTGATGATGATGGTGGTATCATGAGGAAACAGAGAAGAGAAGAGAAGAGACTAAACGGTCATGAAAAGAAAGAAGGCTTCATTCATTCATTCATAGCATTGAGAATGAAGCTTTTGAAATTCGACCGTTGAGAGAGTCTTTGCTCAGTTGGGCCCAAGCATAGGCTTCATTTATTTAAAGTCAACAACTCTTTTATTATCATAAACTCTACTACTATCACCAAAAAAAAAAAAATTAAACTCTACTACTTTTTAACTCTTTGACCACTTCACCTAATTAATATGAGTAATGTTATATATAATCACAAAATCAGCAACTATATAGAATAATTTAACTTTTTTGAATTATTAATCAATTTTTAAAATGTTGAATTAATATATAATATTAAAAGTTTGATTAATAGTTTTATAAAGTTAAATTATTATAGTGGTTAATTTTGTGATGTACAAAAAATATTTTTCAATATTTATATATAATATTTCCTACTTATTTGTTTGAGTTTTTCTCATGAAAATAAAATAAAGGAGAAAATATATGGCTTGTTTGAAAGTGTTTTTTTCAAAAAACATAATTTATTTTCAAATAAAATAAAAATATAAACACGTGTTTGACAAGATGTTCTTGAGGTTGATTTGAAAAATTGAAACTACTATAATTTATCGTTTTTCCCCAATAAACACCATAACTTTTAAGACATAACCAAAAACAAGTTCAACATCTTTTTTAATAAAAAATTGTAAATTTGGTGTTTTATATTAATTCTTAACATTATTCAAAGCTCAACTTTATGAAAGAATTTATACTCTAATTTACTATGGATGAAGTATGAGGAGCCACGAGAATGGTAGTAGGATTTGGTTCAACTTATTAATCTTGTCGATCTTGTTTATGTCTGCTACATGATAAAAACGATGAAGAATCAAAGATTTAACCTCAAGAATAATAAAGTTAACTCGATAGCACATTGAACTGAACTGAACGTGTTTATTGAATTCTAGTGGGTGGCACTAGAGTAGGGAGGTCCCTTTTGCTTAGATTAGATTACACCATCCAGCAAGCAAGCAAAAGCCAAAAAGGAGAGCGATTCCATGACAACTTTTCCAATCTCATCTCTTTCACTTTCTCTCATTCGTTTATTCCCTTTTCATTTCCCAATAAATAAATTAAGTTGTAAACAAACCTAAACCATATAATAATTAATTAATTGATACTTACTTACTTTAATACTAATCAAATGTGCCCCCTAAACATCTATCTACACTTAACTCTACCCTAACCCTACCCTCCCTGCTTGAGCTACACTCGCTCTGTCATCCACATTCCACATACTAACTCCCTTTTTGTTTGATCCTCACACGCACCTAATGCGCGTATCCTTGGATCTCTACTCATAGCCCCCTACCTTCAGAAAGCAAATGGAAAATGTGTATAATAAAACAATAATATATCTAACTATATCATATTATGTATTTTATTAATGTTTTTATTATTGTTTAATCTGTTTCGCACATATATAATACACATTATATATAATACATGTTGAATAATATTATTATTTTACATATAATATTACCAGAAAGCAAACTACTACTGCTGGCTCTAGCTAGAGCTAGCAAGGTCCAAAAGGATTCACAACACCTAAATTGTTAGAAATTAGCCGATGCTAGTTACCTAAGTGTGTAGTACATATTATATCAAGAACAATGTTGCGTGCACATATAAAATTCAAAGTTAATAATAATGGTACTTTCACTAATATCAATAATCATAAAATGAATGTTCTTATAAAATATAAGAAAATGTAGGTAGAAATAGTTTTTTTAAAAAAATTATATGTATACATATCCAATCCATGATAAACAATTAAATAGATACACTTTAAATTCTGGGCTAACCTGTTCTTGTTTTAACATAAGATTTCACTTAAACTAATATAAGAATGAGAAAGAAACAAGTAAAAGGAGGTACAGCTAGAATTGAAGGAGAAGGAGGAAACTAAAAAAAAAAAAGAAAAAAGAGGGGACCAAGCATTAAGCATATGTAGAATGGAGTGAGAGAGTATATGTGAATGTGATGCTTCTTGTGTTGTTCTATCCATTATTGAACATTGGCGTTACTCTACCATATAAAATATTAAATTGGAATCATACACAGAAAAAGAAACACAAGGGTATGTATATATGTATGTATTATGTATTATGTATGTGTAAGGTTTGAAAAAATCTTCTTCACTGTTTCTCTGCTAAAGAAAGCTGTTTCGTTCTTTCTTTCTTTCTTTCTTTCTTTCTTTCTTTCTTTCTGCATTAATTAATATAACTAATCACCATATGCTCATGCTCAATCATGTATTATCACCATCCTTTTCCTTGTTATGGCATATTATTATTATGTTCTTTTCTTTGTTGGCAGCTTTATTATTTTTATTACTATCATCTTGAAGAAGTATCAAGAAAACTAAGTGGATTCTCAAATGATCACACGCTTTTCTTGTTCCATTAGCATGTCTAGATGTTTCTTGTCATGGAGGTGAAATTGTGAATGTAGCTTTCATAAACTCTGAATGGAAATTGATCAACATCATCAAAGTTCACACATTTATTTTGCAGCTGGAATTGGAAAAGATGACAGTGATGGCCCCACAAGTTTTTTTGAGGTAGCAGGATCCGATAGCTCTGTAAGCCTTTTCTGTCTTTGGAGTGCTTGGAACACGGCACGAGTTTGAAGCTTCAATTTGTTGATCATGCAAAAAAGCTTATTATATTAAGTCCTATTTGAGCCCATGATGAAGTTTTTGGACAGAAGGGTCAAGAAGAAGATAGTTTTCTGAGTGAATTCATCAGAAGAAGAAAAGAAGAAAATGAAAATGGAAGCATTGAATCATCAGAAGTCTCTAGAGAGAGTAGTTTCTCAGAGAGCCCTGCAAATGGGAACCTCATTTCCATGTGTAGTTTGTGTTTTGGGGTTTCTCTTTGGAGTGTGCCTTACCTCTCTGATCTTGTCTGCTCTTACTTCCTTTGGCACATTTCAGATTGGTCGCTTTTCATTCTCAACAATGCCAATGCTTAATTTAACATGGGATTCTACTCTTCATGATACCATTAGTAAGTCAATTTTCTTCTCATTTTTCATATCATTTTGTTGACAAACTCAATACAATTCAATTCAATTTGTTACTGCTTCATGAATCATGATAAAGTAACTTATCTTAGCCCAAAATTCTGCAGAAGAATGAATGAAACGGTGGCGAAATAATTTCCCCTTTTTGGTTGAAAAAGAACATACGTTGTTGCCTAAATTTAAAGCAAAGAACTGACTTCATAAGTGTGAATTTTAAGCCTTGTACCTGAAGCTACTTATAATTATACTATTTTTTTCTTCTTCTTTACACTAAGAATACTCTAATAAGTATAGTACTATATTACTATTGTACATTAAGAACATTCTGCAGTTACCAACAGATAATATGGGTAATTGGGTGAAGTATCATCAATGATCACAGTAATTAATGTGATTATATTTCTAACTAAATGAAGTTAATGGCGAATGTATTCTAACTAGAACAGACTGCAATGTGAAAGCGAAGGGAACAGAGAGACTAACAGATTTGAAGGACAGAAAGGTGTCTCTGCTTTATTCAGCTTGGACTTGTGTGTTAGCCAAATCAGCAAATGAGTGCTTTCAGAAACTAGGAATCAGTGGATCAAGTTTGCCTAATGCTCCTCATTTGGAAGACTGCAAAGCGAAGACACAGCTATATGACCGTCTCGATAGGCGAACCGGAAGTGAGAAGTTCCCACCATGGACAAGTTGGAAGGGTTTCTTGGACATGCACCATGTTGCTGCAACCAATGAGCAGATTCAAAATTTCAGGAATCAGGCTATATCTAAGGGTGCTTATCCACCCTGGGTTAGTTTCTCATTTCTCAATTATTTGTGCTTATCTATGAACTGCATTAGAGCATAAAAATGGAACCTATAATGTTTGATTGATATAGAAAAGCTCTTGCAGATTGCAGGATCTGATGAAGAGAATTATCCGTTGACTAGGAAAGTGCAACGCGACATATGGCTCCATCAGCATCCATTAAATTGTAGCAACCGTGATGTCAAGTTCCTTGTAGCTGATTGGGAGAGATTACCTGGATTTGGCATTGGAGCTCAGATTGCTGGAATGAGTGGACTCCTTGCCATTGCAATCAATGAAGGCAGAGTTCTTGTCACTAACTATTACAATAGAGCTGACCATCATGGCTGCAAAGGTATAATAAACATTACACACTAATACAATGGCTTACAATCTGAACATGTGAATATGAATTTGATGATACCATATGCTGTCACTCTTGTACATGCAGGGTCTTCGCGGTCGAGTTGGAATTGCTACTTCTTTCCAGAAACTTCCCTGGAGTGCCGCCAACGCGCATTCGAGCTAATGAAAAGTGAAGATGCATGGATGAAAGGAATTTTGACCAGGAAAGAAAACTACACATCGAAACATATATGGAAAGGACCAACTCCTAGGCAAGTTCTCACAACAAGATACATTAACGATTGCTTCCTTACTTAGGCATGAACATATAGAGTTCTGATTCTTCCCATGTAAATCCATGGTGCAGAAAATGGGGCAACCCATGGAATTATTTGCAACCAACAACAGATATAAATGGCACTCTCATCACTTCTCATAGAAAAATGGATATGAGGTGGTGGAGAGCACAGGTACTCATAACAAATGCAGAAAAGAATACTGTCCACATTGAACCAATTTTGCTTAATTCATTGACCATACCTTCTCTCTGTCATGATTTCATGTTGTTGCCATAAACACTACTACTTTCAGGCTGTACGCTACTTAATGAGGTTCCCGACTGAGTACACGTGCAGTCTAATGAACGAGGCTCGCCACGCTGCATTCGGAAAGTTAGCTGCAAAAATGGTGCTTGAAGGTGTTGCTGGAGAGGTTATTAATGGTAGTAATGAGGCAAGATCTGATATTGATGAATATGTGTGGTCCAATCACAAGGCATGGGTGCCTAGGCCTCTTCTAAGCATGCATGTAAGGATGGGAGACAAAGCTTGTGAAATGAAAGTGGTTCAATTTGAAGAGTACATGCAGCTTGCTGATACAATTAGGAAGCACTTCCCAAACCTTAACAACATTTGGCTCTCCACTGAGATGCAGGTAACTCCGCCTGATATACTGCATTTTCAGCTTCCATATAATTATTATTGTCAACCATAGTTAGGGAAGTTTAATCATCTAATCCAATTTGGTTCAGGAAGTTATAGACAAGGTCAAAGAATATCCTCATTGGAACTTTCACTATACAAAGATAAGACGCCAAGATAGGATTAACATGTCAATGGCAGAGTATGAAGCCAGCTTGGGGAGAGAGACAAGTACTAATTACCCACTGGTGAATTTCCTGATGGCTGAAGACTCTGATTTCTTCATTGGGGCATTGGGTTCTTCTTGGTGTTTCCTCATTGATGGAATGAGAAATACTGCTGGGAAAGTAATGGCTGGCTACTTAAGCGTTAATAAGGACAGATTTTGGTAGAATATTAAATTACCTTTGTAAATTAGATTACTTGTCAACTAATATGTTGTCTATTTGATAATGACTGTAGGATGATTTTGTCTTTTGGCAAAATGTTTTATGGATTCTTGCTATGTATAATTGCTGTACATGCCAAAAAAGAAGAGTGGTTGTTATAACCAATCTAATGAAAGTGATGGAAGAATAAAAGATCTCCGACCTTGTTTCATGCTCATTCATTTCATTGGATGCTGCTATTCAAAGAACACTCAAAATCTCCATGAAAGGATAGGGAAAAAGAAATAAAATAATACTACTCACGAAAATGTAAGATGGATATTCATTGGCACAGAGGTGTAGATACAAATATTGGAACTAAGGAAAATTAGAATGAAGCCAAGCAATTGAAGGAGCATAACAGACTCTTGCTCTTCAACTTCACATGACATGCAACAATTTCTAGAAGACAAAGCATTCTTCGCCAAACGTGAGAGGGAGAAAAGTAAAGAAAGAAAAAATAAAGGCACCTTTTTCTTAACTAGAAACAATTGGTTGCCCAAGAAATTTCTTCTAGTAAATTCTTGGAGAAACAATCCAATGTGAAATGTAAAGTCAGATGTGGATGTGGGCACTTTGGCAACAATTTCAAAGCCGCAAATATACCAAGAGACACCAAACCGTGTTACAGTAATAGTTCTTCCCCGTCTTCAGTCATCTGATGCATTCCATCTCCACCTTTTGCTGCTGTCTGCTTCTTATTTTTCCTACTTCTGGCTTTCTTGGCCTTCATTCTGCGCTTCTTCTCGTTGGCGTCGACCCATTTGTAGTCTGAGGGTATGTTGAAAGGGTCAACTTCATCCTTATATCTGTGACTATCGGAGTCGCTGGATTGCCCTCCTCGACTTCCTTTCATCCATGAAATCCAAGACGATGACGCCTCTGCTTCCTTGGATTTTGCATCCTGGAAATGTGCTGGACTGGAGAGTGGAGTTGAGAACTCCTCTACTGGCTGAAGCTCTTCAAATTTTGTAAAAGTGATGAGCACCCGAATGGTAGGGACAATAGGGATAGCAACCTGAGTAGCACCAAAGATTACCATCAAAACCGGAAGCCTATAAAGAATAACACTGGCAGCAGCATATCAATTAATTAATCATTAACATTAAGACCCAGACAGCAAAGCAAATCAAATCTTGGCTTCTTGTGTTATTCAAGTAATAACAGAATCTTGGCTTTGCTCATGTAACAGTCTAGCATCATTTCGCAATAGCTTGACATGGTTTAATAACATTAACGGTGAAGCATCATTCAATGAGACATTCATGATCTAGTCATGCGCAAATGTTAGTACAAGAATAACCAGACAATAGAAACAGAGTCAGGTCACATGGATCTAATCAAAGTTGTGAAGCCTTAACTTGCCAACTTCATAAAAAGAGTTCAAAATATTTATTGAGGATAAAATGTGCAGAACAACAATGTATAAAATTAAGAACCTAAGGTCATGGTATTCGGATTACCTTGACAGGAAAAGTTCCATGAGGAAGCTTGGTTGTCAAAAGCTCTCTGAGTCTTCTAACAGCCTTAACCTTATTTGCTAAGATATCAAGTAGAGGCAGTAGTTCATCTGTTTTCAAAGGGAAGTCTGGTGTCAACCACAGGACAGGTCTTAAGCCCTTTTTATACTCACTCTCATTCTTAGACTCACTCACTGTTCCTTTCTTCTTCTTCTTCTTATTGAGTTTATCTTTCCCCTTCTTAGGGTCTCCACTATCGTCCTTCAGAAACTCCGATGCCGACTTTGGCTGATCACCTGACCGCTGGTTGCTAGCTTCTGGGCCGGACTTTGATGTTTTCTTATTCCAACCAAACCAGCTCTTCTTCTTCTCTTTAACTGCACCATTGGTTTCAGAATTCTCATAGGAAGCTGCTGAACCATTTTCTTGACCATCAAAGGCTCCATGTTCGTCATCATCACCCATACCATCAGGATTCCCCATACGTAGTGCAGAGTCCAATTGCATTCTTTCCTCAGCAGTCAATACATCATCATACTCATCATTGTTTTCCCCATTCATCATACTTTCTCCATCTTCCACAGCAAAAAGTTCTTCATCTGTCATGGCACCTGGAACCCGTCTTGACTTCACACTCACCATCACATGAAGCATGTCATAAACTTTTGCCTTCCAATGCCCAACAATCTCAGTCTTCTCTTGGCGCCTCCAATTTAGATGGGGAACCAGCTCAGCCTGAGTAACATCAATACCTGGTCTATACATATTTGTCTGGGACATCAAGGAAACTTCATGAGCAACTTCAGATTCTGTGGGTTGGGTACCAGCTCCTTCCAAAGCATTTGTGATTTCCTTTTCCTTATGAGAAAGAGCAATCAAAGATCCAGGTGGCAGAGTTAAATTACCATCCTCTGAAGCATAGCCCTCTCCAAGGAACAAAAACGTTTGGTCTGATCGTTGGATTCGCAGACCATCAAAACCAGCAAGGGTCATATCAGCACGGAGATTAGAACCTCGCTTCCAAATGCGATAAGTATCTGAAGGAGCTATACGCCCAATAAAAGGAATGACAGAGCTCTCAAAATGGAAAGTTATCTCCATATAAAAATCACGAATGCGAGTTGCTGAAGCAATAATGCGGGGAAGTCTACGACACCATTTAGCCCAAGCCAGAGGTTGATAATGCCGTGCAATAGTCATGGCAATGGTTTCCTCCCTGGTGCACACAGCTTCCTGGAGGGCACTCCAACCATTCTCATTCTGCAGACTCCAATCAGCACCTGCAGCCATCAAAATCTCTGCGGCGACTGGATCCCTGAGACGTACTGCAAGGTGAAGAGGGGTCTCCCTACCAGGAACATCACGCCGATCAATAACAGCTGAGACCTCATCTGCTCGAAGCTCAGCAGCAAGAGATTCAGCTTCTGTATTGACCTCACCAGCCTTGGCAAGCCGAGGCAGGGTAGAGACAACTCGCCGAAGGGCAGCATGGTCACGCTTGGCAACAGCCAAGTGAGCAGGACTGTGTGCATATTTAGTCAAATCCTCCACTGATCTGTCACCTACTTCCCTCTTTTCCCTTCTAGCTGCTGATAGACTATTATCATGAATGGTTCCATTCACTTCCATGGCTGCTCAATTTCGTGTTATGAAGCAGAGATAACACAGGCCTGGTTCACACCATTGCTTTGCCATACCCGTTCACGGGCTGCAGGCAATTTTCCATGGTTCCAATGACGAGAGAAGACCACCAAAAACGGGTAATTAATGTCTAACTGAAGTTCAATTTCTAGCTGTACCCTACCACAATAAACCCCACTACTAAAAGTTTCCAGAGATCACACTGCAACTGGCAAAAACGAGTCAGAAAACCAAAACAAGATTTTGGGAACTTTTTCTGCTCCAAATTCTTATCACCATTCCGGGTACTCCCCCAACATTTTGAGCTCAAACTCCCAAGTCCAAGTGTGTAAGCTGATTTTTAGGCTAATGGAAGCTCCAACCGAAATCAAATCTGAAAGGAAAAGAAAAAAAAATAAAAAACCTTTAGGCGAAAACACCAACGATAGCAGCAACAAACCAGGGTTTAGCAAGAGAAGATTCGTAAGACCCACTATGCGGTTGTTAGCAGCACCTCTCCAATTGTAACCGTCGAGAGATATGGGGTGAAATTTTTAAAAAAAAAAAAAAAAAAAAAGAATCTTTTAAGAATTCAAGTTATGGAGTTAGTTGATGAAGTTGGAAGCAACAACAATATTGAGAAATTGAGATGTGGAAAGCAAGAGTAACCTAGGAAATTTGGATTAGAGGCAAAGTTAGAGGTGTCCCATCGAAGCGGAAAAACGGAAGATCCGTGTGATGATTAGTGTCTTTTACTTTGCATGAATTTCCAAATACACCAAAACAAGAATCCAAGAAAATAGCACCAACCTTGCTCAGAAAGAGAGAGAGAGAGATAACAGACTCCGAAATCTTTGAGGTGCGGGAAGATCGATCCACTTCTTCACTCACTGTGGTTCGTAGCTCCCTCCTCCTTCTGCTTAGGGTTCGGATGGTGTTGTTCAACTTCACAGTCCCCCCAATTGAAATTTTATCAACAGAAAAAAAAAGAAAAAAAAAAAGAGAGGAAAGTTTGATCGGACGGTGGGAGTGGAAGGGAGGAGATTGGATCTAACGGTGAGGATGGTGGTGTGCCCCTCTGCGATGGACCATTAATGCTGACAAGCGACAACACAACTCAAAAGGAAAGAAAGTGGAATCGTCCACGACTCGGTCCTCAACTCGGTCTCCGACTCTGTTATCTATTTGATTCAGAGTTACGCGTTTGCATTCGGTAGAAGAGGGTTTAAAGCCTTTAAAACAAAGGGGGATAGTAAGAACAAAAGTTATATATGGTTAGAATAAGATAATATTTTATATTTATTTTATATGAATTTAGAATAATATAAATTGATATATGCATATATTAGTTTGATTTATCGTTATATTTTGATTTTATTTTTATTTACTTTTAGTCTATAAATAGACATTAGTCCTTGTAAAAAATATATCTAAGAAATATCAATATATCTTATTTAATTTAATATTTTTTCTTTGTATTCCTATTCTTCCATAAACGTTCTTTATTTTTTCAACTTCTTATCATCTATCTTACTATACCATGGATTACTACTCTTTTACTTGCAATTTTCTTTTTTAGGACATTCTCTTTTTTTTTATGATTATGCTTATGCTTATGTCTTCAACTTTTCATTGTAAAATAATTTTACACATATATCCAATAATAGATTGACATATAAACAAAAATCTTTAACTCAACCACCCACTAACTAAAAAGTCACAAAAATCAATGGATATGATTGACTAACGGTGTAAATTTTTTTACACTGATAGTGCATCATAGTTAAACTCTATATTATTATTATAAGAGGAACGTTATATATACACTATAAAATTAATCATCATATATAATAATTTAACTTTTTAAAATTATTAATTTAATTTTTAAATTCGAGTTTAATTTTTATGTATTGACAGTGTAAGGTATTTTACACTGTTATCCAATTAAAATATTCTGTTTGTATGACTTTTTAGGTAATGAGAGATTGAAAATATAATCATGATTGATGTAACAGTACATGATTGGATGATTGAATAAAAAGTTGTACAGGATGGATGAAAATTAAATCTTTTAAAATATTAAATTACTATATAATATTAAAAGTTGAGTTTAACAATTTTAAAAAATTAAATTATTACATATAATAATCGATAACAACTAATTTTTGTAAAAAGTTAAATAGTTTTAAGTTGGATTCAAATACTAGTAAACTTTAGCAGTAATAATATGCAGGTAAATATGATTTGGAGAAGGAACAGGATATTTATTAATGGCACTTGCTACTTGGATTTTTACTTTCTTGGGAGGGGTTAGCACTTAGGAATAGGAGGCGATGCCATTAACAATCTTAGCATTATAGTAGTAAATTCCTATGTTAATTGCTACATTTCCTATTTTCCATATTTATCCTCACCGTACCCTTTACCATTTACCATTTACCATTTCAAAAAGCACTGTTCTGTGTAGGTAAATCATTATTATAGCTTTATGCAAACGCCAGGTTTAAAATCTAACCCCTTTCAGTTTACTATACTACCATTGTTGTGTTGCTTTTTCTTTAGGTAGATAACATTTAATTTAATCATGCACCTTATTTTATTAACATATATAGGGCCGTCAGGCCCAACTACTAACTACTATTTAAAAGATCGTACATTTGATAGCAATATAAAACAAAAATAATTTGATATTGCAGTAACCGAAACTTAAGGAAGATTTACACCAATTGTGTGTGGAAGACAGACAAGTTCGTCGCTTTATGATAACTTACATACATGCCAGCATCATTCATTCCTCCATTACTGGCTTCACAAGAGTCCATCATGCCATGAATCATCATCATCATCATCATTATCATGGTTTTGTTAATGTATGCGTACGCTGAAATACTTGTTGTGATCACTGGTTCAAACATGTTTGCTTGCAAGAATTTTAATTTGGTAAAATTTTTAAGTTAAATACATTTAAAAGTATAGTTATTGTTAATCCTAGGGTTGATAGTACCTGTTTACATTAGTGAACTGAACACTACTACATGAAATCTAACAATGCTTATTGTACACCAAAATGCTGCCACCATCAGCCACCCATAATAAATCTATATGGTTTGTCACTTATATTTTTGTGGGTCCCACCTTAAAAAGTTGTTGGTGACTAAAAGTGGCTGAAAAATAATGTACATGTAGCATTGTTGCATAAGATCACATCATCAATATATAATTATATACATACACGCATCACAGATTTAGTCACATGCATTTTTTTTTTTTCGGTAGATAAAATTGCCAGTAAGGGGAGGCACCCCCATTACCAGCGGGCAGGGCGCCAATGTCCCGATCCGAGGATCCAGCCAGATAGGGTGATGGGGACTTACGGGGTTTGGCCCATGCCAGACACATTCACCTCTCCAAACTGGGCCGGTCAAGGCCACTCAGAGGACTCATTGACGTTGCCCCTGAGCAGTAGGAGATCTCCCTACGAAGGAATGCCCACCAATTGAGGATTTTGGATGGAGAGAGATTCGAACCTGCATCCCATGGGAGGCTATGCTTTTCAAACCATGACCCCACCATTTGTGCCAACCTGAATTGGCCAATCACATGCATTTGTTTCGTAAGCTGTACTGTACTTGGTCCCCATTTGGGCTTTGCCCAGGTCAGGTGGGCCAAAATTAAAGCGCACAAATTAATTAAGCTTAAATTCAATGCAGCCTCATATCATAAGTTTTTCCTTTTAATATTTTGAAGTCCGTATGCCCCAGATCCAGAAAATTTGAATAATGGGACAAAAAAGTTACATCTATAATATATATATATAAATATAAGGTGATAATTTTTGAATTTTTTATAGCATGGAACAAATTTAATAATATAATTGAAAAATATATATATAATATTTTAACTAAAAAATTAAAAATTTATTGAGGCATGAGCCCATAGTTTTATACATAGATTTATTTCTGTGTATGACATAGACTGTAACATAGCAAACTAATTTTTAAAATATTAAGGTGACATTTAGTTCATGGAAATATTTTTTTATTTTTTTTTTAATTTTTACATAGATATAGTGATTGTTTACTTTTTTTTTAGTGAATAATAGTTATAGTATTTTTATCTAACTTATTTTATGTTTTAACATTTTTTTTTTGTTGAAAATATAAAAAATAAGAATTTGACATTTTCTTATTTTCAATTTTATTTTCATTCTAAACAGAAAATACAAGTGAAAATAATTAGTATTATTTCATTAAAAAATTAAAATAAAAAATAAACAATTCATCATCTAATTATGCAAACATAATTGTTCATATTTTTTGGTAAGTTAGGACCGACATATTCCTCATAAACTCATTTCCAAAAATACTCCTTATAAGGTTAACGTTGTTTCCCAAATAAGGGACTCCAAATAAGTTGTTAATTAAACTTGTTTCCCAAATTCCATTTAGAATTTCACAACGTTTACACAAAACCTTTAAAAATATCAAACGCCAGAGAAAAAAACTTGAGGTTAGTGTTTGATTCTGATTTCATTTTTTATTTTTATTTTTTAATGAAATAAAATTAAATATTTTTGTTTATATTATTCATTTATAATAAAAATGAAATTGAAAATAAGAAAATTAAAATTTTTTATTTTCTATATTTTCAGTTAAAAGTGTGAAATCAGAAAATAAATTAGATGAAAATACTATGATTATTATCTACTAAAACAAATAAATAATTTTTATACATATATAAAATATTTTCACAAAGCCAATGCCACCTAGAAAAAAAACAAAAACTGTTGATTTAGATTTTTGTTTTGAAACATGTTCTCTCAATTTAATTTCACTTTTATGCATGTAGTATTTATATTATTTTTAAAAAATACATGGAAAGAATGTCAGTTAAAGACACTCAAAATTAAAAGAAAAGAAAGCAGATAAGAAAAAAAAAAAATCAGCATGAAATCCGTAACAGTAATTCTATGCATATTTTTTTTGGTAATAATTCTATGCATATTTGATCAATTAAACATTGAAATGTGACCTAGTGCGGCTTTTGAGGAATTCTAGTAATATTTTGAACTAGTCAGATCTAATTTGAAATCAATTTATTTTTAAGAAATATGTTTTTTATTATTGAATGAAAAATTATAAGATCTTATCCGTTATTTAATATATTTTACAAAATCTGATGTTCTACATTGATATTATTTAAGAAGTATATATAAAACCTCTTTTAAATTTTGTTTGCTAATTATAAACTTTTTAAATCTTACCATTTATAATATTTAAAGGATCGTATATTTTCTAAAAGTTAGGTCGACCAAGATTTAAATTTAAAAAATGAACTAAATCTAAAAATTGAATTTAGATTTGGTTCCACCCAACTCCTCCCTAATTCATAGCGTATTTTATTTTGCTAGAAGATAATTTTTCATGATTTTTCGCACAACAAAACAAACTATGGACTTTGGATAAACTTTTAGAAAAATTTCTTTTTTTAATTAATTTATTTTAAATAAAATCTTGAAGTAGAAATAATTTAATATTTGGATCCAAAATTAGTTAATATTTAGTGCTTGTTTGGATGCCATTATTTACTTAAAATAAGATTTTTTTCAATTAAAAAAAGATCTTATTGAATTTTTTTATATGTTGGGAGTAAATTTTTAGTAAAAGTATAATTATTAGAAAAAGTAAAATAAGATCCTATTTGAGAAGCTATAATTTTCTTCTTCTGAAAAATGACATTTTTTATAACACAGAATAGATGTTTACGATTAAGTAAAGATCTTTTTATATTACATCCAAACATAAATTGATTTTGTATGAAACGTTAAATTACTTCTGCTTCTTCAAAAGATCTTATTTAAAAAGATCAATTAAAAAAAATCTTTTTCTAGAAACTCATCCAAACAAGCCCTTAGATATAATATAAAAAGATATTTACTTAATCGTAAACATATTTTCTTTATTATAAAAGAAATATTTTTTTAGAAGATGAAAATTACAGATTCCGAAAAAAAAAAATTTCCTTTTTTTTAATGATTATTTTTACTAAAAAATTATTAATCAAACATATTAATTTTAAAAAATTATTTTTAATTTTAAAAGATCTTATTTTAACTATAAAATGACATCCAATAAACTTAATATATACCATAATAATAATAATAATAATTAATCAATAATTAGAGGGCGTAGTTGTGCTTGTGCAAGAAGCCATGCCATTGTGAATTGCGCTAGCATACACAGTACACACACACACACTCTCTGCACTTTTTCACTTTTTCACTTCAAAGGAAAACCAAAAAGGGAAACACAATGGCCAAGAACAGAGGAAAGGGCAGTAATAAGAGAAAGCTTTGTTCATCACCACAACAACAACAACCCGAGGATTGGTGTTTTGAATGCAAGGACGGTGGAGAACTCATGATAT
Source organism: Aeschynomene evenia (assembly GCA_013621005.1). Taxonomy (NCBI): domain Eukaryota; kingdom Viridiplantae; phylum Streptophyta; class Magnoliopsida; order Fabales; family Fabaceae; genus Aeschynomene; species Aeschynomene evenia. The sequence goes on from CM024268.1 coordinate 6,389,353, forward strand.
GCGATCACCCGTGAGTTTTTTTTTTTTTTTCTTTTTCCACTTCCTTTTTGTTTTTGTTTGCCACAAAAACTTTTTTTTTTTTAACTTTCTTTCCTTTTTTCTTTGTTGATACAATCACTACTTTGTAAATATGACACATTATCACTGTGATTGTCTATTTCAGGGGTTGTAAAAAGGTTTATCACCAGAACTGTCTCGGGAAGGCTAAATCTTTTATCGCCAATGCAGAATCTTGGATTTGTGGTAAGCCATTGACGAGTTTGTCAACAATATCACATGCAACCGCAACATTCCTGCTTAGCAGGAAGTTCTGAATCAGTAATTTCAGAAAGTTTTATACTTCAAATGTTCTATATATGTGTTAATTATTATTATTATTATTTTTTTCAGCTTGGCATTATTGCCTCAGATGCAAAAGATCCTCAAAGTTTTATTGCCTTGGCTGCCCAAATGCTGTGTGCAAAAAGTGCGTTGCTACCTCAGAATTTACAATTGTTAAAGGTGAAACGGGATTGTGCAGTGACTGTGCTGAGCTAGTAGTGATTATAGAGCAAAATTTGGAGCATGATTTGGAGGGGGTAAGTGGACGGTTAAATATTTACCAAATTTGTTCATTCTAGATGATGTTGAACCCGTAATTGCTTTTAACTGAAATTACTTTTGTAGGAGACATTAGCAAAGAATATATACTAGTTTCAACTTATTCAGCAGGTTACACCATTAATTGAAATTATAGCTTTAACTTTTCTCTTTGTGCTACATATATGAGTAAAAACTACAGACCTAAAATACCAAGTTCAATTGGGTTTTTTGGGTGAAACAACAAACTGAGAATAATCAGATTGTTAGTTGCGAATTGTGATCATATTACTTGTGCTTAAGATGACTAGATGAGATGATCTGCCTATTTACCTATAAAACTTGTTTGTTACTTGTAGAACAAAATAAGCTTGGAGGGAAGAGAAACATATGAAGCTTTATTCAAGGAATATTGGGAAATTATTAAGGTGAATGAAGGGTTGACTAGTGTTGATGTCTCTGCTGCACAAGCCAACTACAAAAAGATTAAAGGTTCTCAGCTTCGACGGAATGTTGATAAAGGAGGAGAAGAAGAAGAAAATGATTCAGGGTCAGGGGACAGTGTTGATGTCTCTGCTGCACAAGCCAACTACAAAAAGATTAAAGGTTCTCAGCTTCGACGGAATGTTGATAAAGGAGGAGAAGAAGAAGAAAATGATTCAGGGTCAGGGGACAGTGATGATGATGATATTGGAAAGCGTAACTCAACCAAAAGGAAGAAGTCCAATTCAGTGGAGTTCGTTGGATGGGGATCAAAACCTCTCATCAACTTCCTTGTATCAATTGGAAAATATAGTATTGAACCATTGACACAATGGGCTGTACGAACTCTCATATATGACTATATTAAGGAGAAAAACCTCCATGACCCCAGAGACAAGAGGAAGTTCTTCCCTGATGAAAAGTTGTTGCCTATTTTTAGAAAGAAGGTTATGTCACAATATCAGATATATCATAAACTGGAGGTTCACTTAGCCGAAACTTTTGATGATAGAGATGAGGAGGAAAATAGTGATCAGAACATAAGCAGTCCTTTAGATAAGCATCTCAATGATCAGACATCATGTAAAGAAAGCAAATTGTCAGGCTTGATAGGAAAACCTCTAATGAAAAAAGGGGATTTATTTATGAAAGCTAGCAGTTCTGCATCGATTACTGCCAGTAATATAAAACTCATCTACCTGAAACAAAGTTTGGTGCTCGAGTTATCTAAACAACCAGGAAGTTTTATGAGTAAGGTTGTTGGAGCCTTTGTCAGAGTTAAAGTGGAGTCGAGTGATTGTAGGCAGATCAAGTCTCATCATCTTGTGCGAGTCTTAGGTAGTGAATTGCACATTTGATAATCTGCCTTTTATTTACGAGTTTTGTTATGTTACTTCATGTTTCTTGCTGTGTTTCCTAAATGGTCATGTCTCTTGTTTTACTTCAGGTGTCGTATTGGATGAAATTTTGAAGGGATTCCTTTTGCAAGTTTCCTTCATGCCTAAAGCCGTTCCCATTTCTGACCTCTCTGATGATGACTTCACGGAGGTAAACGAGCTGCAATGAACCTACTATTTTGTTGGAATCATTTATGAAAATCTATTAGGGATTACATTATAATTCTAAAAGTGTTTCCAGTTCATAGTTTTATTGAAAAAATATACTATACAAGTTAAAATACTATAATCTATTCATTCTCCTAGTATAGTTATTGATTTGTGTTTTGCCTACAGCAAGAATGCCAGGATTTGCAGCAAAAAGTGAAGGCCAACCTGCTCCAGAAATTAACTGTTGTAAGTTGTATGATACATGAAGAATAAGTGTTATTTTATGGAGGATGAGGGTCTAAAATTAAAATAGAAATTAAAAACCAGTGGATATTATATTACTGTCACAGTAAGTTATTTTTATTCTAGTTTCTTGTATCAATTTGACTGTAAAAATGATCTCGGTGGTGATTATATTAAGTTTGACTATATCTTGATAAACTGAGAAAATGTGAAGTGCTTTTGCTTAAGTATCATAGTGAATAATTTGACTTCCTTGTTTTTTCCACTTTGGTGATTGACAGATGGAGCTTCAAGAAAAGGCTAAAAGTCTTCATGAGGATATAACAAAGCATGTATGCATCCTAGACTCTATTCTAGCTAACATTTTCAAATATTGAAATCTATAAGTTGTATGTTTTGGATTCTAGCTTTTGACGACTAAGACTTCATTGCACAAAATACATCGGCCAATCCTTTTATTAGAACAATCTTAATCATTATTATCATATCAGCACCGTCCATTGATCTTCTGCAAGAGTTATGATCTCAAACCTTGACTCTTTGGTGAGTCCATGAGTAAAGTGCACACACTCCAGTGACAGATTATGAGAGAAAATGGAGCTCCTTTTTAAAGTTGTCTTGATTGATTGTATTATTGACATTTTGTGCATGTCATTGACTCCTGCTTCCTCTCTGTGGTTAGCCTGAAAGAATTAAGTGATGTAGTTCATACTAGATTGGAAAAAGAATAGTGTGCTTGGGTTGTTCTAAAGTTTAATTATCAAACCAGCCCTACGTAGGAAAGATATAAAAACAATAAATACAGGGTTTTGATAAAATGTCATTCTTCTAGTTACCTGTAACCTATAATTATTTTTGTTTTTATTTTTGTTACATTAATCTCAGTTTCTAGATTTACCATTCTTATTTTTCTCACCCTTTTTCACACTATGAATATGATCTTGCTAGTGGATCGGGATACGCCTAATCGATTTGCAGAATCAAATTGACCGTGCAAATCTCAGAGGACGACATAGAGAATATCCTTTCCATATCACAGAAATAATTGTCTGAAAATCTTACTAGCACATGACTAAAGAGTATACTGATTGTGATATATATAGTAAACATGTGCATAACAACAACAAGCAGCCTTATCTCACTAGGTGGGGTTGGCTACTTGGATCAAATGGCTATTATGTATAGTAAACATGTGCATAAAGCATGCATATTTTGCATTTACCTATATGACTATATCTGCTTGTGTTGCTTCATAACAAGAATAATAGTGTACCTCCTTGACCATATTTGTGGCTGTACAAAATTTGCATTACTAGAGGAAAGGGAACAACTTGCATCGAAACAAGAACAACTCTTACAGAATGTGCCAGCAGTTTCCCCTGAGCTTATGGAGGCAGAATTTGACCCTGAAGAAGATTAACTGGAATCAGATACATATAGTAGGATTCAATCTTTTGACCACAAACGTCTCATACAGTGAAGCTTATATTTTGTGGTGGTTTAGGATGAAGTTCCAAACTTTTGGAAACATAAATTTCTAAACAGTGTTAGAAGCACTTATTATTATAGGTTATAGCCTTTTTAGTAGAATTGATCATCTAGTCTAGTTTATGTTTATGTTTGGTCAATTTTTGTGACACTTGGAATTAAGGTAGATTGCCGACGTATATATGGAAAAAAAATAAAAAAAATAATTTTACTTTTTGTTGGTGGTTTCATATTCAGGATTTCTGTCAAAATAAAATAAGAAAGTCATCATATGCATTATCTAGCTTTCACCAAAATCTTACTTCTAAGAAGTTTCCCATACCTTTGTTTGGAAATGGTTCTTTATGGTACCATTATTTTCAATCAGGTGCAAACTTTTTTGCTGATTAATTAATGTGATTGCTGCTTTTTGAGTTTTTATTTTTTATTTTTCAATTTTGGTCAAGTTCAATGTTTTAGGAGGAGGGATATGCATAAAGTTTCCATTTAATTAGTCATATATTATTTGAAGCAAAATCATAAAAGTAAAGAAGAGGATCTTTGGTGTATAGTAGAGTCAAGCTTGGTTATGATGGTTTGACCTTTGCTGCAATTAGCCTCAAAAATAGATCCGGAAAAAGATTATCCAAAGGAAAATCTGATTATTCTACGCAGCTTTCTGCTCTGTAAAACCACTCACTTTTTCACTTTCATTAGTTTCACAATTCACATGCCGACGCACTATTAATAGATAAAACATGAGTTAAATAAGTGTCATGCTATTCAACCACATGGTTTAGAAAAATACAAATCATCCATCATCCACGTAATTCTTTACTTGTTATCTATTGTACCTTTACTAGAAGTGATCTTGTGGAAACTTTGGCAAAAATTTTCTCCCCATAGTTATATTCCATTTTGTTGTCCGGAATGGACAACTAGATAACTATTACTCTCGAGTTAATTCGTAAACATTTATTTTTTAATTTATTTATTTCTTGAAATTATTTAAATGATAGTTGAGAGTTGAAACTGTGAAAAAAAAATGGTAATTGGATTAGCCGAAAACCATATGCTAGCTAGTAAGCACTTAGAAAAGAGACGGCAGAACAGTGGTAAGAGTATGACGTGAAAGAGTCCATTTCTGTCCCCAGCCAGCCGCATACTACTTTTGACCTTTGTGTCTGTCCCAACAGCAACCCCATGCTTTTTATGAGAAGCAACCAAGAAGCTCAGTTTTAGCCTACACCAACAGTGTCACAAAACCCTCTTTAAAAGTCATTATTGTCTCACATGTATATTAAATTATGTGTGCTGATAACCCAAAATATGATTATTTATTAATTAGTAATCTCGAAATTAAGTCTTAGGAATGAAAAAAATTATTAGTAAAATGGTCATGTACATTTCTTTATCAAAAAGTCAAATATTCGAATAAAATTATCTTCTATGGGAGAATATATAATTCACCTCTATTATTATTATATAAATTTGTGGTAATTAGATGACCATATGTTCAATTTCAAATGTGCCTGCTTGGGAAAAGATAAAATTCATAAATGAGAAATGTATGTAAATCACTATCAAGTACTTTACTAGTAGTATTGAAATTCCCAAGCTGTATATCTATATATATATATTCACTTAGTATATAGATCGAGGAAGAGAAGCTACCCTGAAATTAAAGAGGTTAACAAGCTAAGGGAAGGTAGCAGCTAGTTGGGCATTAAGTAAAGTAATTAATGAAGATGGCTAAAACTCCTTGTTGTGAGAAGATGGGGTTGAAGAAGGGACCTTGGACTGCTGAAGAAGATCAGATTTTGATCTCTTTTATTCAGAGATACGGCCATGGAAACTGGCGTGCTCTTCCTAAACAAGCTGGTTAGCTAGCTACTCACTCCAAATTACATTCATTAATTAATCATTCCTCTTACTACTACATGATCGTAAACATATATATATATAAAAATTAAACCAGCAGTAGTACTAAAAGCAGAACATACATATGCTATTTATTCTTTTACCTTTCTAACTAGATGGATGAATTGTCTAATGTATGATTTGTTTAATTTGATTAGGTTTGTTAAGGTGTGGCAAGAGTTGTAGGCTTCGTTGGATAAATTACTTGAGGCCAGATATCAAAAGAGGGAAATTCAGCAAAGAGGAAGAAGAAACCATCCTCAAGTTACATGAAATCCTTGGAAATAGGTAATTACTACAATAATAATATAATAATGATCCTTAAACTCTCTGCTTAATTTGTATATACGTGCATGATGAATCATGGCTTCTACTATCTTCTATTTCATGTGAGTATTCGTTTCTAAAGCTAGCACCTAGCTAGATGATTCAGAGGAAATATCACATACATATCATCACATGTAATATATTGTGAAATGTGATTGAATTTTGGTCAAGCTAGATAAGTAATGATAAAACATGTGATGAAAATTTAATGATTAATTAGTTTCTTTGATTCAACCCTTGGATATATGTTGGATCAGGTGGTCTGCTATAGCAGCAAGATTGCCGGGAAGAACAGACAATGAAATAAAGAATTTTTGGCACACCCATTTGAAGAAGAGGATTGAGAAATTGGGTGGTGGAGTGCACAATAATAATAATGCTGCAAGTTCATCAAGAGCAACTTCAAGCTCAGGGGCTCTAATCACCATGCCACGTGTATCGGTGGTTGCACCAACAACTGATGATGCTTCTAGCTTCAGTAATGGGATTAATAATAATGCACCTACTATTGTAGGAACAGGATTACATAGTGCAGTTTCTTCTGATACTTGTTCATCAGGTGAAGGTGAAACTACTGTGGGAAATCAGATCAGTGAAGAGATGGAATTTTGGTATAATGTATTCATCAAATCAGGGCAGATATCATGAAAAGGGCATGGAAATAAATATAGGTTAGGCTACATATATTAATATAATGTATGTGCTTGATTCACTAGTCATTTATTTTTTTCAGATGACAATCTTTTGGTTTCAGCTATGTGTTTGTTTTGTGTACAAAATTAAATCCACTTTGGAACGAAGGGATAACAAAGAGTTTGTAATAATAGGCTTTTGAGAAGCTTTATTTGTTGATATCAAAAATTCATAATCTTGCTAAATACATGCAAGAGGAATGTATGGATTTTCTTTTAACTATATTGCTGATTGATATTCAACTTAAATTTGCTTACTTAACCTTGGCATATTGTTACCTAATGTATAAGCGGAATATATACTAAAATACTTATATTCGTAAATTGTAAGTTAACATAGATGAATGAACTATTGAAATGAAATAAAATTAGAAAGCAAAGGAAAAGCTGGCATACGTTCACGGTGGGACTCGAACCCACAATCTCCCGCTCCGGAGGCGAGCGCCTTATCCATTAGGCCACGCGAACCCTGCTGTCTCTTGACCATCAAATGTTTGTACAATAACTTAAACTATCATTTTGTATTAGTTAAGCCATTTTTGTTTTTTCAAAAACTAAAAATTTGGTCGTTTGGGCCATTTTTACTTGCCTCAGAAAGAGTATAGCCTGTATATTTGGGCTTGGAAAAGTTCCTGCCAATATACTATTTAGATGAGGTGAATTTAGGGCGGTTCTTATGAGGTGAATTTAATATGTAATATGAGGATGATGCGCACAACATATATCATATATTATGATATTATGATTCAACATATATCATATATTATAATATTATGATTTTTTATGAAATGTGATACATGATGTATATAATGTATATTGTGTATAACATGTAATATATGTTATGCATATTATATAATAAATGTTATGTATAATATGTTAGTTGTTTTGATTTTTTTATTGTAAATTTAACATCTTTCAAATAAATTTTACAAATAAAAAATATATGGGTTAAATTTCAGCAAATCTTAAGAAAATGACTGTAATTTATCCTACTAATTAAATTACACACGACTTCATAATTTTTTTTTAAAATCTTAGTCTCAATAATAAGAATGGAATGAAGATAAAGAAGAGTAATAAAGAGAAGATAAAAAGCATTAAACCCTACAATACAAAAACTCAGTCTGCAACTAAAAAGTTCAGACATTGTTTCACCGATAGCTTAGTGATAGCAACACCGCTCTGCACGTTACACTGAATGGCTTCGGCAATCTCGAACATATTGCACTCCCCTAACCCTAAATTCACTCTCTCCCTCCATAATCTCCGTCCCAAACTTTCACTCTCTCCCACTCTCAGGTTCTTTCTTTCTTTCAATCTTTCCATTTTCCTTTCTCAAATCCATTGCCGTTTACTTACCAGAAAGAAATATGCCTTTCAATTTTCAGGTTTCCCAAGACAGCGACATGGAGTGGTAAGTGCAGCAAGATTATATGTGCTGCTGCTTCTGCAGCTGGCACTGGAAGCTCCAATCCTGATGGCGACTTCAATCCTTACGAGGTTAAAATTAATTGCTCTTTCTCTTCACCATTTTTCATAGCCGCTAGAGTTTAATTGCTTTGGTTACGGTATCAATTTAACAGGTTCTAGGTGTGAGCCCTATTGAGAGATTTGACATGGTCAAGGCTGCATATGCAAAGAAGAAGAAGGAGGCTGAGATGAACGGTGATGAAGCTACTGCTTCCCGAGTATGTTACATTATCTCTCCCTTTTTGTTTGGGGATTAAAAAAAGGTTATTGCTCATTATCAATACAGAAAAATGTATTTCATTATGGAACAATTGTTGATGATATGTTTCCACATATTACTGAAATGAAGCCACTGAGGTTAATTTAGTATAATTTATGTTTTGGTTATTAGTTTATCGGTGACTTTTGAGGTTGCTAATGATCCGTACTGATAGTCTGTTTTCCTCGATGTTCAATGTTACTAACATGTGGTATCTTCTGAATTGTAAATGTATTTTCCAGCTAGAAAAGGCATATGACAAACTCATGATGGCTCAATTGAGTAATCGGAAAAAGGGTGTGACTTTTGGATCATTTAAGGTAAGGTCGGGGGGAGCCTTTCTTTCCCTGTACACTCAAAATTCCACTCATTACTTGAAGTATGAATACACATGGATACTGACACATGTTTTTGATGCATTATGTATTCACTGGATTTCCATTTATGAAGTAGCTGTTGTTTTGTTGGGCATCTCTTTCAACTATCTTTTCATGTTCAACATGAAGATAAGCTACCTATAAATCGTAAAAACAATGAGTTTGGGAGAAAATAGTGCATTGTCATCTTGAATTCTTGATACTTTTCATTATTTTCTTTGGGGTGCCTTGGACATGTGGGCAAGGGAATGTAGGACAGAATGGCATGATAAATACCTAGTAAGATTACACTTTATTGATTCCTGTCTTAGAATGATTGATGATTATGTGCAAAATCTATCCACAGTTCTACACAATCACGGTTTCTGCTTCAGCTATGCTATTCATTCTTATACATTTGGCATGAGTACTAGGTAGTAGATATTGAAAATTATGCAACTACATCCACAGGCAATATTTTTATGAAAAAACAATTAGTTCATCTACTTCATCTTATTTATACTGTGTCTTCTTCCTATTATTTCCAAATATCTGATACTATTTTGCTGCTTATCTGCATCCCAAAATCTCATATAACTTCTTAAACAAAATACAGGTTTCAAAGGATATCAAGTATGCCGACAAGCAGCCAGTTATCCCTTGGGGGCCAAGGTTTGATATTGAATCTTTTATTTATTTACGTGATGTTCTGCATTTTCTTCATATTACTGCAGTTGCTTCACTTGCTTGTATATTTAACTTTTCCTTCAATACAATTTCAGGCCTGCTAAATCAAGTAAAAATGATATTTACATCAACATGGCAATATCAGCTGTTTTTGTGAGTAGTGAATGAAGGGTTGATCTTGTTTGTTTTTTCAGAAACTATCAATGCTCTGGAGCCATATTAGTCTTGTGTTTTTGATCAAAATTGTTTACCATCTGTCTGCAGACAGCTTGGATCCTTGTCCAGCGCAGTGCTGAATATAAACCTTTGCAATTTTTAGCCTTTGCTTTTGTTTATAGACTTTTTGAGAAGTTGAAATCCTTTGAATCTTCTGCACCCCGAACATATAATGTGAGTTTCATACTCCTTGACAACATATTTAGTGAAATCATAATTTTTTTTTTCTTTTCTTTTTAAACCATGTTGAATAATCAGTTGAATTGAATAATTCAAGTTGCTGTTGGATACAGGAAGAGGGTGAGGATACAGGAGAAGGACTGCGCATGGGAAAACGACTGCTCCGAGCACTGGCTTTGGTTTTTGGATGTGTAGCTATTTCATCTGTGGTATGATGATTCATTAGATTTTTGGTGTTAGAGAGTTAATTTCACATACCAATACTTCAATTTCCCTAAATTTTGGCCTCTGTAACAACTAACAAGGAAGCTGATGAAATATAGTGTGTGCGTGATTCTCTTTTCCAGTGTTCCCTTTATACAAAAGGAAAAGGAAGTAAGGAAGGAAAATAAAATGAAAGGAATCAATTAAACTTCATCTTTTCTTGTTTTCTTTTGGGAGAGATTGGAGTCCGTTGATACCCAAACTAGTTTATATTTTATGGTTTTAGTTTTTGATTGAAATTTTATTTTATCTAGGTTATTGAACTATTTCAATTTTGTGATTCAATGTTCATCTTAGTTAAATGTGCCTTCAAGTTTTCTTTTTTCCTTCTTATCATTATTACTATACTATGCCTTAACACATTCTGCTGCATTTCTTGCAGGCTTATACTTTCATTTTGAACATAATCGAATATGCACGCGGTTTTATCCCAGCTATCCTTTACAACAGTCAGGTACAAAAATAAATCACTTTTTTTTGTGGGGTTGAATTAAATGAACAACATGGCTACTGTATCTAGGTAGAACAGTTTGATCTTGCCAAAGTTATTTTGGAAGGTATAGTGTTGTTAACAGATGACCTTTATGATGATATCTGCTGCAGGAGTTGATAATCACCACTTCATCGGCAGTCGTGCTTTATATTCTGGCATCTTATTACAGATAATAATGAAATGGAGCTCTCTGAAACTCAAGGAAACCATGCCATGTATGTAGTTATTATCGGAATAATGTATCTGCCCTTCTCCTTTTTTTGTTTTGTTTCTATTGTAGACTGAATTCTTCGGGTGTTCCACTCAAATTTTGTCAACAGAGAAACGCTTAGTCAATACAATGTACTTATAAATTCATAACAACCTTAGGAAAAACTGAATGTTGTAGAAAGAGACCGATTGTTTTAGATGAAAAAAAACCAACCAATCATTCAATTTTCATTGGACGTAAACGCATCATTTCGATGGAAAATAAATATCTCTGCAAGTGTGAGTCTGCCTCATGTTAGCTCTAGCAAAATACAGGCATTATACCACTAAAAAATGTTCGCCGAATGTGATAATAAACACTACTAGCACACATATTGACGGGTGAGAAATAAAAGTTTAATTATGATGTAATGTCAATCAATAGTATTCATTGATTTGTGTGATTTTTTAGTTAGTAAGTGAATGAGTTAAACTTTTTTGCTAATGTGTCAATCCATGACTGGATGTCTGTTTAAAATTATTTTATACTGATAGTGGATTGAAATTAAATTTTGAGAACTAAAATAAAGAAGAGTTTAATTATGATGTAGTGTAACAAATTTTATATTGTCAGTCAATAATATCCATTGATTTGTGAGATTTTCTAGTTAGTGTGTGGTTAAGTTAAAGATTTTTGCTGATATATCAATTTATGATTGAATGTTTGTGTAAAATTATTTTATATTGATAGTGAATTGAAATTAAACTTAGAAACTTTTCAATTTAACTTGACAGTGCTAATAACGTAAAAATTAAAATATTTGATTGAAAAAATATATAAAAGTTGATTAGAATTAAACTCTTAGAATTAAGAGGTTTATTACTTCAAATTTTCAATACCTAGATTTTTTAGACACCCAATACACATGGCAATCAAAAAAAGTTTAATCATGATCTACGGACAGTGTAAAAAATTTTACATTGTTAGTCAATCACATCCATTAATTTGTATGACTTTTACATTAATGAGTGGTTGAATTAAAATTTTTTACTGATGTATCAATTCATAATTGAATGTTTATATAAAATTACTTTACAATAGCAGTGGATTGATGAAATTAAACTCACACTTAGTAAAAGAAGAAAAGACAGTGGAAAGAGAGAAAATGTGAGAGGGGTTTTGATGATGCCCAAAAATAAGGATGGTTAAAAAACCATTTTTTTATTTTATTAAACTATCTCTTCATTTCATTTTGGTAAGAAACCTTTTTTTTTTGTACTGGACCAACGGTATCCCCCAACTCGATAGGCCAAGGACTAATCCGCCGCAATGTGGAGCTCCATTTAAGGGTTTAACCGCTGGCCAATGGGTTTTTTTTTTATTTTTGTTTTTGGTCAGGAAAATATACAATCCTAAAGGAAAATGGAACAGGGCTTCAAAATGGGCCGAAGGTTGTATCTGGCTCATATATTCGGATCGGGTTGCATTTCTTATTATGGACAACGGACTAATAACATTATTATGTTCCAACAAAAAAAAAAAGGAATAGTATCAGTAGGTTGACCAAGAACAACACAAGACTAACGGCAACAAACACAAGAGTGAATTTTTGTTTATGCAAGTTTTTGAGTGAATTTGCGTTTTGAGTGAAAAAATTATCATTTGTATCTGCGGTGTCTCCTCCTCCTTCTTCTTCTTCTTTGTGGTTGGGTTCGGAAAACCCTAGCTAGAATCAATCGAGTGGGAGCAATAAAATTAAAAAGGTTCGAAGATGAGGATTATGATAAAGGGCGGTGTTTGGAAAAACACCGAAGATGAAATCTTGAAAGCTGCTGTTATGAAATATGGCAAGAATCAATGGGCTCGAATCTCTTCCCTCCTCGTCCGCAAATCCGCTAAGCAATGCAAGGCTCGCTGGTACGAGTGGCTTGACCCCTCCATCAAAAAGGTTCGTTTCCCTGTTCACGCTTCGCTTATTTTGTCTCCTGTTATTATGTACAAGCTTAGGTTTTTATTCAACTTATATGCTTTCAATTTCTAATGATTGGGTACGAAGTATGAATGTATAGTGCTTAACCTTACTTAGCCAAATTGTTACCTTTTGTTATTCTTTTATATTGTTTCTGTGCTTTGTTACTTACTGTTATGTGTGGCCAGACATTTTATGCTGATTTGGAGTGAAGTAAGTGGGGGTGATCTCTTAATTTTGTTCTTTTTTGTAGACTGAGTGGACTAGAGAAGAGGATGAGAAGCTGCTTCATCTTGCTAAGCTTATGCCCACACAGTGGAGAACTATTGCTCCAATTGTTGGCCGTACCCCCTCCCAGTGCCTCGAGCGGTACGAGAAACTCCTTGATGCTGCCTGTGTTAAGGATGATAACTATGAGCCTGGCGATGACCCCCGGAAATTGCGTCCTGGAGAGATTGATCCGAACCCTGAGTCGAAGCCTGCACGCCCGGATCCTGTTGACATGGATGAGGATGAGAAGGAGATGCTTTCCGAAGCACGAGCTCGGTTAGCCAACACTAAGGGCAAAAAGGCGAAAAGGAAGGCCAGGGAAAAGCAGCTTGAGGAAGCCAGGAGGCTTGCCTCTTTGCAGAAAAAGAGAGAACTGAAGGCTGCTGGAATTGATATGAGGCAGCGGAGGAGGAAACGAAAGGGGATAGACTATAATGCAGAAATTCCCTTTGAGAAGAGGCCTCCTCCAGGGTTCTTTGATGTTGCTGATGAGGATAGACCAGTGGAACAGCCACAGTTCCCTACTACAATTGAAGAACTTGAGGGAAAAAGAAGAATTGATGTTGAAGCACAGTTGAGAAAGCGAGATGTTGCAAAGAATAAAATTGCAGAGAGGCAAGATGCCCCGTCTGCAATTCTGCAAGCCAATAAGATGAATGACCCTGAATCCGTTAGAAAGAGGTCAAAACTGATGCTTCCACCACCCCAGATATCTGACCACGAATTAGATGAAATTGCAAAGTTGGGTTATGCCAGTGACCTTGCAGGGAGTGAGGAATTTGCAGAAGGTAGTAGTGCTACACGTGCTCTTCTGGCAAATTATGCACAGACACCCAACCAAGGAATGACTCCTTTAAGAACTCCTCAGCGAACACCAGCTGGTAAAGGAGATGCTATCATGATGGAAGCTGAAAATCTGGCCAGGTTGAGGGAGTCTCAGACACCATTATTAGGAGGAGAGAACCCAGAGTTGCATCCTTCGGATTTTTCTGGGGTCACTCCTAAGAAAAAGGAAATTCAGACTCCAAATCCAATGCTGACACCCTCTGCAACTCCTGGAGGTGCAGGCCTTACTCCCAGAACTGGTATGACTCCAGCAAGGGATGGTTTCTCTTATGGCATGACTCCAAAGGGAACTCCTCTGAGGGATGAGCTACGCATTAATGAGGATATGGATATGCATGAAAGTGCAAAGCTTGAGCTACGGAGACAAGCTGATCTGAGAAGAAGTTTGCGCTCTGGTTTAAGCAGCCTTCCGCAGCCCAGAAATGAGTACCAGATAGTGATGCAACCAGTTCCTGAAGATGCTGAGGAACCTGAGGAAAAGATTGAAGAGGATATGTCTGATAGAATGGCCAGAGAAAAGGCAGAAGAGGAGGCTAGGCAGCAAGCATTACTTAGAAAACGGTCAAAAGTCCTTCAAAGGGGACTTCCTAGGCCTCCTGCTGCATCTTTGGAGCTTATTAGGAATTCCCTGATGAGAGCTGATGGGGACAAGAGTTCCTTTGTACCACCCACGTCTATTGAACAAGCTGATGAGATGATACAGAAGGAGCTTCTGACCTTACTGGAGCATGACAATGCTAAGTATCCACTCGATGATTTAGTGAATAAGGAGAAAAAGAAAGGAACCAAACGTGCAGCAAATGGACTTGTTGTCCCTGCGATAGAAGATTATGAGGAAGATGAGATGAAAGATGTAAGTGTTTACTAATCTATCTGCTTATCTAGATTCTTTATTTAATTTCCATTTTTATTCCTTTTACATCAATTCTCTTTGCTCAATATTTAGTTAGTTGTTTGGTTACCTTTCATGTTATCATGTTATTCCTCTTTGATATTGTCTATGGTGCCAATGGAGATCACCTTGTTATTAGAGTCGATAATATCTTTTTTTACGTGTCCCCCCCCTTTTTTTGTATGTTGTCCCTCGTAGGCTGATCAGTTGATAAAGGAGGAGGTGCAGTACATTCGTGTGGCAATGGGGCATGAAAGTGAATCACTTGATGAATTTGTTGAAGCACATGCAACTTGCATTAATGATCTTATGTTCTTTGCTACTCGTAATGCCTATGGTCTATCAAGTGTTGCCGGAAACATGGAAAAGCTAGCAGCTTTGCAAAATGAATTTGAGAATGTGAAAAGAAGTTTGGATGATGGCAAAGAGAAGGCAGCACGCCTTGAGAAGAAGGTGACTCTAATCACACAAGGCTATGAGGTATGTTACTGCTATTATCCTCTTTACAAAATACCCTGTTTCTATTTCTTGCAGTATCACCTTCAATTATTGCTAGTATCACTACTTTTAGGTGTCTAGTTCATTGGTTGCCAGCTGGTTGCAGTAATTTTTATTGAGATTTTACAATCTTTATGTTGTTTTCACTTTGCAAACCTCTTTAATTGTGGGAATTCAACTATTAGTGTGGGAAGCTGTGGTGCTCACTTGTGTAAGGAGTTCAGAAATACACTGCAACTGCATCATAGTGGGTGAAATTGGTTTTTCCTTTACAATTAACCCTAGGTATGAGGAGTGATATACAACCAACTCTTTTAGCCAACTCCATATTCTCACCCCTCCAAAACTCTTGCATTTTTTTTTTCTGGATGGATGAGATCATAGAGTTGGCAGAAGGTTAGCTAAAAGAGCTGGCTTCAAATCATTTCTCTTCTAGATATTTGCCTGAAATACAAGTTTGCTTATCTATTATTATTAAGAGATAGATGTTGGGGCAGTAATTTTTTCAGCTGTGCTATGTTGGAAGCTGGATTAAAGTGCCAAGGGGCCTAGGACCAAAGAATGTTGTTTTACAAGCATTTTTTTTGTTACACCTTTATTCTCTGAAGAATGCCACTTTTTTAATATTACTTGATTGCTTGTCCATACTCAATTTTAATGTTGTATTTTGGCTATTGGGATTTTAGATGAGGGCCAAAAAGAGTCTTTGGCCGCAAATCGAAGCTACTTTCAAGCAGATGGACATAGCTGCAACAGAATTGGAGTGCTTCCAAGCTTTACAAAAGCAGGAGCAATTAGCAGCGTCACACAGGATAAACAATCTGTGGACTGAAGTACAGAGGCAAAAGGAGCTTGAGAAGACTTTACAACAGAGGTATGGAGATCTTACTACAGAGCTGGAAAGGATGCAAAATGTCATGGAACAGTACAGGGTACAAGCACAACAGGAAGAAGAAATTGAAGCAAAGAATCGTGAGCTTGAATCTACTGAGACTGCCACGGATGAAATTAATGTTCAGGGTACAGAGAATTGTAAAACTGCAGACCAGCCAGCAGATAATGTACCTGACCAAGCCCCTTCTATCTCCAAGAATGATATGGATACAGATTCTTGCGAAGAGCTTAGGACACATGATACTGATACTAAATTGCCAGATGCAGAGGATAACAGCACGAAGGTGGTAGAAGGTAACAAAACTGAAGATTGTATTGAGAACAGAGAGGCCACACCAGACATTAGTCCTTCAGTGGAAGTAAATAGTATTGAGGGTAATAGTGAGAAGCAACAAGAAACCACTTCACTTGATGAGGGTGATAAGATGGAAGTTGCAGGAGGCAGAGGAGAGGAGGTAAATTAGGCTTGAGAGTCATATAGTTCTGATTTTGTAGTTTGGAGGAATTAGAATGTGGAGTCCTTGCTAAATCCAGATTTTCATTGGGGGTCATTAACTGAATGAATTTGCATGGAGAGTGAAACCTTGTTTATTGGATGCTCAACTTGGCAAAAGTTTGCAACATGTATGATCTGCTGATAAATTGTCTGAGCTTTTTGACAGAGATTGTAACCCAACTTTGCGAATTTTTTTGTCAAGGGGATGTTTATGTGCTCTTCCACACGGATGTTGATAAGGGCATTGGATTTTGTCAAAGAATTAGTCCCTGGATTTTAATACACAATGTCCATGATAACAAACTTGTTTCATTTTCCAACACCAGTCCACTCTGGCACTTCTATGTGATTTCATTACAAAACCTTTTACCCGAGAATGAATTAAGGTTGATTCATAATTTCCAATTCCTTTAACACAAATAACAAGTTAAGGTATTCATAATGCTGACCCATTGATTAATCATAATAAAACTGGACTTGTGCTTGTTGTCACATTGCCCATAATATTTTCTGTTTCCACGTGTAAACAGTAAACCAAAAAACCGTGATAAAATAATCTTATATTGTAGACAATTGTTTTTCAGTAGAGATAGTATTGTAGATATTTATTTTTAGAGTGGATACGAAAAATGACAGAATGGATAAAGACATAGCAATAATTGTTGGTGGAAATGTTTTATGGAAACTGCACTGACAAAAAAGAGAATCCTATCCATTGGATGTTGCATTTCCGTCTTTTTTGTTGTCATTTTATGATGATGGGGCTGACGAACTATATGATTCCTTGGACAAATTACAGATTGCCATTTTCATATTTCAGAGATTTTCATGTATTAATTCTTTGCATGCAATTCACTCCAAAGTTAGTAGTAGCAGTAGCAGCTGCCTGAAACAAGAGTTTGCTTTGTTGAAGTATCTCTAGGTAAGTAATTCCTCTTATCTTAACCTTCTGAACTGATTTCATTCCTTTCTAGGTCACTAATTCTATGAGATGAAAGTTGAAGGCAATGATTCCACCATTGTACCTATTTGTGCTTAGAGATTCTGCAAGCTGGAAAAAGTGTAAAAACTCTATAGTACAAGATTGAATTCAAAGCAGAACAAAATCATTGAATGCCTTTTTGTGTCGTTTTCTGTGATTTTTTCATATCATGTCTTTTGTTTTATCTGTAATTAAGGAAGTATGTATTCTTTTTGCATGAGATATTTTGATGAAGATTCCAATTTGTTTACTAATGGCCTGTTTTAGTTCCGACCCAGAGACAATGGTGAAAAGGATTGTGGATCTTCGATCAGATACAGTCACGAAACCAACGGAAGCAATGCGAGCTGCTATGGCAAGTGCTGATGTTGGCGACGATGTTCTAGACCGGGATCCAACTGCTTCTCTCCTGGAATCAGATATCGTAAAGATAATGGGCAAGGAAGCAGGCCTTTTTGTTCCATCAGGCACCATGGGGAACCTTATATCTGTGCTTGTTCATTGTGATGTTAGGGGAAGTGAAGTTATTCTTGGAAACAATTCCCATATCCATATATATGAGAATGGAGGCATTGCAGTTCTTGGAGGGGTGCATCCAAGACCAGTTAAAAACAATGATGATGGAACCATGGACATTGATCTGATTGAGGCTGCAATCAGAGTTCCAAAGGATGACCTACACTATCCAACCACAAGGCTAATTTGCTTGGAAAATACTCATGGAAAGTAAGCAATTCTTTTGCTAAAAATCTTCTTTCAGCTTCATTCTCATGTTAGCCCTTTGATATTTTTGCTCCATCTGAATAATTATAAAACTGTAATCTTTCTGCTGATCTTATGTTAGTAACTTTTTTTATTGAGGTGTTTGTTATTGTTGATTGTTGGAGAAGAAATGTTGCCTATTTATTATCTATGAATCTGTGAATGATTGCCTCAGAAGATTTGATTTGCCTTTTGAAAACTCAACTTATCGGGCGCCTAGTTGCTTGCGCCCTCATGCAGATTGTGACTATAAATCTGTTTTCTGTTAGTGTTATCAATAAGCAGTAATAATATGAATGCTTGATATTCTTTTCATGAATGCAGTACTGGTGGTAGATGCCTTTCAGTTGAATATACAGACAGAGTTGGAGAGGTTGCTAAGAAGCATGGACTGAAGCTTCACATTGATGGAGCCCGTATATTTAATGCTTCTGTTGTAAGCACATTTGTTAGTTTACTTAAAATCGAGATGATAGAGTTACTGCAAAGATATGCTTGTTCCTAAATTGACCTAATTGAGTATTTGTTTGTGTATAATTTCTGTCAGCAAAAGATCTCCAAGATAGAATCCTCAGAATTATACATCTTGATCTTTCTATGTTAATTGTGATGAATTGTTTAGTAATTTGACATGTATTATCATATATGATTGACCAACAATATAAAACACTTTGCACTGAGATGAGGTATGGGAGCATGATCAAGTTAGTTTTTTTGTTTCTCCTTTCTGCTATCAGTACTTAATAGAAAATATTGTATTTTTCAGGCACTTGGGGTTCCTGTGGATAGGCTTGTCCAAGCAGCTGATTCAGTTTCAGTATGTTATTTTATACTTGGTCACTTTTACATCCTCTATTGCATAATAATCTTATGATTTCTTCGAATATATGATTATGAATCAGGTTTGTCTGTCAAAAGGTCTTGGTGCTCCAGTTGGAACTGTTATTGTTGGTACCAATAGTTTTATCACCAAGGTTGTACTTCAAACTCTATTCAATATAATATAGTATAATCTATATATTAATTATGCTTTTCTGGAAGAGGTTGATACTGAGTGTAGTATATATATATGGCATATTTTCAGGCTAGAAGGCTCAGAAAAACCTTAGGTGGTGGTATGAGACAGATTGGCATCATTTGTGCTGCTGCACTTGTTGCTTTACAAGACAATGTAGCAAAGCTAGAAAGTGATCACAAGAAAGCTACACTTTTTGCTGGTATGTATGAAGAATATATATATATATATATATATGATGTCACACAATCTTAACACAGATTCACTATTGCAGTGTTCCATTCCTTTTCAAGAATTATAATTCAAGTTTGGTTTAATTTATATGGACTCTCTTTATAAAATATTTTTACACAAACATCTTGCAGCAAAAATTGTTATTGATTTTCACATCTAATATTTCAAAACAAAAGCACTCTTGCTTTTGTGCTGTGCTGATATCTTATTGAATGTCAATGAAAAATTAATAATTTGTTCCAAATTAAAGTTGCACTTGCTTTTTCTATCTTAAATAAAAACTTTCCGTTGGTTTTAGATGGGCTGAACAAAATCAAAGGGCTGAGAGTGGACACCTCTTGTGTGGAAACAAATATGGTAAGTATTTCATTTAACAAACAAATATGGTGGTGGTTGGGTTGCAGGCAGAGCAAGAGAATGGGGTGTGACTTGTGAGGAAGAAAAAAGGGTTCTGATTATTTTATTTTATTATTATATTATTTAATTAAGGATAAATTTGACATTTTACATAACATATTGTATTGTATATTATTATCAAACACAATACATAATATACAAAACACAAAATATTTTGTTTTGTATATAAAAAACAAACATAATACAAATATATAAATTTTTTTCTGTATCTATATTTTTTATACCTGTATTTATGTATTGTATTGTAATCAACTTGAAACAAACGCTACCTAAAGACACTAATATTTCTGATCATTAGGTATACGTTGAAATTGAAGAGGGCTCGGGAACTACAGCACCAAAGCTATGCAAGGATTTGGAAGAATATGGTATCATTCTGTTGCAGTCTGCTTCTTCAAGGTAATTTTAGTTTTTTAGTAATTAATAGTTGCAGTAACTAAGTGCTATTAATTAAAATTTTATGGAAAATAGTTTTAATCATATATATTGTATTACAGTAATGTTTGTCATACAACATAAATATGTCCAATTAGTATCCAACATGTGCTATATTAGAAAATGGTGTATGTATATTTTTTTTATACTAATTAATTGTTGCGTTACAGATTGAGAATTGTGTTGCACCACCAAATATCGGAGAGTGATGTGGATTACGCCTTGTCTTGCTTTCAGGTGAATTATTGTTCCTTTTGTTGCCGTATATTTATGTATTACAGTGAACTTTATAATATATTGAAGGAAATGCTCTGTTTTGTTGAATGTTGCAGCAAGCTGTGAATGGAGCACGAAGTGAAAATGGCAATTAGTGTTTATTATTGAAACAATTAATTAATAATTCCCAAAATATAATGGGACCAGCTTGCTGAGCTTTGCGTGACATAAATAAATAAATGTGATTTTGTTGCAAATGTGTTATGTGTGTGAGTGAACATGAAGCGGAATCTTTTGTTACTCTGGAATGCTCTTTTTTTCTTCTGTAGCCAAAAAAGTATTTGTTTCTTTTGGTGGTAGGGTTTACTAATTGATCCACTCATGCTATGCTACTAACCTCAAACTGATTGTTGCAACTTACTACACTTGTGGGCTCACATGTTTTCCCTTCTTTCTTTTCCTTCTAATTTAAATTAGCTTAATTGTTAGTTATAGTGCATTTTATTTCGAGAACAAAAGAGTATAACCGACGTGTCTGGTTTATACAAATGTTAAATAAAATTGTAACTTCACTTAAAATCAATTTCTTGTATTTTGCCAATAGTCCGTTACATATATATATATATATATATATATATATATATATATATATAGTAATGTTTGTTATACAATATAAATACGTTCAACTAGTATTCAACGTATACTATACATAATATGGAATGTGTATTATATATATAGTACACGTACGTATAACACATATTCCATGTTATGTATAGCAATATTAGATACTAGTTGGACATATTTTTATTGTACGACAAGGTTATATATATATATATATATATAAATAAATGGAAACACAGCACATTGGGAATTCATTCATTCAGCAGGACAATAACCAGTCTCAGGCTGCTTCTATTGACAGAATTGCTTGTTTGTTTATGTTTAGTTTAAATGTGAGGTCTCTCATAGATGTTCAGTCTTAATTAATTAACAGGTTGACAGATCAGGAACAAATAAAGATGAAAAGACAACAAGTTCAGTTCTGATTACTCCGCAGCCTCCTCTACGACTGACTATCTTGCTCCCTCGATCATATAATATAATATTCGTAGATGAATTATTGTTATTCTTGATATGTACTACATTAGTGAGAGAGATAATTAAGTAGTTAAATGATAAATCTGCTGGCTAGCTCTGATTACTGAAGGTCAATAAAAATAATAACTATTCAGTTGATAATTAACTAATGATCATTGGTTTGATGGGCTTCATTCCCGTAACAAGCATGGATCACTAAATACGGCTAGTTGCAGTTGATCCATAACAAGAAAATTATTACATGATAGATCGTTGATACATACATACATACATACATAGTACAGTGTAGTATTTTGGTCAAAAATAACCGAATCTGATAAAATTGGCAATACTAAAAAAAGGAGCATATATAATATAATATAATTGATTGAGAATAGAGAGGGAGAGAGCGGGCGTGGGACCCAATAGCATGGCCGTGCCGCTAGGTGCGGGTCCGCCCAGGATTTTGTCGTGTTCCAATAATCCCACTGATTGACACAACACAACCCAACCCAGCCCAGCCCAACCCTTGTGTTAATTGTACGTGCTATATCCTATGCTATGCTACCTCCAATTATAAAAGAAAATTTAAAATTCATATATCATATAATATAAACTTTCTTTGGAGATTGACATTATTGTTCAATATGCATGGTATATCATATGTGTCGTTCTCATTATGACTTTGTTGCGTAGATGGGTCCTCTTGCTGATCATCTTCTTTACTACTACTACTTTGCTGGGATTTTTACTAGTAACTTTCCTTCATCATATATAGTATAGTAGTAAGTTGAGAATATAAAGTCGCACGCGCATAGAGAGTGAGTGCGGGGAAGGTTTTGGCCCAATTCATTGAAATTAATGTATATATTATCAAAAAAAAAATGTATATATACACGAGATATGAAGTATGTATTTGAAAAGAATAGCAAAATCTCTTTTTTTTTTTTTATTTATAGCCTTTAGTTTCTATTTGGTTCAAAAAATTAATTATGTAGTCAATATTTAAAGATTATAAACTTTACTTTTATAGTATAATAGTGAAATATCATTTTTACAAGTTTATAGCCTTCAATTTCTACCTAGTTCTAAAAACTATGTAATTCAATATTTTAATAATATAGTCTTTACTTTTACTTTTACTTTTACCGTATTTCTAGAAAAATAGTGAAATCTCACTTTTTAAAGTTTATAGCATTCAATTTCTACCTAGTTCTAAAAATTATGTAATTCAATATTTTAACAACTATAGACTTTACTTTTATAGTGTTCTAGAAAAATAGTGAAATCTCACTTTTTAAAGTTTATAACCTTCAATTTCTATATAGTTCTAAAAATTATGTAATTCAATATTTTAAAGACTATAGTCTTTACTTTTATAGTGTTTCTAAAAAAATGATGATATATCTCCCCTTTTAAATTCTATAGCCTTCAATTTCTACCTAGTTCTCAAAATTATATAATTCAAAATTTTAAAGACTATAGTCTTTACTTTTATATGTTTCTAGAAAAATAATGATATCTAATTTTTTAAAGACTATAGCCTTCAATTTCTACTAAGTTCTATAAATTATGTAATTCAATATTTTAAAAACTATAGTCTTTATTTAATAATACGTACGAGAAAGAAAATTGTGAAATCTTAAAATTTAAAATATATAGCCTTCAATTTCTAGCATGTGATTAAATATTTTAAAGTCTATAGTCTTTGTTTAATAAGACAACAAAAACAATATCATATTTTGAAGTATATAGCCTTCAAATTCTACTATATGTGAAAAATTCATGTGATTCAATAATTTAGAGGCTAGAGTCTTTATTTTATAATACAACAAAGAAAATTGTGTAAACTCACAATTTAAAGTATATAGCCTTCAATTTATACTATATATATGTGAAAAATTCATGGCAACCAAAAAAAATATGTGAAAAATTCATGTATTCAATATTTTAACGGCTAGAGTCTTTATTTTATAATACAACAAAGAAAATTGTGTAAACTCATAATTTAAAGTATATAGCCTTCAATTTATACTATATGTGAAAAATTCATGTATTCAATATTTTAAAGGCTAGAGTCTTTATTTTATAATACGTCAAAGAAAATTGTGTAAACTCACAATTTAAAGTATATAGCCTTCAATTTATACTACATGCGAAAAATTCATGTGTTCAATATTTTAAAATCTATAGTCTTTATTTTATAAGTCAACTAAAAGAATTATGAAATCTCACATTTTAAAGTATATAGCCTTCAATTTTTACTATATATAAAAAATTAATATGATTCACTACTTTAAAGCATATAGCCTTTATTTTATAATGGAACAAAAAAATTATGAAATCTCACATTTTGAAGTATATTGTCTTCAATTTCTACTATATGTGAAAAATTCATGTGATTCGATATTTTAAAGGCTATTGTCTTTATTTTGTAATACGACAAAGAAAATTGTGAAATCTCACAATTTAAAGTATATAGACTTCAACTTTTACTATATGAGAAAAATTCATATGATTCAATATTTTAAAGTCTATAGTCTTTATTTTATAAGACAACAAAATTTTTTTTATGAAATCTCACATTTTGAAGCATATAGCCTTTAATTTCTATTATATAGAAAAATTTCATGTGATTCAATATTTTAAAGTTTATAGCCTTTATTTTATAATGCAACCAAAAATTTTGAAATATCACATTTTGAAGTATATAGCCTTCAATTTCTGCTATATATGAAAAATTAATGTGATTCAATATTTTAAAGACTATAGTTTTTATTTTATAATACGACAAACAAAAATTATGAAATCTTACATTTTTGAAGTTTATAGTCTTCAAATATATAAAAAAATTTCACGTGATTTAATATTTTAAAGCCTATAGTTTTTATTTTATAATTCAACCAAAAAAATTAGAAATATCTTATTTTGAAGTATACATCCTTCAATTTTTACTATGTGTGAAAAATTCATGTAATTCAATATTTTAAAGGTTATAGTTTTATTTTACAATACAACAAAGAATATTGTGATATCTCGCAATTTAAAGTATATAGCCTTCAATTTTTACTATACGTGAAAAATTCATGTGATTCAATATTTTAAAGTCTATAGTCTTTATTTTATAAGACAACAAAATAAATATGAAATATCATTGAAGTATATAACCTTCAATTTCTACCATATGTATGTGATTCAATATTTTAAAGTCTATAATCTTTATTTTATAAAACAACAGAAAAATTTGTAAAATCTCACCGTTTCTAAATTTGTGTTTTATTTTTCAAGTTTGTCCGAGAACAAAATGTTAGATGTGTGTTGATGAATAAAAAAGAAATGATTGGGAAAAGTAAATAAATGGTAATTGTTTATAAGAAGAAAGAGGGATGAATGCATATCAATTGGACGGAGTTATTAGCAGAGTGAAGAAAATACGTAAAAATATAGTATAGCATACATTTATTTGATTTAATTGAATTTATGGACGATCTGGTATAGTATAGTATAGTGTGTCTACTCTCTAGGGTCAGCATCATAATAATCACTTCACTGTGAAACTTTGTCCTGTTTCAGGAGACTCACTCACTCACTCACTCTTGCTCGCTTGCTTCTATTATCTGCTGGTTCTTTGTTTGATGCCCTCACTCACTCACTCACTCTCATCTATGACCACTGGCCATTTCACTGCCTTCTTCCTCCCGCTCTCCCCTCTCACTTCACTTCAGTTTACGGTACTGCTGCCTCAACTTTCACTTACTTAATTAGCTTCAATCTTTGCTTATTTTTCTGGAAATAATTAATACAAATCATCACTCTGAACCAACCAACCAACCATCCAACATCATTGCTTTCTCTTTTAATACTTTATTTCCCAACACACACATACATGAATCACTCCATTTCCAGCAGCGGCAGCAGCTTCTACTACTCCCTGCTGCACTGTTCACCCTCCTTTTTCAGGATTGATTGATGCTTTCCCCCTCCCATCAAACTCAATTCCTTCCTTCCTTCTCATCATCAATTATTATATTCAATCCCCTTGTATGTTTCTTCCTTCTCTATCTAATTACAACCAAACAAACAAACAAGCAAGCTAGCTAGCAACTACTTGATCTTCTCTTGTTGCCAAAAAATTACAGTATAGTACCTTCCCTTTCCTAATTTCCATCAACACCCTAATTAACCTAGCTACTCTCCTCCAAGAAATCAACCAATAATAAAAACCCTAATCATCCTGGAACGAAGCAAGAACATACAAGCAAGGTAGGTAAGTAGTTTTGATTGCTTTTACTACTTTCACATACAGATTCGTTGGAATTGCTGAATTATTATGATTATTCCTTTCAGCTGGATCTAATCTAACCAATTTGCAATTACATTCTTCATTCACTCGCTCACTCACTCAAAGCACAATATATATAAGAATGGATTTCGAGATAGAGAGCATAGTAAGTCCAGCAGCATCCAACAACAGCACGACGACGCCGAGTCGGTATGAGAACCAAAAGAGGAGAGACTGGAACACCTTCTGCCAGTACCTAAGGAACCACCGCCCGCCGCTGGCCGTGTCGCTCTGCAGCGGGGCACACGTGCTGGAATTCCTGCAGTACCTGGACCAGTTCGGCAAGACCAAAGTGCACAACCCCTCCTGCCCCTTCTTCGGGCTGCCCACCCCTCCCGCCCCCTGCCCCTGCCCTCTCCGCCAGGCCTGGGGCAGCCTCGACGCCCTCATCGGCCGCCTCCGCGCCGCCTACGACGAGAACGGGGGCCGCCCAGACACCAACCCCTTCGGAGCCCGAGCGGTGAGGATGTATCTGCGGGATGTTCGTGATTTTCAGTCCAAGGCTAGAGGAGTCAGCTACGATAAGAAGAGGAAGAGGCCCAAGCCGCCGCCTAAGATCACCACTTCTACTGCTACTGCTACTTAATTGCTACGATACGATATGATATGATATGATATGATATGATGAGATCAGACTGGTATTATTATATGTTTCTTCTACTCCTTTCTTTGTTTCTTGATTTTCTGTGTTCCTCTTCCCCCATTTTATTTTATTTTATTTTTTATCTATTTTACAATGATTTGGGATATATATAATTAATAATTATCATGTTGTGGTGGTTGTTTATGAATGAGTTCTTTCTTTTTCAGTTGGGGAATATATATATATATATACACACGTGCTGTTATCTATGAGAAGATAGATAGATAGATATATATGATGTTTATTTGTGAAACTATTCTGGCTTTAATTAATATAATTCCTGAGTTTTGGGGAATCCAGGTAGTAATTAAGAGTTGCCTGTGTGTGTGCGCTGATATATATATATAAGTGATGTGGTGCATTCTAGCTAAGTAGAAGCTTATTATTGTTTGTATGTACTATATATACTATATTACGTACATACATATATGGTTTATACATACATACATACATACATATCTTAAATAATATTCAGCATTGGACTTCAGTTTCCAGCTATCTGCTCTCTATCTGTGTGTGTTTCAGGTTTTCAGATTTTTCGCTATTGAATTGGCTTTATTTTAATTTTGTGTTTCACTTTTCGCTTTAGTTTTCTTAATTTTATTTGCATTGCATTGCAGCCCCCTCCCCCCTTAAAATGCCCATCTAACGTATGTAATGTGTGCAATATATCTCTCAGATCATAGAGTAGATTATATATATTCTCTCATGTTTTTTAGATCCTTTATTTCATAGTCAACTACTTAATTATTTAGTCCCTCATAATCAAATGCACTTAGGATTTGATGAATTTAATGCACCACTTCACTAATAATTACTATAGATTTAACATATGTAGTAATGTGCGGATGGTCATATATAGTTTTAGATGTATATACATATTATCTAAGAGTAAGACTAGCAAGACTTGTTGCAGAAAAATGATATTTGCACATATTATTTCTGTCATGGATCTCCATCTGTTCTTATATATAAAAATGTTTGATGTACGATAGAAATATATAACTATTATGGAAAATATTTGTTGAACGATAGAAATATATTTAACTAGAATTCAACACATAACGCACGTTACAAATAAAAAAATGATACACATGTATGATATATTTTTTTAATGTTATTTCATGTTTTTGCTCAATTAGTTTCATGACATTAATTATATCACACATTATGTATAACATATTTAATAGTTGTTGGATGATATTCTTATTTTGCAACCAACATTTACCTATTTTATTACTTGAACATTCAAATTTTGATTCTTCCATCGTGCTTAGATTTAAAAATATGTATATACTTTTAACTACATCCCATTTCAGAGTAACAAATAGCGCTCATCCAGTATTATATACATTGCTCCATTGTGTGTTTATTGATTAAGCGAATAGTTAAGATAAGGTTTTCTTTATTAATTGGGCACTCACGAACACTATCTGTGTCTCTTCTTCACCCACATGCACTTCCGTAAAGGGAAAGAAGTTTAATAAAATCATAAACCTCTTTAATTTGGAACTATCCCGATCCAACTCTAATAATGTTGACATATAATATTATTGAATTGAAAGCTATAGCCTATAGGCTTCATTACACATATATGATACTAGCTAGCTGGAGTAAAACAATAGTAGTAATTAACTAGATAAGTATGCATCAATGTGTAGCTACTATTATTAAATAACCATTATATATTTGGAAGGAAAGCATTGTTATATTGTTTGTGCAAATTAGTCACGAGCTTAATATAATTGGGCAATTGGGCGAATCAGGTTAGGTATGTATTAGTTTTAAAATGATTTTGTGAGACATTTAAGACAAAGGCCTAGATTATCTTCTTCATAGATGCCAGCTAAATTTGGACATGTCAATAGATAATGGAAGAATAATCTTTTGGAATATTGACAATTAGGGCAAAGCTATTTGCCTAATCCCACTATATGTTTAGCTACTAGGACCCCTTATTAAGACATGGATCACATTTAATATATATATTTTAAGAATATTTAAGATGGTTATATATTTTAGTATATAATATTTAAAATTTTATGTAGTTATAATTATTTCAAAAATATACATATAAAATGTGATTGAAAAACAAAGAATATCTGCTTAATTTGGATTAAAAGTGGTTTCCCATGGTAGGCTTACGACGGACTGTCTCCTGATGGGAATATTTATGGGTTAGGTCTTGTTTAGATAAGAGACAGCACTTTATTAATTTATTCAATTACGTATCCCATTATCAAAATCCAATGAATTTTGTGTGTTGGATCGGAAAAAGATCATTAGTTTAATCTTTGAAATGGAGGAGAGACTTGACTAATGATGATGATGATTGCCACTTTCAATGATTCTCGAGATCGGAGATAAAAATTGTCGAAAAAGAAAAAGTGGTGATGGATGGGATGCTTGTTTTGAAAATTACTATTTAATTTATTGACCTTTTATTTTCTGCTAGCTATGCTATTGCTATACATCTATGATATCTCTATCCCTCTCCCTCCCTAGCTAGCTACATGCATATTCAATTTTTTAACTATCTTGTCACTTGGCAGTGCTTAGCTTTATAAATTCAGGTGAAGTGATGGTTCTTACAACATGGTCTTTTCTTCTGACAATAATATTTTACGTATGTATTATTTGGTCAATTCCATTATATTGGAGTGCACTAGTCTTGAAACATTATTTCTTGACAATTAAAAATTAGTATGAACATAATAAGGCTTTGTTGGTTGAGCTGTATAATATACTAATATAGGATAGAAATTGTTACAATTATTAACTCACTCTAAAAGTCTTTGACAATATGCCTTTATTTTCAGTAGTATGAAGTTAGCTCGTCGCAGCAAGTAGAATGAAGTTGATCTTCACTTTCAAGTTATTAGCTTTATTTATGATGCTAAAGGTCTTGCTGTTTTTTCAGTCGAGATTAAAGTCTTGCTTTACTTGAATTTAAGGTTCACGTGGAACATTCAATTTTGCAGTTTTTTTTTTTTTTTTTTAAATTTTCGTTTTTCAGCCACCTAGATTTTTTGAGGAAATTCGTTAAGATTATCCCCACCCTTCCCTAAATAATATAACAATGAACTCTTAATTAATTATATGCACCAAAACAAAAATCGATGGATCCATATTGTATACATTTCACTTTTTACTGGAGAAAAGTGAATATGAAATCAGTGGATGGTTTTCTCTCATGCATTAGTCCCTTAAGGGAAAAAAAAAGGGTCCAAATAGTCTCCCCAACTTTTGGAACAAACGTGAAGATTTCCTTATTGAAAAATATTAGATTATTTTCCATTAGTAGAAATCAACAAAAGTTTTTTGAAGAAGCAAACAGTTCACTATAGATTATAACTCATTTCTATGAACATGATTCAAGGATATCTGCATTAATCTATTTATGTGCAATTTAGAAAACAAAAGAGTTAAATAATAATATCCAAGCAAATATGGAACTAGGTATGTTGGAGTTTTTGAGCATGAATCGAATGAGTCTCTCTGCTAGTTGAATGCGGAGCTCATTATCCCTCATTCATATATAGCTTGCGAGCGACTTGATCTTGAAGCAACTTGGGGTCATTCTTTACTTTTGATTCGCAACGTTTTGGATTCGGAGTTAGATTTAGGAAGTTTAGGGTTAATATTTAATATAATACACAAATATTCCCACATGTATCACATATTATCGTTTGCCAAATCAATATTCCACTCACCTACATTACTTTCTAACGTTACTTAATTCAAACAATTTTCAGTCTTGGAAACACTAGCCACCTTTTTTAGCTTATAATAATTATGATAATGATAATAATAAGGCCTCCAACTCCAATAAACACCCCCAATAATATTTGCATTCACAGTGATAGAGATAGTTTTGAAAAGTGGGGTTTGGGCGCTCCATAATAAGCGATGGAAAAGACAGAGAGTGACCTAAATGGTAGTAGAACAGAAGGAAGGAAGGAAGGAAGCAATAGCGCAATCAAGGGTCAACCGTTTCACGTTCCGTTAGAGTGGGATCCACGTGGGACATTCGTACTGCCTGTCGGCTACCTTGAAACTCGTTCTCTACGTGGACGCTTCTTTTATCGTTCATCTCTCTTTGCCCATCCCATCCCCATTTTTACTATTTTCATCACATCACAGCAGTGCTAGACCATTACAAGTATTTCTTTCTTGCCTATCAACTCCAAATCAAAAGGGCACTCCCCAAAATAACAAAATTGAAATCAATAGTTGAAATTGAAATCTAGGACTACTCTTATATGATTCTGTATGATGACGGTGCATGAAATTCCTTCAATTTGGATTTCTTGTTTCGATTACCATCCTTCTCTCTCTCTCTCTCTCTATATATATATATATATTATATATATATAATTCAACTGACTGTTGGGACAGTAATAAAGGAGTGAGTAGTTGGGACCTAGTAGAGTAGCTTTCTTCTGTTCAAACAAACAAGGCTTGCTTCTATACAGTATTTGCCACCAGCAGAAATTAAGATGCATGCATGCCTTTGGCAAAGCAGCAAGTACGTATCATGAAGAAATCGCAGTGCTGAAGCATGATAGGGAATTGCTATTGAGAAACCGAAATGACAATAGAAAATCTCGGATAAATAATTCAAGATTGATTCATCATGAATCATTACACAACAATTGCAGTTACAGTTACAAACAGCTGTACAAACTAATAAGTTAAAGAGCTGAAAAATAAGGTGGAGACGCACCCAAAAACAATAGTACTACATGTACATCAATATATAGATCCATCAACCATCCATCAATCATATTATGCTATTTTGGGTCCACCATTTTAAATAAAAACAAAAAAACTAACACATATCTCTCAACCGCCAATTGAAATAATATCTAATGGATGCTTGATGGATAAAAATCTGATGTACGTCTATCATTTCTCCACCAAAAAATAAGATAGTGCAAAACTGATGAATAAAATCTCTCCTTTTTTATCCTGTCAAGAATCAACTCAGGAATGGTTTAACATCTCAACAGATCTGAAGAGATTGTGTGCTTGTGTGCACAAGCAAGCATCAAAGGGTGAAAAAAATAAAAATTCCTTTCAAACTAATCTCAAGATTGATAGTAATATCTACACAACAACGTAATTTGCCAAAAAGAGAAATGAAGTGACAACCATTATGTCACTGAATTGCTACTTTTTAGCAGCCCTAGACCAACACAAATTAGCAGCTTTAATTTTTGGAAACAACCCGAGTGACCTGACTGACATAGCGCCCTGCCCAGGACTGGATGTTTCTGTAACTCCATAAAACTTTGCTCCATGAGAGATTCTCTCTCCCCAATATTTTCTCCAGCGGCTGTTTCAACTAGTGATGTCAACTCTCATCTTTTGAAGCTTTATACAACAGAGGGCACACACAGTTGATCACATTGTCCTCGTAAATCCACGAACTTCAACTAGGAAGTTAGTAAGATTTTTCCTAAACCTCTGGTAATTTATTCGATCCAGGGAGGAAGAAAGCTGATTTGCACTTGTTAGAGCGTGCAATGCATTTGCCAGCCTTGTTCTGAGCGTTGGATTTGTTTGTCTCTCTATTAAATCATTGCCCAATTTCTGAAAAGAAATTTGCCCAAGACCTCTCAGGACCCATTCATGAAAATGAGAGGGAAAACTCTAAAAAGGAATACTCGGATACGTTTTATAGTGAGAGAGAGAGAACATATCCTGACTTTTAATAGATCTTATCATTTGGGAAACTTAAGTCTCAAAAGACAATAAATATGCATGCCAACTTGAAAATAATTATATAAGCCAAAAACAACATTTTAAGGAATCTATGTTGGTCTCAAGGTACTTATAAGAATATCAAACAAAAATCAAGAAGCGTAATCCTAACATGAAAAGTGACTTCTATTATGATCACTGAAAAGAAAAAAGTAACGTAAGTTCATTTATCATTCATTTTTATACTAAATTTAGCATGCTATCTAAAACGTAAGTTTGAGAGGCATACCTGACAGAGGCTTTGCTCACAAAGGATTAGCGGAAGGAGGGCATCTGCTGCAACACTGATTAGATCAGAACTGAAATAACAAACCAATATTATTAGTCAATTACAGTACGGGTTTTGCGACAGTATAAAGTAAGATATGTTATATATTGCCTTTTAATCAGCATAAAACCAGAATCCAAGGTACCTGTGAGGAACCATTTTCACAAGTATGAATCATCAAACATATATTATAAATACAATTAAAAATAGACTAGATGTATGTGGATGTGCAAGATCTCACATAATTTGATATCAGTGGCAGATACTACAGATATATCAAGTAACACAGTCACAATATTATAGTCACAACGTCACATTGTTCATTCTGAGGCCCTGGCACTGGAGGTGCTGAGTTAAAATAAGGGGGACAAAATCATTTGTATGCTCACCAATAATCCTCGAAAAGGAGTAATTGTAGCAATGAGCGAAGGAACCGACTCAAAAGCCCTTCCTGAAAATTCCCACTTGAATCTTTGAGACCCATGGCATGTGCACCCAAGCCTATACTACCATTACTAGTCTCCTTGTAGTGGTAAGAAGCAAGAGCTTGCAGAGCTCTTAGACAATTACTAACCACATCTGCATCCTGCCAAATCAGAAAGGGATATAGTTCTCAGCCACAAATTCCAAGTGAAAATAATGTTACAAAATTCAAAAGGATTATTTGGATTTGATAAGTGCAGTACACAGTGAAGAATTTTTCTCCTTTTTTCCTTTTTCAAAAGATTTTTTTTTTTATTAAGGATGCTGAAGGATAATGTTAAATTAGTACAAGAATCTCTAAGCTTCGGAGTTTCCCTACATCTAATTTGTTATTTCCTTTTGTTTCATCGACTGTTATTGACTACTACGAAAGAGAAGTGTAAATATACTACCTGATGGTGGAGACCAAAATCAAGAGTCCCAAGTATATGAGCAAAGGCTTCACTATTTAGTTGTGCAAATGTTTCAGGATAAACCTCCAACATATGTGATAGGAGAGAAAAGTACTGCAAATAAATCAATGAGTATAAGCTTTTGAACAAATAACCACTCAAGCACTAATTCTACTTTATGGAGGAACATCTTACATCATGACAAAGTTTGGGATATTTCAGGAGGTCCATAGAAATCAGCGGAGTGACTATATGAAGACCAAAATAAACCACCTGCAAGACCCATGTATCAGAGATTTATGTAAGCACCAAACAGATCAACACAGAAATAGTAGTAGAATGTAGAGTAGAATAGAGTAGGGAATGTAAGAGTAATTAGAAGAGAAGAAGGAGAAGAAGATGGAAGAATAAGAGGATTGAAAGAAGGATTATCAGTGTGATAAATCCTCCAGCTGTATGTATATTTCTATATAAACTGTAAATGTATGAAATGCAATAATAAAGGTATTTGGCTTTCGAGAGGTCAATTCTCATTTCCTATTTATAACCCTCTCTCCTATAACTAACTTCCTCAAGTCACGATGCTCAACCTGCACAATTAGTTATTTCTTTTCACTCTTCTGCTATATGTAAACTTAAAAGGGGTGATTTCCCTTTGCTGCCCCTGAGTATCTTGGTTCGTTACAATTTACTACAAACTTTATATGAAACAGGTAAACAGAACAATGATATTACCTGAGATATGTTAGTGCCTTGGGTCTCAATTGAGTCTGATGAGAAATCAATCTGCCACATTAAGTATTTTATCAGTTAAGTAGGCAAATTTTAAGTAAGGAGTGCGAGACAGGTAGATCTCATTCTAATTGTTGATCTAAATAATACACAAAAAGAAAATCATTACCATGTCTTTGGAACACAGACTTGAAAGAAGTTGAAGAAGAGCACGCAAATCTTTATACATATCCGTTTTTGCCTCACTAAGCAAGCTGCTTGAAAGACTTATCGATATCTGAAAAAGGCACAAAATCAGATTAGATGGAATGGAGAACAAAATTTAAATAATGAATTATTAATAACAATGGCATAATAGTGATGCCAATAACATATTCACTCTATGTAATATAATCAAAACAATTATTTTGTTACATCATAGAGATAACTGGGAAAGGCAGCCCAAATGGGACAAAACACAAATAATGTGGCTGTTTGAATCCCCTATGCCTCATACTAACTGACAAAATGTATCTAATTATTACTTTTAATACTGCATGTAGTAGAATTTTGACAGTTGTCCTGTCCAATTATCCAATCTCAAAAGCCATACATGGATTGATCGAGATTGAAGGCCCAGAAATACAACTTATTCTTTTCAGATGAAGGGAAAAATAAACCCAAGTTGAAGAGGGAGTTTGAGGAAACAATTTAGCAGTTCTTGTTCCGCCAAGATAAACCCTTGAGTGTAAAACAAAAAGCAAGATAACCTTTAAAGAAAAGAGATAGAGTGCAAAAAACCATTCATATAGGTATATTTCTTTCATTCAAATTCAATTTTCAGATAACTGAATGCACCTAAACAATATATGAAAAGGAAGCCACAAAAAATCCTGAGACTCCAAGTTTTGCTCTGCCAGAAAGAAAATTCCAAATTTATTGCAAGACTGTTATCCATTGCAAATTTCATCTAGTCAAAATTTTCCAACTGACCCAAAGAATTCGCCCATATAAAAACCAACAGAATTGATAAAAGAAATTTACCTTGCCAATATTGTGAGAAGAGTATAACTGAAGTAAACGCATACAGAAATTAACAACAGCAGTAGTTTCTTGAGCCTCCAAATAAGTAATTTGTCCATCAACCCAATCAACTACGAATTTAAGTAGCAGGTAAACAACTGCAGACTAAGCAATAATTACATATCAGAACAAAAGACTTCAGAAACTAGGAAATTTAGACGAGGAACTGAAAATAAAATAGATAAATTATAATTTAAAAGGAATAAAAAACTAAAATCAACCAGGCAAATGGACATTGTTAAAGGGATAATAAGACATTTACTAATAGTCACAGAAATCACACTCGTGTCAAGAGCATCAAGGATATTAAATATGGCAAGATACCAACAGAAGTGAATGCTACCTCATGCTTATAAACTTCAAGAAGAACTAGTATGGGATTCATTACAGAGAATCCCAACTCATAGATAGCCTTTTGTGTGCGAGGTTCAGAAGCACTAGCAGCCCCACGCATACGTTCTAACATGCAGCTGACCTACATGATATCAGTGATGTTATTGAGGAACTATTTTCGAACAAACATGAGAATAGAACAAATGTTTTGTCCCCTCACCGACAGGAGGATATCTGGTTGTTGGGCAATACTTTTAAAATTACTCTT
Organism: Aeschynomene evenia; assembly: GCA_013621005.1. Classification (NCBI taxonomy): domain Eukaryota; kingdom Viridiplantae; phylum Streptophyta; class Magnoliopsida; order Fabales; family Fabaceae; genus Aeschynomene; species Aeschynomene evenia. Next base: position 6,425,517 of record CM024268.1, read on the forward strand.
GCTGGACATCTCCACTATATATGTTGCAATATTACCCATGAGATTCCTTACATACCTTCATAGAAAAAAATTGTATTGTGTCAGGAAAGTTGTAAACTTATAAAGAGAATAAGTTGAAGTAAATACTCACTGGCTTGATGTCTCCAAATTTTTTATGCCTGAAGCTGAACGAACTAGTATTTGTGCAAGGGACCGCTGGAGAAACAAATTGACACCATTTAGACTGCTACTCAAGGAAAAAAGATTTTCTGGGGGTGTGGAAGTTAATACAGTTCACACCTGATGCGTAGTGTCCAGCAACAACAAAGTCCTTTCTGTGGAAAATGCAGTTGCCAGTTCATGCCATGAATTCTGCACAAGACAAAAAAGGTTCAAGATAAACATGCTCAGGAAATATTTTCTGCTGTTAAGTACTGAATACCATAAAGATAAATTGGTGGGGGTCTATAAGCACCAATAAAACAACAATGATACTCTTGCACACTCTTGGTTGTTAAATTGCCATGCCACTGAAGACCACATTAGAACAATCCTTTGTCATTGGTAAATTTTCACAAAAGAGGAAAGAAACTCAAAAGGGTGTTCTATCAACAAAGGAAGCAACCACATTACAGCCCTTGTGTTTGGAAGCCTCTATCACCCAAGAAAATAATCTATGTAGATGCTGATCATGGACACTGGTCGTGAATCATTCTACTTGAGCTATCTTGTACATTAAAATTGTATCTACTCAACTTCTAAATATACTCGGACAAAATGTGGACTAGAAGATGCTGATAATGGGCACCAAGGGAAGACTCTATGCCTTTTAAATTTTGAGCCAGATGAATAAACAAATTGTGACTCTAACAACTTTAAAGTAGTCCTTTCCAATCAATAGGAATCCTGTTCCTTTTGTTTCTAAGCTTCAGATTTCGGGCCATAAAACCTTGAATTACCCACTAATGATATGAATAACATTTTAAAATATACAGATTTTAAGTTTGCATAAACAATTAGTTTCAGATTTCAATGTGTACTGTCAATATAAAGATATATAACTGTTGCCTCACCAGGGTAACAAGGTGTACACATATATGCTTTTGCTGAACCAGTGAATGAAGTAACTGGTGACAAGTGAGGCCCTGCATAACAAAAGAAAAAAAAAATGTCACATTAAGACAGCCCACATGGCAAGAAGTTCACTATTTATTCCAGCACTCTTAACAGACATAAATTTGCAAAGCTCATAACTAAAATGTTAAATTTCAGCTGGAAAAAAAAAATCAAAGAGCAAGATGTTACCACTTATATTTGGAGGATTTATTCAGGGTGCATTTAGTCTTTATTTTAAATGACTTTTAATTAAAAAAATACTTTCAAGTTTTCATAGAAGCTACTCATTTAAACTTCAACTCAAATGCTAAAAGCATATTTTGGTTTACCTTTTGAGTTGAAGCTGAGATGAGTAGTTTATGTGAAAAATGATTTTTTTTTTTAACAAATCACTTTAAGTCTAGAAAAGCTAAAACAAATATGCACCCTCCATCGATCAAACATAGCTGTTTAGAGTGCCAATACAGTATCATGCACATACTCTCCCAAAAGCTTAAAATATTGGGTAGCAAATGAATGATTTTATACTCTAACACACCCCCTCACTCCACCTTGTTGTGAGATTTAACATTTATTTAAAATAATGGGAGATACCTCTAGACCACTTGGTCATAGAGGCACATGAATGTTAACTCTTAGGTACTTAAATCCCTAGAGCAATTTGCCATAGAGGAACATGAATTCTTGACCAAATGGTTAGAGCTGATAAAAGGAGTGCAAGCAATAAATTCTGGAAGATAATATCAACCATATCTTTTGGGATTGTTTCTTTCCTACACTTTGCAACTGAATCTTAGAAGATGAGTACATTTACACTTTCAGATGTTCCAATATCCTTCTTGAGGCTCCATTTGGACTTGATATTCAGTTCAAAATATATACCCATGAGTCCCCATCTGCCCTAATTTATCACCCCAATTGCATTCAAAGAATTTGAAGAATCATTCAAAATACTTGACTTGTAAGAGAATGTCCAAAATGATTAAAATGATTGGAGTTTCAAGCTAAAACCTGCAGATCCTTTTCCCCTGGATATGATGTAAGTGTGACCAAGGATACACGAACAATAAGATCAAGGATGTGTTTCCCTTGGTTATGCTCTCCAAAGAAACTAAGCAAAGCCTTTTTTGAACTATGCTCATGATGATGACCTGAATCCAAGATTTTGTCCTTGATCCCATCAGAAGACATCAGATAAGTACGAGACCACCGTGCAAGGAACCATATAACCGACTGTGTTGAACAACAATTAAAATGGAGTGGGAAGATAAATGCTTCCTTGTCAGAAAATAACTATAAAAGCTGAAAAGTGCAGTATCAATGTATCATTCACAAAATCCAAATGATCCCACTTCAAATGCACTAAGGTTGTACTTAATTTTGTAAGATGGAAAAAATAAAATGCATTACCTCCATAAGTCTTGGACTAAAAACTGCTGATCTCATTTCTGGATTTAGGCACTGCTCAGAAAATTTTATGATTGAGCTGCATTGATTAATAAGAAGCATGGTTTTACTGGTTGAAAAATGAACAATAGCATCATTTACAACTGATTTTCATTCAAAATCAGTCCAAATTGAACAAGGAACATCCCTATCAAAGAGTACTATCAACAATAATTTTAACATGAACTAACCAAAAACATGGGCAAATATGTGAACAAGGTTCATCAAACATAATATAAGAATCTAAGCAAGAAACCAAGAGGCAAAAACCAAATTCCAAATTAGAAAAGAAAGAAAGAAATTTACCTGGAAAGTAAAATGACAGGATGTGTATCTGCTTCCACAGCATTAACCACAAATTGGGTTTGTATTGCATTTGGTACCTAAATATTACACATGACATTAACCTTCGACTATTATTTGAATTTCATACTACTAAATATTTATATAACAATATGCATAAAATAGTTTGATCAATAAAAAAAATGCAGTACCAAAGAACAGTTCCTAGAGAGATTTATAAAATAAGGAGAAAATACACTCCTCTTACCAGAGGCATTTCCCCTTCCCCTTCATCTGCAATTACGTGCCCAATAATCAGCAACAATGAATAAAGTTCTTCCAGAGTTTCGGTCAAGTCAATAATGCCCCTTCCCTACAATGGAGTGAATAATTTGAACTATGGCACATAACTAGGAAGAAAATATCATGGATGGATTGAGCACAAACCACATTACAGACAGAAAGATGCAACAAATAAAATTTTAAATTAAAAAATAAAAAATAAAGTCTTAGTGGCAAGTTTATTGTTTAAGTGCCAGACAACTGCTAATACCACTTCAGTTTATTATTAATTACATATTTAGACAAATAGGTCTAATTGCTCTATACAATTGCTTAAAAAAAATGACTTATCCAAAAAGCAGTAAACAAAATGTACCGAGTACCAACAATTATGTCCAAATTTGAATCTCTTAAAAAAAGACATCTTTTCATTTTAATCAGTTTCCAAATATTGCTTTTCTGTTAGAAAAAGTTTCAGGGTTGAGACTTCAATAAGTTTCCAATTATAGCTACGCATCAAAATCTATATATCTTTACTTGCATTGTGCTTGAACTGAAATAGATTAATGTTTCAGGGTTGATAAGGCTTGCTTAATTACTTTAATGTACACCCAGACATCTGAACTTTTCATATGCTCGTACTATCTCTCTCTAACCAATATTTAAGTACATTTTGCTATGCATACGTTCTGTACAATGGTGCAATTTTACCTCGTCCTTATTCTCAAAAGCTAACATATCAATTTTTAAGATGCAAATAAACACTAATCTTAGCTTTGTGCGGTCTAAATAGTTATGAAAATATAAATACCTGATTAAGGCGTGCAACCCGCTCAGAAAACACTCTCAAGAGCAAAGGAATTGTAACATCAATAGCAGCCCTTGCAAAAAGAGCATAGGAGCTTAACCTTTCGTCCATGGCTGCAAAAATTATATTGTTAAAGTATAAACAAGAAAATTAATTAAGTCCTAAAATAATGTACAGTACAGCACTGAAACTTCAGTTACAAATATTGCAATCAGTGGCGTTTAATGTCACTTAATATTAAGAAGGAAAGGATTGCACATGAAGAAATTCAGAGACCATGAAATATAAGATCATTATCACTTTAAATCCATTTTTAGTAATTATAAAGAAAAACCAATCATTTTAGCACTGAATTGGTTCTCAAAGAAGTTGTGAGCCTGTGACTCATTCCATTACAAAGTAGGAGTCAATCTACTGCCTGTAACTGTTTCATAGTGTAGTATGGATTCTTTCTTCAGTATAACATTCTTTAAAAAATGTCCAGTAACAAGAAGACGATATTAACATAGCTTTAAAATAAATAAATAAATAAATAATGACAACTGAATGGCAACATGCCCTGCTTTCAAAAATCCTTGTTCCATACCAGATACAGAAGCATGAAGATAGTCTGCATCGCCATCATCATTAAATGCTGATGCAGAAGCCACTAAATAAAAGAAAAAGAAAAAAGTCACATAACTATGCATTACAAAGAGAGCAAGAAAATGGCAAAGCATTATAAAAAGTTGTATATAGGTTTTACTTCTTAGCTCGCATTCTACAATTAAACCAAAGAGATTTCCTGCAGCTTTTATCCCTTCGGACGGAAGCAAAGCATTTGCGGTTATCATATTTATTGGCTGAAAAAAGGGAAAAAAAATCAGTTTAATTATCAGAATTCAACAAACTTCAGAATTTGTCTTTTGATTAAAAAAGAATAATCAGAATGGAGGAAATAATACAAAATAGGGCAAGACATCCTCACAAAGAAACTGTAAAATGACAAAGTAGACATTGTCTGGACAAAGATGCAACAACATATGTTAATCTCATTTTATGTCAGATGAAGAAACACCATTAAACAAAACATAAAAAGAGCACCAAAGGGAAGAAACGTTAATAAAAAATTAATCAAAAGACATGTGTACTGATAGGGAACAAAAAGTACATCCCTTGATCTTATAGATTCACAAAATTCAAAAGTTATACATTGATAGTTAGGAATAAAAAGCACCTGGAAGTTAAATGAATTATGAAACAAAATGCATATAACAAAAGAAATAGGAAAGTAAAATAGAAATACGTAACAAGCAATTTCTTTCAGATAGTAGAAATATTATTTAGGTAACGAACAATTATTTAAAAGCAGTCTATTTGACAAATACCATGAGAAGGGCGGTCCAAGTATCCAATAAGACATCACGTGCTTCCCAGCTCCAAGTCTCCTCATTAGTGTTAGTAGTCATGAGGACTTTAATTACTTCAGACATCAACACTGACAGAAAGGTAAGAGTACCGAAGGGCCTGTGAAGTATCAAAGCATAAAGTTTGCACACATCAACTCAATTATCATTTAGTTTTTACGATGAGAAAAACCAGAAAAAAATTACAACTAAAAATAACCTCATATGTTTTAGGAGATTGTCAAACACATAGGGAGTTGTTACCGTTGCAATAGCTAATAATGCACGACAACCATCAAGCATTTCACTGGAACAAACCAGCACCAATTCTAGGATCAAATATAAATAATTAAAATCTGTGCAGAGGTGAGTGTTAAGGTGGGTGCATTTGTATGAGTATTGAGTGCATTATGGATGAATATCCCCCAAACCTTTCACTTTTCCCACACTCAATAGCTGTTGAAACAGCCTCAGGAGGATCTACCCAATCAATTATCCCAGACAGGACTTGCAGAAGGTGCCGCTCATGCATGTTCCCATCATCTAGATCATGGCACAACAAACACAAACAAATACATATCAAGGATCTACAAAAGTTAGAAAGAATGAAAGATAAGGAAGGGGGATGCATTGTTAATACAGAGAAATGAATCCCTGATGCTAATCTCTATGTTAGTATCCAATACGCTCCAGTCTAGAAGATATCTCTTAAAAAAAGATAGCTTTTTAAAGGGATAATTAGTTTAGTTAACACCTTATCATGGATGATCTTACTATCAATACAACTGCCTAACACCTCTACATAGTCCATCAATTAAAAAAACCATATATCTCATCAGGACAGGTAAAATAATTATCAACTATCATAAAAGTAGACAAGGAAACAGTTGTACCAGAAACAAATACAGTTCCTGTTAAGGAACAAAATTGTACAATTAGCTTTCGAGCAGAGACTGCAATTGGGCAGTCAAGCCAGTAGCCTTCGCATGGAAATTTCTTCCTCAATGCTGAATATAAACCTAAAAGCCACCCAACATGACCACTTGATATCAGCACATCACGCCAATCTGAACCGGGCTGCATGCAAGCAAAAAAATAAAAATAAAATAAAGCTTCATCAATAGGAGATTAATTGCCAAATTTCTAGTTAATACTTTAACCATGGTTTTTTGACTAATGTGGGGGCAGCAATTACAGATGGCAATAAGGGTCAACCTGTCTTCATCAGCCTTGTGATAAACCCGCCACAACCCAAGGGTTAAACAGGTCAACTCACCTAGTTCAACTTGCTCTGCCCTCTTGCCAAGATCAGTCTGTTATCTTTTGTTCTACCAATGACATGTTAACTATTAAAAAGCAAACCCACTTCTTACCTGCACTAGGTGACATTCAGACCTTCTAGGAGAATCCCCATCTTGCCTAACTCCAGCAGAGAAAACATTCACATTTATTTTTGTGTCACTGGTATTGCAACGGAAATCCCAATTCAGAATCTGAAGCATGAGATCTAGTGCAGCAGTGCAAACTTTACTTTCAGGCACAGCAGAGTCAGATTCAATAATCCTACTCGTGACACTTGAAGCAGCCTCTTGTGTCCAACAGTAGAAGATCTATAATATAGTTAAAATGAAGAAAACAAAGAATATAATATTAATGCAAAATAAAATGTAGAAATCCGAACATAAGTAACTGTCAGTTCTACTAAACAAACTTCAATTGAGTTAGAGAAAAAGAAGCAACACAGAATAAATATATTGGAAAGACCTTCAGGTAGTCTAGCTCAAGTGACCTCCTACACTGCTCATGAAATTCCCTTGGAAGGCCCATAGCACTTGAAGTAGAAGGAGAAAATTCAGATACCTATGGAGATTTAAAAACAAAAGGGTAACATTTAACAGCTAAAGCAAAAAACATGAAATTGCTAAAATTTCTACATGACAAAGTCCAATATTATATACCAACGATTCCAGGAATTTAATTCCAGCAATCTGCACATCTACCCCGTGATTGCCCAAAATAGCCTGCTTCACCTGCATTATGTGAAACTGTCAGACATGAACGAAAGATGGAAGTTTCAGATGAAGTTAAAACACCTGAATGGGTATCATAAGAAAACTTGAGATAGAGAGAAGGAAGTGGGCAAAAACCAGATACAAAGAAAGACATAAGGAAAGATAGCAAACAAATAGAGCATTAGATTCTAATAATTGGAAAATTTTCAATATAGTGTATCCTGTGGAATACAATTACATTCAGTGATCAATTAACCACTACAATGGTTAATAATCTCAAGATCAACACGCATGACGCATCCCATCTTTCAGTTGTTAATCGGACTATTGGTTAATCACATTCAAATGTAAATATGTTCTAAATAAAAACCTGAATTATAATTTCCCTCTAAAATTTGGGCAAGACATTCTTAAATATAGAAATGAAATGGGGCCTGATGGGGTAACAGATAAAACATTCTTTATCTGCTAAAAGGGTAAAAAAGCAACAGTTTACCTTGATGCCATCTTAAATATTCAAATAAGTTTTGATGTGCTTTAGTCCTGATAAATATAGGCCATTTTGTTTTTAACCCCTCTAAAATATTTTATTGGTTTTTGGTTCCTCTTTTCATAACGTTTTGGTTTTTGTTCCTATTATTCGAGTGGTGGTATTTATAAGGATCAGAAGAAGATTCTTAAAATATTAATAAGGACAAAAATTATTATTTTTAAAATATTGCAAGTTATAAATGCATATTCTTAGTACTTCTAGGGACTAAACTTTAAAATAGCAGGGGCCAAAAACCAAGAAAAAATTTTAGAGGGACTAAACCAAAATACCTATAGTAACAGGGACTAAAACATATTTTTGTGTTTAAATTATTGTTAAATAATTTAGCTACACACAGCAAAGGATTTTAAATGTTCCAATCCCAAACCAAATCAGCGAACAAATAGTTTGTCCAAAGAAAAAGACCCAACCTACCCACAAAAAATTACTCCAGTTGTTCAGTCATCATTGTATCAATTCTGAGGCATTTGAACAGCCCACTGGCACATTTCACGCATATAATTAGCATTACCACAAAATTCTCCATTTCAAGAACAGAAATGAGTAGAAGGAAGAAGAAGCAGACATGTAAAAAGAGTAACTGAGTCTCAGACAAGCTGAAGGAAACTAAAGAGAAAAACAAAAGAATGCACGTACCTGATAAAAGGGTGTCTCCTTCTCTGCAGCTGTAAACTCAAGCCTACATATAGAAAATATTTGCCAAACCAACAATAAGCACATAAATATAAATCTATAACCCCAGACCATAGCCAATTCTGATATGCAACCAAGTTTGCAAAAATTTTATTGTTGAGACTGGATTGTCAATATAAACAAATTGAGACTATGACAAAATCTCACATGCATCTGCACTCAATCCTACACCACATTCTAGTGACTCAGGTTCAAAGACAATATATGGCATCTTGCCGATAAAGCTAGTAATTTCAATTCAATGACAATTTCAGTAAGCAAAAAACATAATAATAGAATACTTACCAACCCCTTTTGATCAACTGACCAGCGACAGAAGAAACCTTCGATTGGACAAAGATATCAAGAGAACTAGCATGTTGCATGGCATAGCATAGGCAAAAACTGCAAGTAATATATATTTATTATACAGGAATAGGTAACAATAGGTCAAATGATAACATAACAGAGTCTATAGAGATTAGAGAAATGCCCGTGACAGTTATGAAATCAAATAATTGACACAATTTAGATATTTGACATGCAGCTACTGGGCAAGGACTTGGGAAAAACTATACCTCTTGAAACTAAAACAATGTATTTGGTAATGCATACATGGTTTTAAGCAGTGCATGTATGTGGTGGATCAACTAGCATAGCAAACTTTAAGAACAAATGACTCAACAATGTTTTACTCTTTTAGAATACAGCAAAGAGTTAGAGGATCAATATAACTAAACTCACAAACAGCTTGGTTTCTAGTGATATACATACCCAAGTATAGTTATACAAGCAAAAGATCTTAGGGGTAACTGAAAAGTTCATTACTTAAAGCCCAAAATAATTCCTTCCCCAACATTTTCTTTATTATAACCCCTTCCTCTGAATCATTATTTCTTGAACATGGACAGGACACACATGATGTATATATTAAGAAAGGAAACAAATGCTTAAGGATTCAAAAGGTTCACGCAAACCTAATCAAGCCTCTCTTGTCATCAGCAGTAAGAAAACCCCATTCTCTAATAGCTGCTTCTCGGAGAGCGTCAGCTGCTTGAAACCTTGCAGCTGCCACCTGGGAATTTTCTGCAAAGACAAAAACCAGTACAGTATCAGCACGATCTAACAACCTAACTGTTTTGAATGCATAAACTTAAGCACCTATTTAAAGTAAAACCTTTCTCCCCCTGCTTACTGAAATCATAGAGATTAAAAACATCATCAAACGAGTCAGCACTACTGACAAACAAAATTGAACCTAGGAACTAAAAGTAGAGTCACTGCTCATTAGCACTATTTACTGAAGAGACAAATCAAACTGCTGAACAATCCACAACGAAATCATAGCATTACGATACTGAAATTGCTTTCTCGTTTCAAGTCAGCTGTTTTCATTACTTAACAAACATGTAACACCAAAATAATTATCTAGATTTGAGTAAAGAATTGGAACTGCAGTTTTCCTATTCTAAAACAGCAGCAGATCCTGCACAGTCATCTATAGATACAACTTAATTTTGGATATTTGCCAGACAGTAACGATTTCAATTTGTTATTTCCAAATACTAGCACAACTTTGAATACCACAAAAAACAGATATGTTGTTTGTCACAATATTTTAACTTACCAAGAATGAATTGGCAAGTCTTATATGGCTGAGAGGACTTGCCTAACGACAATATAACAGCCTCAGAAGCTGATGGATTGATTTGCATCTGAAAGTGAAAACATAACATAACAAGAACAAAAACATGATTACATAAGTATGTGCGTTCCTACGACTACGTACTTTAAGCAAAATGCATGCAGAAACTGTATCCTTTACTGCACCCCCATGGATTCAAAGCAGAAAAAGTTAAGAGGAAAAATCATCTTCAAGAAACAGTGGTTGGGACTTGAGACTGTGGCACTTCCCAACCTCCATTGAAAAATTCAGTGACAGATGAACAGGGAGATGGAAGGATTTCACACGATCTTTATGTTTTTTTACACGACAATGGTGCCTGCTAGTCTTCCTAGACTTTACAAATGGAAAGTATATAAACTATTAGCATGCAAAGACGTGGGAAGGAATAAACCAAAATTCAAGAACAGAAATGAAGAGTTAACTTATGCAGTACGAGAGTGGAAAATTTTGTAAATCTGACAGTGGAGGTGGATGCCATGCCACATCGATCTATTCCTGAATAAATATGTTCTTCGAATAAATTAAAAAGAAAAAAAAAAAAAGAAATCAGAAGCAGTTTCTTGCAATGTGCTTGTTAGATATATTAGTGTTAAAAGGTATAATTGTATTTTAGATAAGCATGATTAGTAGTTAGTTATTAGTTTTGTAGTCTATATAAGACATTGGTGATTGTAATCATTGATCATTGAATTCAATTCTATTTCATTTTCACATTTCTATCTTTTCTCTTCTTGATCTTGGGGTCTAATACCATAGATTTTCACAGTGCTTGAGTTTAACAACTGCACATTCTCTCAGTTTTCTTACTATAATCACAGAATTTCGTTTTACATGAATGAGATTATGCAGCTTTAACCTTCTATCATGATAACCAGAAAAGGAGCTTAAGTTTGAACAACGATAAGTAGATTAACGAATTTCGACTCTACTGATCTTTCATCATACGCACCAAACATAACAAGACTATCTTAGTTTACCAAAAATAAAATAACCAAAGAAGAAGAAGAAGAAGGTGCATAGAACAGCAAGTAGCTAACCGTGAAACCTATATTTTCGGAATTTGAGAAATGCGATTCAGAATGGTTAAATCGAATTCAACATCGAAAGAAAAAATAAAAAGGAGTAGGTGATTAATAGGTACCTGAATGGAAGTGCAAGCGAGTTCGAAGGCTTGCATGGTAGTATGAAGCTGGGCCAAATCGGTAGGTCCACCACCAGGTGCCGTAAACCCTTGCATCTTGGCACACGCAAGGGATTATGAAGGAAGTTACAAAAATAATAAGAATTGGAAATTTATAGGGCTTTGAATCGCAGTAAAAGTGTTGCTATTAAAGCTGATGAAGAGATCGGAATGGGAAGCAGAGCCGTCAATGGCAATATCGGGAATTGAATCGGTTGAAGGAAGAGGAAGCAGAAGCAGAAGCAGAAGCAGAAGGGTATATATTATAGGGACAAAGACAGCGTCGTTTGCTTCTCCTGTATATGGCGAAAGAGAGAGATGAGTGCGGTGCGGGGCGGCTCAGTGAGTGAGTGAGTGAGTATATAGGGAAGAGAGTGACCCAACAAGCGCGGGTGGGTGCACTGAGTCCAGTTTCTTCTGCCCCTGCTCCGCCCGCACCCGTAGTCTAAGCCTTTTTATCATCTATTTTGCCTTTTCATTAACTTTTTGCTTTTTGTCTCTGTTTTTCAGAAATAAATTAATTTCACTTAATTTCAGAACAAAGAAAGAAATCTGTGTTCAACTTTTTTATATTAAGATCTAATCAAATTATCTGATGCGTATGACTTTGAAACAATATAGTGAGCATCAAGTTGTTAATATGGAATAGTTTTGTAATAATACATTACATTATTTATGCGTCAAAATTATTCATAACTAAAATAAAAGATATTGTAATTTATTATCTTTTTTATTTTAAACTTATCTTTAATAAATGATGAAACTTTTCTTTTACACTAAAAGTACCTAACAACTTTTGTTGCCTTTTATTCTTTTTGGTGTACTCTTTACTTTTATTTTTGAGTAAACCAAATCTAAAATCACAACCATCATCATTTTCTTCATTTGGAAAATTGTTCATTACTTAGTTTTATAAATTGTAAGTTCATCTTCAAATTAATTAAATATTCAATTCTAATCATCATTATTTGAGTTAAAAAGCCACATAATGCATGTTAAGGTTAATGCTATTAATTTACTCATATTAGATGAGAGATATGAGTACAATAAAATTCGACTTCAATTTGTTACTAAATGTTATTCATACTCGATGTACACATTGGAAGAAGAACACAAGATATTGGGTGTTGAAAAAATATATATATATGGTATAGGCAAATTATGCAGGAACTTTAAGATCTAAATTAACCTGATTTAATCATGCAGAAATCATATCATGTAGAAAACAAGTCTCCTAAAAGATTAAAACCTTTCTTTGATTTCATGAACCTACTCCTTTTTGTCCTTTCCCTCCCTCCATCTAAACCCGCCCTTAAACCCCAACTTAAAAGCTATAATTAACCAAAGACTAGTGAAAAAGTTCACTGAGAAGATCTCTAGATCAATCCCCTATACAAAAGAATTCTTAACTAGAATAAAGTGACCTCATCATTGTACACATTATCAATGGTGGGGAACATTTTATACAAACGGTTGAATGAATTTTGAGAAATAGCATTCACACTAACGCAATATGGTATTGTAGTTCACAATATCTGGTAAACAACCATCAGAGATCATAGCATCCAAGAACTCTACGGCCAAATCCACCCTGCTTTCTTTGCAGAATGCAGCAACCAATGGATCATAGCAATAAGCATCAGGTGTCAATTCATCTTTCTTCATATCCTTCAACAAACTCACAGCTTCATCAACTTTGCCATCGCCACACAATGAACTAATCAAGATGCTGTAAGTGACAACATTTGGCTCGTAGCCTTTTGAGATCATATCAGACATCAATCTCTGCGCTTCTTCCCATTTCCGGCTTTGCACGACCTGCCAAGGATAATAATAATAATTAGAGGGTGTTATGTATACAAAAAGAACATACTGAGTTAGATTTGGAAGTTTTTCTACTTCAGATTGGGATGCTTTTTTTATATTCCAAGTTTTTTATTGAAAAAATGTCATAATTAATATATTTTATCTTGATAAATTAATAATTAATTTTTTCTGATTAAGATTTATTTATTTTGAGTTTGGTGCAAAGGATGAGTTTCAATATAATCTCATATAGTCCATCCACTAATCTTATAAATAGAAAAAAATAAAAATATAAATGAAGGTATGAATTGAAGTGGTGTTGACTGTATACGCAAGATCCTCCGGGGGCATGTGATTAGTGATGAGTGATGACGGATGAATGGATTCCGAAGACCGGAATTTTCCATACGCAGGCCACGTGTCGCCCTCATATTTTTTTTCATTTTCGGCCCAATATTAAAATCTTTCTAGCATTTCGAAATTTAACGAAAAAACAAAAAATAAAACAGTAACAAATCCATCTACCTCTCAAAATTTTCAGTACATGCACAATTATTTGTTCTTCCTCCCTCCGTGGATCCCTGCACAATTTTTCTGCCACATGCATTTTCTTTTAACCAGCAAAAAATCTCCACCACCGCTTCATTGTTTTTTTTTATTTCAAATTCATATTGATAATTGATCCTAATAGCAGTAAGATCTAGGGTTCTTGCTGAATCCGCAACTATATCTTAACTCGCATTTGTTCCGTCCCGATACAGAAATACAGAATCCAATTCGCTGTACGCAGCTCGGATTCAAAAGGCATTGAAATCCAACTCGCTCCAGAGTTAGGAAGTGAATCCAGGATCCGTTTTTCTCATCTCTTTGCGGCTTCGTTTTTGAATGAGACACATTCAGATACGGTTCTGATTTTGGTTGGTTTCGATGAACATGGAGGTCGTTAACGATACGGCGTCGTTGGAGGTGGAATTGTTGCAGCTGCCGGAGGTGTCTGCTTTGGCGCTCAAGTCTAACTTGAGTTTCGTGGAGACGCTCTTCGAGCAGTGGCTCTCGCTCCCTGAAAGCAATCGATTGGTACGCTTCGTTCTATGTTCAGTTGTTCTTAATTTTTAAATCACCATATTACTGCATTGTTAATGTCAAGATTTTCATTATCTAATTTGGTGCTAGATTATTTATAAATTAATCACCATTTAAATAATAATAATACTCGAATCCTCAAAGGATTGTTACTAATGCTATGTTAACATGGATAGCGACATCCACCTAAGTCACAAGGATTATGCTAAATATTCTCACCGAAAATAAAATTTAGAAGTAATTAACTTCAGCTGTTATGTCTCTCTTCCTTCAGTAGAAATCACCATAGCTTATTGGAAGCAGTGTTTAACTTCTGGCTACTCCAAGGCATATGAATGAACTCATGTTGATACTTAGATTTTATGAAATATTGGTTGTAATTTGTAAACCCGATACCTTATTTATTTATTTTTATTCTTAGTCTGTGATATATAATGCACCATTTGCGATTATTCACTCATGTCTCACTTGGTAATTTGTGCAGGTAACGTCCTTGCTAAATGAAGCAAAGTCAGGCGCTCCCTTGAATGTCCCGGGGAATTGCTCTAGTCCAAATGCTTTGAGCAACTCTTTGCCTTCCATGTTTCCTGCAGGCACTGCTCCACCTCTTTCACCAAGAAGTTCATCTGGTTCCCCTCGTATAGTGAAACAGAGAGTTGGCCCTTCTAATTTGGGTTCTCCATTGAAGGTTGTCAGCGAGCCGGTTAAAGAACTGATACCACAGGTTAGGCACGTCTGATATGTTTTTGTAATATTTTATTTGATTGCAAGAAAGAAGCTGCAAACCCATAACAGTTCATTTATATTAATCTGATTCCATTTTCACAGTTATTCAGTGCTCTTAATTTCTTTACTTGATCAATGGTCACACTTTCTTATGTGTCTGGTCCGCTTTGTGCATGTCTTCTTTCTATTTTATCTCTCCGGCTACCTGCTGCCCCCAATACCTATTAGTGCTACAGCTATGTCCATTCTTATAACATAGATACTTGTGTGTTTGCAGTTCTACTTTCAACATGGGCGTCCACCACCAAATGATTTAAAAGAACGGTGCTTGTTTAGGATTGACCATTTATTCCATGAACACATGGATGGGCTGCAGATACATGGTGAGACACTGCACATATTAGTAGGTGATATCCTGAAGGGGCAGTTGTGGCAACTGAGGAAAAAGGATTTAAAAATAAATATCTCATTCTAGCTGTCTTAACTCTTAAGTAATAACACTCCCCTCCTAACTTTGCTTAAAAATAACTTCTTTAAAATGTTTCCAAAAGTCAAAAAGTGATTATCTATCTAAAACTGACTTTGTAGAAGCTAAACTCAATTCTGTTTTCTTTTTTCCTCATTATGTCAGAAT
This sequence comes from Aeschynomene evenia, assembly GCA_013621005.1. NCBI lineage: Eukaryota > Viridiplantae > Streptophyta > Magnoliopsida > Fabales > Fabaceae > Aeschynomene > Aeschynomene evenia. The sequence continues at coordinate 6,441,168 of CM024268.1, forward strand.
TCAAGTCTGTTACAAAGGAAGTGTGCAAGCTGCCATCTTTCTTTTCCACAACTCTCTTCAGAAAGATCGATAATGGAACTGGTGTTGTGACTAGGTGTGTAGTGTTTTTTTTAGCACAACTTTGTAGTTGTTTGTGACATGGATTGTGGTTCTTAGATCTAGCTGTTTGGACACTTAAAAGATTGTTGTCTAGATGCTGGAGACCTAGAGTAGCATCACTTGTATCCTGGTTATTGTGTCAATAATTATTATTGGAAAAAGGACTGAAATTTGGAGAGAATGGATAACAAAGATGTTGAAGTTAGACCGGTTGCTCTCTTGCCCGAAACACCTTATTTATTTATTTATAAATTAAACATAGTTTATTTAACTCCCTCCTTTATCATGCTTTAAGAATTATAGTTGAACATTTGAACGGTCCTTTTTTTTTCTGTAAATAGAGCAATATGGTGCCACTTGATCCATGTAGCTGATCTCAACTAGTAGGACAAGACTTAGTAATTTTTTTTGTTGGTCTTTCTCTGATAATTAAATATTTCCTAATTCTTCTGCTGAAATCCTTGATGTAATGCTTCTATAGGAAAGCATTTATTGATTATTGGATTAATGGGAACATGTTGACAAAGGATATAGCAACTCAAATATACACAATTTTAAAGCAACCACAGCTCAATTACCTTACTCAGGTTTTTTGCTTTTATTTGATTTCTTCCTGCTGTTTCGTCTCATTTAATTTTCTTCTTGTACTCTGAAAGGTAATCTTAATCATTGTCTGATGATATCTATATTTATTCCATTCCCATTTCATGCTTGCTGGATTTATTCTTTTAGGGGTCATGTTAATTGACTTTCTTCTTTTTCTTTGATATTATATTCCTATCCGTCTTTCTTATTTAAGAACAATATTTTACTTCATGTCAGGATGATTTTAAACCTGTGCTACGTGAGCTTTTGGCAACTCATCCAGGGCTGGAGTTCCTGCAGAGTACACCTGAGTTTCAAGAGAGATATGGTTTGTCTTCCATCTTGGTCATAGCCTTGCATTTCGAGGTTCATGTAATTATAGATATCAGCAAATGAATTTGAGATTCTTAATACTTGGTTCCTTGCTTATAGACATTATTTTTGGGTTAATGGTGAGCATTATGGGTGTGTCCCTCTACCCTAGACCAGTTTCTGATGTTTCACTATAAGGAATTAGATAATAGGAAGCACACCAAAAATTCATGGAAGCATGCAGTTCTAATCTTCATGCTTGATAATTTGATATATAGATTTTTCGGTAAAAGTAAGGTTATCCTGTCCTAGCTATAATTTCTCAACATCTATGTTGTGTTTTATATTTTTTGAGAATTAACAAAAGGAGGTTCCATATATATATATATATATATATATATAAAGATTTCTATCAAACTTGATTATTGAAATCTATGCATAGACTAATGTCTTGGTCATGGTTTTTGGTGTGATGCTATTATTTTGTTATGATGCGGTGTTCTTAACTGTTGTTTGTTTGTTTTTCCTATGGTCCAGCTGAGACTGTGATATACAGAATATATTACTACATTAATAGATCAGGAAATGGCCGTCTTACCCTAAGGGAGCTGAAACGCGGAAACATAATTGATGCAATGCAGCATGCTGATGAAGAAGAAGATATCAATAAGGTTTTGAGGTTGGTATACTGTGTGAAATGTCATTACCATTAACTTTCAGAAATGACCCTGGGTTTTCTTTTTAATTGAACCTTATATATATATCAAAATGCATTAAGCTTGTATTTTTCATCAAAAAAAACATCTGCAGGTATTTCTCATATGAACACTTTTATGTTATATACTGCAAATTTTGGGAGCTGGATACAGATCATGATTTCTTGATAGACAAAGAGAATCTCATCAGATATGGTAACCATGCGCTCACCTATCGAATTGTCGATAGAATATTTTCTCAGGTTTGTGTGCTTCACCATATTACATGTTTTTTCTGTCTTTAGACTTGCCAATAGCTGTCTTCAGCCTCATACAATCAAAACCACCTCTTCCTGTCTTCCTAATACATGTCCTTGTTCCCTCAGCTTTTATTTATATTAATTATCAGATCATTTCATGAAGATGAACTTTTTACTCACTTAAATATCATCTCAGGTTCCAAGAAAGTTTACTTGTAAGGTTGAGGGAAAGATGGGCTATGAAGATTTTGTTTACTTCATACTGTCAGAAGAGGATAAATCATCTGAACCGAGTCTTGAGTATTGGTATTTTGGTTCCCATTTATTATCCTTCTCCATTTTTCTTTTTCCTGTTTGGTGTAATCAGAGTAGTGGCTATGCTGTTTCAAATATGAGGATGATGCATTATTAATTACGCATGTACATAGCATGATTTTTTTTATTTGGATTTTGAACAGTGCATACGCATGTGCACAAGTCCATGTTTATGACTCCTAGAGAGAGGTTGTGGTGGGACATATTTGCCATGATTAGGCAACATTGGAAATATGACCTTTGTGGTCAACTTGTTAGCAATTTATGAATTGACTTCAAATTATCATGATCAGGTTCAAGTGCATTGATTTGGATGGAAATGGAGTTGTGACACGCAATGAACTGCAATTTTTTTATGAGGAGCAATTGCATCGAATGGAGTGCATGGCCCAAGAGCCTGTTCTTTTTGAGGATATATTATGCCAATTAATTGACATGATTGGACCTGAGGTTTGCCTTTCAATATTTTCAATTAACTGTATGGTCATGTTTCATTTCACATCAGCTAAAGTGATGTAAATCTAGTGAGCAGTTTTAAAACTTGAGTTTTGGTCATGCTTCTTTCTTTCTTACTTACTGTATTGAATTTCTTCACTCTGCAGAATGAGAGCTATATAACTCTACGCGACCTGAAAGGCGGTAAACTCTCTGGAAGTGTTTTCAATATCCTGTTCAATCTAAACAAGTTCATGGCCTTTGAAACCCGTGACCCATTTTTGATTCGTCAGGTGCCTTAATATCTAATAAAATCCATTGTGCTTTTTAAATATGATAGCCATTGTTAATGAGTAATGACTGCCTTGTTACATGTCTTGTGTGAACAGGAACGTGAGAATCCAACATTGACAGAGTGGGATCGCTTTGCTCATAGAGAATATATTAGGCTTTCAATGGAAGAAGATGTAGAAGATGCTTCTAATGGAAGTGCAGAAGTTTGGGATGAATCATTAGAGGCTCCCTTCTAACATCTTAACGTAAGTTGAAACTTGAAATGTGATTTTACAAATTCAATTTTGCTTTGCATTTACAGTGTGGATTCTGAAATTCTGTTTGGTGTGCTGGTCTGACCAGCTGAAATTCTGGCTTGGCCTAATATGAGTCAGGCCGGCGAAATGCTGGACAAGCCCTAGATGTGCTGGGGGCTTTGATGGACAGCAAATCAGATTTAATTATTCTCTTTTAATTTAGTTACCTTTACACATCTCAAGCATGTTCAATAGCAAACTCGTGATAGTGTTTGTAAATGCCTGTTCCGGAGGCAAAAGCATTGGTAAAAATACTCTGCTGTAGGATTTTGGACAGGGAGCCTTGTATGCACCAAGCATCTTGCCTCATTATCAATTAATTGTCTTGTTATTAACATTATTAATAAATTATTGATTGGGAATTTGCTTCCATGAACCACCATGATTCTTGCAAGCTTTTTTTCTTTTCGCCTTGTTCGGCATATGTATCCATTGAAAGGAATACAATGTTTGCGGCGACTCCTATAGTCCCTTATTCAATGTACAAATATAAGTGACTTACATTATTAACGCCCCAGATCGGAAGGAGTGGCCATTGTTCAGAGAGACTAGACTCAGATTCAGCTTTGAAGTTGTTTGATTGTTCAAACTTTGTCCCGAAGAATGGGAAATTCCAAGCTGAGCTATGGAATGTATCTCTAACGGGGGCAAGCAGCAATATTCCTATCTTCTTCTGCTGATAATGACATACATCTACATCGGGACCATTATCCTAAGGTTTTGTTGCTTGTACCAATGTCCAGGCTGTCATTTACTGAAAAATTTTGCCCCCTTTCTAGGCCCATTGAAGCATTTAAAGAAAGTGTAATGTTACATGTATAGGGTCTCATCTTTTCTGCATTACTAGATTTGTCGTCTTTTAAGGTGCGTGAAGAGAATTACTCATTAAGCTGTACATTGGATTTCCTTGAAGAGCTTCATTGGTATGTATTTGTGTCTAAATATTCCAAGTTTGAAAAGCTTAATCTGTATCTCTTGAGCTAAACCTTTAAGCTACTCGTGAACTAAGCTCCAGCATAAAAATTAGATACACTTTTTATAAAATTCAAAGATGAACCAAACGAAGTGTGAGCTTTTGCCAAAGTAAATTCATCCTCCACCCTCTCATGACACGCACATGATGGCACCACGGTAAATTACCTATTCGCAGTATTAAAAAAAATTGAATTAGTCAGAAAATGATTTTATATGATTTTAAATATTCATCTTTAGATTACTTTAAAAGTTTTCCGACTAAAATAATCAAAATTTGAAAATAATGTAGTGGATTTTAAAAGAGATTATTTCAACTAAACAAAAAAATGAGAGATGATTAGAGTTTAATTTAATTTAGAGTAAAAGGAGGCAAAGTCTCTCATCTTATAAAAATAGCATTAACTATAATATCTTTATAGTTTTGAATTAAAATAATTGTCCAATTCACCAAATTATACCAAACAACTTTCCATTTATGAAATATCGGCAGTATTAATTATTTTTCCCTAATACCTTAATAAATAAGTTTGTTCGCTTAGAAAAAAAATTAAATAAAATAATTTAATAAAATTGTAAAAAAATATCACAAATTCAAAGGATCCCAATTATTTCTTAACAAATATATATAATTGTGAGCAGGCGGTTAATTTTAGATAGAAAGTAACACTCCACAATATCTGAACAACCTTCCCTAAATATCGCAATAATATTAACCAGACTCTATCATCAAATCATGAAAGTAAACATAAGTTAAGCTAAGCGGTGAATATTCTAATGTTTGAATTAAGAAGAATAAAAGTAGTACTAAAGTAAAAACAAAGGCGCTTAAAAGAGAGGAAGCGCCATAACAGACCGTAAAGTATGCGTTCCGTTCTGATTCCGTTAAAGTTTGAAAAAACGTGGCGACTCTGTAGTGGCCGAACCGAATATTCCCTCATTTGATTCCCTCTCTTCTATAAATATAACTACTACTACTACAACACCACAACAAAACCCAAAACCCAAAACTCACACAAAAACCAAACCAAACCAAACCAAAGAGAATGTGCAAAGCTCTGACGAATCAATACGAGCTTCTCGAGGAGATCGGAAGGGGGAGGTTCGGGACGGTCTTCCGCTGCTTCGATCAGACCTCCAACGATTTCCACGCCTGCAAGGTCATCGACAAGCGCGTGCTCTCAGACGCCACCGATCGCGCGTGCATCGATAACGAATCCAAGTTCATGACCTTCCTCTCCCCTCATCCTAACGTCCTTCGGATCATCGCCGCATTTGAGGATTCCGATTCTCTCTCCATCGTCACCGAGCTCTGCGAACCCACTACCCTCTTCGATCGCATCGCTGATGGGCCTCTGCCGGAGCAGGAAGCCGCTTCCTTCATGAAGAATCTTCTAGAAGCTGTGGCGCATTGCCACAGGCTTGGGATTGCGCACAGAGACATAAAGCCCGATAACCTGTTGTTCGATTCGAGGGGGAACCTCAAACTCGCCGATTTCGGTTCGGCGGAGTGGTTCGGGGACGGGAGAGGGATGAGTGGGGTGGTTGGGACGCCGTATTACGTGGCGCCGGAGGTGCTGATGGGGATGGAGTACGGCGAGGGGGTTGATGTTTGGAGCTGTGGTGTGATCATGTACATAATGTTGGCTGGGATTCCCCCTTTTTACGGAGATGATGCTTCCGAGATTTTTGAGGCTGTTGTTAGGGCTAATCTAAGGTTTCCGACTAAGATTTTTAGGGCTGTTTCTTCCCCTGCTAAGGATCTTCTCCGCAAGCTGATTTGCAAGGATGCCTCTAGGAGAATCTCTGCAGACCAAGCCTTGAGTATGTTTTCTATTTTTTTTTCCTTATTCTCATTCTCTCTTTTTTTTTTTTTGTACAGGTACTTTTTTTAAAAAAAGAAAAAGAAAAAAGAAAACTTTTTGGGGATCTAGGGATTTGTTCCTTTTTTTGTGTGTCAAAGTTGGAACTTTTCAGTTTGGGGATTTTCGGATTTCAATCTGAATTTGGATTTTGACATAAATTGATTTGACTTTTTAACAGCTCGATTTTGATTTGGTGTTGATGCGTTATTGTCATGTGTGTATTATTTTCAGGGCATCCATGGATCTTGAGTGGAGGTGTGACAAGTGCTGTAGCTTGAAGAAAGGAAGAGGAGCGATTCAATCAATTTGCAGCTGCAACTTTCCAATTTTGTTCATACATGATAGCAGTAGTATATATAAAAATATAAATAGTAGCTAGTATTAGGTAGATGGTGTAACCAAAAATAAAACAAGTTTGGTTAGTTAGATGGAACTTAGAAGATGATAGGTGTTAGATGGTTGGAGAAACTTTTTTTAATTTTCCACTGCTAGTGAGTGAGTGCATCGAGGAGTTTATAATTTTGAAGTAGACTCTGCGAGTAATTGATGCTGTTTTCTTTATCGTTTTGTAAAGAGCTTTGCAATAATGGGGTACAGATTGGATATTGTATATGCCCATCACTGTGTGCTTGCCTCTTCCTTCTTTTTTTAATTTAATTTTTCTGCAAATGCTAAATGCATACTCTTGTTTACTACTATCTAACTTCTTCAGAGAGAATCGTTTGTTGTATGAATTATTATTTTAATCTAATGGCGATCTGAAAGAGTAATCTTATGACTATAGAAAAGGTTATCATACTTGCAAAACAAGCCGAAAAACAATTGTTCCCACAATATATGTAACCAAGCATAATATAGGTCTTTTAAAAAAAATTGTAATATACATATTAATGCTCCTTGAAATAATTGTTAGGACTAAGGAAAAAAATAGTTACTTGTTTGGGGGTGGGGTCCGTCTTGTTTATATTAGGCATAGTTTGACCTAACTTAATAATAAGTTAGAATAAGGGTTTTTAAAAAGGTTTGTAAGCCGAAAAAGAAGAGTTTCGAGTCATGAGAAAAAAAAAGTCTATTATAACCTAACAAGCTGATATATTGTAAATGTATTATTAAAAATCTGATGAAATAGGAGTGCTTTAAAATATTCAATAAACATGGTAATAATTAGATTAAAATAATATTAATGCATCGTCAATATAAATAATAAGTTTGTATATAGCATACTATTTGTCAAATATTTGTATTCACATAAAATTACGTAATTGAATCATATGTCAAGTTATTTAATATTGACAATATATATATTAATATTAAGTTCTAAAGAAAAATACTAATACCATGAATAATAATAATGATGAAATTTAAATTCTAGAAAATACAAAAAAATTATTGTTCTAGCTAGCTCGATAAAAATACAAAATAAATATAGAAAGATGAAGTATGCGGTGACGAAGAAGCAGGTCTACTTATTATAACTTGTGAGGCATTGAATTGAAGTCGCATGTGATACGTTGTTTGTCATCTCCTTTGCTTTCAGGAATATTCCATCCTACTTTTCTTCAACTTATTCTACCTTTTATTTATATATAAAAATGAATAATAGTAATGGATGATACTAAATGTACAATAAAAAATCAGTCAAAGCCAATAAATAAGATTTTGGACCATAATTACTCAGCTCATTGCAATTTCAATGATTTTTTTGCCAAAACCAAAGCTAAAATAAACTCATGAACTGTATTAACTGATTTTTTCATTGTACACTTAGCATTGAATACTAATCCCTACTATTACTATTACTTGTTCAGCGTTTCACTCACTCATCACGTTCATCTCCGCCCACTTTTTTGGGGGAAAATAGCGTCTTTTTCTGACTAACAATACATTTCTCAACAAGAGCTTATGATTCTTTTTTTCTAATTATAAAAGCTCAAATAAATATTACGTAATTAAGGTCAGAATTCGTGTTATATATATAGTTTACTCCTTCAATGACGGCAGGTCAAATAATGGCTTATTGTTTAGGTTGAAAATTCAATAATGTCGTTACAGTCAACCTTCGTATTTCATACTCTACTGAGTTTTCTTGAAAAAAAAAAACAATAAAATAATTCTTATAGAAACAAGAACAAGGAAAAGTGGAAAACCGAGAGAATACTAAGTAGTGGTCAACTCGCGGAAAAACTGTGCTATTCAGTTACAATTGTATGATCATTATATGTACCCCAATCAAATCATTATATTATTAATTTTTAATGTGATATTAAAAAATGTAACATAAATTATTTGGTTGAGTGCTTAGCAGTTTTTTATTCGAAACAATGCTGTTTAAATATATGCCAAAAGCTGTCCATGAATTTAAGTGCAAGCCTGCCTCTTTAATTAAATATAGTACTCACAAGTCATATATTAAATTTATACTCTCTCCATTTAAAAATAATAGTCGTTTTGACTTTTTTGATTTATTGAAAAACTAATGTATCTATATGAAATTTGTGTCTAGGTACATTAATTTTCTAATGAATAAAAAAAATTAAAACGACTATTATTTTGATATGGAGATAGTAATTACATATTTTAAACTTCTTCTCTTATGTTTGTAAATAAATATTAAAAATTAAAGAGTGTGAATATATAGAGTAGTAATTAATAAGATTGCATGTGTGAAATGAAACCGGGCGTTTGGTAAGAGGCATGAATGATATGATAAGCTATGGAGTATATATTATATTGAGGGCTTATCACGTGAAGGCTCTGGCTCTCCCTCCCAGGGTCTTAGGAACGAGTGCCGTGTAGTGTACACAATACATGATATGATATGATGTGTCACTCTCTTATGATGATTGATGACATCACTAATAAGTACTCACTTATCTCTTCACAGCCATCACTCAAACTAAACTACCCCAAAACCAAAAACTATCATCCCTAATTTAATTTGCAGCACACAGTAAGTACTTCATACCTTAAACACGTCATCTCATTAATCATTACATTAAAGAAGTATATTTTGTACGCCAACCCGATTCTTTCTTTGAACGCCTCCAAATTAATTAAAAGGTTCCATCTTTAAGTTAGGTTAATCTTTTTCTCGTTTGGTATGCTTAGTTAGCATTATTTTATTTTCGATTTACGACTGAAATATTTATCATTAATCACAGTTACTAATTTCTTGTAGACATCTTGAAGAATAAAACATCAACTCAATAGAAATTTAAAAGTTTTTTTCATATCCAAAATAAAAATCAAATTATTGTTACTTAGTATAATTCACTATTAACAAATTGAACAATCAATAGAAATACTTATTATAATTTACTATTGGCAAATTGAACAATCAATAGAAATAATTGTAGCAAAGCATCAAATTCTAAGGCTTCATATGTATGAACTGCTAAGCATGGCCCTACCCATGTGATGTATGTATTCGAACACACTGCTTCTCAAAATATAATTAATTCCGGTGGGATATTTTCAGTAAACAACCGCACATAATATTTTACAAATCGATGGCCAAATGAAAGTGCTTATTAGTTTAGTTTATTATAGATTATGTTAGATCATTTAGAATACTCCGTCAAGTAGGGAGAGAGGTCCCTTCAGAATTCAATCATGGAGAATCATCTCATAATAAAATGTTTAATTTTAATGAATCAATAGTTCATTTAATTAAATAATTCTATTTGCATGTTTTTTTAAATAGGTGGAACGAATAAAATTCAACTATCTTAATGTGACAGTATATATAATTAGAGATGGAATATAAGATTAATTAAGACGAATAAAGGTCCTTTTCATTTTCATTAGGGGAGAGTTTTGGGTGTAACGTGGCCGGTTGATGAGGTCAGTGTGTCATTGAACTTAGTGCAAGGCATGGGAGGACACATCAGCTTAGGCTTTCGATTGCTACTAATATTTTTCTGTCAGAAGATTATCTATGTCGTAACTTATTACTCCTCCGTCCACTTTTATTTGTCTTTCTAGCATATTGCACACATATTAAGACAATGAATAATATATTCATTTTTTTATATTAAAAAGAATGTGATGACAAATATACCCCTATGAAATATTAATTTTTGTTTCTCGTAAACAGTAAAAAGAGTTAAACATAGTTTCTCTTTCATAAATTAATAGAGTTAATATAAGGATAAAATTGGAAAGAAATAAATGCATTTTGAAAACAACAAATGATAAATATTATTGGACAAATCCTAATTACTAGAAAGACAATTAAAAGTGGACGGAGGGAGTAGTTATTACTCCTAATCAATCCACAATCCATACAATTAAACTGTTAGGTGTGCTATTTTCGTATAGAAAACGCCAAGTTACTGCGTTTATAATTAGGTCCTACTGCCAGTTGTCTCTTAGAATACCACAAGTTTTGTCTTGAAAGCATGCAAGCAAGCAACCATAACGCTTTCAGAGAAATACTATAATATAATATATATAGAGAACACAGATTTAAAACATTATTACCGCTAATGTACCACGTAGCCAGTGCTAATTAAAATTAGTGCGAGACTAGAAAGTTGTATATCATACCTAAACCCCAATATAGCTTTCGTCTTTTCGATTGGTGAACAAAAACTAGAATTAGAGGTCTAAATAAGTAAATCGTGCTTTAAGAATCATAACTTTTGGGTTGGTTGAGACTAACATCACATAGCATTTTTCTACTTATATATATTTGTTAGGAGTACATTAAAATAATCTATTGACTTGAATCAATATTATGTGCACTGAACAGCACTACAATTTTATTTTGATATAACATGTTATACTATTTGCATGATTTTTGGTTCACAAATAGTTCTTGTTTTCTGTCAAAAGACATTTCTTAGTGTGTTTTTTTGGTCCACATATATTTTTGTAGTTCTATACTTTCTACATCGAGCCTCAACTCGGTTGGTTACAATGGGTATTGTAGACTGGGGGTACCCTCATTTCTTTCTCCTTTTTTTTTTTATAGGTTTTAAGGTGTTGTAGTGAAGCCCTACCGGGAAAAAAAAAAACGGAAACAAGGGTATAAATGACAGATACAGTCAACCACCAAATAGATCCAAAAGACCTAGTAGGAAATATCACCACCATTGTTTTCGCTAAAAAAAGCTTAACCTAGTTACTGGTTATTAATATTAGTGGTAGACAGAAGCATCACAAAAAAATGGATCCAATTAATGGATTTCATGCCCTGGTGTCCCCATAAAGAAAAAATTGATAACATCCAATGCTTGAATCCGCCTTCTGTAGGTATTCAAGTTAAAACGTAGGGGATTCCAAATCAAAAGAATACTCAGAATAAGAAAAACAAAGGACGTACAAAATGAGAAGAAACGAAGACACACAACGAAGACCATATTCTGTTTTACCTCAACTAACTGTGCCATGCCATCCATATTCTGAAATGCCAACCGTGTAAGCATTTTTTTTAAGTGTTTCAAAGCAACATATGCAGATGTATCCATCTACGCTTAAGAAGCTTACAATTCAGAAAATATACCATTAGTGTACGTCGAAGACAAGGAAATTATGGCTCTCCATCTCGAATTTTGCAAATTTATACCGATATAAAAACAATGGTTTACATAGTTCAGGGTGGTGTTTCCTTTTGATTCTACACATCCAAATATCATAGTAGACCAAATGAACTTTGACTATCCTTTTCTTGCAACTATTAGGTGTTCAGGGCCAGGCAGATCAGTTGTGCTGGAAACCTTTTCGCCAATATTAATTTCATACTTTTGCACCCAGGAAGGACTGCAAGGCACAGACAGTGAGAGGGAGAAATTTTAACAACATAATGGCAAATGTGAACAACAAAAACAAAATATAAGAAAAGAATGAAATACGGACACTAGCAATGCTACGTAATGCAGTAATAGGCTGTAACTTATGTGATACTGTAGCTATTTTTTTTATCTCCCACAGGGTATTCCCACACCCTTGACCACAGATGCTCCGGATGGCATTTGAACCCTACACTATCATTGATAACACAATCTTTTCACACCCAACACATTACAATTAGACATCCCAAATTCCCAACTATCCTAGCTATGTTGGACAACACCGAATGCATATGAAGCTAAGGAAATTCCAGAAATATACAAAATTGTACAAAAAGCACATGTATCCTCCAACTAGCTTGTCACCTAATCTCAAGCATAAGCACACCATCATCGAGTTTTATACTTTTATTTAATCATGGTAGGAACATATTTCAAGTATACATTTTTGAAGGCAGGCACAAGCAAGAAATAAATCAGATATTCAGATTCAGGGAAGCATAACAAAATTAACACAATTGCAATCAAAATACTCCATATTAAAATTAAATTCACATGTAAAATCTCGGCCAGATAGAAAAACAAGACAAAGTGCATGAAATTGCCAATTCACAATGAAGATTGACATTCACAAAGATATATCAAAGTGAAGAACTTATATCAATGGATAACTACTAATGATGCTATCCACGTATTGCCCAAAAATACTAAACTATCTTCCTACCTTTACACCTGCTGGAGAATTTCCAGGCTTAGCAGTGGTTGTACTTCCAAAATTGAGCTTGGTCTTTTTATCGGCTGGCTTTAAGATTTGGAAAGAGCACATTAGTGTCTCATCAACACTCATCATAGCACCAGCGTTGTCAAACTCCCCACAATAATTAGGTGCTGAAAATATTGTTACAAGCTGTCGATTAGCAAAGAACTCGTATCCATCCTCCACAACCTGGACAAAACAAATTCAAAATGAAATCAACTTAAATTCAGTAGTATAGTTGATTGAGACCTATTTTAGTCCAATATAAACAGAAAGGGCAGTACAGAGTGCAGCATCAGATGTAAAAGCTAATACATTGCATTTTAAGAATAAATGAAGGCATTAGATGTTTAAACTCGTCATCAACATCTCACCCATGAGTTTAAACTACTAAGTAAAAGCACAAGAATGATTTTCATATCTAACAAGGCTCAACAGATATAACCGTGTCTCGGTCACATCAACATGATAAAGACAAAAACCTGTTCCCAGTTCAAATAATATAAAGTAATTGTAAGAATGTCGAGAAATAGATTGTGTGGCTGAAAAGATATTTCATTGTCATGTTACTCTCCAATGGGAATACAAACCCAATCCCAAAGACATGGTAACACATAAAGCAGCAAAGGCATGAGTTTAACCTGATGAGCACGACAAATAAGATCAAGATCTTGTTTCTGGAGAAACTCTGAGACTTTATCAGCACCAAATGTGTACGAAACTCCCCTGTCATTCATTCCCCATCCTTGAACATCTTTGCTAGGGTCAGACCAAAGAAGATCACAAAGCAACCCTGTATCAGGTACATCAGTGGGCCGCTGCATATTTCGAATTTGGTCCAAATGATGTAAGTCAGGAGAAAGTCCCCCATGCATACACAATATCTTTTCATCGATGAGAGCTGCCACAGGCAGGCAATTGAAGCATTCTGTAAATGTCTTCCAAAGGCTTACATTGAACCTTCTCTTACACTCGTCATAAAACCCATAAATCCGGTTAATGGAAGCACATTCGTGGTTTCCCCTCAAGAGGAAAAAGTTCTCGGGATATTTAATTTTGTAAGCTAGGAGAAGGCATATTGTTTCTAAACTCTGCTTCCCACGATCCACATAATCCCCCAAAAACAAGTAATTGGCCTCAGGAGGTAATCCTCCGTACTCAAAAAGCCTTAGAAGATCAGAATATTGGCCATGTACATCACCTGAAACATCGTTATAAGCATATTAAGATATCATTCCACAACATTATGTTTTTATCTGCAAACATACAGTATTTATGGTAGAAATTGTTAGTTATAATATCAACTATTAGAAAACATGGATTATACAATTTTTTTTTTTAAATGTAAAAGCCAAGCTTAGGCAAATCAGTAAAATTTTCATCATACTCGACGAGTCCAGGACAGTTCACTGACTACTAATCTAGTCCAGAACACACACTCTCGCTCACTCACTCACTGCAGTCTGCAGTAACGGTAACCAAACTATCACAAAGAAATCTCGAAGCATGAAATTTGGAAGGAAATAATAACAGAATAGAGGTTATGCTAAACGACACCAAACACAGAAATCCTAACAAAAAATTTATGAATCAAATAAAAAAGGGAAAGAAGTGAGGGCGAAAATAGAAACGGAAAGCAGGAGAGGAAGGAGAAAAGAGTACCGCAAATCTTAATAGGAGCTTCGAGCTCCAATAAGTTAGGCTGTTGCAAGAAAATCTCTCGAGAAACGAGGCAGAGTTGGCGGATCTCGGACTCCGATAGCTGAACCTGCTTCCCCGGGCGGCCACGAACTTCGAGCAGCCGATTGATTATTCCGTCCAAAACTGATTGCTCCATGGATGTTCCCAAGTCAACGTCTCTCTCACTCACTCGCTATCTGGTCGAAGAAGATGAAGATTATGCAAAGCAGCAAAACCGTTAAACGAAGAAGAATGAGAGTGAGCGAATAACATCAGAACGCATGGCTCTCTGATAGTCGGAGTCAGGAGGAGGAGACCACGATGTGACGCTGGGAGTGGATGTCGTTTTGATGGGGGAGAGGTGTCGTTTCAGGATGAGAGAGAGAGGACGATTCTACACATTCCTTGCGATTTCGGAGAGAGAGAGAGGGTTTCGAAACTGTGTTCTCTATTTTTTTTAAAAAAAAGAAAGAAAATGAAGAGTGGTAGTGGTAGAAACTAGAAAGGGGACGAAAAATGATTTTTCGTGCTTCTTTCAGTTCGCGGAGTAGAGTGGGGCAAGAAGGAGCGGATGCGGTTGAGACTTGAGAGAGAGTGTCAATGCAATATCCTCCTTGTTTTTTTTTTTAATTTTTATTTTTGTTTTTTTGAACAACGGTGAATCTTTTGAATTATTTGATTGGAATTTGGAAGAAGAGGAGAAAAATATTAAAAAAACATTAATCTCATTAACCATCCTTCTTAATTTAATGGTCGCTATACAATTCAATTTGAATTTGATGTACTACTTGTATGGCGAGAGAAAAGTTTCATGATTTGCTCGTTATCTTGAAAATGAGATAGCCTTTTTTAGATTAAACTTTGAATTTAATTTTAATTAAGTATTTTACATTGTTATTCAATTAAAATATTATGTTTATATTAATTTTTAAGTAATAAAAAAAATAAAACATAATCATGATTAATGTAACAACACATGATTGAATAACTGTATAAAAAAGTTATGCATTGTCAATATAGTTTGATATAAAATTAAACTTTGAGCATCAACTTCTTAAAATAAAAAATATTGAATGCTTATGGTTACACATCTATAGTAGACTTTAATTTGGTTTGATAATTTGTTTGGCCATCTAAAATCAATCAAGATGTATTTAAAGCTAGCTGTTTGTGGTTTGAATTAACCAGTCCTGAGGGATCTAAAACCTAAAGTGCATTTATATTTAATTTCTTTGATTAAACATTTCCAAAGACTGGGATTTCGAGCATTAGCAATGAGAAAAACACTCTTGAAATTATAAATGGTTTTATTTTTTAATAGAATCACATTATTTATACGCCATCTCCAAATTAACAATCAAACATTCCTTTCAAATGTTCATCAATAACTAGGCAGAGCGAAATTGCGTTTAAGAATCATTTATATTTGTGATACGTTTGAAATTAAACGTAACTATCTATGCTTTCATCACAGTCACACTCTTGAATTTAATTTGAATTTGGTTATGGTGTTTGAAACTTTATTAGTCGGTGAAATAATTGGATGGAAAACTTTGGTTGGAGACAAGGCTTAGCATCAAAATCTGTGGTGGAAGTCTCTGTTATGTCTTGTCTTGTCTTATTCTCTTTCTTTGTTTCTTCATTATTCTCTTTTCTTTTACCTCTCTAATCAATAATAACCATGCTTCTCTCCTCATTAGAACACACACTACCCTTACACTTAGCTTTCCTTTATGTATGTGTCATTGCTCTCACCCCAACATATGGCGTCCCATAACCTTGCTTGCTACGTCACATTATATATATATATATATATATATATATATATATATATTTATTATGCTATTGCTATATATATGTCCACGTCTACCATAGGCAATCGAAAACAATTTTGGCTGTATAGTATCTATCTTCTATTCTATGGTCTTTTTTTTTAAAGAAAAAACAAATGGACTACTCAAAAAAAGAGTAAAGTATGATCTCTATCATCAGTTAAATATATGATTTTTCATTATTATTTTTTTTGGCTGCCCACGGTGTCTGGAGCTTCGCTCCGACTAATCCGTCGCCCCGGGTCTCGTACGTGAGAATGACAGGTGAGGCTCCCAACAAGAACTTTTTTCATCCACAAGGCTCGAACTCGAGACCTTGCTTAAGGGACGACAAGCCGCTTACCACTTGTGTCAGCTCTTGTGGGT
This sequence comes from Aeschynomene evenia, assembly GCA_013621005.1. NCBI lineage: Eukaryota > Viridiplantae > Streptophyta > Magnoliopsida > Fabales > Fabaceae > Aeschynomene > Aeschynomene evenia. The sequence goes on from CM024268.1 coordinate 6,457,723, forward strand.
TGATTTTTCATTATTATGATACAGTGAGATAATTTCTAGATCGGTTACGTGTATATTAATAGATTTTTCTTTCATATATAATTAACTAATTAGGAGAGTTCGTCCATTTGAGAATTTATTTATATATGTAATCTGACCTAAAATAATAAACATTATCTAAATTAAAATATATGTGGATAAGGGTTTATAACTTATACATGTTACATGCATAATAAATTTATCCCTGTTTTGTTGTCATATAAGAAATGCAAACACTCTGGAAATGACAACTAACAAGAAGATGAAAGACGATCTTCCAAAGAGTCTGGCTTATAAACTAAATATAAGAGTACTAGATTGATTGCTCTAATTAAGAAGTATTAATAATTAAGATATATATATTGTTATCGGCGACCTTAATTTTAGCCAATTGGATATTAGGATATATCTGCATTGTCAATTGACCGGTTGTTGATATATGTAGCTAACTTGTTGTGTATGCTTGCTAGCTGCTTCTCATGATTGTGTTTTCCTTGTTAAAATAAATATCAGATATTTGTGTTGCTTTAATTAGAATTAGAATATATATATATAGAGAGAGAGAGAGAGGGAGGGAGGGAGAGGATGTCAATGAATCATGTTAGAAAGAATCTAATAATCTCAGACAGCGTCTATATGATCTCTTGAAACAAAGTAAGTTTAAATATAATGGTAGGAATAGTCATACTAAAATAACTAGCTTTCATATATATATATATATATATAGTGATCACGTTGGCACTTGCAAGTAATATAATTGTTTAATTAGTGTGGTATGTGTGAATGGGGGGGCGGGCGATTTGAGTTGTTAATGTAGAGGAAAAGTACGTATGTAAGTTTCGGCGAAAGTTTAGGCGTGGAAGAAGAATACAATAAATCAATGTATAGGGAGTGCAGTCCTCTGTCCTCCACGATCGAGCAGGGTTTCTTGTAAGTTTCTTCTGCTGGTTGACTACTTGTGGCATTTGGCATCATCCCATGTGCCCCAAACAAAACAAAAAGCCATTATATATATATATATAATTGATGAGGCTGGTTTGTAATTGATTGTGTGTATCCAGAAGATACAAGGAATAATAATGGGTTATAGTTCATCAGCATCAGCATCATCATCATATGTGGTGTTGTGTTTGATCCTGCTCATCATCAATGGGTTGCTGCTTTCAGAATACAGCAGCTACTCCTTGGGCGTAGTAGTTGCCTCCTCCTCCTCTGCTGCTGATGAAGAAGAAGAAGAGATCCCAATTGTGCCGCAGAGACTCAACTCCATTCCTCCTCCTCCAGCTCCTATGTCCAACACTCCCGATCCTTCTTTTCCATCTCACCCATAGCTATCATACTCATCGTCATTCATATGCATGCCCTCTCTCCAAATAAAATTGTTTACTACTTCCAATTAAAATTCTTTCTCAGCTGTGTCCATGTATGTTAGTCTTTGTGTGTAATCAACTGTTGTTTCTTCACTTGTTAATTGTTTTGTTATATTATTAGCTAGCTTCTGCTATCTATATATAATTAACACCCTACCTCCAACACTTACTTGCTCTATAGTATTATATATATATAATTTATTCATTGCATCCATATATCGAATTGATTGATTTTATTGGGTGTATGTGTGTTACTTCTGTCTGTCTGTTAATTACCATTGTGAATTGTGATTGAATATAATTCAGAATATTATGAATGAATCAATGTTAAACTAACATATAAATTAATTAATTAAATTACGTAAGTAAGTGCAATTTTAGAATTAATTAATTAGATGAATAATATATATATATATATATATATATGGAAAGAGGTAGCTAGCTACATTATATTGCTATAGTTAGAATGGTTAATTCTTTGAAGTGCTATGTATCATGTATGTATATATCTCTATGACTATGAGGAGGTTGGGTAAAGAAGGAGAGGGTGGGATTTCCACAGGATGTGTGTGAAAGAAGATAGAGGTGGAGATCTAAAATTAACAACACAAGGTTAGTATATAGTTTAGTCAAACTGATCCATCCAATAATTGAGCAAGTGAAAGTAAGGATACACATGTACGTATATATATAGTATAGGATATTACAGCCAACATTTGATCCAAGAAAAGGGGTCCCCACATTAAACAAGCAGATTCATTCAGCATTCATATGCGCAAGAGTATTTTATTTGGAACTCTCATCACGTTAGGTAACAGCAGATTGGTTATGGCCATTCCATGGCGCAAATAAAAAAGAATAATATATTAAGTAGTATTTATTTTGGTTCTTGAAAATGAAATCTATCTCTGTATATATATATATATATAGACTTGTTTTAACAGTTGGATTTGATGATAAGTTAGAGTACATACATAAATACATCGAATTTGGTTTGCGTCTCAACCTCGTTGAAGAAAGTTGTACCACCTGGTTTGCCACTAGTGTGTTTGTTTGGCTTTTCGTAAATCAAAATGTGATCCACTTATAATGCATCGAATGGAATGGACACAGTCAACATTTGTACTATGGGGGTGAGACCCGCCATGCCGGTCTCATCTACGGCACAAATACTCTATTTTTTTTTAATTTGTATATCGATCAACACTCCATTCATCTTTATATGGAAAGTAAATTTTATTTGAATAATAATAGATAAAATATTTATCACTGTTAAGATTGAAAAAGTTTATAAAAATAACATTTTCTTAGATATAAACCTCGAAGATTCATAAATTTCTACATAAAGGAGACATTCTTAGACAGACCCTATCCACCATCAAAATGACAATAGCAAACAAAAACGAAGTAAACAAGTGGCAAGGCAAGGGAATTTCATTGCTGTGTACTGCCCTGCCTTAATAATTGAGAACAAGACCAAGAAATTTCTTTCCATCTTTTCTTTAATTAATGGATGATAACCCACTTGAAACTCCAAACCTTATCCAAAGTCCAAACAAACAAAAATATAAGATAGTAACCAATAATATTTTTCCATACGCTACAACGAGTATCCAATGTGTGTTATATATAAACAATAATGTTTGACGTACAACAGAAATACGTTCATCTTGTATCCAACGTGTGCTATTCATGTTACATGATGTGTGTTATATGTATATGTGTTATACGTATAGCAAACATTATGTAACATGAATAATACAAGTTAGATGTATTTCTGTTGTACGTCAAACATTATTGTATATAAAAGACGTAATGTATGTTATACGTACGTGTGTTATACATATAATACACATTATGTCTTATGTATAACACACGTTGAATACTCATGGATATATTCACGTTTTACGAGAAATATTATATAATAGTAATTGAGAATAAAAAGAACAAAATAGAAGTGGTGGGGCAGTATCTATCTACATGTATAGGTTTAGTCAAGGAAGAGTTGACCAAGAAGAACAGAACAGAGTTAGCCACTAGTAGCAAGCATCGGGGTGTGAGAAAGTTAGAAGGTGTTCCAAATAGTCTGGTCCCAAATCCTCCAACACCACCACCTCTTCACCACCATCAGCATCAGGATGCCTCTCTAACAATTTGGTCCTCTTCCTGTTGATGGAGTGCTTCTTCTTCAGCTCGAGAACAGGGGAAGACCCTTCCTTGAAGCCACAGCACTGCATGATGTTGTGGAGTGAGCGCTGAACCTCCTCCAGTGGGAAATTCAAGACAGCCATGGAGCCTCTCATAGCCAATGCAGCTTGGTCATAAGCCATTGCTGCTTCCTCTGCTGTGTCAAAGGTTCCCAACCAAACCCTCGCACCGTTCCTCGTAGAGTCCCTTATCTCTGCTGCGTACTTCCCCCATGGCCTCCTTCTCACTCCCCTGTATGCAACTACTTCTTCTGATTGTGATTCTGATGCCGCCGCCATCATCCTCCTGCTCTTTGAGCTAATTATCACCTCTTCATCATTATTATTATTGTTATTGTTATTGTTAGTATCTCCCCTTGAATTAGATGTTGCTGCTTCAACAGAGTCTGCAGTAGCAGCCTGTGCCAGGACTTGATAAAGAAGCATCTCCTGGGAGTCATTTTCGTTGAAGGGGAGAGATTGGTGGTTATGTGATGATGTGAATGAAAATGGAGCATCATAGCTATAGAATGATGAATCCATTAGTTGATAAGAGTAGACAAAGAATATGTATATGAAGAGAGTTCAGAATGTGATGATGTTTGTGGAATAGTGTGTAAGGTATGTATGAATGTATATATAGGGGATGGAGGAGGGTAGTGTGGAGTGAAATAGGAGAATGAATTGAATTGAAAAAGGGGAAGTGATTAATTAAGATTGCATGAATGCATTGCAAGTTGGTAGAGTAGTAGTGTGTTTGTGTGTGTGCTAATTTCATTTAAGGTTTGAAAGAAATGTGGTACGTTGATGGACGCACGTGAGTCAAAGATATATAGACGGCGAATTGAAGACTAAGAAGAAGACAAGAGGTGGGGTTGATTCAACATGACTGACATGGCATCAAACTTGTGTGCTCATTTTGGAATTAATTAATGTCTGCTCTTTCCAATTGGCACTATGCTGCCACTCATTGCATATATCTATTTTTCTTCTTTATTTAAGATTTTAATAGATTGAGATCACTGATGATGATCCATGTCTTTGGTTTGTTGTCTGTCTATTTTAGGGGACGTTGGAATTCCTCTAGTTGGTTCTAGATGTGCATCTATATATCTATCATGCTTCAGTCAAACAAACAATAAATAAATAAATAAACCTTTCAGTCCTCACACACGAGGCATTACTATTTCATGGGATGAAGAAGGCTTTGAGATAGATAGATAGATAGATAGATCGATATGATGTTCATCTTGTAATTAATTAATCAGTCAAGGTTAATATACAGAAGCAGCCTATACTTTCAATGAATTACGAATTTAGAAATTGATTTCAAAAGGTCGCCCATCCATGCGAGTTTACAAACGATTACGCAGTTTATAGAGGCAACGAAAGTTGGTTTTTCTTTTCTGCTTTCAAAATTAGCTAGGTTATATATATAAATGTTATAGAGCCACATAAGTCAAAGTAACTATATGTTATGATAAAAAAGCTGAAGTGCATTACAAAATTAACCAAGGAATATTTATGAGCAGGGGGCTAAATTTGAATCTTGCGGCTGTTAAATAATAAAGCACAATTCAAAGGAGAAAAGAAGATATTGTCCATGTATGTATCTAACACTGGTAATTAAAACGATGAGCCAAAGCCGCAGGAAAAGAACAGCAAGCTAGGATTAAGCACTTAGGCTAGAGCTAGACATATAATTAATTATATATACTTTTGAGAATTAAAATTAATTGTAACTATATTAATATTCCTCCTCCTCCGCCGGGGGGCTCGGTTCTTCTCTTCACCACTGATAAATTGTTTTCTTCTACTGTGTACCACATTATTATTATTAATATTAATATTATTATTGCGCACTACCCCAACTGGACCAGATTTCATTTGACTCAAACACACAGTTACCCAGAGTTAATGCCTAGTAGAGAAATGCTTCATTGTACATATTTAGTATTGTGAGAGTGAGGAGTGCTGAGAAAAAATGGTTAAAATTAATAATTAAACAATTGGAGTTTGATGGAAGTGAGAGTGTGAATGTTTTGTAAATAAATGTATTAGTATAGATGAAATCAAGTTTTAATTCTCACCTATATATTTTTATCCAAATAAGCTATAGCTGTTTTATAGCAATTGCTTGGTTCAGCTGTGCGTAACAAGATGGTCAGCGTTATATTATTTTTATAGTCAAATCAGTGGATGGATAGATATATAGTGCTGACGATTGATGTAATGTAATGAGATCTATGTCCCAAACCAATTCACCATATGATAGAGAGAAAGTGGGTCAAAACAACACTTACTAAAGGAATTATTATTAGATTAATGCTTCCAGAAATATTTGAAGTTTCAAACTTTCCACTGGTCCTAGCTATATGGTCAAAAGTTTCAATTTGATGAGCTATGTGGTGGAGCCTAAGGTTTTCATCCATACGCCTGCGTTCATATTTTATAATAATAATAATAGTGTAATTTTATTTAGTTGTGTAGTACTACATTATATTCCTGGACAAAGTGACTCTGAATTAATTCAACTATTCCAGAAGTCAGGGGTATCAAATGCCACATTTAAAATAAGCAATTTGAGTTAAATTATTGGTCGCTCCTAGTCAAGAAAAACTAGTTTGGCAGACATATATATATGATATGGCAAATATATAACTCATTGAACCTGGCCCTTCAAACTGTGTATATATGCGTTTGGATTGGGATGAACAAAAAAGAAAAGTTGATGAGAAAGATGCTATATATGTATGCATGTATGTATTAACAAAGCATTTCGAAGAAAAACTCTTTTTATCTAGAACTGTATGTATGTGTTTATTAAGGGCAGCAAGTAAGTAATAAACCAAACCAAGAAATTCTTCATATCATATAATATAATATAAATATCTACCAGTGGCCATGGGATACTGATATGTGGAAACAAGTGCTTAATGCTGACATGTGATGTAGGTATTCAACAACAATTAAGAAATTAAACTGAAGAGACAGAGAAAGACACATTTCAACTTGGAATTAACAAAACCAATCACAGCCATATAAATTAAACTTCATGGTTTCACATTAAGCTTCGGCCTTTTCAGCTGGTGTTGGCTCCTCTGTCACCATTTCAACTGGGACTTCGGTTTCTAAGGCATCATCTGTTGTTGTTACCTCTTGCGGTTCTTTAGCTGCTTCTTCCTTTGGTTGTTCTGGCCTTGTTTCTTCGCTCTTGGTTGCTTCACTCTCCTCAACCCTTGTTGGTGCTTGTTCATCCTGCAACGCATCCAACTTCAATTAAATGCATACATATTATTCTAAAGTCAGCTTTAACGTGGTGGTTATTTGACTTATTTCACATAATATCTAAGTGGGAGGTACGTAAAATTGATCAAACACAATAGACTGTTCGTCGCGATCATAATCCTCCAATGAATTGTTAATACTCCGTGACTTATATAATGAATCGTCAAACATTTGAGGCTATTTGTTAAGAAAAAATAGAGAACACTTAAAATATCCAGTGATGAACATTCTATATGCATGAAGGACTGCACTGATCTACACAGATCTAATGGTAGAATGTATAAGCAATTGGGGCTATTACTAGAGCACATATGTGTATCTTGGAGTTACCTGAATTCTTGCCATTAGAGGGAAGGGAGTAGCAGTAATAAATAAATAACAGAGATAAAAGAAAAGTGAGAGAAGTAGCAAGGAAAGCAGAGAGAATGCTTGTGATGAGTGAGAGGTATGTAAAATAATGAATGGGGTAAGACTCTTGACAATGCATATACCTGGAGTTAGGCTTATATACAAATAATGTAAAGTATTACTTTACTTGAACTTGAATTCAAGAATCTCTATTTAGCACTGGAAAGATTAAAAAGCAAAAACACAAACCTCACTTAAGTTTAATGCTTTTTCCCCGGTTTTTGTTGTGTCTACTAAATTGAAGCACGAGTGGTGATTCATGAGATTAGTGCAAGATTAAGGTTCTTTTCCTAAAGTTACTTGAATGAAATCAAATTAATCGGCATAGATTGTTACCACTAGAAGACATAATTCTTGAACAAGCAAGATCTTGTGGCCGTGATTATCGAAAAATTATGTGCTTTAAACTGTTATGGTCAGTGTTTGCCAAGTTAAGAATCACTCTTTTTTTTTTCTGGTGTGCCGTGGGACACGTTATGGAATACGAGAATTTAAACATAGTAGCAATAGTACCCGGCTCCAAGATCTAAATTAAAAATAAACATTGAAGCTTCTTAATTATAGACTACCTAAAGCCCAAGAGGCAAGCAAGAAACGTTTCAATTCTTCTCAAAATTATTATGAATAAAACTCAACATCCCGCTAATGCCAAGCCATTGTTCAACTGATGGCTTTCTTCAATACTGCTTCAGCACGCTGTTCGAAATTTGGTAAGGCCCAATCATGCTGTGTTATGTCAAGATTGTCTTTCTCGGCACTCAAACCCTGAAGAAAACAAGATTAAAATTATAAGTAATAAACAAAACAGCAAAACCAGGGGTATTTAATCTAAATATTGCCTTTTACATCACTAACAGATGCAATCGCAAAGCCTATCAGACAGAAGTAATAAATATAAAATTCTTATGAAGGTCTAAAACAGAGTATCAGATATATTAGGAGAAATGAAGTATTGGGAACACTTTTGTATCAAGATGGAACATGCCCTCATGCAGAATTTTGATGTCCTTATTCATGTGGGAGTAATGTTAGTTGGATCCATGCAGAGTTGAGTATCTCTTGAATAAGGATATCAAAATTCACATCAGAAGCCCATATGATAGTTCATACTATATGAATGTTCAATAGCTGAGACATGACCGCCTCACAGGTAAAAGATAATGGAAGCTTCCAAACTTCAAAGGATGGATTTTCAATAGCAAAAGGAAATTATGCACAGTGATCAAATAGAACATAGTGCAAATTACTTTACCAAAATATGGCCAAGAATTAGTATTTCTTTTCAGAAAATAAAAATTCTATAATAAGCCACTCATATGTGTACCTTTGAAGGATCAATTCCAAATCCACCCATTTGCATCATACGCTGAGTATCATCAACAGCTGCAGCAAAAAAATAAAATAAATTCACAACCTTAGACTAGTGTCTATAGAAATCCCTACTTTAAAGTAATGATGGGTTAAACATTGAAGAATAATAAGAACTCAAATCCATTAAATTTGTGAATTTCTAAGAGAATACAAATAAAACTAATCAGCTTTGAAACTGTCACTAACCATTTTCTTCCCCCAAAATGAGACTAAACAATCCTCTTAATCCAAAGAGATTAAGGAAATACCTGAAAATTAATAAAAAGAAAATCATGAAGTAAGAGTGAAACAGGTAGAGATAAGTCCAATGAAAATTAAAGTTGGATGAAATTGAAGATTACCAGGAGCGACTACTGACATAGCTAACATCCACTGTACTCAGGTCGATTCCATTCTGCAACATCCCCCTAAACCTCTGTGTCAATGGAAAGGGTATTTTGGCTGCACAAGAAACAAAAACCATTCATCGTAGTTCTGAACATTTTTATGAGAGGTGAATACAATAAATAATGTCGCGAATATAACTAATCGCAAGCATATGGCACTATATATGTTCTTAAAGATGCCAAAGACGAATATATAAACATTAACAGAAAAAGCTGGGATGCAGGCATTTAAAACTGTCAATATATGTAGATATATAGAAATTAGAAAGAGACACCAAATAATGATTTCATACAAAGAAGACATACTCCAAATAAGAGAACTAGGAAAGAAAATGAGGGACATCAAATGTGACAACTTACCAGCTACAAAACCAGAAAAGAAAAAGTTCACCCAAGCAAAGGTGAGAGTCTGTTCAACAATGAGAAGAAACACTTGGAAAAGTCAGACTCAAAAGGTCATCTTTTCAATACAGGCAAAATCCACAGCACCAAGTAAGATGTATGACCAAGTAATGCAAAACTATACCTGAGGAATGATCATTGAAAGGTTTTTCTTCATCATATCCATGGCCATGTTTGGATCAGAAAACATCTGTGCTTGAGGATTCTGGGCCTGGCCCTTTGGAACAAAAAGTAGGCCATTTTCCTTCAATTCAATTTGACAAACAACATGAGTTTACCTTTCAATCCGGTGGCTATATGATCATTTTAGAAACCATTCGAAGGCCATGATAGAATCATCAAGTACTGTTCTTAAAAGTTAAAGCGTAAAATTAAGTCTAAACAAGGTAGCAGGAGAAGCATTGGGATCCTATGCAATAAACCTCGGAACCACTGGCGGAATCAATCAATTGTCTTGGTCCACTACTGGTAGTAATGACCCACAACAAGTAAGACTAAATAGAGGCCTAAATAAATTCGAATGAATGAAGAACAGCACATTTAAACATAGTCAGAAAACAAACAAACCTCGTTACAGAAATAAATCTTGCGGGCACGAAAAGCCTTGGAAGGAATAAAATTAGCACCGGCACGCAAATTCCGAGCTCTAACAATCACCTGCCTATATGCATGAATTAACATCATCACCACAAATAATTAAAAAAAAATCTAGCTAAAAGAATGAAGCGTAGAGGGAAATAAAGAAAGAAATGAATCGAATACCCCTCTTTGACGATTTTGGGATCAAGAGTTTGGGAAGATCGCATGAGCTTGGAGACAAAATAGCGGAGCACACCAATGAGCACCATAACCACCGAGAGAGGGATCAGAACCCAGTCTCTGATTGCCGTATCCAGCACCAGATCTTCCGCCATTATTCGAATTTGTAACTAACACCTTTCAGCTATTTCTAACTGCACTCGAGACCCCAACTGCGACGGTGCAAGAGGGGGCCAATCGCATCAACGAGCAATTCTTTCAAGCGTCTATGGAAGAAAAGGGAAAAGAAACAGAATGAAAACAGAGACTAGGGTTCTTGTGAAGAGAGAAGATATGAACTCTCATTGATTCATCTCCCTTAATATTCTATTCTTCTCTTCCCCAAGTCAAAACGCTGCGTTTAGGGATACAAAGAAATTGCACTTCTGTTTTTTAATTTTAGAGTAAATCCCCAAGTTGGTCCTGAAAATTTTCACGATGGACAAGGTAGTCCCTGATATTGAGAAATTGACAAGTTAGTCCCTGACAATTTCAATTTTCGGACAACCGTTAGTCCCTAAACGGCTTCCGTTAGTTCGAGGGACCAATATGGCTTATTTATTAATTATCAGGGACTAATAAAAGAAATTTAATAAAAATAAATTCTTTAAATTATGATATGAACATTGACTCATATTCATTCTAATTATGTATTAATTCCAAGCTACATATAACTACTTCGGTAAATATTAAGTCTCTATTTGGATGTATTATTATCAAAAGACAAATATGTTGGGTAATTTTTCAATTGAAGAAGTTACAACATTTTATTACTTTGCCGTAGAAAAAAATTATTGTATATATGTATTACTCCGATAACTAATTTTATGATATACATATAACATTACTACTCAACATATTATTGTATATATGTATCAATAATACCCCTCTTCGACTATATATATATATTGCTACAATCAAGTAATCAACCGTGATAGCTACCGCCAAATAATTGTATGCATGTAATTATTTTCTACATAATAAAATGTTGTTACTTCTTCAATTGAAGAAGAGTATTGCTACATGCACAACAAAAAACCAGTCAAAACAGCCAACAAATAGGAATTTGGGCCACAATCACTCAGCCCATTAAAAATATACTCATGATTAAAAGTGTTATTTGGGTCATAAAGTGTTAAATGAGTTTTGTTGGTTGTTTTGACTGGTTTTTTGTTGTGCACCAAGCATTTGTGATTGAAAAATTACTCAACGTATCTATCTTTTGATAGTAATACATCCAAATAGAGACATAATATTTACCAGAGTAGTTATATGTAGCTTGGAATTAATATATAATTAGAATGAATGAGTCAATGTTCATATCATAATTTAAAGGATTCATTCTTATTAAATTTCTTTTATTAGTCCCTAACAATTACTAAATAAGTCATATTGGTCCCTCAAACTAACGGAAGCCGTTTATAGACTAACGGTTGTTCGAAAATTGAAATTGTCAGGGACTAACTTGTCAATTTCTCAATGTCAGGGACTACCTTGTCCACCGCGAAAATTGTCAGGACCAACTTGGGGTTTCCTCTTAATTTTAAGAGAGAAAAAAGAAGAAGAATATGCGAATAATAATATGTATAAATAATGTTGGCAGTAACGACGTCGTTTGTTTGTCTATCTCAATGAAATGGATATTTTGAAGGAAGGAAGGAAGTGAGGGAGAAAACGAAAGGTGAAAAGGGATGAGGAAGTGAGAAAGAAGGGAAAAAAAGCAATCTGCAATTGCTGGATAAGGCTCCATTGCCATTCACATTCACATTCACGACGATGCTGGCCCTCTCTGCAAAGACCCTCTACCTGTCCAATCTCAATCTGAACCTAAACCACCATCGCCCTCGCCTCCATAAGCCCAACAAACCCATTTCAGCGTCTCTGAACCCATCACCCTTCATTCCCAAATCCCAGCCCCAGCAGCAGCAGCAGCTCTACCAGCCCTTCCGCCCTCCCCCCTCCCCGGTCCCCTCTCAGTTCGCCACCCTCGACACCGCCGGACGCATCGAAGTCCTCGCCAACCGCCTCGGCGCCTGGTTCCAGTACGCACCCCTCATCTCCTCCCTCCTCCAAGAAGGCTTCTCTCCTCCCTCCATTGAAGAGCTCACAGGCATCTCCGGCGTTGAGCAGAACCGCCTCGTCGTCGCCGCCCAGGTCCGCGACTCCCTCCAGCAGACCAACGCCGATCCCGAACTCCTCTCCGCCTTCGACACCGGCGGCGCAGAGCTCCTCTATGAGATTCGCCTCCTCAGCGCCACCCAACGCGCCGCCGCAGCCCGCTACATCGTCGATAACCGCTTCGATGGTAAAGGCGCCCAGGATCTCGCCCGCGCCATGAAGGATTTCCCGCGCAGGAGAGGGGAGAAAGCTTGGGAATCCTTCGATTATACTCTCCCCGGTGATTGCCTCTCTTTCATGTACTACAGGCAGAGCAGGGAACACAAGAACCCTTCAGAGCAGAGAAGCTCTGCGCTGGAACAGGCGCTGCAAGTAGCCGTGACAGAGAAGGCGAAGAACGCGGTTCTCGAGGAACTGAAGCGGGATGAAGACGGGAAGGAAAGTGAAAGCGAAGGGGTTGGAAGCGCGGTGCGTGTTCCGGTGGTGAGGTTGAAGATCGGCGAGGTGGCGGAGGCTTCATCGGTGGTGGTGTTGCCAGTTTGTAAAGCTGAGAATGGGGAGGAGGTAATGGAGGCGCCGTTGGAGTGCAGGAGCCAGGGCGAGTTCGGCGTGGTGGTGGCAGAGAAGGAGTGGGGGAGGTGGGTGGTGTTGCCAGGGTGGGAGCCAGTGGTGAGGTTGGGGAAAGGTGGAGGGGTTGCTGTGTCGTTTGTGGATGCGAGGATGTTGCCGTGGAAGGTGAACCGGGACTACAAGGAGGAGCCCATTTTGGTGGTGGCTGACAGGGGCAGCACCGATGTGGTTGCTGATGAAGGCTTTTATCTGGCCAATGTTAATGGCGGTTTGAGGGTGGAGAGGGGTTCGGCGTTGAAGGAGATGGGTGTGAATCAGAGTCTAGGAACTGTTGTATTGGTTGTTAGGCCCCCTAAGGATGACACTGATGATCAGTTGAGCGATGAGGACTGGGAATGAATGAATGCCACACTTGCAATGGAGTTTTGATATTTGTTGTTGTAATTTTGATGGCTTTAGCCGTATTGTTTTGTTTTATGTTCATCTTGTACGTTTATTATGATGATAGCTTAATAATATGATATGACAGAGAAGGTTAAAAATATATATCAGTTTATTGTTCGTTCTTGTTCGTGCTCCGTCTATCAAGTATGCTTCAAATTGTTTCTATCTTGATCGAGCTTGTGCTGTTGTTGTGATTAGAATAGCATATGAAAACTATTTCATGGATCTATACTATTCAGTCCTCTGCTTCTACCTGATGGATGAAGCCACCTTCTCCATCAACAACTTTTCCAAACACAACGTCATTTCCATCAAACCAAGCCATTCGATCAGTCTCCGTAGCATATATAAAGAACTGAGAGCCATTTGTGTTGGCAGGGAGACGGTATGCTGCAGCTTGAAATTATTGGATTCGCCCACTTTCTTTTTTCCAATTTCAATATCAAACAAAACTATTGAATTGAATTCGACATTTTCATCATAGCACCACTAACTTCCATAACTGACTATACCCAAATTTCATAAACATATAACATCATTGCAGAATATATTATTATTATATGAACACTCTTGGTTATTTATGAACAACTGACACTATGACCATAACTTCATTTTAAAATCAAACAATTAAAAAAATAACTACTATGAACCAGGAAATGCTTCGAATTCAAAATGGATGCTTATAAAGGGGTTCTAAATAAATTATGTGATTGAGATTAAAATTAGGGATTGCAATGTTTGCCTCAGTGCAGTAGGTGTTTTTCCCATATAATCAAAGGAACACACCAAAAGACATACAATGGAGCAATAGTAGATTACATGTAGCTTATGTTTATGTTATGTACTGACGTGGTTAACTGATCAGCACAAGACCGTCCATAAGCACAATTAAAGGGAAAAAGAATCCCAATTTTGAACAATAATATCAGTTAATTGCAGGATATTCATCATTATATTCTGCATAAAATTAAATCTTCAAGAAATGAACACTGAGTAAGAAGACGATACATGCGATGCGGTTTTGCTTGCACACGCTTTGAACAATAACAGAAGAATATACCTTAACCTTGAATTGAGCCTCAGTCCTCAAGCAAAAACTGAAGCAACACATAAATGGCTTAAATAAACGAGGTAGCCAGGGTTTTAGGGTTTTGTTTTCGTATTAGTGGGCTGGGCTTTCTTAGTAAGTGGATCCACTCTTCAAATCAGAGAGAAGTGATGGCCTCCTTAGGCCCAATCCATACTTGTATATATCTTTTGGGCGTTCTTTAATATGGATTGCAATCAGACCAAAAATATCAACTGATCCAATATAAATATAAATAATGATTAATGAAATGTTTTGCACATATTAACTAATGTGAGAGGTAGGAGCACTATATATTTAGGGTGAGAGTGATATTAGATGCGGTGTTAAAATACATGTTCTAGCAACTTTATTGGTATATGAATAATTAAACCTAGTACTAACTTTTTTAAGAGAGAAGCAAAACAAAATTATATGAAGACTTTTAAGAGGCCAGTGACTGATGGGATTTTTGGATTCTTCTATTTGAGGTTGATTATACGTTATCATCAACTAGGTAATTTTTTCATGGGTGATTAAGTGATTGATTGATTTAATTTAAATCTCACTTTTCTTGACTATAGTTTGTGTATTGGTATATATTTATTTAAATAACAAATGGATAGCCTAAATAGGCGCTGTTGCTGCAATTTTCAACAAAACAATATGATATTATTTATAGATTAATATATGCGATTTTTTTTTTTCATGGAAGCTAAGTGATGTTTATTCTTTCAACGTATTCAACTACTTTCTTTGAATGTATACCTGTGCTGAAAAGAGAATCTTATAAATGCTTCCTTTGTCGAATATTATTTCAAACAAGACAAATAAAATTATACAATTTCTGGCGGCAGCCGCAACTGAAAAGGAAAGTTTCATGCGAATTTACTATATAATTATTATTATTATCATATATAATTCAAATCAATAATGTTTGTCGTACAACATAAATACGTCCAACGAGCATCCAACGTGTGCTATATATAAGACGTAATGTGTGCTATATGTACGTGTGTTATACATATAGCATACATTACGTCTTATGTATAGCACACGTTGGATGTTCGTTGAACGTATTTCTGTGATATGACAAGCATTATTGTAATTCAAATTGATCCTTCAGTCAGTAGCTTTAATTTTGTCGCAACAACCTTTCTTGAACATCAAGCTTGCTGCTATCATAATTAGCTCGCTCCTTATTGTTTTCTTATGAACACACCAAGGTCACATGACACAACCTGAATGTAACATCTGCATGTTCATGTTCTTAGGCACCATATGAATCCATGCTACAGCCTATTATATTTATGTAGGAAGATTAATTCTTCATGTTTCTTATACTTCAAACTCAACCACAGTGATTTTTTTTTTTCTTTTCTCTATTACATAGTCATTATATGTGGTTGGATTTAATTTTTTTTTTATCCGAATATATATTAGTTTTCTAATTTATTAAAAAAATTAAAATGACAAAGAGAAACATGAATTCTTGTAAATAATATAATTCCTCACACCGAAATAGGATGACATACTAATTAACTATAAAAAAATGATAAGACATTGCAACAGTTAAGGCTTATGGTATTACATTATTGTCGTCAATGGTCATGTGAATCAATGCACATTATAGAGACAAATTATATTTAAATATAGTCATTTATCAAAATGTAAGAGAAGTGATCAGGTGAGAATGAATTATAAAAATAAATAAATGTAAATCTAATATAGTAGGAGTGAGGTGTGTTGAAATAATAACATCGCATTATAAAATCCAAGCCTAATAATAAGTTGCTATATATATATAGGAATAATCATGTTGAACCGATCGACGAAGTCAATATAAATGTAAATAAACCCTTATTTATTTGCGTAAGCAGGAGCAAATAGAAGTTATTTGTCTCCTAATGTTAAGACATGCAATATGAGATAATCATTCAATCATAAATAAACAGGAATTGTCCCACAGCAGTCATGTCCACAGTAAGATTTAGGTAACTCTATATGTGATCAATTTGTAAAAATTGTTATCGCCACTAACTAATTCACTTATTACTCGCCCAACTAACAAATTATTAAAGCATGCAAATGCAATGCAATGCAACATCATCTATCATCAAAATTTCAAGCCCGTGAAATAAAATGTATGACAAATGGAGCGGTTTAATCATCAGTCTCAAATTGGCGTTTAACAATATATACAGGACATTTAAATGTTTATTGTATAATAGAAATATATCAAATTAGTATTTAATGTGTATTGTATATCATATGTAATGTATACTATATGAAAAACATATTACATATAACACACCACACACATGATGTATAATATATAATAAACATTGAATATTAATATGTATTTTCTTTGTTGAGTAAATATTATTGACTTCAAATGCCTGGAATCTTTTTTCATTAAAGAAAACCTAAATCCTTTTCAAGTGAGGAGACATACAGGGCTCACCAAAAGAATTATTGGAATGTCAACTCTAATTAAACAACTTTTTAATTTTTTTGTTACGTTGACATGACAACTTGGGATCACAGACCCAACAATTCCAGGTTTATTTTTTATTTTTATATTTTGTCTATCTTGCAACAAAATCACTCAAATG
Source organism: Aeschynomene evenia (assembly GCA_013621005.1). NCBI lineage: Eukaryota > Viridiplantae > Streptophyta > Magnoliopsida > Fabales > Fabaceae > Aeschynomene > Aeschynomene evenia. The sequence goes on from CM024268.1 coordinate 6,474,763, forward strand.
AATCACACAATATATAGCCAAACCAACAACCTTAGCCTAGATTTCTTATTTTCCCCCCTATAATACAAAGGGAGACACACTAGACTAGAGGATAGCATATCTTTTTTGGTGAGGAGATACACCGAAGAATACTTAATTTCAATGTACTGTTGTATTATGCATATATATTCAACTAAATATATATATTGTAACATAATTAAAGTATTTTACCTTACAACAATAACTATATATCCACAAAATATATAGTAGAAAACATTTTATACATATTGAAGGTGTACTAAAATATTAATTTCAAATTATAATCATTTGTGATTCTTGTATAATACAAAAAACAACACTTTTGCAGCTTTTAGGCTTTAATTTATATATAAATTGTTTTTTCTCAATCAAAACCTTTAAGATTTGAGTTCAACTATAAGCACCATAGTTATATAATTAACTGTTCTCATATATACTTAATTTTATATCATATATTTTACTAGTTTTTCCGAAGAAAAAAAATCTGTAAGCAGGGATATTTATCATTACAAATTGGACATTAATGTATTAATAAAGAATGGAAAAGAAAAGTGATGATCGAGAAGGTCCCGGAAGGTTTTGAGTTTGTCAGCTAATTAAAGATTATAAGTATCTATCATAGCAATTCGTGGTAAGAGCCATCTTGCATAGAGGTGCGATGTGTGCAATATTTTTTATATACAATACACCTTTGTTTGTCTAAGAGTTCAAACTAAAATAATAGATTGAGAATAAAGTGGATTTTATGATATCAAAATTTAATAATAAAAAAGTAGGTATACGAATTATTTACTATATAAAAATTAAACCACCTCTACTCTTATTCATATATACCAATATTTTTCGTACAATAAAAAATACATTCAACTAGTATCCAACGTGTGTTATACATAATATGAAATGTGTGTTATATGTATGTTACACGTACGTATAGCATAAATTTCGTGTTATGTATAACACATATTAAATACTAGTTGAATGTATTCTGTTGTATGACCACATTGTATATATACACCACAACCTTCATGGGTACCTCTCTCCAAACCAAACAGTTATTTGAAAAGCAGCGAAAATGAAAGAATTATCCGAAAACGAAAGAAGCAAAAAGTGTTCATAAGGTAGAGTGTCATTTTCTTTTTGCTTTTTTATTTTTCCGGGTAAAAAGCTAGGGATCAAGTTAATTTTTTGGATAGCAAAAATAGCAAGAAATTATTAAGATCAAGATTAATTAAGTGGAATATATTCACCTAACACGCACCCGCACACAATATATTATTATGGTCTGATCTAATACTGGTAGCTGAACATTTGATCTGATGAGCAGAACATTGATAGATACTTACTGTAAGGAAGAAACAATAATATTTGTCGTACAACATAAATATGTCCAACTAGTATTTAATATGTGCTATACATAACATGAAATGTGTGCTTGCATCGGATACTATTTAGACGTATTTTTATTATACGATAATCATTATTATCTCAAAAAAGGGTAAGGCCCATTGTGCAAGAGTGAACCTGGAGATATTACGGAACCTCCAAAACTATATACTGTGTCATGAGGACTTAAATATTTTTTTACCTCTACAAAATTAAATAAGCTAGCTATTTTTTTTTAAAAGTTTTATTCTTATTAAGAAATTTTTTATTTAGTTTTAGTCCAAATATTTTAAAAATTATATGATTCTAACTCCAGTAATTTGTTTTCCTTTATCGAATGATTAGCTAGTTAACTGAAAAATAAGTATTCAATCTTATATTAATAACTAGCAATGATTTTTTACTACCTTTTTTAAAATTTTATTAAAAAAGTTAAGTTTCAAATAGACTACATTATTTCTTACCAAAAAAAAAATAGACTACATTATAAAAGGATTTATATTATTATTATATTATCCAATATAATAATAATATTTTACAAGACCAGTCAATATAATTGACTACCACACTCAATACTTCAAATAAAAGGTATATAAATAATTTATTTGACTAGATAAATCTGAAAATAATAAGAATGCAAAATTATTTTCATACCATAAAAGATCTCACCAAAATGGTGGTCAAAGATCAAACTAAACTTGTATTATTGACTATTAAGTTAGTAGTTATATAAGTTAGTACATAAGTAGTAGTAGTCAATAGTCTACAATATACAATTATAACCTGCCGCTAAATATATACAGCAACTTTTATAGACACTTTCCTTTTTAATTAAAATAATGATATATCTAGAAAAAAAATTATCAAAATATATTAATTTTTCAATATTTTAAAAAGGTCAAAATTACCATTATTATAAAATATAAAGAGTGATTATTAATATTGAGTTTGACTCTATAATTATATACTTGTCTTTAATTTTAATAAATTGAAGTTTTTATTAGAATTGATGTATAAATATTATTATTATTATTATTATTATTATGTATATCCCTGGCTAAGGTGATAGTGTAATAAGTATTTAATGAATAAATGTGGGGAAGCGAGAAATGACGTGCAGCCCATCACAGAATCCCAGCCCCCAAATAGTATAAAAAACAAAACCCTAGTTAGCTAATTCCCAACACACAATCAACTTTTCTCTTCTTTTCTTACCCTTCTTTTTTGGTTTTTGACTCTACAACGTCACATTACATTTGACTCCCTTAGCTAGCTAGCTAGCTAGCTCCCCCAGAACCACCTTTCCTTTCCTTTCCTTTCCTTTGCACATAACACACACACACACACAATACTGCTTTCTTAGTATTACTTGGTTCTTTCTTCACATACATATATACACCACCCAGATCCAAATTCAATCACACACACTTCACTCTTCTCATTATTTCTCATTTTTTTATTTATTTTGTATCCGAATTCCATTTGGATTAATAATATTCCATCCATCAAAACTTCAACAACTAACAACCATATGGCGAACCGGTGGTGGACCGGCCCGGTGGTAGAGAACGCCGGCAACTCCTCGTCCCCAATGAAGAAAGCGGATCTGGGGTTCTCCTCCATGACCAACGAAGCTGCAGCTGCATCATCGTCCATGGCTACACCAAGCACCAAAGATGGTGACAAACTGCTAGATCACATCAGCGACGACCCTAAAGAGGGACCCGCGGAGGTGTCAGCCACGCGCCGCCCTAGGGGCCGCCCCCCGGGATCCAAGAACAAGCCGAAACCACCCATACTGGTGACGAGAGACACCCCCAACACTCTCCGCAGCCACGTCATGGAGGTCGCAAACGGCGCCGACATCGCAGATAGCTTGCTCCAGTTCGCCAGGAAGCGCCAGAGAGGGGTCTGCGTCCTCAGCGCCACCGGCACCGTCGCCAACATCACTCTCCGCCAGCCCACTGCTCCCGGTGCCGTCATGGCGCTTCACGGCCGATTCGAGATCATATCTCTGACGGGGTCCTTTCTGCCGGGACCCACGCCGCCGGGGTCGACGGGGCTGACGGTGTATGTGGCGGGAGCGCAGGGGCAGGTGGTGGGCGGCATCGTGGTGGGCCCGCTGGTGGCGTCGGGAGCGGTTATAATAATGGCGGCTACGTTTTCGAATGCGGTGTACGAGAGGCTGCCCATGGATCAGGAGGGTGAGGGCGGCGCCGCCGTGGGGGAGGGTTCGCCGGCGGTGTATAATATTGGTGGGCAGCAGCTGAGCCATAGCAATGATGAGGAAGCAGCAGCTAATTATAATTCTTCTGGTGCTTGGGACAGTGCTAGGCCTGCTGCACCCTTTTGATCCATCGTCAAATCATTCTTCAAACTTAATTAATTTAGTGGATCACATACTTTCTTAATTATAGTCGTAAGTTTCTTCATTAATTAATTAATTAGTAGCTGATCATCTCTGTATATTTCATTTACTTATTATTATATGATCGTCCATGATTGATCTTGCATGTGCTCTCACTTTACTGTGTCATCGAGCTTGAGCTAGCTAATTAAGTATAATTCCTTTAGTTAATTCATTTGCTTCCTTAGCTTCTCTTCTTTCCAATGTCTTTATTTGCCTTTCGTTTCTTGATGATCTGCTCCTCCTATGATTTCTTATGACCTCTTCTAACTTCTAAAGCAATAATTAAATCTAGCTAGGATATATATAACAAAATTTCACACTTATTTGCTATTGATCCTGCAATATAATATAAATGAACCTGATGACAACGGCTTAAGATCTTTTATGTGCTTAATTAACTAATAATATAAAGAGTATTCACTCATATTTTATTTTAATTTAATTTCTAGTTATATATATTGACACACCAAAAAAATCAGTCAAAACAGCAACAAAGTTCATTTAACATTTTATGGCCCAAATAACACTTTTAGTAATGAGTTTATTTTTAATGGGTTAGATGATGGTGCTCCAAATCCCTGTTTTGGCTGATTTTTTTTTTGTGCCAATACTCAATATATAATACATGTCTAATAACAATAATGCTAAGTGGACAATGAAAAAACAGCCCATACAGCCAATGGGTCTATTTTGACTTTGGTTTTGGCCCAAGTAATCATTGAGATTGTAACGGGCTGAGTAATTATGGTCCAAAATCTCATTTATTAGCTGATTGAGCTGGTTTTGTATTGTTCATTTAGCATCCTTCTAATAAATGTGGGTACTTTAATTAGTTATTGTTGTCAATATAGAGTAGTTCATTTAGTTATCCTTCCGCTTGTATATTTATACTACTTGAGTTCAATTTTTAAATGAAGTTTCCTCTAATCAACATCAAACTTTTCTCTCAACCTAAATTTTTATGTAATATAATTTTTTTTTATAGTTATCTGCTTTAGGACTTATTAATTTATATCAGTTTCAGGAAAAAGAGCTGAAAATCTGTTTTATGATTTTTTTTTTCACGTTGACCTGATTATTATAGATATTTTAACTGGCCGGTCATTCTTAACATTTATTTATTTGTAAATTCAGTGTATCTTGAAGGGAAAAAAAGAAGAAGAGAGATTATGATATTTAGATATTATTTACCAAAAGAAAAAACTCAGAAATTTTACACTCACATTTATGATGCATGCTATATGAAACATGCATGTTACAGCTCTAGCATAAAAAGAGTATCATCTCATGCGTTTCTCATTGTGTATGTATGTGCTAGACTCTTATGTCATCCCAATAATTAAAACAGTTTCATCTGTTAAATCAATAATATTATACACAAAAATGTGTGTATTACAGGACACTATACATCCAATTTGATTATATATGGATTATAATCATTAATTATACTTATGATTGGAAATATGGGGATGTAAGCAGCGATCTTGTGATTTTTCATTTATATATATATATATAGAGAGAGAGAAGGATGCGGTTGATATATGTACTAGTTGTTCTTAATCTTACAACTTGTCCCGAATTGAATCTTAATTTTGCTAAATCGAGTTTTGAAAGAAAGAACACTTTTTATTTTAGAAAATAATCACATATAGCTAGCTAGCTAGTTTTGGATATGCATGGATGACTAACTATGATACCAAAACAGGACAGTGGTGGCCTGGGTTGATCGAAACATGTATATATGTGTTCTACCTGAAAATCCTGAGCACACAATATTCCTTAATTAGGGAAATTTGAAGAAAAATATATATATATACATAAATGCAATCATGATGATTATTGATGGTAGAACAAACTAAACTCCAGAATCAAATGACATAATAATAGAAGGCATCAAGTTGCAACACAATTAATTAATTAATACTTATATCGATGATCAATATAGTTTCCCAGAAAAAAGTATTATATATCAGGATCTCGATGATGGTATTTTCTCATTAATTCAACTTGAATATATTATATATCTCGAGTGGATTACTATAATTAATATTATTCACAGTCACAGCACATACAAACGGACGCTGTATTTAGAAAGTGAATTGGAATTGGTTCATTTTTTACTTTTATCCTCGTAACCAGCAGCCTTCTAAGCTAATATCCTGCCATCCTCATTTTTAATCTTAGCCAATATATGTGTTTATTTGTGTGTTTTTTTAAGGTTTTTGTAATATATCGCTACTAGATCATTATTAACAAAGCATAAAAAACTCATTTAAAATCAAATAGAAAACCTTCCCCCATCAATAATATATAGAAAAGTGGAGAGAATATTTGTAAAATGGAATGTGAGCCTTTTCTGTCCTAATGATATAAAATAGCTACCATTCTCACAAAGGTATCAATCAATGCATGGGACAATACAGTGAAATATATATATATATATATATATATATATATATATATATATATATATATATATATATATATCCCATTTATATGTGCCTTTGTTGGTTGGTAAGTATATCAAGCTAATTAATTATTTTTTGTATATATAGTTACTAGCTAGCAAACTCAATTAATTAAGCTTGGTTACTACTTTTCTGAAACATTATTTTGTGTAGACTTCATTACATATTTCTTATGTTTTTCGGGTCTAAGCACATATTTCTTTTAAAAGGATATTTTAATTTTGTTCATCACACTCAACTAAAATAAAGGATCCATCCCATGGTAAATGAAGAAGGTTGAGGTCCCAATTCACATGGATTCACGTGTCAATGTTTATCAACAACAATTTATTTATTTATTAAGAGTAGCTAGACATATAGCTGCGACTCCCATCCTATATATACAACATTCGAATCGTAAAGTAGTCGTGTTGTTTGTTGGAGCCCCACTGAGGTGTAAGGGTTCCCATCTTCAAATGCTTTTAACTAAAAAATTATTAACACTTCTATAAAGACTTACCAACCAACAATGAATTCCCTTATCCCTACTTTTATTTTATTCATTCCACAATATACTTCCTTTTACATGTGTTAAATAACCCAATTGCTAATGAGATAGTTTTTTCGTTTTATTTATTTTTTTATTTTGTATTTTATATTTATTTTTTTTATTTGTTCACTTAGTAATTTTAGACAACATTTAATATATATTTTTTATTTTATCTTTGTTTAACTCACTCTTTCCTATCAAGTAAACTACACTACCTAAAATAATATATTAATTTTAATTAAAGATAATATAGTAAAATATATTAATTTTTTTATTAATTTTTAAATAAAATCAATTATTATTTAAAATATTGTGAAAATAGAAAATGTAGGTGAAGGGATATTTTGTTGTAGTATAGGCTCTTGAATAGTATCACAAGCATTTAATAAAACATGAACCACTTGATATACACTTGATGAAGCACGCACAAGAGTGACAATTACATTATAATATAAAATTGATAATAACCTTAATAAACATATCAATGGGAATCATTCCTTAGCAATTGAAAAATGAGGGCATGTTGATAGTTAATTGTCAAAAGTACTTGATTGAAGATTAAAGTATTTTATTAAGCGCATGAACTTGCCGTGGAGTACACGGCTCGATCAATCAAGCTGGACTATGGCCTTCAACCTATGTAGCTTTTCATAAACCAACTTGACTTTTTGCAAAGAGTAATATTATTCCAATATTAAAAGTTAATGTTTAATTAAGACATTTATTTCATAATTTTTAAATATAATGAATGGATGAAATAAATGACATATATTCATAGTAATAAAGTGAGTAGTCATATTCCATTAGATACTCACTTTGGATGTTTAAACACCTGTGTATTAAAGTGAATGTTATGTACCCACTGTCACATTCATTTTTGTTTGGTAAAAACACCTAAACTAAAGTTAGATGAGTTTAGGTTGCAAATGACAAAAGTACTATATACACGGAGGTAGTACTTTAAAGAGGATTTTTAAACACAAATATTTGAAGAATAATAATACTTTTTCAGTCAAAACAGTAAAAAAAAATTCAATTTAACACTTTATAACTCAAATAATATTTTTAATGAATTACGTAATTGTAGATCAAATTCTTATTTTTAGCTATTTAGTTGAGTTATTATTTTGTACTCCTATAAAAAATTATTTTCAAAAGCCAAAGTTAATTTTGCAGCATGTACTATTGATTTGGCTTTAATTAGGGGTCAAATTATTATCATTAGCTATATTCGTCATTTTGTCTGATAATTATATATATCCACGGTGAATCTAAAACTTTTTTTTTAATACTACATAGTTAATCTAAAAATTTGTTAATTACAAAAAATGAAATTATCAGAAGGGAAAACAAAATGATTATTATCATCAGATCCAAAAAGTACCCTCAATATAATTCAAGTTATTTAGATTCCTGATGCATCGAAAATAAAAGAACATTAGAGGCAAAGATATGAGTAGCCAAATTATTAGCATGATGTCTTTTATAGTTTTGTTGTCTATTTCACAATTTAGTCGTAAAGCCGATTGATCATAATAGTGGAATGTATATACAAGTATATATATGATCATCCGTCAATAATAAATGTAGAAACATAGATCATATATATATATAGTAGTGATTAATAATATGTTTGATTATTACGGGGTCAAGGTGGTAAGTATGGTCAGAAAAAAAAGGTGGTAAGTATCGCACGTTGGTAATTAGATTCCAATAGTTTATAATCAAAATTTGCAATTAGGAGAAATGCAAAAAAAATAAAAAATAAAAAAAAGAAGGAAGAAAATCAAGAAACGCGAATTTAGGATGGGTTGATGGATAGGACAAATTAAAGAGTCCAACCACAAAAACGATGTGTAGCAGTTGTGGGCTCACAAGTCAAGACACTTGCTTACTTACTTGCAAATTGTTGCATCATAGTAATAATAACAATAATACCAAATGACATGAGTGACTTTACCCATGAATAATAATAATAATTAGTAATAATATGATGCACTACATGATGATCCAATCCAACCTTCTCAAAATTCGACATGACATTGAATTGGAGGAAGAAGAAGTTTTGAGATTTAAATGTTGAACTAATTCGATCAAATGTTGAATCCTATATAATAATATAGGAATAAATTATATATTTATCTATCAATATATGTATACGATGAATTATATGCGGTAAAAAATTAAAGCATATTAAAAATATTAATTAAAAATTAAAATATAGAGCATTTAATAGATTTAGAAGTTTAATAACTCTTAATTTTAATAATTATAATTAAAAATTATAATATAGAGCATTTTAATAAATTTAGTAATTATATTTAATTATAAAATAATTATTAACTCTTTTAAAATTAAAATTTTTATTTTAAATTAGTTAATCGGCTCAACAAGTTCACACATGTTTTTGGCCAGTTCGGTTTTAACCTCACTCAAACCAGACAAAGATCTAATTTCCAATTCAACTAATCAGATCGGTGAATCCAATCCGATTTTTAGAACAATGATCCAATTGATCATCTCTAATCCCGTAAAATTTCTCACAGCGTTTCCAGCACCTCTCATCTTTTACCTAACGTCTCCTACAATCACTCCATAGTCACTACTCTCAAGTCTCACCTACCTTTTATTAAAGTGGTCATTTGTCTCTACTTTACTCCTTATATATGACTAAAGGGGTGAAATATGGATAAAAGTTTACATCATCGACCTTCATACGTAAAATAACATATAAATCTTCACATAGTTCTTAACCTCAGTTTTAGGAACATAATATTTTTCATTAATATATAATTGTAACCTCCCCAATAAAAACTTGTTTCACTATTGTTGCACACCTCGATCAGTTGATAATAAATCCAAATAACTTAACTCTATGCTTAACTGACTCTAATTCCTTAGTCCATAGACACATTCTTAAGGTCCATTTATTATTTCCACAAATATATACAAGAGATTATACCCATTTTCGCTTGGATGGTGGCAAGCGGTTCTATACACCTTGTAAAAGCCATAATTCTGGAGAACGGTCAGCAAAATGAGCCTATAAGTATATCACAAATTCTTGTATAACATTTTTCCAGCCAAAACAGCCAAAAAAACTCATTTAAATACTTGTGGCCCAAATTGCATTCTTAATTAAATGTATTTTCCTTAATAGGCTTATTGATTTAAACTCAAAATCCTATTTTTGACTGTTTTAGTCGGTATAATGTTGTACCCGTAACAGGCAATGAGCTCTAGCTCAAATGGTACCTCCCTCGGTCCAAGTGACTAAGGAGTTTGCTGGTCAAGGGACAGGGGTTCTATCCCCATATGCTCATCCCTTTCCCCATTTTCCCTAGCTCCTAGTGGAGCTCCTTGTAAACAAACAAAAAAATGTTGTACTCCTAGCAAAGCTCTAAGTATATTTAGTATGTTAGAAAATTCAATGTGCTATTGTTCTTTTGTCCGAATGTCATTCACTCAAGGTAATGAATTCTGAGGAACCTAAGAAATTTAAAAGTGTGTTTCACAATTTTTCACCTGCACGCTGCAAGACAGTTCTAAGTTCATCAGCTATCTCATGAAGGAGGATAGGTTTTCGAATCAATCCATGCATTCCAACTTGTATGCATTTCTCCCTCACATCTTCTTCTGCACTCGCTGTAAGAGCTATAATCAAGGGCCAATTTCGGCTGTGGAACTTCCGGATCCTTCGAGCTACTTCAAAGCCATCAATTTCGGGCATGTGAAGATCCAACATGATTATTTTGAATGTGTTGCCGGAGGCACTTACCGCGCTGAGGCACTCGAACCCTGTCGAAACAGCAGTTACTTGACAACCTAGCTTCTCAAGCAGCTTCTTGGTCACTGTCCTGTTCACATCATCGTCGTCGGCTAACACGACCTTAAGGCCTCTAAACTGTGGGTTTGGAAATTCTTTAGGTGCAAAAGTGGATCTTCCAAGTGATGGTCGACCTATCTGAAACTTGAGAAGAAGCGTTATGCCTTGAACCAAACCAGAAGAGTCTGGTAATAACCAGATGTTACCTTGCATCATCTGCATATTATTCCATATTGCAGGGTCAGAATCACACGTGATGAACTAAACATATTAATGCATGTTTATTCACTGACAGGTCAAGGGCAGATCTAGAATATTCGGGAAAAAAAAAACGCTCAAAATACAACATAACAATACCTGAACATACTAATGCTACTGGTCTCCTACTCACTAACTGGATGATCTTACAGTTGAAACAACTAAAATCCACAATTACTATCACTTAACACATGATTCAAACATATTTACAACTAACATAACAAAAATCCCAAATTATTTATAGACAAATTCCCATGAGTCAAAATGGCATTTTTTTTTTGGATAAGAAGTTGCAACAATGATGTATGAAAATCATTACTGAAAAGGGTTAAGTTCCCAAAAGAGAGGATAATTTGTCAAAATATACGGGATAAAAACAAAAGGATCTTTCCAATGTACAGGGGATAAAAACAAAGGATCTTTACAACATGTTGAGGAGCATAATACATGGAAAATTGAATGTCATTGGGCCTAACCAATACAACTAACCAAAAACTGACAAAAAATAAGGTTCATTACCAAATAAATCACAGCCTATTGGCACAGCCAGGATTAATTCTTAACATCACATACTATATAATCAGTGAAGGGGACAAAGCAATGTAAAGATGTCAGTTTAATCAATAATCCAATTAGGCAAAAAAAAAACTCCTCCCCTGAGCATAGCAGGATGCCACTATTATTCAGCATCATATAAGTCCACATTTTACTTAGTGCTAAGAAATGCATTGCAATTCATCTACCTAAAACACAGGGCATCCATGGCTAATATATGAATTCCTAAAGTCAAAGGAGATAACCAAGAAATATAAGCTGCATTCAGCTAATGTCCCCTGCATCTTTGCGCACTAGAGCTATCTCAAATATATATCCTGTCGATGTAAGTATAACTATAATCATGAATAGAAAGCTAAAAACATATTTGATAAAGATAATGTTGGACCCACCTGCACCAGCGTTTTGCACATGCTGAAGCTCAGGCCCTCATTAGGTTCATTGTTGTAGTGCCTTCTACCAGCATTATGTCTTGTTGAATACAATTCATCTAACTGAGAACTATTGCTTGTTATCTGAAAACAAAATTTGATATATACGTAATCATTTTGCACACTTGATCTCCATATTCCAAAACCCTTATCATCCTTATCTCCACCATCACTTTCAAGAGATACTCGAAAAATGAGAGTCCCTCTGTCATATATGTTCAATAAATAACCTATCAAGTGCAAAATTACTTGAAAAGACCTAGCCTCATCACCCATGACCGAATCCGGTAAAGCCTTGTCAACATCAATTTCAAGACCAAAGCCTTTATATACACACAAACATTTGGCAACACAAGAAGCCTCCCTCATCATGGAATGCAGATGGAAAGGTTTCATCTCTAACCGGAAGCTTCCTTTGTCACTTGCCGAGATCTCCATGACATCATTAATCAAACTCGAGAGCGCATTGCTAACTTTCAGCATTGTGTCAATAATAATCTTCTGTTCAGATCTTAAATCATCCTCTTGAAACATTGAAAGCAATCCCAGGATCGAATGCATAGGTCTCCTCATTCCATGACTCATGACTTTCTGAAATGAATTCCTTGCCTGGCTGGCCATCATTGCATTCTTTTGCGCCAGTTGCAATGCTCTGTTTTGCTCTGAAAGTTTCTGTCTCATTAGCTGAGACTCTTCAAGAACGGATGCATGAGACAATGCCACAGCCACCTGGTCAGCAACCACTTCCACTATCTCCATCTCATGGGAAGTCCAACCCCTAGTGTTTGAATTTGGAAGAACCAAAACCAGTATAGCATACGATGTCTCAACCAACTCAGGCGTCCCTCCTTTGAAATTCGAAACATGAAGTATCGGCATGCGAATGGCTGCTACAGCACCCGGCTCCCCAGATTCACCACAACTCGCAGCTCCTAAAGCAGAATCAGGCCTCAAAATCCGCACACCCTTACTCTTTCTTATCTCCAACACTTCTGAATCGCTTATTGGAATAGAATTATGGAAGCTATTTGCTGAGCTTGGTTTCAACTCATGAGTTAAATGCATTTCTCTCCTGTCCTCATCAGGCATCCATACAGCACAATTATGCAAATCCAAGGCCTTGGAAAGCTCAACAAGGGTGGAATACAATATTGTATGCTTATCCAGAGACTTCCTAATTTCACGAGTCAGCATACGAACATGCCAGCTTGCTTCCTTCTGTTTCTTCATCATCCCAACCTCCTGGCCTAATTCCAAAACATTCTGCCTCAAGAAAAGCTCCCGCACTTTGATCTTAAGGAGAAGGGGAATGAGGGTGGGAAAGGTGATTGCAGTTGCACAGGAGACAAGGGCAGTGAGGAACTTGGCAATTGTAAGAGAGAGCAACAACTGAAAGGAGTGAGGCCCATAATAGGTGTATGCATTGAGCAAATGGGTCAAACCACAGAGGACAATGAAGGCAATGAACTGGAGGAAGACCAACTTGAATGGGACATTGGAGTAGCTGACAAAGTAAAGGAGCTCAATGGGAATTGAGAAATATGCAATGGCAATGAAGAAATCACTGACTTTTTGGCAAACAAGGATGCTCTGAATGCTCCAAATACCTTCCTCATCATCACAGTTGCAGTGCCCAAACTCAACATCTACGGCACAAACAGAGAGCACAAGAGAGAAAACCAACAGCAAGAACAAGGTAAGAGGCAGCATTCCTCCTCTTTCCATGGCAGCAAGTCAGCAGTAGCTTCCAAAACCATCCATAAAAGTAATCACCTTTACCTTGCCCATCCAAGACCAGACCAGAACATCTATAGGTCAACCTCAACCACTCCCTCTCACAATAGATGTTGACCTATGATCTGCCAAACCCCATGAAATGGTCAGGGACTCTAGATCTAACCCAGTTAACTTCACATCCACATCTCTCTACTCTAATCAACCAACTTTCAAGTTTTGGCCTTTCTAACTCAAATTGAAATAAACAAATAAATAAACAAAACTTTTCCTACCTTTCTTTTTTGGACAAAGAAAACACCCCTACTTTCTATTCATAGCTATCAATTCCAAGAATCTTAGTAACAATAGTTTGAAGCAGAGAAGACAAGAAGAAGAAACCAGTGCAAGCCAAATCAGGTTGTTGAGTGTGCAAGTGCAACAAAAGCAAGTAATGCATAAATTGCGTTCCAAATAAATCTTACTTCAGAGCTCCCATCCACAAAGTCATGGATTTCTTTGATTTGAAGAATTTGGTTAGAGAACCGACACAATAGCAGAGCCCAGCGACGAATCAACTAGAAGAAGGAAAAAAAAAATAGGCTAAGAAGAAAATAAAAAAAGATATATATAGCTATATGGTAATTTGGTTTGGTTTCTCAGAGATGAAGAAAAATATAAAAAAAAACTTAGAGAAAGGAACAGTTTTGTTTCATGTATGATAATAATTAGAATTCATAGATAAAATCTCATCTGTCTCTTCTTCACATTTCACAAATGTTGAAAGCAGAGAGCTTGACGGAGAGACAGAGAGAGAGAAAATGGGGAAGCGTTTTGAGAGAGAGAGAGAGAAAAAGTGATAGAAAATGTGAGTGGGACCCGCAGAGGTGTATATGAAGCGAACCTAGACGAGTCCTGTTTCTGTTCTCTGCATTACACCTCACACCCCCTTCCACCGTCTCTATCAACCATTACACTATTTATTATTAAGAAAATATCTGTGAAAAAAAAAAAATCATTCAAGATGCTATACATAACATATATAATATAAAATATATATATATCATCTATTATATAAAATATATTATATATTGTACTATTATTTTTTACAATATGTGTTATATATTGTGCACATTATATAATATATAATTGTTGTACAATTTATATTATATATATTGTACACATTTTTAATTTTTTTACATATAGAATTCTCTTATTATTATCATACTATTATAATTTATAATTAGATTGGTTTCTTCCGAACCATATAAAATATATAAAAATATCAAGTGTTTTAAAAATAATATATATACTTAAATCAGAACTGTTAAATTAAAAAAATACTAATACCCCGATAAAAACAAGGTTATTACTTTACTAATTTTAATGTCCGAGTCTAGCACTCTAGTTCTTTACTTCAATCACTCCTTAAAATGGATTAGCTGTGCTGATGTTACGATAATTGTCAAACAAATATCTTCATTCTTGAATCCAAAAAAGGCCTTTTATTATTTATTTAATTATTAAAGAATGCTAGTTGCAATAATAAATAAAAGGAAGAATAAGAAAAAGGATGACTAGACTGATGGTGTACCCTATCTATAATTTAAGACCATTTGATATTTCTTTATTTTTTTATTTACTATATTTGTATAAACTGTGATGCACACTAAAATGGCAGGCAACAAACGTGCCGATATGACCGTTGACAGGATTTAGATTCTCCCTAAGCATCATAGTGGGGATTTTAAAATCAGTAATAATATATTGTATATACTTTTCTTTCACTTTTAAAAATATTATATACATATATATATATCAAAATGATTTATATATAATAAAAAATGGATTTAATTATCTGATACTATAAAAAAATTTATATTGTCATCAATTATAATTTAATATGTCAACAGAATGATTTGTTGTGCCTCTAGCCATGCTTTTTCAAAGAATTGTGTCAATCTAATAAGTTAATTAAGTCAAATGAGTTTTTTTTTTCCGTATCCCCTAACCCGGAAGGCCAAAGACTAATTTGTCGTGAATCTGAGCTCCATTTAAGGGTTTGCCGCTAGCCGATGGATTGCTGCATACACAAGGCGATGATCGAACCCCGACACTTGCTTAAGCGGACAAGTGAGCTAACCACTTGACCAATCCAAGTTGGTTTCAAATGAGCCTTTTGAACATGACTAAGTCAATAAAACTTGTTTGTGTAAAATTCAATAATGTTTGTAGTACATATAGTACACATTCTATATTATATATAAAGCATTGCTAGAGGCACAACAAAAAACCAGCCAAAACAGCCAACAAATAGGAATTTGGGCCACAATCACCCAACTCATTAGGAATATACTCATAATTAAAAATGTTATTTGGGTCATAAAGTGTTAAATGAGCTTTGTTGGCTGTCTTGGTTGGTTTTTTGTTGTGCCCCAAGCATTTGTATTATATATATTCATTCTATATTAGTTGAACGTATTTATGTTGTATGGTGTAAAATTCAATCAATTTGACTTATTAGTTTGTTAATTTGATCCCCAAAATTAACCTAACTTACAAATACGGTACATACACCGTAAGATGTGACACCTTTAAGAAATTCACACGAACAATGGAGTGTAGAAAATATATAACCACCTAATTCGTTTCTTAACAATATCTCCATCCTATTTTGTTAATTTATTTTCCCTCAAATTGATATTAAGCACACTGCTGATTAAAGTCTCGCATCTGTTTATGAAATCTTGTAACCGACTAATCTTCTATGCTATTCAGAAAGTAAATCATTGCGGCATCATCGTCCATGTTTAAATGTCACCACCCACTTCTTTCAAATATCAATTCAGAAAAAGGAAAATGGATTTCTTATAAAGTAAAATATATCAAGTTTAAAAAAAAAAAAAAGAGAATAACTTTTGTCATATGGTTGAGCAATCCATCGACTTTATATTAATTTGTTATTATATTATAAATTGAATTTATACACTGTCCATTCCCCCAAACAACCAATGCTCCTTTTGGTTGACTAATTGCACTTTGTAAAAAGAGAAATCCCTAATTTATTAATCCTCCATCAAAATTGATAACGAAATTCAGCAATTATATGAATCCGATATAAACTAAACTCTAATAATAAATTACGTATTCCAGAACTCGAGAGAGTTATTTGTAGACAGAACAACCTTCCAAATTTAACAGTGTAACATTAGATATGAAATCTTGAGGAGTTTTGTCTGAACTGGCACACCTTTGCCTTCATTTTCATGTCATACACCGACCTTATCCAACTCTATCTACCAGAGTCCACAAGGGAAAAGAGAGAACTTGTTATGTTCAAAAAAGGCTTATTAAATGAAGGAACTATAATGATAATAATAACAATAATATATGATCCACAGAATTTTGAACAACATTGAGGCTGCAATTGAAAGGAAAGTGAGTATGGACCAGAAGCTGCTAATCTAACAAGGCATATATGAATCTACCACCTTATTTGTTCTGGTAAGTAAAGGAAAAACTAACAGGCCCGCAACAAAAATGATGTATTAGCCAGCAACCCTGATTGATTTTTAAATACATCACCATGGCAGAAGAAGAACAATATTTCAAGGACAAAGCATGAGTACTAATTCTCAGAAGCCACGACGCTTCATCGATGATCGTTAATATACTACAAACGCCATCAGGTGACAAGGACTGCTGCTATGTAGAGTAGAGATATCATACAGAATTTGTCTACCGCACTTCCAAAAGCCATGTCAATCAGTAATCTGGTCATAGCCACCATTCTCGGGAGACTGGTGCGCCCCGTGACCTGTTCTACCTGCACACGGACGAAATATTAAACTTTAGTTTCCCAAAATAACTCTCTTACACCACAGAGATATAGCGGGGGAGGTTTCATCCACACCTCTGGAGTTCATACCTGACATATCATAGCCAGCATTTCTGGATTCCGGATGGCCACCCCAGTCTGTGGACCGAGGAGGCGTCATGTGCAAACCAAGCTGTTGGATCATGAAATGACTTCCCCCCATACCTTGATGCTCGTCATTTCCCCGGATTGGATTCCCACTTGAAGTGTCGACTGGTTGGCGGAAACCTAAATTTGATACCGAGTCACCAACTGGTGATGGCAACTTACTGGCTGAGGCATCTCCTTTTACGCCAGCACTAGTATCCTTCTTGGTGTCCATAAAAAACGTACCAACAATGACCTGTGTGGATTAACTATTAATAAAAAGTGACTTCATGCTTGGAATGAGAGGAAATAGGATGTTAAAAACTAATACAGTGAAATCTGACAGTGTATATATTCTGGATTTAAAGCAAGTCCAAATATAAGCCAAGCCTGATTTTAATTCCAACATTTTCCACCTAAGCTATAACAAAGGACAAATCTAGATGTCATCCTGCATCCCTTACTTTGTGGGAAAATATTTTATGTACTCAACGTAGAATTTCATTTCTGTTCAAGCAAAAGGCTAACAGAAACTACTGAGAAATAGGAATATGCAGAGAAAAAGATCGTTCAATGCTTGATAACACCAGTTCTTAATAAAGAATGTAGAAAGTGACCAAACAGACCAAAGGAAAGATGTAGCACACAGTTCATATCTCCCACCTAAATTTCATCCATAGTCCTTTCTGAAATTACCTGAACTGGACCAGCCGCTGTGAGGGGTCCACCTACTCCACCACCTATAATTTGTCCATCAGTACTAGATAAGCATACACTGAGACCACCAGAACGACCTCCGAATTCATTACGGACATAGGAACCGGTAAGTGAAATAATCTCAAACCGACCCTGATATTAAAGCAAGAAATCATTGAACTGTGTCAGCTGTTAAAAGAGGTTTAGGACTGAGTGAAATACGAAAATGCAAATTCATAGCACTTCCTAGTTAAAATAAAAAAGGCAAGTAAAGATTAACAATTATTAATTTCAGCATTTTGCCACGTTTTCATGAATTTGTACACTATAAAGGTGAATATTGATAGCTAATTCAGTGATAACAGAGGAGTGAAGACCAACTCCCTAACAAAAAGTGGGTGCAAGAGGTATCTACACGAAATGAGACTATTTTGTTTAAGCTTCTGACATGTATGTCTAACTTTGACCCATAAGGTAAATTTGTGTATACAAACTATCTATGAGAAGTGTATGTGAGTAAAGTAAAAGAAATGGAAAAAAGTAGGATGATCGCAAAAATTGCAAAGTATTTAGAGAAAAACTAGTCATTGTTACTAAAAGATATTTTTTATATTTACATTTCCATTCCATGGTTATGAAAAGAAGATTTTAAGCCTTGGTTATGATGCTCATAAACAACATTTTAAAGGTTGCTACAGTCCTATTTCCTTTTGAAGGTCATTTGAAGAATAGGGATCACAACTTAATGTAAAAGACATGTTAAAAGAAAAAGACAGTGATCAATATTTTACCTCATATGTAATGTTGCCTCCTGAGGTTGCTGGCTGACGAAGAGAGGCATTAGATATGGAACCAGATGCAGACAAAATGCACATCTCCCGCTTGCTTTGTTGCATAAATAGCATAATTTTCTGGCCGACATCCTGTTAAATGCATGTTCAAATAATTATAGAATACAGAAGCAACACAAAAACAGAGGAAATACTGAACTCAATGAAATTGGGCAAAAGTCAAGGAGAAAAAGACTAACTTCACTGAAATACATTACATTATGCATGAAGATGCAGAAAATAAAAGAGATTTTACTTTGACCCTCACATGGATCCATTAAAGGCCCATTTAAGCATGCTCAGCTTGGTTAACTATGCAATAGACCAGGTGCGACCAGATTGTCCCCTAAAAAAAATGGTTCTTGAGTTGCAGTGGAAAGCCCCCTCCCAATACACCATACCAATTACAAGAGACATTGTCACATTATTTATCAAAGCCCTGTCCATCAAATCATTTAATCACTACGAACTTAATCTACCAAGAAATCACCACTTGCAGGGCTAAAATCACAATTAACACCCAAATACAGAAAATCATATGAAAAATGTCAAGTGTCTAAATGGATCATAGATACTCTCTGAGAAAATCAGTCCTCCAAACCTGAAACCCCAGAGTAACAGACATCTAAGATTTTTAATAAAATAAGAGTCAAGTTGAATTTTCCAGATTCAAATGTAGGCAAGTGCAGTTAATGGGTAGTTGCATATTTATATTCATAACTCGGATAGTACCTATTTGCAGCGTGCCTAGATGTATATAACCTAAACATTTAGGACTCTGATTGCGACTAGATTTTAACACAGGCCACTGAACTCAACAGACTCAGCATGCAGAAGCAGAATTCTGAAATAAACAAATAGTGTTCAAGGGACTCCAAATGATGCATACCTCACCAGCAGCTACAGAAATGACATGTGGAGTGAAGCCTTGTCCTGCATTGCCTGCATCACGCCATTTGCAGCACAAGCATCAAAATAAATCCATTGACATATCATGCCCTCATACTGACGGTGACTCGGGATAGACAGTGTCATAAACATAAATGAAATTCAAGCGAACAAGAATTTTGCAAGGGAAATAAGCAAATGCGAATTTGTTGTGTTTTCTTCTTTTTATGGAATATTAATAAATTCAGCAGCCGCTCGGAAGGGAGCGAGAAGCCCACAGGCATAAAAAGGAAAACGAAATCGAAAAAATAGAAACCCTCCAAAATGGAAACAAGTAAAGAGAAAGAAAAATTGAACCTAGAGAAAAGGAGGTAGATTTCTTGGAAGAGTAGGAAGAGGAAGAAGGAGAAGGAGCAGTAGCCAAAGCATGATGGTGATGATGAGGAAGGGTCTTCTTGTTGGAGGAGGAAGGAGAGAAGGACTGAGACGACGTCGTAGTGGCGGCCTTCTTGGCGGCGAGTGCCTGCTCCGGAGTGCCGTACTTGCGAGGCCGACCCCTCTTCCTCTTGGCGGGCTCCACCAGCTGCTGCGACACTGACACCGCAGACGCCACCGTGGAAGTGTGAGGGTACAGCATGTGCGAGTGGGACCCATCCGCGCTCCCTAAGAGCCCGTTGGTCGGCGTCGGAGCGGTGTTCGCCGGAACACCGGCGGGGGTGGAGGCGCCCTGCTGGTGGTGGTGGTGCTGATGGTGGTGAAAGTAGGAGCTGAGTTGGTTGTCATTAGGTTCCATTGTTTGTTTGGACGAAAAAGGTTTCTGTTTCTGTCACTCACTCTGGAAGTGGTGCTGCGAGTGCGAGGGCAGCCACTTCCGAATTATTTTTATTTATTTATTTATTTTTATTATTATTTCACAAAGATCTTTTTATTTTATGTATACATAATAATAATTAATTAAATTCTGTAACCAACAAAAAGACTTTATCGGTGTTATCTACGAAGCTGAACCGTGGGATTTGGTCTCCACTTTTGACCCTTCATCATATCTGCTCTCTTATTTTTTAGTATTATTTAATTTAAATATAGTATTATTATAATTATTCTGGGGGAGGATCAGACGTGGATATTTCTGTGGGTGACAAACAAGCAGTGGGAACTGACACTGACAACTGACAAAAATTAGGATCCGAATTCTTAACGGGTTTGGGTTCCTACTTCACCCGCCCTATTCCTTTCTTATTGGGTTGGGGTTAGATCCCACAATCTAATTTAATAGTTTATGCCCAACATACTCTATTTTTTCCCCTTTCAAGTGAACAAGAATAATAGCAACCTAAGCCGGGAAGTATGATCGAGCGGTAGGGGCTCATCCTCTCTTAATCAAGTGTTGATAGTTTGATCCTCGTCTTGGATATGAAAAAACTTTAAAATTTTGGGCTAATTGTCCCACCCTTTGAAGTGTCTACAAGCCAACAAGATTATCGGCCATGAACCAAAAAAAGAATAATAGCAACCTTGGTTAAAAAATAATTTCCAAACCGCTGTCTCTAATCAGACAATGCTGTTAAGTGTTAACTAAATAAGATCAAACCAGAGGATTCACCTGTTTTTGTTCTTCATTTCAATTTGTTTATTCCCTATTAGTACTACAATCTATACAATGATGTTATTTATTTATT
The DNA here is from genome assembly GCA_013621005.1 of Aeschynomene evenia. Taxonomy (NCBI): domain Eukaryota; kingdom Viridiplantae; phylum Streptophyta; class Magnoliopsida; order Fabales; family Fabaceae; genus Aeschynomene; species Aeschynomene evenia. Next base: position 6,496,411 of record CM024268.1, read on the forward strand.
TGTTTAGAAGAAAAATAGAAAGACGACAAATAATCATCCCATAAATGTTAACTTCGTACAAATTGACTATTAAACATTAATTATACTCCCTCAGTTTTTTTTTAATTGTCCAGTTTTAAATGCGCGCGGATATTTAGAAAATGATTGGTATAGTATAAAAATTAACAAAATGTACACCTACTTTACTAAATTACCTTTTATTACTTTACTTGGTAAAAGAGTAAAAGAGATTGGTGAGTAATATTAAATAGGGGTAAAAGGGGAAGAAAATAATAAATGTTGTCTCAAAATTTGAAATGGACAATTAAAAAAAAAAAACGCGCACAACTCTAAGTTGGACAATTAAAAAAAAAAACGGAGGGAGTACTAATTTAAGAGTATTGGTAGAGGCACAACAAAAAAATCAGCCAAAACAGCCGATAAATAGGAATTTGGACCACAATCACCTAGCCCATTAAAAATAAACTCATGAATAAAAGTGCTATTTGGACCATAAAAGTGTTAAATAAGTTTTGTTGACTATTTTGACTGATTTTTTGTTGTGTCGTGCTAATTTAAATGTTAGGCCGCAAATGGATATGTAAAAACAAAAACAAGTAGATTAGAAGCAACCGGGAATTTTGTTCCATGTAACCTGTGAATAGAGTGTGATAACAGACTTGGATAATTAATTAATTAATTAATTGTTATTAAGAAACATAGGCAGTAGTACAGCTTGGAGTGCTAAGGGGGCAAGCAATGCAATGCAACACGATGCTTAATAGATATGGCTATAACTAGCAGTGCCGTCACGGGAAGTTGCCATTCTTAATTAAATTTTGGCAACTTTAGTTGTATCCTTGCAGCATTAATTAGATGGTTCATTTAATTATTCAAAAGTTGCTCTAAAACATATTTGACCTACCTTTTATGCCCCCAAAGGACCAGTTCTTTCATTCTTTGATATCCATGGAGCAAGAAGGATTCTTTACTAGAGAAATTCAAATATCCAAATGTATGCTCCTGCTGGATGAAGTAATAAATGTGATCCACAACCATATAATAGTTTCTCTGCTTTATTAATGCTTTTTTTTCTTTCTTTTTTGATATCATGATAACATAACAAGAAATAAACTCTACAAATATAAATTTTAAGAGAAAGTAAAACATGTTTTGTGGGTTGGAGGGGATGGTTACAACAGAATCAATAGGAACAATGAACAATCACATTTAATAGCCAAAATCAACTTACGAGTCACCGGGAGGAAACATAAGAAAAAAATTGCAAACCGATATAAAAATCCACCTGTAAGAACCTCCAAGAATTGTAACTTTGACTTCAGATCCCGTCTGTAGGGGATTCACTATCATTTGTTTCCTTTGTGGATGCCGTTGCCAAGGCATGATGTGAGCTTTTCATTTCTTCTAACTGTCAAGCAGTATTGGTATAGAACATGGTCAATTAATAATTAAACAGTAAAAATACAATCAACTTGCTTAAGAGAGAATCAATGGAACATCAGAATAGCAGATAACAGAGGCCAAAATTAGCAAATCACAAATTATAAGGTTAACATACTTTAAGAATCCATCCAATGACAGTGAATATTTTGGAGAATCATTTGCATTATTGCATTCATTGCAGTGGTATATATAGTAAACAACAATAGTTAAACTTGCACATCTCAGATATTTATGAAGGCAAACTTTACAAGTAAATGAAAGATGGAAATTTATGATTTGTATTTTGGGCACATGAGCATATTTACTTCCATTGCCATCTTAAATCCTAATATCTCAACTGTTACTACCCCCGCATACTATAACACACAGCAATATGCAGTTAAGTATTAAACTTATTATGGTTGGACATACAAACAACACCCAAGATCAGTCTGTATGACAGAGTATATTTCAACTACAAACATGAACACTTTGAAATTGCGGCGGCTGCAATGGGTTCAAATTGCAATTGAGGCCGCTGCAATTGAAATAATTATAAAAAAAAACGTAGGATCGGGAATTGGAAACATAGTTCATCAGCAGAAAATGGGTTGGCATGTTGCGGCCACAATAAGGCTATGATGCGGCTGAACCAGGTTTTGTTGCGGCCATTTTCAATGATTGGATTTGGGAGTCACATTGTCCCGTAATAGATCCTGTATCCTTTAGCTAATGCACAATCTTGGAAGTTATCAGAACAGAAATGTGCGGCTAAAACAATGATAAATAATAATAAAATAAAAAATAATGAGAAAAAGGAACCTCTTTGCAGGTTTTGTGGTGTGCATCCAAAAGCTCATTGTATTTGATTTGAAGATCAGAGAATTCAGCTTTCAACTTTTCATATTCTGAGATGGAAGGACAGCTTAACTTCTGTTGAATAAACCTGTGCAGCAGAAGAAGATTCTTACACACATTTCGCATCACCCAAAAAAAAAAGCATAATAATAACAACAACAACAATAATAATGATAATCTGAATTGAATTGAACCTCAAGCTATGAAACAAGAAGTGAACTCACTCAAGGGCAGAAGCAGGCTTGTCGTTTTGCTCATATAGAGAAACAAGAACTGCAAAACGAGCAAAGAACGAAGACTTGAACTGACAAATTTAGAGAAAAAATAATAAAATAATAGAGAAGTGAATGAAATGAAACCTTTGGTGAGAGCATCAACAGCACCACTTGATTCCAGATATTTTCTAAAAGCTTCCTTCTTCGCTTCTTTTTCCTATCAATTGAAAAAAAAAAAAATTGCAATGTGAGATTCATAATCAGCAACCAACAACCGGAACAAAATTATTGTAATAATCTGACGCAGCAAATAAAGAGAGAGATGAGAATTTAGAGCAGAACAGAACCGAATCGGACCTCTTTGTATCGCATCATGATCTGTTTTTCTTTCCTTCGTCAATCCACTACTACTGTGTTTGTTTGGTCGGAGAAGCGTCACTTTAATTGTGTCAACTTGCTCTGAACTGTAGCATCAAGCTATGTATCTGGCAATCAATTATCTATTATTATTATTTTCATCATATTATATTAAATATTTCTACCTTTCCTTTCTCTTGGGTCTTGACTCCCTCTTGACATTGCTTTATTTTATTTTATTTTATGTAGTCTTGGCATTGTTTATATTCTTATTTTTATTCTACTTACAGATGTCTTGGCCCCTATGTCATAGCCTTTATTTTTTCATATTTAACGTCTTTATTTCTGGTTTTATTTTAGCTTTGCATATACTCTGCAATGAAATCACGTGGCACCCAAACTGGGAAAAAGAGAATAAGAACTATTAGAAAGAATTAGCACATCAGAGGCAATCGAAACTGAGTTTTTTCATCAACCACTTCGATTCACTTCCACGCCAAGTTTTCAGAATCCTTAGGTATCAAAATGTTATGAGAAATAATTTTTGTGAACTAAAAAATCAGCAATAATCAATCATCATGTGTAATAATTAACTTCTTAAAATAATTAATCTAACTTTAAATATTATATATCAGTTTAATATTTTAAAAGTTGAATTAATAATTTTAAAAAGCTAAATTATTACATATAATGATTGATGATAACTGATTTATCAGTTTACGTGTAACATTACGCTTATATTATAAATCGAAATTAACTACTCAACAAGATAGTGATTCTTTTATAACACACAAAAATCCTCATATTCCTAAGCTTATACATTACCAAGAGAGTTCAATTTTTGTCTCAAAAAATTCAAGAACCAGAAAAGCTCCCAAAAAAGCCAAAAGGCCGTTACATTCCCAATCAAAAAGGATTTTTCTTTTCTTTTTTCAACATAACATATAATTGGAATATTGTATTGCCAATTACATCCAGTATAAAACTATGAAACACTCGATAAATCAAAAAGTCCTCGAGTATTTCCTGATTTCATACATGATCGACGAAATGGAAACAAGATCCTTGTTCAATGCACTGCCACCAACGATCCTCTTAATGCAATCCGAAAGCCTTGTATAATAAAGCAACAACTGAGTCAATGCAGCCCTTAAGATCTCCATGCCACACAAGAAGTTGCTGAAAGATGTGATGACATCTTTGTGCATAAGCTCTATTGCAGCCTTCCACCTACTTGCGAAATCCTTCACTAGTGGCTCCACTTCGGCAACGGTTATCGGCTTATCCGGACTCGATGTTGGGTCCTCGGCTAACAAATTACACCAAGTCAATGCCAGATTTAACAAAATATGGAACGCATACCAATGTGTTTATCAATTTATCACGGTGCCATTTTTTGGATACTTACAGGCTTTGGACTTTACAAACTTGATTAAATCATTAAAATGCTCCTGTAGCAATTCTTCCTGCAAGAAATGAAGGCACTTGTAAGGATAACCACAAATGAGAATACGTGAGAAAATCAAATCATACAAGAAGGATAGACACGAAAGATTGCACATACCACAAATATTGCCGTATTGCTCTTCAGCAGTTCCTCGAAGTGCATTTGAATTTTTCCACCTTCAGGACCTGCTTCCTGGAATCAACAATGTAGTAAAATTGAGTTGCAAAAGGCCAAAGGGAGCAACCTATCTTTTTATGAGAACCACTTAATTATATTGTAATTTGGTAAACGGAACTTATCCTATTCCTTTTCCCATTCAGATTTAAAGCTTTCTTGCCCATTGTACAATTAACTGTCTTGTCTCACCCTTGACCTTACATTTGATTCAGTTATAGCTGAACAAAAATGAAGAGTAATTTTTCAGATTTCTACCTTCAGGACAGTAATTGTCATATCATAATTGTTTATAAGAAACACTGTTTGTAGTTTCGGTTTCGGGAAGTTCTTCGCAAGCTTGATAAGTAAGTCATCAATAGCCATTCTCAGTCGTTCCAAATTCAAATCAAGCTGCAATTAATCAGAAGACAGATTATATTAGAGTTTACAAGAAACGATGATTCATTTTTCTCATGCTGACCTGGCCATCTCCACACTCAGTATTTAAGTGGATAAGTGAAGCAGTAAACTCAGCATAACGCCTCATGACATAGTGAGGATGAACATCGTCTTCCCATAATGTCTTCACATTTGCATTACGCAGGCTGTTGAGATGCATGTCAAACACCATTTTAAATCTAGGCCACAGGGAAATGTTGACCTGCCCAAATTCAGAATTAGCTTCATCACTAATCACATTAATAAACTTTTAGGAACCTGCACATTATTGGAGTGCATGGGAGAAAAGGCAAATGAGGAAACAGAATTAGAGAGAATAGTAGTAGAGGTCACATTTTGTAACCAACTCTGCAGAGTTGCTATGGGGAGTTAAGAGAGATGCTATATGTCTCAGAAGGAGAGCGTGTGAATGGGTAGTCATATATTTTGGCTAAGCATTTGGGAGAGACCGCGTTGATATAGTGCTCAGAGGCTCTTCTCATCTTGTTGCATTTCCTATATACTGTTTTACTCTCATTCCTTTGATGAATTCACTGATCTCTGCTCAAGGGTGTGAATAATTTATTGTACTTCTTCTATTCATGGTTTACTTCTGTGGTTCCTTAGTCTCCCAGCATAATCACACTCAAGAAAAGGCTAATCTTGTCTAAATAAGTATATCTGCAAAGCAAAAAAAAGTTACCTTGTCTAAATAAGAATCCAAGCATGGAATCCTCCTCCGAGACATGATGAGCTGAAATGAAAGAAGTATGTCTGTTACAAGTTAATTTTAAATTGAACCATCTCTACATGCACTAAATGCTAGAATCATTGTGAAATAGCCCTTGGCATTACACCTGATTAGGCCAAAGATTGAAATAAGAGGCTTAATAGTTGGTACATTACCTGATGCTGATGTATGATGCGAATCATAAGCATGAGGCCTATAGCATCGTAGCAATTTGGAAGTATTGAATTGAAATGCTCATCAATGACTCCAAATGGACCTGACAATAGCAAAGGCCAAAGAGTGAATACTGACGGCCTGTTTTAGAACTAAACCTTAGAAATGAAAATAAAAACTGTACTGAAATCAAGAAACACAATCCTTGATACCTGAAAAGATTTCATAAAATATAGATTCTTCTACAAAGAAATCATCACAGAAATTATATCTGCAGGTAAAAGGAAATAATGTCAGCATACACTATCAATAAGGGTTTAGTGGACATTAGCATCTTATAAAGCAAAACTAGAGGCATAAAGAACAGTAGAGTACTCTGAAGTAGCAGTATCCATAAGCAGCTTATGTAAGCTCCTGAACAGAACCTCATATGGATATTTGATAGAGCTGGCTTCAGCTATATGAGGAATCAATGCAGGTTCATCAATTTCCTGGTACAAGTGTAACATTTCATGAACTTTCAAATCTAAGGCAGTCATCCAAAACTATGAAAATCTGGGCAGTCATCTAATGACATATCTATACCGACCAAGCCATGCAAAGATCAAGAAAAAAATTAATATTACAACAAATGTACAGTGTGTGGGTTTATTTATTAGTGAAACTAAGTAGCGTACAATTAGTCATCATCATTTTATAAAATGGGTATTTATACCTTTAATATATTAATCCTATCCCCAAGAGCAAATACTGCAGATCGATTTTTCAGTGGTTCCCTTGCTCTTATAAATAGCCCACTGCTTCTTGTCTCTACACCAATTAAATCATTTGCTGTTGCTATATCCAGCTGTAATTTTTCCAATGCTTGTATATAAGCACGAAAATGAGCACTAAGAACCTGAAAACATGCAGCAGTATTAGAGTTCTTCTTGAAATTACCGTCAATTACACTGCTTCCACCTAAAACGATTCTAGTCTACTTGCACAGAAATGCCAGCTTATCAAACGAAAAAGACACTTCCAATGAAATATGGGCTGCAATGTTAATGATAAGTACATTATAGTTTGGAAAAGAAACTTCCATTAAATAAATATGTATAGAAGATAGTTACGTTAAGAACAACTAAAACCTTCTACTCCTAATAGCAATATTGATTATGCTTATAATTTTAATAGTTACCTTATTCATTGTATCAATGTATGCTGCACGAACTTCATTATATATTTCCTTACCATGTTCCTTCAGGAAGGTAACAACATACCTACAATTTTACACTTCCCCTTGTTAGATTCATATATTAGAGAACAAGAAGTTCACATGATCACAATGATTCAACGGTGGCCAAAGTACCATGTCTAGAAGTCAATAAGAAAATATCACTCACTTGTACTTTAAAAGGACATTTTGTTGAAGAATTTGGATATTTGTTTTTGGTTTTCTTAATGCATAGAGTTTCTGAACAATGAAGTCAAACACCTGCAGATGGATAGCCATGATATGATATTTGTTAACCTAACAATCAGTCTTCAAAATAAAAAGAAAATTCTGGATGAAACTTAACATTATTATTATGATTATTATTGATTATTGATAACCTTTGAAACTGCTTTCTGCCGAAGCTTTTCAAGCTCAGGTTGAACATCTTTCAGAGCTTTTGAAGCTTTAACCATTGGATCCACATCTACAAACTTTAGTTTCTTACTCAGAATCTCAAGAGTTCTCATGTATTCCTCATTGACCTGAAAAGAAGTCCAAAGTGCACAAGTCTAATCAAGAAGGAACATTTACACTACAATGATGTTCAAGTTCATGAAATTGGAAAGAAAGACCAAAATAATTTGAAGAAATTAATCTGATCAAGAGAAATAAACTGTCAATCTAAGCATGTTCTCAAAACCCAAAACAATCATATGTTTTTCTAAAAATGTAGCCATAACTACCACGGTCTAGATCAGTCAAACTTAATGAGACCAATCAAGCTGCATGTTTCTCGAAAAGATCAATATAATAAGCAACAGTAGTTACTTAATCACCCCATTGTTTTTGAAGTCCAGAAAACCGAAAGATATGCAAAAGTCAAAACATAATGCAATAGAGCAGCAGTACTTGAGAGGAGTATATCATGGAAAAAGTATAACTACCTCTCCATCAACAAGTATGTCCACCATTCTTGGGGGGACTATTATATCTTCCACAAACTTAGCCAACTTGGATTCAGCCACCTATTAGGATGAAACAAGACCAATCTTAACAAAGTGCACATGGGAAAAGAAAGAAGAACCCAACCCATACTATGGGTGGTGGGAATATAGACAAAAATACAGAAGGAGTATGTGATATTGAGCCTATTTTTCTCTTATTTAAGAAACCCAACAAATTATGAAATTAACTAAGATGGATTGACCAAATGTTAAAATGTAAAGAACCTTCTGATGTAGTTTGCTCCACGGATAAGTTACAGAGTACAGGTCATTTGGCTTTTTCTTTATCAAGACAAGGCCAAAGAGTAGCAATTTGACGTGAACACCATTGAAATATTACTTATTTTAAATAGTTCATACCTTGCGATTCTTAAGCCTCAAACCCATATCCATGGACTTCTCCTGGAGAATCTTTATGTCTGAACTGATGGAACCAATCTCAGTCTGATAAAAAAAATTAGAAAGATTTCATGATTTAATAGTCCAAACTAATAAAGAAAACCTGTATTCCAAATCTTTAGTACGTCCTTCAAACTTTGAATATATCACTATGATTTTAAAACCTTTTTCAATATAAGACGATTAAAGATCACAATACCAGGTAAATAAATATTTTAGCATTGCAGAGTATTTGCCAAAGTTCTAGTGTGGGACAAGTGCTAAACACCTAGCTTTCAACTTGCTAGTTGCATAATCACATATTATATTTATAAATTGGCTTTACATATTTATTTTTTAAAAACTACATGAAGTAACTTAAGTAATCACAATTCCAATTAACCAATTAATAATAGCTTACTCCAAAACAAAGCACATTACTCAAAGGGTCAATGCACCTGAAATCCACTTAGAAGAGTTTCCATCTGTGACAAGATACTATCACAATCACGAATTTGATCATGAAGAGAGACGAGATTATCACTTTCTTTGATATAATCCTGCAATAAAAGGAATAGTAGGAAAATTAAGATTGAGTGGTTGACTGAGATGATGTTCATAAAAGTAAATGTTAGTCACAAATGGAGGAATGAATGTATTATTTCACTGAGAAGGAGAATTAATGATACAAACTATAGAACGGATTAGAGCACTCAACAGCTCACTCTCTCTAAGCTTGATTATACTAACAGAATGCCTGACCTCTATGGCTAGGCTATCCTATATTCACTATCGTAACTACTCTCATTCCTCACACCCAAATGCCAGCACAGGATACCCCATTCTGTTAGTTATCCATAGGCCCCACTAACTTCATTCTCCACTCTTCCACCTGAAATGCCCAAAGCTATCCCTATATCTTTTCCTCTTATACACTTTCAAGTCCTTAGGAAATCGATCTCTAACAATAAACCATATCTACAATGGAAGACAAGTACTACATCGGTACAACCATAAAAATGATCGGAGTCATCACAAGTTCACTACAATCATAAATCCAGAAAACAAACAAAAATGGAATATCAATTAAAAAGTTTCACAAAATTGCCCACAAACCTGAATTGAATCCAATTCAACTTTGCGCAAATCGTTCTCAACTCCCTTGGTGTAATCCCTAAGTTTTGTCCCTTTAGAAAGAATATTGGCAACTACCTACACAAAAGAAATCGATACAATTAAGACATGCTGATCAGATCCATTTCAATAACAGTGTTTGCAGCAAAATGAAGGGGAAAAAGTAAGTTACCTCATTGTCCTTACATTCTTCCAGTTCCTGTTGAAGTCCTTCTAACGATATATCATCACTGAAAATACAAAGTTAAGCAAAACATATGAAACTAGTAGTATTACCATTCAACTTGTAAATTTCAAGCTCAAAACTGAATAAGAAGGTAATCAAACAGAAAATAATATTAAATTTGAAAGCCAAAGTAGTAGAAAATGAAGACCTGCTCGGATCGTCTTCCAAAGTTAGGTCCCCAACAAATGCTCCCAAATCGAACGCATTTGCATTCTTTTGCGCATTTTCACCAAAAGAAGGGCTCTGCATAACAACGAAATTACCAAAAGACAAAGAAGGAAAAAATGAAAGAGAATCTGTTGAAAAATTGTCCATAACTGTGGATTTGTATTGTTTCACATGTGAAATTCGGAAAGAAGAAGAAGAAGAAAGAAGGTTAGTACCATTGCAGTTCCGGCAGCAACATTAGCCATTTTAGCTGCGGAAAAGGAAAATATGAAGTGTAGAGAATGATCTAGTGGGAATAGTAGAACAGAATCAGCGCGGATTCAACATCATCAAGAATCAATAAGACACTCGCATCGCATACAAGTTCGTGTTTGCTGAGATCTAGACTCGATGCATCATCCTCTATTTCTTTCTTCTATGCCAATCCAAGCGCGAACCAACTAGCTCCGTCGTAACCAGCAAACATTTTCTTTTTCATTTCCTTTTGGGCTGGGCTTTGCTTTCTAAAAATGGGCTAAGTTCATCCCAATCATAATTGGGCTTGGAATCTGGTATGACTAATAATGGCCCTTGTATTATTATTATATCGTCGTCATGTCCATTTTCAATTTTCCTTCTGATTTTGAATCGAGCGTTGCGTTGGTAAGAGGAAGACAAGACTAGACACAGAAAACAGAAACCCCACCATTTTCGCTCCTAGAAGCAGGAACATCTTGTGAGTGAGTGAAAAGAGGAAAGTGTTCCAGAATGTTGAAGCTGTCTCGTATGCTACCTTCCAGGTAAAATACAGCAAACAACAAAGCTTAATCGTCCTTTTCATTTCCCCTTTCGATTATGAACTGGGGTTTCTGCACCTCCCAGGAATTTTCTAATCATTCTTAGAGTGAAACACTCTCGAGATGCACTATTATATGCTATGTTTTTCGCTATAATCAATTTTTTGCTGTTTAATTTGGTTGGTTTTCTGTTTGTCCATTTGAAACAGATATCGGTTATTGGAAACGCTGTCGTTTAGGAAAGCTGATGCTGGGGACTGTATGCGGCAATGCCATGATTTGAACTCTTCAGCTGCGTTTTCCACTGCTACAGATAATAAATATTCTGCTAAAGGCATTGGCTTTAGTTTATAGTTATACATACCTTTCACAATTTTGCTACTTATTCAGACTCGCATTGGTTCTGGATTGATTTTGTTTTTTTTTTCAACTATTAACGTGCAGGGTATACTTCAAATCGTATATTTGCTCCATATTCTGTTTACAAGGGCAAAGCTGCATTCTCTTTGAGCCCTTGTCTTCCAACTTTCACCAAGTTGGATGTAAGCTCCTTGTTTTCTTTTCACTATTGTATAATCATCCCCTTCTTTTTTCGTGATATTAACAATGCTTCGTGTTCATTGATTCCATTTGTTTGTAGTCTGGAGCTGTTGTAGTTGATCGTCGCGGTTCGATAATGATGATTTTCATGCATGCTATTGGGGAGCGCAAGTATGACTGGGAGAAAAAACAGGTAATGGTTATTGGTTTTATTTCTGTGAGCTCAAGCCACACCATTTGCGTGTTTACAAAGTATCTAGTTTGTGACATTTGCAAGCCTTTATAGAAAACCTCATGTCTTCCTTGCCCTGTTATTATGCTTCTGAAGTTCTGTTTAATACTCATTGGCAAAAAAACATTGGAATTTTTTATGTTCTATCATCTGTATCTTATTAGTGCTTACCATTTTGTAGAGATTTGCTCTCTCAGCAACTGAAGTTGGCTCTTTGATAACCATGGGGCCCCAAGATTCTTGTGAATTCTTTCATGACCCCTCTATGTTATCAAGGTTGGTTTCATGACTCTTGCTGTTGTTTTTTATGGTCAATAATCTTCTTATCGGAGAAACATAATGAGATTGAATTCGAAACACATTAACACAATTAGCAGTAGCCTATGAATAGGAGATCATGTTGTATAATTGTATTACCTTGTGCTGCAGTAATGCTGGGCAAGTTCGGAAGAGCTTATCAATTAAGCCGCATGCAAACGGCAGTGGCTACTTTGTGTCTTTGAGTAAGATTTTGTTTCGTTAATTTTTTCTCGGTTAGCCAATTATGTTAGGTTGCAAAATGAATTCCGCATTCTTATCATTTGTCACCCTCTTTGGCAGATGTTGTCAACAACCTGTTAAATACAAAAGAATTCTTCAGTGTCCCGGTCACAACTGCTGAGTTTGCTGTGATGAAGACAGCTTGCAGTGTATGTCTTCTTTTCACTTATTGTTTATTTGTTTCATAAATCATAATATTGCATCAATGATTTTAGTGATTTTATTGATGTCACAAGTTACACCTGCTGAGTTTCTGCTAGTTATATGTAAAAGATGAGCATGAAGAGATTATCATCTATTATCGATTTACCAACATTTTTCTTTCTAGCATTTTGGGGAGTAAAAAAAAACAGTTTTCCTGATGCATTACAATAATGGCTTGAATGTTCATTCGTCATTTATAGCCCATTGAGTTAGTAGCTTTCCCATCCAGAATTTTGGATTTCAGAGTGCCATAGTTTTCTGTTCGCATTTTTATTATCACAATTGAACTAGTATTCCATATAATGCCCTATCGGTGAACCCTCCTCATGTGTTCAAATTTGAATATATGATATTATGTTCTTTGGAACCAGCTCCCTCACAGAATATTCACTAGACTTCATGCACAAATAACTTAAGACGGGCAGCTAGAAATGCTGGGTTATGGTCCAGTTCCTAGCCTCTGCCTGCTTTCCTATGTGGCTTTAGATCATGCAAATAGTCTTTTTTTTGTTTCATACATGCTGTTCTGTTAAGTTTTATGCCTTGTTGATGTTTGTTTTTTGATGCAGTTTGCATTGCCCCACATTATGGGTTGGGACCGCATTACTCATCAGCAGTCTAGTGGCATGATTGGCCTTCAATCGAAGGTTGACCCACAAGCTTTAGACTTGGAGTGGGATAAGTAATTGAACTTGCTGCATACAGAGTATGAAAATGGGGATCCCTTTTTTGTGCTGCCATGCCATTTTGTATATTATCATTCCACAAGACTTGATTTGCTTGGGAACATAACTTGTTACGAAAAGGATGATGATTGATCAAATGTCAACCCCAATCTAAGTCATGTTGTTATTGTTCTTGTGCTCATGGTTGCTATTCTGTTCTTCTGCTGGTTTTGTTTAATATATGCTGTACCAATTATATAATGGGCGTGCATCGATATGTTCTCCAACTTATAGTTTCTCAGAGAAATCTATTAATGCATTATCAATCATTAATCAAAGTGTGGATTATAAATATAATTTAAAACTTGGAAACGTGTACCAAATAAACTATGTGTCTGCCTCTATTTCTCTGCCTACATAAGTTGAGCTCTCTTTAACTAATTGTAGACTTGAACAAGACTATGTAAGGTTTCAGAAATGCTTTGTTGCACCCTTTAACAACAAGGATCACTTGAACAAGGAGGATTTGTTTTTACTTTTTACATCAAGGATGTATACATCCAAAAACATAGCTGAAAAGTGATCGGGAGAGAACTAGTTATAAGAAAACACTTAAACTATTTTAATATTTATTATTTCGTACATCGTATATACATCTAATTTATCACTTTTAATTTTTATGAAACTTTCACTTATATATTATTTATTTTACTCTCCATCATTGAATTTGAATGGATGCAAAGATTTATAAAATTCACTTTATGAATGTTAATATAGCAATACTTCTAAGAAAATAAAAATAAATAAGTGGTGAAAGTGGTTGAATTTATATATTTTATGAATAGGATATTTATATGTTTAGAAATGATAAATATACAAATAGCCCTTTAAATTTGAATTGAGTGTGATAGTGTTACATTAACCAACCAATTTTAGGTTAGGTTTGATATATTTGGATGTTTAGAGGTGATAAATATACAAATATTATTCTTTTTAAATTTAATTTGAGTGCGATATAGTCTTACCATAACCAACCATTTTTAAGTGTAAAGAAGAAAGTTATATTTGGATTTTAAAGGGAATAAATGCGAAATTTGTTTTTTTAAAGCTTTGTGTTACATAAGTTATCAAGGTTAATTTACCTTGTGCCAACGAAGGTTGGCTAACCTTGTTTAGCCTTCCCATGCTAGGTGTGACTTGAGTTCAAATCTTGGGGAATCTTCTTTGGTGGGTAATATGTAAATTCCACTATAAATTCTCGTTGAATTTGATGGTATGCCCTGGCCCTGCATGCGGTGTGCCTCCCCTAATCTAAACTTTTACTCAAAAAAAAAGATTAATTTACCTTGTAAGTATATTATTCTTCTTGAGTCAAATTAGTCTTTGAAATTTTTTGTTATAAAATAGCTAGGTTATTGAAAGTAAAAATATGAAACCAAATAAATAGGTACAGATTAAAATGAGACGTCACTTCGTTCAGTATAACCAAATATGAATTTATTTGATGTCAAACTTTCATTACCTAATGTGATATCAGATGTCGGTCGATTTATTGTCAAAAATTTCCGTTAACCAACATGACATCAGATGTAAACCGATGACGTTAATCAACATGACATCACATGTAAACCGATGATGTGAAACTCATATAAAGAATTAAAGAGAAATGATTATATTATTGTACGATTAAAAGTTAGCCAATAGACTAACACTTAGCCAATATCTATAATAACCATTGAGCTTTAATATGTATCTCACCTTTATCTCAAAATTCTTAAAATCCAAAAATATAGATAGATATTTATTAAGTGTGGTTAACTTTTAATTGTATATCAATCATTTCTCAGAATAAAATTAGTATTACACAAATCTTTCAAATGATCAAAATTCGAATTTACTCCTTCATCATAAATTATCCATGTACTCTCATTTTCAATTGACTTATACATCCATCATCCATATTTTTTAAGGGGAAGATTGGGAGTGATTTTAGGTGGATTAGTGGAATATTGGATCCAATTTCTATTTTTAAGTAAATGCATAGCTAGGTGGATATAATATTGATATACATGCGCAGTTGAATTCTTTTAAAAATAGGTGCTATTCGTAAGTTTAACTCTGATATATTATTTAAATATTTTTTAATAGCTAAAGTAACTATTCATGAAAATTCATGGTATTAGATCTCAAAGATCAAGAAGGAAAGATATAGAAGAATATGAAATGATGATAGAATGAATAGAATGATATGAGATATATCAATTACAAATGAGATGTGACCTATATATAGACACATTTTAATAACAATATAAAATTTCTAAACTATCCTTTAACACTATTCATAATATAGAAATTATTATATTGTTATTTGTTTGGCCAATTGGTCAAATATGTTGATTCCAACAAGTTCATTACTTACGCTTGAGAGTTATTTTTCAATTGGTTTTTCAACAAAAGAATGATTTTCAGATTCATATAAAATAAAAATGAATGCAAATGGCCGCTAGAGCAAGGGCGGAGGTAAGCAGAGTCATGCGACGGTGGTCATACAGTGTAAATGATGTCATTAAATGCATCTTAAACCAGTTTGATTTTATGTAGATGGATTTAATAGAATCTATCTATATATAAAAGAAACGTTGCAAATTTTAACTACACAACCTATATGAAACATTAAACGTTTTCAAAAGTTGAACGTTGAATAGTATCACTATCACTATTGGATCAGTTATTAGGTCAAAGCAAGTTACTAATCAACCTATTATGGCATTCAATGTTTATTTTACTCTCTCTTTCTATTATTTCAAAGAATATATATATATATATATATATATATATATGATCTAGCTAGCATATATTCTGCAATACTATACCTTTCAACACTCTTGCACCGACATAACACCTAGTTCCATACTCATTGTTCCAATACAAATAAAATAATTAATTAATTAGCATGATGAAACTGTGTGATGTGATATATAACCCCATATAACGTTAGAAAACTTTACAAAAATATCTGTATTCAATTACAAGTTCTGTTTCACCTCTCCAAAAAAAAAAAGAAAAAAACGGGGCATTAAATATTCTTTAGCTAAAAAAAATGCAATTAAGTATAACAACCCTATTCATACAAGAGGTTGACCAAATTAAAGACATTCTTGTTTGATTTATACAAATAAAGATTCCTTTGACCAAATTGATGAATCTGTTGTTATATAAAGCTAAGGATGATGATCACTCTATATAACCAACTCGATCAACATTTCTCCTCTTTTCCAATTATTCTCTTGGTGAGTGAGTTCGATTTTCTTCTTTCACCGCTTATTACATAGATATTGCACAGTATATATATATGGCATCGGCATCAGGATCAAAACCATCTTCAAATCCAACAACTATCACTGTTGAAAAGAATATCTCAAAGTCACGGTTCGCTGAGTTGGGTATTAATGGATGGCCCAAGTACGTATACATTACTTCTATTATCTTAAATTTTTAAAAGAGATGATTTTATAAATATATGACTATGTCCTATATATATTGTTTGATTTGTTTTGGTTATATATATATATAAATATATAATAGATGGGCTTGTCCTCCTGGAAAGTGCGCGCTGAAATACGATTCAGAACAGACAATACATTTGGTGAAAGGGAAAGTGAAGGCGGATGATATAGTTATAAAAGGCGATGATGCATGCGCAGCAGCAGTGGAGTTCTGTGCGGGAGACCTTGTGGTCTTTCCGAAAGGCCTTAGTTGCACATGGCACGTTACTGCTTCTGTTGACATGCATTACAAATTTGAGCCCTCCCCTGCACCACCATCCCCTTGATTAATTCAGAATAATTATTTATTTATTTATTTTAGACATACATACCTACCTAATTCAATATTTAGTTAGTTAGTTTTTGTTTTAGTTTATGATGATGACGATGGCTAATATTGTTCCATCAATATAACAATAATAAAATAATCTTCTTAATTATATATTCTGCTGAGTTATTAGAGCTAGCGCATATTATTATTTTGTGCTCTTAATTTTCTTTGGATAATTAAAAGAGCTAAACACAACAAATAAACGTGCTCTCACATTAAAATGATAATGTTTAGCTAGCTAGGAGAGAAGATAATAATAAGAGCGTGCATGAAATTGCACCAAATTTTAAATCTATATCTCATCAAAGAAGCGGCATTGCCTGCTCTTTAATTTAGATAAAATGATGTGTGAATATCCTAGAATCCTAAAAACCTGAGGTTTTATATTTAATGTAACAATAATCTATGTACATCTAATTAAAGTGGCAAGGTGGCATGTGTCTTCTGTGTTATTTGTACAATATATATATTTAAGATTTGATGCTCAAATTTTACAAGACCATATACTCTCTCTACGCACGTTGACCCAGTTAGCTTCACTAGTGTGATATCACAACCTTTGACCCTTTGACTTATGAATAAATTAGGGTAATTCCCAAATCCATTATATTTTACACATAGACATTCTTTTGAGCTGCTTTATGTCAAATTTCAAGGGTGCATTGATCTTTACACATAATTAAATATATAAAAATATATTATATACAATAAAAAATTATCTAACACTCATCCGCTATTCACTTCTACTATTTAATTTTAAGAGTTTAAATGTAAGAGTGATTTTAGGTTGAAAATCAATGATAAGAACTTATCTTAGACAAATATAAAATAATTTTTTATTGTACACTCCTAGTATTGCTAATTAGATTTATGCATTTGGAGTTGAAACTATAGATGTGTGTTTGTCTCTTGAAATGTCCCTAGTATAATGATGCTTGCAAATAATTATCATTCGAATACAATCAAAATACTAGCAAATTTGATATACTAGAAAAATATGAGTAAAATAAGAAGTTATACAATATCTATTTACAACATTAAATTTTAGCATTGCCTACTTTTAATTTATATCTAAATTTCTAAAATTCAACGAAAGAAATCAATTTTATACAAATGTGCCAATCATCATTTTGCGTTGGTATCCTTACTTGGATATTTATTCATGCTAACATTAATATGAAATACCAATTGAAAAAGGTGACCTCATCATCATAAAGGTTTTATACTTGTTAAAATTATATTGACAACATATTATTGGTTGATCTTTATTTGATGGCAAAAAAACAAAAATAGACTGTACGTATTATATTATTGGTTTAGGACATATAAATGGAAGTAAGTATGGAATGGAACATAATATCGCTTTAATTATTTTTTCAAATGGACTTGACCCATTGAATTTCAGGTAAAAATTAATTCTTTTGACTGTGTTTATTCTCAGTCAATACGAATTACTAATACTCTTACTTAGAAAACATGGAAGGGTCAAATATCAACATATATTATTAAAATTGTCCTAGTACTATACAAATTGCAGTTACCCTATATACTTAATAAGTGCTCTCCAGAGCACTTATTAAGGATATTATAAATAGAAAATTTTAGAAAAATTAAAATATTATAGTGGGTCTAATGCATAGAAAGTATAAATTAAATATGTATGTTTTCAAGATAAAACTTTTTATTTGTAGTATTTTTAACAAATGCCCTAGAGAGCACTTATTAGCAAAATCCTTATATTTAATTATTATAGGAAAAGTTTTGATTTATTGTAAATCCCACAGTGAATTAATTATGAGTGATGTATAGAGGATAGATAATGTGTAATCACTCACAAATTGTTAAACCATAAAATAAATAACAATAATGGTAAGTGGATAATGAAAAATCAGCTAATACAGTCAATGAGTCTATTTTGGCTTTGGTTTTGGCCCAAATAATCATTGAAATTATAATGGGCTGAGTAATTAAGACCCAAAATCTCATTTATTGGCTGGTTGGGCTGGTTTTACATTGTTCATTTAGCATCATCCAATAAATAAAAAGTTTTGTTAGGTGTATAAAATTGTACCGGCTAAAATAGTAAAAAAAATAGGAAAAAATAAAATCCAAAACACTATTCTGTAGGGGATACCCAACCCCAACTAGAAGATTTTACATTTGATACACTTGTTATTAATCACTGATCGCATCAATATAATTTTTTACACTTATCAGCCTCTTGAATTGGACAATGATAAAACCTTTACACATATACATATATAACTCTCATTTTTGCATTGTTTTCATGATGATCACTGCTTGCAACAAACATCAATATTTTAGGGGTGGGGTGGGGGCAATTAAACAAAGACACAATTAAGCACATGATATTTTTATATATGAAAAGTCATTCATATCTTTGCCATTTCAAATCTTGTAGCTACATCCCAATTTTCCCTTCCTTCCATCCAAAACAAAACAAAAACAGGTGGAATTGGCAAAAACAAGAATATAAATGGCACAAGCTATACTTAGGTACATGGAAAGAATGTAAGAACAAAATTCTTCAACGCCTACTAACCGAAAATTATATTCCTTCCTTCCACTATTATTTGTTATTTTCTGACAAATGATTAAAAAATTGTACAATGAAATAACTTGATATATTTTTTCAATGTACTCCTATCTCCATTCTCCAAAATATAACAAATAATAGTAGAGGAAGAGTATCATATATATATATATATATAAAAGTCTTGTAATAGATAAAAAGTGACGACGGTGACAAACTTGTGATCATCATCAAATTAAAGACAGAGGGGATTGTTGCCAGGTCCACCATAATAGAAGTGGGTGCCCCATTCATTGTTGTAAGAACTCTTGATGTCATAGCAATTTGTGTTCTCAGCTAGGGTTGAGACTTCATTCACCGCACTAAGGCTATTATCTGAGTCTACAATCTCTAGGTTGCGGAAGTAGCTCGCTCTTCCGAAGCCGTCCTCGGCAAAGTGGCCGGATCCCATCTGGGTGGAGGTGTGTTGGCCGGTGGTGCGCGTGTTCACCACCTCGCCACCCCACTCCACCATGGTGGCGTGATCCGCCAGGTGTGTGAATAGCTCTATTGGCCAATACCCTACTAATGTGCCGTCGCCAAAACTCATCCACCAATTCCCTATTTTTGGATCCTAATTTACATTAAAAAAGAACAAATAATAATAATATCGTTATTATGAATAATTTGTAGAATGTGGAAGAAATTAGCAATATATAATTAATATTGACCTTCCAAATGAGGATGGTAATATCAAATTGATTGCCATCGTAGGAAGAGATAGGAGAAATGGCAGCTCCGATGGCTATTCTGCTATTTGTTTGCACAAAACCCGCACATAGAAGATTGTAGCATCCAGTTGCTTGATAAGCGTCACTCTGTGCAATGTAATATTGTGGTGGTAATTGTAATTGTAAGTAATAAAATTTAAACCCATGCTTTATTTACTAATATTATTATTATTATTATTCATGTTAAGCAATTAATTGGATGGAAGGATACGATGCTGACCGTCCAGTAAGTGAATAATCTGGGCCTGCTGTCACCATAGAGCTCCGGACTGACCTGACTAGTGGAACAATCAAAGCTTCAGATACTTACTAGTATATATATATTAATTAATTAATTAATTGATTGATTGATTGAATAATGCATTAAATAGTGAAATTAATTGGGTGGGAATAGTATAGTAATAAGAAGGAGTACCTGCCATCCAGCTTCAATGCTGTTGAGATCAGAGCCGTCGAAAGAGCCGGAGAGAATCCAAATCTGAGAGAGACTAAACTCGTTCACTACTTGTATTGACGGGTCCCACACATTAATTGTCGCTTTTGCCCCGTATACCTCCCACGACGATCCTGTGTACGCTATCGCATGCTATACATACAAAATAATAATAATAATGTCACTGAATTCTGATCAGATAACAAATTCCTTTCTAAATAGGATAATAAAAATGTATGTCAAATAGATACTAATAAACAAACTAAACTGGCCTATTGTATTCATTCAAATATAATACTACTGTAATTGGCAGTTGGCACAGTATAGGTAGCTGTTGGGTGAAGCCAGGAAGGAACAGATACTCTAATAAAGATATGAGTAATGTGCTGATCCGATCCATCCATCTGTATTCATTATTGTTGGTAATTTAATTAATAAATAAATACTCTCTTCTTTTTTTATTTGTCTATTTTTACTTTTTAGTTTATTTGTCAAGTTAAAAAATTTATTTAATATTTTTTTTTATTTTATCCTTACTACACTATCTAAAATAATATACTCACTTTAATTAAGAACAATATAGTAAAATATTTAATTTTTACCTAAGTTTTAGAAGAAATTAATTGTTATCTAAAATATCGTAAAATAAAAATAAAAAGTATACAGCGAAAATGTGAGGGAGTAAATTCAGATGCACAAGTACTGATGTACACATTTACCTGTGCAACAAGCTAAGTAAAATAATGTTAGCGGTCCCCGAACCAACCAGGCCAGTGAAAACCGTGGCACTTATTGCAACATCATTTATTAATTAATTAATTAATTTCATGTATACATAAATTCAAAGTAAAACATAATTATACAGAAATGCATGTGACATGGACATCAGTTATTACATACACATTTTCAACCAAATTAAGCTATAGCTATATAGTAGACTGACTAGACCAAGAAAAAAGAAGTTATTAGGATTGAAACCACTTATAAAATGAAAGTAAAGAAAGAGATGAGAATGGAATGGGAAGAAGGAATAATAGTTAGATACCTCATGGCCATTGGCGCTGACAACATCGGGGGCATCAGTGTGGCGAGTGAGATTGATGAGAGTAGTAGTGTGAGTGTGAGGCGTCGTCGCTGGCAGTTTCTTCCCGAAGTGAAATAAGGACTTTGATCTGAGCACATCATGCACCGTACTTCTCCTTATGGGAACCGTTCCTTTTGGGCACCTTGTCCCATTTTGGTGCCACGTTTGAAATGCCACCCCACTAACACTTGCACTTCCACCCTCCTCCCCCGACTTCATCACTTTCTTAACCTTCGTACCCTTTGGCATTTTTGGTGCTACCTTCTGTATGTATATGCGTGTGTTACGTATGTACATATATAAATATAAAAGAGGATTGCTAGAGACACAACAAAAAAACCAGTCAAAATAATCAACAAATAGGAATTTGGGTCACAATCACCCAGCCCATTAAAAATATACTCATGATTAAATGTGTTATTTGGGCTATAAAATGTTAAATGGACTTTGTTGGCTGTTTTGGTTAATTTTTTATTGTGCCTCATCGTATCATTTGTGAATATAAAAACTATTCACAAAACCCTATCCAAATCCTATATATATCCTTTCTTTACCTGTGTATTTGATACGAGATGAAAAAATAGAAAAACACTAGTTTATTAGAGAAATTTTCACCTTATTTTTATCTCGCGTATGCAAATACATTGACAAGGTTAGAATCTAAGCTTAGCGGAAGGAAACGTTGGTAGAAAATAAAAATAAAGTGCATATAAGAATCATAAAATGGAAAAAAAATTAAAAAAGAAATTGTGAATATTGATTGGTTGATATAAAAGAAGGTAGGAATATAAATGGAAGGAGGTGTGTGTATGTACCTGGATCTTGTGATGTTTTAAAAGGGGGTGATCTAAAGCTGGTTGCCTTCTTTTGTGAACACAATCAATGATATCACCATCTGGACTCTGAACCATAACCAACAACATTAACAGGTATTATTGATCTGAGATTACATATCATAAAGAAACAAATACAAAAATGAAACATCATTAAAATCTCAACCACTTATATATTATTATATCAAATTGAATCACACAAAAAAACATGTATGCTACTATTTAATGTATATGGATCAATAATGCAACATATAAATAATATTAATTAATAAATGAGTTATTACCTGTATTGTTAGTACAGGGGGCTTGTTTATCTTGTCCAGGTGACTCTGAATCCTTTCAAGTCTAAGGCTACTCACTTCCCTATACTTTGTGTAATTTAGGGTATTGCTACAATTAACCACAACCATTTGTAGAATAAAGCCAAAGAAAAAGAAACCCAGAATGAGAAGAAGATGAGGAGGAGGAGGAGTAGAGGAACATGATGATGATGAACACCCTATTCTTGTCTTCCTCCCAACAACAATACCCATTTTCCCTTAGCTTACAGTGCCAAGAAAAAGTAAAGAGAAAAAAATAAAAATAAAAATAAAGGCTATCTATCTATCTAGAAATTAAAAAACAAGCATTACTACTAAATAGCTAAGCTAGGAAAGCAAAGAGCACAAAGTGAACCTGACTTTCATGGGCATTGCCATTTAGCATACCTAAAAACACAAACACCAACAAAAGAAAAGGAGTTTGGAAAACGACTTGTTTTATTTGATTTGTGAGGAGGGGAAGGTATGATAGATGATAGTTTTACTACTAACTAGTAGCTATAGGAATTAAGGGAAAAGGGTATGTATGTATGTGTATAGTATTAAATGGTGGTGGGTGAGGATAATTAAGCTTGGTGCTGCTCAGAGAGACCCCAATATAATTGATGGTGATCATGATGATGATGAATCTTCAGCATCAATACCATCATTGCTTCTTCTTCTCGTTGTTGTTGCATTTGAATATTCATTGTATAATTAATGGTGCATCATATAATGATAGATGATGGAGTAGTAGTATATGAAAACTCTACACATACATTTTTTCAAAGATTTCTATGATGATTAATTATTATATTACTATTGGAGAGTGCACAAAGGAAGAGGAGAGAATGGCTCCAAAGTTAGGAAGTAAATGAATTGAAAGCATTATAAAAACAGAGACCTACCCAACTGAAACAGTCCCCCTTTTATTGCACTTCTTCAATGTTTGCATCTGCCACCATACCTCTTTGCCATTAATATTTTCCCTAGCTCCCACCTTCTCTTCTTTTTTATTTATGGCCTTATTTCTTTATTTATTATTTTTCTCTTGCTTTTACAAATTAATAATAAAATTTTTCTAGTTATAAATTTCGTGTTACTGTATATTTTTTTTTATTTGATATCAGTCAAAATATTTATAAAGTGGTCTGATTTTGATTTATAACTCTCATCTATTAGACAAATAATGAAAAATAAAGTCATTCAACCATATGCGAAAAATTAATAGAGACTAAAATCAAGTATTTTTTTTAAGATATTTAGATTAAAATAAAATAATCAGACACCAAAATGAGAATTTACTTATTTTTTTCAGAATAAAAAAATATTTAAGAGTTCAACAAATTATATTATTATTCCATAACTAATATTTTAAGAAAAATAGTTACAAATCCTATTTTTTTGTACTCCTATTCATTTTCACTACAATTGTTGCTTTTAATAATTCCCTATTCATCGTCTCTCATTTCCTTTGCTCATTATATATTTTTTTCTTTTAATTAAAACATGAATTCTGACAAACTGAAGTGAGAGCACTGAATTGATTGGGAGGTGAGGGAGAGGAAATGCCACATGAACTGTCCCTGCCTACTTTTCAATCAATTTATCATCGCATAAAATAAATGAATGTGTTAGAAATAATAAGTGAGTAAGTATATGCTATCATCATATGTTTTATTCAATTTATCTTATTCAGCTTATTTTCTATCCTAAGTTTAAATTGTTGAATATAAGTATGTGAATAATTTTATATTTTACTCATTTTTTTAATATGTAAATATTTTTGTAGAAATATTTTCTGTACACCATAAAATCAAAAATGATTCTAAATGCATAATAAAAAACCAGTCAAACCAGCCAATAAATGAGATTTTGGGTCATAATTACTCAGTCTATTACAATCTCAATGTTTATTTGGGCCAAAACCAAAATAGACTCATTTGTTGTATTGATTGGTTTTTCATTATACACTTAACATTGTTGAAAAATCAATTACTATTAGATGACTAATTTTGTGGTGTACATGTAGTGTTACTCATATTTTTTTATCTTTAAAATATAAACAATTTATCATATTAATAAAGTAGACCGAAGTTCAGATGGACTTTCGGAGATATCATACATGTTACTAAATCATCAAAATTGTTGGTACAATTTATCAATAGTAAAGTATAGAACCTGGTTTGAAATATTAAAATGGATCTCCACGAAAATCCAACTAGAGGTTTAGACTTTGAGACATCGAAATTGAAGTAGGAAACTAGTTAGTCAACGTATGGGGGAGGCTTCTATGTAATTAATTAATCTGTGAGAGAGAGAGAGAGAGAGAGAGCTCTTTAAACTTTAAAGATGTGTTCTACAAATGCACGGCCATCCATGTGACATGGAGATAATAAATATGTATGAAAAATTAGATCGTATGTATTTAAATTGGGTAAGTTTCTAATCTCGAATCTCGAATTCTTCATTGAAGACAAAATTTTAGTTGTCAGAGCAGTGTACTCTTTAAGAAATATCGTATGTGGCTATGTCTAGCTAAAGTAATTATTTATTTATTAATCATAATAATATAATACCAGTCAGATAATAAGGAGAGTGGCTAATGTTGAAAATTCATCAAATCTATATCTATTAGTACAAGACTTCATACATAGAATCTTTCAACCCACTTGTGTCTATAAGAAGTACAAACCAAGAAAAATGAAAAGTGTAAATCTTGTCTATAATTTCTGCTGCTTTGATCATGATTAAAATTTCCTGTCGATACTAGGAATAGACAATAAGGTTTTCCCTAATTATTTTCAGACTAAATTGTAGCATGGTTTTCATCTCATTAAAATGAAAGAAAGATTATTCCTTCATGCAAAGAAACAAGAGCAAATCTGATGAGTTTAACTGTAAAACAACTTTAAGAATGTGAACCAGCATGGCTTATCTTTCGATCTTTAACTCCTTTCCTTCAAAAAAGTTAAAAAGTAAAACAGGAATGGCAGTTCATTTTTACAATTTGCAAGATATCTACAATCTTATTTATTAATGTACCAAACAAAAGAATCTCATTTATTAGATTTGATGTTTCAGTCAAGTTGCGTATTGAACATAAGGAATCGAAAACTAATAGTATAGTATATGAAAAGTAAACTAGTCAGTGCGCTTTCAAACCAAGAACAACCCTTTCCTAAACATTTGAGAGGTGATCAAAATTGAGGGCATTCTAGTCATTATGTAATAGGATTGCTTTGAAGGCAAGGAGATTGGTTGCAGGTAAATTAATAACTGCTGACAATTGAGAACAGCAGCACCAAACTATACGTATTTAGCACAATATTACGAAAATAGCCTTGGAAGGGTTGTGTCTTTGTCTCTTTCTCCATTTCGAAGGTGTGTCGCACTTTACAAATACAGGAGAAACCATTACTATATTTTCACATGACTTACAAGTAAATTATAAGGGAAGAGGCACATGTATTTGCAAAAAGGAATGAACAATACCTTCAAAATTTGGCATCCTAGATGACCTATTTATCAGTGGGAGCATAAAACAACATAAATTCTTAGGAAACATTTTTTAACTAAAACAGCCAACAAAGTCCATTTAACATTTTATGGTCCAAATAGCATTTTAATCATGAATATATTTTTAATAGATTGAATGATTATGACCCAAATTCCTATTTATTAGCTGTTTTGACTAATTTTTTTATTGTAGCTCTAGCAATGCCCTTGAATCAAACACTAAATCACGGTCCGGAATTAAATTGTGACTGACAAACACTTTACCTCAGCTGCTGTTTACTTGTTTTAGTAAAGTACGCATTAAACCTTATTTTGTGCGTGTAATAGCTTATTTTTCTTATAAACAAAAAATCACTTTTTTATAAAAAAAACTTTTTTTTATTACGAATAAATACGCTTTCCGCAAAATTAAACTAATCCAAACAAAACATTAGTTAATGACTTAAGAAAAATACGTTCATGGAGATATGAAAGCCTTCAGTGCTCGAAAAATTCGGGCGGACTTGATTTACATTCCAACAAAATGGAACTCTATAGCAAAAATGCTGTCATGAAGACAAAACCACCGTAGAATAAACCAGTGCTTCTTAAATTCGAGCAGCAGCACAATATACTGAACAAAAAATATACATTACCGCCAAAATTGATTTAGCAATAAATAACAATAGTCACAGAGAATTGACCTCATCTGATTTACAATTATATATTGACACAATCGAATACCCAGGCGGAAAAAAATTGGGTATCATTATAAAGCCTCCAATTGTGTATTATCTATATCTCTGACTGATATAACAGTGCCACCAAAAATTTGGTGATCAATAGAAATTTAGGTATCACCACCCTGAAGAAGAAGAAGAAAACGGAAGGACAAAACAACTGGTGAGAGAGACGAGCGAATCAGCTACTTGACATGTCTTCATCACTGTCACCACTGTCATCACTGCAAAGCAGTAAACACAACATCGAAAGAAATTCATCAATAACGTCTTGCTCATACATTCTTGGCTTAAGCTCATACATTAAGCTCAGCAACTGCCTAAACTTCCAAAACATTTTGATTTGTAATAACAGAGCCCTTCCAAATTGAAGGAAATGCATATTGGCTTAAGTACCTATATTCAGGAAGCTTTGATAGGCGCCTAGCATCCAAGCCAGTGATATACTTCTGTGCTGCTTGGACATTTTCTGAACCTGGAAGGAAGACCCAAATATTAAGATTGAAGGTTGAAATCTTCAGATAAAATGGATTTCAGTAGTAGACATGCAAGAGAAAATGTACTCTGAAGCATTAGCAAGGATCTTTACGTGGTATATAGGTGGTTGATTTGTTGTGCCAGGAAAAATGTAATTGTATA
The DNA here is from genome assembly GCA_013621005.1 of Aeschynomene evenia. NCBI lineage: Eukaryota > Viridiplantae > Streptophyta > Magnoliopsida > Fabales > Fabaceae > Aeschynomene > Aeschynomene evenia. Next base: position 6,523,999 of record CM024268.1, read on the forward strand.
TTTCGAAGTTTGAACAGTTTTGAAACAGATTCAAGCAAAGAATAAACCATGGTATTAAGATAGAAGATTTTCAAGACACTGGCAAGACAAAAGCATATCAGGGCCTCTCATTAAAATGACCGACAAAAATATTGACTTCACGACCACCTATACAACCCAGATGGTGGAAGCTGCAAACGCAAGGTGATGTGTGCGAGTAAGATGCACTGAAAGAACATGTACACAAAACAGGAAGAAAGTACCCTTTGTTAGTTGGAAGGCATGTAGCATGCATCGTTCTGCAGCAAGTCTCACAGGAATATTTGAATCTTTCAAACACTCTGCCAGGGCAGGACCAATGATGGTCCCATGTAACAAAATGGCCGAAGGATTTGCCTGCAATGTTTCGCAAATGAAAAGAATATGATTCGGACATTATTATTCAAGAGGTGGTATTCATGTCAACGCAAGATAAATTGGGCACGTACTTTGGCAACAGCCTTTATAGCAGATAACGCCCTTCTTCTAACTTCACTGGAGTCATCACGTGTAGATGAAACTAGCATTGAAAGAACATCTTTGTACAGCAGTGTGTCAGAAGGATCCATCCGACTTTTATAAAGAAGCAGCCTCCCCAAAGCCTTGGTTGATGTTTCGCGCAGAGGGAACTGTTTTAAAGAGAATAGTTAAATCAGTAAACAGTAAATAATATAATGAGATGATCGTTCAGGATAGACATACCTTCTCATCCTTCAAGGAGTCTCGAAGGCAATCTACAATGGCTGGGAATGTGGAAGATGAAGAAATTGGAGCGGGATTGTGGCGGAACAAGGAAGAGATTGTGAGCAAGGAGCCATGCCGGGGAGCCCAGCTTGGTGAATTAGCTAGACTTGTGAGTTCCTGAATCAACTCAGTAATTTGAACATCTTCAAGGTACTGCAGCAATCATTAGAAGCCAATTAGGTTAACATAATAAAGGCACAACTCAATAATACATACGTAGTCAGCATATATAGCTTCTTTCACCAGCCTACAAACGGACCTGTGTCAAGATACCCAATATGTTTGCAGCATACATTCGAACTTTATCATCTTCGTGATTAATCAAATCCTTGAGAACATTGTAAAGACGATTTCTGACAGCAGGGCTCACATTCTTCCCGGCATGCTTCAAGACACCTTTCAAAGCACTCAAAATAGCTTCACGAACACCACCATCTGATCCCTAAACAATCAAAATCCAACAGTTTTGTATTGGATAAGTAAAACTCAGTTGTACAAGTTTAAGATTTGCAATATGGCATTGGCCAAAGCCAAACTAATAATGACAAATCACCTGCAGAGTGGACAACAAGTCACTAACTAAAGGGTCAACCCTGGTACTGAGTCCACTGAGCTTCCCAAGTGCCAGAGCAGCACTAGAACGAACAGTTCTGCAGTCACAAATGTTATTATAAGCAAGAAGAACAATGAATAAAAGGTGATTGCTACACCACTAATAATATAATAGCAGAAGCATGCAAGCTAAGCAAAATTAACATAAATATATGGGCAGATTACAGCATACAATCTTCAACTTCGAGATCTTACCCTTCCTCCATTTTGTTTTTTCTCTCCCTAGTTTTCCTTGTAGATGTCTCCCCTCCTTTATCTGATAAAAAACCTTCTTTTATCCCCACAAAATATTTCTTGATTGCTCTAATCTTTTTTTTTTCTCACTCAATTGACAATTCTCTACTAATTTTTTTTTTCAGTGTCATACAGAAGTCACATGACAATATCATCATATACTTTGATGTCTACTAACCATGTCACGGCACAACGTCCCCGAGGGGTGCCGTGACTCAGTGTAAATAGATGAAGTGAAAAATATATTATTTATCTTCACACTAACCTTGTACTATCTTGTAGGCACTTAACAAATGTTGTTTGCAACTGAGGAAGAAAAGGCTTCAGGGAGATGCCACCCTTTCTTATCATGATGCTTAGAGTAGACAAAATGGCACTCTTCACCTGCCATGGGAACCGATCACCTATTATGCGGATAAGAGGCCTGTGACAAACATGATTGCCAAAGTTAGAATGTGAACAAGATAAAGAATGCTCCAAAAGTAATAAATGATAAAATCTGGTATTCCAGATGCATATGGAGCATGGATAATCACATGCGAAATATAACTTGAGGTGAAATTAGAAATAATTATTAGTATGAAACTGGCAGCATTGAATTCTTAACCAATTGTTCAAAAGGATAACACTGAAGAACGACATAAACCTTATGGTTAAGCTGTCAGGAAAAGGCTTATAAATGATTTGATATCTTGCACAAAGATAAAACAATTGGATCACAAGCAGATTGTCGGACTAGGCACCTTTGTAGAAGGATATGCATATAATGCTAATAAAAAGGAAGCAGACCACCGATGAATAGGCTTAAGATTAAGAGTATTGAAATATGAGAGACCGGTCAGACCACAATTTTGGCACAAAAGTTAATATTAATAATGACATCATCATAAGTTTGCACTAAATTATCAATTTAGAAGTATAATCTACATCAACAATTTTCTCGAATAGATACCCTGTTATTGGGATGACAAACTCTTTGAGTGATTGTTCACTGGTAACCTCAATCAGCTCCCCAAGACCCAATGCCGCCTGCTCCCTCAATTCAGCAGACCCACTCATGAGACCCTGGTAGCACAAATTATAACTTCAACGAATGAGTAAATGCTCCAATTACACGTACATAACATGAAGTAAGATTAAACAAGGAATGTTATTTCTTTAGAGCGCAATTTTCAACTATGTTCCAAAAGAAAAAAACATATTTATAGCGTTTTCCAAAATCTGAGAATTGATAATGTAGCCGGATGAAAACCGGTCCACATATTAGATGAATTAATGCATTAAAAGAAAGGCACTAGCATTTAAGTTTCTTAATAACAACTAAAAAACCTGTTCCAAATGAAACTTGGACAGGTCCAATGGATTTATACATAAGATGATATAGCATACTAGGTGTCCACGAAAAAAAGTAAGCATACAACTGGACAGCAAAACATGCAATAATTGAAACGAAATGCATAAGTTTTTATTTAATATAAAGAATAATACTTGGAGAAAAATTGGCAATATAGGCTGAAGTGCTTTAGGAAGACAAAATCCAGGTATGAGAACTGGTCCACCCTGCAAAGCAATTACCCAAAATTATTCAAAATATTGACTAATTAGCACCTACTAACCTAAATACACAATCTGAAACTGAAAGTTCCATTTTGCAATTATATTTGAAGTTAAAGCCTCACCTTCTTCTTCCTACGCTCCTTATCACGCGATGTTGATACTGCATCACGAACTAGTTTTATGTATGAAGGAAGTACTTCCTTGGGTAATGAAGCAATGACCCGTGACAAAGCATCCCAAGCAACCTAATGAAAAAAACAGTAAGCAACATAATCTAAAAGAATCTAACATCAACTACTCATCAAACTTACAGTAACAGTAGATGGATCAGGATCACTCAGCAAGATGATTAGGGTGGATATCATGTTTGGAGCTTCATCATCCAGGTATAACTTGGTGTTTTTGAAGAAATATCCTATTAGATATGAACAAGATCTTCTGACAGCAGCCTGTAGCAATAAATTTCCAAAAAACAAAAGGTTAGGAGGGACAGGCAAGAATCGACGGAGGGAACTAAATTCCATCAGTAATTAAAAGAGAATTACCTGACTGTCACTAACACCTTTCACAAGCTCTGATATGAGTGGTTCAACACCTTCCTCATCAATAACCAAGACCACTGTCTCAGCTGCCTCCTTAGCCGAAGTTTGAACCTCCTAGAATATAAAAAATAAAAAAAAAATCAGCAGATTAAGGATCAATTAGTTAATAAAACAGAACAAGAATAGGGATGCAATATGAAATATGATATAGCATTTTCTACACATATGATAACAACAATCTACCTCATCATCATCGCCCATTGCTGATAGCAAAGGAGGAAGCACAGTACCAAGATGGAAGTTAAGGCCTGGACCAGCAACCTCTGCTAAGGCCCCAAGAGCATGTGCATTGAAGGCACTATGCAGGTAGCAAGAAAGTTTTAATTACAGATCAAAATACTAAAACACTCAGAACAAATACATAAAACCATTATAAGAGACATACGACAATGGAGGATGAACCAGTTTGGGCAAAATATGAGGCAATACTGCACTTGTTCGAACACTGGACAAAAAGAAAAAGGATCAGTAACATAAAAATAAGTTGGTACAAAGTACAATCAATAACTTCAATGTTCACTAGCCCCATGGCAATGACGGCGCCACACAAGTTACCTCAGAATTTGTTTAAGGCCATCAAGTGCAGTATCAGAAGTTTCATCATCCTCCAATGCATGTAGAAGAGTGGGAACAATTTCATCAATAGCTTGCAGTCCAGCACTCTACATTGCAGTTTATTAGTGTGATAAAGTATTGTAAAAATTTTAGTATGATCTCAGATACTACAAAATAAAACATCACAGAGAAAGAAGTAGACAGCATAGAGTGCAACCTTATAAAGAGTGCTGAATGCCAAGCCAGCTGATTCACGAACCTCAGGCATACTGTATACACACCGGATTATCAGGCAATGCAGTCTAAAAATTCCATAAAAAATGAAAAAAAGATCTAAAATGCACAAACCTATCACAAAGGGCAGTCCGAATAGTGGGAATAAGATCATTCATGAAATTCAACAACTGACTCTTCCCAGCGCTCGCCATCACTTCACTCAGGCCAACACATACACCCTTTCAAGTAACGTAAATAATTGCATCAAGTTGCAAGATATTTGTTATTGGCACTTTGATACACCTCAAGAAAAATTTTCCTCCATCAGGAGAAATAAAAGAAAATTCCAACAGCAAAAACAATTCTAACCTGTCTTCTGCTGCTGTCAGGATCACTCAGCCCCTGGGATAAGATTGGGATTATCAATGGAAGTACCCGTTCACCAAGCTTCCTGACAAGCTCCCCCAATGATCGCCCAGCAACCTAAATGGCAATCAGAAATAGTAAAAATAGTGTCCACTACTAGTGTCAGAAAATAGGTTAACAAAAATAAGAGTGCAGACCTGCCGCCTTTCAGATGATGTTGATGCAAGAGATGAAATTAAAGTATCCATCAGAACAGGCATAATTTCCCTAAGAGTCTTTGGAGTATTTGCCACAATAGTTTTCCATACGTGCAAAGCAGCCTGACAAAAGATGCATTTAGTTTTTAAGCAACTATGCAAATTCCCAGAATAATAGTGAACCATAAGGGGGGAAAATAGCAAACCAGTAGCCACTACCTGACGTACTGACAGACTAACATCAGCTCGAACCATATACAATGCAGCAAGTACTTCATTGCGCTTATCATACCCAAGAACCTCAATAATAGCACGTCCATGAGCCTCAGTACTGGAACCTTCATCATCACTGCCCCCCTCAAGTAAAGCTTTACCAGATGTTCCAGCAACCTGAAAGGAATAATTGGCTCATAAACCACATGAACTTCTGTGATGTAGATGTTGAAGGAAAGAGTGACACGTACTTTGAATAATAGATCACCCAGCAGCTCAACCGAGCTCTGTCGAATACGCCAGCTATCATTGAAAATGCCATCCTCTACAGCTGGGAGGAGAAGGGGTAGAGACCTATCGCAAAAATAAATTTTTAATAGCAGGGAATTCCCAGGTTGTGGCATACATAAGCAACAAAGTTCAGTCGAAAGTAAGAATTCAACAGTTAACCAAAATTTTTCTTTCCACAGATGCATATTGCAAAAAGCAAGACCAACAAAAAGAAATAAGCATGTGATCCATAAAAACTAGAAAAGAACATACGTTGCTGCATAATGCTCAACCAGGACATGGCCAGCCCCTAGTGCAGCATCACGTACAGATTCATTCTCATCAGCAAGACCTAAAATATCAAAGGAAAAACAATGGAGAGCAACAAAATTAGAGATAACAGCCCTGGTAACAGCAATAATAACAGAAGTAACCCAAAGAAATCTATGTCATACCATCTAAAATAGCAGGCAGCACCTGGGGAAGATAGTTTTGGAACTGGACTCCTAATGACCGTGGCAAATACTAAAACAAAATTTTGGAAAGCTGATTGATCAGAATCCTTAAAATTAAAAATAAACATTCTGATTGTTGAGAAAAAAAGCATTTTCACTGTTGTACCTTGAACAATGTCAAATATCCATCTCGTACAGATGCTTTTTGATGGGAGCAGTTTCGAATAACATCAGGAAGTACATGCTCAAAATACTCAATTCCAAGCGCAGCTAAGACCTGAAGTTCAGCCAGGAAGGTGAAGGAGCATGTGAACAACAGATTATAGAAACAAGCAGGTAAAACATCTTAAAGAATGATTTTGTCATCACCAATTCTAATTACAAGTTTGCCTCAATTCAGCTACAAATTTCTAGCTCACTTAACAACAACCCACAATTCCTTACAGTTTTAATCATCACAGGTGAAAATAATTTTTCATGTTTATGGTTTGACGATAAAACCTCTGCCATTTGTATAAGAAGTAGTGCCTTTCAGAGTTAAAAGACAATTAGAAACTGTTTCAGCCATAAAAAGTATTTGTAGTACTGCTGAACAAATTCTTCTCTTATTTTAATATTTTATAACATTTATTTGTTCCATTTTGTACTATAACCTTCATTATAAAGTTTATCTGCAACCCAACAAAGGACAAAGGAACCACGTCAATTGTTATGACTTGTACCAAACATAAGCCACGAGAGTTTCTATTTTTTATGAGAAGCCTTTAGGACAATGTGAAATTCTAAGGGCTTCAAAAGTTCAAATGAAAACAGGAAAAATCTGACCTCACTCAAGCCTTGAGCTGCTCCAGAGCGTTCAACATTACTGTTATCAGACTTAAGTGTATCGAATAACCATGGGACAAGATCAGGGAAATTTTCTTCGCCCATTCCTCCTATAAGGGATCCAATGGCTCTTGCAGCAACTGACCGGACTTCAGGGATAGGATCCACAAGAACCTGCTCTTACAATATAAGCAACAAATGAGAAGGGGCCAAGGTCAACAAAATAAATGTAACAGCTATAAAGAAACAAGTACCTTTTTTACTTCAGGAAGCAACAATCCTATATATGGAATCATATCCTTTGGTTCCGTCACCAAGGAACACATGTTTCCAACTATTTGTGCTGCCCTCTTCTTAGTGTCAGCACTCCTTTCCCTTAGTCCTCTATGTACTATTGGCACCAATAATGCAAGTGAGGGAGCATCAATTGAATTAACAAAGGTTGTCTGCAACAATCAATAAGATTTCAGCCAACCAAACCAAACTCTAAACAAAATCAGCAAGACACATGCCATAAACCTTACTTGAAGAAGAATATCAAGGGAATATTTTGTATGCTCATTAGGATCACTAAGTCCCTTAAGCAGAGTAGGAACAAGAGCAGCTATTTCGGGATTCTTTATCACACTCCCAACCTGAAAAGAAGGAAAATACGAAATATAAAATAAAACAAAATATTGACAAATACAGGAATCAAATGGACAGAACAGTTTACAACCCAAGAAAAACCTGTTGAAGGGCCATTTGCCCAGATGACTGAACTTTAGGATGTGTATCAGTTAAAACCTTCAAACAGACAGACAGACGGGTTATGATAATACAAAGAACAGAACACAAAAAATTAAGAAACATAAGCCATAGCACAATCTTATACCTCAGTCAATTTGGGCACAATCTTAGGGAGGCACTGAGACAACTGTCGAGGAGCACAATAAGCCATAGCACCAAGAAGTAGTACACTACTCTGTTTTGTCCTCCATGCTTTATCTTCAAGACCCTGAGCAAATAAATTAGCTAAGCAATTGTTCACAAAAATAGAAGCAAAGAAAATGGGTACATAATATACATAGGAAATGTGATATATATTTATAGAAAGCAAACATATTGGTTCTGAATGGCAATGAATAAGCAATATTTATCACCTTCAAAAGAGATGGGAGAACAAGCTTCACTCCTTGAGCACTAAGCTGAGACATCATTGCACGGGCAGCACATTCAGCTGCTTCACGAACTGCAACAACTTGATCAGAGAATGAAACCAAAAGTAATGGTAACATCTGAATCACGTACCTGAACGCAATTATGGTAAAAGGAATAAAATAACCCAAAAAACTACATCAACAATTAAGAGTCAACAGCGTTTGGAACAAAATAATCATCAAACATACGGTTCAAATAGTCTTCCAAGTGTTTCGCAAAGGCATTCAAATCCAAGTAAGGCTCCTTCACGAGATTTTGCAGAGTTCCTGCAGTTAGTTAAATATTAAAATTAACACTTAAGTCTGATTTAAAAAATACTGCAATTATTTTAATGAAATTCCATACACTGCAGGGAATCTAGGAAATAGTAAGGGTTTTAAGGATACAGAAAAATAAGTGACTTTGGGGACTATTTAGGCTACATAAAATGTAAAGCAAATAACTCTCCAACCTTTCAGCTAGACCCTCTTGAAGTTTAATGACAATCCTATACTTTTTCAGAGAAGGAATTCCAAATCCCTTAACCGCTCCCGCAAGACCAAAAGCAGCCCCACGGCGTTCTCCATATTTTTCACTTTTCATCATCTGATCCATCAGCCGTGTAACAAGAGCTGCAGCATCATCCTAATGAAAGTAAAAGTTATCAAATAACAAAAATATGCACTATCAGTAAACATACAGAAAACACAAATGCGTGAGAATATTAACCCCAAGTGTTAAGTATGTAGTTGTCTTGAAGCCTCAAAGGTATACACTAATGAGAGATAGCAATATCATATTAGGGAAAACTACATAATTTCAACAAAATGAATTACTCCCAAACAAGCACATGGATTATATTGCAAGAATTTACTAATGGATTTCAGCAAGATAAATACTTCTGCACAAGTACTAGATGAATTATCATAACAAACGTCAAAAACTGTATGTTGGGCATATTGCAGTATTGCTAGTCATGACATACTATCCATCTAACTGACAGAAGAGTGACAAGAATACTCCTCCGTCAACAACTCAACATAGATCTAATTAACAATTTTCAATTGGACCACCACCAGCATGAAGCAACGGATGTTTAACTATAAGAATGTTCATGCATACTTGTTTTGATTGCATCAATGGAGACAGACATGCAGAAACTGCACGTTGAACAGCTTCTGAAGGAGTATTCAAGACATCCAACAATTTGTCCACAACAGCATGAACCTTAGGATCATCCTGCTCAAAAAGAAGAAATATAAACATTAGTAGCATTTTAAAATTCAACTACCTATCAAATCAAAAAGAGCCAGAAACTCCAATACCTTTGACAAATGTTTTGCTAGTGCTCCAGTAAAGATAACCACACCCTCACGAACCAAGTCATATTTTTCTTCATCAGGTGCCTAAAAAAATGCAGAGAATATAAGATAACCTATAACTTAACAATTGCTTTGCTACAGAGAGAAAAGATGAACCCTAGCAACAGTAGTCAGCAGAGGAGTATCCACTAGGGTATGATACTTACTGTTTTGTTTAAGTAGTTCTCAAAGATGGGAAATAACAATGATACGTTATCTTTCCCATGTTTATCAATAATCAATATACCAGCATTAATCATTCTACCTCTGACATCAGCATTTGGATCAGCCTGCAAATCAGATCAACCTCAATAGTCAGTCAAATGCTTACCAAGGCATTACCCCAGAAATGAGCAACTGAGCATGAAACCAGGTTTTAACTTCAAGTCTTGAATAAAAATAGAAAAAAAAAAAAATACATTACCAGTGCTCTCGAAATTAGGAATGTCATTACAACAGGTAGGTCTTTTGTTCTCAACACATCAGCTGCAGAATGTAATGCTAATGCTATTCCTTGCCGACCCAGCCAACCAGCATCAATATTGTCATCTCTCACACCCATGTCACGAATATATAATGAAAATAAAGTGGAAAGGGACTCCTGAAAATTATCAGTAGACTATGAGGAAAAAGACATTCTACAACAAAGTAAAAGTTATAAAGCAAGCATACTTGTATAGAATCTGGGTACTCATCCAAAGCAGCGGCTAAAGCCTCAGCAGCTGCCACGCGCACATTGTAGTTAACATGAGAAAGTGCTTTGAAAAGTCCAGAAAAGTCAGTTCCAAAGTCAAACCCGTAGTGATCCCATATGTCCTCTGCCACTTCAGCAACTGACTGAAATGTAAAAAGAGTAAATGAGTTGCTAACATAGAGTTTAAGAAGATAAAATGCAAATTATACAGAGCTAGAAAGCAGTACAAAATTCCAAGGACAATTAGTTAGAGCAACAATGAAGACAGATAAAATCTGAAATCCTCTAAGAACATCATAAAAATAAATCATCACCGATAAAGAGACTGAAAAAACAGTAGGACAATGTGTAAGTCTGTCTATTCCTAAATGGGAAATTGTGTCTCTGAAACCTGATGTCCAAGGCCAACACAGCCCACTAACTCAGCCTAGAGGCCGGAAACTATATAGGCAGTCTCCCATATAATTTGTTGCAGTCCTCCTATATCAGAATGAAAGGAAAATATCCCCAAATTAACTTCTTGTTGAAAGGAAAATGATCCTTACCTTACTATTAAAATGAACCAATTCCTATCCAAATTTCACCAAGCCAGTTAACCTTGCTATAAATACAAGATATAATGAAGCCACCTAGGAATGCATCCTACTCATATACGCTCTCTTGATCATACATTAACTCGAAGCCACTTACCCTGTCCCAGTCCATCATGACTAACCCAATCAGAGTCATCCACATATCGCCAATGTGGTCACTCTAATCAGGTATACATTTATTGCAGAGACAGGGATGAGGGAACAAATCAACAAACACTTTCTGGAGGTACCTTTCTTTATATGTCTACAGCAGAACATTTTAATTTGATGGAAAAATTAAGAAGCGTTTTTAACGTGTCAATTAAGAGTTGTACTAGATGTGTCTTTAATCTGCATCATTTAGGGTAATAGATACTTTAGCTACACAAAATATTTAATCATTGAAAGTAATTGATATTTTTAATTACTTGAGAACAATTTTTATGTGTATTATTTAAGTCTTAAGTCTTAAGTCTTTTAAGGTCCAATCTAGTTATAAGGGATCCAATTAACTAAAGGAAGTCTACATGAAGAGGGTAATAAATTTCTTGGAAACCAAAGTAGAAAAGCAAACCTTCTCAGGATCATGCAATGCTATCCATATACTGGTTGCAACCTCAATGCTTTCCGGGAGTGATCGGTTAGCAACAGCAGGGATACATTTTACAGCATTTAAACATGCCATTCTTACATGAACATCTTTTGCGTAAACCCCGTAAAGTGCCTGTAAATGGCAATTCAAGGATAGCATAAGCATACACAGACAAAATAACGGACAGTAAAAGAGAGCTACGCAAACAGAGTCAAGCAGACATACAGAGGCAACTTCATCAGGTTGCAAGCCAAGACTCAACTCATTCATTGCAGGTGCTATCGATGCTTGATAAGCTGGAACAACACCAAGGGCGTGGTAAAGAACCTACAGAACAGAACATTAACCAGAGTGAAAGCAATTGTCAAAACATAACAGAAGACTGACAAATAGCATAGAATATATTCTGTTTTAAAGTAAGCATAAAATGTTGGACATTTTACCGATAACATTCGAATCCTAGGGAGAGGTAGATGGGGATCCAGGTGTAAATACAATATCCGAAGCACCTCATCATGAAATTTTGTTTTCTTTGAGCACAGAAGAATTCGCTCCATTATCTATTGAGATTCAGGGTTAGAAACATAGAAGAGTTGGAGAATTAATCAAATCGAATTTGAAAGTAGAATTACTTACAGGGAATACAAATGAAAAAGAGTCAACAGGAAGTGCTCCTGATTTACAAGAAGTGGAAAGACCGTCTAAAATACGCTCAAAAAGGCCAAGGGGCCTTTCATTAACTTCCTCTTCCGCAACTGATGGAACTAGATCCAGCAGAAGATGAACTTCATCAGTGACAATAAGACGCAGTGCAGTAGAGATGTCCAGGGCCCAATCACATAGAGGAGGAGCAGTGCATCTTGATAACTTCACCATGGTTTCAAAGGCTTCATCACTTACAATAGGCGATCGCAACAAAGGTTCAACAAATTTGACCTGACATGAGATTTAAACTAGAATCACACCCATCTATTATCATATCAAAAAAGTAGAGGGAAAGGAAGTAATAAATAAATGTACAGTCCCAATGATTTTTAAACTACACTCTTAAAAAATTGCACTTCAAATTCAACTGAAAAAGAAGTGAGCAGTTATAAAACTTAAAATGTTGGGAATGAATTCAAGTGGCATCAAACTTAAGGTAGCAAATCAACAAAGACCAGCATGAAGCACGACAATACCATCGAAGGCAGTCTACTATGGGCAAAAACTGAATTGGCAATAGCCATATCTCCAAGAGCTCTAAGCATCAAAGACAGATTTTTCTGTATTTCAAGGACTCTATCACGCACAGTAGCCTCCTCCTTGAGTTGTAATTCTCTTGCCTCTTCCTTTGCAGTCTTCCCTTTGTCTAAATAGATAACAATAATTTCATCAAAAAAAAATGTACCAGTGCATGCTTTTGAGTCAAGAGCTATAAACAAAGACCAATAGAAGTTCAACACTTGCCAGCCTTCTTTGCTCCCTTCCCGGCATCCCTTTTCCCGACACCAGCAACTTCTCGACTAGGTTGCTTCGGCAAATGGTTGGAACGGGAATTATCCTGCTCAAAGGAACAACATAGTATAACAAGCAGCTCACAAGGAAATGAAGCAGAGAAAATATAAGAAAATAAGATGTACCATGTCATCTTCATCATCATACATCCGGAAGCGACCTTTTGCTTGTTTTGTGTTCTTAGCCGCAACAGATTCGGCAACATAAACTCCTTTCTCAGTAGAAAGCATTCCTTCAGGGGTATAAAAGATCTGAAACCACATGACCAGGAGAAAATGGAAAACTGATATAATACATGCTCATTGAGTAAATAAAACATAAAGTAGTACTAGTGATCAGTGATCACAACATGTCAAAACATCACAGCGATAATACCAATCAATCAATAGAAAATACAAAGTGAAACATGTGAATATACCTGAATGTCATTCTCTGAAAGTATATCGTGTGAAAACCGCTCAGGGAGATCTAGCAAATGCTGGCATCCGGAATATAAGCTAGTCAGCAATCAGAAATCATATAGATAGATACCAGTCACAAGCTTTACAGTTACAGGCTCCAACAGAACAATAATAAAAGCATACCTTTTCAAACTCTATATAAGTATCTGCAGGAACTATAGACATCAAGGTGCAAAGTGATGATATTGCAGCTTTTTGTTCAAGTGGATTAGCACTCTTCAAACCCGCTGGCCCGAGTAAGACCTGCAAAACATTATATCACTTGGAAGTAAGCAGCATAAAATTGAGGTAAAACAATTAGCAAAAACACGGACTTGAACATGTATCAAGTAAAAAGGAGGTTTAGATATTCAATATTAAAATCCATGAAGAAAGACTGAATCAAACATAAGCTAATCCACCAATATAAATCAATGCACAAAATAATTGCAGTATTACCTTTAAGAACTTCACCACATTAGCAGAAAGGATGCCAATGACATCAGAATCATGTGATTGCAGACACTTAAAGAGCCTCTGGCAAAAGAAAGAAACGGGTCAACTTTCAATCCAAAAAAATTCCGTTGTCAAGAATGCACATCACTAAAGATATCCTGAAAAACTATATTTACAGGTAGAGGTGAGCATGAACATACTCTTTATAATTGTAAAAGGCAACAACAATAAAAAAACATCTCTCAGAAAATAATGAAAACTGGAATTATATACTCACTCAAAGACTCAAACCAAAAATTCTAAAAGTGTCTTGTTGGATGATGATGATGATGATGATGACAACAACAACAACAATAATAATAATAATAATTATAATAAGACAAAACATTTTCTTACTAGATAGTAGATAGAGTAGGCTACAAAGATCAAATTATTTTTTTATTTTATCTGTTATTCTCACAAACCATTAAAGCATTTATTACATATAATACCATTCATAGGCTATAATAGAAGCTAATCATCGAGACCCACATTTCAATCCTACAGCATCTCAAACCTAATTAATAAGGGTAGCATCAGACTGTAAAGGTGCATGTTCTTGGCTTCTTTGGTTTTCAGATGAATCCCTTATTTATATGATGATAAGAATTTGAATTTGAATTTGTTAAAAGCAAATGACCATGACAAATACACAAAAGCAAAAAGAAATATCACATTACAAAATAAGATGTCACTGGAGAATGTAAATAACTACCTTCCAAACAGCATCTCTTTTTGCACTACCAACTATACATGGGTGATGTGAGCAAAATAATATTTTGACAAATGAATCTGAAGCATGTTTTAGAGCTGCTGGTGACACAGTCAGCAAAGTCTTTACCAACACCTCAACAGATGGAATAAATAGAACTTGAGGGTCCAAAGTAACATCAGTGTCACTACAAATTCAAGCATAAGTGTTAAATGCGCAATAGAAAAGATTGACAAAAGTAGAAATACAATGAGAAGATTTCAGGGAAATTGTACTGTATTGTTACGTAGGTCAAACTCATAGGAATTTCTTTTTTTTTTTGTTCTTTTGACAAGGATACCTTATATGTTCTCTATAAACTCTTTTCTTACTAATGATAAATTTCTTGATATATTAAATAAACTGCAATTAATAGAAATCAACAACAATTATGGGACCATAGTTGTGGTCCTTTATAAGTGGGAGCACTGTAAAAGAATCACAGTAGATGACAGAAGGAATAGAATTTTCAAAATGAAAAATCAGATTTCAAGGGATCAGATCTGCATTAGAGGTAAAAGCAACATTTCCCATCAGTAATTTGGTGCTCCAACCCAGGAAGAGAAGTGTCTTTTAAAGAACAAAACCAAAGACGAAAGAAACTTAGCACCTTATAAAGAAGCAAATGCACTCCCAAGACCATCAGTAATTTGGAAAAGCACCAAAATTTCTGAAGGAAACTTCAACCATTTTTCTTTAAAGAAAAAATTTATAAATTCAGGAATTTTCAAGACAATTTCTGCGCATGTGGCACAGTACCCTTCTCGCAAGTTCTATGCCAAAATATAAAACTTCTACTACTACAAGAGGTTCCCCACAAAAATAAGAACATCAAGAGTCCAATTGGCACATACAAATTTTATTCACAATAAATATGGAGACCAGTGTACAACTGCAATTACATATTTACCTCGTCCTTGAAGCTATAAGTTTCTCTCCAACCAAAGAAAGGTACTTGGAGAATTCAAAAAAAAAATCTTCCGATAATTGCGGAGCAGAAGTAAGAATCTTCCTAGCGACATTATGAGCCATTCTTCGAATATCCCAACTCGGATGGCACGTAAAGAATATCATCAACTGCACGAAATTAACAAATAACTGACTCAATACAGAAGTAAAATGACTATAGAAAGCTAACGAAATGCAAACTATTTTTACCTGAAATAGCAATCTGACTGAGAAGTTGGATAAAGTTCTGCAAAACAGAGAAGACAAAAACATAATTAAGCTGATAGCTCATAAAGCCATGGATTAAAGTAAACTTGTTGGCATAACAGATGGAACCTACCGATGTAAATGCTCCAGAAGAAGCACTTCAAGAAGATCAACACATGCCATGCTATCCTCAATTGAAAGCTTTGATGCCTGCACAGCACCCTTTCAGATATGTAGGATAAAAAATGGGTGATGCAAATAACAAATTTTTGCAAGAGTAATCACCATGGAAACTGGCACAAGCGAAGGTTCACTTTGTGATACCAAAGACCATATCTTTTCCTTTACCAATGTCTCCTCTGGGTAAATAAAAAACAAATGAACAAAGGAATAAGTTAGGCAGAAGAAAACAAACAAAACTAAACTGCTGTTCTGAGCTCAAGCACATAAAGATTCCACTAACACAGACCAGCTTTCATGTCAACAGCAGCTATCTTCCCAACTAATAGCAATGCATATATGCCATCTAACCGCTGCACTGCCTTGGTGAAGCCAGTTTTCACAAGTTGGACAAGTGGGCCAAGTAAAGGTGACACCTACAAATTATTTAAATGAAATGTAAGGGGATAAAACTCACATGGTATAGACGAAATAATTGACTAGAAGTATGATCAGTTAACGAGGAAGGTCACCCTTAACACAGCATCTGCATTTTTGGATATAGCATGCAGACAGCGCAAAAAACCCCTTCTTAAAGTTTCCTTCTCTTTGAGACCAGAAACCAAAAAGGAAATTAAACTCTCTTGAATAGTGTCAGTAGATCTAACTGCCCAAGAAGCTATAGCGGACAAAGTCACAATTTTAACCTCCTCATTTCCTGCAAATTAAAAGTTGAGCATGAATCAGCACCAAGTGTGGTAAATATAAATACCAGAACCAGTGATAAGACCAGGGGGGAGCCAGAAAAAAAAGTATAGAAACCGTTTATTGGTGATGATCTCACTACAACATTTAAAAACTCATTAATCGATGGACAACAATAAATACCAATTGGTATTCGATCCCTCGAAAGTTAAGTCTTTAATATGGACAGAGGAGTTTAATATCATTAGAAATATCATGCTGCTGCATACTCACAGATGCTAGAAAGCCCTTCCTCTTAATCTATGTGTTGCACGTATGTCTAAATCAGAAATAGTGGCCCATTTTACCTTGCAAGGTCATGTGAGGCACCCCCTTATGTAATAGTTTGTTTGGGCCAATTGGCAGACATTTCATGTGTCTTTTCATCATACATGTTAAAGGTTAGGATTTTTTGGCAATGTGCAGCTTTTGCAAATGTTTGGTGTACTTGAGTTGGAGAGAAACGCACATGTTTGTGGCTTCTCTAAGAGGATCAGCTCATAACAGCTTTAAGGGGACTACCATTTCAAATATTTTTTCCTTTCACTAGATACAAGTGACCGGCTAATAAAAAAAATGAATTCAGAATCAGCAAAAATGAATATAAGAGCTTGAGCTTACCATCCTCCTTGTAGTATGATAAAAGAAAATCACATATTGTGCATGACAGGCTGATAAGGTATTTGCCATCTGGAGCATTAGATAACTCTTGTATTGCATTCACCATCCCTACTCTTTGATATGGAAATGCCAGCCTTCCTTCCGAACCTATTCAGAATGAAGAGAATATGGTCAAAATATATTACTAAGTGCTACGGATCAGAGAAAGAGAGAAAAACTGAAGGAATATCAAATAAAGGGAGAGAAAACAAAGAGAGGATTCTGAGGAGTATTTCTATGTAGAACTGAGAATGATTGCACTGAGATCTAGATGTAGGTAAAGCTGTGATAAGTGATAACTAATAGTTGTGTTTGGAATGACAAAAAAATGGAAATGATTTGACTAATAGATCAGGCCATTTGTTTGGGATTGACTTGTAATTCCATTGTTTTGATTTTGAAATCCGTTCATTTTTTATAGAATTTTGATGGAAATGAATTGATTTTAAAACTTAAACACAAAGTCACAAATCAAATCAATTTAATTCCTATTTTAATAATTCCAAACATAATCTATAGTATATTACATAAAAGAATTGATTTCTAACTCAATTCAATTCCTATTTCATTTAATCATTCCTAACACAATATTTAACTTATAAATGAAAGCAATTCAAATCATTTCCTTATGTTAATCATTCCAACACTACCTAAAAGAATATTCCCCTACAGATTATGTTAAGCACGTGCTGATTACACTCTTAACACAAAGGCCCCACTAAGGCACCAACACAGACAATCAACCAGCATCACAACAGGCTAAAAACACAAGCAGAGGGTTTTCTCATACCTTTAATAACAGCTTTGACTGCATTGAACATTGTCTCTAATGCATCTGGATTGCTAGATTTTTGGCTCAGACTCCTAACTATAGCCAATGCCCCAACCCTTCTGCCTTCATCAGCATGCCGTGCCTGTACTAATACTACTGAAAGAATTTCAGCAGCATACTTACTCAAATCTAGGTTAACAGAATTCAAAAGAATTCCAACAGACTCCATCACAATCTCAGGGTTTCGTTTTAGCATTTTAACAGATGATGGTATCACAGTATTCAGAAAATCTTCATGTGACATTTGCAAATAAAGAGGATGAAATGCTTCGGTGAGACTCTTTCCGGGCTTTTCTTTTGCACTCATTATTGCATTGACATATATATCAAGAAATGCTGGCTGTAAGGAGTGAATAACTGCATTAGAAAGATAGGAACAGGAAACCAACCCAGTGTAAACACACGCACACATATATATATATATAAATATATGAATCTCACCTTGACTTCTCCAAACAAAGAGGGAGACCGACTAGAGCACTCCAATAACAACAATAATAATTCAGGATTATCCTTGTACGGTATTCGGCCATTTCTTATTTCTTCTATGTAGGCTTTATAAATATCTGGTGACTGAAAAACAAGTGTACACGATTAAAGATACATACAATCACTACTTTTATGCATCGTATTCGAAATTGAGCATACCGAAAGGACAAAACTCAAGGACAAAAACGCTATTATAAATGTCCACAGAACAATGAAGGTTAAGCTGAACCTGAGAAAACAAATGGAAAAACTTCTTCCGACAAGCCCTTCGTTCGCGAAAAGACCTCTGAAAAACTAAATTAAGCAAAGATGCTTGCGCCGAAGCTACTCTACACAAAGCGTTCTTCGAAACTGAAGCGAACTGGCTCTTGCTTAAGAGTAGACATGACCAACAGAGAAGCCTATAGCATCCGACATGAGATTGAAACTTCAACTGCCTCTCCATGTTCTGAACAAGTGCAGCAGCAAAAGTCTTCATGAAAACGGTTCCACTCAAAGCTCTCACAATCACGTCATCCACGGCTTTCCTCGATCTAAGATCATCATAGATTGCAACCGTTCTGAATATTATATCCGTCAACAATGATGCAACCTCCGCAGACAAATCTGCAAAAACACCAAAACAGTCAAGTTCACATTGAAACACGCATTAGCATCAAACACTTTCATGCATTTGCATCTAAGTAAACGAGCTGTAAAGTTATAGTGACTGTGATCGACGCGGACCTGGAGTAGAACTACTCAAGAAGGCGGGGATTTCGCGACGGAATATCCGAAGCCGTTGGTTAGTTGAGGAAGTTGTGACCAATTCGGAGAGGGAGATGAGAGATTGCAACGATTCCGCCATTGTTGAAACAGTGAAGATCCGAATATGAGAGAAGAAAAAACTGCAGAATTCAAGAATCGGATGAAGCAAGAAGATGAAACTTGGTGTGCTGCACAGAACACAACACAGCACAGTGTGTGTTTCAGTTGGCAAGTGTGAGTGATGCTTAGGGTTTTGGGTGCAGCTCAGGCTCAGCTAGCTAATCCTAAGGAAATGGAACCAAACCAAGTGCAGTCTGAGACCTCTCTTTCTCTTTTCTACTCACTTCTTTCTTTTTTTTTTTTTTTTTCTCCTTACATTTCTTCCTCTGTTTTAGATCTCAAGAAATAACAGCAGGCTAATGCCCAAGAGGTATGGGCTTTATGTGGGCTTTTGTATCCATTTTTCTACAAGAACGTTGGGCTTTCTTGAAACTTCTTGAAAGAGCGTGCTGGGTTTTTCTTGAATTTACCTTTTCAAGAAAATCGAACCTGCAAAATAAACAAAAGGGGGAGAACGAACACAACTGCTTTAATAATTGAAAGGATTGTAGTTTGTGTAAATGATTTGATTAGCATAACCGAGAACAACCTTACACTCGGATCTTACACTATCGCCAACGCTGAACTTTCTGACCAAAAACCAAAAAAAAAATCAATTAATTTTCTTGCTCGGTGTTTACTGGGGTTTTTTAATTTGTCAATGCTTGAGAGAATGAGAGCGTTACGAAATAACCCATATATATAATTCTTGTACTTGACTAGGATTAGGGCCCAAAGATATATTCCAACATCTAGCTGCAATTCTTTTGGGCTTGGGCCCGATTTAATCACTCTATATAACACTTAAACTTTTTCAAAACTTCACACAAACTTAATTTCCTATTGGGAATGAAAAAACTTTAAAATTAATCTCTCATTGATCTTTTATTTGTGTCTGTTAAATTACTTTTTTATTTTTAGTAAATATTTTATAAAATAATATTATTTTATTTTATTGATAATTTTTTTATAAAATAATATTATTTAATATAATTATAGTTTCATTTAAATCTCATTTTAATTTATTAAAACTAGCGACTTGTCGGGCACTTCGTATCCGTCAAGACGTTTTTTTTAATTTTTTTTGTCAACTTATGGTTTTTATCTTTTGAGTTTTTTCTCATGATAATGGATAAAAAATGATAAATAATATAGAAGATGATTACTGAAGGGAATGCTATTTTTTAAAAAAACATCATAGAAAATTTATACGTAAAAAATGAGATAGTTAAAATATAATTTGAATTGAAAGAGTAATTATTCCTTTTATTTATTTAATTTATTTTTTAAATTTTTTTAATTTAATTTGAATTGAGAGATAAAAAAATAACTAACTTTTTGAAAATTCTCTTTATAAGTAATATAGATATTAATATTATAGATGAATAGAGAAAAGAAAAAGAGAGAATTTAATTATTAGAAGTTATAAATAGTATTTTTTATTTATTCTATTTGTTAGAGACAAAAAATAATCAACTTTTTTAGAATTGTCTTTATAAGTAGTAATGGATGTGTCAGTTGTTTCACCTTTCAAAGTGTCTACAAGTCAACGAGATTAGTCACTACGATCCGACCATGAATTAAAAAAAAAATCACATAAAAATTAAAGTAGATGTATAATCAATTAATCGTACACTTAGTTAACATGTAATTTGTTGTCAGTTTTGAATTGGCTCAAAGGAAAAAAGATGGGGACATGGTAGGATTATGTGATTGTGAGATAGTGTCTTATATGTGGACATGTTCCACAACCGCGAATTATATATGAGTATACCAAATTGACAAAGATAGCAACCTTCTCGGATCAGGGTCCATTTTTGTGTTTCTGTTCTTTTCTTTGTTGCAGGGTGGGAATTGGAGGGAATAAGTTATTATTATTAAGATATATTAATGTTATAATTGAAATAGAATCTTTACAAACTTTAATTTCTATCATCAAAATAACTCTAAATTCTTCATTCAAAACAATTAAATATAATATGTCTGCAATTAGGAGGTATACGTTATTTTGATCGTTGAATTAATCTAACTATCTCAATCCCAATTTATAATAACCCTATGCTGTATCCTTGAAACAAACAAATTATTACGTTTATAATCAATACATAAAATATTAAAAATAAAATAAAAAATAAATAGATCAAATAGAGAATAGTACATAACTGAATGAAAACGTTCAGAAACACGTTTTTTAATTCAAATCCAAAATTGGATTTATAAGAATTGTAGCCATCTCAATCCATGTGAACGTGCTTGCAAAAAGAGTTAAATATATACACCAACTTGGCCACCTTATTTATGTTGGTCACATGCCTCTAAACTGTGAACATTAATATTATATAGGATATAATGAAGAAGAAAATACATATATTAGATTAAATTTCTAATATCACCGTGAAATATTACGGTAAACACCATTAAATTAAATTTCTTCAAAAACAAAAAAAGAAAATACAGCATATATTAGATTTCACCCATTATAACTGAATCTTAAATGACTTGGCCTACATGATCTGTATGAATTCATCAATATTTACTAGTGCTAGTAGTAGTAGTACTATCAGATCCCAATACAGGTTAAATTGGGTAGGGAAATTTGGGAACAAGACAGATAAGGTATTGAAGAGGCTTAAATGTGGTAGATTTAAAAGTTCTTTTTTTTATTTTTTATTTTTTCTAATTCACTGAAGTGAAGGATGCAAATTGTTGACTACAGTTCCTCCTCCTCATTATACATATCCTTAAACGACAACTGTGCGTGGACTTTGGTTTGGTCTGTTTTTCTTATCTTTTGTCAGATATATATACTGTAAAAAATTAATTGATACCCTTTCATAAATACAAAAACTAGATGATTATTTTATTTTTTGGTACAGGAAAAAAAAAATAGATGATTATCAAGTTCATTTAAATTCCTTCCATTTTTTTTAAAAAAAGAGAAAGTGAGAATACCATTTTAAAATAGAGTCTAATTCATCTTATTTTTAGATGATTTTTAAAGTAATGTGTGTGAGATTTTTTTATGTAAAAATTCATGGTTAAATGATTATAAAGTTTTAGAATATTGGTATATATAAATTAGAATATTTAATAAAATTTATTATATTATGAGTAATGTTTAATATAGAAATAAAAGTTGGCTAGTATTTAAATAATACAATGTTTACCTTCATTATTTTTAAATTTAACTTTATATATTTATTAAAAAATATTTAATAGATCAGTTTAATTATCGTGCGGTTGAAACATTGACCAACCACTAGCTAAAGTTGAATCACTGACTCGAACGGTAACTCAGTGTCTCGAAAAAGTCAAATCCCAAGTCGAGATAACAATACCAATGGAAGATAGTATCACATCTAACTTGTATTAAATTAAATTAATATTTATACTTCTACGGGATAAAATATATGTTCAGTTTTACACTTATCACCTCTTCCTCCCTCTTAAACAAATCCTCTGGCTCCATCCCGGCTTGTATCATATCATTAATTCCATATAAAAATATATATTATATCATTTACTAGTTGTACTTATAACAACATGCATGAATGCAGACTGCAGAGGGGGAGAATAGGATGGAAAATAAAAAAAAGTAAAAAAAATTCACATCTAGCTAGCTAGTAGCTACAAGATGATGCATTTGACACGCATTGCCATAATATACAAGAGCTGAATTATAAATAATATCAGCAGGCCTCTTTATTAGAGTCGTTTTCTAAATCAGATGGTAGCAGAAGCTATTTAATTCGGGAGCATGAAATATCACAACAATATATAATTGCTCTATATAAAGCCACCTATATATTTTTCTTACTCATTCACATGCAAGCTAGCTAGACAGGATCGATCTACTCTAGCTTGTAAGTGAGCGAGTGAGTGAGGAATATATAAATTTTGCCATTTTGTGAGGGTTTCTTTAATCTGAGACACACACTACACATTCTGTCCAAATAATTATGGATCAAAAGAATAACCGAAGGGTTTTAGTTTCTTCTATATCTGTATGTTTTGTGGTTATGATGGTATTGTTGTGCCTCGTTACGCCAGCAGCAGAGGGAAGAGCATTTTTTGTGTTTGGGGATTCATTGGTTGATAACGGTAACAATAACTACTTAGCCACCACTGCTCGCGCTGATGCTCCACCTTATGGGATTGATTATCCAACGCATAGACCCACTGGTCGCTTCTCCAATGGCCTTAACATCCCTGACCTTATCAGTTCGGTTTATTCCTTCATTATTTTACTTCACTACTTCTCAACTCTATACCTTAATTTGTTTTTCATCTTTTTGTTTAATGTGTACAATTAATTTAGGAGCATTGCTAGAGGGTACAACAAAAAATCAGCAAAAATAGTCAATATATAGAAATTTGGATCATAATCATTCAGCCCATTAAAAATATATTCATGATTAAAATGTTATTTTGATCATAAAATATTAAATGAGCTTTGTTGACTGTTTTAGCTAAAAAGTGTGGTTCGTCATGCATTTGCGTTAATTTTTATACTGTGAATACTTTAAAATTAATTAAAGTCTTAAAATACATATACTATACTACCAGGTGAAGCAATTGGGTCAGAGCCCACATTGCCGTATTTGAGTCCAGAGCTGGACGGAGAGAGGCTACTTGTTGGTGCCAACTTTGCTTCTGCAGGAATAGGAATCCTTAACGACACTGGAATTCAGTTTGTAAGCAAAGCAACCCTCAGAACTAGCTGGTTTTTTGTATATATATATATACAGTAATTTTTGTCATACAACATAAATTTATTCCACTAGTATTCAACGTGTACTGTGTCATATGTAATGTGTGTCATACGTAATCTTATATTATAATTAATTATTAGAATCTAAAATAGTTAATGTGTATGAATGAATGGTATTTTGCGTGCAGATAAACATAATAAGAATAACGAGGCAATTGCAGTACTTTGAGCAGTATCAGCAAAGGGTAAGTGGGCTGATTGGAGAAGAGCAGACAGTGAGACTGATCAACGAAGCACTGGTGCTGATAACATTAGGTGGCAATGATTTTGTTAACAACTATTTCCTTGTTCCCTT
Source organism: Aeschynomene evenia (assembly GCA_013621005.1). Lineage (NCBI taxonomy): Eukaryota > Viridiplantae > Streptophyta > Magnoliopsida > Fabales > Fabaceae > Aeschynomene > Aeschynomene evenia. The sequence continues at coordinate 6,548,395 of CM024268.1, forward strand.
CTCCGCAAGATCTCGTCAATTTGCACTTCCTGACTATGTTGTATACCTCATTTCCGAGTATCGCAAAATCCTTGCGGTTTGTATTCCATTCTCTCTGTTCTTTTCTATTACAATTTCAATTATTATTTACTTTTGGTAAATGCTGTTTATACATTTGTACACACATTTTAGAACCATTCATAGACTTAATAACTCCTTTGATTTTCGAGTCAACAGATTTAATTAACAATAATAGTTGACGTATAACAGAAATACATCCAACTTATATTCAACGTGTGTTATCTATGTTACAGGATGTGTGCTATACGTATAACACATATTTGTATAGCACACATCATGTAACATGAATAACACACGTTAGATACAAATTGGACGTATTTCTGTTGTGCGTCAAACATTATTGTTTAATTAATTAATTAATTAATGATTTTTCAGCTAACAAATGAGATACTAACAACCTAATGTTCATTCACCGGGGACTGGAGTTAATTATTGATTAGGTCAACCTCTAGTTATTATTAATTAAGTTTATTATTATTAATTAATTTTACAAAATGAAAAATGGTTTCGTGGATTAATAGTTCATCCAATCTAGGGTTAGAGTATGAGAATGGATTCAAAAGTCATATTATAGCCCACAAAGAAAAAGTATGTTATAATTATTGATATATATTAATCATTATGTATCCGTCCTGAAAAAATTAGAGCATGGGAAACTTCATGGGTGTACATGTATAACAAAATCAACAATATTTGTTGTGCAATAAAAATACGTCTAATTAGTATCCAACGTGTCTGAATATGTATAACACACGTTGGATATTAGTTGAATGTATTTTTATTGTACGACAAATATTGCTGCAACAAAAATCTTAGACAGCCATAATCCTGGTTAGAATTTTAGTTTATTCTTTTTTTTTTGGTGAGTAAATTTTAGTTTATTCAATAATAATGTAATGTATGACTACAGTATAGGCGTGTAGCCCAAGTTGGAGAGACATGATAGGCTCCTTACTGCAATAGCCCGTGACAATTCAGCCCATTATTATCAGCATATCTATCTTGAATGTCATCACACAACACACAATCTATGAATAGTGATTTAATTTATAGTAGCAAGCATGTTATAAATGTATAGTAATTAAATGCTGCCTGACCTCTATATTATTATACAATAATGTTCAACGTCCAACTTATATCCAACGTGTGCTATCAATGTTATAGGATGTATGTTATACGTATAGCACTAACATGGATAGCATACGTTGGATACAAGTTGAACGTATTTCTATTGTACAAGCACTATTGTATTATTATATGTTGTACACTCACACTTATTATAGAATCTTATCAAACTCTAATTAACAAACACTAAATAATACTACTTGATTATTACGGATTTGTAATTGAAAATGGAGGGATGGTATGCAGAGGCTTTATGAATTGGGAGCAAGGCGAGTAATGGTGACAGGAACAGGGCCATTAGGGTGTGTGCCAGCAGAGTTAGCACAGCATAGCACAAATGGGGAATGTGCAGCAGAGCTTCAACAAGCTTCTGATCTCTTCAACCCTCAACTCGTTCAATTGCTGAGTCAACTCAACTCTGAAATCGGTGCTGATGTCTTTATCTCTGCTAATGCCTTCGCTATGAATATGGACTTCATCGGTAATCCACAACAATTCGGTATGTAATCTATAATCTCCTCCTCTGTTCTGATCTCTTCTCATCTTCCAACTAGGTTTGAATGTAGAAAGATATAAAAAGAAAAAAGAAACAGAAAAAGGATAAAGCATTAATTTACTGTACTGTACCTCATGATCCTTATCTAAATGATCCGTATGGAGCAAATTGCAGATTGAGAACACTAGGTTAAATGCAGGGGTATTGGTTAATTTACTACCGAATAAGGATTCATGTGTAATTAATTCAATTATATAAGTTAAAATCGAGTTTGTGTTTTCTAAATCTAAGAACAAGGGTGCATTGTAATTTGTATATTCTTACTGCTTATGGAAACGTTTATCTTAGAAAAAGGTAGTGAGGACACGTAGAGGAGTGGTCCCAAACATAAAGGTAAAGGACCTTTTAATGGAGGGGATTTGGTTTTGGGGACCGTAGAGCAGAGGGTAGTAGTAGTAGTAGTAATAATAGTATAGACTGTATAGTAGTAGTTTACATTTCTGTACCTCTGCCTCTGCTGTACTTATTTAAGAGTTTGGGGCCTTCCTTGTTCAGACTACCAACAACCAACCCCCCCAATTAGGTATGCTATTCACCCCCCACCCCTATTGAATGGACCTTATTTTTGTAGATTTTGGCCTGATGAGATAAAAGAAATCTTATCTTATACATATTTGTACATTAAAATAGCACCTTTGCTTTGACTTGACTCGGTAAAACACCACCAGTTGGTCATTATGGCATATATTTCCATGCAGTTATCTTTTTTGGGGAGTCAGAAAAATTGAGATGAAGAAGTTGTACTACTGTATATTAATGATAGTGGTACAGAAAAGGAAAATGAATATATTATATGAGAAATTATTAGGTGCATTAAGAGTAAGAGTTTTTTTGATTTGCACTATTCATTACATGACATATAAGTTTTATCTCCTTATTAAAAACTTAACCTCTTCCCTCCCTATTGTAGTTCACCTTTTAGATTATGTGTCATGTAATGAATGGTGCAGAGCAAAAAAATCTTTTGCTCTCGGAGCACCTAATAATTTTTCTACATTAGATATGAGACACATGACGTATAATACACGTTGAATACTAGTTAGATGTATAATTATTGTAGATATACTATTACCGATATGGAAAAATGATATTTTCAGTTCAAAATAACATGTCCTATTTTAAACATTGTATTTTTAAGAACATGTATGTATGGCTTATGGTATGGTTAGATGATGATGGCATCATTATTATCACTAGTACTAATGGTTCACATGCATGGATGCAGGATTCATCACATCAAAAGTTGCATGCTGTGGGCAAGGACCTTACAATGGGATAGGGCTGTGTACTCCAGCTTCCAACCTGTGCCCAAACAGGGATTTATTTGTATTTTGGGACCCATTCCATCCAAGCGAGAGAGCAAACAGAATCATTGTGTCAAGGTTCATGATTGGAGACTCCAAATACATGAATCCAATGAATCTCAGTACCATTATGCAATTGGATTCAAGGACCTAGTAGTAGTAATATACCCAATGCAAATTATATTCCTCCTCCAACATGTTATATCATATTATTCATTGTTTAATTAGCCCACTAGGTGTGCCATTATATATTTGAAAAACATTATTATTATTTCCTTTAAGAGTTGCCTTTGAGTAAGATATAAAGATGAAAAATTATTAGGTGTATCAAGAGTAAAAGATTATTTTGCTCTGTACCATTCATTGCATAACACATCATCCAAAAGATTAACTATAGTGGGAAGAAAATGGATTAAGTTTTCAATAAAGAGATAAAATAGCTGATGTATCATGCAATGAATGGTGCAAAGCAAAAAATTATCTTGATCTTGGTGCACCTAAGAATTTCTCTACAAAGATAGAGCAATTCCACAGGTTCCGTCAGTTTCTAGAGTGAAATGCTGTGTCAGTGAATATGTCATAGTTTACGGAATAAAATTTGAAGGTTGTAACTTGTTTCAATGTGACTTTTTTGGTCTTGGATTGCCAGTTTCAGATTTCTGTGAACGATATGAGGAGTAATTAATTTTTATTTGTTCAAAGGTTAACGTCTTGCTCTTAAAGAAGCTCTATGTTTTATGATTTTTTTTTCAGTCTGATGTAAGTTTTGTGATTGTTGGTTTGTAAGTGATGCTCAGCCCAATAGTTTGAACTAACGGCCTTGAATCTAAAACCAAACAAAATTTAAGTTTATGGGCTTTAGCATGACTTTATTAACCATTTTTTTGTACTATTGTGGGCTTTAATAATTTTTGTATATCTGTCCAGACACAAAAAATTATTCCAGTCCGATCCAAACAAAATGAATATTGTTCCAGTAATCATTTTCACTATAAGAAGAAAAATAGTATAATTGAGAATATCGGACTTATTTATATATCCAAACTCCAAACAAAGTCACTTGTACATCCCCTCTCATATCAAAATTTATCACTTTCACACACTATAACACATTTGTCACTGATTTTATTTACAACCAATGCCTTCTTATTATCTTAAATCCTGGTATATTTTCTAATCTTAACATATTTTTTCAAGATCATTTTACACATGTCTAGTAGACTTTATTTATGTTAATAAACTTTGAGTTTAATTTTGATGCACTTACATTGTCATCCAATCAAAACACTCTGTTTATATGATTTTTCTGGTTGTGAGGGAAAGAAAACACAATTATAATTGATGTGACAATATATAATTAAATGACTATAAAATAAAGTTGTACACCGTCGATGGATAAAAATTAAATCCATAAACTATACCTATCCTATTAGACTTAACGTATTATAACATATTTCTTATATCCTAACAAAGTTCACATGCCCTTAATTTTAATATTCTTAAGTTTAAGGATATATATTTCAATGGTACATAATTACATATAAACATAAAACCAATTGCTATTTTATCAAGATATACATGTAACCCAACTTAACAGTTTTTACACATTTTCTAGAGTTGAGAATTTATTTATTTATTCAACCAAAAAAGGAAAGTAGATGAATTTCAAGGTGAAGAGGGCCATGGAAGACGATACAACTGGTGGAGGGTAGCTGTGACCGAACGCCACCCTATTTATGTTGATCACATGTTCATTGATCTGTCTCCTTCTTCGTCCCCACCTTTAAATTGATTCATTATTTACAAAGGAAAAACACAAAGCTACTTCTATAGATAGTGTTTAGTTTGAAAGGGAACAATATGGACCATTTGATTTTCGGCTCTAATTAAAGCAACCTATATATAAGTGTGACACTAGAGTTTAACAGAAGAAAATCCTCAATGATTAGTCTTTAATGAACTCAAATATATCTATCTGGAAAATGATATTGTTCCATACTAGAGAGCCCTGTTTTCTCTAAGGTTACATGTTCTGTTCTGCTCTTACTTTATTATTCCCTTTGATCTCTGTGTCGCTGCCTAATTTTCGGTGCTTAAGAGACCACAATGTTCCCCTTAATTTAGGTATGTCTTAGATTTAATGTGACTTAAGATAAATACATTAGGCTCTGTATGAGAAAGAGATGTTGTGTTTTAGGCTAAAGAGCAGAGTAAAGCGACTTGACTAAGACTGGAATCATGTGATATCAAATTACTATTATAGTTTAAACCTAGATACGGTTTCCTACAAAGATATCACAAACCTATCATGATTAGACAAACTATAGTGGGTCATATTGTTGAATATTTCCTATCTAAGTGTGTACATCAAGGAATTAATATTACTTGTGAATATAATTTTCCATTACAAAGACTCAATAATATGAATACAGAGATGTTGAAACTGATGAATAACCTTAGCTTCATCTTTTGGGATTTAATTAATTAGAAAGTAAGGATAATGCTATTTTAGTGAAGAAATTGAGGACCTCTTTGATACACAAGAGGGTCAGTTTCAATTCAAAGGGTAATGCAACAAACAAGTTCCACAACTAGCTTGACACCAAAGTTGGAAAAGCGTAACTTACCATTCCATCTTCCTGAAATAGCATAGTTTTAAATGTATAAAACTTTTTTTACATCAAAAGCTGTTGGATCTACCCTTGTTGTAACTATACTTATGTAGCTACTCTTTCATCCTCACATTAATGGACTTCAATCCGATCTTCTTTTCTATTCTTCCCTCCAATCCCACCTCTCAATGAAATAATATATACTCGATAGGAATTATATGGTATATAATGTTTTTTTAGGGGGATTGTTAGTGGAACAGAAGAATTTTTAATTATCCCAAATCATTTAATTTGTTAAAATGATGTAAAGTATTTATTGAGAATTTGATACGACTAAATGGACAATTGTGCTATGTGGTGTGAAAATTGATTACTGAAAAATTGATCACTCGAGTCCTAATAATAGAGTTAAATGATACGAAGAAATAACCATTTAAAATAGATATAACATGTATAGTGTATTTATATATATTTTTTGATTTTTAAAATGAGTATTATTATTTGGACATAAAAAAATGGATGTTTATAAATACATATCTTGATTTAACTAGGATAAGAATAAAACTAAGATAAAGGAAAAAAAAAATATAATGATAATAGATCGAATGTTTTTGCTAAATGTGACAATCACTTCTCTTCTTACACAATAGTACTCCACTCTATGCAATAACTATTCTTGATAAATTACATGCAAGCAATCAACCATATGTAATAACAACAATTGTCGTATAACAAAAATATGTAATGTGTGCTATATGTATAGCACATGTACGTATAACACACATTTTATATCATGTATAGTACGCATTGGATGCTAGTTGGACGTATTTTTATTGTACGATAAATATTATTATATGTAATAGTATCCAAGATTAATTACATACAGCCCCGGTGATAGGACAACAATGTTAACATAGTCAAGCAATATAACAGGAAATGATGGTAAAACTATAGAAATTTCCAATTTTTCTCTTTCAACGGTTTTATGAATGAAGAAGAATCACACATACATCATCACAGTATCACCCAATGTGTTGTTTTAAACTCTGCTACATAGGCGGAAATGCAAATTTTATACTTGTGCTATTAAGATATATCATATCGTATCGACCAGTTATCCAAATAAAAGCAGTTATTATTTGATAGTACTTGCTTCTTCTATCTTGATTTGGCGGTTTGCTTTAAATCTTAGAGAGGCGGTAGAACTAACAATTTATGAATGAATATTGTTCACAACACTGCCTTATATATACACCCCTCCTCCACAATTGTCATGCAAACCACCAAAAATAAGAATTATAAAAAGTTAGCTAACAATAGCAGTCACAATTTCACTTGTTCTGCAATTATAAAAAGTGAGTAGTAGAAGTATGGCGAGTAATAATTTGGTGTTAGGGTATTATTGTATGGTGATTGTGATGAGTGTTGTTGGGTGTGTAAGTGGGAACCCAACAAGGGCGTTCTTTGTGTTTGGGGATTCACTTGTGGATAGTGGCAACAATGATTTCTTGGCTACCACAGCGAGAGCAGATGCTCCTCCCTATGGCATCGATTATCCAACTCACAGACCCACTGGACGCTTCTCTAACGGCCTCAACATCCCTGACTTGATCAGTATATATATTACTTTTAATCAATCAATCAATCAATCTCCATTTCTATAATTGTTTCTCTATCATATATATGTAATTTCACTAATTTGAATGCATATATATATCATGCGTGCATGCAGGTCTTGAACTTGGGCTAGAACCTACATTGCCGTATTTGAGCCCGTTACTTATAGGAGAGAAGCTCCTAATTGGTGCCAATTTTGCATCCGCTGGGATTGGCATTCTCAATGATACCGGAATTCAGTTTGTATGTAAAATTAAATCGTTTAATTAATTAGTAATTTTAATCTTATATAGTAATTAATCTGAATGTATGTATATATATATATGGCAGCTGCACATCATCCACATCAACAAGCAACTGAAGCTGTTCAAAGATTACCAGCTAAGGTTGAGTGCACACATTGGGGCAGGGGGAGCACGAAGAGTAGTGAACAGAGCACTCTTCCTCATCACTCTTGGAGGCAACGATTTTGTCAACAATTACTATTTGGTCCCTTATTCCGCTAGATCTCGCCAATTCTCTCTCCCTGACTACGTTCGCTACCTCATCTCTGAGTACCGCAAAATTCTCAGGGTATCCCTATATATCTCTCTATTCTATATATAACTTAATTATTCAATTATTATTACAAACTACATACCTACTACATATATGCATGCAGAGGCTTTATGATATGGGAGCTCGTAGGGTACTAGTAACTGGAACAGGACCAATGGGGTGCGTTCCCGCTGAATTAGCCATGAGAAGCAGAACCGGTGACTGTGACGTTGAACTCCAGAGAGCTGCATCATTATACAATCCCCAATTGGTTCAAATGATCACTGGCCTCAACCAAGAGCTTGGTGCTGACGTCTTCATTGCTGCTAATGCATACCGCATGCACATGGATTTCGTTTCCAACCCTAGAGCTTACGGTATATATTCTATAACAATAATCATTATACAATACAAATACATTCAACTAGTATCTAATGTGTGTTATATATCATACGTAATGTGTATAGCTTTGCTAGGTGTACAACGTTTTACCAGCCAAAACAGTCAAAAATAAAAAATTAGGTCTAAATCACTTAGCCCATTAAAAAATTACATATGATTAATAATGTTATTTGAGCCAAAAGTGTTAAAATAGGATTTGTGGGCTGTTTTCCCAAGCATTTGTGGCTATATATATAACAAGTTATATATGACAAACATTATATATGATATATATCACACATTAAATACTAGTTTAGTTTGAATGAAACTTTGTTGCAAAACAAACATTATGGTATTCTATAATAATATTCATGCACTCAATTAAATCTTTTTTCTTTTCTTTTTTTTTTGGGCTGAACAGGATTTGTTACATCGAAGATAGCATGTTGTGGGCAAGGGCCATATAATGGAATTGGGCTTTGCACACCAGCCTCAAACCTGTGCCCAAACAGAGACCTTTACGCGTTTTGGGACCCATTCCACCCATCTGAGAAAGCAAGTCGAATCATAGTCCAGCAGATCCTGAGAGGCACTAATGAGTACATGCACCCAATGAATCTCAGCACTATCATGGCCCTTGATTCCACGACTTAAATTTGACGATGATGAGATGATGCTTCTACAATTTTCGGTTGCCCTTGATGTTTTCCTCATCACAAGTCGCAAGATTTATACTACTTTGTGTGTGCCTCTATAATTTTAATTATCTCATGTTCTTGCTCTATGATACCTAAGCTAGTGTGAGTCGTAGTGCTAAGGTTGTTCTTATGTACTGGTTTGTTCACCAAATTGCCAGTAATAAATACTCGTACTCCTTCGTTTGCATTGGAGTGCGAAAGCTTTTTTGCAGATCGATTGCGAATTTGAGAACTCATTCATCACAAGCATGAAAAGGCACTAAAAAAAAGTTCATGAGTTTTTAGTTAATATCTTAAATTACTATAAGGAGATATGTTATTCATTGACTTGACATAAAATTAAATTTTAGCATAAGAGATAATATTACTCGCACTTTAAATTCAAATATAGTATTTTTCTTAAAAAACATAAAAATCGTTCGTTGTAACTCATACTTTTTTAAGAAAACCATACTTGTGACGAGACAAAGACGTGGAGTGTGATGAGGTCATGGAGTGATCATAAATCAAAATCTAATAATTATTAGTCGTATATATGTCTAAAACGATGGTGGATTAATGCACGCGCGATGATAGGCCAGGCCATGCCAAGCATGAAGATCTTTTCTTCAGCTTAATTAGCACTGTCACTGTACACGGTTCTGGAAGAATAAATAAATAGTACTTACAACAGTAAAGATTATACTAATATATGAGTAACCAATTTGGGTCAGGTGATTAATTCACTTGGCCACTTAAATAGCTGAGGATTTCATCTCCGTCTTATGTATGCAGCACTCCGTTGTTCAGCAGTTAAATTCTTAAATGAAATTCTACACTACGACGGATTAGTCTTTAACCTATCGAAGTTGGGATTCTACTTGTACACTAAAAAATACTAATATATGGGTCACATTTTCCCCCTTAATACATGGAACTCTGCACCTGTGCATGTCACAATAGTGCATATATGTGGGACATGCCAGTGCTAAAAAGTGAAGGCATGAAAGCGCAATTTTACCACAATTGCATTTATAGTGCACCAAACCTTGAGGACGTGGCAACCGTAGAAACATTGCGGAAATAAATACACAGGGCCAGTGCTGGATTCATCAGTCATGTTTGACATTAACTCAGCCTCCAAATGCGTTATGGAGTAAATTAAACTTGTTGCAATTTTGAACTTGATTGACGTTTTTTTTTTCTTCTTTTTATTCAAAAAGAACTGACCGCAAAGAGAAGTTATTTAGAGTTATCCAATCTTTCGCCAACTTCATAATCTCATCAATGCATGTAAGAGCTTTGAAATTATGAAGTGGATAAAAAGGTGATCATATTTAGAAATTCACTTTTTGGATGTTCATCAAGAAATTTTTTTTTGTTCACAATAAAAAAATTAACCAAAACAGTCAATAGACTATGCATAATATATAATACGTAATATGCGCAACGTATATTATATATTATGCACATTATATATGACATATTGTACATAACATATATCACATGTTACAACATCATCTTTCTTTATAACATGTGACACTATTGTGGATAATATATATGTTGTGCACATTACATAATACTTATTGTACATAATACTTTGATTGTTTTTGCTATTTTTTTTATTATAAATATAACAATGCTCGTCCATCAAACATTCATCAAATTTAAAAGTAAAAAAAGATGATTTAAAATTATAGGTGGGCAAATCAATCAAATTAATCAATGATTAAAAGTATTGAAATTGGAGAATGACATCCAAAATGAATGTCCAAATAATACTGTTGTTGATAAAAAAATTCACTAAAAATTCAAATAATTTTTCAATGATAAAATATGTTTCACTAAAATGATGAGGTTTAAACCTTGATCACATGTTATAGAAAAAAACATCACAATCAAGTAGATACTTTGTTTTATTGTGAAATCAAATTAAAATATGAAAAAAATATTTTAACACTCAAAGTAAATAATGTCCAATTGAGATCTATGTATACTCCATTGTAATGGTAGTTTTCAAAAGTGAGTGTGTAATTCAATTTCAAGCGTTGAAATATAAGAACATCTCTCAATCACGCCACTGTTATTGTCATGTTCCTAATTATATGATGAAATGACAAGTAATTAATCAATCAATTGGAGCCAGACCAATGACTTAATCAGCTTGGCTTGTTTTCTAAAGCAAATATGAACTTTTCAAATATAAGCCAATCGGAAATTAATAGAGGAATTTTTTTGTTTTTTGATTTATTCGTCAGAAATTATAGATGAAGCCATGCTATAACTACTGCTATACTGTTGGCATGTGAATTGTATCAACTATGCATACATGTTGGTTCTCACTTACTTCTATTTTGGAAGAATTGAATAATGGCTTGAGTTTCAGTTAATATAAATTTACAAAATGATTTGCTTGGAATTGAATAGCATGAAAAGTTAGTTGGAGAAAAGTATATCACTGGAATCAATTATAAGACCAAATTAACACTTTGTCCTGGGTGAAGGAATGTTAGTTGAACCGTTTCTCCAGCCAAATTATATGGTGTCAATGATATTAGGTGTAGAGTAGTTGATATTATAAAGTCTATACAGCTATATATATATATATATATATATATATATATACCATTTCTTTTACTCTATCCTGATCATATATTATTTACCATATAGTATAAAGTGGTCCTTATAATAAATAATCATCTTCAACAATCTTTTGGGGATCCAAAAGGATCTGAATATCTCTATGTCACTGTGCATGTGCCTATGTGTCTCTCTCTATATGCTTACTATTCAAACTATACATATGATTGATGAATTAAATTCCAGTAAAAAGAAAGTAATTTGTTCCCTTTTCGAAGTCCAAAAGTAGAAATGGTGCACTAATAAGAATAATAATCTTGAGCTTAGCATAGTTCTCTCGGTCCACGTGTAGAATGCAATATGTATCTCTGTTTTAATTAGGCATTCACCTTAATTTTTACCGGTAGTTGAATTCATAGAAAATTATATTATTTAGCGAAAATTAGTGTAAGCAATTTAAATCATTAGATATGAATATTTAATTGTAGATTATTAGTTTAAAATCCCCTTCAAATAATCTAAATTGGGAAATTTGCGTCCTACATGGTTCTCCACCATTTATTGTTCCACATTATTTGCATAACACATAATCTAAAATATCAACTATAATCTAAAATGTCAACTATAATAAAAAGAGAGAGGGTTAAATTTCAAGCAAGGAGATAGAATAGTTGACGTGTCAAAATATAAGTGGTACAAAGCAAATAAATCTCTTACTCTTGGTGCACTTAATAATCTTTCGATATTTAATTCTAGAAAATCTTATAAAATTGCTTTATTATTTAGATACATATTATTGAGAGTGATCTCTTTTACGTTTAGGTAGATACTATTATTTATTTATAGATTTATATATAATATATGATTATGGACAATATTTTTAAAATATATTATGCTAATATGCATATCAAGGGGTCTAGTTCAGTGAAACATTCTCCACGTCTATACATAAAAAAAGTATATTTCACAATCTATTATTATTTATCTTTTCAAAAACCTCCGATAGCAACAAAATTAGTCACATTACCAACTACAAACTCCCTGATTTAATTTCTACCCAATGAAAAAAAAAGGGTTCAAATTACCATTACCATTAGCTACTGAAGAATTGACCCAAATCTCAAACCTGTCTGGTATGTTTAATACTCCTCTTAATGGGTCCAGCCTTCCTATTTCCCTGTTTATTTATTTATTACGAGTGAAACAGCATCCATTGTTAATATGCAATTTAATTAAAGTAAACCTTTTTCTTAATATTTGGCCAAAAAGAAGCACACTTCTTTCATTTCTCTGTAATTGGTAGTGTTAATATCTCTTCATTTTGTTTAATTATCTCTTCACCGGGTTCAGTTAAGTAATTAATTAAAATGTAATGCTACTGAAAATATGTATTTAAAATTTTTCAAATGCTTGTCTTTTATTTCTTCAACATAAAGATATACTTAAGAAAAATGTAATTAAACTATATGAAATACACAATACAATCTAAAGTCTATGGAAAACATAGTTGATCAAATTAAATATAAAACACACGTGACTATGATTTTGAATCAATGCCCTTAGCCCATACGAGCATTATTGTATGTGTCACTTGGACAATTTTTTTTCCATCAAAAAATAACATTTTAAAAAGATTTAGAGTATTTCAAAAGTTAGAATTATTCTAAATTGCAAATTGTATAACTTTTGAGTAATTATAACTTCAATAACCTTAAAATATCTCCAACAGTTTTCAAAATCCACGTAGATTTTTTTAAACATAAATTTTCATTTCAAATTATTACAACTACGTACTAATCACACATCCATTATCCACATATCATTTTTTGGATGATAGATAATAGTACACCGTTTTTGCTTTCGTTTTTATGAGTTGAAAGCATGATTAGGGCTTGTGGCGGCTACGCTCTCTTGATTTAACCTTCTCTTATCCTTTAATTTTAAATTAAAAAAATTGTGTAAAGTTGCAAATCATTTTTATGATATGTCTAATTACAATTTCTTAAATACTTTTTTAAAAAACTAAAACCATATAACTTCATCAAATATTAACCACAACTATGAAACATTAAATACAACGATCTTTTAAATTTCTAATTATTTTCTGTCTAACAATTTCTCACTTTAAGTGTTTTAAAAAAGAGTAATGCTATATTGACTCTCCATATGAGTGTTCTCATTTTTTTTTTAAAAAAAAGACATATATAGCTTCTTATACTCTAACTAAAGTCGTAGCCTTAAATTTATCCATTATAGTGTTTAGTGTAAGAGTAATGTTATATATATATATCACAAAATCAACTACCATCAGTCACTATTGTAACGGTAAACAAGTTCGTTATTATTAAAGATATTAGCTAATAATCTGGAAAATAATTACAAATAATCTAGCCTAGATTAGGGGGAAGGAGACACGGTGCAAAATGGCAAAACGTCGACATGTTTCCTTTAATTCGTGCGGTAAAATGTCCCCTACAGAACAAGAATTACGGAACTAAATTGCCCATTCTTCCTTTTGGTCGGTAATAATAATGTATTAGTTTAAATGTACTTCTAGGCTAAAATTAAAGGACCGTCAAAAATCCTCCCAGATTATAAGATCATTGCAGCAATATATATGTACAATGCATTATGTATGTATATATGCATAATATAAATGTGTTAGATCACATCCTGGCCTAAACCAATGCAATGGTCCGCGATATGACCTCAAGGCCTCTATTTTCCAATTTATGCAACTACCTGCACTTGAATTTGTGGGCCATTTGATACAATAATAATATATGCACATCTAAAATTAATCAGAGTGCTTGAACTATATATATAAGACTCATTCCTTATTCCTATACATGCACTGACACATTATTTGTTTTTGCAGAGCTTAGAGAGGAGCTCTGTATTTGTAAAAACAATTAAGCAGCATCTATATATATATCACTTAAATCCATGATGGGTAGGTGTATGGTTTTTGGGTGTTATATTGTGTTAGGCATTGTGATGGCACTAGGAAGTGGTTTCACAGTGGCAGAGGCACAAAGAGCTTTCTTTGTGTTTGGGGATTCGTTGGTTGATAACGGCAATAACAACTACTTGGCTACAACTGCTCGTGCTGATGCTCCACCTTATGGCATTGATTATCCAACTCGCAGACCCACTGGCCGTTTCTCTAATGGCCTTAACATCCCTGACTTTATCAGTTCGGTTTCTTTATTTTTAATAACTTATAATTCATTATTAATTATTATTATGTAGGATATATAATGCTATTTTTATTACCTTAGAAGTTAAAAGTGTACACATGCATTGTGTCACCTTTGTATGTTGTACACTTTTGAGTTTTGACATTCATTTCATGAACAAAATAATTTTATTTTGCATTACTAAAAAACGATTAATTACAATACAATGACCATGTAACATATACTTACATTATCAGCCAAATATATTGTGACATATCTTTTTTAAAAGATGATTTTTTTGGAGATTATGCGATAGTTATTGTTAAAATAGAAAATTTATCAATTTTTTAATGGCTGAATATCAATGAATTATAATTATTCTCCCTAAAAATATTGTTAAACATTTATTGATTAGATGATTCAATAATAAACACATGTCAACTCAATCTAATACAGCTTTAAAATAATGGACCTATATTCATCTAAAAAATTAGTTTATGAAAGGATTATCCAACCAATTTTTATAAATACTATATCTTGCTGGTTATACGATCTTAAGCTGACGTGGAATTTACTAGTGCTATAATACACTTTTGTGTTTATTAAGTATGACTTACTAATGAGTGCAATAATAAAATTTGTACATATTTTATATATTTACTATCATATTTGTACGCTTTCTTGGTGATTTGTATGTATAATGTTGTTAGTTTAAGTCATTGAATACCGTATTAATTATTTAATGTGATTATGTAGGTCAAGCACTTGGTGCAGAACCCACATTGCCTTATCTAAGCCCCGAGCTTACCGGGGAAAGATTGCTTGTTGGTGCCAACTTTGCTTCTGCTGGCATTGGAATTCTCAATGACACCGGAATTCAATTTGTTAGTCAAATTCAACATTGTTGTTGATGCCAACTCATTTATCTATATATATATATATATATATATTATAAAAAACAATTGAAATTATTGATTAATTAATTAAATAAATATTGGTACATACAGGTGAACATCATAAGAATATACAGGCAGCTACAGTACTTTGAAGAATACCAGCAGAGGGTGAGTGCTCTAATTGGACCTGAGGAGACTGAGCGCTTAGTTAATGGAGCATTAGTACTCATCACTCTTGGAGGCAACGATTTCGTCAATAACTATTACTTGGTCCCTTACTCTGCAAGATCCCGCCAGTACAACTTACCAGACTATGTCAAGTATTTGATCTCTGAGTATAAGAAGATTCTCAGGGTAATTTATTATTAATTATTACTTCCCACTTTTTAATTAAGTCTATGTTAGTTTATCCTTATCTTCATTAATTTTCTTTTCTAGGTCTTTTCATTACACTTTATTGGTCAAATTATATCACATGCACGTTTAACTAATACGGACAAATTAAGGCTGTCACTAATCAGCATAATAATTCGCTAACACTGTATATATAGTACGCGCTAATTGTATTGGATGACTTGTTCTTTTCGCTCATAAAAGTGAGAGTATGAACAAGTGGCTTAATTATATTGTCAAGTGTTGATATTTATGTAAAGAAAAAAAGTGTTGATATTTTTAGATTTAAGTACATTTAAAGTAAGATAAAAAATTTTCTTCTGAGTTTTACTTTATTTATACTTTACCACCTTAGACTTTTTTCACTAAATGAGTGTACTTAAGAACTTATTTTTGGTGCGATTATACTAGCATTAATTAATTAATAAAATGCACCAGATCTTATGTTTGATATTAGTATTGAATTAATTGGTTTGCAATTGCATTGCATTGCAGAGGCTATATGATATTGGAGCACGAAGGGTGCTGGTGACGGGAACGGGTCCATTGGGTTGTGTTCCGGCGGAATTGGCGCAGAGAAGCAGCAACGGCGAATGCGCGGAGGACCTGCAGCGTGCGGCGGGATTGTTTAACCCTCAGCTAGTTCAGATTATCCGTGAGCTCAATAGTGAAATTGGTTCCGATATCTTCGTTGGAGCCAACACCCAACGGATGAACAATGACTTCATCAGTGACCCTGGCAGATATGGTAACTACATTTTTTTCCATCCTGGAGGGAAGGGGCACACATTTTTTTTTACTTTTCATTTCTTTAAAACAGGAAACTAAAAAATCAATTATTATGGACCACCATTTATAATATTCAATTTATTAAAACTATTACTCTGACTTTTAAGAGCATGGTTAGAGGTAAAAAAAAAAAATAGTCAAAACAGCCAACATATAGAAATTTGGGCCACAATTCCCAGCCCATTAAAATTATACTCATGATTAAAAGTGCTATTTGAGCCATAAAGTGTTAAATGAGCTTTATTGGCTGTTTTGACTGATATTTTGTTGTGCCCCAAGCATTTGTGAACTTTAAATATTATATATTAATCCAATATTTTAAAAGTTGGGCCAATAATTAAAAAAAAAAATTGGATTATTATATATAATGATCGACTAATTTAAAGGTGTACATGTAACAATTTTCGTCATTTAATTTACATTGACTTTAATATAAATATCTCAAAACTTTCTTCATTATTAATTATTCTAATACTTTTATTTAAATTAATCTTAATGCATATTTAATTTGACCTACCCATCAGTTATAAGAATTTCTTGAGGTAGATAGATAGTAGAGAAATGTGACATCAATTAATCATATCATCATCATATATATAACTAAGCGCGTGGTATTACTGTGTATGTAGGGTTTGTTTCATCCAAAGTAGCATGCTGCGGTCAAGGACCATACAATGGTATAGGACTATGCACAGTGGTATCCAACTTGTGCCCAAACCGTGACCTTTATGCATTTTGGGATCCTTTCCATCCTTCGGAAAAGGCCAACCAGATCATCGTTCGACAGATCTTGTCAGGAACCATGGAGTATATGTATCCCATGAATCTCAGCACCATTTTGGCTTTGGATTCCAAGAACTAGATAATCCAACTTTCATTTCAATTACTACTGCATTTCTTTCTGTTGTGTCTACTAGTTCATTAAGCTTTATATCCGTGTTGCAATGTCTTGAAATCAAAATTAATTTGGAGCCAAATCATGTACTCTCCAAGTTAATATATTAGTGTTGCCCTATAGTACATAATGTTGTATTTGATTGATCAAGATAAATTTCGTCTTTTTCAAATTTGTTGAATAATTATAGAGTATTGATAGAAGTATAACAAAAAAACCAGTCAAAACAGCTAATTAATAGGAATTTGAGCCACAATCACCCGACTCATTAAAAATATACTCATGATTAAAATTTTATTTGGGCCATAAAATGTTAAATGGACTTTGTTGATTGTTTTGGTTGAAAAGTGTTTCCCAAAACATTTGTGATAATTATATTATATTGATTGTGTTAAAAAAAAAAAAGCATTGTTAAAGGTATAAAAAAAAACAAGCCAAAACAGCTAATAAATAAGAATTTTGACCACGATCATCCAGCCCATTAAAAATATACTCATGATTAAAATATTATTTGAGTCATAAAATATTAAATGAGTTTTGTTGACTATTTTGACTGAAAAGTGTTGTTCCCTGTGTATGTGTAAACAAAAAGCACGCAAATACAGCAGGAAACATACATTGCTTTCACCTTTGTATGCCTTCTCCTCTGTTTTTCTCCCCTAATTTCACAAAGGCTTTCTGAGCGGTGGAAATAATTTCTCCCTGCATCACTATATGCATATCCAGCTAGTATCATTTACACTCTTCACATGTCAAGCATACACTTTTGGAACTATAACTTGAATCATATTCAAATTCAATCAACGTCCACCTAAAAGTTGATTTGTACGAGCCAATGTATATGCTTCAATTCAATCCTAGGATATTTGGGCATTGGCTTGTGAAATCTACCCAAATAGCTATAAAAAGCATCTCGAAATCTCCAGCTCCACACATACACATCAAAATTAGGTTCTTTTAATTTTGCAACACAATGGCATTCCCCTCAAGTTTTGTGCCATTGATGATAACTTTGGTTCTAGTGATTGGGACCTGTAGCATTGTCCCACGAGCAGAGGCTAAGGCCAGGGCTTTCTTTGTATTTGGGGACTCACTTGTTGACAGTGGCAACAACAATTACTTGGTGACTACTGCAAGGGCTGATTCTCCTCCTTATGGAATTGACTATCCAACTGGCAGACCAACTGGCCGTTTCTCCAATGGCCTCAACATTCCAGACCTTATTAGTAAATTCTCATCCCATAATAATCTAATTAACATTAATTTTGTGTTTAATTACCTAGTTTTATTATACTATCAATCGATCTAGCACGTAATATCTTTTGAGTTTGAAGTCTGAACAATTTATCATAATAGAAATAACAAGAACCGAATCCCTAATTATTTTTTTTTGGCTGGTGAGACTAATTATTAATCCAAATATTGAAGCTGATAATAAGTAGAGTTGCATGAATGAACGATTTAATATGCTAACGGTATATTTGTATCAATAATGTTTGTTGTATAACATGAATACGTCAAACTAGTATCCAATGTATACTATACATAATACGTAATGTATGTCATATATATAGCACACATACATATGACACACGTTATATTTTATTATAGCACACGTTGGATACTGGTTTGACATATTTCTGTTGTATAACAAACGTTACTATATTTGTATTTGTATCTAATTTCTAGATTAGTTAACTACTAAAATTTGTTACCTCAGGTCAACGACTTGGTGCTGAATCTGTGTTGCCGTACTTAAGTCCAGAATTAAGAGGTGAAAAGCTTCTTAATGGCGCCAATTTTGCTTCAGCTGGAATTGGCATCCTTAATGACACTGGATCTCAGTTTGTAAGTCCTTAATATATTTCATTAATTAATAAATAATATTAATAATTCTTCCCCTGGTGAATATACTCCAGAGTCCAATTTTCATGGATGAAGTGATGCGAGCTCAAGATTGAACATACATAGGAATTAGGAGACTTATTAATTAACTTAATTTGCAGCTAAACATAATCAGAATGTATAGACAGCTTGAATACTTCCAAGAGTACCAAAGACGAGTGAGCGCTCAAATTGGAGCAGCGAGGACTAAGACACTCGTGAATCAAGCTTTGGTTCTAATAACTGTTGGTGGTAACGACTTTGTAAACAATTACTACTTGGTCCCTTATTCTGCAAGGTCTCGCCAGTATTCCCTACCTGATTATGTCAAATTTCTCATTATAGAGTACCGGAAGCTCTTGCAGGTAATTAATTAATTCTCATAAAACACACTCATAAATAATAAATGATAATAATAATGCATATTTGTGTAATAAATTATTATTGTTGTTGTTGGTGCAGAGACTATATGATTTAGGAGCACGCAGAGTTCTTGTGACAGGAACAGGACCATTAGGTTGTGTTCCAGCAGAATTAGCGATGCGTGGAACAAATGGGGGATGCTCTGCTGAACTTCAGCGTGCTGCAGTATTGTACAACCCTCAGCTACAACACATGGTGCTAGGACTCAACAACAAGATTGGCAAAGATGTTTTCATCGCTGCAAATACAGCACAAATGCATAATGATTTCGTTAATAATCCCACAAAATTTGGTACCTCCTTAACTTCCACTCCTACTGTATTTCTTATATTATATGACTTATAAAATTGATATTTTGACATTTATAAGTGGATGCACCAAATGTACATCCACATGTATATTATTAGATGTGGTTGTGGTCCTCAGTTAACATATTTTTTAATAACATTCTATGATGTAGATTTGAATGTCTATTGGAGATATTCATGATGAATGTTCAAATGGCATTATTGTATAACTTAAGGCACCAATTATTAACATGTTGTTTTTGGCAGGATTTACTACAGCAAAAATTGCTTGTTGTGGGCAAGGACCCTACAATGGGCTTGGGTTATGCACAGCACTCTCCAACTTATGCCCAAATAGGAAGTTGTATGCATTTTGGGATCCATTCCATCCATCTGAAAAGGCTAATAAACTTATTGTGGAGACAATTGTCTCAGGTTCTACACGATACATGAACCCAATGAACCTCAGTACCATCCTGGCACTGGATTCTAGCACATGATCATGACAAGACAAATCTTGTTTATTCTCTGCATTTGGAATTGAGATTATTGTTGTTAATTTAATTTGTATCAAGTGTATCACGGCTTTCATAGTCTTTATGGTTGGGATATATATCATCACGAATAAACTCATGACAAGTTAAATATTTGACATATTCTGTTTTCCGTTCTCTTTAGATAAATGTATAATGGATGTAATCTCAGTGGAAAAAATAGTGATAAGATTAATGAGAAAATCAGATTGAATTTCATGAGCAGAATAATGACACATTATTGGATCGATTTTTTAATCGATTACTAATGTTTCCTGTAGTAAACTATCAGCGACTTTAGGTTTATGTATTGTATAAACATTGTTCGATCGTAATGAGTTCAAAATTGTATATAATCTATTCACATTATCCTTAAGAACACGATACGCCCTACAATCTACATCAGTAATTCTTACTTACTACGCTATGCCTAGGTTTAAAGAAATTGGAGAAGTTCTGGGATTTGTATTTTCTTTCCCTCTATTTTGGTATACGGTTCTTGGACTTGTTTGTGGATGCATTGAAGTGAATGGATAATTAGATTAATGGCAATGGGTAATGGCTATTGGGTAGTGCCTAAGTGAAGCAAGCAAAAGGACCCATCAACGCTCCTTTTTGTATTTTTCCCCTTTTGGATGGGTATTATTTTTCCCTTCACACTTTTTATTTTGTGAACTTAGGAAAATAAGTAAATAACAAAACAAAAAAAGAAAAAGTTGTAATAACTCTAAAAGCTCTTTAATTATTTATCCACTTAAAACAATATTTAATATTTTTAATAACCATTTAATAATTATATCTATTTTAGTTAACTATTTTTTTAATAATATTTGATATACAGTGATAAACCAGCCAATACAACTAATGTGTCTATTTTGGTTTCATTTATTACCAAAAAAATTATTGAGATTGTAATGGAATGGACAATTGTAACCCAAAATCCTATTTATTCACTGATTTAACTTATTTTTTATTGTACATTTAACAATTAACATCAATCATTTTTTTATTAACCATTTTAGTTAACTATTCTCATATGGTGTTCACCACGTTTGCTTAAATTGTAATTAACAATTAAATCGTTTTTAATAAATAAATCGTAGATTATATTCCAGCTAACCTCATTACCTCCTTCCTCTGGCAGAAGTATAAAAGGAACGGAAAATACAGCAGAGAAGGAGGGTATTATAGTCCATACGAAAATGGTACCTGCTCTTCCTTGCAATTGAAGTGTGTTATGTATGCTATGTACCAACCGAGTGGAGAAGTGGAGAGAGAAACAAATCAATTGCAGTTGATCTTTGCTCTGCTCTTCAGAGCTTCACGATTTGTTTTCATCTTCAACTTCAAGATTCCGCGATGGCCGTCCCCGTCGAGGAAGCCATTGCAGCTCTTTCCACATTCTCTCTTGAGGTAACTACCTGCTTCGACCAGCTCGAACCTTAATTTCTTTCATCATTTTAATCCTATTTCTGCTAATTTTTTTCTTCTTAGTTTCATTCTGTTGCCAAAATTGAAATACGCTTATGCCTTGTTCTTCTCCTTCTGCTTTTTTTTTCTTTTGCTCTGATTCAACTTAGCATTTACTTAATTCGAGCTAATTCAAGTTGTAGAAACTTTTTGACTTATTTTTTTTTTAAGTGTATGAGCTTGTTTTAGGCATCGAGCAGCATCTTTCTTCTTCGATTTATCTGAAATAATTAGTAGTCAAATCATGACTGATAAAAACTACTGATCTATGACTATTAGATTTGCATGGAATGTAATTTGATGTTGAAGTTCCGAAATAACTCATTGAAGGAACTTGAGGTTTTTGTTTCCATATAGTCGGATTTTTTTTTTGAAACATTTGTTTCCTTAATTGTGTAGGATGAGCAACCGGAGGTGCAAGGACCTGGCGTGTGGGTTTCAACTGAGAGAGGTGCAACGGATAGTCCAATAGGTACTTTTGTAGTTTTGTTTATGCTTGCATTGTACTTCTACGGATATATTATGGAATTTTGCTGTGACCGTTCTCAAACATTTGTGGTGCACTTTTACCTCTGCTTCAAACTACAAAGATGAAAGACTAAATAGTAATTACCATGTGCTGGCGTGCTTTTTGTAGAGTACAGCGATGTTTCTGCATACCGATTATCTCTATCAGAGGATACAAAAGCTCTAAATCAGCTGGTATGCTGCTTTTGGTGGCTATTTTTCTCGATCAATCTGTTCTTTAGATGATTTTCATTTGTTTCTTTATTAGAAATTTTGACTGCTAAAGTGCTAATGTTAAAACAAAATGCAGAATACCCTTACTCAAGAAGGGAAGGAGATGGCATCGGTGCTTTACACATATCGCAGTTGTGTCAAAGCACTTCCTCAGGTAAATTTTCTCTCTAGTTACAGCTAGTTGAACTCAGTCAATGGGCATGAAGTACGTTGTCGTTTTGTTAAATAAGAAATATTGTTCGAAGGAAGAGGGTTAATGTTTGTACAGAAGTACTTTGAAGTTTACTTGCACTAAGCGGAAATCAATGGTTCCTGTGCTAGTTTCTCTAGATATATACATAAGTTATTTTTCATGAGGCAAAGTTCTTAGAAAGGTTATGAACAAGTTAATCTCAGCTGTGTTATTGTAGTTATTATCATAGTTGTTAGTATCGGACGATACACGATACGTATCGTACGATACGATTCGATACGGAGCCTGGGCGATATGTATCATGAAGTGTATCGGAAGTGCTTTTGTATCGGATGTGTATCGGCGATACTGATCCGATACGATACACATTTGTATCACGATACAGTGAATTTGAATTAAAAATTTAAATTTTGTTTTGAAAATTGAAAGTCACATACTTTTCTATGGATTTAGGTACACCATCCTTCCCTCACTATTGTTTTCATCTTTTCCACAATTTTTCTTCTTCCATTTTCTTATACTTCTCTACTTTCTGAGACTCTATACCTGAAACTAGTATACCACCACTTCTACAACCTGTTATTTCTACAGTTTGACACAAGTATACCACTACTTTTGTAGTTCAGTTCTGTCTACTTTTTTTATTCCATTTCTATGCTCTATTTTTATGGGCTGTTCTTTAACAATTATGGCTCCTAAGACTAAGGGAAGGAAGAAAGGCAACAATGATATTGCCTGGGATCATTGTAAGAGTATTAGACTATTATTGGATGAATTTAATTGAAAATATTACTAATTTACTGTCATCATTGCTATTTTGAATGATATATTATTGTTTAAGAACTTCGCTTTTCAATATTTTAAGAATTTTCTTCATTTTGTAGGCATCTAATTTGTTATTAGATTATTGTTGATAATTGTTTCTGTATCATACGATACGAAACGATTCACGATTCTAAAAAAGATAAAACGATACACGATACGATACACGATTCAACAACTATGATTATTATTATTATTAAATACTTTTTTTAATCATCGAAAAATAAATTAAATACTTGTTGGGTTGGATGATCCAAACACTAAGTTTCAGCCTAGCTTACTACAGTTAATGGAGTAAAGTAGACAAGGCGTTGACAACTTAGCATGATGCGGCATGGTATTTTATATACACCAATTTTCTATATTACGTTTGGTTTGTTTATAACTTGCAATATTAAACTAGTGTAAGGGAGGTCCATTTTAATGTTTCCATATGTCTATATAGTCTCATGTAATTTATGCATTTTGCCACAACGGGGCAGCTTCCGGATTCTATGAAGCAAAGTCAAGCTGACTTATATTTGGAAACATATCAAGTTCTAGATTTGGAAATGAGTCGTTTGCGCGAAATTCAGCGATGGCAATCATCAGCTTCTGCAAAGGTATGGGATGTTCTTTACAAATTATATGATCCTTTTTATTCTTTTCAGAAACTTAACCAGATCCAGACTTAGCATGTTAAGTAAATCTGTAAACGTCATTTTTAATGCAGTTAGCTGCTGACATGCAACGTTTTTCTCGACCTGAGCGGCGCATTAATGGCCCTACAATATCTCATCTGTGGTGTGTTATGATGCTTCTTTTGCTTTTTGTTTTTTTAATAGCTTGTAATTAATAACTTTATTGGCATATTACTGTACCCTTATCCTCAACAACAAATTAAATTTGATCAATGTGGCTACTTCCTTGTTCATATCACTGATTTTTGTCTATCTTTTATAATACTTTTGTTCTTGATTCCAGGTCTATGTTGAAGTTACTTGATGTTTTGGTGCAACTTGATCATCTTAAAAATGCTAAGGCAAGCATACCTAATGACTTTTCATGGTATAAAAGGTAAGTAATTAATTTCTGTTTATGTCATTTTTTCAAGTTCAGGATCTCAGACTCTTCTGTTAGGTTCAGTTTGGTTCCTGTAGTTACATTCATTCTGTGATGAGTTTGGCAACAGAAGATATGGGGAAAAAATGAAGCACATTTAAAAGATGATGTAGAACATGAATTGGGAAAAATATAGGCTCATCTGTTAAGTGTAATTGGGGAAACTATAAAAGTGATGTAGAAGTTAGAACATTAGCAAACTTCCCATGATTCATGGTCTGCCTGAATGTATAGGAGTATTATCATGCAAACACATTTCTTTCCTGATTTAGAGTTAAATTTTTAAAATCAGAAGTACTTGATGAAAATTCAAACTTATTCATTTTTATCCTCAATTTGTCAGAACTTTCACACAAGTCAGTGGTCAGTGGCAAGACACTGATTCAATGAGGGAAGAGTTGGATGATTTACAGGTGCATAATTTTCATTTCTAATATATTGTTGATTTCTTATTTAAATAAAATGTTGCAATATTTTGTTTTTGGCCATGCCAAACCATAGGTGGGCCATGATTGACCTTTTTTAATTGTATGTGCAGATTTTCTTGAGCACAAGATGGGCTATTTTGTTGAATTTACATGTTGAGATGTTCCGCGTGAACAAGTATCCTGCACATGCATTTTTTTTTCTCTCTTAGAGAGAGTCTTTGTTTCAACATTGGGAAAAGGTCAAAAAACGACTGGTGGATACCTCGAATCTATCAGGAATCTTTTAATCTGAAGTTATGCTTTTGGCTTTTGTAGAATACTGTGACAAACAACTTGCCAAGAACCCCTATTTATTGATAGTACCCTGCTAACTTTTAACTGTGTCACCGTTTTTACTATTCTCCGCATTTAGTTCTTGTTCAATTCCTTGACTGGAAACAGTGTAGAAGACATTCTTCAGGTTCTTATAGTCTTTGTTGTAGAGTCTTTGGAGTTGGATTTTGCACTTCTCTTTCCAGAGCGCCACATTCTTTTGCGTGTTTTGCCTGTTCTGGTTGTCCTCGTGACATCATCAGAGAAAGATAGCGAGTCTCTGTACAAGAGGGTGAAAATCAACAGACTGATCAATATATTTAAGGTATTGTTGTACACATAATTGGTGATAACATTCTGTCATGAAAGAAATCATGTTATTATAAGATAACCCAAAAAATTTTTACATTTTGTGCAGTGAATTCTTTTCTCTCGTCAAGAAGTTTAAATCTGTGTATCTTTCTTTCCTTTTCATTTTTGACAGAATGATGTAGTCATCCCTGCATTTCCAGATCTGCATCTGTCTCCTGCTGCAATTTTGAAGGAATTATCAACATATTTTCCAAAATTTTCTTCCCAAACTCGACTTCTAACACTTCCAGCACCTCATGAGCTTCCACCACGAGAGGCACAAGAATATCCTTCAAATCGTTTTATGTTTTTTTTTTACAACATGATGCTGATCTGTTATTATTGAACCATATTTCATTCAATGAAACTCTTAACTTTTCGATTTTTTTGTGATGTCTTTATAGCTTACTCCACTTTTGCTGCAGATTGATGAACTGTGACACATTATACTTTAGGATGACAAATTTCATGATTTGTGTTCATTAAAGTTAAAATGCAAGAATGGTACTGTGTTGTTTTTTATATTTTTTGATCATTGAAAATTTTATTATATTGTATTTCAGCCATATTTAATAATACATGACTTGAAATCCATATGGTTGTTGCAGCCTTGAAAAATTTGGAGTAATAATTATTTTCTTCCAGAGCAATTTTATGCTTTTCATTATTGGATTACATGGGAAACTTGATCAGTTTATCACGTATTGCAATTCAGAACAAGATGCATTGTTGATTCATTTGCAGTTAAAATTACGAGTAGAATTTGTTGAGGAATTCTTTCTTTGAAGGGTTAAATTTTTATAAATTTGTGATGTATCTTCCTGCTAGTATCTTTTGAATGTAACCTTGACACAAAGACACATATCAGAGACATTATTTGATCATCAATCATATTGGAGCCATCCGTGCCGAGCATGATGATTTCACAATTCGTTTTGCTTCAGCAATGAATCAGGTGCTGCCCCTCTGTTCTGCCTGGGATGCAAAAGAAAAAACTTTACCTGATATCTTATTTGTTTTGTTTCTGTTAATTGTTGCACATCATTTAAAATCTTGCTAGTTTTGTCTTTATCTTTGGTTTTTGCAGCTGTTATTGTTGAAGTCAACTGATGGCTCTGATGTTGATTGGAGCAAAGAAGTAAAGGGGAACATGTATGATATGATTGTAGAAGGTTTTCAGCTATTAAGCAGATGGACTGCGCGCATCTGGGAACAGTGTGCTTGGAAGTTTTCTCGACCATGCAAGGATGCATCCCCATCATTCTCAGATTATGAAAAGGTGATGATGTTCAATTCCTGTATTTATTACTATCTTCTCTTTCCTGTGATTTTTCTTCTCATTTTTCTTATAGCCATGTAATTGCTTGTTCTCAATGGTTGTGATAACTAATTGATGTTCGTACCTGGTATTGGTACTATGCTAATAATAATATACCCACCTTTCTGTGTTTCCTTGTAGGTAGTGCGATATAATTACAGTGCAGATGAGAGGAAAGCGTTGGTTGAACTTGTGAGCTACATAAAGAGTGTTGGATCTATGATGCAGCGGTGTGATACACTGGTTTCTGATGCCTTATGGGAAACAATACATGCTGAGGTCCAAGATTTTGTTCAAAACACCTTAGCTACTATGCTGCGGACTACATTTAGAAAGAAGAAGGACCTCTCTAGGTAAAATTTTAGGAAACCAGTTCAATGATTGAAATGTCTGCTTCATATGATGCTTGTTTCTTTCTTCAAATTTTTGCTATATCAGCCAACCGAATGTGTACTTTCAGGGTTCTTTCGGATATGAGGACCCTTTCTGCTGATTGGATGGCTAATACAAACAAGTCAGAATCTGAGTTACATTCCTCACAGCATGGAGGCGAAGAAAGCAGGGCAAACGTATTTTATCCAAGGGCAGTTGCCCCGACTGCTGCTCAGGTTTGTATCATTTCCAATTGTGCTTCTGAACTGTCCTGTATAACTTGTAACTGCTGATATTTTATATGTTACAAGTGGTTAGCCCCATTTATAAGAGTCCAAACTTCAAAGTATTAAAGCTAATAATTGAACTGTGTTATCTGCCTAGAGGTCTTGTTGAACTAGCAATCTAGCGTATGGACTTACTTATGTTGGGATAGAAAGCATATATACACCAAGATGCTCATATCATATGTGATTTAGTTTTGAAATATTGGACTAAAATTCATTTACAAATGCATGCAGACAGACATTTTGTACCCATTATAATTGCGAAAAGATTTATTTTCTTCCTTTCTGTTTTCTTAACCTTTTTCAAACTCTGGCCTTCTGTATGAAATTTCCTTCATGTTTATGTGTATTTATGCAAACTGTTGTAATCAATTTATGCTAACTCTATAAGGTCTTGCGTGATAATTTTTGTGGGGAGGCTTATCAAAAGTTGATCTGTCCTTTATGTGGATATAGTTTTAGGGTACTATATAATTGTTGCTTAAATAATCTCTCTGATTCAGGTGCACTGCTTGCAATTCTTAATATATGAGGTGGTTTCTGGTGGCAACCTTAGGAGGCCAGGTGGACTCTTTGGGAATAGTGGCTCAGAAATCCCTGTTAATGATTTAAAACAGTTGGAGACTTTCTTTTACAAGCTTGGTTTTTTCCTTCATATTTTAGACTACTCAGGTAATGGTCTTACATTGACCCTAGTATCTATATCATGGCATAGACTCATCATTCGGGAAAACTGTCCATTGATAAATTGAATGTCTGCACCAAGAGTATCTTCCTCAATCTTGCTGCCCCCAGCCCCCAATGTTTCCTCTCCAATATTAAGGAGCTAGTTTGGAAATTTTACATGCTCTGTTATATCTCTATTATTGTATAACATATGGCTGCATAAAAATTCTTGGCTTCACAGTGCACCACTTCCAATCACACAATGCTCATCTACACCCTGTCTTATCTGACAGAACAAAAGGGTAACTAGTTTGACACCCATAAATTGAAATTAAACATAATAGAATTGGGGCTAACAGATGCTTGATTATTAGCCATATAATTTTATGTTCATGGAATTCTTGGGCTAGAGAAGAATTGCATTAAAATGAAAAAGATCTTAAATAGTATGATCTGCTACCACTTGAAACAGTTAATTAATATAGCATTTCATTGCCTTGTTGCATCCTACAGTGTAAACTAACTTGGGTAATGATACTTGTTGCAGTGACAGTTGCAGCTTTGACAGATCTTGGTTTCTTATGGTTTAGAGAGTTTTATTTAGAGTCTTCACGAGTAATTCAGGTAATTCTTATCACCACAAGATTATTTGATTTTCAAATATATTTTGTTCACCAGAAACACTCCCTAGATTGAAGCTACTAGTCTACTACAAACAAATGGTATAACCAAATATTGTAGAGATATCGTAGAGATATGTTTTGTGTATCTGATTTTTCCTCACACTTGCTGATACCTTTATGTGGATTTCAACACTACTCTGCTGAGAAGAGGTCATTTTTGTCTCATAGGGTTTATCAGTGATGTATTTCAGACTTCAACTGTCCAATTCTAAGGAAAATGTTTCCCTTTTATTTTTTGTTTCTTTGTTATATTAATTTGTTTTCTACTAACCCCTGCTGTACTAAAATTGTTCAATATGTTTACTGTAGTTTCCAATTGAATGTTCTCTTCCCTGGATGTTGGTGGATTGTGTTCTTGAGTCACCAAATTCTGGTCTTCTTGAGAGTGTTCTGATGCCGTTTGACATCTATAATGATTCGGCTCAGCAAGCATTGGTGTTGCTGAAGCAACGGTTTCTGTATGATGAAATTGAGGCTGAGGTATTAGACACTTTCAACTCAATGCTAAATGACTATTTGGTGAATTTCATTAAGCACTATAATGTCTGATAAAGCTTCTTTTAGGCGTATACAGTACACATATACTACATTCTAAAGTAAACTAGATCCCATGGATGTAAGTTATATGCTTTGTCCTTGCTCCTGCACATTGACCAAATGTTTTCTGTTCACCGTTTCTTGACAGGTGGATCATTGTTTTGATATATTTGTTTCAAAATTATGTGAAACCATTTTCACATATTACAAAAGTTGGGCAGCAAGGTATGTTGATTTTTTAATGGCTTATCCAGCTTTGCTTTTGATTATTCTATGTACTAACCTTTTTTACTCTTGGTGCCAAAATTGTGCAGTGAATTGCTTGATCCTTCTTTCCTCTTTGCCTCCGACAACGCAGAAAAGTATTCTGTGCAGCCTACGAGGCTCAATATGCTGCTAAAAATGACTAGAGTGAAGGTTAATGGATTATATTATCTCCTTGTTTCTCTCTCATGATTTGCTCTGGCACATTGAAGTGTCAGCTGAGCTCATGCAATCTCTCTCTCAAACCACAACACAGGGACATATGCACTGGTTTTTTTGGATATTTGAATTACAATTACTCTTCCATGTTGTTAAAAGTCATTTGATGCTCAGGTGCTTGGAAGAATGATTAATTTGCGAAGTTTGATCACTGAACGGATGAACAAAGTTTTCCGTGAAAATATTGAGTTTCTGTTCGATCGTTTTGAGTGTCAGGATCTGTGTGCCATAGTGGTTAGTCATTTACTTTTCCCATTTTCTTTGGCCATCAATTATGTTTCTCTCTCAACATCCATTAACTAAAGCTAGAATCTACTATTTTCAGGAATTAGAGAAGTTGTTGGATATCTTAAAACATTCCCATGAACTACTGTCGAGAGATCTTGCTGTTGACTCTTTTAGTCTCATGTTGAATGAGATGCAGGAGAATATATCCCTTGTGTCATTTTCTAGCCGACTAGCATCACAGGTATATTGATGTCTCTTTTTCTGCTTGTCACACTATCTTTACACAACATCTAGTAATGAGAATCAACTTAATATTACTTTGTAATGGTAACTGAAAATTTTATGACTTGATTCATTTTCTACAATTTTTGTGTGTGCTAGATTTGGTCTGAGATGCAAAGTGACTTTTTGCCAAATTTCATCCTCTGCAATACTACTCAACGTTTTATCAGATCGTCAAAGGCTGTTCCTGTTCAAAAGCCATCCATACCCTCTGCTAAGCCTTGTTTCTATTGTGGTACTCAAGTAAGGGTCACTGTTACTTCCATTAATGAACCAAATCATTATAAAATCAATTGCAATAGTATTTATGCCTTACTTAATTATCTAATGTTATCATAAACATATTGAATACATATATTTCCATTTTTTGCACGATTAAATGTGTATGCATGAGTAAAATACATTCTGTTATATAATCCCTCCGCCATTTGTCCCAATTTGTTGGTCTCATAATGTATGTCTTTTTGTAAGAACTTGATATCAAGGTGCAAGAGTCATTGACACAAGTACAGGAGTCTAACACAACTTTTTTGGTGTACCGAGCTTTGGTTTCGAGCTCCACATGCCCCGTTTTTAAAACTATCAATTTTTTGCGTTAAGTGTATTAATTTTTATGTTTTCTATGCAAATTGTATGTGTTTTTCTAGTTTCTTTGTGTGCATACAAAGTTTCTCATTATCTCACTCTATTTGTCTATGGTAGGATTTGAATTCCGCCCATCAAAGTTTTGCACGATTGCATAGTGGATTCTTTGGAATACCTCATATGTTCTCTATTGTTCGACTTCTGGGATCCCGATCATTACCTTGGCTTATTAGAGCCCTTCTTGATCACGTATCAAACAAGGTATTTCATTCTTCATCTCTGTTGAATTGTGAATCAATTTGTTGACTGACATTTGCTAATCTGTGGAAAAGCTCATGAAATCATCCATGCTTTCTGCCCTTGTCATGCTTTATGATGAAAAACTTTCCCTCATGAACAGAGAACCCTTCATCTTTAAGTAGACCTTTCAAATCCATATTTAGGACACTTATGCCATCTGTCATTAACAGATAATGAAGTGCAAAGTTGTTTGGACTTCAGGGAATTGATGAACTGGTTCATAATGAACATGTGAAAATGAGTAGAGTCAGAAGAATTGAGTTGGTGGTGGCTGGACTTTGCATAGAGAACAAAAGAATCAAATTCCATACCTTTAAAGATGTGAAAGATTATTAAATGTTTGACCATAAAGTCATGTGTTGATCAATGCATACCCATATGCTGAGGATAATGGGAAATAACTGGCATGTTAGAACATCTATTTTTCCAAATATATAGATTCCATAATGAAATTAAAAGAAGCATAAATTAGCTGTGTCAGAATCGTTTGCCATGTTCTTTTTTTAACCTTCTAGTGCACATCTTGGACGTTCCCATTTGCAGTAATTTCACTCAGCTTCTGCTTATTTTAACCATATTGGATAGCTGGTTTTTAATTATAGATTGGCACACATATTAGATGCATATAGTTTTCATATGTCTGCATTCATTGATATTTTAATATAAAATTTAAATGTGGCTCACTAACATTGTAATGCTTTCCATTTTCAGATAACTTTGCTTGAACCAATGATCTCGGGATTACAAGAATCCTTACCTAAATCAATTGGACTTCTGCCTTTTGATGGAGGTGTGACAGGTACATGAAGAAATTTTCCTTTAACCTTTACTCTGAAATTTATTTGCGTGAATTTTTAAAATATGAAGGTCTATCACATTATCCAAAGAAAACTATCATTAATAAACACTTTTTGAAGTTTCCAAAAATTCTCAATATAGTTGGGGGAGAGCAAAATCATTCGCAAAATTGAAGTGAGTTTTGTTACATAAATTATGTTAATGACTAATATGTTAGGAAGTGGATGCATTGTACAACATTCCAAATTCATGGAACATATGTACTAATAATAGAATGCCCGACTCTAATGTAGCCCAAAAAAATGAATGAATGGCACTCTGGCCCAAGACATTTCTTAAAAGTATTAGTTATTAGTAGCATACATTTCTTTTTCCTTTTGTGTGTGGGTATGTGTATTTCTTTTTCCTTAGTCAAAATTACTACTAGATTCCGTTATGGTTATGTATGAAGCTCTATTGCTTTATTTTGAGATCATTGATGGAGGACAATTTTCAAAAGTTTGAAGCATTGAAATGTTTATTAGAAATGTATTGATATGGCTACATTTTATGGTCATTACAAGTAGTGTTCTCATACGCAAAGTATCTTTACAAAGGAATCCAGAACAGTTGATACATGGTCTAGTCTGGGAAATTGATTATTTGGTTATTTCTGTACAGGTTGCGTTAGACTTGTTAAAGAACATCTTAATTGGGAGGCAAAATCAGAGCTGAAAGCTGAGGTTCTTCATGGCATTAAAGAGATTGGAAGTGTATTATACTGGATGGGGCTTCTAGATATTGTATTGGTCAGTATCCTAGTGCAGTTATCAATTTATTTATTGTAATTT
The DNA here is from genome assembly GCA_013621005.1 of Aeschynomene evenia. Taxonomy (NCBI): domain Eukaryota; kingdom Viridiplantae; phylum Streptophyta; class Magnoliopsida; order Fabales; family Fabaceae; genus Aeschynomene; species Aeschynomene evenia. The sequence continues at coordinate 6,581,910 of CM024268.1, forward strand.
CTTTGGATGTGGTTGTAACTTGTAAATGTGTTAAAATTGGAATAGATCTCTTTTTTATTTTTCAAGATAACCTTTTCTAAATCTGTATTATATTTTTCTGAAACAAAGCCTGAAATAAAAATGGAAGTTTCAAGCCAATGAAAAGAGTTTTAAAATCATACAAAATGACTTTAGCCAATATGGAGGAATAAATTTCAGTATGGGTACTTTGTACCTTGCAAATATGGAGGAATAATCTTGTATTTCCTTTATTAAGAAACTTTAAACATCTCTTCTTTACAAGACATCGCAAGTTTTTTATGTTTTCTTGTCACCTACTTTAGTCTATGAGAAGTAATGATGAATACATTGGGCTCTTGACAGAGAGAAGTAGATACTAAGAATTTCATGCAAACTGCTCCATGGCTGGGCTTGCTTCCTGGATCAGATGGACAAATATTAACTTCTCAAGATGGTGGGGACAGCCCTGTCGTCAGCCTCTTTAAATCAACAGCTGCTGCAATGGTTTCATACCCTGGTTGTCCATCTCCCACCTCTTTCCACATCATGTCAAAACAAGCTGAAGCTGCAGGTAATTGGATGTGTTCTAATTTTTGTTGCTGATGGCTTGGCTTGTTCTAATGACCTTATTGTTATTTTTATGTACATTTTCTTTGTTAATGGTTGAGGCTTTTGCTTTATTATAACAGATCTTTTATATAAGGCTAACTTGAATACTGGAAGTGTGCTGGAGTATGCTCTAGCTTTCACAAGTGCTGCATTAGATAAATACTGTAGTAAATGGAGTGCCGCGCCCAAGACAGGCTTCATTGACATTACAATTTCCAAAGATTTCTATCGAATATACAGTGGTCTCCAAATTGTACGGGACAACTTTCCACAACTAGCTTTCAATTTTTTCCTTTTGTTTTAATAGGCTTCTGGTGCATTTGATATGTGCATTGATTTTCATTGAAGTACAGGATAATATGAACACAAACTTAACAGTGTAATTGCATAGAATAAACGTCAAGTCCAGATGTTCTTTATTCCAATAATGAATTGTTTTCATGCTTGTCATTGAGTTTAGTTGGTTGTGTCTTCATACACATCTCTTAGTTTTGGTAAAGTTCAGTCGCCTCTTTTCTTTTTCCCTCAACAAAACACACCCAAAAAAACAAAACAAAACAACAAGATCAACAATAAAATTAGGCTGAACTGTATTAAGCATTAATAGAAACATGCATTTACAATTTACATTGAAGGTTCTTTATGTGCATTTGTTCAGTACATTAATGAATTTGCTTGTGCCTTTTTTCATTATACTTTCTTCTGACATGGTCTTTTTCTGAACCACCTAGGGATATTTGGAAGAGTCTGCACAAGTTGCATCAAATAGTCATGAAAGGCTGGGAGATTCAGTTGCTTGGGGGGGCTGTACTATAATTTATTTGCTTGGGCAACAGCTGCATTTTGAGCTCTTCGATTTTTCGTATCAGATACTCAATATTGCAGAAGTGGAGGTTGTATCTGTTGTGCAAACACATAAGAACTCACAATTTTCTGCACAGGTTCATATTCCTTTCTCAAATCAAAGCCAAAAGAATATTTTCTTGTTTTACATTATAATCTATCAGATTAATTAAATTGTTGACTTCATTTTTGTCAATTCTTAGTCAGATAGGCATTGCAGAAATGTTTGCCTTTTGGTTTAATATCTTCATGTGCCTTACTGCATTTCAAAGTTTCTTTCAGACTGCTTTTATGTCTAGAAACTCATCTATTTTCTTCAAACTACTAGCATCCTAATCTTTAGAGATGAAATCAAACCTCACTTTGACCATATTGTGAGACCAATCAAATGTTTAATGATATCAAGATAATCCATAGTTTTGAAGACTCTGCGATGCCGACCTGCTCTAGTCTTCAGTCCAATTTAAATTCCCCAACAACTCTAGTAGTGATGAATTTCTTGGTGTTTCTTGTCTGCTGTTATTGATCGCATGTATTGTTCTTTTGTAGCAGGGATGGGAAGCCTTATTGGAAGCAATGAAAAAAGCAAGGAGATTAAATAACCATGTATTCTCTATGCTTAAAGCACGTTGTCCCCTTGAAGAAAAGACAGCCTGTGCTATTAAGCAAAGTGGTGCTCCGATACATCGTATCAAATTTGAGAATACAGTTTCTGCTTTTGAAACTCTGCCGCAGAAAGGTGCTTAAACGAGTTGGGTGATTACAAGCTCCGATCAATCTCTGTGCCTTGTCCTATTTTACCGTGTATATGGAACAATATTGTGGTGTTATCTGTAATACATAGTATGTATCTAAATGTTTCATCAGTCGAGGTTTCTATTAAGAGGGAGTAGCTATCTTGCATTTGTTAAAGTAAATGTAGCAATGTATTCAATTTTATTGAGGGTGGTGGTATAGTCCAATACAAATAAATTTTGTCTTGGGTCAAAGTTTTACACACTTTGGGTTATGGTTGTAGGTTTACCATTCGTATTACTTAAAGAAAGGTTTTTGGCTTTTTGCCGTGCAATTTATCAAAGTATATTCAAACCAAAATTACTACACAAAGAAAAAAGTATCTTTCAGTTACCTCGAAGTCTGAAACTAAAATTGTCATTCTGTCCCTAATGTGCAATTTGCAAATCCTAATTCCAAATGGACAAATAAGTAGTTGGAAACATTCAACGAAGGTAATTTAAGGGATGCATTTAGAAGGATAACCAATTTCGTTCATATGACAACCTATTTGGTAGGATTAGAAATGGTGGCTTTAGTTATCATGTGACACGTTTCGAAAGACATGTCGCGAGGAATTTCCGTGTCGTATGAATTTGAGTCAAATTGGTTGGTATTACTGGTAAGACCAAGAAGAATAAAGGTGAGAATTAAATTTAATTTATCGATAAAAAATCCTATCGCTGAATTTATGAGAATCTAAAGATTATAAATTTGTAAAGAATTAAATTGAACAAGATTATCATAACGCGGCAAAAGAAAAGCAAGAAAGTAATAAAGAAAAGGCATACGTGTCGGTAAGCAACGAACAACAGAAGTATCTTTCTATCGGGAGAACCAAGATTTCACGCAGCTCAAGATACTCACCGCTTCCATAAATGCTGTTCCCCATCTCATCATAATCCCAATTTTTCAAAGAATCTTCAGAAACAACAACTAGTAGTAGACTAGTAGTAGTAGTAGAGGAAGAAGAAACACTCGATCAAATTTTGTACTCCTATATGCTTTCTTCGAGATTCTTTCTTCCTCTCATGCTTCTTCATCTTCTCTGATTGCTGAATCCTCTATTCTGCTGCTCTCTCTGCTTCTTCATCGACATGATGATCTCCGTCCACGGCAACCGTCGCCACCACAACCACAACCACCTCCACCCGCCGCACCTCACCTCTTCCGCCGTCACCTCTCGGCCGCTCTTCTCCGGTGGTCGCACCGAACCGTTCTCTGTATCTCCCGAGCTCCCCTCCCTCAGCCTCCCGCCGTTACAAGGCCATGCTTCCACCGAAGGTTCGTTTTCATCGAAAATTTGAGTTCATTCCACGAGAGCGAAGCTTCCTATGCGAAATGATTAGTTAATAATGTCATAATTTATTAGTTTAATTTTGGAATTTTCTATTTATTTATTGTTGTTTATCGAATATTGGTGCAGCTGATGAAGAATTCCATTTTTCACTCACACACCAAATGTACAAGGCTGGGAACTATAAGCAAGCGCTAGAACATAGTAAGGCTGTATATGAGAGAAATCCGCTTCGTCCTGACAATTTACTACTCATGGGTGCAATTTATTATCAGGTTTGTTTTTTAATGTGTGTGTTTCTTGAATGATTATTTGTAATGATTAGCAATTGTTAGTTGCTTTTTTTGTATGGAATTCTGAACTCATTGATACTATTTTCCTGCAGTTGCATGACTTTGATATGTGTATTGCGAAAAATGAAGAAGCACTTAGGATTGATTCTCGTTTTGCTGAATGTTATGGGAACATGGCAAATGCATGGAAGGTAATCCCTGGTCTGAGAATTTGGTCTGCTATTTCTTATGCACTTGGGGGATTGCATATGTTTTCTTGAATTAATTGATTTTTTCTTTTGTGGTCTTTAAATGTGCAGGAAAAAGGAAAAATTGACATTGCTATTCAGTGCTACATGGTTGCCCTTGATGTTAGTGTGCAATTCTGGACCAATAATATTGCTCCTTTTTTGTAATTTCTGTTGTGAATTGTTTTGTGAACTTATGCATCAGAATTTTCTTCTCTGTATTATTATTCCCATCCCGAAAAATGTGGTGATTTGGTTCTTATGGTTCTGCAAGAAGTTTAACTTAAACCTATGGACGCACGTTTTGTTGTATTTGGGCTGATAAGATCACTTATATGCCGTTGAGCTTTTTCTTAATCATAGGGTTTGCTTAGTCTTTTTTGTGGGAATAATGGTCTAATCTTTTTCTTGTTGTATGCATCTCTTTCCAAGGCTGTTTTTTCCCCTCTCCTGATGCAATTCTTTTATTAGGTTGTTTCTTGTATGTTGTTGCCTCCTGGATTAGATCATTTATCTTTGTTTTTGTTCTGCTACTTTTAGCTTCATCCCAATTTTGCTGATGCATGGTCAAACCTAGCTAGTGCATACATGCATAAAGGAAGACTTACAGAAGCAGCACGCTGTTGTCGCCAAGCGCTAGCCATAAATCCTCTAATGGTGTTCTTCATCATCTAGCTATTACCTTTTTTTTTTCACTACTTCATTGAACAATTGGAATAGATTGTAATATTTCATTTTTCTTGTATAAATTGAAATTGTAATCTTTTATATTCTTTTCATGTTCCCTCTTACTGGGGCAGTACATTTGCTTATTGTTTATGTAATTTTATCTATGTAATACAGGTTGATGCTCATAGCAACTTGGGGAATCTAATGAAAGCTCAGGGGTTGGTGCAAGAAGTAAGTCTCAAACTTCTTATATGCTTTGTGTGTTGCTTGTGGTTTTCTTTCTTTCTTCCGTTTTTTTTTTGTGGTGGGGGGGGGGGGGGGGGTGTTTGTAGTTCTTTCGACATTTTGGTTGACCCAATCTTGAATCATAAAATCTCCTAGCTTTTCTAAATGACCTCTCTGACACACTGCACCTTTTACCACATCTTCCTGTTTTAGTCAATATAGTTTTTCTTGCACAATTGGCTTCCCAGTTTGAGATGATGCTCTGCAGCATTCCCCAGTATACACTTGAGCAGTACCACATCCTGTTGATTAGTTTTCCCACCTGGAAATCAGTCGTTTTTAAGACTATTTCTGCCACGATTCTGCCTAACCAGACTTTGATGTAGCACACCTTGCTCCAAGAAGAAATACTGTTGTATTTTCTTGATTGTAATGTGTTCCCAGCTTGAGCTAAATGAGTGGCATTCACATGATTCTGCTGGCCATCCTCATCTCCCTTTTCATATAGCCTGATAAAAATGCCTGCATGCTGACCTGGAACCTCTGGAGTGGCTTCATCAGTGCTTAGTATTTTATACCCAACCTCTCTTGTTTACACATTTTAGTGTTACTGATTTAAATAATTCGTGCATGGAACTGTGTTCAAATTCACAGTTCAATACAGATGTCAAGTTGTTGTCTTCTACTTCAAGCCAGGGCTCAGATGATGGTTGATCTTGTTGTAACTTCCATCTGCAAGACTGCAAATAGTCAGAATCTAATATTTTGTGCAGGCATACAGTTGTTACCTTGAGGCATTGCGCATTCAACCTACCTTTGCTATTGCATGGTCAAATCTTGCTGGGCTTTTCATGGAGTCTGGTGATTTCAACAGAGCTCTTCAGTATTACAAAGTACGTGTTTTAGATTACATGCCTTGATGACCTAATGGTGTGCAATGTTTATGTCTCTTGAATATTGTGTGGTTCTATGCTAAGCTCCTGACATAATCAGATGCAATTTTTATCTGTGATGCTGTTCAAGCAAGTTTGTCAGGTACATGATCGGATTTTGAATGCACTTATTTATTTAGTATTAATTATTTCAGGAAGCAGTGAAACTTAAACCTTCCTTTCCTGATGCATATCTGAACATGGGGAATGTGTACAAGGTAATCCGCTAAACAGGGTGTTATCTTGGATGCAACTAGTACATTGATTGCTTTTGGGTGAAGCATGAAAATTTTCCTTTATCAGGCTTTAGGAATGCCCCAAGAAGCTATTGCATGTTATCAACATACTCTTCAGACACAGCCAAACTGTGCCATAGCTTATAGTGAGTTCTGTTGCTTCATATCTGTTTCCTGCTAGTTTTATTTCTTTCTAGAGCATTTCCCTCTTTATATGGAAAACTCAATCTGTCTCGTACTGCTAGACATTTTGACTACTGTTGTATTAAATGAGGAATTAGGTAATTTGGCCAATATATATTATGAGCAAAGCCAACTGGAAATTGCAATTCTACACTATAAGCAAGCTGTAGCATGTGACCCCATATTTTTGGAGGCTTACAATAACTTGGTAGGTTTTCTTGTTTTGACACCTTCATGTTTGAAGATAGCCTGTGAAAAATTTACATAATTTTCTTTAATATATTTTCTTCTCCCACATTTAGGGCAATGCACTAAAAGATGCTGGTAGAGTGGAAGAAGCAATCCAGTCCTACAATGTATTGCCATTCCTTTGCTTATACTACATTTTTTTTAATCATTTTGACTTTATTATAATTGCATCTTATTAAATCTACTTTATTGTGGATTGAAGCAATGCCTTGCCTTACAATCTAACCACCCACAAGCACTGACCAATCTTGGAAATATATATATGGAATGGTATGTGGTCCTTGTATTTTCTCTGTAATGTTAGTAATCAACATTGGTATGTGGTAGAATAATTTTTCTTGTTTAAATTGCTGTTGTGCAGGAATATGGTGTCTGCTGCTGCTTCATATTACAAGGCTACACTAAGTGCGACTACTGGATTGTCTGCTCCTTATAACAACCTTGCCATAATCTATAAGCAACAGGTATAGAAACCTAGAGTAAAATGCTTCCATCCAGTTGATACTAAAGTTGATGTCCTCATAGAATGTTCGTATGTGTTTGTTTGAATTAATGAGTTAAGGTTCGGTCCATGTATGCCTGAACAAACACTAGGGTGGTTGTTAGGATGAGATGCTAATGTGAAATGTATAAATGATTATAATAGAAGCATATCTCTACTTATGGACTATTGCAGGGGAATTATGTCGATGCCATATCATGCTACAATGAGGTTCTCCGCATTGATCCCTTCGCAGCTGATGGTTTTGTAAATAGGGGCAATACATACAAGGAGATTGGTAGAGTTAGTGAAGCTATCCAGGATTATATACGTGCAATTGCTGTCAGGCCCTCTATGGCTGAAGCCCATGCTAATTTGGCTTCAGCCTATAAGGACAGGTATGCTGACTTTCAGTTTTGCTTCTTGTTGTTGAAGGCTTGAAGCCCCTACCAAGACAACTTTTACAACTGCAAAATTCTAAAAGCATTCTTAGCAGTGATCCTGAGATCAAAATATCCTCTTCTGATAGGGATTGAGCCATTGAGTTTTGACAATTCTTTTTGGGCTCTTTTTAGCACGTTATCTGTATCATAAATTTGGTTTTTCTCATGATACCTATTAGAGGTCCAATCAGGAATTGACTTCTGGAAACAGTAGCTATAGGCATTACGGCATTATTGCATCATAGATGTAAACTCATCTTTGTTAATTATTTCAGTGGACATGTAGAGGCTGCTGTACAGAGCTACAAACAGGCATTGATTCTTCGTCCAGACTTTCCTGAAGCAACTTGTAATCTTGTGCATACACTCCAGGTATTTTTCATTAGTAATTTTTTAACCATCTTCAGTATGCCCTTGGAAGAGCATCTTTTGATGGAGACCTTTTATGTTCGCTTTAAAATGAGTTTATTGTTAGTTGTTTTATTTGTGAATGCACAAATCATATTTTATTTGTTAGTTGTTTTCAACAGACTTACTTGTGTATCATGATTGAAGTCATAATTTAAATAATGCTCTATGTATAAGCATAACTTGTGGCCCTTCATTATTATTTAGCATATACCTACTTCTTAGTCTTTGGTGCCTGCCTTTGATATAATTCCAACTGCACTTCACTGAAAAAGTAAAAATACTGTTCATACATTTCTCTGTTTCTGCTGGAGTTGCCATTTATTTGTAGTTCTGTCTGCTGTCTGGTTCCTTTAATCCCTTGATTTGCCAATTTCATGAACCAGGTGTGGTTATCTGAAATTTTTGAGAGGTGTTATTCAGAATTTCATTTGGCATTAATTCGTTTAAATTATTTTGTCATTTTGCAGTGTGTCTGCAGTTGGGAGGATCGTGATAAAATGTTCAGGGAAGTTGAAGAGATCATCAGGAAGCAAATTAATGTCAGGGCCAATCCATTCGCTATTCTACTTTTGCTCAGGAGATATATGTTATGGTACACGATGTTTTGTGTGAATTTTATCATGCTTGATTGTTATCATTTTCTGTTTTTTTCAGATCTCAGTTCTTCCTAGTGTCCAGCCCTTCCATGCAATAGCATATCCACTTGACCCGGTGCTTACTCTGGAAATTAGGTAGTTTTTGCGCAAGACATATCCAGAAAAGAAAGGATACCATTCTTTACTCAATTTGTTTTACGTTGTTTCAGTTTGTTATCTACTTTACTTTCAATGTTTGCAGTCGTAAATATGCTGCACACTGCTCCTTAGTTGCATCTCGTTTTGCTCTCCCTCCATTTAACCATCCTTCCCCTGTTCCAATCAAAAGTGAGGAGGGATATGAGAGACTACGGATTGGGTATGTTTTAATTTCTTATCTAATACCCATATCTTTATTTCAGACCATTTTGATAACTTAAAGGTATACTTTAACTATGGAAAACCATTTGGGTGCAGGTATGTGAGTAGTGACTTTGGTAATCACCCATTGTCACATCTCATGGGCTCTATTTTTGGCATGCATGACGGGAAAAATATTGAGGTATGTAACTCCGTCCGATTCAATGATGTGCGATTTCCAATTGCACTTCCTTATGTTTCTTTGGTATGTAACTGGCAATCTAATATGCAGGTGTTCTGTTATGCCTTGAGTCCAACTGATGGTACTGAATGGAGACAGCGTATTCAGAGTGAAGCTGAGCACTTTGTGGATGTATCTGCCATGTCATCTGATCTGATAGCAAAAATGATTAACCAGGATAAAATACATATCCTTGTCAACCTTAATGGATATACAAAGGTTTCTCCTTATTTGGGAAATCATTCTTCTCTTATCTTTTTTATAAATAAACATTCATGATCAATTGTAGTAAATCAAAGTTATTGGTCTGTATTTCTAGTGTTGTGTGCAATATTTTGCTGTAATTCATGGATTTCTTAAGGCCCCATTTTAAGTCTCAAAGCAATATTCTCGTCATGTACAGGGTGCCAGAAATGAGATTTTTGCTATGCAACCTGCACCCATTCAAGTTTCATATATGGGATTCCCTGGAACAACAGGGGCTACTTACATAGATTACTTGGTGACCGATGAGGTGAGACATTTGATGTGGTACACCAAAAGAGATTGCTTATTCTTTTCATTTATTTTTAATGATGTTTCTTATTCATCTGACATGTTTTCTGATTTTTTTTTCTTCTAGTTTGTTTCCCCACTTAGGTCTGCACATATTTATTCTGAAAAGCTCGTTCATCTCCCCCATTGCTACTTTGTAAATGATTACAAGCAGGTTGTTTTTTATGAACTTAATGATAGAAGCCTGGAATCAATTTCATTGTTACTTAATATTGTTTCTTTTGTATTTAGATGCATATCATTGATTTTGTCTTTGTGCCTTTCAATTTTTTTTTTGTTCAGAAAAATCAGGATGTATTAGATCCAAAATGCCAGCACAAACGATCAGATTATGGTCTACCTGAAGATAAATTTGTCTTTGCATGCTTCAACCAACTATACAAGATGGATCCTGAGATATTTAATTCATGGTAATATCAGGATTGTGTTTAGAAATATATGAGAAAAAATGATTGCTCAATTATTTTCTTTTCATGTCTTTTTCAACAACTCAATACTATCCATAATACTGTATGGAGTTTGCTCGTTGATCAAGCAATACCATTGTGCTTTATTAGAAACCACCAATCCATGCCCTTTTATTTCTGCAAAATTTTTCTTGTTCATATTTACATATCTGCCCATACTTGTATTCTTTTAGGTGCAAAATTCTTAAACGAGTACCCAACAGCGCACTTTGGCTCCTGAGATTTCCTGCGGCTGGCGAAATGAGATTGAGGGCATGTATGTGGATTTGTGTAATGACATGTTTTTTTCAAGAGTAGTTGTGATTAGTGATGTCTGTTGTTTCTTCGTATTGCTCCATTGGGGCATTGGCCACTTAAATACTCTTGGAAACTTCTACTGGCCTTTCTATTTTTGCTGCTTAATTCTAATTGTAAGATTTCGTGGGAGTACTTTTTTTCCACTTTTAGGCCTCCTTTTTTATTAATGTACTCTTTCAGATGCTGCTGCACAAGGGTTACAGCCAGATCAAATTATTTTCACGGATATTGCAATGAAGAATGAACACATCAGGCGGAGTGCTTTAGCAGACTTATTTCTCGACACGTAATATTTAGTTTCTACTTTTCGCCACACCTATTTCTCGATTGCTAGTTTTCCGGTCTGCTGTATGCTAATGTAGTCCTGTTTCTTAATATGCATATATGCTCTTTTAGGCCTTTATGCAATGCACACACAACAGGAACAGATATACTGTGGGCAGGTTTGCCGATGGTTACTCTGCCTCTTGAGAAAATGGCTACTAGAGTTGCTGGATCACTCTGTCTTGCCACCGGACTTGGAGACGAGATGATTGTTAGCAGGTAAGCAAAATGAATGGTAGTGCCCTTGTAGTGTACATTCATCATCTTGCTCTCTCCCACAAATCTTTGCATAATTTGTTTTTTGTGAAACCTTGTAGCATGAAAGAGTATGAAGAGAGGGCAGTGTCACTGGCCTTGAATCGCCCAAAGCTTCAAGCTCTGACTAATAAGCTCAAAGCTGTCCGCATGACTTGCCCTCTATTTGACACAGCCCGCTGGGTGAGTTTCTTATGTTACATTAACTAACTTCATAGAGGTACTCTCAATTTATGCACGGTGAGGTGAGATATATTCTTATTCTGAATTTTGTAGGTGAGGAATCTCGAAAGAGGATATTTTAAAATGTGGAACCTGCATTGCTCTGGTCAACGTCCACAGCATTTTAAGGTCACTGAAAATGATCTCCAATGTCCTTACGATAGATAGATCCATCTATCATGCAATTACACGGGAATGTATATAATAAAAGATCAAGAGAAAATTTGTAGTTACCTGCTATATATGTTGACGGTAATAGTACGTGTACAATAACATCTAAGAAGCATATCATATGTAACATGTGTCATACGTAATATTTGTTATGTATGACACATATTATGTATAAGTTTGATGTATTTTTGTTGTATAACAATAATTTCCTATATGTTGATGTGTTGAACAAAATTATCTTTGCTTCTAAAACAGTTAAATTTTGATGGTGTACTGACAGTGTCATCAAATTAAAATATTCTTTTTGTATGACTTTTCAAATAATGGAAGAGAGAAACACAATTATGGCTGACATTACAGTAAATGATTGGATGATTTTGTAAAAAAATTGTACACGATTAGTTGAAAATTAAATTTCTAAAATAAATCATCCTTTCCTTTAATTTTGCACATCAAATTAGGTTTGTTTCTATGTTTTATTGGGATCGAGCTACGATGTTACGTATCGAAAATAAATAAATGAATGAATTCAGATGTAGAGACAATATTATAGGCCTTTAAATTCTACCGTGTCAATGAATTTAAGGATATGAAATGTGAATATCAAACTGTCAACCACCATATGATTTTGTTCGTTTATAATTTTCCCCTCATGTAACGCATGTAGGTTCATAATCTTCAGTTGGAATTCAATCTACTCTAGTCGGCCAAATCTACAACCCTTGCGCATTGTTAAAAATCACAGTCCATAATTCCTATTGAACATATACAAGTGAGTTTAATAGGTCATGTACTGCTATAGGTAACTTTGAAAGTCTAAGTCAAAGACTAATCTGATCTAAAGCTTCTCAGAAAACCTTTAGATTGTGAAAGAAATGTGAAAAAGGTCATACACTAATGAGTCACCAGTTTGCATGTTAGCATGCCCAGACCAGGCTAATACATCAAATAATTTATTGGAATTCTTAAAAGATTAAATAGCTTGTTAAGAGAACACTTCAATAATTTGATAGTATATCTTTTTATTTGTGATAATGATGAAGAATAAAAAAGTAAATTGAAAGAGAAAAATAAATAAATAAAAAGAGAAAGTGTGTGAGTGAGTTAATGAAAAATGGGTGCGTAAATGAAAGTTGCGGGTAAAAAGAATAAGTGAGTGAGTAATAGTTGTCGAGGAGGAGGAGGAAAAGAAAAAAAGAATAAGAGGGAAAGCACACAGAAAAGAAAGCAAAAGGAGAGAGAAAATACTAGGTGACCTTATGAGATATATGATGGATATACGTTTTAAGTATTTTATATTTTACATCTATATTTTCTGTATTATTAATATCAATGGAGTTGGCTAAACTCTTCGTGTTGGATTTGTCTGTGCAATTCCATAGCAAGCTGTTGCATGGCTGAATCATAAGCAAATCAACATGCATGATGGGGGACACTAAATAATACAATAGTACTACATGTACATCAATATATAATCCATCAATCATCCATAAACTAATATATCATTTTGGACCCACCATTTTAAATAAAAAATAAAAAAAGCACACATCTCTCTCACTCTCCTAAAATTCACGTGACACACACTCTTCCTAAAATCTCTCCCAATCTTTAACTAGATAATATGGAAACCGAAACAGAAAAAGGAAATTTGAAAAGGAGCAAAACAAAACCCTAGCACACAAAAAGGGGGGAAATTGTTTCAGTAGATGTACAAAATTTTTTCATGGAGCACACAGAAAGAAGAACCGTTGCGCACAGCGCCGTCTTATCGTGGCACACATACTACTCGTCGCCTCTTGAAGGGACGAAAAATGCATCCCTTTATGAGGGTATTCCCCTTCTTGGATGCCGCCAGATATTTCGTACACCTAAAGGAAAAAAAAAATAACTCGTTAATATTTTGAAAATAAAAAAATTACATGAATGTGTGTCATTCCCTTAGAATAGAATGTGTGTCGTTACCTATATGAGTATGTGTGCTATAAGATATATTAAACAAGATATATTTAAAATAAAAAACCCATTGTGATATACCATTTACCCGTGACATATTATCGTTAACATTTATATTAATCATAATATATTTAAATAAAAAAACTCATTGTGCTATACAATTTACCCGTGACATATTATCAATTATGGAGCATCCATGACCAATGTTTGTGTCTGTTCACTATTATATATGTTTTTTTTCCGTAAATAAAACTAAATACATGTGTGTGTGTAATGTGTTCCATATATCAATGTTGAATAATGTGTGCTACTATATATGTATGTGTGCTATAAATAATGAACATTATTAATTATCAAAGCAAAACTACCACGGTATAATACCATTTACCTGATTCATATTATCACTTATTGAGTCGTCCATGTCGACCTTTCTTCATCAAACATCTATTGTTTTTTTTTTCTTTTTGTATCGAAGCAAAACTACCACTGTATAATACCATTTACCTGATTCATAGTATCACTTATTGAGTCGTCCATGTCGACCTTTCTTCATCAAACATGTATTTTTTGTGTGTGTAAAATAACAATTTGGTGGATGAAATTGTGTGATACAATAATCACTATGGATGATTTATAAAAGCTTTAAATCCGTGCAACTATATCCATTTGAATTAAGCAAAATCAAAAATAAATAATAGCGGCAATATATCCAAAATATTTGCAAAAATCTCGGATTCATATCTTTGATATGGTCAAAGCAATAAAACCGGGATTATTAATATTCGTGATTTGTGTTACACGCGCGGCCCATCATTTGGATAAAATCTTGATGGATATGTGATGGATACATTCTTGATGTACCGCTATCATTTCTCCTAAATAATATATAGGCATGAGCAAAAGAGGAAATATGGTTATATTTTATCAAACCAAATTACAATTGAAAACAACAGTTATGGTATATAAATATAGCCCTCACGCATTTTATTTCATTATTATATTGTAGTAATTATTATTTGGAGAGGGTCTATTGCATAATGAAAACACTGAATCGAATTGTATGTAAAGACAAATGAAGTGACTATTCATGCTTTTCACACTGTCTAGTTGTTGTCGTACCAGAACTGCTTCTGAAGATATTCAATTACGTTTTTGTCCACTTGAAAAGCTTTGGTGAGAACTTCAGCAGAGATTGGTGGAGTAGATCCAAACACAGCATTGGCAATAGTAATAACTCCTGGATTTTGACTGCTGAGACCAGCAATTGCAACAGCATTGCCGTAACCAATATTCAGTTGGAAGTGAATCAAACCAATTGGGAACACAAACACATCTCCCTTGTTTAGCGTTTTGGTGAAAAGACGGTTAGTGTTGTTTTGATTGGATGTGACAAATCCAACCAAGAGAGTGCCTTCAACAACTATAAGAATCTCTGTGTGGCACGTGGGTGAGTGTGTGGAGGGTTTAACCCCTTAGGTGCAAAATCTACGCGCGCCAAGGATATGCCGAGTGTGTTAAGTCCAAACAATTCGTTAACGGTTACAGGTGTCACTTTTGAGCCGAGTTTGTTATCAGGTTTCCCAGGTTCCACGTGTTTGAAAAAATCATCTGCGGTAACAAGTTTTGGATCTTTGCAGAATTTTCCATTCACAAACACTGCAAATTAAAGAAGCAATGTTGTTATTACTTGTTATGTAAAAGAAGAATGAAGCTTAAATAATTAGAAAATATTAATAAGATTGTAACTATATATATATTATACATACCACCATCTTTGGGTTCTTTGATTGCGACGCAGAAGTCTTGGAGAGGGCTGGGATCATAGGCAGAGGCAACAGAGGCCAAAGCCAAGAAGGCAACGAGGAAATGGAAGGACTTCATTATTAATTATTACACTAATTGATTGATGATATGCCTACCTAGCTGTGTTGTTATGTATGTAATTGCTCAGTTGTGAGAATTGATGATTTTTGTTGCATGGGAAGCTTCCTATTTATAGGGAGCAGGCATTGGAGTGGTTTGTAGTTTATCCTTGCCGTAATTATTTTTTTATTTATTTATCAATGGATGAACCTTTCTTTAACAACTACTTACATTCACACTTGTTCGTATCAGCACCATTGACAAATATTTTTTAGTATGACTTCGCCCAACTTGGCTTCCCCCCATTATTTATATATGCTTGAATATTATAAATTAATTATATTACGCTTCATATCAGTCATCATATATCAGCTACCATATGCAATGATATGATTTAAACTTTTATAATTATTATTTTAATTTTTAATATTAAACATTAATTTAATGTTTTAAAAGTTGAATTAATAATCTTAATAAGTTAGATTATTATTGCATATGATAGTGACGGATAATATCTGATTTTATAATGTACATATAATATAATAATACGGTTAAAAAATAGCTTTACACAAGCACCTAAATAATAGGTATTATCATATAAGTAACAATTGTTAAATTTAACATTCACGGTATGGAAAAGAAACACCTTTATTTATGTACTAGTATTTATTAGATAGTAGATAGATGTAAAATTATTTTATATTTTTTTTCTGTATGTGTGAAAATTTTAATTTTTAGAATATGTTTGTTGGAATGGTAAAAAAAAAGGATAAACTCTATTTGATGAGTCCTACATATAAAATAAAGGAAAATCTCTATGCACGATCAGACAGAATTAATATTATTAATTTTTTATTTTTTGATATTATTTTATAACATTTAATATATTGAATTTTTATTGATTAACTTTATTTGTACCTATAATATTATTGAAAAAATAATACATACAGCTGATTCAAATAAATCTCATGCCAATTCTTATTCTCGAACGTAACCTAACACAGGCTTAATAGTCAGCATCTCAAGCTAAATATGGTACTTCAATAATGAGCTATGAGCCCAATTGTGAAAAATGTAAGATGAGAGTTGTTAGTGCATGTACGTATAAGACTGACTTTGTCCTTGTTCTTGAGACCAGGTCATCTCTGAATTTACTTAGCATTGTTAACTAGATCGATCGTACATCATTTTAAATATTTCTTCCAAACTAATATGATTGACCTTGGATATTATATTGCAGTCTAATGTGTATCTCTAATATGATATCAAGAGCAGTTGAGATAAAAGGAAAAACTTTACAACCAATTGCCGTCAAACACGGACCTTCACAAATTTATTGTCACAAGGAAATAAATGGACTGCTTCAGATTTGTATAACTTGTCATCGATCAAATATGAAATATGGCCATACAAAACTAAAATAATATTGTTTTCCTTACATCTTGCCTTTTTCTTTTGGGCTTTATTGAAAAGTTTGGAGGGAATAAGAAGTTTTTGAAGGAGAAGAAAAGAGGGAGAAAAAATATAGTTAAAGGAGATAATCTCCCTTTTTATTTTAAAATTTTAAAATCTTTTAAATTAGAGTAACTAAAAAAATGAGGTATTTGAAAAATTTTAAAGAATGAAAAATCTCAAACATCTTTTTTTCGTACCAATCTAACTCTCAAACACATCATACCCTTGGAAACCATCATCTCTTCCTTATTTTCCTCCAAATCTAAACTCAAAAACACACTCTTAGACTTGTTTGAGAAGACATGTTCCCCTCTAATCTCATGTAAGAGCTTTTCCATTTTGAAATATATAATAAGTTTGTATTACAAGGAATGGAGAGTGAAATTGAGTCAATTTGTGTGAGTTTTTATTTTTAAATAAAGTAATATTTGTTGTATAACATGAATGCATATAACTAATATTTAACGTATGTTACACATAATAGGTGTCATACGTAATGTGTGTTATACATATGACACACATTATGTATAGCACACGTGAATATGCTTGAATTACAAAGAACTTAGAGATGAAGAAATGAATTAAATTGTATTAACACGTGAATATGAACTTAACATTTATATAAATAAGAATACAATAATGATATAATTATAAATATAATGGGGCTTTAGTTAGACTTGTTGCAATTTACTATAATTATTTATTTTTAATACAAGCTGGTTGCATTATATACATACATAAGGCTTTGATATATTTTTAGTATAAATTTCTTTTGTAGGATAGATAGTATAAATTATTTACACGTCTAATATTTTACATATTTAAAACCCCATCACCAATAGTTAATAAAAAAGTAAACTGCCATTAAAAATGAATAAAATTCCCACAATTACCATATATAAATAGTGATACCAATTGACATGATTAAACTAACTTTTCAAACAATAAGTGGAAATGTGGCAAAGCAACAACCATACAAAAGGGATACACATACAATTTTTCTTTCAAAAATAAAATATAATGCACAGAACATCACCCTTCCCCTTTTTTATTGTACAACCTAAATATGATATGTTCAAAAACAGAATGGTATCGTTAATTTGATGATGATCATCATAATAAATATTGGAATTATTAATTCTTCAAGTAGCTAGCTAAGTGTCATGTCATGATATATCCTATCCTTTAATTTGAGCGATACTTCGCACAGCCTTACCATGACATATCTAAGGTCAGGCTGTAATTACTCTCCGTTTCTTTTTATGGTTGTTTTTTTTAAAAAAAGAAAATTATTTCAAATTATTATTTTATTATTTCAATATAAATTTAATGATATTATATTAATTCTATCTCGAATGTAAAATTATTGTACATATTTATTAAAAAAATGTGTGAGTGAAAGTGTAAAAAATAATTTAATTATTTGAATATATTTTTAACAAATTAAAATAGAGTTGTTACACTGTAAAGCATAAATATTTTTCATGATATTGACTTCAAGTTGTATACTTTCTCTATTCCTGAATATATGTGCACTTTTTATTTTTATTTTTATTAAAAAATTATTAATTCGTGTTAAAATGAGATAATTTTTTATAAAAATTACTCTAATTTCTTTACATTATTAGTATTTCATATTTTTTTTTATTCAAAAATCTTAATATTTAACAGAGATAAGTAAAACAATATTTAATAAAATTTAAATTTTTCAAATGAATAAATATTAGTAGAAAACTGAAAAAAAAAATTAACGTATATTATTGAAAGCTAGTATTAGAAACCAGCTGGAATATCCTATGGAGGGATCGTGATTCTTCTCACAAGCTATTCCCTTTTACATATGGAAAGGTCACAAACTCACAACTCACAAAATATTAACACACTTTTTGATATATCCTCCCAAGCAGCAAACAAAATTAATTAGTTATGTACCAAAGGTGTAGTAATTATTAGTATAACTGAAATAGTTTAAGTACACTAAATCAAATCAGTTACTCAATTAATTATGATATAATTTAATATTTATCGTTACCTAATTTAACTTATATGCCGACACAATTCAACATTATATTCAAATTTTTATATTAAAACAATGACAATTTTTATACTGATACAATATAATATTTATACTTATTTAAAATCCAACTTTTTATATTAAAGACGGACTTAATATCACTTTTAGTGTACACGTAGTATTGTTATTAATATATAAATGTTTAAGTAATATTTGGCACCAAGATAGTGATATAAATATAAAAATAGAAATACAGTAAAAATAGATATAAAAAATTAAAAGAAAATATGGAAATCTATGTCTTAGGCTAGAAAATTTTATATTTGGTTTTGTACATGTACACCCTAAAGCTCATTAGTAGGTAGTTGATTATTAGTAGTAATAAGATGAGAATAATTAGACTAATTACTAGTTAGGATTAGTATAAATATGGGTTATATCTTGTATCATACATTTTTCAATAATCAAAAAGTGAATTCTTGTTGCTGTTGAATTTTTTCTAACTAGATTAAAAGTGAATTCTTGAAAGTTTTTAGAGTTTTGAATTAGACTCGAATATAGTTCTAATAACATGCCTTTGAAATCAAACAATTTTCTCTCTTTTAATTTTTTGTATTTGAGTTTTGTCATAAGAACATAATTTTCTATCTCATCATCAGAGTGCAAAATGCTTGCACAATGTGATAATACGTGATAAAAAGAGATTCTTATACTTAGAGCAAATGAACTCTACTACTCTGATCACCAGTGATTTTCTTCCATGTCAGCTTTAATTGTTTCTTTTAAGTGATTAACCTTTATCGAAATCAATACTACTATATGTACAACCAATGTTCTATCCAATAATTAATATCCAACATTTAATATACGCTCATAGACCCACTAGCACACATTAACGTGGGAGTGTAACTATTTTGATTCGATATACGTTGTAAGGTATACTCGTTGTACATGTAACTTTTTTGTTATAAAAACAATTTATAATTTAATATGAGAGGGAATTGAGCGAGAAGAAAGAGGAGCACTGAACAACATTTTGTTTTTTTTATTAAACTCTCAATATTAATGTAATGAACCACGGACAAATCAAATCAAATTACAACAAATAAATGAGGAATAGATATAATAAATTAGCCTAATCCATGCATTTTATTTATTACTATAGATGAATCGCATGAGGCGGAATACTAAATCAAACTAGCTAGTTGTTGTTGTCGTACCAAAACTGCTTTTGAAGGTAGTCAATCACCTTGTTGTCCACCTGAAAAGCTTTGGAAAGAACTTGAGCTGAGATAGGTGGAGTAGATCCAAACACGGCATTTGCAATAGTGATAACTCCTGGGTTTTGGCTGCTGAGACCAGCAATGGCAACAGCATTGTCGTATCCGATATTCTGTTGGAAGTGAATGAGTCCAATTGGGAACACAAACACGTCTCCCTTATTCAGCACTTTGGTGAAAAGACGGTTAGTGTCATTTTGATTGGATGTAACAAATCCAACTAAGAGAGTGCCCTCAACAACTATAATAACCTCTGTGCCACGTGGGTGAGTGTGGGGAGGGTTTAAGCCCTTTGGTGCAAAATCTATGCGAGCCAAGGATATGCCAAGTGTGTTAAGTCCAAACAGTTCGTTAACGGTCACAGGTGTCACTTTTGAGCCGAGTTTATTATCAGTTTTTCCAGGTTCCACGTGCTTGAAGAAATCATTAGCTGTTACAAGTTTAGGATCCTTGCAGAATTTTCCATTCACAAATACTGCATAATTATTAAGAAGACATATATTTTATCAAAATCATGAAATTACTAATAATGATATTTAACATTATTTGGAGGAAACTTATTGAAATTTGAGTGAGAATATATATATATATATGTGTGAGAAATATTATGAATACATACCACCATTTTTGGGGTCATTGATTGCCACACAAAAGTCTTGTAGAGGGCTGGGATCATAAGCAAAGGCAACAGAGGATGCCAAAGCCAAGATTGCAACGAGGAAGTAGAAAGATTTCATTTTGTTTTTCAATAATATATACTCTTTCAAACGATGTTGTGTTTTGTATGTAATTTTGTTGCTTAATTGTGATGAGATATGAATTCTGTTGCATGGAGAGCTTGCTATTTATAGGGAGGAACCATTGAAGTGGTTTGATGCAGTATATCCTCTGTTGTTGTAATTATTAATTAATTAATTATCTTATTGATGAATCATTCTATAACAACTACTATTATGTGTATGCTTGTTCAAAGAGCTTTAAACTAATAATTAAGATGTTCCACGGTTGCATCATCAAGACAAAACATTACCTCTGCCACAAGTCCCAATTGGCTTCCTATCCAATATTTCTGATTTGAAATATTACTTAAATAAGAGAAATTCTAGGTACACAATGAAAAATGAGTCAAAACAGTCAATAAATAATGCACAACATATAATATATATGTAATGTGTACAACGTATATTATATATTATGTACAACATATATTACATATTATGCATAACATATATCACATGTGATAACATCTTTTCTTTATAACTTGTGATAAATGTTATGCACAAGATGTAATATATGTTGTACACAACATGTAATATATATTGTGCACATTATGCATACTATATTGCACATTATAAATATATTGATTGTTTTAGCTGTATTTTTATTGTTCATATAACTATATTATCCTTAAATAATAAGAGACATAAGTGTGAAATAATATTAAAAGTAAAGTTCAGAGTTGTCAAAGACTTGGTCATTGTTCTTGAGACCTAGTCGCTGAAATTTATTTACTAGGTACTTTATTTTGAACTAGTACATCATTATTTCTTGCAAGTTTATCCATTTGACCATGCGTTTTGTTTGTCAAGAGCAGTTGGGAAAATAGTGTAAAATTGTGATGTGGAGCTTCATAATATATATATATATATATTCACAAGGAAAAGAAAGGGACTGTTTCAAATTAAATGTACCTTGTCATCAAATTAATAACAATAATAATTATCGTACAACAGAAATACGTTCAATAAGTATTCAATGTATGTTATATATGATATGAAATGTGTGTTATACAAATAGCACACATTTCATATTATGTATAACACGTGTTGAATACTTGTTGAACATATTTTAGTTGTATGACAAATATTATTGAATTAATAAAGGATCACTTGGCAATCCAAAATTGTAGCGTTGTTTTCATTTCTTATTATACAACGGAAGTATTTAATTTATTTATTCAACAACAGAAGAATAATATTTAATGATGGTAATTGGTAAAAATATATAGAAAAGCATTGAGTTGTTTTTTTCATAGATATATACACGAGCTCCCAAAAACGCGAAAAAACTCTTGAAAAGCAAAATATATCTTGAAGCATCCACCCTAAAACAAATTTGATCTTGTTATTAAAAAACTTCTTAGTCAAAAAATAAATTAATAATATTTGGTGTATAATGAAAGTCAGTTAATACAATTAATGAATTGATTACTATGACCTAAAATTTTATTTATTGACTAATTTAACTAATTTTTTCATTATTTTTATTGCAATCCTCACACTAAAGTAACGTATTGAGGAAAGAAAATGTTAAATCCATATAAGAAATTTGCAAATGCAAAAATTATATTCGGAGCAAAATCAATACAAAGGTAAAGGTCCTTCCACCCCTCAAGATCGATCACAAAGGCATATGAGATCAATAACTTCCACTTCGCCAATAAAAAGCATACCAGTATTCCATTACTCCGCATCACTGGCCAGTAGAGTTGATCGATTATAACACCTTCGCCTTAAACACCATTGTCATGATAGTGACTTCAAATTAAAAGCCAATTTGTATAATTATTTTATTGTATGTATGTTGTATAATGAAGACGTAATCCTTGTGTACAACAAAAAAGTTAGCAATGAGTTGCCAATCAAAAATTTGTCAAGATTATATACACATTACATATAATTATATGTATGCTGATCCAATAAATTACACTTACAAACATAACAAATATATTAAATTAAATTACACATCCATTTTGTTATTTATTACACATAAAATTTATCGAGTAATTAAGTTAAACGAATTTGTATGAGAGTGGAAGTGTGTACGTAGGAGAGAGTGGTTCGTGGTGAGTATGCGAAAGTGTGAGATAGTAAGTGATTTTGGGAAATTTACTTCGACCCACTCTCTCAAAATTTACTATTTTTATTGTACATGTAATGCGCTACGAATCACCATTAACGTGTATGCCACAAATATATGTATGTATTTTACAATTGTCTAATAATTTTTCTGAGTCCTAAACCCTAAATATGCCATGACATTGTCGGTCGTCTTCTCTTGGAAAATGAGTAAGTTTAACCCTTCAAGAGTAATGCTGAGTTATTTTAAGATTTATTGGTCTCACAAATATAGGTGCTATACATGTTTCTTGATCATTTTCTTATTAGGTTTTAGAATTTGCGATGAGTTGAAGCTAGTCAAAACGACTCTCTTTTTATATGGTGGTTAATAAAACCCCAAAATTTATTTATTTATTTGGTATTTGTCTGCTGGTAAGTGTAATTCTTAATTCTGGCGGAAATTATTTTTCTGTGAATCAGATATGGAATTAATTACAAAATTTTGTACATACGCACCACTTTAAGGATTGAACTCGTGACATGATACTTAAATAGTTTAAGTATCTACTATTTATGCTCACATACATGTGGTTAATTTCATCTTATTTTTAATATCTTAGCTTGCTTGGCACATAAACGTTGCATTATGAAATACGAAATTTTGAGAGAGTGGTCTTTTATTATAAATTAAAATCACAACATCAATAAATATATTGAAGCAAATTGAAATCAAATTCCAGAACATAACTATGAGAACATATAACTGCATATAAATTAATCCCCATGCATTTTATTTATTACTATTGTAGATGACTTGCATGAGGGGAAAAACACTAAAATCGAAGGATTAAAATTGGAACAATTAAAATGACCAAACGGCCTATCCATGTTATTAAACTAGTATCTAGTTGTTGTCATACCAAAACTGCTTCTGAAGATAGTCAATTACGTTTTTGTCCACTTGAAAAGCTTTGGTAAGAACTTCAGTAGAGATGGGTGGAGTAGATCCAAACACAGCATTGGCAATAGTAATAACTCCTGGGTTTTGACTGCTGAGACCGGCAATTGCAACAACATTGTCGTAACCAATATTCAGTTGGAAGTGAATGAGACCAATTGGGAACACAAACACATCTCCCTTGTTGAGCACTTTAGTGAAAAGACGGTTAGTGTTGTTCTGATTGGAAGTGACAAATCCAACCAAGAGAGTGCCCTCAAGAACTATAAGAACCTCTGTGCCACGTGGGTGAGTGTGTGGAGGGTTTAAGCCCTTTGGTGCAAAATCTATGCGAGCCAAGGATATGCCAAGTGTGTTAAGTCCAAATAGTTCGTTAACGGTCACAGGTGTCACTTTTGAGCCGAGTTTGTTATCAGTTTTCCCAGGTTCCACGTGTTTGAAGAAATCATCTGCAGTTACAAGTTTTGGGTCTTTGCAGAATTTTCCATTCACAAATACTGTAAATTAAAGAATCAATGTTGTTATTACTTGTTATTAAAACAAGAATGAGGTTTAAATAGTTAGAAAATATGAAGATAGTAACTATATGTATATACAATAATATTTGTTGTACAACAGAAATACGTCCAACTAGTATTCAATGTGTGCTATACATAATACATAATGTGTGCTATATGTATAACACACATTCCATAGTATATATAACACATGTTGAATACTTGTTGGACGTATTTCTATTGTACCACAAACATTATTGTATATATATATACACACACATACCACCATCTTTGGGATCATTGATTGCGACGCAGAAGTCTTGGAGAGGGCTGGGATCAAAGGCAGAGGCAATAGAGGATGACAAAGCCAAGAGGGCAACGAGGAAGTAGAAAGGCTTCATTTTGGTTCTCAGATACTACTAATTATATTGATGATGCTGTGTATTATTGTATGTAATTGCTTAATTAGTTGTGAGGATTGAATTCTGTTGCATGAGAAGCTTGCTATTTATAGGGAGCAGGTATTGGAGTGGTTTGTAGTTTATCCTTGCCGTATTTAATTTTATATTCAATGGATGAACCATTCTTTAACAACTACATACATATATGCTTGTTCATATTTACATTAGATGCTCCAAATCAGCACCACCAAGACAAATATTTTTAGTAGGACTTCGCCCAAGTTGGCTTTCCGCGCATTATTTATGTTTAAATATTATAAACTAATTATATTAGTTTAATTTCTGAACGCGATAGTAAGTTAATTTAATGAGCATTACTAGGGGTATAACAAAAAATTAACTAACATAGCCAATAAATAGAAATTTGGGTCACAATCACTCAGCCCATTAAAAATATACTCATGATTAAAATGCTATTTGGGTCATAAAATGTTAAATGAGTTTTGTTGATTGTTTTGGCTGGTTTTTTTGTTGTTCCCCGAGTATTTATGAAGTTAAATAGTTTTACATATGGATTTAATTATTAGGTATTATCATATAGGTTTTGCCGATAAGAATTAACAATATTTAAAATATTAAATTTAAAAAATTTTAAAATATAATTATGAGTATTTTACATAAAAAATATAAAAATATATATTTTTAAGTTTAACATTTTTTTTTATTTTTTCTCAAATATTCTAAGAACTTTTATAAGGAAAGAAACTCTTATCATATAAGTAATCAATGTTAATTTAGACATTTACTCTCTTGAAAATAATCACTTTTATTTATGTGTTAATATCTGATTATATATTAATATAAAATTATTGTATATATATTTATTAACTGTATACTAATGAGCAGCCCAAGAATATTATTTTGATAACGAGCTAGCAGCCCAAGTGTGAAATACAAGATTAGAGTTGTTACTTGTTAGTGCATGTACGCATAAGACTGACTTTGTCTCTGTTCTTGAGACCAGGTCATCACTGAATTTACTTGGCATTAAGTGTTAAACTACATAGTAGTATTAGAATTTTATGGATTTAGTGTAAATATAAATATGTGCTATTATAAAGTTTAGCCTATTATTAAAGTGATCTGGTAAATTTAATTATTATTAGTGTATGAGCATAAACATCTTATTAAGTGAGTATGGGCTTTGATATGTGTAGATACCATTTTGGGTCCAGTTACTAATTCTATGATAGACTGAATTAGAAACTAGGGTTATCTTTGTTTATAAAAGGGTGATGGTCCCCAAACTGTTAGTGTTGCCTCCTTTCCTGTTATCCCATCAGCAGAGAGGTAGAACCCTAGTTTTGGAGCACTCACTAGTTTGGAAGATCAAGAACCTTGTAGATCAAGAACTAAAGAGACCCAAAGCATCAATCAATTTCTATGGCATCAGGTACGCTTCCGCTTTTGATTTCTACATATTTTCTATGATTCAATATGAGTGGTCTTGGGTTATTATGGATTCAATTTTTTCCTAACACATAGTACATTACATCGTCATTTTAATTGTTTCTTCCAAGCTAATATATATGTTCAACCTCGATAATGCTCATTGTATAATATAAATATGTTCAATTAGTATCTAATTATTATGTATAATATGTATTGTATCTATAACACATGTACGTATAACACACATTACTTATTATATATAGTACATAGTGAATATTAGTTGAACGTATTTACGTTGTACAATAAATATATAATATTGCAGTCTAAAGTGCGTATATATATAATGTCAAGAGCAGTTGAGGGATTAAATTAAAGGAAAAAAAATTACAAGCAATTGGGTCAAACACGGACCTTCACAAATTTAACTTATTGTCACAAAGTAAAATCATAGACTGCTTCAGATTTATTTAACTTGTCATCAAAGTATCAAATTTAAAAATATGGCCCTACAAAATTATGATATTGTTTCCCTTGCAACTTGCGTTTTTTTTTACCGAAATATGATATGTTCAACAACAGAGAATAGTATTGTTTGATGAGATGACAATAAATATTGGAATTCTTCAAGCTAAGTAGCTAGGTAAGTGTCATGTCATGGTATATCCTTTGAGTGATACTTCGCACAAGCTTCCCATAAGGTAGGGCTTGTAGTCAAAAGAAGAGAGTTGTTATTGTGAAAAGCATTAAAAATTTCATGACAGTGACTTCAAATTTTATTATTTTCTATTTAATTTTAATTTAATTTAACAATGAAACAAAATAGAATTAAATAGATTGATAGTGAGTGAAAAAGTTGTTATTATTGGTTATTTATTTTGTTATTTTTAATTTTTTATATTACTTTTAAAAATATAATTATCTAACATGGCTAGAAAAGTGAGCATTTTTAACATTAAATGTGTCGATAAAAATATTATTAATAAAAGTAGTATTGATAATTAGTGACAATCGAAAATACTTAAAACTAGTTTATGAGTATTCTTAACAATCATTAATTATCAAAGAATAATTTATGATTATTTTCAATGATCAACAAATGTCAATATATTCTTTTTACATTACTTTTATTAACATATCAATATTTTTCAACAATTACATGTTAAAAATAATCATTACTATTGTAGTGTCAATGAGTGTGGACACTAAAACATGCATAATTATTTTTGAGAAATTCTTTTTAATTATATAATAGTATAGATATATACATATAATCAAGAATTTAATTTTCATCCATTGATAATGTACAATTTTTTTACACAGTCATCTAATTATGTGTTGTCACATCACCCATGATTTTGTTTTCTCTCTTCCACTACCTGAAAAATAATCATATATACAAACAGAGTGTTTTGATTGGATGACAATATAAAATACTTTTAAGAAGAGAACATATTCCTCCTCTAAGGTGCACAGAGCTCTAAAAGCTCTCTATTCCATATGTTAAATAGTTCCCCATGAAAATAAGATGGGCCACAGAACACATCATCGTATTGTATGACATCCCCTATGTCAGGAACATGGATGAGGAATTTTTTACATTTCGGGGACGGAGACTATACTCTCCGGCCCTACCCCACTCCATTGTCATCCCTATAAATATTTCATGCACAACACAAACAATGATGACATATATACAATGTCTATTTTCACAATTAGATTTTAAGTATTGGAAGGATATGGTTCATTTAAAATTCAATATAATAAAGATATATGTTGTACAATTAATATAAATATTTATATTGTATAAGTTTTGCTACTATTACTAATGAGAAATATATCATGTAATGCGCATTATCGTTTGCGTGAACATAATTTAATACGACAGAGAGAACAAGAAAAAGAGGGTGTCATTGGCAGTAAATTTTATAAAACTCTCAACAATAATGTATTAATCATATACAAATAAAATCAAATTACAACAAATGTGCTTGATATAGTGTAGCCTTCATGCATTTTATTTAGTATTATAGATATTGCATGAGCTAGGCTGAATATATATTATCAAGTCAAAGTATAGCTACAACAATAAGGGGAATGAAATAATAAATAATGATTAATTCAGCTAGCGCGCTATCTAGCTAAAATTAAACTAATTGTTGTCATACCAAAACTGCTTCTCAAGGTAGTCAACTACCTTTTTGTCCACTTGAAAAGCTTTCGTAAGGACTTCTGAAGAGATTGGTGGAGTTGATCCAAACACTGCATTTGCGATAGTGATAACTCCTGGATTTTGACTGCTGAGACCAGCAATGGCAACAGCATTGCCGTAACCAATATTCAACTGGAAGTGAATGAGACCGATTGGGAATACAAACACATCTCCCTTGTTGAGCACTTTGGTGAAAAGACGGTTAGTATTGTTCTGATTGGAAGTGACAAATCCAACCAAGAGAGTGCCCTCAAGTACTATAAGAACCTCTGTGCCATGTGGGTGAGTGTGTGGAGGGTTTAAGCCCTTAGGTGCAAAATCTATACGCGCCAAGGATATGCCTAGTGTGTTAAGTCCAAACAGTTCGTTAACAGTCACAGGTGTCACTTTTGAGCCGAGTTTATTATCAGTTTTCCCAGGTTCCACGTGTTTGAAGAAATCATCCGCGGTTACAAGTTTTGGGTCTTTACAGAATTTTCCATTCACAGACACTGCATATTAAGAAGACACATATTTTATCAAAATCATCGAATTAGTTATAATGATATTTAACATTATTTGGAGGAAACTTATTGAAATTTGAGTGATAATATAAACTATATATATATATACATGTGTGTGTGTGAGAGAGAGATGGAGAGAAATATGTAAAAAATATTATGAACACATACCAGCATTTTTGGGGTCATTGATTGCCACACAAAAATCTTGTAGAGGGCTGGGATCATAAGCAGAGGCAACAGAGGATGCCAAAGCCAAGATTGCAACTAGGAAGTAGAAAGATTTCATTTTGCTTCCCAATAATATTCTTTTAAATGATGTTGCTTAGTTGTGAGTGTTGCATGGGAAGCTTGCTTAATTTATAGGGAGAGGAAACCTTTGAATTGGCTTTAATTTCAATTCATACTTATAATTATTAATTAATCCTCTAATTGATGAACCATTCCTTAACAACTTGTTCAAAGAGCTTTAAACTAAACAAATACTTTTTACAATGATCTCTACCAATTGGCTTCTTATCCAATATGTTTGCTTGAATATATTACTTTAATAATGAGAGACATAAGTGCGAAATGATAACATTAAAGCTCAGGTCCCAGATTTGTTTAAGACTTGGTCTCTGTTCTTGAGACTTGGTCGCTGAAATTTACCGGGCATGGCATTTTTAGAACTAGCTAGTACATGGAATTATTATATTTAATTATTTCTTCCAAATTAATATATTATTTGACCATGCGTGTTGCAGTAATAGAAATTCGCAATTGAGTGTGGAGCTACATAATACAAAGTCAGAAGGAAAAGAAAGAGACCGTTTCATATATACCTTGTCAATTGTCATCGATATAGCTATCCAAAATTGTAGTTTTGCTCCCTTATAATAACTTGCTTTCTTATTATACTAAGGAATTACTTATTCAACAAATTAAAAGAGCAGTGCTTGATGATGATAAACACACATATATATAAATGTATAAAAGAATTCATCAAATATCATTATTATATATGAGATTACAAATTCTTGGTGCATACTAAAAAATAAACCAAAACAACCAATAAATAGTACACACCATATAATTATATGTAATATGTACATCGTATATTATATATATATTATGCACAACATGTGGTAATATAATCTTTCTTTACAACATATGATATATGATATGCATTTTATGTGATATATGTTGTGTACAACATGAATATATATATTGTGCACATTATATAATATATGTTGTGCATATTATATTAATTTTTGGACTATTTTTTATTGAGCATATAGTAATGTTCATATGAGATTTTAGTTATACATATAGTATTTCTCAATTGAAAAATATTAAGATTTTTTTTAAAGTATGAGAACAAAAAAAATTGTCATTTTAGTATTTATTTAAATAATACTAACAAGGATATATAATACTAGTGGAACAACAAAAATTCAGCCAACATAAATGCATAATTATTGGTGTATATCATGTAGATCATTATTACACGTAAAATATCATCAATACAAAATATATGTAATTAATATAAAAAAATTATTTCATATAACACATATGGATGCACTATCATTAACGTGTATAATATATATAATGCATATGCATTATTGTATATAATGTACATGTAATTATACATAAAATACATATCATATATTATTGAATGTTGACCGAATATCAGTTATTCACATTGTATTAAAGTTCTAACAAACGCCTTTTTTAAAATTAATACCTATCTAAATAAAAAAAGAACTTGTTATTCTTTTTATAAATTTCTTAAATTCACATATACAAACTAAAATCTGCAAGTATGTATATATTTATGATCCAAGATGTGTTGCGTTAAATTTTGAATATATATTTCCACCAAGTAACTTTATTTTGGTTAAAGCGATGAAACTTAATTAAACCGGCTACTAGGCCATTAAAATTAACTCCAGTGATTTAGATTAATAATACTAGTTTTTTTTTAAAATAACATATTAATACTAGCTAATTCATTTAGGGTCCGTTTGGATTACAATGCTTCTGACTTATCAGAAATTATTCTGTCATGTTTGGTTACACAACTTATGACTTCTACAGAAGTTATTTCAGTGCTTTTGTAGGCTTTTGTAGAAGTCAGAATATTTGACTTCTCTAGAAGCACTTTTCAAAATAATTGATATAAAAAATTTTGTTATTTTATATTTACATACAAAATAACTTATTCATAAGTTACTTCTCAAAAGTTACTTTTATATAAGAGCTTAAATAAGTTATTTACCTAAACTGACCCTTAAAATAACTTATTCATAAGTTACTTCTCAAAAGTTACTTTTATATAAGAGCTTAAATAAGTTGTTTACCTAAATTGACCCTTACTCTATGCAGTATGCACTATTTATTTTTGACAACTCAGTAAAAAAAAATTATTCTATATTCAAATTTAAAACTTAACTTCCTCTCTTCCTAATTACAATTAATATTTTTGCCTACATGTCAAAAAATGAATGACGTAAAATAAATAAATTTTTTGTTTTTTGCACATAAGAATTGTAATTTCCTTGCATCTATATCTCCAACTCGACAAATGTTAACCAATCACCATCATGGCCTAACAATATTATTTCTAACATCCAACGTTTTTAAACATACACTTAAATAGCACACTTATAATATATATATATATATATATATATATATATATATATATATATATATATATATGAGACCTTAATTCATTTTTTCTCTCAATTTCTTTTCTCTTCATCACTAGTATCACATTCTTTTGATGTCTACCCTTATGTTAAAATAACATATTTCTTTTGATAATTATTCGTTGCTCGTTATTTCATATATATCATTATTTGTGAAATAGTGAAATGTGTCCTCGTTTGTTTAAACTAAATATTTGCGGATTTGACAGTTTGCTAAGCGAAAGCATGCAATATATCAATGTTTATCGTACAACAGAAATACGTTCAACAAGTATTCAACGTGTGTTATACATGATATGAGATGTGTGCTAATATGACAATCATTTTTGCTTCTATATAATTATTGCCTCTTTAATCCGCCACACTTGTGGAATGTGGCATTGCTTTTGATTATTGTGATTAAGAGAGAGATGGGACTTTGACAGTGGTTATTTTTTTAATAAAAATCACAATAACATTGGAGCAAAATTAAAATCAAATCTCAAGAGCACATACATAGAGTACATATAAATTAAAATTAACCCCCATGTTATTTATTTATTATTATTGAATATGAATGTCATGAGGGGGAAAACAATAAAATCAAAGGACAAAATGAAATGACTAATGGATCCATGTTTTCAAATTAATTGTTGTCATACCAAAACTGCTTCTGAAGATAGTTAATTACGTTTTTGTCCACTTGAAAAGCTTTGGTGAGAACTTCAGCAGAGATGGGTGGAGTAGATCCAAACACAGCATTGGCAATAGTAATAACTCCTGGGTTTTGACTGCTGAGACCAGCAATTGCAACCGCATTGTCGTAACCAATATTAAGTTGGAAGTGAATGAGACCAATTGGGAACACAAACACATCTCCCTTGTTCAGCACTTTGGTGAAAAGGCGGTTAGTGTTGTTCTGATTGGAAGTGACAAATCCAACCAAGAGAGTGCCCTCAAGAACTATAAGAACCTCTGTGCCACGCGGGTGAGTGTGTGGAGGGTTTAAGCCCTTAGGTGCAAAATCTATGCGAGCCAAGGATATGCCAAGTGTGTTAAGTCCAAACAATTCGTTAATGGTCACATGTGTCACTTTTGAGCCGAGTTTGTTATCAGTTTTCCCAGGTTCCACGTGTTTGAAGAAATCATCCGCGGTGACAAGCTTTGGGTCTTTGCAGAATTTTCCATTTACAAATACTGTAGATCAAGAAAGAAATATTTTGTTACTTGTTATGTATGTAAAATAGAAGAATGAAGTTTGAGTAGTAAGAATTTATTAAGATTGTAATTAGTAATATACATACCACCATTTTTGGGATCATCGATTGCGACGCAAAAGTCTTGGAGAGGGCTGGGATCATAGGCAGATGCAAGAGAGCATGTCAAAGCCAAGAAGGCAACAACAAAGTAAGAAACTCTAGTCATTTCGTCTCTCTCTTAAACTTCTCTTTAATGATTGTGTTATGTATGTTTTGTGTATAATTAATTGCTTGTGAGTATTGAGAATTGTTGCAAGAGAAGCATCGTATTTATAGGGAGGGATCGAGGAACCATTTGAAGTGGTTTGCATGACTTTATTCTTTGAGGAATGAATTCTTTAATGTAGGATTTATGAACCATTCTTTAACTACTACTCCCTCAATTTCAAAATATTAGTCTTTTAAGGTTTTTACACGTAGATTAAGAAATTCAATAAATATTCTTAATTTTATAAAATGATATATTAAAATGACTAAACTACCCTAAAACATTAATGAGAAAAAAAGATGATTAGTGGTCCCTTGGAGTAATATTCAAGAAAGAAAGAGAAATGATACTAGGGGTATAATAGGTATGAAAAAATTAAATTGGCATTGGAAGTTGAAAACGACAATCATTGTAAAATTTTTTTTTTCTCTAAAACGACTAATATTTTGGAATGGAGGGAGTATATGAATGCTTGTTCAAAGATAAGATTAAGATGAATGTATATGTATTACCTGGTCTAATCATCATTTCACCCGCTACTTCTTCTTGCAAGTAATAATATTAGTTTTATAATGGAAAACGCTAAATTAAAGTTAAGAGTTGTTAGCTATAAGACTAAGTCCCTAATTCATCTTGAAATCAATTAGGCGGGGATTATCAATTTTTAGTACCTTCCTTGGACAGACGTGGTATAATGTTAGATTTATCTATTTTTTTCGAGAGTAATGCTACGTTGACATTTATAAAGTGAATATTTATGAACGTCCGTTCAAATTCAAGGATAGAGAGTAAAATAAATAATAATGCTAAGTGAACAATGAAAAACCAGCCAATACAGCCAATGAGCCTATTTCGGCTTTGAGTTTGGCCCAAATAATCATTAAGATTGTAATGGGCTGAATAATTATGGTCCAAAAAATCTCATTTATTGGCTGGTTTGACTGATTTTTTATTGTGCATTTAGCACCACTCTAAAATAAATAATATGTAAGTGAAAGTCTCACAAAAATTAAAGATAATAGATTGAATATATACACGGGAGACAATGGGGTTAAAAATAGTTTTATTGTTCTTCAGATAACACCTACTCATTAGATTATTAAGTTCAACAAAAAAAAAAAAAAGTATGTTGGCATAGTCGTTGTCGAAGACCAAAATAATGTGTCATATAAGTGTTTCTGGCTCTGGATCATTCTTTTTGGTAACTGTGAACTTGAAGATGAATTGGGCCTGATGTGTATGAAATATGGGCCATATCTATTTTTTATGACAGTTGAGGGATTGCTTGAGTCTGAGCAAAAAGGTGTAAACAAAAAAAGTGAGGGCGATGGATTTTTCTGCAGTTAACGAAGTATCGCTTTATGACGCTCCAATTAGTAGTACTAGCTATTACTATATTATACATTTGACATGTTTATTTTGGGTGATGATCAATTTGGCTACTGTACTGTATGTGTGGCATTTGACTTTTTTGTCATTACACAATTGATGTGACTAATTTCAACATTTGAGCTTTGTCTTTTAGTTCCTCTTAATGACTGCGAAGCTGTGCGATTGATTGCAATGTTTATTATTCGGGCACGGGCCGATTAAAGATGCAACAATACTAATAACATCACATCATCACTGAGTTTGTTTTTCATAATTAATTAATTCATGTTCTGAATCGTATAACTTGTACTGGCTGGGAAGAGCAACAGTGTTTAGTGTATGCGCATCAGATAACTTATTCTGAATTAGACAATCAATAATACCGCTAACTAGGAGTTTGCAGATATTGTTACTGGTGTCATGGAATTCTATATGGATCTTTTTGTCCAGGACTGAACTGGTCTGCTTGGTTATACTACATCACTGGGCTATAGATAGTTTCACATGGTTTTTTTTTTTTTTATTTGTTTCCCACGGTATCCTATCTCGGAAGGTTAAAGTTGCGAATCTGAGCTCCAGTTAAGAGTTTGCTGCTGGCCAATTGGCTACTGCATATACAAGACGGGGATCGAACCTCCGATCTTTGCTCAAGCGGACAAGTGAGCTAACCACTTGATCAAACCAAGTTGATTAGTTTCATAGTTTTTACTCTACTGCCATCAACATGATATTTATATATAGGGTACACTGTGTTTGGAGTAAAATAAGATTAAAAATTATTTTGATTTTGAAATTATATTTTACTTCTGGAGTTTATTTAAAATGTATTTGATTTTATCATTTTAAATATTTTTATCCTTGTGAGAAGTAAAATCAGAAGATTCACAGAATACTACTATTACGATGATAAAAACTATCTTGATCCTGTAATAAAAAATTCAGAACTCAAGATATAGAAATTAAAAAGAAAAAAATATAGTCTCACTGGGATAGAATAAAAATAAGAATTGTGATAGCAAAATCCTAAAAAGTAAATAATTATATCATAAATGTTTTGGGCACAAAAAAAACCCGTCAAAATAGCTAACAAAGTCCATTTAACACTTCATGATCCAAATAACACTTTTAATTCTGAGTATATTTTTAATGGGCCGGGTGATTGTGGCCAAAATTCCTATTTATTAGCTGTTTTGACTGATTTTTTTGTTGTGTCTCTAACCGTGTTAAACCGTTAATACTAAAATTCATCGATAGTCAACACCTCATAAATTTTCAAGTGCATTCAGATAGAGTAATTAGAGTTGATTCACGTAGGCGTAGCCTGTAGTTTTGTGCTATATACCTAAAATTCCACTAATGCTGAGAGTAACGGGTTTGACAGACAATGCGCGTTACGAACTGACACAAATTACAAACCTTACTTTCCTTAGCTTGAAGATAAACGCATTTGGCCACGCGTAATCAAATACTAGTATTTACAACAAATAGAGGAGAGGAATCCATATTTATGAATGAAATCATTTTTGTTTAAGATTGAGAAACGAAAAAATATTACTATTATGAGTAATACTAGTTTTGTTGCTTTTAATTGGCAGAGAGAGAGAGAGAGAAGGGAAAAAGGGGAATATATAAGAAAAGAAAAAGAAGCGTGAAAACAAAGAAAGTGTATTCATTCCTCCCGTCGCGTGAGGTTGGATTAGATTGCGGTGAGGGTGAGTGACTCAAGAATACAAATACCAAACCAAAAAATAAAAGAAAACAAGTAATCCCGCTGGGCTGGGCTGGCACTGCCACTCCCTCTGTGTGTCGCGGTCGGTGCTACTGCTCCCCCATTATTATTGCTTAATTACGTTTCTCGCCCTCTTCAAAACATCAACACGCTTTCTTTGTTTCTTTGTTTCTTTTGTGGCTACTGCGCTGTTCCTCATTTCGTCACACCCACGGAATATTCTCCTGTTTGAAGGAAGAAGAGGAACAAGAAGAAGAAGAAGAAGGAATGAAGATGACGATGACTCGTCGACCGAATTAGGAAGAAGCCTCGCGGTGGTGGTAATGGCGAGGAGAGAGAGAGGGGTGTGTGATTCTGATGGGAGTGCGAGAGCAGCGGAGTTGAAGGAGAAGCTACGCGGATTGGTGGAGGCCATCGTGGACGAGGACGACTTCTCCACGCGCACCGCCGACGACGCTATTGCCACTCTCTCTGCTCTCAGGGAGTTGAAGCGTCGCCGTCCCACTCCGAGGTCTCTTTCCGGCAACAATTTCGAGGAGTTCTCTGTCCCTCCCGAATTCCGATGCCCCATTTCCACCGAGCTCATGACCGATCCTGTTATCTTGGCCACCGGACAGGTTCCCCCCACACAACACCCTCTCCTTATCTCTTTCTTGATTTCCGCCTCCTTCTACAAAACGATATAAATAATTTCTTTTATTTCGGTTTACGAGGGATTCCTTGGCTTCTTTTGTTTTTGGTACTAGTATTTTTTGTTTTTTTAATTTGTTATGGACATTTTTCTGTCTGTCTTCTGAGGATTTGAACCGACACCTATTTCCTTGTGAACATTCCTGTCCCGTTATTGAATTGAATTGGTACTTGACATGGATATCTTTTTTTTATTATAGATCGAGGTAACAAACATCGATCGACACCATCATTTTCGTATAGGACAACCGATACTGTTCATGTTCTTTTTTGTATATAGGACAGGACAGTGAAGAGAACAGAGTGGTTCAGATTACTGATGTAATGTAGATGAAGATTGGGTATTCAAAACCATCATTTTTCATTTTATCCCTTGCTTTTGATGTAATGTAATGAATGGGTGTCTTGCATGTTTTCCTGTTTGGAGATTGAGATTCAATTTTATGTCTTTTTAACCCTCAGATAGATGAACTCTGTTGGTGTGGATAAAGGTGTTTGCATTCCGAGATGGATGATTCCAGTTTCTAAATATAATTAGAGTAGAACTCTTGTTGTCTTGGTGTACTAGTAGTACTCTCTGATGTGTTGCTAATTTTGTGCCTTGATGATGCAGACTTATGATAGGGCATACATCCAGAGGTGGTTGAATGAAGGCCACAGGACATGCCCTCAAACCCAGCAAGTCCTCTCCCACACCATCCTTACTCCTAATTATTTGGTTCGAGACATGATTGTACAGTGGTGTAAAGAGCATGGGATTGAGAAGCCGAAGCCTGTTCAGGATATCAACGAACTAGTTACTGATGCAGACAGAGAACACTTGGATTCGTTGCTTCATAAGCTGTCACAGTCTGTTTCTGATCAGAAAGAAGCTGCGAAAGAGCTTAGGCTGTTAACAAAGCGAATGCCTTCATTTAGGACCCTCTTTGGAGAGTCCAGTAATGTGATTCCACAGTTGCTCGGTCCATTATCACCTGAAACACCTGATGTTCACCCTGATCTCTACGAAGACCTGATTACAACTATTCTAAATCTCTCGATTCAGGATGATAATAAGAAAGCATTTGGAGAGGATCCAAGTGTCATTTCTCAGCTCATTGATGCCCTGAAATCTGGGACCATTCAAACAAGAAGCAATGCTGCGGCTGCCATTTTCACATTGTCGGCTCTCGACACCAACAAGCAAATCATTGGAAAGTCTGGAGCTATCAAACATTTGCTTGACCTTTTGGAGGAGGGACAGCCATTGGCCATGAAAGATGCTGCTTCAGCCATATTCAACCTTTGTCTAGTACACGAGAATAAAGGGAGGACCGTGCGAGAAGGGGCCATCCAAGTTATTCTTAACAAGATGATGGACCACATTCTAGTTGATGAGTTGTTGGCTATATTGGCACTCCTTTCTAGCCATCCCAAGGCTGTGGAAGAAATGGGTGATCTCGGTGCCGTCCCGTTCTTGTTAGGTGTTATAAGGGAGGGCACGTCAGAACGAACCAAGGAAAATTGTGTTGCAATCCTATATACAATCTGTTACAGTGACAGAACAAAGTTGAAGGAAATCAGAGAAGAAGAAAAGGCCAACGGTACACTGTCCAAACTAGCAAAATGTGGGACTTCAAGGGCGAAAAGGAAGGCCAATGGGATTCTTGAGAGGCTCAATCGATCTCCTTGCTTGACACACACTGCATAGTGGTATTTAACCTTAAAAAAAACATTTTACAAATCGCCTCGTTGTAAATAATTTCTTGTTTTTCCTTTCTGTACAAAAGCGACCTCAGGTAGCTGTAAAAATGGTAAAGAGTTCACTTGATGTGTACATTACATTACCTGCATACAGTACCTTCACATGCAATCAGGCATATGAATGTATGAGCAAAGTGTTTTATGCTTTTAATTTGCTTTCTTTCAATTCTATTTTAATTTATTCTGTTGTTTGTTTTGTTTCTTTTCGAAAAAGCTATCTATCTATCTATCTTGTTTCTTTACCAAAGTAAAACGTATGAGGCACTATTCTTCCAATTCCTGAGTGCCCGTGATTGATGTATGTTTGAGAATGAGAGTGTCTTTGTTTAATAGCTCTATTTGTGTGTGGTATTAATTGTTGGCAAGTCGCAATCATAAGAGCATAGGAAGGGTTGAGAATGACTAATCAAAGGGGAAGGGGAGTAGGGTCCTCTCTTTGTATTCTTTTCCCAGCTCCAACCTGTGCTCTTGTAGGTGTAGAGTGTCGGCACCTGCACCCATCCTCTCTCTTTTAATAAAACTTTCACAGTTTCACCCATTTGCCGAGTGGTTGCTCATAGGCCTTATTATTCTGCTATGTATGTATAAAAGTCACATTAGTATAATTGCTGATAGCATCCTTGGCCGCCACCGACATGCGCGAATATTCAAAGTTGTTGGCAGTGATACCTAACTATTCCAGATTCTTAATGATGTTCTGCTGACTCATTATTCCATCGTATATTTGTTGCATTACATGCAGAGATAGATAAATAGATAGATATGGTTACTTGTTCCACCCGTCTTATCTTAAAATGTACTTAGAAACATTGGCTCTGGGTTGGTTTGGTCATGTATGAATGAATGGTATTGAAGAACACAGTGAGTGAATGAAAATAAGTAAACATCATTTGGGGTTAAGTACTCTGATATGTCATGATTCCTTTCATTGTACCTAGAGCTATACCTTATTCATTCATTACTCTTATTTATTAATAATGAAAATGATTCAACACCATTGTCATCATTACTTATAATAATAATAATATAATTGTTGGAGAAAAGGGTGGTGATCTCACCTCACTTGGTCACAGAATTCCCCAAAAAGGGATGGGAGGCTTTTAACTTGTTACGGTGGATGGACCAACTTAAATTAAATTAGTAAAGAAGTGAGAAACAAGACAAAGGTTGTTGGTTCTAGATGGAGAGGAATTTCCAACGTCCTTGTCGTGAGCACTATAATAAAATAAAATAAAAAGGGGCCACCTCAAAAAAGCCATTATTCCAAGCCTTGCTCGTGTCCAAAACTCCTTCACGGGCTCCACGCGCCTTGTTCACAATAAATTAAAATCGCTGTGTATATTTTGATGGCAGAAAATGGTAACTGCAGGAATCATAGTAATGGAATGGCCTTTTCAACTTGTGGCTACAGCCTAGGAGATAATGATGTCTAGCACAAGGACAAGGGACGAATTGGTGTCTCAATCTCACTCACTTGTAATTGAAATCGATTTGTTGGAATTCAATTCTATACATCCTATCCTATTCACCCTGCCACATCTTTCCTTAGAAACCATTTTAGGCTGAAAATGATTGATTGTTTTATGCACACAGGAATTTAATAAATATAAGATCAGTCAAAAACAACTGTTTACATTAATTGTTTTCTAAAGCGAGCCTCCTTATCATCTAAGAATCAATAAATAAAAGAAAAATAGCTGATGTTTATTAAAATTCTGAAACAAATTTAAGTTGTAAACTATCACTAAATTAAAGCATTAATATAGAAACCATAAAGTGGCCCTTTTTGGAGAACCTTTTTTATATTTTGTTTCGGTTAGCTAGGTGGTCCTGGGAGAGTGGGGGCGCAAGCTAGCTAGCTAGCAAACAGTGGAAGATGATGATGATATCTATAATCACCAATCACCAATTAACATTCAAACAAAAATCAAAGGGCTGGGTCCACCAATAATGCTAATATCTGGTTTTAGCCCTTTAGATCTTTCTTCCCTGTTTTACCCAAATTCAAATGATTCTCATCATTAATTAGTTTCTTAATAATAATAGTATCTCCTATTATATTGTTTCATAAAGGAATGGCATTTCACACCAACTTGTTACTCATCAATTCCCCAACAATCAAGCGGATGTTCTTTCTAATAATCTTTCTTTCTTTTTCCGATTAATTTTCAACTTCAACTATATGCAGATCTTTCTTACTAAAATTCAACGCCTGGAAGGAGGTTATTTATTTATTTATTTAGATATATGGCTACGTAAGGAAACCTTAAAGCCCTACAAGTACAAGGAAAGAAGAAACCCCAAAATAACTGAAGGGTAGACTAAAAAGAGACTTATAAAAATAAAAAACAAAAACAGAGACGATACTGCTCTGTACTATGATAAGCTGGGCCCAACCTAACCTAACAATAGAAGCCCATTTAAGTGTAGGTTATCTCAGGATTCACTTTCACTTACAGGCAATTACATCTTATAATGAATGCAAGATAGTACAATAATGATGAGCTTTAGATTAAATATTTTTAAGTTCGTGATGAGGGACTCCTACACCATATATACATATATATTAAAATAAGAAGGAATTCTCTCTAAAAAGTAAACTAAGAGTGTTGATAATTTGGTTTCATAAAATGGTAAAACTAATTACACGATAAATTTAAATTGAATATTTAGGCTAACCATATATATTAATTATATGATATAATGAGCATCCATAATCCTACGCCATAGGCAGATGGATTATTTATAAGGAAAACAGCAAGCATTGCATGTGCCAAATGTGACATTATCTTTCTTTCCATCTTATAAAGATCAGACTGCAGACATTCTTATCAAACCCTTGGCTCCTGGTCCTTTTTTAGATGTTTTTCTCAAGTTTGGCATGTTAAATTTTCATAATTCTTGCAGTGCCAGCTTGCGGGAGGGTGTTACATGATATGATTTTCCATAATCATAACTTAAGTTTGTTAAAATGATTATTGATAGATAATCTCAATCTTAGGAAAGTTGTTAGTCATATTTTGAATTTCTGTTAGTATTCATTGGGATATATATCTCACTCTATGTATCTCCATAAACAACAATTCAATCAATGCAATTAATCCTTCTTCTTTCTTTTCATCTTCTCTCTTTTATCTTTGTTCTACTTTTAACACAATATCTTTCAAGGAACTTATATGCATGCATTCACCGGCTAATTTAAGAGGTTCATTATCATAAAAAAAAACCAACAATGCTTGTCGTATAACGGGAATATGTCCAACTAGTATCCAACGTGTACTATTCGTGATATGAAATGTGTGTTATACGTATGTGTGATATACATATAGCACATATTCTATATCATGAATAGCACACGTTGGATATTAGTGGGACAATTTCTGTTGTACCATCAACATTATTGTAAAAAAAACTAAGTGTTTACCATGCAACTATTTTATTTAGTAATAATTTTCAAGTTGAATAATCACACCGAGCAGTAATCAATAATCATTTACTAGCTAACTTTTGCACATACTAGTAAAGTAAACTCACTCTAAATAAGACTCCATCGTTATGATTAGGTTTCCCTAGCTAGGACTACGAGAGCTTCTTTCTTTATGATGATCTATTATGGCCAAAAGTCAAATACTAGTTAAGAAAATGGCTTTAGCAACCTTAATAAGTAGCTCCAGCTAGGCCATAGCTATTCCCTTCACAACATATACAGTGTACAGGGTTGAAGTCTATATTTGAGCAGTGCCTGATTATATTAGAACATCAAGCCATATTCGAAAATATATTTGCAGGCTCTGTTGAGGGTACAATTTAATTTCTCATGGTTCTTGGATTTGCTTCATGTGGGTCTAGAGACCCGAGAGAATCAATACGAGTACTAATATTTGGTTCGTTTAAAATCTTCCGAGTATTTATGAGTAGTAAAAACATTCAACGACATTGTTCTGTCTCGAAAACAAAACCAAATATACAACAGTCTTTACAAAACCCAAATAATATACTCCCTCCGTCCACTTTTAATTGTCTTTCTAGCAATTAGGGTTTGTCCAGTAATATTTGTCACTTTTTGTTTTAAAAATACATTTATTATTTCTTTTCAATTTTATCCTTATATTAATTTATGAAAGAGAAACCATGTTCAACTCTCTTTACGGTTTACGAAAAACAAAATTTAATATTTCATAGGGGTACATTTTTCATCACATTCTTTTTAATAGAAAAGATAAGTATTTTATTTACTATCTTAATATGTGTACAATATGCTAGAAAGACAAATAAAAATGGACGGGGAGCAAAAAAGCAGCAAAATTCATCAGAAATTGAAGAACTTGACATGAGCAAAATATAGATCAAGTACCCATAATGAGTATGAAATCAGACATTGATTGGAACATCAAACTCCGCCACATAATACCAACAAACGCGCATTTAATTGAATTTGGAAATACTACAGTATAGAATAATTGCAAATTAAGCACCCACTAGCTAGAATGAAGAAGACAAAAATGCCATAAATAAATATAAGAAAGAACAAAAAAAACAACTAATACATTCATTCTCAACATTATCCATACATTAAAAAAAAAAAAGTGATTTAGCATCTCCGTTCAGCAAAACCAGCACACAGCATTGCCAGCCAGCACAGCACTATACTCTACTAATCAGAAGAGAAAAAAAACACAATACATGATGACCAGTCCCTTCCCTCTCAAAAAAAAAAGAAAAGTCCTTGGGATGATGAACATAGTAGCTACTCTTCTAGTGTAGTAGTAACAGAATTGCCCAATGCTCACTACTCATGAAACACATGCGGCAGGTACCAAACACTTGGAAATGAAGCCCAACATTTTCTTCTGCAATAAAAGTCAACAAAAATATGAATAGAATAACTAATATGAGTGTGTGTATGAATAAATAAATGAACGAACCCTTTTATTAGTACGAAGGAGTTCAGGAGGGATCTTATAGAGATCTTCATCAACGGGTTTGGGTGGTCGAGAGGGCAATCGAGCCCCACGAGGCGGCGAGGATTGCGGAACGGCGTCGTATTGATTATTACTATACTGCTTCCTCTGCTGTTCCGTGACGTCCCACACTTTCCCTGCTTGCTGCATTTGCTTTCTCATTCCCATCATCTTCTTCTTCTTCTTCTCCTTTTCCTTCACCACCACGTTAACCTGCGCACCATGGGCGCTGCTGTACCTTCTTTCCCTGTTCCTCGTCCCCTGCAGTGCACCCACCACACAACACTGTTTCAGCATTACTTTTCAGTTCTGCCTGTCTCACTACGAACCCAAATATCATGATGAAACACACATGAAAAAGTAACAAAAACAAAAATGTCTTTTTATTTTATATTTTTTTTATTGTTGTTGCTGATGGGACAAAACTTAAAACGGAAGCGTGGGATACAAATTAAACTACTAAAGCCATGTGCATTCAATTCTCAGAATGTCCTGTTTCAACTACCAAAGTCATCAGTCACGAAGGAACCCTTGATGATGAGTAATGAATGACAAGACGCAGACTCTAAGCACAGTAACTAACTAAAAAGCACATCTTTGGGGATTGAAGTTAGTTTGAATGCAGAACAAAGAAAGAAAAGGACCTTTTTGAGAGCGGAAGGAGGGTGCTTGTTAAGATCAAGAGAGTAAAGGTCGCGCTCTCCACCACGCACGCAATGATCACTCTCACCCGAAGAGGAACTGTAACGAACCAAACCAGCTTGTCTCGCACACTCGAAGTACTGAGTTATTGGCATCTCATTCGCAAAATCCCAGTTCCCAAATGCCGGTATCTGTCCACTTCTCTTGCACCATTCCTATCAATAAATAACCACAAATTCAACAACCCAATTCATAAATTATTAGCTAAGCCCCATTATCCAATACAAATACATCAATCAATCACTTCTGTTCTGTTCTGTTCTGAAGAAGAAGAAAAAGAGAAGCTTACATCCATTTTTGGCGAGCGAATTCGAAAGCAAAATCTTGGTGAGGTCCACAGAGAAACACAAGAGGGAGGGAGAAATTTCACTGCTTGATTACAAGGACGAAAATGGGGTGAGGTTTAAAAAGGAAGAAGGAGTGGGAAAGGGGGGGTTGAAGAGACAGGATGCGGATAGAGGAGAGGGTGGGTTTTTCCCAATAAAACCGAGACAGGGGATATAAATTCGTTGCTCAGAAATTAGAGAAAAAGTGAAAGGGCAAGGGGAGAAAGAAAGAGTGGGTTAAAAGGGTTTTCTTAATTTGCTGAGCTGAAGTTGCACTGCTTTTTCACTTGTGAGTTATGACAAATTAAAGAAAGGGGGGGTTGTTGCATACATAAGCAACAAGAGAGGAGAGGGTGTGATACCAATAAGTACTGTTCAAGAAGCACAAAAATGGGGCCTGGCCACTGGTGACATGAGGCATTGATTTTGTTCCCTTTTACTATAAGAACTCTAAAGA
The DNA here is from genome assembly GCA_013621005.1 of Aeschynomene evenia. Lineage (NCBI taxonomy): Eukaryota > Viridiplantae > Streptophyta > Magnoliopsida > Fabales > Fabaceae > Aeschynomene > Aeschynomene evenia. Next base: position 6,626,789 of record CM024268.1, read on the forward strand.
GACAATTGGTGGAATAATAAAATAAGAAGAAGGAAGAGAGGGGTCGGAGGGTGAAGAAGATGGGAAAGTGATGAAATGGTGTTGGGTGTGGTAGTTGATGATGGCATAAAGCAAAGAATTGAATGAAGAATGAGGAAAAGGACAGGGGAAAGGGAAAGGGACTCTACGATGTGAAGAGCATGGCTTTGTACCTAGATTTGGGGAATTTAGTAAAGGGAGTGACTGTTGCTGACAAGTAGGTGTATGATACTACTGTGTATCCCCCTCAATCTTTCTTATAACCAAACAAATTAAAAGAAAAGAAAAAAGCTTGCTTCGGATTTTGAATGCTAATGGCTGCTGCCAAACTGTCACTGTTGACTCTGCTTCTGCCACCTCCTATTGCACTTATAATAACACCCTCCCTCCCTACTCTCTTTCTTTCTTTGCACCAAATTAGCCATAAAGTCGGCAAACTTTTGTATCGAGAAAGAAAAGTAGTATGTTTTATTTATTCATTTCATACTACATGGGATGGGATTATGGGATTATGGGATCTCAGTTTTTGTTTCTTTTCTCCCCAAGCAAGCACATGTGCCGGATCTCATGCTTTCTAACATTTTTTTAAGCTAATAAAAACAAGTGGGTCATTTTGATCATTTCCCTTTTTGACACTTTTTTCAAGTTGCCCTTCAATTTTTTTGTTTTACCAGAAGATAGATACATAGATACCTTCTTCTCCTAGAGAAGTGCCACCTGTTGATGCTGTTTTAATAAATAAATAATAAATAAATACTAAATAGGAAGATAGTCAAATGTGAGATTGGCAAAGTCAGCGTCTCAGCGGGGAAAACGGAATGCCTTAACACAGAAGATATACAGAAAAAAACCGTAGTCAAAGGAATAGTATCAACGAGTCAAACACGACATAAATAGGTGAGCAAATTTATATAATGCTGGAGGAAAAAAAAAATAAACAGCCAAAACAGCCAACAAATTGTGCATAACGTATATAACATAAATTGCACAACGAATATTACATGTTGTGCACACCATATAGCACATGATGTGCACAACATATATAACATGTTACAAAGAAATATGATGTTACAATATGTGATATATGTTGTGCACAATAGATGATATACGTTGTGCACTACATATAATATACGTTGTGCATTTTATATTAGATATGTTGTGCACAACTTATTGGCTGTTTTGGCTGATTTTTTGTTTGTCCCAATATTTCCCATTTACATATGATGACGCTATTATATTACTACTAGGTAAAAAAAATTAACTTTTTAACTTATTTTATAATCTGTAAAATAAATACTAAAACAATTGGGGCGCTACTTGTAAAAAAAATAGTGTTTTGTTTTTTTTTTTGACGTTATATATATATATATATATATATATATTATATTACTATATGCTAGGTGGTATAGGTATTGGAGTTTGGAGCAGGTAGGAGTAGAAGCATTCAATTTCAAGAGTAGAGAAGAAAGCGCAGCGCGAAACATAACGTACACATCGTTGCCTGTGAAGTGATATGTTGTCGCAAGTTTTGACTAATTACAATCACAAATGAGAAAAAGAGTGGCATACAATTAAAAAAATTAATATTAATTTTAAAAATTTGAGAGTTTAAATATAAGAGTAAATTTATAATAAAATTTAATGATAAAAATTAAATATTAACTTAATATCATTAACTAAATTTTAATTATGCAAGGAGTATTTTTCAATTAGAATACCATATATACTAGTCTACTTTTGCTTAACACATGCTATTGGGGATAGTGCAGGCTAGGGATGAAGTGAGCCAGATTGAATTGAATTTGGAGTATTTAGGTAAGATGATAATTGGGGGAGTGGGGACCTTTCATACATTGACAATATAATGGTAAGCTAAGTTAACAGGAACGTCCATTTCATTTCCCACTACAAATATATTAAATTAGGGAAATATTTTGGGCAAAAAAAAATCAGCCAAAACAGTCAACAAATTATGCACAACATATATAATATAAAATACATAATGTATATCACATGCAATGTACAACATATTTCATCTATTGTGCACAACATATATCTCTTTCTTTATAACATGTGATATATGTTGTGCACATCATGTAATATATAGCGTGCACAATATGTAATATTCGTTGTGCAATTCATATTATACATGTTGTGCATAATTTATTGGCTGTATTGGCTGATTTTTTGTTGTGCCCCTAACCATACTCATTAAATTATTAATAGAGTATGACATGACATGCCAAAATCTTATTTCTCTTCCCTCCATGTCTTATCTTTCCCTCGTCCACATACATACATAGCCCACTCACATCACTATACTATATCTATACTAGATGTCTTTCTCACCAATCACACAGTTGGTCCACGTGATCCTTCTCCACCTCTATGGTTGCGCAATGCATGGGTTTAGATGTTCCTCACAATATATAGTTATGTAATCTAATGCATCGGGCAGTGAAATACATGCATGCATGACAATAATATTAATAATAATAATGTCACATAGTAATATAGTATTCAATTATTGTATCATCAACTTCATTAATTTCAACGTAACATTTGCAATGTTCACCGTGTGTTACTATTATCTCTTGGTTAAAATGCCGGTACTTTTCACCCAAGCCCAACGTTAGAAAAGAAATATTATAATTCAAAATTCAACAACCCAGCTTTTCAGCCAATCAATTTTTCATATTCAACAATAATACGTCATTTTAGTATGTATCAGTAGTCTTGTACTAAACATATGAGCCCTCTGTATCTCAGTTTTTTTTCCTCCCTTCCTCTTTTAATTTGTTGGCCTTATTTTTAAGAGAAAAGTTGATTGTAAACACTTTTGTTTCTTATGGATGATAATTGTTTTAACTAGATGATGAGTTTATTAATTACTAAACTTTGAAACATCACATAATCCTACTTTTTTTTCGATAAAAATGTTACTATGCTTGTTTCAGAGACAATACAATGACCGGCGTAGGCTTGTTATAGTGTGTGCAAAACAGAGAGAAAACTGATATAAAAGAAACTGAAGTATATTGCATTAGATTGAATGAATTAAATTGTACTATTACAGAGAGGAAACAAAAGATTATATAGGCTAAAGTATGACAGAATGAGGAAGCCAAAATAACTAACTTTGGCGCCTAAGGGAAGGATAAGAACAAAATGCTAAACACACTCTATCAGCCCCCCTCAAACTCAACAGTGTCTGATGAAGAGACTTTGAGTTTGCGCCTGAGAAAAGCAAAACGAGTGGAGGTTAAAGGCTTGGTTAGGATGTCAGCAGTTTGTTCCTCGGAAGGGACATGATAGACCTTGAGTTGCTGTTGCAGAATACGTTCTCGAACAAAATGTAAATTGATTTCAAAGTGCTTTGTCTTATTGTGCATAACTGGGTTTGCTGTAATGAGAACTGCTGAAAGATTATCACAGTAAAGATGAGGTATCTGAGGAAGGTTGATCTTGAGTTCATGAAAGAGCTTTTGAATCCAAGAGACTTCAGCTATAGTGTCTGCAATCGCCCTGTATTCGACTTCGGTGCTTGAACGGGAAACCACCGGTTGCTTTCGAGAGGACCAGGAGATAGCATTGGGGCCAAGAAAGATACAATATCTGGTGGTGGACCTTCAATCATCTTGATCCGCAACCCAGTCGGAGTCGCAGTAGGCAGAGAGATGAAGAGAAGAAGCAGAATTAATGATAAGCCCATAAGAAGATGTTCCTTGAAGGTACCTGAGTATGCGTTTGACTGCGGACCATTGAGCTTGAGTGGGAGATTGCATGTATTGGCATGCTTTATTAACAGAGAAGGATAATTCAGGACGAGTTAGGGTGATATATTGCAATGCACCAACAATCAGCCTGTACTTAGTTGGATCTTCAAAGGCTTCAGAATCTGTTTTGGATAATTTTATATTTGAAGCCATTGGAGAGTCGATGCTTTTACATGTAGCCATTCCTGCAGTGTGAATCAGATCATTGATGTATTTTGTTTGAGTAAGTAATAAAGCCCCTGAGGAAAGATGTTTAGCTTCTATGCCAAGGAAGTAGTGCAATGGTCCAAGATTCCGCAGATCAAATTGATTATGCAGATGGTTTAAAAGGGATGAGATAACAGCATTAGAGGAACCGGTTAGGATGACATCATCAACATAGACTAGAAGGTAGATAGTGTAAGTGGATGTAACTTTAAAGAATAGGGAAGGATCACTCAGAGCATTATTGAAACCAAGGTTGAACAAGGAAGTACAGAGCTTTTCAAACCAAGCCCTCGGGGCCTGTTTTAGCCCATATAATGCTTTATGAAGACGACACACCATAGTGGAGGAACCTTGATGAAATCCTTGAGGTTGCTGCATGTAAATTTCTTCATGAATAGTTCCATTTAGAAAGGCATTAGTGAAGTCTAGTTGCTGGATGGGCCAATTATTGGTGAGAGCAATTGTGAGGATGATCCTTATGGTGCATGGTTTGACAACAGGGCTGAAAGTTTCTTGATAATCAATTCCTTGTTGTTGGTGAAATCCTTTGGCAACAAGGCGGGTTTTGTGTCTAGAGATGGTGCCATCCGGATTATATTTAATTCGGAATATCCATTTGCAACCAATAGCTTTCTTGTTGGGTGGAAGTGGGACAATACTCCAAGTGTTGTTTTTGATTAAAGCCTTGTATTCAGTGTCCATTGCAGTGTGCCATTGAGATAGAGATAATGCATGTTGGACAGAAGTTGGTTGAAGATCAGCAGTGAACGCCTTTGGTTTGAAGATGCCAGCTTTTGCACGAGTGATCATGTGATGAGTGGGTGCTGTTGTGATTCTGTCACTGTCTAGAGGATGAGTAGATTCTGCAGTTGCAGGTTCAGAGACAGCAGGAGTGTTGAAAGCTTCAGGTGGATGTGTTGGGGTGATAGACGGTATTGCTGGTGAAGTGTTGTTGTCAGGAGGTGCAGGAGCGAAGGTGTTCACGCGTTGGTGATTAAAAACCTGAGAGGACTGTAAAGAACTAGCAGCAGGGGTTATAGTATTGAGAGGTACAGATGAATTAATGTTGCAGTTAGTTGGTAAAGGTAAAATTCCAGCATGCAATTTAAATGAAAATAGGGACTCATTAAACAATACATCTCGCGAAATATATATTTTTCCAGATTTATGTAAGCACCTGTATCCTTTATGTATAGGTGAGTAACCTAAGAATGTGCAAAGATCACTTTTAAAATCTAGTTTATGCTTATTATAGGGTCGTAGTAAGGGATAAGATGCACAACCAAAGACTCTAAGATTCATGTAGTTTGGTTTCTTGTTGTATAGTTTTTCATAGGGGCTTTGTAATTGAAGCACTGGTGTAGGCAATATATTAATTATGTGAACAGCAGTGTCAAACGATTCTTGCCAAAAGTTAAGAGGTATAGATGCATGAGCAAGAAGAGTTAATCCCATATCTGTGACATGTCTATGTTTCCTTTCAACACATCCATTTTGTTGATGTGTGTGAGGGCAACTAAACCTATGGAGGATACCTAAAGGAGTCAGATGCTTGGTGAAAAGGATGAATTCCTTTGCATTGTCAGTTTGTAGCCCTTTTACTTTCATTCCAAGTTGTAATTCTGCTTGGGCTTTGAATTGAGTGAATGCAGTATAAGCTTGAGACTTGTATTGTAAGAAATAGATCTATGAGTATCTAGTATAAGTATCAACAAATAAGATGTAGTATTTAGCACCGGTTGTAGAAGGTATAGGAGCTGGGCCCCAAATGTCACAAAATATCATTTGTAAAGGTTCATTGTATTGTGTATCAGATAAAGAATAAGGGAGTTGGTGGAATTTACCTTTACAGCAAGCATCACAAGTAGAAACTGATTTATTAGATTTGAAGGAAATGTTACAATTATTTAGTACTTTGGATACAATGTTAAAGGACGCATGGCCAAGTTTGGCATGCCACAACATATTAATGGAATTATCTGATTTATTAATAGTAGAAGCATTACAAACTGCAGATTGAGAATTGGAACTACTAGTTATATCAGTATTATTGTTGACAGTATTGTACAAGAAAGTAGGAGATCTGGAATTATTCTTGGTGATGGTTGCAACTTCAGGTGGGAAAATGTAGGTGTTGCCTTTAACCAATCCTTGGAGGAGAGTCTCTTTGGTTTCCTGTTTAGTTGCATGAAATTCAAAAAAGACATCATTATCCTGTGCAAATTTTAAAACACTCAAAAGGTTTTTGGTTAAGTCAGGTACATGTAGCAAATTGTTCAAGATAAAAGTGCGAAGAGAGTTAGAATCTTGAAGTCCAATATGTGCAATAGGGATACCACTACCATTGCCCACAAGAACAGAATTTGAACCTGAATAAGAAGATGCAGAGGACAGATTGTGAATGGATGGTGTCATGTGGTGAGAAGCTCCTGAATCTGGATACCATAGGGGGTCGTTGACAGAGGATGAGTTTGTAATCAGGGCATGAGGTGAAGTGTAAGGGTGACCATTTATTTGATTGTTTGGGTACAGATTAGGATGAAGGGATGTGGTGGTGTAGTAAGCTTGAGGATTGGTGTTGGATGAGAATTGAGATGGTGTGGGGGGTAAAGATTGTTGATTTGGCAATTGATAATTGAGATTGAAACGATGGTAGCAGTCCCATGCTGAGTGCCCTGTTCGATTGCAAAGTTGGCATTGAATAAGAGTGCCTGAGGTTGAGCGACCACGTCCTCTGTAGAAGCGCCCTCTGCCACGATTTTGAAAGCTTCTATTGCGGCCAGAATTTCCATAATTGTTGGTATATGATCGTTGACTTGTCTGTGTGTAGTTGGCTTGAAAGGGGGCTTGTTGAGGAGGAAGATCAATCTTGGTAGATCTTTCTATTCTTTCTTCAATGTTTAAGAAAATAGCTTTAATTTCTTGGACAGTGTATGCATCCTTTCTAGACAAGATGGATGCTACAATAGTATTATACTCATTTGGGAGTCCATCAAATATTGCTTGGATGTGATTAGTGGTGGAGACTGGTTCTCCAACTGCAGCAAGTTGGTCTGTGATTTTCTTGACTTCAAGAAGGAACTTATGCATTGAGTGTGTCTTCTTGATGCTTCTTAGCTGAGTCTTTAATTTGCTGACTCTGGCAGTGTTGAGAGCAGCGAAGATGGAGGCTATCTGAGTCCATAGCTGATGAGTGGTTAAACAACCAACCATTTGTATGCGAAGAGAAGGGGAGAGCGAAGCAAGTAGCCAAGATCGGAGGAAGCTGTCTTGTCTCTTCCAGATTTTGTATGCTGGATTTTCAGCAGAGATGGAGACGCCTTGGTTTTCATTCAAGATTTGAGTGGGAGGTGTATTGTTGGAATCAATATGATGTAGCAGATCAAAGGCTTCCATTGTTGCAAGAGTTTCTTGTTGCCATGGCATGTAGTTGTCCTCATCAACATCGAGTTTCACTGAAACTGGAAAGTTGAAGGACTGAATAGAGGGAGAAGTGGAAGAGGAGGAGGAAGGCATGTTGGAGGAGGAGGAGGTGGCAGAAGATGGTGAGCTGCCCGGGGTCGAGTGAGAGCTCATGATACCATGTTATAGTGTGTGCAAAACAGAGAGAAAACTGATATAAAAGAAACTGAAGTATATTGCATTAGATTGAATGAATTAAATTGTACTATTACAGAGAGGAAACAAAAGATTATATAGGCTAAAGTATAACAGAATGAGGAAGTCAAAATAACTAACTTTGGCGCCCAAGGGAAGGATAAGAACAGAATGCTAAACACACTCTATCAAGGCCTACACCATTTCATCAGGTGCAGGAGTGTAGGTGTTTGACAGAGTCTTGGACCATTCGATGTTGACCGTAGAAAAACTTGAGGCCCACGAAGCTCTCTTTTTAAGATTATCTATTTCTTTCTTTCTTTCATTTGGTGTGTCATTAGGCTGATAATTAGAAAACTCACAAAATTCGTAGTTTGCTAATCTAGATTGTAGTTGTGTAAGGATATAGACGATAAACAAGTAAGTAGTTCTGTTACAGTTAGTTAATTAATAGTCAGTTAGAATTAATATACTGTTAGTTAGTGGATTTTCTCTTGTGTAACTCATATATATACTCAAGCAATTCATTGATGCATTGTTCATAAAGTCTCTCTGTTCTTCTACATTTCTGGAGTTTATACACTACTCTTGCAAGTTGTTTTGATATTTGAAGTTGAAGAGCATAAAAAGTATTTGGACCTATCAAGATTAAAGTAATACTCTGAATTGTTACATATCTATATTACAGTAATTATTATACAAGCAATGAGTGAGCTGAAAAGATTTGTGAATCCATGCAGCACAACTAATGAATATTAAGTAAAACATTGAGACAATTAAACAAAACTATGGATGCCAAGTAATGTTGAACTAGGTTTTCAGACTTATCTTAGTTTCCTTATCGGCAAGGAACGTCCAAATAGCTTCTCTACTTCGGTGGCTTCCATTTTGAGGCCATTCAGTATATCCATTTCCTCTTTTGATAGCCCTCTCAAGAAATTTTCCTCATCTTCTTGAAGTACTTTAAACCCTTCTGCCAGCCTCTGAAACAGTGTCAATTCTGTCCTCCCAACCTTCTCTACCTCTTCTTCCAACTGTTCCACTTCCCTCACAATTGTCTCTTCTCCTTCCTCCACTTTCTTCTCCAGCCTCTCCACCAGAGAAGGCTCTGGCCCGCAAGTGTTGTCCGTTCTAATGAACGTGCTGAAGTCTCTTCCCACGCTCTTTGCCGCTCTTTCAAGCTCAGGTACTATGGATTCAGGAAGAGCTTTACTTCTTGTGTACACGACAGCACCGCCGTAGCCATCCCATGCATCATTTCTGCCTCGGTAGTATACAAAGACGTAGTCATCTGGTTTGTTCTCAATCTTGGATGACAGAATATACCTGCATATCATTGCTGATGATAAGTCCTCTAGTAAAGGCCAAATTCAACAGTAAAAATAACAGGAATGAGGAGAATTTCATCTTAAAATAGCAACATTACTGGTATGCCTCATGTGATAAAGTTGCCAATACCTATGTTGATATTCAAAATAGAGTTTCTTATAAAGAAATTACCAGTCATCCTGATAGTGAAGGTACTCATTATCATGATTATAGAGGATCCCGGGATATTTAGGATCTTGCACAAATCTCTGCTCAGCTGACCTAGTAAGAAATCCAGCATCCGGAGTATTGACTCTCCATGACAAATTACCCACAAGTTTGTTGGATTCTATGTGAAATTCATGTAATTGGCAGTCAAAAGTATCAAATGTTGGATTCAAGCCACTAGTAATGTACCACCTGCCATTGAAATCTGCAATGTTAAAGCTCTTAACAAGGACATCAGGATTCGGAGCAGGAAAATCTCCTACATCAGATTTCATAGGCACGCATTTCTTCCGTGAGACTGCACACTCATTGAATTCATCAACCACACTGTTTTCAAACAGGTCTCCGCATTTTATCTGGAAAATTGAGAAGCAAAAAAAACGTCCATGAGGGCGGGATTTCACCTCCTTTGGTAATTGGTATCAAGTTATGTAATGGTACAGGCATAAACTTGCAGTAAGCAACAAGACTAACTTGGCACTCGGTCTCATCTGGTCGATTGTTGCAAGTTTGAAGGCAAGCAATATTGGCTGCACATGATGGGTTTGAAAGACACCTAGCCAGTTCTATCCTGCGTGGATAAAAGAAGAAGAAATAGGAGGCATATTGCATTATTTTCTGCTATAATTCCGAGGCAATGGAAGGGTTTATCTGCTACTTATTGCTAAATATAATACAGAGAGATGGTATGGTGTACCTGCAGTCCTTGAGCAAACAAGCACAAGTTTTAAGAGCATCGACAGCATCAGCTGATGGAGTGATCATTAGAATGCACACCAATATGCCAACCACTTCCACTGAGCGTAAATAACTCCAATCTTTTAGAAACACAAGCATTCTATTCACCCCAAATCCCAATATCTGTTGTCATCCAAACAAGTGGGAAACTCAAGATGTTTATTGGGCATTGTCTTGTCCTTTAAGGAACAAAAATTGCATTTTAAACACAAGCTTCTATGTATCAAGAAAATGGTTGTATGAACTATAAAAGTAGAGATATAGGACTCAATTGGAGGAATGTTGTGAGTAACAAATACTAATAACCTACCCGTTGAATGTTATTAAGAGTGACAGAAGGTGAAATGAGAGAAGCACCTCCTTTCCCTTTGAGTGGTTGCATCGATCTTGAGGTGAAGCTGCAAGAATGGCGAGAAGGTCTTGGCTTTCTTGTAGTGGAGAATACTTTGAGCACAAGAACACTAGGACACTGAAACCCTCTTGCTCTGTGAAACCTTCCATCATGCCCTACTTTAATACATACACTGCTTCCTTCCTGAGGGGATAACAGCATTGACTGTGCAGCCAACGTCGCCATTGATTTAATGATGCCCACACTTCAAAATGTGGACTTGACACTGAGAAACAACGCAAATCAGAATGCAAAACTAATCACACAAGGCTCTATCTAACAAAATAAGAAAAGGGAAGCATAATTGGGCTAAGAAACTGCATACCCAGTAGTTTTCATTGGTCAAGTTGTAAAATTTATCAGTTAAAATGAAATCAAATGCAGATGCAAGTGAAGGGACAAATATGATGCAGAGTGAGTGGAGAGAGAAACATGCCTTGTGGCGTGGAAGAGGGAGGGAGGGAGGGACAAGTGCGGCTCTCAAAAAGAATACTTGAAGAAGAAGAAGAGAGAGGAGACGGCGTCGCATTGGATGAAACAGGAAGTGGTGCTCCGGAAAGGGATAAGAGCGTCATCGTGTTCGTGTGGACTGCAAACAGACCCGTAACTCCAACCACAGCGTACACGTCGACGCTTCCTTCCACATCCTTCTTTTTTCCTTTGGGCCTTCGGATTGGAATTGAATTGGACTAAATACACTCGGCCCACTCCACTAATCTCCTTTGTCTTTTTTCTTACGGAACATGGTTGGTTATATAAGAAGCAAAAAGTTACTACAAGAAGATAAGTATTGATGGGTAAATGTTCATTCATCGACGATTGGGCGATAATTAGCAACGCGTTTTGTTCATTTTCTGTTTAAAGTAGGTAACATGATTAAGCTTTATTTTATTTTAATTTTTAAAAAAAGAAAGACTTTATAAAGAAATCCATGCGTCAGAGAAACCGAGAAACAAAAGCATAATAATAAGAAAAATTATTAGGTGCTCAATTTTTTGCTGTGCACCATTCATTGTATGACATATAATCTAAAAGCTTAACTATAGTGGGAGGGAAGGGGTTAAATTTCCAATAAGAGTATAAAATAGCTTATGTATCATGTAATGAAAGGTGCAGAGAAAAAAAAAAATCACTTGCTCTTGCTCTAGGTGCCTAATAATAAAGAAGCATGAATTGGATAAGGCAGAAATGGTAGATATGCGTGTAGTGTAAATAAAGTGACAAGTAAAATGAAAACAAAAGGGCATATACAATCAAAATCAATAATGCTTGACGTACAACGGAAAATTACGTCCAACTTGTATTCAACATGTACTATTCGTATTATAGTGTGCTGTACGTATTTTTTCGTTGTACTCAAAATAAAAATTGAGGTCCATTGTGGGGTGATAATAGATTTGGTAGATAATTGCAAGAAAGAATGCAAGCTGTGATACGAGGAGCGCTGCATCATCAAAGAGAATATCCCTTTTACTTTGATTTGTAAACGATGCATCCAAGGAAACACTTCCCTATATCTATTCAACTCCACTCCTCTCTATGGAAAATTTTGGCAGCTCTTCTAGTTGTATGTATCACAATGCGCAGCTTCTCAATGGGTTAGTTAGTTCTCTTGCTGATTGACACAACAAGACAGATATGAAAACAAGAAGCCATTCACTGGGCCTCCATTTGTTGTTTCCATTCTTCTTCACGCTTTCTATATTCATACAACACACCCCTGTCTCTCCCTTTCCCCTTTCCCCTGCCCCAGGTCAATTCGCTTCCCCCTCTCTAAGTCACTTACTTTAACCTGTTATATATATATACATATGTACATATATATCTTGTCTGGAACATTTGTTAACAGGTAGTGCAACTGCTGCAACAGAATGTGGCTTGAATTTCACCAAATATCCTTACGTGGGATTTTCCGAGTGCGGGGATGTGCATGAGGACATCCACAGTTGGGGTTGGGATGGGTTCCCAGCCACCATGTGCTGCCGCAACGCCCTCACCTCTCTCTCCGATGCCTTGGCAGTCCAAGCTAACATCTCAGGGAACCTCTTCGTCTCCCAGAGCCAATGGCAGAACTGCACCAACATGTTCCATCCACAACAGGGGATGTCAATCGACTCATGCGGCTTCCACAGCTTCTATTATGGCAGCTTCAACTGCACCTCCTTCAGTATGCAGGATGTCCAGTCCATGCAGCAGTACCCAGATGCATTGAACAAATGCTCCCACTTCGATCAACCCTATGTTGAGTCTTGTGCAACCTGTACCGCCGCAATATTGAACTTCAGGGATGCTCTGTTTGGGAACAGGGGCAATGATACTGACAGAGCCATATGTGGGGTTGCTGCTCTTGTTGCTCTTGCAGCTGGGAAACCCGATGATCCATCTCTTGCTGATAAATTCTTGCGCTGCTTGCCCTATTCAGCGAAAAAATCCAGTAACAAATTCATTTTTTTGAACATATTCATTAAACTTTTTGACTTGTTCTGTTGGGTTTAAAACATGTGTTTTTGTCCTTTAATGTCAGAAAATTGGGCAAGTATGATGCTAATAACCGTGCCTCTAGTTGTGGCTGTTATGTTGGTGATGGCGCTAGCGGTGAAATATGTGTGGAGTAAGAAGAAGAGTGTTATGGCGGCTCAGTTGACGGATATTGCGTCGTGGTCTGGACTGTACTGCTTCACGAAAGGTGAAATCGAGAGGGCGATGAATTATGGTGATGAGAAGGTATGCCTTGGGCGTGGGAGTGCTGGCATAGTGTATCGGGGTGTTCTGCCGAGTGGTCAGCTTGTGGCGATCAAGCATTTGACGAAGAGCAATACTTGTGACTCCTTCACCAGAGAAGTTGAAGGACTTTCCAGGCTTCGTCATCCCAATTTGGTTTGCTTGTTTGGCTGTTGCATTGAGGGTGATCAGAGGTATCTGGTCTACGAGTTTTGTGCAAACGGGAATCTAGCTCAACATCTCCTAAGTATAATATAATAATATAATCTCCTCTTCTTATCAATCATTTCATGATACTTGTATGCTGACACATATATATATATATATATATATATATATATATATATATGTATGTATGTATGATTTCAATGTATGTTTAGGAAAAGACAGGCATTTGAAATGGGAAACAAGAGTTCGCATTCTGAGGGACTGTTCATTCGCACTCAAGTATCTCCACCATCATATAGAAGGTTGTGTTGTGCATAGAGATATAAAGGTGCATTATTAAATCATGATCTGGACTCTGGTGCTACATAATACAACAATATTTGTCATATAAGATACATATCCAACTAGCATCCAACGTGTGCTATACATATAACACACATCACGTATTATGTAATAGTATACGTTGGACGTATTTTTGTTGTACGACATACATTCATTATTGTGTAATAATACTTAGATAGCATTATTAGTATTAGGGACACTAATTAATGCCCCCCAAATTATATTGATTGATTATAAAATGTAGCTGACGAACATACTTCTGAATGAGAAATACCAAGCGAAACTGTCGGATTTTGGGCTGGCAAGGATGATGGGGATGGAAGAGAGCAAGGTGTTCACTGATATAAGAGGAACCATAGGGTACATGGATCCAGAGTACATGAGCAACGCGAGGCTGACATGTGCGAGTGACGTGTACAGTTTCGGCATTGTGGCGCTGCAGATTCTGTCAGGACAGAAAGTGATAGAACTCGACCTTGATGCGAGGGACCAGCTGACTAGGAAGGCAAGAGATGTGAGCATGGGGAAGCGACCTCTCTCGGATTTTGAAGATCCGAGGCTGAATGGAGAAGTGAACAGGGCCGACTTTGAGGCCATATTGCACATTGCAGTGCTCTGTGTTGCCAAGCAGAGCAAGGGTCGTCCTACCATTGAGGTTGTCTTTGAAGAGTTGGACAAGTGTGCACGGGTAAGTCCCCACTTTTCACTATCATTAATTAGTGTGTTTGTTTGATGATCTAGTTTAAATTTGTCTGGTTTGTTTATTTATGCTATGCAGAACTCAAAGCAAGAGAAAAGCCCATCAGCATCGACACCATCCACCGTTGGCTCCTCCAAATTGGTTTCTTCTTCTGGTTGACATAAATTAAATGATGATGAGTAATTGGTAGTAGTTAGAGGATGCATGATCATGGAGATGTACATTACATGTATAATAGTCTCATACAATACAATACATAGAACAAAGAAGAAGAAGAAACATCAAAATGTTGCTGCAGTCGTCATAGAGTAGTAGCAAGTTGAAGTCATCGGTCCTTGTATTTTTATTCATTTTGTTTTGTTTTAGGTACCTGCAGATGTAATGCCCATACAGTTGGAATGAATAATTTGTATGATTATTTTAGAGTGATGCTAAAAAATATCTTTGGCCGTTAAGAAGTTGTACAATAGCAGCCACTGAAAGGAATTATCTTATTTTTATTACATTTTAGATGAGCTAAATTCAGCAAGAACAAACTTCAATAATTGAATCAAGATTACTATTCCGGTGATGATAATCTGAAGGAAGTTATCTTCTTTGGCTACAGATTTTGTTAAAAGTTAAACACAAATGCTTGGGGCACAACAAAAAAAAATCAGCCAAAATAGCCAATAAAGTTCATTTAACACTTTATGATCCTAGCACTTTTAATCATGATGAGTATATTTTTAATGGGCTGGGTGATTGTGACCCAAATTCATATTTGTTGGCTGTTTTGGTTAGTTTTTTTGTTGTGGCTCTAGCAATGTTCAAAGTTAAATATTAAAAACGTCTGATTTTGGATTAGTGAGAAAATTGCATGATTCAATTTTTTATTAATCTTTTATAGTATTGCAATTACACTTACTAGTTAGTCTTTACCTATTTAAAAAATTAATCATTTGTTATCCTAAAAAATGCTACATAATCTGACGAATTTTTTTTTATAATCATTTTTGTTGTTTGGTTTACCATATGACATTTAGTGTTATTTTATTAGAAATTAAATAAAAGTTGAAATAAAATTATTATTACCAAACTATAATATTAATAAGCGCAAAAAATAAAAAAACTATAATATTACTAATGAAGTGCAGTAAAAAAATTAAGATTTCTCGCCAGCAGCGGTAACTAGGAAATAAGCATCACACAATGTTGAAATAATAATTATAGAAAAATAAAATCTCTTAATTATGATTAGTCTCACTACTATTACATCATTACATCATTTGTAAAAAAAAGTGAATATCCAATTTGATCCCAAAAATATAGTGATAATGTTTTTAGAATTTAAAAATTTCAGATTAGTCTCTATACTTTTAAAATGAGACAAATTAAATTTTCACAATTCAAATATTTCATCCTATTTCTTATCTAAAGTACTAATTTGTCTTCTTTTTAAATGTTAGGGTTAATTAAAGATTATCAGAGACTAATTCGCTGTATTTGGAAGGATTAATTGGGTATTTAGTAGTTAATAAAAAAAAAAAGGGTATTTAGTGGAAGAAAAAAATGCAACATCATTGTGAAATAAATCCTGAACAAAGATAGATAAACATGAGATGTATTTGGAAGATGTCAAAATCACCATTTTCCTAGAGCGAACACTTCCAGGCACATGCTTGGCCTTGCCATATCCGCTTCATCAATATTATCAATGCTGTCCTCATCTCCATGCCTTAAATATGGGTCTCACCTCCTCCCTTGCCCCTCTCCTCTGCTCCCAAAATCTCCAATTTTCATGAACAGAAAAAAGAACAGTGCTACTACTAGTTCTAGTTCTAGTTCTATTAATGACTTTAAGTCTAGTTCTATAGTTAATGCCTTAATGGGCTCTGTGTCCAAGAGAGAGAGCCACGTCCTCAAATTGGTGCACCCTGGAGGATTCGTAGAGCTTCACACCCAGCCAATCATGGCTTCCCAAGTCATGACCAAGAACCCAAGGCACTTTGTCACCCGACCCGACATTTTCAGGTTCCCATGGATCGTTGTCAGCCCCGAATCCATCCTCACACCCGGCAATGTCTTCTTCATCGTACCTTGTCACACAATCCGCTCTCTCCTCAAGAACCCTACTCTCAATCCCAAACAACATCATCGTCACGCACGCGCAGATGACAATTATAATAACAATCAAGGCTGCTACAGAGCACGTAAAGTCTCCAAATCAAAGAAAGTTCAGTGCTTCAGCTTCAGTGACCAATCCTCTGTTTCCCAAACGTCCATGTCATGCGTGAATCTGAGAACCACAACACCACGAGAGGCTCAGGCTCAGAAACAGAAAAAGAAGGCATCAATAAGTAACAAGTCCCAATCCTCTTTTGTGAAAGAGATGCCAGTTTGTTATTCCAGCGAGCACTCTTCTTCACATCGCAGCACTGATGCTGCAAAAGAAAGGGCGATTCCAAACTCCAGAGGACTCTGCCCTTGTGATCAGAAGAAGGTGCCTAAGTTGAAGCCATGCCTGAAGAAGAAGGATAACATGATGATGACCCATAATGCTAGATCGCGTAACCTTAAAGTAAGATTTGCGTGCACTCACGAGGACCTCATCAGCAACAACACATACATTCACTACACAGCTCAATTAGGGACTCATAATCAATCCTGCGAGTCCTCATCATCAACCCTTCAACATATATAAATATATAAGTTGCATGTCGAAGTTTTGCTTCGCTTCCTTCATATGTATGTATGTATGTATGTAGAGTGGATGGTTTACTAAGGATTGCAGTATGAGTTCTTCCATATCAATATCAGGTTAGAATTGCCTTTCTGAACTTCCTTTTATTGCTCCACGAAGGCAATTTAGATTCAGGGTTATTGCTATTTTCTGTTTATTGTCTGAAATAGGACATGTAATCCAATCAAGTCCAACCATAAAGGTTTGTTATATTATATATGCCCTTGGTATCAGAGTTTATCACAGATGAGTTTCTTTCAATTTATTGGACTTCAAGCTTTGGAGTGTAGTTATGGATATTCTATAAGGGATGTTACTACAAGCTTGTCTAGGATCAAACGGTCTCAGAATACTTGATCCTGCCATAGCTTGATTCCAATACATACATATATGTAAACAACAGTAATAACATTAGAATTGCCATTATATAATTATATTATACAGACAAGGATCACTTTTCCACAAATTCAAACAATCCCCCTATGGAAATCCGCAGTTATCTTTACTCTTGTTCTTGAACTAAAATTAGATGAATAAAATATACCTGAATCCTACTGAACAAAAAGAAAAAAAGAAAGAAAGAAAGAAAAATGGATATATATAATGATGCTCGAGTTTTAAGTGTTAGTTTCGAGGATACCACATATATCTGGTACCTTTGTACTTGTCTCCCTCACTGAATTGATGTATAAACAACCGGACTTTGACAGAAAAACAAAAGGGATTGTGTCAAAGCGCATGCACATGCGAGTTCGCCACGATAATGGCAAGTGGTGGTTTCATGAATGGACAGCTTCCTTGTGTGATCCCCTGCTGGTGGCGCGGTCGTAATGACTATAGCTTCCCTCCTCATCGGAAGATAACATGCTGTCATGACCAGAGTGAATGTCTGATTCCCTGCTGTTGTTATGGTCAAAATGTTTGCTGTTTCCTTCATGGGACTTCATGTTGTCTGAGTTAATGCTTTCACTGCTGAAATGGCCAAAAGACACATTCTCTTGATATGATTTATGATCAAGCATGGCATGTGACTCCTCTCCGCTGCTGCTATTGCGGCTTAGAGAAACAATCCCATGGGATGAAATACTTCCTTCCTCCGCACTTTTCTTGCGGCTTAAGATTTTCACAGCAGATTTCTTTTTACTGCTTTTATGGCCTAGATCTCTATCTTTCAGGGAATGTTTTTTACTGCTCTTCTTCTCGTTCAAATCTCTTTCCTTCAGAGAATGTTTTTTACTGCTCTTCTTCTGGGTTGGATCTCTTTCCTTCAGAGAAGATTTTTTTATGCTCTTTCCTTCTCTAGACGAAGATTTTTTGCTGCTCTTCTGGCTTAAATGTTTCCTACTGTTTTGCTTGTGGCCGGAAGACACCCCTCCATCTTCTGAATCTGATGATTTGTTCCTCGATTTGCTGCTGCTTTTGCGGCTTGCCCTGGGGTAAAACGCTTGTGTTTCTTTTACATCTTGTGGACTATATTCTTGCTGGTTTTCATTCTCATAGTAGTCATATTCAGAATCCGAGGCATCACTGTAATCTTCATATTTCCCACTATCTGCTGCAACCTGTCTTTTAGCAGTTTCATTTTTACCATGATAACTTTCTTCATCGGAACTGTCGCTGTACTCAGATTCTGATTCGCTATCATCACTTTCGTATTCACTTCCACTCTCAGTAGCAGCACTCTTGTTGGAGGTGGCAGGAGGGAGAGGAGCAGGTGCAGGTGCAGGTGCAGGTGCCGGTGCCGGTGCCGGTGCTGGTGTCGGTGTCGGTGTCGGTGCTGGTGCTGGTGCAGGTTCAGGGGCACGGGCAGGGGCAGGAACAACCGCTGGAGGAGAAGTGGAAAGAAAACTCAGAGCAGTCACAACATCACTCATCAAAGGACGTGCTGCTGATTCCTCTTGTAAGCACATGGCTGCTATTGCAACAACTTGATTCAGATCCTTCTCTGGGAATTGGTTTTTCAGAAGTGGATCTGCCATATCTGGATACCTTTTTGGGTCCCTGAATATGGGTTGTGCCTGTTCATCCATAATTACATAACTATGTAAAATTAACAACAACATTAATAGTAGCAGTACCATAGTCTATATATAATAAACTAATCAGTCACTGTAAATTTCAGCCAGAGTACAATTAAATACACCGAGTGGTGTTTCTTGATCTCTAAACAATGGCTCTTCGAATTAAAGGAGGGATTGCAATAACTTACCCATGAAACGAGATTTTGCTCTTCATTGGGTCTTGTTGTGTCAACGGCACGTCTTCCGGTTATGAGCTCTAGCAAGACAACTCCAAAGCTGTAGACATCAGACTTCAAGGTGAGGTTGCCTGTTCTTATGTACTCTGGAGCACTGTAACCATAGGTGCCCATGACTCTTGTAGGCGCAATGTTCATCTTGTCTTTGCCAGCAAGTTTGGCAAGACCGTAATCGGATAGTTTTGCGTTGAAATCGTTGTCCAGCAAGATGTTGGAGGACTTAAAGTCCCTGAATATGACTGGGGGGTTGGCCTTGTCGTGCAGGTACCATAGTCCCTTGGCAGCATGAGAAGCTATCTTCATTCTGGTGTACCAATCTAACGGGGGTTGATCTGGCCTCCTCTCTGCGCCATAATCACAAACAGAAAATGTGCATTGTGGTTTAACAGCAATATGGAGAATGGAGAAAGAGGGGAAATGAAGAAGCTAATTTGGTAGAGAAGAATAGATACCGAGAAGACGGCGTTCAAGGGGGCCAGCAGGCATAAATTCATAGACGAGAAGGCGTTGATCACCATCAGCACAATAGCCAGTGAGTTTGACAAGATTCTCATGGTTCAACAGACTTAACATCAAAACCTCTACCAGGAATTCCTTACTCCCTTGCATCCCATTTCTGTCTAGTTGCTTCACCGCTACCACCTGCATATACACATATTATAATTAATAAATGTAAATGTATAAAACATGTAATTATTATTCAGAGTTGAATCTATATATGATGATTTGATTTGACCTGGCCAGTTGCAGGAATTGTACCCTTGTAGACCCTGCCAAAGCCGCCTTCACCCATGAAGCATTCTTGGCGGAAATTCTTTGTGGCAGTTGCAAGCTCACGGAAAGTGAAGTTATGTGCTTTAATATTTGATGTGTCTACTTGGTTCGCCTCATCTTGCCTTGCTTTCTTTACTGCATCTGCATCCATCCATACATTCAATATGAATGAACCAATCATCGACAATTAAAGTTGGTTCATTTATTCTTTTTATTACGTACCTGGTGTTCTTGTTATAACTTGTTCCTGCGGTGCAGGCCCATAGCCGAAGCCATTCTCCTTCTTGCTATTGCTTCTCTTACTTTTTGAAGATGTAAAACACGGGAAGCAATTCATTCTTCTTCTAATAATAATAATAATAATTAAATCTCCTTAATTAAATTGAATTAAATAATAGTGTGTGGCAAATTAAAATCAAAATTAAAAATGGACGGAGGTCCCCCGAAAGGAGATTGAAGGACCCCGCATGAAGAAGGAATTGAAGCAGAGGAACGACGAAATCAATCAAGAGGAGGAAGAAGCTAAATCATAGCATGATGAAATGATGATGATGATGATGTATGAATGATAGGAGAATAATGGGAAACAGTGGTGAGGTTCCCTCCGAGAGAAAAAAGGGGGAAGATTTTAGTAATAATTAGGAACGGTCCTTTAACATGGATTCCGACAAACCAGGATTTTGAATTTCAGTTTTTAGTTTCAGAAACAGTTGCCATTTCACGTCTTTCTTTTTGTTTTGTTTTTTGCTTCTCTGCCTGCCAGGCCATACATCTATCACATCCAGTGTTTCCTTTGCTTAATTACGGTTCTTATATTTTGACTCGTGCACTATTTCTTTCCATAAATAATCAAATATCGTTATTTATCTTAATTCAGACAGACAATTATTAACATATATTTCTTCAGCTAACATAGTCAAATTAAGACCAAGTGGAACGGACGAGTGTTGCTGTTGCTCTGGAGATTGCAAGCGCATTATATCTCTCTGTCTTTTTTTCATCAACCATCGATGACAAATAGTATACCAAACAAATTTCTGTTTCATTTTGATGCATCACTGCTTCAACAGGCTTGCCCCTCATATGGATTTGTTAATTTCGCTAACTAGCTTCACCTCACGTCAAAATTTGATTCAGGTTAGTATTATCTCTCAATAAATTTGACAATCACTTCACCAAAAATAGTTCTTAACAAAGTCCAAATATTATGTTGGCTTTATTTGGTAAGCTTCACCCTTAGGATTTGAATGGCTTAACAGCTCACATGACGTCGACAATGGATGCAACCCCTCAAGCAAGCGTGAGCAATGAGTAAATCAATAGGCGCTCTTATTAATATCTATAATTTTTAACTAAGTGGAAGGCACTTGTCGAGCATAAAAGTAGAGTTTTGCAGTTAAGTATTTTTTATGAACTAATTAACAATGTAAATATACCGGTATAAACTACCAAAAAAGAATGATAATTCATCAGTTTTGTGTATTTTTATTATAGATCACATGATTGAACGAACTAATTGTACACTTGCGACAATGATCCACATGCAGAGCAGAATTAAACTGGTCACATGATTAAACGAATCGAACCACGTCAAAAGAGGAGGCAATTGCGTTTTTTGATGTCTTTCAATTTATTTTTCTTTTCTTTCTGTCTTTGGTGAAAGTGCGAAACCCACTCACTCTTCACTTCAGTACTCTACATATATAGGTAGATACAGGGAGGGCTAATCCGTACTTTTATATATTTATGCATGTTGTGGGGTCTCTATATACTCTGCTACCGTAATCCCTATATCACTCTCCTTCACGTATATGAACTCATTCATTCATTCATCTGCACGCATGTAGGTAGCTTCGTTCCTCTCTGCAGTTGTATTTATCGCATCATGCATTAATCGTACGTGATTATATTAAAATTGCAGGCCAAGCCATGTACCAAATGGTCACGCAAGGCTACAATTATCGCAATAAGGCATTATTTAAAGAGCTGTCCGACGTGGATACCTTACACAGATACTTTTATGCGATATAGATAGATAGATAAAAGGTCCTTTTGCTCCTCTTATTTATTCTTTAGGTTTTCTCATCACACAATAAGAATATTAGTAGTAATTAAATTTTATACCAGTCGAGAGTGATAAAATTAAAAATTAAGGGAATTTTAAGTCAAAATGTTCCTCAGAAAAATGAAGAAATATAGATTAATAATCTGTTTTCAAAATGGAACCCTTTATTATTATTATCATTATTCTTAAAAAATGACAGTTATAGAAAGGCAGCAAAATTGAATAAAGTAGTATTAACTTTGAAAAAAGAAAATGAATTATAGATTTCTTTTCCTTTTTTGGTGATTCGAAAAGTAGGGAGAGTGGTGTGGCAAATTGATGAGGGTATAATAAGCGCTTTATTCAAAATGTGCGGCAAATAAAAAAATGGAAGCATAATAATATTAAGTCCCAGCCTTAACTGCTAAGCTTCGTTGCTGTAAGAAACGCACGCACGTACCCCCTCCCTCCCTGCCATTATAAATTGAGCAGCAGCACGAGAGAGGTAGACTCAGAAACCGACACAGAACAGAACAAGAAAGGAAAGGCATTGGTGATGGGTGCAGAAAAGAGAGTGGAATTGGAGAATCTGCCGGAAGGATGCATAGCCAATGTGATTTCCTTCACCACACCGCGCGACGCTTGCTCCCTCTCCTTGGTTTCCTCAACCTTCCGCTCCGCCGCCCAATCCGACCTCGTTTGGGACAGGTTCCTCCCTTCCGACTACCTCTCCCTCATCTCCCAATCTGATCAGCAAACCTCTCTCTCTATCGCTTCCAAGAAGGATCTCTACCTCCATCTCTGCCACAAACCACTCCTCATAGATGCTGGTAAAAAGGTACTCACTACTTTCTCTCTCATACTTTATCTTTCTTTCCCTAAAGTTTGACTTCTTGCTTTTCATTCGCAAAATCAAATCAGACTTGAGTACTGTAGTGACTTTATTAACGCGATTGAATATATAATCGAAATCAGAGCTTTGCACTGGAAAAGCAGAACGGGAAGAAATGTTACATGCTCTCTGCCAGAGCTCTCTCTATTGTATGGGGAGACACGCCCAGGTATTGGCGATGGATCTCTCTCCCCGACTCCAGGTAATTAAGCTGGAATTCAATCCAATTCATCTAATTATCAATTAATTGATTGATTGAATAATTAATAATATTGTAGTACCAAAATACTAGCAGGTTTACGGAGGTGGCAGAGCTTGTGAGCGTGTGTTGGCTGGAAATTAGGGGTTGGATAAAGAGTTGCATGCTGTCAGAGGAGACGGTGTATGGGGCATACCTCGTGTACAGGATAGCTGGATCCTACGGTTTCCAATACCTCCCTGTTGAGGTTTCCGTTGGGGTCTCCGGCGAATCTAATCCTCACACCAGAACCGTGTACTTGGATCGAGACGCACCCAATACCCGCACCACCAGAAGAAGCTTCCACCGGATTGTTCCTCGCCGCTCTCGATTCCGTTTATTATTGGGCTCCACCGCTTCCGATGTTGAAGAACCTGATGAATCATCGCCGCCGCTGGCTGTGGATGTTAGTAACAGCAGAGAAGAGGAAGATGACGGAGGGAAGTATCCGAAGAAGAGAGGAGACGGGTGGTGGGAGATAGAATTGGGGGAATTCTTGAACAGAGGAGGGAGAGAGGAGAAGGATGTGGTGGAGATGGCGGTTTGCGAGGTCAAGAGCGGTGACTGGAAGTGTGGTCTTATCGTTCAAGGAATCGAGATCAGGCCTAAACTCATCAAACATTCATCAATTTAAACAATTCAATAGTAGCTATAGCTAGATTGATTATTCAAATAACTACATCTACAATGTGTGCTCTCTTTGAGTTTTTGACCTCTATTTTCTTTTCTAGTATTATTTGTTGGGGTTTTTGCTTACACATCACTAAATGCCATTGTTTTTCCAGTTTCATGGTTGTTTGTTCATTCCATTTTCACCATTGCTGCTTTCCTTTACTTATAAAATCAAATACTATATACACCAACAGTATATCAAAGAGAATTCGTAACAAATCATGCACTACAAAATAAAATAAAATAAAAATAATTTGATGAGAAAAAAAGAATCTAACTTGTGAAGGGTTAGTTATCTTTGAACTCTACCAATGAAAAATAAAATAAGAAATTAGAAAGTAATTATCTCATAATAAAGAGTTTAATTTTGATGCACATTTTATTCTGTCATCCAATTAAAATATTTTATTTGCATGATTTAATCAAAACATTCTGTTTGTATGATTTTTCTGGTAATAAGAGAGAAAAAACATTGACATGACTAACGTGACATCACATAATTAAATACTTATATAAATAAATTGTACACTTTAAATTCTAAAATAAATCACTCTATAATGACTTATTTGTCTCTCATTGCTTAATAACTATAATAATAAAATGTGTTCATTGGACACAATATATTCAAAATTGAAATCTTTTATTAAAAAGAAAATAACCTAGAAATATAACTAAGAAACTTCGATTCAAACCACAAAATGCTCTTTATATTTTCTTTCTTTTAAAAAAGTTTAATTTGTACACATTGTTAATATAAAAAAATTAATTTTCATTTACTGACAGTGTATAATTTTTTTACACAGTCATCAAATTATGTGTTGTCACGTTAATTATAATTGTGTTTTCTCTTCCACTACCTAAAAAGCTATATAAACAAAGTGTTTTGATTGGATGACAGTATATTATCAGGAAATTAAAACTAAACTCTATAAAAAAATGTATTATACAATGTATTATAATTAAATTAAAAACCTTTTTTTTTTCAACAGATGGGCAAAAAATGAAAAAAAAATACGAAATTGTGTTATTTGAAGAGAGATCAGAGATAAAGCGCCTAAGTAAATTGAGTAATTGTGCTTATAAAAAAATTGAGTAATTGGTTCTCATAAAATTGAGTCCATTACCATTTTTCAAGTAAATTTGTATAGATGTTTTTTATTTAATTTTATACATAACAATGTAAATTATTTTACATTGTTAATTAATATATTTTAAAAAAATGATAAATTATCTTTAAAAATCATCCATTGATCATAATTTAATATTGTCCTCAATTTTTATTGATTATAGTGTAAAATTATAAAAATTATATTTTTGATGTCTTCTTAAAACTTTGAATTGAACACTTAAAAAATAAGATAAAAGGAGATAGAAGAAGAAAGAAGGAAGAGAGAAAGAAAGAGAAGTTGTTTATTACGGTCCACCATCTCAATTCTCATCAAATCAAATAGAAGAAGTGAAGAACCGAAAGCTAAACATCAACACAAGCACAGGCACACAAGCCGGAGAAGAGAAGAGAAGAAGGAGATACAGCAGCAACACCACAACACTGCACTGCACTGCACTGCACTAACACAATCCTCTACTGTCTTATTCCTAACACCATCAAATATTAATTAAGGTGTTCTCTCTGTTCCTCTTTCTATCTCTCTCTCTTTATTTTATTTTATTTTCTTGATTTTTATATTCCCCCAATAATTTTAGTTACACATGGTTTCAAGGATAGGAGGACCCTTCTCCACCTCGTCTTCGATTTCTCCCGCATCATGCCCTCAATTAGCTTCCCCTCTAATCTTCTGGAAGTTTCGATTTTGTTTATGCCCCCCAAAACAAAGATATCGATTATTGTGTGGAATAGGATGTAACATGTCGTTCGCTCCTTCTGATTGTTTTGCCTATGGAAAATCCCACCTTGTACTTCTCCAAATCCCAGGTAGCAGATTCAGAAATCTAGGTTTGCTGATTGCATATTGTCGGATCCACACCGAGTGTTGACGGTTGTTGTGCCCCAGCGCCTCTTTTTTTTTTTAGATGCAGATGGTTGTGACCTAGATGTAAGGTGAACAATGTAGGGTGGGAGAATGTGGCCGTGATTTGGAACTTCAAATCCCTTAATATATTATATTCTCAACAGAGTATGTTATACATTCATTGGTTTTACGCTGCTGATCCTGGTTGGCTTTTGCAAAATAGAACCCTAGGTAATTCAGTCTTGTGATTGATGTGAATGTGCTTCGTTTCAGTGGTTATGGGGGCATGCTGATTAGGATTAGAAGTTTTTCTCCCCCTCAAACGCTGTTAGCCTGTGATGTCATACATTGCCTGATAATGTGCATTCCTTTTACTTTTTGTATCTCTCCGATGGTTTTTGTTTTTTACATGTTGAGTAAAGCATTTATTGAACTTCAATTATTGGTTACTTGATTAGTTTCAACCATTCCTTCTCCTCTGTATTGCAGTGTCTGTAATTGGCAGGAAGTTTAACATGGTGACATTTTTTATTGCCTATTCTTGGAAGCCGTTGGCAATTCATAAATATGATGGAAACCCTTAGAGTCAAATGACATTGCTCTTTCCTTGTTTTGGTGGATATATGGCTAATCATTCTTTAGTTTTAGTTAATGCTCCTGAGACTGTAGCAGAACATCCATTAACCATTGTACCAGAACAACCATTAGTCATTGGGCAAGAGTTTCCAGATGTGGAATCCTGCCGAAGAACATTGAAAGATATTGCCATAGCTATGCATTTTGATCTTCGGATAGTTAAGTCAGATCGCAGTCGTTTTATAGCAAAGTGCTCCAAAGAAGGGTGCCCATGGCGTGTCCATGTAGCAAAATGTCCTGGGGTTCCAACTTTTACTGTAAGAACCCTACATGGAGACCATACTTGTGAGGGAGTTCGCAACCTTCATCATCAGCAGGCATCAGTAGATTGGGTTGCAAGATCTGTAGAAGCACGCATACGAGACAATCCACAATACAAACCAAGGGAAATACTGCAAGATATCCGTGATCAGCACGGGGTTTCTGTTTCTTACATGCAAGCTTGGCGTGGGAAGGAACGGAGCATGGCTGCACTTCATGGAACATTTGAAGAAGGTTATCGTTTTCTCCCTGCATACTGTGAGCAAATAAGGAAAACTAACCCTGGTAGCATTGCATCTGTGGTTGCCACTGGACAAGAAAATTGCTTTCAACGCCTGTTTATTTCTTATCGTGCATCAATATATGGGTTTATAAATGCTTGTAGGCCACTTTTAGAGCTTGACAGAGCACATCTTAAAGGAAAATACTTGGGTGCATTACTTTGTGCTGCAGCTGTTGATGCTGATGATGCATTGTTTCCTTTGGCCTTTGCTGTTGTTGATGCTGAAAGTGATGAAAATTGGATGTGGTTCATGTCAGAATTGCGAAAGCTTCTAGGAGTAAACACCGACAACATGCCTAGACTGACAATACTATCTGAAAGGCATAGAGGCATTGTGGAGGCAGTAGAAACACATTTTCCGAGTGCTTCTCATGGTTTCTGTCTGCGTTATGTAAGCGAGAACTTCCGCGATACATTTAAAAATACAAAGTTAGTGAACATCTTTTGGAATGCTGTTTATGCCCTCACAGCTGCTGAATTTGAAAGCAAGATCAATGAGATGATTGAAATTTCACAGGATGTTATACCATGGTTTGAACACTTCCCTCCTCATTTTTGGGCTGTGGCTTACTTTGAGGGTGTTCGCTATGGCCATTTCACCCTTGGGGTAACAGAATTGTTATATAACTGGGCCCTTGAATGTCATGAACTCCCTATCGTGCAGATGATGGAACACATTCGCCAGCAGATGGTATCCTGGTTTAATGAGCGGCAGGATATGGGAATGAGGTGGACATCAATTCTCGTACCATCTGCCGAGAAGCGGATTATGGAGGCAATTGCTGATGCTCATTGCTATCAAGTGCTCCGAGCAAATGAAGTTGAGTTTGAAATTGTGTCAACAGAGAGGACCAACATTGTGGATATTCGAAGTCGTGAGTGCTCTTGTCGCCGTTGGCAGCTTTATGGTTTACCTTGTGCCCATGCTGCCGCTGCACTTATTTCTTGTGGACACAATGCCCATATGTTTGCTGAACTATGCTTCACTGTACAAAATTACAGAATGACCTATTCACAAGTGATAAATGCTATTCCAGAAAGGAGTGAATGGAGAGAACAAGGGGAAGGAGCGGAAGGTGGAGGTGGAGGTGCAAGGGTTGATATCGTAATAAGCCCGCCAAAGACTCGACGGCCACCGGGAAGACCTAAAAAGAAGGTTCTACGGGTGGAGAACTTCAAGCGACCCAAAAGAGTTGTTCAGTGCGGTCGCTGCCATATGTTAGGACATTCTCAAAAGAAATGCACAATGCCCATTTGAAAAAAAAAAGTAGTTTACCTGTTAAATTATCTCTCGTTTCAGCAACATTAGAGCAGAAAGAATGATTGTTGTGTCTGTATTGTAATTTAAATGTATGCTGAACCAGTCAGTTGCAAAATAAGGTTAAATTAGTTTTTGGCATAATTCCCACGTTAAGTTGTATGCTCTGTTTTCTATAATGAGGATTGTATCATAGTTTCGTAATAATTTGAATTGGTTAATGCTGCCATGGTTTACAGGTCTTAGTGATTGAATTGAAGATGTCCGAAAGAAAAAGAAAAGGGAAAACAACCATGATAAATTGCTGGATAGCACTCGCACAAACAATTCGTGATGTATCATTTCGTGCTATATATAATTTCTCTTACAAATCGTAAAAGTTAAGGTTGATTATGTAGTTCTGGCCTTCCCTATAGCGTACGTTGTAAAGACAAACACTAGACAAGGGAATATTCAAGTTGATTTGACTTTGTTATGTCTCAGACAAGCCAAATATACAATTCCACAGCATTAGATAACTGCTAAATTCATCAAAGAAAGATAACTGATAAGGCACGCCCATCATTTGTGGAAGTGAAAAACATGGTTTCTGTCAAAGCAACTTGACGACCCTTCATCTATAAATCTCTCTTCTCCAACGTCGTATTGCACAGCTTAAACAAGCCTTAATTTCAAAAGAGAGCTATTGACTCAAAAACAGGCCAATCAAACCACCTAAAATGGCATGTGTGCTAGGAACTTTAATAACAATTTTGTTATTAGTGGTGTTTGTCCTAGCCTCAGGATCAGATGCTGGTGTAATTTCCATTTATTGGGGTCAAAATGGAAATGAGGGCACCTTAGCAGAAACTTGTGCCACAGGAAACTATGAGTATGTGAATATTGCTTTTCTCTACAGTTTTGGCAATAGTAAGACTCCAAAGCTAAACCTTGCAGGTCATTGTGATCCAGATAGTAGCACTAATGGCTGCACTGGTATAAGTGCTGACATAAAGTCATGTCAAGCCAAAGGCATCAAAGTTATGCTTTCAATTGGAGGAGGACCTGGGGGTTACACCCTCGCATCCACAGCAGATGCTAGGCAACTTGCCACTTACCTTTGGAACAACTTCTTGGGGGGAAACTCGCCTACACGTCCACTCGGCGATGCTGTCTTGGATGGCATTGACTTCGACATCGAAGGAGGAACACGCCAACACTGGGATGAGCTTGCAAGGTACCTTTCAGGATACAGCAAAAAGGGCAACAAGGTTTACCTGACTGCTGCACCTCAGTGTCCTTTTCCTGATGCTTGGCTTGGAAAAGCACTTCAGACAGGTCTTTTCGACTATGTTTGGGTTCAGTTTTATAACAACCCGCCTTGTCAGTACTCTTCTGGAGACATTGCCAATCTTGAGAATGCATGGAAGCAATGGAGCACACAAATCCCAGCAAAAAAGATTTTCTTGGGGCTACCGGCAGCCCCAATCGCAGCCGGAAGTGGCTTTATTTCTGTGAACGACCTGAAATCGAAAGTCCTTCCGGTTATTAAGAATAGCACAAAGTATGGAGGTGTCATGTTGTGGTCCAAGTTCTATGATGATCAAACTGGATATAGTTCATCCATCAAAAGACAAGTCTAGAATTGACTGTGTTTGATCATGAGTTAACTTTTGTGTGTTCATCTCTTTTTTCTTTTCTTTTTCTCTCTCTCTCTCTTTTTTTTTTTGGGTTCATGTGTTATTTGTGCATGTACTTATATTGAATATAGTGGTACTCGTTTGTTTTGAAACCTGTATATTGCTCCCTTCTTCGAACATTTATAACTCCACACATTTTGGATAAGTGCCTCTTTTCATCACTTTTCGTTTATAATGATTTCAGGCAACTATTTATTGATTTAACTGAAATCCTCTGTTTCATGTATAATGCTGCAAAATTTTCTTATAAGAATCTATAGATAAAGGATGTGGTAACTTGCAATCGCACATACTATACAAGACTTTTCGAACTCTACTAAAGATCCTATATACTGGTTCCAATAGACTTGAGCACCATGTATCAAACAAGATGGCAGATATATCTAACTCACTATACCTAACATTAGTTTACACCAAAACTGAAGAACTTGAGCAACATTATGTTCTATTTGCAGATGATGATTTTTCAAAACAAGTTGGTCTTGGTGTTGAAGGGCAACCAATATACTGAATCAATTCTTCCACACTGAGCACTCTAAACTTGGGAGTTGTATTTGGAGCAATGTTGTCCACCCGGTGCTCGAAAATCTTGCCCTTCCTGTCGAGTTTATACTCAGAGGTTCCATCAAACCTACCGCGACTCTCCCATGGAACTCGTGGAATTCCATGCACAGTCCAGCGAACCATGATCACATCCTCAACAGGCTGCCACACACTAATCAGGTCAACCCACAAAGCTTTGAAGAAAATCCTGCCATGAAATCTCAGTGCCCAAAAGATTGATTTGTAATTCTCAATGCCAATGATGGAATTCAATGGATCTTTGAATATAATATCATCCCTACAAAAAGGATATATTGTAGCCATTGCAAAATTCAGCATTACAGATCAATAATGCTGCAAGTCACACAAAGTTTCCAATTTTAAGAAATGCAAAAAACAAACCTAAGATAGTTAGTTAATCACTACAAAGTTTCTGATTCTTCACATCCCCACAAAAAAGTATCAAAGTAAATAATTATACTTAAAAGCCTATGAGATTCTCATAATCAACCATTATGCAATGCAAAATCATAAAAGAAGAACACGCATACAAACAGAGGGAGTGAAAATGGCAAAACCTGAAGACGTCAAAGCTAGGTTCCCTGAAAAAGAGTTGAGGGAAATCTTCCCTCAGAGTTCGAATGGCAAGTCCAATATTCACATAAAAACTCTGCTTTTCTTCTTCTTCTTCTTTGCTCCCTCGTTTCACCGGAGCTGAGAACTGACCGTGCAACATCAAATTCTGCTCCAAACCCAAAACCCCAAAATCCTTCTTCACTTCACAACAAACTTTTTTAAACCCTCGCGTGCTTGATCCAATCCCCTTGACACCTGTGAAATGCGACTTGAAGCTGTGGAGCTTGCTCGTGATCTTGTAGGCAGTGGACATATCCGGCCAATGGATAACGAGTGCCATGGCCATGGACGATGATAAAGCTTTGATTTTTCTTTATTTCAGTTGGGGACAACGAGCTCAGATGAAAAATCAAACGAGAAAATGTCATATTTTTTCTTTCCGCGGAGAAGGGTGATGAAGGAGGAGGAATCGAGTAGGGTCTGTAGGGACAAACACATTGGCGCGGATGAAAACAAATGTTTGTGTCGTGTTGTGTTGCGGTTTGGATAATTGGAATTATCAACGTTATTAACTGGGAAATTACGTGATTGGTTGCATTTTACGTCTACGTTTCTAACCATCGCTTCCCAACCGGAAATAATAAGAGGAGTTAACATTTTGTTTAAAAAAATAATAATAATGTGGAAAAGGGTCAATGAGGAGTTGCGATGCGAGGACGGATTTAGAATCTTTGGGTGGCTTAAGGCTTTGGTTGAAAGCATATTCCTGGTTTGATTTCTTTCCTATCTCTCTATTATTCCTTTGTTAGATTCTTGGTTTGTAGTGGATTAAGTTTAAGTGTGGTGTGTTTATCTTGAAATAAATAAGTGGTTATATATCGCTTGAAAAATCACACGTATATAAATAAAATTAAAATAGTCCGAGCTCATGCCCAAACCCATCAACTTATTGACTCTTATGAATGGAAAAAATTTTCGCTGGAAGTCTTATCAGTCATTCAACCCGAGACAACGGATTAATCGAGACGAAACTTAAAAAAAAAAGAAAAGGAAAGAGGCATAGATGATGTAGCTGGATTAAAATAATAATGACAATAATACATAATTATTATTATTATGTAATTGTTATCTTTGTGTGAAGCAACATGAGTAACAAGTGTAAAGGTAAAACTAAACAAGAGTCAATTTGAAGAGCAGAGCAGAGTGCAGTGGTGGTGTAGTCGCCATCACTCAACTGAACTCTAATATTAGTAATTAATTAATTAATAAATGCAATTAACACAAGAAGAAAAGAGGGGCACGAGTGTCTTTTAGCCATGAGCGAGCGGTTTCATTGTCGTTACAACTAATAAAGTAAGTAATTTTGGTTCTTTTCTTCTTCTTCAGTTCTTTCTTTCTTGCATTGAACTCCACACAGATACAAATAGAATACACCTAGCTAGCTCGCGTGTTTGATTTTTCTTTTCATTTTCATTCAATTTTCAGCCACGCCAAGTATGGTTATTGGCTAGATTTCATTCCCTTTCCCACCACCAACATTAACACCTAACCTAACCCCTTTCCCCAATTGCATATCATTTAAATTCAATCCATTTTTCAATGAATGTGTCTTATTATGCAGTTGTTGTAATCTGTGAGCGAGTGTTCTAGTTATAGTAATTCAAGTTGATCGATTTTGATTAGTTAGGTTCAGCCAGCCATGGTGATGGTGTTGGAGCAGGGCACCGCCATGACATTCGACGAAGCCTCCATGGAGCAAAGCAAGGGCTTCGTCTTCGCCTTGCAGGTACCTACCTCATCAGATCCTGATTGCTACTCTGTGCTGAGCTTCTCATTCCAATTCTGATTGTTGATCCTTATGTTATGCTCATTTCAGGAACTTAAGAACCTCAGGCCCCAGCTGTATTCTGCTGCTGATTACTGTGAAAACTCTTATCTCCATAGTGATCACAAACAAATGTAAGTAAAAAAATAAAATTTTGAGTTGTTTCCTTTTAAACAAAAATATATTACTGTTTCTAGTCTCATAGCAAACTTTGAGCGATCTGAAAGTAAAGACCTAAAGAACATTGATTACCATTTGCTATTGTGTTGGGCCCTGAAGCCTGATCTTCCCTATAGTATCAGCATTACTGTACATATGCCGTAACACTTATTTTATACTTATTGTATGGTTGTGTGCTTGTGTCTAAATAGTGAAATTGGGGAGGACCAATGTTAGGAAATATGGCCATCCTTAAAGGGATATGACTTGAATCTGCATCTTAGAAATTTTTTGGCAGTTCATCATTTAAAGGCATAGGTGATAGATAGTGGGGTTGGTTGATTGAGCTATTGAAGTTGAACTACTGCATGAATTTCTTCTGAGCTGTATTTTATTTATCCATCAGGGTACTTGACAACCTGAAAGATTATGCTGTAAGAGCTCTTGTGAATGCTGTTGATCATCTTGGAACTGTCGCTTACAAGTTAACCGACCTTCTTGAGCAGCAAACATTGGATGTCTCAACAATGGACTTGAAGATCTCTACTCTAAATCAGGTTATTACACACATTTTTCTTTAGAAATACCATGTTTAAATAAGCAACTTTCTATTGGAGTTTAAATGACATTTTTCCTTACATACAGAGACTTCTTACGTGCAAAGTTTACACGGATAAAGAAGGTCTTCGGCAACAGCAGTTGTTGGCTTTCATTCCTAGACATCATAAGCACTACATTTTGCCGAGTAGGAGATTGTTTTTACTTTCTTCCTGCAGTAATTATTGGCACTAAAGATCTATAGGTTTCACGTTTACTTATGGTTCTCTGTTTCTTTTTAAAAAAATGTAAGCTAGATTCCGTCAATAAAAAGGTGCATTTCAGTCCTCACATCAAGACGGATGCAAGACAAAATCCACTTCAAAGCAGAAGTCGTCTTCAATCTTCAGGTGTGTGGTTCCCCCTTTCTCTCATTTGGTTTGGTTGTAACTTGTAAGTGAACATTATAGTATTCATCTGAATGTGTATTATTGTAGCTGTCCCCGTTGCAAAAACACTTTCATGGCATTTAGCATCAGAGACTAAGTCTACCTTAAAAAAAAGGAGTTCCCATGCTTCATCAAAGTAAGTCTATTGTTTAGGGCTACCACTGCTCAGGTTAACAGTGCTTTTTAATTAAACAAAAAAAGATTAACTCATCTACTTTTGCAGCATCAAGGCTCCAAACTTTTCAGCTAAGACCTCTGGCGTTTTTCACCTTTTAGGTATGCTGAATAGCTGTATCCTGTTCCTGTGTATTTTATAGATCGTTTCAACATGACACATTATTTACTTTTGTTTCCTGTAGAAATAATAACTCCTTGTAAGTCTTAATTACATGTAGATAATGAAGAGAATATGAGGATGAAACCCTCTGCACCACAAGTTAACTTACAATATGGAGTTCCTACTTCTACTGCAGCCATCCACACTTTGGGTGTCATGGGCAGGGTAATGTCATATTTTTCAGGGAGTTCAAATGCCTGGTGGTGCCATGCTTGATAGAATGATCAAATTATGATTATTATTACTTTTTTCTAGTTGTTTGCATTTTTTCTAAACACTTAATCTTTTATGTAATGCTTGGCAAGTTGTTGGATAGTAATCTTTCTTGGGCTGCACTTTGGATTTTGAACTTGACTAAAGGTGCACAGAGAAGTTAACTTTTCTGGGATAGGAGATGGACAATCTATTCAATGGAATAATCATTTTAATACTCTGTGTATTTCACTTTAACTAAGCATAGGAAATTCTATTAACCTGTGTACCAGTGTTTGAAATTGAGGAGAATATATTCCAGCTAGTTACTTTTCATAAACATAAGAATCTCTGAGTATAAGATGCCTTTATTCATGTTCCCACTTCCGGATGCTGTTGTGAATTGTAAAGCAACTTTTACGTGGCGTAGTTAATGATGGTTATGTTTTGCATCTGTAGGATGCATTGGAGGGTTCCAAACCATTGACAGCATTCAGGTCATTTGACAATAGAAACCAGCATGAGCATGTCCAAGTTCCGAGCCGCAGCAAAAGTGTGCTATCAGCTTTCTTTGTCAAGCAGAAGACACCAAAATCAAAGACCGGTTCCAACTCATGAACATCTCTCTAGACAAATGCAAGCTCTCCAAAATTTGGGCAGGTGTCACTTTTCTGGGGATGAAAGATGAGTTGAGAAAATACTATCATCTACCCAGATGCATAATTATTTTTTCCTTTAACCATATATCTCTTAAATGCCGCTCATAATTACTTGTTTTTTTTCAATTTATAATTAATGCTTTGAATAATGACCATGTATTATGTATAGTTGCTGAAAGCCAGAAGTAGTGATGGTCAGAATATTCTGTGTAGATTAACAAGACATACTTGAGAATTGTGATCTATATATAGTGCTTTGGCACATTTAAAATGTACAATTGTGTTGTTGAAGCTATGGAAAAAGTTTCACTAACTTGTTGAGCTGTTATTCTGATGTATACAGTTTCAATTCCGGACCAAGATAACTTCAATTATTCACAAGGTGGGAAATTGCACTATTTAGTAAACATTATGACAGCTGAACTAGCAATTTTCCGCAACAAATAAGATTTTGGTTTTTAATAGGAATGAGATTCGTATCAAAGTAGCTATAGGAGAATATATTGTGCATAGTGCTAGAGCTAGGAGGATGCTCAATGAGGGGTGCTAATCGAAACAATAATTTTAGCTGTGCACACATGTGTAATTATACAACTTCACATATTTAACTAATTTTATGTTTAAAACACATTCAGTTTGTAACATTCGACTTTACACAAAGTAATGTTTGCATGCAATTGAAATCAGAAAAGTGAAGTCATGAAAACACCAAAATCAAAAAATACTGCGTTTGCCGGGAGTCGAACCCGGGTCTATTGCTTGGAAGGCAATTATCCTAACCGTTGGACTACAAACGCTTGGATGGTAGGTTCATTTTATATTATTAAATACAAACTATCAATGGAAACTTGGCAAATCAGACTTACACTCTTGCCTTTTTTTTTTCTTTTATTGTTTCTCTTTTTCTCAACAAGCTTGATTTGTAGTTTTGTACTAATGCCTAAGAATTCCAGACGCCTTGTTATGTGGTGTCCAATTACATTTCATTTTAGACCAAGTATCCATCATATAGTTTGCAAGTCTCTTCACTTGAGGATCTCAAAACCACTGCCTAACATCTTCATCATAAGAGTAACCGTCATGTTTAATATGCAGAGTATTCACGAGACCTTATCATCTGAACCAAATCAATCATAAGAAACATGGTGATGTTGCCAACCAAATACGCGTGAATCAATTAATACAGTTGGAAAGCTTTTACTTAATACAAAAAATAAACAATAATTTTGAATTTCACGGGCTTTACTTCAGTATTAAAAAAATCTTAGCAATTTGAAGGATGAAATCTATATATAATTCATTACAGGGAGATTATTTGCGTTATTTTCTCCGTCTTCATTAATTTTCTCTTGGTACTGACCCAGCAATGATACGCAAAACAATTATTTTTATTGCCACACGTGATTTAACTAAGAACATGAGTACTATATATATATATATTCTAGCACTACAAGGGTCAAGCTCGTATATTAGTGACGCAACATGAGGGAAACAAAATTTGATACAACACAACACACCTATGTAACTAAACTAAGAATTTTGCGAATCAGGTATTGAAGATTCCTTCTTGCTCATGTCAAGCTTCAAGTAGAATTCCATCAATCATGTGCATGGTACTGTTGCAGGATTTGGTCCAACATTATCAGAGTATAGAGAGCTTTACCAATTTCTCTTGCTCCATCATATTCTTGGTGCTGAATTAAGAATCAAGTGAAAAGTTCAGAAGAGGCTCCAAGGTAAAATCATAAAGTTTGTCAAATGAACAGAGATTAAATTCAGAATTAATAGCACGCTACGAACATGTTCTCTAGTCAAATAAATTCTACTCTAGTGTTATAATTCAGACAGAGTATTTACCTCCACCAATTGTTGCTTCGGGTAACCGCTCAATTGAGTACTTGTGTTTGGTGATGTACATTATTGGCACACCAGGAATCTGCAAAACAGAAACCAAGTTCATGGATCATGCAAACAAATTCTACTCTACCGTATAATTCCGAGATCGATTAATCACTTTACCTTGCGGATCCTTCTCTTCAAGTCTCTATCACATGTAGCAACAATGTAGCACTTATGCTGCTTCCAAGAAAATGGTTTAAGTAAATAACTTACGAAGAAATGAAGAAGAAATTAAATAAATAGCATGTCATTTTTTTTGAAATTGCTAATATAATTACTGACTCAAATCAATATACATTGCATAAGCCAAGAATTAGAATATTGCAGGCGTTTTACCTAGAATGAGAAGCATGACTAAAAATTCTCAAAATTTCAAAATTACAGGGTGGAGAGTATAAGTCACTCCAGAAATTTGTTAACTAATCTAGATACCATTTACAGCTAATAGATTTGAAATATCTAATTTGCAGCAGTGCAGCCAATTGGCATGGATTTACAAATGTAGGAAAGAAAAATACCATCATCTTAGATTGCGTTGATTATTGAACAAAATAAGAATGCAAATCTTTTCCCCTTTTATCCAGGACCGAAAGCAGGAAAATAATATGTTATATCTTGTCAAACCCAGAAACCATAATGATTTGAAACACACGTTTAGCAGATACTTAAAAACAAACCGTACCTGAGTAACTCTCTCAACAAGGCAGTCATCAGCATAGGTCCCTTTATGTGTACAGAGTATTCTCTCAAATCGGGGATCCTTTGCAATCCTGTCATATACAAAAGGGATAAACTGTTACACCATGAAGCTGAAAAAAGAATAGAAGGGATAATATCTTTGGCTCAGCCTTTATTAGGGTTGTTTGTAGCAAGATGTATTGCTCAGTGTCATTTAATCCACGTGTATTAGAGCTCCAATGTCTAATTTTTTAACAACACGTTAAATGAGTGAAAATGTGAAATTACGTGCGGCATATCTGTCATTTTTTCATTTGAAAAGTTAGGGACTTCAGAGGATCAATATTTGAAAGGGTTCTTTTCTTTTTCAACCAGAATATTGATTAATAAAACACACGGTGAAGAAGAAAGCCTTGCAAAAAGAATGAACAAGCGAAAATAGACCAAATGACCACTAATATCAATCAAAGCACAAGGTATAACATATACCTCAGAGCCACCCGATACTTCTGACCTAACTTTTCAAGTTCTGCCATCACACAGTCTGTGATACAAGGGGTGCCTGAAAATCCAAATCAATAAAAGAACAAGGGTAAGAAAAGAATATAATACATTTGATTCAAATATTCATTATAAAATACCCCATAGCTAAGGCCACGAGATTAATCCTGGAACAGCTATAGCAGCATAATGTATAAAAACGTGATAGGAACCCCAACAGTTTAGGTAACTAGTGTGAGAAATTCATAAAATAAGACAAGTAACAAGCTAATTCAAACTCACATTTTGCATATAAACAGTCCATCATTCCCTTCTCCAGATCCAACTACACAAACAAAGCCAAAGAAATGTGAGAGCCAGCAACTAAGAAACTTCAAATTAAAATTATACAGCTTATAGTGATTATTTTCATTCGTTTGCATATTTAACTGATTCGTTATATTGATTTGCAAAGAAATAGTGATTGTCTAACTCTTAACATATAAAAGCTTGTGAGAATCATATGTATATAATCGACAACAAACATTACCAGCTCCATTAGCTCCATATCCTATAAATGACAACAAACTAATCCATGGCAATGAATGTATAACCAAATATAGTAGTATTCCATTTACTTGTTCGGGACAGGGAAAAAAAATCTAGCCAAATTGAACTTAATTTCAACTAATCCGAAAAAAATAAAAGCGAAAAAGTTTGAAAAAAAAAAGAAAACAATTTAAATTCAAACAAA
The DNA here is from genome assembly GCA_013621005.1 of Aeschynomene evenia. Taxonomy (NCBI): domain Eukaryota; kingdom Viridiplantae; phylum Streptophyta; class Magnoliopsida; order Fabales; family Fabaceae; genus Aeschynomene; species Aeschynomene evenia. Next base: position 6,665,757 of record CM024268.1, read on the forward strand.
ACACACTCACTTTATTCTGGATGGAGAAATTGATGAAGTTGGTATCCACCAAGACACGATAAGGGGGTCCCAATGCAGTATTGTATTGAAAGAAGAGCGCAGAAGAATAACTTGGCCTAAATATCGCAAAATTCAAACCATGGATTATTATCAAAAACTGAATAGCTGAAGCAAATAAAACGAAAATCCAAGAAATAATATATATTTATAAGAAGAAAAAATAAAATAAAAGGAGAGCGGAGGCTTACACGTTTCTGGGTAGCTTTTGCTTTTCATGGTCCTTCTTATCTGGGTTCAAAACCTGTTCTTTATAGCTGAATTTGTACAGAATATATCAATATAAGAGAGGCGATAAAATTGAAGGAGGTGAATGATGATATGACAGAAAGAGGTAAACCTTTTGATAGCTTTGGAGGTGACGAGCTTCTTCATAACGGCGAATTTGGGCCCTTTCTTTGCTTTCCCCATTGTGGCTGCAGATTAGAGTAATACAGAACCCTAACCACCACAAAACACAGCAACCAACGAACTTGCTGCAACTGTATCTGATTGATTGTAGCTTATGAGTGAGTTTAGAGAGAGATGAATGAGATGGAGAGGGGCGGAAGGCGGTGAGAGTGAGAACGAACGTACGACGAACGCGGGCTTAGTAGTTTTATGACTGGGCCTGGGCTATATATGGAGCTTCATACAATCTAAATCAGAATTTGCAAGAAACCCTGGCTGATTCCTTTTCCTTTCCTCCTTGCCCTTGAAATACATTGGGCTTCGTAGTTTTATCCTTTGTTAACCCAAATAAAACCCGAGGACTTAGGGCCCGTATGGATTACTATATTTTGACGTTTTTTAATTTTTGACTTATCGAAACTTATATATGTCCCGGTAATAGTATAGGTACAACATAAAATTATTCAACTGTCCTATTTGACTACATAACTTATGACTTTTCCATAAATTATTTTAGTATTTTTAGAGAAGTCATAATATTTGACTTCTTTAGAAGCACTTTTAAAAATAGTTGAAATAATTTTTTTTATTTAATATCTACATGCAAAATAAAATTTAAGTATCAGAAGTTACTTTCATATAACCAAAGTGACTCTTACTAGTTACTACTATTCTACTTAGTCAAAAAATAATTTACATGTTGAGCCACATTACATTATTATTATTATTATTATGTCATATGTGTTTCAATTGGCTTCGTTCTTAGGATTCAGTCAAGTTTTTCGCTTTGAAGTCAAAAGACAATTGAAGCACACACCTTTATTAACTTGACTTCAAACTATAAACAAGAAGGACTTCAATTCAAGTACATATAAAAAGAGTATTGCTAGAGGCACAATAAAAAATCAGCTAAAATAGCCAACAATTAGTAATTTGGGCCACAATTACCCAACCCATTAGAAATATACTCATGATTAAAATGCTAGACTTTATTGGCTGTTTTGGCTGAAAAAATGTTGTTCCCCACGTAATAATAAGCTCAAACACTGGGCTTGATGTTGGTACTGTACCCAGTTCGGACATCAGCAGACCTGTCCCAGAGCATGACTCCACCATAATTCCCTGATCTCTTAACAAAAGGCAACACTTGATTCTTCAGAACTTGTGCTGCCACAAACCCACTACCAGCAGTAGATGCTGATGCTGATGCTGATGCAGGCACCCCAACATAGATCTCCCCTGCCCTTATTGACGATGTCCACCTCTTCCACGATCTCTGGAACTTGCTGGGGTCCCCTGAATCAAACTGGCACGGCCCATTGTTGTAAAACTGAACCCAAACATAGTCAAACAGCCCCGTTGACAATGCTCCATGAAGGTGCTTATCATGGAATGGGCACTGCGGTGCAGCGCCCAAGTACACTTTTTTACTCCCTCCCTGTCCTTGGCTGTGCTGTATTAGTCTTCTAGCAACATCAGCATAGTGTGACTCGCCACCACCAACTTCTATGTCGAAATCAACTCCATCCAACACTGCATCACCGAATGGTCTTCTTGTTGTGCTTGATTTTCTTCCCAGGAAGTTGTTCCATATGTAATCTGCTAAGTTAGTTGCATCCTGGGATGATGAGAGGGAGTAACCAGGGTTGCCACCTCCAATTGAGATGAGGACCTTGATGCCTCTGCTCTGGCAATTCTTTATGTCTCTGCCCAATGCAGTGCAACCGTTTGATGTGGGGTCGCAGTGACCTGCTAGGTTCAGTTGAGGTTGGGTGCCACTGCCAAATGTTGCAAGGAATGCAATGTTGACAATTTTGTAGAGTCCTGAATTGCATGTTGAACTCAGTGAACCTTCCCTTGTGTCTTGGCCCCAATAAACCACAATGCCTCCCCCATTTGTGCTGGAAACACAAGCAACAGAAATCAAAACTAAGATAATTCTTGAAGCAAAATTAGAAGCTTCACTTGCCATAGCAAATATAATCTTGGCTTCGCTTCATACCCCACAACTAGCTAGCTAGTTAGGAACTGATTTATAGACTACAGCAGCGCATTGTACCTTAAACAACAAAGTTAAAGTGGATTCCCTCAATTACCTTCAATCAGTATGTGTCGGCAAGTACCAAGACGTGACTAAAGACAAAGTTTAGACCGGTTACATAAATTAATCTGAAGATTGAAGATTCTCATCACATGGTTGTATCTTCATAGTTTAACAAAAATGAAATTGGAAGTGAATACATCCAATGATGTTAGTTGAGTTACTCATTTGAATAATAATATTTTGTATTTTTTCTGTCTTGTTATATCTATCTTGTACGTGTAGGGAGGAGGGCGAGTTATTAGGACTTAGGAGGATTATTCTAGTTTTAATTTTCTTTGTCTAATTCATTCCTCTTTATCCAAAAGTTTATTTCGACCTACCAAAAATATAGGAAGTATTGCTTAGCTTTACTCTTCCTCACTTACGTCTATCTATCTATGACTATGTATCTTGCTCTCTCATTTTCTTTCAATTTCCTCTAACTTATTTTTTTCCATGGTGAACAGTGAACAGTCTATGACCAATTCAAACCAAAATAGTGAAAGAAAAAAGGAGAGGATTTATTCAAAGTAACAAAAACAAAATTTAACCAAAGAATTATATGATAATCCCTCGGTTATCATTCGTAAAAATTACATATATGCTAGTAATAGACTAGTCACCAGCAGTTTATTTTATATCATGTATTAAAAATGAACGCAAGTGAACGTGGAGTGATGTATCAAGACGTGTGAAAAACTGAAAACCATATAAATGACATGAAAAATGCTACTTGTACATATAATAATACACATTCATCTATTTAAAAAGTTGGCAACTTTTGAATGGGTGAATGACATTATACTATGTACAAATAGCATTCCCCGAATGACAATAGACCAATGAAAGATTCTATTAGTAAATCTTCAGAATCAAAAATTGTGACAAACAGAACAAAAGCGCGTTTGTAGTCCAACGGTTAGGATAATTGCCTTCCAAGCAATAGACCCGGGTTCGACTCCCGGCAAACGCAATTCCTTTTTGTTATTGCCTTTCACTTACCAATCGTGTACGTTAACCCATTGTTTGGAAATTGGAACCCTACAAATCCAATGCATCATCCTGCATATACAGAACCATCGCGGTAAGTAATTAGTAACTTCTACATATACAAGCTACACTGGGAAAGAAAGAAAGAAAGAGCAAGACTCAAGAGCAACCACAAGTGATGACAGACATTGGGAGAGGGGAGAGAGGGGAATCAATGATTATTATTACAGCTGGTTTGAATGATTAAATAAAATACAAATACAGAAATGAATATTAGCTGTTAATGAGAATTAAATGTTAGATTAGCTGGCCATTAGGGGGTTGGGTTAGTTGGTTTGTTAAGAAGCAAGCAGGCGGTTTTCACTTATGACCTCTCCCTAAGCCCCGCAATTAGTTATTTTACAGCTACATACTGGTTTTAACGTTTACACTACAACACCCAAACCCCCTTTCTTCTTTCTTTCATGCCAACAAGAACGAATTAAAACCATGAATAAATAAATAATAAAAGATTCACATAAAGTGGGACCCCCCACAGAACTTCATTCCCCCTTTCTCTCTAACTCTATCTCATCGTCAAGGAGCCTCTCTCCTCCGCCGCTATCACAGCCGTCGATTCTTTCTTGCTTCTTCGAGCCCGTTCATCTTGCCGGAGATTCAACAAGAAAGAATCATAGGTGGTGGTGCGGTACGGTAGGGTTCTAGAGAGGGAGAGGCAATGACGTCGCCGGCCAAGATGCAGCAAGTATTGGAGATCCACTTGATCTCAGCTCAAGGACTCAAGCCGCCGTCAAGTCCGCGGCGGACGCTCAAAACGTACGCCCTGACATGGATTGACTCCGCCACCAAGCTCCGAACAAGAGTTGACAAGATCGGCGGCAACAACCCTACCTGGAACGACAAGTTCCTCTTCCGCGTCACGCCGGAGTTCCTTGAAAGCGAAACATCCGGCATCACCGTTGCAATCTACGCCGTCGGAACCTTCAAGGACCACCTCATCGGCACGGTCAGGTTCCTCATCAGCAACATCCTATCCTCCCCCGGCGACGCCGACGCCTCCAGAGCTCCCTGCTTCACCGCCGTCCAGATTCGCCGGCCGTCGGGGAGATTTCACGGCATCATGAACATCGGCGCCATGGTGGTAGACGCTTCAGACTTCCCGGCGCTGGACAAGATCTCCGCCATAGGCTACCGCGACCTCATGGGGATGAAGATACAGAAAAACCGCAAAAAGAAGGAGGCGGCGCCGGCAGAACCGGAGTGGAAGCACGGTGCAGCTGGAGAAGAAGGCTCAGGCTATTCTTGCAGTGAATCATTCGAGGAGGCGGAGTCAAGTACGACGTCGTCTTCGTCGTCTCCGAAAACAGCAGAGGCGGCGCTGAAGGAGTGGAACGGGGTGAGGGAATTGGCGGGAAAGAAGGGGTTAGCGGGGTCGGGGTTCTTGTGCTGCTTAGTGGCCCGCAGGGATTTGCAACCCCTCACTCCCCCCAAGCATGCCATGGAAAGGTAACAACACTCGACCATCGATTACCTAACGGACGACGGTGAAGGAAGGAAGATTGATACGGGAAGATCTATCTTTTTTTTTTTTTTTTTTGCTTTCAATTTTCTTTGTTCTTGCCATTTGTCTGTCTGTAGCTCCTCCATTGATCTATCTAGGCAGGCTAGGGTGTCTCTACCGTGTCAACTATTTGTTGTTGTACAGTACTCTGGTGCCTTTTATGCCTTTCTACTTCTTAGAATGCTGGCTTTGCAATTCTAACTTCCAAAAAAATATTATGTGATTTGGAAGTTTGAAAAGGGTTTCTTTAGGAGTTGTTATTGCTAATTCAGCTTTTTTTCGGCTCCTATCATCAAATGATAAAATTGGGGATCAGCATTGTGACATTGATACTCTCAGTTAATGGTGGTTACTGATGATGCTCATATTGGCATGTTTGTTTTTTTATGGCTTTTGAAACTTTTGGTTTGTTTTTGGCTCCTCGTGATCAATTGACTTGAGGCAAGCAACATTTTATTATGTATGCTGGTGGGCAGTGGAGTGTGCTTGGAGTACTATATATACACTAGATCGATGTTTTTATGATATGTGACTGATGATGCAGAGAAAAGGATTTTCCTGGAATAGTTTGATCTGTTTTGAATTCACTAGTATGATATAAGAGGGTGTAAGTGGAGGCACGAATTTGGTTCCCTAAAACATGACCTATCTATCAAGCTTCAACCACACGTAACCAAATTTCATTTGGTCATGACATTCACTAAATATGGTTTGCACAATCAAAATAGTACATAATAATAATAATAATAATAATAAGGGTTTTGCTATCAAGTGCTACAAGGGTACTTGTTAAGGAATTAAAAATAAAAATATTTATCTTAAAAATATATATTTTTATGTTTTTTATGCAAGGGACCCACTATTATATTTTAAATTTTTTCTAAAATTATTATTTTAAATATATTTAACAAGTGTCCTTCAAAACCCTAATAATAATAATAATAATATCATATATACTAGCAAATTGCGCGCAAGGCCGGACATTCAATTCCACACAAGCAGTATTAACAAATTTCAACTCAAAGTTATAGAATCAGGGCATGGTTAATAAAAATAAAAAGTAATGTTTGTTGTATAACATAAATATATCTAACTAGTATACAACGTGTGTTATACATAATACGTAGTGTGTTATACTACGTACATATGCTCTATATATGACACACATTATGTATTATGTATAGTACATGTTGGATATTAATTTGATTTATTTATATTGTACGATTAATATTATTGAAAAACAAGTGTCTCGGAAAATCAAACAAATGCTGCTTTACCCGAATGTCTTCATCAGATATTTGAATTGGGTGCAGCTGCAGCTGCAGCAGCAGGTGATTCATGGTGAAAGCCAACGAACTCAAGGCTCGAATTAGGTAGGAGACGAGTGCCACATCAGATCATGCTACGTCTCTCTCATTGCTGGAAACAATTATCTATTTATTTTCAGAATATATAAAATGCATATTTGGGCTTGTTTATTTACCCAACCAACTTGCTTGGGTAGAATATTCACTCTCTCTCATGGATCTACTCATAATTTAGATACTATATATATGGTTAATTTCCAATCAAATGAAATGGAACTCACACCTATCAGCTATCACAGACAGACACAGAAACTTTGTCCTCTTAAAATGGAATAAATGAGTTGATGATTTGTACATACCAACTGTATTTTGTTGCTGTGCTGTGCAATCACATATTACTCCCCACCAATTTGTGTTGCCAACACAAGTCATAAAACTAAACAAGTGGCACCTTTTTCTTTTTGGTTTTCTCTCAGCACATGTGATGGGAGTAAATGGCACTACTAGGCCAATAACTAAGCAATAGAAAATAGAAAATATACACACTATTCAATAATAAATTATTAATTATGTACTAAGATAAAAGTCAATTAGAAAATAATTCAATTAATATTTTCTTCAATGAAATGAAATATTAGAAGTAGGCATAACATAACTTATAGTGCACAAGGTGGCTTGGCTAGAAAGAGCTCTATGCTACTATATATAGTGGTGCTGCCACTACTTCAATATAATCTCCTTTTTCATCAACTCTAGATCTACATTTGGAAGGAACAATATAATTAGTTATGAAAAGCAAAGTAGTTATAAAACAATATAGAATATTGGACCTTACTTATAGGGCATTTACATTTTAATTCATGAACTCATAGACATCCAATGTAATCTTTGAATTTTTTCCATCTTATTGTTAAATTTTATGTTCATTGTTCTTAGAAACGATAAGCACTTTTAATGAAATTTAAGGATAAAATCAATATCCAAATTAAGTTTAAGGAAGAAACATTAATTTGTTTTCTTCTATAAAGGGACCAATTAGAGAATTATAGAAGATACGAATATATATAAGGAATTAATTATTTAGTAGGAAGGTAAAGAGAAGGATAGGATGAAGACAAGAAAAAATTAGTTAGAGATGCATCGAACAGTAATAATGAATTAATTAGGTGATTAAGGCCCAAAGGGCCATAAATGCCTTCTCAATTGCATCTTGCAGGCTTGCACTCATGAGCCAGCAAATCAATATTCAAGCCCGCACATCTCTTTAAATTAAAATATATATAAACAGAAATATTTATTATATAACAATAATATATCCAATTAGTATCTAATATATATCACACATTATAAATAAAGCACACATTATAAATAAAGAAGTGACGTACATTATTTATTTTAGTAATGACACATATGTATAATATATTTTTTTATACTATTTTTTGTTTTTGTTCAATTAATTTCACATATATAAGATACATATTAATTATTGTAAATATAAATATAAATATATAAATTAAAGAAAGAAAGAGAGATGAAGGAGAAAAGTCTAAAAGACAATACAGGAAGAAAAGACAAATAGGAGAATTAATGGACATGGCGAACATTGGCTCTTGAGGAAGTGAGATTTTTGAAAATATTGATGAATATGGCAAAGTATATCCCTCAATTTTTTAGGGAAAGTATTCGGGGTAGGGGGGATCGTGTAATAGAGTTGCGATTAATTATAAAGATAAAGAAAGTATTCTAGCATGTCCAAATGAAAAGATGAGTATGACTCCAAATTTATCTATAAGGTTACTTTTTTGTGAGGACATAATATAAATATAAAAATATAAAGTTTTTATATTTTATTTAGATTAAGATAATAATGATAGTTAATGTGTCATATTGTTTAATTTTATGTCAAAAAATCGCCGCCTCAATTTCTTAGAGGTATAGAAAATAGAATAGAGGATAAAGTAATGTTCAAAACTTCAATCTTTTAGGTTATATGATTTTTTCTTTTCATGAAAGCATAGGTACTCTTACATGGGTATGTCCAATTTCTACATAATTTTTTGTCAAATTTTGTATTCATCAAACCGTTTAGTTCTGCAATTGCAATTGGACAAATGAATCTTGGTCAAACTCCGTCAACTCAGAATGAATTGGTCGAATAAATATTGAACCCGTTCAAGTTGAATCATAATCAGTTCAGGTTGAATCAGCTCATGAACCATTAACTATTAATGCTAGCATTGACCAAATGTTCTTTTTTTAAATAATTCAAAAATTCATTTTAGAGGAATGACTACCCTCAAGGAAATACAAGAGAACAACACCATTAAACTATGATTTTTTTTAAAGTGCTGCATAAAATATATTTATTACATAATAAGAGATCAAGTTAATTATTCGTTAAATTTAATCAATAATATACCAGTTGAATCATTGAACTAGTGATCCAGTACCTTAACTGGTTGGATGTCTAATCCAATTCTAATAACTATGATTCTACTGTTTAGTCAATGTCAGAACAATTATATTATTTATAATTGTATAAATTATTACTTGTATATAAATATATAATTTTGAAAAGTGATGGTAGGCGAAGGCTAAGACATAAATAAAAAATGAATGAATAAATAAATAAATGAAAGGCGATATTATTGTCGCTTATGTTACTTTTGCTTCATATTGAATGACACCTCAACCCTCCAACATAACGAAACACACGCGCCAAGACGCGCTTCGCTCGGTCGCTCAGTCACAGAGTCACTCCCTCCCTCCCACGAAAAGGCCCATACCATTCCATTGAAAAGAAAAGAAAAAACCGGTTCCTCACATCAATACCTGCCCGTCGTTTTTGTGGTATCATAAAAGAAACCAACCAAACAAACACTCCTTATGTTATGCCATAGTCATCTACACAACACAAAACGCCTTCCTCCTCCTCCCTCTCTCTCCCTCCCTCCCCATTCCCTTGTTCTTCCATTTCAAGCAAGGGATACTCCTCCATTCCCTTTTCTCCATAACTAAAAAAAAGTTTCTTCCTTCTTCTCATTTTGATTCCGCCACCCAACCCTCTCTCTTTCTTCCGTTTATTTCCCCCCATTCTTTTTTTTTCTCATTCAATCTCTTCACACCCTTTTGATTACTGCCGCAGTTGGACTCTCTAAAATAAGGTATCTCGATTTCTGTGGTTTCATCTTCCAATTCTAAAAACGTTTATTTATTTTTTTAATATTTTTTTAATTCAAAAGGATGATTGCTGCACCTTTATTTTTTTGGTGTTTCTGCATCTATTTCTTTATTGATCTGTTTGTGGTTTTATGATTTGGTATCATCTTGAGATTGCGATAGCTGATTAGTTTTCTCAGGATCGTGTAGCCTTGGATGTTTTTTATTTTATGGGTATTCACCTTTTGATTTATTTGGTTGTTTGTTTTTCATCTTTTCGGTCATGCCTGATACTGAAGAGTGAAGCTGGTCCTATAAAAATGAAGGCTTTAATGCATTTTCTGTTGTTGGGGTGAGCTGAATATGATAGGCAATAGCATACATGGTATCACAGTTCTGAAGCTTTCTTCTGTTTCCTATGTGGTTTTGTTTCATACTGTGTGGTGTATGGTCTTTTTGTTCCAGTTGATTTTGTGCTTTGCTTTACCTGGTAACCTGCTACTAGCATTTGTGGGTCTCAACTATTGGTTAATTATGTTGTGCAAGTTTTTAGCAAATTTTGTTTCAAAACACGAAATCATTCTTTGGACTTTTCCTTCCTTCGTGGGATTCAAGCATAAAGTTATGTATTTTATTTGCATTCTCTGTTTTAAGATTATAAGGTCTACGCAAGTAGGATGTAGTAAAGGACAGATTTTATACTTTAGTAAGTGTTTGTACATCTTTCCTCTTATAATTTTAAAAATACAATATAGGATGCCAATTGATGGCTGTGTGTCATTTTAATTTTTAATCTGCACCTTGGCCAAGCTGCTGAGAATTGATAATGTAATTCCTTTCTTAAAACGGGATGAATTTTTCTGAACCTGTCTTCTTTTTCATGATCCTTCGGTTATTCACCTGGCTCTGGAAGTTTTTCGATTTTTTTTCCTGCATTTGATCTTGTTTATGTTATTCCTTTGCTGTTATTAGTTGCATGAACTAAAATTCCCAATTCCTTTTTCATTTTCTTATGACATACTGTTAGGTCTTTTGGTTCTACTTCTATGGCGGGAGAATCATGGTGGATCAGTCCCTATGATGATGACATAAGAAGGGAGACTGGGGAGTTTGGTTCATATTTAGAACCTGGTGAGGAAGCTGATAAAGAAGAATCAACTGCTGTTTCTGTGGATCTTATTTTGCCTGATGACTTGCTGGAACGTATCCTAGCCTATCTTCCGATTGCAAGCATTTTTAAGGCTGGTTGTGTGTCTAAAAGATGGCATGAGATTGTCACTTCAGAGAGGTTTTTATGGAACCTTTCACATGTTCCACCGCAGAAACCTTGGTACTTCATGTTTACAAGCTCTGATGAACCAATTGGTTATGCTTATGACCCCATCCTTCGAAAATGGTATGGCTTTGAACTTCCATGCTTTGGCACTTCTAATTGTTTCATTGCTTCATCATCTGGCATGGTTTGCGTCATGGACAATGACAGTAGAAGTGAATTATGTGTTTGCAACCCTATTTCCAGAAGGTGCAGGAGGCTTGAGGAGCCTCCAGGTTTGAAATTTTCTGATTACAGTGCACTGGCAATCTCAGTTAACAGGGAATCTCACAGTTATACCGTGGCAATTGTAAAATCTAACCAAGTTCCTGATGACTTTGTCCACTGGGTTATCTCGGTTCATATATACAATTCAGAAAATGTGACATGGGTGACGTCTTTGACAGAGGTTTTGGTTGGGTGGAGAGGTGGCGACGAGAGTGCTATATGTAATGGGGTGCTATACTTTTTGGTTTACTCCACTGCTGGTGGTCCACCAGAAAGTCGCCATGCCCTAATCGGATATAACATCTCCAATCGTTCTTCTCAAGGTAGTTTAACAAGGAGCTTTATTCCAGTACCTTGTTCTCTAACATGTGGCCGCCTAATGAATCTAAAGGAGAAGCTTGTAATGGTGGGGGGTATTGGTAAACCAGATCGTCCTGATATAATAAAAGGAATTGGTATCTGGGCTCTCAATGATAGTAAGTGGGAAGAGATTGCTCGAATGCCCCACAAATTCTTCCAAGGGTTTGGAGAGCTTGATGATGTATTTGCTAGCTGTGGTGGGGAAGATGTTATATATATTCAAAGTTATGGAGCTCCTCTTCTGCTTATATATGACATGAACCATAAACAATGGAAATGGTCACAGAAGAGCCCTGTGACAAAAAGGTTCCCGCTGCAGCTTTTCACTGGTTTTTGCTTTGAGCCCAGGCTTGAAATTGCTCCATAGTTCTCCATACAATAAGCAACGGCTGCCATTGGCATCTGTGTCTGAGGTTTCTGCCCATTTTCTTCTTTTGCTCTTTAGGTTAAATTTTAATATGATTTTGGCGTTTCAAACAATTTATACAAAATGTACTTTGCTGATAAAGCTGCTCTGCTTATTTATGGATACTGGAATATTTTTTAACAGCATTTGAAAATACCATACCTATATATATATTTTTTCACCTCATTGTATTCTCTCTATCTCTGCACTGCCCTAAGAAGAAGCATTACCTTGTCCATTTTTGTTTTGTATAACCACGAGTGTATGATGGCATATATTCCATCAAAGCAAAGCGTTTCATAGAGCTAATTGTTTCTCTGTTTGCCCATAATAAAAACATAGGCATGCACTTCTTAAACTTGTATTATTATGCAGAATCGGAATATTCATGGCTTGTTGTATTTTATGTTTTCTTGGAACCGGATGCTGTAGTTAGGCAAGATTGTTCAGTGTACAAAAGTCTTCATATCAGGTTCAAAAGTCTTCCTAGATACTTAAAAATAAAGGGGATGAATTCTTACCTAGAAAAAACACAAGCACACACACATACATATGCGCTAGCTGTAAGGCAAGGCTCGTTGATGATTTTGAGTGGACTTTATGAATCCTTTTATTTCTTATATCATACATAACACGTGTACCCTTTGACTTATAGTTATTGGTGAGCCAATGAGAATGCTAAACTAAGATCACATTCTATGTTTGTGTATGTGTGCTTTTGATTTTTCAGAGTGTGGTATGTTTCTGTCGTCCGTACAACTTTATTTTTTATTAATATTTTTTTTGAAAAAAAGGGGGTGAGAACTGCTCCATGAGGGTTGGTGGAGAAGTGAGGTCCACAGCTTATTTATTTGTTTTTAAATGAGAGGTGGGTTTTCCTTGGTGGAGATATGACAAATAAAGGGTTAAATAACCAAACTTCGTTTTCATACAGAATAGCTATCACTGACACTAGGCATATGCAGAATATTCAAACGGCTTCTCAGTATGGATTGCGATGCGATAGAGAAGGATTTGCCGAATGCAGTGAAAGTAACTTGTCTGGTTGCTATCACTGCTGTTCATATAAAAACAAAACATGTCCACATCCTAATACATTTTATAAATAAATAAATGCTTAATCATTAATACTTTGTTCTGTTTAAAGTATTTTTTATGTTTCCAACTTTATAAAAAGTTGAACATCTCTCTACCTAGTGCCCTGCTGAGTAGGGGGAGGGTGGTTAATGTTGGACCTTCCTCCATTAAGGTTCAGCCAGATGTTTGCCTCCTCAGGACTTGCAAAATTCAACCTCTTTGTACCTAATTTATTTACTTATTATAGTACACATTAATAAGTAATTAGAAAAAAAAAAAGTGTGTGTATATATATATGTATAGCGACATGGAAAGAGTTGGAGTTGTACTACTTAAGTGCAGCAGCAATGAGTAAAGTTATATTATAGGTCATCATGAAGTGCTGTTATAGACCAATAAACTGCAGCTTCAATAATTTCTCTTTGAATTTGGGTAATGTTAGCTACAATTATACACCAGCATATAGCTTTCTTCCCCCTGGCGTAACAGCAATTGGATGACAACAGATAGAGCGAAAAAGAGGAAGAAATTCATATGACAAATATGGTTATTATAGTATAATTAATTAATTATATTGTGTGTGTGTATGTCTTATTTTTCAATTTTAAGGAAACTCAACCAATAGCCACGTGATGACAGATTGACACTTGTAATACAAGTATACAACTATATATATAATTAGGATTAAATATAGATTTCACATATGGAGATAATTCTTCTGGTAATAACTCATAAGTCTAAAAACTTCAAAAACCAAAGAGATTTAATAATTTTTTTGAAGTAAAGAGGGTAAAAACTTTATGATTGTTGGAAAAATTAGACGTTATAAAACAGAAGAAACAATGTTACAGATTTCTCATTGAAAAAGCAATGCTAAAATTATGGTATATATTATTATCTCAGCATCTGAGACTTGCAATTGAGCTGATAATATTTCATTCAAACATAAACATAGGTAATTAATCAATTAATTAACTAATTATGTTGGTTATATATAACCTCTCCCACCGAGAGGAATAGAATAGTTTGATCGACAAGATGATTTCAATGTTCCAAATATAATAGTGTCGGCGGTTACGGCCTCAGAGGACGAGGGTACAAAGAAATTCTGTTGATTAAATGTTGTCAGCATGCATATATATATATATATATATATATATATATAATGTAGTCATGATGAGTTTCTTAACGGAATAACCAACAAAATTGATAAAGACCAAACCAAATAACTGAATCATTGCCTGTTTTAGGAGCAGCTACTTTTGACAACACACCTCTATTAATACATAATATACATACATATATATATCTGCGAAGTCATTCTTGTTGCTTTTGATTGTGCTTATGCTCGCGTTTTGCATGGAACTTGGATACAATAATAAAGTGAGTTAGTTTCCTTTTCGACCAAATCGAATTAATTCATGTAGTTTTAGTACATCCCTTAATTTGTTGATTCCAAATTGGATTTTGGTTCATAGCAGCAGGGTTTACTTTTTCTCCTCTGAATTATCGGTGAGTCCTATACATATTTGGTAGAGACGTATTTGGTAGATGGCGGAGGTTGATTCACACCTTTCAAAAGAAAATTTTAAAGAGAAAACTAGTCGTAAGATATATTCCTCTGATGTTAGTTTTGAATGCACAGATTACTGTCCTGCAGTGTTCAGGTACCATCTAACTTTTCTCTAATACTCCCTCTTTTGTTTCTTGCTTTTTTGTACTGTATGCTAACTTAATTCGTTCTACGTACAGGAACATAATGAAGCTCTATAACATCGATGCGGAGGAATACTTGGAGGCAGCATTTGGATTTGAAAACCTAAGACGTGTTATTTCACATGGAAAATGTGGCGGTATGTTTCTTCCATTGTCTGATGACAGATTTGTAAATAAAATATTGCGCAAATCTGAATTGAAGGTAAGAGTTTTACGGACTTAATAATAATAGTAAAGTGGTTTGGAATCAAACAATTAGCACAAGTTTAATTTAATCAAAGAATATTTTCCCCCTTCCTTATGGTAAACCAAACTGCAGGTTATGCTAGAAATTCTCCCAAGCTAACCAAGTTGTTTGGACTTCATGCTGTTAAGCAGAATGGAGGCCCTGAGGTATTTTATTACATTCATCCTCATAATCAAATTCCTCTGTATCAATTATTCAATTTCAATCATTCATTCATTCATTCATTCATATGTTACCAGGTATACTTTGCTGTGGCGTTGAATTTAACAAAATCAAATCACCAAATTAATGAGTGCTACGATTTGAAAGGCACAGCAATTGGTCGAAGCAGCATGAAAGAGTTGGTTTCCAATCAGCTTATACTAAAGGATGAAGACTTTGATTTCAGCTTCCTCCTTGATCCCCTCCTCTATCACCGTCTCCTTCACCAAATCAAATGTGACTGCGCATTCTTGGAGGCACATGGCATCATGGACTACAGCTTCATTCTCAGTGTTCACTCAGATGATGGACAAGCACAACAACAACAACATCAAGGTGTGTAGTATATATTGCTTGCACTTTGTGAAATTGACAAAGAAAAAGCATTCTTGATTCTTGTAATTACTACTACTATATTGTGGCAGAGCAGATTTAGTATGCAAAAGATCTATGAGAAGAAGAAACTCGAGCAGCGGAGGGAGAAAGCGGTTCCTTTGATATGACGAGTGGTGACACTTTGGGAGAAATGAGTTTTGAGAGAGAGTTATCTCTATCGTATCTCTGTTCGGCGTCATCATCAATATCAAGTGATGAAAGGGTTGGAGTGGATATGGCAGCCGAAGAACATAGATGGGTGTATGATGCCTCCAAGTAGTTACAGGGCAGAGGAGTATCGTGATGTGGTATTGAACTTGGGGATAGTGGACTTTGGTGAGAGGTACGGCACTGTGAAGCGTATCGAGCATGTTTACAAGTCATTGCATTATCGATCTAACTCTGTTGGAGCCGTGGATCCCAGGACATACTCTTGTCGTCTCCAAGATTTCATCAGCAGGGTCTTCCAATCAGACCACGACCACCTCGATTCAACTGTGAGTCCCTTCTTCTTATTCATATATGATGAATGTTATTTATATATTTTTGTTGAGGAAATATATATGGTTTTACAGGATGGTGGATCCATGCCATTATAGCCACCCAGGACAAGATCCTGTGAAGAGCTGTGACTCACAACACTACACTCTGCTGGTTGAAGATCTGTGATTCAGATTCATTTATACATTTTGTAACTCCAACATGTTTAGGAGCAGAGTGGTGCTATTTGTTAATCCACTCTTTTCCAAACATTCCAGCATTCTACTAATAAAATATGTTTGTCTCTCACTTTTTATTATTATTTTTTTTCTTTTAATCATTCTCTCTCTATCATTTTCTTTTTCATCTTGATGGAAGCTGACATTGAAATTTGCCAAACCAAAATGTTAGGGACCTTTTTTAAATGTTAATTATTGAAATGTGTGGCTTTCTTTTCTTTTGATTTATGCTTTTCGAATTTTATAACGAAGATATTAATGTAAAAAGATAAGTTAAATTATACAGGTAGTATCACAAGGTAAAGTTATTTTTTGTCCAATTTAATGTCTTCTGCAGTTATGGCCTTCTGGGTTCTGCCTCAATGAGGAAAATAGACCTTTTGGTTTTTGTCAAGGACGAAAATTGTCTTGCCTTTTACAGCTAGGCCAACATTAAATTGGGTTAGATCCTATGGGCTAACAAATTTTTTGAAGTCCACAATAAATGCGCACCACCAACGTAATTAACCCGGCCCAAAAGTAAATAGTTAAGAAAAAAAAAAGCAGTTGACCGAAAAGAAAAAAAACATAAACCCTTGATTTCCAAAAGTTTAGGAATAAGGTTAAGGTTTAGGAGTGTAGTCTCTCTCTGTTTGTTGCTGTCCCCGTTATCCTTTCGTCTCCGCCGGCACCCACAGGTAACGAGCGCAAATTCCATTTCAAAATCTCATCTTTATTTCTGCATTCAAAGCTAAAATTGCTCAAAAGATTCCTTTTTTTTTTGTTTCTATGTTGGTTTTGTGGATATTATTAATACAGCACAAAAAATCAATAATTTTTACTCCTAAAAGAGGAAGGAAGAGAAAATGAAGAGAATGATAGCTTTGGGTTTCGAGGGTTCAGCAAACAAAATTGGTGTTGGGGTTGTGACTTTAGATGGCACAATTCTGTCAAACCCACGTCACACATATATCACTCCGCCTGGTCAAGGCTTTCTTCCCAGAGAAACTGCACAGCATCATCTCCAACACGTTCTTCCCCTTGTCAAATCTGCTTTGGAAACTGCCAATATCACCCCCAAAGACATTGATTGCATCTGTTACACCAAGGGTCCTGGTATGGGGGCCCCACTTCAGGTCTCTGCTGTTGTTGTCCGTGTCCTCTCACAGCTCTGGAAGAAGCCTATTGTTGCTGTGAACCATTGTGTGGCTCACATTGAGATGGGGAGGATTGTCACTGGTGCTGATGACCCTGTTGTGCTGTATGTCAGTGGTGGCAACACTCAGGTCATTGCTTACAGTGAGGGCCGTTACAGGATCTTTGGTGAGACCATTGATATTGCTGTTGGGAATTGCTTGGATCGCTTTGCTAGGGTCTTGACACTTTCCAATGATCCTAGTCCTGGCTACAACATTGAGCAGGTCCTTCACTGCTCTCTATTCTTTTTGTTATGTCATTCTTCGTTATCCATTTTTTGCGGTCTCTTACTCTTGCCTTAGAAAATGAAAACTTGCAGTTGTGGTTCTGTGCTAGTCAGTAGTTAGTTTAGTATACAGTTTAGTTTGGCAATTTTATCTTTGTTTTTTCTTTCCTGTTTAACTTATGTTTAAACAAATGAAGAAGCTAGAACAAGAAAAATGTTTCCTTGATCATTTACTTTATGTTTCAAGCTTTATATAGGAATATTCAAGTAATACTTAAGGTGTTCTCTTGTTATGTATGAGTGTGCTTAACTGAAATTTGTTTCCTGGTTTAATATGTCTCAACTTGCGTTATATAGTTTTCTTATTCTACAGCTTGCAAAGAAAGGCGAGAAATTTATAGACATTCCTTATGTTGTCAAAGGGATGGATGTATCTTTTAGTGGAATTTTGAGTTATATTGAAGCAACTGCTATTGAAAAGCTAAAAAATAATGAGTGCACACCAGCAGACTTGTGCTACTCTCTGCAGGTACTTTTGTGCTGGTCTCTCTCATTCATGTTATCTTAGTAAAATTATGAATTTGCAAGTTGAGATTCCTTAGGATGTTGCAGGAGACACTGTTTGCTATGCTTGTGGAGATAACTGAGCGAGCTATGGCTCACTGTGACACGAAAGATGTTCTTATAGTTGGGGGTGTGGGTTGCAATGAGCGTTTGCAAGAGATGATGAGAACAATGTGCTCTGAACGTGGTGGAAGGCTGTTTGCCACTGATGATAGGTACTGCATCGATAATGGTGCAATGATAGCCTATACTGGCCTTCTTGAATTTGCTCATGGTGCATCGACTCCATTAGAGGATTCTACATTCACCCAGCGGTTCAGAACTGATGAAGTTAAAGCAATCTGGAGAGAAGCAGAATTGGCTAAATTGAATTGCAATGCAGAGAAAAGTGTTTGATTTGTGAATCGTCTTGTGGTCTTACTAATATTGAGTCCTGTGAGGCTTCCTTCTCTTCTCCGGTTGTTGCATAATATGTCTCGTTATTGTTTGGTTTCTGCTAAAAATACTCTGAAAGTAGTATCCTCTATCTTCACATTTCCAAAAAGACAATGAAAAACTAGCAATGGAGTTGAATATTGTGTGTTTCAGGTTTCTGAAGAAGTTCCTTTTTCCTTCTGTAGTTGCAGGTCTGAGTCTGATTGCTCAATTGTGGTTGAGAGATAAGCACCGAAGAACTTGAGACTAACAGATTTGCATATCAGCATTCTTCAAGCTTAAGTTTACACTTCATGATCTTGTAATTTATTAGCACGGAAAATTTATACATGAAACTCTTGATTTTGTTTGATATTTAGTTATCAGTAAAAAGTAGTTCAATGATGGCATTGTGACTAGGGTCTTGTGGAGAACTTTTCCAGTGCATCTTTGTATCGGTGTTGTTGTAGTAAGCTTCTCATAGGATTCACAATCTTATTCAGACTTTGTTATGTATTAGCCTGTGGTTCAAGGCTGTCTCTGCGTTGCCGTAGTGAGTAATTATGAAGCATAATTTGCCATTTAATTTTGACTACGATATCAAGAATACATGCTTTGGGCAGAAATCAAGTTTGGCCATTGCTCAATGCACAGCAGAAGCACCCTTTTTTATGGCTTCTATAGTTTATTTTTAGCCTAAGAATTAGTTTGGTAAAAAGTTCAGAGATGATATATTTTGGCTAAATTACTCATATGCACAAAGTTAATAACTTATATACACCCCGTTTGAAAAAAAAAATCGGGTCTACACCTATAGTAAATCAGAAGGGCATGTTCCGGTTTATGCTTCATAAAACAGAAGGGGGTCTTCCGAAAAAAAAAAAAAAGTTCAGAGATGATATATTTTGGCTAAATTACTCATAAGCACAAAGTTAATAACTTATATACACCGTTTGAAAAAAAAATTTGGGCCTACACTTATAGTAAATCAGAAGGGCATGTTCCGGTTTATACTTCATAAAACAGAAGGGGGTCTTCCGATTTATATAAAATTGCATCGTTCTGCTGTTTTGCCGTTTCCAATGCAAGTTATCAAAGTCGTTTCCAATGTTGTTTCCAATGTTTTGCCGTTAAAACCTATAATCATTATTTTATAACATAATAAAAAAATTATAAAATTTCACATTTTAAAGTATGAGTTTAATTTTAATCCACTGTCTATGTAAAGTAATTTTACACATACATCCAATCGTGAATTGACATATCAGCAAAAGTCTTTAACTCAACAACCAACTAACTAAAAAGTCACACAAATCAATGAATGTGATTGGCTGACAGTGAAGTGCATCATTATTAAATTCTTAAAGTATATAGCCTTCAATTTCTACTATATGTGAAAAATTCATGTGATTCAATATTTTAAAGCCTATAGTCTTCATTTTATATTACAACAAAAAAATTGTGAAAACTCAAATTTTAAAATATATAGCCTTCAATTTCTAATTAGGTGAAAAAGTAAAATGATTCAATATTTTAAAGGCTATGGTCTTTATTTTATAATACAACCAAAAAAATAGTGAACTCTCATATTTTAAAGTATATAGCCTTCAATTTCTACTATATGTGAAAAATTAATGTGATTCAATTTTTTAAAGGCTATAGTCTTTATGTTATAATAAATCAAAAAAATTGGAAAATCTCACAATTTAAAGTATATATAGTCTTCAATTTCTAGTATATGTGAAAAGTTAATGTGATTCAATATTTTAATGTCTATAGTCTTTATTTTATAAAACAACCAAAAAAATTGTGAAACCTCACATTTTCAAGTATATAGCCTTCAATTTATATTGTATGTTTAAAATTCATGTGATTCAATATTTTAAAGCCTATAGTCTTTATTTTATAATGCAACCAAAAAATTGTGAAATCTCACATTTTGAAGTATATAGCCTTCAATTTCTACTATATGTGAAAAATTCATGTGATTCAATATTTTAAAGTCTATAATCTTTATTTTACAAGGCAACAAAAAAAATTGTGAAATATCACATTTAAAGTATATAGTCTTTAATTTATACTTTCGTGTTCTTCAAGTTGCTTTTTTATTTTTCGGTGAATATTTTATAAAATAATTTTAGTTAATTCTATTTTATTGATAATATTTTTTATAAAATAATACTATTTAATATAATTAAAGTCTCTCCTAAATGATATTTCAATTTATTAAAATACTATTTTGGTAGTTATTTTTTATTTATTCTATTTGGAGATAAAAAAAAGTAGTCAACTTTTTAGAAATTTTCCTTATAAGTAGTAATAGATACTACAACCAAAAAAATTAAGAAATATCACATTTTAAAGTATATAGTATTCAATTTATATTATTTGTAAAAAATTTATGTGATTCAATATTTTAAAGGCTATATTCTTTATTTTATAATACAACAAAAAAAATAGTGAAATTTCATATTTTAAAGTATATAGGCTTCAATTTCTAATATACGTGAAAAATTCTTGTGATTCAATATTTTAAATCTTATACTCTTTATTTTATAATACAAGCAAAAAAAAGTAGAAAAATCTCATATTTTAAAGTTCATAGCCTTTAATTTCTACTATATGTGAAAAATTTATGTAATTCAAGATTTTAAAAGTTATAATCGTTATTTTATAACTAGCACTTTATCGTTAACTTCGTGTTTGTCAATCCGCATTTTTATACGTAAAACGACACTATTTTAAATAAATCGGAAGTCCTTCTTCCGTTTTATGCATTACATAAACAAAAACATCTTCTTCCGATTTACTATAAGTGTAGACTCGAAATTTTTTTTCAAAACTGTGTATATAGATTATTAACTTTCTCTCTATGCATATGAGTAATTTAGCCGATATATTTTCATATGAACTTCATCCTTCAAATTTTTACAATATGTAAAAAATTCATATGATTCAAGGTTTTAAAGGCTATAATCGTTATTTTATAACTAGCGCTTTATCGTTCACTTCATGCCCGTCAAACCGCATTTTTATACGTAAAACGACACTGTTTTATATAAATTGAAAGACTTGAAATTTTTTTTCAAACATTATATATAGGTTATTAACTTTCTCTATGCATATAGGTAATTTAGCCGATATATTTTCATATGAAATTCATCCTTAAAATTTTTACCCTCTTTTTTTAAGAGACATAAAAATTGAACATGTAAAATATATTTTGCTAAACTTCAAACTCTAATTAATCTGAAAACCATTAGTATGCTTGGTTTAGTTTCCGAAGACGCACAAAGCGTATTTGCAGTAATAGTAATACTGCAAATTAAGAATGAATATATTTTAATTTTGATATGCTAGGTTTTACTTTCATATGTCTTCTTAGCTAAAAACGAAGCCAAAAAACAACTGCATTTGCACAATCATTACCTGTGATGGATGTGAAAATAGGCAAGCATGCAGTTAATGTCAGGAAACAACAAGGTTCTTGGACCACACTCAAATTACCTAACTAGGGTAATTGTGTTGCTATCTTTAATTTAATTTTACCCCTAGGGAGCATTACATTAGGTTAGGTGTTTGTACGAAGAATGCATTTCATGTAGGGCTAGTGATTATATATATACATATGTAATCTATGTGCTATGCATTAAACTCACTCAATGTCATGGTAAGCAAAAGCACATGACATTGCTTTTGGTTGAAAGACACAAAAAGGGAACTTGATGGTACCCCAAGGGCACACAACACAACAGTTATGATATTTGTACGACAAAAAATATTGATCGATATGGTATCAATCATCAGATAGAGTATGAGACTTCATTCAAATCGGAGTTATGTTTTATCTAAGGATCGATACGAAATTATCGATACAAGATATTTTTCCGTACAAATGACATTTTTTCGGCACACCAGCACACCAACCTCACTATAAAATGGTAGCTATGTTCATGTGATTTTATTTTAAGAATGTTACGAAGCCCCTTAAATAATGCGGGTCCAATATCAAAGTATGTGAAAGGCAAGTCTTAGTTCCATATTCCCAAAAATCATTCTAACTCTGTTCTGTTCAACACTTTTCAATCAACCAATACTTGTTTTGAAATTGTACCAACAGAATTAACTTTGTGGGCAATCCCATGTCTCTCCTGGAGATTAGATTTAATAATCAAAGGAATGATAAATAAATAAATAAGTTCCAATGGCATGACATGAAATGAGATTGAAGGTGGACCACAAATTCACTTGGATTCTTGATGATATAGATATATATGTGTGTATCTTCAGAGTCATAGAATCAAAATCAATTTTGTGGACCCAATGTGTAGTGCTTGAGCCCGAAATCGATGAGGACAACTTGACCCCATAGCCATAGATTAGACTTACTTACTGCGGTCACTTGTTCACTTAATCCAATGGGCAGCATGCTTAATTAAAGGTTTAATCCCTGCCAATCTTTCACTTAATCAGATATTTAGTCATAATTACGTGCATAACATTAGCATAGTCTATAGATCAAATTCAAGGCCTCTATTGTGGTTGTGGTCTTATGGCATCTAGCTTAGGTTAATAGCCTAGAATGATACAAAGCAAATGACAAATTCAAATGTAGGTCTCTTAAATTTAGGCTTTTTAGATATTTTACCCTCCTCTTTTTCACTTTCTAGCTAGATTCCACCCCTTGTTGAACAACTCATGTCCTGTTATGTTTTGTTTGTTTTCCAAAGTTATGATGAAGCGCCTGACACTTTCTTACAACAGTTGAATTTGTTTATAATGTCCTTAAACCTCTAAAATTATTATATACATCTCCTAAAATTATACTGATTTTTCATATAAACAGTACATTTAGTGTAATAAAAAAAATCACTATGACAAATATGAAAATACTTAACTAAAATTCACCAAAGTTTCATAGTGTAATTTACGTTTATGTTATATTCCATCATTTTTTTGTGTGTCGCTTTCTCTTATCAAAACCAATTATCTCTAAATTAAAAAAAGTAAAAGTTAAAGAGTACAGGATGTTAAGAAATTCAGTTCAAAATTGGTGAATTTACCATTTTAAGTGATTCTAAAAAATAATTGAGGAATTTGTGATGAGTTCACATGAATCTCATCAGCAGGAGGAGTGTGAAATGAAAACGAAAACAGAGGATAGTGAGAAACAATTATTTAGGGGAGAAGAAGAAGGAGGAGGAGGAGGAGGAGACAAGACAAAAGGACGACAGAATTAAGAAGGTGTTGGGATAAGGGCCCACCCAACAATGAACCATGTGCTGACGTGGCAGAAAGAAAAAGAAGCTGACTTTGTAACTCACACACAGAGACAGACACACTCGAGTTTACTTAACTTGTTCATGGTGTTTGCTTGGTGCTCGAGTCTCATCTCTGAGTGGTAACACACCCTTGTCAAATTTGAACTCTAAAGGTTATAACTTTACACCTCAATCTCACTGTTATGTGAACCTTCTTTTTCTTTTTGTTTATTTTTTCCTCTCAAAAAGAATAATGAAATGAAGTTTGAACAACATCTGAGTTGAGAGAGAGACAGAGATGGAAAGAGGAAGAGGGAAAGGCGTTGTTGAGAGAGAGGAGGAGGAGGAGAAAAGGCATCAATGGCTATATGCGGGGAAGAAAACAGGGCCTTCAACTCCTCCACCAACATGGAGGCTTGAGTATCCTTCTCTTTCTCAGCCTCACAAGAGTGAGACAGTTGAAGAATTTCTCAACTTTCCAACCTCATCATTCTCTGCTAGAAAGCTCTGTGCAAAACTCTGGGAGACAGAGACTCAGCCCCACCACCTGGCCCCACTTCCCAAAATAAGGGGCAAGTCTGCAACCACCCTCCGCCGCCGCCGCCGTAAGGATGCAATTCTTAAGGCTCCTAAACATTTTGCTGAGCCTCCTGATACCCCTTCTGACCAGGTCCAACCTCAGCTTTTCTAAACCACTGTTAATTACTTCATTCATATTTGAAATTTGTGTGCCCCCATTTCCCTTTTTTGGGGGTGTTTTTAAATTATTTAGCTCTTATGGTTTGCTTACTTGAAACCCTTTTGTTCCTATTTTTGTTAATTCATTGCATGATTTGGTTATGTACTAGGCTCACAACAAGTCTCTTTGGAAATTTCTCTAATTTGTGTTCTGTTATTTTGCTGCCTTGGCATCTGATCTGGTGGGTAGGGTGTCCCATCTGTTATAGTTAATTAATTCCATCACATGCATATACATTGGCCCAGAGCTTTTTCATAAAATTATTCCTAATGCTAACTTTCCTCCCATCTTTTTGGGTCGTTCATCACCTTTGGAAGTTGCTTATATATGTCAGCTGGTGAGAATGAGAACATGGAGATTTTTATTTTTACCACAAACTTCTGATGTTATGGTTTTGTTAAAGCATTTTGAATATGATTGTTTAGTGGAGAAGTACTCTTATGTTGTGTCTTTGACTCTTTCATGACGATTGGTTTTATATGTCTTAATGGGAATGTTTTGGCCCTTCCTATGTTCCTCAATGCAGCCAAAATCTGCTAGTGGTTTGAGAAGGCATGTTCAAGCATCACGCGTCAAGCAGCAACTTCGATCGCGCGAAAAAAGCTGTGCTCAACAGTTGGTATCCCCTGCAAGTTACAGTAGTAGCTCAATGGAAGTAAGTCTATTTATGTATATTTTGCCATCTGAACCTTGAGCAGTTCTAAGCCAATATGAATGTTGAATGCGGTTACAAACTTTTACTTGACTTTTCTCTGGTGTTGCCTTTTAACAATTACTTACCATCAATTTCTTGTTTGATTTCTCCTTTACCTTCTACAAAATTGGTTCTTTTCTTCAACCATAGCTGATTATCTCAGTTTTAGTGATCATTATATCTTGTAAATATCAAACTGAATATTTTTTTTTCTAAGAGCGTCTTCAGCAGCATAAAGATAACTAACTTTGTTGATGGTTTCTTCGTTTTCAATTGAGGCATTATAGTTTATTTGAGGTTACTCCATTCCTTAGTTTACAAGTCAATGATCCTTCTGTGACATTTTTAGTACACATCTAGTCTGATAAGATGAATATGACATTAACTTAAAGCAGGTGGCACTGTGTAATCGTTCGATTAATCCAACAAGTTCCATAGACTTCAAGGGTAGGGTTGATGAATCATGTTGCCACCCTAAAACATCCAGAGAGTTACTCAAGGTACTCAATCGTATCTGGGGTCTTGAAGAACAGAATGCTTCAAGTATATCAGTAATGAAAGCCCTGAAAATGGAACTAGATCTTTCGCAAGCACATGTCAGAGAGTTACTACAAGAAAAGAAAATTAATAAACAGGAAATGGAGAACTTAGTGAAGCAAATAAAAGAGGACAAGCTTGTCAGTAAGAACAAGGAACACGATAAAATTAAAGCCGCAGTTCACTCGATCAAGGAAGAGATAGAAGATGAAAGGAGGTTAAGAAAGCATTCAGAAAGCATGCACAGGAGGCTAGCCAAGGAGCTTTCCGAAGTGAAGTCTTCGTTCTTTGGTACTGTGAAGGATCTTGAGAGGGAGAAAAAAGCAAGGATCCTTTTGGAGAATCTGTGTGACGACTTTGCCAAAGGAATTAGAGATTATGAGCAAGAAGTACGTTCTCTTAAGCAGAATGGTGACAAGGGTCAGGTTAAAGGGGATAGTCTTGATAGGCTAATACTTCATATTTCAGAAGCCTGGCTTGACGAGCGCACGCAAATGAAGCTACTTCAATCCGGCAATGATCTCCCAGCAAGGGATTCTATTGTTGACAAGTTAGGTGTTGATATTGAAACATTTCTTCGTAACAAGCGATCTGTTGATTTGAGAAGATGTAATAGTAACAACTCCCCAAAGGAGCTCAAGGAGATTTATCCATGCCTGAATTCATTCAATTCATTTCCAACAAAGGAGGCTACAAGTGCACCTCATAATATGGCTGAGGAGGATTCCATCGTTACCCATAATCTCGAACAAGAAAGGAATGCTGATGAAGGACTATCAAAGAATGGAAGCCAGAACTCGTTGAGGAAACAAGTTCAGTTAAAGGAAATGGCATGTGATGAAAGGGAAATCGGACCGTGGAAGGAGAGGTTGTCTTCAAGTCTAAGACATGACAACCTAGCTGGAAGCAGTTCCTTGTCATCAGAAGGAGATAAGGTCTATCCTGAGAGTATTTGCAGGCAAGACTCTTCTTGTGTTCATTCAGCAGTTACAGGCAATGCTAGTCCTGTCAAACAGTGGAAGCCTAAGCTTATTGTCCCAGATTTTGACAAGTCCGAGTCTTCTTCTTCCAAATTGCTGCATAGGGGAGGAGTCAATGATAACTCATTGATGGCAAAGCTGCTTGAAGCAAGGTTAGAGGTGCAGAAATCTGCCTCCAGAGCTAGCAAAAGCTCTTTTTGATCAACCTCAGAAAGTTTCTGATGCGAACATTTCAATGTGAATATTTTTAGAATGTAATAGTTACTAGTTTTCTTCTTTTAATGAAAGTTAGAGATATTTAAATGTTTTAAGAATTTATAGAATATTTAGTATTTTCTTCCTTTAATAATCAAGATAAGCTCTTTTATGGTTTTCTAGTTAGTACATTCGATCCTCAGATTACATTTACTTCCATACTCTTGGCCTAGTTTCAAGTCCTAAATCATCCATCACCAAAATCCCTCGTGTTTCCCATCATCATCCTTAGCCATTTCATAGTTGAAGAATATTTTTGTTTAGGGGCTCTCTTTCACTCCAAGTCCGGAAAGATGTGACAGTAAAACCGTAGCTGCAACTTCATGTATACCAGCAAATTAGGAAGACCGAAGATGGGGATGGGAATGGGAAGGTCATGGGTCTGCATGAATTTGGAGATGAAGTCTATTGCCTTTTATCTTTCTGGTATTGGAGTGAGGGAAGTGAGTCCCACATAGGGCCTTCCTAATTATACCCTATCTTTGTATCTTACACGTGCTTTCATGGGTGTAAATTAGATAGTGGATTCTTCTCTTTTCCTATATGATAAAGTGATGGCTTTTTAATTTATTTTTGATGGCAACTGATTTCATGTTCGGTCTAATTATTTCATATTGTTGGAAGGATAAGCGGATAACTAAACAAGGAAATGGGCGAAACGACGAACAATGACTAATATCTCACCTAGAGGCTCTTTGATCATAAGCTATAATCTTCTTGGCCTCTTCCAACGATATGGATTTTTTTTCTTTCGGTGAACTTATTGATACAATTATGTTTTTGTAATAAGAAAACATCTAGCTTTCTTTGTACGCAGTATCCATTGTCCAACAAGTCTCACAAGACGACGACGACATTGCTGCTTCTTCTGGAAGACATTTCAAATGGATCCTGTCAACGAGATATAGACGTACACAAGATAAGCAAAATCCACATTCATGGCTTCAGAAACACCCACCACCAGAGTCTAAAACCATGGATGGGATATTAGAGGGATAAGGATAGTCGACTCCTAGACTATAGATGAAGCAGAAGATGTTGATAAAATATGTACATGACACTAATGAACTCAGGGTACCTATGGACATGTCCCTTGACTTCCCAGCAAAACTATCAAAACATGAAACCTACGTAACTATTCCGCATTTCCCTAGAGCCACAACTCATTTAGTTGTGCATAGAATCAGAGTACCCTAGATTGTGCCAAGAAATGTAGTTTCATTTAGTACTCAGTAGACTTAAAAGATTGTCATTGCAAAATGATATCATTGATTCATATCAACATATGATCATCTTACCCTTTGAACTACAAAAACTAGCAGGCATAGATCAATTACTCAAAACTCAAACTGACTAGAAAGTGAAACTTATCTGAAACATAGAAACACTAAATAGACAAGGGTAAGTTGAGATCTGGCGAGCCAAATATATGAGATTTCTTAACACAAGACTGTGTTAGCAGAAGAATTATACACCTAACAATAGAAATCCCTAAAAGGGCTATCAGTGCCAACATCCCATATTAAACTACAATTGGAATTGGCCAGGTAGCAAAGCCAAGCTGTAGTCAACAATAATCAGAATCAAAAGCGATCACCAGACAACAATAACACAGAAATAATCCTTTAATTCTTATCATAATTATATTATGAACTACTAATCCACTACTAGACACTGCATGATCCACAAACAGCAAGAAAAAAATCAACGTTTTGCAGCACAATCAATATCACACCAGGCACAAAGATACATCAACACAACTAAGTCATCAAAACAACTACTTTGACATACTCCACAAGATTATTGGAAAAACACAACAAAAATCATTTGAACCAAAAGCCTGGTGGTATTTCAATGACAACTTTACCACAAAACACCACCCATGACATTACCTAACCTAAGAGATTGTGTGAGAATTGTGAAAACACAGCCAGTACCAATCTGCGAAAATCAATCATCAAACAGGTAAAAAACGAGCCACCCAATTCTAATCACTGCAATATCAGCCAAAAGAACAAAGAAATCAAAACAGCAAAAGTGACAGAAAACTGGCTAGCTATTATTGCATCGAGATCGAGTATGGATAGATCAAGTATGGATAGGCGAAAGTACATAACAAAGCCGCTGCAAATATTACACATAACAATAATTCATCATCAAACTCCACATAATCATAATAATAATATCGATATCTTTGGGTAAAAGAAAAAACCAAAAAAGCGTAAAAAAAATAGAGAGAAGGCGATCAGATTTTATCGATATCCTCATCCTCGAACTCGATGTAGTCGTTGGCGGTCTGGTCATCGTCATCGTCGAGGGCACCAACGACGCCCTCGTTGAGGCGAGTGGTGTCAGGAAGTTCGCCGTAGGCCTTGAGGAGACGGGCCTCGTCAGGCATGTACTTGAGGATGACGTCAGCCTTGTCGTCCTGGTAGTCGCGGAGGCCTACGAGGATGATGTCACCGGCGGCGATCCAGACTTTCTTGTGCATCTTGCCTCTGATGTGGCAGAGCCGCTTGGTGCCGTCGATGCACATGGCCTCGCAGCGGCCGTTACCGAGCATACGGAGGACCTGGGCGTACTCCTGGCCGTCCTCCTTGAAGACCAGCTCTCTCTTCTCGTCATCGGCTTCGTTCTTTCCCCTCTTCCTGTTCTTCCCTCCCTTTCCCTTGTTCTTCGGCATGTTATCGCTTCTCTCCCTCTCTCTGCAACTGTGAAACCCTAGATGGATGAGCTTCGATTAGGTTTTCTTCGTTTCGGGGATTGTGAGCTTTTTTACCTCTTTCTCTTTCTCTCTTCTACTCAACTACCAAATAAATAAGCGCCTCTTTTCTTCATGGACCATATTGCCCTTTATGTTTTTCCTTTATGCCGCTTTTCTCCCTTTGAGTCGGTTTCCTTCTTTTTTATGCATTTTTTTTAGTTTATAAATTCTCAACTATGTGATCTTATGAAATATTATTCAAACATAAATATCCCTATCTTTTGCTTTTAGTTGATTGAGTTGAGAATTGATTTAGTTTTTACTATTTAATTTAATCTTATATTTCTCAATTTTCAAATATAAACGGTCCTTCAGCTATAGGTGAAAGGTAGTATAAGAAGGGGCAATGTCCTCCTAAAAATCTTAATCTCTTTTATATAGTGTTCAATTTTTCTTAATTTTATCCGAAAAATTTGTGGTTAATTTTTTACCCTAACCTCCTAATATAATGGTAGATAATAATATACTATATAAATATGTGGATTTCTTTTCTCTAAAAACTAAAGGATTTTTGTTTTATTTTATCTCCGCTTATTTAAGCATACTAGTAACAATAATTTTTTAATTATGGATTTAAGGAACTAAAGATGAAAATTTTTTAAAATATTCTAAATTATTTAATGTATTCAATATTTCATTTTTCCTGAAAAAAAAAACTATTAAACACACCGTTATATAATATTTGTTTTAGAGTTAATACAATATAATATAAAAATACATGTATAGTGCAGTACAATATATTAAATTTTATGTATGTTATTTTATATTTATTTTAGTGTGTACAAAATAAATTTCTATATGTATTTATACAAAATTTTATTTTGAGATTTAAGTAAAAAATGAAAATGACAAATGATAGAGAACTATGAAAAGAAATAGAAATAAACTTGAAACAAATTTTTCATTAAAATTTTTATATTAACATCTATATTTTATATATCTATTATGGTATGATAAAATATAAAAAAAATTATAAATATAATCTATCTTATATATATTTATAATAAATAAACATATTAAATATCATTTCAATTTGTATGTTATATTTGTACACCGTAAACAAATATTTCTAACACCCGTTAACTAATTACCATATGTCCATAACAATGAGAAACCAAGGCCTTGTGTTTGCAAGTATATGGCTGGCAGCACAAGGAGAAGCCCTTTTTGTCTGTTTGTATACTTATTATATTATTATATTATTATTATATTGGAGGAGGGGAAGATGAGCGGACACATCTCGCCTGAATATGGTAGTATGGTCGCGATCAAGAACTTGATTCCGCTTGCTCCACGCCACAATTCCACATTTCCATTCTTTCTTTGACAAGACTTCAGAATACGATTCCCAATCCGTGTGGACCTAACTAACTTGATCACAATTATTTATAGACTAAAACTCCAAATTGGTCCCTGAAATTTACCGCGCGGGACAAATTGGTCCCTAAGATATTCATAATCCACTCATGGTCCCTAACATTTACACTAATGTGGACAAGTTAGTCCTTGAGATATTCATAATCCACTCGTGGTCCCTAACATTTGCACTAATGTGGACAAGTTAGTCCCTCCGTTCAATGACTGTTTGAAACGTTAACAGAATTAGTCCCTTTGTTAGGGACTTGTTTGTCTACTATTCTAGTTCATTAAGGACTATAATGTCTCTTTTTGTTAACGTTTCAAACAGTCATTGAACGGAGGGACTAACTTGTCCACGTTAGTGTAAATGTCAGGGACCACGAGTGGATTATGAATATCTCATAAACTAATTTGTCTTGCGCGATAAATCTCAGGACCAATTTGGGGTTTTAGTCTTATTTATATCTTATTTTACAAGGGATACTACATCTCCAACAAATATTCATATAATACTTACTTCTATCAATTAAATTATAATATAATTTACTCTTTCATTCAATCATTATAAATATAATAAAATAATTATATAACTTATTATTATACATCAATCATTTTGCTTTATGTTATTACCATCTTACAGACTTTTATAGCCCCATCAGCACACCCTTAATTTAATAAGAAAATCTTAATGCATAATAAGAAAATCAATCAAAATAATCAATAAATTATACACAATATATATTATGTAATATACACAATGTATATTTATAATATACACACCATATATGATTTGTTATACACAGTATGTATCATATGTTATAACATGATCTTTCTTAATAATATATGATACATATTGTGCATAATCCATATATATACCCGCACTTTAATATTTATACATCGCCTTAAAATACTATCTACCATTACCAATCCTCACGTAACTGATTTGAAAGACGCTTAACTCCGACTTAAATTAATCAATTAGCTTCCTTTTGGAAAGATTATAACATGAATCATTAAGCATACTAGTATCAATCAAACAAAAGCAAGGAGGAGGGTCCTTTCTGCAGCTACTCAAACTCATTTACATTACATGTTTTGTTTTTTCCCTACATGGCTGAGCACAAGAAAGTAAAATAGGATATAAATCCATTTGATCACTTCGGCTGCACATTGATTGATACAACAGAAAGTTAACAGACAATGCCCCAAGAAACGGGTGGGAGGCTACCAACTAGATGAACAGATTAAAAAGTGTACAGTACAGGTCAGTGTCTGATGGTGAGCTCAGCTCTAAGGTGAAGTACACCATTAATAAAGTAAAGACAGTCCTCGGCCATGAATGTAGTCCATGGGATCGCAAACAAGTTCCTATACCCCACGGCCTTTCCCCCGGTGAATGTGTAATTGCCCTTGTACTTGCTCACAAATTCCTCCGTCGGCCTAGACCTCGCAGCAAACTCATAGTCAACTGCAAAGCTGACAGATCCCTTTTCCTGCATCCCCAAAAACAGGCCAAAGCAATGGAAAGAGCTTTGTTGGTCCATGTTGCAATGTGCTGATAGGAAAAACCCTTGTCCACCTAGATGGAATGCTTGAGAATAAACCCTACCAGATGGGAACAAATTCGCACACTCCTCCCGCTTCAGATCCAAGTAAACTACACACTGCTGCCTTGGAAGTTCGAATTCTACAACCTTAACAGGACGGTACTTGTATGCCCGCTCCACAAAAAGATGGTTCATCGAAGCAGACTCGGCAGCTAGAATCCGTTGA
This sequence comes from Aeschynomene evenia, assembly GCA_013621005.1. Lineage (NCBI taxonomy): Eukaryota > Viridiplantae > Streptophyta > Magnoliopsida > Fabales > Fabaceae > Aeschynomene > Aeschynomene evenia. Next base: position 6,698,687 of record CM024268.1, read on the forward strand.
CGGTGTGGAGCCTCGGCCTTGAAAAAGAGGGCCTCAAGCACAAGCTTGGATGAAACATCATGGTCAAAGTCATTGCAGGTTAAGACCTTCTTAAGCTTTCGGCAGGTCATGTAAGGGAAGCGAATCAATCGGGCAAGGCGTGCTCCCAGGACTTCTTTCCTATCTTCGAGTTTTGGGTACTGTGTTCGAGCCCACTTCAACACAAAGTCGTATACAGCATCCTCTGATGCAACCTGGAGATCATCACTAGACAATATTGCCTCTATTCCAGCTAGAGGCAAGCCCATAACCTCTTCCTGGAACCTGATCATATGTGCAACGAATTAGCATTTAAAAGGGAAAACTATATTGAGATTAGAACAACGATTAACGAGGAGAAACAGGTGCTTTTCCAAAAGAATAGGAAATGTTAGAACACCAAAAAATGATGCAACTGACATTTATAAATAAATCAACCCCTTCCTTATCATTATATATCAGTCATTTTCTCCAACCCAAGTCCCATGTAATCTATAGAATAAAGGAAAAAAGTTCTCAAACAAAATAAGATATAGTGGATAAGACTGAATTCACACTTTAGCATCACTAGCATCCTACGAAGTACAGGGGAGTGGGTTTTAATTTTTAAATGATTCCTAATCCTACCCCTGGCTTATTGAATGAGATCTTTTCCTTTTTCTTTCTAAATGCAGTGAATACATGTTAGAGGAATAATAATTATAACTCACAATCAATACTAACAATAGAAGAGAGAAAAATAGAAGATAGTTTATAAAGCATGAAACTTAGATCATTTAATTGAAATCAATTAAAAGGAAAGCCTACTTGTTATATCTTTGTATCGACCGGCAAGATACTGCTTTGCTGCGTCAGTCAATGGCTGAACTGCATCAGCCATTAAGACACTAGAAGGAAGTTCGAGGTAAAGCAAGGCAGACTCAGGCGTCATAGGCATATTCCGCAACAACCGGCTACAGTATCTCATACAAGAAGCAACTTGAAATTTGTCAGCAGCCATCAACACATCCAACAATGCAGGTGCTGAAGATGTGCTTAAGGTATTACAATACATAAAGTTCAGAAGCTCCATGAGAGCAGCTTCCTCTGTAATAACGTGCAAAACAAGTACATGAACATCATCAGTAAGGCAATTGCTTGAGGAAAAAACTCAAATGACTATTGATACCATGAGGCAAATAATCTGAATAACTTTCCATAAATTTTCATACCAGAGGCACTAATTCTCAGTGTAACATGTCTCTGCTCTGACTCCTTCATCCCGTTTGAGAAGAGCTGAAAAAAAAACATGACTAAGTAAACATATTCTGCACAGAAAAATGCAAATATAATGAATAGAGAAGAGACATCCACCTTGTAGAAGAAAGGACTTTTAGCAGCAAGGATGGGAGAACTGATATGTAATGTTTTAACTCTCACAACTGCAGAGCAATCCATGCTCCAGTTTGACTCATTGCTATTTGCCGCTTCATCGCCTATATTAACATAAGCAAACTGTAAATCATGGAGCACCACTGACAGCAAAAGATATATTTTCTAATTGCATGTGAAAGTAGAATGTGCTAGTTCCATCTATGCCTTCCCCTAGGCTAATTTTCCTAAATAAATAGGAAAGAACACTTAATTACTGATTTACACTAAATGGGAAAAATTGCACAATTTACACCTGTCACTAAATTGGCGCTATTAGCGCCGTTTGCACATTACTAAAACGACAGTAATAGCACCATTTTATGCACAACGGCAGTAACAGTGCCGTTTTGTGCACCGTGGTGTTTATAAAATGAGATGTCCTGTAGTAGCTTGCAGTAAACTCTCATTGCAACATAAGTAGTGTTCTCACCCTTTGTACCATCCTTAAAGTTCACTATGGATAATAGAGCAATCATAATGATTCATCATTCTTGTGAGATAATACATGAACCACACGTTCGTTTTTGCTGCAAAAAGCCGATAACCCTAAACGCAAGGTCAAACATATCACTAGAGGAATTTCATACAAAAATTCTAATGAGATTAGAAGGTGAAGGTAAACATATTACTGAGATGTTGTATCGGATGCCCATGGGTATTGAGGGAGACATAGTAAGGTACGATTGTTGTGATATTGATAATGACGAAGATATTAGTATGATGTTTGATTGTCATTCTCAATTTCCGAATTTACATGTCATGGAATTATATGTTGCTATTGGAGAGTCACATATTAGACATAGTTCTGGTGGTTCTGCTTCTGCCTTGGTTCGTGGCACGATTGTGGCTCCTGAAGAATGGGTGAGCATGTAACCAGTGGTTGACGAAAATCTGATGGAAGGTCCATCTGATCATGTGATTGATGAAAAATTGGTGGTTGGTCCATTTCCACTAGCGGTGATGGTGGGTAACCATAACGACTATGAATCTCCAGTTCAACTGGGCAACTACAATCAAATAGATTTTTATGATGACGAGACTAACGAGCCAAAGCAAGATACTGAATTTAAATTTTTTTTAAGTCTAATTAATTGTGTACTTAATGGTAGGATATTAGTTAATTATTTTATTGTATAGTTAATGGTAGGAAATTAGTTAGTTAATTATTCTATAGTTAATAGTAGGATATTAGTTGCTTATAATCTAATAATTGTTCATACATGTTCCGTACCAGATGGTGATCATGGCATAGATTGGGTAGGCTCAAGCACTCGTTGCCGACGCTCTAATCAAGTTGTTTCACAACCTCCGACTCAATCAGAAGTGGGAGAGGTTGGACACTACACTAGTCTGAATTTGAAGGTGTGAAGAATCTTCCCATCACTGCAATAGTTAAGGTCACATACTTCCGCTTGGGAACTATTTTGTAAAAATTGGAAGACATCCTAAGCACAATTGGCAGTTGGAAACATGTTCTCACAAGCGCTCATGAATGTCATTCAAAATAATTGTGAGGAAATGATGGGCAATATGTTTGTGTCTAACTTCAATAGGAAAGACCAATCATTCACAGTTCAAGTAATACTTGAGAGTTGAGGCAATAAGTTATCTTGTAGATGATGGACAATATGTTTGGGTCTAACTTTGAATGTCTGGATTTTTAGGTGCACGGACTAGTGGGGACTTGGAGTGGGAGGACTACTGTTGTGAGATTACAGGAACAATATTGTGATTGTGACTACTTTCAAGCTTTGCACTTTCCTTGTAGTCATGTTCTTGTTGTATGCTCATGTGCAGAAGTTAGACTTGATTGAACCTTTTATATTAATGATGTTTATCAGATGGAAAATGTGTTAATTGTATATGGGATGAAGTTCCCTCCGATCGCAAATGAAGCATCATGGCCATTGTACAGTGGATTGCATCTCAGACTTGACCTTGAGCTTAGGCGAGCTAGAGAAGGGCGACCAACTTCATCGCAGATTCGTAATGAAATGGATGACGTTGAGAGCAGTCAAGGAAAACGTTCAGGTCCAGCACCAACGAAGTCGATGCCCAACAATGACAGGTTCATCAAGCGCCTCTGCGAACAACTAGAATTTTCATTCGGTGTTTGTAGTTGTTATAAACATTATTGTAGTCTATCAATGCACACTTGTTTTATTGTACAGTTATTTTACTGCACACCTCTTTTTAAACTCATCCAAAAATGCACTCGTAACACTTATCATAATAACTTTAATTCATACACTTCACATAAGAGAAAGTGACATACAACAACTTAAAGTTACACATTGAACATAATTTACACATGATAGAAACATGTGATTGACCCAACAAGTTCAACATAGATAACACTTATCATAACATCTTTAACTCATGCATAAAACGAGACTATTATTGTCGTTTTACTAATGCATAAAACCACGCTTACAGCGTCAGTTTACTGACAAAAAGGAATTCGTGAATAATTCCCATTCAATGTATATGTGCTATTAACTTTCTCTCTCCACTTATTTGGGTAAATTAGCCTTGCCCCCTATTAAGCACGCAATTTCTTTTAGATAGTAATTTCATTTTTCAAGTAGATGCTTGCTTAAAGCATATTACAGTGTCATCAAGAAATAGTGGAGAAGCACTTTCAGACCCTTGGGAAATCAAAGATGGATAAACAAAAAACAAATGCAACAAATAGAATGGGGTAAATAAATTGTGCAGCCTATCTTAAAATAAGTAGACATGGTTTATAATAGCACACAATGACTGCATTTGATCGATGTATCTAACCCCACTTGGTGGGAAAAGACTTCGTCATTGATATTGATGTATCTCTTAACATAAGCACATACAATTGAGAAACTAGGTTCATAACCTTTCAGTTATTCAATTACCTGAAGGGGATTCTTCAACCATTGCAACCGCCTCTTCATCTTGATTCTCGCATGGTACACAATCATCCATATCAGGTTGATTGCCACTCAAAATTTGCTCATCAGGCAATAAAGTAAGATCTATCACTGAAAGCAAATGAATTGTTTAGTTATTGTATGAAAAAATAGATGCAAATACAAAAAAATATGACCTGATATATATGCACAACAGAACACTTTGTCAGCATAACGTCCATACACAAAATAAGTTTTTCTGTTGCTTTGGTTCCTATCAAAACAATGCAAAACCAAATACTTACATTTAACAAGTATCACAAGGATTAAGCCACTATCCAAATATAATTAGGTCTATCAACTCAAACAAAACCAAGTAGAAAACATGAAAGAAGGAAATCCTTCCGTATCCAATGGTGTATTACTCAAAATGATAGTGACCAATAGTACACATGAGATTTCCATGTATTGCATACAAATAGATATGTTCACCCAATTTATCTTCATGGGGTACCATTCACCATTTTTTGGGCCTCAATTTTGACATGTTTCCCATCAAACAACTCCATTTATATTTGCACATGATTGTTGAAAAACACTTCCAAACTAAATAGTAATGTTGTTTTCAAAATTCACAAATAAATCACCCAAAAAATGAAGCAATAACACATAATAATTTGTTCAATTAACTTTTGGATTTGAGTGCTGCTACTTTGGGTCCGCAGCGGAGATAAGGATGCTCAAGTGGATGAGTGGTCATACTAGGAGAGATATAGAATACGAAATGAAGGTAGCAGTGCCAATTATTGGTAAGATGTTGAAATCTCACCTTAGATAGCATGACCATGTTAGGAGAAGACCAAAGGAACACCCAGTCAAGAAGGAAGGTCAGATGGAAGATATTACAATGGTTAAGGGTAGAGGCAGACCCAAGAAGACAACAAAGGAGATTATCAAGGAGGAGATGAGGGTTAATGGGCTAAGCCCACACATGATTCATGACAGAGCACAATGGCATAATTTGATCCATGCAGTCAACCTCACCTAGTAGGCTAAGGCTTCTTGTTGGTGTTGCTCTCGGTCCACAACAACCAAATGCGATGTTTTATGAGACAAAATTAGGGTTGTAACTGCACTTCCCTAGTTTTTTCCAAGTACCGGTACTTTGGATGATTTGTTCGATACATATTGGCGGTTGAGGTTTTTAGCATAAATGTTCACAGCACACGTCAACCAACCGATAAATGGCTAACAACTAATTAAAATACCAATTAGTCAGGTATCTGTGAAAAAAAGGGGTAATTGAGATAATCGTAGGGAGGCATTTAAGAGTTTACACACTAGACCCGGCGCCAAAAACTTGGCAATGGATTCACACATCTCTTCTTTAACCCCCCAAGCACAAAATGGTATGCCCAGATCCAGCAGAATTCTTGGACAGAAGGCAACAAGGAAAAAGTGAATTAAATAACGGTGTTCTCATCGATTCCAATCATGGACTGAGGTAAGAAGGCAGTGTTTGCATCACCCCCCCCCCTCCCCCTTCGCCCTTCCCTTCCCCCAAGTTCACAGTCCCAACTTATTAACTGCACACTCCTTCCCACTCCGACAAATAACAGCATTGTTCAGCACACTCCATCTCTCTCCTATAAATAGCAGCATTGTTCAGCACACTCCATCCCTCTCCTATAAATAATGGTACAGTTCATTATTCTTCCTCTCTCTCCCTTTCTCACTATCTACTCATTTTTCCTAAAGTTCCTCCTATATCATACACGATTGACTTGGCATTAGATTGTCCCCGTAGCTGCCTCATGCCTCCACCTCACCTTACAAAAACAGCGCTCCAGTATACGAAGGACCCCAGCCCACTGTCTGAGCCAAAAATGAAGGAACATTGAGCAATTTACTAATTCTAAAGCAACATAGCATTGACCAAGAAAGAGTCTTTCTAATTGTTGGTAACAATTAGGTCTTACCCTGTGAGTCTACTGAAGCCTAGTAAGGTTCCTAGATGACCCAAATGCGGCATGGGGGAAAGGTGAGGATAGGAGCAAAAAGTTCAAGACTGAAAGAATCTTTTGGATTTGAACACCTCAACTGTCCCAGCCCAGCACCTGCTGCTCTTACCAACTGGGCTACGAACACCTATGTTTACATTTGGCTGCATCATGAGAAAGATCCCTTCAATTTGGGTTTTTTCCATCTCAACTTACTAGCTAGCTTCTCTTTCCTTATTCTATTCTTGACAGCTGACACGAAACCAAAACATTGAAAAATCTAAACAAGTTGAATCACAATGCTTTATAACCATACCCTACCAGCAATAAGCTGAAACCCTGCCTATAAGATGAAAAGCAGCTGACAAGGCAAAAACAAAGCAAACACCATGAATAATTTTGAAACCCTCCTCCAAGGCCACAATCAGAGACAACCAACCAAACGAACACCAAACCATTTTCCAAACATCTCCATTTTCGGGAAAAACATGTTTTGTCTTCATTTAGTTTATCAACAAAAAAAAGAAAAACACAGAAACAAAATTGGTGAGACAAAGAAGATATATATTTATGTACCATTATCCTTCTTGATATCCTCCCTCCGGCGCTTGCGGTGGCGAGCCCAGTCGGCGATGGTAGTGCAGGCGTCGGAATCGGGTCGGGCCTCGACGGGGTCATCGGTGATCTCGATCCGGAGGATCCTGTCGGAGAAGTTACTGTCATTGAAAGCGAACCCGAAATCGGCGTCGGAAGAGGAAGCAGTTCGAGAGTAGTCGGAGTCCATCACCGTTCCCGGGTCAAACAGATCCGTATTGAAATTCTTCATCCTCCTCCCCCTCTAATCTAACCCAAAGAAAGAGGAACCAATCAAAACAGAACAAAACCCTCCTCCTACCTCTGCAGCTGAAAGCAGAGAAGAGGAAGAAGAATAATAAGAAGAAGAAGAGAGGGTGAATGGTACGCAAGCCCCCCTTATGGCGGTGAAAGACAAGACAAAGATGAGATGAGATGAGAAGATGCTGCCCTTTTTTTTAATTTGATTTGTATTTCTTTATTTTACTTTTTTTAATGGCAATAATAAATGTAGCCTCTCAATAATTAATAAATAATAAATATGTATATATGTGTGTGTATGAAAAGAAGGGTTCCAAGTTGTGTTTGATTTGGTTTTTTGTTAGCTCATGCTCCAAACTTCAAACCCAAATCCCCCAAACCCTAATTTCCATTTACTTTAGTTTGTTTAAATTGTTATTTGGGGTTTGTTAATGTATTATGATGTGCCAGCCAGGGACAAGAAGGGTAGATATGAGTTGTGGAGGGAACACTCATGTTTGTTTGTTTGATGATGATTGACCTTTTTTAAAAAGAATTATGTGGTTGGCTATTGGTTAGTTAATTTGTTGCAATTTTTGTTTCATTATGATGGGACCCTTTTCAAATGTTCAGTAGGAAGGAGTTTTATGACTAACTCGATCATGTTTTTCTGTCATTTCCTTTTTTAAGTAGTGCTATTACTATTACAAGACACATGACTCACCCTCCCACCTGTGTGAGTTTTAGTTATTTCTAACAAACAAGTTTTGGACTGTTTTAGAAGCTCCCTCCAATATCACGTGCCTCCAAACTCAATTCATTTTTTAAGATTGATGATATTTCTTTTGAGTAAATAGGTGGTATACTTCATTTTCCTCTTAGCTTGGTCAAAAAATGTAAACGGCAAGGCTTTTTTCTCATAAGATTTTTGTGCCTTTCCATGCAATTAATGCTTGGTTGACTTGTAAAAAATGGGATGAAAATCTATACTTATATTCGGAAATACGGTATGAACTACTTACCCAGCCCAGGTTTAATTAATTACTGTGCATAACAATTTCAGGTGCAGTTGCTTTTATAACAGTAGTCAATCTACGGACACTATATCCATAACTGCAATCGAAAACTTAAAAATATTACTACCTCAATTCCAAAATGCATCTAGGTACATTAGTTTTTCAATAAACCAACAAAGTCAAAACGACTATTATTTTGGAATGGATGGAGTACTACTTGATCTGAAAATCTACTTTCTTCACAAACGGAAAAAGAATCAGCTTTTATTGGATCACGCAATAATATTTTGTTATCAGTGCTCTTAAATACTCCTATGAAATCTTACCAGCAATTAACGGAACTAGTTCAAGATATTTCAGCAATTACTCAAATATATATGTGAGATTTATTAGTTGGGAGTGTTATTTAAAAAGAAATAGTACCATTATTATAGGGGATTTCCCAAAATAATCACTATATTAGGAGATTTTTCAAAATAATAATTTTTTATTATTCGCACTTAATAAAATAAGTATACTTTTAAAATAAATATAAAAAAATTAAAACTAATAAAATAAATAGTAAATAATAATCGAGAATTAGAAATGGAGGAAATGCCTTGTAAAAGTTGAGAGATGTTTAGTGTACAATACAAATATTTACAAGAGGAGGGATTCACTTACTCCAAGAGTAAGTCTTGATATACTTACTCCATCTTATAACTTTATATATACAATGAATTTGATTAATCCAATCGTTGAAATATTAATTTACAAAACATAGATCAAGTGTATAAAATTTCATAAAATTTTAATATAATTTGATGCTTCATCATCTCATGTTATTTCGACGTATAATATAGTTTTGAAAATATATGTAAATGTTGAGTGTTAGATAATATATCTATCTATATCTGATTTTTCTGAAATTTGATATGCATAATCATCAAGATAATATCATAAAATTCAACGGTTGGATTGATCTAATTTTATGTTTATCGAAAGTTATTTGATGGAGTAAGTGGATCCCTCCTCTATTTACAATAATAGTGTTTAACATTCATCTCTATTATTAAATTTTAAGTATTTTAATATAAGAGTGAGGTGGACTTAAGATTAATAGTAAAAAATAAATATTTTATAGTTGTTATAAATATTTATTGTTTTATGTATAATTTTACTGATAAAACCAGCATTTTATTTGTAGTCATGAAAACCAGGATCTCAAAATCATGTTGCAAATTTTCCCAAATTTTCTTTGCCAAAATCTCAAATTTCTTTTTTTTTGGTGAGCACAATCTCAAATTTTGAATATGAAGAAAGAGGGGTGCGGAGATTGTAGAGTTGGGCCAGTGGTAGTAGGGATTGTAGTCAATAGCCCATTGGCTTGTTGTTGCCCATTAACGAAGAAAGAGAATTTTGACCAAAAATGTGAAGAACGAAGAAAAGAAAAGAAGAGAATTTAAAAGAGGCACACGTAGTGGCTTGGATTGGTTAAACATTTAGTTCCGGCTAACAAAAGAAAAGAAGAGAATTTGAAGATAGGGAAGGAACTAGGAAGCAGCCAATGGGAGGGTGAGGCTTCTCCACGTGGCTGGCTCATAACGAACTTCATTCTCCGAAATCTCAAAGCGAGAGAGAAGAAGCAAAGTTAAGCTGAGAGACAATGGCGGCATCAGCAGTAGGAGGAAGCACAGCGTTAGTTGCTCATGGGGTTGTGGGTTCCACCTCCACCAACGTTACCCGCTGCTCTGCCTTGCCTTATCGCCTGTTCACCCCTTCGGCTTCCATTAAACACTCCTCAGGTTTTGTTTTAATCTGCTTGTAGTAGTATCTATCAATGTTATGTTCTATGTATCTCCTCTGCATTATCTTATCACCTAAACATTTTTATTAACAATGCATGTGATGTAACAAGAGTAACTTCGTTTCTTGTTTCCTCTTCCTTCCTTCCTTCTCAGCATCCCGAAAATATTCTCTGCTTCAGACAAGAGCTTCTTCTTCTTCTTCTGAGGAAACATCTGTAGATGCTAGTGAGTTCTTTACAGATCTGAAGCAGAAGGCAAGAACAAATTTACCATTTTGCCTGATTTCCCAATTCCAAAATTGCTTCCGTTGTTCTCTGAATTTTATTTTTGTCCAAGTGGAACTCATATCTATCCGCCTTTTGTCATCACGATCAGTGGGATGGTGTTGAAAACAAAACTACAGTGCTTCTATATGGAGGTGGGGCTATAGTTGCTGTTTGGCTATCTTCGAATTTTGTGGGTGCCATCAACTCAGTTCCCTTGGTAAGCTCATCACTTTTGTTGAATACAGTTTTCTCATGGTAAGCATGCTTATTGCTTCTACAAGGCTTTGTGAACTAATATGAAGCATTTTTATTTTTTTATTTTTATCCAGCTTCCAAAGATTATGGAGTTGGTTGGACTAGGGTACACTGGATGGTTTGTCTACCGATACCTTCTGTTTAAGGTAGGTCCAGTTCATCCATCATCAATAATTTGCTTCTGTTTTGTGAAAATAAGTGGTGGTTGTGCATATCAAGGCTTCATGAGATATCATTGATATGATGCATTGATGTTTCTGGTAAATAAGCATTTTGAAGAAACTTGAAACAGATAAAAATGATCAAATGAGCTCTATGATGTACCGCATCAAAATGTCTGTGAACTTTCTTCCATTATACTTGTTTGTTTCATCCTATTTCTGCTATTCTTGGCTGCTATACTAACGTGTTCCTTAAAAAGTATATGTCTCATGAATAATTTAATTGTTTTGCTCCTACACAGTCTAGCAGAAAGGAACTAGCTACAGACATTGATTCACTGAAGAAGAAGATTGATGGAACTGAATAGAACAGTACTAGCAGGTAGCAGGTCAAGTTGACCTTCCTGGATCATCGTTTGTTTTGTTTTTGTTTTGCTGTATGGCCTGTAGAAGAGGCATTTGTGTCCCTTGATGTAGAATAGAATTCCTCCCTCTCTACCTGTATCATCCTTGTAACAACTAACAACTCATTTCATTGTTCAAAACAGTTTGTCAAATTTTATGTGTATTGAGTCGTGCAGTGCATTTATCATCCTAAACCATTGATCTTTTTACATCTCTGGTGGGGTTGGCATGTAACACAAAAGTGTTATGCATATGCAATTAGAAAATATGATTTATTTTCTTCGTAAAAATCATATCTGTAACATACTTGCTAGTCTGAACCTTTTTTTATTTTGTTAACTAAGAACCTAAGGAACTGGATCAATATCAACCTATAGGCTGAAGATCACAGTGTTCCTGAAAAGGGAAAGGAGGATCAGAATATGATCCATTAAGAATGGCATAGGTAACAAGCTTGTTTGCAGCTTCTGTGGCATGGATCCCATCCCAGCTCACATAGTTGTAGGGATCACCACATGCTGTTGCTGTCACCGTCTTCCCATCTATCTCTCTGGAATTGCCACAGTAAACTTTAGGATCAAAATTGTAGTTACCCCCTCCATATCCGCAACATGCTTTTGTACCATACTGAAGCCCTGTTTCAAGATGAATAAGAACATTCCAAGTCAGAAACCTGTATAATGAAGACATTCTGGTTAACAATTATAAGACCAATGAGAAGTGCTTCAAACCATGGGAAGTGGGATGCTGAAAGAGCTCTAACAGAACTGCATGTGTATCCACATAAATGACAGAAGCATCAGAAAGACTTCCTCTGGTTTGTCTCAATGTCTCTTTCAACATGTTGTTATAGTCCACAACAGCATTGTTCAATGAAATCATGCAACCAAACTCATCAATGTCAGAACTGTTATGTTGAATCTCCACCAAGAATGAAGGGTAGCATCCCACCGGTGCAAGATTAAGCACCATAAATGTACGCCCCCCAAGGTTATATAGCTCCTAGAAATTTCAATGACCAAAATCCAAATCAATAACATCTTTGTTATTCCATTAATTCTAGAAATATGTTGGTAAAAATAGTCAGAAGTTACTCTCACTTTAATGGTGGAAGCTATTTGTGAAACAGCCTGAGGGAGGTACTGATTGACTCCACCTATGCCAATGGCAGCTAAGTTGGAAGTAAAATCATTTTGGCCAATGTAAAATGTGTAGAGAGATTTTCCAAATATATCCGGTGGAGGAAGTTTGGTTTCTGCGGAACAATTACAAGATGTGCCAGTTTTGTTATTGTGCAAAGAAAACCAGTCAGCTACTATATATATAGAAATAGAAGTAATGCAACGTGTGAACATATATATATATATATATATATATGGAACTATGAATTTAATGCACTTTGTACCTTGTTGATGAAATTCATTAACTAAGGTCTTGAATTGCTTCATTTGGTTGAGCTGGATAGCTAGGGAGAAAGGGCTGATCCCAGTGACAAACAGAGAGGTGTTAGGCAGAAGCACAGTGGATGCCAATGTTGCATAGTTGGCACCATGTCTAAAATCTGATCCTATTGATTGCAGATATGGACTCAAATATGGCAATGCAAGAGCTTCAGCTGCCAAATGATAAATGAAAAAAGTATATTGTCAAAAGGTTAGTATTACTGTTAAACTGTTTTTCTGCTTATAGATTTCTTCTTATAAGATATGTTTGGTTGAGGAGTAAAAGTGGGGATAAATTTTCCATGATTAAGCTTTTATGTGTAATTTTACGTATAAAACTTAATCAAGAAAAAAGTATCCTTATTTTCACCCTCTAACCAAATAGAGTTAATTTTTCCTTTTCGGGACCACAAGAAGAAAATAGTTAGATATTATTGGTAAGGAGGAGAGTGATACCCTGTATTGCCAAATAATATCAGAAAATGCCATTATCTTTTAAGTGAGTGAAATACAAAACAAAAATTGATAGGCCATAAATATTTATGATTGATATTTAAAAGAAATTATATTGACTATCCATGATGACTATATAACAACTATTTCCAGCTAGGTGTGTTGTCTTGTAGTGAGAAGAGAACTGCTTAAAGAAAAAGAAAGATACAAATGTGATAAAAATAATTAATAAAGGCAATGTCTAGAGTGTTCTCAAATAAGACCGAAATATGTGAACACATGAAAGTAATCACATATTAGGAGATACACAACACGTTAAATTTCCTAATTTTACAGACAGAGATGCTAAACCCAAAGATGAAGGAAACCAAATTCAAAAGCACTGTATTCCTTTTTAAGAAAAAGAGAAAAGATCAACTTCTGTCTTGTCTTGGTAAACTGCAATAACTAATAAAAATAGAGAAATAATTTGGAATCGACTTTTTTTAATTAATCTTTTGCTCACTCCTGATCTCATTCATCCAAAACACTTGCATTTGTATTTGAATGGATGGGATGGTGAAAGTTTAGCTAAAAGAATTGATTTCAAATTACTATTGGTAAGAATCACATGTCAAAGGAATAAAATAAGATTATATGATCTATATGTCTACCTGGGTCAAAAAATTGTCGGTTAACTCTTGTCTTACTATTTCTCATATACTAAATGCATTTATAGAATTATAATGATTACAGGATCCGTGTGGCTCAGGCTCTATTGGTGCTGAGAAATGAATACAAAGCAGAAGCGAAATCTTCAAGTTTCAATATCCACAGTCATAAGAACTAGAGTGAACATTCAAATACATTAAAAGTTCCAAACAAAAAGCTAAAGTGAAAAGATTATGAAAGGGTTAATGATTGCTAGAGAGATGAGCAGGGTAAAAGATGGTTGATTACCAAGAAAATCGAGAATTAGCCTCCCATCTGAAGCCCTGCCTGATGGTTTCTTGAAGTGAGTCATTCCAAAAGGACCAGACTGTGCAGGAAAAGCTGCATAGAACCCACCTGTGTCTGAATTTGAGTCACCAAAGTTGAATATTGCATCGAAATCACATTTGCTGTGACTTAAACCGACCAACCATGTCAACACCACCATCAAAGTTACTGAGAAATAATTGATGGATGATACTCTTGAACTCATTTTTTGGGAGCATAAGGTAGCAGAGGCAGAAGTACAATAAACATGAAATGACATGACATGGTGAGTAAGCGAGTGAACTCAATTGTTGCTGTTTTATACTCGTAAATGCTGTCATTTTAACATTTTTACATTTACACTTACCATACAGAACATGTATATGCTAATTATATAACACATGGCTGAAGGGCCACTTCTGTTCCTTACGTATGTTATGTTACTCTTCCGAGTGTCAATAGATGTAGGCGTACACCGCATGCCATTTTCACTTTTTCCAGGTATTACTCATAAAGCTTTCTCTACATTTAAACTTTCTTATTGCTTTCTAGTTTGTAACTTCTCTTTGTTCTAACAACTAGTATACTACTTTCTTCGCTATTGTGAATTAAATATTTAAAGTTAAGTTAGCTTTTAGCCATTCATTTTGCCCTGAATTTAAGCTGAAAAATTCCTAGATCTCTCAGCCAGTCGACCCGATGTAATGTAACCAACATGATCTGAAGTAACATATATATATCTTTGCTACTATGCTAATTTCTCTTCTTTATTCCAAACAGCAGCATATACATACAATCTATATTCAAATTCAAATTACATCATACAAGCATAAACTTCTAAAAGTGACACACAATACACACACACACACACACACACACACACACACACACACACACACACACGCAACATAATGAAATTACATTGTAATATTAGATGGTCTTGCTGTTTTGCTAAGAACTTTAATCTGATATAGTTTAATTTGCTAAATGAGAAAATCCCATGCAGGTAAGTGTGTGAGGATGATTGGGAGAATGAACGAATGAATCAAATAGGTTGGAGATCACAGTGTTGGTGAAGTGGGAAATGTGGCTCAAAGAGGGAGCCACTGAGAATGGCCCGGGCGACGATTCTGTTAGCGGCTTCAGTGAAATGTATGCCGTCCCAACTGACATAGTATTGAGGGTCATAACACGCACTTGCAGCCATATTCCCACACAGAATCCTTGGCTCGAAGTTGTAGTCACCACCTCCATGGCCACAACATGCTCTCGTGCTATGCTTTAGCCCTGCCCCATGTTATATATCAAAACAAATTGATCAAATAATGATTAATTAGTTTATGTGAAAGTATTGAAATCATAATGATAACATGATGGATCTTATGCCGCCGTACCGTAAGATGTCGGATGGCGGAAGAGCTCCAACAGAGCAGAGTTGGTGTCAACATAAATGAGTGAAGCACCTAAAAGTCTTCCCCTGGTTTGTCTCAGTGTCTCCCTCAGCAGTTTGTTATAATCATCAACAGCATTGTTGTAAGAAACCATGCATCCAAACTCATCCATATCTGAGGCATCATGAGGAAACTCCACCAAGAATCCAGGGTAACATCCCACAGGAGCAAGATTGAACACCAAAAATGTTCTCCCACCTTGAAAATATATCTCCTACAAATTTCAGTTATAATAAGTTGATCAGTTGTAAGATATCATCATGCATGGCTAGATGATATGCATGAACACTATATGGTAAATTACTTTGATAGCAGCATCAATTTGTGAGACAATCTGAGGAATGTAGTCCCTGACTCCAGCCACACCACCAGCTGCTAATTTGGAAGTGAAGTCATTCTGACCAATATAGAATGTATAAATGGATTTTCCAAATATATCTGGTGAAGGAAGATTTGTTCCTGAGGGGCAACCATCTGACATCTTTCTTCCTGAGTCAGTTGTGAATTAATTAATTAGTACATGTTTTAGTATAGAATGCATGCTAGCCAATATAATAATGGAAGCTAATAAGTTTTGTGAGAAGAATATGATTTTGATTTGAATTACTCTGTTGATGAAATTCACCAACTCTGGCTTTGAATTGCACCAGTTGCCTGAGCTGGATATCAAGTGAGAATGGGCTAAGCCCACCAACAGACAAAGAGGCAGTGGGCTGAATCACAGTGGAAGCTGCAGTTGCAAAGTTAGCTCCATGTCTGTAGTCTGATCCAATGGATTGCAGATATGGGCTCAGAAATGGCAATCCAAGACCTTGAGCTGCAAGTAAGTACAACACCAAATTTCATATTATTAGTAACAATAACAAAATCAAATTAAATGAAGCATATCTTTTTTAAGATTAGTCTCTTTTTTCTCATTTCTTGTCATAGTAGATTTAGGAACAGAGGATATATATATATATAGAAAAAGAACCCCAAAGAAACACTACCTAGAAAATCAACAATGAGTCTGCCATCGGATGATCGTCCCACAGGTTTCTTGAAGTAAGTCATACCAAAGGGACTAACCTGTGCCGGAAATGCTGCATTAAACCCTCCAGTATCCGAATTTGAATCCCCAAAGTTGAATATTCCTTCAAACTCACACACTGAATCACTTGAACCCATCATCATCACCATGCAAACAAGTACCAACTTCCATATCATCATCACTATGCATGAACCCTCAAGAGTACCCATTTTGATTACTCTCAAGTTAATGCTGCTGAATGAAATAATTGGCCTTAAGGAGATCCACATTATATAAACTTAAATGTTTCCCAAGGTAACTAATTAGAGCCATTCATTCAAGCAATCAATTATGCTAATAATGTTGACTAATTAACAAACACAGCGCACATGAACCACCTAATGTGCACATAAACAGCTTTAAACAATTCCAAACTACAACTCAATGTTCAATCAGTACTCATTTTGTTACTCAGAACAAAGTCTGAAACTCTCACGGAATCTGACTTTGTTATAAGGTGCTTGAAGAGAGTGACATTATTATCATTATAGCCATAAGATAGCCTCCTATTTATGTATATGAAGGTGATCAATTATTTATACTAACGCTGACTACTTAGCAAACACATTTATATCACAAGGATGGATTGATCAACCTACTTTTCTTTTGGGCACATTAATTGATTAATTGCTGTTTATTTGTTTTGGCATATAATGAATTAAAAACCAGTAGTATAGTAATCTCCTTTTTCGTAACAAGTCCTCATGATAAACATTTGGAATTCAATTTCGGTCTCTGCTTAGATTCTTTGTACGGCATTATAATAAATAACATGGAGCTTAATCAGGGATGGGTGCAAATATCATAAATTGGTATGTACCTGTTTTAGTTAGATGATGAATTGTATTTAAATAGAATACAATGTGATTTTTTTTCCTCATCTTTCTCCCTACCTCTTCAAAGAAAAAAATATTTTGAATTCATAAAATATTATTAAGAGGGGGTCGCCGCTTAAATAGTATTAAGATGGGTTTCTCGTTTATAGAATAAAAAAGCAAGTGTAAAGGAGTATTAATAAGGAGGTTAAAATGTCTATACCACGTACCCAAAAAAAGATGAGTATACCAATCACAGCAAAATGTCTAATATTATAGTAATATTTATTTTATGGGGTGGGGTATCACTCTGATCTTGATTCTTGCGTCATGCGTGGTAACTGCAATCGAGTGAAATTACATTATCTAGTCATCAACGTACCTTGTTAATTGCTATACCCTCTCAAAAATAAACACGCACCCGATCGAACAACTAAATAAAAAATAGCAACTTGAATTGAATCGACGAGAGAATAACAAGTACGTAGGAGATGATATATTTAATGTATGGTTTTATAATATTTTTCATTTTCATATAAAATCCCTTATTTTGCAGCATATATCTTATTCAATGAATTATATTTAACAAATCAATTAAGTAAACAATAATTTATGGATGATCAATAGGTATGGTTTGATCATTGCTTTAATTAAGCTTACTTGACATCGATGATAAATTAGTAATTACTGCTGGTACACTATGCAGTGTTTTAAGAAAAGTCATCAATAATATAATATGATTACTAGCCCATATTGATGCAAAATGTAGGGTGAAGATTGTAGAGAATAAGAAATGAAGGAGCTGAATTCAAAGAAAGCGGCGAGTGGGAGAGGGGGGCAAGATGGTGATTTGGGCGTTGAAATAGGGGACAATTGTGGAAATTAATTAATTGAAGAAGAAAAATGCATTGGAACTTGGTAGTGGGAAGAAGCAGAAGAAGATGATATGTGAAAATTGCGTGGGTAGGGTCCACGTCAGTTGGGCCCCACAAATGGGTTGCGTATTGAGCTGAGCCCATCCCATGTGCCAAAGACGGACACGTCATCTTGTCGGCAACGTCAGAGCACCCTCCCAGTCACGTGTCCTTAGCAGTCCACCGCGAATGCCGCATCACCGTCAAAATGGGGGCAATGTGATCAACGGCCCATGATGGTTCGTGACGTCACACCCCACTTTTGGTTTTTGTTTCCCATTTAAATCAAATTAAAACTTCCACTAAATAATCAATCTAAACTAAAGTCCAAACCATAGGCATAGCCACGCCACGCCACGCCTTTCCAATCCCAACTTGGAGATATGCCACATTGCCACCTCTTTCCTTTATCCGGATTCTGTTCTACTTTTCCATTTAGACAAATCATAATATCCTATTGAAAAATGCTATTATTACATATCGTTTTATCATTCATTTCTTTTTACATTCATAAAATGTTATAAATTTAATCCACTTATTAATATATATATCAAATTTACCAATATTAAATAAATGAAAAATGAATAAATGATTAAATATTATGTACGAATAGTATTTCTCTATCCTATTGTAATTCTATCTTCACAAGTTTCTTAATGAAACAAAAAGAAAAAGTGGTTCAGTTTCATATTAATTATCTAATATTTATAATATATGTTAATTAAACTTTAAATTTATTTATTTATTTGTCATTATAATATATCACTTATGATAGTCGATATATTTTTATTAAATTGAGAAAAGTATTAGAAACGTAGCATGATACCTTTAAACCTCTCCGAAAAGGATTAGTGAAAGCATAAAGACCAAAAGTCACGGTTAGAAAAACTTTCTAATATTTGTTCTTTTACAGGATAAATAAGTAAAAGTACTTCCACTTTTTTAATTATGGATATTTATATGGATGAAAAATAGTTTAATTTTAATGTATTAATAGTATAAAAATAATTTTCCACTTGAAAAAAAATATATATATATATAAGTAATTCACACAATTATGTAATAAAACATTTCATTCATGTGACTTAACAAATAATGAATGAGAGAGTCAACAATCAAAGCTAATATAATAATACATGATTAAATAATTGCATACTCAAAATAAATCCTATAGGAAATTTGAAAAAAAAAATACATAAGTATTTTAAATATATACTGTGACATTAGCAGTCTCTTTTACTTAGTGGTTTATTATTTGAAAATATCATAAATATAAGTATGTAATTTATATTGATAATAGGAACATATTTGATATTGATAACACATCAAGTTTAATCTCTTTTATTATTTATAGAAATATAAATAATTAAGTTTAAACAAAATTAAAAAATCTTTTGTAGAAATTAACTTGAATGAGCATTTTCCCTTGATAATACCTTGACATACATTCACCTCAGTCCCGCAGGTTATGTGGATCCCTCAATCAAAACTCAAAAGTCAAAAGTAGTCTTCAGATATGTTTTTCTTTTTGGTTAAACAATTAACACTCGCTAGATATGTTTCCCATATAAGATTTTTTTTTGTTGCCATGTTATCCGATTAATATATCATCTTGGATCGCATACTTGGAAATGATATGTAAGGCTCCCAACAAAAAAATTTTTCATCCACAATACTTGAACCTAAAATTTTATTTAAGGGACAACAAGTCACTTATCACTTCTATCATTCCTTTTAAACCACATATTTGACATGCCATGGTATACACTTTTTATTTATAATATTTTAAAATAATAATGATTTGAATAGCTAGCAGCATTTTTTACATAGGCAACAATGACATTTAAATCTGCAAACTATTTAAACCCTTTTTGATAGAACTACTTCTAGTGTCTTGGAACGTTATTTATACGAAGTTTTTACTACTTTTTTTCGTTTTTTTTTAATTGTCAAATTTAGAGATGCGTATTTTCTTTTTATAATTGTCTATTTCAGATTTTAAGACAATATTTATTATTTTTTTTCACTCTTACCCTTATTTAACACTCACTATCTCTCTTACTCTTTTACCAAGTAAAGGATAATTTGGGTAAATAGATACATATTTTGTTAACTTTAATACTATATCAATCATTACCTAAATTTATGTGTGCATTTAAAACTGGACAATAAAAAAAAACATAAAGAGTATTAAATAGAGTATAAATTTTATTTAAATGGAATTTATACTCCACTTTTTTTATAGACACAAAGGTGAAAAAAGGAACAAAAGTCTAAGTTAATATTCCATTCGTCAGACAAAGTCTTATTTTTATTAGGGAAAGGCGGGTTTCAATTTGAATCATATGCAATTCGATATATTTATTTTATTAGAGAAAATTGTATTGTATAATAAAAAATTAGTTAAAATAATTAATAACTAGTGCATAATATATTTCATATAATATATTTGTATATTATATATTTTTTATATTATATATAATATATTATGTACAATATATATAAAAACATCAAGAGTAATTAATTTTTTAGGAATTTCTTTCTTAAATAGTAGAGATAAAAGCTCATTTTATTATAATAGTGTAGAAAACCCAAAAAAAAAACGATATGATAAAGAAAGGAGAAACGTGGAGGCAGGAAAACCAATAATGCGAGACCACGTGGGCCAATCTACAAAGTCCGGTGACGTGATGGGTGAGCTGGCTACGCAACCCCTACCTACTGTCCTCTGTTAGGCGCTCGCCCCCACTTTCCACCTTCGCCTTATCACCACTTATGTTATATTTCCTATTTCAATTATATGAATTAATTACATCATCATCCAACTTATTTAATTAGGTTCAATTTAATTGGAAAATTAGATTGATGATAATATAGTATTACCTATTATAAAACTTTTTGAATAATATATTTTTCTCAGCGCACGGTGATATCATTACTATATGTATAATAAAAAAATATTTATTATATATTATAAAATTAACTATTATTAATTATCATATATAATAATTTAATTTATTAAAATTATTAATATTATATATTAATTCAATATTTTTAAAAATTAAATTAATAATTTTAAAAAGTTTGACTATTGATTAATAACTGCTAATAACTGTTATTGTGGTATACATGTAACATTACTCGTAACAAAATAATTAATATATTATGCATAATAAGTATTATACAATATGCATAGTATATATTATATATCGTACATAATATATCATATATCATGTACATCATATATCATATATCATGTACATTATATATCATATATTATAAAAAAAATTATAAAATATAATTTATATTGTGAATAATATATAATATACCTAATATATATTATATATGAGATGTCATTCACATACTATCAATTGTTTTGAATAATTCTTTTATTGTTTGTCAAGATTATCCTGAGTGAGGATCTAAGAATCGTGGTTGATTCAGTGCGGGCTTGGGCTTTTGGGCCTGGGTAGTAATGATGAATAAAAGGGACACGTGGAGAGAGAAATGGGATGAGTTGGAACGGAAGGTGGAGATCAAATCTGAGGAGAGAGTGAGTCAAAGAAAGGAAAGATGCGTCAGACACGACACATGGAGTGCTCTCCGCGTCGGAAAGCGATATGCCATCCCACTCATCCCTTACCCGACCCGAATCCGACTCACCTTTTTTAAATTGCAATGACCACATCTATACTACTTATAAAGAGAATATCCAAAAAATTGGTTATTTTTTGGTCTCTCAAAATAAGATTAAAACAAGAATTAAGAAAAATTTAAAAAATTTAAAAGTAACTACCACTTGTAACTTCTATTATTCAAATTTTTTCTCTCTTTCTATTCATGTTTTATACTAATACTTTAATGAATTAAAAGGAAATTTGAAAGAACTTTAATTAATTTCAATAGTATTATTTTATAAAAAATTGTCAATAAAATTAAATTAAATAATATTATTTTATAAAATATTCATAAAAAAATAAAAAAAAACAATTTGTGCTAGTTATAAGTAAACTAAATTTGTTTATACTTACTTATAAGTTTTGTTCTGAAATATTTAGTGCTTAAAATTGGAGGAACAGATCATATCGCTAAATTACAACAGAAAATATATGATACTGCCTCATGTTTATTAGCCATACGTGGGGCACCACTTTTTTTTTTTTAAGTACAAGAAAGTGATATTAACAAAATTTGATTAAAAAATATTTACCATAGCAGAAGTAATTAAATAAACCTGTGATCTATATAATAAATATGAGAGTAAAGGATGTTAAACTCAGTGATATCCTATTATATGATGGATGGATCAGCAATATATTCATTCATTATATAGAGAGTGAGAGAATGAATTTAGTTGACGAATTCGATCTCCCTCTTTTAGCCGTACAAAAGTTTACAAAATTAGTAATTTGCGATAAGGTTATGCACGTAGTAATTTGCGATAAGGAGAGATGAGTAAAAATGATAAATTGTACATCTACTTTACTAATTTATGCTATTCAGTTTTAATTGCGCGCAATTAAAACTGAATAACTAATTTATCCTTTGTTACTCATCTCTCCTCAATTATTATTGCTATTAGTGAGTAATATTAAATAGAGGTAAAAAAGAAAAAAATAATAAATGTTGTTTCAAATTTTGAAATGGACAATAAAAAAAACGTACGCAACTCTAAGTTGGACAATTATAAAAAATAAAAAAACGGAGGGAGTAATAATTAATTAGGGAATGAATCTCAAAGACCACGTAAGGTGTGGCTATGCTGGACCCCAACGCAAGACGCGTAGATTTATTCTCGTGGCAACACGTGTACGGCTCTGGTGACGTTGGAATAAACAAATAGGCCAGCGCGATTAGCGATGGGCCAGCTCAACAACCACCACACCCCCAGCCTGACCGTATATACGGCGTACGTATACTCCACCTTCTACATACGACACGTGTACGGTGACGTGGACATCGCCTTGGCGCTCCTTTCTCTCTCCCCCTCTCCTCCTGCACCACCACCCTCATCCCCTCTTCCTTCCTTCCAAGTTCCTTCCTTCTCAAACCAAAAAGCTCTTCCTTTCCCTCGATTTTTTAGAGAGAGAAAATGCAGAGCAACCACTTTTAGGCTTTAGCCATAACTCTTTTTTGTGTTTTTTGGCCTCAAAATTTGAGCATAGTTGAAGCTACGAGGACTGGTTTTTTGGGTTGTTCGCTTTTTTTTTTGTTTGTTTTTGGGTATTGTCAGGTAAAATTCTGCTACTTTGCTTGTTGGGATTTCGTGAAAGTTTCCATTTTGAATGCTTTTTGGATGTGGGGTTTGTTTGGGGCGTAAGAAAACTGGTGCAAGTGAGTGGATTTGGTTTGGAGTTTGCGGAAGGAGAACAGATTATGTTTCAGCTTAGTTTTCTGCAACAATGGGTTTTCTGTGTTCCTTTTTTTGTTCTTTGTTTTAATAGTAGCTCTACATTCCTAGCTAACCAAACAAGAAGGTTAGAACTGTGAGGTCTTTCCTCTGGATCTTCTACTGTTTCCTGAAAGTTTTCAATCTGTGTGCTTTCTTTCCTTTATACTCTTGTCTATGTTGATTTGCTTCGGTTTGCGTCTCTCATGTCACTCTAGATGCCAACTTACCCCTCATGCTACATAAACCAAACAGACCATAATTTTGTACGTTTAGTTTTCCCATAGCAAGTTGCTGCTATTGGATCTTGGTTAAAACCTCTAAATCATTACCCAATGGAGGTTCAAGCAGCAAATTCAGGAGTTTCAATAGTCTGCTCACCATTCCTTTCCTTGTCTTTGACCCTTGTGAAAGCGGAAAGAAGATTGGTTTGGAAGGGCATTTTTGTCATCTAGTCCTTGGGTTGTGTTGCTGGGTTGGATTATATTATATTGTATCCATCTCTTTTTACCCGGCTTGTGAGTTAGTAAAAAGACAGGATTGGCCCTCTATCTTTCTGTCTTTGAGTCTGATATGTCAATAATTTCATTCTATATCCTTTGTATTGGATTATCTATAGCTCACCATTTAATACTTCAGTCTTTAAAACCTTTCCTGAAAGGTATTTTATTTGTGAAATCCCGCTTTCTCTTGCAAGGTACCAGAATAGCTGAAATTGATGTTGGCTCTTTCTGAGATGACCCAGTATTTTTAGACCCCATTTCTGAAGCATTTGCTTCAATTAATTTAAGAATTAAGACTTAAATCAAGCATTATACTTCAAGTTACTATAGATCAGACTGTTATTCTCATATGTAAATATGAAAGTTGGTTCACTTTGTCAACTCCATTGTTAATTACTTAATTGTCATCTTAGTTAGGTGCTAAATGATCCACCCTAGAGGTTTTTCGCATACCTCTTAGGCCTTAGCAGTTTTGTTTGTTAGAGATGGGAAAGTGTCTCGTGCAACCAAGAAATTTGCAATCCTTGTATGAACTATGAAGCTATTTCTAAGTTGCAGCTGACATGGCTCCTATTGATGCAGTTTTATCAATTTTTTGGCCTAGTTTTCCATTTGGTGCCTGCAATGGGAAACAGTGAGGAAGAGAAATCTACAAAGACCGAAAAGCCTTCTTCACCTGTAACTACGGTAAGCTCAGAAAAGTGTATCTAGGTGAGGTTACATTTATGAAAAACTTGTACCTTGACACTGTTGTACTTCCCTTGTGAACAGGATCAGGCCCATCAGACTAACCAGACCAATATTCAGGTCTATCCTGATTGGGCAGCCATGCAGGTTATCTACCTTTTTGCCTTTAACTAGTCCTGTATTCTGGTAGTTACAATCAATATTTATTATCCTTTTTCAATATAAACTGAAATTATGCACTGGTTTTGGTAATCAGTTAGTGTATGAATATCCAGGAATAGGATGAAATTTGCATTGGCCCTGAATTTCTTTCTTTTCTTAATAGTATTTATTTGGTGTCTTGATTCTTTAATCCGCTTGGAATTGGGTCAGCTAACAAGTAATTTAGAATAACTTCCCACATGAAACTACTTATGGTGAATTAATGTATGCATCTATCTTCAGGCATATTATGGGCCAAGAGTTGCCATACCACCATACTACAACTCAGCTGTGGCTTCTGGTCACAGTCCTCATCCATACATGTGGGGGCCTCCACAGGTATTACCACAAGGCATCGTTTACTTTGTTCTATCATTACCATTCTGTGTGTTTTTGGGTTATCTGGGTATGTATACACACACACACACTAGATGGCAAGGATGTGTAACATGCCAACTTATTATTTCTTGCAGCCTATGATGCCACCTTATGGGCCACCTTATGCAGCAATTTATTCACACGGAGGGGTTTATGCTCACCCTGGAGTTCCTGTTGTAAGTCTAATTTCTTGCAATTTGTTTTTGTGGACTAAATCTGTTTCTTATGCTCTCTTCCCTGTTTTCCTTTTTCTATTCAAACATATCTTTGTTCCCTGGACCATGAACTGTGTGGTTTATAGTGTAATGAAATCAATCAATATGGATCAGAGCATATAATTATTCAATTTAACCTCTCCATGACCTGGGTGAATCTCAAGTTTCATTTAGCCTCTCCATGATTTGATCAGTTTAACTATTGCAATTAATTTGTAATCTTATATCTTTAGAGCATATAAAATGGTCTTCTACTACAGACAGCTTTCCATCCTTAATTGTATATTCTTTATTGGTTGGAATTTTTTTCCCCACGTTCTTATGAATTGCATTCCTTAAACATAGGGGCCACATCCACATGGCCAAGGAGTTCCATCTTCCCCTGCAGTAAGTTTTAATGTTCCCTGAGATCATTTACTACTTTAGTCCTTGAATGCCATTAGTTTACGATTTGTTTGAATTGGTGTAATGATGCAGACTGGGACACCTTTAAGTATAGAGACACCACCGAAATCGGGTAATTCTGATCAGGGTTTAATGAAGAAATTGAAAGGGTTTGATGGGCTTGCAATGTCAATTGGCAATGGCCATGCTGAGAGTGCAGAGCATGGGGCTGAAAACAAGCTGTCAGAGAGGTTTGTCAATCTGTTTTCCTTCTATAAGAATAGTTCCAAGATTGTCCTTTTTATAAGAGTACTTTCTTACATTGGGGGGGTTTCATGGAGAAGGGGAAATCAGATACTGTTTAGAGGAATGGAACTCTACTTATCTCTACATCTAGAAGACTAGTCCATTAGTTGGTTATTCTGATAGGTTCTTGTGGATAACTAAGTTAGTTTATGATGATATGGACAGTTTGGATACTGAGGGTTCCAGTGATGGAAGTGATGGCAACACTGCAGGGGTGAGAACTTGCTTGCAATTAGCATTTTTTTTTTTAGTTTTCCTGCGCATAGTTGATAATGTGCAGTTTTCACCTTATATATATATTTCTCTTTAAAATGATTTAACAAAATTGAAACATTAAATTATTATATTTGTCCATCTTATGCTCAGGCTAATCAATCAAGAAGGAAAAGAAGCCGAGAGGGAACACCGACCACTGGTATGACTCTGTTCTTCACCAAGTGTCACATCTTGATGAACAATAGAGTTGTCCTGGGATCACGTTTATGCCTCTGTTATCATCACTGCACACATGGTGTCAACCAGTTAATTGAATAGGGTCTTGATTAGTTGAATGCTATTGTATTATTTATGCTCTGGAAGGTGAAATTTTATCTAAGTTTATAACTTTGTGATTAGTCTGACTCTGGGATGGGCTTTTTACCTATACATCATTGGTGTTGTGTCCCATGCTTTCAATTTCAATCAAATGTCTTGCATCTGAAGCTATACGATTTATTAGTTAGGGTATCAACATAATATTTGCTGATGGTCATTTTCTTCCCTCTGTACAAGCAGATGGAGAAGGAAAAACAGAGATACAAGCTAGTCCAGTAACTCCTGTTTCCCAAGAGACTGCAGTTTCTAATAAGACAATGCCAATTGTCCCGGCTAGTGGGGAAGGAAAATTAGTTGGACCTGTAGGTTCCTCAGGTACGACCACCGCATTGGAGCTGAGGAACCCTTCAAGTGTTCATTCTAAAGCAAATGCTACAAATGCCCTACAACCAGTAATTCCTGCAGAAGTTTGGATACAGGTATGTCGGCATATAATTCTTCCTAGTGGTTCAGGGCCCTGAGGCTGAGGTCAACAGAGATGCTCAACCATATATAGTCCAATTTAAATGTTTGTGAAACACATTATAATAAACTAATGATAGTGCAGTGTCCTCATCTTTTGCTGACACTTTCTTGTGGTTATGTTCGGATTTCTTAGAATGAGCGCGAGCTGAAACGTGAGAGGAGGAAACAATCAAATCGAGAATCTGCCAGAAGGTCCAGACTAAGGAAGCAGGTATAGATGCTACAGGTTCCTTTTAGACATTTTAAAGCCTCCATTTGCATTTCTTTGTTGGGTTGAATTTTAACAATCATATACTGTTCAGTTTCTTTCCTATCATGCATTTGTACATGTGTTGCGTGTGGATGTAGCTGCATGAAAAATGAAAGGTTATACTTGATATTGGCTTGTGAGCTGTGACTAATGCATACTCCCCTGTTCAGGCTGAGACTGAAGAACTGGCACGAAAAGTTGAATCCTTGAATGCTGAGAATGTGACACTGAAATCAGAATTAAACCGATTGACGGAAAATTCTGAGAAACTGAAGATGGAAAATGCTAGATTGAGAGTACTACTTACTTGATGCTTGCTTGTACCTATACATTTCATATTTTTCATAGGGGTATTTTGTGATGCTGAGTAATTTCATTGTTTGACACAGGAAAAACTAAAAATTGCTCAAGTGGGACAAACAGAAGAGATAATGCTGAAGAGCAGTGAGGGCAAGAGGACTACACCTGTGAGTACAGAAAACTTGCTATCAAGAGTTAATAATAATTCCAGTTCCAATGATATAACTACTGAGGAAGAGAACGGTTATTGTGAGAACAAATCAAACTCTGGTGCAAAGCTGCATCAACTATTGGATACAAGTCCTAGAGCTGATGCTGTAGCAGCTGGTTAATACAGGAAACCAGTCATTTATCCAAGCTGATCATGTAGTTTTGGCATATTACAAGCCCAAAATTACTTCTAACAGTTTTAAGAGGGATGGATCAGCTGAGTTTTTAGTATCTAAATGAACTAATTCATTCCTTATCAGTTACTTAGTACCATAATTGGAAAAAAAAAAACTGTATTCTATTAGATTTGACAAGAAATGAATGACTACAAAGTTTGTAAAATGAAGAGAATTAGAATTCTAGTTTAGAGAGGCTTGTTGAACCTTTAATATATAATTGGGTGTGTATTTAACTATTGGTGTGGACCTTCTGATGGTATCTGGTTGAGTTACTTTTTGACTTTCTTTTATCCTGTTTTGTATTCTTTTGGCAGCAATTACTTATAAGGTGGCATGCATATTCAACCAAAGTTACACCTAATGAATAAAAACTATGTTAGATGTGATTAGGTATCAAAATCTCAATACAATCTAAGATGGGCCATGTGGACTTTTATTTTTTTGGTTGCCCACGGTGTCCGGAGCTTCGCCCCGACTAATCCGTCGTTCCGGGTCGCGTACCTGGGATGGCAGGTGAGGCTCCCAGCAAGGATTTTTTCCATCCACAAGGCTCGAACCCGAGACCTTGCTTAAGGGACAACAAGCCGCTTACCACTTGTGCCAATCCTTGTTGGTAGGGCCATGTGGACTTTACACCCGGGTAGTCTAACCCTACATCATAGAACTATAGCCAAGATATATCCATGATAGCCATATATATTTCTCTTTGAAAAGAAAGAATAAAATAAAATAATGATGATAATAATAAAGGAAAGTGACCTAATTTTAGATACAAAAGTAATGAACCTCATTTTTGGTTATTAGAAGCATATCAGTAGAACTGGTTGCAGCATGTGTAGTCTCTGTTGGGGAAAAGACACCATTAGGCAGGCTCTACTTGTGCACCTTCCGTCATGCATTTGGAGAAGCCAAGATTAGACTTTTCTTTCTTGTTTGGATTTGTCTATCAACCAGTTTTCTGCAGCCTAGCCTATGGAGGAAGAATTAAATTCTTTATTCTTGTGTTATGTTGTGGCTTCAATCTCATTCAGCAAACACATACTACAACAGAAGTTGCAAGAGCAAGAAAACAAGATATAACATTCCATTCTTGCTATAGGTATAATAATAGGTATCGCCACTTCTTGAGTTCTTGGATCCAAAATCAGTGCATTGTATAACCGGCCCCCTTATTTTTTTATACCTTTTCAACAGGCCCAAAATGGTTTTTGTCAGACCAGGCCCATTTGAATGTTCTAGGTGACTGTACGGCACCCACCATGTGAATCTCCTCAGAACCAAGAAAAAAAAAAGTGAATCTCAATCTGGTTTCCTTCCTCGAGATTCTTTATTCGTGATCGTATACGTTCCCACTTTTGGCTTATCCAAATGTTTTTTTCTTTATTGTTTTTTCCTCCTGTTACATATATATGCCTGATTTGCATTACAAAATTATTGTATTTATATTTACATCGATTATGGAAAAGTGACTCATTTGTGATTTGGTTCTAATATAATTAATTCACAAATGTACTTAAGTTCCAAGTGAATAAGGAACAAAGTATGTCTAACATTAAATTAAATAGTTTCTTTCTTAAAAAATAGGACAGATTTTTTTCTGTGTAGTGTATTTTTTGTTACAACTTTGTTGCTTGTGGTAGAATGTGTTTAGCTATAAGATAAAGAATGAAAGATATATTTTTATAGATAAGTCATATGAATAATTTTACACCTAAAAAAGCTTATCAATAAAAACTATAAACATTAACTTGCTATTTTCTGTCCAATCAAACATATGCTAGTGTTAAATAACACTTCAATCTTAGATCTAGACCATGTGCGTTCTATAAACCTAAAGAATACACAATCATTACGATCATGTAACGTACAATCAACTATTTAGAAACATTTATGGAGGCATATATGCATGCATTTAGACCCAATTCCAAACAAGCTTGGTGTATATTTTGATTGAAGCGATCGCAACTATTCAATTGTTGTATATTCATCATGATTCATGATGCTCTAAATACAAGGAATGTGCATCTTCTTTGATTTCATTTCAATATTTTTGGCTTACTTATTTCCAAGCACAGCACAGGATAGCCAATACTATTTACAATATAATAAAAGGAATTACCATCAAACACAACTCTTATCGGTAAAATCAATGATAAATCTTCTATGAAAATAATGATTTGACACAGAATCCATATGCATAAAAAATTATATAAATTGATTTGATTCGAACGAATTATGCAATTGATTTTTATTATCTTTAATAATACAAGAAAGTTAATCTTTTTTACTTGATGTTAAAATTGAAATATGCTCCTATATATGATGTAGACAACTTGAATTGTCACACAATAACCAATAAAATGAAGTAACTATTTCGTATCATTGATTGAGGTAGAACTGTCACCGGTCTCTGACTTCATGTGCCGACTTTGATGTCTAAGTCAATTCGGATTGTGAACTTAGTTGAATTGCTTATCTGAGCAGCAGTTGAGTGACCCCTCTTTTTATAGTCATTAGCGTAACCAGTGATTCTAGAAGAGAATAAAAGTGAGTGTTTAACTTTATCATATCCCATCAATCCACTGCACCCTTTTTATTGTGCAACCACTATCTTATTGGCTTAGTGCTTAGTCAAAAGACCTTATCTCCTAGAATGGGTTAATTTCTTAATTAGGGGTATCGGAGTTTGGACTTCATCCATTCTATCATTTTTGGTCTTAATAGATAATATTTTGAGTTGTAAGCAGTAACCTTTATTCAAATAATAACAAGTGAATTGATAAATCTCTATTTATTTCAATTGTCCAGTCACGATAAAAACAATTTATTATTACTATAAATTTTTCTAATATGTCACTTCAATTCTCTCTCTCTCCATTTATACACACATCCACATAATAACAAAAATGAAAAAGTAAAAAAAGAGTGAGTGTTTAAAGAAGAAAATGGAAGCATATAAAAGATAAGCGAGAGATTGGAGTGGCAAATCCTTTTTCAACAAGTAATTGAGGAGAAAAAAGACGAAATGCTAACGTAAGTCCTTAAAATAGAGTGCTCAATTGTTGAGTGGTGGTGACAGATATTACTGATGGATGTGTGTTGAAGAGAGAGAGAGAATTGTTTCGCTTTCATTTTCATATTCATTTTTTCAATTTCATATTCATCATCATCATCTTTGAGATTCTTCCTCCACAGGTTTGTGACTGTCGATTCTCTTTCTTCACAGTACACAGAAAAAAGGTAGCTATCAACCTCATACACCCCAAACGGTGCATATTCAACTTCAACATTTTAAAAATAATATTTTTTTCGCATCAAAAATAAAAAATTGGGCACACACAAAAATGAATGTTCAAAAATTTGACGGTTTGTACATGTGTACATTGCACTTCTCGTATCTCCACGTCCTAGACCAGATCTCTGCAGTAGCTAGCGGACATACATTTTACAAAACCTCCTTATCTTCAACCCTTATATAAAAAATTTTCATCCCATCTTCCAACAATCTTGCCACCTGCCAGTTCCTCTAGTCTTTTCAAATCTTGGGTTAGTTGAAAGTTTTGAACTTTTCTTCGTTCCTTTCCTAGTTTTGTGTTGAATGCATATAATTACATAAAAAAGGTTTCCTTTCTGCATTTTTTCTGTCCTTATTCCTCATGATGCTTCTCTCCGCATTCTAATTTTTTCACCTCTTGGTTGTTGATGATGTTGAGCAGGTATTGATTCTCTTCAGTGGATGTGTCAATTTCTGAACCCAATTGACAGAGGTCATGCATTGTTGGGGCTGTTGCTCCTCCATCTGCGTCCAGGACATGGTGTCAGTTTGCGGGTTCTTGTAGGATTTCAGGTTAAGGGTTGTTAAGGTTAGTGCACTCTCAAGACAAAGTTCTTGATTAAGTCGGAATTGGTTCTGTGACAGTCCGTTTAGTTAGATGGGATTTCATTTCAGTAATTAAGTTTTATTCCATTAATAGTACATTGACTTTGAACGGATTTCATTTTTGCTAATCGAGCTTCATCCCGTAAGCGTTACATTTTCCTTAAGATAATTTTTTTATGAAGTAAATTTTGTACCTTATTTTATTTATTTATGTATTTTTTAAATTTTCAGAACTCACTCAATATTTGATTGTCTTTTTCTTCGGTAAATCTGACAAGTTTCAAGGGAATGTATTTACATGTGTGCCAGGTAGGTGATATGAAGATGCCAAATGTTAGAAGTGTAGTGTTTCTGTTTTTGGCTTTCAGAGCTTTAATGGAATTCTCTCATGCTTTCCAAATTCTGGCCTTTTTCTTTTAAATAGGTTTAGAATTCCCTAGATCTGAATCATACCAAATGAGAGGAGAGATTAGGTGAATTAAATTGAAAGTTGGGTTTTTGCTTTTCATTGACAAGGGCAATTCACTTGTTTTCCATAGTGTAGATGTGGTCTTGGTTCCCCTTAAATCAATCCCTTGGCATCAGCATGCACTGAAGTTGAGAAGCTCAGTAGGGTTTGCTTGGTTGTGGAAAAGGAAAGGACCTAGACTATTTTCAGTAAATATTTTGGATGGGGCATTCTGCAGCTGTATGGGACTATAGAGCAGCAATTGAAATCACAAAAGACTGGAATGGAATTGATCAAATTGTACTTCGGAATCCACAAGGCGCTTTGGCACGGGTGAGAACTTGTTGATTGGGGTTTTCGCTTCAGTTTTAACTTTTAGCCAAGCATGGTTTATTGTTTATGACTTCCATTATTGAGTATAGGCCAATGATCGGAAAGCATGGTTCGTCATGTTTCTGGCTTAATTTGACATTTTCACTATATGATTTAGGTTCTAATGGAGTTGCGTTTAACTATCGATTTCTTGAAATTAGGTAAGCTTACATGGGGCACAGGTCACGTCATGGCGGAATGAGCATGGGGAAGAACTTCTATTCACAAGCAGCAAGGTGTCTTTCAGTTTTGATCAGAAAGAATTTTTTAAGATGTTTTTAGTTCGTTAGCAGGCAGTATGACCAAAGGGATATCTAATTTGCTAACTGATTTAATTTTTTCTTATAACAACAAGAGTGGCTGCTTTTTGGACACCTTGTTCTATAGATGACGATTTTGCAGAAATATGGAATTTTAACCAATTTTACTTAAGTTGTCATCTGTTAACCTTGCTCTTTGTTGCAATTGGCTGTAGGCAATTTTCAAGGCCCCAAAAGCTATGAGAGGGGGAATTCCTATATGTTTTCCTCAGGTATATTTAATTACTATTTTTTTTCTTCATTCTCAATAATTTCAGATGTACATAACTCACCTGCCTTAAGCTTAATTTGTTTAATAGTTTGGAAACTGTGGATCACCGGAGCTGCATGGATTTGCAAGAAATAGAATGTGGGCTATAGACAATAATCCTCCTCCTCTTCCTGCAAAAGATTCCAGTGGAAAGTCCTTTGTTGACCTGCTGCTGAAATCATCTGAGGAAGACATGAAATACTGGCCACATAGGTATGATGTCAATGCCATTAAATGTAGCTTATCAATTATGATTCACTTAGTGTAGAGGGATACCCACTTTTTGGTCCCCCCATCTTCTGGTAGTCCCACACTGATACATTTTATTACTTTTCCCTCTATATGTTTGAATTTTCAAGCAGTTGTAAGCTAACCAATCTCTAATTATATTATACCAGCTTTGAGTTCCGTCTTCGGGTGTCTCTTACAATGGATGGAGATCTGATTTTGATATCACGAGTCAGAAATATCAACGGCAAGCCATTTAGCTTCTCATTCGCATATCACACATACTTAATGGTTTCTGACATCAGGTATGGTTAATTCTTTCTTTTGCTTGGCCTTCATTCACTTTTAGGATTATGATCAACCTCTTTTTCTCATGTACAAAAAATTGACTCCTGAAATACTTAATGAGGTTCTGTTAGAGATTTAGTAAGCATTTACAATTTAAAATTGTTCCTTCTTTAGGTTTAAGTGGAGATAAACACTTCTATTTCATGTTATGAAGTCAGGTTTTGTTTGCAATGCTTGTTGTTTGTTGGCTATTGGATTTGATTTACTAGAATATTTTAGTTGATGAGTTCTACATATATAGTACTGATATTTTATGCATCTCACTGGACTTTCCCTCTTTGATAGTTTTAAATTAGGAGTACTTTTTTTGCTTTGGTAATTTGAACTGACATTAACTACTTTTGTATAGCGAGATAAGGATTGAAGGTCTGGAGACACTTGACTATCTCGACAACCTTTCCCAGAAAGAACGATTTACAGAACAAGGAGATGCCATAACGTTCGAATCTGAGGTAAATCCTCTGGGTTCTACCTAGGTTAACAACATTTATGCAAAACTGAGTTCCATGATTCAATTTATTTTTTCTTCTTTAGGTTGAGGCAGCAATACTGCATATGCATTCCTTGTCTGTGCAGTTTTGTCAATCAAATATTCATTCAATTCATTAAGCCTTTAGGTTTAGATATATTGAAGGCAGAGGTTTTCAACTCCATCTTTTTTTCCTGACAGGTGGATCGAGTTTATCTTAGCTCTCCAAGTGTAATTGCAGTTCTAGATCATGAGAGGAAACGGACATTTGTTATCAGAAAGGAAGGTCTCCCTGATGTTGGTAAGCTATTTAGCTGGTACCTCATTCTGTCCAATGCAAAAGACCATTGAGAGCTAGTTGCCTAGTTCCTTCAATCACACCAACAACACTAGCTTAGCAATTTGTCTTCAATATGATACTGGTTTAAATTGGTATAGAAAAAAGTTATGCAGGCAGACCCTTTTGTCTCCAGTTCAATGGTGATATCCATAGTATCATTGACACCTTTCTCTTTTCTTCAATGTGCAGCTGTGTGGAATCCGTGGGAGAAGAAATCAAAGTCGATGACAGACTTTGGCGACGAGGAGTATAAACAGATGCTTTGTGTTGATGGGGCAGTAATTGAGAAACCTGTTAGCTTGAAGCCTGGAGAGGAGTGGACAGGGCGGCTGCAGATCTCGGTTGTGCCATCGAGTTTTTGTAGCGAGCGCCTGGGTCTCTGAGCGATGTGGCTTCTGAGGAATTGTACAAAATCTCATCTATAGATGGTGTCTCAGTAGAGATGTTACATTAGCAAATGTAGCACTGAGAGTTGTAGAAATAATGACCCCTTTTAGTAGGTATCATCAGGTTTTCTGCCGGCTAGAATGTAGTAATACTGCTTTTATATGAAGGCCTATGTTTTTGTGAGAATGGCTATCTATCTATTTATAAAGTTTTCTTTTGAATTTTGGAGGTAACAACTATAAAAGTATTACAAACTTTGACTTTTCTTGAATGCAAGTGATCAGAGTTCATGGGTATATTAACTGGTTAATGGGTTCGGTCTGTAATGTAATTTTCTATTATGGATTCTCCTTTATAAAGTAGTTAGTATAATTAATTAATTATATCAGATTTCACTTTGAAGGAATACGTGTTTGTCTGCACTATTTATTTATTGACAAGGACAAGTTTGAGCATAGCAAGGCTAATTCAATTCAGACTTTACGTGTTTTAGTAATGCTGGCTGAGTTGTAGATACTAGGTAGGTGTGTAGTGAAGAAAGTGCTTGGTAGGTTGAGGAGTGCTATGGAACTGCCTCATTGATGGGCCGCCCTAAAAGTGAGCCCAAAATATGTACGAATTTGGCCCTACCATGACACAATATGTAAAGAATAAACAAAATAAGATAGAAGGTGGCCCTGCAATGATGAAATAAAAAGAGGTAAAAAAATTAGAGCGGGAAGCTACTCTTATCAGAGCCAGGTTTCGATCCTGGGACCTGTGGGTTATGGGCCCACCACGCTTCCGCTGCGCCACTCTGATTTGTTGAGAGAAAATGCATGTAAATTATAATAATAATGTGGTTTACTAGCTTTGGCTCAATTTCTATGTCAATATAGTCATTTCTTACTTCCATTGGTTTTTGTAGATAATTTGGAAAAATATTTTCATTCAGCATGTAATATTGTCATAAAAAGTTATTATAAATAATAAATCATCTTATATACAATCTTATATGATTTCTCATTATTAATTCTTCAATGTCATATGTTTTATTTGGATCTTGAATTTAAAATCAACAATAAGAGACATATCACTTATCAGTATAACATTGTAATTAAAAACTTTTACACTCAGAATTCTATCTACCATTGATTTTTTTGGCATCATTCCGAACAAATTATATCTTCGACATTTTATTTTTGAGCTAAATAACATTTGTTATTCACAATTTTTTTTATATAATTATGTAATCATAATATTATTACTTCAAAAACAAAAAATGTGGTGATAATTGAATATATTTTGGTACAATGATATTAAATCAAAATTAATCTCTTAATCATTCTTTTTTTTATATATATCTTAAAAGAAGTTGATACTTGATAGTGTCAAATATCCTTGTAGTACGTAGACATCACCATAAGAGCATGGAAAATGAGGCAAAAAGAAGAAGAAAAAAATATAAGTAGCACAAGTACATGTATGTGTTCCCGCCATGTCATGTGAGCAAATAAACAAAAAGCGGCGCGTAGATCTCTCGTCTGCTCATTTTCTGCCTCTAAATCTGGCTGATTACTCCACACATACAAATTCAATAATACCTTAATTACCCCTCTTCCCATACATTTCCCCCTTTACTCTCTCCCACACAAATCCATTCTCTCTTTCTCTACATTTTTGTCCCTTTCTTCTTCTCACCAGACACTCTCTGCATTACAATACAAAACCCCAATTCCATTTCATTCCTTCCCCTCTCTCTCTCATTCTCATTTTCTTTTTTGTTTTTCTAACCCCTGGATTCAGATTTAGATTTAGATCTACCCCAAACTGTACACATCCAAGATTTATTGAACCTGCTTCTCATTATATTCCATTGCACAAAACCATGCAAATTCTCATTCCAATTCTAATTCCCTGGATCACCTCCACCACTCAAATTCCCAAGCACCCATTCTCTAAAAATCATCATTTTCAATGACATCCTACATTGATCCAGTTCCCCGGTATATAGCCAGCCCAGATTACTCACAACCCACAATCCATTCAAAGTTTTGATTTTTCGCTATCAATTCTATAAGGGGTCGTCGATTTTATTTTATTTTTAAAAAGAAGCTGAATTTAATTCAAAACGGTGATCAACGATCATGGAGTCAGAGTCAGCACCATCATCAGAACCGCCATCGGCACCAAGACCAATTCTACAGAAACCACCCGGTTACAGAGACCCCAACACCGCCGGGAAACCGACTCCGCCGCCTCGCAAACCCGTCCTGCCACCGGCTTTCAAGCCGAAACCGCGGCGGCGGGGGCGCTGCCGGATATGCTGCTGCACCATCTGCATCATCTTCCTCCTCATCCTGCTCGCCCTCGTGGCCACCGCCGCACTCGCCTACGTCTTCTACAACCCTTCCCTGCCGGATTTCCACCTGGTGTCCTTCAGCATCCCGAAATTCAACGTGACGGATAACGCGGCGGACGGCGCCGCCTACCTGGACGCGGACACGACGGCGAGGGTGGAGGTGAAGAACAGCAACAAAAAGATGACGTGGTACTTGGCGGAGACGGTAGTGGATGTTTCTGCGGACAATGGGAACCTGATGCTTGGGTCGAGCAAGGTGGGGGACTTGGCGGTGAAGGCGAGGGAGGTGGCGGAGTTGAGGGTTGGGACGAAAGTGAGGGAGGAAGTGCTTGATGCGAGGCAGAGGAAGAGGGTGAAGAGCATGGTGCAGAGCAGAGGATTGATCCCAAGCCTGGAGGTTCGGACCAGAGCTGGGGTGGGCTTGCAGGGTTGGAGGTCAGCCAAGATTGACCTCATTTTGGAGTGCGGTGGCTTCCTCACTCTCAAGCATCTTCAGGATGCGGATAATGATGCACCCCTTTGCTCCATCACTCTCCTCAAATGGTA
The DNA here is from genome assembly GCA_013621005.1 of Aeschynomene evenia. NCBI lineage: Eukaryota > Viridiplantae > Streptophyta > Magnoliopsida > Fabales > Fabaceae > Aeschynomene > Aeschynomene evenia. The sequence continues at coordinate 6,736,797 of CM024268.1, forward strand.
TGTGCAAATAATAATTAATAATTATATTTATAGAAAATCTGATTTATTATTTTTTTTTAATTTTATCCTCGTAAAGTTGTGTTCTTTAATTATACTGTAGAAAGTCTAAAATGTCAACGGAGGGAATAGTAACACTTACAACGCACACTGCTAGCTACACTAATTGATCAATCTCATTCAATTCCTCATCATTTATAATTCTAATTGATGAATTAATGGATTATGTTGTTGTTGTTGCTGCTTACAGGATCAAAGTACGGTGATCTAGCTGGGTGGGGACGTCTTCTATTGCATTCTGTTTCAATATATCTATAGCGCGATAATTCAGACGCATAGGTTTTGTGCGTGCTCATACTAGATTTTAGCTAGCTTTTTCTTTTGAGCGATAATATTAATATTCGTATATAATTAACAAAAGGCATGTATAGTAAAATATGTTTTGAAACAATGGTAAAAAAAAAAAATTGCAAGTGGTAAAGTGATATCGCATTAAAATTTAAAAGATGATGAAATAAATGGAGAAGGTACGTAATAAGAAGTGTATGTATAAATATCTTTATTATTATTTTTTTACCTTTCTTTACTCTCCTCTCTCTCCTCTCATGAGATATGCAGAATGAGAATTCTCTTTTAAAAGGTAAAAAGAAGAATAATTAAGGTGTACAAATGAATAATTATATTCTTTGCTTGCTAAAAAGAAATTAATATCGTCTCTTTTAATTAAAGCAGCTGTTCTGTTCAACTATCTCCAAATGTGCTGCGGGATGCATAAGCACATTTATATATCAAAGTATTTATATTTTCTTTTGGGCATGGTTACGTTGTTGTTGTTGATAGGAGTCATTACTCAATTAGAGAAAATATTTGTTCTTCTATTATATTTTCAATGAAGGAACTCTTTCTCTCTCTCTCTTTTTGCTTATTAATTATGTGGTGATGGTTATAAAAACCACAAGAATGCAATGGAAAAGTTAAATAAGGTTGTGGTGGGTGGCTATTATATTTATGGTGTGACATGCATATCATGTAAAATGTGGTGGAAATAAAATAAGACAACTTTAGGGCCAAGGCTGCTACAAATGGTCAGTGGTTAGGCAAGAGAGGGATATTAGAACTGCTTCTTGATTTTCTGTGTGTGATTATTAATTATGTATGATCTTATTTTAATTACGTACGTACATAGAACCTTCTATCCTCACCATGGATTAAGAGCACTGCTTCATTCCTAATGAATGGATACCATGCATGTAACTTTGACCCCACATCAACTACAAAATACACTACAAGAAAATACCCTCTTTAGCCACACTTTTCTCGGCCACATTTATAAAGCGTGGCCTATAATGGTCTATGGCCACGCTTATACTAGGGTGGCGCTTGTCTATAATTTCGGCCACATTTTTGCCGAAAGATTTATCGGCCACACTTGTAAAGGGTGGCTTATTATTAAAAAAAGTCACATTTTCTTATAGTATTGGCCACGTTTTTCACTTATAATTTTTTTTTATAGAATTTAATATTTTTCAATGGAACACTTTTTTTTTTTTTTAATTTAAACCCAGCAATGTAAGTATTTGGGTAACGTTTTTTTCTCGGTGTTTCTCGAACATTTATTAAATACTCTATATTTTAACTTTTAATCAATATTTTTAATACATTTTAATTTTCTATAGCATATAATTCATCATATATGTTATTATTAGATCAATATATATATATATATATTTTATATATTTTTAATTATATACGATTTAAATCCCGGTCCAACCGATTGAAACTCTAAATCTGTGAACCATTCATCAATGTTCAGTCCATTTTTTGAACACTATTTTTTCTTTCTTCTTTGGAGGGAAAAATTTATATCAAATTTAATTTTAAAACAAAAATAATAACCAGACCAATTTAACTTAGTTCACAAAATCCCCAAAATCTCTAATTGCAATTTATTATTATACACCCATACAGAAATATTTTTAAAAAGAAATTAAAAGAAATTATATATAATATTAAAAGAAATTAAAAATTTTAAAAATAGATTTTAAAAAATAAAAATACTCTCAAAAAGTTACTTTTATAATACTCCCAAATCACTCTAAAAATCACTCACTCTTAAAAATTAACTATTAAATAAAAAATTACTCCCAAATCACTCACTCTTCATTATATGTTTTTTTCTTCTTCTTCAAAAATCCCTAACCCAGTATCCCTAACAGCATACGCCCCCTCTGAGTGCTCTTAAGCAGAGGTCTTCCACGACTCCACCTCACCGCCATCGCGTCCTCCTTCAACCTCGCCTCCGCCGGTCACATTCGCAGTCACAGCTTCGCAGTGACGCCTCGCATCGCTGAGAAAAGAGCCGCTTTCGTTCGCCTCTGCTTCGCGCCGCTTCTGTTCGCCTCCGCCTCGCATCGCTGAGAAAAGAGCCGCTTTCGTTCGCCTCTGCCTCGCGCCGCTTCTGTTCGCCTCCGCCTCGCATCGCTGAGAAAAGAGCCGCTTTCGTTCGCCTCTGCCTCGCGCCGCTTCTGTTCGCCTCCGCCTCGCGCCACTTCTGTTCGCCTCCGCCTCGCGCTACCTAATCCTGGCTTCTGTTATGCTTCTACACTTCTGCGAAGGTGAGTTCGACTTCTAGGTTCTTCTTGTTTGTTCTGACTTAGTTAATATCTGGGTGAAAGATTACACAGTCCTTGTTGATCTGTTCTTCTTGTCGTTTAAGGTGATTGTGCTCTGTTTGGTTTCTTCCAAATAAATAAATAAATGAATGAATTTGAATTTTGATGAGGAATGCACTGTCGTTGTGTTGCTGTTGAATTTCTATATGCTATAGTTGAGTTGTAGGTTCAGATGCGAGCACAATTTCACTTCATCTATCTTGTATTGTTTTTCTCATTATTGATGAATTAATCTCCATTCTTTCATGAGAGAGATAGATTTCTGGATTTTTCACTTTTGTGTGATATATGTGTGTGTATGTGCGTGTGTGTGTGGGTATGGGGTAGTCATAATTTGAGAGGGAGGCGTGCAAGTGATAAGGTTCCCTATTAGAGATGACACAAGACTGGGAAAACAGTCTAGGAAATGAAATAATAATTTCATTCAGTATGTATAGCTAATTTGAGAGAGAGACAAAGTGAGAAATGTTAAATTATATTTGTTAGTTTCTTCTTCCAGGAGACAATTGTGTGTGTATGATCTGATACATGTTGTTCATTATTACATTATATTTTTTCTTTAAGACAATTGAGTTCTGTAAAACTTAAAAAGAAAAAAAATAAACAAAAGCAGTGTGAGAGCTTTGATCATATTCTAAGTTGATTCAACTAAGTCAAATTAGTCCAGATCTAATATTCTTATATAAAGTGTACTCAATTTAGTGAAATTACTTAAAAAATGATGGAACATAAAACAATGTTCTTTTAGATATATATCTCGCTCTTATTACTAAGGAGCTATTTGATTTACAGAATTCTATGTTCTTTTAGATATATTTATCTAGATATTTAGATAAAGAAGCTTACCATGCTTGATTTTTTACTGGTTTTCTAAAACTATTTTGATGTGGTGACTGGTGAGGACTGAGGATGAAGGTGGTAGCAGCAGCGAGTGACAGTGTATTTGATCCCAAGTTTATTGATTAGAATTAGTTTCCTTCATTTTGAAGAAATAAAATTCCCATGGAAAGGATTCCTGGAAATCTGGTTTTTTGAATCTTAAATAGAGCACAAAAATGTTAGATTACTTTTGATAGCTCTTCAAGAAATCACTTGATATTTTATATACCAAATGTTTCCTTGAGCTTTTAGTTTTCACTGTTACAGCTTAATGTTTGTCAAATAATAAATTAGCTTTCATTGCATGTTATAATGTTTATAAAAATGTATAGTTTGTAAAACTACTCCTTCTTGTGCAACAATCTCCATTAAGGCATACTCTTCTATTCTACTATTTATGCACAATATAGAAAGGCTTAAGGGATTTCATTTCCCCCCTTGAATTCAGCTGCTAGGAAATTCTTTTGCTGTTGGTGAATACAGTATAGCCATTTCCATTGTATGATAGAACTTGTATAGTGTTCAATTTTCTTTCTAGTGAATAAAGTAAAAAGTAGGATCGATGCACTTTTATCCATAGTTGATACCTTTTGCAGACTAGTGGATCATTATTTGGTGCGTTGATTGGCTCTGTGTTGGCCTTCAATGTTGCTGACTTCTTAGGTAATTTACTCTTCTATCAGTTTTCCTTTTAGATATCCCCTTCTATGGTGAAGTTAGTGATAAATTTGATTTTTAAGTAGAAGAAGGGAGCTAATTGCGGCTGCATTGCTATATCTTGTTGGAGCCCTCATAACTGTATCAATTAGGTACTTGATTAATTAGGTACTTTATCAATCAACACATTGGAAAAAGAACTGTACTGGTAAACTTATGCTTAACTTGGAAACTATTAATTAATTAGTAAATCAATATCAATGAGGTGCTTTGTAGCATATTGCCATAACCCAACATCAAAGGAGGATGTGCGATGATGTTTTTTGTCTGTTTTGCTGGTCTTATTACTATGTTGATTTCTGAACTTGTTTTTGGTGTTGTCTTATATAGTCACGACTGTTGATGTTTTGTTACTACTTAATTTGTGTAACAATTAATGTCACAACATCTACTCTATCCTTTGCATAAGAAATGACTAACTTTGTGTTGAAAAGTTCTTGTCAACTAATTAATATATTTTTTCTTTGAAGGATGACATGCTTGGAGCATTGAATGGTGACGATGATGATGATTGCTAGTACTTGTGATATGTATTATTGTACTTTTGACTTGTTTGTATGTAAGATGAATATTCTATTGTTGGATTATGATAAAATACTTTATACAATATATATTGAAGAACATTCATTAATATAGCTTATTTTTAATATGATGCTGATAATATATAGCAATTTGGACTAATTAGATTTAATATTATAATATTTATTAATTTTGAATAAATAAAATTAGTTCCATTTGTTATTAACTATTCAAGAATAGGCCACACTTGTAAAATGTGGGCATATATTCAAAGAAAAGGCCACACTTGTAATAAAGGAGGCCATAAAGTATGAGAAACGGCCACACTAAGAAAAATGTGCCCATAGGTTCAAATCAACAGCCACACTTTTGAAAAGTGTGGTCGTAGATGCAAAGAAAAGGCCACATTTATTAAGCATGGCAACTATAAGCCACAGTTTAAAAACGTGGCGAAAAGTTTAGACATTTGGCCACGCTTTTGGAATCATTGGCCACATTTATGTCAATAGCGTGGCCATTGAGGTAGAAAAGCGTGGCCAGAAGAGAAAGGGCCACGGCTGCAAGGGCCATCACATAAAAAACATGGCCGAAAGTTGAAAAGTGTGGCCTTTTCTATTTGGCCACACTTTTCACCACTATTCGCCACACTTTACAAGGGTGGGCTAAGGGGGTATTTTCTTGTAGTGATATGATCAAAATTATATTTCTTTCGTATAATTTGTAAAAGTTGAAGTAGATGACATAAGCATGATTTAATTTTTTTTTTGGTGAATGATTTGATTTCATGATCAGCGCTAGAGTAGACCGGAAGTAGAAGGATTGAGCGAGAGAGAGAGAGAGTAGGAATTGGTTTTCGTCAAGTGTTAGGAAACCATTAATCATTTAATAATTAAATCAACCAGGAATAGGATAGATGGGTGAAAATTGTTGAGAGTACTGTACAGATCGAGTGGAAGAACAAGGATTGGATGGGAAAGCCATAGTGTCTAGCTCCGATCACAAGTAGACAGTACCAACGTGAAATTAATAAATTGAGGGTGGTTTCAACTTTAAATATACATCCAACCAACATATATATAAAGCAATCATCATATACTTTGCTTTTGATGGTTGTTCATTGTCATAATAGTTTCTGTTTTTATGTATAAAGAGATATACTTGGTTCATCCCAACGAGTATAGGCCTCTATGATTCGACAAGTGGTGATGCTTTTAGTGGAATACATAATAAAACGGAAATCCCTTCTCAATTCTCATTATTTTAAACTTTGATGCACAAAAAACTTACAAAGCAATATTTACAATAAGAATTTAATTTTCATGAAACGACATTATACAATTTTTTTTACACTGTTATCTAATCATGTATTGTCACATTAATTATGATTGTGTTTTCTCTCTCTCATTAATTGAAAAGTTGTACAAACATGGTATCTTATTTGTATGACAATGTAAAATAACTTGGTAAGTGCATCATCAAAATTAAACTCTTATAAAAAAAATTAAAAAAATGAAATCATGACAAAACTACATTTTATGTTAGAATTCTTGCTAGAATAAAGTCTAAAAAATGTAATCAATTTCTCTACAATTAAAATTTTAAACAGTATATGGAAACATAAATGGTTGGAATTAGTCTTAATTAATTTGTAGTTTTTTTTTTAATTCAAATTTGTAGTGTTTTTATTAGACATCCGTAGAAAATCTAAAGCAGAACGTAATGGAATGGAATGGATAAGCCATACCCATAACGCACACACATTTTTGGGTCCATCCAAACAATGCAAGGAAAATTCAAGTGGGCCAATTAGACAGTTGATATGGACAAAAACAAAAATTGAAAATTGAAATGTGTTTGTTTGGCGCTTTTGACTAAAAACTAAAATTGTATGGCGAAGAAATGAATAGAGAAAAAACAGAAAAGAGTGTTAGACCATTGTTCATAGTAATGTGAAAGAAATCAACGTCGCTTGGTCCTAGACCATTTCATAATTCTTCGGTCATTTGGCTTCTGGCTTCTTCTGATTTCCCATCTGGTCGAAGCACAGGACATGCTGGAGGCGGTAGATTCAACACCGGTGGCAGATTCCAGAGTGGAAGAGGACGACCAAAGTGTGATCACTGCGGCAAACTTGGACATTTAATTGATGCATGCTGGAAAAATGACTACCCACCACATATCAAGACTGCAAAATAGAAAAAAATATAATATTTCAACAATTTACTACAAAATGATATAATCATATTAGGAATTTGGGGGTCAAAATTTTCATGTACAAAAAGTTCACCTCAAATAAAAATACATCAACATAAATAATGAGTCTTTTTGGTTGAAACTTATAATCATATTTATTCTTTAATTGAAATAGTTTTAGTGTTTAATTTTAATTTGATGATACATTCAAGTTCAACCAATTATATGTTGTATAAGAAGAGTTTATAACATATGTTTTGCCTATTATATTTGTTAAGCATGAGAGGTGTAAACAATAATTCAAAAAGTAATAGTAAATTAAATAAATGAATGAAAAAGTCTATTTATGTACATTAGGGTGCCTTATGATGAGAACCAGTCACTATATATATATATATATATATATATATATATATATATATATATATATATATATATATATATATTTTGGGAGGGGGGTTTCAATCGAATCATTATCGCATGAAAAATCAAATGTATTTTCCCCCCAATTTCAAGATACTTGGTGATCAAGAAAAAAAAAACTTGATAGTCAAGTTTCGATTGAGGAAATTATTAACTTGGCTTGAGTTTGATTTTAAAAGATTCCCAAAACTTGCCCTTTTTTTGATACTTTTTTTTCTTTAATGTTTGAATCAAAAACTTCTAATTTTTTGTTATCTGCTTGTACATTCCAGCATTTTTTAAGCTTAAAATTCAAAAAAAAAAAAAAAAAGAATACTCGTTTTAGAAAGATATATTTTAACTATTTTTTAAAAATAAAAAGTTATTTGATATCTAGATATAAATTCAATTTTCAAACAGCATCAAGAAAATATTATTTTGCAAGAAGATAAAAATATAGTTTCTAAAAAGTATCTTATTTTAAAAAAGAAAAAATTGAAGAAGTGATATTGTCGCAGACTGAAAGAGAGAGTGATGGTGAAACTAAGCAAGAATGTAATGGGGTGTTTGGAACAATATTGGAATTCAATTCTCACATTAATTGAATTCCAGTGTTTGAAATAAAAAAATTATTTAATTAAAACTGAAATTTAATTCAATTTCATTATAATTTAATTCAATTATAATTAAATTCAATTTAATTAGATCTTATTAAACGTTTCCAAAGTCCATGTTACATGTGGGTATATAAGATGGAACGGTTCTGTTCCTAAATGCGGCGAGTCGTATGGTTGTCACAACTCACACGCTCACACTGGAATGAATATGTACGACTCCTTCTTTCTTTCTTTCTTTGTTGAAATGAAATACTATCAATCAATCTCCTCTGTTTTCAAGTAAAGTTCGTTTTCACAATTAAGGAAACAAAAACAACACCGTTTTGAATCCAAATAAAATATCACCTCACAATCAGCACACATATCATATCACAATCATAATTATTATTATTATTATTATTTTGTTACTAGAATAAGATTAAATTAAAATAAAATCAGCATGTACTATTATTATATTAAAGCTGAATATTGTCAGTTGCATTGCATTGCAGTTCACAACTCTGATCTCTCGATCTTCTTCTCTCTTCCTCCCGCTCCATCCATCCATGGTATAGCCAAGTTCAATGAGCAGAAAAATTGGGGTCACCACCAAAGTCCTCAATAATACTGGTTCCTTGAATACACTGCCAAGGGTGGTTCGGATTTCAGTTATGGATCCAGACGCCACTGACTCTTCCGGTGAAGAATATGAATATGAAGAAAGCGAATGCGTCCCTCATCATCAGGGTGCCCCCAGAGGCGCCAGGAAGATTATCAACGAGATTAGGCTTGGCGTACTGATGAGCAAGAGAGTGCCACTCAAACATAGGCCTAAGCACCAAGAACAACAGCAGCAGAGTGGAAGAAAGGAGGTAACCATGGAAGAAATTGAAGAGGGTGGTGCTAATAACAGGAGAAGAAAGCTTCGTGGGGTTCGGCAAAGGAAGTGGGGGAGATGGGCGGCGGAAATCAGAGACCCTGTGAAGCGAACCAGAGTGTGGTTGGGAACTTTTGACACTGCAGAAGAGGCTGCTATTGTTTATGACAGAGAAGCCATTCGCCTTAGAGGCTCTAGTGCTCAAACAAATTTCCTGAAGCCCCCAGAGAAGACCAAGACCACAGCAAGTGAAGGTTTTGATGATGGTATGGACATTGACACCAAGGTTGCTGCTCTTGATGCTTTCCAAGTTAGTGCCAATGATGATGTCAATTGTAGCTATAATTCAGGTACAGAGTCTCATGACATGCCTTCACCCACCTCTGTTCTCATATTTGAATCTGAGGCTGGGACTAAGGAGATCTTAGCGGAGTGTAGTTCCATTGAGTTTAGGGATGAATCATGTACACAACAACATAGATCCTTTCTAGATTCTTCGTCATCCTTTGATGATTGTTGTTCTGATTTTGAAATTCCGCCTCCAATGTTTCTTGATGAAAGGTGTGTGCCCCTTTTCATCCCTAACGACAGTCTCAGTGATGCTGCCTGTATTATTATTAATGAGGATTTTGAGTCATGTAATTTGGATTTAGACAATTACTTCTTGCAACAATGAGGCACCAAATTTAACTTATTGAGGGAGATTTTTTTAATTTACAGCCACTGGGTTTTGCGAGCAACTAAATATGAAGCACTGCATCTGAGACATTCATGGCAATTTTCATTTTGAGGTGGATTCAGTATTGTTGAGCTTTTTAAGTGTGTGTTTTAAGCTCAACTGAGGCATGTAAAGACAGTTTATTTGACTTCTTAACTTTTTTTTTTTGTTTAATTTTTTTTTTTCATTTTTGTTTTGAGGTGGATTCGGTAGTACTAATGAGTTTTAGTTGCTGTGAATACTAATTTGCAGTTTTTGAACCTCTTCTATGAAGATGTATCATATCATCATTAGCTTTGTAACTAAATTTTGATGTTCTATTTTAGCCTCCCAGACAAAGTTTGATGGATTGGTGGGATATTTTTTCCTAGGCCATTGACTTACATTTAAACACAAGGCTAAAAAAGGTGCCAAAAAATGCACCAAGATTAAAGTTGAGTCATGTTGTGTTTCACATCTCATCTCATGTTCAACGAGTGACTACATTAGACATCTCACAACCATGCATCTTGTTTTAGCCACACTTTTGGAGGGAGGTAAGACATGTTGTTAGCTGTACTACAATTTTTTCCTGTTCCTTCATGTAAAATAGAGAGCATTTTCAATGGTGATGAACGTGGATAGTTCTAGGCTACTTGTGGTGATGATCAAAAAGTAGTTAAAAGATAGGAATAAGCTATTGGCTCTTATTAAGGTTATCTTTTACCCCTAAAGATACCATCCATAGAACTTTACTTGTCTTTGTTGGGGGATCTTGTATTATAATTTATGAGTTGTTCCTTGCTCGAAACAAGGAACCCAAGGAATCAGCTGATATTGTTAAAGATGAGTTGAAGAAGTTCAATAGTTTGAAATCATCAAAGAAGAATTTTATAATGGCTGTATAAGAGCGAGTCAAAGGGAAGATGATAAAACAATCGATTTTGAAGAGAAAATCTTAGATGAAAATGGGGAAAAACTGACATGGTGAAGAATCTGATAAGAGAAAAAACAAGTTTGTTTTATTAGATTGATTCAAACCAAAAAGGAAACCATAGACTGGAATTTTATGTATAGGTTGTGGGGTGCTGAAGATGTTAAATGAGAATTTATCTCAGTTGTGAACACCGATGGAGGTTGCTGTGCATGTGGGAAGGGAGCTTCATCTCTAATTACATAAGTTTTGAGTGGGGGTGTGTGAATTATGTTCCAAAGTGAATATATCTTTTATTTTATGCATAAGACATGTGTTGCACCTACTACTTGTCCATTAAATTGGTGTTTTGAAGAAAGTAGAGAAATATTGTTATAGTGTGCTATTTGGATCATGCAATTAGTGTTTCTTGTGTTTTAAAGTTAATTATGTGGTTGACATGTAGAATCATCGTTATTGACCAGGTGCAAGCGCTTGAAGCTTTGTGTGATGTGTAATGATGGATAAGTGTTTCTTGAAGGGGGCTATGAGTGTTATTTGAATAATTATGATTTGTCCTTGTTTTAGCTCTATATTTGATGATATGTTTTGATCTTGGATCAAACACTTTTTCTTTTCTCATTAGGTTAGGTGGTTATTTTAATAAAATTTTCCTTGAATCGGTTAGACATATTTTTGTAAGATTCAGATCAACTTAATTATAAAAAAAAAATCTCCTGGCATCCTTTAGGCTATAACAAAAATTAAGTACGTCGGCATGAGTTCCCCTAAGAATTCCATGTGCATTAATAACCTTATTGAAAAGAAAGAAAGAAGAATACAGTATATATGGAATGTAGTAGGGAACCACTTGATGAGTACAAAAGGGCTTATTATGAGCAAAACCAACCAACTTCCCAAACAGGGATTTTGTGCCCTATGAATGAATCACATACATGGAAGAATTGACTCATTGAATGAGTCTCTTGATGAGAAGAAGCACTATGGAACATAACAGATTGCATTGACTAATGTTCAACAGTGTTTGGATCTAGATGTCACTGTGCTCTTTGTCCTATGCTCTATACAAACCATAGAATTTTCAAAAATATCTAGTTGTATGTTCACATAGTATAAAATATAAAATAAAATATTACACATTTATCAAACATTTTGGTATCTTGGGAAAGGAGGGCTATAATGCTATATGGCTATGGGGAGGCTAGCTCCTCCTAGAGAAGCCATGCCATTTCAATTTTTGAAATTGGAAGAGAATGGTAAGTAGGATTTTTTCTAGTGAAATGAAAAAAAATGCAGAGCGTGCTTAGCTTCTTAAAAATCTACTCTACCTCTGGCCATAATAACAGAGAGATCGGCCCCTTTTCAATGTTGGGTCAACATTTCAGAAGCAAATGGGATGAGGATGTTGCAGACTTTTTTTGCAAAATTGTCTGATGATGCGTGTGTGGTTGTGATGTGAGGGAATGAGATTCAGAGCAACTTGCATGCATTGCTGCCACCACTGTGCTCTCTCAGTCCAAGGTGATGTGTATGTACTAATAGTAGTACTCATCATGCAATGCAAATGCAAGTGCAAGCCTCTCTCTCTCTCATCTCATTGGTCCTTTTCTCAACACCTTTTACTGCCCCTAACACATATTTTTACAAGTCTTCCACTTACCTTTCCATTGGGGTCAGGTTCCACCACATTCTCTTATTCAATTTATTTTATTTCTTTTTCTTTTTCATGGTGGGAAACCACAAACTTTCGTAATAAACACTTGGTTTTCATTATATCCCATGGTCTATAGTAATTGGATTTTTGAAAAAAATGCAGGGCAACAAAATTTGGGCTAGTAATAAGTAATAACAATCGATTGGTATGTTGCAATGAGTGATGATGGATGGATAATTCGTTTTGAGTACTTAATGCTATTGCTAAGGATGAGAACAAGTGATTTGTCTTCTTAAACCGTTAAAAATTTTCAGTATAGTATAATAATAAAGAGTATTCGTTAATGAGCATCATGGATCATCAATTATTATTTATTGCGATTACACTATCGATCTTAGAAATAAAAAAAAAGGTTTTGAATCTACCATGGTTGTTAGCGTTCAAGGATGACCCCAGTGAAAGTAATTATTTTCGTACCTTTTTCTTACGTAAAAGTAAAAAGAAAATGTTTTCTTTTTCCTAAACAAAATTACTGTGAATAATGAACTTTCAGTGGTCCAGTGCAAAGAAAGAATAGAGTTTTAGTGTTAAGCATTAATATTGTGCAGTACAAATATATGTGAAAATAGTAGGAACGAGAATACAAATATCTTGGATCTATCTAGGCTCAATAGAGCACGTAGTACGTGTGAATTGAAATCCACCTATCTGTGTTTGTTGCTCTTCTTCAATGGATCATAATAATAGAAAGGAAAGGTAAAACAATTTCCTAGCTACCTCCTTATAATTTAGACACCAAGAGTCTGTGAATCGACCTAATTGTTAACTTAAATGAATAAGATTAATTAAGGAGACCATAACATACACTTGTAAATTAAAATAGTAAACATTATTACATGAGTAAAGATTGATATAGAAATAACATGACTTGTTCATTTTTATCATAAAACATTAACATCAAATTGATGCGCTCATCCTAGACAAGACAAAATCATAAGAGAGAGAGAGAGAGGGGTCCGTTCGGGAAAGGCTGCAAAAATTGAAAGCAGAGACAGAGACAGAGACAGTCTAATATAAGGGTCCTTAAAGTCAAATAAGTAACCTACAAATGCTTGCTTGATCTTTGTCGGGGCAGAATTGCACCTGACATCCATCCTCTCTCTCTCTCTGTGTCTTTTTTTTTTGAAAAAAAAAGAATTAAATTTCAAATTTTCTCTTCAACTGAGAGCTAGCTAGGTAGGTAGGCAGGTGAAAGGAAAAAGGGTCAGCAATGAGGAAAACGAGCCTGATTTCAGTAAGAACTGCATCTGCATGTACGACAACTGTTAATTGCAGCAAACAATATTATTGAATAATTTGGGGATGGATGCCGTCAACTTGTGTTGTACAACTATTTGCAGGCTCTGCTCTGTTACACGCCGCGTTTTGTTTCTCTCCAATGCATTCTAACGCAACCTTTTAGTTTTGGTCCCCCCTCCTTGGCTCCTTCTGTTGCAATTTTTTTGGTATTCAATTGCCATTGATTCATGATATTTTAGTTTTAATAAAGAGTGGGTTGGATTGATAGCATGATATTTTTCTTGGAATTCCATATGATCTTTTATGGGTGTGAAGGTTGTCACGGGATGTTGGACTTAGGTTTAATGTTGAGTATGGTGAAATGTGTTTGAGATCAAATATAAGGTAGATGATCAATGAAAAATCCATCAATATAAACGTTGAAATTGTAAATGGTTGAGTAATTGTAGTACAATGGTTTAATTAATTTTTTATTGTATATTTAGCATTACTCTTGTATAAATACTAACATTAGGTAGGTAGGAGTCACACTCCATCCTGCACTCTTAATGAATGATTTTTCTATCAAGTGCGTCTAACATAGAAGAGAAAGAAGGATTGTGTTTGACCGTACGATTTAATGTTATTCCTATTATTGGTGTTCTAAATCTAGTATTGATTCCTATAAATATTTAATACATTCTACTCTTTTCTAAATAACAACAGTTATATTATATATACTGTTTTCATCATTTGAATATTTTGTTGGTGCAGAATCTGTTATTGAGCTCTTCATGGTTCTAACCACATTCCCATTCAAAGCGTATACAAGTTGGTCCGACTTAGTTTGAAGTGAAGTAATTTTTTAAATTTCATATATATATTTTTTTATAATAATGTATAAAGGCATACTTGGTAAAATAAAGCTGTACTATTATAGAATGGCGGATGAACCCCCTCATCTGTTTGCTTTCTTTAGACTATTGTAAAAGAAGAAATATATAAATAGAGAGACGAAAATGGTCGATTCATTTTTCAATTTTGATGAAAATCAAGGATCTTGTTAATTAGAGCTATATAATATATGTATGTGACTTAGCTTGTTGATCAAGCTAATGCGGATTGATGGGTTGTTTCCCATATATATGGTCATAAACATTTTATATATATATTTCTGGCCCCAGCAAAATGTATCTAGTATCGCCATCAAGGGATTTAGAGGAATCCCATCATTTTCAGTAGAGCTAGATTGTGTTTGTGTGTTCAGCGTATACCATGCATGCATTATTATCCGACTGTCAATCAATCAAATAACGGGATTGTCGTAAGCCCGAACAAGTAGGTCCAACAAATTAGGCCCAGTTCACCTACCATACCAATGCTCATATCATATCTACAAGTTCCTTAGTTGCAGCAAAGTTATTAATCATTCAGACAAACAAAATATGCATGGGTTCCACATAATAAACATTGACGGACAATTAAAGTAGTATAATTCCTAATGAGTGCTAGCTGCTTGCCGCATGGGTTCCACTTACTTGCTAATGCTGCCAGTGCCAGCCATGGGATGGGATATTGATTTCATTTGAGCCAAACAGAGTGGTGCTACCGCCTTTGAAAAATGAAGTGAACACCAACAACAAGAGGGGTTGTAGCTCATATGGTAGAGCGCTCGCTTTGCATGCGAGAGGCACGGGGTTCGATTCCCCGCAGCTCCAGAATTTTTTAATACGTTTCTTTCTCCTCTTATCAATATTATATGCTTACTCTTTTTTAAAATACGAGTTTTCACATATTTTGTTTTTTTTTGTATTATAGAAGAAAGACTCTTTTAAAATATTGAATCATATTAATATTTTACATATAGTAGAAATTGAAGGCTACATATACTTTTAAATGCGATAATTCACAATTATTTTTGTTGTATTATAAAATAAAGACTATATAGATTTTAAAATAGTGAATTACATGAAATTTTTACATAAAGTAGAAATTGTACTTTAAAATGTGAAATTTTACAATTTTATGGTTTTATTATAAAATAAAGGCAATATACTTTAAAATATTGAATTAATTGAATTTTTAACATATTGAAGACTATATACATCAAAATGTAAGATTTTACTACTATTTTTTTGTATGCACAACAAAATAAAGACTATAATCCTTTAAAATATTGAATCACATGAACTTTTCACATATTGTAGAAATTGAAGGCTATATACTTTAAAATGTGAAATTTCACATCTTTCTTGTTTTATTATAAAATAAAACTATAGGCTTTAAAATTTGAGTCACATGCACATATAGTAGAAATTGAAGACTATATACTTTAAAATATAAGTTTTCACAACTTTTTATTGTATTATAAAATAAAGGCTATATAGTAGAAATTGAAGGCTATATACTTTAAAATGTGAGAATTCACAATATTTTTTGGATACATTAACAAATAAAGACTATGGCCATTAAAATATTGAATCACATGAATTTTTTCACATATGGTAGAAATTGAAGGCAATATACTTTAAAATGAGAGAACTCATAATTTTTTTTGGTTTTATTATAAAAAAAAGACTATATAGACTTTAAAATAGTCAATTACATGAAATTTTTATATAGTATAAATTGTACTATAAAGTGTTAGATTTCACATTTTTTTTTGTTTTATTATAAAATAAAGACTATATAGGCTTTAAAATAATGAATCATTTGAATTTTTCACATGTAGTAGAAATTAAAGCCTATATACATTAAAATGTGAGATTTCATTATTTTCTTGGATAAACTACGAAATAAAGACTATATACTTTAAAATATTGAATCACATGAAATTATCATATATAGTAGAAATTGAAGCCTGTATACTTTAAAATGTGAGATTTCACATTTTCTTCATTTTATTATAGTAGAAAAACTATAGACTTTAAAATATTGAGTCGCATGAATTTTTTACTTATAGTAGAAATTGAAGGCTTTATACTTTAAAATGTGAGTACTCACAATTTTTTTCAATGTATTAAAAATAAAGACAATAGCTTTTATATTGAAATATTGAATTACATGAATATTTCAAATATAGTATAAATTGAAGACTCTGTACTTATAATGAGAGAATTCACAATTTTTTTTGTTGTATTATAAAATAAATACTATATAGGCTTTAAAATAGTGAATTACAAGAAATTTTTACATATAGTAGAAATTGTGCTTTAAAATGTGAGATGTCACAATTTTTGTACTTTTATTATAAAATAAAAACTACATTCTTTAAAATATTGAATCAATTGAATTTTTCATATATAGTAAAAATTGAAGGCTATATACTTTAATTTAAAATGTGAGATTTCAAAAAAAAATAAATTATTGTATTACAAAATAAAGAGTATATAGCCTTTAAAATATTGAGTCACATAAATTTTTCACATATAGTAGAAACTGAAAGCTATATACTTTAAAATGAGAGAACTCACAATTCTTTTGATTGTATTATAAAATAAAGACTATACTTTTTAAAATAGTGAATTACATGGAATTTTTATATAGAGTTGAAATTGTACTTTAAAATGTGAGATTTCACAATATTTGTGATTTTATTATAAAATAAAGACTATAACCTTTAAAATATTGAATCTCTTGAATATTTCACTTATATACTTTAGAATGAGAGAATTCACAATTTATTTGATGTATTATAAACTAAAAAAGACTATAGGTTTTAAAATAGTGAATTATATTAAATTTGTACATATAGTAGAAATTGTACTTTAAAATGTGAGATTTCACAATTTTTGTAGTTTTATTATAAAATAAAGACTATATAGGCTTTAAAATACTGAATCAATTGAATTTTTAACACATAGTAGAAATTGACGACTATATACTTTAAAATGTGAGATTTCACTAATTTTTTTGGATACACTACAAAATAAATACTATATATAACCTTTAAATTATTGAATCACGTGATTTTTTCACATATAGTAGAAATTGAAGACTATAAACTTTAAAATGTGAAATTTCACATTTATTTGTTTTTTTATAAAATAAAAACTATAGGCTTTAAAATATTGAGCCACATGAATTTTTCAAATATAGTAGAAATTGAAGGCTATATACTTTAAAATTTGAGTTTTCACAATTATTTTTGTTGTATTGAAAATAAAGGATATATCCTTATAAATATTGAATCACATGAAATTTTTCACATAGAGTGAAAATTGAAGGCTATATATTTTGAAATGTGAGAATTCGTAATTTTTTGGATACACTATAAAATAAAGACTATAGTCATTAAAATATTGAATCGCATGAATATTTTACTTATAGTAGAAATTGAAGGTTATATACTTTAAAGTGTAAGATATCACAATTTTTTTGTTATCTTATAAAATAAAGGTTATAGCCTTAAAAATATTGAATCTCTTGAATTTTTTACTATAATAGAAATTGAAGGCTATATGCTTTAAAATTAGAGAATTCACAATTTTTTTAGTTGTATAATAAAATAAAGACTATATAGGCTTTAAAATAGTGAATTACATGAAATTTTTATATATAGTAAAAATTGTACTATAAAATGTGAGATTTCACAATTTTTTGGTTTTATTATTATAAAATAAAGACTATATAGGCTTTAAAATATTGAATCATTTGAATTTTCCACATATGTAGTAAAAATTGAAGCCTATATA
Organism: Aeschynomene evenia; assembly: GCA_013621005.1. Taxonomy (NCBI): domain Eukaryota; kingdom Viridiplantae; phylum Streptophyta; class Magnoliopsida; order Fabales; family Fabaceae; genus Aeschynomene; species Aeschynomene evenia. The sequence goes on from CM024268.1 coordinate 6,754,906, forward strand.
CTTTACAGTGTGAGATTTCACTACGTTTTTTTTATACACTACAAAATAAAAGACGATAACCTTTAGAATATTGAATCACATGAGTTTTCACATATAGTAGAAATTGAAGACTATATACTTTAAAACGTGAGATTTAATATTCTTTCGTTTTATTTATTACTACTTATTATAAAGAAAATTGCCAAAAAGTTGGTTACTTTTTTGTCTCTAAAAATAAAGTAAATAAAAATTTAAAAAGAATTAAAAAATTTTAAAAAATAACTATCATTTGTAATTTCTACTATCAAAATTTTCTCTCTATTTATTTTTATTTATCTTTTATTCTAATATTTTAATAAATTAAAATAAGATTTAAGAGATATTTTAATTATATTAAATAGTCTTATTTTTTTAAATTATCAATATAATTAAATTAAATAATATTATTTAATAAAATATTCATAAAAAATATAAAAAGCGACTTTACAGGCACGAAAGTACCTGTTGAGTCGCATATGTAATATAATTATGTTTGATTAATATGTTTTATGATTATTTAGAATATCATAGTAATATACATATATTTTCATGTAATCTTTCTAATAATATATCAAATAAGGTAATGTGAGTTAGAGTTATATTATTTGTATATATCAAACAAGGTAATATGAATTACCAATAATCTAAGTGGAGGTAATCTATAATCTAGATTACCGGTAATTTTTTATGGTAACGTGCCAAACACCCCTAAGTATTTCTTTCAATCTCCTTTATACATTCACAAATTAATTAATATTTTTAGATACAAATTATATCTAGATACATAAAGTTTATTTATAAATGTATGAAAAATAAAAGAGATATTTGATTATGAAATAGAAGAAGTATTAGGAAATCGGTTTTGATTGAAATGAAATAATTTGCAATTAGGGAACGTTCCATGAAGTTGGTTTGTCAAATTTGTGCTTCTAGGAGATTCTCCATGGATTCGAATGTGCATGCATATAGTATACAAATTGTTTGGTGCACGCAATCTCTCTCACGCCACGAATAATATATATCATTCAGATCCTAATAATTCCTTCCGATAACATAGGAATGGTGGGTTCGAACCCGAGCTTACCTCCATGGATGACTACTGCAGCTGCTTCAAATGTTGATTCATTTTGATGGAAACGTGTCTCCAATGTCGTCACACTCACAATACCCAACTTCTTCTTCCTCTTCGGATGCGGAATTGAGTATTGGAGAGAGGGCTTTCTCCGCTGCCGGTTCTGCTTTCATCTCCGCCATCATCGTCAATCCCCTCGATGTTGCCAAGGTTTTCTCAATTTCAATATTTCCCCCCTTCTCAATTCTGAATATATATGTATATATGTATCTCATCTCATCAAGTTGTCTGTTCTGTTCTGTTCTGTTCTTGTATTGAATTACAGACAAGACTGCAAGCACAGGCTGCTGGGGTTCCGTACCAGGGTATTTGTGGAACGGCGGCATCTCTTCCAACTAACACCGTACATATAGCTCTTATCTTGACTTGTATTGTCTTGCTCTGCCTTTGTTGATTATTTAGTTATTTGTTGGTTGGTTTATTTTTCAGATTCCAAACGATATTAAATGTGGTTGTAGGCAATCTGTTTCTAGCTCCGAGGCACCATCTCCTTCGGCCTGTAGCCGCTACAAGGGTACATTAGATGTCTTCTACAAAGTTACACGTCAGGTTCGTGCTTTCTATTTTCCACTTTTAATTTTATGTCTTAACTTTCCCACATTAGCAGACTCTCTGTTAGAATCATATATGATGTGCTAAAGATAAAAGGATATGGAAGGATGTGAATTAGCTGAAATTAGAGAGTGAATTACTGTTAGTGTGACATTTACTTTTATTGATACATAAGACATACTTCTGCTTCAGGAATCAGGATTGACATTAGATGGCTATTCCTGTGTATGAAAGAGATTACCCTTTCAAAGGTAGCACTGTTTGTTGTGTTTTACAATCTCTAAATAGAAGAAAATAATTCTTGAATTGCTCTTGTGTAAATGTGTGCCATCAGTGTTTTTACAGTAATTTGTATATTTTCTTGTTTTTGTCATGCAAATGACTTACAATAAGAGGGCTCACTGGATTGAATTTATGCAGGAAGGGTTTACAAGACTGTGGAGAGGCACAAATGCAAGTTTAGCATTGGCTGTGCCAACTGTAAGCTCACTTTCGGTTTTTCCTGTTAGCAATTTTCTGTTCTGTGCTATATAGTTTGCTTTGCAGGCTGATGCCATTTATTTTGGTTCTTTAACTGGTATTTGTATATGATATACATCTCAACCTATTTATATGCCAATGGTCTTGTATTTTTGCTGTCAATTAGGTTGGAATCTATATGCCTTGTTATGATATCTTCCGCAACATGATGGAGGAGTTTACAACTCAGAATGCTCCAAGCTTAACACCACATGTTCCTTTAGTAGCAGGATCGATTGCACGTTCATTAGCTTGTATTTCTTGTTATCCGGTTGAACTGGCAAGGACACGCATGCAGGCAGTGAATTTTGTATGCAAAAAAATGTGGATGCATCATGCTTTGCATAATGTGCCTTGGCTTCTTTATAACCCCTTTAAAGAAGTGTATGTGCTCTGAGATTTTTTATTGGTTTGAATTTAGGCATTTAGAGAAACCCAAAGTGGCAAGCCTCCAGGGGTTCGCAAGACATTACTTGGAGTCATCAACCCAATCGAGGGTGCAAGCACTCTTCAAAACTGTAAGTTTTCTCTGTTTTCCTTCTTAGTTTAAACTGACTCTTAATATATGTTTAGGTAAGTTTTTCTTACATCAATTTCTCTTATAATTGACTTAGTATGCAGTTTCTGTTGCACAGTATTATGTCTGTTCTTCTTTTCATTGCCTCCATTAGTAATTGTTTTGATTATGTTCTTTTCAAAACAGTAAACAGATACCGCTTGTGGTGGACTGGTCTCGGAGCTCAACTTTCTCGGGATGTTCCGTTCTCTGCAATTTGCTGGTCAATCCTTGAGCCAGTAAGATTTCTACATTTAATGAATCAAATGAAAAGCTTCATATATATATATTTAGTTTGGTATATTTGATAGTGGAGCTGCTTTGCAGATGAGGAAAAGAATTCTTGGCCTAGTGGGAGAAGATGCAAGTGCAGCCACGATCCTTGGGGCAAATTTTTCTGCTGGTTTTGTTGCAGGAACTGTAGCAGCAGCTGCCACGTGCCCACTAGATGTGGCAAAAACTCGACGACAAATAGAGGTGTTTCTCAAAATTATGCTTTTAGCAGACAACTATTATATATTCACTTCAATCAACCCATCCCGTCTGATAAAACCCTTATATTAGTCATAATCAAGAAAAGGCATTAACCTTGGTAGTAGCAGTTAGTTGTTATTTAAGGTGAGATTGAATACAATGCAAGTTGCTGACTAAAGTCAAACTTCCAGCATCATTATGCTGTTTCTGCTCTTAAAATCATGCCTAAATTTCATTTGTGAATTCTATGCATTGAATTAATTTGCATTCACAATAAATACAAAGTTCGAGGACTTCATGTTCTCTAACATACAATCACTATTGCAATTTCTTTCCAGAAGGATCCTGAAAGGGCATTAAAGATGACAACAAGAACAACATTGCTTGAAATTTGGAGGTATACGCACCTTCATAAAGACATAAACTGATGCTTGGTCCAATATATATCATTTAATTTCTTTCCTCCTGGTCAAAGTTAAGAGGGTCATTTAGGACATAGACTTTGTGCTGACATTGAGACTTTTTCTTGGGACAGGGATGGAGGATTAAGAGGGCTGTTTACAGGTATCGGTCCCCGTCTAGGTCGTGCTGGTCCATCGGTTGGGATAGTTGTCTCCTTTTACGAAGTTGTCAAATATGCTTTACATCATAGACATCGAACTTCATCATAAGAAATATAGGACATGCTTGCATTCGTCATCAACCCCTTTTGCTGGAGGGTTATAAATATAATATAATTCAATTCCATTTTCAAAGTTGGCTTAATACTGGACCGCATTAAGGACACACACCAGAATCAATCCTAGAAGAAGTGAAGAACCAAGGATGTTTCTGACATCGCAAGAAGCAGAGCTAAAGAGGCAACAGGGGCAGCTAGCAATTTGTGATAGTCCAATAATTGATTATTCTCCACATACATAGACTTGTTTTGAAAGTGTTTACAATTTTTTTTTTCATCATTGCATTTGCAATAGTTTTAGAGGAAATTTACTAAGTGCCATTGTACTTTGCAGTGAAAAAATAGCTTGTTCTGCTTTCCTTGGCTAGGAATTTCACACAATTCTTTCTCACGAATAACGTGAGTGATGTTTTATGATCTGTTTGTGAATGTGGAAATAAAGGATAACTGATTCGAAATTCAAAGAATACTTTTTACATCTTCATTCTGAATTAAGATGTAAGAACGCTCCCAAAAGAGCAGATTTTAATATAATTTTAAAGATCATTCGCAATTGATTATAAAATGAACACCAGCAGCAGCAGCATCATGAACAATGGAAAGAAAATGGTAAAAGAATAAGAAATTTGAAACCATTCATTCCAACCTCCTTATCCATGAAACAGAATCAGTTCCTACATACAATGTCAACTTTCTATAGAAAAAAAGAAAAAGAAAAGTAGAGAGAGTGTTAGGAAGAGGCAGGAAGAGGGTGGATGAGATATGTGAGCACCAGTGCAACAAACATAAGCACGTACGCAATCCCTTGGTCTATTGAAGTACCTGTTGAACAATAGCCAACACATTCAGTTGCTTGCTATATATGATACCATGCAGCTTCATCCACTAACAAAAACTAGATCAAAAAGCTTCAAACTTTTCTCAAAGTACAAATGTGAGAAAAATAGAAGTTTGAGAATTACCATCGCTGGAGGGAGAAGGAGCAGGAACAGGTGCAGGTGAAAAGGACTGGGCTTCAATAACAGCGGGTTGAAAAATGGAAACAACAAGAGTATAGATGGCCAGAACTCTTGAAGTAGCTCTGAAAAATGCCATTCTTTTTTCGTTCTTGGATGGAGGGGTTCTTTCTATAACCACAACACAACAGATAACAAGAATGAGGAGATTGGAGAGGGTGAGTGAGACAAATAGGTCAATGTGTGTGTGTGTGTGTGTGTTCAGAATCCTGTGATGTCCCCTTTATATAGAAATTTAGCTAGTCAATGAGAGAGATTTGAGTTGGATTGGTAATGTAATGCAGTGTGCTGTTAGATTCATTGAGTGATTGTGAGTGATCGATCAGGTAAATCATCACATCATTCAGATTTTGAATGTTGTGATGGGGTCCACCTACTGCTTCAATTCCATGGCACATCTTTTCTTGTGTTATTTTGAATTGGAGCTAACAAGGCCATGTGGTAGTTAGTTATCTTTTCTGTAAATTATGTTGAAACATGTTTACTTAATCTAATCATGCTTTTAAAATTAGTATACAGATTACAGTGTTTCTCTGCAATGACAATTGCGACCACATGAGCATTTTTTAACAGCCTAAGATGCTTTAGATTATCATTATTTGATAAACAACCTTTTCAAGATTTGTTACCTTAACTAAACTTGCTGGTCTCCTAAAACTACAGCCTATCTTGGATTCTCCAAATAAAATGCGAATCACGATTTACTGCAGAATCTTCTTTTGTGACATAGTACTACAAGTCATAGCATTGCAATGATAATGACATGAGACTAAAAATTGCATCAGAGCAACCAAACTTGAGAGCTGATTGTTTTTGGACTTTGATGATTTTATTTCCTCTCAATAAAAAAAATAATAATAAAGTGAACTAGTAACCAAGAAAAGAAAAGGCTATTGGCTTATTTCATTTGCCTTATCTGTGTTCAAGACAAAAAAGAAATCAATTGCTTTGGTTCTATCTTACAGTGGACCACTTTCAATCGATGCTGTTGTATGGAAAATTGGAAATGAACTTTCTTGAGCCTGATTTGCATGTCAACCACATTTTCGAATGATAGTTGCTCCCACGTTGTTCTTCATCAGCATATAGAACCAAAGCACAAGGCTCATGTGTTCCTACTCTGGTGTTTTGCAAAATATGGACATGCTTGAACATGAAATTCAAACATCCCATGTGCTCATAGAACATCACAGGAATGGATGAATAAAGGCACCGAATCAAGCATTCAATATTGTTTTTCTTTTTCAGTGAATGGTATTGTTTTCTTAAGTGGTCAACGTTACCATACCATGAGTGTTTGGAATCATCATCCTTTAATTCAAAAGAGTGAAGTACCAAATTAACCCTCGAAAGATTTTGTCGCTGACAAAATCACCCCCAAAACATTTTAACGAAAAAATAGCCCCTCAATGATGTTTAACGTTTGACAAAAGACACCCACCGTGAACTTTATTCAACGGACGTTAACTACAATGATGAGATGGAACACACAGTGCCACTGTGAATATTTCTATACAATCAAAATCCATAATTAGTGTCTCTTTCCCCAAATTTATGAATTGAAACCCTAATTAGTGTCTTTTTTAGGGAGAATGAGGGAGAGATTAGAAGATAATTTAGAGTTTCAATTCATAAATTTGGGGAAAGATACACTAATTAGGGATCTTAATTGTATAGAAATATCCAAGGTGGCACTGTGTATTCCACCTCATCACTGTAGTTAACGTCTGTTGAAGAAAGTTCACGGTAGGTGTCTTTTGTCAAACGTTGAACATCATTGGGGGGCTATTTTGTCGTTAAAATATTTTGGGGGTGATTTTGTCAGCGACAAAATTTTTCGGGGGTTAATTTGGTACTTCACTCAATTCAAAATAATAAGTAAGGCCTCATCTTGATACTAGATAAGAATGGCTCTGTTTTTCTTTTTCTATTTCGGTAAGTTGATTTAATGGTTTCCTTACAAAGTCGTTACCAAACAGAAGTTCTTTGTTTCTTTCTTTATTTAATTATAACTCGAGACTATGTCCCCTTTGCGAGTTTAATGATTTAAGAGACAAAGTCCACCAATCACGGTGTTCATAATTGAGGGAAGGGAGGGTAATTCAAGAGGACCGTATCAGATGCAAATCTCACCACATGTATCATCTAAATCTATTCACCACTTCAATCAGTTTAAACATTTCAGGGTTCATGCTAAAGAAGCAGCAACATCACCTAACACACACTTCAGGGTAATAAAACAAGATTTCCTTCCTATTTTTTCATACGAATCAGTGAGGAACAACCATATACATTGGCTAAAAACGAATTTAATACAGTGAGATTCTGTACTCGGTGGATGTCCAAATGATTATTAACAAACAGTACAAACCAAAATACGATCACACCGCAATACCATACCATACCCAAGCCCCATAACAGTTGGAACCTCTCCGAGCATACATGACTCTATCATTTCCCTCGTATTGCCTGCAACGATTTGGTTAATGTTGGTTACCTTGCAAGCAAGTATTTCAGAAGAATTGTAGATATTTATCCTTTCATTAAATTATCATCCAAACAAGTTGTTCAGCCTATGCATCAAGTGTGGAAAATTTTTTGCACATTTTCTAGGTTTTTAGCCCCATATTAACCACCCCAACCTTAGTTACCATGATGTGAAAAGTTAGTGCCTAACTGAGTGGATCAAATGATGAACATGTAACATGACCACACTTGTCAATATTTCATCTTTTCCCCGTAGTATTTATTATATTTATTTTGCAAGAGAAAGAAAGTAGAATCAAATAAATAGAATAAGGAGAACCTAAACCATGGCCTTACGATGACTTACTTGTTATGTTCACACTACTGATTTTGGATCCAGGGATCCTGAAGCATTGCCTTCTCCTGTTAGCATATTGTTTGGATCCTATAAGGGGAGAATTAAATTAGCAGTATGCAAGATAAACTTAAAACGGTACATTGGATAGTAGAGACTCTACCTCCATTCCCCATTTGATATAATCTGGGGACTCGCAGGCCTTATATTCGTCAACCAAACTCTCAATTACATCCCTTGACTCATCAAATTCTGAGAGGTCATTATCCTGTACATTCATTTTGTTGACATCATCGGACAAAATTAACAACTATCTACATGAAGGGGCTGCCAAAGAAGTATTTAACGGATGCAGCAGCATTCAAAAGACTGATATCAGATTGTACAAATCAAATTGGAACACTTACAGCAAACATTGGGAACTTCCTGTAGTTATCCAGAAAGGCTTGTTTCTTTCTCAGCTTATCATACTGGCTCAAACACTTACTGAAAAGGTGCCGAATGCTAGTATGGCTTGCCAGCATAAGGCCACTAACCTGCCAAATATAGTACATATATCATATAATATAATTCTTAACTCACTTTCTCAATAACCCAATCTCAGACTAACAAGCATTTGTCATATGATAAGTTGATTCATCTCCAACACAATCACATAAACTGACAGCAGAAAAGCATGACAAAGACAAGGGAAAATTAAGGCAAAAAAAAGGATATGAAGTCCTACCCTGTGTGCAGTTTGAACGTATGGTGACTTTCTAGATAGGGCAACCTATCAGAAGTGCAAAAAGAGACAAGGATGAGACTATGTCATTAAATATAAAGGGAACAAATTTATGCAGGAACGAAAACCTTAATCTGCATCACCCGGAACATATACCTGAATGCTTGCAGGACCCCACTCAATAAAGTTAACTAGCTTTCTTTCACGTATCCTCTGCAAACTTTCATGAACCTAAATCCATATAGAAAATAAAGTCATAATGCAGCACTGTCATCCATATAGAAACTAATACTTGAACATCACAAGTTAATCTAAGGAAGCTGCATGACAATGGACACAATAAAGTCTAAAAGAAGTTCTTAAGTAAACAGCTGGCAAGTTTTTTTTTTTTTTGGGTGCTGCTTGTCATTACCTGAGTTGGATCGACTTCTCCTTGAATGATATTCAGAATTGATATATATTTTGCTTGGCTAGCATCTTTAGTTCGAGCATACGAAGAGACCATAATATTCTTTGCCTGCAGGGTTTATCAATGTCAGTACATAGCCATCCTATATGAAACTTAACTATTTAAGCAGTTATTAACTTATTATACCTGCAGAAGTCTTCTCATAACATCAAGTACAGTGGTCTTACGAATTACATTAGCCTGCAAGGAGATATCATCAAACTCTTAAAATGTCTACTTATGAAAAACCACAATCCAGAAGCAACGTATCTATATCCCAATCAGATCAAGGAAGATAGGTAAAATGGGAGTAGAGAGAGAGAGAGAGAGAGCAAGATGAATTAATTGTTTATCTTAAAGCTCTTCAGGTTTTAACAATTTAACAGTAGAAATCATCGGAAGACACAGAATAGACTAAACTTTAATTCTTCAAATATAACTTAAAAAAACCCAAAAAAAAAAGGAAAGTTGCATGGTAATCTCACCTGACGTTCTACTGTCAAAGGCGTATATCCTGTCATTAGAAAATGGCATCTTGGTGTGGGAATCAAAGAGGCAAGAAGGCCAACCAAATCATTATTCATGTATCCTGGATACCGAAGAGTGGTTGTGCTTGCAGACATCACAGTAGAAACTAAGGAATTTGTTTGAGCAAATGTTGGGTTAGACAAATGAAGTCGTTCCACAGCAATTCTATTTAGTGCAGTGTTATCAAGAACTACGACACAATCTGCATTAAGTGTCAGTCGCTTGAGTGTCAAAAGTGAATTGTATGGTTGCACCACGACATCACTTGTCTCCATTTGGTTAGGAAACACACTATATGTCTGGACCAGTTTTTTGCTGTAGCGATCATTCAGAGTCTCCAACAAGTATGAGCCCATACCTGAATTAGTGCAAGGAAAAACACTTAGTACACGAGCAAGTTTTTCAAAAAATAAAAAGTACACAACTGAGAAATACTTGAACAACATCCAGTTTTAATCTAGTACATAATAAATTCAAACCTAAATAAGGATCCCGACCATTATGTATTATATGCAATTTAGGTCCAAGATAAGCTAAAAGGTTCAAACCCATTAACTTTTCTCTTTTAAGGGTGAGAGTAAAAATTAATTTACTTTTGGTTGAAAATTAAAATTATGCATCAGGTGTAAATTAAGTCAGTTGTTTCAGGGATCTTTGGCTTCTTCAATGCACTCACCACACAGATGCTTAATAAGGAAATTTATGGGATGTTTAAAGGCATAGATAGCAGGAAAAGAAACCTGATCCTGTTCCTCCAGCAATGGAATGACATAGAACAAAACCCTCAAGACTGTCACTGCCATCTGCTTCTCGGTCAATCATGTCCATTATGTCCTCTTCAACATTCTTTCCCTGATAAGATATAACAACCACAACAACTAAGAATTCTTTCACTGTGCAAGAGTAATAAAGCTTTCCCATTTAGTGCCATGGAGAGAGTTAGCCTATCACAATGCAAGTTCGCTATAAATCATTTGTAAACATTGAGATGGAAAGAGAACTCTAGTTGGCAACAAAATTCAGTCCAAGGATGATATGAAAATCATGATTGCAGGATGCTCAAGGACTAGCAACAGACCTGATGGTATCCACTAGCCCAATTGTTTCCTGCACCACCTCCATGATCGGAGACAAATATGTTCTCGTGATTGTAGAGATTCCGATAGTCACTATTTTGAATCCCATTAATAACTCTTGGCTCCAAGTCTATCAGTAGTGCCCGCGGTATATAATGCTGATCATCAGCTTGATAGAAGAAGACGTCTTTCCTATCACCTCCCTGCAGCATTTTGACCAAAATAAGTACATACAAAACTGATCTTCAGTTTTTCACAAGTTAACTTTCCAAAGTAGAAATTTAACAAAGCTTCACCAGAGTCCACGGAAGTGTTCATGCCCCAAAAGAAGGGTTTATGGAAACAAACTGTTAAAAGGTATGAAAATTATCCTAAGAAACATTAGCTAACGTTTACTAAAGAGGAAATCACATCAGAGGAACCAAGTGTTACTGATAGTAACCGAGATCCCAACGTAAAAAGGCAGTTTCATGCGGAAAGGAACCACAAAGTAGCGAAGATTTAAAATTCTGAAGAGCGAAGTTGGAAGACGAATAATTATGGCGGTATGAAAAATGGAGAAACCTGAGTGGCAAAATCTTCGAGGATGCCGTCCTTGCTGATACCGTGTTCGAGGCAGAGCTGCTTCCAGAACTCCATGCCGATCTGGTTGCCGCATTGTCCCACCTGGAGAGTGATGATTTCCCTCGGCATTTCCCCCTTTCTTTCTTCTCCCAACGCCAAACGAAAAACACAAATTAGGGTTCAGATCGGTGTGGTGGCGGGGCGGGGCGGGTACCACCCTTTTTCAAAAAAGAATGTAAGAAAGAAAGAAAGGAAACGGATGAGAGTGAGAAAAAGAGTGTGAGTGTGAAAATAATAATGGCTTAAATAATTAATGGATTTGTGAACTGAGTAGTGCTAGTCAGTAGTAGAGTGTGCTTTGCTTCCTCCTAATCAACTCATCATTACCACTCTCTCAACTTTTAACCTCTTTATTCAATTAAAACAAAACTGACAAATTATTTATTCTCAATTTCTTTTTAACATAAGGCATTTTTTTATGAGTTCAATTAGTATATTCTAAAAAAACTTATAATGTCAACCAATTATTTGAAAATATTTTTTTTTGTTAGTCAGTAATTTAGTTAAAAAAATTTACTGGCATAATTTAATATATGTGTAAAATTATTTTAGACCAGAAATTAAACTCTTCTTTTTACTGCTTAAATTTTATTCACATATAATAGTTATCTATAATTGAAATGTGAGGTTAACTCGTTTTATTTGCAAATTGACGATATTTTTAAATTAATAATGAAGTGGTTGATTATTACTTACTAAATATAATGGAATAATAGAAATAGAAAGACATGTAAAGTGGGCTTTATTTTTGTTATGATGGGCTTCAGTCCTCCAACCCAGATTTGGGCCTGGATCCAAAACACCAAGAAATAGTGATATTATGCTCGCTTCTACTTAGCCCTTGCCTCAGACCAAAACTTTGCTGATAATTCGGTTTGAATTTGGTTTTATCCGTACATTAAATAATAGTATTATTACAATCCTTTGCGAGGCACATGACATGATGTCATAAGATCTTGGGACCAATTGTTTAACTGCAGCAGCTGGACAGACAGACACTTCAAGTTGAATTGTGAGTCACTAATCAAGAAATTACTAGTTTATTTTCAGATTCATATATACGAGAATGCTAAGTAAAATAAATGTTAATTACTATGACAGGGAGGGTGTAATGAACAGAACAGATGCATTGAAAGGCAAAGTAGGGCTTTTATTATTACAAATCCAAATCCAAATGAGTAGCTGGTGTTAGGTAGCTAGCTATCTGATTAAGATCACATGCATTGCATAGATATGCATCATAACACAACACTCGTATAAAGACAAACAAAGACAACATTTGGCTAAAGTTAATAAGTAAGAAACATAATTATCAGTACCATGATGTATGCTTAGATTTTTCTTACTTAGCTCGTGAAATAAAATAATAGTATAGTACAGTAATAAAGAAAAATGGAAACTAAACTCACCCAATTCCTCCCCCTCCCCCTCCTAGGCCTAGCTTCTTGATTCAACTTCAAACGTCGTTTTCGTATGTTGATTTTACAACTAAAGAATCGCATAATTAAGATGCACGCACACGTTACTTCTGAATTATGTCAGTGAATAATAAGATCATAATAGGCTGTTAAATTAACTCCCAAGGCTGCTGAAAACTATTCATACCATGTTAAGAATTGAGATTAATTTGAAGAACAGAATATATAAACTATAAAGAAATCCAAAAAGTAAAGATCGACTCTCATCACTAAGAGCATATATATATAGTTGCATCCATCTTGCCCACGCACCAAAAGCAAAGCAAAAGGAGAGGATAGATATATGATATATGATGTATGGAAAGGTTTTCATATCATTATATATCCACTTATAAAGTGGAGTGTTCCACATAAATAGCAATGAAATTATTTAGCTTCTTACACATCTCTCTCTCTGCTGTCTTAATAATATAGCCAATAAGATAAAAATAAATATCTACCACATGAGCCCAGTAGTAATTATGATTATTAGTATATAGTTAATTTATAATAAGAAGCAAATCGGTCAAGGGAGGGAAGGATATGAATAATTATATTACATGTGGGAAGAGGATGAGAGAGGAGAAGAGTGAGAGGGCCATAAGAAGGCTCCAATGGCGAAGTTTCGCTTGTGTTGAAGATCACCAGTGATAGGTAAGCCGTACTGTCGGAGCAAGCAATCAAGCCTCCACTCTGCCATTGTCTCATACTCTGCTTCTGTGTATCTTGGATAGTGCAGTGGCATCTCAAACCCTTCTATCTCTTCATCCCTCGATTCTTCCATTCCTATGATGATCATCAATTGATCATATATATATCAATCATCTATTCTTCTCTTCTCTTGATGTTGTTAGCCTTTGGCAAGTGCCTGTCTAATTTATAGACGAAGAATATATTTTATATATATATATATAACAGAAGAGGAAAACGCCTAGTTGTTTGTGTATTGTGGCCAGCACATTGTCGACGTGTTATATTGTCATTTATTTCCATCATTACTAACTTAATTTGTAGTATATTAATGAATTTGGAAGGGGACACGAATGATGATAATAATAATAATAACAGTAGTAAAAGAAGTCACATTCGTTATTGATTACTCAATTGATCAATCCATTAGCTAGCAAGCTAGCTTCAACAACGAGTAGTCGCATTTAATTTAATTTGTTCCATCCATCATTGATTTATTAATTTCTTTTCAAAGTAACACAGTAAATTACTTTCCAACCAATCGATATCACAGCTTTAAATTAATGTCAGGACTCAGGAAGTAGTAATTATTAGTAGACCTACGCATGTTCAGCGACCATTATTTGCTGTATGTTATAATGGCTTTGGGACCATATCTTACAGAGTAATGGCACTCAAACAAGCCTGATTTCTTTTTCACAATCGCCTCACGTGCTTGCACGTGACTTTGATATGTAACGAAGTTTAACCCCTCACATTGCTTCAGCTTTTATCTCTTTTTAACTTGCAGCCACAAATGATGGTTAAGATAGAGGTCTCATCCACCCATCCATCCCTCTGTAAACAACTATATTCAAATAAATTAATGAAGAACTATTGTACTGTGTTGTGAGTACATCAACCAGCTGGAAATATAGCGACCCCAGATGGCGGCTTAAATCCATGTACCAAAGGATCAATGGTTAGCACCTTGCCACTACCAGCAAACCCAATGGCAAGACTCTATTTGCTCCTCTAAACCGCATTCTGTGGTCTCATTACAACTCTCTTTTCTTTCTATATCCTCCTCTCATATTTATACACAGGCAAAAGCAAAGGGATGTTCAAATTATCTATATAGAAAGTTCAACTCATCCCATTGAAGATGATGATGATGCTCTTGGAGATCACTCAATCAATACAGGCCGTACATAAGCTTCAGCCACATGAAAAATTACTTCAACTGGCCTTCTTGGAAAAACCTGCCAACAAGCGGTTCAAAGAACCTTTAGAACCAACAGGAAAAGAACGGAGAAAACCAAAAGAAAATAGTAATGCAGACAGATATGAAATACTTACTTCATGCTACATAGTACACACATTATGTAACACTACAACTTATCACATATCATATGATTATTATATTTTAATATATTAAGAAAATAAAACAAAATTCAGAACTCAAATAAATGTTTGGCTACCAAGGCATTGTATAGCATCATGAATGTGTTCTTCGATCAACAGATACTTCAATGAGCCTCTCTTCATCTGGTTTAATTGTCACTGGCATATCTAATAGCATATTTGGTGGGGCAAAATACATGTGTAGAGACATCATACAAATAATAATGCCCAAGAAAAGCTGTAAAGAGAAACAAAAAGGAGATTAGTATCCAGTTATTGCCAGAGAATAGGGCATGAAAGGTATTACACAAGCATATCAACAGTCAACCTCCACAGTCACAACAGAAGATAGCAAACAAGGCTATTTACTTAGAGAGAATGGACAAAAGTCTTGATTAACAAAAGTCATCTATAATGCAGAATTTTGAGCATTGCTATAAATACTTTGTATAAATAAGGCTTGTTGAACTGAGCATTCCACAAAATTTAAGAACAACCAATCTATTGAACTAGAGCACTAGCGAGACAGTTTTTTATACTGTAAAACTGCATCATACGATTATATCTCTATGTGGTATCTAAATTCTGAATTCCATGAAACAAATTGAAATGATGATGATGAAAAAGTTAGGCCATGAGGGAGATCGGTGAACAGTTGGCAACAAATACAGGAAATGCTTGGTCTGGAAATTTACCTGCACTGTAGGTTTGAAGTTGAAGAGAAATATTGATAGTATCATTGTCAGAAGCATTGCCATTGATGTGGAATAGACCTAAAAAGAAAGAATACATGAGTTAAGGGAGAAAAAGTGCAGGAAGAAAATCACAGATCATATGCTGCGAGTGATACTTTATACTTCATTACTAGTTTCATTACGAACAAGATCTACATGAAATGCATGATGAAGTATGTGGACAAATACATGAGGAAAAAAGCCTAGCAAGAGGGTCGAAGGATATACCTTTACAATATTGTCAGCATGTTTCATTAACCAGGAAACCAAAAGACCAGTAGACCCTAGATTCAATACCACCAACCAGGTAGTGATGGTGTATCCATTGAAAATACGCTGCCACCAGGGTCCATTTTCAAATCCACCTCTGAAATCATCCAAAAGAAGTCGTGCCATATTGAAAATTGTACCAAACCTGGAGAAAGTTTAGAGTTTAATCCTCTTAGTAAACAACTGAAAATATGATGACAATAAGTACAGCAAGAATATGATAGCAACATTCATTTAATATTTTAAGGAAAATAAAATAAGCAAGAAACTACTTTTGATAAACGTAGGTTAATCAAACTAAAAAATGTATGCATATCCTATGTCCTAATTTGACATGACATATTCAAGAAAGAATACCTACGTGTATAACTGTATATTCTGCCAGTATAAGCTATCATTATTCTTCTTCATCAAGTACTCAGTATAAATTCCAGCTAATGCTGAGAGACAGGCCGATAGAACCCCTAACATGTAACCCTGTATTGGTGCCGAGAAAAGCGAGTCACATGAAGCCTCTCCACAGCCCCTGACCTAAATCAACAAACAGCAGAAGTACCGTATCAGCAACACTTTTTACATAGGGCTAAGTTTCCTAATATACTGACCAAAAAAATGACAAAACAAAACAAAATGGTTTTTACACAATGATAAAGGGGAATAGCTTGCAACTAATTAAGTCAAAGCAGGAAAACTGAATTGATATACTCATGGTTACTTCAAGGGAATTTCAACAAGTAACATGCAAACAGTTCAGACAGCTTAGCATGTTAAAACACAGTTACAACTCATAGAAAAGAATAAGTATTATCAGGAGGAGGAAACAGTGAGGTAGAAGAAGGGAAGTTTATCGCACCTGGCTTGTGGTTGTCCCAACAGCCAATAGCACAACTGCCATCCATTGCAAGTTCGAAAGCCTCCTTCCTAAGAACAGCCTAGAAATATCTGCCTGACATCAGCTCTAACTGAGAAACAAAGCATATACAAATAACAGAGATATAGCTTGATCCCAGCATTGATCTAAACTCCAAAAACAGAAAGCACCTGAATAGTATTCCAGTGGTAACAATCTTGAGATTGCCCATTATCTGATAAGTGGAAGTGTCCACATAGGTGAGGGTAGCAAACTGAACATTATTGTGGATCAGATATATAATTGAAGGAATTGGGAACAAAGCCACAGTTTTCCACTCAGTTGTCATCTTTGGCAAAGGTGACTTCTGACATTCCCTCCACAGCAACAAACTAGACACGGCAAGCTGCATGTTACCATACAGAGAAATCAATGATAGAAAAGCCCACCAACCAATGCCATTCAAAATCAAAACTTTGTAGCTACCAAATAAAAACAGGCACACTAACTCACCTTAAATGCCTCAGCAAGAAATGGAACAGTGGCATAATCATAGGTATACCCTCCGTTACTTTGCGATAGGGTTGTTAATATCCCCTGCCACACAAAATTGGCAAAATCAATTATTTGTTTAGTGCATCGGTTACATTGAAAAATGAGGCAATATCAACACAAAGAAGTGGGTGTAATAGTTTCAATTACATTTTTTATTTGGGTAGTGGAATCTAGCATATGATTTGTAAGAATAATGAAAACGGATGGAATCTGGGGTTGAAATGTAGATTTGGGGAGAAAAGAAAAGAGAGACCTGGGAACTGGTGAGGACGGTGAGCAGTACAGCGACAAAGTACCACTGCATCTTCTTCGTCTTCTTCTTCTTCTTGTTGCAGATCCACACACACACTCCACGAGCTGAGATTGACGCTGCTCTGTCAAGATTCAAGAACAAGAAAGGAAAATGCGCTGAAACGCACCGTTTTCTAAGACGCTGTTCAAAAAAGTAAAGTTGGCTTTATGATAAATTTATTCACCACACTTAACCAGTGATTTTAAGGTTCGATTTTAATAATCATACACAACTCAAGTGTAACTGTATGCAATAAAAGAACACATGATTTCGACAAAATTAGTTTCTGAAATAGTATCAATTTTAACATATTAGTTCTAAAAACATAAACTTTGAACCTAATATATATAAATTTAGTCATCATCATCTAATTTAATGTTAAAATTAATGGGCATTTGGCCCCTTAAGTATTTTCATGGAGGTCCACCAGCGGAAAGAATGGACTAAAAACAAAACCTCTATATCTTGAAATAGAAAAAATAAAAATAGAACCAGAGATTTAAAAATGAAATTTATCCATAGTTTCAACTCAAATTAGGCGTGTTGGCCATAGTGGGCACCCTTAATCCAAGTGATTATTTACCACCTTTCAATTTAATTGTTGCTCTTCTATTTATACTCAAAAGAAATGAGGTTTTAACCATGCATATAGTTAATCATAAGCACGCGTCACAGCAGCAATAATTGCAGACAAAGGCTAAACCCCTGGTTAGAGATTAATGAGACAGATTTGTGTAGAGAGAAAATGGCAGAAGCAGAGAAGGAAAGGTTGGAAGAGAACGTAGAAGTTGAAGAATTGGGTCATTTACAGCAGCTGCCAAACACGTCTCTGGCTGAGCTTAACATGCTGCTTGTATTGCTTTCGTTGATTTATTTCTCAGCCGATGACTGCATCGAATACGAGGAAAGCGATCACATCGTAAGAGAACAAGTTGTTGTGTCCAAAACATGCATCTCACCAACTAAAAGACATGAACCCAAGCTTGGCAGGAAGTCCTATCAACCAAGATTTCAAACTACCATAAGAGACTCCAGGTAATTAATTATTAAGAAACCATAGAATCATAGAAATTACCTCAAGACTCAGGAATGCTTTATGATTTTGTTATATTGATGATACCTACTGGTCCGTCATTCTATAACCCCAAACAGAACACATATATAGCCTTAAAACTCACATTTACTATAGAAAAAAGATTATATATATAAGAACTGTCACATCGAAGATTAAACATTAAATTGTTCTTCATGTTTTGTTCAGGCATGGAAGAAAAATGTGAAGGAAAATCTTTCAACCTAAGAGGATCACATAAACCAACACAGACAAAAGAGAAATAGATAGTGTGAAGCAAACCCAGTTTATTTAACCCGCACGGCAACATTTTAGCAAATTCTTCTTGTATGTACAAAAGAATAGCTGTCGACCATAAAGAGATGAAGTCGAATTCTTGTTGTATAGGGTCAATCCACATTGGTTTTCAGTTGCCATTCATAATGCTACTAGTAATACATCAAAAAAAGAATACGAAACAAGTTTTGTTAAATGGGACTAGAAGTGAAAAGAACGGATTTAATCGTTTCTCTCTCCCTACGGTTACCAAATAAGAGTATCTAATCTAACTAAATCTCTTACTGGATCAGGCATCACGATAATACTCATTTCTTAAAGAAATGTAATACAAACAACCGCTTCGAATTCACTCCCAATTAAAGTGTACTAATAATTTGACGATATGCCACCATCATATCATGGGAACTGTAATTTACAAGACTACATACATTGGAGCAATTCCAAGGTATTATGTTCATTTTTCTCAAGGCAAAACCTACAACCTTATTGTAAAGACAACATAAAATATATGTCTGGCAGCTTAAAAACTTGCACACGAGAATGCAAAATTGCAAATGAGGAGGGAGTACCCAGTTATCATGAGTCACTGAGATTCCACCAATAAAAATACTTTCTTCACTCGTGCAGAAAGCCAAGCAGATGTGTCCTTGCATTGTTTTTCCACAACGCTTATTGCAAGAGATGAATAAGAATCTAAAAGCTACAGCATGTTCTCAAGGAAACACAAATAGGGAACAAGGGAATTAATTTATAGACACTAGATCAAGTGCTTCCTAACTCATTCCTGGTGAGTGAGTGAGATGAAAACAAAGAAAATAGCCCTAATTTACCGTCTCTGCATCCCCTTGCCTACCAAAAAAAACCCATAACAGGCAAACTGGTATCGCTTTAGTCTGATATTCTGATCTCCACTCCTAAAACGTCCTTCACGACCTCATATGTTACAAACGCAATTGCTATGGAGGGGACCACCTGCAAGATATCAAGAGTTCAACAAGAATGTTTTAGTCAAAGGAAGATTTCGGGTCAACATGTTTCACAAGCAAGGAAATTTATTTTCAAGTCACAATGGCTATAATAAATGAGAATGGAGATGACTCCTAAATACCAACTACCAGTGGAGGCATTAAACAAATGGAACTATGATAAGAACAACTGCATAGTATTAACATAATTTACCACATGCTGCCTTAATGGTTGATTCAAGAGTATTAGCATAATAGACTGACCTTCACAGAGTTGGGGACCAGACCCTTGTATAATGCACCAAATCCCTCATACCGAACAGTTTTCCTAAATGCATCAATCATGCCATTGTATTCAAGTGGGGCCTTTACTCTTCCATCACCAGCTACAACAGAAGCAGCATGGTTCCAACCCACCATCTGCATTCTTCGACGAATGACATCAAGAGGGTAAGCAACAGTTTGTCCAACTGTTCCAGCTGCAGCACCACATGCCAGGCGAGTTGTCACACTCAACTCAGAATCTTGCACTAGACCAAAAGGATTGGATTTAACTAACCAATCCTTTAAAGACTCGTATACAGCAAAGTTGAGCCCTACATATGGAACCTGGGAATAAAATGAAAGTTAGAGAATATTGTCCAATGACACCACCCACAAAGCTTCCATCCAAAATTACAAGGTAACTTTACTTGGTCAATTATAATTATGAAGCATACTGAGAATATTGCAGAAGAGTAATTTCACCCCCACCCACTCTGTCTTCTACATAATACATACAACTCACTATAACCAGCTAAAAACCTTATCAACCGACTGTAGTAGTACTAATTATAAGAATTCATTATGAAGCATGCCAACAACATTGAAGAATAGTAATCTTTCATCTGGGAACTGTTCATGAAGCATGTAGAAAATTCTGTAAACTGGTAAATTGGTAATAGTTAGAGTAGAATTGTCAGACACATAGTTGAAGAGAAAGTTTCAATCCCTTGATAAAATTAAGGGCAGGGGAGAACCTTATGATCAACCCTACAGCCCCATGTTGCTCCTAACTACATTCAGTACCTCACTAACATAATAGATGATATCTACCTATACATAATAACTGAGTATGGGTCACTTCAGACCCTAGTCACAGTGCTGAAAAAAGACGGATTGTTATTTAATCATCCCCCAAATAGACGGACACTGAAGGGACAAAAAAATTTAAGTTTTCGAGCTTCATAGGTTCTCCCCCGCCCCAACTGCAGCTTACAGATTCTATATTGTTATCATCG
This sequence comes from Aeschynomene evenia, assembly GCA_013621005.1. Classification (NCBI taxonomy): domain Eukaryota; kingdom Viridiplantae; phylum Streptophyta; class Magnoliopsida; order Fabales; family Fabaceae; genus Aeschynomene; species Aeschynomene evenia. Next base: position 6,775,900 of record CM024268.1, read on the forward strand.
AATACAATATGAAATTCCCATTAAGCCAATGGTAAAAACATAATATTAGGACTTGGACTAAATTGTCTTTACAATTATTTATCACAATAATAATCAACTTCCTGTAACGAAAACAAATAAATAAATAGAAAGAGAAAAAAAATTGAAAACATTACTCACAACTCCAATGACTGAAGGAAGCCATCCCTTGTACAAGGCGCGTGGGCCTTCTTCCTTAAGCACAGTTGACAGAGCATGGAACATTCCTCTGTACTGGAAAGGGGACTTCTCTGTCTGTAGATACAAGGAAAAGCAAAATTTGTATTAGATATTAAGAGAACAAAGGACATGGAGAAAATTAATATTATAACTTCTCTCAGCATAATTTTGATACAATAGAAAGCAATATTAATTTTATGCCCAAGCAGCTATGGTTCTGACTCATAACAAGCAAAGCAAACACTTGTTATACCAAAAAGATGAGTGACAAACAGTACCTGTACAGTTATCCTGCCTCTAACCATATCCATGGGATAAGTTGCAGACATGGCAATTATTCCAGCACATGCTCCAGCTCCAAGACGTAAGACGGGAGTCAGCTGTGCATCCTCTGCAAAAAAATAAAAGTAGTCAGGCAACCAAGGGTTTATTACAGTTTTTTCTAATACAGAACTGTTCTTTTTATTGATTGTGATTGTTCATTTTCATAGATACATTTGTCAAAAATTCAATATAAAAAAGGCAGCAACTGTGAACCTATATCCAGAAGGAAAAATCAAAAACAGTAAACACAGGCATACCATTTCCAGTTTGCTGCCGATACATTTGCAGTATAACTCTGCCGAAAAAGGAAGGAATAATCAGTAAAAAAGAGCAAAAAGTTTTGGAAAGTGTGGGATGGATTGAAGTTAAAATAGAAAATTCTTGAGTGACCCTTCTTAAACAAAACTGTTCCATGAAATAAAAAATGTTCAAAGAGGATTTCAGAATCCAATTTGCCATCATTACAAGTTTATGGCCTTAACAGTGCACCAGTATGAAAAGACAACTGCAGAAAATGCTACACAGTAAAGCAATCAGATCATCACTGTATATCTAAATGAAAACTTACTTAGAAGCTTGCTCATAACTGAAGAACTTCACAGCAGAATTGGGGACAATTCGAGCACAATTAGTACCATTCCCTTTGAACAGTCCACGAAAACCTTCAGTTCTCCATATATACTTCAGGCCTTGAACTGTTCCATTGTATTTTATGTTATGGGGATTCTGGACCTGTCACAGGACAAAGTCAAACAAAAAGTAGCTTATCAGCATCAAATATACATTTTATATCCCAGCACATACATGTAAGAAATGATAGCAAAAGCCATCCCATTTAGATCAAAGCAACAAAATAAACTAACCTGTAGCAAAATTTTCAGCCGTTCCAGTGGAGCAACAGCTGTTCTTGATCTGCATACATACAAAAATGTTCAATTCACTTAAAAGACAAGATAGCGCAAAATTGATTTTGGAACTATTTACAAGAAAATTTTTCCAGAAAGACAAAAAAAATTGGTCTACCTTGTCATAATTGTGCACCACCCACACAAAAAATATTAAAACAAATTCACAAGCATCATAGGCATATACGAAGTCACTAACTTGATTCATCTTACCACAGGAAATGGAGATTTTGTAATACAAGTCCAAGTCACGTGAACTTGAACAATTTAACACCAGAAAGCGGAAACATAGTTACATAGGCATAAGACAATGAAGCTTCTTTGTAAGCCCCAAAACACAACTGGTTCTACTGCTAAACATTTGATCGAATCCAAGTATAGGCGATCAACAGCGTTTACGTTTAGCAGATCAAGTACTCACATTCCAGAAAATAAAAAATTAAAATAAACACATACACGCATACAGACACAAACAATTAGCATTTTATTGCTTCGTTGTTCCCAGTCAATGAAACATCAAAGTTTAATAATTCAGGCAGCATCGGAATTATCAGAAGGAATGATTGACCCTATCTATCAGGAAACCAACGGAGCACTAAATAAAATGAAACAACTTCCAGATTCCAACAATCAATCATTTTTAATTATTAAACACAAATCAAATAAAAAAATAAGTAAAGTAAAAAAAAATGAGAGAAAGAGGAAAAGACAAGACATACACTCCTCCAGCGACGCCACCAGCGACGAGGGACTTGCAGATGCTGGTGAAAGCATAGCTGGGAGCCGCCTTGACGCCTTCTCTAGCTAGCTTAGCCTCCTCCGCCAGATTCACGATCTTCGTCTCCGAAGCCATCAGAAAAAAACCCTAACCTAACCTAACCTAATCAAAACACAGAGCCTCGTAGGAAGAGAAATGGAGAGGTGGAGCTAGGGGTGCCGGAGATTGAGATCTCGGTGTCTACGAATCGGAGGGTGATTACCACAGCAAGGTAGCGATCAATAGGGAGCGAAACGAAGCAGAGACAGGAAGAGAAAGAGACAGAGAGTGAGGGCACAACCACAAGCACACAAGAGTGACTGAGTGACGGCGTTTGTTACAGTTGCCTCTATTTCAGTATATATACTCACACTCTACGCATGTCCACGTGGACCCTCTATTCTCGTGTCAAACCCATTTGTATTTTCTTTCCTTCTTCCCCTCTCTATCGCAAGGACAAATTCTCGCCCACTTCATACTCCAACCATATATTTAGGTTCATTTATATTGTATGAAAATATATATAAATACAATGAATTATTTTTTATACAATTGTTATATTATATGTTCGTACTTCAATTATGATTGTATTTTTTTTTTATTATCTAAAATATTATACAAATGAAGCATTTTGATTAGATGATGTTACACTTTTCAATGTATTAAAATTAAACTCAATATAGATATAAATATATATATATATAAATTTTAATTTTAATCCGTATAAAGTAATTTTACACAGACATCCAATTATAAATTAACACATCAGCAAAAGTTTTTAACTCAATCATTCACTAACTAAAAAATCACACAAATCAATGGACGTGATTAACTGACAGTGTAAAATTTTTTATACAGGTAGTGCATCATAATTAAACCCATGAATTTATATTTTTTAAAAAAATTGACTTAAATACATAACGAATTTAAAATTCACTGATAATGTACAATTTTTTTACATTACATGAATAATATAATTGGATAACTGATATTACGATGATAATTATGTAAAAAAATTGTAAATCCACTGAAATTAAATCTTTATTTAAACATGCAATGTCCTTACAATAAAAAAAAAAACATGCAACCAGAAAAGAAATGTAGTGTTGAGTCGAGACAACCTAAAACAATGTGGGTGGTGGCGATTGTTTTGGTTGCCTTCCATTTCCAACTGCTGAGGCATGTTCAGCGTAACAGAAACCTAAAATTTAGTTGACGCCGTTACGTATTGCTGCCTCGTCTTCATTGGCTATTTCTCTTTGTGGACCCTATTCCATTTCCACCAAACAAGTTCCGTAAAGCTCCTTTCATATTCACCACGTACCAGGCCAATAAATAAATAAATAAAATAAAAAACCCCCAAAAAAATCAATTTTTGTAGGCGAAAATCTCACATGAAAATATAAAATTAATCTTTGATATTCTAAATCAATTTCTTCATATAATCTTATTCGGATAAGTTTCGTTTCTTTCGTTGGAAACAAAAATTAAAATAAAGATGAATGCAGATAGAGCAGGTTATTCTATGTGGAATATTGCTTGGAAGAGGGAAAGAAGTGATCGAAAATGAATGGGAAGAATTTGATATGACATGGAGGATATCCTCTGCCACCCACACAGGGATGGATTCATAATCACCATAAAAATTTAGATTCATTCATTAATTTATAATTTATTTATTGTGTCATTAATGTTCTAAGCATCGCTCTCACTTGCATTAGTCTTCCATCAAATTCAATATGGAAAGGGTGTCATTTTCGTTATTGTTGTCATCCATTAAGACTCAGAAAAGCACGAAGGAAGGAACAAATGAATGAGAATAACACTCAATCCTCCTTGATCTTCTTTTGGGCTCATCAATTGAAGCTCCACCTCTTTTATTAGGTCCAATACTAGTTGTACTTGTTTTAAGTTTTATTTTTTGGGTCAGAATTTTTATTTTGATTCGTTTCTATTTCATGTGAATAAAGCTGGGTCGTAATCCACGCTAACAAATTCAGTTGGGCCTAAGAATTAACTCAATACTACAATAAACATGAAAATTAGAGTCAAAAGAAATCCCCTCTTGTAAAACAAAAAAAATTAAGAAAAAAAAATTCCCTCTTAACTATACTTCATTTCATTTCAGCCACAGAGGGTCTAGTATAACTTGTTAGCCAGAATTTTAAACCACTTATTGATGTCCTCAGCTATTTATGTACCTATCAAGTATCGAGTCACATTTTTTTATTTTGAATAATTAATATAGTTATTAGTATTAGTTATTTAAATTGTATTTATAAAATTTTTAATGATATTTTATAGTTAAATTAAATGTGTTTAGAGGTGGTTATTTTAATTTTTTAATTTTATTTTTAAAATTTAATAAATAGCTACTTAAATGAGTGTAATGTATTTACTTTTTGAAATCTCTTTTGAATAATAGTATAGCTAAAAAGGATCTTATCATCCAAATTTATTTCCACGTCTATAAGATATTCGTCTCAAGGAAATTTTCATTGCTGTTGAGGGTGGACACAATTTGATTACTTTATATTTTTTTCTAATTTTATTCAACAAGTGAAGTTATGATCAATTCATTTTTTTCAATACTTAATTTACTAAAACTAAACTAATTTGGTTTGGGTCATATTAGCTTATTTGATAACTAATATTTTTAAAATATGGTCCATTTGATTTGTATTATGGTAGAATTGCATTTGAAATAATAGAAGATAAAATTTTGAATTTGAAATTATTAATTTGTATTTGAAAATTATATTAAAAATTGAATTTGAAAAAGTTATTTTTGTTTAAAAATATTTTTTTTATAGATGTAAATACCAAAAAAACATATGATCGGTGAAGGAAAAAAAAAGACAAGATATGTATAAGAGATAAGGTAGCTATGTAGACAGTAATTGAATAATAATAGTTGTTGTAAAATATAAATACCATCCAACAATAATTATCTAATATGTGTTATACATAATGTGTGTCATAAGTATAACATATGTTACGTATGACACATGCATTACATATGATACACAATATGTATAGTACACATTAAATATTAGTTGAATGTATTTTTATTGTACAATAAATATTACTGATAATTAAAAGGGTAAAAATATAGGTAAAAGAGTAATTTTGTTTTTTCATTTTAAACAATCTATAAGTGAAAGCTAGTCTTCTAAGCTTTCAGTAAAAGTGATTTTTTGCAACCGTTGTTCACTTTTGGCATTATAGTAATATAAGTTTTAAAATACTTTGTAGGTTAAAAGGTTTGGAAAATAATATAGTTAATTGGGCACACATGCATGCAGCTATATATTTTGGTCGGCACACCCAAGCTCACTACTAAGAGATAGAACTAAGATGCATGAAAGTAATTAATTAGAGTAGTGCTTCTATTGTTTTGTCTTTTTATTTTGTTCTCCGGCCACAACTTAAGGATAAGGCATTCTACTATTATACCATAGTACTATACTCTATATATGGAGTTTAAGTTGCAGCGTTTTCCATGTGCTTAAATATATATAATGGACTGCCTTTTTTCTTCAATCTTGCTTGTGGTCCTTTTTCCAACTCCAATAGATCAATATATGGCAGTATGTATAAGGAAACTAGAGAGCAAAAAGATCAGTGGATCCGCTTTTAGATCAATGGCGCTATTTGGATTTAAGTAATAATTACTGGACATCCAACTATTATTCAATATGTATTATATATGATATATATATGTGTTATATGTATAGCATATATTGAATACTAATTAGACGTATTTTTATTATACGATAAATATTATTGTTTGGATTTTGATTTACATACATGATGGATACTTGGATAGATGATGATCAATTTCAGCACGTTTGTTCGCGTAACGGCGGTATCGTTGACATCGATCATCATCACTTTCGCCCCGGGTCCCTTTGTATATAAATCACGCACACAAATTATTAATTTTAGAGTGAGTAAGGGGGAAAAAGAAGTTTGTGATCTTATCCGATAACCCTATAAAATTTAATTAAGAATATGGTTATCATTTTCTTATCTGTGTCGTTGTTTATATTCAGGGGTTATCAAGATCTATAAAATTAACAATTTAATCGTAGCTACTCTCAAGCACATAGGGATATACCAATAGTGTCGTCTTCAAATTGATGTGTTAAATGATAAACATCTTGGGATAAAAGTTATGGGACTCATATATTTAAAAATTTGTCAAGAGAAATCAACCTAAGTATTAACGTATTTACTTGTAATCAAATGAACAAAAATATTATAATTACTAAAGTAATGCAAATTAAATCATGTTATTTTTTTAATTTAAACAACAATGATGATGCGATTTTTATACATCCAATATCAATAATACATTTATATATAACATAAATACATCAAACTAATTAAGATTCAACTTGTGCTAAATAAGATATAATGTGTGCTATATATCTAATACACGTACATATAAAACATATTATATTTTATATATAGCAGACATTGAATATTAATTTAACATATTTTTATTATACGATAAATATTACTGCATCCAATAAAAATTAACTATACAAAAGAGTGGAGATGGTGCCTTATTTTTAATTTTATAATTTCACAACAAAAATACGATAAAGTGTTTAGCAAAGTAGCAACATCTCTTATTGATAAATATATATATATATATATATATATATATATATATATATATATATGAAAATGTTTCTTGTACATCAAAATGCTGTCATCATCAGTCACCCATAATAAATGCATATGATTTGTCACTAATATTTTTGTGAGCTCCACCTTAAAAAGTTGTTGGTGGCTGAAAAATAGTATACATGTAGCATTGTTATATATATATATATATATATATATATATTCCATGGATGTGACAATTCTATATAATGCGCCACATGCAAGTTGTAAATTAAATAGGGGGATTCTCCAATGCAGACAAAATTATTTTCCTGCATAGTAAAGACATGTGTTGTCTTACTTATACCAGCACTGATGTCCCAGGATTAATGAGAGATAGGTGGGAGTAGAACCGCTATAACTCAAATATAAAAAATGAAATAATGTAATAAAATTTTACTTGTTCGTGTAATGACGGAAATATCCATTTCCATCCATACCCATTATCATCACCCACCAACAAACCTGCTTGGATGGGTTCGAGTACGATGCCATAGATCCAGAAAAAACCATGGCCAAGCTGCTCAACACCTCCTTGCAGCTTTCAAGAAACGGCGCCTTTGTCGGCACATCCAAAGATGACATCAAGTGCACACCATGTGACCAAGTCCCCTCATCGCTGCCACTCTGTCGTCTTCGTTACCGCCAGCCACCAACAACTGCCCTCCTCTGCCTTATCTGCCAACCTCCTTCGGCGGCAGCGGCTTGTACTTTTACTTTCTGCCACCGCTCTCAGTGTACTACTAAACATCACCGCGTGTAACCGTCAGCGTCCACCGGTTCTAGCGTCAGAGAAATCGACGAAATGTACTACCTTCGACCGAACTACAGGAACTACCCGGCGCCACCACCACTGAATCCCATCGTGTTGTACCTTCCTATTCTACTAATATAACTCTCCGACGGTGTCTTCGGCGGCGCCACTGCCAGCGGTAGCGTTCACGGCGACCATGTGTTATATTTTCTTGGGGGTTCTTTTGTAGAAGAAGAATGACGAAAATGCCCATTCTAAAGTGATTCTACTCCCACCTTCATGTTATTAATCCAGGAATATGTGTACGGTTTTAATTGAGACAACACATGTCTTTTGCCTAAAGGAAATATTCCTGTCTTTATTCAAGAACGCACCAATTAAATATTGGGCATAGGCAAGTGCATATATATGCTGGCTGGCAATGGCTTCTGTTATATTCTTTTCTTCTTTCATTTGTTTGATCTGTGACTGTCCTGTTAGGTAGTGTTTGTTTTTAAGTATGGACAGTACAATACAAGAATATAGATATAGAACAAGACAGATATACTAAATTTTGTGTATTGTGTATTGTGTTTGTTTTACTCAGTACAAGACTAACTTGTTTCTGTATTTTTGTATTGTATCATGTTTGTTTCAATATACAATACAATAATTTTAATTAAAAGTCTTAAATGCCCCTATTGTCTCCATCTCTCAGTACCAATTCATCTTTCTCTCTTCCAGCCCCAATTCTCATCCTCTCTCATCTACTCTTTTCATGATTGTGTGCAGATCAACAAAAAAGAAAAAAAAAACAAAAAAAATAAAGGAAATCAGATTAAAGAAACATCACTATAGCAATCTTAATCATCATTAAGAATCACATCACCATAAAAAATCACATCATCACCAACACCCACATCAACTACTACAACAACAGCAAAGTAGCGGTGAGCTTCCACCACCATTTCCGGCGACCACCATCGCGCCACACAACCCTCCACCTTGACCGCACCTCTGTCTTCGCTCTAGTTCTTCTTCTCCTTCGATGAGCTGCTGCCCCCTTTGAAGAAGAGAGATTGGGTTTCTGTGAGAATAGAGCAAGGTGTTGTGCTTCTTCTCCTTCGACGGTGATGGCTCATGGCGGCAAGGTGCTGCTTCTCCTCTGCACCCTTCGAAGAAAAGAGATTGAGAATGAATCTGGTCCGTGAATGGAGTGTGTTGGGCTTAGGACAAGTTTGAAATTAGCAAAAATTAATAAGGGTATACTTGGTATACATTTTTATTAAACTTTCTGTCTCACTTTGTGTATTTTGTGTACCTATCTCAAAAGAAGACACAAAATACACATATTTTGTGTATTGATACAGTTTTTTTGTGTACCTGTCTCTCTAAACAAACACTCTAAATAATCTGTATTTGTGTATCTGTACCTGTATTTGTGTCTTGTACTCAAAAACAAACACTGCCTTAATGTTCCATAACATTTTTAATTAAGTTAAACAGATAATTATTACCTTATAATTCGTCACAAACCTTGGGATAATATTCCTTTGTGTATAACAAAGATATATTTAATTGATACAACAAAAATCCATACTCTTCATATCATCAGTAATAATATAATCTATCTTTGCCTCAGTAACCCACACCCACCGTCCATGACGCATAACTTGCTGCATCAGTGCCATCCATGATTTCATTTGCTATAGTTTCATTATTTTTTTATAATACTTTTGTATTTATATAATATAGTGCAATCATGCAACATTCAAGTTACTGGAATTGTGGCAAGGGTTTTGGATAATTATTATCATATACTTTTGATGACTTTAAATAGGATTAGATTTTATTGGAATTATATCCAAATATATCCAAATACGGGAAATTACTAAATTAAAATAAAACAATTATTGAATATATGAAATAAATTAGACAAATACTATCTCTGGCACTAACATTCCTCATCATATTGAATTTTGATTCTCATTTTTCAGTCTATCTTTTACTCAAAACTTCAACAACTTTATCAACATAGCTAAGCTATACTTAGGTGTTTGTTTGTTTTGCAGGCTAATATAAAGTACTTTATTTTAGTCAACTAACTGAGTGATATGTTTTTGTTTGGTTAAAATTTTATATATGTGAAAAAACTTAATTTTAAACCTCTCAAAAGTATTTTAGTGGAAGGTGTGTTTTAATATATATCCAAATGAAATGATATTTTACCATAATTACCCTTACTGGCTCTTTATTTTATCCTCTCCCTAAATTATATCAAGGGTTTTGGTAATTTCAGATCAAAAAGTAAGTTTATACTGTCCAAACCAATAACACAAAATTATTTTTTAAATATTATTTTTAAGATTTTTTCTTTTAGTAGCTATGGTTCCAGCATCCATTGTATAATTAAAAGTTGCAATTTAATAATTAATTTCATGAATTTTAAAAATAAACATGTGGTTCTTTATAACCACAAAATAGCCAATATATATTAATATACCGAATGAATCACTCATTTTTAAACATAAATTAAAAATGTTTATAATATTTATATAACATTGTGTCTATGTTAAAATTTAATTATGACAATGAATGGTAGATAACATTTAGTATTGCTCAATTACTCACGAGTTCGATTTTAGAGGGTCTGGGTGAATTGTAGGTCGACCTTTGAGTTCAATGAGTCCAACAACATAAGTTATTCTTCAGACCAGATTGAGCTAGTACCTTAAAAGGGAACATGATGCTCAATTCACGGTTAAGAATCAAAATGTGAATATATATAATAGAGTCAAGAGTATATGATACTTTTACTTGAGGGGCATTCAGTCTTTTTATATAGACGTACTCTTTCTTGATAAAAATGAGATATCCATTATAAATGTAGATTTTCTAATTAAATCTTATTAATGTGAAATCAAAAAGTGAACCTCTGGGACATTTTTTATGCACAGTAAGCTTTTTGAAGAATTTTAAAAAATCACAGTAGTTATTCAATGGAAAAAATCAAGTGCAAGTCCCGAAGGAATTACATCATAAAAGTAGGTAAAAAGTACAAAATAACTGCACATTTGAGAGAGATGATCACAAGCAGAGTAGGGGGTTCAATGAATTTAGCACCCAAACATCATGAGAGAGCCTTGTCATTCAAATTTCAAATACCGTAGAAATCAAGAAATGAAGAAAATAAAACAAAATTAGGCAATGAATGGGCCTTAATTTAATTTAATTAGACAATCACATGCAGTAATATAAGATAATGTGTATGTAATTTCAGATAGCATTTCTCTTTGATTAATTCCAAAAAAAAAAGGGCAAAAAGCAATGCAATGAAAGGTACTTTACTACTCTTTCTATCCACAAATAATAATTGACTTTTTAAAAAATCTTCTTAATATCCAATATTATTTGTTCAATAATATTTAAGGATGCTAGTTGCGACTTCTGTGAAAAGGAAAAACAAACCAAAGCCTCTTTTCTAAGCAAAAGTGTAATCTCTATAAAAAAAAACCACTTGAATTATTTCACATGGTGACATAGGTAAGAAATCATCACTCGTGAAATCGACCCATCCGGTAATTCAAAATAAACAAATTTTTGAGCAACCGGTGGACTGAGTAAACTAATCCAATAAAGATTTTTATTTTTATTATTTATATTCTATGTTCATATAATATTTTATAGTAATAGAGATACGTTCAATTAGTATTCATCATATACTATATATGATAGGGAATTTGTAATATATATATATATAGCACACATACGTATAACACATATTTCATATCATGTATAGCACACATTGGATATTAGTTAGACGTATTTATATTGTACGACAAATATTATTAATTATTTGTCAATTTAGATTTTTAAAAAAATATTTATTATATTTTTTCCAATTTTATTTTCACATGCATTCTATTTCATATCTCTTTAATAATCTATCTATATAATATTGTAAAAGACAGATAATGGTTGATTACCAATTTGCCCATTAATTGAGTTTCTATAAATGTGACACGTATGCAATTTTAGGTATCCTTTATTTTTATTCTTTCAAGATATTTACAAATCTTTAATGTATCTTTTAAATATTAATATCCAATATGTATCTTTTATTTTATTTAAAATAACTGATTTTATGCATAAAGTATTTGGAAATGATAATATTTGATTTGGAAATGTGTAATCAAATTTCATAATATAAATTTGAAAAATCTTATTTCGAAATATATATGATAAAATCTTCTTTATATAAATTTTCTATTTACGTTCACATTATAAAAAATCTTCTTTCGTATTCTTTTCTTTGTTTATAGCATTTGATGTTAAATTAAGGTCAAATCATCTATATCTATATATATATCTATATATCTTTCCACCTTCTCAACCCTTTCAACTTCAATTTTTTTTTTCTCTTCCTCTCTTATTTTGCCATCTCTATTTCTTGCTTTTTTTTTTTCTTTCTTATTTCATTTTTTTCATCTACCTTCTTAGTCATCCTTCATTTTTTTTTTCTAATTTTTAATTTTTTTTAATTCTTCTTCTTTCATTTTCTATTCTTCATCTTTCTTCTATATTATTTTATTGTTTCATTATTCTCCTCATTTTCTATTCTTCATAATTTAATATTTGACATGATTGATTAACTGTTTCACGGGAAATGTAAAACATAAATAATGAACATGTTTTTTTAAAAGAGAATAATTACGAATTATTAGTAATTATTAATGTTTGATAATTAGTGATATTTTGAATAATTTACCTGTAATTTAATGATTTTTAGTGATTGATAATTAGTGAGTATTTTAGAGAATTTTAGTGATTGATATTACATATTTTTAATATTTTTTTATTGATTGTTGGACGGGAATAGATATGAGTAATTAGTAATTATTAATGATTGATAATTATTAGTTTTGAAATATTTTCTATGATTTTGGTAGTTTTTAGTGATTGATAATCTGTAAATTATGATTATTTTTTGTTGATTATTGAAAGAGAATAATTATAAATTTTTTATGAATACAAATTTGATATTGAAAAAGATAAAAACTAATTATGTGATTGAATAATTTTATTTGCATCCACTAATATAATAATAATTTCATTGTGTATTTTTATTATTATATTTACAAAATAAATTTATGAATAACATATTTTCATTTAATTTCATTTTATACAAATATTTTTTTATTAATTATTTAATATCTTAAACGTAAAATTTGATATAATCCCCGTGCATCGCACGAGTACAAGACTAGTTATTGTATAAAAAACTAAAAGAATAATTTAGTTATGAGTTTTACTAACAAGTGTTCTCATGGCACTTGTTAAGGAATTAAAAATGAAAATATTCATTTTAAAAATATGTATTTTTATGTTTTCTATATAAGAGACCACATTTATATTTTAATTTTTTTCTAAAGTTACTATTCTTTTTTACATTTGTTAATAAAATTCTTTAACTATTATATATCATTTTTTATATATAAAGTTTTACTCCGTTATTTATTTTTGAACTGAAGGAGTAGTAATGAACAAAATAAAAACATTAGAGTTACAGTAAGCTGTCATTGGATTGATTACTTGAGTTTGGGACTCATTGATGACGTAACGTTTTCTAAGCCGACGAGACCGCAACACATCAAGGGCATTATGGGCCTTCCGACCACCTCAATCGTCCCAAAAGGGGCAAATATGTCAATCCAACTATACACTCACACACACACGCGCGCGCGAGGCCTATGCCTATATAAAAGAACAAGAATCTTCAACTCAACCAACCAAGTCAGAGAAAGATTTTCCCTTCTGCAATCTCTCTCTCTATCTAGAAGTTAGAGATCTCTCTCTCTAATTAGTAATTACAGCAGCAGCAGTAGTAGTAGTATTGAGTGAGGGAGCATACAGTACATATGAACCTAGTTGCATCGAAGTGAGCGAACCGAACTTTCTTTCAGATCCAACCCCTCCTCTTTTTTCTCTCTTTCATTATATTGCTCTTCCTTTCACTCTCTCTCTATTTGATTCCTCAAACCGCGGAAGATTCTCCCACCACCAGGTACTTACTACTTAATTTCTGTAGCTTCCCAAAAAAACTAATCAAGATGTCTCCTTTCTCTTTTGCTTTCATCTTTCAGCTTCTGGGGTTCTTCGAAATGTCATGTCATATGGTTGTTGTTGTAATTTTCTATTTGGGGAATCATAGTATAGTAAGCTTGGTTGAGCTTCTTCTTTCTTTTATTTTTTTCTAAATAAAAATGAATCTTATTATTAAGGAAATAATAATTGGTGATGCTATCGGCCGGTTTTTGTTCTTGGTTCCCAGCTGTCATCTCTGGTTGCATCTACGGCAAAAGGATATTGTTTTCTGTTCTTCTTGTTATTTTCTTTATTTGTTGGTTCCTTTGACTTTTCCCCTTTGGTGTTTCAACAGTTTCGGCAGTACACTACACTATACTGCAGTAAACTCAATTTTACTTGTATTCAATCCAATGAATCCTACTCTTTTTTGGATATATTTCTATCTGATTATTTTGTTAGACTGGTCTTACTTCTCTATCTAAGAACTTGATTTCATTGAAGAAACTGTCTTATCGGAGGAGACTCTGACTCAGAGACTCTGTTCTATTGAAAAGCTGAGTTGACTTAATTACTCGACTTTCAGAAAAAGCAAGTAGGTAGAAAAAATAAAAGCTCAACCAAGCCTTATTCTTCGTCCTTTCTCCCTTTGTTTCATCGTTTCCTAATTTGCTTGATTACTTAATTGATTCCCATGGCTTAATCTAAAACTAATGATATATTTCTGTTCGGAAAATCATAGAATGTGCATTTTTCCTGTTTCTGGCACAGATGAAAATGGAAATAGGGAAGGTACAAACTGATAAAAGTAATAATGATAACAAATTACAATTTAATAATAATAATAAAAGAAGACCATTGAATGAATTATTATTGGGTTTGGCTTTATCCAGCCTCTCCTACCACAAAGCAATATGTTATTTGTCCTTTTCTGCAATATCGCTTTAATTTAACTGAGATTATTACCAAAAACAAAAAAGTACTCACCGCTTCCTCCCTTTGTTTATTTCCTTTCCTTTGTTTTTCTTCTTCAAGTGTTGTGTGAAAGATGTTGGAGAAAGTGGAAGAGTTCAACATGGAAAAGGTGATCCAAGGATTTGAGGCTCTGACAAAGGATGCAGAAAGGGTTCAGAGGGAAACTCTCAAAAGGATTCTGGAAGATAACGCAAACGCAGAGTATCTGCAGAATTTGGGCCTTAATGGAAGAACTGATCCAGAGAGTTTCAAGGCCTGTGTTCCACTTGTTACCCACAAGGAATTGGAGCCTTTTATCTACAGAATCATTGATGGAGATAATTCTCCTATTCTCACTGCAAAACCCATCACTACTATGTCTCTAAGGTATAATAATCTTGCTCATCTTAGTAGTAGTTGAATTTGCACAATTGCTACTTGACAAGTACATATATACTCAAGCTGAATATATATATGTATGTATGTATTCTTTCTTGCAGTTCTGGCACTACTCAGGGGAAGCCAAAATATCTGCCATGGAATGATGAATTGTTTGAAACCACAATGCAGATATATCAGACATCTTTTGCCTATAGGAACAGGTACTATCTATATATTCAAACCCACTTACCCACCCCATACCAATTATCTTTCTTTTTACCACTTTTTCTGTTATTCTATTGACACAATTTCATTCAATTCTGCTTAGAGAGTTTCCAATAAAAAATGGGAAGGCTTTAAGCTTTATATACAGCAGCAAACAGTTCAAGACAAAAGGAGGTCTGGCAGCCGGAACAGCCACAACCAACTTGTTCCGCAGTGCGCGCTACAAGCGAGAGATGAAGGCGCTCCAATCTCAATGCTGCAGCCCAGATGAGGTGATATTCGGCCCTGATTTCCACCAATCACTGTACTGCCACCTCTTGTGCGGTCTAATTTTCCGCGAGGAGGTTCAGCTGGTATCTTCCACATTTGCACACAGCATAGTCCATGCTTTCAGGAGTTTTGAACAAGTGTGGGAAGAGCTCTGTAGTGATATCAGAGAAGGTGTTCTCAGCAGCAGAGTGACAGTACCATCTATCAGGATGGCAATGTCTAAGCTTCTGAAACCAAACCCAGAACTGGCAAACGTGATACACAAGAAATGTGTGGGATTGAGTAACTGGTATGGGCTGATTCCAGAGCTATTCCCAAATGCAAAGTATGTTTATGGGATAATGACAGGGTCAATGGAGCCTTATCTGAAGAAGCTGAGGCATTATTCAGGGGAGTTGCCTCTGTTGACTGCTGACTATGGATCATCAGAAGGGTGGATTGCTGCAAATGTGAACCCAAAACTGCCACCTGAGCTGGCAACTTATACTGTTCTGCCCCACATTGGTTACTTTGAGTTCATACCTATGACAGAGCTTGAGAATGCAGAGGCAGACACCTCATTCCTCTGCATTGATCCTAAGCCTCTAGGCCTCACTCAAGTCAAGGTTGGTGAGGAGTACGAAATTGTCATCACAAATCCAGCAGGTACTTTCATTTAATTCGAACTGAATGAATCGGGACTGAGTTGGACCACGGTTATTTATAACACTTGTTTAGTTCTTCTTCTTCCTTAGAATTGGTAGGGAAAATGCTTGCTGCTGGCCTAACAAAATTTATTACTATTACTTTACCTATGCATGTGGTATAGTGAGTGAGGTATACATGGAAAAGATTTGCATGTGGCGTTAAGAGGTTTTGATGGTTGGCGTGGAGGGTTTGATCCCACCCTGAGGGTATGGTCTCCCCCTAAGTCCAATGGGGACGGACAAGCACCAAAAATAAAAGTATACTATGATATTATATGCACTCACTATGCAGTCATCATTGAGTGCTCATAGAAAACGACGTACGGGATTTTTATTCTCTTTTAATTTTCATGATGGTCCAAGTAGAGTTGTTAGGTGTAAATTAAGTATTGGGGGATTGTGGGGCAAGAAATCAAATGGGTGCTTTCTTT
Organism: Aeschynomene evenia; assembly: GCA_013621005.1. Lineage (NCBI taxonomy): Eukaryota > Viridiplantae > Streptophyta > Magnoliopsida > Fabales > Fabaceae > Aeschynomene > Aeschynomene evenia. The sequence goes on from CM024268.1 coordinate 6,792,522, forward strand.
TTACACTTCACTTTTTATTTGACCTTTACGGGGCCTACTTCAATGAAATTTCTTCCTACTGATGATTTCTCAGATTAAAAAAATTATGTAGGTAGCATCGTCTTACGACTTATAACTATCATTTGGGTTATTGTTATCTGACTAACCTTGGATTTTTGTAAATGCTTATTTCATCGAATTAGATTTTGCCTACACCCTATATATCTGCATTTTATTTTACTTCATATACTGACACCAGAATGATTCATTCATCCTATTCCGTACGCACTTGGGAATACATTATCTACTTTTAATTAATGAGTCCACTTGCACACATTATCTATCCTAATAGAATAGTACTAACATACTAGCATGTTAAACACGTTCATATTTTTCCCATAGGATATAAAATCAATATATCTGATAAGTGCTAATTAATTAAGGGTGATGTTAAATGAATAATACAAAACCAGCCCAACCAGTCAATAAATGAAATTTTGGACCATAATTACTCAGTCCATTACATTTTCAATGATTATTTGGGTCAAAACCAAAACTAAAATAGGCCCATTGGCTGTATGAACTGATTTTTTATTGTACACTTAGCATTATTGTTAATTAACGAATGTTTGTTTGTTTTTGACTTAAATATTATTATTTGAATTGCAGGGTTATACAGGTATAGACTAGGGGATGTAGTGAAGGTAATGGGATTCCACAACTCAAGTCCAGAGCTGAAGTTTGTTCGTCGGAGCAGTCTTCTGCTGACAATCAACATAGACAAGAACACAGAGAAGGACCTGCAGTTGGCGGTGGAGGCTGCAGGGAGGCTACTGGCGGAGGAGAAGCTGGAAGTGGTGGACTTCACGAGCCACGTGGAGCTGACAAGAGAGCCAGGCCACTACGTCATATTCTGGGAGCTCAACGGGGAGGCCAGCGAGCAGGTGCTGCGTGAGTGCTGCAACTGCTTGGACAAGTCCTTCGTCGACGCGGGCTACACTAGCTCCCGCAAGGTCAACTGCATTGGGCCCCTCGAACTCAGGGTCGTTAGGAGGGGAACATTCCAGAAGATTCTTGACCATTTCCTAGGACTAGGTGCTGCCGTTAGCCAGTACAAGACTCCCCGCTGTGTGGGTCCTACAAATGCCACGGTCTTGCAAATCTTGACTGAAAATGTTGTCTACAACTATCGCAGTACTGCTTTCAATTGATCAATATATAATAATCTAATAATAATAATAATCTGGCAATTGCAAGCTATAAAATTGCCTTCACTTTCATATAGAATTTGAAAATATATATCAAGGTATAAAATTTGCCTAAATTGTGCAACTTTAATTTAATATCTCTCTGTTTTTCTCTGGCATAGTTAATGTGCTTTAAGTCCCTGCCTTAGAATCTGTGGCAAGAGATAGATTCCATTCCCCTGATCTGATGTAGTCTGGCAAGTGCCAACCCCATTATGAGTGTTGGGGGGTCTCTGCAAAATTATAGTATTATTTTAGGTAATGTTGGCCATCATGGATATGGCAGACACATGACATATATAATGGCCGTATTAAGCAATCTCAATAATAAAACCCATGACATGATTGTCGGGCATGCATATATATAAATTGAAGGCTGAATATCATCTTATAATATGAATGGATGAATAGTTGTTGAATGTGGACCTAGTGCGTAGCTAGAGAGAGACCATACCAATTACTATTCTTAAGAATATTATATGAAAGCAAAGCAAATAAGAATATAGAAGAAAGTAGAAACTTTCTCCGTCATAACCAATCAATTAAGCGCCGCTTTCATTTCCACGAGAGTGAAGGAAACGTCTTTAATTTGCTGTGATGGGAGGGGGAAAAAGGGGCCTAATTAAGTGCTAAAAAGCGGTTGAGTGGAATGTTATAGATGCACACATACAAGGAAAGGAGGTTAGCACACATATAAGTGTTTTAGTAGTGGTTTTAGGCTTGTAGGTAAGGTAGTTTTGAATCCCTACTTGAATATAAACATATATAAGAGTAATTATTTAACTTTTTAAAAATATTGGATTAATGAATAATATTAAAAATTGAATTAATCATTTTTAAAATATTATTGAAATTATATATGATGAATGATCATATAGCTGATTTTGTAACGTATACAAAATATTTCTCAATTTATATTTGTGTAGCCTTATCAACAAATAGAAATATGACAAGACTTTGTAATCCAATAATCAAATGAAATGAAGATAGATATGATGATCAATAAGTGGTCATCCACCATAAATATATATTGATGAAGCAAAAAAGTTGTGAAGTCATCTATTATTGAGTCTTAACTACATTTATAATAAATCTAGATAAACTTTGTGAATGACTCTTAATTTATTACTATTTGTTATACAACATACATATATCTAATTAGTATCTAATGTATATTATGTATCGTATGTAATGTGTATCATACATAATATTTCTTACCTGTCATACATATTATCTATAACATATAACACGTGTTGATTACTAATTAAATGTATTTATGTTGTACAGCAAATATTGTTGATTCTTTATTATTGTGTTCTCCGGTATTCCATTATTTTTTTAGTTTGTCGGTCTCTAGTGTTCCATTTAGTTTCTGTTTGCTCCCCAATTTTTGTTAGACAAACATCTTTGTACTCAAATTAATTAAAGGGCCAGAACGTGAATTCTATAATTTTTTTTACACAAATACTTTCAGAATAACATGGACTGAGTGATTGTAGTCCAAATTTCTATTTATTGACTGTTTTGATTGATTTTTTTTTGTACCGATATCTAACAATCCTCTTTTTTTTTTAATGTGTCGTTGTGAATACATCACCTGATTATGCATATATAGTACATATTTTCATTACATTTATTTACTTTTATGATCTTATTTTTCACAATACCTTAATAGGTATATTTGAAATGATTCAAATATTAAAAAGAAGGAAAAAATGAAATAAAATAAAAAATTTTAAATTATTTCTATTAAAATCCTCTTAAATTTTATAGAATTTCAAAAACACCGAAGGAAAATTGATGTATATATAATACATTTTTCATATAATTTTCCGTTGAGCTCAGATGTGTGACCTTGACTTTCCATACAAAATAAAATGCTAATATATCAAAATATAGTAAATTAGTAATAGAGAAAAGGAAACTGAAGATCACTTATTATCAAGAATCCATCTTAAAATGCTAACTTAATTTTTGGTTGATGTCATTATAAGTGCATTTTCCATTTCTTCCTTAATGATGCGTGTCCAAATTCGCTGCAGCAATATATATAGGTGATTGATAATTTGCTTATATAGTAAAATATTGTAGAGCCAATATATATTCAAACTGGTTTGTAATTTCAATGGAAAAAACTTGAGGAAATTACTTTAACGGAAAAATCTCTGTTAAACGAATATTGATGCACATGCTATGATAAGCACGATTAGCTAGAATCTCATAGATCTAAATTTCCCAATTAAAGATGGCACTTAAATATGTTGCCAAAAGAAGCTTTGACACACCCCAATAAAAAAGAGAAGAAAACTTGGATGAATTCTGTGAGAAAGAATTAAGAAGCAGGATGATGAAGAATAGTACATCATGTTTTAAGGAGGCAGCAGGGGGATCATTTCTTCCCATATGGGATTGTGGAAGCCAATTATATGATTCATATGAATTAGTGTCACTTGCTTATACAATTGAGAGGCATATGATGGTGTTTCCACATCCACTTGTTGGACCAAAGCTCTCTGATCCATTAATGGAACCACCAGCAGGACTGAATGAACTTCTTTTGGTGAAGGGGGCATTTAAGAACAACAAGTCCAATCGGCAGAGGAAGAAAAAATTGAGCACAAGGAGGAAACGGAACAAGTTGGCTATGTGTGTTACTTTTCATTCTTGAATTAATCTTTATTCTATGTTGTTTTTATTACTTCAAAGATGTATGTGACTTTGTGTCATCATGGGACTTAATTATCTGTTTTATCCTGTCTTTTAGTTTGTTATTTGTGCAACATTAATATATTATGAAATTCTCTTTGAGGCATGAATTTGATCTTGCAATCTTGCTCTCGTATTTCCCACAACATAATATATCAAAGGGTACTCTTTCTACTCTCGATGGTTATGGTTGCTCACTCTAATCCTGGATGAATCATTGAATAGTTACATTTACATACATGCATGCATATGAGATCTTGTTTTGATTTGAGTCACAATAAAGGGTCCCTCACTCTCTTTATGAGATATTAATTGATTTCACTAATCAGAGTATAATAATATTATGGTGGATAATAGAAGTGAAGTCAGAATTGACAAAGGAGTATAGTATAGTGATTGATGATGATATTGTTGTGGCATCTATCTAGTATGTGATGGGGGACTGAACCAAGTTTTGTTTGTGTGTACTGAGTGAATTTTCCACGTGGAAGTCACCATATATATTTACATTACATGACACGACACGACACGACGCGACATGGATGGATTGGAAGCCACAATTTGAATAGTAGTGGAGTGGGAAGCACCAATCTAAGGAAAGAGCTATTAAAGAATATACAAATAGTTAAGTTTATTAAAATAAATTTTATTTTAAAATATTCTATACTCACTATATAAAAATGTGTTTATTTTATCATTATATCATCATATTTCTTCATTATTAATATAATATTTTCTTGATTTTATCCTCAATTATTCATTTTTTTTTTTACTTTATTCTACCATGCATTTCAACAAGAGCTATCTACTTAAAAAACTGTTAAGATTATACATATTTAGTATATTACATATATTTGATTCTTTGTAATATTTATAATTTACTATATTGAGTATATGTGTGTATCTTGACAATTTTTTTATTTGAAAAGCTATTGACATATTTTTGTTATAAATGTAGTGGTGTTATGATGTATAGGTTGTGTGTGGGGCTTTCATAAATAAAAAATGTGTTCTCTTACTCTAGTATTTAGAATTAAGACTATAATATTATATATATATATATATATATATTTTTTTTTTGGTATATACTATAATATTATATTATTGATAACATACTCTTCGTTTTTGGTTACGGATAACGCTTTGCATGACATATATTGCCGAACAATCGAAGCCCAATTACAGAAATTGTATCTGGGCCACAATATAAAGAAGCCTTTTTGTCATGTACCCATGTTCACTTCACACCCTCTACAGACAAAAACTTTGCGGACTCGTCCGTAAACAAATGACATTATTTATTAATGTATTTTTCACACAACAAAAATTAAAAAAAAAATAATATATATTGACAATGTTAAATTTCTTCATCCATCCAACTAATCATATATTTGCATACCATCTAAATAATTAGGTCAATGACTCGCTATTTAAAAAGTCATATAATTACAACACTTTAATTGAATGAAATTGATGTATTAAAATTAAACTAAAAAATTACGGTTGAATAAGTTTTATTAAATTGGGCTTGAGCAGTGGGTATGAGAATTAAAATTTGCACGCTTGTCATAAAAAGTGTATGAGTAATTATTTGGTCTTAGATGATTACTAATTTTATGTAAGATGATATCTTGTGCAAAATAGCTAGTGATATAACTTTTTTGCTTCACTATGTTAAATTATTGTGTTTCCCTCTTATCTCAAACATTTGGCAACTAACCCGCCAGCATTGTTTGTCTTCCATTATATATGTAATTGGAAGAGGTCATGAGCTTCTTCTTCTTCTTCTTCAATCTCATTTGACTTTCTCAGTCCGAAAATAATAACCAATTAAAATAACATAAAGTCTTCACGAGTAATTATGAAATTCGAATTGACCAAGGCTTAACGAAGATATCCAACTGTCTAGAAAACTGATGTAATGACAAGACAAGGCATGCTTGGTATCGAAGCAATCTAGGTTGTGATTAAGCTTAACATATTATCATTATTATCATTGTCTTGTAATTATATTTTTATTGAAAGAACCAATAACTTTGTTTGGTGTGGCTTACTTGGAATAACTCAACTAGTTTTCAAAGGGGACTTTGTCTCATTCCTCATTTGCCATAAACACATCGACCATTATACAATTAATCAATGTGACTCATGACTAGTACGGTACTACACACATACACCACTAATTTCCGTATATTTATCTGACTGCAAATTAATTTATTGAGTTTAACTTTGTCAACAAATTCCTAATTATTATTTTTTCAGCTTTTAGATAATATTGTATGTGGGTGTTAAAGTATGTGTAGTAAATTATTGCACCACAAATTAACAAAAAAAACATTGTTAGAATTATGCTATTATGTTGACCTTTTAAGTTTTAATGAATAGATAAATCATATTATTATATTTTATTCGATAATTATTATAATTTCTGTATAAAATATAATCTTGATATTAATTTTATGATTGTGTATTTGATTGAAACAGATGGAATCAGAGAGAAATAGTGTGAGTAGCTGGTGGAAGTTTTCTTTGGCAAAATGAAAGGAAGAAAAGGTCAAAGTGGAAGATTGTTTTTGCAGCACATGGCGTGAAACACTTTTCAGTTGTCGAAAAAATAACATGAGACGTAATTTTCATGTTATCATTGTTCCATGAATTTTGAGAGTTCCTTCATTCGTTCATCAAACATTTCTTTGCTGTCTCTATTCATTTGTCCTTTTTTCCCTTTGTTTTGTTACTAAAGATGGTACGTGTTTAATTTTAATCGGGATTAACTTCTACCTTAACCTGAATTTTATCACCCACTAAATGAAGCATAGCTTTTCAACTCACACATTAATAAAATGTTATAATTATTCACCTAATTTATTTTTTATACAAACATATTAATAATAAAAAATATAGTGTGATATCAATAAAATAAGTTGATTATATGTTAAAAATAAAGTAAATCATTTGATAAGTGAAGAAGTACTAACTAAAAACAGTTATTTTTAATTTTATTTATAATTTGAAGAAGAAATGAGTGGGAGCATCGTATCCAAATTCCAATAAGAAAAAGTCAAAGATATGTCAGTGATAAAGAAAAGGAAACGTTGGGCGATAGATGGATCAAGAAAGAGAGGTGTGAGGACCCACCCTCCTCCTTATTATGCTGTGTAGTGCAATTCAGTGACCCCACAATTTATGTGTATGGTTACATTGTGACTGTAAACAAATTGTTTTCACCAATGGTAGTATAGTAGTAATAATGCATTATACCAAGTATTTTTCAAAGAAAACAACCCAAACAATTTTGATTAGAAGAATGAAAGCAATCGCTTTTGACCGTAACAAAATTGAAAGGCAAGAATAGAAGAAGACAGACAAGGCGCACCCAACCAAAAGAAAGTGTAAAACCCAAAAATGTTATTCATATTGTTATGTTGACTAGAGAGATAAGTGTGACAACTAGACTAGGGCGCTATTTTCATTTTCACACTATGGTACATATTTAGGCTGTTTAAGTATTATGTCTCGAATTCAATTGTTGGGATGAAAAAATTTTATTGGCCAGCTCTCTACTCATATTCAGAGGAGCTGAGAATTAGTCGTCAACTATCAGTCAAAGGATACTCGAGGACAACAAAAAGATTTATTAGGGCTTGGTTGGCTTCAAATCAAAACCAATTAATTACTATTAGGTTACAAAGTTGCACTACTTCCATTCCATTCTTTTCCTTTTCCTTAGCTGCGGTTTCAGAGTACTGTCCGTTCCCAATGCACACAAATGCACTCCCACTCATCACATGTACCCGAACAAATACTCACAAGAGGGGGAATCCTCAATACGACGTCGTATAACTGCTGATTCTGTTCTATTTTGGACACAATTATTTGGTTCTTCTTCTCTTCTTCTTGGCCTTAGGACAACAGGACCAGTGTGGTGGTACGCTACAACCTCGGAAAACGTTCCTTTCTCTCTCTCTCTCTCTTCCCCTCTAAAGCCCAACACACAATTTTACACCCTATACTATAAAAAGTTAGGATTTTTATCTTTTTTTCAGTAATTCTTATTCTACTTGGAATTTCAGAGTTTAATCTCACAAAATTCTAAGATTCCCGGAGGAAAATTTGTCCCCACTCGGATTCTCTCTTACCCCTTCTATCTCTCCCTCTTTCTCTCTGCGCTGTTTGGTTCTTAGGAAAATAGTAAGAAAGCCCAAAAGAAGTAGCAGCAGCATCAGCAGCGAAAGGAAAAGAAAAAGCGAAAAAGAGCCTTCTTTTGCTCCTCTCTTTCGTTATCTCTCTGAGGCTTTGTTTGTTGTGTTTGAGAAGCAAAGCTTTGCATAACAACGACTCTCTCCAATCCAACTCACCCCCACCACCTTCGACACTTCCCTTTCTTCCGTTTGTTCCTTCCAAGAAGCCAACCATTCACTTTTTTCCCGCAGAAACGCACTCTTTTTCTTTTTATTCTCGTGTCACTTTCAAGGTTCTCGTTCTTCTTCTACCTTTGTTGGTGATGGTGTTTGCTTAGTTCCATTTCGTTTTTCCCTTTTGGCTGTATCTCTCCCAGCAATGGCGGACTCGACCAAGGTGCGGTTGGTGCGGTGCCCCAAATGTGAGAATCTCCTTCCTGAGCTCGCCGACTACTCTGTTTATCAATGTGGTGGTTGCGGTGCTGTTCTTCGAGGTACCCTTTCCTTCTTCCTTTCACATTTAGTTCATGGCATGGTTAGTTTCTACTTTTGGTATGTTCAGAAAAAAAAAATAGTATGTGATGAATAAAATTAAGAGAGTTTTTATCAGGAAAATTTGTGATAAAAATCAATGCTTCCATTTCCAGCTTTCGTTATTAGTAAGAAATTTGCTATACTGAATGATGCTATTTTATCCGTTTCATTCATTCAGTTTTATTTTATTTGTTACTTGATTTATCAATAAAAAGGTCTCTACTTGCTGCAAAAAATGGGAAGGTATTGGGGTGTTTTAGTTTCTGATTGATTGTGGTTGCCAATTTTCTTTCAATCTGCAGCGAAGCCTAAAGGGTATGTAAGTGGCAGCTTGTCAGAGAAGTCAGATGAGGGGAAGGTAGGAGGAGATTCTGGTAAATCAGTAAATTCATTGGAGAAAGGCTTAGTTGATCCCAGTGATGCTTCAGATGTTGATGCTAAGTCCAATAGTGGCCCCTCAAGCCATAATAATCACAGGGATTCAGAGACAGCAACTAATGGACATGAGGGATTTCCTAATCAACCGGATGAGAAAGGGATTTCTGAGAATGGTGTTGATGTCAGTGATGACAGAGATCAACTAGGTAAAGCGATTGGAAGGGAAGAGGAGGAGCCCAAGTCTCAAATTGGTCGTGAAAAAGGGCAGAAATTCTCAGGGAGTATGTCTAATTGGCAAAATGGAGAGAGAAGTGACAAGGAGGGGTTTTGGAGAAAGCCTAGAGCTGATATAGAAAGTGTTAGATTTTCCACTTCAAATCATCCTGATGAGGGGACTTCAAACGGCTATTCCAGTCTTTCGTATAACTATGCTGAACCATGGAGAAATCGTGCAAATACAGTTGGCGCAAACAAGGTTAAGCACCTTGAGCATGATCGAGCTGAGCTTCTAAGGAAGTTGGATGAGTTGAAGGACCAGATCAGCAAGTCTTCTGAAGTGGTTAACGACTCAAAAGAAAAGGTTCGCACTGATGAAAGGGTGTTTCCTCAAGATCCTACTGAAGGATCTGATCCTTGGTTTCCAGATGGACCGTCGGGGTTTAACAGGACTTCAAGGCAATTTTTAGGCAGTAATCAACATGTGATGGGTCCCCCCTATTTCAATTATCGTCATGATCCATATGCTTATGCCAGTGGTCATGAAAGGACTATGCCAAATTTTCATCCTTCAATGCATAATCCAAATCACATTTCTGGATATGGAGATCCTTTTGCATCCCAAATGCTAAGGAGAGATCCACATCAATTACCCCATCAGTTCCCACAACAATCACAGCATCCTTACTTTCCTGGACACTATGTTGATACTAATCCAGATTCATATGAACCATACGCACATAATACAATGCTTCACCCACCTACTTGCTCTTGTTTTCATTGCTATGACAACAAACGAAAAGGTTCGGTGCCTGCACAACCTGCTCCATTCATCAACAGCAGGTTTACAGATATCTCAAATGATCCTATGTTATACAACCATGAGATTCCAGGGGCTTTTGGCCCACATGTTCATAATTCTAGAACTGCCATTCCTCCAGTGAGTCTGCGTGAAAAGCAATTGCATAGTAGATGGCCTAGTGACTTCAACACTGAGATGGCTGGTTTTGTTCGAAGCCGTCCACGGAAAGTAATGTTAGCTAGTGGCAGACAGCGCTGCCGTCCCATAGCTGGGGGTTCTCCCTTCATCACATGTCACAATTGCTTTGAGTTATTGCAGCTTCCAAGAAAAGCATTGGTTATGGTGAAAAGTCATCCGCAGAAAGTGCAATGTGGGGCTTGTTCTTCAGAAATCAGCTTTGCTATCATCAATAAGAAACTAGTTATTTCTCCTCATCAAGAAATGAATGGAGTTCCCACTAGGGTTGGTGGTAGCTCTAATGAGGTTGTTAGTAGCCGGGTGTCCCATCCTCGTGTGAACAGGAGTGGTGCTAACTTCTCATCTGATGATTATTCTGGTTATGATTTTCACTCGGTAGACAGAGAACCTCTTTCATTGGTTGCAGATCCAAGTATGAACTCTAGCAAGTCCCAGGAGATGCATGGTTTTCACTCTTCATCTCCCAGTACCTCTGAAGATGAAAATAGTCCAGAAATGATGACTGCTCCAAGGGAGGGCACTAAGTCCATTCAGGGGCCAACTAGAGCTTCTCTGTCTCCTCCACCCGCTGGATCACCTCTGCAGGAGTATTTTGATTACTCTAATAAAAATCATGCAGTAAATCGGTTTGGAAAAGGCAACCGAAGTAGTCGCTCGGAGCAAGAGAAGGTGAAAATTGACAAGATTACATCACGGCAAAATTCTATGAAGGAGGCAACACTGGCAACTGAGATGGATGTCCATGATTATCCTAACACTGCTGTTTCCCAGGATTCTAGAGATGCAAGCCGAGAACATTATCCTCCAAAATCCAACAAAGGGAGTGAATCATTTTTTGCAAACATTATCAAGAAAAGCTTCAGAGATTTCTCTCGATCTAGTCAAACCGATGATCGTAGCAAAATTAATGTTACTGTAAATGGGCAGCCCATATCAGATCGTGTGATTAAGAAAGCTGAAAAGCTAGCTGGACCAATCCAGCCAGGAAATTATTGGTTAGTGTATGCTTTAAAGTCAATTGCAACCTTCCATTTGTACCTGGTGATATGTTAGATTGAGATCTATTGGAGGACATTAAATTCCTTTGCATTTAGCTTACTGAATTAAATTGCAATGATCTGCAGTATATTCACCGACAAGAAAAAAACCTTACATAAGTTTATACACCCTTTAAAATGTTATTTATTGATGCATTTTATCACGATTTTGCCCAAATTATAACTCTCATGCTGATTGTTTATATTGTGTACTAATGGATTTGCCTTTTTACAACTGCTTTATTAGGTATGATTTTCGGGCTGGATTTTGGGGCGTCATCGGTGGGCCTTGTCTTGGAATAATTCCAGTAAGTTCTACCACTTTTGCTTATTCTGTTGGCTGTATCATGTATGCATATAGTACAATCATAGTAACTGGATATGTCGATTCCTCTTGCAGCCATTTATAGACGAGTTTAATTATCCCTTGCCAGACAAATGTTCTGGTGGAAATACGGGTGTTTTTGTAAATGGTAGGGAACTACACCAAAAAGATATGGATTTGCTCGCTGGAAGGGGACTTCCAACTGATAGTGACAGATCCTACATAATTGAAATTTCCGGGAGAGTCTTGGATGAAGACACGGGAGAAGAGCTAGACAGCCTTGGAAAACTTGCACCAACGTAAGTGCTGTTTTCTGCTGATTCTGTTCTCATTCTCTAATAACTGTCTAACTCTTTGGTTTTAATGCACTTATATTTTTATTAATTACTTGAGTTAATATTAGTTATAACTAATTTATCAATAACAACCTGATTCTGTCCCCTCCTGTTAGTAGTCTGCATTTGGATTGTACATGTTGCATGTCATCTTTGGCCATAAGATCAGGTGGGAATTAATCTTCTAGATTCCTGTTGGAATCTATCAATATTTTGACTAGGAATAGGTGATTCCTAGATTAGAAAGAAAATTATGTATGTTGCAAATCAATACTGATTTACTCTAAGGTATGTTTTATTCAGCACTCAGCAGAAATTACTTGTGATGGGAAAATATACCAAGTTTTTTCCTTCACTCTTCACTATTCTATTTGTTAATTTTTCTACTTAGGTTTCTTGAAACTTTTCTGGCATTTTTTGGCATTTCAATTCAATCAAGCATTAGCACTTCATAGTGTACTCTGACATTATATTTTGCTTGCTGTTTCCATGTACATACATGATTTCTGTTGTATTCACTCAATTCTTCAGAGTGGTCCCCGTATCTCACTTGTAATTTCGTTACATGATCTTCTTTACAGAGTCGAGAAAGTGAAGCATGGATTTGGCATGAAAGCACCTAGAGCATCTGCATAATCAAAGTGCAGAAACAGATATTCTGCAAATGTTTCAAGATTACTTGAAATTCTTCTATCAGTAGCCGAAGTTGAATTGATTCTGCGCATAGCTTGATTTTAGATTACTTATATAGTTAGATTGTGGTGCATCTAATCTAGTGTGGAGTTTGATGTGTAAAGTTGTTTGTAGCTTAATCCTTTTACCGGATTGTTGTAGTATTAAATTGCAAGTTATTTATTAATTTTAATTAGAGGAAATTTTTGCATAATTACTGTGAATCCTACCTGCAACAATCTCTAGCTCTGTCTACAAGAGCAGTGAAAAACGTGACATTATACAAACAAAGCACGCAACACACACTTTGGTGTATCTTCATCAAGTGTCACGTGATGATCCTTAAGTATCATTCACACACATGAATACACTACTGATAGAACCTTGGGGTTGGTGGGGCCATAAGTTGAGTTGTGTGGTTCTGTGCAGAATGCAAATTTCCAAGAAGACTAATTGGTGAATGGCAGCAACACAACACAACACATCACATAATCTCACTCCATTGAATTGAATTAGCCCCACAAGGCCCAAATCAGATAAATGGACCCATGCCTTCGTATGTGGTGCTAGTGCACTATTCATTCCTGTTATGGGAACACTAAATACTTATGAATCAATCTCCATGACTTTCTCTACTTTCCTTCATTTTCTAGTTTTTCTCATTATACCTATTCTATTACACAACACAACTCATTGATTTTATTTGCCAATTTTGTCTTCTGAAAATGAGGTGGAACATAACAGCCTTTTAACATAGCAATTATTTCCAACCACAAAGTAGAAGAAGGGAAAACAAACTAAAAGGGCTTGTTACTTGTTAGTGTAATCCAACCATATATATATATATATAGAAGACTATAAATGCGTATTCAAGAATTCTAATCACAATGCCTTCGTTCTTTTTCCTTTTAATTGTATAGATAAAGAATTAATTAATTATGAAAAGGATGTATGAGCTGGCCTTGAGCTTTAATTTCAGGGTTCACTTCGGTTTATGGAGTGCAGGGCACATCAAAGGATAGTAAGAGTCAAATAGAATATTTATGAGCAAATTTCTGGCGGATACAGTTTGCAACAATGTTTATGTTTAACGATTTATTACTAGTATTATTATATTTTTCAGCTTAGAATTAAATTTGAGTGGTTATATCATTGTACATGAAATGAAATGAAATGTTGCAGTTGAATATGAAATAAATGTGGCCTAGCTAGCTAGCTAGATGGGATATATCATTGGGGAGGTTGTCAAATATATGCATATCTCTATGGTCCTCTCAATTAGTAGGTATTTAGTAGAAGATCAGAAGATAAGGCAAGGTATGGGACACTTGGTCCCCACAATGGATATAATAAATAAATATAATAAGCCTTTAGTTAATGTTAATTAATTACAACTTCATCTAATAATACAATGATCGATGCAGATTCTTTGTTCTTTTCAGTCTGCATACCAAACTCTTAAGAAAACCAAGACACTCCAAAACTACAATCTCTGGACTGTGATTATTTAATTTAATTTCATCAGTTTGGTTAATCTTGTTCTAAGAAGCATATAACTTCAGGGGGTATATATACAATATAATGTGGTTGTGAGCGTGCATTGTAGCCTAAATCCAAAATTATTAAGTGTATATTTTTATGAAGGAGGACTAATGGAATATTAAGGAAGGTAGTACATGGGAATGAATGGGACCATGTCTAACAAGAAATTAAAGGAGATTATCCTGAAATTACATACATGTACTATGTATTTAATCACTTAAAGCAATAATGACAGAAAAATGAGAGGGATTGGGATAAAGCTTGGAGAATAAAGGTACTGACTTAGTGAAATCATTACTAAAAAGAAAGTTTACAGATCTCATTACTATTGAAACCCATTTATGTATAATCCCAAAATATTTTTTACAGCAAAAGCATACAATCAAGGAAAAAGAATTCGACAGGAAAAATATACCCAATCCATACCATAGAATCTAATCTAATTTCCTTTTTATATTTTAGTAACTTGAAACATATCTTTTTATATCTCATGTCATTTTATATTAATTTATTTTTTCTCCATCACTTTATATATGTATGCCATGCACATGCACAAATATGTATTGTTGCTTTTCGATTTCTTAATAAGAAATTAAGAATAAAGACAAAACATACAATATTATCAGATTAATAAAGTACAGAAATGAAATGAATAATACAGCTCTGATGTTACATGCTCAACTAAAGGCATGCTTAAACCAAACGAATAAAGGCAATGTAATAAATAATAATGTTATGTAGGTAGCCTAAGCCTACCACATCAAATGTTTTTATGGAAGTAATTTTTCAATTGGATGGGAAAGTGATGGGAAGAATATTTCTCTCTCATAAAGTAAACCGCTAATGACAGCTGTGTTTCTGCATCAAATCCACTCACACTCACTTATTATCATTAGTTCTAATTTTAACTCAAAGATATATATTATTGTATATATATATATATAGATGGAAACATGTGACATGCATGATATTCGTTCCATCTAATGGTTGCTGAGGAATATAAGTAAAAAGGAAAATTAAAAGTTAATTGTGTTAAGAACAAAATGACAAACATTCTTGCTATTCTTGCTCCTCCCCCTCTGGCTGTGCCACTGCCACGGGATTAGATCACAGGAAAAATGTTTCACCACTTGCCAATATGTCCTTTTCTCTCCTACATTTATTATTATTTGAAGGACTATATCCTCTTGTATGTTTTAACTACTTTGTGCTTGATTCTTATGCTACTAATCTTTACTTGCTATGATTATTTTTTTAATATTTAAACTCAAATTTTGATGTTAAGCATCTAATTCGTTGTCTTGGTGGTCCCAACTCCCAATACTTTTTATTTATATTGTATATCAGTATGAGTTTATGTGTGTTACTAAAGTTGAGACTGTTATAGGCTTAATTTGTTTTTAGATTTTTCACAATCCAAACAGAGTCCTAAGCCCATACGTCACTATCAACAGAGCAATGAATTGATGAGGTGTGCAAAAGACACGTATCCAGTACCCTTCTAATAACATTAAATGTTTAGAAAATGGTTCCAATTTTTTCACTTATAATTATAATCTCAACAAACTATTGATTAGCACCGTTTGGGTTGTTTCGAGAAAGTAGCTAACTTGTTTGTTGTCTCTGTTCTAAACTACTACTTCTATTTTTAGCAGAGTCAGAGATATTCTTGGTGACACACACACACAGTCACTGTGATATGGTGAAGGGAATGAGGTCCGAATGGAGCCCATTGTCGCTGCAAAAGCAGAAGAATAATCATCATCATGTGTTCGTTAAGGTTGCAGTTTCGTGTCTCTTGGTGGGTCTCGCCTTTCGCCTCCTCTTCTCTGATTCATTATTCACCTTACCATTATCTGTGGTGCACACACCCCCTCCTCTTGAAGATACAATAGCAAACTCAACCGTGAATTCCTCTGCCATTGAGCCACTTGATGATTCTGTTGATGATCTTTCTGGAAACCAGACCCAGACCTCGCAAAATGGTTGGTACTATATAATATAACAGGAACCTCCTCTGTTTTGTGCTCTGGTATCTAGATAGTATTTCATATGGTGCTGGCATGCATGAACTGTGAAGTTTGATTTTAAAGTTCAAAACTTTATACATATTTATCATCGGAAATTGAAAGAAAATAACACCCCATTTCTGCTTCTTTTCCTCCTGATCCCTTCTTGGTATTACTCTTACTATTTCAGTTGTTTGGAAGCTATTGGAACCATTTAATCTTTCAGCTCTGCATGCATTTATTGTTTGTAGATTCTGAGAACTTGTTTTCTTCTGCAATCCATCAATCGCCTAATAAGCAGTAATTAATTAATTTGCTTTCAATTTGGATAGTTCTCCTTCTCCACCACAATCAGTTTTCATGGCATTAATTAATCAATTAACATGCTAAAATCAGGTTATTCCTTAAATTTAGAAATTTCATCAGGTGCAGAAAAATGTGATCTTTTCGTGGGAGAATGGGTGCCTGACCAATCTGGTCCAGTGTACACAAATGAGAGCTGCCGTGTGATTGAAGATCACCAAAACTGCATGAGAAATGGACGGCCTGATTCGGGGTTCCTTTATTGGAGGTGGGCCCCACAGGGGTGCGAGTTACCCAGGTTCAGTCCAAACAAGTTCCTTCATCTCATGAGGAATAAATCATGGGCCTTTATTGGTGATTCCATCTCACGCAACCATGTCCAGTCCCTACTCTGCATTCTCTCACAGGTAAGCTTTACTTTCCTTTAATTTCATTGCTTTATTATATTATACTCTGTTAAGTGCTACTAACCAATTGCAAACTCCCCCTATATATGTATGTTTGGCCTTTTGGTTTGTTATGACAAAATAGCAAATTGGTTCTTGTTTCTGTTCTTCTCTATCTATCTGAAGGACACAATATGATTTCTTGTTTTTTGGACTAGTTCTGACAATGTATGTAGTCTAGATCTTATTTTGTACTCAATTTACTAATAGTACTCAGCTTTGGACACACTCATGTTTTGTTCAATTTCGTTGGTTTGTCAATTCAGAAGAAACTAGTAGGACAATAACTTTCTTCCTTTTTTTTGTATTTTACAATAGAGGCCAAGAAGTTGAAACAATGCCTATTGATCATGAACCATATAGGTCATAATTGTTATGAGTAATCATTTGTAAGAGTTATTTGTTCAAATTATGATTTATGAGCAATTAGGTTCAACAACTTGCACTGCATGTCCTTTCAAGGTTAGTGATTAGTCGTTGTAGTAATGATCATTGTGGTTAATAAATCTCTTGAATTCTAATGGTGGAAAACAGCATATGGTTGGTCCACTGCTTGGAGGAGAGTCTTGTGTCCCTTTTCTATTAAGTTCATTCACGTACAACCTGGAAATACTCTCTAAATACACAATTAAACAAATCTTCAAGGATAGTTTTTTTTCTTCTCTCTTTTGTGCCAGGAATTATTAGATTTGCATCCGGCATCGGCATTGTAGATTGTCTGTTACAAGTCGAATATATTATGCACAACAAGAACAAGTATTATGTAATGTCCACAACATATATCACATATTATGCACAACATTATTACATGTTGTGAAGAAAGATGATGTTGCAATATGTGATATATATTGTGCACAATATGTCATATATCGTGTGTATAATATGAAATATACGTTATGCATATTACATATTATATATTGTGCACAGTTTATTAGTTGTTTTAAGTTTTAACTGATTTTTTTGTTCTTAGCCCCTAAAATTTGGACCTACAAATTTGGTGCTACATCAAATTATAATGATTATGTATGTAATGCAGGTGGAAGCAGCCGAAGAGATCTACCATGATGAGGAATTCAGATCCAAGATATGGAAGTTCCCCTCTCACAACTTCACACTCTCTGTAATATGGACCCCTTTCCTTATCAAAGCAGATATATTTGAGGACATGAACGGAGTTTCCTCCTCAGAAATACAGCTCTATCTTGACGGCCTCGACGACAAATGGACCGACAAATACAATGGCTTCGACTACGTTGTAATCGCTGGCGGCAAATGGTTCCTCAAGACCGCAATATATCACGAGAACAACACTATCATGGGTTGTCATTACTGTCCCGAAAAGAACTTAACTGAACTAGGATTCGAGTACGCATACCGCAAAGCGTTGCAACTGATTTTTAACTTTGTCACAAACACTAACCACAAACCAATTGTTTTCTTCAGAACCACCACGCCGGACCACTTTGAGAACGGCGAATGGTTTAGTGGAGGATATTGCAATAGAACAGTGCCTTTCAAAGAGGATCAAGTTGAAATGAGAGATGTGGATTCTATCATGCGAGCCATCGAGCTCCAAGAGTTTGAGAAAGTTGCCTCTATAGAATCCGAACTCGGCACAGCTCTGAAGCTACTGGACACGACACGACTATCGTTGTTGAGGCCAGATGGACATCCGGGGCCATACAGGCAGTTCCATCCATTTGCAAAGGACAAGAATGGTGAAGTTCAGAATGATTGCCTTCATTGGTGTTTACCGGGACCAATTGATTCATGGAATGACATAGTCATGGAAATGTTGCTCAATGGCAGATAATGTATTAAGCGTTGGACTTGGAGCAGTATACAATTGTGATCATGTGTAATTAATTGATTAATTCAAAAATTCAAAATGTTTGGGGTTGGCAGAAAGCCATAAGGATGAGCTCCATTTGAATGAAAAATCTTTGAGTTTGTTGAAATCAAGAATAACTAATGGCAGCACAGAAAACATAGGTAACAATTAACAAGCCAATAACCCTAACTTTGATACTAGAATGCCAATGTTGAAACTAGTACAAGGATATCTATTTGAAAGCCGATTAAATAATGTAAATAAATACATAGAAGAAATATAGATAGCTCTCTTATTTTCTCATCTCTCATATTATGAATTAATCATGTCTTAATTGAGAAAGAATATATGAGTCAAGAGAATGAGCATAGAAAAACTGTGATATTGGTGAAACTGGTTAGTGATCAAGAATCCTATGCCACGTGGATGGACTTTAATTTAGAGTGACTCAGCCGAACAAGTTTCAAAACACCGCCATAGCTCTTTTATTTGGGTCTACGGAGAATGAAACAATGGATTCCAAAGAAAACAACACTTCAGTTGCATCGGCCCGTAACAAAGAACATCATGCCCATTTCTGGTCAGCAGACTTCACAATGGTCCAAATCAACCCACATTTGACCAATAAAAATATCAATATTAGATTCCAATTACCAAAAATGTTAGCACCAATAAAAAGGATAACACAATTGACCATAAATATAATCAGTTTTTTTTTTAACTTATAATATATATGTGATAATGAAATTTCACTTTTTCTAGTTTATGTATGTATTCATGTATTTAATTAATTTAGTGTTTTTTAAAATAAAAAATATTTAAAGATCTATTTGTCTCGGCTTATCAAATCACAGTCAGATAACCTTACAATTATTGCATGTATATGTAGTTTTTCCGCAGCTTTGCGCGCGCTTTTATAAGTTTTTATTGTTAGTGTTATGGCAATTTATGTAACAATTAATGTTTATAGTATAAAATAAAAATATGTGTAACTATCATTTAAGCGTGTGTTATATATAATATGTAATGTGTGCTATGAATAGATATGCTATATATATATATATATGATACATATTACATACTATGTATAGCATATATTAGATATTAGTTGGACATGTTGACGAATTTTTGTTGTAGAATGTATTAATTTTACAAGGTGACAATGACCCTATATCTAATCCACTATTGGTACCTTGTTGTTACTAATTGACAATTATCATTTGCCGTCACTTGAAACATCATAATCCAATTATTATCTCATCCACCCTTATTTGTGAACCCACTCATGAATCATGATGGCAGTACTGATCAATAGGAGGAGTGGATATATATATAGCATCATCATCTAGGAGTTTTTCCAGCACAGCTTCATTTGCATCATTCTTTCATCATTATAACGTCCTAGTTTCAAAAACATTATTATATATATTTATAGCAGAAAAGGGGCGGGGTTGGTTCAATTATTAATATGCATATATATAGAAGTTTAGTTTTATTAAAATTTCCATACAGCAGCTCATCAACTTCATGACTATTGACCAGCAATCAGATTACAAACAGAACACGAAAGCAAGGCCATAAAAGTTAAATAGCTCAACTCCAATTATATATATTTACTCTTGCAAGAAAGTTAACAGTTAAGTTACAACAGCCACAAGACAAATGAGATAGTCCTTACCTTAATCTATATTATTATTATTATTATTATCAGAGTTTAATTATGGTGACAGTGTAAAAAATGTTGCACTATCAACCAATTACGTCCATCAATTTATGTGATTTTTTAGTCAAGTGAATGATTAAGTTCAAAACTTTTGCTAATGTATGTGTCAATTCATAATTATTAAATTTCTGAATAAAATTATTTAACATTGAAATTAAACTTATTATTATTATTATATGAAGCGAATGCAAAAGAAAAAAGGTGCGACTAAAAGTGGTGTTACCTACCTAAAATAAATTCCATCATTTAAAACCTTAAAAAGTTTCAATTATCACTCTCGATGATGTCATATTTCTCTCACTTATTTTTTTAATAATTATTTATTCACCAATATGACAATGCATGTTATCTTAATAGGGATATGGACACCAAAAAGACTTAAAAAAAGCATTTTTCAATTAGTGAACGTGGGGGTGGCAGCACAAAATTTAGACAGTCATGCCCACTACTCACAAATAAAATGGATAAGAGATGGGGGTAGGTTTGAAGTTTAACGTTATATCTATACTAGTAATTGACCCCACGGCGCTTATGTGTATGGATGCATAGACTTTAGGTGTTGTAACATAATAGACGATTTTCATATAACTTAATATACTGTACTTTTTAAAATATTTATTATTTAAAAAAATTAGTTTAAAAACAAACTTTTCTTCGTAGCATTTTTTAAGTCAGTCTTTTATGACATTACACATATTTACAATTATAAACTATAGTGTATATATTTCTTTTATAATTGAAAAAAATCTCAAAAGAATAGAAAATACGCTAATACTATACAATCTTATTCCAAATAAAGCTTACATAAATCATAATATTGCTATTTTAACAATTCAAAATTGTCATTTTTAAAACAACATAAAATCAAGCATACTACTACAACATAAAAAATAAAATCTAGGTCTCTATATACATATATATATATATATATATATATATATATATATAAAAGATATAAAAGTATAATATATTTAATTTACATTTTATTTTGTCCAAAAGAGACTAAGAGAGACCAACATTACAACATCTGCCAAGAGAGACCAACATTAGCATTTTAACAGCATTATTGCACCTATGCATCACCTAAACCCACAGGCACAAAGAAAACCATCAAATTGCTCTTAGGTTATTGACTTGACCCCATTTCTGTCTTGCCACAAGCAAAACCAATATTACTTTAAAGAAAAAGATAAAAAAAGCAGAAGACAAATTGCAATAAAAACCCATGAACAATTTAACACCCTTATCCAAATAGATCACCAGTTTATAAAAAATCAACAACATGATTTGCTGATAATAAGTTAAACAACTATACAATGAGCATATTAAAATAAATCTATCAATGAGTTTATAAAAATGTAGTAGCTCCACATTAGAAATGTTGGAGAGGGGGTTTCAATGAACGTGCATGATACATATCATCAATAGATATTGCTACTGTCATGAAGCTTTGACAATATAGGTCTGCTGAAAATTTTCAAAATGCATTAAACACAGAACTATAAGATTACAGAAAAGAGGCCATTCATTCCCCTTCCACACTTCAAATATAATATAAAATCTAATCACAACACAACACGACTATAGAACAAATCTAGTTTTTATGTTCAAGTCCATGATTAAGTTGCACTAACCACAAATGTCAGTTACACTTCGTACAAATGGTGGATTGTGTGTTTGCAGACTTGCAGTCATTAACACATACAACAAATGCTCACACACGGATCCAAAAAATTAGGAAAAATAAAAAACATTACTTATGCAGTAAAAAAATTCATGCACACACCTTATTCTACTCATTTCATTTATAATGCAATCCACATTCACATGCACACACCTAAGAATAAATTTCTCAATCCATTCACTGCCTAAGAATAAATATATATCATTCTCAATACATTTTTTTAATCCCAAAAAAATCAAGCTATGCACATTCATATACCATCGACAATGAACAATCCTAACACAATCACAATCACAATCATAATAATCCAAATATACAGTCCAATGTAAAAATGTGAGCAATTAAAATAAGTTAATTATTTTTATACTCTTAAAATAAGTCAATAGTAAATAAAAATAAATTTAAAAAATTAGAAAGTGACCATCCCTTACTAGTCCAATTCTCTCCCCTATCTCTTCTATTTCTTTCTACCTCTAGATTTTCTATGCCTTTTTTTTTTAAATATTATCATTTTTTTCAATTCATCTTCTATGTCATTTATATTTTTTTATCTTACATGCATAAAAATTTCAAAAATAAAAAATATGACTTAATAGAAAAATTAAAATATATGACTTGATAGACACGTAAGTATATATTAATATGTCGTTAATATATTTTAGATAGATTGATGAGTTACAATTAGTAAAGTTATTGGGCAAAATAATCTTTTTAGTTAAATTGTCCATTATCTTAATTCAATTTCTCATTTTAATCATGTTAGTTTTTATCAACTTAATTATCCTTTTTTATTTTAAATTGTCTTCAATTTAATTTTAAATCGTTTATTATTTGTAACCTAATAACAAAAAATGTTGATGTGACACATTCAACATCAAATTTATGTGTATACCACATTAATATAATTTGAGTAACGTTAGTATTTTACATCAATTACAATTATATATGTCATAGAACAATGATTTAAGACTAAACTGAAAAATATTTCAGATATTTGGGACAAGATTAAATTGAAAATAAATTTGAGCATAAGTAAAATATCAAAATGTCTATTTTTCTCGCTGTTTGAATATTACTTTTAAAAGCTTGAGTTGATATGCTTCAATAAGTAATTAAGAGCCTTTAAAGACGGCTTGAAAAATGATTAATTTAATGCACATAGTTATTTATCCTGTTTTTGCATTTTCTTGAATATCAATTAGTTAACAATGTAAAATAAGTTTAAGATTTAATTTTCATTCACTGTACAATTTTTGTACACAATCATTCAATTATGTTTTAACATATCAGCCATGATTATATTTTCTGTTCTTCACTAACTGAAGTCATATGAATGAAGTGTTTTGATTTGATGACAATGTAAAATACATTTATATGGTTAGTGTATCAAAATTAAACTCATAAATTTATACTATTAGTATGTATATATATATATATATATATTTAATTTTTAAAATAATATTAATATATGATGATTCAATTCAAATTATGGATAATATATATGATTTTTTACAATGTTATTCAATTAAATTATCTAATGTATATGTATAAGATTTTTGAAGTTATGCAATATGGATCAAACATATGACAATGTAAAAATATTGTATATTACAAATGTATTATAATAAAAATCTATTGACATATTGGAAACAATTTATTCATTATTACACATATGGTAATATTTTTCTAAAAATAATTGTAAATTTATTTATATTAATAATATGTATGATACGCGATTAAGTTCTTATTTTCAATGGGATATTATATCATGCAATTATTTTATAATTTTCTTTTTGACACATCTCAATTGTTTATTACTGACAGATCTCAATTATTTATCATCGGCACATCTCAATTATAGAGTACATTATTAATAGAATAATCCAAAAATATGTTCACACCATGTACATAAAATAGTAAAAATAATGATGTGATAATTTCATCATAT
This sequence comes from Aeschynomene evenia, assembly GCA_013621005.1. Classification (NCBI taxonomy): domain Eukaryota; kingdom Viridiplantae; phylum Streptophyta; class Magnoliopsida; order Fabales; family Fabaceae; genus Aeschynomene; species Aeschynomene evenia. The sequence goes on from CM024268.1 coordinate 6,816,618, forward strand.
CAAATCGATTTGATGACTCCAATCAAATCAATTTAAGTTTAACCAAAGTTAAAATACAGATAATAAAAACACTGAAATAAAGAAGCAACTCGAATAAGGAAAAGCAATTATTGAGGCTACATCTTTATTATGGTTTATCTTTATGAATAAAGGAAAGTCACGAATTCAATATTATCTTCGTGCTCTATTTTCTAGTACCTTAATACACTCCTTCTGCTACTTTTAATTATCTTTTTAATAATTAATATTTAATTATTCAATAATATTATCACTTTTTGTTTTTAAAAATATATTTATTATTTTTCTAACTTTAATTTTACATTAATTCTACAAAATAAATCATATTAAACTATCATTCATTACTATTCATGAAAACAAATTTTATATTTTATAAAACATATTTTTTAATTAAAAAATAATATCTTTTAATAAATATTTTAATAAATGTGTAATATGCTGAAAAGATAATCACATATGGACGGAAGGAGCAATAAAAAATGGAGCATGAAAATTGAGCACATAAATTACTATTATATATCTTAAGTGAATAAACAAATCTGATATCTCCTGATATTGTTATATAGAAAAAATAAAACAGCATGGGAAACATGAAATGCTAATGTGAAACTGAAATCCCCAATAAATTCCCAAATTGCGGTGTTGTTTTAAACGAACCAGAGAAAAAAAAAGGAAAAACGTGTAGGATATCCCTTGGGGTTGGGATCACGTAAGCCTTACGTCTGAGTTGACATCATCATCATCTATCTTCAGCACCGGCAACATTAATTAATTACAAGGATCCACCCCTTATTAGGAGGGGAAAAATTTTCTTGGCATTCTTAATGGTTGTATATATTTAAATTTTAGAGAAGATAAATTAAGAAAGTTAAAAAAATAAAGAGTAAATATTTTATTTAGTCTCAAGAGTAATTTTTAGGATAATTTAATCTCTTAAAATTTGAAAGTAACAAAATAGTTCCTCAAAATTAATTTTATATGACACATTAAATAAGAATTTAATCCTTTCGTTAAATTTCTATTAATTGAGTTTAGTGATGTGTATGACACATTGTATGACATATCATCTAAATTACATTATGTTTGTAACTCAGTTAACATAAAATTAACATAGAGACTAAATTGTCACTTAAAGTGTCCCATAAAATTAATTTTAAAAGATTATTTTATCACTTTTAAATCACGATGCACTAAATTATTCTCAAAATTATTTCAGAGAGACTAAAATAAATAATAAATATGATTCACTCACTTAATTTATGAGTAAGATGTTTAGAAAAGTTAGATGTTCAAATAATATTATTACTCCATCCGTCCACAAATAATTGTCTTTCTAGAAAATCCTCTTGTCCAATATTATTTGTCACTTTAGAATTTTAAGAAAGCATTTATTATTCTTTTTTCAATTTTATCCTCACATGTATTCTCTCTCATATCTCTTATAATAATTATTACTACACAAAAAACTAAAAGGGCAATTTAGTCATTATATATTATTTTTACATATAAAGTTGTGTGCTTTAATTACATTCTTAATAATTGTGAAAAGTCTAAAATATCATTTATTAATGGACGGAGGGAGTATATTAGTAGTACCGGTCACCTCCTTCTAGAATCCTACTAACACTCATTCATCCACGCACCCACTTCCATCAATTCCAATTCATTCCCAACTTCCACTCCCATGTTACTTGTACTACTATTCACTACTTATGTTATTCCAATTCATTTTACATTTCAAATATCGTCTCTATAATTTCAATTTGCGAATAACAAATAAATTGACACAACATCTCATTTTACATTTCACACCCAACATTCAACCCCATATAATTAATTCCGTTCAACAAAGTATCACGGATAATATAACTCAACCATATAAGCATACATGCATATTTCTTTATTCAGATAATAAGTACATCATATCATCAACCAACCATTAGAAAATTAAAATCATCAAACTACAAGTTTCCACGCACGATTCTTAACAACTATACTCGTAATCTTCCACGAGATATTGAAAACTCTTCCAGAATCTTTAAAATTAGAAAAATCCATTCTACTTAATTAATTAATTAGTGTTTCATTTTGATAAAAAAATCAACTGTTTTAATGACTACTTTGACCGACACTTACTAATAGTATCAAACAATTCAAAACAAACATATTTAAAGCCATTTACTACCAGATTTAATGCCTAATAAAAGTTTAAGATTTTTTTCGATGCACTGAATTAATTGAAAAATATGATTTTCAGTGAAAAAAATCTTCCTATCTTTAACTCCTAACTAATGAGTAATGAGTGACACAAAAAATATTAAAAAAATACTCCCCCGTTCATTTTTATTTGTCTTTCTAGGAAATTTATTTGTCCACTGTTATTTGTCATTTTAGATTTTCAATGAAACATTTACAATCTTTTTCCAGTTTTATCCATATATATACTCTCTTTTTATCTCTTACAATTATTATTACATAAAAAACTATAAGAATAATTTTGTCATTATACATTTACTTTTATAGAAATTTTTTTATTTTGATAACTTTTTAATAAATATGTAATACTCTAAAAGATCAATTAAAATTGACGGAGGAAGTAAGAAGAAAACAAAACTGGTACACTGAAATTCAAGTAGTGCCACACATACACATACACTAGCAAATAACCAACCCAGCCCCACCCAAATAAAGACAACACTCTATTTATATAAATCACTCTCTTTCTCCCTTCATCTTCACAAACACAGCATCACCCAAACACCATAACCAAAACAGAGCAAGCAACATTGGCACACCCCATCCATGGAGGACCCGAAAACAGTAGTTACCACCACAAAACAAGAACTCGCATCACAGCCACAAGCACTGGTGGCGATGATGCCAACCCCAGGGATGGGCCACCTCATCCCAATGATAGAGTTCGCAAAGCAGCTGGTTCGCCACAGCAGCAATCTCCGCGTGACCTTCGTGATCCCCACCGACGGGCCCCCCTCCAAGGCCCAAAACACCGTCCTCCAATCCCTCCCAAACTCAATTTCCCACATCTTCCTCCCTCCCATCTCCCTCTCCGACCTCCCATCCGACTTCAAAATCGAGACCCTCATCTCCCTCACCGTCATCCGCTCCATCCCTTCCCTCCGCGACGCCCTCCGCTCCCTCTCTTCCGCCTCCACCCTCTCCGCCTTCATCGTCGACCTCTTCGGCACCGACGCCTTCGACGTCGCCTCCGAATTCGGCATCCCCAATTACATCTTCTACCCTTCCACCGCCACGTGTCTTTCCTTCTTCCTCATGCTCCCACGCCTCGACGAAACCGTCCACTGCGAGTACCGGGAACTCGCAGAGCCGGTCAAGATCCCGGGTTGCGTCCCAATTCACGGGAAGGATCTTCTGGACCCGGTTCAGGACCGGAAGAACGATGCTTACAAGTGGGTCCTTCACCACGCCAAGCGGTACAGGGAAGCGGAAGGGATCATCAATAACAGCTTCATGGAACTCGAACCGGGTCCTATCAAGGAGCTCCTGAAGGACGAACCGGGCAGGCCGCCGGTTTACCCGGTAGGACCATTAGTGAACATGGAGAGCGGGCGAGGCGGGGCGGAGGGTTCAGAGTGCTTGAGGTGGTTGGATGAGCAGCCGCACGGGAGCGTGCTGTTCGTCTCCTTTGGGAGCGGTGGGACCCTGTCATGTGCTCAGATCACAGAGCTGGCTCTGGGCTTAGAAATGAGTGAGCAGAGATTCTTATGGGTGGTGAAGAGCCCAAATGACAAAGCAGCCAACGCCGCTTACTTCAGCGCCGCGTCGCATGCTGACCCCTTCGATTTCTTGCCGAAAGGGTTCGTAGAGAGGACGAAGGGGCGGGGCCTGGTGGTTCCGTCGTGGGCTCCTCAGCCGCAGGTGCTGGGCCATGGCTCCACCGGGGGGTTCCTTTCCCATTGCGGGTGGAACTCGATACTAGAGAGCGTGGTGAGTGGGGTGCCCTTTATCGCGTGGCCGCTGTTCGCGGAGCAGAGGATGAACGCGGTTATCCTGTCGCAGGACGTGAAGGTGGCGCTGAGGCCTTCTTGTGTCGGTGAGAATGGGTTGGTGGAAAGGCATGAAATTGCGAGCCTTGTGAAGTGCCTCATGGAAGGCGAGCAAGGTAAGAAGCTGAGGTATCGGATGAAGGATCTCAAAGAAGCTGCTGCTACTGCTCTTTCCACCAATGGCTCTTCAACCAATCATATCTCTCACCTTGCTCTCACCTGGACTAATAATAAACCCAGAAATAAAACAACAACAGCACCACCACCACCAACTGTAACAAATTAAATTAGATTTAAATTAGTATCTTCTTCTAATTTATTTTGTATTGCTAGTAATTCATCCTCTTTGTACTATATATATATATATATATCCATTATTCTCCGATTAATTAATAAGTTTCTAGAACTTGCACATACTTAATTATGGCACTTAGACTCCGTTTTAGATCTTGATAAAATTAATTTTAGAAAATTAATTTTAGAATAGTTGATATTGAAAGAATTATTTGTGTTGGGAAAAAATGTTAAAAAAATAGATTTAAGAGAATTGTTTTGAGATAATAAAAATAAAATAAATATTTTTATTTTTTATTAATATAGTAAAATATTTTTGTAGAAATAAAAGAACAATGTTATATGTACGACAAAAAATCAGATAATATATTGTGCACAATATATATAATATAAAACGTACAACAAATATCACATATTGGGCACAACATATATCACAAGTTACAAAGAAAGATAGTACTGCAATATGTGGTATATGATGTTGTGCATAATAGATGATATATATTGTGAATGACACGTGATATATGTTGTGTATTTTATATTATATGTGTTGTGCACTATATATTGATTATTTTCGCTAATTTTTTTATTGTACACTAATTATTCAAAAAAGTTACTCGTATAACAATTATACCTTACAATATATATATCTAATTAAAGTAGTTACACTTCACATTAATATTGCTAGTGAAATGATAATCCATTTTAACTTCCTTTCGTTCACCGCAACTGGAAAATTCTTCCAAACCAAAGGTACAGTTAATTTAATTTATATAGTACTATACTACTATGCATGTATGTAATGTGTCCGAGTGAGAGCGACTTTGGGGCACTAGCTAGACAAGACAAGGTAAGGCAAGGCAAGGCAAGGGGTGGGTGGAATACCCAAGGAACGGGGAATTCGTAACACCACAATGAGGCCAAAGTGAGGAGTATCTATTATTATTAGACCTTATAATAATAAGGCCACTTCCAATATGTAGCATAGTAAGTGCTGTCAACAGAACCACCTCCACATATATATGCAAGATGGAGTACTATATATATCAGAGTGTTGTGTTCAATGATTATAATAAGGAAAATCGTGGTTAACTAGCTTGTTTCAAATTGGTAATTAAAGGAAGGAAACCATATATATGACTTTTGAACCTAACCCGTTTCAAGCGTTGGTTTAATTTAGTCACAAGTTTTACATTTCTTTCATATGTAATCGATCTCTTGTTAATTATCCAACGTGATACGCAATGCAAACCTAATGACGTTAGAAGTGGGTAGTTAGCCGGAGGAAGAAGAATTTACATTGTATTTACTTCTTTCCATTTCTCAATGTTATATGTTTAGGCCTTCTGGCTTAGCTAGCTTGTGAGTATTTACTGTTTTAATTTTCTTTTCTATCTAATTAATACCATGTCATATAGTATTCTTTTTATGGATGAGGGAAATGAGTTTGCAGCAAAACAAACTTTACCCTTCTTTGATTAAAGAGAGGGGAGTAAAGAAGAAAAAGAAAACAAAAAGTGATGCCAAAAGTTGGGGAATCTGTTAGTGCTACATACACTTATGTCTGTGTTGCAAGGCTACTTTATTTATACCTGTTTTGAAGGATTCATTTCTATGCAATTTCAAATCATGTTATCATTATTAATTTTTTTTATTACATCATATGTAGTTAATTGAACTAAATTCTTTTCACTTATGATGAGGACAAAATTAAATGGAACCAAGTGATGACACAATTGAAAATATCAGAGATTTTACGGTTATAATTCAATTAAATTAGACAATTTTAATAGGTGTACAATCATACGTCAGTCAAACCAGTCAATAAATGAATATCAATTTACTAACTCCACTATGCTCAAAAGGGCCAAAAACTGTCAAAATAAAAATCATTAGGAGTATTACAAGAAAATCATTATACAAGAAGATTTATTACAAATTAAACTATATAAGCGGAAAAGGTGGTATTTAACTATCAATTTACCATGTTCACCATCATACTTGCTCTGCTCTTACATGTAAAACTATTTGGGTGCAATCCAAGCCAACTAAATACTATAGCATTTTTTTTTATATAAAAAAAGAAGAAGCAAGCAGCTAGAATAACACTAATAAGACATTTATAAAAAGAGCATCTAAGTAATTCGGTTGTTCAAAAGTAAATCTAATTTAAACAAGTACTATATAAAAGCATCTCGTTCTCCTTATTACTAATATATCACAAATGCTTGGTAACAACATTTTTAAGTTAAAACTGCAAAAAAATGTCATTTTAATATTTTTGGTCCAAATAGTATTATTAGTCATGTGTATTTTTTAATGTGCTGAGTGATTTAGGCCAAATTTCTTATTTTTGACTGTTTTGGCTGGTACAATTTTATACTCCTAACAAAGCTCATAATTAATATATTTATACTTTTTTTTACAATATTTATTCATATTTGAATACGTCTATATCACTTGTATACCTCAACTGTCTACTACAAACTTTAAATAATTGAATTTACATGCACATACAAAATAAAAAAAAACAACAATATTTTAGTAAAATTATTTTATTTGCATGAACTTTTATTTAGTGAAAGAGTCATTTGTATTTATTGATATGATAGTATATGATTAAAAATTAAAAATTATATTCCAAAAATATACCAAAATTAAATTAAGCTTTAAAATATTATTTGTCACCTCATAAAATATTATGTATATGTACACGTTTGGATAATACTCTAAAAAAATGTACCTCAAGAAGGGTCATGTTCAAAGATTATTTGTATATGCGCATCTTGTCACGTTATTTTAAAGTTCAAATAAACCAAAAATTTTATATATCAACTCTCTGAAGTCAGCTGCTAGCTATTAATTATAATGTAAAAAACCTTTGGGAGTATGATTGAGTGATTGGATTCATTTTTTATTGACCAAGTATCAACGCTCAACGTTCAATTCTCATATTTGAAATGAAACTTTAAAATTTGAGGACATCTTTTCAGCAAAAGATTAGTTATGGTGATAGATAATGAATATGTTAATTGTTAATAGATAATAATAATAATATAAATAAAGTGCTTGCTTGTAATTAATTAATAAAATATAGGCTTAAAATTTAATCACCGCAAAGAAAGCAACAAAATCAGCGTCGGAAAAATCCTTGCGATACAGACGAAGTTTGTCAATGTCGGGAAAATAGGCCAAATCCACACATGCATGCCACATATATACTCTTATCCTTTCAATATCTTAAAAAATTATTTGGCTTTATGCTTTTAGCATTACTTTTGGGAATAATATCACTCAAATACAGAGTACTATTTTTAATCGAGCATTCCTCCTAATACTTCAATAATATATATATTGAATTTACTCCCACTAAAAAATAAAGGAGGAAGAGAAGAAATAAAAGAAAAATAAAAATAATATTTAATTACTTAATTAGTTATATGAGAGTAAGTATTTTTAGTATACATGAGAAATTATTGTTTATAACCGGAATCATATGTATTCTGTTACCGTATAACATTGAAAAGCACACTGTTCTTTATATCGAGCAATGGTCGATCTCTGCGTCAACATCTATGACTTTATCCTTATTATATTTTTGTGTTTTTTGGATCTTTGCTTAAAGTACATTAGGTAAAGAATGCTCTGATAAATGAAGGAAAAATTTTCTTTGTTGTTGGAGTAGTGGCTTAACCCCAGTTTTTGGCTGTTTTATTTATACGAGAGAAATTGAAAAAATAAATAAAGACAAAAATAAAAATGTGGACATTATTTCTCGGCGTGAATGATATCTTGCTTCAATAGTATATATGAAAGAAATACTCCCTCCATTCCTAATCTTTGGTCGTTATATTAATAGTCATTATACTCTAGTGTTTCAATGTAAAGATAAACTTTATATTCTACTTTTGTTCTTATAATCACTATCTAATACCACTTCAAGTGATCAATTATATGCAAATACAAGTTAAAAAAAGGTCAACATAATCATTTAAAAGGAATAGAGGGAGCATGTGGAATACCTAACATTCTCTTATCTCCGTTGTTTAATAATTGTTCACTTTTTACTTTTCATATTTATTAAAAAATAATTAAATAAAATTAAAAGTAGATAACTTTATATATTTTATATTATTACTTTGAATATTATCGATAAAGTAATGTTTGTTTTCAATGACTTTTAGACCAGAGTCAATGGAGTCATGAAGTCAGTGTTACAGGAGTTAAAGTCACCACGATTCCAAAATTGACTCCGAATGCATCTTACATACTTGTATCTCTCTTCCAATACATGTGATTCCATTCCAACACACATTTACTCCAAAATTAGAATGAACAAAAAAATAACAATTGTATTCATTGAGTCATTGTGACTCTATTCCCATTTACATTTACATTGTGACTCTCCTACCAAACACTTGACATAATAATTTTTTTATCGACTCCTTGACTCTGTCAATAGCCCAATAGAGTCATTGACTCTGTTAATAGAATCAGTAAAAATAAACACTACCTAACATGACAACTTATTGTAGTATTTCCAAATGAACGAGAGGTATGGAAAGATAAGCGAATTTGGGTAGCCAATCAACGCTCAATGTGATTCCATCATCATAAATAAATGAGAAATTAAATATATTGTGTACAACTAAAAGCTATACAATATCTATAAAAAATTTATTTTCATTATAATATAATTTTTTTTATTCAAACGGCAACAATTTAATAATAAAGATTATTATTATTGTATAAACATTATATATATATTTTGTTGTATATGTACTTTTGTCATAAATGAATAAATAAAAAGTGGGTTACGTAGTTGATGGGATTAATGATTGGAGCACACGTACGTATGGGTATTGGAAGTTCCGTCCCAAATTACTGTACACACAATCATCTCATCTCATTCATTCATTTAAACTTTTAATTATTACTTCCAATTTTTTTAATTGTCCAATTTAGAGATGTGTGTTCCTTTTTAAATTGTTTATTTTAAATTTTAACACAACATTTATTATTATTTTTCACTCTTATCCTTATTTAATACTCCATCCGTCCACTTTTAATTGACGTTTTAGAGTATTTGCACACTTATTAAGAAGGTGATTAAAACACATAAATTTCTATATAAGTAAATGTACAATGACAAAATTATCCTTATAGTTTTTTATGCAATAATAATTGTAAGAGATAAAGAGAGAGTGTATGTATGGATAAAACTGGAAAAAGATTTTAAATGTTTCATTGAAAATCTAAAATGATAAATAATAGTGGACAAATAAATTTTCTAGAAAGACAAATAAATGTGGACGGAGGGAGTACTCACTATCTCTATTAATTGAGGAGAGATAATAACAAAGAAGTAAAGAATAATTTAATAAAACATATATACATTTTATTAACTTTAATACTATATTAATCATTACCTAAATTTCTGTGCGCATTTAAAATTGGGCAATTAAAAAAAAACGGAAGGAGTATTAAGGTGTGTCTCTTCTGTGTGTGGAAATCAAAATGGAACTCATGAATAATGAGCACCAAATCAAGGTATTTCCATATCGATACTCCATAGGAGCTATTTATTTATATATATAATAAAACATTGCAGATTTATTTGCAGCAATAATACAAATTAAAGTCATTTTTTGTAATGAACTAGTCTTGTACCCGTGCGATGCACGGGGATTATATTAATTATACGTTTAAGATATTAAATAATTAATGAAAAAAATATTTGTATAAAATGAAGTTAAATGAAAATATGTTATTCATAAATTTATTTTATAAATATAACAATAAAAATACATAATGAAATTATTATTATATTAGTGGATGCAAATAAAATTATTCAATCACATAATTAGTTTTCATTTTTTTCAATAACAAATTTGTATTCATATAATTATATAGATTATTCTCTTTCAACAATCAACAAAAAATAATCATAATTTACAGATTATCAATCACTAAAAACTACCGAAATCATAGAAAATATTCCAAAACTAATAATTATCAATCATGACTAATTACTAATTATTCATATCTATTACCGTCCAACAATCAATAAAAATATTAAAAATTACTAATTCATGTTCATAATTATTTCTAATTAACAAAAAATATTAAAAATATGTAATATCAATCACTAAAATTCTCTTAAATATTCACTAATTATCAATCACTAAAAATCACAAAAAAGCAGGTAAAATATTCAAATATCACTAATTATCAAACATTAATAATTACTAATAATTCGTAATTATTCTCTTCTAAAAAAACATGTACATTATTTATGTTTTACATTTCCCGTGAGACAGTTAATCAATAATGTCAAAATGTATATATACAGTTAATCAATCATGTTCATTATTTAAAATGGATCTGCCTGAATGAGTAGATATTTTACAACAAAATATGTATATATATAAGTATTTGATAGTGAAATTTTCTTCAATATTTTTAGTTTAAAAATAGAATAATATTTTTAATTAAAAATATATTGTTCAATATTGCATCAATTTATTAATTTCTTACTTTATTATTTAAAAAATTGAATTTCACGCAATTATATTTATTAAATTAGAATATGAAAGATAATTAATTAATCTATATTATATACAATTATTTTAAATAAAATAAAAGATATATATTACTAATATATATCCACAACAAAATATTAAAATAAGATATATATTCAATTTAATCTATATTATACACAATTATTTTAAATAGTATAAAATCAATTATTTTAAATAAAATAAAAGATACATATTAGATAATAATATTTAAAAAGATTCATTAACGATTTGTAAATATTTTGTAAATATTCTGGAAGAATAAAAATAAAGGATACCTAAAATTGCACACGTGTCACATTTATAGAGACTCAATTAATGGACGAATTGGTAATCAACCATAACCTCTCTTTTACAATATTATATAGATTTCATGATATGGACATGCATTAACATATATTGTATTTGTACTTAATTGCTTCTAAGACTTTTCCTCTTTCGCCTTTCTTCATTGACACACGTCACGTTTAGATTATTGCACAATAACCCAGCTACTATCGTACTTCATTCATTATCGTTGATATAATGATTTTTTCTTCCTAAATTGCGTTTATAGTCTTGCTTCCTTTCAAACAATGATAATCAGATTATTAATTAATATATTATTCATTAACGATTCCACCTACTCAACGATTTTTAATATCTTTTATTCTTTAATATTATTCATTATTCAATATTAAAAAGTCACATAAATTAATGGATGTAATTGACTGACAATATAAAATTAGTGCATCATAATTAAATTTATTTTTTAATTATATTTTTAAAGATAAAAAGATAACCTGAATACTTCTTCATAATAGATATACTCATTCGCGAAAGTTACAGTATTTTTTCTAAAGAAATTGTGATATTTTTTTTTGGTTACATTGTAAAGAAATTTCTAGTTGTGCTCCAAGGCAGGCTAAAGTATGAATGGGCAGTGTATTAGGCCTGTGATTTCAACGGGCCTAAATAGTTTGAATTAAACTAGTGGTTGGGCCAATAGTTTAAAAACATAAGTGCTAAGATTGGTTTGATTAATTAACCTGTCACAAAAAACAAAAAGAAAAAGAAAAGAAACTTAACAACTTCTTCTTACCGAGGAAGAGAACTATAATGAAGTACAAATGTTTGACTCTATCGTGTAAAACTATCTATACAACATAAATACTTAAAAATAATTTTCTAATATTTAGTGTACCTAAAAAGTCTTCTAAAATGAAGGTTTTGATTGGTAGAGAATGTAAGAGTTTTTAAAAATGTGAATGGATCAAAATAAAATGGAATATTGGATATAATTAATGATAATATAGAAAAGGAAAAAGGCTACTCCACATAGTGAGTGTAAGGTACCATTAGCAGGCAATAGTTAGGCAGCAGGGACCAGGGTGAGTAACAAACTAAGATTGAGGACGACACTTTTCATTCCAAACACGTAACAATACTTGCAATCAGTCCCACAAGGCAGCACCACCATTACCACTCATTTACTATAGGACTTTGGAAAAGCCAGCCAGCCCACAAGGCAGATAGCTAGATAGATGTATGGTATGTGATGTTATGATATATATATTAGTGGATGATTTACGTTGGTTGTTGGAGACATATATATATATATATATAGAGAGAGAGAGAGAGAGAGAGAGATGGAAGGGAGGTGCAAGGTGTGCGTCACCGGAGGTTCCAGCTATATTGGCTCCGTCCTCGTCAAGAAGCTTCTCGATAGAGGCTACACCGTCCACACAACTCTTACAAACCTAAGTATCTATCGATAGAACCTTCTTAGCTAGCTTGTTGGTTATTATGTATTAATTGATGCATGGATTAATTGCAGAGGAGGAGTCGAAGACAGGGCTTCTGAGAGGCCTATTACCTGCTGATGCTGATGCTGCAAGATTGGTGTTATTCCATGCTGATGTTTACAAGCCTGAGGAGTATGCCCCTGCTATTCAAGGCTGCCACTTTGTCTTCCACCTTGCTACTCCTTTTCAACATCAACCCAATTCTCAGGTCATCATCGATTAATTAATAGAATATAGAATTAGATAGATTGATTGATTAAATAATATATATGGTATTAATTGTTTGTAGCATGCAGTATAAGGATATGACAGAAGCAGCAGTAGCCGGGATGAAGAGCATCGTTAGGCAATGTACTGAATCAGGAACAGTGAGAAGGCTCATATACACTGCCTCCGTCACTTCTGCTTCTCCCCTTAAACTTGATGATGATGGTTACAGGGATTTCATTGATGAAACTTGTTGGACCTCTCTCCACCACTCATTTCCCAACAGCCATCTTCACAAGGTAATTCATGATGAGGAGGAGCTAGTTACGTTAATTAATGAAGAGCATTGCTATCATCATTTAATTAATTAATTAGTTAGTTAGTTAATCACACTAGTTACTTTTCTTTTCAAAGGAGTACACTGAATCGAAGACAATGGCTGAGAGAGAATTGTTGCTGAGTTATGGGGGGAAAGAAGAAGATGGAACGTTGGAGGTTGAGGTGGTAAGTCTAGTGGTTGGGTTAGTGGGAGGGGACACTGTGCTCAGCTACACACCATTTAGTGTGGCAATGCTTGCGTCTGCTTTGAAAGACGACGAAGCCGCATACGAGTCCCTCAAGTACGTAGAAGATTTGGATGGCAAAATCCCTGTTGTTCACGTCCATGATGTCTGTGAAGCCCATATCTTCTGCGCTCAGAATCCATCCATCACTTCTCGCTCCAGATTCATGCTTGCCACCGCCTATGTTTCATCTCCTGATATCGCTAATTACTACTCTCGAAACTATCCTCAATTCAATTTGAAAACCAAGTCAGTACTACTAGTGTACACAAATCAATTACATCATATATATTCTCAGTTATACTTTTATTTATATATTGATTTGCTTGTGAATTTGGGAATCAGGTATTTGGAACAAGGGCCAAAAAGGGAGATTAAATGGACCTCGACCAAGCTTATAGACGAGGGGTTTGTATACAAGTATGACCACCTCCACATGATTTTGGATGATTGTATCAGATGCGCTACAAGGATGGGCGATCTCTAGTTATGGATGAATGTATTAATAATTATGAAAATGCCTATGCACCCAATAGACATTTTATGTGGACTAGTTTGTGAGCAATCTCTCAAAACTCTATTATTATTATATAATCACATAAATAACCTTATCTTATAGGTGGCTTTTCTGGGACATACATGTGTTTTAGACATTGATTGATGGATTTGTTACCAAATATTTCATTGGTTTCCCATGTGTAAAGCACAGTTGATTAGTTGTATGCCCATTGGGCTCTCTGTGGTCACTGGGCTGCTTATTGCTTTCCATTTGGGACACTCACCACTCACCAGCCAATAAAAAAGAAATTAAAAAAAAAAAAAGGCTCTTGTGGTCATCGATAGTTGAATGGTTGACCAAACAAACAGGAGCAAAGAGAACTAAGTTGTATGAAACTATGAATTAATTCTAGGCAGACTAGAGAACCAATAAGAGCTAGGTAAAAAAAACCCGTCAATTTCCCAAGGGAAGTGCGAAAAATGCACAAGTAGAATAGAACACACTTTACAAATGATTATTTCCGCATTACATCCTAATCCTAGTTACTGACTTGACATGAAAACTCTCTCTAGACTAGCTAGCTTTGCACCATGACAGCACAGGGTGGTTTATCATATCCTTCCCCTCTCTGCTAGCTGCTAGTCAGGATCCAAAACATACCTATTTCTTGCTTCTTACACTCATTCTAAAGAGAAATATTCCAGCAGGGTGTTGCAAGGGAATTCAGTGTCAAAATCCCCTTTTCCACGCAAGATATCCAAGTCCAGGATTGGGGAGTTGGTCACTGAAGTTGGGGCAGAAATTATCTCAGTAATGTCAGATTCTGAGGTTTGCACGTTTTGGACTAGTCCTGTGCTGCCCAAATAGCATGGTGACACACAGAACATGTTTGTCTCTGAAGTTTCTGCTGATATGAATTCACTGTGAGAGAAGCTTCCCATGAAATGGTTATTCTCCATTATCATGGCCTCTGATAAGATGTTGTTATTGTCCTCGTTTTCTGAAAGGAAGCAATACCAAGGGAAGATGGAATCCTCGTTGGTCCTGGTGTCAGTGTCCAAATCCTCTGATTTAACCTCCTCAAAGGTGAAAATTGCTTCTGGGGGCTGTTCAATTATTTTCAGTTGTTGTGGTTGGTTGTTTTGATTCTGCCCAAGACCTGGTATCTTTGTTTTTGAAGGGACTAATGCTTTGTGTGAATGCTTAGCTTTAGCTTGAATGCATGTGTGTCTTCCTCTGTAGGTCACCTCGATTATTGTTGGGTCTTCATCTGACTTTTGAACCTGCTTTGTTGCTAGGCACCCTTGTACATTTCTATGTGTGCATCTGTAATATCCTCTGCATAAGAGACCAAAACAAATGGTTCAATTTTCGGAAATATAATAATATAGAAAACAGTTGTTACTTTCTTTAAATTATAAAATCAGATGGAGATATAAGGAAAATAAAAAGGGGTATTAGTGTCCTTTTGTTGTTTTCCTATCTTTGATTCTGCTATTGTGAATTCAACTAGTACATTATTGCATTTAATGCTGAGAGGGGGTACATGAGCTGCCAAACCTGTAATATTCATGTTTCTCCAATGTACGGACGCATTATATATTCATTCATCCCTCCTAGTCTATTTATGTAACTCGTGGGTGGGTGCATTTAATTATCAGAAAGCAGTAATTGTGCCGAACTGAATAATTCAGCAAACACAGTTCTGCTGCTTTCTTTGGATAATAAGTTTAGAAATGTCATTTTAAAGCCATTAGTTATATCAAGCAAAGCAAAGAAAACTCACAAATTCTATTTGTCTTATTAGAGATCATTAGCCAATAGTCAAAGGCCAATGATTCTTAAGATTTGGCACTAACTAATCAAAACATTGCATTGCATGCCCCTATTGTCAAATACAGTAAGTTAGAGGGTTTTGGTTTACTTTGGTGTAGTGAACCTTTCTATATATATATAATGCTAATTATTATTGATTATCCTTTGAATGAGAGAAATTAAAGAAAAAAGCTTCTAACCTTGGAAACTTGGCTCCGAGAATGTCCTTTTGGCCATATTTTCTCCAGCTGTAGCCATCATCCAAAGACCCCTCAAGTCCTGTTTTTGAGCAGAGCTTCACTTGCTCTGTCCATCTTGGCATGGTCTTTCTGCATCCACACCACAAATTCAGAGCAATTGAAGTCAGATCAGAAGCCTTATTAATTGTAACACTAATTAACCATTATTCACAAAGAAATTAAATAAACCAAGAACAATTTGGTAAGAATTATAACATTAGTTAATTACCTCTTCTTGAAGGCAGGTTTGTGGTTGAAATCTTCATCCACCATGTCCTCCTCATCATGATCACAGCTTCTGAGGCTGCCATTTGTGGAAGAACAATTTGAATTAATGATGGTGGTGTGTGTGTTCTTAGTGGAGTCGCAGTGGAGCATGGTGAGTGCTTTCTCATAGGTGGAAAGTATCCTGTCAATCAAGAAAGATTCATCATTGGATGGAGAAGATGAGACTAGATGGTTGCACAGTTGCTTTGCCAGTTCCTTCCCTTGGATTAATTCTTTGATGATAGTATCTTCCATTATTATTCTTGAGCATTCAATAAGCTAGCAGATTACTATTATATATATGTAGATATGTGTGTGTGCTGAAAGAAAGACAAGTGAGAGAGTGTGAAGGTGAGATATGATGATAGTTTGATATAAAAGCCTTGGTTTGCTTTGCTTTGCTTGGTTGGGGGGAAGGTGAGACGAAAAGGGGTGCATATAAATAGATATAATAATAAGACTGTGTACGTGTATGTGTGTGTGTGTGTGTGAATATAGAGAAAATTTGACTGCAAGTGCAAACTGATTGAGTTTTTCCACAGAAGTGGGACCACAACCACAAGTTATTAATTATGTTATGTTATGTTACACTTAATTCACCAAGTGATATGATTGGCATTCTATTTAATTAATCAATAAAATGTATAAATTGGTAGGGCAGGGAGTGAGTAAGAGAGTAAAGAGGGAGGGAGAGTGTGATGGAGATTCAATGGATGACCATTTCAAACCAGTTGTTGGACTCAGCAACAACGCGGAAGCAGGGCTCAAGATTCTTCCTTCTCATTTTCTTTTATGCTTTTTCTTCATTTCTTTGACCCTTCTTCTCCATTAAATCTAATATCTTTGGTCTTTATTGAAACAATAATGTTCAATATACCATATGCTGTTATTAGTACTTATACACGTACACTACATCTCACAAATTTATATATATTCTCCATTTCATTAACCAATCCAGTTAACTGTTTATTAATTTATTTATTTGCTTTTCATAACGAACTTTCAACATAAGATTGGTTTTCTTTTTAAATTTATCCAAACCTATAATATTATTACATCATTAGAATATTTTAATTTGTATTATAATTATCTCTAAAATAATACAAAAAATAATGTATAGTTACTTCATACTGTAACATATTTTATACTAATAATATTTTATTATTAAATTCTTTATTTATTTTCACTCATATTTGCTTACGGATTATACGATGGGAGTGGTTAATTACGGAAAATTAATTATTTTATGTAATAGTCTGATAATGTGTTCCTAAAAATATTACATAAATAAATACAATATAACTAACTTTCACATGCATTCCATACTTGTAAGATTTTATATAAACAAAGATGATTAAATGAAACTTACCAGTAGTGCAGTACATAAAAATCAAAATTAGACCTGGTAAACACTAAATAATTACTCATAAATGCGCGCGTGTTTTCCCTAAAACGCGTTTTTACTTGCAATATTAATGAGAAAGCGATGCTCACAAAATTCTTCAAGTATTTTTTTGTCTGTCAAGTTAATTAATTAAAAATATCTTATTCAACATATGGAAATGTTAGTAGTTAAATTAACGGTAAATGAAGATATCAGCTCTGTTCTTGCGAGGTAATTAGGTCAAGGGTAATGTTAATTGCTCGTTGAATTAAAGTTTTCCACCATGCTTTCTAAAACGCGTTCGTATTAATCATTACTGATGAGCCTCAATCTCAAAGGCTAACACTACAAATTTTATTTCTCCATTAGAGGACACATCAAATATGCACGACACGATTCCCTAATAATTGTTCT
This sequence comes from Aeschynomene evenia, assembly GCA_013621005.1. Classification (NCBI taxonomy): domain Eukaryota; kingdom Viridiplantae; phylum Streptophyta; class Magnoliopsida; order Fabales; family Fabaceae; genus Aeschynomene; species Aeschynomene evenia. The sequence goes on from CM024268.1 coordinate 6,834,702, forward strand.
ACGACATAGATGCCGAAAACATATTCATAAAAGGTTGCAAAATTTCCATGAAACTGCAATGTTATTACCGTAGAAAATGATGCAGGGGAGCAGTATTTGAAGATGTTTGATGAGACTAAATATTATTGTGATCACTTCTTTTGTCCACATAAATTCATATACCCTAAAGACGCGTTGCCTTGGAAAATTTGTGCTCATGAGCGAGCTTCATCATGATTTTTCATTAATATATAGTATCCTTATGAATTTATGTTTTGTTTCTATATATCTTGTTTGTCAATTTGTAGGGTTAATGATTCAGAGAGCAAAGTGAAAGGAATCTATGAACTTTTAAAAGCCGTTAAATAGTAGTAACCAAACAAGAACAAGGGGAATCACGTCACGTGTGAACGCGACCACATGGACATGGACCCCAACAAGTGTCGCACATTTTGGGATAGATTCATAATATTGAAAATGTAGACCGCAGTAAACCAACGAAGGGTTCAAAGTTTATTTAGGCATGCCCTATGTTTTCAATTTTTCATACCCATATGTTTCATTGATAATGAAAGGGAACCTCAGTCAGAATGTATTGATTCATTTGTATCTTAATGAAAATGGAAGGAAACTTCACAATTTTTTATGGACAATGGAAATGCTAAATGACAATAATGGCATGTTAATATAAAGGAAATAAAGCACATCTTGTAATATTTTCTCAAGCTGATTGGTTCAATCCACATCAGAAATATATATGACATGGTAATTGCTGTATGCAGATTCCAGGATTGACTGAACTGAGATATATAATTGTTTCCAGAAGGAAAATTAATAAAATAAAATTATAGGTTCAATTCAAGTCCTTAACAAACAAAATTACTAACTCCTTACATAGAATTTTGATTGATTGCAACTAATATAGTCTGATAAATCTGAGGGAAAAGAAAAGCATCAAAGTGCCATAACAGTGTACAATGTATGTCATGGTGACAGAAATCTGATGATGACGTGGATGTGGCTAGGAGGAAGGAAAGCAAGCAAGTACTATTGCAACCAAGTGCTTGACAACCTATGTGAGTACAACAATGATTCTTTTACACTAATTTTTTTTTTTGTAGTCACCTATAATAATTGTATTTGAAAAATAAATTTAATGTTCTAATAATACATTGTCTTTTACTAATAATATTGTGAGATCCAAGATAATGGTAGGAAGTGGTTGATGCATAGTGTATATATAACACTACAAATAAGTAACTTGTTGCTTAAGTAGTCTCTATAAAATATAAAGCGAGACGACACCGATAGATCCTGTATTATACATCCGTACTACTACCAAGCAAGGCGATCGGAAGGCAAGAATCTAACGTTATCGATCTTCCAAATATTATCATGGAACAATTTGGTAACTTAACTACTGCTTCTTCCTGATTCTATGTATGATGTGATTGTGAATCTCAAATTGTTCATTTTTGTTGTTCTGCAGGGAATGGGCAACAACCTAGATATTTCCCACCAGAGCTGGTCTCATGTTCTTCTTCTTCATCATCATCAGATGCTTGCCCTTTAACTTACTATTGCTATTTGATAGAGTTGAAGCAGGATTATGAATATCATGCAAGAGTCCATGGCATTGTGCTTGCAGTGAGGACTGAACTTGACCCAGAAATAGCAACCACACAATTTGAGATCTCTGTTGAAAGAGGGAACTTGTGTGTGAGCCTCACTCAAGTAGAAACCATTCATCTTAGCACACATCAGGTGGGGTGGTACGGTACCCTTACATGTGCATTTTTCATGCAAGTTCGGTGCAGTAGTGCTAATATGGATTCGGATATTTTAATTCTTCTTCAGGTTGAAAATTGCAGAAGATTTCAGAACACCCTCTTTAGGATCCTTCTGGATGGTAAAGTGGATATGTCTGCAGATGAGTTTGGTTTCGGAGATAATCCTGAGATTGATTATCTCCTGCTCCCAGCCACAGTTGGACCTTCAACTTCCATTGTTGATTGGAAGGCTATTCATTCTGTTCATTTCACACCTGAAAATACATGTGACTGTAAGGTTCATGCTAATGTGTGCACTAAAAATGGTTTAGTTTGCTCTTGCAAACTAATCAACTGTGTGGTCACCACTCCACATAAAAGTGATTCTGTATATATCATCACTGATATAATGGACTTGAATGGAAACTCGCCTCTGCGACACCGTCGCGATAAGAGAGCTCCTACTTACAAGGAGTACTTCAAGGACGAGTAAATATTGATCGTAGCTGATTCGATTTATCTGCCTGCGATTGGATGTGCTAGTGTTTTCTGTTAGCCAATGAGTGCAGTGTATAACTTGATTCTTGACTGAAATTTTCAGGTATGGGATTCAATTGAAATTTGAACAACAATCACTACTTAATGGATGGGATGTTTTCAAAGTGGAAAAGAAAAACTACCTGCTGAGTCCAAGGCAGAAAAGGCAGAAAGGTGTAGGATTATACCATAACTGTTGACTAAATTGGGGTGAAAATTTGTGATTCCTAGATGGTTGGTTGAATGATCAATGCTTATCCACAACAATGAACAACCAAACACATGAATGATCATTGTCTTGTCAGGATCGACCAAGGTGCCTGTAGAACTTCCTCAAGAACTTTGCTCTGTGGTCATGTCACCAATATCAATAAGTACCATATACTCATTCACATTTATTCCATCAATCATACATCGGATTGAGTCCTTGCTCATTGCTTTCAACTTGAGAAAGATGCTTTTGGATCAGTGCACACAAAGTGATATCCCAATCATCAAGGTATGCAGTTTCTTCCTATCAAATATTATGATTTACAGTTTCTACATTATGATTTGTCCACTCTCTGCAGATCTAGATTGGTGCTTTAGATTTGTTTGGTTTTGCATTGTTCTTAGTTCTTACTCCTCAGTCCTCATCATCTCATGACAATAGGACTATGTGAAAACTGTTCATTGTAGGTATTGCAAGCAATCACTGCAAAGGGATGTCAAGAAGAATTTAACTACAAGTCCTTAGAGACACTTGGAGATTCTTTTCTGAAGTATGCAGCTACTCAACAGCTTTTTAAGACCAATCAAAGTCATCGTGAGGGTTCTCTTACTGAAGAGAGGAAAAAGATCATCTCCAACATTGCTTTATCCACCAAGTTTGGGTGTATCCACAAACTTCCGGTATTCCTTGTTCTACTTTCTGGTAGTGGTTCAAAAGTTTTTATTTTTTCTAATTGAAACTTTTTTATATTGCAGGGTTTCATAAGGAAAGAAAAATTTGATCCAAAACAGTGGATTATACCTGGTGATAAGTCAAAATGTGTGGCACTAAAAGAAGAGTTGGTTTCTAGCAGAACAAGTGTATATGTTTGTGGAAGTAGAGAAATGGTCTTGGATGATGTTGCTGATGTTGTTGAGGCACTAATTGGTGTCTTCATTAGCACAGGAGATGAAGCTGGTGCTTTATCATTCATGAATTGGATTGGCATTAAGATTGACACTAACATTATACCTTATCAGAGCCAACTTAGCATTCCACCAGAGGAGCTTGTAGATGTCATCCTTTTAGAATCCAAATTGAACAACTACTCATTCCAAGACCCTTCCCTCTTGGTAGAAGCTCTCACTCATGGTTCTTTCAAGCGGCCTGAAATTCCAACATGTTATCAGGTAGATACTAACAAGATTATTTAGATAAAGTTTATAGCTATTAATAATAGTACAACTTCGAATCCTAAGAGTAACACTAGCTAAATAAAGCTAAGAATTATTGTCAACCAGGGAATTTGAACCTGTGATCTTGCACTAATACTACTTGTTAGATCAATCGCTTACCACTAAGCTAAAAGTTATAACTATTAGCAAAGGTGAAATCTTATGTTTTTAAGCTCATAACCGCATCTAGCTTGAAATGTTGTACCTTTTACAGACACCATGAGTTGAGCTATTAAGCCCATCAAGTACTACTAGTGACATTGGCCAAATAAAAGGCAACAACACTTGTAACACTTTTAGGAACATAAGGCTCAACTTTGAGGGACATTATATAACTAGTTACTAGTTACTAGCATATGTGTGATTTTCAATAAAACTAGTAGTACTGATTTTCTTGTGTTACTGCTTTTTGCAGCGACTAGAATATCTTGGTGATGCGGTGTTGGACTATATGATCACACTGCATTTCTACAATCCTCAAGAGTCATCTAAATTTTTGACTGACATGAGGAGTATCTCTACGAATAATGACTGTTATGCACTTTCAGCCATTAAAGCTAAGTTGCATGAACACATACTTCGAAACTCAGAGCAACTAGACAAGCAAATTGCAGCCACAGTGAATGAAGTTGACAAGTTACCTTTAAAATCAACTTTTGGATGGGAGTTGGAAACATCTTACCCTGAGGTGAGCTTTTATTACCCAGTGCATGAAATCTTTGGGATATACCACCAAAGTTTTCAACAATGCTAATTCACATATTCACATTAGAGTCATATTTGTGAACCTCTTCACAATCTGGCATTTCTTTTAATACTTTTCCCATGAGATGTAGTATTTCTGTTTCTGACAGGTGCTTGCAGGTGTAATAGAATCTCTAGCAGGAGCCATTTTTGTTGATTCAGGGTACAATAAGGAGGTTGTGTTCAAAAGCATAAGGCCTCTTTTGGAACCCCTTGTTACACCTGAAACAACACATCTTCAACCTGTTAAGGAGTTGAATGAACTATGCCAGAGAGAACACTATGAAAAGAAAAAACCAGTGGTCTCCCAGGACAATGGTGAAACTTCAGTTACAATAGAAGTGAAAGCTAATGGAATCACTTACAAGTGTACTGCTAAAGCTGCTAATCGCAAAACAGCTGAAAAGTTAGCCTCCAAGAAAGTCTTAAAACTCATTGAGGAATCCAATTTTATGTTGGTAATGACCAGCAGGCGACTTTTATTCCCTTTACTATCTGCAGTATTTTTGTTCTATTGGCTTGTGAATGAGGTCATTTATCATTTAGTATACAAGTTGCTGTGAATTGCAAATTTGCAAGCCAAACTTTAGTTACTTAGTTCATATATAGTCATAATATAATGTGCACATATTGCCATTATGCTATATTAGGTGTTGTGCTGATGATATTATTTTCTGATAGGTTGATATGCAAATATTGTAGCCTTCTACTTCAAAGTTCAAACTCCTTAAAATGTGGTTTTGCGGCATGAAGATGGAAGAACTAACCGCAGGAGTATGTATTCTCAAATAACCTGTTTATGCTTTCATGTTATATGGCAAAAGAAAAAAGAGTGTCACTGTCAGCTATTCTTCAAGCATTATACAAGCACATTTGCAGATATGAAATCTTATTTGCTTACTCCAAGAATGAAATGAAAGATGTAATTTTATGCCAATTCCCAACATAACTAACATGCAAATCAACTCTACAAAAGTGTAGAAAGTGGCATAAATTGAAGGGTACTGATAACAGATTGTAAATTATACAACTTGTGACATGGACCTTCAACCTAAAATGCTAGGTAAGTTTAACAGTTCCATGCAAAAAGACCAACATATTGCACATTTCTTGATGTGGTCCTGGAAATTCCATAGACAATACTTCCCCGTTATTGAATTATCTTCAAGGTGAGTAACTCTAGGGCTGTGAAGGGCTGGGAGATGTTGGAGGTTTGAAATCAGGATACTGCAATATAAACATGAATGATAATAAGCATATGTTAACGAGCATACAATATAAAGACAGAAAATGATCTTCATAACTCCATTATGAAAAGTCTCCTAATTTATTAATTATTTGACACTTTTTGGGGGGCAAGAAAGGCCTCACAAAAGAGGGTTATGGGTAATCACCAAAGCAGGTAGATAATTGACAATCACAAATTCACAATACTATAGTATAGTTTGTCAATATCCTATTAAATAGATTCAATTCTGTGTGATCATGATTAGAGTCCAGCAAAATTATATATGGAAAGATCAGTGTCAAGAAAAGTGGTCACCATAAGCATATCTAACCAACAAAGTGAAAACTTTATGTAGCAAGCAAGTTGAGACATTACATATGGGTATGGAGAAAGGGGTTTTGGTTTCTCCGGAGGTGATTCTGCTTTAACTTCAGGAGGTGATTCTGCCTTAACTTCAGTTTGTGGTGCCGAATTTATTTCAGGAGCAGGTGCTGATACTGCTTCCACTTTAGACTCGGGTATTGTGTCAGTGGTAGCTTCTGCTTTCCGTAAAGTCGCAACGGCAGCAACAGGCTCTGGGGCTGGTTCAGTTGCTGCTGGAAGAGCCTTATTGTTGGTGGAAGTTGGTAGAAGAGCCTTTCCAATTTGCTAATGTTCACAGTCATGCAAGAACAATGGAATACATGAGCTCCAATTAGGCAATTATTAAAAAACAGCTATAATATTAACATATTTATGTCAGAATCACCGTTCATTTAAATACAGAACCCGCAGCTTATTAATCAAGCTACAAAAAGCTGAGAGATATTAAGTACCTTTACTTCATCAACAAGCTCCTTAGGGGCAACCTTGGTGTTCAAGAACTCTTCAACTTGTTGTATAGTTTGCTTTCGGTCCTGTCATGAAAAGACAAAGCATGAGTTTCAGCTTGAGATGTGGACTTAATAGATAATCAGAAAAAGTAAGACAAATTAAAACCTATGTATGAGTTCTGTTTTGCCTCTTAACCAGTGGCCAACGTCAATCTTAAATAAAAGCAGTAACGTACAAATGCATGAGTTTTGTTGTGCCTCTTAACCATCTTAGAAATATAATATTTGCAGTTAAGAAAAACCATTGAACATGACAGCACAGAAATTAACCAAAAAGAAAATCTTCTGTAGAAAGACTACAATATGTTCTTAGCAATTGATATAAACTGCAGAAGATCACCTAATATCCGAGTATTTGTCCATTTAAATGAACAAAAATCTATATTATGTGATCACACGATTTTATCTATTGTGACAGGCAACAGGGATTTAATTGATTTTGAACATTCTTCGTTTCACCATTGGAGGGAGAATGGTTTTACAAGCTTAGTCGTATGCATAGCTATAGATATCTTATGCAGACTTAAAATCCTAATTAAACCAACAACGAAGGACTTAATAGATTAATGCAGAGTCAAAGATATGCAGCAGAAGAATGGCGGCCACCTGAAGTCAAAGATTCATTGTTCAAAAAGATAGATGATAATTAAATAACGTGAATGAGAAACTAGCAACTCTACTCATCCACTGTACTTACCTCAGCAAATAGAAGCTTTTTGCTTGCAAACTGAATAATTGCAGCTGATCCTAGAAGTTGGAGAATTGTTTCTATCTATGAAGAGTAACAACATCAAGACGAAATTTCTCATCAGTATAGTCATGTATGTCCTAATGAACTTTTTCTTGGGAGGGAGAGAGAGAGATAACATGTAAAACAGTTCATCAAATCAACCTCAGTGAAAGCTAATACACCCAACCCAGTAGCTGCAGCAACCCCAAGAGTAAGAGCCAAGCCATCAGAGGTATCCTGCAATAAACTTCAAATAATTAGAAATTCACAGAAACTTTTAAGAACTAAGATCATGAACAATAGCTATCAGTTCTAAATGAATAATATCCCAGATACATACTCCTATTGTGCCAGAGATAGCTTCTGTCAAATTGCCAAAATCCAAACTCAATCCTTTCTTTGGTTCCGTCCACGGAAGCCCACTATTCTGCATATTTCCAGCAGGGTGAGAAAATGGGTAACCATATAAAATTACCATTTTGAAACAGAAAAATGGAGAGGGACACAAAATACCATCCACCCTCGTGGTCCTTCAGCACCATCCTTGATTGCATAAGCAGCTTTAAACCCATTAGCAGTGACCAACTCTGCAACCAGTTCGGAGTTCCCATCAAATCTGGCTTCCACCAGAAGTTCATTCAATCAGCTTCAAGTATATATTCTTTTTGTGAAGTAAAAGAAGAAACAACAATATATAAGCTACTAATGTTCCTAAAATGCCAATGTATATTGCAGATGGAAGCTTAGAGTTGGAATGTTAAAATTCTCAGTGGGAGTGACTCTCTAGCATAAACTGCCATATTGAATTGACATAGATACCATAACATTTTCTCCAATAGAGATACATTTTAACCATTTTGAAGAAGAGCTCAAAGAGATATCACCGAATTTATCATTTTTTTTCTTTGATTTTCCTAGTGGAAACACTATATCTAGCCCTTGATTGGTTAAGGGAGATAGTAATTTGAGTGCAATCTAAGTGACACATAAGCCTTTCAATGTCGATGAGCATTCTTGTAAAACTCTTTCCCCACCATCAATTGCAACTATGGTATGACAGAATGTGATATAGTATGAATCTTATTGGCAAAGAAGGACAACTAAAAAATTTTGCTTTGAGCACTACTCACTTATCCAGAATGAACAATGTGGTATTCTCTGGCTCCTTGAACTTCAAAGAAAGTCTTTGCAGGAACCTTGGCTTATCATCACCCTTGTAAGCAACTGATACTGGCTTCTTGCTCAAACCTCCAACATCAGGTGTACCAACTTGCCTCAATTCCGCAGGTGGTCTTATATCAAGCAACTGAGCATTGTCATCAGCACCCAGTTTCGCATATGCATTTTTGGCAGACTCAACGCCCCATGGCTTAGGCTTCTTCAGAACCTGGGACAAAACCAGTGGCACAGCCAAAATAGCTACTCCTCCAGCTACAACCGCAGGGTTCTCCGTTCCAAAACTGATAGCACTATCTATGAACCCATTCACATCAAAGTCCCCAGAACTAGGGGCACTCAAGGATTGCCCTAATGCTTCCTCATATGTTAGGGCTCTCGCGATTCCACCATTGACAACTGAAGCTGCAAGAATTAGACCCCCTCGTAGACCTTTTGCCAAACACTCTTGCAAAGTAGGTTGCTTGTTGCTAAAACTGGAAAAGTTTGAGACTTTGCATGCGGAAATTGCGGGCAGTGATGGGAATTTTCTGGGTTCTTTTCTGCTATCAGAAAGTACAGATAAAGGGGTCAAGGCAGCAGCATTGAGGGCCTCCATAGCATAATTCTATATCAAAGGCTTCTCTCTGTGTCACTCAAATTATCAGTGCAAGTGTGTGAAGTAACATGAGAGGGAATCAAAGGGTTGATGCTGGTTTTGTTTTGTTTCTCTGTGATATGGTTGTGAATTTGTGTGGAAAGTGAAGAGAAAACGAATGACAAGCTAAGCCTGTGTGGTGCACTTGGCGATTAGGTGTGCTTTTTGGGTAGATCGTGGTGCTGACGTGGAAGGGATATATGGAACCAGCCATTGGTTTCTTGACACGTGGACAATGAGGATGAGACTGTGCTGACCTTGGAGGCTTCATCGTCTACGATTGTGTGGCCTAGAAGCGTCGGTGAAGCGTATAGAAAGTACTGCAATTACAACGCATGTACTAGCAAGAAAGTAGTACAGTCTCAAATTATGATCTTTAAGCTTCTACTTAATCATAATTTAGAGCTTCAAATCATCGGCAGTTTTTGCATTCCATATGAAAATGGGCTTTCCGTACTTGCTAGAACCTTGAACATGAGTATGCTTCAACATTAGAGAAATTTATGAAACTGCATATTTTGTCCATACTTGATTAATTGTACATAATTTTGAATTCTACAAGAAGCCATTTAAGATTTTTTAAGTACTGCTTTCTATCCACCACCCATAAAGCACCTACTCCTATGTTACTGCTTGAGATTGCATTCTACTACAAGCTACACTTCCAACAAAAATGATGGATCCCATTTTAACCAAAGCCCAATTTCGATGACACTGGGATTATACAGTATTGATGCATTGCACGAACAGGGGCTATTTTCACAGAAGGTCGAAAAAGTAATCCAATCCTTGACCAATTTCCCAGATGGAGATACCACATCCCCATGAACGTGCTTCCTCTAAACGCAAAGAAATTGACTTCAAAGTTGGGTAGAATACAGCATGCCTAGCATCCTTGTCATCACTGTAAAAGAAAAATTGCTCCCCACTATTCTTATCCCACTGAAATTCAGGCCTGTGCTTTTCCAACAATGCCAGGTAGTCCCTTCCAATGATTGCTCCGCCACCTGCATCTGCACTTTCAAATTTGTAAAAACAAAATGTTCTGTTACCTGTTATTCTGGTCATAGCATAGAAAGTGTATAAAGGAAAGAGTTCTCAAAATATCAAAATTGCTTGAATAGGTGCTATTGTTTCACTCAAGCAATAAAGTAAGAAACAATTACCCTTTGAAAGGGAGAAATCATTTCCATAGAAGTTGATGCCAAGAAGTATCTTGGAGGCAAGGCTTTCGGCTCTGCTGCCAGAGGTATCAAGCAGCAGCTGTAGAACAATTTGAATCCACTTCAAAGGTGCATTAGGACCAGGGTTATGAGGATTTGAGAAGTCATATGTCATTAACGAGAATCCATCCACAGCTTCACTTAAAGTTGCAAGATCTTTCGGACCAAAGTCGTGTGCTTGCAGCTTCTCAGAAGATGGTGGACCAATAACATATACAAGCTGCAACTGCTGCTCATTAGTTCTCGGCGAGGTTGTAGAATGCAGTGTATATCCAAGCTGCTTCACAAACTGCAGCGCCTGTGCTTGCAAAACAAGGAAATAACATATGAACTACTATATAGTGAGCAAATTCAAAATAGTTTAATTATAAAAAATAAAAAACAAAATTGGTTTGTCTAACAGGCTCAGATATCATCCATCCATCAGAAAATTTTAAGGCATCAAATGTTCAATATAAACATTCATGGACTACCAAGACTTCATAAACACTAAACAATCAACACACTACAATTCATCTATTTAACTTGACAGCGTAATCCCCAAACTATGGGCAGAGTTCCATATCATAGCTTTACTGTATCAGAATTATCTAGGAAAGGCCATAAGGAACAAATGCTCACCAATTTCCGCATGCTTGGATCATGCAAGATACCATAAGCTGCCCACCTTGACCAAGATTCTAAGACAATACCATCATATCCCATTTCCCTATGGAAAGAAAAGCATTCACATGAAAAGCAAATATAGAATGAGAGAATAAATCAAGAAAGTGCTTCATGTATGGATCTGGAAAATGCAGAATATTTGCTGCCATTAATAACTTCTGTTATCCATCTAGTTGATAATCTAATGCTGAACAGCCAAATTAGTCACCAAGTGAAAAAGCCTGAAGTTCTTCTAGCATACAGGAAATAAATATGTTCCCATGATGCCATTGTCCCAAAGATGTATCTAGAAAAATAATCAGAGGCTTACTTGCACTCTGCTACTATAAGGTTAATAGCATTGTCCCTTTGTTTCTTCTTTCTCAGCAGCTCTGCTGGTGATGCTTCCAGAACAACCCTTGGCAAGATCTACACACAAGAAAAAAATGGATGGGTCAATGACTACTATTTCTTTGTTAGTTGTCAGTATCAAATTCTATTGTGTCTTGTGAGTCCCTTAAATGGATAAGGCGAGGTCTTGTAATTAAGTCGGGAGTCTAGACTACTTCAATTTTCAACCTCAGGCGTAACTGCCTTCTACTTCTAGTTTGCATAGTTTCATCAAGTACATAGTTTTGCAATGAAAACTAGATATGTACAACAACTCTTTTGATGACACAAGCATTTAATTTGTCATTGATCAGATGAAAAATAGTTTCAAGAGTAGAGAACTTGTCCATTATACCAAAGCTTTTCCAGTCTTTTTAAGCTCTGAGATCCATCCTCTGTCAGCATTATGTCTCCCCTCTAGAACTAAACCACTCTGTTGGCTGGCAACAACAACTGATGAAGCAAAAGCATAAAGTAATATGATAACAAAAATAAACTAAATAACAACCCTAGGATTTATCATTGAGTATTAACCAGAGTCTCGGTGTTCTGAAGAAATTACAAATATACACAAGGATAGAATCCTTAAGGTTGTCATGCCAGTTCAAATCAACCCTGGATATCCCATTTCTCAAAGGGAGGCATCCCAGGCCAGAATGCATGACAAAAATATCAAGATAAAATGAGAAGGAAAACTTCAGACACCATAATCTAAAGCTAATAGAAAATTTTGGACACTTGAAAATACAATTAAAAGTTCTGAAAAACTGACACAGTGACATCTGGTGGGTTAGGATTTAGGAATGAAACAGGTCTTAATCTGCCCTTATCACTGTATTTCCTAAACAAGTTACTTAGGACTGAGGTACATACCTCTTTAATTCATACCAGACAGGTGATAAATGTGTAAACTTAGAGTTGAACCTTTTCGCCATTTCATAGCCGTGAGAATTCCTGCCATATTAGAAGTACTTGGAGATGCATTCAAAAATGAAGAATGATATCACAATTCACAATTATGAATTATCAGATAGAAGATGACATGAAGTAGATTCAATTAAACAAAAGAAGAAGAAGGTAGAAGGATATCATGGTACTCTAACAGTCAAATTTGAGCCAAAACCTTCAACTAGTAAAGAAAATATTCAACAAGATTTCATTTCAAAACGAAGCATACCAGGGAGTAATGTAGGCAAGCACAGGATAAGTGTAATGGCGTCGAGAGGTATTTTCTGAAACTCTGGAATTCTCCTAATACATTGCAAACTCACAACAATTAGATGCTACAATCAAATTCAAAGCTTTAAATATCTAATTCTATGCTGCGTGGAATCACTGTGTACCATTAGGGGAAGCTACTCTACTTACAGTGAGTACATCTTGGTAATTTGGATCCGTTGTAACGAGGCCTCGTTCATAAACATACGATTCCTTACGCTGAGAAAAAGAAGGAGGAGAAGATTGTCTCAGCCGGTAAACGGCCACGCCAATGACAGAAGACACGATGAAGAAGAAGACGAAGATAGCAGCGAGTTTGCTGCGATCGGGAGCCGAATCAGCTCGTTGGGTTCGCTGGGAAGACGATGATTCGGATCGGTTTTCCCGGCGACCGAAACTCACGGCGGATCGGTGATCTCGCTTCTTCGCCATATCGGAGTGAGTCACTAACTCGCCGGAACGATTCTTAGATTTATAGTGAATAGCCGTCCTCCGATATCTAAACTCGAAAGGGACTAACATGCAAATATGAAACAAATAAGGGACTCATGAGAAAAAAAAGGGGGTAGATAACAATCGTCCGATTTAATTTGAAGTCGATCTAACGGCAGAGAAAAATAGGGGACTAACAAAACAAGTAATCCATCATCCTAGCAAAAATATCTTCTTTATCTATCTTGTTCGAGGGTTTTTGGGGTGTGGATAAACCCCTTGCTCTGTTCTGCTTCTTCCATGTCCAAGGCGCCACCTTTATCATCGAAGCACTTCGCCAACAGCTTCTGCTGAGTGCTCACTGGTGAGTCTCTTCTCTCCAATTCTTCTCAAATTTGTGCATCGTTCTTTGCTCTATAGTACTCTCTGGTTTATGTTTCCTTCTTTGGATTATGTGCAGGTTTTTTTTTGGCTACATGGAGCCTAAATTATTGCTCTCCTCGCCGAAGCTCTCTTCATCGTATACCCCTTTACCTTTCTTCATCTCAAATAAGCTTCCTTTCCGTCAAAAACCTAACCTTTCTTCCAAACCGCACTGCTCCCTCCAAAAGTCCCTATTTTGGGGCGGGGATTTGAATTTGGTTCTGTCACCGCCGGGGAATGTTGGCATCAGAAAGGTTAATGTCCCGCCTCCATTTGGGCCCATAAGGGCTGCTGTGAAGAGAAGGAAAGAGCTTCCCTTTGATAATGTGATTCAAAGGGACAAGAAGCTTAAATTTGTACTCAAGATAAGGAGGATTCTAGTGGGTCAGCCTGATCGGATTATGTCGCTTCGGCAGCTTGGTAAGTTCAGAAGGGAACTGGGTATGCAGAAGAGGCGGAGATTTATTGCTCTGTTGAAGAAATTCCCCGCGGTGTTTGAGATTATGGAAGAGGGTGTTTACTCTCTCAAATTCAAAATGACCCCTGAAGCTGAGAGACTTTATTTCGAGGAATTGAAGGTTAGGAATGAGATGGAGGATTTGGTAGTTGTCAAGCTGAGGAAATTGTTGATGATGTCACTCCAAAAGCGGATATTGTTGGAGAAAATAGCTCATCTGAGGACTGATTTGGGACTCCCACAAGAATTTCGTGACACTATTTGTCATAGGTACCCGCAGTACTTCAAGGTTGTTGCAACTGAACGAGGTCCTGCTCTGGAGCTAACGCATTGGGATCCTGAGCTTGCGGTTTCTGCGGCTGAGTTATCTGCCGAGGAAAATCGGATTAGAGAATTGGAAGAGCAGAATTTAATTATAGACAGGCCTCCAAAGTTCAATAGAGTGAAGCTTCCGAAGGGCCTTAATCTTTCAAAGGGTGAGATGAGAAAGATAATGCAATTCAGAGACTTGTCTTATATATCGCCATACTTAGATTTCTCGGGGTTGAGGTCAGGAACGCGGGAGAAAGAGAAGCATGCTTGTGGAGTTGTTCATGAGATTTTGAGCCTCACTCTTGAGAAGCGAACTCTCGTTGATCACCTTACTCATTTTCGAGAGGAATTCAGATTCTCTCAGCAGCTGAGGGGGATGTTGATAAGGCATCCTGATATGTTTTATGTTTCTTTGAAAGGAGATAGGGATTCTGTATTTCTGAGGGAAGGTTACCGTGATTCTCAGTTAGTAGACAAGGACCGTTTGTTGCTAATAAAGGAAAAGTTCCGCACTCTGGTTAATGTTCCAAGATTTCCGAAGCGAGGTGCTGCTAGAAGACTTGGAGATGGAGTGGAAGAGATTCAAGAGAATGGGAGTAGAGAAGATGATAGCGGTGAAGAGGAAGAAGAATGGTCAGATGTTGATAGTTTTATGAGTGATAATGGATTTGGAGATGATAATGATGATGATGATGATGATTGGGGTGATGAAGATGATGATGACACACCCCCAGATTTTGATGAGGATGCTGGAACATTGGAGATTGGACAAGGAAAGCCAAATAGAAAGGCTGAGGGCTCAACACGGAATCATGGAAAAGTACTGCTTCCTGCATTCCTTGATGGTCGTCCCAGAGAACGATGGTAATCATCATAAGAGCTTTCAAGCTTTAATTTTTGAATGGTAGAAACTAGGAAGCATCATGCAACAACTTTGCTTTTGGATTGGATGATTTATAATGGTGCTTTATGCCAAGAGTTTCACTTCAATACATGGGAAGAATATGCATTATCGTGCCAAAATGAGTGTCCTTCATTGCTAATCTGCAGTTCTTGAAATTGCTCTGTACACTAAAGCAGCTGATGTTATGTCCAGATCAAAATAGAGCGTCTAACTGAGAATTTTTGTATCATAGATTGATGCTTGCTAAATAGCACCATATCTTAAATTTAGGGTTCACAGCGTGATATCTGTTACTGCATAATTTCTTTATGTAGATTTCTCATCATTAATGTTGTTACGCTATATAAAAATTTAGATTCATATTGGTGTCTTTCACTATCTTCTTCTCCATTGCACATGCAGTGCCTGACTCATAAGTCATAACATTCTCATGTTCTGTTATTAGCAACATCTTCTTGGGCTTACTGCCATCATACACTTTCTCAAAATCCAGGAAATGTGCTTTCTTTTCATATATTTTCTTGATCTTGTTAACACAAGTTATTAAATTGGAGATACTTGTCATTACTATTGAATTGGAAACACTCTTTCTTTTCACATCTTTAGCTTCCTAGTAGGAGCTTCCTACTATGCATGCCTATGTATCTTTTGTCTTGGTCAAGATTCTAGCAGTCGTGTATGTTGGTGAAGTCTCCTATGAGTCATCTGTAAGTATTGAACATTGAGAATGTTTGACATGTGTAAAGGTGACAAATAGACCCTTGCACACGAGACACAATTTTTCTTAAAAATCCAAGACATGATTAATTTTTTTATTTACATTGTGATGTAACCCTTCCTCTGTGTGCATGCTTGGAGCCTCTTTTAAGCGTTCCAAAAGCTATCCATCTCAGAAGAAGAATGTCGTGCAACGGTGCTGTTTGGTTTCCATTTTCATTTTTTGTTTTCATTTCCTGTTTTCTCTGTTTTCAGTATTTCCTTCACAAAATTTTGAAAACAGAGAAAACAAGAAATGAAAACAGAAGATGAAAATGGAAACCAAACAGGTGCATGAATCAACCCATCTCATTTTTAGGGGACTAGCTGCATATACTGTCAATTTGGCTGAATATATGTTCTGAATATAAAACCTTAAGCAAGGAAGATTTAATTTGGAGCAGCAGATGGATATCTCAAGCAAACTACACTACTAATTACTTGTACAAAACAAAAGCAACAAGGTTTGTATACACACACTCCTGCTTCTGCTATCTAACATGAAACATAAAAGATTGCAGGGAAGTTTCTCTTGTATCAAACAAGAATATTTACAAAGTAATACACCACCGTACAGAAAAGCCATGAACAGCATTATCTCTCTCTATAGATATATTTATGTATAGCAGAGTAAAGGAGGTTGCTACTAGCTAGCATCCATGGGAGTGCTGATGATCATGAGATGAGGCCTAGAATCTGATCTTACAAAAAGTGAAGAAGAGAATTGAATAGAATTCCATGGCATGGCTAGAAATGGTTGATGAGATCAGGATGGATCCTGCATGGCCATCCTCTCAGAGACAGCAGCCAAGGAGGTGAGGTTGCAGTTTATCAGAGCCTGCACAAAGTAGCAAGTGTCGTCCACAGTGTTCCCTTCCGGCACATCCACCACAAACGATTCGATCACCATTGTTCCAGGTCTTCCGTCTCTGACCTCTGGATGCACGGTAATTATAGAGGAATAGTTCTGCAAATTCAATTCAATTCAATTCCACATATATATATATATATATATATATATATATATATATGAGAATAATCTAACTAAATGATTAATCTTATAGGAGCAATTATATATTTATATACTGACGTTGAGCCTATGGTCACCGCCAACGATGGTAACGGCAAGAATGCGCTGGTGGTCGTCGAGTTGTTCCAACCTCTCGGTGCTGGTGGTAGCAGGGAGGCCAGATTTAACGTTGACTTGTCTGAGGGTTCCAACAGAGAGGTCGTCCCCTTGCACCTGCACCTGCACGATGCTGCACCTGCTCACAAAGGGTTTGTATCTCTGTGGCTCATCAAATTTTCTGACCAGCGACCACACCTGATGATGCATGATGCATGAATGGTGAATTGGAATTAGAATTAGAATTAGGGGAAGATATAGATAGAGATAGAAATGGAGATGACAAGTTAGAACTTACAAGAGGGACAGGGGCCCTGATGTGTTTGACGAGAGCAGAGGAGCACTGGTTGTCCCTTGTAACTAGATGACTATGATGATGCATTCTCCTTATGTATTCCCTCTCCATCTCTGTAGTATCATCCATTCCACCACCCCCCTTGTTCATCTTCTTCTCTTGTATGTATGTATGTATGTTCACTTTGATTCTTCTTCCATATAAACAAAACAGAGAGAGATTATATTGTTAGGTGCCACTACAAAACCAAAAAGAGTAACCTAGCTAGCTGCTAGCTCCGTTAAGTAGTGTTCACCATAGTTATAGTAAGCTCAGCGGTAATGTATATTGCAAATTAATAATGTTTGTCGTACAACGGAAATACATTCAATTAGTATCCAACGTGTACTATACATAATAAGACGTAATGTGTGTTATATATATAGTACACGTACACATAACACACATTACATCTTATGTATAACATTGCAAGCATTACAAACATTATTGTACATCAAAAAGAGGGTCCATGAACCCACCGACGATGTAACCTTTTATTATTATTTTATGTCCCTAGCTAGCTCCTTTCTCTTTGGCCCATCATTCCTCACCATTTCTTTCTTTCTTCGGTGGGACTCCTTTTGTTTGGTCTTTTCTTTTCTTTTTTTATTTTAAAACAAAAAAACCACATACATAAACAAATTGTACTGGAATATATTATTGGGTCAAGGTGTATTTAGATCTCATTTAACTTTATCGAAGATGCATGGTGTTCCCTGAGCTGAGGATGCCCCCCAACAATGGGAGTGTCGAGTATCTACAATACTAAGTTTAGAAAGTTACCCAATTGCTACACATACATTCATACATACATAATTAAGGGATGTATTATATTATATGTAACAAATTTTGAAGACTAGCCTGGGAAATTAATTAAGATTAGTTACCCAAAGCAGAAAGAAAAACATACAACACTTCATTTTTGTATTGGATTGCATTACATTGTGGCGTATCTGGAATAATTGGTGGAATACAACTGGACAATTCAAGTTTCTTTAATTTGTTTACGACAAAATTATTACTGAATCACTCATCACTCAAATCAAGTGATTCTACTTTTATCAAGAAAATTACAAAACTAGCGTGTTTCTCTTAGTTTCAAATCATGTCACTTAGTAACATAGTTTAATTAATTTAACTTTGGTAGTATTGTCTTTAAGAGTTTAGTTAGTTAGGATAGATGGTAATTAATTAATTAATGCATACATGTAGCCAAAGTGATTTGTGAGAGGGTAATGTGGGGAATTTCAAAGCCTGAGCTTTTAACTTGTCAAATTTATCTATATATCTATCTATCTAACTAACCCTTTAATTTGGATGAAAGTCAAATTAAAGGATTTTATCCTCCGCAAATGAAGCTTAGCTCAACTTGATACTTGATATATAAAAGCTACTTTTACTTTGTTTTCCTCCTTCCATAAACTAACCTATGAGAGTAAAAAGAGTATGAGTAGGAGAAAGTTAAAGGGCAAGCAGAGAGACCAATAATTCTTCTCAAGCAAAATAAAATTGGACCCATCACATTCAGATTCAGATTCACATGGTAAAAGATAATGAATGGCAAGAAATCAAGCAATCAATCGATCAAAATAATCCTTATCCAGACTGAAACTAATTCTTGGACCACTTCCAACTTTTCTGTGTTTGAGCTGCTGCACCCACACACACAAAAGATTAACTAATATTTTGCAAGCACGTAAACGGCATGGTCACATCAATAAGGCCTAAGGTGTTTGATTTTTATTGGGTCATTTTGCATGTGTGCGGTCAATTATATGTATGGTAGGCCTCATTATAGCCTACATGAATTTTTTGGCTCTTCTTTTGGGGCCATTCTTCTGGGGAATCTTAGCATGCTACCTGCGATATTATTATTATTATTATTGATGCATATGTTTATTATTTCCTTCATTTCTCATTTTTCCTACCAAGATATATAGTTTATTATTAAAAGGGTAGTGCTGTTGCTTTACATATATATATATATATATAATATTAAGTTCTTTTAATTTGATTGTGTTCGGTGTTCCTGTTAAGGAAATATGAGGGAAACTTATAATTAGCAACAAGATATGATATGATATGATACTATGACTACAAATATTAATAATTATCCATAGGATGTTCATAATTCATTCATATTAATTATCACAGTAACTAAGCTATATGAATTATAACATGCATGCATAGAGCTGGATTTATTACACATTTCAGTCATTGACCAACACGAGTTGAAAATATCAAATTCAAGAGTTTAAATGTGAGTATTCAATTGGAGTATCTACATGTCCAAATAACAGTAGAAAAATGAGGAGAGTAACTGAGATAATGGAAAAGAATTAGGATTTAGAAAAGGAAGTAACATCACCGCCGGGACTCCCTCTTCCACTAATATTTCGATACGTGTAAATAAAAGACTTGTTCAATTTGTAAAGTAATAACCAAAACAAATAAAACAAAAGAGAAAGGGCAACATTATTATATTGTTTCTAGAATCTTTCATCAACTTTTGTCAACTTTGCTTCCCTAGAGCGATGCTTTTGCCAACAGTAATCATATATACTCTCAAACCTTATTATAGCCAATACTAGCCCGATGGATCTATTAAAGTCCGTTTAGTGTTCAACTCAACGGTCAAAATCAGTTTGGATCATATTAATAAAAATATATAGAAAATTTGATGTGTATGGAATTGTTAATGAAGTGCTTTGTAAAAGTTTTAATTTTCTCATCATGGTATCCTTAACAGTTAACACCCAAAGATGGTTAAATTTCTCAGAAAATAAACAAAAAACAATAGGGGATCGTTTATTTTTTAATGTCAAAATATGGTATGATTAAGCTCCAACGCCCATGTCCCCAATAACCATCATTTTGGGTATTAAGGCCCGTATTTGTTCCTCCAAATCTCAAAGGTAAAGCCCGATTTAAAAATATTACAGAAAGTCCAATAAGAGCCCATTAAATGCCCAACTTCCCATGAGGAAGGACTAGCACGCAGGCAGTGTGTAGAAAACCCAAGAACCGGTGAAGGTTCAGAATTAGATCCTCTAAGGCCACACGTGTCGAACGAAGACGGTACCAGGAGTGAATGCACTGGCTGGTGGACACGTGGCGGGATTGGAGGGAAGGAGCAGGAAAAGGGCGCCGCCACCGGGTGCTGAAGAATGTGGCGGCTACTGGCGTGTCCTGCTTCATGCAACCGCACATTTGGCCATCGCTAAACACAAACATCTCCATCTCCATCTCCAACCTTGCAGTAAGTAATTATTATGTCCTTCGTTTTTTCCCCCTTTTCTTTTTGGAAAGGGGTTGCTTCTGCACGTAAGACCAAAATATCAGGACCTGCCAGGCATCCCATGGATCTGACCAAAATGCCACAGGCATTCATGTTTTGTATGAAAAATTGGATGCATATTTTATGATAATAATACTTCTTGTACACCATTTTGCAGTCATCATCAGTCACTTCATCAATTTAATCAAATATTACTTTTTTATTTTGATGGGTCCACTATAAAAAGTGAAGAATGACTGATTATGGCTGATGAAAGAATGTACATATAGCATTATTGATTTTATGAACCACCTAGCTTCACTTGTGTAGAAAATAAGATTCTATTACATTTTGAAACTCCAATCAATATTTTTTCATTATTAATCCATTTCCTTTCCTATTTTTCTGTCCAATTCTAATTTTATTAGAATTAAATTGATATGATATTTTTTTGTTAAAATTAAATTGGTATGAAATAGAAAATGTTGCAAGAAAAGAGATAATTTACTCTTCACTACTCTTTATATAAAACCAAACCACCTCAAAGAGTTACTATTTGCTTTGATTTCACCGAATAACAAATATGAAGCGCCGCCCGTTGTATGGGAGGGTATTTTCGTCCATGAGAAAATAGGCAATGTGGTAGTAGTCTATAAATCTTGGCAAGGCCACGTGAGCTGATTCTCTTTCAAGTGTCAATGCTCTTTTCTTTCTGTGTACTCTCTAAATTCATTTACCTTCTCTTCTGGTCCCTAGTGTTCTGTTCTCTCTCTCTCAATATATATATATTCTATAATTAATTATACACACAACAAGAATCTGAATCTCAGGGAGAGAAGCGTCACTGGGGTCAGGTCACAAAAACAATATTGTTTTATTCATTGTGTTGCATCTGAATCTGAATCTCAATGAATTGAAGGAACCAATTGTATTTCTATAAACAAAAAAGATTAAAAAAAGGGAACAAGCCCAATTTTGAAACATATGGTATTTCCAAAAGTTTAATAAGGCAAAGATTCCCGTCTCCAACATTATATTATTGTATTAATTATACAGACAGACACACCATTGGCAGATGATGCAGTACCTGTCTGGCTTGCAGCTATAGCCACCATTGTTGGAGCTTCCATCCATCACGCTTTTCCCCTCTGCATGCACTTCTTCTCTCCACATTCATCGCTTCCTTCACTCTCAGGATCAGTCAGCCCATGTATGTACCTATATCTATACAATTTCCTTCTTTTATTTGTTTATTTATTTTTATGTACATTTTAATTTTTTTATTATTATTTTCATTTGCTTCTTATTTGTGTACATTTTGATTAGCTTGCCAAAGATTTCATATCGGTCACAAAAGCTTTGCCCATTTTCACACTCTGCCATTTTAGTTAAGGATTTTGACTTTTTGGGTTTGGGCGTGTTTCATTCCTTCATATGATGCGCGCATTTTGTGCATGAAAGCCTGCTTTTGATCCCTCAATTGCCTTGACCCGTAGCCATTTTGTTTTTTCTTTTGGTTATAATAATGATAATAATAATAATAATAATAATAATAATATTTTTCATTAAACAGTCTTTTCATTGCTCCGTATTCTCTACCGTTTTCGTAGGAATTGGCTTTTTGTAAATTGAAATATTGCACATAAACCTTGGATGAAGTGAGAACTAAAATGTGCTTGAGTAATAACTCGCATCAATTTATTAATTCAATATTTTTGGGCACTTTATAAGGTTTAAATTTGCTTGATTCTTTGCCTAAACCCACTCAGAAACAATTTTATTTATTTATTTGTTTTTGTTGAATGCTCAGCCTAGCTACTTATAAGTTTTAACTCGAGGAATATTATGTGTAAATAAAAATATTACGTCGGAGATTACAAGGTACTATACTTTTATGTAGGAGTATGTTCATAGTAGTGCTTTTATTGTTTTGTTTTGGTGCTGTTTTATGGTGCTTTCTAGGTGGGAATAAGTCTTTTTCCAAGTTTTCCTACCAAGTCGGTTGAAAGCTTCATCTCATAAATAATATTCGATAATTCCAAGAAATTGAACCCAGAATCTCAGATGTCACATTTACTGATTTAGTAAATTACTACTAATAATTAATGAAGGATGTCCATTTCCTTTCCAAAGAAATAATAAAATCTATTTATTTCTCCCCAATTTTTTTTAATCACTGTTTAACAATGATTTTCTTGACTTGTTCTGGCAGGTTGCTGATACTCCACATATAGACACACATTGTTAACTATTTCATGTCTCTAATTCGTAATATAGAACTTAACGAAACGAACAAAGCATGCCTTTCCCTCTTAGCACATATTTAATTTGAGCAAGTTAGTGTCTGATGCAATGGCTAATGATAACTTGGTCTCGAACTTAACTATGTTTTGGCTTTGGGAGCAACACACCCTCCATGGAGATGTTTTTGTCTATACTTTGATATACTAGTTGCGTCCATTGATAGGTAAAGTAATTTTACTAGGAGATGCATTATTTAACATCTTTGAGGTTGTCGTTGATAACAAGAAGCATAAACCCTTATTATAAGTTTTCATATAAAACCAATATTCATGGCCGTATACTTGTTTCAAGAACCAAAGCTCTACTTACCAAGATTTGAGGTCTGATGTTTTGTGATTTGCAGAAACCAGGTGCATTGAAGGATTTTGCTGAGACCACAAGCCATGGCCTGCTCTGCATTCGGCATGCCTACATCTCCGGCTTCATCCGCAACTATGGACATTATTATAGAGGAGCAGACTGGCCTTCGCCGGTCACATTCCAGCAATGAGCTTCGCACGACCTCCACTATGCGGAGGTCTTACTCCGACAACCACCTATGTCGCTCCATCAATCCCATACAAGCCACTTCTGCGCAACCGAAACCTAAGAGCAACCGGTCAATGAGAATGGGGTTTCAATTTTCAGGCTCCATCCTTCCAAATTCACTGCGCTCGTTCTTGTTTGATCCAGAAACAAGCAAGGACATGAATATGGATGACAAGGACGCATATCTCGAGGAAAGCAATAAAGAAGAGAGAATAAATCGGGCCAACTGGGTAGAGAGGCTTATGCAGATTAAGAAACATTGGAGAAACAAAATCCCAAGAGAAAAAATGGATCCGGATATGATATGCGAAAATGAAACGGATGATGAATGTGACTGTGTCGAAGGTGATCATGTTTGTGCTGTGGATTATGAAGAAGATGAAGATGGGGAACAAGAGACATACGATCGTGACTCATTCTCAAAGTTTCTGGTTCAAGTGCCATGGTCTGATACCAAAGTTTACTCTAAGCTGGCTTTCTTGTGCAACATGGCTTATGTAATACCACAGATCAAGGTTAGCACGAATTGTTAGATAGATAACTACTTAGCAACTTCCAATGCTTGATGATTTAGTAGTAAGATCTCAGATCTGTTTCTCTTAGCAAATAACACTTGTCAAACGATCGATTTGCAGGCTAAGGACTTGAGAAGATACTACGACCTTCAATTAATAACATCTTCCATAGAGAAGAAAGCTGAAGTGACCAGATTAAAAGAGAAACTTAATAAAGACTCTACTCGCGTACCTATAGATGGGTTAGTAGGCCCTCAAGATGGCTCAGGAAAAGGGAAAGACAATGAACAGAAGCATCAGATCCAGGTTGCTTATGGCATTGCCGCCTCAGCTGCCTCTTATGTCCAGTTACAGGCGAAGGACCTCTTATCCTTTACTGCAAAGCCACAGCAGAAGAGGGACAATGAAGACTCTGATGGAAGAGAACATTCACCAGGAGTTGAGGCAGAAGGCACTTCACAGGTTTATAACTCGGAGGTTGCAGCTTATGTTGCAGCGTCGACCATGACTGCTGTGGTTGCTGCGGGCGAGAAGGAAAAGCAGGAAGCAGCAAAGGACCTGCAGTCACTTCATTCCTCACCTTGTGAATGGTTTGTCTGTGATGATCCCAGCAGTTACACTCGATGCTTTGTAATTCAGGTAATTCCTCAATTACTCTTCATAATCATATATAAGCTGTGTCATAGGATAACATAGTCGTGAAATTTGACATGCAATTTTTCTTTTTTCCATGTTGTAGGGTTCAGACTCCCTGGCATCTTGGCAAGCAAACCTCTTCTTTGAGCCCACCAAATTTGAGGTTAGAATAATGCAGACATTCGTTAACTATGCAGCTCCTAGTTTCAAATGATTTTTCCATGAGAAATACCATAGCATTCATAATCTACCCTCTTACAGGACACAGATGTACTTGTGCACAGAGGAATCTATGAAGCAGCAAAAGGAATATATAAGCAATTTATGCCATTAATAATGGCTCATCTGGAAAAGCATGGAGATCGTGCTAAGCTTCAATTCACTGGCCACTCCCTTGGGGGAAGTCTCTCTCTTCTTGTTCATTTGATGCTTCAGAGTAGGAAGGTTGTCTTACCCTCAACTCTCCGACCTGTAGTGACTTTCGGGTCACCATTTGTATTCTGTGGAGGCCAGAAACTGCTCGACGAGCTCGGCCTAGACGAGAGCCATATTCACTGCATAATGATGCATAGAGATATAGTCCCCAGAGCCTTCTCCTGCAATTATCCTAACCATGTAGCTGTAGTCCTGAAGCGCTTAAACAGCACATTTCGGTCACATCCTTGTCTGATAAAAAATGTAAGCATTGTGTTCCTATCCATACTTCTATTGCTTTCTGCATGATCTTGTTGGAAAGTAATAATGAACTATGAGATCTGATTGACCAATTATGTTTTTTGGGATTTTTCAGAAGCTACTGTACTCACCATTGGGTAAATTACTGATTGTCCAACCCGATGAGAGGACATCTCCTCCACATCCTTTGCTCCCTTCAGGAAGTGCTTTCTATGCTTTGGACAATGCAAGATGTGGATACTCTCCAAGTGTTCTTAAAGCCTTCCTCAATCAACCACACCCCATTGAGACACTGAGTGATCCAACAGCATATGGTTCAGAAGGCACAATTCTAAGAGACCACGATTCCAGCAACTATCTTAAAGCTGTCAATGGTGTCTTGAGGCAACACTCGAAGAATCTCCTTCGCAAAGTAAGGAAGCAGAGGATTGATGAACTGTGGCCATTGCTGACTACACCATCTCCACACTCGTGGAATCATGATCAGAACTTGGTGTCGAAGGAGATAGCAACAGGGGTCTAAAGCCTTTACTGCAAGGGCACTGTGGATTCTGATAATATTGGATGAATCATCATGGAAATTATTAGAGTAGAAAATCATCTAATGTACATTTATAGACATCTAACTAGGGTTTGCATCTACTATCCATCACACCATCGCTGACTAACATTGTAAAAAGTCAGTAATCCCAATAGAAAAAATATAATAAGAAATTTATGTTGATTTTTCATGTCTCTTTTGCCGTACAAGAGAATGACAAAAACTGGATGGCATGAAGTTCATCCGAAATCATGTGATAGCCTAGTGCAATGTAGTCTGTAGTCTGTACAACATCATTGCAATCACCCACATAAGGGCAAGATAATTTTCTATTCAAATATATTATCGTTGCAAGATATCGACAAAACTTTACAAACCCAAATATCATAACCGAATGTGGTATTATACGCTTTTAGATAACCATGAAATGAAACAGTCTTTTTCTTGTTATTCCTCTACAGGGGTCGTAAAGTCAACATAAAAAAAGAAGCCAAAATATTCTCCTCTTTTACACAAGAACATCTCAGCATCTCTGCCACCAGCATAATATTTTCTGATTGAAATCTGGCACAATGAGAGCTCTATACTAAAGTAGTTCAAGTTGAGATACATTGCAAGAAGAACCCACAGCATGTACAATTAATGTGCAGTTAAGTAAAAGTATGTAAATTCCTGTTACTAGACATTATAGGATTTTTTAATCAACTTAATACAACAGCATGAATAAGACCTAATTCCACTGCACAAACCTTCTGATGTTTTCAATTCATTACAAAGTGTTGCTCTTGTAACACGTAACTTAACTAGGATGGCAAAAAAAGAGGATACCATCCACAGTGTAAAGTGATCCATGGATTGTATTGAATGAAACTATTTATCCTCGGCCATTTTCCTGCGTATCTCATGAGCAACATTAAAAATGCCAAGAGTTGGCTGGTTGCAGACAAAACACTTCTTGTTCTTTGCATGATGCTGCAAATAAGAATTGCAGAAAATTAGTCATAATTAAATCAAGGAAATTAAACATTACTACATCACAAAAGTAATAAAATGAAGGAGCACATCCTCATTCTCAAGTACAGAACAAAACTTTGCAAGAATAAAGCATGTCTACATAGTATTTCAAAAATTATATGTCTGACAAATTTAAAACTGTTTCAAAGCTGAATCATTAATCTTACAGAAACTGCAACCCAATGCAACCGAACCAGAATAAGTAACATAAAAAATGTTAATAGTAAATATCGATTCACATACTCAAAACGGTAATCCATAGCCACAAGATAATAAAAATAATAAGAAAATCAAACCTCATCTTTTCTTCATTGGCTTTATACGCTTAAATGTAGCCAATTGAAAGTATATTGCAACAAGTTTAAGGCTTTACCTTCAATGCACAATGCTCGCAGAAGTAGTGCTTGCACCTGGTTACGACAGGATCCACAAAAGGCTTCCTACAGATGAAACATGCAAATGGTAATGAATCATCATCATCATCTTCATCAGACACATGAGCAGCACCTTCCTCATCCGCATCGTCGCCTGCAGCCAATCTCATCTTCCTTGCTTTCTCAGCTTCATCCCATTCCTTCTCCAATTGCCATCCAGACTTGTAGTCGCCTCGATCATGCATAAATTTACAAGAATCACCATAACCACAGTAACCAGTCTCCTTATAATCCTTACAGATATCAGGCTGATAATCAAATCTTGCTGAAACTCTTATATGAGCCGAAGCCCTGAGAGGACCATGTGCCCCACCAGCTTTCTCACTAGCAATTGTTTGCTCTCTGCGAAATCCAGCCTTGTAATCTTTGTAATTATTAATGCCCTTATACATTTTTTCATCCTCGGAACTTGGGGCTTTCCCCTTCAAACTCTCTGCTGCTTGCTTGAGAGCTCTCTCACGGATGGCACGAGCATCTCTCGAGAAATCAGTCTCCGTCTCTAGAATCGCCGTAGCTTTGCTATCATGTTGAACTTGAATCTCTTTCGAAGACTCAAAATGGAAGGTAGGTTTATCAGGTTCTTCACTCTGTTCAGCAGAAGCAGAGCTTTTTGAGGAACCAGTGGAAAAGTACAACTTATTGTCGGATTTCGAAGTCTTCTTCTGAGTATGTAACAAAGAGCTTTCATTCTTTGAATCCTCATCGTCGTCATCATTATCAATTGTACGTTTCCTTATATTCTTCTTATTAACTGGTTTCCTGAAGAAGCTACACACTGCCAATACACCAAATATAGCAAAGAAAAAGAATCAAAGATCGCAACAAGCACAGATGCAGATAATGAAATCGAAAAACACTATCTAAAAAGAAAACAAATACCTTGCTCTGTTTGCTGGTTTTCGGCAGATTTTGCGACTTCTTCAGAATCTGCCATACTTAGATTTCAATCTACACAGCTGTAAAAAATATTCTGCCGGTGTGCCGCGATGAGAAGCAGCTGATTTCGTCACTATCGTTAGTTTCGTTCCCAATTAAATCATTTATCACAGAATGTATCGTTTGTTCTCTTTAACGGAATCAATACAAAAGAAGAAACTGGAGGAGGATCTTAAGAAATCGGCGAGCTTGGCCTCGCCGCCGTCGTCGTCGGTGACTGCTGCTGCAGAGGGTGGTGGGTCTGGAGGAGAAAAAAAATCAAATTTCTCTCTGGTGGATAATTAGGGTTTGTGTTGTGAGCATTTGGGTATTGGATATGGGCCATATTGCCTTTAGGTTCGTCAGAAAATGGGCCTTTATTGGGCTAGGCTTTTTATTTTAAGTATGTCGGTTCAGGATATGGGTTGGGCCTTCTGATTTTCTCCTATCTCTCTCGCACCAAAAATAATATACAGTAGTATTTCCCGTAGATTTGATAATTTGGTAACATTGATTAGCTTATACTATACAGCTATATTCAAAGATAATTTGATAATTTATTTATTTATTGTTTTAATATTAAATTTTGCATAGAATGTACTAATAACTAATAAATAAGTGATTAAAGAAGCATGCAGAACCTAAAGAATAAATTAATGCGATAGTTAGTAAATAAATATATTATCAAAAGAAATCAACAACTTACTAATTTAGTCTAGTAACAATAACACAATTGTTTTCTTTTTCTTTTTAAATAATATGGGTTGTTAATGCTGACTTGACTCTTCATAGTTCATACAACAACATCGTCGACTCAGTCATAGAATAGTTCTTCTACCCTTGCTCTGTTTCCTTGTTCTTTCTCATTGTTTCAATTTTTTCTCTGCAACGAACAAAATGGACATAATTTTCATTCATCAACTTCTCTTTCTGAACCATTATTATTAATTAAGGCTGCGAGGCTCCTTACCTCGAAGGAACCAACAAAACTGGGCTATAGAATCTGCACGTAACGTTTATGCTCTGTTTTTATTTTTTCTGCCATACAACACCATTTGGTTCCCCCAAACAGAATATAACGTAAGCTTCAAACTTTGCCTTCGGAAACCCTTTTAGCTAATCAAACATTTTTTGGCATGTTTTATGGTTCGTATTGTTTCCTTTTCCTTTTACTCTTTGCAATTTCCTTTACCTTCCTTTAAGAAAGTAGAGCAAGTTTTCTTTTAATGGCCTTTCTATTTTTTTTTTCTGAGAGCTGTTATGTTACCCACATAATCATGGGTCTGTCTATTAAATGAGTTTTGGTCTTTGATAGATGAGAAAACGCCCAAGTCAAAACTATTTGATTGATTGATTGATTTTTGTTGTTGCTGTTTATCTTTTACATGTCTATTTCCCAACTGCTAACTTAATTATCATTTTATTTGGTTTGTATTAACTTGTAATTTACTTTTTCTCCATCATATGCCATTCATCAAATTTGCGTGTCCTATGGTTATATAGAAATTCACTCATTATGGCGTTGTGATTGTGATTGTGATTGTGATTGTGATTGTGAGTGCTTGATTTTGGAGATTGACTTGACTTGAGCTTAATTATTGGTGGCTATAATATTTCAATTGTAACTTATTTCAGAGCTAAAACATGTTTGACACATCTTTGCAGGCCTAAGTCTTGTGTTAAACCATGAACACAAAGGGAACTAAATTTGTGAGGTTAGTTTGCTCAAACCTGAACTAGCTACATATCTTTTGGGGTTTCAGTTTCAGTTTTCTTTTTATCCCCACATATTTGATATTTCTATGTGATTGTGTTCTCCATTTTTTTCCAGTTCATTCCCCTCCTTGATTTTTGGAGTGATCAATAGTATACTCACTTTCTACTTTCTTCAGGTTTGAGGACTGGAGATCAGAATCATCTTTCAGTGTACAGCAGGAAGATTCTGTTAATGGTGGATACAATAAGAGAAAAGTCATACCAAGTGTTGGTGCTGTTTTGAAGAGTATTGGAAGGAGACTTGAGAGCGGATCACACAAGTTCAAGAAACTGAGGAAACCTTCTTCTACTGTCCATCCTGTGAGTAGTGGACAAGCAAAAGAAGTGGCTTCTTCTAGGAGCAAAATTCTTGATCCACAAGGATCATTCCTTCAGAAATGGAACAAGATTTTTGTGATCACTTGTGTGATGGCAGTGTCTGTGGACCCTCTCTTCTTTTACATTCCAGTGATAAGGGGCAAAGACAAATGTCTTGATTTGGATGGAACACTAAGGATCACTGCTAGTGTTCTTCGCACATTCTTCGATCTCTTCTACATTCTTCGCATATTCTTTCAGTTTCGGACAGGGTTCATTGCCCCTTCTTCGCGTGTTTTTGGGAGGGGTGAGCTCATTGATGATCCTGCAGCTATAGCAAAAAGATACTTAACTTCGAATTTCATCATTGACATCCTATCAATCATTCCACTTCCACAGGTATCTCCCTCTTCAGTTAGTTATTCTTAATTAGTTAATCACCAGAAATATCTTTCATCATTGGAATGATTTTAATGCCTTAGTATTAGTACCTTAGTAGTTTCCTATGATGATTACATATTGCTTTTGATGTGAAAATTCTCATAATCAAACTTGATGTTGCTTTAATTTATCTCTCCAGGTGCTCGTTTTGGCTGTGATTCCAAGCCTGAAAAGCTCAGTTCCATTTTTAGCAAAGGATTTGTTGAAGTATATTGTAATAATCCAGTACGTGCCAAGACTTCTGAGGATCTGGCCATTATTCAAAGAAGTAACCAGAACTTCTGGTATATTGACTGAGACAGCTTGGGCTGGAGCTGTTTATAATCTTTTTCTTTATATGCTAGCAAGTCATGTAAGTTGATTCATTCTTTTACTACTTGTTCATCATGTCATATTACTAGCTAGCTAGTTATCATGCTAAGTTCTATGATCACCAAAACCATGTCTATTATGTGGCTTACCAGGTGGTTGGATCTATCTGGTATCTGCTTTCAATAGAATCAGAGGTGCGATGCTGGCGCAAAGCAATGAAGAACGCTTCTCTCTTTCATGAGTCATACTTGGGTTGTGGATTCCGCAATCAAACTGTCATGTCACTTCTCAATAGTAGTTGCCCTATCATTGACCCTGATGATATCCAAAACCAGACAGACTTCAATTTTGGAATATTATTTGATGCTTTAGATTCAGGTGTGGTAGATTCAACCACAGATTTTCCTCAGAAATTCTTCTACTGCTTTTGGTGGGGTTTGCGCAATTTGAGGTTGGTGAACAATCCTGTGTGTTCTTATGCATAGTTCCATCCCAATTTATTAGTTAGAACTTAGAAGATGTGAGGCCAAGCCTGACAAAAGTAAAAAACTTTGCCTTTTCCTGTTTTCTCAGTTCTCTTGGACAGAATCTCAAGACGAGTACTTATATTGTGGAGATAGCCTTTGCCATCTTCATTGCCGTTTTTGGATTGGTTTTATTCGCATTGCTTATTGGAAACATGCAGGTAAATACTTGGTCTGGACTCCTTTAGATCATGGACAGAGCCTTGCATATAGTTAATGTATATGGATTCATGTGTTGTGTTGAATATTGTTACAGAAATATTTGCAATCTACTACTGTTAGAGTTGAAGAGATGAGAGTCAAGAGGCGCGACGCAGAACGGTGGATGTCCCACCGTATGCTACCTGAGAAGTTGAAGGAAAGAGTAAGACGGTATGAGCAATACAAATGGCAAGAAAATAGGGGAGTTGAAGAAGAGGTTTTGATTCGCACCCTCCCTAAAGATCTCAGAAGGGACATAAAGCGCCATCTCTGTTTGGCTTTGGTTAAGAAAGTGAGTTTCAAATATCTATCATCCATAATCATATACATACCCCAATTAATTATGCATCTGTTTAATTATAATGAACATTGTATGTTCTTATTGGTTTAGGTGCCAATGTTTGAAAAGATGGATGAGCAGTTATTGGATGCAATGTGTGATAGACTGAAGCCAGTGCTTTATACAGAGAAGAGCTACATTGTTCGTGAAGGTGATCCTGTTGATGAGATGTTGTTCGTCATGCGTGGAAACCTTGCTACCATGACAACAAATGGTGGAAGGACTGGTTTCTTCAATTCCTTGCTTCTCAAGGCTGGTGACTTCTGTGGAGAGGAGCTTCTAACATGGGCCTTGGATCCTAACTCCTCCACAAATCTTCCAACTTCAACTAGAACAGTTGAAACTATATCAGAAGTTGAAGCATTTGCTCTCATGGCTGATGACTTGAAGCTTGTTGCTTCCCAATTTCGACGCCTTCAGAGCAAACAGATCCAGCACACTTTCAGGCAAGTTGCAGAAATAATAATTCAAAACCATAAATTTGCTTTAAATTCTTTTAAAGTAACAATAACATGCTTTAATATCCTTTGAAAACTCACCAACTAAACAACTAATGTGTTTCCAGGTTCTATTCCATGCAATGGAAGACATGGGCTGCGTGTTTCATACAAGTAGCTTGGCGTCGGTACTGGAAAAAGAAGCTTGAGAGGTCATTGCTTGAATCAGAAGACAGGCTACAAGGTGGTTTTTCGAATGAGGATGGGTCCTCTCTAAGCCTTGGTGCAACCATTTACGCGTCTAGGTTCGCTGTCAATGCATTAAGAAACTTGAGAGAGAACAGCGAACGCAACAGAATGCCACAAAGATCACTTCCACTGCTACCTCAGAAGCCAGCTGAACCAGATTTCTCTGCTCAGAAACACTAGTGTGGCACCATAGTTCTCAAAGCAAAGCAAAACTTATTTTAGATAGAATGGTGTGTGCATATAGATTTTAATACGTAGTTTAAGGATTCCTTTGATAGCTATATGTGGATAGAGGAATACTATATTAACATTCACGTTGTGGAAGTTTATAGACATCTATTCACATTTAAAAGTGTAAAGTAAAATAAATAACGTGCAAGTGAGAGTCTCCCAAAAATTGAAAGTGATAGATTGGATACATATATACGAATTATGAGGTAACATATGTTAAAATAGTTTAATTGATGTGGATATATATAGGCAAATTACTTTTGAAAAATATTGTAAATTTGCTGGTTTTGTAAGATCAAGTCATTGTAGTATTCATGATAATCTATGTAATAAAGGTTCGTTCAATTAGCATGGTAGAGGTTAATATAGAAGATGTTTCTTTTATTCAATTGTTGATACATCTTTGATATAATTAACAATATTTTGTTCTATTTCCATTCCATGTAACATTTACTGTTGCAGCAGCAACGAACATTCCCGCTAGGATCAACTGTCCTACATCATATAGATTAAATTCTGCATGACCATAAAAAAAAGAATTAATTATAATCACCATCTTTGAAATTCCAAGATGAGTTAGAAGGGTGTATAAAATTGAGAAGATTTACTTGGAGCAATCTGTGTCTTTGTCAATAGGAGGAAGTTTAACAGACAGATCGCATTGTTTGGGAAGTTGAGGTATACGTTTCGGATCATACTTTCCTATGTTGCTCAACACTTGCTTGAGGCACTTGCATACATCAGCTCGATCTTTTTTGGATTCGGCCCGGCCATCGAGTTTCTTAACGCCTTTGCAGCATGACTTAGATGGCTTCTTGGCGTTTTTTGACTGCAGGAAGCTAGCACAAGGTGCCACATCCGAGATCACTTGGGAGCATTTGATTGAAACCTCAGCTTCACTTTTTGAGAGAAGAATTACAATGGATATAAGCAATACTAGGACATTGATGGTTGCTGCTCTTGGAATTTTCATTGTTAAGAATATAACAGAGTTTAAGGAAAAGCTAGAACTGAGGTTGATAATTGCTTCATTCTCTGCAATTAACTTTGGACCTAATATATAATTGTTTGGTTGGTTTGGTCTACTTCCATATGCATGCAAACTTCATGATTTTCAAGACACACAAAATAGCATAGGTAACTTTTGTTGCTTAATTCCATGTGCTCAACAAACACTGAGGTAGGATGCCTTCATAAGTTTGTTTTATAGTTCAATGTCATTCCAAAGGCATGATCAGATATATGAGTAAGGATATGTGTCATTAATGTCAATATCATTTTTGGGTCCAAACTTCAATTTCAAAAGAGCATTGTTATGTGTAAAGTTCTAATTAACAAAGTCGGTGAGTGGGTGAAAGTGTGCAACTTGCAATAGAACTACATGTATATCAATATATAAATCCATCAACCATCCATTAATCATATTATGCTATTTTGGACCCACAATTTTAAATAAAAACAAAAAAGTTACACATATCTCTCAACCGCCAATTGAAATAATATCTGATGGATATTTGATGGATAAAAATATGATGTACATCTATCATTTCTCGTCCACCTTGTGTAAACATACGATATTAGTATTATTTTCTACGGGTACCCGACCCGATACTACATTTCACTTTCACGATTTTGATTTGGGTCCGATCCATTCCAAATTACTATACTATCTTCTCCTTCTCTCTCTCTCTCGATCTCGAAAATTGGGATTGAGCCTTTCCCAAAACTAATTTCCGAATTGCCCTAAATCTTTCGTCTCCGAAATCCCCAAATTCTTCTTCTACTCACAATTCTAAAATGGAAATGGATCACAGCATCAACGGCAACGTCAACATGTACAACCTCTTCGTGAAGCACTTGGACGGGAAAACCCTAACCCTAGTATTCCCCTCCCCGATCCTCTTCGCGAACTCTATCAAGGACCGCCTCTTCGATCTCACCGGCATCCCGCCGCAGCACCAGCGCCTCGTCACGGGCTGCCGCCACCTCAGCGACGACGAAGGATCCGCCATCGCGTGCCCGCCGGAGGGTGGAAACATCTTCCCCACGGTGCGGCTCCTTCTGCGGCTGAAAGGAGGAAAGGGAGGGTTCGGGTCGCTGTTGAGAGGTGCGGCGACAAAGGCAGGGCAGAAGAAGACGGACAACTTCGACGCGTGCAGGGACATGAGTGGTCGGCGGCTGAGGCACGTCAACGCCGAGAAGAAGCTGGAGGAGTGGAAGGCCGCCGAGGAGGAGCGGAGGCTGGAGAAGGTGGCGGAGGAGTTTCTGAAGAAGCAGATGAAGAAGGGTAAGAAGGGAGCGGGTGATGGAGAGGCACACAAGTATGTCGCAAAGTATAGAGAAGAGTCTGAGCGTTGTGTCGCTGAGGTTGCAGAGTCTGTGAAAGAGGCTTTGATGTCTCTCAATGGTAAGAGAAAGGGTTCTGAAGCTGCACACGATAGAGCTGATACCAAGAAGTTGAAGATTTGGTAAGTGTCTTTTTCTTTTTCTGTACTATTTTGTTTAATCCTTTTGTGACGGACTGTTGTGTTGGCCATTGTGATTCCATGTCTGTTATTGAAGGTTTTGCTTTGAGGTATATGGTTGTCGTTTGATTTTGGTTTTGTATTATGGTGATCTGGGCCTTTAATTGATACGCAGCATAATCCGGCATGAGTGTTTGATTTTCAGTTGTCACATAAACAAAGTTAACAAACATATGATTACATACGTGAAACTGATATTTCTTAGGTATATTTTAAGATCACCAATGAATTTGGTCCATAGATGTTGAGAACAGATCATACCGTGTTTGTACTTTTGCTATGGTCTTGTGCAGGCAGGGTAATGAAAGAGTTAAAGTACAATTTTTATCTGAATATCACACGCACTTTTAACGTATAATAATGTGTTTGCTTGATAGCCATTCTAGATTATTGCACCTATGCACTTATAGAATGATTTTATGCATCAATATTGATTATTTTTCTGGTTGGGTTTTTTTCTAGGATGGGAAAGAGGAAAGTAAATGAAAGTGACAGCGATAATTCTGATGAGAGTGATGATGAAAGGGAAAATCAGAAATCCATTGTGTTGAATAGTCAGGATGAGTCAGACTCAAATAAGGCCGAAGGCAGTTCGGGTTCTGTTACTGGTCAGAAACAGGATGGAGACTCTTCCGGTGCAGGCTCCTGTGAAAGTGGATCTGAAGAGGAGAAAGAAGCTCTAATAGAAGGCAAAGTGGAAACTGTTGGATCCCCAAATGGTGAAACTGATCAGGCTAAAATTAGTGATGCCGGTGAGATGTTGGAGGCTACTGCTATGCCTTGTTCAGAGTCAGTAGTTTCTGGATTTAGTGCCAAAGATAATGGATCTCAGGATTGCGATGGAACTGTGTCCGACAAGCATGGAGCTGTTAGCCAAGCCTCAGATATTGCAAGCTCAGAGAATGGGGCTGCTGCAAGCAAATTTAATGATATGGAGATTGATGGATCTCTTGACCATAAAGCATCAGTCCATGAAGAAAGCTCACCTAGCACTAGTGTTCCGGCACTGGAGGAGCCTCTGAGTTTTGATGCTTTTAATTCAGCTGCAGAGCTTGAGGTATATTCTCATGGCATACCCACTATTTCTGTCGCGTGCATGCCCTTTTGCTATGTTCATATGCTGCTTCATTTATGTCTTTAATTTGATTTATTGAATCTGGAACCCTACTGATATTTTGTGTTTGGAAGCAAATGTTTTAATACTTGACTAATTTATGTGACAAACATCTAGTTTTCCACATGCAAGAAAATCACCTCATTTATAATAATACTAATAAAAGTACATTTATTGCCTTCTGAAGTTTGAAGCATTTCCTGTTCTATGGTCTTAACAGGTTCTTGGCATGGAAAGGTTAAAATCTGAACTGCAATCACGTGGGTTAAAATGTGGAGGCACTTTGCAGGAACGTGCAGCCAGGCTTTTTCTTTTGAAGTCGACTCCGCTCGATAAACTTCCGAAGAAGTTGCTTGCGAAGAAATGAAGAGTGGCGTCTATTCGGGAACCAGTCCCTTCTTGTACAGTAGTATTTAAACCTACCTACCTATGTTTTTCATAAGCAGTCAAGTTTGGCTTGAGAAGCAGTATAACTGCAGTTTTTCTTGTCCTTGAATTGTTCACTGTGTGATGTCTGTGTTAAATGCAATACTATCACTTACAGTCAAAGCAAAGCTGAACAAGAAGTTTAATACATTACGAACAGTTCCAATTTTACCTTTAGATTGTAGACTGGCATTATATTATCAGAAACAAAACTACGAACAAGAAATTCGTAACTGCAAAATCATTTTTCATACCATCACACTTCTCTTTATATAATTCTCTCCCTTTTTACTGGTCATTCTCTCCTTTCATTGAAATTATATTGAATGTGTTTAGAAGCTTAAATTATGGAAATTGATTTGAGAATGAATTCTATTATTTGAAATAAACAAAAATGAAAAATGATTTCATTTAGAATTCTTTGAAATTTTATTTCTATGTATTTTTAAATCTTGCAAATTTTAATTGGATTTGGAAAGAATTCATTTCATTTTTATCAAATAAATTTTTTTTCCTTCCTATTCATTTCATTTCCTATAATTTAAACTTCTTTGAGATTTTATCATAGCACATAGCAAAGCTCATGGTATAATGGGATGATATCACTTTTTTGCATTTGTAATGGAAATCAAATATGGCAGCAAACGAATTGAATATAATACAAGAACCATGAGGCAAGTTAAATAATGACCCCAGTTCATGGCTAGTGGTTTTCCTAATTATTATTATACAACAATTGGACATAATGATAATAAATTATACTGAAAATCGTAGAAAATAAAAAGCAAAAGCTCAATAGACAATTATTTCCTCTTTAAGTAACTACAGTTGCTCCACGAGCAGACCCAATGTGAATCAACCTAGTTCATGAATCTCCTACAATTGGGGGCTTTACATCGGCAGGGAACTTTCAGTTCATCCCGCTCATCTGGATCAAACAAGTAGTCATACCTGATACAACATTGAGAGATTAAAAGCTGAGTTCAGTATGTTGTGCATGAAATATTCTATCTAATATGCCAAACTAACAACAAACCGTACGTTAATTCTTCACCAGCAGCAACATTGGTCTTGGCAATAAGGACAATCCGGCTCTCCTTATCATTCAAAGACATTATTCTTGCATAGCAGTTTGGCTTGCACTGCAGTAAATCAGAGTGAATCATTTCTTATCTGTTGGCATCAAAACGGAGCTAATGTACAAGGATACCAACTATCTTCGGCATAAAGACAAGATTCATGCTAATAACTTACACAATGGTTAATCAAACGCGCAATATTGCCCTTTTCGGTTGCATCGATTACTACTTCCTCACTAATCTTGAACAGCTGCAAAATTTATTTCATTTGCTAATAATAAGATCAAGAGTACAACGAATGCTAATAAGGTTAACATAAGGCGTGCTTGTCTAAAAGAATAAAACAGGCATTTATACAAGAATTATTATAAAAGACGAAAACCACAAATGAAATAAGATTCATAAGAACCAATCTTATGCAAGAGACTCACATAACAATCTTTGCCTTCTCGATGATACTTTGCTTCCCTCAGATCAGCAACATTACGCCTTACTTGCTCACCACGATACTCCACAACCTGCAAAAAGACATACGGAGCATATATACAAGTTCTTTCAAGAGGAAACTTCAGTGAACATCTTAATGCAATTATTTTTCTTCTAATACAGTACGTTACCATTTCTCCTTCGTGTAATTCTCTACGAGCAAAAAGGCCCCATCCATGGATACCAGATTTTCCTAAGCAAACTCTACGTCTTTCAGTTTTCTGAAACCCCAAAACATTGTAATTTAAGGGGAAAATCACGAGATATATATGGGTTTCAATTAAAAGTTCATTAACATAAGGAAATGATTCTTGGACCATAATAAAGGAGAGGAATATTAACCTGTAAATGGTCAAGACGTTCTTTGAGAGAAGAAAATACTTCAACATCCTATTACAGAACAAGCATAGCATTTAGATGCTTTTAACCCCAAACATAAGTAGCGCAGTCACAACAACAAAAGGCAGGTAGAATATTTCAATAGCAATGGATCAAATATAGATGAAGATTACCTCATTGCTGGTCAATTCATTTATAGCACTTAAAGAATGAAGGTTTGGCCCCCCCAGCAAGTGCATTATTGGCACATTATCCCTCTGGCAATATTAAGAAAATATATCCAATGAGAACTGATGTAGGGAAATAAGATGGTTACACCAAAACAAGAATGAAAGCATTAAGCTCTAGATACAGCATAAATACCGAGAGTAACTATTACTAAAAAATTACTCTTATATTTTCAGTTTAGACTAAGAATATAAGAATGTGTAGGTATTTTTCATTTCCTTATTTAAAAAAGAAAGAAATGTTAACATGCAATGATTAAAATAATGTTAATGAAAATCTAAAACAATGGAATAGAGAAGATAATGTCACGGTTAAAATTAATGTATTCTGAATTATCACCTTCTTAGAAGACCTTATGTACACGCGACACCTTGCAGCAGAGAGTGGCTCAACCTCATCATAACTTTGAGAGGTTGAAGATTCAAGGAGTTCTACATTATTGGATGAAACCAGCTTTGATCCCCTGAAGCGTCCCTCATGATTTTGAAGCGATGTTCCGGCAGAGAATACTCCCTGTGGTGTATGTACAACCAGTACCGAATCTGGCTTTGGAACCCTAATATGAAATTAACATACAAAACATTAATTTTGATAATAGAACATAGGGAAAATAATATTAAATATAATTTAGTGAACAGAGCTCAAACCTGTGAAATTTGCAATATATTAGCTTCTTTGTTTTTTGTTTACCATTCTTCTCAACAGAGTGAAACTGTAAATTTAAACAATATTAAGCTATTAATATATCTATCCAGCATGCAAACTTCCATAGACATTTAAATGAAGGAGTAAAAATTGGAGGATTGCCAGATTTAGATTGGTGAAAGTTTGACATTTAAAAGAACCATCAAACTTACTTCCATGCTATATCCCATTCTTGATGCGCACATCACATGAAAATAAGTAGCACACTTGCAGCAGCTTGTGCACGAACCATGGCTTTGTTTACAGATCACGCAAGTCTGCACTCAATATAGAAGGAAAAGGTAACAAGCACGTGTTCAGTTCTATGTTGGGAGATTTGTAGCAAATACCAGCCAATAACAATCCAGGAAAACCTTTTACCCTCAAAAACAAATCAGGAGGAATTCTAAGGATTCCAGAAGCAGGTTCCATTGCCTCGTGGTTTTTGAAAAGAACTTCAGGCCGAAACCAAGCACATGTTACGTGAACCCACAACGTGTCGACATCAGTTGGCTTTAGGGCACCACCTGCAATGTGTTTCACCCGTATCATAAAATCTAATCAGCATTCCATCATCCATGACAGAATATACATCTTTGCAGACAAAAAGAAGACATTTAAATTATGAGTGCACAATTTTAAGACTTCAGACACAATCACAATGATTATCACGTCACTCCTTAACAATGTGATTATAGG
Source organism: Aeschynomene evenia (assembly GCA_013621005.1). Taxonomy (NCBI): domain Eukaryota; kingdom Viridiplantae; phylum Streptophyta; class Magnoliopsida; order Fabales; family Fabaceae; genus Aeschynomene; species Aeschynomene evenia. The sequence goes on from CM024268.1 coordinate 6,875,246, forward strand.
GGAAATTGATTGCATGCCTTTTACTGGACAGAGGCAACATTCTCTCTCAATATCAGGAGTTTCACAGACTCTACAAACCCAAGAAGTAAAATCCTGAACATTATTTGCTCCATAGCACTCTTGATGGACTGCAATTTGGCACCTGCACAATTAACAATGCACAAAGTAATGAAATATTCTTCCTTGGAAGCCTAGTAAGTTAGAGCGAAGTTATAATATATTCATAATAGTTGTTCTACAAATTAATTGAATGATGATGAAAGCACCTGTTACAGATAATAATTTTGTTATCTTCCCAATCTTCAACCCATCTACAAATGGCACATCTTTCTGTTGTCCATTTCGCATCAATGGGCTCATAATCCTCTGTTACATAAAGGTTAAAGTTTAATAAATTTCTTCCAAGAACGCAACTTGCCATGAGCTAAAAGAAATAAAGGCTTCATATGTATACAATGTTACCTTGCAACAAGGAAATTAACATCTGCTTATCTAAGTGCTGGGTTATTCCAGCTCGTGAATTGTGTTCGGTGATCTAAAAAGAAAAGGTTGTAGTTAGTCTTAGTAGATCACACCAAAAAAAAAGAAGCACAAAACAAAATGGAAAATGAAAAGCATAATATACAAGCAAAACAGCACTATAAAATTTAGTTGTTACAGATTATGAGTGTTGTAGACAGCAGTAAAGCATTTCAAATGAAAGTAATCATTCTTCACGATGGTTAATGCAAAACCGATCAACACAGAATCTACCAGAAAGATTCTTTATGCCTCTAATATAGGAAGAATTGGTACAAACCCATTCTATTAGTGGTAGCATTGTGCTTTCCACTTTCACACTAAGTTTCCATTTTTTGGCTCTACAACCTGCATGTCGCTCCCATTCAGGCAGTGCATGCTTTCTTGAACCGCAGGATTTGCACTTGCACATAATTCTGCAAGAAAAGTCAATAACAAAAAGCTCAATGAAATTATTCTAGAATGGTGTATTTGGCAATCACCAAAAGTTCTTCTATTGGTTCGGATCAGAAATTATTTTTGCTTGTAAGTTGCGAACCTAAACACTGGATTGGAGATAGTTTCACTCTAGAGGGACAGGGCATTGCCAAAATATATTGATTTAAGAAAAAGCAATAACAAAATTATCAAACCCATAATACGTAGCAAATGTTAAGGGCTTACAAATGAAGTTTTGGAATGTAAATCCCTTCCATGCCATTGCACACCACTGCAAGCTCTTCAGGTATCACAGGTTTTTTACTTTTCTCTGCTGGTCTGTCTCACACAAATATCACATCGTAAGATTCAGAGAGTATAACTAAAATGCTGAATCACAGGAGAAAGCAATAAAAAATAACTACATACTTATTTTTTGACTTGTATATTTGTGATGCAGATACAGATAATTTACAATCACGTTTCCCCTTGCAGTCTGGACAGTAGTAATCCATATTTTCCAAATCCTGCATCCAGAAACCAGTCAGTAATCTTCAGAATTTGTGAACTAGGGAGTAGGGGAAATCAAACCAGTCAGACATAAGTTAAAAAAGATATGTCACAGCACCTTAAGAAGTTTGCTGGAAATTTTATCACACTCTGCATGCACCCAAACATTACAACCATCACAGCATACCTGATTCAAAGGGTTCAGCCCCAAAAGATATCAGAATTTGGATTACTTATTGAAATAAAAATAAATTAAATCAAACAGAAACCTAATTGAGAAAGCAGACAATCTCACCCAATTTCCACCATCTGAATGGTGCCAAATCTTTTTACAAATTCCACAATATTGTTTAGATTTTTGTAACTGTAAGAACAGGAAAAAAAAAGGTGTTGAGAATTAAATGGCTTAAATAAATTTATTGTCTGGAGAAAAAGAAACATCAGAAACAAGTCAAGTGCAGAACCTTGACACACTGTTTACAATAAAGTAGAGGTGCGCAGCTTGAATCCTTAATCTTCTTCTTGATTTTACGCAGCAACATCAAACCGCAGCCAGCACAAGATATAGCATCCTACACAATTAATTCAAAATAGCATTACTAAGAAGATGAATTCTGTTATGGCATTATCTATATCATAACATGATCAATCAACTTTCTTATGCAAAACGGAGCTTATAAATGCTCTCATCATCAGTCATGATCATAAGCAGCACAAAACGGAAGACATTAATATCACCTGATCCTGGTGGTAATGGTCCTGCTCAGCAAAGGAACCCGTACCCTCCATATGCCTACTGGGATTAGCTTCAACGTTGCTGCTAATTTGCTCAGGTCCCAAGTGTGTGTCCAGAATTCCATCTTCCACCAACATTGCTTCCTCCATTGCCATCTGGAAATCACTTGGCTTGCTCTTGTACAATTGGGTCTGCCCCTGGAACCTAAATGAAGATAAGTTTCAATTGGCAAATGCTAAATATCCTTCCAAAAATCAAATGTAGCCAACGACATTGTTTGCACAAACAATTACCTATCCATGAATTCCAAGAAAGGGAATAGCATTCCCTGCTTCGCCCATGCATAATCCTGCCCCATCATCATTCCTTTCAGATTTCAACATTGAAAACCATAATCCACAACTCAAATTAGCAAACACAGAAGATATCAGAGAGAACATTACCCTTTGCTTTCCATTTTTCGAATAACCAAAGAACATAACACAAATTGCACCAGGAACACAGCAACTGAGGACTGACTTGGGAGCTTGTAAGATGGGATCGATCACCACAGCAGGCCAAGCAGGATACCGCTTCCCGCATTTCGCCCAAACGATATCACCCAAAGCAAAATCATCCGGTTTATACATGTCTTTCCTCTTCCTTCCATTCCCATTAGGCTTTTGGGTCACAGCCTCAAAACCAAGTCCAGAAGCACCATCACTCTCTGTTTTAACCAGTAACGAACGGCTCCCATTAAGACTAGTTTTAACAGTCTTGAACGAATTAACATACTTCCTGTCGCAGTCCAAATCACCGAAACCTAAGCTACCCAATTCTGCTTCCACGCGTTTATTCATCTTCCCCTGTTTTGCAAATGCCATATCAGTATCTTCAAAAGCAATAGTATCACGTTCATACCGGGAGTATTTGTTCTCCATTTTGATTGATCCTCCACCACTATTTTTCCAGGTGTGAAGAACAGAGTCATTGAATCTGGATGGAAGAACCCTGGGTCGACCTCGCGATGACCGCAGCAATGGAGGTTGAAGAAGCGTTGCTGGCTCAGAGACACGGTATAGTGGCTCTGTCGTGTCTGCAGCATTGAGCTCCGTGGACTTCGAATCTGAGTGGACATGATCAACGCAATCCGGTGCTCGAGTGAACCAAGATCCAGAACCGCAGGTCAAATTTCCGGCATCGAGTGGAATGGGGAGAGAGCAAAACTCATCGAGCTTGCGCTTCTTGTTGATGGCGGAAGAGTGGTGCTGCTGGGAATTGGGTTCTTCTAGCTTGCAGCGTTTGAGGATCTGGATCCCAGGTTTCAGAGTGCGCTTAATTATCATCTTGTTCTTGGAACCCTAACTAACTAAATCCGCAGGGAGGGACGAAACAGAGCTGAAATTCGTACAATTCGACAGGAACCCAAGGCCGCCGCAGAAGCAGAGTGCAGAAAAGAGCGAGATTACTTAATTTGTGATTCATTCATTCATAATACAAAATTATGGTTATTAAGAATGAAATGGAAGCAGCACAGGCTGATTCATGTTTCGTAATCTTGTTGTGTTGTTTTATTTCTCAGATTTGAGTTTGAAAAGTGAGGAGTGAGGGAGGGAGGAAGAGGGAGACTTCACTTGTTGGCTTGCAAGTTAGTTTGTTTTTAGTGAAAAAAATGAGGGGACCGCCAATTTCGAAAATTATTGGCGGCAACCCCAATTCTCACCCACACCTGCTACTCGCGCCACCAGATTTTTATAAATAAAAATAATGATTACTAATTCTTTTCATACCCCAGTCATCGGGGAAATTGAGTTCGTGAGGCAACTTACAATTGACTTTTCATTATTATTATTAAGAGTTAAACCTCAAATTAGTTTAATTAATCCTAAATTTTGTATTTTAGGAGTCAAATTAATCCCTCTGTTAGATCTTCATTAGAACTCTATTAGGTAAGTACTGATGTCTACAATTAAGTGCAGATGTGACAAATAATGTGTATAATGCAATGTAAATAACTCATTTAGGTCTTTCACTTTAATGTTTTTTATTCAAAATAATTCTCTATCATTCATTTTATAAATATTCTCCAAAAAATTTTAAATCTCTAAATTAATAAAGTAGATGACTAATTTGAAGTTTAATTGTTATTATTAACCTTGAATTCATGTATTGTATTCCTAGTAGATCTGTCTCTCCAAATAAGAATCACTTTACCATCACTTCATAACTAACATTCATACAAATAATTAGAAGCTTAAAAAGCCAACAACCACTTTATAATAAGAGTTTTATTAATGATATATTTCATAAGATTTTAAAATAAAATATTGTGATGTATTCTATTAGCATATTTAGTCGTATGTTAACTTTCTCTTCTCTCCTAGTAAATTAAAGTTCTCTCTCAAAGTAAAACTAATTATATAATACTTGAAAAGAGAATTTGATTCATACAAGCTTTCCTTAATGTGATGCAAAGTGAATGTCTAGCGTAGCGTCTTCATCTATTTCATTTTCAAGAAGACTTATTAAGCCATAAACTATTTATTAAAGTTTTAAACCATAACCCCAGATTCACCTTTTTTCATTTCTCCCACTTCACGTTAGCCTCACTCAAGACTTTGAAAAAGGAAAAAGGAAAAAGCTTCAAGATTTTAAACAAAGCTTGGAAGGGTAGGAATTCTTAAGCCTAGAGCTTTATATTTGATTTAAGATTTTTAACTCTAAATTTGTACTTGAGTTTTTATTAGGTAGCTAAATAAATCCTTGGTGATCCCTGCCGTGGGTTAGGGTAAGGTTATGATGCATACTGCCTTGGACGTGGAACTTTCTGGGTTGTGCTTAGTTATGAATGTATGTATGACCCAACAACATATGGTTATATATAACTCGAGTACAATAATACATCTACATCCATTTTAGGTCCACCATTCATCTATTGAAAATAGTCGACCCCACCCACTTACTAAGATAGAGCTTTGGTATGATATGGAACTTTGATGTATTTAGATGTTGTCACACTTTAATTTTAGTAGATCACCTCAATACAAACTGTTTTGTGTGACAGGAAACTAATGGCTTCAGGCAAAGTAGGATTAATAATAACCAACCAAGTGGAATGCCCGAGGGTGATGATGCAGACTTTGGAAGCAAGCAATGGCAGGGCAGCTAATTATCCTGACTGTTATTTGTACATAGAACAGTGTTATCTACCCAACTTGTCAATATATTCATAAAAATTGCCAACATTTGAATGTGATAAAAAAATAGATGGAGAGTTAAAATGCTACGTACATTTATCATTTTCCAATCATATAATAGACACTATAGTAAGGAGGATAGGGTGTTACTATTAACACACTTCAACATGCACTTACTAAATATCATTGTCATCATCTCCCAAACAGAAATAGAAATTCCAACACAATATATAGCCAAAGCTGATAAAAAGATCACGTCATAGTCAACTTCAAAATTAACTAACTACCTTCATAGCATTTCATCAAACCACTTCCCTAATGCCTTCATCTTCAAATTAAGGTGTTGGCCTGGCCTTGAGTATCTGCAACAACTTCTGAGCGGCGGCGGCGCATCTCTTCTTGTTATCCTCAGAAACATCAGCCAATTGAGCAATGTTCAGTATCCCAGCATGAGTCTCTGGATCTTCTGACTTCAACGCCTCTCCAAACGTATACACCAGCTTGGGACACTTTTTTGTTTGAAGACCAGCCATGAATTCCTCATCAAACAGCCTCCCATACCGCCACATCTTCCTCTTATGCTTCTCACCATCACTATCTGCCTCAAGCTCCAACACGTGCTTCAGACACTTCACCTGCCGCCGTGTCTCCCCCGACTCGATGGCCGCTACGACGAGATCAGGGCTACACTTGAGCAACTCGCAGAGCTGAAAAAGCATAGAAACAATGTGCATTCCAGTGTAGGATAAGTGCATGTCATACAAGAAGTTTTTCATTCCAATGTGCTCTTTGTTGGAGTTGCTCATGTGTAGCAACCGAAACAGTGTCACTTTTGCTTTGGGATTGATATTGCTGTACCAATTTGCCAGAGGTTTCATCGATTCCTCGTTTGGCGTAGTAGGGATCACCCTCGTGTACGCCTGCACCGGTTTCCTGTAGGACCTTGCAAAACCCTCGATTATGCGCTTCCAAGCCTTCACATAAGTTGCTGCGGGTTTCGTGAACAATCGCAGCATAGAAGCAGCGATGTATGAGTACAACGCAGCCTCCTCCTTCACAGAGTCACATATTGGGCCGATGATGGCCCTTGCAGGAGGTAGGACGCCTATACACATTACCTTATCTGAGTAATCAGTGTATTCAGCGTCTTCCATTGTTGAGAATCTGTCGCCGTCTTTGAAGACATAGTCGCCGTCGGTGCCAGGAGGAGAACGGAGGTGATATGCGAGGACGAGAGTAGCAGCGGCTCCTTCTTCAGAGAATCCTGAGGACACCATTGGAATTATTCTTCGACCTAACTTGGCGATTTCATCGTCGCTGCGCCGATTAAGGCGGATTCCGGGTCGATTCATGAGCTCGTCGTCAGTGAAGTCGTACTTGGTGACGCAAATGCTGAAGTCTGATTTGAACTCAATGTCATCTAATCGTGCGAACTCAGGAGCTATCTCTTTCAATTGGAAGTCTTGAGCTAGAAACCTTTCGATTGTTTCTTCTAGTAGATCTCTCGATGTATGACGACGAACCACGTCGCCGTTTCCACCTGATTCGCTGCTGCCAGCCATGATCGCTAACACCAGAGAAGGTAAAATCTTGTGACAACCAACAACACAGTCACAGTAAGAGTGTCGGTGAGAATGAGAGTGGGAGAAGAGAGTCTTGATTGAGAGTGACTGGGCCTGATGCTTGGCTATTGGGCTCGCGATGCAAAGAGAAACTAGCCCGATCCAAAGAGAAAGAGGCCCATATGATTATCCCTTAATCGGAAGAATCAATCCCTCCCTCTACTCGCTTCGGTTATTCCCAAACCCCACCTCTTCCCGGTGGCTCTCCTATCCTTCCTCAATATTTACTCAGATACAGCGATTACTCTTGGTTTCTGCCTGGTATCTCTATATCTTAATCTTAACCCCATCCTCCCGTTTTCAATTCGATTTTGTTTTGTATTTAGTTATTTATGTTTTGGAATTTGGATGAATGAATATTGAATATTGAATATTGTAAAAGGGGGCAAGCAAGGAAATGATGGCAGGCATTGTAAAAGGTCTGAGCATGAAAACGGTAGTGAGCAGTCACGCAGTGGCAATGTTTTGAAGTGAAGGACACTCTTCGTTCGTTCATTCATTCATTCAGTTCATTTCAATTCATTCCAATTCAATTCATTCCATCTCTTTTACTTTTCTGAAACCATAAACCCTAAACCCTAAATAAAGCGGAGAAGTCTCCTGTCCTTTGCAAAGTTATTGCAATGTGACTTCGCAACCTCCTCTACAACAAATATAGGGTGTGGCGAAGAGAGACTAGAGACTACTACTCTCCACATTCCTATTATACCTTCCTTCATACATACATTGCTCTACTATCACTGCCTTTCTTGCTTTGATCACATAAATAATTAAATAAATAAAAACCTTGATTCTGATCCTCTGCTGAGCTCTCTCCCTTTCTTTTGTTTTGTTTATTATGAATCTAGCCTAAATGTTTTAGTTGCTTTTTTATAATTGACATTTGTTTTTAGATCCAACTTCTTCCTTCCTAAGTGGAATGAATGAATTAGTGTTAGTATAATAATGTGGATCCATCTATTCTTATCATCTCTGATTGGCTTCTTTGACAGCACTTTATTCAATCTCTTATTATTATTATTACTGCTGTGACTCTTGTGTTGTGTGTGTGTGTTTGATATCTGGCGTTAACTCATTGCTCGTGTGGCCATTGGTGGGTTACAACACCTCATTATTATTCTTAATTAATAATGCACTCACTGCTAATGTGTTCATTATCTTCTAATCATGCTTTTATCACAGGATTTCTTTTTGGACGTTGGACTGTATTAGGCGCTGGTAATTAATTGATAATCTTTCCTCAATATGATGCTTCATTTTCATTGGTGGAAGATTGTGTTGTGTGGGTAGATTTAGAACTATTCTTTTAGACACCACTTTAGTAACTCTAAATTAAGCACACTTACATATAAGTAGTTGGTAGGAAATGCATCTTGAGTATTGCTAGCGCAATCTATCTTGATTATGAGTTGTTAATATCTCTTAGATTTAAGGATTTGTGAGTCCATTGCATCATTCTGCAACCACAATATGCTGCTTGTCCTTTCCTTGGATGCGTCATGAGTGATGTTTTCATGGTTCTGCCGCTCACTGATGATATGCCAATGCTGGTAGTGGAGACTAACATGAAGTGGCATTTTTATTAGGCCTTTAAAAACTTGGAAAGCAATTTTCTTGAACATGCTAGAAGATTGTTGCAATGAGGAACTCACATTGGCTGGTTCATATTACTGCCCTCTTGTACTACACATTGATTGGTGATGACAATAATTGAATTCTGCATTTTGAAGCTATAGCTAAACGCGTGTTCTTTTACATGCCAATGAAGTGCAAGATGGAGAGAAGTGGCCTCAAAAGAAGCTTATTTGAATATTGAGATGCACTTTTTTCCTTTCCTTTGTAGTCAGAATGGTATTACATAATCTATGCCGCCCCACTCCGATTTGAATAGTATAATAATTCTTCCTAATTAGTAGTAGTGGCCATTTCCGTATCTGTGCTGTGTCTTTTCAGCAATCGGGAATCTTGTTTATACGGCCATTTTTTTTTTTTGCAGTTCTGCATTATTTATCTTGTACTTTAAACTTTCAAATTTGTCAAAGAAATATTGTGGAAAATAAATTTCACTCATAAGTCTTAAGAGTCTTTTGGTGTTGACTTCTCTCTCTCCCCTTAAATGACACAGTAGTTCTTATGTTAACTCATCATTTAAAGACTTAATGAAAAATAATTCATACTAACCCTTGAATTGTTTATTTCATGGTAGTTGATTACTAGTTTTTCCATCAAGATGATATTGTTGGATCCTCTTTTCTAATAAAATTAAAATGAGTCTTCTTAATGCTTAACCATAATAACCAATATTAACTTATACGAATACGTTTCTAGGAGAAAATTCACCGCTTTATACCAAAAATTAAAAAAAAATTGAATTCGTTAAGTTTCTTTCCCATTTATTCACTGATAATCATATCTACTGAAATTTAACGTTTCGAAAATGATATAATAAAAAAAGTTCGTACCTTCTAATTCAATTTTTTCATTGTAATAAATGGTTTACACAAAAAAAATTATTTACTATAGTGTAAAAATGGTTATTTGTATTAAAGTGTTTTACTAATTAACATTTTGAATAGCACACTCAAACGATAAAATTATATATATTTTTTATGATAAAATAATAATTAAATGTAGAATTAATTACAATCAAGTTATAATTTTCTTAGTAAAATCAAATAAATATTAGTACTTAAATATGCATTATTTGTAGTTACGTTCACGATAAATATCTATCAGTTTAATTATTTGAAACTGCAATTAACATAGCACATTACTTATTAATTAAATTGGAAATAAGAAATATGAATATAGTATGAAAAGAGGAAATATACAATATAGAGTGAGGTGGGGGTGATAACATTAGGATTAGGCTGTAAAAGTGAGAATGTGGCAATAGAAAGGGAATTTGATGTAATCTTGATAATTCTGACCGTTAAATCTCAGCCCTTCTTTCCTTATCACACTACCCTTTGTCTGCTTGTTTCCTATATCTTGTTCCAATTCTTCTCTTTGTATTGCACTGTATTCTATTATCCTCTTGTATTTAAAAGCCTCTTCTTCTTCTTCTTCAATGGTCACTTCACTATCCTCCACTCTCTGAACTTCCCTTCACATTCCTTCATTTCAAGCCTCTTCTTATCTGCTCCACAATCACTTCACTTCACTAGCACCATTTGCTTCTGGTAATTAATTATTAGTTCTGTTTCACTCTCTTCATTTTACACCCTTTGCTTAATTTCTCTATTTGTTTTCCTCATTTTCTTTTCTGTCTCTTACATAACTTCTAATGTGTTGCTCAACATTGAAGATAAAGCCTTAATTTTAGTTTCTCTTGTTTTATTTTTTTTATTATTATGTTTTTTTAATTTGAAGTTGGAGTTTATATGCTTATGTTATGCTGATAGTAAGAAATGGATTATAACTGATTGATTATGCTCTGAATGAATCATAAGTGTGTATATATTGGATGCCTTATTATACTAAGTTCGTAGCTGATTCTGTATATTAATATTGTTATGTATTCTGGTTGTTTAGCCTTATTGTTTCAAGTTCAATTTGTTGCATTTCATCAAACAAGTCCAAAATGGCACCCAGAAACAGTCGTGGAAAGGCCAAGGGAGAGAAGAAGAAGAAGGATGAGAAGGGTAAAGCAAATTATAATCTGAATTATTACTTCTTTTTTCCTTATTCAATTTCTCCTAATAATAATAATAATAATAATCATATATAGGCTTTTGGCTTAACAGTTTGTTATTGTTGCACTGCAGTTCTTCCAGTTGTTGTGGACATCACTGTGAACCTCCCTGATGAAACTCATGTTATTCTCAAGGTAAATTGGTTTGTTGAATCAATTATTTCTATTTGTGGACAGATTGAAATAGCAGGATTATTTTAGTCTCATAAACTTGTCATTATCTTATTGTTTATTGGTGTGTTTACAATGCAAGTTATTGGGAAACCACATTATATTGCTTGTGTCTTCTTTTGTTATGATTGGGATAAGCATCTTTTGCTAGATTGTTCTCCCATTACATTAGTGCTGCTGAACTTTATACCTCATATATATACTAATATAATCTATATATATATATATATAGTCTAATATCGGTGTCAACAATTGGTTCACTTACTTATTTGAATTTAATTTTCTTATTAGTTATATAGCAATGGTGTCAACACTAACTTTTGCACTATATTATAATTTCTGAACCAGTGATTGAACATTGAACCTACTCTTTTTTGGCTTATTGTTTGTACCTCACATAGCTGTTCACATGTCAAGTGAATACAATTCTGTGGTTATTTTGAGAATGATTATGATATGTGGTTTAACAATTAACATTATTGTTTAACATACTGACACAATATGAAGGATCCCATTTCAAAGAAACCAAAACTCTCCCCTTCAACCTTTATACTTCCAAGTACCCATAATCTAAGATCACTAACTTAGCTTTCATCACTTTATTATTTATTACTCCCTCCGTTCCAAAATATTAGTCGCTTTGACTTTTTTGATTTAATGGAAAACTAATGTACTAACGACTAATATTTTGGAACAGAGGGAGTATTAGTATTATTATCTGTTCTAAGTGATTGAAACAATTTTTGTGAAGCAGGGAATATCAACGGACAGAATAATAGATATCCGTCGGCTTTTATCGGTTAATACAGAGACTTGTTATATTACCAACTTTTCACTATCACATGAGGTAAATTTTGTGTCATTTTAATTTAATTACTTTGATTCTACCCATTTATTGGGGGCAATATGGAGCTTTTATTTTCTGAAAAGTGCTTCAGGATGATATGACTATGAATGAATAATGGCATCGCTTCATTACAAAAAAGAAAAAAGTACTCTAATAATTGGCATTTTGTAAATAATTGAAACACTTTTCAGCTATAAAATGTTATAGTATTATTAGAAAAGAAATATAATAATAAGATTATGGTGAAATTGAGACCAACTGTACTGTGACAAAACAGGTGAGAGGACCACGTTTAAAGGACACCGTCGACGTGTCCGCACTGAAGCCATGCGTCCTCACTTTGGTCCAAGGTATTTTATTTTCTTATTAATTATTAATTACTGATTAGTTTAAGCTAAAAAACTTAATTAACTGTACGACGTCGTTTTACACTGGACAGAGGATTACGACGAAGATGGAGCGTTGGCCCACGTGCGACGACTGCTCGACATCGTCGCCTGCACCACCAACTTCGGTCCATCGGCGGCGGCGAAGCCAGACTCGGAGAAGAACGTCACATCGCCGGCGGTGGCGGAAGTGGTTGACGGAGACTGCGAGATAAGTCACTCGTGCCCTAAGCTCGGGAGCTTCTACGAGTTCTTCTCTCTTTCTCATCTCACTCCCCCTCTCCAATGTACGTACACTCCTCTCTCTTCCGCTTCTTCTCCACTTTAAATGTAAGAATGAATAATCAGATACTTAGACTGGTTAATTTGCGCAGATATAAAGAAGACAGTGAAACGGCAACTTCAGCTGATATCGGAGCCAGATCATTTCTTCTCCATTGATGTAAATACTTTATATATATATATATATACTGTGTTTGAATTTATGTTATGCATTGTGATAGTAGTATAATAGTGGAATTGAAGAAAATGAAATTCGATGATTTATGGTGTATCAGGTGAAGGTGTGTAATGGGAAAGTTTTGCACGTTGAGGCTTGCAGAAAGGGGTTTTACAGCGTTGGGAAGCAGCGCCTTTTTAGCCATAATCTTGTTGATTTGTTGAGACGCCTTAGCAGAGCTTTTGATACTGTCAGTGTTCCTGCCACTATGTTACTCGAATATTTCATTTCCTTTGCTTTGGAATATACCAGTTGTAACTTGTAACCAAAGTTAACTTTATGATTTTCGTTTCTCAATTTGCAGGCTTATGATGATCTTTTGAAGGCATTTTCTGAACGTAACAAGGTGCTCGGATTGTTCACTTTTTATTTATTTTTTCATTGTATAACTTGGTGTGCTAGTGAAAGAGTCATGCAAATAGAGCATGCTAATTACTTCTGGTGGTTCTTGCAATGATCAGGCTTTTTACTAATTTATGATATGTTCATTCCCTTTATCTTTTGTCCCTTCAGTTTGGGAATCTTCCGTATGGCTTCAGAGCCAACACATGGCTTGTTCCTCCTGTCGCAGGGCAACCACTGGCAGTTTTTCCTCCTCTTCCCATGGAGGATGAAAGTTGGGGAGGAAATGGTGGGGGTCTTGGAAGAGATGGGAAGTTTGATTTGGTTCCTTGGGCAAAGGAGTTTTCATTTGTTGCATCGATGCCGTGCAAGACAGCAGAAGAAAGGCAGGTTCGTGATAGGAAAGCATTCCTTCTCCACAGCGTTTTCGTCGATGTTGCCATTTTCAGAGCTATTAGGGCTGTTAAACATGTAATGGGAGAGCCACATTTAAGCTGCTCTGTGCCAGAAAATAATATTCTTTACAATGAGAGAGTAGGTGACTTGAGTATCAGGGTCTCAAAAGATGCTTCTGATGCAAGCAGTAAGGTTGATACTAAAATTGATGGAACTGAAGCCACTGGTGTAAACCAAAGGGATCTAGTGCAGCGAAATCTACTGAAAGGAATTACTGCTGATGAGAATACTGCAGCACATGTATGAAACTTCTTATGCAGAATAAATAAAAGTGGCTAAATTGGTGCTTAAGAGCTGCGTTGTTTCCTTCATATTACTGATAATTTGCTCATTCTACATGCAGGATATTTCCACTCTAGGTATTGTTAATGTAAAATATTGTGGTTATGTGGTTGCTGTGAAAGTTGAGGGCAGAGGAAATGAAAATATTGACTCTCCATCTCATCAAAATATTGGATTGTTTGATCAGCCAGAGGGTGGTGCCAATGCACTCAACATTAACAGGTAGTCCTGAACCATTCAACGTTATAACCTTTTGCATAATATTCTTGTATTTATACCAACTATATTATTGTACCTTTCAGTTTGAGATTACTTCTCAACACAACACAGGCAGAGAATAGTAGGCCGGTGACCCAGATGCAAATACTTGAGAGTGAAGAGCTAGAAGCTTCCTCTGCTTTTGTGGAGAGGCTGATTAAAGAAAGCCTTTCTAAGCTTGAGGAAGAAGAACCATGTCTGGACAATTTTGTTAGATGGGAACTTGGAGCCTGCTGGATACAACATTTGCAGGACCAAAACAATACAGAAAAAGATAAGAAACCATCTTCAGATAAGGCTAAGAATGAAATGAAGGTGGAGGGGCTAGGGAAACCCCTTAGAGCCCTCAAGAACAATAAAAATAAATCTGATCTAAGTAACCCTAAAGTGGCCTCTGAAATCTCCAAAACTCTTCTGGCATGTGCTAATGGGGAATCTGAAAGTGCTTCGTTGCCCTTGGTAGAATCCCAGCATGAAACTACAGCAGCAGAAAATGAGCTTGTTCTGAAGGGGATGTTATCTGAAGCAGCTTTTACCCGACTAAAAGAATCAGGCACTGGACTTCACTGCAAGGTATATTCTTCGAAGCCTAATTTTTTAGTATCTGAACCAGACTATGGCATCCATCATCTAACGTAAACTACTTTATTTATGACCAGTCAATGCAAGGTCTGGTTGACTTGTCTCAGAAATATTACATGGACATTGCTCTTCCGAAGCTGGTAATGATTGAAATTAGCTGCTTTGCTGTCTGTGATGCATTTCTTTTAAGATTAGATTGTAATAATTCCTGTTCTAGTATTAACTATTTGCAACACAGGTAGCAGATTTTGGCTCATTGGAACTCTCTCCTGTTGATGGCCGTACCCTAACAGATTTTATGCACACAAGGGGTCTACGTATGCGTTCTCTTGGACATGTTGTCAGTGCTCTGAACTTGTCATCTTCACTTTATGTACTAGTGATAATTAATTATATTTACAACATACCAAAAAAAAAAAAGAATATATATATATATAAAAGAAAGCTCTTTAGGTATGTATGGTTGAAGGGTTTAAAAACATGGTTTTGTCCTTGGTTTTAAATTTACTAGTAGGTTTTTATGTTTGAGGGCTAATTGTAAGAATGATTCTGTATTGGTTTAAAATTTTTATGGTTGCCTTTTGTTTTTAATGCGTAGGTCAAGCTTTCAGAAAAACTATCACATGTGCAATCTCTTTGTGTTCATGAGATGATAGTTCGAGCTTTCAAGCATATCCTGCAGGCAGTGATTGCTGTTGTTGACAAGGAAAAAGTGGCAACATCAATTGCTGGTGCATTGAATTTGCTGCTTGGTGTTCCTGAAAATAACAAATCAGATAAATCATGCAAAATCCACCCCATTGTGTGGAAATGGTTAGAAGTGTTTCTCAAGAAGAGATTTGATTGGGATCTTAGCAGCTTCAATTACAACGAATTGAGGAAATATGCAATTTTACGTGGCTTATGTCACAAGGTACTGGAAGTAGGCCATAGAATCTGCAATTTTTTATGGGTCTTACATTTTAGATTGCTTAAAAATGGAGTCACACATTTTGTATTTTTTTTTTCATATTTCCATTTTCAAGGAGTGCACTAGGCAAAGTTTTATGATTGATTGTGTCAATTACATGCTGTTGATGAGGACACTGAATAGTTATTCATTGATAATTTGTTTTCTACCTCTGCCTTCTAATGGTAGGTTGGCATTGAGCTTGTTCCAAGGGATTTTCACATGGATTCTCCAATCCCCTTCCACAAATCTGATATTGTCAGCTTGGTCCCTGTTCACAAGGTAATAAGCATGACAAGACAAGACAATTATGTGTTCTCTCATATGATGTCTTGAAATTTATTAAATAGATCCAATGTTTTGCATCTAATGTGTGTTCCAACCCTCTGCAGCAAGCGGCTTGCTCATCTGCAGATGGAAGACAGCTCCTAGAGTCATCAAAAACAGCTCTAGACAAGGGAAAACTTGAAGATGCAGTTACCTTTGGGACAAAGGTATATATCTCCAGAGATCTTGCCTTTTGGTATTGTTTGTATTATGACTGCAATAATTTTTCGGTGACAGGCTCTTGCAAAGTTGGTAGCGGTTTGTGGTCCCTATCATCGGATGACAGCGGGAGCGTACAGCTTACTTGCTGTAGTTCTATACCATACTGGCGACTTCAATCAGGTCTTGTAGTCATTTCTGTTTTGGTATTTGGAAGGATATTGTTGCATTAGAAACAATAGCAGCATTTATCACCGTCATAGCATGTACAATCATGAAATATAGACATGCATATAAAATCGTAATTTTGTGAGGAATACAGTTCACTAAATTCATCAATAAACTCTTTTGCTTATAAGTTATACGATTTATAGTTATATGCACTTATGTCAAAATTTATATTCTACTCCTTATGTTTTATTTAAGTTTTCAGTTTCAAATTCAATTCATTTAAGTTGTCCATTCCAATCACAGGCTACAATTTACCAGCAAAAGGCACTGGATATCAATGAGAGAGAATTAGGTCTAGATCATCCAGATACTATGAAGAGTTATGGGGATCTTGCAGTGTTCTATTACAGACTTCAACATACTGAGCTGGCACTGAAGTATGTTTTATTCTTGTGCTGCAATGCAGTGATGATGCATAAATATATACATGGAATTCTCATAGGAAAAGCTGTGCCTTTTTTATTTGAAAAGTATAATTAATTAAGAGAGGATAAAATGGATTCTATAGAAATGTAGTCTACCTCACTAGCTTACAGGTTATCTAGTCTGTTTTTCTTCAAAAATGTTAACAATTATCATCCCAACAATTGTAAATATATAAAATTCAGTTTTAAACAATAATATTTTTTTAAAAGAATTTTGTCCTGATTTATTTTTTTATTTTGACTAATTGGCTTTGCAACTCTTTTTGTTAAGGTATGTAAAGCGTGCTTTATATCTTCTGCATCTAACATGTGGCCCATCTCATCCAAACACTGCTGCAACATACATTAATGTGGCTATGATGGAAGAAGGTCTAGGAAATGTACATGTTGCTCTCAGATATCTCCACAAAGCCTTAAAGTGCAACCAAAGATTACTTGGTCCAGATCATATTCAGGTTAGAGTTTCTTCTTTTTACTTATTGACTTTGTCAGAGTGTGAAGTTTGTATAATTTTGAGTGATCTTTAATGCTTCACTTAAGTTATCTACTGAATTTTATGAAACCAGTGAATTTTTTTTTAAATATTGCATACACAGATGACATCTAGTACTTATTATTTGAACCCTTTAAAATGGATTGATAATATGCACCCCTTTAAAACAAAGCTATTGTAAAGACAACACCTTACAGGCTGGTATAATTTCTCTTAACACTTCTGATATCTTCATTTTAAATGCATACTTCTTGGAATTTGAATCTCTGCAGACGGCTGCAAGTTATCATGCAATAGCAATAGCACTCTCATTAATGGAAGCATATCCTTTGAGCGTGCAGCATGAGCAAACAACGTTGCAAATTCTGCGGGCAAAACTTGGCCCAGATGATTTGCGTACACAGGTATATTGTCACATTGGTGTAAACACACAGTTGTTTAGCAAATGAGGAAATAACAAAAATAATACAGCACAAGTTTGTAAATTATATAATTAAATAATTAAATATTGAAGTCTTAAATCACATGATAGGATGCTGCTGCTTGGCTTGAGTATTTTGAGTCCAAGGCTTTTGAGCAGCAAGAAGCAGCTCGAAATGGTACTCGGAAACCTGATGCATCAATAGCTAGCAAAGGACACCTAAGGTATACCGTATACATGCTTCACAAAATGACTTTGAACCCTGATGACTTGTCAAAATTTATGATGACTGGCATATTTTGTATATCTTCCTTACATTGATTACCCTGTGGTACATAACTCATACTGATTTTTTACGATCACATGGAATTTGTCAGCGTGTCAGATCTGCTTGACTACATTAGTCCTAATCATGATGCAAAAGGGAGAGATGCAGCAGTAAAGAGAAGAAGCCTGATAACAAAGGTATGATGCAGTTTTACTGCTTCAATATATTTTACATTATTGTAATTTGTGGCTACTTAGTGCTGCATCTTGCATGCATCCTCATCTTATATAAATATGATTCCATAAAAAAATTTATTTGGCAGGTGAGGACTGAATCCTGCCAGAACATTGGCTCAGCAAGTTCAGACGAGTCATCAAAGGGAACCCCAAAAGAGACTTCAGATGAAGAAATACTCATCCCTGGACCAGGAAGCGATGCAGATGTTGAGCAAGAGACCGACTCTATACCTGATTCTGAACAGCCCATTTTAGATAAGATCTCAGAAGAAAAGCCACAAATTGTGGGTGAAATATTGTCTGAACCACGTGCTGATGGAGAGGACGGATGGCAGCCAGTTCAA
This sequence comes from Aeschynomene evenia, assembly GCA_013621005.1. Lineage (NCBI taxonomy): Eukaryota > Viridiplantae > Streptophyta > Magnoliopsida > Fabales > Fabaceae > Aeschynomene > Aeschynomene evenia. The sequence goes on from CM024268.1 coordinate 6,893,596, forward strand.
CGGCCAAAATCATCTGGTTCATATGGCCAGCGACTGAAGCAGAGACGAGCAACAATTGGTAAAGTTTATTATCAAAAGAAGAATGCTGAGTCTGACACGGACTATCATTTTGTAAAAAATACTGATCAGAACAGTAGGTACTACTTTTTGAAGAAGAGGACAATAGCCCATGGAGGTTATACAGATGATCATACTGTAAACATAGCCCATGGAACTAAATCTGGAAGGAAATTGGTCAAAGCTGTTACATACAGGGTCAAGTCTGTGCCTGCAGCTACTAAGACTACTGTGAAGGATACACCAGAATTCAATTCCCTTTCAGAAATCAGTTCAAGTTCATCGTCAAATGATGCTAATCCAGTGAAGACTTCTATAGTTAGTCTTGGAAAATCTCCCTCGTACAAGGAAGTAGCATTGGCTCCCCCTGGGACAATCTCCAAGTTGCAGGTCTATCTTCCAAGTGAGATTCCTGCTCACCATGACCTTGAACAGGAAGATATAGAAGTACATGCTAATACTAGCCCAACCCTGGATGAAGTAAAAGTTATATTTAAAGAAAAGGGTGAAGATTCGTTGTTTTCATTAAATGATTCTCAAGATACCAAAGTTTCTGAGAAGAACAAAGAAACACAGTTTACTGATGCAGTGCAAAGTAATTTTGAGAGTGCCAAGGGACTTGAAACTGGCGATGTTGCGGCTCACGAAGCAGTTGGTAATATCATAATGATTGATGCTGTGGCGGATCTGGCCAATTCTCGGAAGCTAGAACTTGACACAAATACATCTGGGGGTTTTGACTTTCCTAATACTACCAATGCCAGCTCGCAAGAAAGTGAAGATTTACAGGCAAATATATCTCCAACCAGTCAGGTTGATGGCATGGGCATCCCATGTAAGAAGTTGTCCGCATCTGCAGCTCCATTCAACCCATTGTCAGGCATTTCACGTGTGGCTCCAGTTTCCATGAATTTAAATCTTCCTTCTGGTCCCGGTGCTGTTCCACCCATTGGGCCCTGGCCAGTAAATATGAACATTCGCCATGGGGCTGCTACTTTGTTACCGGCAGTTACCTCAATGTGTTCCTCTCCTCACCATGCATACCCATCACCTCCACCAACACCAAACATGATACAACCATTGCCATTTATGTATCCTCCGTATACTCAAGCTCAACCAATACCAACAAGCAACTTTCCGGTTACTAGCAGTGCAATTCATGCCAGTCATTTCTCATGGCCATATAATTTGAACCCAACTGTGCCCAAGTATGGTCCCAATGCTGTCTGGCCTGGCCATCCCATGGAATTCCCTCTTCCGGCACCTGTCATTGAACCAATCCCTGATTCCGTTTTGGAACCTCAGGAACAGAGTCATGTTTCTAAAAGTTCGAGTTCATCTTTAGATCTGACAGAGGGCATGGACAATGTCAGGGAAACTATGAAAGAGGTAAAAGTTTTAGAATCAGAGACTATTGTAGATGAAGTGGGTAGAATTCATTCAGAAAGTGTAAAGGAAAATGGCAATCCTAATTTTCATGGGTCTGAAAATGCTGGGAACAAACTTGATCATAACTTTAGCGTGAATGGGAACACGAGAACAAGGCAAAAGGACATGGATAGTGAGAAAACCTTCAGCATTTTGATCAGAGGAAGAAGAAACCGGAAGCAGACTCTGAGAATGCCAATTAGTCTTCTTACTCGACCCAACAGCTCACAGTCATTCAAAGTTGTTTATAACCGAGTAGTTAGAGGAAGTGATATTCCCAAGTCCATCAACTTGTCTTCTAGTAAAGATTGTACAGCAACTGCTTGACCTACATTTTTTCTGGTTGCGGAGGAAAGTAATAATGCTAAGAAGGAAGAGTAATAATTTTGCATGCAAAAGGAGATGTGCTATTTCTGTTATTTCTGGAACTCAATCACAAATTCCCTGAAGCTTTGTTGCAGCACTGCATTTTTGGGAAGCTTTTGGTAGGTGTTCTGTTTACAAACATGTACTTCTGCAGAAACTTAGAATTTTTGGCAAGTGTAAAAGATAAAGCTGAACCTTAGTTATTGTAACCGTTTTGCTACCCCCCCAAAACATGAAAAAATAATGGTTTATAGTTTGAAGAAGCTATTTTTGCATGAATGAATCCTTTTCATTATGAAAATTGAATTCAACTGACTGTATCATAAAATCTTGCAGATTCCTCTTCTTTTAGATGGAGGACTGTGGAGGCTTCTCTTCAATTTGAGGTAATCCCACCTACAGAAACTAGATCTATTTTACTAGTTCCATTGTCACAGAAAATCAAGTTTTATGTTTTCTTGACACTTGAATGTTCGTAATAACACTAATAAGTAGTTGGAAATGTCCATTGTCAATTAAAATATATTGTTGTACAACAGCATTCATGCAAATCATCTTGTTCGGTTGTGCAGATTTCATTGCTGTCAGTTTTGGGGTTTCGGATGCACTGTCAAGGTGAAATTTTTTTGGTTCATGACGTAGTTTGCCAATTTTGAAATATGAAGACCGTTTCTATTTCTTTTTATTTTTTCCATTACATCATTGTATTGTCTTTGCTAACTGGTTTGGTTCATCTGTATATACTTTCTTAATATTTTGCTGGGTATTAGTTCTTTGTTGGTTGACTTACAATGGAAACCGTGAATGATGAAACATAATAATGAAGATCATTGTTTTTTAATAGAATAAGCCAAAGGTTGAACTTTATTATTGAATTCTGGTATGGCTTTGGGCACCACCAGTATCTGAACTTGCTAATCCTAAGGCAATCTTCAATTTTTGGTGGATGGTATAAGGGTGTGTGTGTGCAGGCATCGTATCTTAGATTTTGGTTTTGATGGCTATCATATCAATGGTACTGCTAAGGAATATGAGTATGATCATTTGATCAAAATATGATCACTCATCAATCTGCTTCTTAAATTTCAGCAATTTTTTCTTTACAGAAAAACCAACAAAAATGTAGATGTAAACGGAGCATTACATTCCTGACCAAGCAATAGCAGAAACCCAATGAAGTAAAAAAAACAAACCAAAAAAGGTTCAATCTCGAATGAATTGCCCAGCTTGGCAAACTTGTAGCTGGCTATAATATATACATCAGGAAATCTCAACAGTTCATATCATACGCCATAGAAATGGAGTGTGATGCAGTCTTGGACTGGTTAAACTAGAAGCACACACATTCACCCTGCTTCATCCAAAAGGCATTAGATTACAGAGATAGTATAACAGATAGAATAATATAAAGCAAGGGTTATTATGTACCTTTAGGGTTTAGCTAGGTTACTTGTAAATGAAGGATCTGGAACTGGATCCATATGGAAACTTGGAGGCAGTGAACGCTTCTCTGACCTTTTCAAATATGCCAACACTTCCAGAACAATAACTGCAACAATTATAATACTAACAAGGAATCCATAACCAACCTTCCAATCATTCCCTGCCCCTGCAGCTTCCATCCCCAACACTATGTTCAATGCTGCAAAGAAAAGTGCCATTCTTCCAAACCAACCATGGTACATATTCCAAATCCCCCTGAACTTTGAATCCTTGTTAGGCCTCAAGAAGAATGCTAGTATCTGCATTCACATAGCTTCAAATTCAGTTCAATTTTGGCTATCAAATTCATAAATATAGTGAAAATGACTATATGAGTAGCAAACCTGAAGAATAGAAAGAACAAGGACAAAAATGCCAATGCCTCTGTGGGCTGGTACTTGGGCATGCATGCTGTTGTAGAGTTGTATTCCAAGAAGGACAGTGCCAAGCCCAAATGCAAATCCCACAAACTGAATGACAGAATGCAGATAGAACCATAAGGGGTCTTTATGCCTGAAGTATCTAGCAATGATTGCCCCTACTGGCATGATTAGACCCCACCCTATTATACCCACTATTCCATGGTTCTTCCTCATCTGAATCAACCCATTTGATCCCGGATCCTTATGAGAACCTGCAAGAACAAGTATAGTTTGATCAAGTTTCTTCTCAGAAAATGGTGGCTAATTCTAGATCATATTTTTCTGGTTTTTTTTTCTTTTCATTTTGATTCCTAACAGTAATAATTTTGAGATGAAAATGTGGCTGTTCAAATTACTTCTTAATTAGTCTTTTGTAGTAAAATGTGAATGTTTTCCCTGTTCAAAGAAACTAAAGTGAAATTTTCAGTGAGAAACTTAGCCGACAAATTTGGTAACAGCTGTGTTGCAATTATGAAATGGCACGTGCTGTGTTGCAAATAGAGTCAAAGAGAAATGATACTGTACCTGAAGAAAAATCAAATAGAATCGATGTCCTATCCTCATGCTTTGTGAGGTGGTGATTTTGTGGAGTTTTAGTGCCAAAAGCCAATAATATTGGCTGCTTCCCATATGGAATTTCTGTCTGAAGCTGAAATGCCAAATAAATTTCAGCTCCATTTGTTGCCACTGCAGCAGGCACATTATTCAGAGGAAGTTCACCTTTGCCTGCTATGACTTCTGATGCTTTCTCACCCTTTAGATAAAACTGCTTGATCTTAGCATGACCATGTTTGTTTATCCACCCCACCATTGCACTTGAACCATTCATTTTACCATCTCTGGAAAATCCAATTCCCACCCACCCAACAGTGTAGGGTGCAGATAATATGATAGTTGTGATATCACCACTCTTGGTGTACTGCAACACAACATCTCTCCAAGAATTAGTTGCATAGGAAATAATCACACACAAACAAATCTCTAGCTGTATTTTATAATTCTGGCATTAGTCTGAGATAGCAATCACAATTCACAAATTATAAAAGTTCCAAGATCAGATCTTAATAGGCAAGTTTCAACAATGTATCATGAACTTACCCTCATTTCATATGTATGCCACACAGGTTTGCATATTGTAGACGTAGAAGATATATTGTGAAATGGTGAAGGGAGGAATAACTGATAATTCGTATTCTGGCAGGTACTTTCTGTTGCAACATCACCGCTTCCATTGTCACCGGCTAGTGCTGTGATCTTCAAGTTCAGGACAAGAGTCAGAACACAAACTCCGACAAAAGATGGCAACATCTGAGCTGAAGATCTTAACCTTGCCATTCATAGACTCGATCCAGTGAGATCCAAGGCTATGAAAAATGGTTGTTACAGAACTCAAGAATAAGAGAGGAAATGGGAATAGGAAGGCCTAACAAAGCTGTTGAGAGGTATTAGTCTCTTGCATTTGAAGGATACAATTTGGTGGTTGTTGGTGGGGATATAGTGGTTGGTACAAGGAGGCAATCATCATCACCTTCTTCTACTCTTGAGAGCACTACACCAACAGTTTTTTCTCTAGTTTGGAAATTTTTTTCCTGATATTTCTATGAGAATTATTCATTCATGCTCCAATAAATATGTTACCAAATGCTAAAAGTCTAAAACTTTCACTCACAAGAAGCTTATGAACATCTGGGTGTCAGAAAAGTTGGCTTTTTTTATATTTTTTCTAGTTATCTTTTTTCTGATGAAGAAGGGAGCAATAGGTTGCTTCAGTAACAAGACAAAACTGAGAAAATATAAAATTAACATTACTTAAACAAAATGTGTAAATGGGACTAATTAAATAAAAGGCTGAAGAATCTTGCCCTATAACAGAACAAGATCTGCTAGAGGAGCAACTTGGAAGTGGCCAAATTTGATGTAGATAGATAAATTAAACAGTTCTTGACTTGAGGCTATTAAATAGGGATTGACTATAAGGTATTAGGCATGTGATGATTTATTATTTAACATTTGGCCAAGATCTGTGGTCCATACAGTGATACTACATAATAATGTTACCCGTCTTCAACATTCTGCAATTCTTCTATTCTCGTTTTGGACTTTTCTAACTAACGAATATGCTGATGGCAAATTGTTTGCAGAAGACAAGAAAACTAGCTGTGTATTATTCTCATGAAGGCATAGATAGAATAATGCTATAAGAAAACAATGGCAAAACAGAGAAGTCAAGGAATTCAAAAACATATATCCAAGATGGTTATCAACGATGCATTTGCTGCTGATAGATTTAAATGCACATGAACCTGAGTAAATATCAGTTGGAAGGTAAAAGGGTCATCTTAGAGTGCACTAACCTCAAAGATTCAAAGTCATGGATCTTCTTGATCTCAAGTACCCGTACATTGTCATTGTGTCATGTGCTAGATTTGGTTGGACGGTTGATATCATATGACAGTGTAGTGAAAAAATTGTCTATAATTTATTGTACATATATGACACTTGTGTCTGCCATACTAAAGTTGTATTTCAAAAATTAGCTATGACAAAAACAATATGCTAATTAACTCAACTACTTTTAGCCATAAACTTTATTGAAAAATTAACAATACATGCTTACCAATTTAGTTTCTATATACATTTAAACATAACAAGCACATGATTGCTTTAAAGTGAAAGCAGAAACTCTTCTCCTATAAACAAATTTACATTTCCCAACTGCATGTTAAGCACTTTGACACCAAAGGCAAAATTATTTAACCCCAGACAAAGTCAACCTGTGGTACCCTGAATATGTGTTCTTCACCACTCTCCTCATCAATCTTGGCAACCCACTTGCTCTTGTTCCTTTCTCTGCCTCTGATTTCCCCAACTCTGTTGCTATCAGTTTCACCATTCTTGCTAATCATAGTAACTTCCATACCCTTCCCTATAGGATGCTTTAGAGATCTTACTGCTACATTCTCATCCTTTTTTCTTACATACCCTCCCAACCCTTTTCTATCTCCACCCAAATTGTTTGCCACCACAACAGATCTTGTAGGATTAACATCTAGCAAGTTGAGCAACTTTGTGTACTTCTCATCTTTGCAATCAACAAGGGAGAAATCGATGTTTTCATAGCACGGCAATAGCTCGGATGGATCTTCGGTTCTGAATTCTACTTGATCATCAAGGCCTGAGTCCCTAATAACCTCTTTGGATTCGTCAAGGACTGGCTCTGGGAGAATGCACACAAGCCTTCCACCGGTTTGCCTAGCCGCGGCTGCAAGGGCTATTGTTGAGGAGGACGCACGAGATGTCACTTCCACTATGAGTTTTGCTTTCATCCCTGCTGCTAATGCTGATACAAATTCATTGCTTCCTGGCTCTTGCACTCTCCAAGATCCATATCGTCTTCTATGATTGTTACACTGCATGTCAAGAACAAGGAATTAGATCATAATGAAATGCGCGTGAATTTGATTATCTATACTATGCTTAGTGCTTAATTGCATTCAACTGCATAATCTTTTGAAATCAAACATAGGATTAGGAGGATCTTATGTATGAGGCCAATCAGGCCATAGACCTCAAGGGGGAAAATTGTTGCAGATCCTGTTATACAAGAATCTTCAAGATACAACTTCAGTGTGCATCTTCAGCTATACAATGAAACATCATATTCTTTACATTGAGTTTGTTTATTTTGAAAATCACAAAGAAGAAGCAAACAGAAGATTGAAAAAAGAAAATTGTTAAACTGTTCAATCTCAGAGACAAAATTAGGAGTTCTATACCCATTATTGAAAAAAAAGCCAATGAGCTAGCCCCGATTGACTATTGATTCTTGTCCAAGAAAAAAATGAATGAATAAAACCAGATAGAAAAAGAAAGTGGGGGGAAATGTGGGAAGATTGAATTATTACCAGTTGAAGGGTATCAAGGTAAGCCATTGTAGCACATGTTGCAGACCATTCCATCGCAAAAACGAACCAACAAGATGAAGAATTATAAAGACAGAAACTTTTTTAATTTTTTGGAATATATATAATAGAGAGAACCAATATATTATGTTCCAAATCGAACCCCAAGCTAGGAATCAGTTATTCGTTCAAGAACATGAATAAAAAATGCAGAGAATAAGGAGAAACATACACGTTATAGCTTTTGGTTGTGGAGAATGAACTGTTGTGTATGTATGTATATATATATATATGATATGATAATGATGATGATGCAGCTGTGTTTTAGCTAAAATAAGGATGGGTTGGTTACGCAGAAAGCGTAGTCAAATCGCGGAGCATAAAGCCTATCGTGCTAATTTCATTCTCATTCTAATGCTAAATGCTAAATTTGAGGATATTATTATTCAGTATTCACACGCAATTGCATTAATTGTACACTTAATAAGCAGCATTGGCCTTTGACTTTTTTTTGTCGTTGTTGGTATGATTTGTTCAACGGTCACCACTTGCATAGCTGCACCTGCATGCATGTAAAATATCCTCAAACATATCAATATTAATTCATTCTGACTACATTGATATACACTTTTTTGAACAATAGCTACATTTATTGGACATCAAATATACTTTGAAACCCCCAAATTCACATGTTATTAGAAGTTGTAATAATTAATTAAAGTTACATCACTCATTTGAATTCAACTCATATATATATATATATAATTCATTTAAAGAAAAATCTCTTCTATTTTTACATTTCAGCCAAACACATCATTAGAGAATAATAATATTTGAACATCAAATAGCATTGCTATTTTTATATCTACCGGTATTCTCAAATATTCAAACAGCACACTCGCAAAACATGTGGATTATACCACTTTCATCATTTACTTTTATTTTTTTCACCTTTTTCTCTCCATTATTTTACTTCTAACTTTGAATATCTATTGTACAGATATTATTCCTCTAATTGTAAAGCGAATCCTTCCCTCTAGAAGCAAAATTAAGTTTTCTTTGAAAATGTAATTAAAATTGGAGATATTTCAAAAACTTATTTTATATTTTCTCATTCATTCATTTTTTAGGCACTCTTCTTAGTTTTGGACTATATCTCTTCAACAATGCTATTTGAACATCCATAAATTTTAAATATCAAGACATCCTACTCACAAGATATATAGGTCTTACTATTTTTATTGTTTACTTTTTTATTTTTTCATAACTCATTCTCTCTCAATTTTCCATAACTTTTTATGCTGGTTAGGCTTGTATTCATCCCTAACATTTACGGAACAATAAAATTTCCTCCAAAACACTTTCATCCAGGGGTTGTAGCTCATATGGTAGAGCGCTCGCTTTGCATGCGAGAGGCACGGGGTTCGATTCCCCGCAGCTCCAAAACTTTTATATATGATCGTTGTTCTTCCTTTATTTATTTCCTTTTACTGGTGGATACTATATTACATTGGCATAAAATATTATTCAAACAACCATATAATCATATATGGTTTATACAGTTTAAAAATCATATATTATTTTTACAGAAAACAGAAACATATTTTCCAAAATACTTAAAACATCCTAAATGTTTTTTGTTTATTTCAACATATCACCCCAAATCAAAATTAGATAAGATGTAGGGCAAGGAATATGCTTTAGGTCCAATAATTTGTGCTGCTTTTGCCAATACGAGACAAGTGTGTGATTTCCAACTTCTCTAGTGTTCTCTTCTTTCTTTCTCCCTGTCCTATCTATTCACTATTCTTCTTCTTCTCCTTCGATGCTTCTTCTTCTTCCCCTCTTTTTGAAATGCTGACTGAATCAAGCCACACAAACCCCCTTCCATGGACTCTCTTCTTCCTCTAACACCCAAATTCCCTTCATTCAATCGCACTCCAATAATCAACTCATCGTTCTTTCTCCTCACACCCACTTCTACAGCTTTTTGTTCCTGTTCCTACACAACACCTCCACGAAATTCCACACACTCCAACCCCAGCAACAAGTCGCGAAGAAACCCTATCTGGGTCTCCTTCCCTCTCGTGCAAACCATCAAAAAGGTGGCAGCTTCGCACACCCAGAAATGGTTCTCGAGCTTCGGAGCTCGTAGCAACGATGCAGAGAGGGAATTGGAAGAGTGGAACGGGTGCTACTTGCAGAACGGAGGGTTTGGGGTGGCTTTATTGAGCGTCACAACAAACGCGAAGCTTCGAATCAGTCCTTTCGTTGCGACATTGGCTGCGAACCCAACGTTCGTTTCGGGGTTGTTGGCGTGGATAATAGCGCAATCGATGAAGGTGTTCTTGAACTTCTTCGTGGAGAGGACGTGGGACTTGAAGCTGTTGTTTGCTTCTGGCGGGATGCCGTCGTCGCACTCGGCTCTGTGCATGGCACTGACGACCTCGGTGGCGTTGTGCCATGGCGTGGCGGATTCTCTGTTTCCGGTGTGTTTGGGTTTCAGCCTTATTGTCATGTATGATGCTATTGGTGTCAGGCGCCATGCTGGCATGCAAGCTGAGGTAATTCATTCGTTCCTCTTTCTATCTTCTGATCCATTCTTACGTTGTTGCTACATGAGAACTTGCTGCTATGTATAGTTCCTTTCTCCATAGAATGCTGCATATTGTTCAGTGCATAGCTTTTTGTTGGTAGAACTAGAGAAGTAGAAACTTTTAAGCTTTTGAATGTGATCGTTTGATCATGGTCGTGTGCACTAAGGCCTTGTTTTTGTTGATGTCTCCACCTATTTTATTACCTTTGAATTTTGATTTGACGTCACTCCACCACTTACATTTCTTTTTTCCACCATTGGATCAAAAAATACATATACTATACATATCATTTGGTAGGTAATAATAGCAATTACTCATTTATTAAACTTTGCTATCAAATATTGTTGGTACATCTCTTGGTCATGTATAGCAATAAATAGGTCTGACCTAAACATATGTTAGTCTTTTCAAACATCAAGTTTCGATTTTTCTTTTAAATAAAGCAAAATACTATTTCATCCCTTAAAATCTTATTATGCCTCTTTTGATATTTTTTCTTGATATATATATATTTTCATGGTTCCATGAAAATTTGGAGTTAGGTTAGTACAAAACTTACATTTACATTATTATTTACGATTTTATAATGTTATTTATCTTTACATATTTCTATCTTATTACAAAATTTGTGTGCCCTGTATCTGTGTCTACTGTTCAGTACCAGTATACCGAACTGGTATCTATGCAATATAGTATATGATGTTCATTCAATGGGAATAACTTACTCGGTTGGTTCAGTTAGGTACTTAGCTTTAAATCTTTGCCGAGATCTGGGATTGACTATATAATTAATAATTGGGGGCCAAGATCATGCGTGATTGTGATAAGGGGAAGCCAGAAATTTTGGGACATTCCTTAGTGCATGTTTGGTTCTCAAATGTGATGCAGGGAGGACTAAAAACCTATCCAAACAGGCACTAAGCAGCTAAATGGAGTAATGTATGTAATTTTCAGTGTGGAGACATTGTTCTTGAATTTGCCTTTAGTTGTTTTTGGATACTGAACTGAACCCTCTAACTTATATTCTAGTTTTAAGTGCTTATAGAAACCACTTACTGATCTGCATATATTTCATTTTCTTCTGTCTTGGTGAACTGTAAAGAACTATTCCCCTTGAACTTTTCCCCCAGATGTAGCAGTGTCTGTCCATTGATAGATTGCTCATGTAATTTGCTTATTTAGTTTGACCTTTGAAGTGTGACCCATTGGTTTAGCAATGGTGCAGTGAAGGTATTGCATTTACTTGAAAAAAAACACCATAAGTTTTTTTTCTAACAGCAGCATGTTTATAAATGCTTAGTGGAATCTTAGGTAAAAAAGACTCATAATCTACCATTGTCAATAAATTTTGTTTGAATACTATAGACTGACAAGTGTAAAATAATTTTAGATTGTTCTTTTTGTGTCCAAATGTCCACAAATGCTCCTACGTTATCAGATGAGTTTGAAAATCTTGACCTTTTGTTGGTTTCCAAATGATCATTCTGGCGAGTTTCATAGTTTTGCATTCTATATTTGTTCTATGAGACCAACTTTGGGGTTCTAAACATCAGTTGCTGTGGTTTGCTCGATGCAGGTGCTAAATATGATAGTGGCAGACCTTTTCAAAGGGCATCCAATTAGTGAAAGGAAGCTGAAGGAACTTCTAGGTCACACTCCATCCCAGGTATTTGCTGGTGCTGTGCTTGGCTTCTTAGTAGCTTGTTTCTGTTGCCAAGCTTATGTAGTGGGGGCTTAGGTTAGGGTTAGCGTAGGAGATTATTCTTATGGTGTTGCCAGTTTTGGTCAAACTGTATCATTATTTTACAAACCTATTCGCTCTGTTGTAGCATTCTGATATACAGCATGCTCAATCATTCATTTATACTGTAAAATACATCATCAGCATGAGTAGAAGAAGAATTCAAGTGAGATTTTTTGGCCCAGTGTCTTACACTGGAAGGCTTATCAATCAGACCTTGCCTGAAACTGAAAAACTCCCTTTTCCCCTTCTTGACAGTGCACCCTCCCACAATACTACTGCATAAAAACTGGGTTTTACTTGTCTTTATTGGCAAGGTAGAATGCTAAACTTCATTTATAAAGTCTGTTTCATAATATAATAAGTAAAGGGAGAAGAAGCAGCAATGAAGTTGAAAATTGTATCACAGCCTACTTCATAAATTTGTCGGTGACTCAACTTGCACTTTTAAAACAATAATGTTTGTCGTACAATAGAAATACGTCAAACTAGTATCCAACGTGTGCTATACATAAGACGTACACACATTACGTCTTATGTATAGCACACGTTGGATACTAGTTTGACGTATTTCTGTTGTACGATAAACATTATTGCTTTTAAAATCAATTGCTATAAGTGGCAGGTGCTTCACTGCATCTTCCCTGTTTCGCAGGTGTAAGCCAATGTTAGCTTAATACAGAAACTTGGAACTGACCAATTAATTAGTCCTGCGTATAAACAACTATTTTGGCATCCTAAGGACAAGGCTGTGAGACTAGCATGAAGATTTTGAAATAAGCTGTACGGAAAACTATTATTGATTCAATTATGTATTATTAGAAATGACACCTATAAAGTATTAAAGTTAGAGAAGCTGCTTAAATGAATTATATATGTGAGTATATGATACATATCTATGGAATATTTTCAGAAAAGAAAACAAAAGTACTAGCTTTCCATATGCTTCTTTTGTGGTGTTGATTACTACTACCTTTATTGCTTTTCTTGGCTGTTTTTGTGTGCTTTTTTTTTTTTAACACTTTCGGTGACAATATAAGTTAAATGTGCAACCAGATTTATGGAACATTACTAATCATTTACTGATAATGAAATATTCATACAACCTAAAAAGATATAATAATATTATTCGTATATCACTATAATCAGTCATCATCGGTCACAATATTAATATTGCAGTGATATAAATTTTGAAGTGGCTTATTAAAATTTTATGTCTTGACAAAAATTTTGAAAACTCAACAAACAGTCCAAATTGTGCATACGTTATGTGCAGCATAATTCTAAATTAAAAAATCAATAATGCAACTTGATAATTGCATCAGCAAAATAGCAATAGTCCAGTACAGACCTAAAGAGTTGTCGTTGAGAAGAAATCTGTTAGTTTTCTGGTTGGTGAGGTGAAAGGTGTAGTATTGAATTGATATCATCTCGCATCGCAAGGAAGGAGTCATCACCACGTCGAGTCGAATACCATATTAGAAAAAGGACAATTCTGTCACCAGCCACTCTTATTGGGATCGATGACAGAACTTTTCTTGCGTGTCACTTGTTTATTGGTCTCTCTACCTGAGGCTAAAATCGTCACTCTACAACCCTGTACCACCACCTGAGCTACGTGTAATGTACAAGAGGCTTCTTTCTTTTCGCCAAAAGCTCCGTAGTTTGTACTAATCGCGCTACGTAGATGCTACACGCGTTTATACGATATTTCCGTTATTCTCCCTCACACACACACACACAATATCTCTCTCTCTCTCTCTCTCTTTTTCCTCTTACAGTCAGAGTCAACATGAACCCTTTTTTTCCGAATAATTCAATTGGGTTGATTCTTTCTTCCTTTATTTCAAACAAACAATTCAATTACCATTTTCGTTTTTTTAGCTGAAAAAGCTTCGAACTTGCGATCTCCGGCTTCTTCTTCTTCTTCCTCCTCCTCAGCTTCACGGGGGTAAGAAAATCCGCTCTCTCTGTCTCTTTTGAGTTCTTCGCCATTGATTCAGACCCATTTGTGATTTGACCCGATTCAGAGATCTTTATGTTCTAATGGTGGAAGAGGTGAGGAATTAGCGTCTTGGGTCTGAATCTTTTCCTTCTTTTCCTTCAAAAGATCGTACCTTTTTTTAGTGAACATTTTGTTCAAATTTCGTTGTTAAGGTTATTTGATCACCTGGGCATTGGTGATCATCACCCTAGGGTAGTCTAATTGTGTGTATATATGGCTTTCTTGTAAAATTTGTAGGCTTTATTTGGGTTAAGGGGTTAATTCTTAGCCTCAAACTCCAATTGTTTCCCATTATTCATTGTATTAATCAATAGTGAAAATGTCATCCGCGGGTGTCACCACTCTTAGTCCTGTTCCCACTGAGCCTTTGTTGTCTCCAAAGGCATGCCACACTCCATCACACTTGTCTTTGGATGAATCCATCTTCATATACCTCTCCTTTTCGGGCTCTTTGACTCCAATCCGTGTTATGGAGTGTGATACCATTGAGTCTGTCAAGCTCAAAATCCAACGGAGTGACAGGCTTCCCTTCCTTATGAACAAACAGAAGTTGGTTTATGCTGGAAGGGACTGGCCGGAGTGATTCTTGCTGAAGGACTATGGGGTAACAGATGGAAATGTTCTGCATTTGATAATCAAACTCTCAGATCTTCAGGTCATCAATGTGAAAACTTCTTGTGGGAAGGAATTCAAGTTTCAGGTGGAAAGAGGGAGGGATGTCGGGTATGTAAAGCAACGGATTGGCAAGAGGGTGAAATACTATGCTGATACTGAAGAGCAGGAACTTGTGTGTAATGGTGAACGGCTTGAGGACCAGAGGCTTATTGATGACATCTGCACCAAACATAATGATGCAGTGATACATCTGTTTGTTAGGAAGAAGCATGCAAAAATTCAGAGAAGACCCCTTGAGCTGTCCGTTGTTGCAACAGGGTTGACTCATGATGGTAAAGAAGACGCTATTAGGAAGTATGATGCAGTCGAAAGAGCTCCCAATAGAGATTTTATTTTGGAGCCGGTTATTGTCAACCCTAAAGTTGAATTAGCTTCAGTGATTTGGGATATGATAAACTCTGCCTATGGTGGACTAGATAGTGGAAACTGTCCAATCAGATCTGCAGAGGGCACAGGAGGAGCTTACTTTATGCTTGATTCAACAGGGCAAACGTGTGTATCTGTTTTTAAGCCTATTGATGAAGAGCCAATGGCTGAGAATAACCCTAGGGGTCTCCCTTTGTCAGTAGATGGGGAAGGTTTGAAAAAGGGTACAAGAGTTGGTCAAGGAGCATTCAGGGAAGTTGCAGCTTATATTCTGGATCATCCAGTAAGTGGGCATCGCTCGTTATTTGGTGATGAGAAGGGATTTGCAGGTGTGCCCCCAACATTTATGGCCAAGTGCTTGCATAAAGGTTTTAACCATCCAGGAGACTTGACTGCTAAGATTGGCTCCATGCAAATGTTTGTGGAAAATAATGGAAGTTGTGAAGATATTGGTCCTGGAGTATTCCCAGTAAAGGAAGTACATAAAATTTCTGTGTTGGACATAAGACTGGCAAATGCGGATAGGCATGCTGGGAATATTTTGATCAGCACAGACCAGGATAGTGACCGTACTGTTCTCATTCCGATCGATCACGGATACTGCTTGCCCACAAGTGTAAGCACCTTATCTTATGCTCACTTTGCTGTGTTTTAATGCATGTGGCGATGCTTCAATATTATATTTTTCCTTTCTTCTACGCCTTATCTTTTCTCTTATGAATTTTTGTTATTTCCTTTATATCAAGTGTCTAAATATTGTTTGTTATGCTTGATTATGGTTTCTAGATTTTTTGTTTCTTGGTGTATGTTTGTTCAAGTAAAATGGAGTTTGAAATCTGCTTTGCGATTTACTACAGCTAGATTTTCGTTGAATCTTGCTTAATCCAATCATTTGACATTTTTTTCATCGCAACAGTTTGAAGATTGTACCTTTGAATGGCTTTACTGGCCACAAGCTCGCCATCCATATTGCTCAGAAACTGTTGAGTACATACAATCACTGGATGCTGAAGAAGACATTGCCCTTTTGAAGTTCCATGGATGGGATCTGCCTATTGAATGTGCTCGCACTCTTAGAATCTCAACCATGCTTTTGAAGAAAGGGGTAGAGAGAGGATTGACTCCCTTTGTCATTGGAAGGCTGATGTGCAGGGAGTCCTTGAACAAGGAATCTGTGATTGAGGAAATCGCACAGGCAGCAATGGATTCTATTCTTCCAGGAACAAGTGAAGCTACGCTGCTGGATGCTGTTTCCCAAATCATGGACCAGCGCCTTGATGAGATCGCCGGCTCCCTTTTATAATTAGAATGGAATTCTGCAAGAGTAGTCAGTATATAGATGTCTATGTGCACATATGTTCCCGTACATATGTATAGCTCAAATGATTTGGGTTGAGTTCATAACAATGGAATTTTGGTTGGAATGTCAACCATTCTTAGCTATAACTTCCTAGAGCTTTATTGTTTAGTAATTTCCTACAGATCACAATCAAGTTTGTCATTGATTTCTCTCTTTAACCTTGAATTCCAGGGATGGTAGACAAGCCCTTTGTATAATTGGGTTGTACTTTGATATACTTATCGTGTGGAGTGTTGTAGTCTTGTTTGTTTCAACTATAAAGTTGTACTTGGTTGTAGTGAAAACGGGAATGTTGAAAATCAGGAGGTTGTTACACAGTATTAGGATACAATAAAGTTAAGCATATGTTGTGAATTGTGATGTTCTTTCCATTCGTTTCTTTACCTTCCATTCCTCTGTTTGATTCTTACTATTTCAGATTTATGGGTCTGAGTACGGATTACACTTCTCGTTCTCGTTTATACTTTGCTTATGCATTTATGCACGCAAGGGAGAAGCCAGCCATGCTTGCACAAAAGGTTACTCTGATTAGAGGATTTCCCTTCAATTCAGATTGCCGTTAACTGCAAGGAAATGGCATTAACTTTACCACATTGCTAATTGTTTTAGCTTTCAATACGATCGTGCTAACCTTATATCGAACCATATATTATATCATTCATAAAGATACAAACTGCTCTAGATTATTATCCTGTTGTGTATGCATGCAAATTTAGTTAACTTTGTACAATAAGGTGCGTGAATAAGTGGCATTAAAAGCCCTTTTGCAAGTTGCACAATTTATGGATTTTGTTGAATTTCGTTTTTCTAGAGCTACAAAACTCTATCTAGTTCGTTTACCAATGATTATGATCCATTTGTGATGCGCAACTAGATTTTGCAATATACCAAAATATGCCAGTAAGTATCATTGTGGATATGACATTTAGCGAATGTCATGATTTCTTTGTCATACTTCATAATAATGTTACCTGAAAAGCTAAGCATCCAAATAATGTAGAGAAGTAAACAGAACTTAATTCATAAATCCCATGAGCAGTGCCATACTTAAATTTCTTTCTTTTTTTTTTTATGACAATAACTGCCTCAAGGGATTTAGCATCTTACACAAAGGATCATATATATTAGACGGTATCTTGGTTAGCACTCTGAAAGATTTTACTTCAAAGGTACATTAGGTTAGAGGGTAAAAATTAGGATAAATTTTCCTTGATTGAGTTTTATATGTAAAATTACACATGAAGCTTAATCATGAAAAATCCATCCCTACTTTTACCTCCCAACTGAACATACCCTAAGAGGAAACACCATTCACCATGCATAGATTAAAGGCTTTCCAAAATTATCTACAGCTAGAAATAATAACGTTAGACACACACAATACAATCAACCTAGGTACACAGGTTGGGAATACACACTCCACCTTCAGGGTTTTGCTGCTCTTTCCATATCCTTCCTGTCACTCGTAGCTTCAACTCCTTCCTATCTCCACCTGAGAAGAAGAGCGCCATGTGCCGGTATATAATGAGACCATCATGACTGTCCCTGACCTTCTTATGGCTATCTCTGATGCTTCTTGGACTCCCCTCAAAGGTTAGCTTGCGTCCATTTCCCCCGACCTCCAGGCTATAGCTGTAGTTCCGGGCCTCTCTTTCATCGCCCATGAAACGAAGGAATGCCATGTAAACCGGAGCCATACCAAGCTGGAAGGCTTCAAAATGGAGACAGAAATACTGACCAAAACAGTGGAATACCTAACATGAACACAAAATAGGAGCCAAGCACATCGATTAGGAGAAGATTTCAAGTTGTGTGTGCATGAAATGGTGAGTGACTTTATACTTACTGTTAGCATCCATGTAGCATTTTCTACTTCCATTGGATTAGACTTGACATAGCGATGGTTGAAAGTGCATCCAGAGTGCATATCAACTCTGTGGTCATCCCTTAAATGGGCAACAAGATATGGAATATCCCCAACAACAGAGCAGTCCGAGCCGGCATAAGGACAGTTGTATGGTCTGAAGTTACAAATAGCCTCATGTTTGAGTTTGCTGTAATAGGGAAATATCTCTGGACACCCAAGGGAGATGTATCTGCAAGGCAATTCAAGTGATTCTGCTATCTTCTCCAATGCCAGACACCTTATGTCACCGAGTTCCTGTCTGCAAGTTGGGCACCGGTTGTGTACCCTTGTCTTACAAGTTGAACAAAGGGTATGCCCATTGTGACACTGCAGAATGAAATCGGTACATGAATCAGTCACTTGTTTTGCAAACAATAATATAATTTATCAAGTTACAAGAACAAGAGGTTTCAATATACTCAAAAGCCAAAATACTCCTCAAAAATATAGTATGTAGAATTTTTCAGTACGACTGCATCCTAATCAGGACTAGGATTTCCAGGCCTATTGAAGAACCAGCAAATTTATTCATAGCCATATCTATCAATTACAAACAACTCATCATAATCATCTCTGCTTATTATAGGATAGTAGGATATTGTAGCAAAACCAAAAACAGCTGTGATGTCGGATTGGCAATGTTAGAGAAAAGCTGAAGAACCAACTTCCCAAATTTAGAGTAAGTGAAAATCAAATTATAAGAAAGAAAATATAAAAAACCACATTAAAAAACCCTGTGTGCATCTAGCTTAAAGTTTTTCTAATATCCTAATTAGCAGCTAACAACCCTGTTCGGATGCCAATAGGTTCCTCTCACCGCCACATATTGCACATCCATTGCCTCAATAAGTTCCCTAGCTTAATTGTCACTCCTTGTCGAGATATTAAATGATGCATTTAAGTTAGTTTCCTCATTTTTTTCAGGTGCGGTCTACAAAGTAGACTAAAAAAGAAAATTCACCGAAACAATTATAGTTATGCCTTTTTGGTAAGCATATATGTAACGCCATACCTCATGCAAGCCACAAAATCATAACAGTTACTTGAGTAAAAATATATCAGGTTGATAGATAGAAATAAATGGAGATTTTCTGAAATTCTTGATATACTAAAATTTGCCTATTCCATTCATCACCAAACAAACAGATAACTTAGCCTTTGGTAAACAAGGTAACAGGTAAGAAAAAAAAAAACTCAGAACCAAAAAAGGTCAAAACTTTTGAAGGAACCAAGCTCTGATGAAAGAATCTTTACCCTTTTTCAACCTCTCCAACAACCCACCAAAGCAATCAAATCCTCAGGATTCAACATAATCTAAATCATGCAAGCAGAAATTCCAGTAAAGCATAAGATCTATATAACAAAAACACAACCCACAAATCCTAAACGCAATTGCACATTCCCTTTATCCCCATAGTGAATACTTTCAATGCAATCATAACATGACATCCATAACCTCCATCCATAGTCACCCATTAAAAAATAAAATAGAACTTGAAAATCGCCTCTTTCAATTTTTATTTTCTTATAAAGTAAAAGTAAATAGATTGAAGAGTGCAAGCAAGCGAATTGCATAAAAACAACGTAGAAAGAAAGAAACAAGGTACCGAGTAAACAAAAGACTGAAAGCATCATTTTAGGAACGAAACCCCCATAAAAGCAAAAGTGGATCAGAGAAGAAACCTGATGGATTGGAGGGTACATCGAATTGGTGCAAACTGGGCATTCAAGAAGGTCATGGACACTTGTAGTGGTAGGTCCACTGTTGTGCAGCTTCGAGATTGCAGAGAACTGATGGGGATGCTCATCCTCTTCCATCATAGTCAAGGACAATATAGTGCTTTCAATGCTACTCGATTCCATTCTTTCAGCCGAAACCACGAAAAGGATAAACAACAACACAGTTATTTTGAGGCTACTCTTCGTCGATGGTGGGTGCGAATCACTTCAATCACAAGTGCACAGAAACGGAGAGAAGAGGAAAACAGTGGGAATGTGATGTGGGATTTTTGAATTTAAGATGAGGAAAACTGTGTTATGTGTATTTTTGAAGACAAGGAAGAAGAGAAGGGAAAAAAGCAACGATTTTTAATTTCATTGCTTACAGAAACCGAAGCTAAAATTGATGCTTTTCTTCCTTTGGTTTTCTAAGACACACAGCGTGTTGGAATATATCGGTGTCCGAACCCTAAGGACCCTTCGATCAAGATCAAACGGTTTTCAGGGCTTCATTCAAAAAGTCAAGAATGGAATTTGAAATGCTTTTTTAAACTAACTAATCAAGTAGAGATACCGCGTAGATATTACTGTAATGTGTACCAGTGGATGAATATCAAAACATAGGTATGATATGAATATATGATAGTATCAAAAAATGTGTAGTGGTAGTACTAGTATATTTAGGTAAGAGTATTATAATGTTCAAATAACACTGCTTCAATGCAGTTAAAAAAGAATGATAATTTTGTAAGGAAAATAGACACTACTCAGCAACCAAATAGGACTAGGATTTATTATTGGTCAGATAAATGAGGGATCTTTAATTTTTACCACATTGGTCGGTTATGATATGGCCACTGCAATGGAAGAAAAGGAAAAAAGAAAAACAGCAAATGGGGTTTCTGTTCTCAAATCTCAATGATGGGAAGAACAAAGTAATTAAATAAGGGAATCACCTAACGTAACCCCACAACACTAACCAAGGTCAAGAACTGAAGATGCCAATTAGAAAATATAGTAGTTGGTTTTGAAGAGCATTACTGTTATGGCATGTGGAAGTAGATATATGGTGGTCAGCACCGTTTAAGGGTGCGCCAATTTTGTATGAATTGATTGCGAAATTACATCTTTGGGGCACACCCTCTTCAGCTCCTTATAATATAGATAGATAGCCCCACCATCAATCATTTTCTGCGTGGATGCCAGGTTCATCCCTAACTTGGGGAAAAAATTAAAACTTTGGTTTCATAGTGGAGATGATGCCAAAGTTTTACATTTCTTTAATATTATTAATTTGTGGACTTAATCATCTTAGTCACGATGATACTTAATTTGAGGACAACCTGAAAACACGTAGGAAGTTAGGGATGTTCTGCTAAGTATTTATTAGAACGAGTTTTCGGCCACTTGCTGGGAAAGTGTTGCATCCTTCTATTAGAAGGCTTACACTTGTTACCAACATGACAATTTAAGTGCCACTAGATCCATCTGATCGTGACCTTATTTTTTTCAATTTGGGTTACACGTCCTCGTATTGTGTCACTTACTTGGTTACTTGTAACTAAGTTACTTACACTTTTATAGTGCTATATATTTAGCCTTATCTATAAATCTTTCTTTTTCTTTACTTTTACAGTTTCTCTGTGAATTTATTGGGTTAAAAAGCTTAACATGAAAAGCTAAGGTAAAAGGATAGTGTTTTTTATACGTGGGCAAAGAAAAGAAAACATTTTTTATATCTCATGTGAACATAAAAGGATAGAGGATAACATGGGGAAAATAAAGTAAAATAAATAAAAGATGACTTCTCTCTGTTAAGGTCCTCAATTTGGATATTACAAGCATGATAGTACTAGATCTTAGGCGCAACAAGCATATAATATTGAGGTTTGCAGCGTGATATGATATGGGTAAGAACAACAAAACTGTGTCTAGTCATAGTAAATCAAAGAGGACCACCACCACCACCATTGGCAACTAAGACCACTTGACTGACTGCTGAACTGCCCTTATTGAATTCTTGACAATGACACACCTTTAAGGCTGGCTAATAGAACAGCCCACGAGCCTATTTCCAAGTGAGATCCCTTCACTTCACTTTATTTCAACCTCACTGCTACTTAATTTACTCAGATTGAACCCGGAGGAACAAGACCAATGTACATTATTGACATCCACATTAGAAATAAAAATCATCAACGCAAAATTTATTGACATCGATACAAATACAATGTAGTAATGTAGTAGTTATGGTTACCAGAAAAAAATTTGTATCACATCAATTGCCAAACTCCTAGCACCTAATATATACGAAAAAGATTCTGTTGAAAATGTGAGAACTAAGTTTCTTTTTTGTTTTTTTTTTTTCTTCACTCTAAAACTACAGAAATGGGCCAAACAAGTGCTTCCCTTCTTCCTCTTAGTGGCCCAGATGTTCCTCATGAGGCTGCCTAAGAAGAACTAGAAAGGCAGAAAATTAAGTGAATAGAGATGAGCATGTTTGTTATTACCTCAATTCAAGTTCAACCAATTGGCATAGTGATTGGCAGGCAAGGTTTTACCAAAAATAAAGCTGATACTAAAGTTTGGATCAATTTATAGTATCAGTTTACCATTGATTTGGGAAGGCTTCCCTGTATTTGGAATCCTCACATGACACATGCTGCCTAGCAGCAATATCCCTTGCCTGCGTACTCAAGAGCTTCTGAGCTATTCTATCTTTTGATGTTACTTTCTTCCGAAGCATGGATGCAAGACTCCTCTTCTTGTCTCTTGCAGATAGTTTGTCTTCACCAGTTACCTCCACGTCTTCCCCGAGCGTGGCTGATCTTGAAGTCGAAGCCAAAGCAGCATCCTTTAAAACTGCTTCATTGTGTTCCCGAATTTTTGCAAGTTTTGCACGCTTCAGTGACTGTTTGTCTATTTGTCTCTTCTTTTCCACCTCTCTGTCTCTTTCACGAACATTCTTTACTGC
This sequence comes from Aeschynomene evenia, assembly GCA_013621005.1. Classification (NCBI taxonomy): domain Eukaryota; kingdom Viridiplantae; phylum Streptophyta; class Magnoliopsida; order Fabales; family Fabaceae; genus Aeschynomene; species Aeschynomene evenia. The sequence goes on from CM024268.1 coordinate 6,916,596, forward strand.
TTGTTTAGCCAACTGCTCTGCTAAATCGGTCCTAAAATCCACATTCATATCCTTTGAGGGGCTCTGATTGAGTGGTTTCCCTTCATCATCTCGAGGAATGATAGGTCCATGAAATGGGCAAACTTTGAGATCTCTTCTCTGACAGAGTCCACCTCTCCTCAGAGGAGCACAGCATGGTTGTATCTCCATTTGCTCTTCTTCATAAGGCATAGCTTGAACATTCAATTCAGCAATTTTATCTGCTGGAATAACTGCATCATAGTCCACCCTACCCCAATGACTTTCAAGCTCCAGACCCCGCTGGTTAGCCATATAAACCCTGTGTGAATCCCAATTATCCAAGTGAGAACCCCATCGCACCACTGGGGCTTCAGCCATTAGTTTACTCTTCAGAGGGTTGGACTCAACTTCATCTCCTCCATGGTGTATGCTGCCAGTATCGGAGCCATTAGACTTTTTATTGTTTGAACCATGATTGCCACTATTGATTTTTGGGGAACTTGATGCCATGTCAAGAACTTTGTTTTTATTGTTGGGTGCAGTAGTCATGGCATTTTTATTCTTGGGTGCACTAGACAAGGTTACATCAGATCCAACATTACCCTCCTCCCAGAAATCTTCCTCATCAAGTTTTGATGTGTTTGGAAGAGAACAACCAGCCTCCTCACATTTAGTTTTAACTGATTTCAGACGATTTTGGATATCAATGAACTCCTTCAAAGAGGAATCTCTGAATCTATTGTCTGCCACTTCAACTCTTACAAGAACAGAAATCCACTCTTGGATGGAAACCAAATGCTTTGTCACCAAAAGTTTGTACAGCTCCCTCAATGCATCAAAAATTACCTTGTTATCACTGTTTTCATTAACTTTTTCCCCTTCATGCAAAGCATCAAGACGAATCTGCTGTAGCTCTAAAGAACGGAACTCACCAAGATCTTCATCATCTAAGATATCATATGATACGGACTCCTGTTTTGAGTGCAAAATGTCCAAACATTCACCAATCTCATCCATCGTAGACAGTACTCCTCCCTTTATTGAAGATGAATTCTCTTTCAAAAATTCAAACTTGTTCATTAAAATCTCCTTAGACCTCCTCTCCCTTTCCCTTCTCTCTTGCTGAACTCGCTCCACATTAGCTTGTATGTTAGGAAATTGAAGCCTAAGAGTATTCTTCAGATAATCATAACCTAACCTGAGCTGTCTGTAATGAACCCCAAATGACACATTCCACTTCTCCAAGAACTCAATGGCCTTTGACCGCAAAACAGATGCAACAGCTGGTGGAGCAGGAAGCGGTAGATTCCGCCTGAACCCGACGCTCAGACTCAGTAACTGGTCCAAGTTCTCAACAAGAAGGGTCCTAAACAGCTTTGACCGCATGAAGAGCTCATCAATTATCAGAAGAGCCAGATACCGAACCTGCAAGCCATATCAGTCAATGTCATTCTGGTATTACATATTGGAGATGACAACCATAATGTGAAAATTAAAATCTTCCATGCGGACAACTATGTTAAATGGGGAGCTGAGCTGATATCCACCAACCATTGTAATTGTAACCCAGTGACTTAGGTGATTAGGTCATTAATTAATCAAGTATATAACAAAAGCTAGTCCAATGACAATAACAACTCGTGTTTCATAAGCAACCCAACAAGACCCATATTTTATAAAAAGACACATAGAAAGGGCAGAGACAAAAACCCATTGCATAGCTTCACACAAATCCCATATGACCAAGTTTTCACGATGAGATGTCTTTTCCAGCTAAATCATCTAATAATACATGATCAGTAGCCCATACAACATGTCGAGGGAGTGGGCTTGTCGAAAAGAGGTTGCAGTATACATATCAACATAACATGAACGCATAATGAATCACATGATATACTTGATCATCAATTCAACGCTTATAGCATAACAGCAGTCAAACAAAATTAATATCCTCCTTTTATATCGCAGATAAGTCCAACAAATACAGAGAACTTGTCATCTAAATCAAACCCTCTTTTTTTTTAATTCTTAATTCAATTCATCATGAGAAACCCTAATTGGAGAACAACAGATAAAAAATAACAAAGAGGAGAGCAAGGAGGGACCTGAGAGTGGTCACGTTTCATGAGATCCATAAGGGTTTGGGAAGAGAGGCGGAGCTCCGAGTCAGAGTAGCGGACCACCGCCTTGATGGCCTTGAGGAGGCGGGGATCGACCTCCGGCGCGGTGGAGGTGGTGGCCTTCTCAATCAAACCCATCACCTTTCTTCCGTTCCCAGTCACATGCGCTCCTCCTCGTCCTTCTCTTTCCTCTGCTTCCATTGTAACCCTCCCAATTCAATCCCAATCTGAACCTCACGCTCACTTGCACATTTAAAATCCCTAAATTTATAGCTCGCGATTTTTCCCCTTTTATCTTTTCGTGCTTCGCACACTATGCCCCTTTCCTTGCGCGAAACGTCTATTTGCTTCTAATTTCTATCTTATAAAACGGCCTGTCGTTTTCAGATAAAATTCGGCCCTCAAATATCTGAAAAAAAGACTATTGGATTTGAGTTGGCCCATCGTTTTGGGCTTCCAGCTAGCCCAAGAAAATTAAAATAGTCTTCAACAAAAAAATAATAAAACAAAAAGAGAGAGAGGGATATAAAGATACTACAATGGGGTTTCCATTGATAATAAAAGCCCAAATCACTTTTAAAATAACAAGCGAAACAATTAAGAAACGTATTAATTAACATATTTCTATTCATGTTAACAAACGTATTGGACACTTTTATTGAGATTTAATTGCTATGTGTTACCTCTATATTGCAAAATCAATCATGATATTTGACTATCTGGTCTACTATTTAGAAATTCATGCAAATAAAAATTTTAATTGGATGAATTTAAAGATCAGATTATCAAAATTACAAGACAATCTTTAATTCAGGTTATCATCTCTAGTATTATATAACTATTTTTTATGTCCATATTCATTTAAGTTGTTACTTTTTTAATTTAAAAAAAAACTAAAAACAATTAAAATAAATAAATAAATAAATAATAAGAATAATCACCTCTAAATATATTTAATTTAATCATAAATATTATTAATTTTATAACTATAATTTAAATAAATAATATGATTAACTATATTGATTATTCAAAAAATAAAAAATGTGACTTATACGTATTTATCAAATTGCTAGTATATGAAAAAAAAGAAACAGATAACAAAACATTTATTTTCGGCCTAGTAGCTTAATCTCTTTTGTTAAATAGATTTTCTTAGTCTAATCAGTATATAGCGTTTACAGTAGCCAAGTGGGCCCTGGCACTATCGAACCTGATGAGTCAGTTGCAGGCTCTGACTTGTATATATGTTGCAGGATTTGCTCCTCATCCTGAATTACTACATCTTACCCTTTCTTCCTTGTATACCCACCTTCATTTCTTTTTATATTATATATATGAATGAGAAGGAGACTGATTGCAAATTGCATTATAACCGGCTTTGTTAAATTTTAAATTTTTCTTGCACGCCATTGCAATTATATATATATAAATAATTTACTAAAGTATTGGGTGCTTGCAAGTTGTATGATGATATGAGAAAGTGCGACTTCTGTTAAACCTTGGTTAAAGTAAAATTGAGGGTACTTGTACTTGTTGACATTGATTGATTCACGAAAATCAGGGATTTGTGTTTTGAACAAACACCATTAATAATATTAGATGGAGACTCAATTGCTTCTGGGGTCCTGCTTAAATATCCTATGGAGGTCTTAATCTCGTAGTTCACTCACATAGATATAAGCAGAACAAGTATATAAGAAGATCAATCTTAATCTCGTAGTTAACTCACATAGATATAAGCAGAACAAGTATATAAGATCAATCCTTTATATATTGACTTGATGTGTTAAAATATAAGTAATATAAATGTGTGAAAATATAAGTAATATAAATTAAATAAATAAATATGTTATACCTAAGAACCTCCTCTCTTACAGTATGCTCAATTATTTGTACTCTTGAATAGGGCACGGGCGCGGGTCATGAGAAGACATAGACATTAATGATACAGAATTAAGAAATTGTTGGTAAGTTAATTTCCTACTATTGTAATTAAATTTCAATGTTTCGTATAGAAATTGGAATATATATAAATAATATATGCACATGAATAAAAGAGGGCATGTTGGTGCATAGGACCCATGATTCTCCAATATAATGCATATTTTATTGCACATCGATCAGATAACATTTGTCTAAACCATCCTTCATAATTGAACTGTGAATACGATCAATTCAAATGCTTAGGTTGGTAGGCTGTATTAAAAATAAGGTTTTATATATAATATTAATATTGGTGAAATTTCAATATTTGAATTTGTTACTTCAACCTACGAGAAAAGAAGGTAGACCTGCTGGTCTTTTCAGATATACTAATTTAAATATGGAATTGCAAATGTGTTTGATTCCTTTTGCTCTCTCTATCTCTCACAGTAAGGATAATACAATTAAGACCAATCATGGTCTTGGTCCAGCTTTTTACTGGCATGCTCGCTCCTACTCAATTCACTGAAATTATTAGTATATAAGATGTCTCCTATATATTATTTACTCTTGTTTAATTTTATACTTATTCACAATTCATTGAATATAGATATACAGTTTTACATGGATCTTTTTTGATAGATTATATATAAGCAAAATTCATCAGTTTAATTTGTTCTACCAAAGGACAACAGGAAGTGTAGACCACATTGATATACGATTTTATAACAAGATATTCACAATTTCAAACCTAAACTATTGCTAATGTTCTGAGAAATTAATAGTTTCAGAATATATATATGACGTTTGAGTAGTTCATGCATTAACAGCTGATTTGGAGACATGATTGTTTTTCTTTTTCGAAATAAAGATAGAACTATCAATTTGCAGAAGCTTCGTGCGGTGGCTCTACTCCATCCAACAACATACATTCATTTAAAAGAGAAGTATTGTGTTCATACACATTATATTCACATAGCTAGCTACTCATATTATATTATATATGGGCATAGTACTTTGGAACTATACATAAATATGGCACCAACAGATTGAGCATGTGCCTATGCTTCCGCCTGCTTCTTCAATTCAACCAATGTGTGTTATACGTGGCGATGGGGACACGTGGTACGTATAACCCATCACCCAAATCAATTACCTTAATCCAATTAATTTGACACTGCTTGCTCTGCCTACGTGTTGGGCTACGAATCAATTATATACGTCCGTCAATTTTATTTTTTTAACAAAAGCTTCAAAGACAACCGTGCAATACATTTCAACAATTTTAATACTTTTCAGATTTGACCCTGATTTGCAGGGACTTAATTATAATCGATAATGCCTATTTGGTTTTATACATTATTACCCTTTGAATTGCAATATAATTAATATGTGCTTCTTTGAATTTTGACCATGTACTGATCACGGATTCGGATTCTGAACATAGCAACTAATTAATGCTCAATGTTACATCAAGGATTATACTGCAATAATCTAAACGTGATGCAAATATTATCACCCAGGTGTTTAACCTATGTTAGTATAATCTAATCAATAACGATCACTTCGATCATACTACAACAATCACCTAAACATGGTTATTGGATAAACGAATAAAATTTGAAATAATATTAGAAATAAAATTTGTTAGAAAGACAAATAAAATTGAATTGGACTGAGAGACTACTTAATTAGAATTAGAATTTTACTAACAAGTACTCTAAGAACACTTGTTAAAAATACTTAAAATAGTAACTTTCAAACAAAATTTAAAAAATAATAATAAATCTCTTACATAAAAAACGTACAAATATATATTTTCAAAATAAATCTATCTATTTTTAATTGTGCACTTTAACAAAACCCTTACAATTATTAATGAGGGAAGATATGTCACCGCTGTACGAAAGTGCCAAAGTGGGACAACGAAAGTCATCATTCCGTACGTGATTGACGGTCCACGCGTCCTCACTGTAGTTTCACAATCACATCGCAAGCTTCATTATTCATTTGTTCCCCATATATTTCTATCGATCAATTTTGGACACTGTGTTCTATAAATAATTGAGTTGAGACTATATAAACATTTGAGATTATATAGCAGGGAACTGTCATTTTTATGAGATGCATAGAGAATAAAATAACGTCTTGGAGCGTAAGTGATACAATATTATAGGCCTGAGGAAATAATAGTAATGTTGCATTGCATTTAATAAAGTAAAAACAATGGATGAGCACTAGAAATTGAAGAATAAAAAAGTAAATTACTCCTGTATCCTTTTTTTACTAGTATATTGAAGTACTTGCAATATTTATATTTAATTGAGTAAAAATAAGAAACATATAAAACGGAGGCCACCTGAATGAATGGTAGTAGCAACTAAAAACATTCTCAACTTAATTTAGCAGCTCCTCCCTTTTCCATGTGCAAGCAAAGATAGATAGTAGATTAAGATCTTAATCATCTTATCTTTCCTTCTCTAATCTAACTTTTTCTAAAACTTAATAAACAAAAATAGAAGGCAACAACAACAACAACAACAATAGAGTAGCACTTAGAAACAATAATAATAATAGTTAATTTAGAGAACAGGGGAAAGAGATAATCCCTAGATTCGCTCACTCGCACCCTCTATCGGCAAACCCGACCCGGGAGCCCGCAAGATCGTACACAACCCGAAACCCTTGCTGCTGAATGTTACCAATTATGGACAAACCGCTCATAGTTCCGGCGAACGCGAAGCAGAAGCTGCCGTTGTTATCCACCGGGATCATGTAGTTCGACGCCGGAAGCGACACATCAGCGCCACGGAAGTGCAGCACCACCTTAGGAACCTGCACCGTCGTCATTCCCGACAGATCGTAGCACGTATCAAAAAGCGAGAACTCCGGCGCCCGCTTCAGATGCGAGGCCCCGGCACGATAAGCGTCTCTCAGAGCGACGTACGCGGGTCGGGTCAGTCGGGTCACTGAAGTACCTGAATCGATAATAACACCGCCGTTCCCCGTGGCGTCGATCCGGAAGAGCGAGGAGGAGACGCCGCGAACTGGAGTGCCGCCGACGCTGATCCCGAGTAGCTCCACGTAGTAGAATGTGTCGAGCTTAGGGTTCTTGAGGAGCGGAGTGAACCGGGCGGTTCGCGAAATGGCACCGTCACCAAAAACCATTGAAGAAGGTTTCGAAGAAGCTGACCGGTCCACGAGGCAGTAAGAGAACTTCGAGTTGAACCGGCGGCCCGTTTGGACAGGAAATGACAACCTTCCACGGCCCAAGCCCAGCAAGCCCGCAGCGCCCACGAAGAGGCCCTCGTTGTCATGACCACAGCCGAGAGCGACGCGCGCAACGCGCCTCCTTCGAAACGTCAGCGTTTCGGTGGAGAAATCTCCGAAGGTGAAGGAACCGTCTCCGTATGAAACCTGATACTGACAAACCTTGTTCCTGTTGCATCCCTGAGAGTCGAGCCGCCGGCAGAGTGGGGCGCCACAGGGGATTCCGGCGTAGGTGCTTGATTTGGTAGGGTCGAAAACTGGATCGGCTTGGGAGTAGCATTTTCTGCATGGGGCACACTGGAGCCAGACGACGTCGCTTCCGGTGTCGAGGACCATGTAGACGTACCTGGCTGGGGTTCCGACGCCCAGGCGCGTGAAGTACTCGCCGCTGCCCTGTGCTAGGCCGGAGATTATGGAGCTGCTGAAACCCAAGCCGGATCTGTGGCCGCGGGTCCTGTTGGGTGGCGGGAGGTTGGTGGCAATGGAGATGAGGGATTGGACTCTGGCAGCGTCACGTTGGAGCCTAAGGTGGAAAAGCTGCTCTGGGGTTTTGGTGGAAGAGAGCGCGTCTACGTGGTGGAGATCGAGTGAGAGAGTGGTGGAGGACTCCGGGTCGGGTTCTATGGATTGGGGCTCCGAGAGGGCAGCTTCGGATTCGGGCCATGAGAGCGTGGGTGGGTGTGGGAGAGAGTTGAGGACTAGTGTTTGGAAGTTAGATGAGTGAGAGGCAGTGGTGGTGGTGGTGGCAGTGGAGAGAAAGAGGAAGAAGGCCATGAGTGTAGCTGAGAAGAGGAGGCCATTCTTCGCTTTTCCTTCCATTGCAGAGACAGAGAGTGTAAGAAGAGAGAGTGTGTGAGAGAAAGAGAGAGAGTGGAGAGAGTAATAAATAATAGTCAGTCTAGGAAGGAGTGGGAGTGCAGAGGCGGTGGGGGTGGTGAGTGAATGGCCATTCATTCACGACTTTACCGGTGGGAAAGAAAAAAAGTGCAAAGGCTAGTAATTATGATGATGCTTGGCTTTGGCATCCAATCACCTAGTCCCTTTTCACCCTAATTACTTCCCCCACTTTTTTACTGTTTTTGTTTGTTCTGTTACTAGACAGTTGAATCGGAATTACTACTAGTATGAATTTGCTTCTGTCATTAATACGCCTAAATTCAGGGACAACATTTTATTCGTGCACCCAATAAAAAATCAGTCAAACCAACCAAAAATTTTGGGTCATAATTACTCAGTTCATTATAATTTTAATGATTATTTGGGCTCAAATCAAAATCAAAATGGATACATTGTTTATATTGACTGATTTTTCATTATGCATATAGCATTATTGAAGCTAAAATGGGTGAGAAATGTTATAATAATGTGATATAATAATGATATTTGTACATATATTTTTTCTTATATCTTCTCCACTTACTTCACCATCTTTAAATTTTAATGTAACATTACTTAACAACTTACACTTCTTTTCATCAAAACATATGTTTACTATACACCTTTTGATATGTATCAATATCATTGTTTTTGATATGATGTGATGTGATTGGGTTAGAATTTGTGAACGATTTTAATTAATTTAAAATGACTGATCACTAATTAAAAGTGGATTAGAACCTTGATAAGAAAATTATTATGTGGATTGTATTATTAATGCAACCCCACTTTGGTGAATGACTTAACTTTATTAGGAGACTTGGTTAAAGAAGAAAAAAAAAGAACACTCACACACACAGTCACACGCAATTTGGAAAAAGTGAGAATGGGGTCATGGGACAGTGGGGAAATGGGTACTAGCTAGGATGCTCTTTTGGTAGATAGATATTTTGTTTGTGGGTGTGTCAACTTTGTCAAGGTAAAAGTTGGATCTGTAATGAAAGTAGTAGTATTATATTATGGAAAAAGAAAGATAGTACTAATTAAGAACACGGTGGTAATCAATCAGCCGTGCGCCACAAAACAATAAATAGGATAATCATTCCTGTCCTTCTAAGCAGAACATAGATTCAATGTGAACCTTGATAGATAATAAGGCCGGTGGTGATGTTATAAAAATGCTGCTAATCACTCTATTGTATTGTATCAGGTTCAGGGCACATGGAATAATGCAAATTTGCACATGTTATCCCCGGGATCTTTGTGGACGACATTACACAAATGGAGAAGCTTCATTTCCAAGTAACTTTCTATTATGTGCCATAATTCTCGGTGTTAATAATGGATTTTCAAATTGAATGAACTTCCTATTGCTTTATGTCAAATTGGACACATAAACAAAAACCCATGTGCCTCGTATATATATATATAAAATCGTTTGTCCTTTCTCTCATAGACTCCTGTTGAATACTAAATTTTACCCTTCATAATCTAAAATGATCATATGAGCCCAGGTTTGATTGAGAAACATTTGACAAATAATAGAACACAATACATGTGATGGCGAGAGTTGATTGGATGTCAAACGATTCGCTTCATTCTTGTCGATGAGAATTAAATGTGAGACAAGAACTTCGCAGGTCAATTCCACCACAAAATGAGTTTCATTGAGAAAGACGATTAGATGTGTATCTTTTTTATTTCAGCAATTGAGAAGAACATGGACCGTCCATGATTCACCCTCCTACATCGATCCACCGTCCGTGAAACCCAAACCTACAAAAGAGAGGATACCGATTTATAGTTATCTCTCCCACCTTCCTCATTATATTTTCATGCTTGAGAATTCTCGTGACCTTTGTTTCCCTTTCTCACCAATACATATAATACACCTCCAATATATACAAATCAATCATTCAATTTCGTATCCCCTTTATTGTATTGTATTCATCTTTTTTTTCTGATAAGACGTACAATTGCATTTTACATTGGGTACAATTGTAAGTTATGATGACTGCCAGGCATGACATGATGAACAAATTGCTTCTGATAATTATTATGTAATAGATATTATGCTTATTATGACTTGAGCACACGATATGATAGTACTTATGTTTTTACAATTACTACAATACAATTTTGAAATTGGACAACATTACTTAATCAATTTTCATTGAAATCACCAAGTTATCTCTATAGTTATACTACTCTATATATGGTCATAAGACAGATTTGCACAACCGAATCAAACAAGTCCAAGAGGCAGGGTAGGTGCAGATAATCTGAGAATGCATTGGCAAGTGTGAAACTGTACTGTGAGTTTACTTATTTTGTTTGTAAGGAAAGAGATAATGCATGGACAATGAGAGCCTGGAACCGTTGGCTGTATCCACTGATAAACACAGATTCCTCAACTATGATGCATAAAATTCACCTACGCATTAATTATTTCAAGCTACTCAAATATCTTATCCTCTTCCCATTAAAGTAAGGAGGATGAGATATTAATGAAAATGGGAACAGAATCGTGAGTGATTCCATTTACTTCCTACGATCTGTGAAATGGATAAAGTGGGTATGGCAGACGGTGGAGCAGTGTGCTCTACTGCATATACTATATTACTATAATTACACCAGCAAAATATCTTTTTAGGAGAAAATAATACTTCCCTTAAATTTGTTCTTCTTTTCCCCCAAAATTAAAACATGTTTAAACATAAAAGATCTTTCTTTTATTAGTAATTCCCATATCCTAATCCTCTTTTGTACAATCATCCATATGAATATACTCCATATTACCTAACTTTAGGGTTGAGGAAAAAAGGGTAATGTGTTCATAGTTATGACAATAAGTATTGAATTGAAAACCAATCAAAGACTATTAACAAAAATAGAACCGATCTTACTAATCGATATTCTTTAGTTCTTTGACTTCTCTAACAGCCATACTTACAGCATAAAGAGTCATCTTTTTAACCTGTAAACGAAGGGAAGTGCGTAAGAATGTAAAGCATTTTTCCACTCCTAAACATGCATTTGAAAACAAAGAATCTAAGAAGCTTGCCTCCAATTTGTCCTCCTTGGCTCTGTGGTTTTTGGGAAGCAAACGGAACTCTTCAGTTAGTCGCAAACATTCTCCAACATTCTCCGGAGAAACAAAATCAAGTGCAACCTTGATACACGACTGGTCAAGGAAAAGAGAGTAAAAAGCAACATATATCACAAAACAATATTTAATAGCATGGAACATGGAACAATGAGACTGATGGACTTTGCAAATAGAAGAAGCAAGAAGAAAATGGAATAGTAAAGTGGTTAAATCACACCATAAGTACCAATGTTAGACACAACTTTCTCAATCTTTCCCTGTTTTGACCCTTATATGAAGTTAACATTTCCCCTCAAAGGGTAATCTTTTGAAGACTCATCATCTTATATTTTAATTAAAGTTTCCAACAAGTTATTCCTAGCTAGCATAATCTCAACCTTTCCCCAAAGGCACTGTTACTTGGCAGTTTTGTTGTCTGCAAAAACTGTCTCAAGAGTCCACAAATTTTATGCACATATAAAGAAATAATATTGAAAAACAAGATTTTTGCAAGAACTTAAAGCAGACATGTTGTACCCAAGAAACAAAAAAACACGTTTCTCAGAAGATGATATATTACTTGTCTGTTTCTCACTTGATGAGGACATCCTGCTGGAATAAAAACAGCCTCACCAAGGTGTTGCTCAAAAGTCCATGGTTCAATATCTGCATGTTTAAAAAGAAAAATCATTAATATGCCGTGGTGAAACTTTTCAACTCTGGGTATGTTTGGTATGGCGGAAAAATGGGGTGAAAACTTTCATGGATAAGTTTATATGTCCATGAAGATGTGTACGGGTTAAAATTTCCATGGACAATTTCGTGTGTAATTTTTTTTATATAGAGCTCATCCATGAGAAATTTTTTACCCACTTTTATCCCCCAACAAAACATAACCTTAGCTTAAACCAGGAAAATCAATTGAGCAACTTACTGTACTCCTTTTTCAGCTGCTTCTTATGCCTCTCATTTAAGAACAGAGTTTGATCGTGAATAGGATGTATAACCTGAAACCAGTATGTTAAAAATTCACTTAGCCCTGTCCATATGGCTTACAGAGTCAATAATGACAGGCAATCCTACTCACAGAATCTACATGATGATTTTTTATATGACGGAATTCCTTCTTGTGCTTCCTTAAGTACTCAATTAGCTTAGGGACGTCTTCTCGACGGAAGATGTCCCAAACAGCACCACCATGGGCAACCTCAGCCCCATTTTCAGTTTCCAAAGAATCTTCCCCCAGGACTTGTTTTGACTCTCTTAACACAGGATCGCCAGACACCTTGTCATCTTGAGAATCAATCTTCATTCTGTCTTCCTTATTGTTCATATTACTTGAGTCCGAGCTACTACTTGCAGATTGATTATTTGGTTCTAAATTCTGACTGATGTGCTCAGCTACAGATGAAATGCATTGATCCACTTGGCTACTTGGTGAAATATTATTAACTCCTTTCTCTGCTTCTGGATCATGGTTCAATGCTTTCAATATAGATCTTTCATCAGTATCTCGTACTGCTTCACAAAACAGTTCCCGAGAGTCTTCTTCAGCATATTTCTTCTGCAACTCTTTTATGATTTCTCTCTGCCAGGGAGCAATCTTTACCTTGGTTTTGTGGGTCAGCACATTGACCTACACCTCCATACAAAATTATGTGACATCAGCTATAGTTTTATATGGTACACCATACACAGAAAATAAAACAATGCCAAAAAAAGGAGGATAGGAGTTTTAGGGAGTTAAAATGATTAGACTGTAGTAGTAAATCAAATGGCTGCCATCAAAATGAACTCATAGAGACAATACCTACACACACAAATCAAGTAGAAAATCCCTTAACATCTACATTTTAAAGGTTCCTAATACTAGTGGAGGTTTCATTACGATAAATTGGATCGGATTTTGCGATTTTTTCTTCTACAGTACCTCGCCGTGACATGACTCAAAATAAAACAAAACAAAGCTAATAGCATTACTATATCGGGACATCATAAAGAATAAAAACAGAAAAACAAATAAGTTTGATTTCATCATCTCATCCAATAGAAAAACTTGGAGAGATGTTTTATGCAACAGAAAGAATTAATCTAACGGGATTGGAGTGGACAAGATTGTTAATGTCTAATACTTGGAAGATTTTGTGAGTGTAAATTGCAGATGAGTAATCTGACACAATTATCTCTGGGTTAAGAACTGCAGAAATGAGTAAACTAAATCTTTAGTTAAAACCGTACTTTTTGATAATCAAACCACTGCCATTTTATAAAATATCAAAAAGATTTATAGATGTCAGCAACATGATGCAAAAGCGCACACACACATGCAAACACCACAGTTTGTAATTGTTTTGAAAAATAGAATCAAAAAAGATTCCCAAGAGCAGAAAGTACCGCATCAGACACATCACAATGCAGCTTTGTCACAGAATCTCCTCGGCCAAGCTCTTCAGAAAATCCATAAGCAATATATGTTTTGGGTCCCAAATCTGGTTTCAGCAAGCCATCAGGAAGTTTAGAGGCAAAATTCAAAAGACCTGATTTCGGATCAGTATAGTCCCTATAGGGGAGTGACTTAAGGAACTCAATGCCATGCCTGGGCAAACGCTCTTCAAAAGTAGTTGATGAAGGCCAATCTTTCAATTTCAACATTTCGGGCCACCCACCTTGATGCATTCGGCCAGCTAGGTAGCCACGGAAAAATTGGTGAATATTGATCTCAACCTGTACATCAGCGCCATGTAAATAAAGCAAATTGGCATCACAGTATATCAAAGTCTTTGAAATGATTGACTTGAATAACTTACCCCACACCAATCCAAGCAATCAATGGCATTCACACTTTGTGTTTCCTCTTTGAACTTCACTTTGGAACCTGTTTCTCTGAAAGCCCTCCACATAACCATCGGCTCCCAGCTAAGACCTGTTGTCTTATCAAGAATATTTCTCACAATCACAGGTTCTCCCCTCCCCCAATGCCTCTGGAAATGCTCAATATCATCATCATGAATGTCAAGGCCATTTGGGCTATATATAAAATTATCATTGCTGTCATCCCTGAATGCTGCCCTCCGAGCTTCGAGATTGGTTTTTCCTTCAATGGTATTTTTCTCACATAGAGTACACCTTTCGGTGATATCAACATCCACTGGCATGTAGTTTCTTGTGAGATCCTCAGCATTCTTTAACAGTTTCACAATCCAATTGGCTTTGAAAACGCGCTTCAGTTCTAGCAGTGCAGTACCACAGCCTCCTCGCTGTTTCGGAGGACATGGAATGTTACCATCACTATTAGCTTTCCATTCAGGGAAGGGAGTTGACAAATCAACTTGAAAATCAAAATTAGTAGGTGCATTCTGGCCCTCCCACCCATATCTTTTACTCTGTTCCTTACCCTGAGTTCTTGTTGAATCATGAGTACAAGCTCTCTCTGCAAATTGTTCATGGGATGTTTCAGCTTCTGTGCCTCCAGGTTGGCAACCCTCTCTTAGCTCTTTACAGCACGTGAGACATAGATCATAAGAGCAACTGGGGTTGGGGCAGCTTCTGTAAAATCCAATTATGGATGTGTTGCAATTGTCACTGCCATTTAAATGGAGGCAGTCAGGTCAAGATAACAAAGGAGAGACAGATGGAACTTGGAAGTAATCCAAGCCTCAAAGCAGCAGAACCTTGTTGTAAAGAATTTATAATAAGTATTGCATTCCATAATACAAAATCATAGGCAAACCAAAGAGGAACACTGCAGGATGAAAAATAATGGTAACTTGAACTCTAAAATGTACCAGTATAAGCGCTCACTTATGTCAAGCTTTGTTCTGGCTACGTCAATTTCTTGCAGTTGAGTACCTAATGCCAGAAACATATAAAAAATTAAGAAAAAGAATATCTTAAGTGAAACAAACTAACTTCTATACACTTGTTTTTATTGAGCTGACCCTTTATTTTGGCTTCTACTTCTAATTCTAAGCTCTGCTCCTTGTGAATATGCCTCAGAACTGGCAGCGCTTTACAGAGTAAGTACAGCACTCGGTGTAATCTGATGCTGGGACTAACTTCTCGAGGCTGTGAAAACAAGGAAAAATAAGGTACGCAGGTTTAAGAAAATGTTCAATTTTTAACTAGACTAGATGGCATGGC
Source organism: Aeschynomene evenia (assembly GCA_013621005.1). Lineage (NCBI taxonomy): Eukaryota > Viridiplantae > Streptophyta > Magnoliopsida > Fabales > Fabaceae > Aeschynomene > Aeschynomene evenia. The sequence continues at coordinate 6,932,013 of CM024268.1, forward strand.
ATCTACCCTAAACTCTGGAACCTCCCGCAAGCAAGCTTTGCAGTTGCAATTGCCAGAACAAAATGGACATGATTTCTCAACATCCTCTCGGCTTTTCCCTGGGTACCTGATATATCTCAACTATAGTGAGCAGAGCCGAATGAAGCTCTAAAAGAAGAAACACAAAATAATAATCTCCACTGGTTCTCAGAATATTGAAATCGGAAAGAACAAAGGTTACCACTTTTCGATGCATTCATAACAATAACGTTTTCTGTTGCAATCTAAGCAATTGACAACACCACTCTTATCATTCCGCTGGCACTGATGACACATCAAACTTCCACTCTCCTTGCTTCTGCTGGATAAACCCTAAGGTGACAGCATTATGGTGCAAGTCAAAGTTAAGCCTTCATCACTTACATTCCAACAATTAGTGATTCTCCAACATATATATGTCAATACTGATAATAACATCCAGATAGAACATCTTTAATCTCCCAATTGAGCCTAAGCAATATTGAAACTATTCAGAGTGAAAGAAGGGAAATTCGCAACACAAACAAATAAAGTAGTATTCAGAAATGCGAATTTTGATTTTATGAAGAAGTGGTTTTAATTTCCTCACCATTTGTTTAGCATCTTCAAGTCCATGTTTGGGTCGTGAACCCTTCTTCTTGGCGGTAGGGTAGACGCTCATCAGTCCCTTGTAAGAGCACACATCATCATTGTCCTGCAAATGAATCCTCCACTGTTAGGAACACACGCACGATGCTCCATTTCTATATCATCAAACAAATATATATGAAAAAGAAAAATATGGAAATTCTGAGCTGAGCTAACTTGATCATTCAGTTTCTTAATCTTCTTCTTCTCCGGTTTTCGATTTCTGGCGGAATTCTCAATCAATTCAGATTCCGATGCTTCCAATTCGGATCCGTCACTGAGTTCATCGGCGATTGTTCGAGTCCTCGCCGTGGTCTTGCCAGACCTGTGTTTCTGCATCTGAATTCTGCGTTTCTGGGTTTGATTCGCACGCTGCTGCAAGTGCTTGTCGCAGTATGATTTCCCCGGCGACGCTGCCTCGGAGCACCGCCACTTGGGGCCGGCGCTGCGCTTGCACCGCCCATCGGAAATGGAGTCCATCTGATCGGACGGCTACCAGGTGCAGGACGATGTGAAGTGTGGAATCTGATGCATCCGAATTCCACAGCAAACCAATGCCAATTAACGTTGCAACAAAGCAATAGAGCTACACGTCATTCCGTACACAATTCATGAATCATCATTCAATTAAAATATATTTATTTACATGATTTTATCAATAAATTATAACATGTGGAAAATCAACTGTCAAATATTTTATCATTGACTCTTAGTCTTAGGTAGATTTTATTAATGCAGTATTTATTTTATCAAACTTCCTCTCTCCTTGAGCGAATCTTAGATATTTTTAAGATCTTTTGTTCGAGATCACATATTCATTAGACTTTTCTTTTTTTTGGTAAGACATATTCATTAGACTTAAGTTATAATAAGATGGGCTATGGTTGGGCTTAGCTTTCTATTCGAGCATGTGAGGCCCATTCTTTTGCGGATATTAATCCATGAAATGCTAATAAAAATGCTTAAGAATACACACACACACAAAATGGTTAAGAATAATACAAAAAATGCTCCAAATTAAGGGAAAATTTGTAAATGTCACAATCCTTAAACCTCTACATGATTTTTCAATGTCAAAACCTGCTCATGCTTTGATTATTTTGAAACTTTCACTCCTGTAATCATGACTAAAATTGATGGGTGTGAAACATCAGCACAGTAGATAACATCACTTACCTAAATAACGTATCAAATTAAATTTATATATTTATTTAATGGTGCTCATGTTGCTATATAAGTTTTTTTTTAATGTTAGTAGTATTTATATAGATAATTATAGATTAAATAAATGAAAGTGAACGAGGATTTTATTTTATTTATTTGCAAAATTACCATGAAACTTTATATTAATGTTAAGTAAACCTTGAAATGCAAATAAATTCCATGACAAATAGTTAAAGATTTTACAAGTCTCCCTTCGTCATCCTTGGTTCCATGGTCTAGTGGTCAGGACATTGGACTCTGAATCCAGTAACCCGAGTTCAAATCTCGGTGGAACCTTCTTTTTCTATCTCGCGCTGAATTTTGCTCACTCATACACAAACACGCACGCATAGTCCAAACTCCAAATGGATAAATCATAAATTAGAGATTCAAATCCCCGCCTCAATGGAAAGTGTGTTCTTAGCTAAGCATCTTATTTATGTTCTCATCATTTTCTCAGTCTGCTTCAGTTTCACACTTGTTTCGTTTTTCTCTGGCATAACATAACCTAATTTCGAATTAGGTTTTTCCTTCTTCTTCGTGGCAATGGAATTGGAACCCGAAGCTCGACGGAAAGTCGAGGAGATGGTGATGGACTTACTCAAGCAATCCAACATAGAAGAAACTACCGAGTTCAGCATCCGAGTCGCCGCCTCCGAGCGACTCGGCATCGATCTCTCCCACCCCTTCCGCAAGCAGCTTGTCAGAAACGTCGTCGAGTCTTATCTCCTCTCCGTCGCCGCCGAAGAACCCGCCACCGTAGAGAAACCGCCGCGGGAACCAGCCGCTCCGGAGGAGCCAACCAGAGAGGAGACAGTGCAGTTGGTGAAGCCGAAGAGGGAGTTTAAGGATGACTCTGACCGCGTCATATGCCAGGTGAATCCCTTCGTTCCAAAATGTTTCGTTGATCCAAATTCGATTGAAAACACAGCGGAATTAATTATGAATGCTGAATCATCTTAAAGCCCTAAACTTTGTGTTTGATTGTTTGCCAAGAAACGGAATTAGTTACTGGAAAAAGACGGCTACTTTGGCTTTGTTATAATTTGTTGCATGTTATAATATTCAAAGAATTGATGTGGTGATAATGGGGGTAGGAGAACAACTCAAATCTGTAAAATTAAGTCGCTGGTTTTTTTTTAATTCTTCAAATATCATGTGTTGGTACGTTAAATTCATGGTCGTTGGTCTAACTTGATGTTTGTTTGCTTTGATCTAGCTATCAAGCAAGAGGAATGTGATGGTTAAGGAGTTCAAAGGAACAACATTGGTATCGATTAGGGAGTTTTATCAAAAAGATGGAAAACAGGTTCCCACTTCAAAAGGTGATTGATTATTTTATGCATAGTTGTGTACTCTTAATCTTTTCTTCATGCTTGATTGGTGTAGAGTTTCGTTAATTCATTAAACATTTAGTGTCTGAATCTGCTCATGGCTGTCCCAAATATTATGCCCTAGGCCCAGGCTGTTACGACATGTCAATATCTTATCTTATTTTCCTTCTACTTACATGAGTACATAAATTCCCTGTGCAGTCATTGATGGGTACATATTACCTTGGATGCCTTTGGTTAAGTAACATTCTGACGTTTTTAGCTGTTAGTCTGTTACCCAATCGCAGTAGTTTACAGTAAGTTAGTCTCATTATAACGTGAATATCTCTATTGTTGGTTCTTGATATATGCAAGTTGGAGTATATTGGAGCTTAGTTTTGTTGAGAAGTTGACTACTCTAAGTTCTGAAACTGAATAATCCCTTGTTTCAACTGCTGCTGCTTGTAGGGATAAGTTTATCTGCTGAACAGTGGTCAACCTTCAAGAAGAGTGTGCCTGCTATAGAGGAAGCTATCGCAAAGATGGAAGGGAAGATTAAGTGAGTATTCAATATTGATTTATGAGCTTTGCAATAACATGAGAATTGCTGTTTTCACAATTATATTGATTGCAAAGTGTCAAATTGTGGTGGTGAGACAGATATGCAGTGTGCAGAATTTTGTTTCTATTCTTTTTCTTTCTTTAGTTGGAGAAATTTCTGCATTCTTCTAAACATTTAGAAATTACTTTTTGGCCATACAGAGAGCATGTTGCTATGTATTAATTATGTATGAGTGCATGATTGACCTGCTGAGAAAGCATATGTATTCATTGATTGATCTAACCTGGAACATTTAATCAACACAACATAGGTCTGAGCTTCGTGGTAAGCAAAGTATGGAGGTCTCGAATCTAGCTGTTGATGTTGCTCCTCTTGAGCCTGTCCCTATTGAGATCAGCCGTTTTGATGGGAAGAATTATAAGTTCTGGACTAGGCAGATGGAACTATTTTTGAAACAGTTAAAGGTTGATTATGTGCTTACTGAACCATGCCCAAATGCTATGCTAGGGGAAGATGCTAGTGCTGAAGAAATTGCTCGAGCCAAGGCTGCGGAAAAGAGATGGGTGAATGACGATATAATTTGCTGTCGCAATATCTTGAGCCATTTATCTGATCATCTCTTTAATCTGTATGTTAGGAGAAAAATGAGTGCTAAGGAGTTATGGGAAGAGTTAAAAATGGTTTATCTGTATGAGGAATTTGGAACCAAGAGAGGTCAGGTCAAAAAGTATATCGAATTTCAGATGGTTGATGACAGATCAATCATTGAGCAAATCCAAGAATTTAATAGCATCACAGATTCCCTTGTCGCTGCAGGAATGTTTATTGACGAAAACTTTCATGTCAGTGTCATCATTTCAAAGCTTCCACTATCCTGGAAGGATATTTGCATCAAGTTAATGCGGGAGGAGCATCTTCCTTTGTGGAAGTTATTGGAGCGTATAAGGATAGAAGAAGAATTTCGCAGAGGAACAAGACGACAAGTTGGTGAACCTTCTGGTAGTATAGGATTCAACCAGGGAAACAAAGGTGGACCGAGAGAGCTGCCAGGTATGCATAGGAACAGGTCAGAAGGGAATGGCAGGAGCATATCATGTTATATTTGTGGGAAGAAGGGGCATCTTTCTAAACACTGCTGGAGAAGATATGACAGGCAAACTAATGAAAGGAAACCAGAAGATGCATCTATACATGCAGAAGTTAATATGGTAGGGGGTTGTTAAGTAACTAGAAGGGTAGAATCGATGTTAGATGAAAGTTTTTGGAAGATGGGTAGGCATGGGATGGTATAGTCTTTTTGCTTTTCTTGGTGGGTACAGGGTATGATCTTTGTATGCTCTTCAAATGTTTCTAAATTGTTGTAGTCTCTCATAGACAACTACTTTGTTTATTTGAAGAGATTAAATCATTAATGTCCATATTCTTGATGAATTCAATTTATGGATTTCGTGCCATTGGCTAATTGATTAATGAACTTACAAACGATGTGAGAAATTTACCTAAGGAGGCAATACAATTTTATTATTCGAAAATACTATAATATCATAGGAATAACACTTGAAAGCTTTTAAAGATGTCAAGTTGATTAATGTGGAATCAAGGACTACAATGGTAAGCTGATAGCACCTGCTTGACCCCTCGATTCTATTATTTTACATTCGACTATGAAATATGAATTACAAAAGATAAAAGACATCTCTACTAATACACATCTAATGTAGCAGAATTCTCTAGCTAACTAATAAACTAATACTTGGAGTTGTATCATTAGTAGATTATGGTGTTATCTACTACATATTCATTTGTAAAAGGTTCATGTGTAAATGAGTGAGAGATTCATGTACAAGACTTACAAGACTTGCAAGATCAATTTTTTAACATGAAATTTGCAGTAAAATTTGTTGTTTGAGAACAGGCAGGCAACACATTAGCTTGTTATTCTTTTGGGTTTTAGAAAAGCAATTGAATAGTGATCCGATTGGCCTTCTGTTCATTCATGCATTGCAATGGTTGTAGTTCAATCCTTGGGACTCTGGTGACATGTCTTGCTAGCTTGAGACTATGACAGTCCTTTTTATCAGGTAGAGTTGGACATTGGAGAGTTAAGCAAGGGTAAAGAGAATAAAAAGTTGAAGACTCGGATGTGCTCAGAAGTTACTGATATTTCATTTGCAATAAGAATGCAAAAATACAACCTAAAAACAGAAAATCTGGTCTAGTATACAGCCTAAGCTTGGTTTGGACTCATCCCTCTCTCTAACTGCTAATGGTTGTCAGGCATTGGTGTTGTTGCGCTTCAAATGATCCAACAGTTGCTGCTGTCTCTTGATATCATCAGCAATTTTGGAGCCTTCCCATTTCAGCTTCCTCACCACTTCTTCAGCATCACTATAGTTTGGAGGCACACCAGATTCAGATTCTCCAGATATCAGAGCAAACTTCACTTCTTCATCTTTCCTATATATACAGCCACAGATAACTGTTTTGAGAAACTTTCATCGATAGTAAGCAAAATTCACAAGCCATCCTTATGATTACAGCATATATATTTAGATTGAAGTAAGAGGAAGAAACAAAACTTTCACCTAAAAAAAAAGAATAAATGAACATAACACAAGTTGTCAAATGGGGAAAATCTGAATAAAGTCAGTTCTAAGTTAATTAACAAAACTAGAAGTAGTAGACATCGTAGAGGAGGTAGAACAAGGAAAGAGGATCTTCAAAATCAAACATGCATTAAGGTGGTCGAGGTGGTTAATTTGATACTGACCTGCTACCAAGAGTAAACATCCCATTATTCTTAATCATACCGCCATCTAGTGACACGGCTCCTTGACGAATGAATGGGAGAGCAAGCATCATCTCACTCCGGGTTTTATATACTTGAATGTGAGAAAAAAGATGATAAAATAGTGTCTCTCTAAGGCCATAGCCACCAGCAGTAACAAAAGATAAGTTCTTGGGATCCAGATGGATCATGTTCACAGCATAATCAAGAAACCCAGGTGGAGATTCATTTGGAAATCCTGGCTTTCGAATTTCCAGCTTCTTTTGCGGATCATTGGCTACAAGATTTCCAGGATATGGGCTGAAATCAAAACAAAGGTGCTTTAAAAATTGAAAGCAAAAGCTTCAAAACAAGTCTAATAGTGCTTTAAATTTTGTAAGCAAAAGCTTCGGCTTCTAAACTAAATGCATAAGTGCAGAGTTGGATCCTATGAAGGCAGGGATAGATAGACAGACCCTGCAACAAGACCCCATGAATGATTTCCTGACCAAGGTTTTCATGTTGATCCCTCTCTACAAAACCCTATTGTGTGAAACACTCGCATAAGAGGAACCAAATTCATATATTTACCAAACTTGCCTTAAGCTTTCAAGACATATGACAACGAATCGGCCATTTATTGTCCTTCCAATTGAGGAACCAATTCCATGCAAACCACCAGTACTATTTATTGTGCCTTCGGGATTGTACTTCTCCAGCGCATTTACGCCTTCATAAGTACTGCAGACAATTCCAAGCATAGTTTCCAAGCCCAAATACTCAGAAAGGATCCTGCATTTAGACAAAAATGCAAGCAGTTTTTTTAAGGATCAGTTACCAAAAGTCTAAATCAACTACTGTTTTCAAAGGAGATATTGCCTGCTGCAAGATGAAAACCAAATAACTAAAATAGTCCTATAAATTTTGGGAAGAATAAAAAACTGATATTGACCTGCTAAGATCATCACTCTCGACCCTGCCAAGGGTTGCTACAACTCCCACAGCATCCTTTGCCAGCGCCAAATTTGATGTCTGAGCATTGGCTTTCAGCCAACAAAATATGCCAGCAGCAGAGTTCTCTCTCTTAAGTATCTGTTCTGCAGTTTCCTCCTCAGTTTGAGATGCACCATTTCCATTCTCTGGTGTAACTACACTAGCTGAATGGTACTTTCCAAGGCTCACTAAAAGAAAAAAAATTGTCGGCCAAAACATTTCAGAGTAACTTTAACAGGAATTGATTAATTAAAGTGGTTGGTTTTACTCAAAAGATTAGTAATTATGTGATAGCATTAGTTTTCCTGGTTGATCTAAAATTCTAATCACCCACTCCCCTTAGAATTAAATCAATTTAAAAGAAAAAAGGACTGGTTTCTGAAATACCTTGTAAGTCAAGTATTGATTCAGCTAGGCGATTCGAGTAAGAATTGAGGAATTTAATGTCATCTTCATGTTTCTTGATCTGTTCCTGGACGCTCTCGCGATCAGCATCATCCAGATTCGGCTGAAAAATGAAAAACAACAAAATTTCCAGGGTTTATTAGGGCTGAAATAACAAAAATGAAGGTGCTTGAACATAACAGTTTCAGATATAAATATAAGGTAAAAATGTCATTCAAGGAAAGAATTTTTTACAGAATCCTGTTCATATCCATTAAAAAAGTTAGGGTTATCAGATATGCAAAACCAGTGGCAATGATACAAGTTCTTCAATGAAATTGAAGGCAGATTCCTAAATCCCGATTTCAAGTGCGTGTATCAACAAATTAAACAATCCATGCCCCCCAAAAATCATAGACAGCAGCATCTCCAAGTGCCAGCTACCACTATATTGCACCCAGAAACTCAATCTCCGACAACCCCTTTTTAGTACAGAAAACTTTCAAAGGTTTCAACAACAACAAAAAAAAACATAGGTAGCCACATTGTTGCATCCAAAATTAACGATTTCTACATGATAAGTACTGAACATAAAATTGAGCTTTGTGAACGAATTAAGGTAATAAAGAGGGGTATAAGCCAAGCAACAAAAAAAGGACAACGAAAGTTCCATCAACATTTGAGAAAAAATATATAACAAAAAGATGTAATCAGAGAAAAGAACAAGAGAAGAGAAGAGAAGAGTGACCTGAGACATGATTGTGAGTGTGACAGAGAACACTCAGAACACAGAACACAGCATAAGCACTTGACTTCGCTTTATATATGGCTTTTGCTTACGAATTCCGGTGGCACTTCCGTAATTCTAACAACTTCTCCAACGTTAAACCAAAGTACAACTGTATTGTATAATACAGCAGCACATCTAATTTTAAAATTAAATTTATCAATATATATAAAACGAAAATAGAAGTTCGACTAACTATTTCATTAATCACCCAAAATCATTCCAATTTTTCCACTAAAAAAGTAAAAATATGATGAATCTAAGAATACATCAAAATTAATGTATATAAATAATTTTTATATATTAAATTTACTCAATTATATTACCATACAATAATTTCTCTTACCCCACTATTGTTTTTCTACTTCACAATAAATCACTGGATTTTAATTAATAATAAAATGCTGCCATAGATTTCAAGATTCTTTCTTTTCATATTAAAAATGTAATACAAATAATACGAGAGAAATAATTTTACATTAAAGCAAAAGAAATAAATTTAAAAGTATAGTTATATATGAATAAATATAATAAATATATTATTTTGTCTTCTTAAAATACAATTAAGTTCTCTTTCGTCATTCATTGTTAAATTTGATTACCGAGTACTATCACTATTTTTTTATTTTTTTGGTAATGATCATTATATTTCTTCAATGGCTAAATTGAATTCTCTCTCTTTGTTGAACTTGTGCACTGAAATATATATATGGAAATAATATCTCCATCATCCCTTAAATATGAACTCAAAAAAATTTCTACGTAAAAAAATGGGAATTCTTTTGCCCTATTTAGGATTAAAAAGAATGGGATATTCTCAACTTATTTAGCTGCCAAAACCCTAACTCAGTTTTTCTTGTGTGTTTTGGGCCTTTATAAAAATATGAAAACCCAAACTCAGAAAATAACTCTATCCTTTTCCGGGTCTTGGAAACCCTCTCTTATTATTGGCAAAGGGTAACCCTATATTCATAAAAGAAAAGGCAACAAAATATAGGTTTAGTTATTTGGGCCAAATGGTGTTTGTTATTTAGGTATACAGGCCTAATTTGAAGTCTGAAGAAACCAGCAGTGACATGGGTCATTAGTATATAGAACCACATAACTAGTTTGTATCTTTCGGCCTAGCATTAAATTAAGTTTGGATGTTCATCAAAACATATTTATTGATGAAAAGGAGTGTTGATTGCAAATTAGAAAATCCTTTGCATAATCCATAGTATGATGCATCATTATGATAATTTAATCATCAAAAATAATTCTAATAATTCGCATTTTATCGATCCTTTTGTATACATATATGCTTCCAGAATATTATATTTTATCAATTTTTATGGGGAAAATTTATAATTGTGGAGGAATATTTGATAAAAAAAAAAAATTCAGCAAAGGAATAACAGATTCAAGCGTTAGATGTCATTATTCCAACCTTGCCAGCCAAAGTTAAAGAGTAAACAAATAAAAACAATCATAAGAAGACTTGAAGTTTGGATGCTCGTTTGAATTACTTTTGTTTTTTTCACATCATCAAAAACTTATTTTACAACCCTAAATTAAAATGAAGTTCATGTCCTTTTTAGTGAAAAATTAATTAAGGCTAATTAATTGGTCTTAGTATACTAAACCAACAAAATATTTAACTAAAAATGAGTTTGATAAATTCGGAACATGAACCTTCCAAACTAAAATATATGTGGTTATTATTATTGTGGTGCACTAGATAGGATATATATATATAGTACGCAGTGATGTTTCTCCTAATTTCTATATATGCAAATTAAAACACAAAAAGAGAGAACGTAGCGTCCAATTAGTGGAGGAGGCTTGGCTGAGCATGCACTATATATGATATGATATGAAATGAAATGATGTTAATTTGTGATAAATGAAAAACACATGCAAGGGAGATTATTCCTCATTTAACCCATGAAGATTGTGTTTTGTGTGGTCCATATATTCTGATGAGTATCTAAACCACTGAGTGGTGGAGGTGGCCATTCATTCATTGTACCACATCTAGCTAGCTAGCTATATACGACCAAAATCAATGTATTCTCCTAATATGGGGTTTTTTCAGTACTTTATCAGGTCAATCGTGTATGTCCAGTAACCCCAATATCCCTTCCATCCTTCATATATGTGCAATTTATTTTAACTATTCTTTTTATGAGATATATATATAGAGTAACGATATTTGTTACTACTTTTTTGTATGCAAGATAAACATACATATAAATTTAAGGGCGGAAAATAAAAGTTAAAATGTTGGAGTGATGTCACATCAAAATCCAATGATAATAAAGTGGGTGGAAAAATATATATAAGAGAAAATGTATATACGAATATCATTATTGATATATATAAAAGACTTTTCAAATGGATCCCACAATTTTACTTTTTAGGCCTTCATTTAATTTGGGTGTGCAATATTTCAGCATAGTCCACCAAACACATACATACATGCACCCGATCCTAACATACACATACAACAAATAAAGCTAAGATAGATAGAAGGGAAAAAGAAAAGTAGTCCTATTCTATTTAGGATTTTGCCAAGACATTTGTTAAGATAAAAAAAGAAAAAATATTCATCTTGAAACATGTATTTTGGTATATTCTATATAATGAACCTATCATAACTTCTTTAATTTTTCAAAAACTTACTTTTTTAATATCTTTAATATGCATTTTGATATATTCTATTTGTTAGCAAAACAACCAAACTCTTCTATTTAATATATATATATATATATATATAATTTTCATCCATTGACAATGTACAAATTTTTTATAGAATCATTCAATCATGTGTTATCACGTCAGCCATGATAGTGTTTTTTCTCTCCCACTACCTTAAAAATCATACAAATGAAGAGTTTTGATTGAATGACCGTATAACTCATCTTTACACTGTCAGTGCATCAAAATTAAACTATATATATATATATATATATATATACACACACATGATGATAAGTATAATTAGCTAGGTAGCTTGAATGAGGGCAGTTGCAACCACAAATACACACACATGGGATACGTTTGTTTGGTAGTTGATTTATGAGACAAATTGAACCCCACATTTCAACCCATCCCATCCTTATAGCTAGCTAGAATGGTTCTTCACTTCCTCCAAACGGCAAAGCAAACGCCGCAACTGAATGAAATAATTAATTCTTATATGTGAATAATTCATTCTACTCATCATCACCCCCAATAACAGAATCAACCTTGTTCTTTTCAGTGTTGTTACGTACTCTTTGAGCCCCATCTCCTTGCATTATATATTGTCCCACATCCACCACCAACTAATCGCAGTAATAATATCATCACACAATTTATTCTTCGTCTTACCAAACATGTATGTTAAATAATGATCAATGCTATATGTATAATAAAAAAAATTGTATAATATTTATATAATATTTATTTTCATCATTAAATTATAATATGAATCAACTCTTTTATTTAAACTGTTATAATTTAATGATAAAGATTATTTTTGTATAAATATTGTATATTTTTTATCATTGTAAAGAGAATTGTAACTAACAGCTGACTCCATATAACTCCATTTGTTGGACCAGTCTTCAATAAAGTTTATGATATTCATCTCAATAATTACAGTAATTCTTAAATCAAACAATAACATATACACTTCTTTAATTTTTTTTTTAGTGAATAGATTCTTCTTAAAAATATCAATTAGTTCTTATGTAATTTGAGAACCGGATACATATAATAATTGATAAAATAAAAAGAACTTAATTATTCAATTTTGTTTTCTTTCGTCCAAGTGCCCACCATATTGGAATGTATGATTAGAGAAAAGATTGTATGTATCATGTAATTATTACATGAAATGAATGAAACACGTAGATTGATTGATAGAGGTGACGCGGAGGTTTGAGAGGGGAGAGTGAGACTAATAGGCATTTCACACAACAAACACCTTTTATTTATTTATTTATTTAATTTTTCAGCTCTAGAACAGTTTTGTTTTTTACTTTCTTGCAACTTACGCCTTTAATTAATGTGATCGATAGGAAGGAATCTTGGTATTAAGTTGAAACATTGTAAGCCCATGAATTTGGTGGGCCAGCCCGCCCCAACCATCTAAATGAAAAGCCTGTGGGAGGCTAGAGTGGGTCAGCCCTCGTGTGCAAATATTGTACTCACTACAAGAAAGAAAGAAATAAAAGGTTTAAATTAAATATTAAAGCAAGTAGTGACTGAAGGCGTGGCACTTAACCTATAATAAAAAATAAAAAGTGAATTAAAATGCAAACAAAATGCTATATATATGTCATATGTGTTTCTGGTTAGCACACCTAACTCACTCATCACTTGTGGACCAGTAGGAATAGGATGGTCTTCAAAATTTGGTGGCTAAGCCATTATTATTATTATATACATATATAATGCTACCATTAAAAATGGCTAGCTAGGCAGATTAATGCATGCATTCAATTGTCAATTTTCTTTCAACAGTCCCCATGGGACATGGATGTAAATTTATTACATTTTACGTACAGTGCTGAGGGATATATAAAAATATATGTATAACACACATCTTGTAACATGGATAACACACATTGGATACAAGTCGGACGTATTTCTGTTGTACGTCAAATATTAATATATATTCTTAATATAAAATAAACAATAAATTAATATGCTTCACGTTATGAATTAATCAATGATGTATGAGTTTGTGACTTCATCACTCCTTGATGTGAAGATATTATGAAATCAATTCACTTCAAAATTTAAGTTTAATAGTTTGAATCCCTAATCAATTGGTGAGCTATGATACCATGTTATGAAATCAATTCAACCAAAAACTTGATTTATTATATAATCTATGACAAAATATATATAATAGGCATAACAAATTTGCTAAAAAGAAAATCACTTGCAAGAAGAGTGAATGTGTGATGGGGTGCATGTAACGCTTTATTTCGGAAATACAAATGTTTGGGGTATAACCAAAAATCAGCCAGCTAACAAAGTCCATTTAACACTTTATGAGCCAAATAACACTTTTATCAATGAGTATATTTTTAATCAGCTGAATAATTGTGATCCAAATTACTATTTTTTAACTGATTTTTTATTGTGTCTCCAGGGATTTTCTTTAGGAAGTGATATTCGTTTTTGAAAGTCGAAAGTAAGTTTCAATGACTTTAAAAAGGAAACACATGCACCACATGATTGTTGTCATTGCAGAGGTCATTAGTTGAAAGGACCTCAGCACGTGAACGTTTTACACAAAATCGAATACGACGCGTTTATTGCAGGACCACTCCACACATTTTCATTTTCTGCACACCGCTACTTCTTTCTTTCATTTATTTCCTTTATTTATTAATTAATTAATACATACTAAGACAGAGAGAGAGAATGCCTCAAATCCATTGGTACTACTGCACCAAGGAACCGTTCGTTTATAATTACATGAGCGGTACCAGTAGTACCAATGCTAGTCTTTCCAAGATACTAGAATGAAATGAAAAAGCAAACAAAAAAGAGAAGATATAGCAGTACTACTACTATAGTATCACATAACTTTATCTCCTCAAAATCCATTTTACAGTTACTGCGGTTAGGCTGTGTGATAAAACGAAGGATGCCATTTTTGACTTCTAGTCAAGCCAAACACAACAGGATAGAATTATGGACAATCTCAATGTTATACTTTGAAAAAATAAAAAATTGGATATCGAAAATATGGAGAGGAAACATTTCCCTATCTGAACAGAAACTATTTTCTTAGACCGGGTGACGACATTACTTACAATAATCATACATTTCTATGAGAAAATAAAAGACACTTAGCTTGCAACTTAGTTTGATAAATATAGTTAGTAATGAGATGCCACAATTAAGTCAAACCAATCCAAAAGTGGAATTGCAGCCCATCCACGAAAGGAATGGCAATTAGAAGGAAATCATATTGCTATATAATAATAATAATAAAAGGAAATCATATTGCTATATAATAATAATAATAATTATTATTATTATTATTCTAAAAGTGGAGTCACTTGTAAAACTAGGTGTCCGATCCGATTTCCCCCATAATATCATATTTGACAATACCTATTTCTGGTAGGAAATTGTCTTTGATATTAATTGTAGTCATAACTCATAAAGCGCAGATTGCAGAGGTGAGAAAATACGGAAAAAATAAACACAATGAGTGTGTTTGGAAGGGGAAAAAATAGGAAATAAAATGATTTGTATGGAAATAAAATGAATTGATTTATAAATCATTCATCATGTTTGGAACCAATAATTTAAAATAGAATTAAAATGATTTATAAGGTTATGGGTAAAATAGTCTTTTCATAATTTAAAATGTTCAAATAATTTCATTTCTCTACAAATCCTTTCAAAAACCATAGAATTTTAAAATGTGAATAAAAAATTTTCATGGAATTAACAATCGTTTCATTTTCATTTTCTAATTGATTTCAAACATATCATTTCATTCTAAAATCATTTCATTTCCTATTTTTTTTACCTTCCAAACACACCCCATGTGAGTACGCAATGCAGCATTCTGGTCCAACCAAATCAAAGACCAAGCTAAGGCAACTCTCTCCTCTATCAATGAAACTTGAGAAAAGAAAAGTACAACACTTGCTGCAACAAGAGTTAAAAGGCTTCGCTATCTATACAAACAAATAATGCTACGAATTATCAATTATACATGTCCCGGCAAGGAAGAGGCAAATGCATGATCAGATAATTAACTTAACTAACTAGTACTTTCCTCTTATGCACAGAACTTGAAAGAAAATGAAGAAGAAAATAATTGAGACCCATATGGGATGAGAAATTAAAAAAAAGGACATAAAAAGAAAGGCTATGATCATGGGAGATCAGTTGAACTGAATGAAATAAAACAATTTGATATTGGAGGAATAATACTTATGATAAACTGTGTATACTATAAACAAGCATAAATTGGCTGCTCTACACAGTTAATAGGAGCTATCATTATTATTCTACTAATCTATCTAGTTCCCAATGCTGCTGCTTCTCTTTTTAGATCCCGGCTGCTGTTATACTATAACAAAATTTCTGAGGAAGCTTTAGAAATAGGTTTTCCTATGTATGTATGAAATCATACCTATAGACTATGTTAATTGCTGCTATCCAACCGATGATGACAATTGCTGCAAGGAATTGGATTCTCTGGAAAGGGCTGCAACCAACTTGTCCTTTGTGAGCTGTTCAGATCCTTGGGACTTAATTACAAAGGTGTGAAAGACAGTGTCATTGGCAGCTGCGAGCTTCGACTCTACCACACTGATTTCTGCATCTTTGAATGTTTGGATCACTCTTGAAACTGGGTGAGCATCAATGGGGCAGCTCACCCTAACAATGACCTCATCTTGTGCAGCTTGGATGTCCACATCAGCAGCTCCACCCTGATGGTGCTCTTCTGCTCTCTGCCTGCCCTCCAGCGCCAACCCATCCCTCGAGCTGCTCCCCCTCTCGGACTCCATCATCTTCAGCTTTGCCTGAAGCTCATTGATGTAGGCAATGGCATCACCCAGCAACGATGCCTTGTCCATCTTGGAGATGTTTGGCACCACAGACCGCAATGCATAGAACCGCTGGTTGAGCTTCTCACGCCTCTGCCTCTCCGCTTCCACGTGATTGAGGGGTTCCTCCCTCCCATTAGCAGGCTTCCGCCCTCGCTTACGGGGCCTCCTCTCATCGGCAGTGCCAGGTTGCTCCTCCTTGCAAGGGGCCTCAACATCAGAGAGTTCCGCTTCGGCAACCATAGGCCTCACAGAAGGCCTTGAAGTGGCTCCCGAGAAATCAATCTGCATTTGCACCTGCCTTTGAGGTTGAAAACTGTTAAGCCTGAAATCCTGCCTCATACCACCATTAGCTGCCAGCTCTGGAACATTGCCAGCGGTGGGCCTAGGAGCGAAAATCTCAGCTGGGACAGGCTGCCTCAAAACACCACCACCACCTTGATGATGATGATGATGATGATTCCCTCCCCAACCTGACGAAGCATGAACACCATTCCTAGCACCATTGGGAAAGTTAATGGTACTAGTCCCATTGGGGCCATGGCCTGCCCAAGGCCTCTCCTCCATCTTCCTAACAGCAAGCTTCTCCCTGAAATGAGTCCTACCCGAATTCACAGGGTTTCCAAAAACCTTAGGAACCGATTCAACCTTCTTGCTGCTGCTGTTGTTGTTGTTGTTATGGTCCCCAATAGCCAAACCAGCAGCAGGGAAAATAGCATTGTCATCCCTCTTATCACTCACAGCAGGCAATGGCAACGGCAAAAGAGGCTTGGCTCTGGAGTAGGGCGAAGAGGAAAACACAGATTTGATGGCCTGCAAGAGCTCAAAATTCTCTGGAAGCGGCCTCACGGAACCCAACTCCAAGACCCCCAAATCAGTAGGCACCAAAACAATAGTCTGAAACCCAGCGGATTTAGCCAAGAAAGATCTCACGCAGTAATCAGATGCAGATTTCAATGCGTCCGAGAGCCACATGTGCTTCCCGGACGCGAAGCACTTACCTGGCCCACCGTGGCCGCGTGGGAACGAGAAGTACATGGAAGCCAGAAAGAACATCTCCGTGTCAGTTACGCGGTCGAGGCCAAAAGCGTAATTGTCCTCATCGGAGCCGCCGAAAGTGGTGTGCAGCTTCTGCAGAACCCTCTTCCTCATCCTCTGCTGCTGCATCTCCTCCTCGATTCGGAGGCTCAGAATCCCTCTCACGCAGCCTTCTTCTTCTTCCTCCTCGTTGGGCTCTCTGCAGGACCCGTCACCCCACCCCAAAACCCACTCGCCGGATTTCGACTGAGAGAGCTGCCAGAAAATCGCGTAGTTCCAGCTGAAATTAGCGACGTTGGGGCGGTCCACCAGATCGGAGAGCTTGTTCTGGAGGCTCTCGTCACTCCCGACGGCCATTAAGAGGCTCTCATTCGACACCGAGTTCGTCACCAAGAAATCGAAAGCGCGTGCTCCCATAACCGCCGCCACCATGGCCTTATCCTCGTCGTCCCACACCACGCGCCCTATCCCCACCTCTATCTTCATCGCTCTATATTGTCAAAAATAGAAACCAAATAAAAAAAAAAAAGCACCCCACACAGAGAAAGCCCAAAATCTCCAATTCTCAAAAACCCTGGATCCAGTATCAGCCAGTGCTAGGGCAACCACCCAATCAGAAAATTCAGAGTTTTGCTGTGCTCCATCTCATGAGTACAATCTCCGTGGTAGTCTCAGATCTTACAAGTATTTCAGCTCTGCGCTCCACAAAAAGAAACAAATAAAAAGATATGAAAAATGAATGAATGAAGAAAATGAGATTCAGAGCAAACAAATCTAAGCTGGTGAAAGGAAAACACAAGAGTGACAAGGTACCATGGCCATTCGCAGTGAACTCACAGTGCAAGGAAACGTAAAAAAGGGGCGAAGACCAACAGTATGGATTTTTTTTTATTTGAAATTCTCCGCGAATGAGAACGCAAAGAGGAAGAAAGGCTCTTCTTCCTTCGCACCAACAAAGTGAAGGGTCAGAGTGTGTGAAAACTGAAGAGAGAATGGAGGAGGATGGAGAGAAGAGAAGAGAAGAGAGAAAGAGAAATGAACCCTACGCGTTACGCTCCCCAACTTCTAACTGAAACAAAGCATGAACCATGGTTGGGTGAAACTAGGGTTGAGACTCTAACTATAGTTATTGTGTTGGAGGTACTGCGTTAGTCGGCAGCAATTATCATGCCTTTCCTTCTCCTGCCCAACACAAAACACCAGAATTCTTTTATGTTTTGAGGTTTGCTTGCTTTTTTAATTATTATTTTCTCTTGCAAATTACTACTACCTCTCAGTGATTTAATTAATTATTAAATGTTCAAATCAAACAATGAAGGGAAGCGCTGGCGAAGCAGTGTTATAATAATTCACGATCCTCTCGTGCTTAATAGTGCCTGCCTGCCAACGAATAACTCGCACACATGAGTCATGACTAAAATAAAAACATTTAATTTTTGCATAAATTACAACACGAGGTTAGCTCACGTTCCTTCTATTTTTAAAATTTTACACGCAGATACTCTAAACTTATAAAAATTATATCGACCTCTTTTGATAATGATTAATTATTAGTCAAATTAATAATTCTTATGATATATGAATTATAAATGACATTTAATAATACATTTGTAATAATAGACATCTCTATAAAATTAAAATGATTGAACGTTCCATTATGTACATTAAAACTTATTTCTCTTATTTCTTTTTATATTTAGTTTTATTACTCGTTACATGGTCATTTGCTCATTTTAACTTCAAAAGAGTGTATATTATTTATAAATATATCATTACAAGTCATGTATGTCTCATATATCATAAGAACTACTAGTTTTACTAACAATTAATCATTATCGAGGGAGATCAGTGTAATTTTTATAAGTTCAGGAGATTTGTGTGTAAGGTTTTAAAAATAGAGGGAAGACGAATATAATTTCGCCCAACCTCAAGAGAGGTGAGTGTAATTTATCCTTAATTTTGTCTAGTTTGAACAACAATCAATTTCTCAACTCATTATCACAATTATAATAGAGAAATGTTTCTTTGTATATTCATATTAATCTAATTTTTAATATTGTGTATTAATTTAATATTTTAAAAATTTAAATAATTTTAAAAATATTAAATTTTATATATAATTATTGATTTTGTGTATATATTATGTATATAAAATTATATTTGTGAAATAAGATATTTTGTATCTGTCAAGTCACATTTTTATATCTAATATACAAAAAATATAATTATATAAAAGTATAAGACATAATATATACTTTTACTTATTTTATATATTAGCACTTTCTCAGATATTTTGTGTCTGTCAAGTCACATTTTTATTATTTTAATTTAATGTTATTTTAATTTAATAATTATATAAATTAAAATAAATAGTTAGTTATATTGAAATTGTGATAAATTAGATATTATTTGTTATTCATTTTATTATTTGTAAATTTTTATTCATTTTTAAAATATAATTACTTTTATAGGTGTGAACATCAAAATGTAACTATTTTAGAAAATCTTCTTTATATATTAGTATAAATATATATGAAATTTTTGAATTATATATTTATTTAATTTTAATATACAGTGTAAAATATTATCATATTATAATGCTTTATTTGTATAATTTTATAATTAGGGGATGGTGAGTGGACTATCATAACAATATGTCAATACATAAGTAAATGAATATGTAAAAGAAATTAATATTGTGAATGTACTAAAATTAAATTTATTATATATAGTGTATTGATATGAAATAAACTGTTCTATATAAATTAAAATAAAAATTAATATGATGTTTTATTATGAAGTATATATGTATATATATATTTATTAACACTAATTGAATTTGTTGTCTATATCAATTCATGTCAAATTTATTCTCAAGAGGGATTTTTTTGTTTTTGTTAAACCCATCAACTATAACAAAAAGGAAAATGATAGTATAAACTTGAATTTATGTGAACCCTACACGTGATAATATATCAACTAAAAATTTTATAATATTATTATAGTTATAACTTTGGTACGCTTGTTTTCACTCGATCTTACTTTCTTAACCAAATACACTAATTTCCTACCAACACATCCCTCTCTTCACTTTGTCACGTGCTTTGTTATTATATTAGTACGGTACAACGACAAGTGTGATCACCAAGAAAGTAAAAGTAGATTTGACCAGCTATGGTATGGCTTGTGATTTTGCATAACTACTTAACTAATCAAACCACGGTTAACAAAAAGATGTTTAAAGCTAAACACAAAAGTATAAGTATTCCTAGGAACCAAAATACATTTTTATTTGATTGAGCCTAAATTCGTAGGGTGTTTTAACCTCCGGTCTGGTCCTCACCCCTAACATAAAAAAGAAAACTCTGTCTATATATTTCTCTCCGAAATAAAGTGAATTTAGTAAAATTATATTTGTTTGAATAAGGTTGAGTGAATTTATTTTTAGGAGTATAATTACTAAAAGAGGTCTAATAAAGTTTCTATGTGAAGTAGTAAAAATTAAACTTAGAAGGATATGGATAAAATATAAAAGGGTATTGTAGTGGATTAAATCCAGAGATCTCGATCTGTACAACAACCGACTAACTAAGTGTCTAGGGTCTTACAAGATTTCGACACTATTTATAGAGTTCGGTCTTAACTTGTTTAAACCCAAATTCGGGGATGTGTAGTGGACTACGCTCACAGATCTCGGCTCGCACAACAATCGACCGATGAAAGTGGTCGCAATAGATTGAGCTCATCGACTAAGCCCATCAGATTTGACCCACACCATGATCGATCGAGGATTAACTCTCCAATCATATACCGAGCAGAGAATTAGCAAGGAAAATTAACTTGATAGAGACACTAGGATATGACCGATCTCATGGAACAGTAACGCATAGATCATATCTTAAAGGACAATAATGAAGAAATAGAGTGTTCACTCTAGTCTATATCTTGAAAGTTAAGTATTTTGTTTTAGTCAGGTTGAACTGAATACTCGAATACTGATACAACGAGTACTTTTGATCTATTGTGTACTTGTCTTGCTGAGTTTAGATCTGAGCTAAGGTTCCTTAGAGAGGACTTGATTCTCGGTCGGACCTACGGGACAAAAACAAGTATAAATTTACTTTTTTCACTCATTAAAATGAGAATGGAAAATAATATCCTATGTACTTTGAGTAAAAATATTTTATTAAATAGAAAATAAAAAGTAAAATTATAAAAGTATAATGAAATGTATTAAGTTATTACTATACCTTTCCATTTTATAATAGTTTGGATACTCCAAATTACAAACCAAAGAGGCACTTCCTTGAATGAATAGAGAACGAAAAAAATTTAAAAAAACACTAGTTTGCTCTCCTATTTATCTCTAGATAAAGTATACATTAACTTTATTAGTTACTAATGTCTTGCCGGATATTCCATGTTATCCAGTTGAACTTTTATTATTTTTTATTTAATTTTATTTTAGTTTAAATATTATATAAATTAATGAAATTGAGATAGTGTAGAAGGTACTTATTATTTGTTTTATTGTTTTTTTATATTTATTTTTTAAAAAATAACTATCTTGATGGATATAAATACCACAAAGTTAATTATTTTGGAGAATCTTCTTTAGGTAATAATATAGGATATTATTGATGGGTAATTTTTAAGATTTGATAAACTTATTAATCGTCCAACTTATAACATCCATATTACAACTCTAATAAACTATATAAAAAAAAATTAATGTTTTACTCTGAAAGATATGGAGAACAAATTTTCATTTTACGTCCCGTTCTAAAAGAGAAGATAAAACTTTTTTTGGTGAGACCCATAGTAATATCTTTTCTGTTGTTTAATTTTTCCTATTCAAACAAGCGAAAGTGCGAAACATTCGAAATACTTGTTGTGTACATATATGGCAAACAAAAATGTAGTGATTCAATCCTAGAGTTGGTATCCTTTGACCTTATTTTAATATTTTAGAAAAAAGGAATAATGCAGAATAAATTATGGTCCGAGGTGAGTATTGAAGCAGTTACGTTTGTCGTGGCAGAGCCCTGCATTGACTCTTGCTTTTTGAATTTTGAGCTTTAATAGACCTCTAATTTGCTTCCCTAATGTAATGTAATGTGACCCAGATACTATTAATTCAGGGTTCCAACGGTGGATAAATATTACTCTAGCTAGATAGATAAGATTGTTCTCTTTGGCGCAAAAGTATACTATTATGCACATCACACAGCTCGCAGCAAACGTGTTTATGATCTTATTCATCAATTTTAAATACGAATTTTAATTAATCCACCTCAATTTCAAAACACGTCACTTATCTTGGCTCGTTCTGATGTTAACATCTAATTACAAGTGTGTATTTTAAAAAGGGTTTTCTAACCGGTATCCTTAAGGCACTTGTTAAAAATTCTACAAATAATAAGTTTTAAAAAAATTTAAAATATTAAGGTGGGTCTATTACATAGAAAAAATAAAAATAAATATTTTCAAAATAAAATTTTCCTATTTTACTTTGCTTAACAAGTACGAACACTTGTTAGCAGAACCCTTTTAAAAATAACATGAGAAGAGAAAAGAAGAACGGTGATTTCATTAATTAAAAAGTGTGAACCTGATTAAGTACATGTTTTTTGGGTGCAAGTGGATAAGTAACGTGATCACGCACTGGAAGCGCGTGAAGGGAGTGAGTGGCAGCTCGGGGGGTCACGCAGTATGTGCGGCTCCCATCATTACAGTCTCCGAAAACAAACACGTTTCCGAACATCACACGCATTCCACGTGCCCCATTTGGACTCATTGTTTCCCACGTGTCACCATCTGGCGCATCCTCGACGCTCTCATCCAATAAAATCTGAGGGCGTTCTCGTGAGAGGCACGTGAACCCGATTGGAGCGTGGTGGATGAAGCACGTGAAGTGCATTTAAGCCTCGTTTGGCTCCTTTCATAAGATAAATATAATATCTGGTTGCTAACGTGTTTGGCGTGTGCATTAAAGTTTCGCACTTTGCCCACTGCATGCACCCACGTAACATTATTATCCATTAATGCCTGCTTTAGATGAAATTAACACAAATTAGTCCGTATCATTCACTAACTTCAGCTTTGCTCTTACAACTCTAACATCTTGAAACAACCAACTTCCAAAAACTACTCCTCTATTTTAAAATCTTGAATTTTTTTTTTCTTTTCAGTTTCAAAATGTGAGTTATTTTTTAATTTTTTATATATTTTTATTTTATTTTTTATAAATTTTAATTTATATTTTTAAAGTTATGTATAATATGAATATTAATACAAATATTTTATTATTCACTTTTAATTTTTTAAAAATCAATGTAAATTAACCGCCATCTTGATATAATATATGTATATATATATATGAAAAACTAATTAAAAATGGTTTACAATTGAAATGGAGGGAATAATTATTAAGGTGAGAGAGCTCAAAGTTTTATAAGACTAATTAGACATTAGCTTTACTTTATTTTTCGCAGTGTGAGACTTATAATATTTTTGTTTTATTCTAATTTTTTTTGTTATGAGACATATTGTATTTATTTTCAATCCAAATTTTAAAAAGTATACACACAAAAAAGTTATCCAAACTATTTTTTTATTTACTAACAAAACTTTTTACATTATTAATTCCAATTCTATAATACTTTTAGTTTTGGCATCATTTTAATAAATTTAGTTGGCTTTATACTTTGATTGATTTACTAAGTTGATGGTGAAATAAAAAAATGTTAGGTAGAATTGAATTGGTGTTGAAATTAAAAATATTGTAAATAAATTGTTCTGTTTAAATTAATATAAATAATTGTATATGTATAATAAAAAAAATAGTCAAAATAATTAATATGATTAAATTTTGTGCATATTATATATTACTATGCACAATCTATTAATTATTTTTGCTGTTTTATTTGATGTGCACTAGATTTTTTTTCTAAAAATAGGCATGTGACTACCAAGAAAACCCATTCGCAATACATGTCATGTACCGTAGGCCTAGCTACTCTTTTTTTCCTTCTGGGAACGGGGATCTTCTACGATAAAACATATCGCGCTTAAATTATTCATACTTTTTAGGATTGAATGGTTGAGATGAAAAACTTGAAAATTTCTTCTTCTTCCAAGTGTGGTGTGATACGATACGATGATGGTCGCAGTGAAACACAAGATGAAGTGGAAGATGGTGATCGGTGAATTCGATTGCCGTGAAATTGGGATGTCACACCCTTCACGTGCTGAGAAGACTCCATGTTGGTTGGTGCATACTTGTGGGCCCCCCTCTCATTCTCTCTTCAATCTCACCATACCACTTTATACGTACTACATTCATATTCAACAATTTCTTCATTAAAGCAAAACCCAAATAGTTCATTGACCATCAAACAATATACAAACTGCATATCTTCAAGGCGAGTATCCAATATTCAACCCTTACTTAAGTGAACGAGTGAATTGTCCCTTGGATCCATACCAGTTAGCTATCTATAAAACTTTGTAGGTGTATCATGACCCTTACCACAACTTACTTTTTATTTTTTTTGGTAGAATATCACAACTATTATGTGTATACTGTTTGGACCATTGTTTAGGTGGGTTTGACGAGGCCCAATATCTCATAGAGGCTTCTTGGTGTTATATTTTTTTTAAAGTAGGAAAAATTAGATTAAATTATCCCTATACAATACATATCGAATTATATAAGACACGCGATTCACCATTTTCAATTCCGACCTAGTTGAGCAAAGGGATTTTGTGAACGTGGTGATGTGCTGTGATTCTCAAGTTCGAGATTCCGGTAGTCATTAGTCAAACTTAGCTTCTTGTGTTCCTCCATTTATTACTTTACTGATATAGTACTACTACTAGCAGTTTTAACTTTTAACCCTTTCAAACATTCATTTGAAAAGCCATGATTATCTTTATCAAAGGTTAATAAAAAACATAAATTAATCGCACATGTTTGCTTTCCCACTTGCATTTTCGTTTGTTTATTTATTTTATGACAAGATATTTTCACCACGGGAATCATTGTTTTTAAGCTCCTAGTTGAATGTGGTGGGCCAAACATAAAGCAACGCGATATATATAATTTCTTCAACCATTCAATGCATTAACACTGTGTCATCATGATCTATATGAAATATCGTATGGCAGTCATTCTTACATATTTCAATAAACAATTATTAAATTAATCTCATTATGGTTTTCAAATTATATATTAATTTGGTACTATATACTAAAGCCTTACACGAAGTGATTTGAATGGGTTGGATTTCACCAAACAAGCTTTTGAGGTGTGGGAGTGTTACAGGGCAGGGGACATATACAATAATTATTTTTGGGGGGGAACATATAAGATTATAAATTTTTTATTTTATTATATATGAATTTTAAGTTCCAACTATTTTGTATTTTTTTTTCTTCCCGTCATTGCCATCTACATATGAACGCTCATCTATTTTTTTCTGTTTGATGTTACAAATAAAAGGGATTTACTATTCATTTTTGAAACATAAAAGATCAATAAAACAATATTTAACTAAATCATTAATAGAGGCGAGAGAGTATTAAAGGATTGATTATGTTCGAAGCAACGTCCTTGTCTTTACAGGGTCAGGTTTAGCATACGTGATGTATCAATCTTATGAAACGCGTGAATGAATGCGTGTTGCTATTTAATAAAGTGTAATGTTAAGTGCACAATGAAAAATTAGTCAATAAATGAGATTATGGACACAATTACTCAGCTCATTACAATTTCAATGATTATTTGAGACCAAACCAAAGTCAAAATGGATTCATTGTCTACATTGACTGGTTTTTCATTGTGCATATAGTATTATTGTTTAATAAATCATATTAATATAAAGGGGAAAATACTCTATACCTGACTTAGGTTATGTATTTTATACCTTTACTTTTAAAAATACGGAGGATGACAAAAAAAAAAAAATTAATTGTACAAAAAGCTCATTTTGTTGATTCTCTATCTAATTCATGTTGAGCAGTCATAATGTACATTTAACCTCCTTTTAGATTGGATGATGGTAAATGTACAATGAGAAATTAGTCAATAAATGAAATTTTTAATCATAATTGTACAATTCATTACTATCTCAATAATTATTTGGGCAAAAAAACAAAGTCAAAATAGATCAATTAACTGTATTGGCTGATTTATCATTATACACAAAACATTATTACTTTAGATTTTATTTGGTACAACTTATCACTTTAAATCTTTTACACTCATGCACTTAATCTCTTTCTATTCTTTTTATTATGTAACTGGACAACTTGAATCATGAGTAGCAAACTGTGAATTGGATAAATAGTTTACATAATGAGTTTTTAACACATTTTATAAAGTTTAGGTTGTCGTGTTGCACATCTTGAAAAGTCAATGTGTAAGGTGAACACGACCTATATAAATGAAACTTTTTTGTTTTTCTTTCAAAAGCTTCAAATGATTAACAATAAAAATTGCTTCATCGATCCTCAAAGTGAGATATCATCATCACGGTCAAAAACATGTGTAGTTGGTTTGTTTTTGTTTGGAGAGTAAGGGGCTTTTCTGTGGATTGACCTTTATTTTCTCACCTTATTGTTTTTGGTCGAAGTCTTGTCCACATTTGTAGTTGCTAAAGCCCAACAATTCCTCCCATGGTCCAATTTGAAAAGTTTATATTCAACAAACAATTTCAACCTAAAATGACAATTAGATTTTTTGTTATGCCAATACATCAAAAATTAGATTCAACACATGAATCTCACGTTTTTGGTCTTCTTCATGTCTCAATGTTAATATCCTATATTACCTTTGCCATATTGCATCTACTTTCTTCCAACTTTATGAACAGGTATCTCAGGCACTGCCTTTAATTTTATGGCATTATTACAGAGGAAAATGATTTCAGGTGTGTACATATTAGCATTGGCATCACCTTACTGTAAGCCAAATTCATTTAAAATGTTTGTGGAATTTGAAAGATGAGAAAATAAAGTTTGTTTTCAAATATGGCTTCTTTATAAAAAGATGATAATAATAATAAGAGCATGGGGGCACAACAAAAAACCAGCAAAAACAGTCAACAAATTATACACAATATGTATAATATAAATTGCACAACGCATATTACCTATTGTGCACGCCATATATTACATGATGTGCACAACATATATCACATATTATAAAGAAAGATAATGCTACAACATGTGATATATGTTGTGCACAATATGTGAAATATGTTGTGCATTGCATATAATATACGTTGTGCATTTTATATTATATATGTTGTGCATAATTTATTGATTGTTTTGACTGATTTTTTTGTTCTGCCCCAAGTATTTCCCTAATAATAATAATGTATAATTTAAGAGGTATGGTCCATCTATTTTTAGGTATAAGCGGAGTAATAGTTCCTTTTGTGTAGGGGTACCCAATGCAATACCTACTCGAAAAGAGAGGGAATGTGTACCTTTATAATAAGGGACTGGGCTCTACCAGATATTTATACAATAATATTGATGTACAATAAAAATATATTCAATTAATATCTAACATGTACTGTAAATATTATATGCAACTAGTGTTATATGTATTGTCTGTTATACATATGTCACACATTATGTATAACACATGTTGAATAATCGTTGAATGATATTTCTATTATACGACAAATATTATTAGATATTTATAGGAGGTATTAATACTTTAATAAATAGTGCTACATATATATACTATCAAATTAGTCAATGTTATCCACTATATATAATAATATGAGTTTTAAGAATTATTAATCTTCAACTTTTAAAATATTAGATTAATATATAATAATAAAAGTTAAATTGATAATTTTGAAAGGTTAAATTATTACATATCATCATGACCGATGATAATCAATTGAATGACTTAAAAAAAATATTTCTATACTTTAATAGTGTATCCTCTAAAAGTGTCAGTCCCCTAAATTAAATATATAACAAATTAACAATAGAGAAACAGGAAACGAGTATATATATATATATATATATATATATATATATATATATATATATATATATATATATATATATATGAACTTTTAAAATTTCAACTTTGGTGACCTAACACTAATATGAAAAATTGTATAATATTTGTATAATAATTATATATTTATTGTTGGATTGTATTAATTTGTAACTCTCTATTATAATCCAACAGTAAATATAATTATTATATAAGTATTATATAATTTACATTATACAAAATAACATTCCCCCTTAAACTAATAATAAATACAATATTATTAGCATGACTAATGGAATTTTTTACTTGAAATAACAGTAAAGATAATAATAACCAGTACCATATGAATGGTACTAACTAGTTGCCGATGTTAATTGTACAAAAAAGTTAAAGGAAAAGAAAAAAGAAAAATTTATTGGGACAATTATTTCATGTAGAGACACCTAGCTTGTTTTTGTTCTGAAATAAGCTTAAACTTCAATTTTGAAAAAAATAATATTCATACATCGACTCTGTCATTTCTAAATTTTTGGTGTAGTCTCTATATTCTCACACACAAATTTTGATATTTATCATTGAATTTTATTGGATGTCAAAAACATACAGTCAACTCAATTTTAACCAGAGAAAGTAAGAAAGTGTACTCCCATCACCATCAGTTACAACTATTCTTAACTGTATAGATTATTAAATCATAAAAGTATATATATGCTGGGTGCATGGGTATAGCATGTGATCGAGTTTGGAAATAAATAAGAATAATGATTGCAATGAAAATGAAAATGTAGATTAGAAAAGTGATAAGATGGTTCATGGGATGCATAAAATAGTGGTCATTTTCTATTGTGATTGTATAGCATGCAAATGGTGAAAAGCTAATTGGGTTTCTTCTAGTATAGTATATTACCGATGACATTTTTTTTCTTTGCCATGGTATTTTTAGGTCTGAAAGGTTGATGATTAATCTGTCATGGATCTGAGTTCCATTTAAGGATTTATCGTTGACCAATGGGTTGCTGCATACACAAGACATGAATCGAACTCCGACCCTTACTTAAGCGGATAAGTGAACTAATCACTTGATCAACCCAAGTTGGTCTAGTTCGGATGACATTTGGCCAGGAAAAAGTGACACATGGGCTTGCTTGCATGGTGTTGGTGTTTCTTCTAGACGACATACATAGCAATAGCAATAGCAGTACTATAATCAAATCAGACCCATCCCTTACTCCCACCCACCAAAAAGGCCCACAATAACAATAATAATAATAAAAAGGGTGAAAGAGTCACCAAAATCCCGTGCAATCCTCCACACATGTGAATTTGTGAGGTCAGCAATATTTATTTAGCTAACAAGGGTAGGGGCATGCGTGCATGCATGCATTAATCTAAGAGCTAGCTAGCAATATATGTATGTCGTCATTTTCATCATCATCTAAACATGATGCATGGATGTGTCTATCTCCACACATCTGCCGCTAGCTACACATCAATCAAGAAAAATTATTAGGTGTTACAGGAGTTCTGCACTATTCATTGCATGACATATAGTCCAAAAGGTCAACTATAATGGGGAGAAAAGTGGTTAAGTTTCTAATAAGGGGATAAAATAATTTATGTGTCATGCAATAAATGGTGCAGAGAAAAAAATGATGCACCTCATAATTTCTCAATCAATCAATTTTCAACGCTCCTCTTCCTCTTCCTCTTCATAACTAATTACGTGCCTTCTTCCTATTTGTCTATTCACATTTCATTTTGAGCTTGCATTGTTAACATGTCCATATCATATAGTAGCTAGCTAGGAGGACCATTTTATTTTTCTTTTTTCTTTTCCTTTGTTTTAAGATTAAAATTAAAATTTCGCAGGATGTTTCAACTACAATTAGTTAATTAGCTAGTTTGACTGGCAGGCCAAAATTTATTCTGGTGTGTGTATGATTGAGTTGGTTATAACAAGCACTGCACTAATACTACTCTAGACTTTTGTCCAGTGTCTTGGGTTTAAGTTAAAATGATCGACCATTACTTTATTCCGGAAACTGTCATAATACATCGTGTTCACGGTTAAATGAGCTGTTGTAGTGTTCATTTCAAACCATGTATTAGCTTATCACCACAATAATCATCCTCATGTGACTTTTATAATAATCAAACAGAAAATAAAATAAATCATTATTATGGGTAAATATGAGTTTTCTTTTATGCATGACCACTAAAGGTAACATAGGTAAGTGGATAAGTTAAGTTATTGTACTAATGAATTAAGTTTTGTATATATTTATACATTATCTATCTTGGTTATGCAGTAATTATGTATATTGATTCAAAACGAACACATATTTTTCTCAATATATTATTTTGTTGAGCTTGGCTAGAGTTATAAAATTATACCAGTCAAAATAGTCAAAAATAAAAAATTATACTTAAATGATCACTCAGTTCATTAAAAAATCACACATGATTAAAAGTGTTATTTAAATTAAAAGTATTAAATTAATTTTTTTTAACTGAAAAATTGATGTTACTCAAGAATTTATGTATTTTATTTTATCTAAAAATAATAAAATGTTAGTCATTTTATTAGTACTGTATGTACGTCAGGGGCGGGCATGTAACAATAGTGTACATCAGTATTTTATTCATTAAGCATGAGATTATTAATATTAATGAGTGAGAGATATGTATACGCATTTGAGTTTTTTGTTTTAAATAGTAGACCACAAATCACATAATACTTTGATGAATGATTGATAGATGTATGCTTGGTGTACGATGTAACAATGCTTCAAGAAGGCATATAAATGCACACTAGCTGGGGCTTTTACGTAGAAAGTGCAACTTTTGACCCTCGAAAATGGAACAATTCCCCAATCTGGGAGGGGCAATTGCGTAATCTTGCAGTCGAAGTGGTCAGCAAGCTTATAAATGTCGGGGAGGACACTGACACAGCCAAAAAGCGGCTGAGAGTGTGACAACCCCTCCCCCGATCCATATTCCATCCTTCAATTTCAAAATCAAAATGGAGCATCAACCACCGCCCACTGCCCTCCTCCAAGACGCACCCACGCCCCACAAACCCGACAACCGCCCAGTAGGCGGCACGCGCCACCCTCTCTACCGCGGCGTGCGGAAGCGCCGCTGGGGGAAATGGGTCTCGGAGATTCGGGAGCCGCGCAAGAAATCCCGCATATGGCTCGGCTCTTTTCCGGTGCCGGAGATGGCTGCCAAGGCCTACGACGTCGCTGCCTTCTGCCTCAAAGGCCGCAAGGCGCAGCTCAACTTTCCCGATGAGGTGGGCCACCTTCCGCCGCTCCCTTCCACCTCCTCCGCTAGGGAAATTCAGGCCGCTGCTGCTAAAGCCGCCGCTATGATGAAGGCCGCTGATTCTTCCGGAGGGAAGAGCGGCGGTGGGGACAATGTGTCCGACGACGGTGAAAGCGGCGGCGATGATGATGATTTCTGGGGGGAGATTGAGTTGCCGGAGCTGATGGACGGGGGCGAGTGTTGCTGGAGCTCCCCAAGTGGGTCATCGTGGAATTCCTCCGGCGACATGGCGGCGGCGTGGCCGGAGGTGGAGCAGCCCTTCACGGCGTGTCTATAATGTGTATTTTAATGGATGGATGGTATGTGTTCCGTACATATGCATGTAATAGTAAGTATATATGATTGTAATACTGTATGTATCTGTATTATGCCTATAATGTTTGCGTTGTCATTATTTATTATTTATTTAATTATCATCAGCAGTGATATTTTTATTGAAGAGTTACTTTTTTTTCCTATACAGTCATTCAGCCACATTAATTAATTTTTTGAATATAAATACACGTTTCTTAATTAATTGCGCATCACTGATGTTTTTCCCTTTTCAATTTGTAATTCATATTTATTTACCTCTCCCTCTCCTGCAAGTCAATGTAATCAAATCCATCGAGCAAATTTCATTAACAATCCTTCTTCTTTGTTTGTCTGTTTTTTTTTTTTCAATGTAATCAAAATCAAGTCAATGTAATATGTGTTTTTCATTTTAGTGTGACAAACTCTTGTCCTTTTAATAAGAAATCTATGTCTGATGATCAATGTCATTTTAATCTCACTTCTTTAGACACCCAACATACACTCTTTTCATTAAAAAAAAATGACTCATCCTCGTTTTTTTTTCTTGAGTGTGTAATTAACATACAAAGATATATATTTTTCCCCGGATAGATGCTATTTTCTCACATTGGTAGCAATTACTTTTTAGTTGGCAATTAAAATGAATATTAAATTTTCTATTAATATGTCAATAGTGGTTAGCATGGGTGGGCGGTGGATTCCAGAATGATATTAATACTGTAAATATGTTGTGTTTTCTAGTTATGTTCCTAAGCTAGTGTCTTTCCTTTGAAAAATGCACAATAAAATTTGAATTTTGTGGTGTGATATATATCACCAAATATCAGTGTCTTCAAAACCAAACAATTCATACAATATTTTCACAATTGTCTCATTATTTTTCTCTGCTCATTGTCTCTCTTATTAAACGTTATATAGAGTCCCATGGAAGTAATTATAGATATGAGGAGGAAGAAATAAATTCAAATTTTTTAATGGAATGTCAGACTTAAAAATTATAAAAATGGATGCATATTTTTAGTATAAAAATTTCATTTTTGAATTAATACTTTAGAACATTATATTGATAAGTAAACATAAATGCTTAGTTAACAACATTTTTTCCGCCAAAACAGCGAATAAAGTCTATTTTAATACTTTTGGCCCAAATAACATTATTAATCATGTGTATTTTTTTAATGGGCTGAGTGATTTAGGCCTAATTTCCTATTGTTGACTGTTTTGGCTGGTTTTTTGTTGTGTCTCTAGCCATACTCATTAGTAAAAGAGCATTGCTAGAGGTACAACAAAAAAATCAGTCAGACAACAAATAGAAATTTGTGTCACAATCACTCAGCCCATTAAAAATATACTCATTATTAAAATGCTATTTGGACCATAAAATGTTCAATGGACTTTATTGACTGTTTTGACTAATTTTTTTTGTTGTTCTCCAAATATTTATGTTAGTAAAATGCTATAAATATTGATAGGAATTTGGGTGTGAGGTTTGTGAGAGATAACCGGTCATAAAATGAGAGAGGTCCCCTTAACCCCCTCAACGATGTCCACACTCCACACACACAGCCTCTCTAAACATACACTTGAATTATCAAACCTATATATGTGTGACATCTTATCAATCCATGTACGCTGGCTTCCGGATGAGGGCGAGGCTGTCTGTGTGTGTCAAAATTCAATATAGCTTAGCCAAACTTGTTTTTTGAAAATAGCTAAAGAATCTAAATACTAGGTACATATATTTTTCTCATCAAGTTCCTAATCTAGTACACAATGCGATGGCTTCCCATTAAGTCAAAATTAGCACGTCATTAACCATTCTCTTATAGGTATTTCGTGCAGCAATGCATTCATGTATGTTGCGTTTTAACTATTCAAGAATCTTACAATATACCAGAAAAATTTAAAAAAAAAACTATTATTAAACAATAATATTTGTCGTATAACAGAAATATCTCCGACAAATATTTAACGTGTGCAATACATGATATGAAATATGTGCTATTTATATAGTACGCGTTCGTATAACACACATTCCATATAAGTATAACACATATTGGATACTTGTTTGACGTATTTTTGTTGTACACAAATATTATTAATTATCAAGTAATGGAGGGAGTATTAATTATCCGTTAAACTTAATTATTACCAATTAGAATTAAGGAAATTATTATACTAAACTTTTGTGGCATGACGTTCTCTAAATGAATGGTGGTCTTGTCTTTGTTTTCCTTTCGTATCGATCTGGCTGTAACGTTATTGAGATAACAGAGAAATTATTAGGTGCACGGAGAGCAAATGGCTCATTTGCTCTGCACTATTTATTTTATGACAAATCATCAGTGGGGTCCATTAAAATTTAAGTTTAACCAAATCAGAGTTAAACATAACCAATCCACTCTATTTACTATTACTTTATACAAAAATAAACACACTACCTCTATCTCTCACACCACACCAAACCACCACCACCATTCCTCCTGCGCCGCCATCACCCCGCTATGCTGCCGAGCTGCTGTGCCGCCGCACCGTCGTTCCCTCACGCCACCGCACTACCCTCACTGTGTTGCTGGGAGTGATTATTTTCTACTGCAGGTTTGTGACTGACTTCTAATGTTGCTGCTGGTTTGTGACTTCTACTACTGCTGCCCAGATTTATGTAAACGTTAGTGTGTATTTAGGTGAATTTGTATTGGTTAATAATTATTCTTAAACATTGCAACTATAAATTTGTCTAATGATCATTATGTAGTGTTATTAGCAAAGGCACACAAGATGTTTGATAAATTATCAAAACAAAAAATATCTTTTTTTTTTCTTTTTAAGAGTTATTTTATTAAACTATATGTAATATTTCTTTTCAATGATGATAGTAATTTCACTTTTATTACTGTTATTGAAAAAAAATCATTTTAATTGGTTATCATGTACACACCTTTCTATCTACCAAAAAAAAAAATGTACACACCTTTCTGGTGTTTTTCACATTTTTTCTTTTTGTTGTTATTGGTCTTGGATTTACGTTTTGCATCATAACTTATTCTACTACTAGTTGCTCTTCACAAAGATCGATTTTAAATCCAAACACTGTTTTGATAATTAGCATGTTAATTATGTGATACATATTTCGATAATTAGCATGTTACATGTTACAGCGAAAGCAGTAGTTCAGCTAAATCCAAACAATGTTAATTGAGGGTGGTCCAGTGGCGCGGCGGCACGGCAGCGCGGCGGCGCGATGCAGGGGCGGCGGCGGCACGGCGGGAGTGATGGTGGTTTGGTGTGAGAGATACTGATAGTATGTTTATTTTTGTATAAAGTAATAGTAAATAGAGTGGATTGGTTAAGTTTAACTTTGGTTTGGTTAAACTTAAATTTTAATGGATCCCATTAATGATTTGTCATAAAATAAATTGTGCAGAGCAAATGAGCGATGCACCTAATAATTTCTCCAGATAACATGCATCGTTGTCTTTGTGTTCTCTTTTCCCGGAAAAAAAAGTGAGAACAAATTGACCTTTTACTGGGTGTTTTCGTACATGTTTATTTGTCTTTAACTCAATGTAGTGCTGGTGGATAGATATAACTATCAACCAGGACCTTTCAGTTTTTAGGAAAAAATTGGTAATGTGAATGTACGTGGCTGATTCCTGATTGATTTTTGACATTGTCGGCGATATTATATAATATTTGTTGTGTATAATATATGAGCATTGCTAGGGATACAATAAAAAAACCAGCCAAAACAGCCAACAAATAGGAATTTGGGCCACAATCACCCAGCCCATTAAAAATATACTCATGATTATAATGCTATTTGGGCCATAAAATGCTAAATGGGTTTTGTTGGCTGTTTTGACTGATTTTTTGTTGTTCTCCTAGCATTTGTGATAATATATTAACTGTTTTAATTGTTTTGTCATTGTACATATAACAATGTTCATACATATATATCTAACGTATATTATGCATATTTTTACATCATACATACGTGTATTATATACATATGACACACATTATACTCTATTTATAAAACACTATTCATAACATTAATTGGGCATACAGGGTTTTTGTCTATGTGCTGGATTATATATATATCTAAACAAAATTGACGACAAAAATGTACACTCTGTGCAATGAGTCATAAGTCATGAAGATATTAAATCTTGAAAAAATAAATAAATAAAGAGAATGATTATATGTATAACGAAAAATCAGTTAAAATAATTAATATATTATACATAATAATTATGATTTAATGTACATAATATATATTATTTGTATACAATATATATCACATATTATAAATTAAAGAAAAATAATATTATAACATATTATATATGTTGTACAAAATATATCATATATAATATACATATTATATTATATATATTGTGCATGTAACATAGTATATGTTGTGAACAATCTCTTCTATTTTAAGTTAACTAATTTTTTGTTAATTTTTCCATAAAAAATTTGAAATTATAGTCTCTCTCTAGTGGACCATTCAGCGTAATATATTATATAGCACGTAGATTGGTATCAATCCCTCCACTTTCTTTATCAATAATGCTAAGTGGATAATGAAAAATCAGCCAATGGACCTATTTTGGTTTTGGTTTTGATTTTGTCCCAAATAATCATTGAGATTGTAATGAGCTGAGTAATTATGGCCCAAAATCTCATTTATTGGCTGGTTGGGCTGATTTTGTATTGTTCATTTAGCCTCACCTTTTTTATATATTTTTTCTTCTCAATAAATTAATTAAAAACGTGCTTGATTTGTTTGATTTAAAATTTGGTACAAAAGCAGCTGATCAACTTTATCGAGTTGATTAATGATGGTACTTAGCTAGCTAGTTAGCTGTGCCCACACTAAATCCATAGACATATTTTTTTCTTACGTGGTGTAAGTTAGCTCATTATATTAGGCTCTTTAATTAATTAAGTGATAGATGTTCAAATTCCACTTTTAGACTTGGAACAAAATTTCACTAGTCAAACAATTCTATGTATACACTAAAAGTGACATTAAATAAATTATTAGTATAAAAAGTTTGATAAATAATTAATATAAATATTAGATTGTGTCATAAGTATAAAAATTATTATTGTCTCAATATAAAAGTTTGAATATAATGTTAGATTAAGTCATAATATAAGTTAGATTGAGTAGTTGTAAATGTTAGATCATATTAGAATGAACTTTGCTCCTTGTACTCCAACATTATTGGGCGCATACTCCCATTAAAAGATAGAGAAAGAGAAGAAGAACAAAAAAAAAACTTAATTAATTAATTACTTACCCATGTATATATGGAATACATGTGAATAAGTATGTGAATAAGTATTCAGCCTGATGCTTTATCCTGTTACTGTTGAAGAGGTGTTGTAGTTATATTTTATCATTGTACATCTAACATTAATGTTATATTTTATCAGCAAAAGCAATTATTGATGAAAATCAATTGGAAACGTGAAATCATAGAACTTTATTGATGGAAGAAATAAAAAGGAGAGGTTGCTGGTTTATATAAGTTTGGTATGTATGTGGTGCCAATATATACTCCAATCCAAGCTAGAAAAAAGGACCAGGTTTTATTATATATCATGGTGTATGTTCAGGTGAAGTGTTATAATTATTTCTGTCCCTGATCTGAAGAAATATTGGAATAATTCATGCATATATATGCAATATGATGATCTATATATCCCCTGCGTACGCGCCCCCTGGTAGACAAGACAGAAAATAAAAAAGGTTGGAATTGAGAATCTTAATTATCTAATAGAAGAAAGAAGCAAACGTAACAGATAGATAGAGATGCATGCTAGCTTAGCTAGCTCAAGCTCATGGACCTAGCTGGACCAGATAGATAGAGTACAACGTAATGTGGCTTGTAAATACACATATTATATATACAATAATGACTATCATATAATATAAATATGTCCAACTAGTATTCAACGTACGTTTGCTATAGATAACATGAAATATATGCTATATGTATAGCACGACCATAATTATTGATTATATATATATATATATATATAATTCATGATTCATTCAGCTTTTGATGGATCCAATTATGAATGCATTTGGCAGCCCTTTAATTACTTGCCTTTCAAGTGTCAAATGAATGCTACTACACGTATACACTGCCAATACTCTAAACTTGCTGGCTGTTTTTGCTTAATTATATTAGCACTGTATGTGCGTATGTATTACTATTCAAGATATATATAGAGTGAGTACATTACATACGTCCAATCTGGTCTCACCATAAACAATTCCAGCCCCCAATTTAATTAATTTATTTGTCCATTTCAATTATCGATGAGCATTTTAGCGAGCCAACCCGCACATGGCATGTGATTTTGCATCCTGCTGCTCAATGGGCCCTGAACTTTTTTGAGGAAATGTCTCATTTCAGTATACTAAACCAATTAATTTCAGACATTTTTGGTATTCATTCAATACAAAAAGAAATCATAATCGGGCCTTCCAATCATTTGGGCCTGAAGAAAGAATTTATAGTCCGATTCAGTAGATGAATGCGTCTTTGCGTTTTTTGTTTGGTTTTGGGGAATGAAAGGAGCTAGGTTTTGGGTGTGTGTAGGATTAGAGAACAGTCCCTAATAATAATATCATAGAGCCTTCAAAAAATCCCCCTCTTTCCCTCGCTTCGCTCCTCACTCACTCACATCACACTCTCTCTCAAGTCTCAGCTTTGATTTTCCGCTGCTTATTTATCTTTATTGCTCATTCTTCGTTCGATCGATCGTTGAGCAGAAACCCTAATATGGAGTGGAACCCTCAAACCTTTCAATTCCTGTCGGAGTGCTTCCTCCACACTCTCTCCCCGGCGCCTGAGCCCCGCCGCCGCGCCGAATCCTCCCTCGCTGAGGCCGCCGACCGCCCCAACTACGGCCTCGCCGTCCTTCGCCTCGTGGCAGAGCCCTCCATTGACGACCAGATCCGCCAGGCCGCCGCCGTCAACTTCAAGAACCATCTCCGCGCACGGTGGTCTCCCGCCCCTTCCGATGACGGCGGCGCCCCCTCAGCCACTCCTATACTCGACCCCGAGAAGGAGCAGATCAAATCCCTTATCGTGCCACTGATGCTCTCCGCCACCCCGAAAATCCAGAGCCAGCTCAGCGAGGCCCTCGCCGTCATCGGAAAGCACGATTTCCCCAAATCTTGGCCCGCTTTGCTCCCCGAGCTCGTCGCCAACCTCCAGAAAGCGTCGCAGGCCTCCGATTACGCCTCTATCAACGGTATTCTTGGCACTGCCAACTCTATTTTCAAGAAGTTTAGGTTTCAGTATAAGACCAACGATCTCTTGCTTGATTTGAAGTACTGTCTCGATAATTTTGCTGCCCCTTTGCTTGAGATTTTCCTTAAAACTGCGTCGTTGATTGATGCCGCTGCGAGTTCCGGAGGGGCTGGTGCCAACCTAAAACCCCTCTTCGAGTCGCAGAGGCTGTGTTGTAGGATATTTTATTCGTTGAATTTTCAGGAGCTTCCTGAGTTTTTCGAGGATCATATGAAGGAGTGGATGACTGAGTTTAGAAAATATCTCACGACGAGTTATCCTGCTCTTGAGGGCAGTGGTAATGATGGTCTTGCCCTTGTTGATGGGCTTAGGGCTGCTGTTTGTGAAAACATCAATCTTTATATGGAGAAGAATGAGGAGGAGTTTCAGGGATACTTGAATGATTTTGCGCTTGCTGTGTGGACTTTGCTGGGGAGCGTGTCCCAGTCCTCCAGTAGGGATCAGTTAGCTATCACGGCAATCAAATTTTTGACCACTGTTAGCACTAGTGTTCATCACACCTTGTTTGCTAGTGAAGGAGTCGTGCCGCAGATTTGTCAGGGCATTGTGATCCCCAATGTGAGGTTGAGGGAGGATGACGAGGAGCTCTTTGAGATGAATTACATTGAGTTTATTAGGAGAGATATGGAAGGTAGTGATCTTGACACCAGGAGGAGGATTGCTTGTGAGCTACTTAAGGGAATTGCCACGCATTATGGGGATGCTGTCAGAAGCATTGTTTCTGAACAAATTAAAGCTTTATTAGTTTCATATGCTGCAAACCCAGCACAGAATTGGAAGGACAAGGACTGTGCTATATACTTGGTAGTTTCTCTGGCAACCAAG
Organism: Aeschynomene evenia; assembly: GCA_013621005.1. Lineage (NCBI taxonomy): Eukaryota > Viridiplantae > Streptophyta > Magnoliopsida > Fabales > Fabaceae > Aeschynomene > Aeschynomene evenia. Next base: position 6,972,064 of record CM024268.1, read on the forward strand.
AAGGCTGGAGCTAGTTATGTGTCCACCGAACTTGTTGATGTTCAAAGCTTTTTTGAATCTGTTATTGTTCCTGAGCTTCAAAGTCAAGACGTCAATGGATTTCCTATGCTTAAAGCAGGTGCACTCAAGTTTTTTACAATGTTCCGTAGTCAAATATCCAAGCAAGTAGCATTGAAGTTTTTCCCAGATTTGGTTCGTTTCCTTGCTTCCGAGTCAAATGTTGTTCATTCTTATGCTGCAAGTTGTATTGAAAAACTCTTATTGGTAAAGGATGAGGTGGGTAGAGCACGTTATACTTCAGCAGATATCAATCCAGTTTTCCCGATGCTGATGAACAATCTTTTCAATGCATTGAAGTTCCCAGAGTCAGAGGAGAATCAATATGTAATGAAATGCATTATGAGGGTCCTTGGTGTTGCAGATATATCTGCTGATGTTGCTCGTGTTTGCATTGAGGGTTTAGCTTTTATTCTTGGTGAAGTTTGCAAAAACCCTAAAAATCCCATCTTCAATCACTATCTCTTTGAGTCTGTTGCTATTCTCGTGAAGCGTGCCAGTGAGAGGGACCTCTCCCTTGTATCTGTTTTTGAGGCAAGCCTTTTCCCTAGGCTTGAAGTAATTTTGGGTAATGATGTGACCGAGTTTTTCCCATACACATTTCAGTTGCTTGCTCAGCTTGTTGAGTTGAACAGGCCACCCATTCCACCAATCTACATGCAGATATTTGAGATTCTTTTATCGCCTGATTCTTGGAAAAGAGCTCCAAATGTCCCTGCTCTTGTGCGTCTACTCCAGGCCTTCCTTCAAAAGGCACCAAATGAGATCAACCAAGGGGATAGACTGACAAAAGTTCTTGGAATATTTGACACACTTATACAATCTTCTAGCACATCTGAGCAAGGATTTTATGTGCTCAATACTGTGATCGAGAGTCTTGCATATGAAGTTATAAAGCCTTATATTTCACATATTTGGGCTGCCCTTTTCAGGGAGCTCCAAAGAAGGCGGACTGTAAAACTCATCAAGTCTCTGTTGATATTTATGTCACTTTTTCTGATAAAACATGGGTCTTCAAACCTTGTTGATACCATGAATCTTGTTCAGCCCAATATATTTAATGCGATTTTGAACCAGTTCTGGATACCGAATCTTAAGCTGATTACTGGAGCTATTGAGCTCAAGTTGACTGCTGTTGCTTCAACCAAACTCATCTGTGAGTCTCCAGTCCTTTTGGATCCTGCTGCTACTGAACCGTGGGGTAAAATGGTGGACAGCATTGTCACTCTTCTCTCTCGACCAGAACAGGAAAGGGCTGAGGAGGAACCTGATATGCCAGATATTACAGAAAATGTGGGTTATACTGCTACCTTTGTTCGTCTTTACAATGCTGGGAAGAAGGAAGAGGATCCATTGAAAGATATAAGAGATCCCAAAGAATTTTTCGTTGCTTCTTTGTCTCAACTTTCTGCACTTTCCCCTGGGAGGTACCCCAAAGTCATTAGTGAAACTGTTGATCCAGCAAATCAAGCAGCATTGCTTCAGCTTTGCAACGCCTACAATCGCACAATAGCATGAGTATGTTCTCAAGTTAACTTCCTCTTTTAATATTGCTTGTTCAGGTTGCCTTCAATGAATTATCTCTTCAAATATGATTTGAAATATCTAAGATCAATAACAGTCTAGTTTGTTTGTGATACTAGTTGTATTTGTTATTATTATTGATCTTGGTTCATTTTGATATGGTATTGAACTGCTTTATCTCTATGCTATAGCTTGAGTGGGCTTTTGGTAGTTTACTACTGTTGTAATATTGTGTCAGTTTTTGGTATCCGCCATGGAAGATGATTTATGCAAAATGTACTTCCTCATTTGTAACTTAATTAGACTGACTTGCTAGGGATTGAAGTTTGCTTGAATGGGACTATTACAGCATAAGGGTGGGTATCCTTAAACTAGCAATAATATAAAAATAAAATAGTCAATATAGATAGGAAAATTATTCTTACAAAGTAAGAACCATAACTGATAGTCCCATTACTTTTGTCTATAAAAGAAGAATTTTACTAATAAGAAGATAAGAAATTAGAGGACCTCTTAGGTGTCAAGCAGCATACATTAGTAGGTAAAAAATGGGAAGATGGAAAACATGGAGGAGAGCAAAAAATCGAGTTGGATGGAGCTTTTATATTTTCACTTGTTTGATTGAACGGATAAGCATTTTCAACCTGCATTTTCATCCAATTTCAGTTTGTACACATATACATACATATATGCTTGATGATGAAATTTCTGTAGCAGCTCTTTTTATCTTTTTTGCATTTTACTTCCCTCACCACTATTGTATTTTGTTGTGCTTCAACTTTCCAATTTTGGTTTACTACTGGTAGGTCTAATAAGGGCATTTATTCTACTACTCAGGAATAATATATGGAGTTGCTATCTGGTTACTGAGAGCCTGCTGCAGCATTTATGAAGTGCCTAAGGGCAATTACTACAAACAAAATCTGATGAATGAATTACTTGTCATCCATTTTTGTGTCGCGGTCCTGATGCTCACTGGGCTGTCCTAATCCAGTCCCAGGTTGAATCCATGGGCTCTAAGCGTGTCTTTGAAGTTAGTTGCATGTGGTCTGTAGGATTTCTGGGGTATTATCATTTGAATTCCCCCTCTTTTTTGGTTTCTTTCTTTCATGTTCTTGCAGATACTGTGCATGTGAGAAAATTGAAATGAATTATTGCGGTCAGTTTTTGTTCAAACTTGCATGTTAAAGTAAATCCTCTCTATGTATGTATCCCTTTTTTTTTATAATTCTGCTTATACTCGTTACGATCTCTCTCGTGTGATTTCTGCTGAAACAACGATCGTTTAACCATGAGCTTTTCATCATTTGCATTTCTATATCTGTGTATTTGCAATATAAAACTCCCAGTGGACTCTGCTCTCTGTCAAAGCCTATTATTATTATGTATAAGCGATTGGTCAAAGTCCCAAGAACCACGTCTTTTGCAGCCGATGTTGCGGCCACCACATCTGCAATTCTCCAACCACCTACTCAATCATAAGCATGAAATCATTACCGAGGAAAAAGCCCCTGCCGATGTTGGTTCAAGTTTCTTTTCCCCGCCGATAACTGATAGCTATTGCTATTTTGTTTAGTAATTTAACTTATAAATTCGTTGCGAAGCTGTTCTAGTGTTAAGCTAATGGTTTTCGGTCTTTGACTATGATATTAGCCACTTAAGTGGATTGAGATTATTACAGAATGTCTTAACGACGTTTTGTTTTCTTTCGTTTTTTATGCTGGTGGATTCATATTTCTTTAAAAAAATTAACATTGATTTGCACAATTAGAATTTGATGTCTAATAAATCCAATTTATTGGTCAGAATAGTTTTAAGAAAAAAGCACATTATATGCTAGCTAGTCTCACATTCGTTGTAACTTAAAAAAATAGCAAGGCATCCACTGAAAAAACAAAAGAAAGAGCTAATGATTAATGAAATGCAAAGGGTAAAGGCACTACTAACAAATGGCAAGAAACACGGATGAAGTTATATTACATAACAAAAAGGACAGTAGTATAGCCTATGGCCTAAGCTACATTGTTAACTAATAAAGTAGTACATCCACAAAACACTCTCTTGACTACCTAACCAGCTTCCACTAAACCATTCTTTAACATTTAATTTGTATTGAAGAGTTTAATAATTTGATTTATAGGCAATAATAATTGTTCCAGTGAATGATGGTTCTTGGATGTGAAAGAGCTTCTCCCACAACACAACATACATATAATTGTAGTTGTTGCTGAGATGACAATCATGTTTCCAGTCTCTTATAGGACCCCTCCAGCATTCACCTTGGGCTACTCACATTTATATTATTCTGCCCTGGTCCCCCCCAGAAAATAAATATATAAAACTAAATTTGGATATTATAATCCCCAGGGCCTCTTATCATATTCTAGTTTTTCTTTTGATTTCCTCATTAACAAGTGGAAAATAATCAAAATATGCTTTCTTAATCATGAATGGAAGTGTGCCTATTTTAATTAGTAAAGGAGACTTTTAACAGCACAGTATTTAAACATTTAACTCATGAGATGGAGACTCTCACATACACTTCCAGGTGCAGATGATGGCTATAGCTAATAAGACACACACAGCTAAAGAAAGTCAAAGGTTGAGAAATGTGAAATAATTAATAATATATGGTCATATTATTAGCTCTAATTAAATTAGCACAAATCAACGAGAATGAATTAAAAAAGGTGCATGGATTAGATTAGATTAGATTAGATTGGGCTTCTTTATTTAGGCATTAGTGGTATATATAGATAGGAAGAGGGAGTTATGGAGAGAAGGCATAATAATAAGAGATGAAAAAGAATTAAGATCCAATAGGTTTGAGGATTCTTTCTTGATGCTTCTCTGATGAAGCACCTTATGAATTGACAGAGTACGGGTCTCCAATCATGTCCGTACAGAAAGAGGGAAAATCCTTGCTTTTAGAGAGAGTGACTAATAAGCCTTGGCTTCTTAGAATTGGCTATAAGTGTTTTTTCCCCCTATGATTGATTCCCTTTTGTTAAGGGAAAACGGAAAGAAAATCCACTGAATATCAGAGTTTTTTAATTTTTTTTAACAATAGAAAACAAAAATGGAAATTTTATTCTGAGCATGTTGGTCTCCTCCTCATTTGATATGAAGGCCAATAGCAGTGAGAATTAGTGCATAATTGCATATAGTCACCTCCCCTTTGTCAAAAGCAGTTCCAAATATTCGAATCAAAAACTTTGTCACAATTAATAATGGAAAAGATATCTCACACTAACGCTGAGTTTGGTAAAGCTTTTCGTTGGGGTGCTCCTGCTCTTAAAAAGCTGGAGCTCCTATTTTGCGTTTGGTAAATCAAAAAGTTGGACTGCTTTTGCTCCTGGCTTTTGAGAGCAGGAGGTGCTCTTGGGAGCCATCAAGAGTAGCTTTTCAGAGCCAGCTTTGGCTATCTGAAAATACATAAATGACCCTCATTTACACAATATCTTTTAATATTATATCTATTATAGTCATTTAATATCTTGGGAGCCACTTTACACTATTTTACCAAACATTATAATAGTGACTTCTGCTTATTGAGAGCAACTTTTGTATAATTTTACCAAACGGTACTATTATGGCTCTCTAAGAGCAGCTTTTTGAGAGCCCAAGGAGATCAGCAGTTTGTCAAGAGCCACAGCTTTACCAAACTCAGTCTAATCCTGAGGTTCACTTCCTATTTATATTCAATTATCACAAGGATCCCTCTTTCTATAATTGATTGATTTTATTAGATCGTCCCTAATTTCCAAAGTGCGAAAATAAAATTATGAATTGTGGATTTATTTATTCTTTTCCCATCAACGTACATACAATAAGATTTGAATAGTATAAATGTTTTAATTGAAGATATATTTTCTTAAAAAAAATTATTATTATTAAGCTGTGGTGCTAAGACACCCATGGCGGATGGGAGGAATGCTCACATTAATCCAATAGCCCATGATTGTCTTCACATGAACTCCAACATCAAATGCTTAAAAATTTCTTTATTTTATTTTTTTTTATAAATCTCGAGGTACTGATTTGAACTAAACTAAGCCTAGTGTTCTTTGTTTATTGTTTTGTGTAGGGTACATACATACATCAACTTCACTAAAATCCAGATGAACCAAACCTCAGTTATCACACAAAATTAAAATACTAATAAAACAAAATCAAAGGTTAATATGGGGAAAAAAAGAAAGAAAAGGCGAGCAAACCTAATTAGGTGGGAGTGTGGCGTTTGAGAATGTGTACGGATTAGGGAAGCCAAGGAACAAGAACACAATTGGTCTCCACATGGGGTGTGCATTCAAATCTCTATTATTATTATGAGAAATATTTGGTCAAAAAATAAGAATGGATTTATTTGATAATTTTTCGCTTAAAAAATATTTTTTAAGAAGTTATTTTTTAATAGGTTGGATGATTGTGACTCCAAAAATTTTTATATGGATTAATTTTAACTAATTTTTTATTATACAAATAGTAACATTATATTATTATTTTTTTTTAGTATCTTGTGGGACATTTTGTGTCCATCAAGCTGTATTTTTTATTATTTTATCTTATTTTAATTCCATATTATTTACTTTTTATTTTAATTTATTGTTTTTATAAGAAATTCCACCATCCACTCACTCCCACCAACTTAGATTGATAAAATTTAACATCTATAAATATTAACTCTATTAAATAAGCATGTAAGATGATATGCTCTTAAGGTGTGTTTGATATGAAATAAAAATGAAATATGTTTTTTTTAGGAACGAATTTTATGTGTAATTTCATATATTAAAATTATTCATATAAAATAATCTTCATTTTTTTAATAAAATATTTGCTCCATTTTGACCTCTACAGCAAAGACCCGATAAATGAACATCTTTTTCCTATTACTTTCGGCGGATAGGAATTAGGAAAGTTATATTCTTTTGATTGCAAATGAGCATACAGTTGGAGGAGTTACAAATTGAGCCACATACATTTTAAAGCTACTTGCTTCTTTGCATATGCGTGTTTATTTCATAATTAAATTAAGAGAAATGATATGTGTACACCACAAAATCAGTTATCATAGATCACTATGGGTAATAAATCAACATTTTGAAACTAGTAATCTAATTTTTAAAGATGTTAGATTAATGTAAAATAATAAAAGTTGAATTACTAGTTTCAAAATGTTGAATTATTACACTTGGTGACTGATGGTGATTAATTTTATAGTGTACATATACCATTACTCATAAATTAACAATAATGCTAAGTGAACAATGAAAAACCAACCCATACAGCCAATGGGCCTATTTTGGCTTTGGTTTTAGCCCAAATAATCACTGAGATTGTGACTGAGTGATTATGGCCCAAAATCTCATTTATTACCTGATTGGGCTGATTTTGTATTGTTGATTTAGCATTACCTTAAATTAATTAAAGCGGGATACGAGGAAAACATAACATAACGGTTAATTTCCACAACTAACACACAATTGACAATATTCCGTCAAGATACCAAACTTTATGAGAAAGTTAGTTATGAATAATAATGAGGAATTAATAGTAATCATTTGTTTATTATTATGACAGGCGGACAAAATTAAATTAACCATATTCGTTCTGAACCATTATTGTTACAAATAAAATTATCCAATCTCTAATTTTTGACTAATGGAGGATCTGATCCCTAATTCTAAACGGAATCTACAGATCAGATGGGTAGAAATAATATGCGATAAGGTTAATGCTTGCTTTTGTTAATTATTGCTTGATGTGTTACTTATATATATATATATATATTAATATATTAAAGGCCTAGGGACAAAATGCATAGCCATTAAGAGGGGGCAATAGACATTTCATATATCTTAATAGTATAAAAGTTGGGCAATTGTTGACAATTAGTACTATAATATATATACTTAATGGTGGGGTCCTAATAATTAGGAACATGGTTATTATAATATTGCCATTAGTGAACAAATTAAAAAAATTAAAGAGGTGAGGGATGAGGGGGTTTATATAGCCCTTATCAGTGCTATTGGTCTGTCTTGTACCACAGTCTTTAATTAATTTGTCCCATGTTATTATTATAGTTCGTGGTACCTGATATTAATTGTTCATAATTTACACTAATAATTATAAAACTGTGGAATGTAACTTTATTCAGTCACGTTCTTGTTGAAAAGTCACAATGCAATTTAATTTAGAACAAGGCAAGGCCACTCTTTAAGGTTGCACATGATAAACCACATTAGATATATATAGTCTCAATGTACTAACTCTCAACGTTAATTGTTATTAGTCAGACATACTTTAACTCTCAATTTAATTATTTGAGAGCAAGTGCTTTGCTTGTGCTATATAGTCTATTTTCTTCTTAAGCATTAGATGCTTCATAAGATATGCATCTAATAATCAAGTCAAGTGTGAATTTGATCTTGATTTCTTGTATCTTTGGGAGAATCTAAAAAGATAATTGTAATTACATATTATCATCATTACCAAAATAAAAACATTGCAACAATAATGTAATACTAATTTGGGGTCAATAGGAGAGGTGCTGAACTGATTACACACTAAAGTAGGAATAAGGGGTCAATAATTAACAAAAAATTAAAGAACATATTTTTCTTGCCTGAGCTTAGTGAAACACATCAGCACAAAATTAAGCGGGGCGTATTAAGGCCTTAATCAAACATGGTTAAGAATATGATATGGATCCCACTCCACTACTTAGCTTTTTCTTAATAGATATAATTAAATATCTACATATTTATTCTCATTCGTGTGCCTCTTGTAACTTGTATATTAGTATAATAGTTTTTTTTTAGATCCATTGGATGTTCATAAAGGAACGGTCCTCATTAAGCTTGTTAATATCTTAAGACAATAATTCAATCAAACTTTGATGGTGTCACATACATTTAGTCAAATAATGACTCACACGCGTGCACATGCGTTTACAACACTTAGTACAAACAAATAGTAGTAGTACTAATCAATCAATCTTTTAATAATTATTTCACCATAATGATCGATTATGAAGACTCTAATCTCGAATCCATTAGTCTCTAATATTAATTTATTTACAGTTGACCATGTGGCATAGATTACAAATTAACTTGGATATCAACATTACCCTGCCTCAAAATAAAAAGATAAATCATAATTTAATTAGGCGTCATAGAGAAAATCTTCTTATGCATTGTGTGGCTATAATTAGTAAAAAAAAACTGCATTGCAGTATGTTTGAAGTTTGCACTTTACTTTTATTTGTCTTTTTATTGACAACCATCTGACTAATTAGATGAAGTTATTACCAGTCTAAAATTAATTGAATAGCTTGCATAAATGATTTATTGCACTCATCATGTGTTCAAAATAATATGACTACACGACATACACTAAATTAGCCATACAAACATCAACTTCTAGAAAATAATTCTCATCAATGTCAAGATATATTAACAAAACTTAGAAAAGTCCGTTTTTATTACACAACTGCTGCCCCAATTTTTTCGGAATCAATTATTTTGGTTTTAAATTGTATGTGTTATTATATAACCCAAGATAAACTCAAAAAATATGGTTGATCGGTATGCATCCTTTCTTAATCTTATTGAGGGCTTAGTTATTATTTTAGACATAAAAGAAATTTAAAAATTTCGGATCAATTATCTTATCAATGTGACTACAAGTCATCTAAGAATTAGTTTCCTGTCTTAAAATGGAAAAAAGAAATTGTAGATAACTCTAAAAAAAATTTCTTTTGAAGGTGTGGAAGATTTTCTTATTCTCACTCATTTATTTTAAGACACTGAAGATATATACGTAAGATTTGATGCTAAGTTAAAAAATAAACAAAATGAAGAAGGTTCGTTATATAACCAACTAGCACATACATTTTATAGGCTCGCTTAACTAACAGTAATGTGAACGATTTATATCTGTTGTTAAATGCCGTGAAGTCATGCATGGCATCTACTTTGCGAAAAAAGATTGAAGATTATTAATTACTAAAAAAAAATCTATTCCCTCATGAGATAAAAGGTTCTTACAAGTAGCTTAAGAAGATAAGATCATAACTGAGAAAATTTATTATATTTTGCCACCCCATAGCCATCATCCTTTAATTTTGGACACTTGCATTATCGTTTTAATTTGGTGCGATATATAAATTTTTTCTGGGTAATTCTCATGGCAATGGCAAGCAATACTTTTACATATTCAACTACTTTTATTCTTTTATTTTGTCTAAAACTAAAAGAGAGAAAGTAAAAACATAATAAAATGCTCCTTATCGTGTGGTCCAATAGTATAGTAGAATTTTGATCTCACCACTTGGAATGTTCAAATCAATTAATTCCAATTTTGATGCTTTTCTGCCTAAGAAAAGGGCATGAAATTAATAGTTAGTTAAATGAAAAAGAAGATCCTATCTGTCCGATGCAATGCGAGTAAATCATAGGCTCATTTACATCTTTTTATTTAAATAAATAATTTTTCAACCTCAAATTTTGTCACCACCTCTCTCTGTCTTTTGAAACTAAGTGGAAACCACCGTATACGTTCAGCCAAAATACACTTTTGATTTCTTATAGCCTTTGTGTGGTTTTTTAAAATAATAATTCTATGTATACAATGAAAATTGTATAATATTTATACAATAATCATATTCACTATTGAATTATATTAATTTATAACTCTTTATTATAATTTAACGATGAATATGATTGTCGTATAAATATTATACAATTTTTATTGTACTAATAATATTGTTCGTAATCAGTCCATAGCCCCCTATTTCATATTCTTCTTGATTTAATCTCTTCATCTGATCTTGGCTTTTATATATTTTTAATTTAGCTTATAGTATTTTAAATTATTTTCATACAGACCCTAAATTTTTCTTTTTTGATTTGATCCCTTACATACATTTGGGACCAATTGAGAATTATTTGAAACATCAAAGATAGAATTGATAAAAATGAAAGATAAATAACTAAATTGAAAACAATCTAAAATATACACACAACTGCACAAGGGACTAAATCGACAAATACACTAAATGATGATCAAATTAAAAAAAAAAAATAAACAAAAATAAAACACTTAACTGGCTATTTATTTTCCGAACATGGTTAGAGGTACAACAAAAAATTAGTCAAAACAACCAATAAATAGGAATTTAGGTCACAATTACCAAGTCCATTAAAAATAGAGAATTGCACAACAAAAAAACTAGCCAAAACAGCTAACAAATAGGAATTTGGGCCACAATCACCTAGCCCATTAAAAATATATTCATGATTAAATGTGTTATTTGGGCTATAAAGTGTTAAATAAGCTTTCTTAGCTGTTTTGGCTGGTTTTTTATTGTGCCTCAAGCATTTGTGTTTTAAATATACTCATGATTAAAATGCTATTTTGAGCCATAAAATACTAAATGAACTTTATTATTGTTTTGACTTAAAAAATATTGTTCCCCAAATATTTGTATTATTTTCCCTCGAATTTATTAGAAAAACATATCCAAAACTTAATAAATTGAAATAATCGAGAGAAAAAGTGCTTAAATATGACTTATTGCTGGCACATGGTTATTCGATTTCATGCAATAAATCACAAATGGAAGAGTAAACCCCAAACTGATCCCTGATAATTTTCGCGTTGGACAAGGTGATCCCTAACAATTAGAAATACCCTACTCAGTCCCTCACAATGTCAAACCTCGAACACGCTAAGGTCCCTGGATGGATTCCGTAACGTTTGTCTTACATGTCAGTTCAGCACAGTGCACCCGTGCTGACTTGGCCATTTAATGCTTGAAATGACGTCGTTTCGTTAGAAATAATTAACATTAAACATGTTTGTTGTTGGATTTGAGTCACAAATCACCCCAATCCTCAGTAGCAAAAAATGTTTAATGTTAATTATTTTAACGAAACGACGTCATTTTAAGCATTAAACGGCCAAGTCAGCATGGGTGCACTGTGCTGAACTGACACATAAGACAAACGTTACGGAATCCGTCTAGGGACCTTAGCGTGTCTGAGGTTTGACATTGTGAGAGACTGAGTAAGGTATTTCTAATTGTTAGGGACCAACTTGTCCAACGCGAAAATTGTCAGGGACCAGTTTGAGGATTTACTCCAAATGGAATTATCATCATGACCCGCCTCGTGAATATTCTGGTTTAAGTACTAGTAACTAGTAATTGATAATTTACCTTATGGGACGAGGACCACCATATACAACCTATATATATATATCACACAAATATGAGAATAAATGAAATATATACCAACATATATTTTCAGATACAATAATACTTGATGAATAATAAAAAATAATAATAAAATTAATCAACGAGTCTATTTCATAATTTTTTGACCCGAAAAAATCTCTCTTGAAAAAATTAATTTTTAGTGAATTGAGTGATTGAAATTCAAAATCTTTATATTAATTAATTTTTTTATTGTGCAAATAGCAGCACTCTTTCATATATGAATGAGGGGAGCAAAACAGAGTAGATATTCTTAATGGTGTGTTTATTTGAGGAAAAGTTAAGAGGAGAAAGAAGAGAGAATGAAATAATGAAATTTTACTTTGTTTGATTGAAAAGAAGTATATTTAAGATGTAAGAGAAATAGGAGAAAAGTGAGTCTCTATAAAAAAATTTCTCTTCAAAGGTGTAATAAAATGAAAGAGAAATTTAACAATTCTTATTTTTTTCTCTCTTATATATTTATATTCTTGCAATCTCTTTTACTTAAGACATCAAATAATAATTTAAAAATAAATTAATATATATCGATAACTTATAATAATTTAAAAATAAATTTAAATATTTTTAATAATATTTAATATTTTTATTATAATAAATTTATTATATTGTAAAAAATTATATTTATTTTTAATAATTATATAGATAATAATTTTATTATATACACATTATTTTTTTAAAGTTAAAATTGTAATATAATATTAATAAATACTTTTTTCTCAATTTTTTCAATCAAATAAAAAAATTTAATTATTTTCAATATTTCTCTCTTCTATTTCATTCTAGTCAAATAAACAATAAAAATTAAATTTCTATTTCACTTCTTTCTTCTCCATTATTTTTTCTTCTCTACTTCTTTTCCCTTTACTTCCTTCTTCTATTATCCGGACCCTAAATAAAAATTTCAGATGACTATGTATATTACATGTCTGGAATAATTTCTTATAAATTAATGAAAAAATCTTTAATAATAAGATCACGTAAAAAATTTATACGGAGGGATCTATGATTAAAGAACGAATAATTGTAGCATACATAAAATAAAAGAGATAAGATATAAAATTATAAAATAGATTAAGAAGCGATTCAGATTCTTAATATCACGCAAACTGGCAGACACCATGAACAAAATTGTTCTGGCGGTTTAAAATGATCTCTGATTACTAATTACTTAAGCCCCACATACATAGCGTTTCTTCAACTTTGGGAAATGATGTGATTCAATTTTCCGTCATACTATTTTATTTTTATTTTATACGTACTACATTCGCATCATACTATCGATCTCCCAAAAGTGACAAATGTGAATTAAAGAGTTACATAATTAATGACAAACACTGCTCAACGCTACATTATTCCCAATAGAACCAGTTAATATGTCATGTCATCTCATCACATCACAACACAACACAGGCCAAGTCAACCTATCTATCGTGGCTACTTTTGACACGAACATAATATATAATCAATAATACTAAGTGTACAATGAAAAATCAGTCAATACATTCAATGAGTCTATTTTGACTTTGTTTTTGGTCCAAATAATCATTGAGATTGTAATGGGCTGAATAACTATGGTCCAAAATCTCATTTATTGACTGGTTTGATTGGTTTTCTATTATACATTTAGCATCGCTCATATATAATATCTGATATACAATGAGTATATTTGTAGTGGATTAGGGCCAGTGCATTAGGGCCGAATCACCAAGACAACTTGGCCCACACCACACGGAATTTGGCCAAAAATATACAAAATTTAGCCACGTGGAAATTACTTCAGGCCGAGTATAATTTGAATCGGAACACTCCCACTAGGTAAGCCTCATTATTGTCCATGATGATCATTTAAAGTAATTAATTATAGGATGCTAGCTCCCCTTTTAGCGAGGTCAACAGCCTAATCCAGATAAGTAACTTTTGATCCACAGTTGATTGAGACTTACTATACTCATACTTTCTTTCTAGAATCACTGCTAACTTGAGCGTCGGAGTGCCTTTTCAGGTACACCACCCGTCTGGTTCTGAAGGTCCCCGAAGCTCATCAAGTACTGGAGAAGTCGGTTTAAGGAGGAGTCGACTAACGATATAGAACGGCGAGAACAATATTACATATCATATCATATTAGTTTATTTAACAGTTTTTTTTATGTGCATACAACAATTTTCTATATCAACCCTCCCATTAATTATATATTTCTATCCCAAACGTGTATTATTGCTGAGAACTAATATCGCTAATATAGCTAGATGTCATGTCTGGTTAATTTTTTTTAACAAAAAAAAACTCAAAATCATGATGATTATTATTACATTTAATTGCTAAGACTCCTGCAAGTTAGTTAAGCATAACTTTATTTTGTTTCAGAAAATTGGAAGCTAAAGACCCCTAGCTAGATGCAATTGTACTACGTTCGTCATATTCACACACCTAGCTAGCTCCTTGCTCTCTCGCCACGGTGTACTCATTAATTAAGTATGACATTATATTTATTGATGATCTAGCATGAAATACGATAAATAAATAAACCAGAAATGTCCAAATACGGTACGAGGTTTCACAAGCACAATATACATATATATATATAAATAAATATATATATAGTTTATTTTGATTAGGAGGAAGGTGTTATAGGGTATGGGAGAAGAGAATAGAGGAAGTGGCAAATGCGTAAAAAGGATGTCCCCAAAAGGGTCAAAAATCAAAATGTAGTAATGGACAACTGAAGAAAACAGTTTTCAGAAGCATAAAATAAATAAATAAATAAATCGCTACTACTTGCTACTGTATGTGGACTTTACTATGCCTGCATCGACGAGGACAGAAAAAGTAACAGCGTGCCGTTATAGATAACGGAGGAGGGGAAGGAAGGAATCCGTTACAGGGAGGTCACATTTTCTTTCCTTGGCGCTATATTATATGAGTAGATAGAGATGTAATTGTGAATGAGGGCTACATTTCATTACATTTAAAAATATAATGTACATTAAGTATTATTATTAATTAAAAATGTTATTTGAACAATATAAATTGGGTGTAGTGAATTACTACTGATCCAAAAACTTACTCCCATATAAGTGCATCCAGGCCCGCAGTTATTATTAAATGGTTTCTATTCTTTTTACAGTTGCGCTTCTAACTTGTGTTTCATTTGTTTAGGACCAGTTTGGATAGTAAATTTATGACTTTTTTTAACTTTTTATAAGTTATAAGTTATCGTATGGATGTTTGGATTAATTTTTATGTAATTTTTAACTTTTTAAAAAGTTATTTTAAGTGCTTATTGAAGAAGTTGAAATATTTAACTTCTTCAAAAAGTTTTTGCACAACTTTTTAAAAATAATCACTACAAACTAAAATAAACACTTATATTATTTTACTTCCAAATACAAAATAACTTTTTTAAAAATTACTTATTATTAAAGTCCTTATTAAAAAGTTCTTTTTGTATAAGGACTTAATTAAGCTCTTTATCCAAACTTGCCCTTATTCTAATATCAAAAGAAAATCTTAATAATATGTTTGAATGAGAATAAAAAATCAGAGGAAAGGAAATTAGAAGGAAAAAAAAAGAAATAAAAGAGAAAAAAGATGAAATAACTAATTATTCAAACACAAGGTGGTTAAACTCATCAATTTAAAAGATTTTTTATTTTAGTAAGAAAAATGTATTTTTAAGATGAGTTTAATTTCAATCTATTATAAGTGTAAATTAATTTTACACAGACATCCAATCATAAATTGACACATCAGTAAAAGTCTTTAACTCAATCAATCACTAACTAAAAGGTCACATAAATCAATGAATGTGATTGATTGACAATGTAAAATTTTTTACACTGTCAGTGACTCTTTTAATATTCCCAACTTGAAATTTTAAGCGTGCTTGAAATGAAAAAGAAGAAGCTTTTTTTTTTTCCGATGTCCATCTATATATTCTCAATTCAAAATCTCAACTATCGAAGTTGTTACTATTTCCATCTTCTGTGTTAATATTTTAACAGAATACATAAAGTGTTAATTAATTTGTGCATGCAAAGAGCAATTCTTTTATATGAAAGAAAAAAAATCATTGAGAGATATTTCTAAAATCATTAGATGCTTAAAAAATACTTATAAATAATGCACCAACCAAAAACAGAACCAAATGGGGAAAACACAACTTTGCAACTATTGTTTGAGCACCTTAACATTTCTATTATTTCACATGCGGAATACGATGATTCTTTTCTTTAAAAGCTTTATTAATAGCATTTATGGAATCTTATAATTTTTTTTTCAACATTTATCAAGCATGTTGTTCTATTGTTTTATTATTTATATTTAAAATTAAGCAATTATTAAGTTAATTTTGAAAGTGGTATAATATAGTTCAAGTTTAATTATTTACCAATTTAAATTAGTCCACATAAATATTATTATAAGAATTAATTTACAACACTTTTGTAATTTAAGCTACCAAATTAATCATTTTTTAATTTCAAATATCGAAGTAAATCACGCATACACTTTCAAGAACTAAAATAAGTTTTTACATTTCTTGCACGAGTACTCGATAACAAAATCCATTGTTTATTTCTTTTATCTTTAATTCTTTATACAAATGGAATTTGGGCATATTGATATGGAAAATGATACTTATTTATATAAATAATGTATAAGCGAGAGAGTTGATGGGAAAAGAAGAAGTTAAAAGAAAAATAAGTGGTAGATTTAATAAGTTTAGTGTATAATTATATAAGAAAAAAGTAAATATAAATATCATTACTTATATTGAAATATCGATATATTATTCATGTGATCAAATTTTGTTTTAGTACATGAGGTATTTATAAATTATGTGTCTATATAATATTATTTATTATTATAAAAATGGATAAATATAATTACACAAAATGAGTAATATATAGTTTAAAATTTAAATACAAAGAAAATTAGCATGTAATAATTATCTAAATTTTAATATAAATTTACTTTTATCTTTAAATCTTAAAATTCAATCCAGGAGTAATGATATGCAAGGTAACATTTATTTCCTATGTAAAAGATATAAAATATAATAAAAAATAAAAAGTAAAATATTTATTTATTATAAATACATACAAGACAAATTATATATTTGTATAAATTTATTTTATATTTTGTATTCATATCACAATAAATATATAAATTACGTACAAAAATTTTAATAAAAATTTTATCTTTAAGTCTATTCATGATTTTTTATATAATTTTATCATTTGTTCTTCTATTATTTTTTTAAATTTACTGTATTATATTATATTATATCTATATTTCTCTACTGTTGTATGTTGTATTAATTATTAAACAAATATTACCTAGATGTTCGGATAACTTTTTATTGAATATAAGAATTTTTTTTTTCCAAAGGAAACTGTATAGTACTATAGTGTAAACGTTGTTTTTTTTGGGGTTAAAATAATAAAAGAAAAATAAAGCTAAATGAACAATGAAAAATCAGCTTATAATGAGTGCTTTAGTTTTGGCCCAAATAATTATTAAAATTGTAATGACATGAGTAATTATGATCCAAAATCTCATTTATTGGCTGGTTGGACTGATTTTATATTGTTTATTCAGCATCAACCAGTAAAATTTGCACCAAAATGGTGGCCAATGAGGTTGAGTCTGAGAATAAGCTGAATGTGTAGACTGAGTGATTCTATAGAGAGAGAAAGCAGAGACGAGATGAGAGAGAAACAGTCATAACCCAGAGACAACAGAACAGAGAGAGAAGAGAAATAGGCATGTTGTGATGAGTGAGTGATGAGGCAGGCAGATAAAATAAAAGTAGCAGCGGGTTTGGGGAATTGGTAACGTCGATTCATCCTCCTCCTCTTTCTTCTCTTTAGCTTTAGGAGATACAAGAAGAAACAAGAGACGAAGCAATCCACGACAACGACACCTTCTAAAGCACTCACCACCTTTCTCAATTCTCTCTAAAAGGGCCCCTTTTTCTTTAGCTTTTGGGTTTTGCTTGCGACCCGACCTTCATTCCCCGCACCACCATGCCTTCTTCTGTCTCTGTATCTGTAACCGAAGCTTGAGTTGAGTTGAGGCAGCCCCTTTTTGCTGCGCAAATACTTAAAGCGACACGAGATTAATTCGGCGACAGTTACACTCTCTGAAACGGGAAAACATATAACAAGCGAGCTACTCATCATCATGATATTAACTGTCTTGTCTCGCTCCTTCTCTCTCTCTCCTCTCCCTTCCATTCTTATTATTTGATTTGATTTGATGGGGTAATCTACTTCCCTGCCTCTACTTGCTCCTCTTTTGTCTTTCTCTTCGATTTGTTTCTTCTTCTTCCTCCTCTTCGTGTTCCTCTCTCGTTCGTGGTTGTTGAATGGCACATGCGGACTCTAGTCTCAGGGGCCCTGTCACTTCTCAAGCTGAAACAGGTCAATGCCTTCTAATAAGGGTTGAGTTTTATATTTTTTATTGGGGATTATTGCTCTGTTTGTTTTTTTTGCTGAGAAAGTTGAGCAATGGAAAAGGAAATGCCTGTGTCTTTAGTAGTTCCTAATGTCGTGAACGAGGAAGGAACTGAACTAGGACATGGTTCCTGTGGGTTTGAAGAAATCTAGGTCTCTGCACTATTTTGTTTCAATAGAGGGCACTGGGCAAGTGTTTGGAGGAAAATTAGAGATAAAAGTTCTCAACTTTCTCAGTAACCAAACAGAGCATTAGCCTTCTCATTCTTGTATAATCGTAATGAGGTTGAAATTTTATACCGTACTCATTTGCTTTGATTTATTTATGTGTTGGTTCGGTTAGGTGTGGGAGAAGACGATCTATACACAGAGCTATGGAAGCTGTGTGCAGGGCCTTTGGTGGATGTTCCTCGTGCTGGAGAGAGGGTGTTCTACTTCCCTCAGGGTCACATGGAACAAGTACACAAAACTTCTTTTGTGGTCTTTCTCGTTTCTTTTTTTGCCATTTTCAGGGTTCTAAACTTTCTACTTGCTTCTTTCCTTCTCGGTCATTGTACTTGCTTACCAAGTTTTTTTTTTTTTTTTTTTGGGGGGGGGGGGGTTTGCAGTTGCAAGCATCAACGAATCAGGAGCTAAACCAGGAACTGAGCCAGCAAATTCCTCACTTCAATCTCCCATCCAAGATTCTGTGCCGTGTCGTGCACATTCAGTTGCTGGTACTGGTGTCTGATTCCTTCTTTTTGTTATTTGTCCTTATTTGTTCAAGAACGTGATTATTATGTGTATCTACTATCCAGTATTATTTACCATTAAGTGTGTGTTAATTTTGTAGGCGGAACAAGAAAGTGATGAAGTTTATGCCCGCATCACTTTGCTCCCAGAACCAGATGTGAGAATATATTTGTCTCCTTTCCTTTCCTTTTATATGCTTTAGTCTTGTCGATCTGTTTGGTCACTGCAAGAATTACATTTAATTTCCAAACCGAATTCCCCATGTTGTTATTATTAGTCCATCTCCTTTATTATTATGATGATTCTCTCATCTACTGAAAGATGCGTGGCATTAAAAAGCAAATTGATTTCTAGTTGAGAAATGGGCTAAAAGGTTGAGTTCTGTTTATCTTTTTTTCTTTTCTTTTTTTAAAAAAAATTCATTTTTTGATCTGTATTCAGCAAAATGAACCTACGGATCCTGATCCAAGTCCACCCGAGACGCAAAAGCAGACTTTTCACTCCTTCAGCAAGATACTAACTGCCTCTGATACTAGCACTCATGGAGGATTTTCAGTTCTTCGTAGGCACGCGACAGAGTGCTTACCTCAATTGGTATTTTTATCTCTTTGGGTCTGCTTTGGCTAAGGCTGAATCTATCTACATATTTAATCAAAGTTCAATCTGTATGCCTCAGTTGATGGTTTCTATTTATATTTTGTAGGACATGTCCCAACCTACCCCAACTCAAGAATTGGTAGCCAAGGATCTTCATGGGTTCGAGTGGAAGTTTAAGCACATATTCAGAGGTGATTTCGTTTATACATTGGAATTCTTGGTCTTGGGTTTTTAGTTTAGTTGCATTTTCAGATTTTGGAGTGGGTGAATAAAGTTGAATGTAGTTAGTGATTTAGCATAAAATGAGGAATGCTAAGGAGCATTGTCTTGAAATCTGCTTTATTGCTTGGCATTTTGATTGCCCCCTTTCTGGAATACAATCAGGTCAACCTAGGAGGCACTTGCTCACAACTGGCTGGAGTACTTTTGTTACATCCAAACGATTGGTTGCTGGGGATGCTTTTGTGTTCTTAAGGTAGTTGAACAGTACTGGTGCCTTGTATGGTTGTCTGCACTAGACTAGGGTATTGACTTTGATTATTTCAGGGGAGGGAACGGGGAACTGAGAGTCGGTGTGAGGCGTCTTGCACGGCAGCAGAGTCCAATGCCTTCATCCGTGATATCAAGCCAGAGTATGCATCTTGGGGTTCTTGCCACCGCTTCCCATGCTGTTTTAACCACTACCATGTTTGTGGTTTATTATAAGCCAAGGTTTGTAAGCATATTGAATTGTGTCGTTGGTGTCATTTAGCTGATTTATATTATAAGGTAATAACAGTTTCTGTCTGTGTAACTACTCCTTTCAGGACCACCCAGTTCATTATTGGCCTCAATAAATATCTGGAGGCAGTCAACAATAAGTTCTCAGTTGGTATGCGATTCAAGATGAGATTCGAGGTGGAGGACTCACCTGAGAGAAGGTATCCTCTTTAAACAGTTACTGTGGTGTGGTAACTGAGTCTCTCTTTACCTTCAAGTTGGTTCTTTGTTGGCTTCTTGTTACAATAAATAAATATATCTGGTCAGGTTTTCTGGTACTATTGTTGGGGTTGGGGATGTGTCACCAGGCTGGTCAAACTCTCAATGGCGTTCATTAAAGGTTGAATTTATTTCCAAATTTTGTAATCTTTAATTCTTATTAAGCCAGTTGTATTCTCAGGATTTCGACATTTATAAAATCTTTCGCAACCTTAGGTTCAATGGGATGAGCCAGCAACCATTCCCAGGCCAGAGAGGGTTTCTTCTTGGGAGATAGAGCCTTTTGTAGCTTCTGCTGCTTTAAATGTTACTCAGCCTGTGGTGAAGAGCAAACGGTCCCGGCCTGCTGATCTTCCATCATCTGGTACGCGAGGCTTTCGACCAAAGTTCTCTTGATAAATTGTTTATCGGTTGATTGGCCATTAACTTCAAATTATTTGATTTCTGGATGTAGAAGTTGCTCCAAATGCTCCTGCTTCGGGTTTCTGGTATCATGGTTCAGCCTTGTCCCATGAGCCTACACACTTAGGTGCCACCGCAGACGCTCAGAGCAACCAAAACCAGGCTGTGTGGTCTCTGAGGCAGAAGGAAATTAATGGAAATCCAGTGAATACACATTCCAGCAGCACTAGGGTCCGTGTGGAAGGAATATGGTCAACATCCCCACATTTGAGTAATGTCCCTTCCAACTTTCTTGCTGACCCCAAAAACAACAAAGCTGTTGCGAAACAGTCACCAATCTCAGGCCACTCTCCTGTTTCATCCAAGGCAAATGATGGTTCGGCTCATGATCAAGTGGAAGATGGTAAAAGGAGTGAGAATCCCACAGAGATATGGGTATTTGGAGTTAATTTGACCAACAACTTTACCAAAGAACTGGGAAGTCCAGCAATTATTACTCCAAGTGGTCCCAAAGAATCTACTGCTATTGCTGCATGTGAAACTGAGGATGGTCAGAATTCCAATTACTCATCACTGTCCAATAAGGAGCAGAAGCAAATTATTTCTGATGCATCACCAGCTGAGAAGCCATCCAAGCCCAACTCTGTACCATCCATGAGGACTCGCACCAAGGTACATACATACATGCATGTATGTTCAGCTTAATTAAGTGTTTTAGTTAGCTTGAAATTTTCATTAATAGTTAAGTTCATTTTGCATAATTTTTATTGTAATGTTCATGGATGGATGACTAACTTGCTTCTTGTGTTGAGAAGGTGCAAATGCAAGGTGTAGCTGTGGGCCGCGCTGTGGACTTGACCTTGTTGAAAGGGTATGATGATCTAATTGATGATCTCGAGAAACTGTTTGATATTAAGGGAGAGCTTCGGTCACAAAACAAATGGGCAGTTACTTTTACCGACGATGAAAATGACATGATGCTCGTCGGCGATGATCCATGGCCGTGAGTGATCCTAACACTTGTACTTTTTACATCACAGCTAGCTAGCTTGTGTCTCAAATTTTTCCTCCAATTGCAGGGAGTTCTGCAACATGGTGAAGCGGATTTTCATCTATTCAAAGGAAGATGTAAAGAAGATGAAATACAAGCTTTCTGCGCCCTCATCAGATGGTGAAGAGACTTTGTTGAGCCCAGATTCACAGACCAAGGATGACACTCAACAAATCTCTTATGCATAAAATTTGACTACTTAACTTTTTCCTTTTTTGTCTTTCAAGTTTCTTGGTTTGGGAGTGGGAGGGGTAAGGGGATGTGGTATGGAAACTCATTAGAACTGCATGCAGAGTAGTAGTGGACTAATATAATAGTAGTATTAAACTACAGGCCGGACTATCTATGCTTGGATTTTAGATACTTTATCATCATCATGTTTGTGAATACCTTGTTTGTTGGGTGGTAAGAGCTGCATGTTAAACATGTCTGCTTTTTGTAGTTAGTTTCTCCTGGCTTGCTGCTTGCTTAGTATCATTTTAATATTTTCGGAATTAACTAACTTAATCCAAGTTGGATGGACTATTTGAAATCCAGTTATTTTCATTGCTATAATTATGGTATAAAATAATGACAAGCTAAGAATTTCATGATTCATAATTCAACTGAAATCATCCATTATGGACAAGTAAATGATAGAATTCTTTGGGCACATGTTGATGTGTTGTACCTAGTAATGATGCCCAAAGATTGGAGGCAAAGGTTGCATTCTAAAAGATTTTGAGTGTAAAAGAAAATAGGTAAAGAGTCAAAGAAAGTGAGGTGAAGCTGTTATAAAGGCCAAAGTAACTGAAACGTGGTGTTGTTGTAGGAGCAATAATTAGACAGAAACTGTCTCTGCCTTTGGATGCATCTCCATTCAGTTTCACCTTTCTTGTCATCCAATTCGCCTTTTTGGGCTCTAAATTTGCATGTACTTCTTAATTAGGAGGACCACTTTTTCTATACCACTTTCTTGTGCCTATCTATGTTATATTTCCCCTGCTTATATTATTTTCCTCGTTGCACTAATTAATTTCTTTTTGTTGGTTTGGTCAAAACTAGCAATTATTAATTGTCTGAATGACTCATGACTGACTCTCATTCTTTGTATTGATCATCTGCATATTTGCTGACCATTGCCTTAAGAAGACTATAATTGGATTGGAACGTTGTAAGAGTTTTGATATCATTTATTTATTCTTAAAACCTTAACAGGCATTTTACTTTATCAAAATTCTAATTTTATCCCTGGATTCGATCCAAGTCCCAGCCAAAATTTCGAAGTAAGTTCTTGGGTACTTTCCAAGAAAATCAGAAAGATGTTTCTGTTATGTCAAAATTTCTCATTGTAACTTTCCCGTTAAAATCAAATGACTGACTCGAAAATAATATATATCTCACCTTCATTGATCAATTATTCATGAAATAATCATGAGATACTCATACTGTGTTACTTCTCTTTCATTTTTTTTAATCATTGTAGGTAAATAAACATTACCAGAAAATAAAAATAAAAATATGAATATTTTCAGATTTAGAAATTATAAATATTTTTATAGAGTTGAATAAAAATATTTAAACTTTATAATATATTCTCATTATCAAACGATATTTAGTTAAAATAAAAAGATAGCATATCTTGTTTTTGTGTTTAGAATATTAGTGTGGAGTATACCCGCGGTGGATTTGTTAATACTAATAGACAAAATCTATATTTGTACAATAATATTTAGTGTACAATTCAAAATTACTCAATACAGTTCATGGATTCTATTTTAATTTTTTTATACCCAAATAATTATTGAGATTTTAATAAGCTGATATTTATGATTTAAAATTTCATTTATTAACTGAATTGACTGATTTTTAATTATATATATAGTCGCACTCATATTCTTAAGTAAAAAGGAAAAGGTGGAAGAATACATACATAAGATGCGAGAAAGTGGAAATAGCTTGCATATTAAAATTTGTGGTCTTATTCGTCCAAGTTCGAAGCAATATCATCAATATGGAGAAATTCATCAAGAAGAAAGTGAAAATTCAATACTAGTTATGTTGGTCAAAATAATACCACAATCTAAGTAGGGCCTTAGATGATTTCCCAATGGGAAATAATATAGTTGATGTGACATGCATCTAGAAACCATAACAAAGCAAAAATAACTTGCTTTTTTATTTTGATATGATAGCATTAGCAGGTATCGTGGTTCGCCTGACTAAAATACATCGCATATATTAATTTTATTTCTTAAAAGACCAATATTCAGCACTATATATTTAGTCATGGTGAATTTGGAAACACACCTCATCTCACGTCAATAATTAAATTAATAATATTTAGAAATTAAATTCAATCGAAGAAATTACATATTCCATGGAGCATACTCATGCAAGACTTGTCAGCTTTGGAACATGGTGAAGACTTGAATTCAAAGATAAAAATAGAAACATATACAATACAAGGTAAATTATGTTGCCATAGAAAGAGCTACTTTCAACCATGGTGAAAGATGATGACACTTCGAACTCATAATCACAAGGCCTTATATAGTTTATAGTTAGTTGTTCTCCTTAAAATCTAATCAGGGATTGATTCATAATAATATGTTTGGAGAATATCGTGTAGCCAGATGTTTGTCCATTTAAGAGGTCTGGAGTTTCGCCTCGAAAGGACTAATCAATATCGATGATGAATAGCTTTAAGCAATTAAAAAAAACTCACCAAAAATTTCCTCTTCCATATAAGACTTCCTATAAAGAAGTTTAGGATTATTCAAAATTATATTAGTGAAAATCTAAGCATAGAAGAATTTGAGATTGCAGCATCAATGGGTTTTGGGCCTTGGGCCTTTGGGATGGGCTGAAAGTGGAATAAGTACACTGTTTAACGGGCCTGGCCTTTCTCCATGAATGTCCCATTATATTTGTTCACTTTCAGTCTAGTTCAGGTCCAGATCATGCCTGCCTTAGCGTTAATGATTGTTCTTTCTGATCTGATGTATGTTTGCAATGATGATTGATCACATATGACATAACAGTACCAATTGCTTTAGCGAATTTATGTTTCCCTTTTAATTTTAGTGAGTGAGAAGAGAAGCCTTAATTAGATTTGTGTCGGCATAAGAAGAAGGCAAAGGCAATGATGAACAATGGCTTTGACAATTGTTGGGATTAGGCATTATCATGAGCTATAGTAAATATGGGCCAGGCATGCATGATATATATATGTATCACCGACACAACATCAAGTTTAAATTAAAGAAAGCATTTATACACACACACACTTCATTAATTATTACTACATAATATATACTCCTACATTAAAGGGTGGAGAGCGAGCGAGGTAGCGCCTAGCATTTGGAGCGCATGCATGACATAAATAAATAAATAAACAAACTTGGATTGCATAATTAACGTACTATACTATTGCTTGCATCTTCATTCAATTCGCCCTCTCATCAGCTTTGCACAATTGTTGACTAATACGTTTGTTTCAGAGTCTACATAATCATAATCATAAATGGTAGTGAAATTTCTATGCGTGATTTTCGTTCTTCTTTTTTAATCTTCCCGTGGCGGCAGGGATATCCATCCCTTTTGCTCTATGCCTAAACTGAATCACGTTTTATTCTTTTCAAAAATCAAAATCAAAAATGGCGAGACGTACGTGAGGGACACTACAATTAATAAATATATTGTTTGAAGCTTGAAAAATGAATTTTCTTATTCACTGTTTCTGTTTCCCCTTTTTATCATAATTTTCAATGGCATGCATGTAACTTGCATCTCAAAGTCGTATTGTTCGAAACCAACAGTACAGACAACAGAGAACCATTAGCAGTGGTTGACAACGTTAAGATTATTAATTAAGATGTTAGTTGATAATGAACATTAATCAATCCTCGAAATTCGCGTCTGTATGCAGGTTGTGATCTAATCTACTCTAATGGAGTGGGGTTTGGTGGCAAAGAGGAGTGAGTGACGTGATCGTCGATGTTTCCAATCGTCCCCTGCTCTGTTCTGTTCTGTTGATGCCACTTATTTTTTTCAACCATTATTTGGCATCCAAAGCGCATTTCATGTCATGCCCATAGTACACATCACCTCCGCTCCAGGGAAATTTCACACCACACAAAAAACACATTTTTTTCCTACAATATTATACTCTTGCCAATCTTATTATTATTAGCTTTCTATTTTAGTATCAATTTTGTCCCCGTTTATGATGGATGCTATGGTGGTTCGATTGACTTGCAATTTTCTGTTATTGTTAAAATGATCAAGTCTAATTAATTAGTCAGTACATGAAAATGACCTGAGATAAAATACTTGTTAATATCATGTCCAAGATAAGAAGAGATCGTGATATACTAACTAATAATGTACACTAGACTACTATACACACATTTTTTTACACCAATAAAATGGGGGGAATTGCACACGATGCGCATTTTATTTATTTATCAGTTAATCATGTCCACGAATTCCTTCTGTAAAGTCCTATCACCCCTTCCTACCTTTAATTATACACCCACCCAATCATGTTCCTATTTGTCATCATCATCATCTCCCATTGATTTGATTTGATCGGATTGTTCAAATGATGAAACATGTATGTCACAGTGTTACATATACGACAAATTTGTACAAGTCTTCTATATATACGATCTCAGCAAAAATAAATACACGCAGCTTGTAGGAGTGGTGATAAAGATAATACAACGGGTGCTCCTTTTGGAGCATTTTCTCCAATGAAAAGCCAACCCATTTTTCTCTCTTCTCTTCTCTTTAGAGTGTAGTAGACCCGTGAACACGCCATTCAGAGTAAGTCAGAGTCCCCTTTGTCTTCCTCATCACAAAAAATAAGCACTTTCCCCCAAAAACAGAGAGAGAAAGAAAATGGGCAGTGGTGAAGAGAAACAGAGCACCACGCCGAGGCTTCCCCTGTTCTCAGCGGCAACAATGGGGTCACCAGAGAGGTCAGGGACGCTAACTCCTCCACTCCAAACCTCAGCTTCAGTCCCATTTCGCTGGGAACAAGAGCCTGGAAAGCCGATTCCTTGCACTGCCCTTGTGCCATTTTCGGACCCAAAAGACTTTCTCCCTATCTGCTTGGAACTGCCTCCGAGGTTGCTTGTACCTTCACCCACCACAGTCTTGGAGGGTCCTTATGCGGGCAGCAGCAGCAGCAACAGGTTCAAGTCTCCGTCTTTCAGAATGAGCAGCGACTGTTACGGCTCTTTTGGTGCAGAGAGAGGGCTTCTTGGTGTTATGGTTCTCAGCAGAGGTACTGCTGCTGAGGGGGTGAAGAAGAAGAAGAACAAAAGAGGGTGGTGCTGGTTTGGTTCATGGAGGAAGAAGGCCTTCAAGGTCTCAAAGAGAGAGGTCACTGGGGGTAGTAGTAGTCATGTCTTTCCATCTTCTGCTGCTGATACTACTCATCAATACAAGATGAAGCGTGTTGGGAGCTTTTCTGCCGTATCTCATGCCAACTCTCGCGTCTGGGTAAGGACTTTATTTTAACTCTTTTATGTTCATGCAATATTTAATTTCCACGCTCTATTTTAGTCTTGCTAATTGTGACATTATACAAGGATTTATCGCTTAGATTGTGTTATAATAGTGAATTCATTAAAGCATGAAGTATGCAGATCCTCTAGCTAGTAGAGTTCATAAGTATGGGAATTGTTTTGGGGGAACTTGGATTCTTGGAATGAGTTTCACTTGAATAAGTTGCCATTTTGAGCAGAGTATCAATAAATGGAACCCATTTGTGATTTGGCTCAAATTGCTTTAAAAGAAAGATCCTTTTATTGGCTCAGTGTTGTATTGAGAAGTTTTTGCCTAAACTAACTATCATTTGAGACCTAAACCTAAACCAACCATTTTTTAGGAGTTTCCTAAACATGATATAAATGCCAATATCTTAGTGTTGAACTGATTTCAATTTTTTGCAGACAACAATCTGGGAGTGCTTGAAGCAAGTGGTTCCATGGAGAAGTAAAAAACTGAAGAAAGATGGGAGTGTCCTTTAGGCTCTAGGAAATAAGATAGATAGATATTTACTGGAGCATTGATGGAGGCACAACAAAAAAATCAGTCAAAACAGTCAATAAATAGTAATTTGGGTCACAATTATCAAGTTCATTACAAATATACTCAAGATTAAAAATGATATTTGGACCATAAAATATTAAATGGACTTTGTTGGCGGATATTTTTTTGTTGTGCCTAAGCATTTGTGATTTACTTGGAGCACCTTAAAATCAAACTACCTACCTGTGATGCTATCCACAGCATCTTCTGTACTCTCTCTCTCTCTCTCTCTATATATATATATATATGCTTTATGGATTGGTGAGTATGACAGCTTGCTTAATTATAGGAGGTTGCAGTCCGAGCCTGTTTGGTGAGTATGACTCTCTCTCTCTATATATATATAAAGCATTGGATCCGTTCATGTTCATGCTCATGCTATTGCTAATGGGCAACATTATGTGTTTATCTTTTTTTTTCTCAAGTTAAATGACAAGTTGTACAGGATTCTCCACCTATCAAATTATCAAACCTGAAGCAGTTAGCTCACTGTAATCTGGTTTGTTATGGCTGTCTTTCTTTGTCAAAGGAAAATGGTTATGTACTCAATAGTATCTGATTAAATTAATAATATTTTGTATTATATTGCTTCACGACTTGGAATACTAAATCCATTCAACTGGTTTAAGGTTAAACCACCTGTAAATTCACTGCTGTTTTTTTTATGCATTAATATAACGTGAAATAATTGTGGAAGCTGAAAATTAATGGAGTAGGTAAAAATTTATATCAAGTTGTTTCTATCTATTACATCTAAATCTTAAATTAAAAAGTGATAAATATATGTTTTTACTAAAAATTATATATTTCAAGAATTAATTTCAATAAAATTATACATATAATATCATCTAAATTAAAAATTATTCAAAATTAATATAAAAAATTTAAATCCTCCAAATTAATTAATATACATAAATATCAAAAGAACACTATCAAATAACGGCTCTTTCCCTCCGAGTTTTCCATATTAATTAATTCCAACATTCGAGTGAGAGAGACATTATTAGTTACATTTTAATAGAGTGCGACATACATTAGTTTTAAATTTGAAGTATATAAATTTCAATTTCTACTAAAAATTAATGTGATTTAATAATTTAAAGGATATAGCTTTTATTTTATAACTCATCCAAAAAAATTATGAAGTCTATCATTTTAACGTATATAGTTTTCAATTTGTACTGTATGTAAAAAAGTTATGTCATTCAATATTTTAAAGGCTATAGTCTTTATTTTATAATGCAACCAATAAAATGATGAAATTTCACAATTTAAAGTATATAACCTTCAATTTCTAGTAAATGTGATAAATATATGTGGATCGATGTTTTAAAGGCTATAAACTTTATTTTATAATACAACAAAAAAAAATTGACAATTCTCACTATTTAAAGTATATAACCTTCAATTTCTAAAATATGTGAAAAATTCATGTGATTCAATATTTTAAAGACTATAATCTTTATTTTACAATACAACCAAAAATTTGTGAAATCTCACATTGTAAAGTATAAAACCTTCAATTTCTATTATATGTATAAATTCATGTGCTTCAATATATTTTGAAAGACAATAGTCTTTATTTTAAATTGTATCCAAAAAAATTGAAATCTCACATTTTAAAGTATATAGCCTTCAATTTCTACTATATGTAAAAAATTCATGTAATTCAATTTTTTAAAACTTATGTAGTCTTTATTTTATAATACAACAAGAAAAATTGTGAAATATCTCATTTTAAAGTACATAGTCATCAATTTGTATTATATGTAAAAAAATCATGTCATTCAATATTTTAAAGACTATAGTCTCTATTTCATAATACAACAAAAAAATTTGTGAAATCTCATATATATTTTAAAGTATATAACCTTCAATTTCTAGTATATGAAAAAAATTTATGTGGTTCAATATTTTAAAGGCTATATAATCTTTATTTTATAATATAACCAAATAAATTGTAAAATTTCATATTTTAAAGTATATTGCCTTCAATTTCTATAGTATATGTAAAAAATTCATACGATTTAATATTTTAAAGGCTATATAGTCTTTATTCTGTAAATACGACCAAAAAAATTGTGAAATCTTACATTTTAAAGTATATAACCTTCAATTTCTACTATATTTATAAATTCATGTGATTCAATATTTTAAAGGCAATAGTCTTTTTTTTTATAGTGTATAAAAAAATAGTGAATTCTCAAATTTAAAAGTATAAAGCCTTCAATTTCTACTATATGTAAACAATTCATGTAATTTAATATTTTAAAGCCTATAGTCTTTACTTTATAATAAACCAAAAAAATTATGAAATCTCAAATTTTAAAGTATATAGCCTCCAATTTATAGTATATGTGAAAAATTAATGTGGTTCAATATTTTAAAGGCTATAACCTTTATTTATAATATAATAAAAAATTGTTAAATCTCACATTTTAAAGTATATAGCCTTCAATTTGTACTATATGCAAAACATTCATGTCAATCAATATTTTAAAGGCTATAGTCTTTATTTTTTTAGTGTAATCAAAAGAATAGTTAAATCTTACATTTTAAAGTATATAACTTTCAATTTCTACTTCATGTAAAAAAATTCATGTAATACAATTATTTAAAACCTATAATCTTTAATTAATTTATAATGCAATAAAAAATTGTGAAATCTCACTTTTTAAAATATATAGCTTTGAATTTCTAATATATATGAAAAATTCATGTGATTCAATGTTTTAAAGGTTATAGTTTTTATTTTGTAATAGAACAAGTAAAATTGTAAAATCTCACATTTTAAAGTATATAGCCTTCAATTTCTAGTATATGTGAAAAATTCACGTGATTCAAAATTTTAAAGGCTATAGTCTTTATTTTATAGTAAAATCAAAAAAAATTTGAAATTTCACATTTTAAAGTATATAGTCTTTAATTTCTAGTATACGTGAAAAATTCACGAACTTCAATATTTTGAAGGCTATATAGTCTTTATTTTATAATACAACAAAAAAATTGTTAAATCTCATATTTTAAAGTATATGACATTCAATTTCTACTATATTATAAATTCATGTTAGTAAATATTTTAAAGGCAATAGTCTTTATTTTATAATGTATCCAAAAAATAATGAAATCTCACATTTTAAAGTATATTGCCTTCAGTTTATAGTATATGTGAAAAATTTAGGTGATTCAATATTTTAAAGACTATAGTCTTTATTTTATAATACAACCAAAAAGTTGTGAAATTTCACATTTTAAAGTATATAACATTCAATTTGTACTATATGTATAAATTCATGTGATTCAATATTTTAAAGATAATAGTCTTTATTTTATAGTTTATCCAAAAAATGGTGAAATCTCACATTTTAAAGTATACAACCTTCAATTTCTAATATATGTGAAAACACAAATGATTGCGGCACAACAAAAAACCAGCTTAAACAGCCAACAAAGCCCATTTAACACTTTATGGCCCAAATATCACTTTTAATTATGAGTACATTTTTAATGGGATGGGTGATTATGACCAAAATCCATATTTGTTGGCTGTTTTGGCTGGTTTTTTAATTTGTTGTGCCCCTAGCAATGCTCATGTGATTCAATATTTTAAAGACTATGGTCTTTATTTTATTATACATATTTTCTTATTATCACAAAATTTTGAATCGTTGATATTACTATTATTATTATTATCAATATGTTAATTGTTAAGTTGCAATAAGCAAAATACCTTGGATCAAAGATATTTGGAAGGTTTGCACCATGTCTACGTTGTTGCACAAAATTTGATGCTTTTAAAAATCAATAGTACTATATGTATATCAATATATAGATTTATAGCCGGGAGGTCCTTACTTTTTCGAGCTCAAGGGTCTCTAGCTTCCTTCACCAAAGCGGGAGTAGGTACCTGCGAGGACACTCCGACGCTCAAGTCAAAAAGAGTGTATACAGAATGAGGGGGAAAGTTTGCTTACCTCTGCAGAGTACCCGGGTTCCCTTTTTATAGGGGTGATGACTGTTGCTTTTACTTAGGATAACGGCTTTATCCTCCCCACGACTCTAAACGACTTACCCGGGGTTCAAGAGTCGTGCTTTGATCATGGAGAAGACGTGACAACGTGCCTCTTCCTTTTATCTGGTCCTCGCGACTTGGCGTGGGTCTCGGGAGAGTAGTTCAAGGGCCCAAATGGCTCGGAGCCTGATGATACAGGAGGTCTGGAAGCCCAATCTTGTGAGGCCCAGTAACAAGATCCATCAACCATTCATCAATCATATTATGTTATTTTGGGTTCACCATTTTAAATAAAAACAAAAAAACTTACACATATCTCTCAACCGCCAATTGATAAATTTCTAATTATTTAACCAATAAATTATATACTTGCTCAAAATAATTTGTTGACCCGGGGCGGCGGATTAGTCGGGGCGAAACTCCGGACACCGTGGGCAACCAAAAAAAAAAAATTTGTTGAGCGTGTAATTTTGAAGTCTTAGCTTATGTCTTGCTTCTAAATTAACATAAAACCTATTAAATTAGCAAAAATCATGGAATATCTTACACAAAAAGATTTATGTACATCATCTCTTTTAACATATTTTCATTAGAAAAGAACAATGCAGAATATACATATACATCACAAGTAACTAACTAGCTAGCTAATAGTCTACAAAAATACATACACATATGATAAAATAAATGGTGCTTCTTTTTCTTTCCATGTTATCCAATTCCTTTATCACACTCTTCATTCATGAGAAGGAGGAGACTATTATGGTACAAATGTTAAGGAGGAGCTATAAACGAGGCAACATCCAACCCACAGTCCATCCTAAGAGCAGACCAGCCCCAACAAGACTCAATCCTAAAGCAAATGCAACAGCATATGTTGTTGTAACATCACATGTTGCCTTGCCTTGTCTTTCGTCTTTGGCATTGCAAAATTCCTGCTTTCTCTTCCGCGCTTTCCTCCTACCGTCACAGGACACCCATGGAAGAGCCACCGGAAAGAGACAGGATATCGGCTGATCTGTATTCTTAATCTGATTGTAAAGTGTTTCTAGTTGCAGCAGTTGCAACCACTGCTTATAAGCAAACAGTTGTGAAGCCTGCTTAAAAATGAGTGCTATGATGTGCTCTTTCTCTGTATAAGCCTTCTTTGCTGCTTCCTCTGCTTCCCTTGCACGCGTTTGAGAATGACACAGAGCTTCCATTAGTTGAGCTTTGCTGGGGTCTCCCTCAAAATGTTGTTGATTCCCTGTGACGTCCTCATGTACGCTGCTACAACTGGAACAAGTTACATGTACAAAAGATTAGGAATTATATCAATCTTAAATCAATTTGTTGATTTTTCTCTTACTGAGTTCTACACTTCTACGTACTAACTTAACCAACAGGAAATAAATAAATGCTAAATACTAGTATCTAGGAGACTTTGAAAAAAACTATGAGAACTCGAATCCTGTGCAAAGAATCTCCTATGCTGGAATATATCATTCCTCAATCTGTTAGCTGTTGTGTCTAAAGACTTTGGCAGTAAATATAGCCACTTAGGGTACTAATGCAATCATCTGATATAAACAGAAAAGTACCTTGAAGATTTGTCAGAGACCAAATATGAAAGCCCTTCATTGGCTGAAGGCCCTTGATTCAATACTGAATCTATACTTCCCCGAGCATGATCTGTCAAATTGACTAAGTTTTTGGATTTAGCCTCCCAGTCATAATGATAAGATGCTGTCTTGATTTTGTCATTACTGATACTAGCACATGGGCGACCTCTAAAATGCTTCTTCTGAGGGGGAGGAAGATCACAATTCTCGATATGGTTGAGTGATTTCTGTGAAACAAAGGAAGCTAGTTCATCTCTATCCGTAGTCCGCCACCACGGCTCGGCCTTATCACCTTCAATCCATGAATAATCTGATGCCAAGGGAAAATCATCTGTTTGCTTGTTCACTGAGCAGCCAACAGAATCAATCTCTGCCATCTCATGTTTTGCCATAACATCCATTAATTCAGGAAATGCTTCACAGTTCTTACAAAATGTTTTATTTTCATCAGTAGCTTTCAAATTTTCCACCTCGTCCTGTAATGCATTTAACTGTTCATATGTTAAGTCCTTTTGATACCCATAATTAGGTTGCAAATGTAACCACCACCTAGAGTCTGATGGATTAGAAAACGATGATTTCCTGTTAAAATGGGTGACATTAACAGCAGCATGATTGGATTCATCTGCTGTACCGGCAGGTCCAGCATTAACCGGTTTTGATGTTGCACATGAGGATTGGCAACAAGCTAACTTGGGAGCTCTTTTCGCATCTTCTTGGACAAAGCAACGGTTAGCAGTTCTCTGCCACAAAGCCCTTGCTTCTGCTCCCGCCATTGCTTACCTATCCACCTTTTTTTTCATAATTTCTGATCAAAACAAGAATATTAATGGTTAAGAACATCCGAAACCATTTAAAAGAAGTTATGCACTATGTATGACAAAGTAGAAACTATGAGATTGTGATACTTATTGCAATGTATTCCACTATCAAAAATCATTTCATCCTGTATAAGAATTTTCTTGGAAGAAAAATTTCTCTCAGCGACCCTTCTTCCTTCAGGGAAAGGTAATCAAAATAGCATTTATTACTCTTCATTGAAACAGATTTCATACGTTATCCTTTACCCTCTGCCCCAAGGGCACATAATAAAAATAACTGCCACAATTACCAAGAACTATGTTTAGGACACAAACTTCAATTTTCAATCATCAAACATATGATGCAAAAGAAAACAAAACTTAAAAAGGATGAAGACCACCATCATAGATTAGGGCTCAAATTTTACAAAACGAATCAGAGAGTCAGATTTCGGGTTTTTCTAAATACAATCAAAAGATCGTACACAAAATCCATAGGGGCAGCGAACACACAGATAGCACAGAGACTGAAAACTCCCCTGCATGATTTAGCAGTACCTCTCTGAAGCTTAAAGTTGAAGACTTGGCTTAGCGTATCGAAATGGCCAAACACACCCATGTTCAAAACAATCATAATAACCACTCAACACACAGATGAAATCAATACATCCATCATGTAACCGGAATACAGAATCATACAAAACATGCACAGAAGCCACCGCATAAAAGGGGAAAAAAGATTGAGGCCCAAACAGAGTTATTATCGGCAGCACAAAACACAGAAAGAGATAAAAACAGAGAAGGATTGAGTGAACGAACCAAAAGAGAAATTCGGAACATGGTGGGCAAGCCTGGATCAAGAAGAATCGAAGGAAAAGAAGAGCATCAGAAAATGAGAGAGAGCGCAATGTATGAATGAAAATGAATGACGCTGCGGAGAGTAGAGAGCACGGATTTTGTTGTTTTTTCGTTTTCGGTATCATTCTATGCTGTCTGTCGGTTTTCACTCACTACGCAGCTTTTTTTGCTTCATTCTAGGGACACGACAATCCATGTTTATGACCTCCCTATTACGACGTCGTTTCACAACCCCTCCCCTTATCTCTTCTTTCTCACGCAGTCTTTGTCAAATGGTTGGTACAATACCAACTTCGCAACGTTGGGGTCCACCTGAAATAACAATTCAGATGAAGACTCAGATTGTGACACGTGTCATGGGCCGAAATATCAACGACGGATTGCTTGTCCTCCTCACTCCGAATAGATAAGTACTCTAGTCATCTTTCTTGCAATGACGAGATACTTGTTTTTTTATTGAAAGGTGCACATAGGAAGATCCCACATCATACAGGCTATGCCAAATAACCAACCTTTCGGGCCGTCCTAAGAAACAAAATAATCCCACATAAATAATTATGTTTCCTATTGTGGTCTTATTAGATTTATTCAACTAGTTATATATATTATATAGTACGAGTACTTAATTCAATAGTACACAAATTCAGTGATACTTTTGAGTTGTGGGTGAATACAAGTGTAAAATTCCAAAGACAAAAATATGAGATCAAATTAAGAAACTACTAGTATTAACAGAATCAAGTAATCTCGAGGTATAGAGTAGTCATGTTAATAGTTTCGTTGAGGATAGGGTTATTAGTAGAGTTGTTCAAAAAGCCATTCCATTCCGATTAAGTAACTAAATGTTGATTGATATGCAAAACAACGGGCGTGCCCTTGGCTTTATGGTATCAATGAGTAATTAATGGAGCAAAATTGGGTTCGTCCACATAAAGTTTGGATGAGAGTTAGAATGTAGAAATGAATTGACACAGGGGAACCAGAAGGAAGGATAGGATTAGGATAATAATATGATGGTATCTGGGCCTGGGCTCGTAATCCACAGGCAGATCGATCTTTGTTGCTTTTCTCTCACTGTGGGGTGGCCCACAGCTCTAGTGGGACCCACTTGTTTGATTCCTTCACTTTACTATTACTTGTGTTGTATGTATATACATACTTTACATTTTGGTCACTCCTGATTTTGGAATATCTCAAAACTAACTAATCCCAAAGTTAAGAAAATGCAACTATATATTATAAACGATATGTATATATATGATATGAAACTAGTGTAGTTATATCTTTCATTTATGACAATTGCAAAAGCAACATTTTACTAAACACAAGAAAAGTTGGACACTCAAAAGCTATTGATATTGTTAGCAGAAATCAGCAAAGACAGCTCAATGATGATGTGTTCGATCAAAATGATGAGTTTCGGCTGCTTGACCATAGTAATTCTAATTCCACGTACGTACTAACCGTACAATTTCTTATATATATAATATCACTTCAGCATATGAACAAATTAAAACGCACCTAGTTCATACGTAAGGTGATAAATCAACAAATCATAGATAATAGATAAATAAATCTTAGCTTATGTTGTGTACAATACATCCCTTTTCTTTTCTTATGTGTGGCAGTAATATAATGAAGAAGATATATAGTGGTAGCATGCATGTGGTGTTGTAATTAACGAGTAAATAACACATACACACACTAATATATAGGCAATAAGCTGAATCGGAACCTGTAACCTTGTACGTATATGTATAAATTATTCATGAATGACTAGCTTGCTAGATGAATACTAACTAGCCTTTCTTCTATCTATATATATATATATATCGATGGTATGAACACGATGCAACTAGGTAGCTTTGGAATATACCGTCATGACTTAATTAAGGTGGAGGAACATCAGCAGCTGGCAGCTGGCAGCAAGCAACTCCGTATGTACGTAGCAGTAACTGAATAGCCAAGATGATCGAGGAGAGGGCCGGGTATAAAGCCCATTATATTTTTCAATGATGTGGGTATTTTACAAGCATATCTCTATGACTCTATCATTATCATTACATTGAAATCATACTACCTCCAGTTTCTTGTTTAACATTATCAGAACAAATGTGATTAATTATTAGGGGCAATTTTGATTTTTGAGCCACCTCCTCTGCAGTCTGCAATTTTAGCATTTAATTAGTTTCTTCAGATTATTAACCATATATATCAACCTCATATCATATATATATAAGGGTTATTATGACTTATGGCCACTATATTACCATCATCAACAACAGAGCTTCTGAGTTTCTCTGTCTGAGACCAAGCTAATGAGAAAAGTATAGTAATACTCAAATAAATTGAGGATATATATCAGGCTAAGAGATTTATTGATTACATTTGTTTTGGATTAAATAAAAGAATCTGCTGGATCCTCAAAACAGCTCTCAAATACCTCAATGTAATTCATGGTTACAAATTAAATAAAGTTAGCTACTGATTAATCAAATTTTAAACTCCAAAAACAATACTAGTGTTTTGTGTGTGACTACTAATAATATGGGATTGCTTAAAATTAATATATATACAAGGTGTCTTGATCCCTCATTACCTAAATCTCAACATATTTTAATTTTCATATTTTCTCTTTTTTTAATTGATTAGTTGTGGACCCTACCAGTGGTATAACTAAAATTTTCATTGGCCAATAGCATTTCTTCAACATGAAGACAAATTGTTTGTCTTCATCATAGAATTTCCCTTGTGCATACACTTCTTATGACACATCTATATACACAGTATATTTTCTCGTATATTTCCCTTGGAATTTAAATGATTTTTTTTTTGAATGAAATTTGTTGAAAATAGAATAAAATGAAACAAAACGGAAAAGATTGTTCAGAAATTGAATTTGGGGTTTTTGTTGTTAAGGTTTCGTTAGGGTTCATAGTCGCCCTCATACTCGACGTTCTTAGGTGGAGGTTGTTCAGTTCCGTTTGTCTTCTCCGTTCGACGATGAATTGGGTGTTTTGTTGTCTTTGAAATATGCGGTCCTAGCTTCCATTGCAGAGTCGACGGAGCTTGCAGCAGGAGTGTCTTCGTCGAAGGTTTGAACCTTTCTCCGTTGTGGTGGCTGACTGTGTACGAAATTGCAAGTCGTAGTGTTGCTCAGGCCTCAGTGTAAAGTGTTGCTCATCAGTGTAAAATAAATTCATCTCGAACCACTGCAACCCAAGCTAAGACTGCAACCAAGGTGGTGGGGAACCGAACAGCTCCCTCCAATGGCAGAAAGCTTTTCTCTGCAACCCACAAGAAGACTAGAAGAGGATCTTCTTTTAAAATGAAAATTATATCTTTTATGATAATATTATGAGTGATGTACAATGAAAAATCAGTCCAATCAGTCAATAAATGAGATTATGGGGCACAATTACTCAGCCTATTACAATTTCAATGATTATTTGGGTCCAAACCAAAGCTAAAATAGACACATTGTCTACATTAGCTAGTTTTTCATTGTGCATATAGTATTATTGTAATATTATTCAAATGGTGATGCTAAATGAACAATACAAAATCAGCCCAACCAGCCAATAAATGAGATTTTAGGCTATAATTACTCAGTTCATTACAATCTCAATGATTATTTGGGCCAAAACTAAAGCCAAAATAGATCCTTGTATGAGCTGGTTTTTCATGATTCACTTAACAATTCAAATTAATATCCAACTGAGATAAATCATCAGTTAACTTTCTCATTCTGTCCTCACTAATTCTTGACCCCACTTACACTAAAATGAGCCACATGCTGCTTAAAGAAACGGTGAAAAATTGGACAACACTACAACTTACAAAACAACCACACTATAGTACTGGTCTTTATTTTATTATATCATCTCTAGTATTTTTTTTTACCCCCTCTTGATTCTCTCCACTCCAATTCTTCTCTTTTCTGTACTCACATATATATATATATATATATATATATATATATATATATAGATATAGATATAGCCATGCCAAAATTCTCTGCACAATGGGGATTCTCACGGGACTGCCCTATATATGGGATGGAGAATTTTATCCTGTGGAGGAGGGAATGGAGGCAAAGTCCCACACAGCCAATGTAGTGACAGAGGAGAGATTACTTCTTCCGTCACACAGTGATTCTGCAATGTACAATTATAAAAATACTTGTATATCTTATATTAATATTTTATATTAAGTGTTACTTTTAAGTCATTATACATTTAATTAAAATTTAAAATAACTTAAATTAACAAAAAAAATCCCTCGAGCCTCACTAGTTACTCATCTCACTCAACACAAATCCTAATTTCAGTAACTCACCCTCACTCACCCCTTCCCTCACAAATTAAACCCTCACTTACTCAATCTCTCAGTCGCCCTCACTCACCAATATATAGATAAGAAATCAAATCAACATGGGTTTGATCAAGTGGTTAGCTCATTTGTCTATTTAAGTAAGGGTCGGGGTTCGATCCCCGCCTTGTGTATGCAGCAATTCATTGACCAACGGGAAACCCTTAAATGAAACTTAAATTTGCGATAAATTAGTCCTTAACCTTCCGGGCTGGACTGGAGGATACCTTGAAAATAAAAAATATATATATAGATAAGAAATCAGCATGAATGATAGCATGCAAGCGTCACTAAATGAAGCTTACCATGTTTGTCTGTATGTCCGAGTTAATTATACGGGCAAGTTGTGGGGTGTGCCCCCACTTGACGAGAAAACCAAACCACCCATCAATTCATTCATCGTCTTCCCTTTTTTTTATGCACTCCCACATTGATTCACAGTATTAATTACTATCATTACTATGGGTTCCTAGCTTCCGGTAAAGAGAAATGTATAATAAAAATTGTATAATATTTATAAAATTATTATATTTATCATTGGATTATAATAAGGAATTATAAACTGATATAATTTAATGAAAGATATAATTATTGAATAAGTATGGTACAATTTTTATTGTACACATAATATTAATGTTCGATAATATTAATTAATTTCTCCCGTTTGGTAGCTATCGTGATCAATAACTTTTTGTATGTATGCATGGTGGAGTTCCTTCCATTACTAACTTGTAATTCACTTGAGGAAAAAGTTTCAATTCTCACTCTCCCAATTAAGCCCAACCTTAATTGATGATTAACCGTATCGATCGTTAACTAATTAATAAATTAGTCCCATATTCATCCAACTCATCATCATCGGTCGAATGAATATTCAATTATCCATTATTTATTAATTAAGCTTATAATGTCAATAATGATCAATTGTGTAATGGAATCTCCATTTCACACATCACATCACTTTGGGTTATGATTGAATAATCGAATTTCCCCATTACGTAAAGGTTTTGAAAAACCTGTCTCTACCTAGTATATATAAAAATATAAATTAAAGAAGACCAGTAGTAAATATACAAAACTAAGTAAGAATATTCCAAAGAACATTCTCTAATATTAAATAATAATGTTATTAGAATAAAAATAATAATAATAATAATGTTATTTATACATTTAATTCTGGATGTCAGACTCCAACATTAATACTTTCAACTATTACATTTGATTGGTGGTCCTCAAATTTATAATTTTAATTCACCATTTTCATTTTCGTTTTCTTTATATTTGATGATGGACATCTAAAAGTAGATGTTCAAATGCCATCCTCCATAATCGAGCATGGTCATATATGTACTGGAGCTTATAATAAAGGGGTAAACATGGTGGAAGACAAAAAAATCCCGGTCATGACATGAAGTGAGACATGCATTATTATATATATATATATATAGAGAGAGAGAGAGGGGGGAAGGCTACAGCTCCTAGTTAATTTAATATGTTTAATTATATATATGTAACGCTTTTTTCCTCCATGCTATTGCTAGCCAATAATTCTTCAAGTACAACAGAAATACGTTCAATTTGTATTCAACGTGTGTTATTCATGTAACAAGATGTGTGCTATACGTATAGCACATATACGTATAGCACACATCCTGTAACATGAATAGCACACGTTGGATGCAAGTTGAACGTATTTTTGTTGTACATCAAACATTATTGATTGCTGACAATAATGCTTGAACGTATGTGTGATATACGTTATATGTGATATACGTATAGCACACATCCTGTAACATGGATAGCACACGTTGGATACAAGTTGGACGTATTTATGTTGAACGTCAAACATTACTCTATTGCTGGTAACCAGAATGAATACTATGGAGTAATGTACTCTGTTCACTAAACTAACCTTATAATATTTAATTTGAACTAGAAAACACTTGCATGATCTGCTGCTCAACAAGTGGAAATACTACTCGTCTATACAACTTCTGTATATCGTTTTCTCCGGTAGTAGTTAGTATGAGTGCTAAACTGCTCATCATGTGTTAAATATGATAGCTGCACACTAATTAGTTTTTTATTTTGTATCCACTTAATTTCAATAATTAATTTCTCATTAGCTTGTATATGCACCTTAATAATTGGGATAATTGACTCATAATTTTAAAGTTTTTTCAATGCGACAGCAATTAGTTTATATATATATATATATATATATAACATAGTTATACCCAACACTACTATGTATATATATGGCTCATAGATATTTCAAATTCAATAATGCTGACTAGTATCCAACGTGTGGTATATATGACATGGAATGTGGGTGATACGTATGTGTGCTATACATATAGTATACATTTCATGTTATGTATAGCACACGTTGGATACTGGTCAGACGTATTTATGTTGTACGACTAATATTATTGACTTCAAATTACAACCATTCGACCAAAAATAAGACCAGAGACGTTTCTATGTTTTTGGAATTATATAATGAATGAATGTTTGTAGCAAACAAAAAGTTAGGTGTAGGCGAGCTCCAATATTATTGTCTTTAGCGAATCATCATAGTCATCTCCTCCCCTTTAGTAGTTAATAATAATCAGCTATGACTAATTGCTAGTTGCTATTTTAGTTCGTACATGTAGAGTAGGGTAAAACTATGGTCTTCTGCGGATAATTTTGAATACCATCGGCTGTTACAATTTTTTTGAGTTGACGTAGTCTCATGGGAAACGATTTAATTTTCATGCAAGATATAATTATTTTCCAAATCTCAATAGGAAAAATCTCTTGTGCCATTTGATTTTACGATAGAACTATATTCTTCTTGTAGATATTTCCATATATTAATAGTTTTGCATTTAACTTCAGAGATGGATGTGTACTATATATGTTCTTCAAGTTGATATGAAAAATGTAAATTACATATTGATCGATGATAGATATATAATCTTTTTGAAGAGTGAAACTAACTCATGTAGATTTTATATCTTATCGTAATAAAGACTTTCTCTTCGTATATTGTTAGAGATGGAATTTTTTATTAAATATTTAAGAAACTCTACTGACTAGTATATACTATAGCCTTTAATTAATTAACTAGAAGATACAGAAATAATTGTTGGTTTGTGTATGTAGAGAATTAGCATCTATGCATTTGTTTTTAATTAAATTTAAATCTGGTGTATATCTATATGATTCTAAACGGTATTAGTTTTCTTAGATCATGAATGAAAGGAATTTTCTATAATTTTTTATATGATCAATTATTAGACAATTAAAGTTGGATTTTCATCCCACCGTAAACTTTGTTGTGAAAATAAATGATTTATATTAACACGTAATTAATGAATTGAAACCCTCTATTCATCCATTATTAGTTGACGTTTCATAAGATAGAAGTGTCTGGTATATATAATTGAATGGTAAAATTAGAAGATATATATATTGTCCAGGGATAAGGAGCATGAGTTGCACTCAATAACAAAAGTACAAAACTATGAAATAAATGTTTAGGTGTTACTTATTGCAATAATGATGAGTGCAATAAAAATTGTATAATATATGTACAACAATCATATTCACAATTTGATTGTAATATGAATTTACAAATCAATATAATCCGACGGTGAATATAATTGTTGTATAGGTATTGTACAATTTTCATTATACACATTGCAGAGACATTTAACATAGTAAGCTAAAAGAAATTAAAGCTCTAGTAATTAACATACATTGTGTATATATATAGTACCAATACTGCTACACGTACAATCAATATATCATCCAACTAGCATCCAACTTCTAATATATGCTAGTCGGGCCCACTAACACACATTAATATGAGAGTGTAACTTTTTTGATTGGATATACGTGGTAAGGAATATTGGTTGCACGAGTAGTTTTTTTTTTTTTTTTGTAGATGTCATCATTGCACATACACCCTACTACTTTTGGCTGTATCACTAAGCTAGTTAAGTTACATACATAAACTCCAATGAACAAATACATATTTAATCATCTCATCCAACATTTGGTGCTCTAGCTAGCTGGCTATAGTAACAAAAACATAACAGTATTTGTACATTTATACTATCTATCAACATTCATTTTCTATCATTCTTAGATTTTAATTCTCATTTCAACATTAAAACTTTTTTTTATTCTAATAAACATCCTATAAACATTTCATGTTAGATGTCACCATAGCATTACACCGTACGGATTATTGGTATTGGTAGATATTAAAGTATCCCCATCTTGTGGGGAAACTTGGAATTCAAGAAAAGAGTCAAAAGGCGTGATGAGTTGATCGAGGTCGTCTACAGAGAAAGAACTAGTGCAACAGCCATCGAACAGTATAGAAGCATCATCATTATTGTTGTTGTTGTTATGAATTATGCTCAACAAGTGGTCCTTTTGATCTCGCAGCTCCGATACCTGACTCGTGATAGATTGGAGGTCCGCTTTGAGTTGTAGAATCAATTGTTGGAGGCGGAAAATGGATCCGGCGCTCCCATAAACTGGGTCTCGAAGCCTTGCCATGGCCTCGTACACTATGCCTTTCACTGCATCCTCCCTCTTTGTCTCCTCCACCATCTATACACACACACACAACTAACAACAATCAAGAAGTGATGGATAAAACATAGTATATCATATGATGATGTGCGCTATATATATATTTATACCTGAATCATTTTGATAAGGTTGCTAGCACCGAAGACTTTATGGACTCCAAGAAATTTATGGAGGTCGTGAGTTGGGAAATATGGAGCAAGTAGGCAGTTGCTCTCACATCTCCGCCGTAGCATCCTGCAAGCTGCGCATGGTTGTTGGCTCCTCGCCTTCCCCTCACCATGCCCATCCATCATCATCATATCCATATATATATTATATAATAATGAACCAAAATGTATGTATGTATGTTCTGATTAATTAGTTTAATGACAGTGCAAATCAAGCACGTATATCCTATATATATAGGGGAGAAGAGAAGATGGAAGAAGTGGTGACGTGGATATTTTATATTGTTTTTTTGGATGCCAGGCAGGTTTTCAAAGGTTAAGTGCAAGGAA
Source organism: Aeschynomene evenia (assembly GCA_013621005.1). Lineage (NCBI taxonomy): Eukaryota > Viridiplantae > Streptophyta > Magnoliopsida > Fabales > Fabaceae > Aeschynomene > Aeschynomene evenia. The sequence continues at coordinate 7,016,956 of CM024268.1, forward strand.
GATGCAGAGGCGGCCACAAAAGACGGATATAGGATGGATCATATATAATAAGGGTTTTGCTAGTCAATTAGGGCACTTGTTAAGGATATTATAAGTAGTAAGTTTTGAAAAAGTTTAAAATATTAAGGCGGGTCCATTGCATAGAAAGAATAAAAATGAGTATTTCTAAGATAAATTTTCCTATTTTACTTCCTTAACAAGTGCCCTTAGGACACTTGTTAGCAAAACCCATATAATAATTATATTATTTTTGTTAAAAATTAAAACTAGCGGAAAGCTATAGTTATATCCTAGTCTTACTGTTGGGGCAGTGAACCTAACCTAACACTCATATTTGGGATTTTCCTTAATTAGACAAAGGTAAGGTAGACCTAAACTATATATGTCACTGTCTGTATATTAATTTCCTCCTCTGTCCAGCCAGCATACACAAGTACACAAGAACTCCTGGATCTTAGCTACTCCATCATGGAAACTTTCTTTATTATTAAGGAATCATATATATCAAATAAATATCAGAATTATTATTATAAGTGCCTCTTATGTTTAAAGTATATATATATATGTACCATTTATAGAATAAGCTAAGTTTGGCAGAGATTTAATTATATTAAAATAAGATGTTTTGAACTTAAAACAAGTAAATTCACAGAGACACATACAAAATAAATGGTCCTTCAAACTTCAAAGTATTCCAGAAGGTGGATAGCTATATATACATAAATTTCAAAAGGAGGAATAGAAGGCACAGATTGCAATGCAATATAGTGTTACAAAATTTCTTCAATGTTGGTTTTCCTTGAAAATAGAAAAGTAAAAACAAAAATGTTAGCTAGATTTGCTTTGACTGAATGAGGTTTGCTCTATCCTTACGTGTTGATACCGCTGATCCCAGCCTGCGCCAGGCTTTGACTGCAGGCGACTAGAATGCAACCCGATTGAATCGAATGCGATACATACAGTAGAGACAAATGGATAATGATCAAAGTCCTCCAAATAAAATGGAAAAAAACTCAAGATTACTTAAAACGTGCATGCAAGGTACGGTGTTTGTCGGTGCTACATAGCTAGGTGCCAGTCAAGCTCCATGTATTATTCAGGATGTTACGTTACGTGTATACATATCTCTCTCTTGTTCCATCTCATAAAGTCTTGGTCCCCTTTTGTTGGCTATTGCAAATCGTGTTACATTATAGATGTTCAAGTTTCAACTGCTGAAGAAACACTTCAAGATCGATGAAATATTTCATCAAAACAGAATAATGGATATATATCCTTCAGTTGTGGTCTGCAGTAGCAATACAATACAATATATATATCCAACTATAAATCAGTTTGACTAAGGTAAATTTGATATGTTACCTTTTAAGTTAAATTGGAGTATAAGTTACTGAGATTGCATGAAACACTCAAGTTATATATATGGTATATACACATACATGAGTCATGAGATTCAATAAGAGTAAGTAACACTAACTGAAACAGCTAGCTAGCCAAAGTAATTTGGAGTAAATAAAATGATGCCTAGATTCTCTGCATCCCAAAGACAAGATACAGCGTAATAGAGGATTTTATGCCCATTCTTTCATTGATAGAATACTATCGATCACTTTACAACGTTCTCATCAAATCAAATGCACCCATGGCCATGTCCCTTCTTTCTTGATCCTGGCTTGGAATTCCATAGAATTTTAAAGCCATACATTATCCCTTTTTATGATAAAGTACTGTGTTCTGTTCTCTCTATGATCATCAACTTGTGGATTTGCTTGCATCTCAAGTTAGACTCAAATATTTACTAACATCTTCAACTCTGATCTATATGCATCTTGAAGCAATTAACAACATCACACTATTATTATTATCATATATTTCAATGCTAAAATCTTACAACCCTTCTATAAGTTAGGTGTAACTAACAATAACAATAATGTATTCCAATTTTTTATGGAGTGCAGTGTTTATTTTTCTTGACATTGCAATTTCGGTTTCAAAGTTTAACCAAGCAAGCACACGCACGCCTACTCATTGTGTTCAGACCAGTATACCATTTATTGATTGATTGATTGTAAGCTTCGGCAGTTTCCTATTATTATAAATTATGCTATTAGCTAGGTTCTTGCAATCACATGGGCACAGTCTCATGAAATGAAACACAGAAATCCAAATCCACCAGTTTAGCTATGTATTGCTATTGCTATTGCTATTGCTATTGCTATTGCTATTATTGATTGATTATTCCATAAAGCTAAGGCCGAACTATCGGATAAGATGTCTACATCATCACCTTTACCTGCAACTGTCGGGTCGGGTCGGATCTGACACGGGCGGAGCCTCCATATGGATGATCTTCAAAACACAATCTAGCTAGCAACCGTTACAGCAGGCAGGGTACGCAATCAGGCTTTTTCCGGTGTCTTCTTGGATAATACAGCAGCAATTTTAAATTTCAGGGGATTTGGCTTCTCAAATAAGCAAATAAATAAAATTGGGTTTAAAAGAAGAAGCCCTAATTTACACGTCGAAGAGTGGAGGGGTTAAGTGAGGAATCGATTGATGAAGGTTGCTCGGAGTTGGAAGAGATGGGTTATGAAGAAGGAAGCAGGGTACTTGTATTTGAGGACAAGCTTTACCAGAAAAAATGGGAATATCAGAGACACTACCTCCATTCCCCTCTTTCTCTCTCTCTCTCTCTCTGTCTTTTCTTCTTCTTCACACTCTTCTGCTCGCAATCTTAACCGAAAGATGGCCCAGAACATATCATCTCTAAGTCCTATTGGACTTCTCAATCGGGCCAGACCTGCTCCAACTGGTTTAACAAATGAAACATTAAAGCCTAATAAAAAATTATGAAGCCCAAACATAAAATAGACAACAGTATTTTGTTACAGCTTTGAGGCTATTTCCTTGGGATACAAATGTGTTTTTTTTCTTTCTTAAAACCTGCAGTCATTGCCAGACCCAAATTAAATATAGGAGTATGTGAATAATGACCTAAAACCTTATAACAACATTACCAAAAATAAATAAAACCTTATAACAAAAGAAGAAGAAAAAATAACTTGTACCTTTGAGTTTGAAAAGGAAAATTCACGGTTCATTTTCCAAATTTGTTATTTAACTAAAAACTTGAGTGAACTATTACTTGAAGAGAACTTATAATGTAAAAAATATGAACCTGATGTTAACTATGATCTTTTTATTTACTTCCTCTGTTTCACAGTAATTATGAGGCGATGCATGAATCCTTTCAATTATGCAAATATTTTCAATGCTCATGTCATTTTCACATTTACTTCAAGTCAACCATTATGCCCCAAGCCTTTACGTAATGGAGCAAATCTTTTTCTATGGAAGTTGACTTTTTACAAGTATTCGACTAACTAGATTCATTAAATTTCAACTGACGCTTTAATTTTCATATGTCAAAAAAAAGGGTCACCGGCACTAAAAAGCCACGTCAAATTGGGACGATTTTATCTCATTTAGTGTTGATTTTATACCTTTACAAAATAGCTTGTGGCATTTTCCTGTGGAAATATTATATGAAATACTTAAAACATAAATTTATTATGAGTTTAATTTCAAGTGTAAATTTTGAGGGGTTAATTAGCATTAACTACTATATGATGAAAATTTTGAGCAGTTAAAAAAATATGAAGTCAATATCTTATATATGAATACATAATTCTGGTGATCAATATTTAGTACTTTGTTCTAATAATTGAGAAGTGTTTTATATTAATTTATGTATATATGTATTATTTCATTCACTGTTGTTTTTTGTTATGACAATAGGTAAAAAAAGTTTAAGTCAAATGAAGACTCATTATAATGTAAAACCATAGCATATCTTCAAATTAAACTTGTTGAATGCTTATAGAAATATTTAGTCACCAATAAAAGAGACATAAAATCTAAGTCCATATCTTCACAATACATTCCATTTCATCACCCACCAACCGCATTGACTCAGTTATCAGTAAGTATTATTGCATTTGATTCTGAACTAGATATAATATTGTTTTAGTATTAAATGACTGGTTCTATAAAGTACTCTATTCTCACCAAACATTTTCGTGTTTTAATTAAAGATGCAAACCATTACTGTACCAACTCTTTCGAAACCGATAAGGCAGGCCATATATACTAATGACCTGAATAATTAATTCATGCAATATAGGCTAGCTCCTGTATAAGTCAAACTTTTTTTGATAATTTGTTCAGTGAAGGAATTAGAATCTAAACATTTAAAATATGGGTGATGCTAAATGAACAATATAAAACCAGTCCAACCAGCCAATAAATGAGATTTTGGACCATAATTGCTCAACCCATTACAATCGATTATTTTGGCCAAAATCAAAGCCAAAATAGGCTCATTGGCTGTATGGGCTGGTTTTTTCATCGTCCACTTAGCATTATTGTTAAAATATACATAATGCTTGGAGCACAACAAAAAATTAGTCAAAACAGTCAACAACGCCTATTTAATATTTTATGGCCCAAATAACAATTTTAATCATGAGTATATATATTTTTAATGGGCTGGGTGATTGTGACCCAAATTCCTATTTGTAGGCTGGGTGATTGTGACCCAAATTCCTATTTGTAGGCTGGGTGATTGTGACCCAAAGATATTCTAACATTCATAATTTTATAATTTATGTTAATATTCAATTTATTATTATTTATTTTTGTAGGACTTTTATTTACAACTTTTACTTTGGATCTCTATCTTTCTTTGAATGTTTATAAAAAAGCAAAATTTAGATATCTAAATAGGAAAACTCAATATATTGTGGTTTCAAGCGCACCGCCCGTAGTTGATCTTTAATCTGGCAATAACAATCTTATTCTTCATATATACCGATGAGGTAAAGCGCACTTAATTATCTCTTAAAATAATAATGAGTAAGGTTATAAGCACGTCATAAAATCATGCATCATTAATCCAATATTTTTTAAAGTAGGATTACTAGTTTTAAAATATTAAATTATTACAAATCATTTCTCAATATTAATTATACTCACGAAGAATATTAATGAAGTAATTAATGGAATGATTGGTATATATGTAAAGATGAGGGAGGGGACTATAAGGTAAGCACGTGAGAAGCTAATCTTCAATAACCATTTCTGTTTCACAGAATTTCAATGCCAAAAAGATCGATCTCTGTTCACGTACAATATGCTCCTCCAAATAGGACGATCTTAATTATTTTATTTAATTAATTTGCTGAAACACATATAGTTTTAATTTCTTTTCTTTTTCTACAGTAGTAATTAATTATCGATTTTACAGTTACACCAATAAAGATTCAGCAAAAGAATCCACGTCGTGCTGCTGGTTCTCTTCTTGTTCCACCACTAATTCTTCCATGGTCAACAGCTGAAAGTACTCCTCATAGATCTTCTCCAAGTAATAGGATTGGCACTCCATGTAATCAGAACCATTGACCAAGTCAACATCATCATCACGATGATCTTCACCAAAATATTGAAACCCCTCATCACTTTCTCCCTCATTAACACTGCCTACTACCCCAGCCACGTTGTCTTCTTCTTGCTGGCAACTTGGTTCTAACTTATCATGGCTTCTTGTTGATGCTGCACTCCCTGAATTGTTGGACTCCAACGTGAAAGTAGTACTCTCCGTTCTTGGAATAGAAACTAATGATGACGACAAAGATAAAGCCGATACTACCCTTACTGGTTTCGGTTGATAAACAACTGTCTTACTCTTCTCTATCGTCTCTGTCTCTGTCTCTATATTCGTGTCTCTGTTAACCTCGACATCATTCTTTCTGGGCTTATTATTACAAATTTTCTTCTTGTTGCTCCTCTTGGTGCTCTTCTTGTTGTTGGCTAGTTGTTGAAGGGGATCTTTAATTAGTAACTTTTTGTGTGTGTTTGGATCCGTTCCTTGACTTGTAAGCTTTTTGCTGAGATGGGTATTCCAGTAGTTCTTGATCTCATTATCGGTTCTTCCCGGCAGTCTTCCGGCGATGAGGGACCATCTATTTCCGAGAAGAGAGTGCATTCTGATGATCAAGTCGTCTTCTTCGGGAGTAATGTTTCCTCTCTTTATGTCCGGTCTCAGATAGTTCATCCATCTCAGTCTGCAACTCTTTCCACATCGTAGAAGTCCTGCACATTATATCAACCACCACCAACCATATCATCATCATTAATAATAAAAAGAAAGAAATACAATTTAATTATTACTAAACACTACGCGCTTATGTGCAAGTTTACGCTACTTTAAAATAATAAGCTCAAGTAGTATATAATAATTTTATTTTCTTCCCAAAATTAATCTAATATCTGAACATGATGCTAGATGCTAGATGCTAGATGCTTGAAGGTGGGAGCCAATAGTTAAAATGTTATAGTTGAGAGTATTAATTATACAATTATTCATGTGTTTATATATTAAATAACAAAAAATGTTAGACATATATCAAAAAGTATTACACAATAGACACTCACTTTTTATCATTATTTGATACAATAATATTTGTTGTATAACAGAAATACATTCAACTAGTATCCAACGTGTGATATTTATCATACATAATGTGTGCTATTACGTATAGCACACATTACGTATCACAAATAGTACACACGTTAGATGTTGGCTAGTTGGATGTATTTATATTCTACAATAAACATTATTGTTATTTGATACGATAATCCTTATTCTATCTATTAATTTAGCACATTCAATGATAATAAAAGTGAATTTCTTTCTTGAATATCCACTTTTTGACATGAATAACACAATTAATTAAGTAATTTAATTTTTAGGAATACTTAGTTTCATGATATAGCATGAGAGGTTTTAGGATAAAAAAAAGTATTATAAAGTATTAGTTTTATTATATTTTAAAATGAATACTATCCATATGAGGATTAAAACGAACAATATGTTTGATTATGAACAAAAATGAAGAAAGGCGTGATAGGAAAAGGGAATAAATATTAATAAGTGAGGGTAATTACTTAATAAGAAGAAAGTGTATGTATGTAAGTAATTACCAGCTCTTTTAGGAAGGGATCTCCACTGGCCTTCTCCATGAGCTTGAATATATTTGGTGAGCAATGCATCTTCTCGAGGAGTCCATGGACCTCTGTGCAACCCAACCTTTGAACAACACGGAGCTCTTCCCATATGATCTTTGATCTTAACTATATATTATTATACATACAACTAATAATAATCAAACTCAACTTCCAAGTTACTACTCTATATCTAATAGCTAGTGATCCAATATTATTATTTAGAGACGAGATTAGATGAGCAGAGACAGAAGAGAGAGAGAGCACCTCACCTCACCTCACAATCCCAATAGTCCAAGGCTCCAACACCTCCTCCTCCTTTTAAATCCCCCACAAGCTGGCACTTTTTTTTACAACACTGTATTTTATTCTTATAAGAAATGATTTGTGTGGATAGAATTGTATCTACTAGTAGAATAAGATGTGAATCTTATTTGAACATGATTACACGTTCTCAAAATTTTCACTCAAATAAATAAGAAAACCGTATTTTTATGTCATGATGCAATAGGACAAACCTACTTTTACCAGTTGAATTTTTAATTCATTAATTGACGAAGCCCGCATTGGGTAGTAGTCCCGGTTCATATTACCTATATATATATATATATATATATAGCTCTCACTGCATATATTTATTATCTATACTATATATAAAAAATGAATTGAAAAAAATAATAATATAATCATCCTTTTTAATGAGGCCTTCTAGTCATTTTCATTCATGAGTTTTACTCATGCTAATAATCGAAGAAAAAAAAAACATACTCATAATTAAAATATTATTTGAGCCATAAAATGTTAAATGGACTTTGTTGACGATTTTAGCTGAAAAAATATTGTTCCCCAATATTTGTGTAAAAGAAAATGGCCAGCTATTTAATATTCACATTGAAAACGAGTACCAAAATATTATTCACACCGGAAGTTTTAAAATTTGGTTATATAATTATTTTGAGGTTGTGATCATAAAATACGATCAAGAATGTAATTCTAATGATATATCAGAATTTTAAATTTTTTACTTTATCAAGCCATATATATTATATATTATTGAAAACTAGATTATCATTAATGTTATTGAAAACTATATTATCATTGATGTTTTTAACATATCTTATAGTACGTAGTATTAATATTTCAAAGAGACATATATGATATATCATCATGTAGAAATAGAAGTTGAAAATGAAAAATACTTTTATAAAGTTTAAAGAACCGGCCAATATATCAAAATTAGCCTCGTCTATTATTCATGATATTTGAAATCATTACTACGAATTGAAAATAAAACTCTTTTCTAGTGTACTATAAATTTCGCAAGTTTCTGAGAATTTCACCATAATAATTGTTTTTTTTTCCTCCACGTTTTTCACATCCATATATCTACGGTCCTCATCAATGCATGTGTGAGTTAAATTTAGTAATTTATTAAATTAAATTAATATTTCCCATAAATATACATATATTGGTCCGTGCATGAAACTCAACAACCTTTCTTCTATCTGTCTTTCTTCTAAATAATTTATTTTGCTGTTTTTTCACGCATTTTTTGTTACCTTGTAATTAGTTGTTAATAATCTTTCATATGCCTCATATATACTAGCCTACGGGTTATTGATTTCATATCATTTATGTTTTTACATAAAATTTGATCGGTCAACATTCATTGATTTGTATGACTTTTTAGTCAGTAGGTGATTGAATTAAATAATTTTATTGATGTGTCAATCCTTGATTGAATGTCTATGTAAAATTACTTTATTAGACTGACCGTGAATTAAAATTAAACTCATTTTAAAAATGCTTCAACTAATTGTTCCTATACATAAATAATTGTGTGGCAGCAGTATTTGAATTTAATGCTGACATGCTAATAATTATAAAATTACTATTCTTCGTATTATATCCAATTTGACAATATGAGGCTTTGAGGTATCAAACAAATAAAGTAAGAAGAGTGAAGTGGAGAAAGGAAGTAATGAAAATTATTTAACAAAAAAAAAATGAAAATTTTAAGACCCTATCATGTTCGATCAGTATAATATAATTCCTCTCTATATTAAAGACAAATAACAAAATGACAAACCAAAGGAAGTGTTATTTGTACCTGTATTTAATTACAATTTATTTAATTTAAGTAGAGTCATTTCTTCCACTATCTCAGTTATACATATATACAATTATATAAGTGAATGATTAGAGGAGCAGTTATGTTCTTTGCAATCTGGACATTATATTCTTGGAAGACTGATGAGAAGGAGCAGTTAGGAATAATATGGTATATATATATCAATAATGCTTGTGATACCCTTTCATTTCATTTTAATAGCTTTTTAGAATTTATATATAAATATTAAGAAAATATATTAGTTTTATTTTTTATTTGTTAAAAAGATATATTAAATTAAAGTGACTAGCTGCATTATTTTTTACACACCCATTAATTAATATGTTTTTTTTCTCAAACTATACATTAGTAATTAAATATTGAAATTATCATAATATCATTAAATTTATATTAAAATATACTAAAGTGACAATAATATGAAACACTTTTGTTTTCCTATTAAAATGGAATGAAGAGTATATCTTTTTGAAGACCTTAATTAGTGTTTGTTATTCTATATATGTCTATATTATAAATGTTTGGAACACAATAAAAAATTAGTCAAAATAATCAACAAAGTTCATTTAACACTTTATGGTCCAAATAACACTTTTAATCATGAATATATTTTTAATGGGCTGGGTGATTGTGACCCAAATTCTGATTTATTGACCATTTTGACTTATTTTTTATTGTGCCCTAGCAATGCTAATGTTTCAATAATAATATTTATACATCCAACTTTTTATATTTTGGAACCACATTAACTTTACCACCCTTAAATTTATTTAAACTATTTCCATTAGATCTTGCATGGACATCTAATTTTAGAGCATATTTAAGTAGCTAGCCGGGAGTTTGTATTGTTGCTGCTCCGTCACTAGCTAGCCGGGAGTTTTGATCACTTCTAATCATACATACAAGAATAAGTGAATTCACGTAAGGCTTTAAACTGAAAATAATAATTTTGTTGGAAAGAGTCTTTCTTTTAATTTGCTGACTGAAATATATTGAATTAACAAATGAAAGGTACGGATAACACACTTAGAAACATTCATATTTTTTTCTTTATATACCAAGTATTTGCTTGGAAAGAGTCGCCATTTTTTCTTTTTTTTTTTTGTGTTCGTTGTATTAGGATGAAGAGTTTTCTGAACATTAATATAATTACATTTAAGTGATTCTGAAATGTTCATCATCAGTATTTGTGCTTGCTAATAGATAATATATATAGGCATGATTTATATGATGAGAATAAGAAAAATAAATCTCAACTCTATAATATATTAGTGATTAGAAAAATTAATTAATAAAATGTCACATGATCAATGAGAATAGTTATGTTGCTTTATCTATATATCTTATAGAGAAATATATCAAGTGAGAGGGATTATAGTAAGGGGAATAAACTTGGACTATTATATCTTATTTAAATTGTCAAAATTAAAAAAAGTCATATAATTATATGTTCTAATATTACCATTTAAGTAAGATCTAATTGTCCAATTTTATTGCTCTGATTCTCATTTTTTCACTTAATACATCCATTATCTTATGGTATATATATAAGGAGTATTGCTAGAGGCACAACAAAGAATCAGCCAAAATAGCCAATAAATAGTAATTTAGGTCACAATCACTTAGCCCATTAAAAATATACTCATAATTAAAAGTGTTATTTGGACCATAAAATGTTAAATGAGCTTTGTTGACGGTTTTGGCTGATTTTTTTATTGTGACCCAAGTACATGTGATATATAAGATATGACTTGCCGTTAAAATTTATTCTCTTATTAACTCTCATAAGATTTTACTCATCTCATTTGGTATATCTCCTAGCTAGCTAATTAATAACGATGCTCCTAGATCGAATGACTTTTTGCTAGCTGTCCGAAGAACTTGATTGTGACAATATATATAATTTGCATATATTATACGTTTAATTATTCCATGAAATAAAATTTCTTGTCTTCTATGAGAGTGAGTCAGAGCTAGTAACCGTAAGTTATCGTACATATAGGAAAACGGCGTCGTTTTATGAGCATATATATATATATATGAGAAGAGATCATCTCAAAAGTTGCTTTTATATGGTCTTTCATCTAGCTATAATTTATTTATTTATTTTATTTGATGGTGGCATAATGTTGACATTATAATTATTGTAGACATATATATTGTTAAAATTATTGAATACTAGCACTTACGACAAAGTCTTGTACAAATATAAAATATCACTAATTTGATCGTGTAGGTCCGATCCATTTTCAACAGAATGGACAAAAAAAAGTCACTGGAATAAGTGTATATATTGTTTGTCCTGAAGCTCTATTGTTTTTTAAAATCAAAGTTATTCCTCCTCTAATTAAATGAGATCAAACAATGTTTATATATCTTATAAATCAAACTTTTGTTAACCGATATAGACTGGATTATATTTTACTACTACAATTTGCAATAAACTGTTCATAGATACGAAGCAATCAATCCTGAAATGTGAAAGAGTAGTACTAGTATCAGTAGAGAGGTGGTTGCAAACACTATATATACATTAAAGTATTCAATTCAAGTACATCATCAGATAGTTGGTAGGGAACGATGGATCACACAACAAATTGCAAACTACTACTATAAAATGGGAATCAATTTCGCAGAGTTTGTGTTTGCGTGATGAATTTTCTTTAAATGCTTACGTTGTGATTACGATATTACTTATCAGACTCTGCAATTTAATTAAATTACTAGACCATACTTGTAATCTTAAAGTTTCAAAAAAATATTGATTATATTTTTGTATCCATACATATATTTCTTTTTATCTATTATACTTTCTTCCTCTAATATTAATTGATATTTTAGAAAATTGCACATATATAAAAAAGTAACTAAAACATAAAAAATTATCTCTAAATAAATATATAATGATAAAATTATCTTTATAATTTTTTGTATAATAATTATTATAAGAGATAAAAGAGAATATATGTATGGATAAAACCGAAAAAAAATAATAATCTTATATTTTCTTGAAACTCTAAAATGATAAATAATATTGGACAAAATATTTTTCTAGAAAGACAAATAAAATTAGATGGGGAAGTAATCATTATTGCATAAAAATTATAGGAATAATTTTGTAATTATATATTTATTTCTATATAAATTTGTGTACTTTAATTATATTTTTAATTAATAAATGTATAATTATATAAAATGTTACTCCCTCCGATTTTTTTTTTATATGTCATTTTTAATTATACACACCAATTAAGATAATTATTGAATTCCATTGAAAATCTAAATATTAATTAGAGTTAAAATGACAACAATATCTTACTATCGTTAATTAATGTAATTTATCTCTCATCCAAATAGGTAAAGATATAAAATGGTATAATAAAAAAAAATTATTCTTAAAATTTAAAAAAGACAAATAACATGGACCAAATAAAAAAGTGAAAAAAAAAAACATTTAAAAACAGCAAGAGGGAGTAATTAATATTGAACGGACATGTTCATGATCTTAGTAATTGGTGAAATTGATTTGAAATAATTATGCGTGCTAGTGGTATATTTTCAATTACACAAATGCTTGAGGTACAATAAAAAATCAGTCAACACAGTCAACAAAGTCCATTTAATATTTTATGGCCCAAATAACATTTTTAATCATGAGTATATTCTTAATGAGCTTGATGATTGTGACCCAAATTACTGTTTGTTGGCTGTTTTGGCTGGTTTTTTGTTATCTCTCATTCAATTAAGGACATGATAAAAATAGTCAAATACTTTGCCGAAGTCCAACCGTTGAAATCTTGCTATATTAATTGTGGGATTTATTATCAGAGAACAAACAAAGAAAGTATTTTTTCAAAGTAAGATTAGATTAGATTGTGCTTTTATTCAACTCATTCCCACCGGCTAAGTAACGCAGTCATAATCTAAGTTCTGACTATATGGCTTCGTGCCGGCGTCCTTCATAAATGCAACACCAACATACATATTGAAAGGGAACACTTATTAGCAAGTTTAATACTTCATCCATTTTAAAATATAGTCGTTTTAGGGAGATTGTCATTTTTAATTTTTAATATTAATTTAATTTTTTCATACCTATTATACTTCTAGTATCATTTCTCTTTCTTTCTTGAATATTACTCAAAGGGACCACTAATCATCTTTTTTTCTCATTAATGTTTTAGATAGTTTAGTCATTTTAATATACTCCCTCCGTTTTTTTTTTAATTGTCCAATTTCAAATGCGCGCGGGTATTTAGGAAATGATTGGTGTTGTATAAAAATTACCAAAATGTACACCTACTTTACTAAATTACCTTTTATTACTTTACTTGGTAAAAGAGTAAAAGAGATTGATGTGTAGTATTAAATAGGGGTAAAAGAGGGAGAAAATAGTAAATTTTGTCTCAAAATTTAAAATGGACAATTAAAAAAAACACACGCATCTCTAAATTGGACAATTAAAAAAAATAGAGGGAGTATCATTTTATAAAATTATGAATATTTATTGAATTTTTTAATCTACGTGTAAAAACCTTAAAAGACTGATATTTTAGAACGGAGAGAGTAGTAATTAATTAAGTATTAGCATTAGGATGAAAATGATAGAAAGCCACATTTCCATCAGTTACATAATTGATTGATTAGTGTCTAGCCACGAAAGCTTAGCTTGTTCGTGTCATAGTACGTAGTTGACAAAATAAACTCGTACTTTTTGCTAAATAATGTTAAGTAGAAAATGAAAATTCAGTCAATACAGTTAATGAGTCTATTTTGACTTTGGTTTTGTCCCTAATAATTATTGAAATTGTAATGAACTGAGTAATTATAGTCCGAAATCTCTTTTATTGGCTGCTTTTGTATTGTACATTTAGCATCACCCATTTTGCTAATAGCTAGTCATTGAGCATTGATAGAGGCATAACAAAAAATCAGCCAAAACAGTCAATAAATAGAAATTTGGGCCATAAAGTGCTAAATGGATTTTATTAGCTGTTTTGGCTGATTTTTTATTGCGACCCAAATATTTGTGGCTAATAATGTCATGTGTGCTTTTCATGATCACATCTTTGATTAGGGATAATTATGCAATGCACGTGTCTAGTTTTGTGAACCTAATCTGGATTCTTTTTTTCCTTTTTCTTAAGTATTTTGCTTCCAAGACATAAATGGCCTATGTGCTTCCACATGGCTAGCTCAAAACACCTTTCCCATTTTATTGTGAAATTCGAAGAGCAAGTTATATATTAATTTAATGCATGGATTATGGATATTTCTAGAGAGTAAGTTGAAGAGATGTATATATTTCCCTCTTTTTTCAACATCACTTTATTATTTCGTAAGAATAAGATCGATCGAGTGTCATCAGTTCAAATCTCACCAAAGTGATGTGTGTTTTATTAAATTAGAAGGTAGCTGCTTGCATTGGTGTAATTGCTCTTGTTGTCTTGATGATATTGAAGATTGACGACAATGGCTTTAATTGCATGCGTACGTGGAGGAAGTTCCTTCAGCAAAGTAGTAGCTAGCTAGCTTCTTACTGCTCCATCCATTTTTTTTAATTATCCAATTTAGATATACATGTTTTTCTTTTTAATTGTTTATTTCAGATTTTAAGATAAATTTTATTATTTTCTTTCACTTTTATTCCTATTTAATACTCAATATCTCTAATAATTGAAGAAAGATAATAAGAAAGAAGTAAAAAGTAATTTAGTAAACATATATACATTTTATTAACTTTAATACTATATCAATCATTACTTAAATTTCAAATGTCGGTACGTATTTAAAATTGGATAATTAAAAAAAAAACGAAAGGAGTATAATCTATCATGACATACATTTATAATAATTAATACGCAAAGTAAACATATATGTCGCATAGTTTCGAAGGTTTAATCTGTGAGCCGAGCGATGCATGCAGTTTTAGAACACTTTGATTTACTCTGATAGCTAGGTTTTTAATCACTAAATAAGAAAAAGTAAAAGAGATGAAATATATTGAGATAAGACATAAGATGAGTATGAGAGCAAACATATCTCTTGTTCTTAATTCATATATACAAGAATAATTTGCAATTTTATATGTAGTAGTGTTGTTGGTAATGTTTTTTTTTCTTTTATAGTTTTTTGTTTTATATAGCTTGTGTCAACCATCATCGTTTTTATATTCAGTTTTGGATAATTTGAATTTTGAGTATTCAATTTTATTGAATTTAACATCAAATTTACTTAAACTTCTCCTTTTAGCATAAAAAACTTTTTCCACATAAAATGTGCTACATTCTCATGAGCGGTCAAAGAATGAGGTGGTGACCATCACACCACACCTCATAGTTGAGACTTGAGAACACTAATCTTTTGTTTAACTTATTAAGTGAACTATGAAAAAACAATCTCAATTAGAGAAAATTTAATTTAAATGTTGAATTCAATCCTTAAAAAATTTACATAACGTTAACTTAGCTTCATCTCTAAAATATGAGTTGATAAATATTAGATCATATAAAACAATTAAAATAAAGTTTGATAAATTTATTATCAAGTTACGTTGTTTTTAACATGTAAAATGATAAGAATAGAAAAATAATATCTATAATTAATGTAAATATCAAATTAAATTTTTTATTAAATTTAAGAGTTATAATATTAACTTTTAAAAAATAGAAATCAATTTTAAAAAGCACATCATGAAATATTCTTAAAAAGCTCCCAAACCTTTTCAATTTATCAAATACATAAAATTATTTTTTACTCTCAAAAGCAGAACTGAGAACACATTTCAAATAGTATACAAATTTGTACATTACTCTTGTAAAAAATAAGTTCATAATTTAAAAAATAGTATACAAATTATGTATGCGGGGTCTGCTATTATGTATCCTTGCTTTTCAATATATAATTCAGGATCACTCTACTAATAATCATCTGGTACATGCATGATCTTGTATTTTTTTCAATCAATATAATGATGTGGTCAAGTACTTACGGTAGCCCATTTCGCTAACTGAAGTTGGTTATTGCGAATCAAGAGAATATGAGAGTTTCAATTAATTAGTGAAGCAACGAACTATGTAAAGGATGCTCTTATCATTCGTTTATTTTCTTTTTTTGCCCCCTATTTTTCATTATATGATCATTTGCTATTATAAATGACAGATTATTAGGTGTATTAAGAGCAAAAGATTTATTTGTTTTGGACCACTTATATTTTGACACATTAACTATTGTATTTCCTTATTTGAAATTTAACATCTTCTATCCCCACTATAGTTGACCTTTTAAATTATGTGTTATATAATTAATGGTGTAGAGTAAATGACATTTGCTCTTGGTCCACCAAATAATTTTTCATTATATACTATATGAAAGAAAAACAATTATTTTTTGAAGCATACTAGCCTGATATAGGAAAATATTTATCGTATAGCTAACATTGATCAAACCAGCCTCCAACTTATTAAACACAATTGTAGGGTTTATTTGTTAATGGATCCCATCAACATATAGTTACAAGTTGAATGAAAGTTGAATGATTTTATATTGTACCTGTACTATTACCCACATATATTATTAATCTAAGGGAGAAAAAGAGAGAGAGTTCTGAAAAAGACAGTAAGGCAGTTAGATATAGGAATGGCAGGTAGACAGACAGGTGTACGCATGCATGAACCAAATATACACTTCATCATACATTACTCCTTCTCAAATTAAAACACACTTACTAATCTCATAGACACTAAGTAAATCTCTATTCATTTTAACTGTAAGTTACACTATTAATTAATCAATAATTGATAAATCCTCTGTGATGTTGAATTTCTTAAAAAATTAACGTAGAGCTGATTATAAAATGAATTACTTGTGATAACTTTCTAAATTTATAATTTACAGAGTTTACACAGCTAGTATGCGAATCATTAAGCTCTTTAGCTATTTGCATATAAATAATAATAATAACAAATAATAGTTTAATTTCAATCTGTTATCAATGTAAAGTAATTTTTTACAAATATTAAATTATAATTAAACTGTAATAGTAAACTCTTTAACTAAAGTCAACAATAATTTTTTGTTTGAAATAAAAACAATACCTTTTGTCAGGAAAACAAAGGACCAACCCAATATTTCATAGGGAGTCTAAGTTTGTGAAGTCCAATATTAGGCCCATGTAAGAATTTTAGTCCAAAATTAAAAATATACTTGGAGAGTAGGATTGCTGTTTGGGCTTAATTCGTTATTTGCTCAGGTTGGATTTAGGTCTTGCCCATGTATACTGATTAGGCCTACTTCATATGTGAAAATATAAATAATTTGACAAAAAAGAAAGTAAATAATAATAATTTTGGCAAAGACTGATTGTAATTCTAACTTTAACCGGCCTGGTTAATTACAGATATCGATGCCGTTGCCATCAAATTCCCATAGTCTATCATATTGACATGTACCGATCAACCTTTACTTTATGATTTATTTATTTGATTAATTAATTGGCATGAAGTATATATGAACGTTGAAAAGAAAGAATGGGCAAACTTTCACCTACCAAGTTAGTGACTGTCTCTTTCAAAGCTATTGACATAATATCTTTTGACAGGTCTTCTTGTAGAGAGCATATACCGTGTAAAATATATTTTTGCCATGACATAGCAACAAACAATAATTGAATAATGCTATGCTAACTATACATTGTCTTGATGGAATAACTTTGGGAAATACACAACATATATAATATAAAATACATAATGTATATCATATGCAATGCACAACATATTTCACCTATTGGGCACAACATATATCACATGTTGTAGCATCATCTTTCTTTATAACATGTGATATATGTTGTGCACATCATGTAATATTTGGCGTACACAATATGTAATATTCGTTGTGCAATTTATATTATACATGTTGTGCATAATTTATTGACTGTGTTGGTTGATTTTTTATTGTGCCCCTAGTAATGCTCATATTAGTTATCAATTTAATTATCTATGTGAAAAGTTTACTTCAATTTCAGTGGATATATAAAATAGTAAAGCCACTATGTAGTAAGTCTACCAAAACATACATCAGCTACTGTATAGAAAATGAAAAATAAATAAATAATTGTTATAAAAAAAACAACGACGAAGAAATTTATTATCGTGCCAAAAATCAAATCTTATAGTGCAGCAAATTAATTGTTAATCATTAATAAACAAGAAAAATACCATGAGTTCGATTTTTAAATGTATGTACAGTAGGTTTAATTTTCAATAATGTTCGTCGTACAACATAAATACGTCCAACGAACATCCAATGTGTGTTATACATGAGACGTAATGTGTGTTATACGTACATATGTTATACATATAGTATACTTTACGTTTTATGTATAATACACATTAGATGCTCGTTGAACGTATTTTTATTGTATATCAAACATTATTGTTTAATTTTAGAGGAAAACATATACACAACCTTTTAGCTATCTTGTGGCCAAAGTTAGCTAACGTCGTTATGGTTCCTCTGCTATTTGGTCCATATCAATATTAACTAGTCAATTCGACGCTGCAATGGTGGTGTCAAGCCGAAAATGAATATATGAATATATTACTTTAGGAGTTCTAAATGATTTCCCGCCCTATATATATCTTTCAATTAATAATGGTGTCGTATGTATTTAATTTTATTATGGTTGGCTTTAATTTTGTTTTGGGAATTAATTGACTACATTCAAAAGCAGGAATATTATCTGCTGATGCCAGAATTTCTATATTCGTGGCCGACTTATTAGTATTTGGGAACACGACTAATTGTCAAATTAAATTATATGATATCTTTCAGTGGACATACATTGATTAAATCAAATGCTTAGGGATAAGATATAGTATGGCTAAATAGGTAGATTCGTATCTTTTACTGGACACAAACTTAGCAGAAGATTACAGATACACGTTCAATAATTTAGAATTTTACAGCCTCACCTCCAATATGAATGATCTTATAGAGATTTCTTTCTTTTTTTGAAACCTCTGTATACTCTCATACTATATTAAAAACTAAACAACAATGCAAAATAGTACATACATACATATATCATCACCCTCCCAAAAAATTATTTTAACTCACATCCAATTCACTTCATAACTATTGTATCACTATTCCAAAAAAGAAAAAAAAAGGCACAAAACCAAACGAAAATAGCGAGTGAGATTCTGGGTGGGACCAGTGTTTGGCATGCCTGGGAAGATTTCAAAGGCAATAGGTGTCTCCATCACAACCAAAAGGGATGAGAGAGTGTGAAAGGACACCCACCTTCTACCCATCATAACTCACATCACATATTATACAAGAAATGAACATATTTGTGTTATGAAAATTATACAATATTTATATAATAATAATATTTACGGTTGGATAACATTAATTTCTAAATTCATATTAGAATCTAATAATAAATATTCATAAATTTTTGGATAACAACAATTTTTTAGCCAACAAAGCTCATTTCAATTTTTTTATCCAAATAACATTCTTAATTATATGTATTTTTCTTAATGGACTTAGTGATTTAAGTATAAAATCTTATTTTTAACTGTTTTGACCGATAATTTGTTATACCCATAGCAACGTTCATAAATATTATTGTTGTATAAATATTATACAGTTTTTAGGGTGATGCTAAATGAACAATACAAAACCAGCCCAACCAGCCAATAAATGAGATTTCGGGCCATAATTACTCAGTTCATTACAATCTCAATGATTATTTGGGCCAAAACCAAAATCAAAATAGACCCATTGATTGTATGGGCTGGTTTTTTCATGGTTCACTTAATATTATTGCAGTTTTTATTATATACATGGCATTTTTTTTTTCGGATACACATAACATTAATGATTATCTTACAATATCTTTAATAAGATTTTACTATTATTAATTAATTAATTAAAAGACTATGATCAATTGATTAACTAATTAAAGATTGAAGACTCTTTTACTTTTTCTTGAATATTTTAGTTTTCCATCCCATTGGCGCATTATTTGGGACCCAGGGTGGCCTCTTTTTGTCGCCTCTTGTCGGCTACACATAGTGACATCCACTCTTTCTCTGTTGAAAACTTCTCCCCTTATGTCTATGTACTATGTCCCCTTCCTTATATCGAAAATGTTACTTTGACACGCAAAGGGTTGTCATTTGCTAGACAATCCGGGTTCCCACATATGGTCTCTAAAAATGAAATTCCATAATAGTAAATGTCATTTATTAAATTTTGAAAAACAATTCCTCATACCCTCACCCTCACCCCCACTCTCTCTCCTTATTTTTCTCTCACTCTTTAAAGCATCTCACTTCTCATCTTCTCCCGTGACAAATTTTCTTCTCAGAAAACAAAAGTTTGGCTTGGCTAGACAAGATCGCCGCCGCATCGCCATCGTTGGTGACAAGGTCGAGTCCTCCTAACCTCTGAAAAAGAAGCGACAAGTGGTACCAGTGCTCCCTCTTCGCAGTCGAGGAGACTGGTCTCCGTTTATAAATGACGTGAAGAGCGCCTCTCACCCCCGACCGCCTCCGACGACCTCTGACCGTGCTTTCCTATTCCGTTTGGAGTTTTGCCCTTTCTTTGCATGTACATAATAGGCAGAAGGGAGAAAACCACAAAAGGTAAGTTTTTTGTTTTTTTAAATTTTAAGGATTCTACTGGATTGGGGTTTTTTATTATAATGCATATGGTTGAATGAGTTTATTCTACTAAATGTGGTGAGGTAAGTTATGTAGTTAAGTAAATTAGTGAATTTTTTTTTGTTAAAATAGTTAGTGTTGTGGTATTAAATGTTGATGATTTTTTTTCATATCTTTGCAGTTTGTTTAAATTAGTATTAACATGTTTGAAATTATGACACCAAAATGACTTTGAAGTTAGTATTAGCATGTTTGAAATTGCTGGTGATCTGGATATTTTTGCTGATGACTCTGCTTACATTAGTTGGTTATTATGTAAGAAAGTTGATAACCAAGTGTGTAATATTATGTAGTTGTTAAAAATAATAGCTGAATTTATTAAGAAATACAATTTTGTATCAAGATTTCTTGAGATAAAGGATTAGAAAAATGGTAAACAAATAAAATTTGAAGTTTTGAACTATTATTACTCAGTAGTTATTTGTAAATGTGTAAAATGTAGATAAAGAGAGAGATTAAAGGAAGCAGTAGGTGTTCAACTAACAAAGATGTTGAAGATGAATTCAAATCAATTTAAATGGTGAGTGCATATATGTATTGAAATTAAATTGATATCAGTTTGTTATATGTAAATGTTATTTTTCATCTATTTTAAATGAATGATCATTTAATATAGATGAGAGGGACTCAAGTGAAGAAGAAACTGTTGAAAAAAAAAACAAGAAGAAAGAGGATTATTTGAAAGGACAGCCTATGAAGTTAAGTGTGTACTATGTAATGTATATCTTTATGCAATTATTTATTTTTACTTTTATAGTAATTGGTATTAGGAATAATCTAAAATTGGTTTTTAATCTTTATGTTTTATTTTTGCCTTTTGTTCAGTGTAGACCAGAATGAAAGATTTGTCAGTCATGGTAGTCTTCTAGGTATCAAAGATTTGGTTGTTGTGCGATAAGTGCTAATCTAACTTTTCCAATGCTTCTTTGTTTGGTTTGATTATCATTTTGATTGTTGAAGCACATACCTCACTTGTTATAAATAATCTATCTTGTCATTGTTCTGTGCAAGATATTTCACTAAGCCCTTTTATACCCCATTTCATGCTATTTCTCGTGTCTTGTTCTCCTTTTAAATAAGACCTACTAGTTGAACAAACTAATAATTTGTCTTCACTTGTCCATAAAATTTCAACATTAAACTTGCTTCTCCATCCATCCTTTTCGGAGTCAATGATGCTTGAACAAAAGATTAACAACTAATAAAATCTAAAAAATGTGAGTATATTATCAGAGAAATATATATATTATGACTAAATTTATATATTACAATAATGTTATTCTGACTCTTTAAAAGTTGTCAAATTACAGAGTCTAGGTGAATTATTATTTATCTACAACATTGCAGGATTACTCAAAATTTCATACATTTTCTTGCATTTATTCTTTGTGTGTGTCACTTCTTAGTGGATTTGATCATGTGGAGAGAGATATCAAGATCAACATTTACCTTTAGGAGTGGAACATTCATTATAGTATTATCTTTTTATGCAAAGGATATAAATGTGATGTTAGAATTCCACACCACAAAAGAAAAATTATTTATCTCAAAATAGAATACAAAAAATTGACACTTGTTGATCATTGTTTCTGCAGTCTAATTGTAGTAACATCATACATGAGCCTTGTCTATCTAGCTGCTATATTCCTCTATAGATCCCTAATTTGTAGGTAATAGTAAATTAGTAACAAACCAGTCATATCAGTGAAAAGTAAGTCAAAAAATTTAGTATATAATATTCTCTCTGATTGTTTCTTCTTTAGGATGAAATTTATCAGAGGAAACATAGATGTAGATAACACAAATTATGTGCTAGGAGAAGAGGAAATTAACTCTATATAAGTGTGTGTGGTCATATATATTGTTTATCTAAAAAATAGTTGTAGTTTAGAAATTGGGATATATGATGATATTACATGTTGAATTTTATTCATATAAAAATTCTGTGGTGGCAATTTGTTGTAATTATATAATAATATTTTTATTTTCTATTATTTTGTTTGCAGTTGGACAAGAGAGGTTTGGAAGTGTAATAAGCTCATACTATAAAAATGCACATGAAATCATTTTGTTATGTATACTTAGATTAATGACACTTAAAGATGTGCTTTGATGAGAGAATGGTGTTGTGAGTGTGCTTTGATGAATGATGTTTGTGTAAGTGCATTATGAATGTTTGAAATGTTGTTGTTTATGGAGTTGAATTTGGATTATGAACTATGTAAATATAGGTGATATGAACTATGTAAATGTAGGTGATATGAACTATGTAAATGTAATTGGTAACTTGAGTTGTTTATTTTTATAATTAACAGAATATGATGGTTATTACAATAATTGTTTATTAAAAATAAGTCAAATCAATTTCAATATTAATTTAAATTGTCATATTTACCTGCTTTTAGGTTTGTGGTTTGAATATTACAAAATAAATTTGTTTGTAATCACTAAAGTTGTTGGTAACTATGTGAAAATAGCTGGTAACCACTGCTATCTTTGCTTATAACTACTAAATAATTCTGAAAACTATAATTGGAGGTTGTTATCGCTTAACTCTTCATTGGTATCACAATATATGTTTCCTTCTCATCACTACAATGTATGATTCTATTAAAAAGAAGTAAAATAAAAATAAATTATAAAATTATTTTTTTTCACAAAATTCTAGGACATTGACAGAGCATCCCACGGGGGGTGGTGGAAATTTTCACTGCCCCGTGGTTTTGCTACATTTAGACCACGTCTGGGTCTATACGGTTGATAACTATATAAAAGTAGTTGGTAACTATCGCTCGTTCTGCTGATAATTACCAAACTATGTTGGTAACTACAACTCTATAATATTTAAAATAAGTCAAATTAATTACCAATATGTTTACAGTCGGTATTTTATTAATTTTTCTTTCACATTACCAAGGGAAAATCTTTCGATAGCTTTTTTGCTTAAATTTTATTTTAGTAATATGTATTGATAATAATTTCTTCTAAATTTGTTATAACTGCATTATTGTGGTAATTAACTAAACATATGCAACAAAACATCTTGATAACACATAAAATAAGATCTAAATTCCATAATTTTTTATTCAAATTAACAATAAACAATAAGTCATGAAAGAGTAATATTACACATCAAATAACAAAATAAGATTATATATCCACAAAATTAAAATAAAGTGTTTTCATAGTCGTTTTCACAAGTACTAAAAGTAATATTCAATAAATTTTCTCATTGTGAAATAACTTTTCAACTTTATCGCGTTCGTCATCCTCTTCATCCATTTAGCCACTTGTCATCCTCTAGTTTGTCGAACCTCATCCTTTTAGACGGCTCAGTTAACTCGTACCCATCATTCAACCCCCAATTTCACCCATATTACAATCATCATATGTCGCTTCAACAAAACCTTCAACTTCTACAAACGTCTTGTTACTTGTTTCACCCTCCATTGAACTATCCAATTCACACACATTTACACTACAATTTTCAAAGCCAATAATATAAAAACATATTTATCTTCAACAATCAATATTCAGTAAAATCATAAAATTTTACAATCTAAATGCTAACATTTAAATTGTAAAATATTTATAATATAAATGACAATCACTTTTTCATAGAATAAATACTACTGATTTTTTATTTTAATCTCAAAATATATCGCATTTATTTACTCTCTAGTCACGTACACTCACAATCAATAATTACATAATCAACTGCTGTCAACACATTCAATTATCAACATCTTAAAAAAGTAACCAACTCGTATGAACAAAATCATCAACATATGCAACTAGATTACCAACGCTTAGATAATACAAAAAAAATAAATCATATACCCCAAAACATACAAACCAACAAGTGCAGATAGCTAATTGCTACATTCACAATTACAAAACTCGGTTATCAGCAACTTTACAAAATAATCAACTATTGTTAACACAATCATCAATAAATGTAACTAGATTACCAACGCTTAGAATCAAATAAACTGAAAAAAAGAAGATAAAACCTTCCAAAATAACATTTCCAACAAGTCCAAAAAAAATACACCTACCCATTTAATTGATTTTTACTGGTCCTATTAAAGAACCTTTAACTTAACCACCCTCATTATATTTTCACAAAAACTTAATCTGCTCACATTTCAACTTTAATTTCTACAAATAAATATCGAGCTCAAAAATTTAGTTAACTTCAAATAAATAAATATAAAAAATAAAATCAAACCCAAAGTGATGACAATAACTAACTTACCACAACTCTCCAAGGTGAGTTACTTGCGGTAATCCACCGCTATGTGCTTCGCTTGTTTTCAATGGTTGCCCCTACAATATAATGGGGAAGATGAAAGAGGGAAGAGGGAAACAATGGTGACAAAGGATGAGGGACTTCTGGATCGCCAATAAGGAAGAAAGGGGAAAGAAGTGAGTAGGGAGAAAAGGAGAGGGAGTGATGGCGCGAAAGAATGTGTAACAGGGGAAGGAGAAGGAGTGACCAAGTTAGGGATTTGGGTGGATGATGGTTTCAAATTTTCACTTTTGAGTATTACTAATGTGGAATATAAATTTAAGATGTATGTGTGTGATCCGAGTTGCTATTGTGCACCCTTATTTTTAGGCCATATCCATGTCCCCCGGGTTGTCTCACAATAATAGACAACCTTTTGTGTGTTAAAATATCATTGTTCTCCTTGTATATTACCCCTTTAATTTCTCAATTTTGGTATGATATGAATGATCCCTCCATGGATTTGGAATTGAATAAGATACACAATCATGCTACATAAAAGCATCTCTGTAGCTTTTAGGATGCAAAATTATTTGTTTTCTTGACGAAAATCAACACAGAGTAACACATCATCACCTAGCCTGTGTTTTGTATAACGCAAGCAATAATAAGGAACCATTTGATACGTATAGGGAGTTAAAATTTGGTGATGATTTTAACACTACAAGAAAAGTTAATATGTCAAAGTGATATTGATAATTAGTGACATAAAAAGTACTTAAAAATACAATATTTTATAAATATTTTTAATGATTATAACTGTTAAAGAATATTTATAACTATTTTTAATAATTAATAATTATTAATATTTATAAGTTTGTATAACTTCAAAATAAACTATCTAGTAATGAAGCTGTTAATAATGTATTAGTAAATGATGAGTCCATAATTCTACTTTAATAAATTGCCTAAACCAATCAACCAGCCAATAAATATATTAAAATTTAAGTTTGTAGTTTTTCTGTTTTGTCGTTTTTGATGGATCTATTGCAAAAATAACATGCGAACAACATAGTTTCATCATAATTATAGAGTGATGATGCGAACAAATTCTTGCTTTTCACGTAATTTATTCAAGCACATTGCTTAGTTCCAAAACATTCTAGATGTTGTAGAACTAAGATGATAATTTCATCACGTTTTAAGCCCCAAATTCAACATGATTTTCTTATTGATGGCGAATCGTCTCGTCCTTGTGAGCCCTTCATCTCTTGTGCTCCATACTAAATAAGGCCTTATCAATCAAAACCTAATCATCATATATATTATTGTATATATTGACATGACAATATATTTCAACAAATAAAAATTCATACATGCCCTCTAGAGTCTAAAGTACACTTACCTAAAGGGTATTAAAAAAATGTATCCTTAATAAGAATTTATTGTCTAAGATACTATATATATGAAGAGCCAGAAGTACATACTATAGCGCGGTAGAGTGCAAGCAAACGATTTATCTCTCGAAAAGGGCTTTTTCTTTTCTTTTTTTGGGTGCATATATTGAAAATGACCTGAAAACACTTTAAGGCTATTATTCCTGGAGATGTTTTACCAGCATGTTTCCCACTTCATTAGTACATAAATTATATACGTACCAGGTTGTATCATTGTTTTATATCTAGATAAAGATAAAATTAAGGAATAATTTCTATGCTACAAAACACTTTAGTTGCTTTTCATTATTAATTTAAAATGACATTTTTACAAACAGTAATGCTAATTTTATAGGCCTTAATTATTTGTCCTTGTTGAGTAGAAACTACCAGGCCACTATCGAAAGAAAGAAAAATACGTATTCTTACTTTTGGATATTTAATGTATTATTTTTCAAGTGTATTATATTAACTGATTATGACCACCCTAATGCAATTGGGTAGAGGTTAATTTGGGTTTGCAACTATATGGTACAACAATGCTTCTTATACACTAAAATGTTGCCACCATCCGCCACCCATAATAAATACATATGGTTTGTCACTAATATTTTTGTAGACCTCATCTTAAAAAGTGTGTTGGTGGCTGAAAGTGACTGATAAATAGTGTACATATAACATTGTTGTATATGGTATCATCAGTAATAGGATGGCCTAGGTGGTAGGTGTTGTTTGGTTTCCATTTTTATTTTATGTACATTATTTTTACAAAATTTTGAAAATAAAAAAATAAGAAATAAAAACAGAAAATAAAGAGTACCCTAACTAGTCCGAGAAGTCATGACCTTATTAATAATTGATCACTATCTATCATCAAAGAATTTCCATATTTCACTAATACGGAATGTTTACAAGTTGTAGCATTAAGGGAAAGTTGAAGACGACGAATCACCATATATAAGAGAGAATTCTCTCCTGAATTGAATTTGATTGATTTGTAAGAAAACCCTAATACATACATAACAGCTGAAAAATATGGGAAGGAATGTTTTTATTTCTAATAAAACATATTTTTTATTACAACCAAAGGAATTAGGCATGGATTGAGTAAAAGCATTCAAATATATATGCAATCTTCTCTATCTGAAGAATAAATTAAACTAAAGAAATAACTTGCCTTGAATGGTCCTTATTGATTAGAGAAAAAAAAAAAGAAGGTTTGACAATATAATTGAAACAATGGCGAAGAGTCTATATCGTTCAAAAAAGAGAAACCCATCACCACATGTCCACAGTACATATATACTCATTATTCCACCACGTAAAACAAAAGCAGGCCAAAAAGAAAAGCAAAAGTAACACCAATTTATAATTAATTAAATAATTAATATGAAAAAAGGGACTCAGAGTTGCTTTCTAAGGTGTAAAGGATAGAAATATAACAATAGAGAGATATAATAAAAGTTTAATATAAACTAATTTTATATTAATATCCAAGTAGTATCGCAAACGAGTAAAAATCATATTTTTAGAGAGTGAATTGTGAAAGTCAATATTAAAATATATGTGGTAGAAATTATTATTATTTTATATGTTAATTCAAATATTATATTAAAAAATGAGTATTGCTATAGACACAATAAAACATCAGTAAAAACAGCCAATAAATATGAATTTGGACCACAATCACCCAGCCCAGTAAAAATATACTCATAATTAAAAGTGTTATTTGGGCCATAAATTGTTAAATGAGCTTTGTTAGCTGTTTTGGCTGATTTTTGTGTTATGCCCCAAATATTTGTGTTAAAAAATTGTATATTTTATATCTATATTATTGAAACTATATTTTTATCTTGTTATATTCTACTGCACTTGAAAAAATGGAGAGTGAAGGATAGATATAAAAGATAGGGGTATTGCAAAGTATAGTAAAAAAAGAGACATTTTCTCTTGTCCAACTTTCTCTCTTTCCTTTTATTTTATTTCTTTTTCTCTTTTCTTTTGAGCATTTGCATATATCATTCATAAAGTAAAGGAAACAGATAAAGCCAACCCACAAACAAACTAAAACATTCTTTCTTGTTGCACTTAGGAGAGCAGCTGCAGACAAATTAACAATCAAGGTGAACTCCCTTTCTCTCTCTTTCTCTCTCTCTCTCTCTCTCTCTAAAGCCATCGATCCGTTTCTTTTCTCTCTCTTTACTACTTTCTTCTATGAATTCATGGCTGCCATATTCGGTAGCCAAAGGTTAATTGGGTTTGGATTTTTCTCATGTATTTTCCTTGATTCACAAATTCTCAGCTATATATTTTCTTTGAGATTAGGTTTATTTAAAATCTTACTCTATTATTAAGTTTCACAATAGATTTGGTTTGGAGTTGTTGGTAATTATTTTGTCATAATTAACTTAAAAATTTCTAGCTATATATATGTATACTAATTAAGGAGATGATGTTCATGTTAACTGCAAGCTATAGTCCACCCTATATTATTATTATTATTATTATTATTATTTTTATATATACGTTGTCTCTTTTTTCTTCCAAAAGAAGCAGCTTGATCTGGTCCTAAAATACAAAGGCACTGCTTTTCCCTTTCCTCCTCTTTACCTTTTTGCTCATGTATGTATGTGATAATTGTCTAATAGCAGGAAGAAAAAAAGGGCTAGTTTGTTATTATATTATTATTGATTCCTTAAGTTCCAATCCTTTACTTGTATTCCGCCCTTTTTCACTACATAACTGTTTGAGTGGCAAGTGTAACTAGCTATACCTTGTTTTGATTATTGTCTTGTTAATTATACATTTTTTTTAATTTGATTTTAATCTCCACAACCTATCATGTGAACTTGAAATTGTATAGA
The DNA here is from genome assembly GCA_013621005.1 of Aeschynomene evenia. Taxonomy (NCBI): domain Eukaryota; kingdom Viridiplantae; phylum Streptophyta; class Magnoliopsida; order Fabales; family Fabaceae; genus Aeschynomene; species Aeschynomene evenia. The sequence continues at coordinate 7,046,409 of CM024268.1, forward strand.
GGGTTCGATCAAATATATCATGAACACTCCTGTTTTTGTTTTTTAATTTGAGGATTACTAATTATTATTAGGAGGTGTGAGAGGTATGGAAGGAATAGCTCCGAATAATTCATGCACAAACAGGGCGGCGCAGGTGTTGGAGAAGAAAGCAAGACCACAAGAGCAATTGAACTGTCCAAGGTGCAATTCAACCAACACGAAATTTTGTTACTACAACAACTACAGCCTCACTCAGCCCAGATACTTCTGCAAGACTTGCAGAAGGTACTGGACTGAGGGCGGGTCTTTAAGAAATGTCCCGGTTGGTGGCGGGTCTAGAAAGAACAAGAAGATCATCTCTACTTCATCATCAATTCCTTCAACCTCTCCAAAAGTTTCAGTACCAGACTTGAACCCACCAATAATTAACCCTAAAATGCAAGGAGGAGAAGGAGGCCATGATCTCAATTTGGCATTCCCATCTGTGGAGAATAATAACAGCAATACTAATAAGTATCATCATCATGGGATGTCCCAATACATTGAGATGGCGAAAATCGAAACCGGAAGCGATGGCCATTGTGGTTCATCAGCAGTTGAGATGCTGAGGTCTGGGATGGCTGCTGCTGCTGCTCCTAACTATGTTCATTCATTGATGCCAACTTCAAATAGTGCTCTTTTCCCAGCTGCTGCTGGGTTTCCGATCATGCAAGAGATTAAGCCAAACCTTGGATTATTCTCGATGGATCAAAACAGATCATCATCATCATATGGGGTTCATGAGAATAATAATAATGGGAGGCTTTTGTTCCCTTTTGGAGAAATGAAGCAGCTTTCTGCAGCAGCAGCTCATGTTGAAGATAAAGATCAAGGCAATTCAGCTGCTGGCTATTGGACTGGAATCATTGGTGAAGGATCATCATGGTAAGAAATTAAACAATACAACAACCAAATTCAATGGCTGCCTGGGAGGACACAATTAATTAAGAAATTATATTAGAACAACCTCCTGCTGCTGCAGCATTATTATTAATTATTATTATCATCTTCCCTGTATCGATCTGCTTGAAGAAGAAGTTGTTCAGAACTAACAATAGGGATACATATATATATATATATATGTTACTTTGGTTTTTGATACATTATTTAGCTGATATTATATTTGCTATTTTGAACAATGTGAGGAGGGTTTTATTATTACAGCTCATCTTGGTTGTTTAAATATATATATATATGTTTAGATAGAAGAAGAGATGAATATAGGGCATGCAGCTTGCTTGTGTTCATGAATTCTTCTGTCAGAAGTAGAATCAATCAACTTTATTGATGTATGCTTTCAAGATTTGGTCCAAATGACTTTTGGTGATGATTAAGGAAAAGACTCACAGAGAGATCATATTCAGCAACTTGCTTCTTTCTAACCATAATTATTATATTCTATTATATAATATATATGTTTGTTTTGAATGCTTAATTATTCCCCTTCTGTTACTATTTTGTATGTTTGATGTACAATTAAAACTTAGTTAACATTTATTTTAAGAATTCACATGTAACTTGTAAGAGTAGTGCAGTCTATATAGTAAAAGTAGATGAGATGAATATATATTGGTCAACTTTTAGTTATATATATATAAAATAATTGATTTATAAATTAATGTAAGTGAGTGCAAAGATTAGTGGGTTGTCAGCTTTAATTGATATCTAAGTAATCACATCCCGAGATTCTTTCCAACTATGAAAGCACTTTAATTTGGTGGAAGTATTATTCGATCAGATGTAAATTAGGGAAAAATAATTAAACCATGTTTTAGCTGATGATGAGGACGTCACACACTTGTAATGCAAGCTAGGATTGCAAATTGAACCATAATGTATGTATATATGTTACTAATAAGTGCATGCATATTATATTATATTAATATTAATATATTGATTGGAACAACAAATTAAATGCAAGTACGCACCAAAGAGTTTAACAAAATTGGAGAAATCTTGAAAACTGGATTACCTGCTCCAACCAAACACAAACCTAATACTCAATGGTCACCCACTTATTGCCGTTTTTGTTATTAGTAATATATTTTATTAGTAATTTGGAAGAGAGAGTGATGAGTCATGACAGATCCTCAATTCCACGAGTGATGATTTTCTATGTCATTCATGATTCATCCTTCCTCAATTCCCTGCTTTTGCTTAATTATAGCATGTGCGTGCAAACAAGACCGAAGGAAAAGGAAAAAGAAAATTCTCAAGGGTCCACCTTGTTAAGCGGGGCCCTCAAAAACATTCTCTTGCCTGTGGAAATCATTTCCTTTCCTTTCCCCCTTCACTTAGGTCAATGCCTTCACATGTATATATATATATATATATATGTTGATGAATTAATTAATTAATTAGTATTATTTTTTCTTATTCTTAGCCATGATCTCTCTTTCTTTCTGGTTCTTCACTTCGAGCAAGTTCCATTGGCAGACAAACAAAACACTTTCTATTATTATTAATTATAATAATGCCCTTCCCATTTTTGTTCGTACATACGAATATCTTTGAAAATCAACCCCGGCCACTTTAATATATATGTTAAGCAAGTAAGTAGTTTTTTGAGAACTGATATATATAATTTGTTTCAACTGTACTACTGAAATCAATAGTTAATTCTATAGGCATCATTTAATTTGCAATAATATTTGTCGTACAACATAAATACTAAATATATGTACAATTCGTATCCAATGTGTGCTATATATGATATGGAATGTGTGCTATACGTATGTGTGCTATACATATAACACACATTCTATATCATATATAACACACGTTTGATACTAATTGAATATATTTATGTTATAAAACAAACGTTATTGATTAATTTGTGGATGCTTATTAAGTATTTGTTTTTTTTTCCTTTGTCATTTTTTATGCGGATGGAAAGGACCAGTGTTCTTTATTTTTTGTGATTATGTGTTCTGATCAAAAGAAGATATCATTCTTTTTTGGGTACATATATTACATACATGGCCCAAGAAAGAAAGAAAGAACGAAAGACAAAAATAAAATAAAAGGCTAAGATCAATAATGTCCCAAAAAAGAAACCACTACCATGCTAATTAACAGCTAGCACAGCATAAAAAAATTGTGTAAGAAATGTCACATTTTAAAGTATACAACCTTCAATTTTTACAATATGTAAAAAAATTGAGTAATTTCATAAATTAATGTCTATAGGTTTTGTTTTGTAGTGTATCTAAAACAATAGAGAAAACTCATATTTTAAGGTATATAACCTTCAATTTGTACTATATAAAAAAAATCATGTACTATAGTATTTCTTTTATAGTGTCTGTGTATCTATAATAATAGAGAAATCTCAGATTTTAAAGTATATAGTTTTCAATTTTTATTATATGTAAAAAAATTATGTAATTTCATAATTTATAGTCGGAATCTAAAAAAATAGAGAAATCTTACATTTTAAAGTATATAGCCTTCAATTTTTACTATTTGTGAAAAATTAATGAAATTTCATAATTTAAAGTCTATAGTCTTTGTTTTATAGTGTATCTAAAAAAAATAGAGAAATCTCACATTTTAAAGTATAAAGCCTTCAATTACTACTATATGTAAAAAAAAGATATAATTTCATAATTTAAAATCTATAGTCTTTGTTTTGCTGTGTATTTAAAAAAATAGAGAAATCTCATATTTTAAAGTATATAGCCTTCTATTATTTCTACTATATGTAAAAAAATCATGTAATTTCATAATTTAAAGGCTATAGTCTTTCTTTTTTAGTGTATCTAAAAAAAAATAGAGAAATCCCACATTTAAAATCTATAGTCTTTGTTTTGCAGTGTATCTAAAAAATAGAGAAATCTCACATTTTAAAGTATATAACCTTCTATTTCTACTATATAAAAAAATCATGTAATTTCATAATTTAAAGAGTATAGTCTCTTTTTTTTACTGTATCTAAAAAAATAGAAAAATCTCACATTTTAAAGTATATAACATTCAATTTCTACTATTTATAAAAAAAAAATCATGTATTTTCATAATTTAACGTCTATAACTTTTTTATGTTGAATCTAAACAATAGAAAAATCTCATATTTTAGAGTATATAGCCATTAATTTCTACTATATGTAAAAAAATCATGTAATTTCTTAATTTACAGTCTATAACCTTTGTTTTATAGTTTATCTAAACAAATATAAAAATATTATATTTTAAGTTATATAGTCTTTAATTTCATCCGATGAAAAAATCATGTAATTTGATAATTTAATGACTATAGTCTTTCTTTTATATTGTATGTAAAAAATAGATAAATCTCACATTTTAAAGTATATAGTCTTCAATTTCTACTATATGTAAAAAAATTATATAATTTTATAATTTAAAGTCAGAATCTAAAAAGATAGAAAAATTTCATACTTTAAAGTATATTGCTTTAAATTTCTACTACTTGTGAAAAGATTATGTAACTTCATAATTTAAAGTTTGTAGTCTTTTTTTTATGGTGAATCTTAAAAAAATAGAGAAATGTCATATTTCAAAGTATATAACCTTCAATTTTTACTAAATGTAAAATTTTTTATGTAAGTTCGTAATTTAAAGTCTATAATCTCTATTTTATAGTTTATCTAAAAAAATAGAAAAATCTCACATTTTAAAGTATATAGCCTTCACTTTTTACTATATGAAAAAAAAATCATGTATTTTTATAATTTAAAACCTATAGTATTTCTTTTATACTGTAGCTAAAAAAATAGAGAAATCTCACATATTAAAGTATATAATATTCAATTTCTATTATATGTAAAAAATTTATATAGTTTCATGATTAAAATCTATAGCATTTTTGTTATTGTGAATCTAAAAGATAGAAAAAATTTACACTTTAAAATAGAACACATGACAATATTTTATTAGCTGACAATGTAAATTTTTTTACACTTTAGTTAGATGAAAATGATTTCGAATAAATAATAGTGATAATAATTAAACATGTAGATAAGACACAAGGTTACCGCACGCAGAAAGGAAAACGACGACGGCAAGTTACATCTCAATACTAGCCAGCCAGGACACCCCTTTTCAACATCGTCGGACTAGCACACAATTTCAATATTTTACTCAAAACTATATCCAATATATAAATAAACCTATCTGCATACATATATCAATCAATATTATTAAGTACTCTGTTCCAATATATGACACCGCCCCAAGTAACTATTCCTTCTAAGTCCACCCACTGTATTAGACCAAAGTTTAATTTGCAAGCTATCATGAATACAATAGACAATGTTAGTAGATTATAAAAAAAAATAGACAATGTTAGTTAGCAAAACTGTCTTGCATAATATGTTTTTAATATTATCAAGGCAATCCATCTCTCTCTCTCTCTCTCTCTCTCCTTTTATTCATTCATCAATATCAATGGTTCGCACTCTACAGCTCAGAATATTGTGCACAAAATTTATATTATGGAACTAGCAGTATTTAAGTCGTAATGTTTTAACTCAAAGGATCACCTTTTCTGTTTTTGTTGTGTGTATATATGTCCAAACAGGGTCAAATTTCAGTTCAAAGGCGTAAATCAAACGATAGACCGATAACATATACTGCTCTACTGTACAGAAATAAGGCAATATATATATTTATTACTTTGATACCTAAGAAGAAGCAAAAACAGTTGGCAGAAAACATTGCATACTAGATTAGATTACCCTTCCAGTTGTGAAGTCTATACAAAGGTGCAACTACTATTTTGTCCAGAAGGATAAGAGGCTCTTGAGCAGGTAACTAAACCAAATTCGCATTCCATGTAATGTAATGGATACAAAATCATTTCACTTATCAGCATTGATCCCGAAAATACGGACCTTGTGCATGTGGGGGAACTTGGCAATAACTAGCACAATCACTGCGAGGGTGTTGAAGAAGAGCATCGGGTGTTGGTAATCAGTTGTGTGCGATGCTATCAAGTACCTGTCCACAGAAAAACCATTAGCTTAATTTCATTAATTGTATTTCTCTGGATAATCAAAGAACTGCAGCCTGCAGGCAATGTCACCAATGATTTTAAGCTTTGATTAAGAAAAAACAAAAAATGAGACAAATACAATTATATATTCATGATTGAAACTTCAAAGTAGGTCCTTTAGAGCCAAGACAGATACACACCCTTGTATTGTATATCTCGATGGTTCATCTTAAAAATACTAAGTGTAGTGAGAAGCAGAGCATGCTATTCATGATTGAAACATGCCATTTACAATTAGGTGTAGCAGCCATCTTAAAACCGACAATTTTTGCAGGTAGAGTCAAAATAAGGGAATTGGCAGAATATAAGCTCAATCTTGTATGGAATTGATCGCTGAATATATAATAATATATAGGATCCCTAACAAAAAGAGTAGCTAGAAATAGAAGGGAAGAGAAGAACATACAGGACGACAGGGACGACAGTGAGAAACTTGCGGTTACGGGTGAGCTGCTTGCCACTATCAACCTGCTCCCACCACGTCAGCCGGTTGTAGATCCCCTGGTCGTCAGCAAACGGAGTTCCTTTCTTCCAGTGGAAGAAGTGATACGTAACCTAATTCATCCATCCATCACGAAACAATAACAAGATTAATTCTATTCTATTCTATTAATTAAGAATTCATTCATTCGTTCATTGAATTTTTAAAACATGAAATGAAAGAGAGGAAATGGTTGAATATACAGACAGCAAAGTGGCCGAGATTGACGAGGGTCCAGGCGATGCCAGGGGAGCAACGGAAGATGGAGAGAACGACGAGCCATGCGAAGAAGAGGATGAGGATGTAGGTGGTCCACACACCTGGATACATGAACCACTCCGTGTTCCTGTTCAGATCCGCCGGTGGCGCCGCCTTCACATACAGCTGTGCCATCCCCCTCCCAATTCAGATTCTGATTCCGATTCTCCCTTCCCAACTCTCTCTCTCTCTGATTATCAGATTCAGATCAAATATCAACGATGATGGATGGATCAATGATTGACGGATGGATGTTGTTGTTGTTGTTGTGCCTGTCCCTGCCCTATTCAATTTCAAACCTAAATGTGTATGAATAATTCAATTCTATTCAATTACTCCCCTATAAATATTTGTAATTAACCGTTAGATTGATAAATAAAAATAACAATTATAATATTACCGAAAAATAAAATAAAAAGGAAATATCCCAGGACAGCTTCTTAGAAAATTAGCGTGAAATGTATTTTTATCGAAAAATCAACAAATTACAAATATACATATAACATACATTATATCTTATGTATAGCACACGATGAATATTTATTGGATGTATTTATATTGTATAACTGTTTTTTTTTTTTTTTTTTTTTGTTATTTAAGAGTTTGCAGTGTTGTTAAGAAACCGATTTCCGGTGCTAACTAACAGGTCACCTTCCTAATGACAAAAACCAAAGATAAGCATATTATCTTTAGCTGTTGATTGGATAATGCTAACAAATTTTGCATCCATCCCATCACACACATAACTTTCTAGATTTTAAATTGAGAATAAGATGAATATAAAATGTCCACATTAAAAATAATTCATAAATTCGGATGGTACCTTGAAGGTTGTAGGTTGTAACCACCTTTGACTCCCCTTTTCCCATTAAAGATAAATAATATTAAAAATGTGATCATGACATATTATATACTCTAAGATAAAACTAGAGCTAAAACATCACCATTTTATGTTAATATCATATCAATTTACACGGGTATACAACCTTTGCTTCATAGTAATTTTACTGTTATTGCAAAAAAGAATAAATAATCACACCTCGAAGGTAACAATATATTCTGACTTCAACAGAAGTAAAATCAAATCGAAATTAGTTAACATGACAGAACTAAGTAATGTATTCTAAACAAAACATGGTAAAAATAGCACAATGAATTATTCAATGAGATTTTTTATGCTGAACAGCAAGCTGGTTCAGTTGCAATTGAAGATATATTGTTGAATTCTGAGCAATCAATAGGAAACTAATCTCAAAGGATAACTTCTAATTATACTTTATTGGTTACAGTTAAGTATTACTGTCATATCATCCCATGCACATGAATAACTAGACAGATACCAATAACAATACTTTCTTTAAAATAGAAAAAAACTAGACACCAATTGAATTTTATATGGTAGTCCAGAAGATGTAACATGAAGGCCCCATCACCTATCAACTAATGACAGACATAGCAGTTTCACGTGCATAAGGATGGATGATGAAGTCCAAGTCATCTGGTAGTGGTAATTTCACAGATTTGTGTGTCTGAATCTTCATCTTCAGGTGCCTCCTCCTCTTCCTCTTCCTCTTCCTCTTCCTCTTCCTCATTCCATCCCAGGTTCACAGCCAAGTCTTCCACTCCTACCTTGATCACATCACTTCTTACACCAATGTCAGTTGCATATCTGCTCATGCAGTACATTCCTGCGGTTACCGTAGCCACACCAACAGGACTTGGCATCAGCAACTTGAGGGGAGAAGAAAGCATTGCAGCCAGTGGAGCACCGATGACGGAAGAAGCTTGACCACTTCTTCCTACCCCTTGCTTGTCCATTATCAAAAGTCCAGTTTTGCAATACAAGGCAAAGTCCTCACAATTGTTCTGAAACACATTGTAGTTGCCGAAGCCGTTTTGAAGAAGATACATTGCTCGATGGATGACAGTCTCAGGTGGATCAGATAGTGCAGTGGTGCATGTGCCACCCCTTATTCTGGTTAGGAAAACTGATGGTGAAACCCCATACTCAAAACAGTAAAGATTACCATTTCGAAGGAAGCAGTCTAAGCAAGAGAGAACCACGCCGCTGTTTGGTTGCCTGAATCCACAGTCAGGAAAGGTTGGACATGGGCTTGATGTTGGATCATCCAGGTTTGAAGATGTCTCAGTGATCGACTTCAAGTTTCGCTCAGGTCTGAAATGTACAACCTTGCTTCCCCCAACAAAAATGCCTGCATGGTAATAGATTCAATGTAACTTAGATTTAAGCTCGATTCAACATACAGGATTTTAAACAAGAGGCAACCTTTGCCGGCAAAGCTGATACAGCATAAACAATGTAATTCGCCTACAAACTAACAAGGTCAAACTGATGAAAGGGATAGTGGAATAGCATTTGCATCACTAAAAAGCAGTAGACTTGGGAATTAAAGTGATGAAAGCTAAAATATCATTAGTGCAGTATGAAACCAGACAGTATAAATTGAATAATGTTACCAATGATGCGAAAAAGAATGAAGAACTGACCACAGGGAGAAGTAAGAAAGCACAGGACAGCTATTTCACTGAGTCATTCTATCATCTTTGACTAGTGACTAAATTAATGACCATTTACAAGAAGAAGCCTTAGAAATTTGAGATAGTTACCAATAACATTAAAATATTACACGGCTGTTATAGTTAACATTGTTCATAATATTCTCATTGGCTACAATTTTCCTTAAGCAGAAAAAGTAATGGTTATGTTGATCCTCATTGCAAAGTAATCTCACTTGTTGCTAATAATATATGAAAAGAAGTCCACGTTTTAACAGACACTTACTTAGAAGTTAGAATTTTCACTGCAAATCTAAGCATCCATCATAATGAGAAGATTTTCTTTTACACTCAACACAGTAATATCCACTTCTATATGCTACATACCACAGTCATTGACACCAATAAAGAGTTTTCAACTTAACAGCAAACCCACAATGATGAACAGATCTAAACTGCCAGCAAAGTAGATAATTTGAGAAAAAAATAACTACTAAAGGTCTATGCTTCTGTAACATCATGCACAGTCAAGACACTTCAGTGTTCTGATACATGGTCACTGAAACAGAACTTCTATTGTCCAAAGCCTCTATGCAGTTTCATTGAACTATGCCTATAAGGATGATTCTGTAAATTAGTATGGAGTTTGTTCCATGACAAAAATTCTGTTCAGCAGGAACTAAAATGATTTATGTGGATATGAATGATGACAAACTTCAGAATTTAATCAGATAGTCCATATGAATACTAACATATGATCATTTCATGGATAGTCAACTCAAATCTCACTACCCATTTATGATGACTTTCAAATAATCAATCTTGATTTGAACTAATCAAAAAGCTCAGTTTACTGGAGAACTAGGCTTCCTCAATTCAACCAAAATAAAAGAAAGGAACAAGAATGTTTTCTATTTCCCTACATGTAATATGTCGAATCTCAGATATAATCTTCTCCAAAAAGTCCTAATTCGACACCAGTTGGGAAGATATAGAAGTATTGTTTTGCCTCCTAAACATGAAGCACAGCTCAAGATCTTTATTTGTGCCAACGATGGCAGAATCAATATAGATAAAGACGCTGAATCTGAATCCATTTAATTGCAGGTTAAAAAATAAAAGTTAAAGTCAGATGGGAAAACCAAACTGAAACGACAGGGAAAACGAGATGAGTAGGATAGATAGGAGATGCAGAAGCTTGACGGGGCCCAGCAAAAATCACACGAAAACACATACGTTGAAGAAAACCAAAGAATTGCTCTGCATACTGCAACACCCACCCCATTAAACGAAAGTCAAAAAGCACAAATTTTTCTTGCAAATTACAAAAACCCCAAATTGAATTGACAAATCAGAGAAACTCTTTCCCCGTGGATCATTGAACAACATCATCACCGACCCGCTTCTTCATAATTCAGTAAATATATGCATAAATCAAATAAAGAAAAAGAAAACAATTTTTATCCAAAATCAAAGGAGGAAGAAAACCCAATTGCTAAAATTCGAAACACAGAACCCACATTGTTTAAAAAACAAAAGAAAAAGAAAAATGATTGAATCAGACAGAAACGATGAAGAATGTGCATGCATTGTGAGGAGAAAGAGGGGAAGACCATGATGAGAGTAAGTGAAGACAGCTCTGTAAGTGTAGATGTGGTCGCCTGGCTTGATCTCGTGTCTCTCCACTTTGTTAGTAAGCAAACCCATCTTCTCTCTCACACACTCTGCTTCTTCTTCTTCTTCTGCTGCTGCTTCTTATTCTTCTTCTTCTACTGACTCTGCCACACCGCTTTGCTGAAAGAATGCGACTTTTGGCTATATTGGACTCGGCCCCACACTACACTACACTACACACATTCATAATTCATCCACGACAATATGCATATGAGCACCTTTTTCTAAAAAGAGTCTATTTTGATTTTGGTTTTGACCCAAATAATTTTAATTTTGGTTTTGATCCAAATAATCATTGAGATTGTAATAAACTGAGTGATTATGGTCAAAAATCTCATTTATTGACTGGTTGGGCTGGTTTTGTATTGTATTGTTCATTTATCATTATCCTTTCTTTAAAGAAAATTCATGGAAATTAATTGAAAAATTAAAAGAAAATGAATAATAATAATAATAATATTAATATTAATAATGTGCGTGGCAATGAATGGTTAGCTGACCAAAGCCTCTTCTGATCAACTACTTCCACCGAATCCATATTATAAGGCTTTTTTAAACTGAATCATGATCCGTGAATGAATCATCATCATGGATGTATGGATGATTGATGAATAATAATGATGACTCTCTTGCTCTTTCTTTGGCTCTTCTTCCCGCAGTTTACCCGCAATGGTAAGATACTAATCTATTAGGTGTTTTAACAGATTTTATGTTGAAAATATACAGATATTCTTTTTATTTGCTTTTTTGACGAATTTTAAATGTTAATTATATATATTATTTTATGTATTTTAGTTGTTATTATCACATAACGTTTCGCTTTTTTTTTTCTTTTTTTTTTTTTGACATTGGAGGCCTATTCCTGCCTACTAGAAACTAGAATACTACTATTGGTATGTAGGTATAGGGGCAGTGGCGTGAATGCGATTTGGGAAAGGGGAAGAAGTTTCTGCATCACAGCAACATTTGGCTTTGGATTCTTTGCCACATTAACAAGTGATACCCTTCTCCAATAATTCATCCTTTATTCTTCTACCCATCTTTTACACACCATCACTCTCTCGCCATTAATTTATCTCAAGTGTGATCTTCCATGATTTTAGACTCTTTCTCACCTCAGATCACTGCTACCTTTTACTTAATTCCACATTTTGATTGGAAGCGTTCCTCTCATTTTACCATTCATCTCATCAAAGACCAACCAAGAAAGTTCCTATTCAAGAAGAAAAATATGCTGTATAATAATATCTACACTCATCCTCTTCTTCATCCTTCGCAAGCATGCTTATAAAACAACATCAATCTTGGCATTTACTGAATCTTGAACCAAGTCTTGCTATAACTTCATATACAGCTCTATATACGTGCGCTTCACATTACAGAATCTTGCACGAACAAGAATATAAATATACAAATAAAGAATTGTGGAAAATATTTGAAAAATAACAAATACAACTCTAGTTCTAAAAGGAATTGGTATTCATATCATACTACAGAAACATCTGCCAATCGTAGATTTTAACATCAAAATCTTTGTCCTCTTCCAGCCTCTGTCTCAGTTCCTTGGCGCGCTCTGCATCTTTGGCGAGTAATAGAGCAAAGCCGCCGCCACCAGCTCCAACCAGCTTGTAGCCACAGCAATATGGACTAGCTAAAGAGAATAGCCTGTCAACTGACTCATTGCTGCAGTAAGGATCAAGCTCTTGATGCAATCTCCAAGCTTCCAACATTATCTCGCCAAGTTCATCGATGTCACAATTCATCAAAGCTTCTCTCCCAATCTTAGCAAGTTCAACGAGGCGCTTGATGCTGGATACAAGGAGGTTATCCCGGCGAAGATATCTGATTACCACCTTTTGCAAAACCTTGTTTGCAAGTCGAACCTACAAACAATTCAATACCAAAATTGAAGTTAATCAGAAAATGTGTTGAATCAAGAGAAGTGCAGCATTAGCTTCAAAATGGCAAGGCAAAACAAAATTTATAATGATCTAAACAAGAATCGTAAGTACATAACAAGACAGAAAGTAACAAGGAAGGAACAAGGTTCAGTCTGCAAAATTCTTTGGTTACTTGTCCAATACTGTTTTCTGATTTAGCATCTTAACCTTTATTCCTTGCTCCCTTTTTCTCAGGTAAAGGGAAAGTCTTTGGACAGTAGGAAATGACATGGAAGCAGCAGAAACTTAGTCAAGCCATTTTTCTGGTTCCCACTCCCAGCATTTGGGAAAAGAGGTCATGTGTGCTTATAGATTTGGGTTGTAATATTAGTGTGTTAGCATTAAAAACTTTCCATGAGAAACAGAACACTGAAATTTTACCCAAAGATCAACCGACTGCAAGCTTTAAGGCTATTTAAGAATACCAATAACACAAAAGTGTGTCTTTAGACCAGAGTTCTTTTCGTAAACATAAAATAAATGCAAATTCTTACTATAATACTTACTTGACCAGTGAATACCACAAGCATCCGTTGCTGCAACTCAGAAATCAACAGAGGCGAAGATAATAGGGGAATGACTTGAAGCCGCAATGGAACTCCAGGAAAGCTTGAAGTACATTTAATCCCAGGGTATAAACCTCCAATTTGGTCCTGCCAGCCACCTCCAGTGCCCATGAGTTGTTCTAACACCAAAACAAGCCTAGCAACGTTCTCAGTGCTGTCATCCCCATCAATTATCTGAAGAAGACCTTTGACCACTGCAGCAGCTAAGATGCTAGAAGTACCCAATCCACTACCACGGGGAACATTGGCCCATGTCTTGATTTGCATGCCCATATCTACAAGAATGTTGTCATGAATAATGCCGGTCACAAGTAATGCAGATTTGACCAAACGAAATGGATCATCTCCATCAAAAGGAGCAGAAATAGATTTATAATCTTCAATATATAACTGGTTGTTCACATCATCAGTAATTAATACTCCAGTTGTTTCAGTTGTCTCAATGATGGTGCCAATTGGAGGAGAACCTTCCAGGCTTATTGCCATATTTAGAACACATCCAGCACGCTCTATGCTCCATGGCGGGGTATCACTCCAACCCCCAACAAAATCTACTCGAACCGGTAATTCTACTTTTACTGTTCTAGGATGGAAAGGCTGACGAATGCAATCTTCATGATGGTTATTCTGATACTCATGACAAGAGAGGCTGCCATGAGACTCTGATAAATGCTCTACAGAAACAGATTGAATTCAGCTTCTGTAAATTCATTCTTCTATTTTTTTTTGCATAAACTAATTAGCAAATATCTAGCCATCCAAATACAGAGAGATAACATTAGGAGAAACTAAAACAACTAACTATAAATCAAATATAATCTTCAAGGAAAATTTGAGTTTTCAATAGTTTAAATGCTTACTATTAATTTTAAAATAACCAGCACACTTGTGATTTTTATTACATTATTTTATGCCAACAGATAGTTTATAGTTTATCCTAATTATGCTCATAAGAACAGTATTATGGAAGAAAAAAAATGTGCAATTCATCATGCCTTGTTGAAAGCAAATGATTCATATTTTTTAATATGACATCTTGAAGCAGGATTAAAGCCTCTACCTTTAAATCCATATCTTACTGCCGAAGCAGTTTCATCAGCCACAGCAGCCCAAACTTTGGGCTCCAACTTGCATGCCCTCTCTTCATCATTGCAAGCTCGAAGAAGATCAACTTGCACCTGGTATGCCCGGCTATTGGGAAGTATATTGGAGTTCTGCTCCTGAACTTTTGGACACATACCTAAAAAGTCCTGACATATTTCCAATCCTGAACCCTCCTTTTGAAGAATTTCATCACATAATTGAGACAAATTGCGACCCAGCATTCCATAGCTAATGCAAGCTTTTGCTATTCCTGCTGCAAGATCAGCTTGGTGATTACTAGAACCTGTGCACATTGTTGAGAAATCAATTGATCTATGCAATTCCTCCAAGCTGATACGATGGGAAGATTTCCACAAAGAAAGCATGTGTTCAGGCTTTTGTTTGTCTAAGCCCATCAACCACAATGCTACTTTAAGCATCTGAGCATAAGGAAGTATGGGGAATATTTTCGAATTCCATAAACACTTCTCTTCAGTGCCTGATGACCCCCATAAATCAGTTTCTTTAATACCTAAATCATGTAAGACTTTCTTCCAGGGCTTCCCACAAAATGTACCATCTTTAGAAAGTGAAGTTTTGGGATTATCATGAAGGCCACAATATACTAGGACTCGCTCTCCGCTCTCAATCAAGGGAACCTCCCAAAGACAATGACGATCTGGAAGCATGAATTTGATTGAATCTTCAACACCAGTATATTCATCTACAGAGATGTTGACTCCAACCACTATACATAAGGAGCCAATTTGTATTCCACCAGAAATGGATGAATCATATATGAGAGAATCTTCTCCAATTGAGACTCCAGGTGCAATTTTACTAGAAAGAATAACAGCAGATGCTGTAATGTCAGAGGCAGTAGTAGCTGGAATAGAACACAGGTGTCTTCTACCTACCAATTCTGAGCCAACTCCACTAAGGTGATCTAAAACTTCATTTGAGGTCCCAAAATGCAAGAACAACAAATCATCTGTAACAACATTAAAGAATAAATATGTCTACAGATAGATAAGAGGATCGATGCAGATAGAGATAAGATTGCAGATAGGTTTGACATACAGGCACAGTAGCTGAACATCTTCTGCTTTCCCAATTTATTGACTAGTTCTTCACCCAAAGGGCGCTTTCTCAACCACTCATGCTTTGCAGGAACACAGGCAGCAACCAAATCTTCATATAAACTCATCTGCTCAACACAAACCATATATTTAGATATGATCCACAATTCGCACGTGATGAAGAGCATTTGAATGCTTCAGTAAAAGAAAATGAACAGCACTCTTAGCTATATAGCCCTCGTTGCTATTTAAATAAACATAACTTTGGTTGTTGTGGTCATTTCACTACACATAACTTCTACTAGCAATCTAAACAAAGATATGCACTGGACCATTTAAAGAGTCCTCGGTGTACTCACAACATATAAAAAATTATTATTTGTTTGGTAGAGTGTAATTGTGTTGAATGAAAGGGAAGCAGCCAATGGAAGAGCTTCTTCCTCTGTCTAGTATTGCATCATGCTGCAGAAAATGAGGGAAAGGTGAGGATGCCACTTCAATAGCACCCAAATATCCCAATTTGCCCAGAAGTAGACAGATTTCAGAGGAAACCACTACTTTTTTATTTATACTTTTATATTAAATGGTATTATTGATGCTAATGAATATTGCAAAGCTGACAAATGACTCCATTATCAATTCTGCTAAATTGAAAAAACACAAACAAATTCCAGAACTAATTTTTAAAATGAAATGAACTTACTTTCAGTCACTTTGTTTTCTTTTCCTGTATGCCAAAGCAAAACTAAGAATTTGCTTATCCATTTCTTCATTTTCTTTACCATCTATAAAGAACAAGCAATATATTATTACCAAGCAATGTAGTGTACCTCGTTTCTGCTTTTCAGGAGCTCTGAAATCATTTGCTGAGAGGAACATGCAAGAGCAACAAGCTCCGACCATGCCTTACCTCTAACCGCTATTATTCCAGTATCAAGAAGTGTTCTACCATCAGCTAGAACTGCCTTACTTTTAACAAGCTCTTCTACACTAGGTTTCTGTAGGAGATTATCTACTAAACTGACTGCATAGCTTTGAGTTGAATGTTCAGTTTTAGCAGCAACAATTACTCCATGGTTTGAAGCAACATCAAGGGTGATTGGAACAGTGATGATGCATGAAGTGTCCTGAGGAAGAGTCATGGTAAATGCATCAAAACAAGGAAGTACATCACCGGTCATGGTTAACATTCCACCTGAAAAGATTGAAAAAGTTTGGTAAGCAAAAATCCCTTATAACTGGCACAAGAGAAAGTCAGCAAAACAATCTCATTGACAGAGAATGATGATAATGTTATCAAATTCATGCTTAAAATAAAATTTATCACCAATTTCATCTTGAAATAAGAACTAAAATAAATAATCCCCTTCTTATGCAAGCGCATTAGGATGCAGACAAAATGGCAGTTGTGAAAAACTTAAAATCTTGCTGATGCAACTTAAAACACTTGCAGTTATGTCTTGTCATACACTAAAAGGTGTGTTTGGGAGTGGAGCACGATTTGATATCTTCACTTGTATGAATGAATATAACTGTCTATATGAACAAAGAAACAACCTTGATTTCCAAAAGCTTGCCTGGCACAAGAAGCAATAGCAAGAATATGGTCAAAAAGCAGGGGAACAGGCCCATCTGGATCATCTGCTGCCAAATAGGGAAGAGGCAAGAACACCTTCCCCATAGGGTTAGCCCAAGGAACCCTCTTGGAATCCCCTCCAGCATGAAGCAACAGTATATGCTTTCCGGCCACGAAGTTAACCAGAGAAGCATCACCACTCCCATTCGTGGTTGCCGCCTCCGAAACAGAATCCTGGAGGGAAAAATGCCACACATCACTAACACTAATCACATTGCAACAACAACAACCACGTCAAAATCCCAAATAAAAGAAAACGAACCTTTGATTGGCGTACCTGCGAGGGAAGATCGAGGCCGAGGCTACGGTAATGGAGGGCGAGGGCATTGATGGCGTTGAGGGTTGCGGCTCCGGATCCGATCCGCTGGCCTTCCGGGTCGGGCACGGCGATGGTGACGGTGGAGGGGGCGATCCGGCCCATGCGCTTGGCCCGTTGGAGCTGCCAGTTGTAGAGCTGGGCCTGTTCTGGGCTTGCGGCGGTGAGGACGATGGCGTCCCACGTGGGAACCCTAGAAGGGTGTCGGACGGAGAGCCTGAGGTGGTACCATGATTTCCGGAGCAGGGTGGCCAGGTCCTGCTTCTGTTTGGCCCTCGAAGACCGACTCACCTTTGTGGTCGTTTCCATGTCAGTGGAAGTTTTCCGACAACGGTTGAAGCTGTCTGGTTCAGTGTTAGTGCTGTCGGTGGTTCCCTGAGCTGAGAGTGAGTGAAGTGAAGTGCAGTGCAGTGGAGATTCAGATTAGAAGTGTTATATTTTGTTTTGTGACAGAGAAGAAAATAAGAAGACGACCAAAACAAATAACCACCCTCTCTTGTCTTTTCACATATCCCCGCAAATTAACTGCCACCAATGTTGTGTGTTATCTTTCTTAGTCATCAGAATGGCCAAAAAGACCAAAAGTAATGGCGTCGCCCGGACTCGAACCGGAGACCTTCAGTGTGTTAGACTGACGTGATAACCAACTACACCACGACACCAGCTTGTTGGCCTCAGACAGCTTGTCCAACTTATAATAAATCTAAACCAAGTATCATAAAAACCACCGAGTCGTTGGAAAACAGTCAAAACACCCATCGATACCCCAGTCCCCACCAACTCACACACAGCATCCATAGTAAACAAAAGATATTTAATCATTTCTACGTCTCCTATATTTGCACCCCTAGTTCTCTAGTACACTTTTCTCAGGCTGTTTGTTCATGCCTAATAAAAAAATTTCGGTATCTTTATTTTTATCTCGAGCAATTTTACGTGTATATTAGGATTAATAGTGACACTAAATTAGTTATTAGTATAAAAATTTAATTAAGTAAGTATAAATATTAAGTTGTGTCAGTATAAAAGTTGTTATTATCTTAATATAAAAGGTTGAATATAATATTAGATTGAGTTAGGATATAAATTAGACGGAGTAAATGTTAAATTATTGTATCTGAATTGAATTAAATTAAATTATTGACTTATTAATTATCAAATTATGTGTACATAAATCATTTGTTTCACTTTTATCTCATCCTTATCCTCCTTCCCTCATTGGACAATAACAATTGGTCATCATATCAATTACAAGAACGTAAGGATAAAATATATAACATCTTATGAAGAACTTAATGAATTTTATAATTCAAATCATTACAAAATCACATTTATAATTAAATATTGTTTGAACTTAATTGGTTTCACAATATATGATTTGCGAGACATTTTAAAAATAATGACTTTAAAAACTTAATCAAAATCAAATTAAAATGGAGATTTCTGATGATGAAATGACTTGCATTTTTATTTTTGAACTAAAATTTAAGATGTAACTAACTTACACATTATACGAGTGAGTACGTACCATATCTATTATAATATCATCCTTGTAAGATAAATCCAATTTGGGTGGCGTACGTGTTGGTACATTGCATCTAAGCAAAAAATAAAAAATAAAAAATCACGCTCATCTAAAAGCATTATTGTTCTTCGTACATCTCCATAAACACCAGCTCATACAATTCATTTGACAATCAATCTGAGAGTAAATAGGGCAACATAGAGAACCAATATTTAGTTTTGTTACTCTTCTCTTTATAATATTGAGACTGTTGATTGCATATTCTAAAGATACATGAAAAATACCAATAAATTCAATCATATTATAAATTTTTAATTTTATAATATATATAAAAGTTCTCTAAAAAACTTTTCATATTTTATTTATCCTTGAACCTAAACAATCAAAGTCATCCTCATATTTTTATCAAATGGAATTGTTAAAAATCTGATTGGAATAATATGTTAACAAGTTCCTTGTCACGTGCTAAAATATTAAAGGATTAGAGTCTTAAGTCCAAATAGGATCCAAGATGACTTGGTATATAATATGATGCGATATTATGGGATTTAATATAACAAATAATAGGGCACCATTTTGACTCTCCCATTAAACTCTCCTTCCGTTAATAATGAACCTCCTTATTCCAATTCTAACCAATAGAATCAAAGTAATATGTATTTTTTTTTCTCATTCTATTTAGTAACCAAAGCTTTCTACAAAAATATTGTTTTTGTGATTACCAAACAAGTGTTGTTCCCACCTTCTATTCAGTTTCACAAATCAGAATCACTTCCCACTTTCTCTCTCTTCTTTATCACCCATCATCAAACCACATTCTCTAGCTAAAATTTCCTCCTTCATGATTTTTTTTTTTCTAAAGTATTAGTTTTTTTTCATTGTTCTTAGCATATGGTCTAAGGGGATACTCATTTGTTCCAATTTTTTTAATACTTCTTTGTGTTGTTGGTACCTCGGCTGGTGTAAAGAATGGATTTTGTGAGGAAGTTTGTTATGGGGTTTGTTTAAAAGATGAATTTTTGCTATGATATGGAAGGCGGGGTTTTGGATTTAGGTTCATTGCCTCAAACCATTGTGATGGAATGTCGATGCATGCTGCGGTCGGTATTCGACTTGTTCAGCAATATTGATTCCAAAGCTTTCTCTGAGAGTGGTTCTTCATGTTCATTCATCATTCTTGGTGCTGACCAGCGAAACCTTTGACCCCATGTTATTTGAGTAACTAAAAAAAAAATCAAACACCCAAAAATAAAAAAGAAATAATATAACACATCCTAGGTGTTTGTCAAAATTTCAGCTCCAGAATGGATACTGGTGTTGTGTTGCCTGTGAGCAATGGATTCAAAACAAGGGATCCTCCTGATTTTGAGGAAGACTTCGTGGAGAAAGATCCAATTGGACGATATCTCAGGGTATGATACTTATGTGCATTCCTCATTATCTGTTTTTGATTCAGGTCAAAGGATTGGTAGTACAATGGTCTTTTGATGTTTTATATGTCATGTTATGTTTGGTTTGGTTTGGAGAATCACATTTTGAGATGTTTTTTGCATTACATCAGTTCTATGTGGTGGCTTGAGATTATTGTTATTTTGAGAACACAGTTTCTTGATAACCTGCCTATTGGTATCCATGTTATTCTGCTTCCATGAATTACCTTGATACAACCAAAGAACTAGGATCATCATGTTCAACTTTTACTTTAAAAATACCTGATATTGATTGTCATTCTTACTGAGAAATAAAATTTTTTTGTCTCATACCCATGATTTAATAATGATGATTTATATCGTCATTGTTTTTAAGAAATTCCCTGTTGGTAAATCGTAGTTATGGATAGCTACAAATAATAACAATATGCTCTCATTGACCTTGGATATTTCTTTTCCTTTATTCTATGGCTCACCTATTCTTTCTAATTTTTTAACTGTTTTTTTTCTCTCTCTCTCTCTTTTCACAGTACAATGAAATCTTGGGCAAGGGTGCTTTCAAGACTGTGTATGATCCTGATACTTGCTTTTCATTTTCATTTTTTTTTATTTCCCCTTATAATCTTGATTTTATAATATTTTATTCATACTTCATAGTCTTCTACTTTTATTCAGCAGGCTATTCAATCTATTTCCCTTTCTTTTGCAGCTATAGGGGCTTTGATGAAGTTGATGGAATAGAAGTTGCTTGGAACCAAGTCAGAATTGATGAAGTCTTGCAGTCATCAGATGCTATTTCAAAATTGTATTCAGAAGTCAATCTATTGAAGTCTCTAAGACATGAAAACATCATTAAGTTCTATAATTCTTGGATTGATGATAAGAAAAAAACGGTTAACATTATTACCGAGCTCTTCACATCTGGAAATTTAAGGCAGTATGTTCTCTAGGCTCTTTCCCTGTTTCTTATATGTTGTTTGGCTTTATTATGTACATAAGAAATTTTTGTATACTTTTGGCTGATAGATATCGCAAGAAGCACAAATATGTTGACATGAAAGCCATAAAAGGTTGGGCTAGGCAGATTCTTCAAGGCTTAGTATATCTTCACAGTCACAAGCCACCTATTATTCACAGAGACTTGAAATGTGATAACATCTTTGTAAATGGGAACCATGGAGAAGTTAAGATAGGAGACCTTGGTTTGGCAACTGTAATGCAGCAACCAACTGCTCGAAGTGTTATTGGTAGCATTACTTTCCTTGAATTTGATGTTTTCTATTTTTATCATCATACTAAGCACTGAACTGTGCTTCTTTTTTTTATTTTTTTTGTCATTTTTCTATTATAAAAGGGACCCCTGAGTTTATGGCTCCAGAACTATATGAAGAGGAATACAATGAACTTGTCGACGTCTATTCTTTTGGGATGTGTATTTTGGAGATGGTTACTTTTGAGTACCCATACAGTGAATGCAAGAATACAGCCCAAATTTACAAGAAAGTTACCTCAGTAAGTTTAGCAATTGGTATACCCTTATGACTGCATGCTTATAATATGAACAGCTGCAATCATATTTCTTCTATGCTCTAATTCATTCATTCATTTCATTGCAGGGCATCAAACCTGCTTCCCTTGAAAGGGTGAGTGATCCTCAAATTAAAGAGTTTATCGAGAAATGTCTCGTTCCTGCATCCGAGAGATTGTCTGCAGAAGAGCTTCTTAAAGACCCATTTCTACAAGTCGAGAGTCCCAAGGATCCAATCCTTGATCCCTTACACTCACCTAATAAATCTCCAAAAGCTATATATCAGCCCAAATCTGGTCCTTTATCTATGAACCTCGATGCTGACTACAAATACCTCTCTATGAGTACCTGTGCTGAAAGTAGCCAGGGAAGTCCACAATATCGAGTTCTTGAAGTTCATAGGACACATAAGAACAATGAGTTTAGATTGAAAGGAACCCAAAATGATGATAACTCAGTATCATTAATCTTGCGTATTGCTGATTCATGGGGTGATTATATGCTCTTTTCTACCTCATTCACCTTTCTCTTGTCTTTTCCATTTTTTCATGTGGGAATGGCGTGAGGATATGGTTTGGAAGTAGTGAACAACATCTAAATATATTTTGACATGTTTCCATGTTGCAGCAGGTATTGAATTGATTCATAATATTTAATCTCCTACGTCAATAACTTTGAGCTTCTGTTACATGCAGGTAAAGTAAGGAACATTCATTTTCTCTTTTACATTGACACGGATACTGCAGTCTCTGTGGCATCAGAGATGGTTGAAAACCTGGAGCTGGCAGATCATGATGTAGCCTTCATAGCTGAGCTTATTGATTACTTGATGATGAAATTTATACCTTGGTGGAAGTCCTCATCTGACCATTCCTCAAGTGAAGGATTTAGTCAGTGTGGTGGGTCTCCAACACTAGGAGATGGCCAAACCTTAATGCCAAATCAATGGGGTCATGACCAAACCAATGATACCTTCGAATTAGTTTTCAATAGAGAAAAATTATCTGGGTTGAATTCTACCCCAAGTGAAGGTTTTCAAACAGTTGAGGGGAGCTGCATGTTTCACAATGTTGAAAATGCTACTTTTGATGCTGGGTATAATTCTACTCCATGCTTGGCTAGCTCGGAAGACCAATATTCACAGGAGTCTGCAACTTCTGATATAATTGTTGAAGACACTTGCATGAAAAATGCCACATGTCTTGATTATGACATTGATGAGAGTTGCAAAGGATTAAGTTTGTTCACCTCTGAACTGAAACTTGGGGATGCATTTTGGGAAGGTTGTAAATTGCAGACTACAGAGTGCAATGTTGGAGAAAGCATTTTACTCTCAAAGGACTCACACTCTAAAATCCCATCTTTTTGGGAAACGCCTAAAGTTTTGAGCTTGACAAACAACTGTTCTTCTCTGTCTTTAGCCAACAAAGAGATTGACCATGAGCTAAAGCATGAACTCGAGGCAATCGAATCGGAGTATCAACATTGGTTTCAAGAACTTTCTAAAATGAAGTTTGAGGCCGTGGAAGCCACTAGAAGGAAATGGATAGCTAAAAAGAAACCAGCTGTTCATTGAGCATACCCCTTTTGTGTCCTTGTCCAAATTGTAAAGTTTTGTCATTATTAAGTTTTGTGTATTGGATGTGGCTCTTTTTTGTGGAAGCCTTCTTCCTTACTCAAAAACCTTTTTTAAATTTATTTGAAGATGTTAGTTCATTATTAGCATTGTATTCGACAATAGGTTTTCTTCGATCATTTCTATGCTAAGGACAATTTTAGTTGAAAGCTTTTTCTTAGTAATAATATAATACGTATATATACACAAAATTAATGTGTCTCCGACTTGCTAAATTCATAGTAATGCTGTATTAACTTAAATCAACTTCGTCTTTGATAGAAAAATTGTAATTATCAGCAAAAGAATGACGAAAACACTCTTTGCTGCCGTATAATCCCCTATCAGAAAAAGCTTGCCTATGTTCATCAGACTTAAATAAATAAATTTTGCAGCTAATCACGCCATTGGTGCTTACACTTTTGATTCAAACACAAATAAAATATAGTTGCAGGCTCATCAGCTGATCGAGTTTGAAATTCTGTGTAAGCAGCTTTGTCATGATTGCATCTTGGGCATGGCACTGCAACAAAAAGGGTGCAGAGGATTGAACAAGTGACATGAAATAATCAAAATCAAAGCCCTAAATTGTGATGAATTACATTTAATATGATTAACCAAAAGAGTGTTCAACAACATTAAAAGATGGACCATCCTAAATTGTGATGCTCCCAAATACACTATCTCTCTGAATTCTGATAAAGAACAAAAGAACGAGAAGAAAAAAAGAAAATATACCCTCAGTGGTGGGTGCATTCTTCATGTCATCTTGGGAGATAACAGGCTCTATCTCTTTCCTCACCAAAAGCTGCTTTCTCTTGATCTTAACCTGCAAAGTGAAAGAAAAAAAAAAGTGTAAAAAACATTGGACAAACCAAGCACATAAGAACACACACACAGACTAGATAGGAAAGGGGAAATTTTCCTTGTACCCTATTCTCAATGTAGCAAACATAAGGGCAAGCAGAACAATAAAATCTTGAGGGACGACCCAGATCAGGAAGTTCATACTGCAACATGTTTCCGCATGTTGGGCAAAATTCCATCTTGTTCACAATCCTGCTTACACAAAACAGCATCGTTCATTGCATTATTCTTCAATTATAGCATCAAATTGCCTCAATTGAATTTGAAAAGATTGGTGGATTCACAGAAGAAGCTGAGATTCTTGTTTGAAAGTCGTTAAAAAAAACACAAGCAACTTTTATTGGAGATCATGGGGATGAATGAGAAAAACAGAGAATTAGGAGGATGGATGTACAGTGAATGGAATTCTTTGGGAAAACCAGCAGAACGAAAAGAAAAATAAGAAAGACAAACCACCGTGTAGCTGCGGCAGTGGTGGTCACGCTTGGAACTGAAGGAGCTGCGAAAGTGGAGGCGCTGAAACAAGGTTTTTTTTTTTTTTTGATTAGACGCTGAAACAAGGTTTACTGTCTTACATGTTTTTAAATGTTTGGGCTTTAATACTCTCTATTTGGGCCTTTTCTTTTCTAATGGTCCATACATGACTTTCATTTTGAGTTGAGAACAATACTGTGTTATTATCAGAACCAAACAGTACGGTAGTAATTAAAAGGCAGCTGAAACGCCGAAAAAAAAAAAAATTGAGAGAAGCGGTAAGCGGCTTGTTGTCAAGCAAGGTCTTGTGGATAGAAAAAATCTTTGTTAAGAGTTCCTGTCATTTCCAGGTACGCAATCCGGGGTGAATGATCGGGCGAAGCTCCGAATATCATGGAAGAAAAAAAAAAAAAACAGCTGAAACAAATAACAGTGCATTTATATCCCGGACATTGGTGAAGAATGTGATGATAATGATGATGAAGAGTGGAAATACTAGAATCTTCAGTTAATTAATTTGTTGAAAAATTATTATTTCATCATTGTTTTTGGTTTGGTTTTATGCTTTGGAGTTGCTGGCAAAAGGAAGACCACATTCTTCAAGCAAAAAATGAATGAAAAAACCTAATATAAATAGTTGCATCATTTTCGGACCAAACCTAACTAATCTGCCTCACTCACTCTGTTCCAAGTTTCCATTCCAACCCCTTCTTCATTTTACTCTTTCTTAACAATTTTCATCCAACTCTTCACGAGTCTTATTTATTAAATCGACGACCAATCTTAGTCATAATCTAATCTTTTCTTTTTTTTCTTCTTGTTGGAATTATGCCTCAATAATTGACGTCACAGAGTTTGATTAAAAACAGTTGTTCCATCTCAGTCTCTGGCTTTGTGAGTTTGACGAATCATTCATACATACATACATACATCAGTCACAGGCTGTAATTTACAGTGTATTCTGTCAAAAGAAAGTTTTGTCTGTCACTCTCTCACTCACGGGCTCAATATTTCATAATTCAGATTTTGACGAAACCCTTTTCCTTTTATGCACTTACACTTAGCAGAGGAAGCATAGCTGCAGGTGCAGGCAAAGTCTTCAATGGTGGATTTCATGGGATCAAGGGCATACTGCTGCTTCAAGTGCCACAACCATGTTGCTTATCATCATGATATCATCTCCAAAGACTTCCAGGTTAGTTTTTTTTTTCTTTCCTTTTTTTTTATGATATATTCTTGGACTGTTAGATATGCCTCATCATCCATTTGAATCAATAAGAACCCTGGAATCATTTTGATCTGTTAAACTATCATAAACTACTATACCACTTGAAGTTTATATCACAAACTTGTACGGATACTTGGTTATTAAAATTGGGGATGAGTGATAAATTGAGAAAATGTTGCCTAAAGTGGTAATTTTAACCAAAGATTAGATTTTGAAGGATTATTTATAACAGGCGAGTAATGGAAGGGCTTTTCTGTTCTCTCATGTAATGAACATTAATGTTGGTGCTAAGGAGGATAGGCATCTCATGACTGGTCTTCATACAATTGCTGATGTCTATTGCTCTGATTGTGGAGAGGAGCTTGGTTGGAAGTACATTAAAGCTTATGCAGAAGCACAGAAGTATAAAGAAGGAAAATTCATACTAGAGAAGTTCAAAATTGACTGCTTCAAAGGGTAACAACCAGATTTTGGTGCAGGGGAGTTCCATAAATGCCTCACCCTTAGGATAATTATGATTTTCTTGCACATGTTGCTTCATCAGAAAAGGCAAAATTCAATAAATAAGCTGTAAAAATATGTGCTTATGATATGAACAGGAAAAACCTATCCTTGGTTCATATTGTACAAAACATTATTTGTTTGAGAAAATGATGAATGGGTTTGCCTTGTTCAGTACTGTGCACTTACACAGAAAAAGATAATGATGAATCTGCTCTCATTTATTAATGAAATAGAGACTTTCCTTCTGAGAGCATCATTCACTAGCAAGCTTTGATTGGCTAGGGAAATGGACAAATTATTGCAGGTCTCAATTAAGCAGATAAAACGCACATGTATTATTGTTGTCCCACATGTACAAATGAATATACTGCTAGAAAAAAATGTCTTATGCACTTAGTCTTATCATTATACGTGTGACAACTCCCCTATATACACCTATCTTTAAATATTGACAGCAGAATGAATATGCAGTTATATACAACTCTCATCATTTGATCTTAAAGCATATGCAAATTTTCATCATTAATTAAAAAGACTGAGCAGTTAAAACTTACACATAAAGAGGTTTATAAAATACTGAGACATGAACATCAACACAATCTAATATTGAAAATACTATTTCCATAGTCATCATATCAAGATTTCCATGCCTGTTTATAGTAGCATACATAACAGGTTATTGTGATCAATATGAAGCTTAATTTTGTCTGCAGCACTGAGTGACATCAACCTGGTGGACAATTCATAGATTTGAACATTTTAACAAAATAGCAGACATTCTTGACGGTTTCAAAAACACCAATGAATCAGTAACGACTTGAATATTCAGTAATGATCCTTGTACAACAGAATGAAGTTAAAAAAAAAAAAAACCACCTGTATGAGCTTAGATGAACAGATTCGATCCTCCTATTAATGCAGATGTATGTTTCTAGTTGTATGTTGTAATCAACAATCTCAGTGTCCTGAATTTGGCTTCCATCCATGTTCCAATTGTTGTTGTTCTTATCCTGAATGTTTAAACCATCTAATTAACAATTGGATTTGAGTTATTTCTTCATTGCTTTGAAGAAAAAACGCTATATGTAAGAGTTAAGACATCATAGTCATACACAAAGATGGGATTAAGTTGCATAATGATCGGTTAATCCCTCCCTGATTGCTTTATATTTGTCTTAGGCATTGGAAAATGACTTCTCAACAACACGATAATAACATATGGCACAAACATGACACCATTTTCTTTGATTTGAACTTTGCTTTGTTGGTGCGAATTACATGACATCAAATCCGAAGCATTGATCTTATGCTTGAATTCAAGATCTATCGTGCTTCTTCAGTGAGTTTTGAGTTAGTCAGATAAAACTGTCTTCAAATCGACCATTCTAGAATTTGAACCTCACAAGTCACAAGCCGGCACTAGTATTCTACTATAGCAGCCACTTTAATTTTGGCACTTTAAAAAGCATATAATATATAATAATCAGAAATATTATTAGTTTAGTTTATGCAGTAATAATTGAGGAAATGAGATCATCCATCTTTACAAAAGACTTGGTCAATAGGAAGCAAGTAACACAATGCAACTTGGCATTATCTTAAATCTGCACGACTCCAAATTTTCCACGGTTTCGTCTTTGGTGTGGAAATGGATTTGCTTCCGAACAGGTCATTTTATTTTTGCTAGAAAAAATGACAGTGGTCCGTGACAATACCATTTTCAAGATTTATTGTGAATTGGTGATTAGATAGAGGCCCCATGTTAAAGGAAAGCCACCTTTGTCTGGCTTAATAAAAAAAATGTATACTTGATTGAGAAGGAGACACAATACAATACAATAGGATATGCATAATTTAGACAGAGAGAAGGACAAGAGGAAGTTTCATGGAAGCCAAACAATTCCTGCCCAAGATTATCACGTTTTAACCACAATATCCCTTGTTCCCCACCAAGGGTACCTTCCAAGAAGCCATCACAGATAGAGATAGATTTTGTGAGTATGTGTTTGTGTGAAAACATACATCATATACATAAATAAAAACACAGGAAGTTATCTACTTGTGATAAATGATAATCCACTCTTATCCAAGATTCGCCTTAAGTTCCACTTAAGTCATCATTTTGGGCATATACAATTAAATGAGTAACTAGGCTTCTAAATCTGTTCTGTGTGAGCTTCATGAAGAATCTGCCTCAACATTTAACAGTTCATAAGGCATAGTCAACATAGACTCTGATACACTTCTTAGCCCTTACTATATGATTCTACAATTCACAATTAAGTTTACAGTTTAGTTACAAAGCCTCCTTCCTATACATCAATTCCTGAAAGATGACCCATCACCCATCCATTCATACATACAATAAGTGTGCCAGAATAATTTCTAATGGGTAGGACCCATCGAGAATTTAGCACCTCTATCAGACGGTTGAGATCAAAACCAAAACCAAAGAGCAGGAGACTTTTACTTTTACATCTCTATAAAGGCCCTTTCCTTTATCAGTCATAGTTCATTGTTCCATACAAGTCTTCCAAAGTCGCTTTCTTCTTTTTTCTTCTTCTTCCAAGAACAATGGAAAGCAACCACCAAGCAGCAGCAGCAAAAGAAACAGCCACAGAAGCAGAGTTTGAGGACTTGCTGCCAGTGATGGCAGAGAAGCTTGATGTGGAGGCCTTTGTGTCAGAGCTGTGTGGGGGCTTCAAGCTTCTTGCGGACCAAGAAAAGGGTCTAATCACAGCAGAGAGCCTGAGGAGGAACTCAGCACTGTTGGGGATGGAAGGGATGAGCAGAGAAGATGCAGAGGCTATGGTGAGACATGGCGATCTTGATGGTGATGGGAAGCTGAATGAGACTGAGTTTTGCATCCTTATGGTGAGGCTCAGCCCCGGCATGATGCAAGAAGCTGAGTCCTGGCTTCACAAGGCTATTGAACAAGAGCTCACCAAATCCTCAACTTAATTTCAGTCAATTTGTAAGTTAAATAATAGTTATGTATATGTATATTTATTCATGCCATTCTAAGTTGAAGAGACTCATCTGTAATTTTTTAAGGGTGCCTTCGCTTGAGGTACTCATTATGCTTTATTGCTTTCTGATGTTCTAAAGTGGATTTAAATAAATTGAAATGAATCTGTTCAGTGAATTTTGCTCAAGCATATATATTAGTTTGATGCAAGGGGCAAGTTAAATTGTATAAGGAATGATACTAAAAGCATTTGATTAAGTTCATCTTCGTCACACATATTTGTATTGAGTTGAGTCTTGCCCCAAACCAATAGTCAGTCAACAAAATAAAATAGTCTGTGGAAATCAGAAAGGGAATCCAGAGAGAATAAGAGAATAATATTCTATATCAACACCGAAATCATACATATAAATATTGCCCTGTCGTGGATTAGGACAAGTAATAACAAAGGATGATACTGAAAAAAAGAATGGCTCATCTCACCAACTTCGTCATATGCACGCTTAAAAGGATAAATAATATTATAACCCACATGCAAGCCCTCAACAGGACAATAATAATTGGTCAATAAAAGAAATAGTAAATTCCATTTCTACTTAATTTATCCATAGTACTATATTAATGAGATTTAATAAATGATGCCTGTATACGTTCACTTATCATTGCTTCAATTTTTACCCGATAATTGGGAGAGTCAGTGCATCACTATCTTTTTCATGATTGAGTTCTACATGTAAAAAAAAATACAAGTTGTTCACAATCATGAAAATTTTATCCTCATTTTTTATCCCAACCAAACATATACCCTATTATTGCATATAATCGTTTCGGCAGGAACATTTGAGCCAAGAGTAAATTCAACTCCATCACATATCAAATTGATTGCAATCTTTGCAAGAAACCATCGATGTGCCTATAGCATGTATTGACGATTCTGACCTTAATACAGGGTATAACCAAGGTCATATAATAGCACGATTAGTCCTAAGAACTACACAGATCAGAAAAAACTAAACAGTGAAATATGAAAAGAACCCTCTCCTACATGATATACGACCAGCTATTCCATCACCCAAAAAGTAACATGGTGCCACTGCAGCCTGCTTCATAATCATACCCCAAGACCAAGCAGTGTTCTTAAGTCCTTGACCTCCTAATTGGTGATCGACTGAAATTTAAAAAAAAATAAAGGATATACATGGTTGAGAAAACAACAAAAAAGCAAATGCTGTGATAATTAATTATATTGACACACAGATATGATACCTGCGATATCTGCCATATTCAGGAGGACTCCTTTGCCTACCATAATCAGGGCTCCTAAGCCTGCCATCACCATAATGAGGGCTCTTACGTCTGTCATAGGCTGGTCCATTATACCTATCATACACAGGGCTGCTTGGACGGCCATAGTCAGGACTTGTTCGCCTCCTATACACTGGACTGGGTGATCTCCCATAACCCCCTCTTCTAGGACTGTCGTAATATCTGTCACCCTTTTCATCATCATCCCTCAGAGCATACTCAACAGACACCACTCTGTCCAGTATCTTACTGCAAATACAATAAAACCAGCAATTCATTTATAGATATTGGGCATAACAATAAACTTTATAATATTAAGATGAGATGTTTAGTATCTCATTACTGACCTCATATGTGTACACTCAAGGGCTTTAGTAGCATCTTCTTGAGTTTCAAACTGTACAAATGCAAAGTTGCGACGAATTCGAACATGATGAACTTTCCCATAAGGTTCAAAGTGTCTTTCTATATCACGAACTCTGGTACGAATTGGGTCAAAATTAATCACAAACAGGGTTTTTGTGGGCCTCTGGTTTGCCCTTGATCCATCACGATGACGGCCACGTTCACCCTGTTAAAACAAAACAGGTAAAGAACTCACTAATTAATCTGAAGCGGTACACTTTTGCACTCGAATCTAACCAAGCAAGGTAATGCAACTAAAACATAATGAGAATGCTATCATACCCTGGCCCACTCCACAGACAACCTCCGCTTCTCATAACCGAATGGAAAGTTGTCAAGTGCTCGAATTGCATCTTCAGCATCTCGCTCATCCTCAAAATAGACAAAAGCAAAGCCTGAAATAACAGGACTAGTATTAGAGACATAAAAACAAAAACCATACAATTATGAAAGTCAACGCATTATCCTTGGCTGGCAGTACATCATCCAAATCAAGGAATCATTTTCCCTGTCAGGAACAAAGGAATACAACACCTGCATATATGTGAGGGCTGATGCAGATGAAGCTGTAGATGCGTTGAATGAAGAAAATGATTGCAATTAAAGAGGTTTAAATCCAAAATTGAGATCTGAGATTGTGAATGTCATTGCCAAGCATGCTTCTCCATTCAGATTTCAGACAGCAGGAGTGATTTCAGTAGTACAGTAATAGAAGGCATGGCATGGCATTGCATGAAAGAAATTTCATTGAACTCCTATTCTGAGAGAAGCTAAGCATGGCAGGGCTAATTAATTTGATTGATGATCATTCCAGTGGAAATGGTTGGCTGATAAGTGAGTGACAGATGATCAGGTGAGAAAATGTAGATGATCCTATCTGGGTGAAAGTAGAGCAGACAAGCAGGAAGAAGGTTTCCTTCCAAAAAACATAGAAGCTCATCAAAGCATATTTTCCTTTAGTACAAGTTCCTGCGTCAAAGCAAACACTTAAAAAAAACGTAGGATTTTCTTTGATCTATAGGCATTTAAACTTCTTGGGGTCCATTTATTTTCCAGTAGTAATTAGGAACAACCTTTCTACCCACAAAAAGAAGCATTATTTATGCCCACATCCACCATACGTTATTTTTTCAGTAGCAATTTGATGAACAACAGTATCATCTAATAATTAATAAATAAATCCTATTTGTAACTAGATATGAGTGAAAGCTTTACAATCAACTAAAGGTGCAAAAATTGTCACCATTTGCAAACCCTAAATAAATATCTAGAAGACCAGTGAAACTGATTGGGTGATCTCGCAGCATGCAAAATCAAGAAAAATAAAAAACGACGGATCAAAAACCTAAAAATATTAGAAGAATTACCAGATTTCATGTCGACGCGCTCAACCTTGCCATACTTGGAGAACAAGCGTTCAAGCTCTGACTGACGGGTATCGTACTCGAAGTTCCCAACGAAAACCGGCCTCATCTTCACTTTCACAGCCAAAGCCCCTTTTTTGAAAGGAAAAGTACAGAGAGTGAGACAAGTAAGAATCAACGAAGGATGAAGCAACACACTTAAATCCAGAAGTGGCCTGACCCTAGCAACAAATATCTGACTGAAAAGCTATGATTTTTAGGTTACGGGAAAAGTAGTTGTATGGGGAGGAGAATCAAGGACAAAAGGTAAAGGTGAAAGATCTACTTTAATTTAGTAATTTATAGTATTGGAAAACCCTAATCTTTAAATTCTTTTTTTTTCTTTGGATTTTATGTCAGCTACACGATCTTCAAAGGGTTAAACTGTTGTATCGCCCAGCCCACGAGAAAATTATAAAGCCCATTTTGATCCTTTCAGCCTTTATTTAAGGTTCCACATATTGTTTTCTTTAATACTATCACGAATGGTTCAAATTTTTCTTGGCCCGTATTGTTGGGACTTGATACAAGGCACACACTTTATAATTTAATCATTGATTTATTTATTTTCTATGGTGAGTATTAATCGTTTTAATTTCGGCCAACTCACGCCAAAAAGAAAATCTGTCTTAATACATTGACGTAAGATTATAACTTATTTGTAGTATAGGTTCAAAATTAACTAAATGGGTTACAAAACGCAAAGAACTAGTACAATTGACCTCTTTTTATCCTTGTTATCTTCCTCTCTTTGTTAGAGGAATTCATTCCATTGAATAAACATGATAGATGTATCGACGATCCGCCTCTGATGATGGAAGTTTTCTAATGTCCATGACTTGAATGGGTGGTGGTGTTTGTTGTCAACTCAGTTTTGGATCTCAAACATTACATCTCTAGAGGAAGTTTCATTGAACTCGAGAAAATAATACTAGTATATAATAATATAGTAGTGAATATATTAAGAGTCCGTTTGTTTATCCTTTAAAATTGATTTTTGGCAACGCAGGTTTTTGTGGCACATAAGCTAGCTGCTTTTGAATTTTCAATTGTTGCATTGGGAAATCAAATAAGAAGTAATCAAACACACTGTAATAGTCTGTTTGGTTTACACTTGATTTGGCTTCTCAAGACAATATTATAGCATTCCAATGGAACTTTTGTGAGAAGGAAGAAAAACTTCCGGTGACCAAAATCGTAAATCTAGTATACCAACGTCGAGGAGAGCTCACCTCATACATTATTAGAAAGAAAGAACATGAGAAGGTACGTAAGAAAAGAACAATAAGTGGGGCCATTCATTCAGCTTTAATAAAAGAAAGAATTAAGGGGTGAATAGAACAATGTTTTGTTATGGAATATGCAGGGTCAACAAAGTGAATAGAACAATGTTTTGTTATGTAATATGCAGGTTCGCCACTGGGGAGAGTGCCATTCATGGTCTAATTTCACTGCATCTCCATTTTCGGTTGGTGGTGGTTGCATGATCGCATTTTCGACTCCGTGTGACTATTTTACAGTTGGCAAAGTGAAGGCCATGACCCTATCTCTCTCTGTCTTGGTGGCAATTGAGATGTTCAATTCTTTGAATGCACTCTCCGAAGAGAATAGCCTTTACAAAATGCCACCTTGGAGGAATCCTTTGCTTTTGGTAGCCATGTCAGTATCACTCGGACTCCATTGCCTCATACTCTATGTTCCATTCCTTGCAGATGTGTTTGGTGTTGTTCCACTTGGTTTGAACGAGTGGTTCATGGTCATTCTAATATCAGCACCTGTTATTCTCATTGATGAGGTACTAAAATTACTTGTAAGGTGTCAAAGGAGAAAGTAGCATGAAGAAATCTTTAGCTCAGGTTTATGGCCACTGCTAAAAAGCACCTAGGATGATGAATGCGAGTATCATACCAAATTCTTTGATAAAGTTATTCTTTAGCCTGTAGCAATGTTTATAGCAGAGACATTTATTGATCGAAAAAAATTTGTCACTAATCACCATTTATCATATTATAATAATAACTAATTTAGAACTTTTACTCTTTTTTCCTTTCAGCAACTATAGAAATTGCTGACAAGGGATGAACAGAAATTGAGTTTCAAGCTGTGTCAACTTTTAGTATCTTTTTTCACAATATAAGACGAATCACAATGAGTTCTAATAGCAAAGAATACATCTGTTTGAGAAAGGAAACTTATTTAAGACATATATTATACAACTAACAATACAATAATCCAATCAATCATCAAATGTACAAGCTATTTGAGGCATTTAATATAAGCCCCAAACAAATTGGTGGTCCTAGCCTCTATATGCCAGTAGCCCAAATTGGATGAAGACACTTAGGGTGTGCTTGGTTGAAGGATAAAATAGGGATAAAAATTACATGATTGAGCTGTAAGTGTAAAAACAACATATCATTCAGATAAATTTTACCTTTGTTTTTACTCTCCAACCAAACATTCCCTTATGGTACAAGATCAGATGTGATTCTCCATGAGAAACAATGCTGCAAACCTTGTTCACATGATTACCAGAGTGAGTAACATCATGCAAAGTTCTTCCGGCAGGAGGAACCATATCATACTATTGCACAGATTAAAGCAATTTTCTCTGTTAAGAGAATCTCATTTCCTGTCAAAGATTGTATGTAGTTTGCAACCAATGATGTCCTGCACAGTAAGGTATCAAGGGAAGGCTATACCTCATGGTTAGCTAACTCAGCTCATCAGTACAACAATTTGAATCAGCATTTTTCTTTAGAAATATGAAGATTGATCATGGAGCACATTCAAATGTGCCAATATTTGAGCTGCCACAGATTTCACACTACCATTACCCCGCTGAGTTAAGTCAACTAGAGGCATTTGAGCCGAGGCTCCATACATCTGTTTGAACTCCAGTAGCCGAAAGATCCTTTCTAAAGCACGCAGAGATTTTTCCTGCAATCCAGGAGAAGGGGAACCGAGAAATCTGATCATTAGTGGTATGGCATTTGCTTCTGCAAGAACTTTACTACCACACTGTAATTTTTCAGCTTCAATTAAAGTTAACAGAGCATCTAAAGCAGCCTCACAAACTCCAGGATCAGATTCCCCAAGAATGTTTGTTAGTGGTCTCACTGCGTCAGCCTCCAAAAGGCAGAATGATAATTTGACAGTGCATAGTCCCCCATGAACTAAGCATCCGTCTTTCGCTGCTGGGCCTGAGAAGCACCAAAGTCCCTTGCGCTTCGGCAATGGCCTGCTCAGCCCATTTGAACTTTTAGAAAATTGATTAAGAGACAATGCTGCACGCTGTTTTGTTATCGCCGTTCCACTTTGTAGCAACTGTACTAGAACAGCTATAATCCCGGTTTCTGCTGTTCTCTTTTGCCATTCCAAGTTTGTTTGGACTGTGAAACGATGTAAGGCACCAACAGAATTCTCTACCAACTTACTCTTTTGAAGATCTTTGTTCTTCCCTTCTTGGATGTGATCATAAATGATTGGCAGTGCACCAGCATCCAAAAGCCATTGAGTAATCTGGTCAATTTCTGGCAGATAACATATTATTCCCATAGCAGAAACAACTTCCTCTTCATCAGATGACGATTTCAGGATTTTAAGTAAAGTCTCAATGCACTTCTGATTCACATTCTCCTGTATGATAGCTTCATCACAACCTTCTACTAAGCAGGAAAGAAGCTTTACTGCACTTGCTCGTAGTTTTAGGTTTTCATTCTCTAACAACTTAACCAATACATGAACAGCTGGACACTGTAAATACATAAGAAGACTACTTTAGCTAATGGTAGATTGTCAGTCAACAAAGTCTGATAAAAATACTTTCAATCTATTAGTAAGGACAACTTAACAAGTGACTAGTGAGTCAACTTAACATCTACTTTGAAGATGATGGTCTCCAGTTCACCATGTGGTGGCAGGGCATGGTTCTATAACCAAATCAACAATGCTATTTGAATATCCACTAAAAACCCACTATTGCACCCTTGGATGTAATGTGAAGGATGAGTGTGATGAACCACCATCACATCCAAGGGTAGAAAAGTGGATGTCCTAGTATTTTTGATAATCTATATAAGACTAAGTAAAAGCAATATGTGTGGCACTAGCTCAGTCAATAGCAATGCCAGCTATAAAAGAGAAGTTAATAATTCCTACATGGTCAATGCAATATTGTGCACAGATAATGTAAATTAGTAAAATCTGCTTCCTAATACATTAGACTTCACATAGAAAACACTAGAAAAATCATTTCTAGTTTAAGCATCACAACTTAAATGGTGATGCCTAAATTTCTCAGATATGCTTGCTTTTGCCTTTATTGAAGGCTTCAAATTTTTTGGGCATTTGCACTATTTAAGGCAGAAAAACATTTTTTGCTGTGAGACTGAGAAGTACATTTAGCTACAGTTGCCGTACCTCTCTTAATTTGGTCCTAATATATGAAGCTGATGGCGACTGGCACAAGACATAAAAAGTCTGAATAGTGTATTCCCGCACATCAGGCAGAGTGTAGCTAGTTAGAGAGAAAAGGTTAAAAACATCCTGATCATGTTCTAGTAGTGAAACTGGTATCTGGGCATCTTGAGAGACTGTTGATGCAGCAAGCTGCATAATCATTGGTGCAACATGTTCCCACAAACTTGAGGATGGAATGCTGTTCTGGAAAAGAATGTCAAGTAATGGACGTGTTGCACCTTGTCGAATCATTTCCAGTCCATTTTTCTTTAAACTGGACAGATTCCTAAGAGCTTTAAGGGCCACTATTTTCACCTGAACATCATTATGTGAGACCAACTGAAGAAGAGGAGCAAGTACACCACTCTCAAACAATGACTCCTTATTATGGTCAGTTAACTCCATTTCTGCTAGAGTTTTGGCCATAATCATCTTCACATCATCCGGTCCTGCATACAGAAAAAAGCAGGTTATTGTGATTGCTGAAGGCTTGTTCCTCACCCTAGCGCTGGTATTTTGGTAGCCAGAAATAAATCAGATAATTCCAGTGTCCCTACATTATTTAAACGGCTAACTGAAGCTTTAGAAACCCTTAGATCAGAATAGCAGGTTTGCTACTTGAAAATTGCAACTTCAAGATTTAGTTGTTAAAGAAATCACATAAACTCTACATGTGACTAAGCAGGCTCTCTTCAACATTGCATAAGTGAATTTCAATATTTCAAACACTAGTTATACTTATCATTGGTAGAAGATGATGAATTTCATAAGAGATTAATTTTCACTTCTAAATTCAATAGATGGTAGTGCATCAATCATTGTAGAATAAAGAAGCTGATACATTTATTCAAAATTGTAGGTAAAGAATAAACCTGTGGAGAGACGCAGCAATAAGTGCTTGAAATAATTTGCCTTTGCCATCTGTATAACATTGTGGTCAGAGTACGAAAGCTTTTCCAGCAGCTCTGTTGCATCTCTGGCAGATTGATTGTCATCACTGCTAGACATTGTCACCAATAGTAGTATGCAACCTTGAACTTTTCCAATGTATTCTCTTAACAAATCGTATTCAGATAGTTCCAGCAGTAATGCCACTGCCAACTTCCTTTCCCCCAAACGGCGTCCAAGAGAATGGACAATAGTCTCAATTGCATTATCAACCTTCGCAATTCTTTCCTATAAAATCTTCAGGGTTAGAGGAAAAATGACTATGAAATTGCACTTTGTTCTAGATTTTTTAAGAGAAAAAAATCACACCTTTTAAAGAAGGGGCGTAGAAAGTTGACATATGACCAATTGCTTCAAACTTATTAATTATAGATTTATAGGTTCATTTCATTGTTTGAATTACTTTTAACCAAAATATCCAGAATAAATTTATTTTATCTAAAACTGTAGCTGTTAGTGAACACTATATGTTTAAAGGGCTATAAAAAATTCAAAATGTGTCAAAGGTTACTCATTAAGTACCTTAGCATCTTCACTATCCTTTACCAGCATGCAAAGGATGACAAGGGCATTATTCCTGACATCACGGTTTCTAGCATTAAGAATTTGGATTAACACTGGTATGTAGTTCTCCAGTATCACCCATTCTCTGTGCTGGTCCCTTTGTTCACATAAATGTTGAAGAGTTTGCAGACAATGCAGTACTTCCTCATCATCTCCTGATTGGATTTTTTCTCTGTTTGAAGCAATGGTAATCATTGTATTTCTATCTTTCCATTCTTCTATTGATTGTTTCAAGGTTTTGTTGGGTCTCAAAATTGATGTGTCTAAAGGAGTCATGGTCAGAGGGCACAAATCGTTTCCATCTGCAAACCATTTCTCTATTGCACTTCTCTCAAATGTTTGCCCAGATGAAGTTTCTACAGGGTCAACCATAACATCTCGCGTAATTGGGCAATAAAAAGACCCTAAAGGATCCAAGGGTTGAGTACCCAAAGAGTTGCGCTTGGCAAAGTACTTTTGTTCCTTTTCCCTAGGTGATGAGGCTACATCAGCCCTTTCCAACAAAGCAATGATCTGATCCATTTGTATGGCTTCAGCCAGGTCCTTCCTTAGCCGGGCATTTTCGATTTCACTCTTGAACTCTTCAATTTCCTTCTTCATTGTTGACTTCTCATTTGTAATCCCAACAGCCTCGGCAATGAGAATCATCAAATTATTTGCATAGGAGCGATCAACATTCTTTCCATGTATCCCTGACTCGATTTTCTCTAAGATCTCTTCTTCTGCTATGGCTGCCTTAAACTCAGCTGCCTGCATGTTATCACATAGCTTTACAATATCTTCAATGATTCCATTTGAAAGACCGCTTGTGGCCAAAGGAAGAAGACCAATTGCCTTGCTGATCTCACTTGAATGGTTTTGCAAACGCTTAACAATGGATCGGCAGTTCATTAGGAGATATACCTTGCTCTTCTTTCTGCATTCATGAACCAGTTGCTTTGCATCTTTTACTTCACGGTTCAGAACCTCAATGGCATGATTGAATGTCTCAGAATCACTGACTTTTTCTTTCCTCAATTCTTTTAAGATGGGCACAACTCTTTCCAAGTAAGCTGCAAGTTCCTTAAAACTATCCTTCTTCACAAGGACATCTCCAGCATAAATTACAAACTCACCAATGGTGTCTACAATTTGAGAAATGGCTTCTGAAGTAGGACCAGAAGTAAAAAGATCTAGCACCATCATCTTTTGACACAGTTAGGATAAGGAATGAAATCCCTTCTTTTCCCATTAAACAACAACACCAACTAATGTCGACAGAAAGGTTGCAGAATTTTCCCACTGCTTCTGATTTACAAATGCTTCCATACCCCCTTTTTTAATTCAATTTCAAATTCCTACACCTGATATCAATAAAAGAACTTCTCAAAATCAGTTTCTAATGATTTGTCTACATTTTACTAATGATAAGCCATATCATAAATTTGTGTACAAATGTGCTTCATATCTCCATTTGGTTTGCTGTTGTATAGATGAAGAAATCACACTAAATTTTGAATAGATTGCTGAAAATTTTTCCAGCTACATATTACTGAATGTTTTTATTTTTGAAATACAAGCAAAGAACTATGATACTGCCATATTTCCCAGATTCATTGTAACAAATGAGATTGAATTGAGCATCATTCACAAAAAAAAATGAATCAAGAACCAAAATCTCACAAGTAGAGCAATTATTGAAGACATCTGATTTGCCTAAATATATGGTCATCTCCATCATAAAGATGCTAAGCATACTATCAATTCCGGGGGAAAAAATGAAGCTAACTGTGGCAACTGGCAAGACATAAGTTGACTTGACTAAATGACCCCCTCCCTCCCTACTGCCGCACCGTTTTTTCAGTTATATTTGTCCTCCATTAACATTTTATCAGCTTCCAAGCATAGGTAATCAAGTCATTCCATAGAAGTTCTTCATTTGTAAAGTATACCCTCCCTACCCTTTTGATAAGACAACATCATCATCTAAAAGAAACACACACACACACACACAAGAAAAAACATGTAATTACAAACTACCGACAGGGAAACAGTGAAATGTAACAAAAGCTCTAGCAAACTGATCAGGGGTACATGGGAAATCAAGAAAGCATCTTTGTTTAGAAGGAGTCCTAGAGTCAATTCGGGAGATCCTCCACCTCCATTGAGATGGGTGTGAGCTCAGAACCAACAAGAAAAGGGTGCAGAGTCAACAATTATTACCTGTTGTTGAAGGGTGAAAGAGTGTAGCCATGGAAATTGAGAAGCTGCTTGTGTTCAGCAAAGGGAACCTTCCTGAAAAAGAAGAGAGAGAGAGAGAAGGAGCAAGTGGGTCAGAAATTTCAAAGAAAGAATCAGAAAGAGCACGTAATGGAGGAGAAGAGAAGAGTAGACTGAATTGAGTTGAATGGGTTTACTTAATATCTTCCATGTGTGTGTGTGTGTTTGCTTTTGTTTTCTCTGCGAAGACTTCTTCCATGTCCAAGTCTGAGCGAATTTTCCAGCGAGGTCCTTCCCTTTGACCCACAAATTGCAATGCATCGCACAATTACTTCTCAGTTCTTTACTGATTTCTCACCAATTTTTACTGCCATCACAATTATTCTCTCAACTCAAGTGCCAGAGTCCAGAGTTAACCCTCATTATTTTCATGCTCTACTCTTGTTTCTTCTTTCAAGTTAAATTTTACTAGTGGCCTTTTTTTTTTTAATTGGTTGATGAAATAATATAGAGTCGATTAAATAGATGAAAAGATCCGATTTAGATACATGACACATCAATAATTCTATCTCTTTATCGGAAACTTAACCCCTTTATTTTCCACTATAATTGACCTTATGTGTCATCTAAAGAATGGT
Source organism: Aeschynomene evenia (assembly GCA_013621005.1). Classification (NCBI taxonomy): domain Eukaryota; kingdom Viridiplantae; phylum Streptophyta; class Magnoliopsida; order Fabales; family Fabaceae; genus Aeschynomene; species Aeschynomene evenia. The sequence continues at coordinate 7,088,052 of CM024268.1, forward strand.
GCAGACCAAAAAATCCTCTTACTCGTGCACCTAATAATCTTTTCTAACAGTTATGTTAAGCAGCGCCAGGCTGGCAGTGTGAAATGAAGTCCACGTTGGTGGACCAATCACTCTTAACTGTTTCCGTCACAGCCAGCATGCACTCAGGCCACCACAAATTACCACCAAGTTTCTTTGATGATATTTGCTCCTTATTCATTCCTATTCTTTTCTCTTAATTCAAAGTGCTTGACATTTTTTCTCAAGAGTGACACTCTGAGAAGTGAGATCTGATCAAATAATAGTATAGAGTATTTTATATTTACCGCTTTTCACAATTAGTATTCACTAAAGGAATCTTTCTTTTTTTCTCTCAAAGTATTCAAGTAATGCTTAAAAGTTAAAAGTCATTAAGATATTATTCTTCAAAAAAAATTAACAAAATTATTCTTCAAATGAAAATTAAAGAAATTATATGTTAGTATCCTGTAAAACTGTACATATCTTTTTTATTATGTTACGTAACTCATCCTTCCTTTCCAAACTAAACCAAATATTTTTAACCTGAATTTTATATAACACACACAAAAAAACATATAGAATTCAATTCGCAACATAATGTTGACTAAGACATTTTCAAATTCCTAATCATTAACCGACAAGTGCAAACTTTGCACTTAAATATAGTTTATTTTAACGTAAAAGTTGGACACTTCAAACCATAATATGGACAATGAAAAAAACAATATGTATATATATAATGTACTGGACATTATCAAAGCAATTCCGTTGTAGTCTAGTTGGTTAGGATATTCGGCTCTCACCCGAAAGACCCGGGTTCGAGTCCCGGCAACGGAAGTTTTTTTTCAATTTTTGTCATACTTCAACCTTCTTGTAGAGTTTCATTCATAGCTGTGTATAACTGTATTCAGATAAAAGTTTTAATTTTAATTTTTGCCTCAACTCAATCTTCTTGCATAGTTACATTAATAGATGTTTAATTAACCGAAGCAAGAGCTTTCAATGTTCTAACTTTTTTTTTCATTGAATGTTCAAACTTGCATTTACAGAGCAAGAGAGAGAGAGAGAGAGAGAATTAATTTAGCTCTGTTGAATTTGAAGCATATTCATAAGCTTCACCCTCGCGGCTCCACTTAGCTGCTGCACCCTCTTCCCCAATCTTCGCTGCAGATGACGCCAACACCACTTGAGTCCCACAAAGCTCGGCGTAGATCCTCAGGAATTCTTGCAACACCTGATTCAAAATCCCCACCTTGTTCTTCTTCAGCAGCATCTTCAACAGGGTAACCACGTGCCTGTGAAACTTCCCCTGTTCCTGCACCACCCGCCTAATAACCTGCTCCTCAACAAAATCTGATTGATGGAGGAATCTCAAGATCCTCTGAACATCCCTTTGAACCAAGTGAAGGGAATTGGTGGTTTGAGCCACATCTAAGACTGCAGCTGCATAGCCAGTAGCAGGGCTTGTATGGAAGATTGGAGAAGATGGTTCTTGTTGTTGTCGTCGGAGGAGGAGATGTGATGATGAGGTCTTGGAGAACGGTAGAGAAGAAGTGGAACAACGCCTGTGTGAGAAATTAGGGTTGTTGGTTTTGGGGAGTAGGGAGGAGGAAGAGACATGGGATTGAGTTGGTGTATATGGCGTTCTTTTGAACTGATAACAGAATTCACGGTTGCTGGTTTGTGGGAGCGGTGGGACTTTGAAGGTTGATGATGAAACGGTGCTTGAAAATGTATCCATGGAAGATCGATGAGAGCATAGCATAAGAATGAATTTTGGTAATTGGCTTTTAGTTTAGTGGGAGCAGAGAAGCAGCCTAAAATGAGAGGATAAGCTTTAGCCACCAGGTCGGTCAGGTGGGAAAGCAACCTTTCTTGTAATTTTTGTGAATCAATATTCATTGTTTGGTGCAAAAAGTGCAACTTCGGAATTTCATTGGATGGCAATGAATGCCAGATGATCTTGCAATTGAGGCCCATCGCTATTGTTTTGGGCTACCATACTCTTCAAAACCCACCAACCATGGGCCGATGCGACTGGGTTTGTCGCAAAACTAAATTACTACTTTTCAGGAGATTAATTATGTTAAATATATACTTAATCAGAATCTATCATATCAAATGCTACTAAATAAATAAATCAATGGTAACCAAAGCATCCAATACGTAATCAGTAATCCAGATGCTATGCTAGTATGAAAAATTGTGGTACTCCGTAAACAGAATGACCGTATCTGCTCTACAGTAGATGCTACTAACTACAATGATTGCATTGTGAGTGAAGTAGCAGCAGCAGCATGGGTCATGCCTCAGATTTACGAGCAATAACTCATCATTCATTCTCAAGGATATTGTAATTTGTACCACACTGGCTCTGTCGGTGAAAGAAATTACAAGATGTGCTACTATTGCTACATCCCTAAACTAAAGAATGTTTTCTTTTATTAGCCTATGGTCACTGCATTGGACCAATTGGGAGACAAACTTAATTCAGACCCTATCATATCATCTGTGGCTGGAGCAAATGGTAGGCCATTCTCGTGCTACATATTATAAATAGATAAATAAATCATAGAGATATATGCATCATGGTATGGATGAACATCAGAATACGTAATATTATGGCTTAGACTCGAACTATAAATAACTAGTTTCTTTTCTGTTCGTATCAGAAGATGGAGCATTTAAAAGATTTAATAAGTATTACAATTTGTAAGTACAGTGACTCTCAGAAGTAAAAAGACATAAACGAAAACACAAACACCACATCACAAAGAAGAATTGTTCATTGAGGTAAAACTTAAAAGATTTAAGGATTCAAGTCTTTAAGCCTCCTCAATTATGCAAATAAACAGGCTCTTAATAAGCCTTTAAATAATTACAATTTCATAGGACCATTTCATAGATATAACCAACAAATAATGTCTGCAAGGAAAGTCATGAAAAAAATAAAATAAAATACAATTGAGAAACAGCTATATATGCATGGAATGCGCCAGAGATTAAGACCAAAATGACCTGAACAAGACGCTTCAACAACTCAATAAATCACAATTCCTAGTTATCCCCCATAACCCAAGGCAACCCATCAGAGAAAGTTTTGATTAATTATCCATCACAATCCCCCAACAGTAATATGCTCAACTACATCCTGCGGTATTTCTGCAGCAGAAGGTCAATAATGCCCAACAACAGAGCCATAGAAATGTCATATTAGGTGTGGTACACTTAATTAATTTGGTAATGCATTTTATTTTATTTTATTTATTATTTGGTTGATTTGGTAAAGCATTAAAGTGAAACAAGGACTGGGGCCACATACATTTCCTTTGCCTATTTCTTATGCCACTACACTAGTGATTGATTCAACACTGGTCTTTTCTGGCTCTTTTGTGTTTCCACCCTTTTCTCTGTTCCACTACTACTTTCTCCTACTTACCTCCACTACAGACACTTGGACCAAGGTGTGAATATCTTTTGCTGGGAAGACCAAGGACCAAGGTTTATAGTCTGGTTTATTTGGCAAGAAAAGACAGTAGCTTATTTAGGTATTGAATTTGAAGGTGCTGGTGGGGTTGGGAAGAAAAAATGAACCAGGAAATGAATGGGGTAGAGGCAGAGAGGGGGAGGGAGAGTTTGCAGCATGAGAAAATAGATTATGTGTTCAAGGTGGTGGTGATTGGAGACTCAGCAGTGGGGAAGACTCAAATTCTGTCAAGGTTTGCAAAGAACGAGTTCTGCTTTGACTCAAAGTCCACCATTGGAGTTGAGTTCCAGACTAGGACTCTCTCTATCAATGGCAAACTCATCAAGGCTCAGATCTGGGACACTGCTGGCCAAGAAAGGTACCCTACTTCACTTCCTATCTCACTCTCTCTGATGCTTTTGATTTTCTTGCCCATCCCTTCAACTCACTCAGTGAATGAAAGGCATATATATGCATTGTTTTACAATGTCATGCCAATTTCAGTAAACAATATTCCAATTACTCATTAGTCATTACATACATTGCCAAGCACATGAACATGATGTTGACTTTAACCCATTTTTCCTTTAATTGATCTGGTCCCCAATTCACAAAGTGAAAGTCCTCAACATTTCTAGAACAATCTAGCCGTTCTTCCATATCAATCATGTTGGCCCATATAATTTGTCAGATTCAATATACTGACCATAACCAGCTCTTGAAAAGGTAAACTTAATCCAATCAACCCAAATAATAAATAAAAAAAAAATCCCAAATTCGTGTGCCTTTCTTTAGATAGAGTTATACTTTAAAAGTACTTCTTCTAAGTGCAGAATGAAAATTGTTTTCGTGAGCTAGAAAAGAAACTTTAATCAAGATCAGCATTATAACTATAATTATGATATTTGTAAATTTTTCAAAGTGAAATGAAATGAAACAGGTATAGGGCAGTGACAAGTGCATACTACAGAGGAGCATTAGGGGCGATGGTGGTGTACGACATCACGAAGAGGCAGTCGTTCGATCACGTAGCGAGGTGGATCGAGGAGCTTCGAGCACACGCGGACAGCTCCATCGCCATCATGCTGATTGGGAACAAGGGTGACCTAGTCGACCGGAGAGCGGTCCCGACGGAGGATGCGGTGGAGTTTGCGGAGGATCAGGGTCTCTTCTTCTCGGAGACTTCGGCTCTGAGTGGGGAGAATGTGGAGCGTGCGTTTCTGAAGGTGCTGGAAGAGATCCACAGTAGGATTGTTTCAAAGAAGTCGCTGGAGAAGCCCAATGGTAGTGTCACGAACTCTGCCTCTTTCAAAGGATCCAAGATTGATGTAATCCCTGGTCATGAATTCGAAATTACCGAGATCAAGAAACTCTCTTCTTGCTCTTGTTGAATCATCATCATCATCAAGCAACCAATGACAACTACACATACCAATTTTTTTTTATTATTTTCTAAAAAGGAAAAAAGAAAAGAAGAGAAGACTATATGATTAATCTATCTATGTATCCCTGGGCTGGCTGGGGATATCGTGGTGGTGGGTGAGGATGATTGATTTCACATGGTCATTGCTTTACATCCTCAAATTGAAGTTCACCTATCATGTCTATGTCTCATTATGATTTATAGTAACAATGAATTTCGCATTTTGTTCCTACTTTCCTTTTCTTTTCTTTTCTTTTTTTTAGATTTAGATATGAGTGATGATATTTGGATATCCTCTTTTTTATCTTCATAAATATCTACTTCAATCTAAAGGATGTAAAAAAATTAAAATGTATTTAAGTAAAGATCCCACAAACTTTATAATAGTATGGTGCATTAGATGATGTTAAAGTATTATTTTTCAATATATATCATTCTACAAAGTTGTTAATATCTTGTGTTTTTAAAAAATAAGCATTTAAAAATTAAAAATAATAAAACAAATAGCTAATTAATTTTTTATCATCTCAATTTCATTAATTATCTAGTTATAATTATCAAATTAAAATTAAATAAAAAATCATAAAATGCAGCAAGGCGTTAGTATATAACTATTTATTAAAGCGGGAAGAATAAATGCAATTTATATCTCGAAATCTTAATTTAGAAATGATTATACTAAATGTATAATGAAAAATCTGTCAATAAATATAATTTTGGATCACAACTATTTAGCACATTACAATCTTAATAATTATTTTGACAAAAAAAAAGTTATAATAGACACATTAATTATATTAACTGATTTTTTATTTTACCCAACATTATTGTTTAGAAAATTTAGTAGGAAGAGATATAATCTCGGTTGTGTTTGTTTGGTTTTTCTTTGTTTTTCAAGATCATAATCTAGAGCGGATTTATTGTAAAGAAAAAAACTATCTAGTTAAGCCCACCAATCAGGATTTCATATCTTTTTTTTTTTGGTGATAGTCAGGATTTCAAATCTAACCCTTATTATAAAGGTAAACTTTTGGGCCTTGATAATCAAAGCCCATATTTCATGTAGTGAACAAACATTGCTAGACCCAAAAATATATAAAAAACGAAATGAAAAAACAAATATATCTCTGATCATGTGCATTTGAATAAACGGTTTGGGGCATAATAAAAAAATCAGTTAAAACAGTCAACAAAGTCTGTTTAATACTTTATGGTCCAATTAATGAGTATATTTTTAATAGCATTGTTAGGGGCACAACAAAAAAACCAGCCAACACAGCCAACAAGTTATGCACAATATTTATAATATAAATTGCACAACGAATATTACATATTGTGCACGTCATATATACATGATGTGCACAACATATATCACATGTTATAAAGAAAGATGATGCTACAACATGTGATATATGTTGTGCACAATAGGTGAAACATGTTGTGCATTGCATGTGATATACATTGTGCATTTTATATTGTATATGTTGTGTATAATTTATTGGCTGTGTTAGCTGATTTTTTGTTGTGCCTCAAGTATTTCCCTATTTTTAATGGACGAAGTGATTGTGACCCAAATTCTTATTTGTTGGCTGTTTTTGCTGAATTTTTATTGTGCCTTTTAGGATTGCTCTTCAATAAATTTCAAACCATTGATGAATCACGATAGATTATCAATTTGATATGGGTTGCCAAGAAATATCGTAAAATTGCACCCATAATAATAATACAAATTTAATAATTGAAGCTTCGAAGCGCCGACTCCTGATGGAAGAACAATTTGTAGCAGGACAAGTGTAACAAGCCAGTCAGTGTTCTCCTCTAATCTACTTCTTCCCAAGCTGTTCCACTTGGACGGGATCGAGCGCATCGATCTTTCGTCAAATTATGTTTTTCTTTTTTCTTGTTTCTTTCAATTACTATTATCTGCTACTCCAATAGAAAGTGGGGGATAAAATCTGATCGAAAACATCGCCATCACATTTATCTTTTTGTTTGGTGACGAAGTAGGAGTTTGTTGGACAATTAACAACCTCATATATTATAAATAAACTCACACACTCATCCTTCAAAATCAAACCAAAAGGCCAGATATAATGATGTGTTAGGTATGACTGTATAAGAAATGGTGACACATAAGAAATCAATCAAGGTTGCACAGATCAGTACGAAATATATAACTTAAGCATAATGATTATGAATTGTTTCTTCCATAAAATATCAGGCTTCGGCGCCTCTTCAGGCTTTCCCAACAAAACATCCTAGCCAAATTTTACCTAAAGAATTAATAAAGTTAAACACCCCAACTAGTTTAAACAAGCGTCTATTATGGTGCAATTCCAATAATAACTAGTAATAGAAAGTACACTTAACCAATGGCAGTGGTCATTTATTATTTATGCTTAAAATCACTCGTCACTTTTGTGTTCCCACAGTCATAGACAAATTATAGAGTATGTAGTACCTGCTGGCCTAGTTACAGTATCTTGCAAAAGATTCTTCACATGTGCATAACTACAGTAGTATTTTTTATTCGTGTGCATCACACTGCAATTCTTAGGGTTCACTTGTCCTCTTTCTCGGGTTCATTGCTTTTTGCCAAACCCCCACACATACATTAAATTAGCCATTAATAATAATGTCTAATTCAGTTCACTTGAATAGAGGTGTGTTTGTTCATATAGACTTTTAAACGGTTTTTTTATCTTTTATTGTTAAAATAATTTTCTGATTTTCTTTATCTACATATAAATTTAAAAAATATATTATTTGGCTTAAATTTGGTATATGAAAATTTAAATCGCTTAATTGTTAGTGTCAACGGATAAAGACACATCGTATTGTATTCCACGGCAAAACCACAATCATTAACTTTGGTGGGAGAATAAAGAAGAAGACTTTGTTTTTTTTTTTTTACAAATAATCATTAACATTAGAATGAACTAAATAATTATTATCTAAAAAATTTATTTATAGGTTAATTTGACTGATTTTCATTGTTAATATATCATCATTCAAAATCAAATAAATAAACATATTTTAATCATAAGCTAGTAATTGAGTTTTTTTTTTTTATGTATGTTATTATCACCAAGGATGCTTGGTAGTGGACCAATGCTTAAAATCTGAGAATGGAATAAGGAAGTGTGAGTTTCGTAAAGCTTATTGAGTAAGTGTTTCTCCTCTTAAAAATCATAAATTCTTTTTTAGAGTCAAGGGTGTTCCTAGGAGTCATTAGAAGTAGCTTTTTGTTTTGAGAGCTCAGAGAGCTCAGCAACTTTTTGAGAGCTCAAAGAGTTCAGCAACTTTTTGAGACTACAACATTACCAAATCAAGCTTAAGAAAGAACCGGATTTATGTGACTTTTTGAAATCTCACACTGAATGCCATAAATTATTCCACACGGTTAAAGTGGCTGATTGGCTATTGAAAAAAGGATTAGTGAGATACTATAGGTAAGAAGTGGCCTTATGAAAAAGCAAGAGTTAATGGAGTCATAGTCAAGTTTCTGCACCAGATGATATTCATCCATACGTCTTAATTGGCAGTTTCTGCACCTAGTGACACCACGGATATGGACTTCACAGAAGAAAAGACAAACAAAAACTTGTTACCAATGCCCATGTTGGGACAATACTATAATGGAGGCTTCCATTTCGCCCCTCCGTGACGCTCAATGAACCAACTCATCGCTCTAACTTGTGGGCACAAGTTGTTTTCCCAGCTTCAAAATAAATGGTATAGTGACTGCTTCAAATCGCTTTTTCACAAACACAAATTTTGTTGAATATATTTATATTCCCATGAAAAGTAATTATCAATTTCTCTACGACCAGATATCCAAGTTAAGGACTTGACGTACTAGTAAGATGGCTTAAAATGGAATTGATTAAAGATAAACAATTAAACATGAGAGACACTTTTCAGAAATGGAAAATACACCATATATATTCAGCTAAGTAATAGACAAAGAAAGAAAAAATAACTTGACGAAATATTTCAACCATACATGAGATTATTTTTACTTTCTCTCCTTCTTCATCTGAGAGACAAATGCGAAAACTATACATGAAAGCAGATTCGCAATTCACCAAAATGGGGAAAACATCTATACAGTATAATTTGTTTGTTTTGCCTATATGCAATTACCAATCTATTTCTAACGATGATTTACATTCCCACCAAGGACAGACATAACTAATTCATAGCAATTTAAAAGTGTTCATCACTCTTAAAAGACAAATATGAACACTTTCACGAGTGTATCAAAATCAATCTTGCATCGAATCAATAAATGTGCAGCTAATTTGGCTCTATCAATAAAAAGAGGCTCCCTTACCATATCGATGGGCTGTGATTTCTGGAAAGAGTATTCCACCGAATCACGTGCAATCGAGAACATCGCACCTTCTCTAACCAACCAACCAATAGCCGCCATTGTTCACCGCAATGGGCTTGCCAATGAACTATTGGACGACGGAGATCTTCTGACATTCTTCAATCTGAAAAACCCGTACAATTTCCGCAAATCCTTAACCGTATGGAGACCTTCGCCGCACATCACCGCCTCGGGTTCGTCCACGTCATCATCCCCTATCTGCCGTACGTTGGGTCCGCAGCCCCTCCCGTCGCCGTCCGTTTGCAAGGCGGTAATGACCGATTTGATGGCCCGACTCGGTGAGTTCCGGTTCGCGATCATCAACTCGCCGATTTCGGCTGGGCTGAGACTCGCACCGTTCTGGAAAATCTCCTGCACCTGAGGGAACAGCTTGTGCTCCTTCACCCCAAGGTAGCTACTCGCCAGCGTCTTGAACGCCGAGAAGTCGCAGAGCGGGAAATGGATGTGCACGTCGACCCGACCCGGTCGGAGAAGGTTCGGGTCAACGTTTTCCTTGCTGTTCATGGTGAACACCATCACCCTCTCCTCGCCGCAGCACGAGCTCACGACGCCGTCCATGAAATTCAGCATCCCCGACGAGCTCACTGCCGTTGATTTCTCCGCCAGGAACCGGTCAAGGTCCTCCACGACCACGATCGATTTGGGCGTCGTTTGGAGGAGGAGCAGTTTCAGATCCGAATCGCTGGAAACCTTGGAGAGGTCGATGTCGTAGACGTCGTAGCAGAGGAAATTGGCCATGGCGGCGACGAAGCTCGATTTTCCAGTTCCCGAGGGACCGTACAGGAGGAAGCTCCGTTTCCACACCCGGCCTAATCGGTGGTAGTACTGCCTGGCTTTCAGGAAGGATTCGAGATCCGCTTTGACACGGTTCTTGAGATCAGACTCCATGGCTAGGGTTTCGAAGGTGGAGGGGTGGGTGAATGGAACGGATCTCCAGCGTCGTGCTCCGTCTGCGGCGGCGTTCATGAAGAGGCGCAACTCGCGCTTCCCTTGCTGGTCGATTTCGTCGGCGACGGCGTGGATGTGCTGAAGGTAGGGGCGGAGGATTCGGCGGCTGTCGAGTTTCCTGATCTTGAGAAGGAAGGCTCTGGATTGGGGATTTTCATCGTCGTGGTTGAGCCAGAAGACAGTGGCGCCGAGAAAACGGTCCTGGATGGCTTGGTTGGGGGCGAGGGAGAGGAGAATGTCGTTAGGCTTCTTTCCGGTGAGGAGGGTGGTGAAGTGAGAGTCTTCGAGGGAAGGGAGGGAATGTAGGTAGAGCGAGACCTGCCTGTAGAGGTGATTCTCCTGGGTGCTGTTGTCCTTCAGCTGCGGGACCTTCAGATACTGGTACACGTGGAACCACTCTTGTATGCTTCCCCATAGCTTCTTCAGGCTGTATATCAATCCCGTCCGCAACAGAAGCGCCCTAATCAGGAACCAGACGGGAACGGCGATTGCTATGAGAGTCAGGATCATGTCTGGCCTGGTAATCGTAATCGGAGATGACAATTCAATTCAGTTCTCAAATAATCGAATCATTGTTTGGCAGCAGAGTATAGTATGGAGTTATTGTTGGATGGGACGAGAGAGACAGAAAAAGAAAAAGAGAAAGAGGGAATTGGGAACGGAGGGAGAGGCTGGGTGCCCTGCTGCGAACGAGGCTGTTTTTATTGCAGCCTGCTGCTACGCGTTCATTATGATATGAGCGAGTCCATTATCACACTCTCGGCCTTTGCACCTACCAAACAAGTTCTCCTTTGCCGCTTCTCTTCTTCTAGGTTATGTTATGTGCTCCTCAAACCAATTTTGGCCTCTTCCACCCTCAAATTAATTAATTATCGAAAAGCACTTGATAATAAAACTACAATTATGGAGTACCTACGTCATATATGAATAGAAAAATAAATTAAAAATATGGCTTTTTGTAGTACTAATGGTCTAATGGATAGGATAACTATTAAGTAGTGATTTATGTAGTCACGTTGTTTTATTCAATTTTTAATTCTCTTTTTCTTGTCCCTTCAAACACTCTCAAATGCTGTCGCAAAAGGTTTATGTGGAACATTAATGAAACTATTTTTTTTTTTTTTATATCAGTGCAAAACAATATACAATGATGTAAAATCATAGGGATATGTCTTACCAAAAAAAAAAATCATAGGGATATGTCTTTCACAAGTAAAAAGTACACGCAGAATGTGAGATAAAAACAGAAAAATAGGTAAGAAATTAAATTCTGCATAAAAGAATATTTTGTCAAATTATTTAATTTTATAATTTAATTATGATACACTGATTTTATATCATCAATCATTTTATTTATAGATTTGTATAACCTTTTAGTTAATAGTAATTGAGTTAAAAAATTTTATTTATATATAAATCAATTATTAGATTTATGTGTAAAAGCACTTTAATGAAAATTAAACTCTCTATTTTAATATAGTATCATGTAAAATCATTTCATTTTAAGAGGAATAACTTTGCCAATTTATCCACCAGTCATCAACCAACCAATAGTTCAATACTATAATAACAAAAAAGTCTCATGTACATCACGAATACACTGTATGTACTCCGTACACAGGGCCCAAAACTAAAATGTCTTTCCATTCCATACTCGGACTGTTTTCAAAACCCAACCTTTTATTTGCAAGTCTTTTTTGGTTAAAATTCATTTAAATTTTTTAAAACGCATCTCTTCATACACTAGGTCCCACTTTATTCACTTTCTTCTTTTGCTTCATTTCTATACTCTCACCTTTCATTGGCTTATATTGGATTATATTTAATTTATATTTTATTAGTATTTATAAATTTATAAGAAATTATTAAATATTAAATATATAATCATAATAAATATGTACTTATTTTATAGGTATAGTTATATATTCTTAATTTATAATTTTTAAATTTAAATTAAGATTTAAATATATAATCATAAAGATTAGTTGATAATAATAAAAAAAGTGCACTGTACATCGAAAATACATACTCCCATATGTACTCTGTATGTACAGTAATTAAGTGCAAAAAGTCAAAGGCATAAATGGAATGAAAAATTATCATACTCATCCATTTTTTTATAACTATTTTAAGCAAGCACATTAACTTCATTTTTTTAATTCTCTTTTCTTTTTTTTTAAATTTCTTGATCTTTCTCTTTCAATCTCATCACACTCATTAATTTCTTTTTTATTGAACATTTATTTTTTACCTCACTCATTCATATATTTATCAAATTATTACTCATTTATCTATACTACTATAAAGAGAATTGAAAAAAAATTAGTTATTTTGGTCTCTATAAATAAGTTTAAAAAAATTAAAAAATAAATAAATAAATAAATACTCTCTCTATTCAAATCATTCTAAATGTTTTTTTTCTCTTTCTATATTTACTTCTTCTATGATATTTTTTTAAAAAAAATTTATCATTCCTTCTATAATCATTTTCAATATTATTTATTTTTTTACCTATTATCATTACAAAAAACTTAAAAACGTATATAACTTAACATAAAAATTAAAGTGCGGCTAATTTGTCATAAAGAAAGAAAAAAGAGAAAAATATTTAAAGTTTAGCTTCAGGAAATTATTGCTTCAACTAGAAGGATGTAGCACAATTTTATTCACAATATTCACATATTAACACATTTTTCTCCCACAATATACACAGATTACTTATAATATAATGCATGTTTGCTAACACATTTTACATAAATTGCTCATAGCTTATTGCAAGTTTGCTCACACATTATACAAGTTGCTCACAGTAATATACATGTTTACTCACGCATTTTACATAATTTGCTCACAATATAATGTAAGTTTACTCACACATTTTACAAATTTTGCTCACAATATAATTAATATTTGCTCACACATTTTACATAACTTGCTCACAAATCAAAAATAACAAGATTGCTCACAATTTAAAATAAATTCCTGACAAACATCTATCACAAATTAATACATTTTACCCACAAAATTCACTCACGAATCACAATTATAACAAGATTGCTCACAATATAAAATAAATTGCTGACAAATATTTATCACAAATTAGCATACATTTTTATCGACAAACATTCATTATAAATTGTTCACGTACTTCATTTAATTTACTCATGTATTTATATGTTTTTTTCTCACAGAAGTTAGAAAATGATTTCTTTTTAGCATCTAGAAAGGATATGTCTTTTTTGGTGTCGGTAGAAGGGGTAAAACTCATATAAATTTGCGACTGAGTTACTACAACAAAAATTATTGTTTTCAATATGTAAAACTCATATACATCAAAACATTTTCACAATACTGTGAGTAACATTTGTAAAATGTGTGAGCAACGTAAATCATAATGTGATCAAGTTATTCAAAAAGTGTGAGTAAACATGCATGTTACTGTGAGCAACTTGTGTGAAGTTTATGTGCAAATTTGTAATAAATAGTGAGCAAACATGTATTATATTGTGAGCAACAATTTGTTAATATATGAGCAATGTTGTGAATGAAATTGCATTACATTATGATAAAATAAAAATTGAATTATAAAACTGTGAATAATTTATGTAAATTATGTGATCAATTTGTGTTATATTATGAATAATTTGTTATTTGATACTTCAACAACCTCATCATCATAATAGTTAAGATTTATAGAAGAAGTATTAACGAGACGGTGATAAAAAAAATCTTTTGATATATCCATTGAAGTAGTCATTCATAAAAATTGAATTATAAAATTATGAGCAATTTATATAAATTGTGTGACCAATTTTTATTATATTATGAGCAATTTGTTATTTGGTGCTTCAACAACCTCATCATCACAACCGTTAAAATTTAGAGAATGACTATTAATGTGACGGTGATCAAAGAAATTCCTTGATATGTCTATTGAAATAATTATTCATGTTTTCTTTAAGAGAATTAAGAAATTTAAATGAAATAAAAATAAATAATCAAAGATTTTTTTAGAAAATAAAAAAATAATTTTGATGAAAAAAATTATAAATTTGATTATAAAAAAACAATCAAAGATTTCTATAAAAAATAAAAATAATTTTGATTGAAAAATTATAAAATTAGTTATGAAAATAAAATAAGATAAATTAATTTAAAAGAATAACCAGAGGAATAAAAATCCTAAATGCCAAAAAATAAAGAATACAAAAAAAAAAGAAAAAAATAGCATAAGAATAAAAAAAATAAGAAGAAAGTAGCAATGTAAAAGAAAAAAAAAAAGACAAAAGAGGAAGGGAAGGAGGAGAAGAAGGAGAAGAAAGGGAAGGAGTACGATTGAGAGTAAGTATTTTGGGAGTACATGGAGCATTACTCCTATAATAATTTCCACTGGTGCAACCAAATTATGCGATTCCTCAATGAGAAGCGATTCATCAACTAAAAGGAATATTCTCTTAAATTTATGTATTTCGTTATCGTTCGATTCTGTCCATCCACAAATTATTGTATTCTTAAAAATATTTTTATTTAATATTATTTATCATTTCAAAATTTTAAAGAAATATTTTTTATTTTTTTTTCTAATTTTATTTTCACATGCATTTTTTCTTATATCTTTTATAATAATTAGTAATTACCACACAATAATCAAAGAATAATTTGATCATTATATATCATCTTTACATATAAATTTCATTCTTAATAATTATAAAAAATCTAAAATATCATTTATTTTTTACGAGTATAACTTTTAGAAATTTTTATGTATATTTTTTGAAGTTAGTGCTTGCATCAATGAGAGAAATAATTGAAACTGCAAATTTGTATTCAAAAAATAAAATTTACGGAAAATATCAACATTCATCCGTGGAATCCAACCAATCAGACCCATTTATAGAAACCCCAAATAAATCAGAAGCACGCGATTATATTACCTTAACGCTGAAAACCTCTGACCAAAAAATTTAAATGAAAAAGAAAAAAACGATGAACACTGTTACATGTTGACCAGAAAAAATATTGCAAAATTTTCAATTCTTATATTATTGTTGGATTTTGAGACGTTTTGATTAGTTAGAGATAAATTGTGAATTTTTATAATCTTTTTATGTACCCTTTCTCCGTACCTAGCCTAAAATAATTTATTTAACTAAATGAGAGTAACTAATTATGAAAATATGTGTATTGAAGGTATCAAATTAAGAGTTTTATTTAAATATACTTTTTGTATATCCTAATTTTATTCAAATATCTAATTACATATTGATATTTCAGTAAATTTTTTTGACTTAATCGTTTATTAATTAAAAATTTTCATCAAAGTAAAAGTAATCATACAATATATAGGTGTTCAAGCACGCGCGTGCATAGAGAGAATGATACGTACGTACGTATAAATTAAAAAGAAGAAATGGCAGTAGCTTGTGCACATTGAATTCATTATATTAATTTAGACGTAGGAACTAAAAAAAACATAGCTAGAGATATATAAAAAAATTAGTTAAAACAATAATAATAGAAAATTGAGCCTAAATCACTCAGCTCAATTAAAAAATATACATGCTTAATAATATTATTTGAACTAAAAGTGTTAAAATGAGCTTTGATTAACTGAAAAAATATTATTTATCGCGTATTTATGTTAAAGAAACTAAGCTAGAGGTTCTTGGCAGAAAAGTTTTACCATCAGAGTCACCAAATAAATCAACTAACTGCCGGCAAGTTATACTAAAGTTGCACGTACTTAGCAGCTAATTAACTGGAATGCACAAATCAATCGTCTTCGTGTGTGTGTGTATGCAATGCCATGGTCATGGCCATTAATATTTCTTTACGAATCGAGTTCCAATCGGAAAGCATGTTTTTTTGGTTCAAAGGTTTGAACTCCTAAAAGTTGAACAAGCTAGCAACCACCACTCTCTTGAAAATTTCACTCTTTTTGCGTTCGCATCACCAACTTTTCATTTCATCCCTCCCCTTTCCTCCTTGTAACCATGACGTTTCATTACTTTATATTATCTTTCACTTAATTTTCCAATTGATGACTCCAAATTCCACGATCGCGGTCGGTGCTAGACCTTCTCTTTCTTAATCTACTTTTGTTTCTTTCATTTAGCTTTAAGTAATTTCTTTAATTTGCCTAAGTATGTCAATCATTTAAATAAAAAACCGAATAAAAGTACTAATGTGTGTCTTATTTTTAAAAGTAATGTTACATGCACATCATAAAATTTGTTGAAAATTACATTTTATTAGGCAGTTATTGTTGTAACGAACAATAATGCATGTTCCCACACCCAACAAAGTGTCAACGAAATAAAACTCATAAGTTTTGGTGTTTCTTTCGACAGCCGTTTTAAGGGTTTGTAGAGTTATCTTACTAAAAAAGAAAATGCAAGTATAAAAACATCTTCTTGAAATCTTTAAACATTTAGCTATCTTTTTAGCATTTATATTATTCTCTGGCCACTTGTGACAAATGGGTTCCAAGTGATCGTGATAATGTTCTTTACTCAACTTAAGCCAATCAGAACGACACTTTAAACCATAGTCATATGGAGTGTTAATGGGGAATTAGGCAGGATGAATCTTGTGGATACACTAGATGTGAGTTCTACTATTTATAGTGTGTTTGTTTCCATCATTAAAATTAATTTTTCACAACACTACTATTTCTACCTTTTCTCAAAAGTGCATCGGGAAGCCCAAATATTACATTGAAAAACCATACATGAAGCTAACCAAACACACTATTAGGATTGGATTTGATGCACCTACTCAGTATTAAGATTTATGTCCCAATAAAGTTCTGGCAATTTGATGCTACATGCATGAGCATGACTGACTATGGAAGTCAACTTCATTTTCACGCTTTCCACAAAGATTTTATACTTTCCTAGTAGGATTTGAGAAAGGGGATACCGTATGGTTGGAGTTAATTAGTGGAAAGCAAGATGGAAAAGTAGTTCTTTCTTGTGGCACCTTGACTCACTTGGGTTTGGCCACTGCCTTTAGCTTTGATATCAATTACTAGTATGGACTAGTCATAAGTTAGTTAAATGACTTAAATGTTTGAATGATTACTTAGTAATACTAAACGAGGTTAAATATGATCTATTTGTATGTAAAATTTGGTCGAACAATAAAAGTTATATCTAAATACAATATCATAAATAAAAAAGATAACACAAATAAGTTAAAAACTTGATCAAAGCTTAATCCTGTTCCAAAGGAAAAGGAATCATGGGATAGAGGAGGAAGTGAGTCAAACATAAACATAGCAAAAGCTTCTACTCTTCTAATACAAACTAATGACACAAAGAGAATGTGTTAGCCTTCTCCTTCATCATATATAATTCATAATGTTGATTTGGGTTTGGGCTGAATGACACAAGCTTTAAATGGGCCTGTATATGCTATTGGGCTGGTTCCTCTGAGTCAAATATAGATGAATCTTGGTATGTGTCTCTGTCTATGTGAATGCAGAAAATTGAATGGCTGTGAATGTGACAGATCTTTCGCTAGTTCCTTATCTTTCACTAGTTAGGTTGAACTCGCACCTTCATTCTCAACCTTGTGTTGTGTTGTGTTGTGTGTTTTCCTTCAGTAACTTGCGTTGCTGGTATGCAGAGTATGGCAGCCACGCTCTGTTTTCTGAAGCTTCCTAATCTTCACTGCAAGCCACGCCAATACTCCCACTCTAAACTTACCAATAATGTTCCAATCTCTGCAAGGTTATTGAATACCCCGAAAGATTCTCCCGACCCTCAAAATTTGTTGGACCAAAATATCAAATTAGTTCTTCAACGCGCTTCTCTGCCCCTCATAGCAGTCGCATCTCCATTCTTAATACAACCCCAGGCAAGCATCAATCTCGAAACTCATTACTAGTGTTGTTCCTTTGTTTGTTTGTTTGGGTGATAGAGTTGTTGTTGTTGAGACAGGATGCACTTGCTGTTGGAGGAGAGTTTGGGATATTGGAGGGAAGAACATTTGCTCTGATACACCCCATTGTGCTGGGTGGTCTATTCTTCTACACCCTGTGGGCAGGGTATCTGGGGTGGCAATGGCGGCGAGTAAGGACTACTCAGAATGAGATCACTGAGCTCAAGAAGCAACTCAAACCTGCCTCTGTCACCCCTGACGGCAAACCAGTGGAGGCACCACCATCACCGGTTGAACTCAAAATACAGCAACTCACTGAGGTATCTGCATTTTTCCAAATCATTAAATTAAACTATCCCTCGTAGCATTACAGATTTATAATATACATAGAGAGAGCTACTTACTGGTCTAGTGCTGCTAATTAATTAAATTCTGAGTTCTTCAGGAGAGGAAAGAGCTGCTGAAAGGTTCTTACAGGGATAGACACTTCAATGCAGGGTCCATACTTCTAGCGTTTGGGGTGCTTGAGGCAGTTGGTGGAGGAGTTAACACATGGCTTAGGACAGGGAAGCTATTTCCGGGTCCACATTTGTTTGCAGGAGCAGGTAAGCATTCATTTTGCATTCAATTTGATTTTGATGCTACACAAATAATGAAGAGGGCACGTATAGTAAGACATTAATACAAGTATTCAGTTTAAGGAATTTGGGAATAATAGTTTTTAGCTTTAGGAAATGATTATTCTAAAATTTAATTATGTGAATTCTGGGGGCCAGGTATCACAGTGCTATGGGCACTGGCAGCAGCTCTAGTACCACCAATGCAGAAAGGAAGTGAAACAGCCAGAAATCTTCACATCGCCTTGAATGTATTGAATGTTCTGCTCTTTGCATGGCAGATTCCCACCGGAATTGAAATTGTATTCAAAGTGTTTGAGTTCACAAAATGGCCTTGAATAATGTATGTATGTATGTATGTATTAGTCCTAGTATATATAAGACTCCCAAGTGAGAGGAGAGTCAGAGTCCCCCTGGTAATTACTTAATTTCAATTTGTTGACATTTCCCATTTGCCCTATTTGTACCACAATTGCGTGCCATTCAAGCATTTCATAGTTGTACACTTGCATTTCACCATTCTTTTGGTATAATCTAGCATGTATAAATAAAGTTCTTGAATTCACATCATTTTAATGACTTTTCAAGCTTCTGAGGGTTCAAGGGCCCTGAATTATATTTATGATGATTGCAATACTCACTTCCTTCTTTTGTGATTGTGTGTACTACCTACTTGCCTTATATAAAATTTGTTTGTAAATATTAATCAAGTTAACCTATATAGCAGGACTTCTTTTAGTAACTCTGTTTTTTTTTTGGGTCATGGAAAATAAACAGCAAAAAAAAAAGAAGAATAAACAAAGAGGGCAAGCCCAAATAATCAGCACACCCAAAAGAAAAAGCCTAGCCCTCTAATCATCAGGGACATCACTTTGCAACAGATGGATTAACCAGACAGACTTCATAACATGGACATCAAAATCGTTGTTATTACTTATTTGAACAAAGATATAATTTAAAAATAAATAATTAAAAGAGAGAGAAAACTGATGACTGACTTGTGAAAATTTTGGACCATTGAAGTACCAAGATTGTCTTTAGACCATTGCAAAGGCATCCCTTCATTTGAAGGTTTTCTGTAGAAATATGTTATTTTATTTGGAAGGATCAAGGAATAATTGTTCTACGTACTAGTTGAAACCTTGGAGAATGAATTCTCTAAATAAAGTAAGAGAAGAGAAGGCATGAACCGTTGAACCATCTTCATTTTATTAAAGGGCCCACCTCTTGTTTATGTATATGTATTGGTTCTTTTCTTGTCTGTCACTAAAATAGGATAATTTGAGTTGTTTTCATTACACAATTACGTACGTTAAAGGAAGTAAGCCACACGAAGCATCTTGAAAAGCTAAGAACGAATAGGAGGTGAGGTAAAGGCAATGGAAGAGAGTATCGGTACCTCACTAACTCTGCCAAGCAAAGTCCGAAGCAAGACAAACAAATTAAACTCGGACAGTAGTAAAAATTAAATAAAGGTGAATTGTGCATGCATGTATGTGAATATGACATTATCTATCTAATATCTCCTGATTTTATTTATACAGTTGATTGCTGCTATCATAATTGCATCTACCTACAACTACCATGCATGGTACATATCATTCATTGCCATTGAATTTTCAGGTGAATTAAGCAAGTAAGTATATATGATTGTGAATTAGGCATTTTTGGTCAAGTGAACGCATCAGTAAGACTGACAGACACAAGAAATCACCATTATATTTGTTCAAACCAGTGGATACCAACCTTACTTTGTGAGCTTGTGTCAGCTGGATGGATGTGCCATCCAATAGAGTAGAATGGAATAGAATCGGATGCTTTCCCTATTTATTTGATGTACTCTTTTTTAAACTTTGCTGCGGGGCAGAGAGAGCAGGGCAGGGGCAAGTCCCTTAACTCGTATTCAGAATTACTTTTTTGTTTCCACCTGTGACAAGTTGCATCTCCCTGTTTTTTTTATATTTGTACGTACACTTTCTCTTACATATCTTCTCCACTCATTTTATCACCTTTGAATTTTGATGCGACATCACTCCATTACTTACACTTCTTTTCTCCACCATTAGATCAAGATGTATATTTACTATACATACCAAAAAGTATGTACCAATATCATAGCTCTTCTTTTACTTTTGTTGGCTAAGCAAGCACTAACAAACTAATTGCCATCTATCTATCTATCTATAAATACAACCTTGAATTGCATGCGCCACATTATTTAGTGCTCACTGTTTGGTTGTTAGCCCCCTCCTTCCTCGCTCATTACTCACCCACTCACTCATATATTCATTTCCAAAACACCTGCATGGCTAACCCACCCCGCCCATGGTTCCGCTTAGCCTCCATTCGTGCTGTACCTGTCCCTGCACCTGCTCCTGCCCCTGCCCCTGCCCCTCAGGCTCAGCCCACTCAACCACCACCACCACCGCCGCCATCACAAGAAGCTCCACCGCGCTTTGCCTCTGATGCCAGAACTTCTGCTCCTTCATCTCCATCACACAAAGTCCCTACTGCTGCTGCTGCTTCTTCTTCAGTTCCAGCTTCTCCACTTCAGAAGGCAACGATCACAAACTCATCCTCCCCTGCATATCACAGAGATTCAAGCACTTCCTCCTCTCCTCGATCTCCGAAAACAATCAAGCAAGCTGTTCAGAGCCCAAAACAGTCACCAAAGCTCAAATCCTCTGTTCCCCCGCCATCTCCCCTGACCCTCCCACCCTCTTCTTCTTCCTTGAAGGCAGAGCCTAACATGCCAGCGGAGGCAGAGGCAGAGCCCAAAACCGTTCTTGTTGAGATGACCGTTGACAAGCCTAGGCAGTGGCCCAATGGCACCGGTGACTACCACCGGGAAAGAGAAACAGGGGAATCCAGGAACAGTAGTAATCACGCAAGTTCCCGCCATGGAAAGCTCGTTGCAGGGAATGAGGGGAAGGAGAAAGGTTCTCAGAAGAAGCTATCGGATTCAGAGGACTCTGGCATGAGAGTTATAACAATTGCAGGGGAAAACAGAGGAGCTTACATGGAACTCATCCACTCCCAAAAGAAACACGAACCCAAGCATGTTCACAGGATCAACGGCATTGCGAAGGAGAAGAGCGATGGCGGCGAATCGGAGAGCTCTAGCAGCAGCGGGAACAAGAAGGAGAGGAGCAACAGAGGAAGATCTTCTTCTTCGTTTCCAATGGCAGCGTACATGAACAGCAATGTGCAGTGTGTGAACAACTCACTCCTATTCCACGCTTCTTGCTCCCACCACGATCCAGGGGTGCGCCTTTCTCTCTCCAAGAAACCATTTGCTGAAGGAGCTTACCATCTCAAGGAAGCCCACAACGTTTGATTGATTCCAAAGCGGTGTTAATAGCGTTATGAACCTTGTTTCTTGTGCTTCCACTTTTCTGTAGAGCGAGGTTGAAGATTCTCCATTCCCTTTGGTGGAAAATAAAATGTATGCCTAAAGTTTATGTAATTGCGATTCTATTGAACTGAAAAAATTCGTTGGATTTTGTATTTAAGAGGGTATGTGTATGTATGTATTATGTGACGTTTGATAATCCATTGTTCTTTGTTCATTGGGACACTGATGTTTTTTAATGGCATTTATACCTCCAATAATGTTGTCTTCAATTAAAAGTATTTGTTCCTAACAAAAAATTGTGTTCTTGTTGAGCTTAGCTTGATATATTATTAATCTAGAGTAATAACACCTTTATTCCATTATCGAGTGCGAAATTTTGCCATTTCCTCTGGTGGAAAAAAAGTTCTAAAGTATTTTATGTGCCTGAAATTAACTTCAACTTTGTGCTTTTTAATCAGTCACCCATTATTTAGAAAGGCGTTCGCTTGTATTTTTGGTCAAGAGTTTCTTCATAAGCACCGCAATCAAAAAGTTTTACGAAAAATATTGATAGGCCCCTTGTCCAAAACAAAAAAAATGTTTTCTTCTTCTATTTGGTGCCCAAATTCATTGAGTTTTCAAACTCAAAAACTTGAAGGAGCCCAAAACAAAAACGGCAGCTTTGCTTGATTTTGTGACCAATTTTTATTTTCAATAATGATATTTTCACATCTTAGTTTGGATGTCTCATTTGCACATTTATTTATTGATCATTAAATCAATGTGTGATCTCCATTTATTTCTATTCATTTATCATACTCACCATTAGATTTGATTAGATTTGATGAGTGTTGGGTTGAACATTTAAAATGAATGTTCAAATATCACTACTCAATATACTATTTACTTCTACTTTTTTCTTTTTCTTTTTATTTTTAATTATTGAACAACACCACAAGTGCAAGTACTTTACCGAAATAAGAACAACACCAATTTACAAGTGTTAGTTCAATTTGTAGATATCTGCGTGGGTCTTCTATGTTGTGGAGAGTCCTGCATGTGCATTTGACGATATATATACGTTAGATTGAGGTGAGACCTTCAAACTCTCTTTCAAGTGGATGGGTCTATAGCAGTACAACTTCTGGCTGCAAGAAAAACCAGTAATTGTTCAGCAACTTGAAAGTGGGAATAAAAGAGTGGACATACATACATGATGATTTTGCTTAGCATATGATCAATGATTCTTAATCAAGAATAATGCAGCTTGAACATTTAATTATTGTATGTAAGTTTATTTCTAACGCGTCCCATCACTCGAAAATTAACAGAGTTAAAAAGTAAGTCTCCTGTCCTTTATTACCACCATTCGCAAAATTTACTTCAGCTGTGAGCCTGTGACACATATTCGTAAGGTTGAAACATGGAAGCACTCAATATGACCCACTTGACCACACAATTTCATATATATATATATATGAGTTAGCTAGCTTTAATTTAAGAAGCTAAGGATCCAAAGCGTGTTATTTGTTTTTAAGGCAACACTGAGGGCCATGAAAAGATCACGGTGCAAGCTAGCCTTCCAAATCAGACAATTAGCTATGAGTCAAAAACAATACAGTACTGTCATTAATTAGCTAGGATGGATTATGTATGTCCCTATATATATTTTATTTTTTATTGCTTTGCCTCTCTGCTTCCCCTTGGCTAAGCCTTCTTGGAGGAGTGGAGTCCTCCAGCTAAGCTTTCACTACCTCCACCCAACAATTTCTGAATAACATACATATATACCTCTACATCTAATTTCTGGTGTATATATTATGATGACATTAGTGAACCAACAATCGCCAAAGGCCATGCAATGATATATATATATATATAGCTTCCATCATGGATCCATGTGAAGAAACGTCCCCCCCCCCATGGCCACAATTTAATTGAACCTAATTACTTTAACATCCGGTCTCTCATCTCCTAATTAATTCACTCGCTGAATTCTGTTATTATCACACCTGAAAACATAGTATTGACAGCTCTCCAATCAATCCAACATGGTCATCATTTGATATTCAAATCTTATCAACATCATTCTTTAGGTGGGATGGAATTTGTAACAGAAAAAATCAACACATGTGCCATACTGTATATATGCCTAGCTTAGCTATATCTATCAGTCTTGAAGCGAAATTACCGACAAAATAAAATAAATTAAAGATTCATATGTATTATGAATTCTGTGATTTGGATAACAACCACCTTTAGTACTCAACAGAAACATAACAACAGCAAGCAATCACTTAACTAATCAATGTGATCGACTATGCAACCACCCGCAATATATAGCATAGCACATGGTGATGAGCTAGGTATTCTATGACAAAGCAGCCTTCAAACTTAGCTAGCTTGCTATTGGTTGATGAATGCACTACACAGTAATAAACTTATATTTTGTGTTGGACACTCCATGTAAGAGATGAGAGTTACACATACACATACAGATACAGAGACTCCAACACAAAACGTATCCGCATAAAATTAATCATAACTCTGATATGTACTTAATATGCAAATTGCAAGTTTCTTATTAGCTGGCCCATCAGTTTGTACTCATCCAATTATTTCATTCACAAGTACATAAAAGTCGCCAACAGATTAGCAAGTACAGGACCAAATGCCGAATCATGTTTTCGGGTTTCTAAGTTAAAAAGAAAAGATGCTAATAACCAACCAGTGAAATTGCTGGTGTTTTGTTTCAAATAGAAATAAACAATGGATAAGGCAAAAATTACTCTGCTACATTTGTTCTCTAAATCTAAACTATATACACTATATGATTCCAGAGTTCCATGATTAATTAAGAAAATCAAAACATACAGCATGAATGATAAAAGTGGTGAAGGAGAATATTCAACATTCAGCATTCAGGTGCTGGATCGGAACTGAAAAAGCAAACAAGGCATTTGCAAGCATATCACTGACAGACACTTTGAGAATTTGATCACATCGATGAAGCCAGAGAGATCCAACACTGTGCATGGGCTACATGAACCCCCACAAGTACTGTGCAGGTCCACTCCAGGGGGGCCACGTGGCAAAACCTAACTCAACTACCCAATTTGGTCCCCCAGCTTCTATGATCTGATTTCTTATTGATTCCTGTTCGTTCCTTATCAAGAATTGACCCTCACCCACTTCCCCTGACTCTTTTCATTAGCCCCATTCTCTATCTGGCCGGCCTTCTTCCAGAGAAAAAGGGAAACACAATGAAGGTGCTATTAATTATGCTCCTCATATATGCATTCTCTTTTTTAATTTGTTTCTCATGCATTAACATGATATTTTCTTTTTCACTCATTTGTTTGTATCACAGATCTTCAACTGGGTGCATAAACGGTTTCATCACTCCACTCTGAAGGGTTGATCCTTTTTACTCTTTTTAATTTGAATGACTTCACTATGGTTATTGTAAATTCTTTTTCTTTCTTTATTTCATTAGGAGCTTATTTTTAATGAAGCTTTTTGTGTTATATATATATATACTCTCAGATGGGCTTGCTTCAAACGTGAAAAACATTGAACCTGCTGCAATAATAAGCAATGCGGATAGTCAAGCTTTAATGAAACAAGTAGCTCTTGGTGATCTGCTTGGTGGTTGGAAAGATGGAATTCTCACCATTGGTACTCTTGGCTGTGATCCCTTGAAGATTTTCAACCAAAACAGAGAATACTATGCTCTGGAAAGTGAAGATGGTGAACTAGAAAAGTATTATGAGGAAGAGCTTGCCTTAGATGATGAGGACAAGTACAATGCTGAACATGAGGAGCTGAATCCATTGATGCAGACCACATTTGAGCACAACTTTGAGGATGATGATGATGATGTTGTTAGTGCTAGCAAAGAGGAGGTGGCTATGCCTGTGGCTTTCAACAAATTAGCTGTTGTGACTACTGCACCACCTGTGATTTCTCATGCCGCTGAAGAGGCCATTGAATCAGTAGAGACTGATGAGGAAAAGAAGGAGAAGAAGAAGAAAGGGGAGAGGATCACATTAGCTGACCTGTTCTATGCAGATTCTGATGTGAAGATGAAGATGGACTCTGCCAATAAAGTAGTCTTGCTTCATGAAAAAACAACAAGTACTCTTAAAGCAAAGCATGGGCTTTCTTTCACCAAGAAGCTCATTCCCCTTGTTAAGGACAATCCCCACCCAATCAAAGATATTAAAAAAGTAAGTAATGATATTTAGTTAATTGCAATCTGCCAGCTGTTGAATTTGAACAAGCTAGCTAGCCTGACCAACAAACTCATCATAATTTTATTGCCCTTGATATATATACAGAGGAACATGTAGTATAGTTAGAAAAATCTAAATTAAGCCGCAAAATACATATCAGTTAGGGGATTTTATTTTTATCTGAATTGATTTGATATTGATGAAGTGAATTGTGATGTTGCAGCTGATGAAGAAAATGTTAAAGAGGAAAATCCATCCTGAACTTGATGTTAAGAATCACAAAGCAGAAGGCAGTGCAGCAGGAGGAATCAGCAGTGATGACAATGACAATGACAAGCATATGGATGATGCAGCAGCAAACGACACAGCTTCTTTGCTTCCAATTAATTTAAGGTATAGAGTATCTTTTAATTAATTTTCCTGCATTGCCCATTAATACTCTTTAACTGTGTTCATTTGCTAGCTACTTGTGTCATAGGTCATGGAACATACATACATCATAATTCATAAATGTGGCTGGCTAGGTAGTGATCCTATTTTTTCCATCACCTGACAAACAGATACGTTTGTTTTCTTATGTTATTGGTACAGTGTGGACATTTTTATCTTATCAATCAATCAACAAAGTCTTGTCGCTTAATTTCCCCTTTTTCTTTTGGAAGTTGGAACACATGCATGCATAATTAAAGAGGCATATGTGTATTCTTTAAAGCTTTCTCCTAGAAGTTCTCGCAAATTTGACCTATTAGAATGAAAGCAAATTCAGGTTTAACGCACTCTTTTATCTTTAGGTTCAGATACAAACATCTCACACATATATATTAAAATTTTTAGCGCAAATCGCAGTTAGTAATACTAATCCAAAACCAACAAAAAAGTAATACTAATCCAGAATTATTGATCGAGTATGCATATCTACAAATTAAATATTTCCCTTCAGCTTATTGATAGTGCCATGTGACAATGCAAAAATATGATCAACAGTTGCATAAAATGAGGATTGGAATTTATACTTCAATATTTGTACGTTATTTTTCTTCCAACCTGTGATTTCTTGGTAAAATTAACTTGATTATATAGAATATCCCCTCATGTGCAAGTATTGTAACTAGTTTAACTTCTTAAGTACCAAAACAAATCTCAAGTTTTACCCTTCATAAAAACTTTTGCGATTAACTAAAAAAAAAGTAAATTAAATCACAGAATGTGTAAACAATATTTGAAAATAATATGTGCACATATATACTGTGGATTATAACAGTGAAATTGTTGGATTGAAAATTGATCTCTCTCTTGCTCTTGTTGCAGGTGCTAGGTACGTAGTTGTTTAGCTCTGGGAGTGTCTCTGCTTGATTATCTGGAAATGCATTTTTTGTTTATGATATGATATGATATGCGTACGATTAAATGCTAAGGTGTTCTTTGTGTACTTTATGAACAAATGCATTGAACCCTTGTAATCTTCTTATGTGCTTTGTTCCTTTTATCTGTATTGGATATATATATTCAGTTTGACATAATTAAAAGGATGGATCGATGTCTCAAAATCTGTGGCTGTGGTCGATTTTCTTTTGGCACACCTCTATGCATTGTTTTGGTGTAATCATGGAATTCCTTCCAACAGTTTATGCATGCTAGCTAGCTAGCCGATGCATTGTGAGCAAAAAAACAAACAAAAGCATCCAAATCTTAGGATTCTTGTTCATAACTAATAACATGTCAGAGTAACGTAACCAAAGCTAAATTATTATCACCGTCCGCAGTAGTTACTACTCCTCACGTTTTAGAGTTTTGCACATTTATTAAGGAGATGATTAAAACACATAAATTTTTATAGAATTAAATATACAATGACAAAATTCTTATAGTTTTTTTACAATAATAATTATAAGAGATAAAAAAGAGTATATGTATGGATAAAACTGGAAAAAGATTGTAAATGTTTCCTTGAAAATCTAAAATGACAAATAATAGTGGACAAATGAATTTCCTAGAAAGACAAATAAAAATGGACCACAAATGCCTGGGGCACAAAAAAAAATCAGCCAACACAGCCAACAAAGCCCATTTAACACTTTATGGCCCAAATAACACTTTTAATCATGAGTATATTTTTAATGGGCTGGGTGATTGTGGCCCAAATTTTTATTTGTTGACTGTTTTGGCTGATTTTTTGTTATGCCCCTAGCAATGCTCAAAATGGACGGAGGGAGTAATATTTTACCCGTTCTTTGACCAACAGGTCATACATACTATAGTATTATGAGAGAGGTGTTTGCAACTCTAGTGACAAAGTTAAGAAGTCAATTAAAAATGACTATGTTAAATATTTAATACAGAAATTATAGTGGAGATGAAAATAAAGTCACATGAATAAGCAAAGTTGTTAATTTTTTTTTTTCCAATTTTAGAGAGTAATGTGAATTTCTTAATTTACATAGTAACGCTTAATAATGAATCTTAATATTTTTATAATTTGAGAGCATATATATATATTTTTTTGGTGAGTAATTTGAGAGCATATTTACTCTACCTAAAGACTGGAGTCTGAAGTGGCCAAAAGTCGAATCAAGACTCACATATGCATAAGTTTTTCTAATGATACTAAATGAACAATACAAAATCAGCCCAACCAGCCAATAAATAAGATTTTGGGCCATAATTACTTAGCCCATTACAATCTTAATGATTATTTTGGCCAAAACTAAAGTTAAAATAAGCCCATTAACTGTATAAGCTGATTTTTTATGGTTCACCTAGCATTATTGTTCCAGTATAGTTTCGCTTTTCCATATAATATCATCAACATAACATAAAAACTAAAATAAAAGTGAAGATGTGAATTTTTGTTTGTCAGTTGAAGATATCAATCATATCAAAACCAACCAAACAGCACATGAGGGCTTAGCGAATTAGGCTTTAAATGTAATCCCAAGGTTAACCTGATTTGGGCCAGCTATGAGTTGGGTCGTGGCCCAACTGTTAAGAGAGAGAAAGAAAATCTATCTTTTAGTTGAACCTTAACGTCAACAACGGAATGGCCGGAATACGCTTCGCACTCATAAATAAATTCAAAAAAGTCAGAGTCGTGTCTCGTGTAGCGCATGGGTTTGAGTTGAAAACCAAATTACCAATACATCAACTTCTGGGACTGGGATTGCTTAATAAATGAGAGCAAACTAGTAAAGCTTAAATGTTTTGATACAGAAAAACAACATGTAAAAAAGAGAAAAAGCATAAATATTTTTATAATAAATATACTTGATATATAATTAAAAAACGGCCAAAATAATTAACATCATCATATTTTTTTGTGGTAAATATTAACATCATCATATGCACAATAAATATAATATACATGACGTATATCATATATTATACACATTATATATTGCATAATATGTATAATATATATCATATGTTATAATAATTTTATTTACAATTTATAATATATGTTGTGCATAACAAATGATATATAATATACAATATATATTTTGTGGTTAATGATTTTGATTATTTTTTGTTTTACATAGTAATGTCCTATTTTTAGGAAAAAAAAATACAATAATTACAATAAAAAACATATTCATTTGAAAAATTAAAATGAAATCACAATTATGGGAAAACATATATTTTATGAGATTTTTAATGGTGGGAGGCGTTAAGAACGATGCTGTGAAATGTGATCTGACGACGTAGTTTTGGATCTCGAGCGAGAGCGGACACAATAGTAAAATGAGCATGACTAAAGGTACAATAAAAAAATAGCTAATAAATAAAAATTTGGGACGCAATCACCTAACCTATTAAAAATATATTCACGATTAAAATGATAATTAAATCATAAAATATTAAATGAGATTTATTGACTGTATTGGGTGAAAAAGTGTTCTTGTATTTGTGGTGTAAAATACTACTCTCACTAGAGTAGAGTTAGTATAAAAGAAGAATTTGCGTACTTGTACCTTTTGCTTGGTGTAGTAGTCATTCAGTACTTGTGCTCTGCTCACTCCTCAATCGAGGGAAACGTGTGCTGTCCGAAAGTCCATCCTCACTCCTTCCCTTTGTAAGCCTTTTCTTCTTCTACTTTTTTCTTCATCAAGTCCTGTGCCTTTTTAACAACTACATTCGATTCGTCTCACAATTTTATGCCTTTTCTCTATTGATTTTCTTTTCCTTGAAATTTATGCGTGTTCTCGGTTCTGTGCTCTGTGGCAGAGGCAGCAATGGCCAAAACTTTTACCTTTGAGGAGGTGGCTAAGCACAATCATAAAAAAGATTGCTGGCTTATCATCAACGGAAAGGTCTGTTCTGTACTCTCTTTCTCTCTCTCTCTCTCTCTCTCTCTCTCTCTTTGTCTTTATCATTTTCTTGCTTTAGCTGCTTCTTGATCTGTTTTCCTTGGTTGATCTGTTTTAATTTCTGGTTTGAATCTGATGTGTGCTTAGTGCTTCTTCAATTGCATGTGGAAGGGGCTGATTTGAGATGGTACTTATTCAAAGAACTTACGTATAAACCCTGTAGTAATGGACGGGGTGGGATGGGGGTATAGAAACCCCCCTTTTTTGAATCTATTCGTATCAACCTTTTCCAGTTTTGCTTCATGCAACAAGTGTGCATAAATCAGGGAATAGAAAATCTAGTGATTATAATTCATTTGGGGATCAGATTTGATAACAAATCAGGGAGAAATACCATCTCCCAAGTGATGTGATTAATAAGTTGAACCCTATTTTTCAATTCAGGCATACTTGTATCATAAGATCCCCTATTGCTTGGCTATGCAGTAAATTTTTTTTTTTAAATTATTTTGAAGGGGAATGAAAATAAGTTATGATAAATGAATTGTGCATTATGCTGGAGTCAGAATTTTAGCATCATGAGTACTGTAGTTGGGTTCATAGCATTATGTGCTGTATCAAGGCAGATACGGTTGTAAACTGGCAGGTTAAACTGAAGAGGTTTTATTTATTCCTTAAAGTTCAAACTGCTGCAGTATCTGGACATGGGAGAGACCCATCTGTATAATCAAGCATATTTTTTTTGTTTGATTATGTCCTGTTCAATATCATGCAAACCTGAGTTAAACCACATTGCCCTCATTATCTCCATAATAATCTCCCTGACAGCTACCACCCTTTCATTATGGACATTGGCATCTGATAATGAAATGTTGTAAAAATACGATTCAGATGTGGTTTGCTATCACCTGTTTGGTTGTAAGTTGTTTATCTGTACATTTTGAATGTCATGTTGTTCGATTAATGCTGTATATGGATAGTTTGTGTATTTGATGATGATGCTTCCTTTACCCATCAAATCTGCTTGGTACTGGATGGTCCTGTTTTCCTGGAAGATTTGTGGCTCTGTCCACTACATTCTCCTCATCTGCCACTCCCTCTTCCTGCACTCAAAGCTCAATCTTCTTAAGTTACCTCCTAAATTTTATCTTTACCCTTCTCTTGCTGTTACTAACATAAAATACTACCTTGCTGGAATTCTTGATTTCCAAGATAATATCTTTGGAGTTCCTTCCTATCCTTGAAGTGTACAATGTCTCCATTTATACTACAGAACACCAACAACTGCAAAGTTCTTTTATTATACCGATTCATCCTTCCCAATTTACTGCAAAAGAAAAGATTTCCTCTCTTGTATCATCGTTCTTTTGTACCATTCGTGTGATATTGTGAAAAAGGCAACAGTATCTTTCTTTCTTTTTGTTTTTATCAGTGCTCAATATCTATACCATTTAGTCATAGAGAGAATTTTGAGTTCTTCTACGTTCTTGGCAACTTTAGGGGCTTCCTATGTTCTCTAGCGAATCGATTGTTGCTGATGTTTTATTGATCCTTGTTTAAATTGCTATTTATAGTCTGATGTATTAAGTCTATGATAATAGTACAATGCATGAAGACCTGATGGGGTACTTACCCCTCTACTATAGGTATCTTAAAATTTTCAATCTGTTGTTGCAGGTGTATGATGTTACCCCATTTTTGGATGATCATCCAGGAGGCGATGAAGTTTTGGTGACATCTGCAGGTAATTAATCTTTCTTTATTGGTTGCAACTTGCATCATGTCATAACCCTGCAAGTAAAGTGTATTCACTGATCTGGCCATAGGATGGAGAGATAATGGAAACTAGTGGACTAAGAAATCTTAATTGTCTTTTTACAGAGAAGGATGCCACCACCGATTTTGAAGATGTTGGTCACAGTGACTCTGCCGTAGAAATGATGGAAAAATACTATGTCGGGGAGGTTGATGCTTCTACAATTCCAGCCAAAGATACCCAGACTCCGCAGCCACGCACACGCCCACAGGAAACTGCCTCTGGCAGTGAACCTTCTGGATTTGTTGTGAAGATGTTGCAGTACTTGTTGCCATTGCTGATATTGGGCTTTGCATTTGCTCTGCAGTACTATGGCAAAAAAGCCACGCCTCCTCCCCAAGAAAACTAAAGCTGAGCTAATGCCATAGTTTTAGTATGTCTCTTATTCATAAACTTATATCATCAGCACTGCCACAGTGGTCATAGACTTAAGCCGGTTTCGTGATTTATCTTCTTAATTTTTTTACGCTATCCCTACAATCTTGGAGGATTCGTGATGTGCTTTGCCGTCTTTCTGACCCATTCTAGGCTGCTAGCTGTTCTCATTTATTTAGACTCGGTTGTTTTATTTAATATCTCATATTTGAATAATTACAATCGTTTTTATTAATTCTAGCTGTTAATTACATTCATAGACGTATTGCATCGACGTGTCAAGCAAACTGGACCTGATATTCAGGGGCTTATTTTGCTGGACCGTGCAAGTCTGATTGAGATTGCAGGAAAAAGGGAAATCCCGCTTAATTGTGGATTGGGCTGGACTCATCCTTTTACTTGGATGGCGTCACAATTATATTGGGCTTTGATATACTTTCATTTCATTGTGTCATCCCCACAGAAAGGGGTAATGATATTATAAGTCTACTCTTGACGTCCTCTGCTATCACCAATCATCCTTCTAGTTCTAGAAGAGTAATCAGATTGAAACGGAGTCGTAATCCATGAATCACCAGTATTATAGTTATATCCTATAGTATAATGAATGATTTTTCAAGATAGTACACTCCACTACTACTATTGGATAGGGCAAGTATCTAGGGATGCTATTGCTCCATCAGTATCCAATAATTTCTCCTTAGAAGCTGCTTTTGTTTTTTCCTCATCCAAACCGGGGTAGTAACTATTTTGTCCCCTTGTGCTTGCTTGGATTTGCTTTCAGGTGAGTGTCTATGTCCAAGTGAAATATAGCTAGGGCAGCCTTAACTAATGGAGATCGAGGGTGATATGGTAAGGCTTTACTCATCACATGCCTCAATTTTCAATTAATTGATGTCCTGACCTTACTAATGAATTATTGGGAAGTCTTTGTCAAATTCACCACGAGGAAAGTTCTTATTGTCTATTAGATCATTGTCATGGGCTCCATGTGTTCCTTCCAACTATCTTAGTAACAATGGACAACTATGGTACACGTAAAGCCTATCTGTTCAGTCTTTGTTTAATTTGTCAGCGTTTACTAAGCCTTAAAAGCCCTAACACTAGCTGGGCATTAATGATCTTAGTTACAGGATTCCCTCAATTACCCTGCATATATACTCCATAACCAATTTCTCTTGTGCTGGATTGTGTATAGGGTGTCTTATTTGGGCGCAATAACGGGGGAAGATTCAGAAGGTATTTGCAATTTGGATTATAAGTTTTAACATTAAAGAAAAAAGAATTAAGCATCAAATCAAATCTCATACGTCTCTCTTCCAGTTACTATAGGTATGATGATTAATAAAATCAATTAGCGTCTAATATCTTATAGGCATCTTATAAGTTTAAGTAGTCTTGTACTATATATTCATAGGAAGATACATTGTACCTGGGCTGATAAGTATTAAGTAGTCTTGTACTATATATAGTAACTAGTAAGTGCAAGCCAATTTTAAATACATGTTTACTATTTATATAATGGGTTGGTTGTAAAATCATGTCAATCCATTACTGTTGGCCCATCTTTTTCACTAAGTCTAAATACTTCTATCATGAGTGACTCAATCCTAGTAAAATAAGATTAGGTCAAAATTAAGTCCGTTGGTACAATTGTACAAAAACGTATTGTATTAAAAGAATTATTGTTTTATAAAAGGAAAATATTTTTGTACATCCAAATAGGTGTCTACATGCATGATGTATTAGTGTAAAAATAAAGAGAGAATTAGTTGAAAAAAACAGTAAGTATATAAATGGTGAGATGTATGTATATATTTATGTTTATGAGTTGAATGATTAGATATTTGAAAATGTGGAAATATTAATTAATAGTATTACTAAAATAAATGAAACTAGTTATGGAAACAGTGGGCAGGGTGTACTGGTGAAGGCAGATCAGAAAGTAAAAGGAAGTTTCCCAAGTTAAAGCATAAGCTGGATGAAAAGGACTTGTTGCATACTGCCTTATTTTTAAAACATACATAATTTTTAAGTAAGTGATGACGCCTACTTAACTTATTCTGTTTCAGCTGCTTACATGGTATTCAATATAAATATAATACCAGTCCATTATGCATAACGGAATATATATAATTCAAAGCTATATATATTCTTGTCTACTATATATAAATCATCACTCATTGCGGTCCTGATGTTTAATAGGTTAGAATGCTGCACTAAATACATGGGGGACATATTTTAATCATTAAAAAAATGATTAAAAATCTAAGGCAGATACGGCAGAAACATCAGCATATCTGTCATCTGTAGAATTGGAATTGCCAATCCTATTCAAGATAGCAAACTTGCTTCCTTATTTGATAGTGTTTTCTCATTGCAGTTGTAGAGACTTCACACAAGATCCATCTTATTCTTACCAATAATGGTTATATATATTATATATAGCCAATGAATGAATGAATACAGAATTTGCTTACAACGTCCTTAATTTGTGATCATCATTTATATACCCACCCTTTTAGCTATCGTATATATCATATCACCACGATCATTCAAATGGGTGCAGACACACTACACCAGCTGAAACTGTTATCATATAAATAGTCCAAACATAGGGGAAAATAAACAGAAGAATATATGCTAAAAAATAAAACACTGCAGCATCATGTAGGAGCTAATTTTGCGTAAGATTGTACGTTTCTACTGTCAAATATACAGAGAACTTGAAGTCCATAATTCATAGAGAACCTCTCAATTGAAAATTTTACGTATCAATGCAGCCTACTTAAACTGGTCAATTAAGTTTGAAAAATGCTTATTGCACACCACACATTTCAGCCACCACTTCAGCCATTCTATTGGTTTTATTAAAAAATAATGTTTTATAAAAAGTTGATATAGGGGAGAAAGAAACATCACTCACGCGCATTCAATGCTTCTTCCTTCTTCTTCATCTTGCTCCTTCTTTCTTCTTTATCTTCTCCCCCTTCTCTTTTTCTTTTTTATTCTTCTTTCTTCTTCTTCTCCATATCAACCCATCAAGCTCCTCCTTCCCTTTGTCTTGTTCGTGTTCTTGTTCTACTTCTCATCTCAATCTACCAGGTATGTATTTTTCTCTTCTCTGTCTCCTTCTTTGTTTCTTCTTCTCTATTCTGTTTTTTTTTACCACCCATTTTTGTTGGGTTTCTTCTTCCTATGCTTAGATATATTTTCTTCATAAATATAATATTTTTTTAATGTTTATTTTTCTTTTTTTCGCATTTATAGTGATAAAAATATCATCTTTAGAATTTTTATGTGTCTTAAAGCACTTTTTTACTTACTACTTAGTTGGATTTTTTTAAAATATTTTATTGGATTTTATTTACTAATAAATTGGATTTTTTAGTATGTTTAGTTATTTTTTAATAATTATTAGGGTGTTTTTTTAATCAATAAATGGACCACCTTTTTGAACAAATAATGCATTTTAATAATTTTTAGTGATAATTTATGTTATTTTTAGTAATAAAGGTGATATCTTTAGTAAAAATAATGTATTTTGTATTATTTTTTCTTTTTTATCATGCTTACAGTGATAAATGTGTTTTTGTTGTCTCCAGTTTATATTAAACATGATTTTGAGTTGTTATTTAGTTGAAATATTTTTTGTTATTGGCTGTGTTTTTTATGTTTTTGATTGGGTTTTTTTATATTATCTAGTTGGGTTTTTTTGTGCTATTTGATTGAATTTTCTTTTTGTGAAAAATAATGCATTTGGTGTTTCTTTTTTTTTTTTCTGTTCGTAATATTTATAGTGATAAAAGTGTTATTTTAAAGTTTTTTTGGTTGTACTCATTTCACATTAAACATGATTTTGAGTTGTTATTTAGTTGGACTATTTTTTTTTGTTTGGTTGTGTTTTACGTGATTTTGATTGGGTTATTTTGTATTACTAAGTTGGATTTTTTTGTGTTATTTAATTAGATTTCTTTTGTATATTTTGTATATTTTACTGGTTATCAGATTAACTTTTTTTATTGGTAAATATTGTAGTTTTCAGAAAAAAAAAATGCATTTTATTAACTTTTAGTGATAATTTGTATTATTTTAGTGATAAAGGAGCAACTTTTTAAGAAAAAATTATGTATTTTGTGTTTTTTTTTATGTTCACCATGCTTATAATGATAAAGTTGATACATTTAGATTTTTTTTATGTCTATAATGTAGATTGAACGTGATTTTTATCTGTTATGATTGTGTTTTTTTTTCATTGTTTGATTGTGTTTTTTTCATATGATTGATTGAGTTTTTTATTGCTTAATTGAGTTTTTTTTATTTGATTGATTGAGTTTTTTTATTTGATCGATTGAGTTCTTTTGATTATTTTGGTAAACTTATTATATTATTGAATTCAATTTTATTTGTCATTTGGTTTATTTTTTTATTCGTAATTAAATTTTTATTATTTAATTGAATTTTGTTTATTTAGAAAAAAGAAATGTAAAGAATAAATAAGAAAAAAAGATAGAGAAAAAGAATGAAGAGATATATTAGAGAAAGGAAAGAAAAAGATGAAGGAGCACTAAGAAGAAAAAAAAAAGTAGTCATGCGCGTGAAAAAAAAGTAAGGAAAAGTGAGAGTGGGAGTGTGTTGAAATGGAAGTGGGACCCACAAAATAATTGAAAAAGCTGCTGGGTAGTGGCTGATGTTAGAGTGAGTATGTAGCATTACCGATTAAGTTTATAAACTTTGTGAATTCTTTTAGAAATTCCGTACATATAATAATCTACGCTTGGATTGTTTTCAATTGCCATTTATATAGTTTAATTCCATCCCTCCTTAATCATATAATAAATGTGCGCTTAAGTAGATAGCACTTGCATTGGTGTCATTTCTAAACAGATGGACATCAAAAGGATCTAGCATATTCATGGAATACATATAACTTCATATATATATATATATACATATAATAAAAGGCATGGATTAGATTCTTTCCATATTGTGATCGTGAGTGCCGATTTCTTTCTGGTTTTTGGAAGTTTGCTGCCCATTACTTTACTTTAACAACTATACTAAATACTAATTACATATATAATAGCAGCAAATTTTTATTTTTTATCTTAGATAATATCATAATATAATAGGACAAGCTGGCCAGCAGGGGACTTGTATTCTAATTTACAAAGAGAGAAACTGATAACCCATAATTTCTTTAGCAATATCATTCTCCCTCCATTCATTCGTCCATTCACCTGCGTTATGTATCTGTCTGTCTACTTTCACCCCCTTTTCTGATTTTCTTTGATTAATTGTTTTATTTTATTAATTATTATTCACTTTCAAGCCCCCTTATATTATTAATATAAAGTTTAAACTTAATTAGTTGGAAGGAGCTAATGAGTTAATAAGGGAGCGTGCGCCTGGGGCGCAGTTTGACGGTGAGAGGTTGAGCCATTTCAGAAGAGAGCCTGAGGACCTCTGATAGATCGACCTCATCGGACGGCAGCCATTGAAAGTGGTGCAAGAGTGAGGCCACCCAAAAGGTGACCGTAGCCATACCCAGGGCCTTTCCGGGGCATGCCCGCTTGCCCGACCCGAAGGGAGCAAGCCTCAGATCGGAGCCCAGAATGGAGAAGTCCTCATAAGCAGAATCGAGGAACCTGTCGGGCATGAATTCCAGTGGGTCCTTCCACACACGTGGGTCCCTCGCAATGGCCCACATGTTCACCAGAGCAGTCGTGCCTGCGGGCACCTCGTACCCGTCAACGGTCGTGTCACTGATGGACATGCGGGCCCACGACAGAAGTGGCCCCGGCGGGTGCATCCTCAGCACTTCCTTCACCACCGCCGGCAAGTACGTCATCGATGACACGTCATCCTCCACGAGGGCGCGTGAGGTCCCCACAACCCTGTCGAGCTCATCTTGAACCTTGGACTGCACATCAGGATGAAGCACCATCCTGGCCATTATCCACTCCATCAAAACCGCCACTGTATCCGTTCCCCTAAATATCATTTCCTGCCAAATAAATAAATAAATGAATGAATGAATAAAATGAACTATATATGATATGATATGATATGATTACTGTTTACTACGTACCCAAAGTACGGCGATCATATCGGAGTGGGATAATCGATCGGTCTCTGGGAGGGAGAGCAAGACGTCAAGGAAATCCCGGTTGGTTTGGGTTTTGTGGTGGGCGATGATCCTGCTGAGGAACCGGCTCACCTTAGGGACGAGGTTGCGACATCGGAAGCGAATTTTCTGTGCATCAAAAGGTGCGAGCCAAGGAAGGTGGTCAGCCCAGTTAAGAATGCCGAGCAAGTCGTAGCCTTCCTCCACCAACTCCCTCAGCTCCTCCGTCTCGCCATCCTCGCCGTTCAGGCTGCAGTGCTGTCCAAACACGGACCACATCATGTTACTCAGCGACGCTCTCTTCAGCACCTCGCGAACACGCAGCTTCTGTCCAGTACCACTGCTTTTCTTGAATATGTCCACCATCTCGGCGGCGATCTCGGAGCGCTGGAACTCGGAGGCCTTGATCTGCTTGGGGCTGAAGAGGTGCGTGGCGGCGATTCTGCGGAGGGTTCGCCAGTAAAGGCCGTAAGGGGCGAAGCCGATGGAGCGGTTGAACATGAGGCCGTATGCGGATTCTTTGTGGGGGCGGTCGGCGAAGGCGGGGTTGTTGAGGATCTGCTTGGCGACGTCAGGGTGGCACGTGACGATGGCACGTGAGTCGCCCATGCTGAAGGCCATCAGCCTGCTGGCCTTGCATGTGGTGGCGGCAGCTGCGATGCGGCGGTGGGCGAGGGAGGCCATGAGGGTGATGCTTCCGAGGAGAGGCCAGCCCTTTGGACCAGGAATCATAATAGGTGTCGTTCTTGTTCTAGTGGAGAGGAGGGAGAAGTAGTGCTTGCCCCAGGCATGACCGCCTGGGTGGGACCAGTAAAAGAGGATCATGGCAAGCCAGAGTGAGGCCGCGATGAAGAGAGACCACGCAAGAAGGTTGTGTTGGGTGCATTCGGAGGTCATCACTGCCATCATCCACATCATCATGTTATTATCAATCTCACCATCACTACTACTGCTACTCGCCATGCTTGCTGGCGCGGACACAATCAGATACTAGAGAAGGAAGGAAGGAAGGAAGGGCCAGTACTCCTAATTATTTGTAATAGTGAGAAAGAGAGTGAGTAAGTTAGTGAGGTGGTGAATACTTTGAAGGTCTTCTGGGGATTATATAGAAGCACGAATGCTCATGTATGCTCTCAATCAATAATTGTCGTTTTTTAATTGAGCATACAATAAAAAAAATCAACACAAAAAATAAGTCAAAACAGTCAACAAATTTATATAAAAAAACCAACCAAAAAACACAAGTAAGTTATTATACACAATATATAAAATATAAAATACAATCATACAATGTGTACAATATATATTACATGTTACAAAGAAATATGATGTTGTAATATGAGATATATGTTGTGCATTTTATATTATATATATGTTGTGCATAATATATTGATTATTTTGACTGGCTTTTTTATTGCCCACTTATTTGTCTTTTTGATTTACTGGACAATTATTGGATAATTTTATGAGCTGCTGCTTTGAAGTGGGTATTTTTTCTTTTTTATATTATTTATTTCATTTATTATTTTTCAATCATGCTCTTTGATCATTATTATTAATTTTTTCTACTATTGGTTAAGTGAGTTATTTCAACATTCAAGCCAAACTATACAACTTACGTATGCATGACGCATTGTTTCTTTCCATATGCTCTCTTCATCACAAGCTTATCTACATTATTCATTTGTGCCAACTATATTTAAGCTACGTTGGATGATGTATATAGAACTGAAATTCTGTCATAGAAAACGAATGTTATCATAAATTTCAATTAAAACTTCTTTTTCGAAAATATATTTCAATTCTTGTAATTTACTATTAAAAAAGTTATAAAAATATTTAAAATATAAAAAGTTACTGAGTGAAGAATATGTTAACACAATGAAAAATTATATATATACATAGTTTAATTATGATGTCATGAGAGTGTAAAAGATATTACATTAATGGCCAATTATATTCATTGAATTTTGCGACTTTTTAGTTAATGTGTGATTAAGTTAGAAAATTTTACTGATATATCAATCAATAATTAGATATATGTGTAAAGTTACTTTACACGAATAAAATTAAAACTTTATATATATATATATATTTATGATAAGAATGAATGAGTCTTAGAGTGAAGAATAAGTTCAACCATTGGAATCCGTGGTCCTGTGCTTTTTTTTATTATTATTATTTTATTTTCAAGGGGGTGCACTACTGACTTGATAGTAGAGCATATCATCTCCGATACTGCTGTGCAATATGCATGCATGCCTCTTCCCCCTTTTGAGACTAAATATAAATAAATTTTAGACATTAGACATGGAAGTACATGTTACAGTAGGCAAATTAGGCAATTTTGGTTCAGATTTAATTAGAGCTGATTGATTTGATTGATTTAGTTATTGGATGTTCATCCCTCCTCAGCCGGAGTAGACTCAACCATAATCATCAACTTTAATTATATCTATAAATCTACTTAATGCTATGGTATTTGAGCATT
Organism: Aeschynomene evenia; assembly: GCA_013621005.1. Taxonomy (NCBI): domain Eukaryota; kingdom Viridiplantae; phylum Streptophyta; class Magnoliopsida; order Fabales; family Fabaceae; genus Aeschynomene; species Aeschynomene evenia. The sequence goes on from CM024268.1 coordinate 7,129,465, forward strand.
TAATGATTTAGAAATGGAGCATATATAACCAAATTAATTAAAGTGAAACCAACCAACTGCATTCATTTAAAATAGAAGATGCATTATCTATAGCTCATGATGATATTCTTATTTCTTTTCGAAAGATTTGATTCGAGATGAAAACCGCGATTATTTTAATCATTAAGTTACACCTCATCAATTTGCCACTGCCTTGTGCTTAATATTCACCATGAATTCACACATGATCCTATTGTATATGTTTATTCTTTATTAGAAATTCTTAGATGATTATGGATCACATTTAATACATAATTTAAAAATAGTTAGAATTATATATTTTTTACTTTTAATATAGATTTTTAGTGTTATAAATCAAATATATGATTATAAATATTTATAGACCACGCATTAAATGTGGTCCAAGATCACCTAATAATTTTTCCATTATTGCTATTATTATTATTGCAGTTGTTATTTTAATGGGTTAGTGGTAGCAACTCTGTCGCCCAGTAATTAAATCTTCCAAAACACGCGGCATAGGCCGCCACAGCCACTGCATGTTTCTATGGTGTAATCTAATCACCAACTTTTTTTCCCCTTTTCTTGTTCTTCTTTTATTTATTTATTCGCCCACGAACATCATTTGGCAGTATAGTTTTTATATAATGCAAGATTTGCGCCACCGTATCAGTTATTAAGCACAAATAATCGTTAACGTATATACGTGTGTGTATATATATATATATATATTAACTAGGATGATAGGGATATTTATCTTCATAATGGATTAAGGAATAATCAATAGTTTACGATGATGTTATTCGTTAGGCGGGCAGGAATTGCAACGTAGTTTCAATGTGTTGATTGACATACACATATATAAACTTTCTTTTAATTTTCAGCTACATAAAAATATTATATATTCACATATGAATTCAGAATTCTCCCAGCTAGGATGTATATATATAAATATATTCATCATCACTCTGTTTTGTGCGCGCGTTTATGAGATGCGGGAGAATATCGATCTTTATTAACAAGCATAGGCTTTAATTTGCAGCAAATTTCTTGTGACATGCTTGGTACCGTATGTGTATGTGAATAGCGCGGTTCAGTAATTATATAACATAATTAACATGCAACATACACTTGTACGTCATTATTATATCGCTTAATCATATAATTATGATCGAAATGGTAGGTCATGATAGGGATGTCTTAAAAATTGAACCTGAATAAAATCAAAATACAGCATGGAAGAAGAGTCAAAAGTAAGTTCAGATACGCCTAGCCTAGTTAATTGCGACAGGTACAAACGGTTATTAGCGACTAACTAACTAACTGAAAGGAGAGTACATGAGGAGTGACACGCACAATTGTCATGAAACAATTTTATAAATGGAATTATCAGTTACTGATAACTAGGATCCAAGACATGACATGTATATTGATATCATGCAATCCTATTAATTATATCCTTATTATTTACAGATTTTTGAGTTTTAATAATAGTGACAGTAAAATTGATGGTAATAGGGACAAAAGACAAACCATTGAATTCACTTGGTTGACTGTTTTTGGCATTAGGATGCGATTCAGGATTTTTTCTGGGGTCTCTTAGTAGATGATGTGGAACAATACCATAGGTCAATGGGATTGTAATAAGATCATCATTAACCTCCTGAAGTGCAACTTCTGTATTAATGAATTAAGTATTAATAAACAATTTTCAGATTTTAAGGTCTAATGAATACTTGAGTGCAATGTGGTAAAGATGTTCATTAATTTCAGGTAAGAGTCTAAAATTATAAATGCGAAATTAAGATGGATGCTGACAATAGACCTAAAAAACAAACAAACTATCATTATCAACATAGGTATAGAAAAACTAAATGATAAGAATACAAAGTAAACGGTGAATAAGCACAATGCATTGAATGATATGTAACAGGTGAAGTATTCCATAAATAGATAATATTTACAGGTGTTGCCTTTGGAAGCAGAGTTAAATGCTGCTAAGAGGTTCTTTGGACAATCAAGTACATTAACACGTTTGTGAGAGTTCCTGTCAGCTGCACTAAATGCTGAGGTTGTTGGTCCATCTATAAAATATAAGAAGCAGGTAAGTTGTAGGCATTTGTGTCCTTGTAGACAGAGTAAGGTGGTCAAAACTTATAGTATGTATAATGTGAAATTATCTATGATATTAACCTCTGAACTGGTCAATGAATGAAGAGGAGGCCTTCGTGTTTCTTTGTATGAATAATTTGTTAATGTGTGTGGCAACATTGAAGCAGAAGCAGATGAAGATTGGTCAAATGTGGGCAGAACATAAAATGGAGATACATTTTGAATATCATCATCAAGAGGTAGTTTGTTTCTTTTGTTTGATTTAAGGACTTCTTTTCCTTTTGCTGGAGCAACGCGTTTGTTGTGAGACCGATCCATTTGGTTAGATAGAAAAAAAAAGTGAAGGTGGGAGGAACTAAATAAGGTGATAGGGAATTTTTGAGGGAAGAACTTTACTTGGGTAAACATGCAGATAATGATGCATTGGATGTATGAATAAAAAAATGATAAATGCATAGATTGTTAAACCTTTGAGATGTTTCTAAGCTGGAAGTGGAAGAAGCTGACGGTGGCTTGGTAGGATCCATGATCGGAGAAGAGGTGATTGGCAATGATGAACAATGTACTACATGAATGGATGAAAGAAGTTGTCAGTAGAATGTTAAAGAAAGTGTATGTAAGAAGTTTTGTTAAAATAAAATTTTGAATTAAGGTTACTGTTCACTTTAAACATTATTTTGAAAGTATTTTTACCATGGTTTGCTTTAATAGAATACATTCTGACTTTCCACGGTTTGATCCCAACGAAAATAGTTAACATAGTTTGATCCTAATTATAAAAAGCAACTGAGTTAGTGATGAATGTAGTCAATTTTGTTAGTAATGGACTGAATCATCTTAGGAAAGAAAGATATTTAGAGGTTTAGGGAGTAGTAGGGATATAGATATTGTAAGTGACAGCTAAGTGTGAGACAAATAGATGTGACACACATTTAATGCTCTGTGTACGAACTTATAGAAAGAGTAGTTTTAATTCTCTTTCCTCAATCCACGTGTGGTTTAAGTCAGAGTAATTCTTTGTGTTGAAAGCAATTGTATTGAGTAGCATTTAATTGATGAAAAAGAAAAGTTTTGGTAGGAAAATTAATTTTGGAGGGAAACATCCAACTATTAGTAAATAATAGATTATATTAACTAATATCTATTCAAAGATAAAAAATCATACTAACTAGTGAGACTTTTATAATTGATCAATTAGGCTCATTTTCACTCCTTATTATATCTATTCAATATAAAAAGGAAATCCACAATTTTCATATGAAATGTATGTGACATCATTGGATGAGCATTTTCCTTATAAAATGTGTAATCAATGATTATTTGCAAATATTAATCTCATTAAGAAGTGTTATTTATCTTTGATGAGTTAGGTTCAATTTTGACATCCAAAAAATAGATATCTCAATGGAATATTAACTCTATCACTCTTGAGTGCCACTGAAAATAGATTTAGTGGTACCAACCATTACATTGAATTCAATGATGATGGACTATAGACTTTATATATATTATGACCATTGATGGCAAAGCTGCCAAAGCATGCAATTTGATGTAAAACTATTTTTTTTTTCTTTTAATTGTCAAGATTCAAGATTTTTTCGTCAGAGAAATAAAGTGATCGTCTAATCTACAATAGGCCGATTACTTTTAAGTCCACTACAAGTGGGTATGTAAAACCTAACAGAATTTAATAGACCAATTTAAAGAGTGAGTATACAGAGGATTAAGATATTAGGCCCAAATCGAAATAGCCCATCATAACCCTAAATAGGAAGTCTGCCTGTCCAAAGTCCAAACGAGTAGGGTTCTGAAAGTGAAAGGTAAGTCAGATCTGTGCGGTTACACATTATCTTCTGCCTTTGCTTACAGCTCTCAAGTTTTATCAGGTGTTAGCTTCTGACCAATTTATCTTTTCTCGCTGTTTTTCGTATCGTTGTGTTGTGTGGGTTAAGTGCACTGTCGATTCTGTTTCATAGGACACTTATTGACTAAAAATAATTTGTATACTTGCAGTTGATGTGATGAGATTATTGAGAGGTATTATCTAATGGCAACTTGCAAACCAGTCATTATATATACTTCAATTTTATGATTTAACTGCCTTCGCCTCGCCAAATGGAGGTATGCATTTTGAGAGTTCATCAGCTATTTGGTATTCCATGCAAAGTTACTGAATTTATCATAGTGCTTATTCGTAACTCGAGAATACACGTTTCACAAAATGAAATTAATAATAGTTGAAGAAAATGTACTTTGCCTCTAAGATTATTTATATTGTGCCAAAAGTTAGCTTGCACTTGTGGCAAAAGTAATTTTTTGTTTCATCCGTAAATCTCCTTCTGGATAAACATTTCTAACTAAGTTTGGTGCGGTGTGGAACTTCATATTCCAAACAAGCATAAGCGAATTAAGGAAGCCACTTTATTAAAATTTAATTACTAATGCTGAAGTTTGGCTTCAATCTTTTGCACAATACAATACAAACTGTAGATTGTGTTTGAATGGAAGCTGTCATAGGTTATGCTAGTTATATCTGATTCTCAATCTCTCCCATGGACATCAGCTATATAAGTCGCAAAATGCTCTGAAAATTACATGGTTCCGTCTGAAACAACCTTAACTCTCTATAGTAGGACGACATTGGTTATTTCCTGATATACGTCTCAAGATGGAAATCTCTGTGAAGACTCCAAGAAGCCAAGGAGGAGTACTCATTTCATAGACTAATAGGTGTTCACAACAATGTCCCCTTTCCCATGTTAATTTCTTGAACAAATAGAGAATGGCTGTGACATAGGCATGCATTTCCTCTGCACCTCTTGGGGTGTTCTGTTTCCTTCAGGACCAGAAGTCCCACAATTGATAGTCACTGGTTGATTGGCCTAAGAGATCATTGGAATCAAAGGTGCCCCAATCTTCTGATGATGTCAAAGTTCCATCAGCATGCTCAGCAAAATTCAAAAGGCCAGGTTCATCTTCCAGGCCAAAGTATTCTGCCCTTACACAGCTGTCACCGTCCGACACAACCCCGACTATGCTGTCTGATCTTTCCCTTGACGGGCTTGGCTTTGCCTCCGGTTCACTTCTGTTTGTGTCACCACCATTTTCTGATACATTGCACACGCTATTCACTCCTTGATCTTTATTAGTTTCCTCTGGTTGCTTCTTTATTCGATCATTCAGCATCTGCAACTGTTGAAAATGGAATTTCCACAATGATTAGCCTCTAATCCTGTCATATGAAATGAAAGCAACAGAGTTCTGTTGTGTATGAAGTACCTGCATTAGCAATGCCTGCTTCTCCTTCTTGAGAGATTCAAAGCGTGAAGCCAAACAGTTATAATTGGCTCGAAGCACGGTGTAGTCTCGCTCAAGCTGCTTCGATTTCCATCGAGCTCTCTTATTCTGAAACCATATAGCAACCTGTCGTGGCTGCAACCCGAGCTCTCTTGCCATCTGCATCTTCTTTATAGGTTCCAGCCTTGACTCTGTCTGAAACATAGATTCCAGTGACTTGATCTGTTCATCGCTGAACCTTCTTTTGTTTTTGGAAGTCCTCTTCTTTTTCATGGCTGCTGGTGAAGTTGTGCTGCTGTAAGTCTCTGCGTCTGATGAATGGGAGTATTCTTCCATGCGATCTAACATGATGTGAGGATTGATTGGCACTGCCAGTGGGGATGGATATATAGGTGAGTGAATGAATGGGTGAAATGGGATTTTTATAGGAGTGTGTGCCTTGAGATATATGCAATGTATTGATTATTGGCTTTTTAAAGTTATGGGAATTCCTTTCATGCTAGTCTTGTTGGGTGTCTGCCTGAACTTCCCAATTGCTGCTTTATATCCAATCCTCATGGGTCCGGCTTATAGATGTAGTGCTCCCCCATCTCTGCCTTCTGATTTCTGAATATTACCTTTCTTTTTTACTTCGTTATTAGCAATATTATTTCAACATCATCATTTTCAAATATTCAAGCATTCTACTTATAAATTATACACAAATGCTTGGGGCACAACAAAAAACCAGTTAAAACAGCCAACAAGTTCATTTAACACTTTAGGGCCCAAATAGCACTTTTAATCATGAGTATCTTTTCAATGGGCTTAGTGATTGTGGCCCAAATTTCTATTTGTTGGTTGTGTTGACTGAATTTTTGTTGTGCCTCTAGCATTGCTCTAAATTATATGAATCCTATAATTTTTATTATTTATTTTTTCTTTTAATTTACTTTTTTTCATCATTTTTCTAATATATGTGAATGTGTACATCCATTTTAAATATCAAAACATCATTTTTCTTTATTTTTTTTTTCCTTTAATTATTCTTTTTCTTCCTTGGCTTGGTTCGAGTGGCTTGCATACTGTTTTAGTGCTTTTAATATTAAAAAAATATTGAAAGGTAATCAATCTATTTTTCATCCCAACGATCTGCGTTTATGAAAATGAGCTAAAATCAAGGTCCGACTACTGTATAAAGTCTCTAGAGAGAGATTATGAAATAAGTAAAAATGAAAAATGTTTCGATGACCCAGAGGTACAAGTTATTAGTCATAAATAATCTAAGCTTGTGTTTTGATCAATGACATTATTTATTTCATGTATATCTCCTCATTCCGGAAATTGACCACTGAACAGATTGAACTCAAACTTTCATTTTCACTTTGAACATACATATTTTTTTTGGGAAAAAATTCCCATTCATCATCAATATTCAAAGTTGAAAGTTGCATAATTAAATAAAATGTAACTTTATCTCCAATGAGATAAGTTTTCAAAGGACACGAATCTGTCACGTGTCTCACCCAACGAATGGGATACCGCCACATAACTGAGCCAAAACATAGTTTCCGGTTACGTTATCTTTTTCTCCTTCTTAGTTTTTTTTCCCTTATGACGTGGTAGGAATCGTGTGATCTAACGTAGAAACTACAAAGCGTTATATGAATTTCGGCGACACGTGTCATATTGCAATCTAATATCGTACCTTATTGAGAGTCCAACTTTTGTGTACGATATTTTTACCGGACTAAGTGTCCATCTAACATTATAAGTGATGTCTTTAATTCCAATAATAAATGTGTTAACCACTTATTAACACTCAAAAGCTATTACTGTATCACATTCCATTTTTTTAGGTGATTCTAAATGAACAATACAAAATCAGTCCAACCAGTCAATAAATGAGATTTTTGGTCATAATTACTCAGCCCATTACAATCTCAATGATTATTTGGGCCAAAATTAAAGTCAAAATAGGCCCATTGACTGTATAGGCTGGTTTTTCATGGTCCACTTAGCATTATTGCATTTTTTGTTACAAAGATAACTTCTTCTAGTCCCTGAAAAAGAGACTACTCTGCGCGGAACTAAATATCCCAGCTAAACCATCTAATAAAAGAATCTTAGATGGATTTAGTTGATTCAACAATGACATATTTGGTTTTTCCTCCTATGAATTGAGTTATTTAGTAGCTTATTGTTAAAGCTTTTTATTGCGCAGTCTTCGTTCTATATCATTTTAAACAACCTTAAACACTTGGTATGGACATATTGGTTGCTGAGTATTATCATTTCATGGTGCTTCCAATGAGGGAATGACATTTTTTATATCTGAAAACGAGTGAGTCTGTTACTATCAACATGATTGTACACTGAATAATGTATTTTAATTTTTTCAATCATTACTCTATTTCACATTTTCTTTTGGTTAAAAGCCCTGGCCACTTCATGGGCATTTGGACACTCCAAAATATTGGTCAAGATTTCCACACGTGGCCAAAAAATATGTGAAAACAGGAGAACTATTATAATAATAATAATTGGATCAATTTTTTCATCAGAATGAGGATTACAATATAGTTGAGATTTTGACATGTGTATCAGGCGGTTGTTATTATCATCGAGTAGAAGTTTTTTGCGTATTGCCAAGTACGGAGAAATATGTGGCAATGAAAAGTATAGATGAATACTTTATGTGCATGCATGTCGGCATTTTCAGATGTTTATCACATTATTGAAGATCTCTTATGAATGTTTTTTTTTTTTCCACGGTATCCCCAGCCCGGAAGATTAAGGACTAATCCGATGTGGATCTGAGTTCCATTTTAAGGGTTTATCGCTGGCCAATGGATTGCTGCATACACAAGACGGGGATCGAATCCCTGACCCTTGAGCTAACAACTTGATCAACCCAAGTTGGTTCTTATGAATGCTTTCTATTTACGATGCGTACGCTTACTTTCAGCATCCAGTTTCCGAACGGGCCCATAAAGACTGTACGTGCAAATTGGGTTTGATGCTTTGGTCTACATGGGCTGGGCTGCTATACATATTTTAAGACTGAGGCTCGTCCCATGATGCTCTTTCACATTCCATATATCAATGAAGGGCATTTATCAATAATCCTGATGGTATTTTTTTTAGCATTGTTAAGGGTATAATAAAAAATTAGCCAAAACAATCAACAAATAAGAATTTGGGCCACAATTATCCAGCCCATTAAAAATATACTAATAATGAAAATACTATTTGGGCCATAAAATGCTAAATGAGCTTTATTGGCTGTTTTGACTGATTTTTTATTATTTTTCAAGCATTTGTGGTATTTTTTTCAGAAAATTACGTGATACTATATTGATCCATATTTTAATTTTCAATGACGCACATGGTTCAGTATTCCATTAACTAGATATGAATTGGGTTTGAATCTTAGAAGATGCTCTTCGATAAACGATTTGTAAATTTTACCTTAATTTCTCGATGAAGTGATTTGCCCATTGTGACCGTTCTATGTTCTATGTGGAAATTTTGAATGCAGAGATAGAAGTGAAAGTTATGCATCAGATAAGACAAACTAATAAATGATGAAGGTTTAACAGTTTGAGAAGGCTCCCTCCTCTTGGCTTCAATACTCTCCTCAAGTGTATTTGTAATAGTATAGAATATCGATGCTCTCTGTTTAAGAAGAGAGAAATATAATAAAGAGGAAGAAGAATTTGGGTCGCAATGATTCATTTGAATTTACGTGAGAATAGATAGATGGAGAGAGACGCTCTCAGCTCAAGCCTGTCTCTCTGCAATGTTACTTAATTGCATCTGACACTAATGCCACTCCTCAGTCAGTACCAACGTAACCTATTGCTTTGCTTGTATCGTTTTGTACGCTCACGTCTTACAGTTTGTTTGGTTATTTCTTGGAATCAATTTTTCTCAACACATAAATCTCTAACTTCTTGTAAAATTATCTTGGAAAGTCTCTTGCAGTAACCAAACGGGCTATTAGAATTTTATAATTGGTGAGGTAATTAATGTCACATAGAGTAAGCTTCAATTAATTTTCTTTTGACAAAAATTAAATTTAAATTGAAGTTATGGTTTAGCTAATTGTTTATTTTTTAAAATCATTAGCTAGATTGATTTTTAAGTAAACATTCAAATGTATATGAAAATTTATAATAACTTAATTTTGATGTAATGATGGTGAAAAGAAAAAGTTTTACTCATTTGATTATATATAGTCATATTAATAAAAGAATTAAACATAATTTTTTATTAATTTAAAAGTCTCACAAATATATAGATATGATTTTACTAGTTCAAAAAAAATAAACTCAATTTATTATTAGATAATCTTATATAAAAAGATTATTGTAGCAATCTATTAAAATTAAAGTTTTTAATGAAAAAACATATAACTTTGATCTTTGAAATGTTCAACCTAAGCGACAAACTAGATTTGGTAGATAACTAAATTCTAACGTTACAGGCTTTACTGTTTATCTTTATGTTATTTGAATATGAAAGAATGTTATTTAAATATGAATGATGAGTGAAGTGTATGAAAATTGTTATTACATCCCATAATAATAATAATAATAATATAATAATAATAATATGAAGAAGAAGAAGGGGAAATTACAAATTTGTTTTAGGTGGAGTGAGTTTGTGTCTCTTTCCTCTTGATTTATCTCCCTCTCTTTGCGTCAGATACAAATTTGACTTGGGTGACAGAAAGCTGGCTCAAAAGTTAGTTTTACCTTTTTTTTTCTTGCTTTACAACCACTCCCTCTTCATCGATTGCACGCACTTCTAATTTCATTATTAGTCTATTATTATTTATTTTCTCTCTCTATTTACAATGACTAATAAATGTATAAAGAGCATGATTAGAGGCACCACAAAAAATCAGTTAAAACAGTTAATAATTAAGAATTTGGGTCACAATCATCTAGCTCATTAAAAATTTACTAATAATTAAAAGTAATATTTGAATCATAAAGTGTTAAATAGACTTTGTTAGCTGCTTTGACTGATTTTTTGTTGTGCTCGTATTTGTGATGTATAAATTAATCAGTACTACTGTGAAACACAAAGGTCTAGTAGCTCTAATAGAGGGCAACGTGAGCGAGCAAGAAAGCATGTGAATGAGAATGAACGAATACCCAGGTCAGGTGATGGAGATGCCTTTTGAAGCCAAACAACACATATACTAGTACTAATTCTTTCTCCCCAAATAATTATTTTGCTTTGCTGTCAGCGATAAAAATGCTAGCGCGCTAGTTACACATTTTTCGTTTGGACTCACTCTCATGCATATTTTAATTTGAGAATGAATGATATGATGATTGATGAATGAAGAGGCAGGTCATTCCCACCCTATATATATATATACTCCCTCCGTCCACTTTTAATTGAAGTTTTAGAGTATTGCACACTTATTAAGAAAGTGATGAAAACAAAAAAATTTCTATAGAAGTAAATGTACAATGACAAAATTATCCTTATAGTAAGAGATAAAAAGAGAGTGTATGTATGGATAAAACTGGAAAAAGATTGTAAATGTTTCGTTGAAAATCTAAAATGACAAATAATAGTGGACAAATAAATTTTCTAGAAAGACAAATAAAAGTGGACGGAGGGAGTATATATATATATACGGTGACTGCCTTTGGATTTTGGTTGCAATTCGTTACAGATTGATTATATATGGAATGCTGCTACCTTTTTACATTACAGCTTTAATTAATGTAATGGACGTGAGCGTAAATCATCACATATAGAGTAGTTTTTTACTGTATGTTGTCAATTTCTTTTAAATTAAAAAAAAATTGAAAGTACATACGTGGCTGAACTAATTAATTAATTAAAAGAATATATAGCATTAGGTTTGATGATGATACATAAGATGGAGGGGGCAATAAAGAAAGAAATGATAGAGAGATGGAGAAGTTGGGGAGGCAAGGGATTTGACATTTACGTGTTGTTTCTTTCTTTCGCAGTATTTTGTTATTATTATTATATTTGTGTGTGTGTAGAGAGAAAGAGGACACAAGAATCAAGGCTGAAAAAGGGGGGGCGTTGAAATGTGGAGCAAGTATCGTCTTCTCCGTTTGTCACTCTCACTGGATCACGAGGAGTACTCTGATGCAATGCATATGTATGTTCATGTTCATGTTCATGTGCCACAGAAAGAGAGAGAGAGAATAAGACAATGAAAGGGGCAGTGTTCGGCGGTGAATAAGCTAGGTAATAACATAACATAACATTAACATGGTGGTGGGACTTGGACTAGGACTACCACTACCACTGGGAAGAAGTCGGTGCTATCTTATCTATCTATGTATGTATGTATGCATGCATGTAGTGTAGTACTTCTTTTTTGAATGGTCAAGATTAAAACATACACTCATGTGATAGGTTTATACATTTAAATTGAAAAATAGGCTTGGAAATTATGGTTGTATATCGAAAAATAGGCTTATACATTTAAATTGATTAAATTGAGTGATAAAAAATGAGTTAAAAGAAAAAAAAATAAGTGATAAAAATAATAAATTTCATATATTTTGTAAGTATAATATTTAAATATTTCAAAATTATATGTATACAAATAACATTACTTATTTAACTTTGAATTATATTTCAAATTAAAGGATGTAAGTGTCTTTAGGTGGGAAAAAATGGGGATTTATCAACGGTAACAACTTAAGTTGTTTAAAATAATCTTAAATTAAACGAGGTAAAATAGTACTGCTTTGTAAACTTCTTTCCTCAAAAGTTCTATATATAGATAGTACTCATTAGACGTAACAAAGAGGTCTTGCGTTGGAGTTCTACCTAGCTATATAATAATAATTGTTTTTTTATGAGAAAACAGATTCTAAGTTCTAACACCATAAAATGAGAGCGAGACACCAACACCCAAGAGTGAAAAATAAAGAAAATTGAGGGAAGAGGAGATAGATGAGATAAAAAGTAGATGATGAGATTATAATTTTATTTTTAGGATATGGTGTTCAAATAATTTTTTTTTTACATAACTGTGATTTCGTTGATTCGAAGAGAAATTATTGTGATCATATATATAAAAAAATTACTGTAATGTCAAAATTTAAAAAAAAGTTACTAGGATGATGGGTGGTGAATTATTGCAGTTACATACATACTTTGTTATCAGTTTAATGGTACAATTGTTTTTCCAGTTTGTAAATCACCGCTGCATTTATTGTAGATAAGTGGTTTCGTTTAACGAATTTCGTACGCTCGTAATAAGTCATTTGCATTGACTCCATGAAAAACAATAACTTTTTTCCTAACATCCATGATCCTATCATCAGAAATATAAGTTGTAGATATAAAGACGATTCTTTTGGTTGGTTAGTTGATGTTTTTCGAAATGGTGGGAGTGGGTAAGAAGGTGTGGGGGATCACTAGGCCTTTGCCTAATTTGCTTTGTATAATAAAGTAGATGCCACAACTTATTTCTATTACTAATTTGGATTTTATACGGTAACTTTATTATACAATACAAATACATTCATAATATATATTATATATATATAGCAAATGTATATATGACACATTATGTATTATATATAATACGTATTAGATACTAGTTAAATATATTTATGTTATTTAATAAATATTATTATTTATTTATAGGATTTACAGCACATATTTGGTTGAATTCTATAACCTCTTCTAATTTAATATACATAAGTTTTTTGCATCACCCTACCCATCTTTATTTATCCGTAATAGTATATCGTAGTTATTTTTTAAGAGTTTTAACTTAAGTCGTGTCATAGATTTTTATTAACAATAATGTATGTTACACACTCAAAATATGTTTTGTAGAAATATATGATGTGTCAATATTTAACGATAGTAGAGTGGAAAGTACTTACAGAACTAGTAGTGTAAGAATAATAATATAAAATGTTTACCTTGTGATATATATTACATGTTAAATTATTTTTTAATTTATTGCTAAAACTATATTTTACAAGGGGTGAAAATAAGATGAATTTTTGTATGGATAGACTCTAAACATAAAATTATACATAAAAATTATCTATAAAAAAATATTTTTCATCCCATTTTTCTCCCATCAAATAATAACCAAAGAGTTGTGGTATATATATATATAATTGGCACCAACAACCAATGAATTAGGATAAAATTAAAAATGGAGGAAGGGAAGAGAAGCAACCTAGCCTAGCTGCCCAAGAACGTAACAAAGTCATCACAGCCCCATAACTTATTTGAAAGGGACATTAATTGTTTTGTGTTGACTTTTCATGTAAATCAAAATACTTTGCAGGAGCATGTAACTGTTTTACGTACTTATAGCAAATTAATGTCAAATTATATTGTCAATCTGTTTTTTTAATAACTTTTATTAGTACTAATCTTCTTATAACCTCGATAGAATTAAATGTAGAATATGCGCATGTGCATAATATATTAGCAAAAGAAAAAACCTTTAATCTTAACCATTTACAAAATTACACGGTTTGTTATTCACATATTTTTCTAGACTAATTAGTTGATAGAAATTATATAATGTTACATACAGCGCAGCTTTGACAAATGAAGACTTAAGCTTTAAGATTTTTGTTTTTCTTTCCATTTTACTAGAACATTTCGTTATGTGTTATAGTAACTTTGAAATACAAAAGCGAATTTGATTGATAAGAGAACCTGAGAGTAAAGCAATTAATTTATGAAGGAGGTGTATTATTATTGCTAAAACGGCGTCATTTGACCTTGGCCAAATGTGGTCACAGGACGGAACGCAGAAAAGTCGCCGAGGAATTGGGACGTGGTAAAAAGCAGTGTGTGTGGACCCCTTTGCCCCTTCTGTCGGTAACTGCCTCGAATTCCTCGCCCCCCTAAAAAGTAGCACGCCATACGAGGCTACTTTTCATCACATTATTAGTATTTTCCAATTAATTTTCTCAGTACTAGTACTAGTACTGTATGAGATGAGATGAGAGGAGAAGGAGACATTTACAAATCAAATCATCAACGACATTTTATTTTAAAATATAAAAAGAAATCCATTAAATAGGGTTTCCATTATCGGGCAGATCAATAACTCAACAACTCCTCTGACTCACTCGTTAGCCCAGTTTTACTTTTGATTCCTTTTCCTCTCAATTATTTAAACCATCATTATGTCTATCTTACTTGCTTCTGTCCTCATTTCGTACCATTATATTTATTGATTATTGCAGAATCCATCCTACGGTCCATAAGGCAGGGATGTAGGTGAGGGTGCACATGATAGGGTATGGCAACATAACATAAGATCCACAAAATCAAATGGTGGGTTTTGGTTTGCGTTTGTTGAATAATAGTCGTAAGCGAATGGGAGAGTCAATGGTCGTACGAGGACATAACATAACATAGCATCGCATCACATCAGATAGATCCAACGGTGGATATGAATGAGTATCATTGAATTCACCAACATTGACATTATGCAGAGAGAGAGAGAGAGAGGGTGCATGGGGGGTCGTGGTCATTTCTGGGAGTGAGAACCTCCTTCCGTCCCCTCCCTCCTCAGCTAGCTAGTGCTAGTGCTAGTGCTAGTGCTAGTGCTAGTGAGTGAGGCTCTACCCCTGCACTGCACTGCACCCCACCCCACCCATCCTTTATTTTGTCTTCTCTTCTCTTCTCTTCCTTCCCCTTTTACTCTTCTTATAACCCCCTTCTCCTCTCATTCCCCTTCCTCACTTCTCATTCATTCCTTCACCCCTTCCTCTCATCTTCGCTCTATTTGGGACGGAAGCCTTTGTGTTTTGCGGGGAATGTTGTCTGGCTCGAGGACCCTTATCCCATGCATGTCCATCACCCACTCACTCCATCCATCTCTATTCTATTCCATTTCTATCAAATAGAGACTCCGATGGATGGATGGATGGATGATACATTCTCATTCTCATTCTCATTCTCATGAGTACTGTAAGTAAGTGTCGTCGGACCAGGCTTCATTCCCCCCAATTACTTGCTTCCACTTCCACTACCACGCCTCCCTCATGGCTTCTGCACTACAATGTAATCAAGGTTTTGGTTATGTTCCTCTGTAATCTCATCTCCTATTTATTAAAGTTTTGCCTTTTGTTTTTCCTAGTTAAATTGAAAGAAAGCCAGATCTGAATGATGCCTTTTGATTTTTGAGCAATTAAGGATGTGGGCAGTTCGCAGATTGGTGTAATCATGAAGTATTTTGACCAGTTTTAACCTGAACAAAAGTTTCATCATTACCCCCTTTTTGCTCTCGTGATTTTTTTCTCATCTACTAGCTGCTACTACTACATAGTTATGATGATGTTTTTTTGTGTTGTTGTTGTTGTCAGATCCAATAATAATGCCTTTTTCTTTTATCGCTGGTCAGATCTTCTCCTCATTATGTTTCCCAGCATCCGATCTGTCTGTTTCTGCCATATTTTTTCTCAGATCTCGCCTCAACCTCCTCCTCTTTTTCAAGTCCCCTTTCTCTCTCTCTCTACCTTTCTTTTTTCTTTTCCCCCCTCCCTCTCTCTTTAGGGTTTCAAACTCTACATTTTGGCCCTAATCTCTGCAATTATAATTAAGCTGGCAGATAGAGTCGTCTTGTATCATAGCTGAAGAAAGAACCAAGATAAATAAGGCACCTCTAGTTTGTCCTTTTATTGTGATTATTATTATTATTTATTGAGGGCTGATTTGATCGATAAGCTAAGGATCAATTTTCAAAACATTGTATGATATCACAAGAGCCTCGTGTTCTCCGCCTTCTTATAATATAATCTTGATTGTACTATATATTTTGGATCATCTTTTGCCTTTAGTTGTCAAACAATGTGTTCTAAATTTGCATGCCTGGACTAATTTTGAAATAAGAAAATACAAAGGCAAATTCGTCAATCTTAGCTTTTTCTTCTACCTTGTGATGGCTGGCCTTTTGTTGCCAGCTTTAGGTTTGTAATGTTCCAGAGATTTCTACTTTTCGCTCCGTCTTTAATCTTATCCTTTGTTTCCTATTATAGATCTGAGCGTTGTTGATGCAGGATCGATACAATTAATTTCATGAGCCAGCGTGTAAGTTCTAGCTAGCTGGTGCTGCAGAACAAAGTAAATACTTGCTTTTTCACTATATATACTTTTTACCTTGCTGCCTTTAAATCTCTGACTTGCAAGTTAATTAAAACCCTAATTCCAGTATGGTTTTGAATGTCAATTTTCATCTAAGCATTTTAGTTTTCCCAATTCATAAAAGCTACAAATAATAATAATAATAATGATATCATTGTGAATGCTGCGAAAGCAAGGCTTTAATTTTAACAGGTGAAGGAGCGAGCTAGAAGTCAGGCATTGTGCAAGTAAGCAGCATTATCATAAGATACATACAGTGGTAAGCTTTTTGTTATGTTAGTGGTAATTAGTGCCATGCCAGTCTGCGTTATTCAATGGGAATCAATCGTTGATTGTGTGTGTTTGTTCCCTTTAATTTATTTATTTGATCTTATGATGATTGATTGATTTCCCTCCCTTGATTTCTTCAACAACACATACATACAGGGATATATTTGGAGGAGGAGAGGGGGGGTCCCCTCTTTGCTTGGGGCATTGGGATAAGCAAGACATCACACTGCTCATTCCTTCAGCAATATGGCACGCTTGCCTTCCCTTTATCACCATCATTATACATACATACATACTGATTGGGGCTCATATACATATATACCTTCATACTTGCACGCAATATTTGTGTACTTGACAAGCTTCAATTCATCCATTCTCTTTTCACTCTTCATATTCATTTACTTTCACTGTGATCTCTGATGAAATGTCACAAAGCTAACTCCATAATCAATCTCATATACACAGTGTTGTGTTCAATAAGTTTATTGAATAATCCATCCTCACCTCAGTCAGATTTGTGGTGTTGTGTTGTAAAAAGCTAAGGACTGTGTATTAGTATGCGAATGCGTGCTTTGAGTGTCTCATAAGTAGTGCTTTTGGGAAATTGGATCTTTTCTTTTGTACCTTTGCAAAATCAGCATACATAATATTATATATATATGGCAGAGCAAAATTCTGGATTCACCTTTCTGTTCTTAGATCAAAGACATACTAAGTCTTTTCATAAAGTTAAAATTGAAATTGAAGTTTATTATGTACCAATATCCTTGACACGAAAATTTTATAGGACACATGACCTTTACATGGCTAAAATTATAATTTACTCGTCAATGAGTCTCTGCATATTTAAGCCACTGGATATTATATTTGCTTAGATTGGTTAATTTTGTAGCTCAAACCAATAAGAACAGAGAACCACTGTTTTGTTATAGGTTCATCTCATCTCTTGTTTTTCATCGCCGTTACAAATCACCGTCTCTGTTAATATAGTACTACTATTGATAGGATTTTGTGTCTAATTCCGAAGAACAACATACGAGCACCAAATTATTGAGTTCAAAAATTAAATTAGGGAGGACTTCCACGCACTAACCCCATAAATATGTTGACTTCAAAATAGAACCTTTTTTCTATATAACAATAAATAAAGTTCAAATTGAACCATTTTATATCGATTGGAGTATTGTAATTGTCATATAGTAGTATTTGGTCAGAAATTCAGAATTGTCATTTAGTATGTATGTATGTATGTCCATCGTGACGCAGACTGGACATTGCATAATAGTGACACATGAGGTGCCAATATCAAAGCCCTTAGTCTCTGGGCATGAATATCAAAGTCCTTAGTAGCAGGCAATGAAGATTGCAGACGCGCCAACAATATGTTATGGGCCCAACCCAATATTTGATACCTGATCCAGTACGGCTGAATTTGGAGCCCACCGCCAATACTGACCCAAATCACTCTTCAGTATTTGTTTTTAACCAAAAAATTATTATTAAAGATATTTAATTAATACATATAAAACTCAAATCACTTAAAAAATTGTTTCACTTTTTAAAACATACAATTTAATGTACAAAAGTATATATCACTGGAAAGTGTTGTACGTGGCCTAAAGAATTTCTCATGTATTCCAATACATTTATTTTTGAAAAAAAAGTATGCTAATATTGTTAGATTATCTGTAATTTTTGTAATCAATTTAGATGAAATCTAAATCAAAATATACTATAATATAAAATTAATTTGATGCGTGATCAAAATTGGGTGCGAGTGAAACTACTCATTGTAAGCTCAAATTTATTTTATATTCAAAAGAAACAGTGATGCAAAACAATGATATATGTTGGGTGCACAACATGACATATACTTAAAAAATTGTCTCTAGATGAATTTCACCATCCCACTCATAGTGGAGTACGTTGAATCTGTTATCTATATATGTAAAGTAGTCGGCGTTCGAGTGCACTTTAACATATGATGATTTTATATGTTTTTATTTTATATGTTGATCTATATTATTTTCATTTAACATGTACATTAATTATTAATCATAAATATCTAAAGGAATGTTTTAGCTGAATAAATAGTCTTTTATTTATATAATAAAAATCAATCAAAATAGTCAATAGATTATGCACAACATATAATACGTAATATACATAATATATATTACATATTATTTACACTATATATGACATGTTGTGCATAATATATATCACATTATGCAACATCATTTTTTTACAACATATAATATTGTTGTGCATAATATGTGATATATATTATGTACAACATGTAATATTTGTTATGTACATTAAATAATACTTAATTATACATAACATATTAACTATTTTTTTTTATTGTATATATAACAGTGTTTAAAAGGAAAAAAACACCCCATAAACTCGTTACTCATGTAAAAACCATGCTAATTAACTTTATTAATAGTTGTGGCCTCCCTTGATCCGTCCACTTGGGATGGTGTTTCACTTTAAAATCCCCCATTTCCTTCCTTCTTGAATATATCTTGACTTTGCATCTGTACCTTAGTCCTCTCCACGTTTTTGTGTCTGCTATATATATATATATATATATACACACGCAATATAATGATGCATACATACATAATCTTCTTCTTCAAGTGCATGCAATCATAATAATAATAGTGGAGAAAGAACGGCCAGCTCCAAATAGTGGCGGCCTTACCTAGCTAGAGGAAATCAGATAAAGAAAGCCTCGAGCTCCATGATTTCCCTTCTTTTAAAATATTTAATTAATTAATTTAACGCCAAAAACTATATGCGCCTGTCTAGAAATTGGATATATAAGCACAAAAACTTTTATTTGGTTTGGAATTCATTCAGAATAAGACACGTTATTAATCAAGTCGCGGGAATAAAGATATCCTAGGAAATATTCTAGTTAGGACACTTGAGAGTAGTACTGAGAATTTTCTATTGTTTCGTTATAAGCCATCAATTGTGATGTATGTGCTTTAGGTTTATTTATTTCTACCAGGAGGTGGGAGGTGGGAACTGGGAAGAGGGCGAGCGAATCCTACTTCTTTTGACCATTTTTTTATGACTCATTATTTGAACAGATTCTTAAACAATTATTATTAATCATTCGTTGTATTTTTAATTTCAGTAATTTTATTGTGTACTTTCTTCTAATGGATTATAATTTTCTGGCATCTTCTTTTTCGCAAAGCGCAATGGACATAATTTCATGCCATCTGTTCCAAGTTGAAATAAAAAATAATGAATAAAATAACAATTAGATTGGATTATTGTCTATTTGTTTTTTTTGATAAAATTGGATTGTTATTTAATTATATCAAGCCTTTTTGAAGCATCACTGAAATAATCATAAATGAACTAGGAATTAGGCGGGGGCTTCTCTTTTCAATTCGCTGCTCTGCCGCCATTGTTGGGGTATATATATATTGAGCTCTGTATAAATTGCATGTTACTATTACTATTATAATATTTAAAAGTGAATGTTAAATGTTATATTGGGACATTATTATTTTTATATCATTAGATATGATATTGAATTATTGATAACTAGCTCCTTCTTTCCACTGCATATCTATTTTCATTTATTCCCCTTCTTCTATGAATTCGAATTGGACTATTTTAACAGTTGACTTCTTTATAGATGGAATTTTAATTCTATTCAATTCAATGATGTGTATTTTGCTTACTAGAACACTCAACGTAACTCTGATTAGTCTTTTCATTAGATATATTTAGTTTTATTGTGTATTACATATATAAAGAGTAGCTTCTAAGTGTATTTTGTTTCGATTCATTACACTCAACATTGAATATATATAAAATGAATTTAATATACATTTAGTTCCATTATTGTATCATCATCATGCATGTATGGTTGACATTGATAACTAATATTAGAATTTTCATATTCGTAGTATTTTAAATTCTTTTTACTAATATAACCATTTTAATATGGTTTTTATAACTAATATCCGCCAGTTTGGTATTCATAGAAAAATGCAAATGAGTATTCTTCAAAATTATATATATTGGATGTCAGTACATGGTATTCAACCCCATGTAAAATCTGTAGTACCTTAGCTTGTACACTGAAATGCCTTTAATAGTTTTACATTTTGTCTATTATCGTCAATAATGATGTTAGAGAATTAAAATTATTCCATATGGATTAATTAATTTTGATTTCTTCCCCTATTAATTATCATCCAACTATTGATGGTTATTATACCATTACAAAAACAAAAAATTGAAACATTAAGAGATTTCTATCCTTAGTAAAACAATTATATATACTAAGATAATAATACAAAATCTCGCACAGTGAATCCAAAATTAAATCCAATTAAATTATATATCTATTATAAAAAAACTTACCATGATCACTTTTTTGTTTCTAATATGATAATAGAAAGAATGTGTGGGCTGGCATTGATGATGATGATGACCACAAGTGTCGTTGATCAGACGGGCCAAAACCACTAGGAGAAAAGGGTCAGCGTTGCATCTGATTCGAACCACTTTTCCCATCATTTCTCTCTAGACGCGAGTGAGTGATACGCGATTGGCACAGAAAAGATGCGAAAGATCATGAAGATCAGACGGCCCAGAGTCCAAGTCTAACTGAAGGTGAAGTCTGTGTGTCGTTGTGGTGCGTGCGTGAGTGTATATAAATAAATATTATCCCCGTAAGTCGGAAGGCGTCCTTCATTTGTTGTGTATCAGCCATGACCAACATTCCAACCTCTCTCACATACTGCTGCTTCACCCAGCCAAACAGAGTCTCGCAACCTTGGCTTTATTATCCCCTTGTTCTCTTGTGAATTTTATATATACATATATTTTTTGTTTTTTGTTTTTGCGGTTTGGATTATTGTTGCAGAGATAGCTAGGTGGATCAGATGGGGAGTGGGGAGAGGAGCAGTGTGAAGGGGTTTCATGTGCCGAAGGGGTGTCTGGCAATAAAGGTGGGGCAAGCAGGAGAGGAGCAAGAGAGGTTCGTGGTGCCCGTCATGTACTTCAACCACCCTCTCTTCATCCAGCTTCTCAAGGACGCCGAGGAAGAATACGGCTTCGACCACAAGGGCACCATAACCATCCCCTGCCATGTCCACCACTTCAGGAACATCCGTGGCTTGATTGACAGGGAGAGGTCCTTCCATCACCACCACCTTGGCTGCTTCGGTTTCTGATCAAATTCATTTTGATTCCTCCATTCACCAACCAACAATCACTATTATGAATTATGAATTGATGATGATGAAAATTTAATTAGTTGACCCACCCTGATTAATATATAGGAGAGTACATGTTTTGTTTTGTTGGAGGTACTTCTTGTTAGTTGATGATTATTTCGTCCATCCTGTAAATTAAATTAAATTAAATTATTAGTTTTTTAGGATCTTTATTTTGCTTTGTTAGTTGCGTGGTGATGATAGAGAAGAGATGATGATGATGATGACGATGGCGACAGAGTGTTGCTTCTTCCAATTGTAGTTACTTTACTTACTCCGTTGTTGTAATTTGTTAGGAATCGTAAAAGAGGAGAAATCTTAAGATGCTTCTTCTTCCTCTTTTTTGCTTTATTTCGTGAAGAATTTGTGGCCATTTAGTGACAATGGAATAATGATGATAATAGGTGCACTACTCCTTTCGAAAAGGAAAGAATTGACGGAATGTAGTGTAGGGCCAATGCAGTTTCATTCATTCTTCAGACTCACGCAGTTCAGATGGTCACTTACCACAACAAAGTCGACACGAGTCTCCTCTGCTTTTCCTTTCCCTTTCTTCGCAATCTTTATTTTTTTTAATTTTCACATTCTCACAATATCTCTCTTAACAATCGCTACTTGTAATCAACAGTTACAGCTTATTTATTTAACTAAAAGTTAATAAACATGTTATATTATTACAACAATAAAATCTAAGCGAATTTTCTAGACTAGCAAGCTAAGACTTTTCCCTGTCTAAATTTTTCCTCTGATTTTTGCAATGTGATATTTATATACTTATTTATCAAAAGGCCTACTAACAACTAACAAGAGTATGGAGTATGGACCATAAAGGAAAAGGAAAATGAGGATTGCATGGAGAAAAAAAAAAAGAAGAGACAGAACAGAACAGGCATAGGAAAGGAATAATACTAATAGGATGTGGACCATTTCCGATTCTGAAATGTGAATACAGCTAAATCACTGGGATTTTTCCCCCTTCTAAATCATTAGTACCTGAAATCGAAATCTACTTAATACTAACCAAGATAACTTTGAACTCACTAATAATCTACAGTCTATACTTCCAAATTTATTTAATATTATAATTTTTTAAGCACAGCAACAGACAACAGCAACACGATTTCAATCTATACTTCCAAAGCTCATAATATTCAAGTTGGTATTACTAACCCATTAATTATTGACTTATTTCCCATCATTCCTTTATTTTTATTTATTTATTTGGTTAAATGATCATTTTTGTCGTGTATAGACAAGTAGACTTTGTTTTTATGTGTGTTGCCGTAGCAAAGCTGGATAGTAGAATGCCCCTGCACCAGTAACTAACAAGAAAGTGACAAAGTAATAAATGGTTGAGATGTATGTGTGGAGCAACCATATCATGGACCATAATTAATTTCAACACTAGTCATGATCATATTATAACAAAGGAATTTATTTTTCAATGTTGATTGATGACATATACAGTTAAATGAAACAAAACTAACTATTCCCATTGGATTTGCGGTAGTAGTAATAATATAATGACCAGTACATAAGCATGTAATCTAATTATCGAGAGATATTTAGTAGATGACTTATATTATTAAATTACAAAGTTGGACATATATCATAATTTATTTAAAAGGAAATAAATAAATAAATAAACCTGCCCATAGGTTACTGCCAAAAGAATTTGCGGTTACTGAGGGAAGGAATGAATCCCTGGAACAATATATACTATTGTTATCATATATATATATATATATTTATTGTATTGATTTATATATTTAGAAAATTATATAAGTCAAGCAGTTCTGTGAGCTTGATTATTCTAAGAAAAATATGTACTTATATACTAGTACTACCCTAGGAAGGGGTCATGCCGTTGGTTGGAATATACATGAGTTTCTGGTGTTGAAGGCGACATATTTTGGATCTGAGCACGCACATTTATATATATATTTACATTTGGGGAACAACACTTTTTCAGCCAAAACAGTCAATAAAACTCATTTAACATTTTATGGCTCAAATATCATTTTAATTATGAGTATATTTTCAATAAGCTGTGTGATTGTGACTCAAATTCCTATTTATTGACTATTTTGACTGATTTTTTTATTGTACCTCTAGTCATGCTCATATTTTTAAGCCCATCCAACTAATTGTAAAATTTTATAACAGTATCTAAAACCTGTACTAATAACACAGAATAGCAATAAATGTTTGTAGACATTTTTTTGTTCATTAGGCTGTGTTGGTTTCAAGGGATTTTTGACAAATAAAAAAAAAAGAGTAATGTGAAAAAAAGGCACCCTTAAAACTATCCATACAAGTTGACTGCTTCGGATTATGTGGATTCTTCTAGTTACGTTGAAGCATACATGGTACAAATTTTAGTCAATGTTCAAATCAGTCATGCTAGCTAGGTCGTCTTCCCATGTAAACTATATGGAGTTCTCCTCCTCCCCAAAAAGCAACATTTGATCTATCTTCTTCCTCCACCACCTTTTGATTACTTTCTAGTCTCAACAACTTCGTGTCTTTTTCTGTTCTGCAGTAGCAGCAGCAGCCATGTTATGCTATTCTTACTCTTCAGATGAAATATCAATTGGACCGATATAATTATAAGCTGCTACCATTGACTAATTAATTAAACCAAAGTGGTACAAACAACAATCCTTTATTTGGTCCCATTTCTAGAACAGAGGGATGGATGACTTTTCTTTGATTGATTAATCATTTAATAAATATTGTCGTCCTTTTCCTTAAAGTAATTAACGATATTTGAGAAGGAGTCAAATGAGAAATGATCGATTTCCTTTTTCTTTCTTATTTTCATTAACAAGAAATGTTGAGCAGCCAAAATGAGTGCGGGTTGTTGAGCTTTGCGCCACTCCCAAATCGCAATTTGGATTTGGAATTGGAATTATGTATGTGCACATATACAAATTACATACTCTCTCAAGATATGCATATGACCACCAATTTGGAAAACTAGTCACCAATATATATATATTATATATGCTGCTTCCAATCAAGGTGGACCAGCGTGGGAACCATATATTGTGGTGGACTGGAGAAGACACACAAACATCAAACATGAGCTTCTCGTGCTGCAATTCTCACTCATAATTGCAACTTATATACTTCTATATATTCCTAGCTTGTCACTTTCCTCTAAAATACAATTATTAACCAAAATGTGAAGCAAATTTGGTATAATAGTATTCCCGGCGAAATGATTGTCCATCAGAAGGAACACCAGTGTTGGCATATGTATATTAAAAAGAAAACACGAATTTTATATGTTGTGTAATAAAATTGAGCTACAAGCAATGGCAGTAAAAAATAGAAACAACCTTTTGACTTTGTAATCGTTTTAGACATTCACAATCGAACAAAGGAATAAGCACGGGCTCAAACCCGTATGTAGAAACATAGCATTCGCGAAAAAGAAAGAAAAAAGAAAAAAGGCAAAAGCAGGGATTGTTAACATAAAACTGGCTCAGCTGTCCCCATAATAGCTTTTGCCAACACATTCATTTATACACATTCTTCTTCCTTTTCCCCTACCCCAAAACAAAAATGAAGATAAAAGAAAAAATCCTTAAAAACCTATATATAAATATTCTTTTCCAGGCCTTTATATGCCAAAGCGGCTAGCTAAGACTATCGGTGTCTTGGGTTTGCAGAACGCAGAGTGACGCCATGCAAAAACTTTGTATATCCAAGTAAACTAAGCTTTCCATCAGTATTTCGTATCCAATCTCTGAGAATTGAATAAGCTGAAGGGCCCAAATTCAATTCCTGCGGCCATAAGATAAAGAAAAACATAAACAACCTTAAAGATATGGCATTATATTAAGGATTAGCCTATTAGAGCACTTACTCGTGCTAATTCTTCGACTGATATTACACGGTTGCCCTCTCTCTCAAAATGCTCAAATGCAGTGTTGGCAATGTCTTCCCACCTATCTAGTGCCTCCAATTGATACGTGCTAGTTGCAGCTGCACAAAATTCTTGGAAATCCATCTTTCTATAGGCAAGTGGTTCCATCTATAGAATTATTCAACCAAGAAAAATGTTTAATGCACATTGATTATTTTTTATCCACAACATTTCTTCTCAGGTAGCAAGAAGACTACTGTTGCTTGGGTCAAATTTTAAAAAATGTCCAGCTACGGAACTTGTATGCACTAAAACTCAAGTGCAATGACAATAGCTCACCGCATGTATGATGTCCAGAACCTTTGACTCCCTCATGGCATCAGTTGCATGACGTACAAGAGCCTGCAAAGTTCAATTTGAAACTTATAATCATAATAATAAAAGAAAGCATAAGGAAATAACAGGGAGGAATGCATGACCAAAATCATTCAAAACAGGAAAAACATACACTTAAATGAGTATGATTTATGAAGAAAAGGAAGAAAAATGCAGAATGAGCAATTTGTGCTGATGAGGTGATCATCCTATTCCTATGACACACACACAAACAGAACACACAAAAATTTATCTTCACTTTATCAACCAAAACAAAGCTGCAAGAATAGTGAAGCAGTAGATCACCATTTTGAAATTGTCAAGGGAGACATGGCCATCTCTATTTGGTTCCAACAATCTGAATTGTGCTCTAAGATAAACTAACTCATCCTCTGTCAAGGCTTTTGAAAGGGCCTGGATGGATATAAGATGTGACAAAATATGAGTGATAATCAAGTGAAGAAAAGAACTTCTATCATTCCACTAAGCATAATCATGTTCAAGGAAAAGAAACAAGTTATACCTTCACTGCTGCACGTCTGAATGGTGTCGCATGAAGATAAGACTTCACTAGCTTATAAATTAATATATCTAATGGGATAGGACGGTTGTCATCCCTGAGCCAAGGGTGAGCTGCAGTTAAAG
Organism: Aeschynomene evenia; assembly: GCA_013621005.1. NCBI lineage: Eukaryota > Viridiplantae > Streptophyta > Magnoliopsida > Fabales > Fabaceae > Aeschynomene > Aeschynomene evenia. The sequence continues at coordinate 7,156,417 of CM024268.1, forward strand.
AAGTGAAGCATTGATTAGTTTTAAGATTCAATCTGCAAAAAAAACATTGTCTCTACCACTATGTACAGATTTTACTAATAGAAGAAAGGGAGATTTTTATTTTGATATAAAGAACCAAGGGAGATATCATTTGGCTGTCTACCATAACATAAGTTCCACCTCAATATGGGAGAAATACCATAAAGACAATAAGAGTATTCTACAATTGTATATTTTTTGTTCCTCATGTTGAGGTAGGAAAGTCTGGATAGGAAGACGAAAGTTTTATGCAATTTATAGTAATAATAATAATGTCAAAATCTTAAGAATCTAAAGATAATTAGAGAGGAACATTGCGCAGGATCTAGCAGCTGCCAAACATAGTCTAAATTGTAGAACTCAACAACTTACTTAGAGCTTGGACAGCAGTCATTCTTTTCCTGTAGTCCTTGTTTAGGAGCCTTTTGACAAAGTCCTTAGCCTCAGCAGACACAGTTGGCCAGGGTAAATCATCAAAGTTGGGATCAGCTCTGAGCACTGAACGAAAAATTCCAGATTCTGTGCGTGCCCAGAAAGGTCTGCTTCCACATAGTAAGATGTAGGTGATAACACCAATACTCCATATATCTGCTTCCAGACTATATGACCTGTGAAGGACCTCAGGTGCAACATAATATGCACTGCCAACAATGTCATTCAGACGCTGATCTGTATATCAACACAAATGAATGGAAATATTTAGAGGTGGCCTTGTATCACTATTCACAATCATCTAACTTCCTAGAGTCTTTTTATGACATGGATCAGAGAAGTATATTTAATAATAGAGTTGAAATGAAAACACAAAGTTAAGAATCAATGTAATTATTACCTGGTCTGCTGAAATCAGATAGACCAAAATCAATAAGCTTCAAATCAGCATCTTCACTTCTTGAAGTGAAGAGGAAATTCTGTAAAAGTGAACCCAGATGAAACGTAAGAAACAGTAATCAGTGTCTTCTCCTTATATAGTTAAGACTAAATGATGTCAAAAACAGAGCTAGATGTTGACATTACAACTAATCGAAGAAAAGATTTAATGCACAAACCTCAGGCTTTAGGTCACGGTGCACAACACCTTGAAGATGACAAAAAGCAACAACGCTCAGAATTTGCAAAAGTATAGCCTTTGCATCCTCCTCTGTATACCTTCCTCCCCTAGAATAGAAGAGAAAACATTTTTCAATCAAATTAAAAGATAATATCAAGTTGAAAATCACAAAAATCAAGAAAGCCCAACTTTAGTGCATTAGTTTTCAACCATTCGCAGGACTTGGGAGATGCAGATGATATATGCACACATCCTTACCCACTAAATAAAGATTGTTTTCACAACATGAACCTGTGACCACTAGGTAATAAGGCGGCAATTTTACAATTGTCCCAAGGCTTGTCTTAATCGAAAACTAAAAAATCACAAATATAATGAAAAACTAACCTCGACAAAATCCGATCAAGAAGCTCCCCACCTTCACACATTCTGAAAAGAAAACAAAACCAATAAACGTCACTATATGGTGATTTCCACATTAGAAGATGCATGCTGCCCAAATTTCAACAATAACAAAGCATGGCTGTGCACCTTCAAAATATATGTTGAGTAGAAACTTGGCATTTTAATATGAACTAGAAAGGTGTGGTTGAACTCATCAAAACATTCTAACAACGAAGAAAAAAAAAGTACTGAGAAACAGGAAATTAATCGGAGAGACTGACAGCAATGCAATGGGTGTAAGAGCATCAATTGCTTTTCTATATTCCAATGTGGCTCACTTATTAAGAATATGTACACAGAAAAAATAACATAGATACAGTTCTGTACCAATTTCTCATCATAAATCATAAATATTAAATAAAATAGAGAATGAGATAAATACATACTCCATAACTATGTACACATTGTTGGCATCTTCACAAGCATCATAAAATTTGACAAGATGCTTATGGCCAGATAGAGCTTTTAATAGCTTCACCTCCCTACGAACATCTTCAATTGCTATAGCTGTGGTCATCTGCCATATCAATCTTATTAAGATGCAGAAACAAATTGATTTAACATTTCAAAAAATCGCCATTTAAATAAATAAAGTTCATAAATCGTAACTTTATGATGAATGAGGCAAAAATAACTATAGTTACATATATCATTTGGTATTTTTGGCCCAAATAAAAAATGTAGTGTAAGACATTCAATAAAATATTAGTATGGAAGAGGAGGACTTGCTTCTGTTGTTAATCAATAAAAATAAAAATGCTGCCAGAAATTTACTACTAACAGTATTCAGTATATGAGTAAACAGCAAATGAAAAAAGAATGTCAGTACTACTGACAGAAACAGCAGTTTTTTTAATAAATCAAGTTGAGGAAAATAGTTTCAATCAAAACAAGGAAACCAGCAGAGCTTTCTCCTAGCTTGAAAATTACTGAGAGTATAATTTACACACACACAAGTTTTTCTATTTTGACTTCAAGGAAAAGTCACCAGTCATAGTATAACAGCTGACTTTCCATGGCACCATGAATTTGGACCATATCCTATTATCTCATTATGCCATGTTCCGTTATTTTTCTACGCCCGTTGATTATAATTTAAACGTTATGCCGTTAACAAAACTTTCGGAAGCAATAAATTTCCAAGTATATGGGTTATATATAATTTTCAGGGAAAAATTCTTAGGCAGACAATGCCTACGGATTCATCAATTACTATCAGGCACTCCATTCAACGGTTGACAGGTATAAATGTGTTCTTGACTTGTAGCACACTTTTATAATTGAGTAACACAGCCCTACACATGTTTGATATTGAAAGGAGTGCCTATGGACCCTGGTGTTTCTCCAAGAACTACTCATTTTCAGGAACAAATTTCTGAACATCATTTTGGAAGGAGATTCTTAACTTCATCCAATCCTAGGAACTTTCCACTCAGCTCCTAGTTCAATGGCCGAAAGGAAAGAAAGAGGGTAAAAATAATGCATAACTAGAGGACAAGCATGCTGCAATAGCCCAGGAATGTATGACATCTCTGGCAGTGGCAATGAATCAAGCAAGGACTAGTACAGGACAACAAAAATCAACCTGAACTGTCCAATTGTCATCATAAGTGTCCAAAGTAATCACAATCAACCAGAACGGACAAAAAAAAGAGAAAACCAAATAAGACCAGCACATTTTTCTCCAAAATACCAGATAATAGAAACAGCTCGATAGATAAAAGCAAAATTTAGCAGCAAATTGTGGCAATGTAGACAGTACCTTGGCCTTAGAAATGATTTTAACAGCTACAATCTGGTCCTTGAGCTCACCCTTCTTAACCCTGGCAGAGCATGTATGACCAAAATGCCCCTTCCCCACTTCCGTCCCCAACTCGTACTTAGCTCCAAAGTTCTTACTATAACCAAAGCTCTTGTCCAGCGCCTGCTCCCCCTCTGCCCCACTGTCCTCCGGTATCGGCCCCTCCTTCGGCCGAGCCTGCCCCAGTCGCTTCGCCAGAGACGCCCTTATGTGCTTCGCCGGAGACGGAGGCGGAAACGGCCGCCGGAAGAACCTCCTCGGCGTGGTCCCCCTAGCAGGTGACGGCGACACCCCATCCCCCGGCAGCGGGCTGGCGTTCACGCCGTGAGGGTAGGGGCTTGGCCAGGGGCTCGCATGTTGCGACGACGACGACCGCGCCGGCGTATTCTTCACCGAACGGAATCCGTTGGAGGCGGATGGGAGCGGGGAGCGAGGGGCGTCCCCGGAGGCTTCAATTGCGGTGGCTTCGCCGTCCGCATGACGATTTTGGGCTTTGGGATTGGGCTTGCCGTAGCACTGGCCCATGGGAAGAGGATGCGGCGGAGATGCGGTGCGTAGGGCCCAGTCAAAGCCCGCACATGGGCCTCCCCAGAACCCTCGACCCGGATCCGATAACCGGCCGGGGACAGAGAGATCTGATACGGGGGAACACGATAAACAAAGGGAATTTCAGTCAGGTAGAGTGAGAGAGGAAGTTCTACTGTTCTAGAGAGAGAGAGTGTCTGCGTGAGACAGACAGAGACAGAGACAGAGACAGAGAGAAAGCAAAGACAAGTTGTGTTGTGTTGAAGAGTGTGTTATAACAAAGAAAGAAAGACAGAAAGAAAGGGGAATGTGACACAGAGAGGAAGTGAGGGGAGGGAGTCCTCTCCGGGGGGAATTACCAGCAGCAGCTACTTACGCAGTGCAGATCTGCGAAGGACTCAGGGCCCCACTCCCCGCCCTTGGATTCGCCTGATCAGGGCCGTTGGTGCCTTGTGCTCTTATTTATTCTTCCCTTCTTGTACTTTGGCTTTGTCTTTTCCTACTTTTGGTTCCGCAATCTGTGAGACGGGCTGGGACACGTGGAGGGAGATGGGAGAGTGTGGGCTTAGGGCAGTGGGTGGGGCTGGTGGTAGCCGATCACGAAACTCAAACTGCTTTCGCAAAAGACAGAGGATTCGATGGAATCAGAGGTGACGAGCTCATCAACGAAGGTTCCAATGGAATGGAGTGGAGTGTGGACAGTGGACGACCACCACCATTCGGACTTGCTACTACTCATGCTCTTTAATCCCTTTCCTTTTTATGCTACGGTACGGGCACGGCCCATTATTTACTTTCTTGCTTTGCTTGTGCCTCCTCCTCCTACTTTTTATTATTTACTTACCACACCAAATCAATTGCATTATTGTATTGCTCAGAGGATTAACAATAAGTAATAATTTAATGATAAGCATGAATTCACCATCTTCCCCTATGCTTTGGCTCCTATATTTGTATTTGGATTAGCGTTTTTAAATTGGAGTTTGGATGAATTTGATTTGGTAGAATTGATTTTGAGTAAAAGTGAGTTAATGTTAATGTGATTTATGGTTGAATACTTTTATCTTAAAATTGATTTTGATATAATAAATATTGTTTGGTGATCAAAATCAAAACCACTTTTAAATGTGTAATTATTAAAAATGATATGAATTTAATATTTTACTATAAATATTACTTTTATATTTTAATTTTTTTAAGTATATCAATAAACTATGTTTATAATATTATAGAGAAATATATATCATTTAAATTAATATTACTATATAAATATTACAAATTAATTAAATAAATAATAAAAAAGTTACCTTTTTAATGATTAAATGAATATATAAAGAATTTGATTATAATTCACCGACAGTGTAAAAAATTTACATTATCAGTTAATCATATTCATTTATTTGTGTGACTTTTTAGCTAATGAGTGGTTAAATCAAAATTTTTTAATGATGCGTCAATTTATGATTGGATGCCTGTATAAAATTATTTTATACTGATAATGAATTAAAATTAAACTCATATATAAATTATAAAAGAATAACCTAATAAAAATAAGTAATATAAATCACTAAAGTACAACCTTACATATCACAATTGTATAAAGATAATAAAATCATTTTAAGTGACGACATTTATTGCAAAGTTCAAAGTATCATAAACTCAATAAAAAAAAAGTTGCTTTAGACCATACTGCACTTTAAAAAAAATAATAATGTTTGTCGTACAATAGAAATACGTTCAACAAGTATCCAACGTGTGCTATACATGATATGAGATGTGTGCTATACATACATGTGTTATACAAATAATACACATCCCATATTATGTATAGCACACGTTAGATACTTATTAGACGTATTTCTGTTGTACATGTACCATTATTGTTAAAAATTAAACTACTGAACGTAAAATTAAAAACATCCAAATCAATTTTCGGCCGTTTGTAAAACCAAAGGTGAACCAAACATGCAAATAATCTTTCCGTTTTCAACCTTAAAACAGCAAACCCGTCCGTCAATGTGAACAAATCCCTTTATTGTTCAACGAGGTTTAGTTTCTCTATACGTGTATGTTTTACAACCTTGATTTTTTTTACTTCCATATTTCGTCAATATACTACTGCCCATACTAAATAAATACTAGTCATTCCAAATTCTATACACATTTATTCACAGCGTAGATCACAAGTTTAATGATTTGCAGAAACTAGAAAAGTTTAATTTCCTTTCCTGCGTGTCCGTTTTCTGTTCAGTCGTATCTGACTTTTCTACCTTCGCACAACCTTATCTGTATAGTATACAACATCATTTATGTTTTTTGACATAATAATATGCAATTATTTAAATGATTACTTTAGGATTATATTAGACTAAGAGCTGCTACCCCGTGCATCCTGAACCAGTCGATTACGCTGTGATTTTATTAAAATATAACAGTGATTCAATAATTTGTTTCAATATAATTCAAAAATCATATACATCTCGTCATAATATACGAGTACCAGAATTATTTAAAAAAAAATGGTGACTAATATATAGTGATTATAAATATATATATATATATATAGTGGGTAAGTGTGGATGATGTGATTTGTCTGCAACAGCAATGAGGAGTGGTTACTTGTTTGCTAATAATCACTTGTAACTATTCGTGGAATCTAAACCTGACCTCACAAATTTTTTTTTTTTCAATGTATCCACCAGAGCGATTCTGATAATTAATTCCCCGCCGATTTGTGCGTGCACCTCAAGGGTGGGACGGCTGGCCAAGGTCCTCTCTGCATACACACCGCCCTGAAATCGAACCCGAGAATAAATGTTTAAGCAACCCAAGCCACTACCACTTGTGTTAAACTTCTTGGTTCCTGACCTCACTAATTACTTAATTTACACTGCACTGAAAAAATCAAACGCTACTACGGTCCATGTATAAACGCCACATTTTTGTGTAGAAAATTAAAAAAATTAAAAACTTTTTTTGCCTCAAATACATAAACCTTTTTGCCTCGATTACGTAATCACACACAAATTAAATGCTGGAAGAAATTAAATACAACAAGTATAAATAGGGATTAGTCTCAAATTATTAGGAATGGAAGTAAATTATTAGCAAAAAAATCAGATCTTTCTTTAAACTAACTTTCACGATCCCTTATTCTCAGTATTTTCAATTTTTTCCAGATTATTTATGCACATTGTCAAATGATACTTTTATTATATTGATCATGTCAAATTGTCACGGTGGTTCTCTTATTTGGAACCTTTGATGATATCAATAAAAACAACTCTAATTTCAAATATATATATATATATATATGAGTTTAATTTTGATGTACTGACAATGTAAAAGTATTTTATACTGTCGTCTAATCAAAATATTCTGTTAGTATGATTTTTTAGATAATGGAAGAAAGAAGACACAATCATAGCTGACATAATAATACGAATGATTAAATAAAAAAATGATACGTTGTCGATGAATCAAAATTAAATCACACAGCAAAAACAAAAAATGAAAAGAAGTAGTCAATCACACAATAATGATTTATTATAAAGCACAAGGTTTTATGTGATGGCATTAGAAACTGCGTCACAATAATGAACACACCTACATAGAACCAGCCTCATTACTTCCCTGCATATTAGGGCCATTATAGTTGTGGAGAAAAATATCAATTGAACCTATTTTGTTTTTAGAGTTAGGGTTTGGGCAAGAAGAAAATCTGTTTTGCTGTCTTCAAGAATAAATACATTATTTAAATTACATGGTTGGAAAAGGAATATATATGCTTCACAATAACACTACACACACACAGTTGGTCTACTTTCTTTATCATCAACTGTCTCATCTCATAGCTGAAACTTTATTATTGACCAAAACAAACTTACTCAAAGTCCATTGATGAAAACTGAAAGGAACATAAATATGGCACTTGAAAGCAAAACCGTATATTATTATTATTATTATATTATAATGTGTAGCCAGCACTAGCAGGGTCTAGAACTATTCCACCTTCCTATGAATTCGACTGCTAAACTTGGTATTTATGCCTCAATTATAGGTGAGTAAATTTTTTATCAATATTTAGTAGTACAGGAGTTTACTTTTTTGTCTATGTCAACCGGAATTTTGCCAGAAGCCCTGAGTTGTTTATTCAGAGTGTTTGGAGGATTGGGCCTCATTCCTTCTGGCCCTGTCTACTATTGATGGCTTTGTAATATAATTCTCAGACCCAAAATAAAAAAGAAAAAGAATGCACATACACGCGCCCACATAAGCAGAAACTTTACGGTCCACCACACTATTATTGATTTATTGTTTCAACCACCTATGGTTTACTTGAAAATAAAGGTTATGACTTCCGTTCCCACCTCCAATAATGCTTTTTCTTTTTCACCAAAAATAATAATGGACAAAAGTCTAACGACTAATTAATTTGATTTAAGTCGAATCCTATTCTAAAGAAGGAAAGTTTAATTATACACTAAACAAACGATATCTTGATTCTAAAACTTCAAAATAAAAATAATAGCTGGCAAAAGTACATTTGATTCCTAAAAGATTTACCTTGATGATCAATTGCTTGCACGGAATCATTCAAAGATTTGTAAATGAATTGTATATAAATTGACATTTTGATTCGTTAATTAATTTAAGACTAATTGCATTTGTTGCATAATAATATAAAGGATGTTTAGAAGTTCAAAAACTCTCTATGTATATGCAAAGGATATACTACAAAATATATCAAGAGATGGTTCTAATAGGCTGTAATGAGTAAAATAGACTCATGGGCCCAATTAGGATAATATCATTAGTTATAATAGAATTTTACTATAAATAGGTAAATTGTACAAGTGCAAATTATGCATAATGATAATTGTGATATCATTTCCCCTTTTGGCTCTTAATTGAGATTCTCTCTACATCTCTTTTCTCTCTAATTGGCCCTAATTGAATTTCTTCCTCATTTCTCTCTATCTCTAAATTCTTAGTTCTTACATAGGCTAACTAATTTATCAAGATTATGAATTTTTATTCTGTCAAACACCATTTTAACGTAATATTGTCGATACATTTAGTTATACTTTGTACATTATTATGCAAAGTTATAGCAAAAGCTTTTCATCAAATCATATATATATAGGTAGGGTCAAATAATTTGGTCCTTTTATCTATTGACTTTTTATCGTTTTGGATTAACACGATCGATAAGATGGGACAGCTTCAACTTGCGTTAACCGGGGAGGAAAAAAACGAGAAAGAGAACCTTTTTCCCGTTAAATAAGGTTAATGATTGTGACCACCCGGCGACAATGATATAGAATCATACAATACAGAGCTTTGCATGTAAAAAGTGTTATTTGGATAAATTATTCAATACATTAAAAAATATATACATAATTAAGTATGTTATTTTGATAAAAAGTATTTTTTTTTTTGATAAATACTCATACAACCCGTAAAAAGAGTTCATGACAGAAAATTTACCACAACCATTTATGCATAGTAAGATTTACCTCATTAAAAAACCTCCTAGCCTAGTATCATCTATCCTAATGAGAAAAAAGAGCACAAATCTTACTAGCAGCACCATATCCAACCACTATAGCATACATACATCAAAGAACCAGAACATATATCAGCAAAAAAATAGTCTCACGTGGCCATCATGGTCATGAGGCTTAATCCCAATTTATAAATGCAACAAATCAACATGTATGCATCATGCCCTCCAGATGTCATCACATAGACTTCACAATCTATCAGCCATATCAACACCATGCACTTACCAATTACTTATCTAATTCCTTTGGATAAAAAGTGTTAAAATAAATTTTTTTATTGAAAAATATTATTATCCAAAATTTTGTATAAAATATAATAGGTTGTATGTGTAAAGCCTTAAGTGTCAAAAAGATACGAAAATGTTGATGTAGGAGATATTTGCTCCAAATTAAAATACGTAAGCTATTTTCACTTGGATATGCCCATCGATACTTATACTCAATTTTTGTTTTGAGCGTTCAATAATGTAATGCCTTAGTTATCACACTTTTTGTTCGTTAAGAATTAGTTTAATTGGTTTAGTTAAACATATATTATATTTAGGCACGACACGTTCACCTAATTTGGTCATTCTCATATCCCCCAAAAGAAAATGTCATCTAAGGATGGTTCGAACATTGAAGAAGAACCCTCATGGAGTAGCTTAAAAGTAACTCCAAGCTAGCCAGAGACAAGTATAGATAGATAGAATATGCATGAAATTTGGTAGTGGATGCTGTTCAATGCTTTGAAGGCAACCACATGATAATGACTTGTACAGTACTTATAAATGATGGTGGGTGCGTTAGGAAATTGACGACGACCATAATTAAATCATATATATATATATATATGTATGTACAAATTTATTCAATCACCAATGATATGAAGGTAGGGAATGTCTGCAGAAGCAACTTCCCCAACATGATTAACTGATTTACTATGAATATGCATGTATGTATATATATGTAGCTTGTAATAATAGAAAGAGAAATGAGAGTAGTTTTACGGAAGCAATGGTGGCTTCATAGTTTAGTTGTGTCTCACGAGTAGGCTACCAAATTTAATGCTCAAAAGTATGTATAGTAAACGGGTTTGTACGCGTGGATTACGTTTAATGTTGACAGAGAGATATTCTAGCTTGCTTCTTCAATGCCATAGTAAATGCCACCTATATGCTCTCTGTTCATGCAAGACGTGCAACACCTACCTAGGAAATTTTTAATTATAATTCAATTTACATATTTTTACATTCATAGTTTCATACATCATGTTAATATGTATACTTTTTCTGTCTTAATATATGATATAATCTGCATTTTAACTTTCAAATTCTAGCATTAGTTGTAATAAATATCTCCTAGTCATCTAATTTTTAAGATTTATAACATCCCCTTTTGCTTGGCGTGCGTTCTTCTATTCTTTTCTTGTTTTTTAAGAAAGAAAAATATAATATTTGAAATAAAATAAACTTGAGGGATTATCGCCAACTCAACACAATGCATCCCCTTCCACATATACACGTCAAAAGAATTAAACCCATCACATCAGTCAAATTACTTTGAGGAAAAAAACTTCAAATATATGATTCATAAGTTAGGTAAAATTAGAGAAAAAATATTTTAATATTTATAATTTTATAATTTATGTAGATATTTAATGTATTATTATTTATTTTTATAAGACTCTTATATATTTTTATTTTTAATCCCTACCTTAAAATGTCTTTAGACGTTTATGGACATTTAAAATTGAGATGTCTAAAAATAACAAAACTATAAAATTTGAGTTTGTTATTATTATTCACTTTTTCTTTTTTTATTCATTTTATTTTCATTTTTTTTTTTACTTTTGGGATTTATATATGCAAGATTGCAAGTAAGTAGACAAATATTATTAAAAAAGAAAGTAAACACAGACATGTGACTCAGCTGATGAACTAATCCATGTCAACAAACATAGAAGATCGAGTTGGAATATATATCATCAAAAGAACCGTGTCCTATTTTTTTTGTTAGTCAATTGCCCCGGCCCTTCAATACATATTGGTTTTTAACAACATTTCTTTCGTTAAAATAGTTAAAAATATCATATTTTAATATTTTAAATTCAAATAATACTTTTAATCATGTATGTTTTTTTAATAAACCTAATAATTTAAGTTCAATTTCTTATTTTTATTTGTTTTAGCTGGTATAATTTTTATACCCTAACAAAGCTCTATTATCTCACACTAGTTATGCATATATTTTATCTATCTTAGATTGAGAGATTCAAAGAGAGGTAAAAACGGGTACTTCTTATTAGAACCCAAACCCATAATAACTCCATTAATATGCGAAAAGGCGTTTAAATACTAGCAATAGCAAACAATACATGTGATGTATCACTGGATGGGGACCAAAGAAGAGCCAAGCCTAGAAAATTTTACATCACGCGAAGGTGGCACGCTAATGACAGGACATGTATGTATGATATGCTATGATATGATGTGTGCATGCATGGCCATAGCCATCATGGTCATTCACTCCCTCTAATACATTTATTTATTTATTTATTTATGGAGTATGTGATGTGATGTGCCCCATTCCCATGTCCTACGGGTCGGGCTACCCCGCGAGATGACACAATACTCTTCCACTTGCATTCTAATGTCTGAGCTGAGAGGTAGACTTTGAACTTTGCATTTTTTCTTTCTTTAATCACATCAATTCAATTATAAGTACTCCTTCAGCTTCCAATAAGGAAGGAACAAAATAACATGTTCCCATGTGACTCTGGTGTGGGAATTCGATAGCCAACACACAGAATTGGCACTTTTTAGCTGTAGAATCCATTCCACTACGCTTATTATTATGTATTCCTCACAATCTACCAAATTATAGAATTCTTCCTAACTTTGTAATGTGCTCTGTTCAACTTTCATTGACACTCTGTTTTTTCCCCTGTTTCAAGTTTCAGGATCTTTCGTGCTGTGTATCCAAAGATACTCTTCTTCGTTTTTATTTTCTTATTTATTTCAATGTGTCTGCATAAGTCTACGTAGGTCCCTGATATAAATGGATAAATGGAAACTTGAACTAACCATGACAATAAAACACAGCAAATGCAATTCCCTTCGGTACTGGATAGAAAAATGCCAAAAAACTGCCTTCAACTCTTGCATTATTAGGAGACAGAGTGGTCAGAGATTTTTCTTAAATGCTTGATAACCAAACAAACACTGACTCAAGGACGTGCTTGCTCACTTTTTTTTCTCTCAGTCTATGTCACGAGCCTACCTTCCTTGAGTTTTTCTCTCTAATCGGCCTTTTTGTTGATTATGTTACTACTCTACTCTATCGATATTCTACTCCCTCTCTCTACAGAGCATACCATTCATTCACCCATCCACTCATCCATCGATCCTCATAATAATAATAAAAATAAATAAAAAAGAATACTAACAAACAAAAAGAACAGCAACTTGTCTCCATCAACCATACCAGCACACACCATCCCAACAATCCCACTGTGGATCCACCCTCCCTTCTTCTTCTTCTCTCTCTCCCCTTTCCACCGCTACTTTTACACTTACACTTAACCAAAGCCATCGCAAATTCCGTTTAAAAGTGTTCACTTTTGGTTTTATTACCCCAATTCCATTTTAATAGTCCTTTATTTTTCTCTTTCTTTCTCTTTCTCACATCACACATTCTCATCCCTTTTAACGCCCACCGACCCATCATTGCTTGCTAGTTAGTTAATTAAGAGAATGACACGGCTTTTTCGATCCAAATCTTGCGGGATGGTTGAGTTTAACCCTACTCCGCCGAGCCCATTCTTCCACCATGGCAAGGGTGAAGAGGAAGACGATGAAGATGACGACGACGACGAAGAAGAAGAAGAAGATGATGATGAATTTGAGAGTGACGATGACGATGACAGGAGCAACCCAGTTTCAACGCCGTTCATCAATCCAGGGTCAAAAGGGGTAGATAAGCACGGTCGGCGATGCCAAGCACAATCGCAACAGAGTCAGCATCAATTTGCCATATTGGATATTCTGGTGGCTGCTCTGAAGAAGTCACTGGTGACTTGCAGTGTGGAGAGGGAAGATGTTTCTTCCTTGGATATAAGCTGGCCAACCGAGGTGCGCCATGTCTCACATGTCACCTTCGATAGGTTCAATGGCTTTCTCGGTTTGCCCTCTGAGCTCGAGCCCGAGGTTCCCAAGAGGGTTCCTAGTGCCAGGTGATTGTGAAGAACCCTCCCTTTGTTTTTCTTCCTCTTCCTCTCCTTCTTCTTCACTAACCACTTAATTGGGTATTAATTACTAATTAGTAATTACTAATTCAAGTCACACTAAAAGGTTCAATTTTATAGAGAACGAATTTCTTCAGATCAGTGTGTTTGTGCGCGTGTTTGTATTGTACCTGGCAACCTAGGCATGCCTCCACGAGGGAGAAGATCTTAGGTTTCGTTTGAGGTGGTTCAGTGTTTGTTGCAACTTTGGTTCTTAAATTCGTTCCTACATGAACCTTCCATGAGCATGAGTGAAAGATTTTGGGTTTTCCACTTGTTTCACATAACAAGTTGAGTGATACGTGTGAATCTACCACACAGTTTTCCCTTGGGTTTTAATAGCATATCATAATAGGTTTCAATCACATCTATGTCTTGATCACCTACAATTGGAGAATAAAACAGTTGTTGTGCCTGGACTTAGCAAAGTCAAAGTCAATACAATTCACATGGCTCTTTGATTTGTCTTGTGGTTGTTGATTGTGAATCTCCTCTTCTCTTCGCCTATCTGTGATCTCTTATTATTTATAAATGGAGTCTCTCTTGATTGGGTTATTATAATTAATAATGCAGTGCAAAGGTTTTTGGAGTTTCTGCAAAGTCTATGCAGTGTTCTTATGATGAAAGGGGGAACAGTGTCCCAACTATTCTGCTGATGATGCAAAAGCGGCTGTATTCGGAGGGAGGCCTTAAAGTATGCTCTGCTCACATGAAATTAGTTAGTTGTTACTGGTTTTATTTATTTGTGCATAAATTTTGAGGTGGTCTAATTTCATGCTTTCCTTGCCATGCCTAAAGGCAGAAGGAATATTCCGAATCAATGCTGAGAACAGCCAGGAAGAGTTTGTTCGTGATCAGCTTAACAGAGGTCTAGTGCCACCTGGAATTGATGTTCACTGTTTATCTGGTTTGATAAAGGTATGCTTAGTATCAAGCTTAACATTATATATCATACATGCATATATGAAATATTATTGCTCCTATGTACTATACTGTTAAGAGATCCCTTGTGCTAATGTCTTTTTCATGCCTTACAGGCTTGGTTTAGAGAGCTTCCAACTGGTGTACTTGACTCTCTCACCCCAGAACAGGTGATGCACTGCAATGCTGAAGAGGATTGTACTAATCTTGTGAAATTACTTCCTCCAACAGAAACTGCCCTGCTTGATTGGGCAATCAATTTGATGGCAGATGTAGTTGAGCACGAACAATTCAACAAGATGAATGCACGCAATATTGCTATGGTATTTGCCCCCAACATGACACAGGTAGGTTCCTTCCTTCACATTATAATCAAGCGTGTAGGTTCTGTTCCTTTTGCTGTTTTAAACCTATGATGGTTCTACTTGGTTACGTTCATACTTCATACACAGTTCTGTTAGGCTCATTATTTGGTTAAGCACCTGAAAATTTCATATTTCCATCATTCATCATTGGTTCCTTATACCTGGACCTTTTTGGCACTAACATGAACTCAACTGCAATCTTCATTTGAACATCAGCAATGGCGAAATCGATTTGTTTTGAGAAATCAGAAATTAGAATTTACCCTATTTGTTACAATAAAACTAATCAGAATGCATGGTGTAATGTTGAAGAATAACCAGCTCCTGTTGAATCCTTGATTGCTGACATTTGAGAGCTTGTTCCCCTTGTTCTATATATGCAGATGGCCGACCCTTTGACTGCATTGATTCATGCAGTGCAAGTCATGAACTTCCTCAAGACGTTGATTCTGAAGACCATTCGGGAGCGACGCGAATCGATAATGAAGGTGAGGCAGGTTTCATCATGCTTAGGCTCTCCATCCAAAGAAGGTGACCACACTCCTTTCAACTGTAAAATGGAGGAATCTTGTGCCACAAGGCCGCCACCTGTCAAAAGCAAGTTCTCAAGGACTTCTACCCTGGGAAGAATAGAATGGTGCATTGAGGAGAAACTTTGGAGATCCGAGGAGAAGGGAAGAGGGAACATGGAATTTGAACCTTCTAGATATGAGAGTGATCAATTAGAAAATAGATATAGAGGAGGAGGCATATATGACAGTGAACATTGGGTGAGATTGAGGAAAGGAGTGCGGAAGCTATGCAGGCACCCTGTATTTCAGTTGAGCAAGCCGAGCAAGAAGCCTGCTAGTGCTAGTGATGATAGTCTTGGCATTGTAAATACTAGGGAAGGACGAGGAGAGGCTTGGGCCTAAAATAAATAAGAGCTAGCTGAATGCCATTGCCATGCCCTACTTTTATGGCTTCAATTGTGTCATAGATGTTGCTGTGAGATTGAGATTGTATTTAGCATATAGCTTCAGTTGTCTCTTAGCTAGTAGCTAGCTAGAGTGTAAGTTCATCACATGTTATGTTTACAAGGGGTTATCAGTTATCACAGTCTATATATCAGATAAGATTGCCCTCTCAAAAATTTTACTTGCTGCCATCAAATTATTTAGTTCAAATATGACATTATGTCTGATAGGCATAGCATTACAACTATACACGTACGTGGAAGAGTTTCGCTTAGCAGAAAGAAAAGATAATACTCGTGTTTATTGCACCCTGCCATTTTCATCGAAAATAATTAGATTTCATGTACTATTACTTTACTTCCTCCTCCATAACATAGAAGAAATAGTAATATTTAAGGAATGTTAGTCCCATACTCTCCTTTGGAAATTAACATCAGAGTTAGTATAAATGGGAATTTTTCTTTAATTTTGAACATTATAGTATCGCAAAGATTGCATGAAATCACTCAATTATTAATCACTTGTGTGCCAACATAGTATATCCTATTTCATTTTAGAATCTTTTGTCTTATTTCAAGAAAGGTTTGAAATTTAGAAGCAAATTTTTAATAAATGCCATTAAATGTTAATACTTCTTTTTCCTCTCCAAATCCAATATAATTAATTAATAATACTATATGTTTATGTGAAAAAATAAAATAAAAGAAAAGAAAAGAAAGATGTAGTGTGTAATTGGATCTGAAGCGACCCGCGTTTGGCCCATATCCATAAAGGTGAGCGTCGTGTCTATCTGGCACAGTTGCAGTTGCAGTTGCAGCTGATTCATTTTCTTTCTTTCTTTGTCTGTTGCCTTGCCTGCCCACATCCAACGCAACGGGCGGAATCGCAACCCCTAATCGAGAGGGAAACCATCGTTCATCCATCCATCGGATTTGGTTGGGATCGGAGAACAGCATCAACCTGGCTTCCGATATCTGGAAACGGCTTTTCCCGGCAGTACGAACGAGAGCGTCTCTAAGAAGGGCCTCCTCCTCCCCCCTCACTGTTGTTCCACTCCCAAACTTGTCAATTCTTCGGCGTCTGGGAATAATGGATCACATCAACTTGTTCAGGCTCTGCTCTGGCCTCCGCGTCCTTGGCTACTTCATGATCCTCTTGTTCTCCGCCATCGTCGCCCTCACCTACTACGCCGTCGTTTTCATCACCTGGGGCCCTCTCTTGCTCCATTCCCATTCCCCGCTCTCTTCCTCCGTCGCCTTCTTCATCCTCCTCCTCTTTCACATCTTCGTCAGTTCCCCTCCCTTCTTTCTTTCTTTCCTTCCTTTGTTTTCTCTTTCGATGTTCTAATTTCTTTCAAATGCTCGCATTGTTCTTTGCAGCTTGTACTGTTAACGTGGTCCTACTTCATGGTGGTTCTGAATGACCCTGGTTCCGTCCCCCCGAATTGGAGGCCGCAAGAAGACAATTTGGAAGGTGATTCTACTCCTATCTCGCTCTCAGCACAGGTTGCACCTCAGGCTTCATCTTCTTCCAACAACGGAGTGAGACCCTCCACAGGGTACTGTACTCGCTGCCAAAATGGGAAGCCACCTCGTTGTCACCATTGCTCTGTTTGTATGTCTCTTCTTCACTCTATTCCTGTCTGCTGTTTTTTTCTTTTCTTTTCTTTATGTCTATTCCTTGCCATGATGTCTTTGTAGAGGTTATGTAATGAAATGGAAGATATGAATGCGTATTCTTTTTATTTTCTTCTCATATTTGTAGGCCAAAGATGTGTTCTTAAGATGGATCATCATTGTATTTGGGTGGTGAATTGTGTTGGAGCACGTAACTACAAGTATTTTCTGCTCTTCTTGGTAAAATATATGCATATCTTGTGTTCCTTATACATAATCACTGCTTTCTAGTATTCGTTTCTCCTAATTCATTGATCTCCCCCAAACCTATTGATAGCTGTATACATTTCTCGAGGCAACTCTGGATTGCTTAGCTCTGGTCCCTAGTTTTATCAGATTCTTCAGTGGAGCCAAGGCTCATTCATTGTCTCCTGGGGGCTTTGCTGCAATCTTTTTGGCTTCAAGTAAGTATAAGTAGCTGCTTGCTTATATTAATCAAGTCAATCTAACCATCTTCTGTTGCATTCTCATAACTATTAATGTTTCTTACAGATTGTATGCCTTGATGCAGTTCTTAATTTTGCCTTTGCGCTGAGTCTTCTCTGTTTCGTAGTAATGCATGTATCACTTCTGTTGAGCAACACAACTTCAGTTGAGGTAACAAATATGTTAATTTCTCTATACCCTATCGATTTCAACTGGTATTTGGTAATACTATTGTCAGACTAGAGTATTGTCAAGTGTCTGAAACCCAGTGTACTCCTGTTCTCTTGACATGGGAGAACCATGACAATAGAATCATGAGGTTTCATTAGCTCATCTTTGATTTTAGTAAGATGATTATGTATTCTCATTTGCCAAAATGATTTTCAAAACAACTAGCTAGGCATTGTTATATAAAGCAATCTGCTTAGTATCTCCTTTTTTTGCTTTCTAAATTGACTGTTAGGCAAAACTGCAAAATGTTGTTTCAGGTTTATGAAAAGAAAAAAGGAGTCAGGTGGAGGTACGACCTGGGCAGGAGGAAGAATTTTGAGCAGGTAATACCAAATATCAAGTAGCTAAACATAACAAAATAAACAAAATAATAGCAGAAAAGCAAAATAACTTTTTAAAAAAGTTTAAGCTTATAAATTTAGGAAGTTGGCACTACATATCTAATTCATAAGTTAAGAATTCATAAATAATTCCTTTTTTATGATAATCTCTGATTCAAGTCACCATGATGGGCATTCTCTTTATGGATATGCTATATTTGGTCTTGTATGTTCCACCATATGTATGAAGTATGAACTCTATTCTTTTATTTACAAATTACAAATCACAAAGAATAAAAGAGGAAAAGTGAGTAAAATATAGATAGAAATGTCCAATTATGAAAAAAAAACTTCGTTCAACTTCCACTTCTCCCCCTCATCAGTGATCAAATCCTAGCTTTAATGATTGATGTAATTTATGATGAAGTAATTATTTTAATGCTCCCAAAACAAGACAGGCCTTTTGCCCTCTGCTGAGTAAATGCTTTCATGAAAAAAGAATATCCTTAATTATAATCTCAGATTCTTGATTAAACTGATGAATTGCTCCTTTTAATGACCAAAACATTGTTTCAAAGAATCTGCTGATTGTAATGTAGTTTAAGATGAGATAAATTCTTCTGCTGATTAATAAATCCTGTAATAGTAGTCTCATGATCTCTAATTGAATTAATAGCTTGTGAATCTAGTATTCAGTTTCACTCTTATCAATTATTTAATCTGTTTTCCCCCTTGCTTTTCCAGGTTTTTGGCACAAAGAAGGCCTTGTGGCTGTTCCCGTTGTTTTCAAGAGAGGATTTAGAGAACATGCCTGCATTAAGAGGCATTGAGTTCCCGACACGATCAGATGTTGATGTGTGAGGCATGGTGAGCTTCTAGGTTTGAACCTTTTTCTTAATAAGCAATGCCATTCTACTTAATTTTAACGTTTCTGCATAGGGCATGAAAGTATTGGCTTGTTGTGCATGATTCTGGATGTTTAAAATCAAAGAATTGATCATTAGATAGATGTATATAACTATATATGTAATCTTCCATTCAGTTTGTATTGATTATTCTTATATTCATTCAGTTTAAGAACCTGGCAATGCATCCGAACCAGACAAAACTTAGATTTACTTTTGAAGGGCAAATTCAAGTCCTTAGTGTACCATTCTAAGAAATGTTGTTATAGGTAGGTTACTAGCTTTTACGTGGAATCAAGGGTAGTGCTATATTTTTGTTCTGATTTCTATCATGTACTCATTGATATCCATTATAAAAAGGAATTCAAGAGTTAATCCAAATATTACACTTGTCAAGACATTGTTCAAGTTCTTATTCCTCCAATTCGCTCGAACAACGACATGCACAAGATGGAAATGGAATGGTTTTAAGGATTTCATGAATGGAAGCTCTTGCTTTTTCTTGGATGCATATGATACTGTTTTTCTTTTCTTTTTCCTCTTTTGAGCAGAAGAAATAAGGTACTGTAACATGGTGGATTACATTGAGGTTCTCAAAGCAGAAGCCACTCAATTTAGCTCGGTTTCACAGTATCCGAAATGAATGAATAAATAAGTTCCCTAGATATTATACTTCATTTTTTAATTATCTGTTACTTCTGTTTAATTAATTTAATTAGGAAGATGATAGTATTACTAGGAGCCATAAGGAAAATATGACATTACTTTTGGATGAATATATAAAGCGTAAAGCAAATTGCTTGTATGGTGGGACAAAGGTAACCCTTCTTTTTTCCTTTCTTCTTTGGTATTTTTAAGAGGGAAAAATGTTATGAATATTAGCAGGCTCACTAGATTATGGACGTTCGTATTCTCCACTTTGCTCTGTTTTTGACACTTGTATGAAAATGGATTCACAATGCATTGTGGAGCCGATATTGAATTTGTCCACATCCACTTTATTTTGCTATTGATCACGGACTATTCCTTACTCCTACGGCGGAAAGGGATTAATCACGTGTTTTGTATTTGTATTTTTCAAATTGACTGAATTTGGAAAATATTTTATAGCCTATCAGTTAATTGTTTGATGGAGTGACTTGTGAAAAGATTTAAATATACCATGAATTTGTCATGATCTGGACCCTTTTTTTCCATGGAAACTTCGATGGACGGTGGTGGTAGCTCTAGCCTCTAGGATAGAAGCAAGAAAAAAGGTATATGTGTACTGTTTCCATTAAAAGGAATCAGGGTTTGGGAACTATAAAACAAACACACCGTGCAGTGCAGTGTTTACCTAATTACTTTCCCAAACAAATGGTCAATCTATCTATGTGTGTGGAAGTTAATAGGGAGAGAATCAGGGAGGGGTTGGGTGGAGAAATATAATTGTAGCATTTGTTTTGAGTGAGCAGCATATGTGGCTAGTGTGTCAATTCCTAGGGGATTGTAGAATCTGGGGAGGGGAACATCTGTGACTCTGACTTCCCTGGCCCTGCTTTCCCATCTCATAAAATATATTACCTAGATATTCCCAATTGGAGGCTATCCCCGTTTTTCTCAAAATCATAAAGGATGTGCCACAATTATAAAAACTTGGCCCCAGATATCAACTACCCCTGTCATGTGCTGCTAACATATCTAATATCTTTATTCATAAACTAGAAATGGAATAAAGTGAAACAATGCTCTAAATTAATGCTGCTCTCCTTCATTTAATTCATAGATTAGAAACTGTTAAAAGATTACTTCTTTAAGTCCAGTTTGATGAATACATACTGACCACTACAAGAAATCTGAGAAGGGGAAAGAACAATTGAAGAGAGTTTGCAGCTAGTTTACCCTATAATAATCTATCAAGTACACAACATTCACCAAAGACCAATTTAAAACCGTTTTATACAAAAGCTAATCAAGGAACTTTCCTGAATGATTATAACTATTTTCTAGATTAACCCCCTTGCCCTTGCCCTTGAACTGTTTCCAATGAATGTTGCAGAAGTTAACACCATGAAAACATGGAGGTGCAGCCACTCCTAGAATTAGCAGGAGAATGAAACAAGATAACTTGGATAAAAGAGCTTTAGCTAATTGCATGGTATGAGTCAAGATAATCTCTTAGGATCACTAAGTGAGTCATCCACTGGATCAGCATGTTGACTCCTCCTACAAGAAGCTTCTTCTTCATCAGTTTTGGAATTACACATGTCAGGAACTATAAAGGAGAGACAGCCAATGATTGGGGTAAGGAAGAGAACGAAGCCAAAGGGCACCATCCATAGCTGCCTATTTGTTGGGTGATATTTGTGTAGCCACCATCCAAGAACAGAACCCCCTGCTATGCTTATCAACAAACACAACAAGATAAAGATGAACTGCAAGTATGGCTTTGTTAACCACCTGCTCTTTCTGCTGTCTCCATTTTCCTCTGTTTCATTTGATCCCATCTAGTTGCAGCCCCAGAGCAAAAGAGGAGAGGCTTGCCCCTGAAATTGAAAATTGACAAAAGAACATTTCTTATATGCTATTCAAAAAAGGGGGTATGAACTATGAAGAGACTCTTCTCGTACCAGATTAGAACACAAGAAAAACTTGCCTGCAAGTGTTCTGGAAGAAGCAAAAGTGTTGTGTGTTGAAAATGATAGGGGGATGTGAAAGGAGGGAAGAGGGGACAAGAGCAGCAAACAAGAACATGAGTGCAGGGAAGCTAAGAGGGCAAGAGGCCCATGATGGTGGGATTCTGTTTCTGTTAAAGCTAGAGTTATACAAGTAAGTTCTCACTTCTTGCTATTAAGCCATATTTTATGGGAACTCCCCTTTTATATATATAGTACTACTATTACTATTAGTTTGAGTAAATGCTAGGGAGAAGAATAGATGATTACGTCTCAGGTTTTGACACTTTCTTCCATGCGAAATTATCTTATCTGGGGTAGATGGCAAGTGATTGAATTTGATAATACTATAATCAATTCAATTATGATGGTTCATGGTTTGATTGCCATTTTGACA
The DNA here is from genome assembly GCA_013621005.1 of Aeschynomene evenia. Classification (NCBI taxonomy): domain Eukaryota; kingdom Viridiplantae; phylum Streptophyta; class Magnoliopsida; order Fabales; family Fabaceae; genus Aeschynomene; species Aeschynomene evenia. The sequence continues at coordinate 7,178,938 of CM024268.1, forward strand.
ACTAGTCCCTTTGTTGGAAACTAGGAAGGGCAGTGGCCAGCGCTGCCTTAGCTTTCCAAATTGGTCCCACCCCTCAAATTAGTAGAAACAATAATGCAAAAACTAACTACTTTTATTTAGAGTGACAACACTAACTACTAAAATAACTTCAAAACTGTCTCCATCACAACTCAAGATACTCATTGCCGAAAAGAAGAAAAGGTAAGTTGAATAGCTATTTTCTCTTTTCCCTTTCTTTTTTTAACCCCAAATCTTTATATATTTCATTTCATATTAATTTTATCCCCCTTCTTTCTTTTTCCCTTTTGCTCATATTCATTCAAGCTCTGGCTTAGATAATCTTGAATGAACAGTGTTTAAGTAATGTAACCCACTTTACATATAATCATAATCCATTCATGCACCTTACGTATAGTATATTAAAAATCTATACATGCAATTAAAGTTGAATATATGTTGATTTATTTCAACACCTATGATAAGTATTCTTATTCAAATGATTTTATTTGACAGATGATTTCAATCTTAATATATAATGTGTCTAGTTGTGAAAAGAATAATGTTGCATTAGTGAATGATGGTATCTCTTTAATTAAAACCAAATTGGCAAACTTTCGAAACAAAACAGTAGGTAGAAATGCAAAAGTAGTATTGTTTTATATCATCAGTTCATAACCCAATAACAATAAAATATTCACAACTCTATGTATGTATATTTCTGCATATCTTCAGCCTTTGGGACCGAGTTTTAAATGAGTTACACTTTAACGTGTCAACGGTGAGATTAAATTCTTCATGTTATGCAGGATTCTTACATCATAGATTAGAACAGCTCAAGGACTTATCTGTTGGCATCCGATCCACCAGTAATAGTGAAATATGTGGCTTATTTATATCAAATGTAATGGGATGGAATATCTACCTAGATTGTGAGCAAGAGCAACCTAGTGCATGTTTGGATTTCAGTTTGAAATGTTAAAAACCCGTTCAATACACATCAAACGTGATTTGCAAGAAAAGTATGATGTTTGGATTTCAGTTGGCAAACTCAATTTTATTAGCTAACCATGGTTGAAGTGAAACCAAAATAAACTTGCTTTTGCATTCAATAATTCACGTTCAGTTTAAAACAACAATCAACTTTCCAACTATATCCATTATTGCATATACCATTACTCACCGGTACTTTTATTATGTTGGCAGGTGATTTCAATTTATAATAATATCTACAATTTTCAACATACTTTTTTTTATAAGTAATATTATATATTTTATATCTCAAAAATATTATTTTTAAAATACTTTATAAAAAATCATTATAAACTAAACGAATTAAAATGTAATTTTTATTTTGGTAAACGTAAAACTGTTATAATTTGTTTTTTATTTTATAATAATATCTAAATATATTATTAAATATATTTTAAATAAAAGTGAAAAAATATTAATAATGTTTAATATGAAATTCATATATATAAATCTGTAAATTTAATATTTATCTAACTTTTTATATTATAATAATTATTAATTTGTAATATTTATATAATAATATTAATTTAAATTATATATATTTCTTTATAATATTATAAAGATAGTTTATTGATATACTTAAAAGAATTGAAATATAAAAATAATACTTAATAGCAAAATATTAAATTTATATCCTTTTTGGTAATTACACATTTAAAAGTGATTTTGATTTTGATCATCCAAACAACATTTATTATATCAAAATCAATTTTAAGATAAAAGTATCCAAACATAAATCACGTTAACATCAACTCACTTTTACTCAAAATCAATTCTATAGAATCAAGTTCATCCAAACTCCAGTTTGCAAACGCTAATCCAAACACACCCCTAGTCATAGGCTCAAATTAATGGACAGGTTATCCAATCACTCATTAGATATTGGACTAGCCCAAAAGAATATTTTTGGTTCATACGGTATTTCCTGCTGTCTGGAAGTAGTGTCTGTTTTTAAATGTTCGAAAGAGTAACGGTTGTCTTTAGAGATAAGAAAGGGAAGCCTATTGTTTTTCGGTCATATAGCTATTCAACTTTTGAGCATGTATCCATGCTAAGTAGTATGTGTAGAGCAATCGGCCCAAATAAGAGGGAGTACGGTCCAATTTTGAAAATCTTACCCAAAAAGTGAAGAATGGAAATACTAGTCCACATTTGATTGAATGAGTTCCTAGATTGTACCGTTCTCCCTCAAATGCTGCACTAAAGTCTATGTCACATACAAGGTAAGAATGAGACCCAAAAACCAACTTGAGGTAGCTCACTTGACTGCTTGAGTAAGAGTCGGGAGTTCGACCCCTTGTATATGCAACAACCCGTTGGTCAGCAGTTAAACCTTTAAATGAAGTTCCACACTGCAATGGATTAGTCTTTGGTCTATCGGACTGGGGATACCGTTGATCCAATAAAAAAAAGAATGGGATCCAAAAAGCTTTAATAGTTATCACTTACAGAAGTATTGTTTGATGTCCACTTTAATACTAATTTTTTCTATTAAGAATATCTCATAAATATCCCAACATTCAATTTTAGATGTTTAGATAAGCATTACAAATATCAGTTTTGTTGAGTACATAAATAAATAAATCCACACTTCCGTATGCTTGTTATAAATTGCTTTGGTGCCGGGACCATTGTCAAGTTGCGCAATCCAAAGGGTCCTACTGAACAAAACTTATCTACCCAGAATCTCTCTAAGGACAAGTAATTTTCATCTCTCCCTCTCTTCGCAGGGAACAGTCTACCAATTACCACCACCACTCTTCCATTTCGAAGTACTTTCATTGTTATTCAATTCCAAATCTTCCTTCATATACCTCACAAAATAAGAATTAAGCTATGAGTATGGTTTGGTCGATGGGCAACTAAGCAAGCGACAAGAAAATAGCGATTTTAGTTTGTGTTGACCAAGGATCACATCATAGACTAGAAATTATAGTAGCAGGGTATCCTTGGCGGTCAAGCGCACACAAAATGTGAATTCAATTGAATGAGGGTCGTTGAGCAACAACACATTATGTATCTCATGAGTCATAATGATGCCTTCTCTTCTAGAGTTGTTAGGGGAAGAGTGTGGAACTCAATTGAAGTGGCTTCAATTCAATAGAATTTTATGGAATGCATGCTGCCTAGAGTGAAAATTTCCTTATGACTGCTGCCTGCACATATATAGCTAGACCTAGCATTGGGGCCAATATAGTTCTGATTTTTTTAGTAAACTTTAAAATCATATAATGACAGTCCATGTGTTGAAATGTCAATCATATACATAAAAATAAATAGAACTTTTTTACGGATACAAAATTATACCAGCTAATATAGTTAAAAATGGGAGTTTGAGTCTAAATTACTCATTTCATTAAAAAAAATACACATAATTAAAAATGTTATTTAGATAAAAGTGTTAAAATGAATTACTTTTTTTGTTTTAACTTGAAAAATGTTGTTCCCTCTCTAAAATGTTAGGATATATAATTAAGCTAAGAAGCTTATACAGTATGATATCAATTGGTCTAGATAAAGGAATATGTAAAACTAGGTAGACTAGGAGTAGGCTATAATTAAGGTTACGTTCAATTTGTTGGCCTAAACCAATTCTCCACCAACCTAACCAGAAACAGATACTCTATATAGAGTATAGATAGAACTGAGTTGATCGAGTTCAATCCAATTGCACATTCTACAATTTTACTTAAAAAGTCAACTAGTTTCTAATTTCTACCTAACCAGTATAACTCGATCGCATTCATTGGAATGATTTTATTAGATCATCTACTTACATCTTCTCATTTTTGTGGCCATTGTTTCCTCGTCCTCTAACCAACTTTGGCTTATCAGTGTTTAATTTGTTCATTTTAATATTACATACTGAAATCAGTTTCCTTTTCATCATTTTAACCAAATCAAAGCATTGCCATTAACAGGCACAAAACACAAATGCAATTTTAAGAAAATACTACTATGTAAGTTTTTAAAATGCAAATCAAACTTGAAAAATGTGGATAATCATGTGATGGGGTTGGTTGATTCACAAGTCCATTGACTGTTCCTTAAATGGTCAGCCACCAATAATCACCGGTTTTGCATCTATTTCCCCCAAATTTCCCTATCCATCCATATCCTCCTTTATTTAGTTGGCTAGCATTACAGTACAGTACAGAGATGACCCCAAAGTAGATAATTGCATTGATCTTGTACACTACTACTATTTTTCATTTAAGCTTGCGTGTGTTCGTTTTAATTAATTTCATCGCTTAACGTCAAATTACACAAATGGAAAAAGGGCCAAAACAAAACACATGATTGGCACTCACACTCGCGCCAATCATCAACAGAAAACCTCACACATTATATCTTCTTCTTACGGTCAAGTGTCTATCCACGCCGATATATTACATAGTATAAAACTATACAACCCAAAATCAAGGGGTTCTTGTGCATTTTGGGATAAAATCATTTATATAATAATGACTTCTTTTCCATAAGTGGTTGAGCTACACATCCATTGTCAAAACTACTTCCTCCAAACTTAAATTCATGAGATTAATAATAATTATAATGACAACGATAGCTTTCTTGCGGATAATATCCAACTCTATCATTGTTTAATTTCCGGTGTGAATGAGTAGCTTGCTTCCATTTTCGCACTTTGATTTTGTTTTTGTTTTGTTTTCTCCTTAGAGGGCAATTATGGTTCAGCTTCCTGCAAACGCAACACCCCGCTGACTAGTTTTGTTTCTTTAACTATCTATTTCATTCCTTTTTATTTTTTTCTCCGGTATTCGAATTGTAAAACAATTAAATTTTAATACTGTAGTTGTTAAGAAATAAAAAGAGTTTTTGAAAAAAAATAATAAATGTACGTAATAAATCAACTTTTCATCTATTTTTCACTTTATTCAAATGTTATAATTTTGATGAATATATTTAAAACTTATCAACATATTTATAAAAGTTATCAATATTTAAATGAATGAAAGGGAACTACGCAATGTACTAATAGCACTGCCCATTGAAAAACAATAATGCTAGTCAGACAGAAATACGTCCAATCAATATACCATTTATTTATGATGTACCACTAATCATAGCAAAATGATCGAGTAGAAGGAGAAAGAAGAAAAAATTGTCCTGGACTGCTTTATAAAGCAACTAAACCCAACATCTTTGGCAAACATCGCAATCTATAGACCCTAACAGAGCCCCTCAGAGAAAGAAACAAAAACACACTTGATTCTGCATCTGCGAGCATATAATTGTTGTTATTATTATCATAGCAGAGAGAGAACAGAGAGGAAACACAAGAAAAAGAAAAAAAAGAGGAAGAACAATGGCTCGCGAAAGCATAGACATGGATAAGGAGAGACTAACGGCTGAGATGGACTTCAAGGACTCATCCTCCGCCGTCATCAAAATCCGGCGACGGCTACCGGATTTCCTTCAGTCCGTGAAGCTCAAGTACGTAAAGTTGGGCTACGGCTACTCCTGCAACGCCGCCACCGTCCTCATGTTCTTCCTCATCATCCCTCTCTTCGCCTCCCTCCTCCACCAGCTCACCGGCCTCAACCTCCGCCACCTCTGCTCCAACCCCGCACTCCACCTCCACCTTGACGACGCCCACGCGGTCACGCGCCTCGCCGGCTCCGGCGCCCTCCTCTTCCTCTTCGCCCTCTACTGGGCCAAGCGCTCCCCCGCCGTGTACCTGGTGGACTTCGCGTGCTACAAGCCGGAGAAGGAGCGCAAAATCTCAGTCGAAGCTTTCCTGAAGATGACGGAGGAGACCGGCGCTTTCGACGAAGACACCCTCCAATTCCAGCGGCGGATCTCCCGCAAGGCCGGCCTCGGGGACGAGACGTACCTCCCCAGGGGAATCACTTCTCGGCCTCCCAACCTCTCCATGGAAGAAGCGCGGCTCGAAGCAGAGGCCGTAATGTTCGGAGCACTGGATGCTCTGTTCGCAAAAACAGGGCTCCAAGCCAGAGACATTGACATCCTCATAGTCAATTGCAGCCTCTTCAACCCAACCCCTTCGCTCTCCGCCATGATCGTCAACCACTACCATCTCAGGACCAACATCAAAAGCTACAATCTTGGCGGCATGGGCTGCAGCGCGGGTCTTATCTCCATTGATCTTGCGAAGGACCTTCTGAAGGCGAACCCCAACTCTTACGCGGTGGTGGTGAGCACGGAGAACATCACTCTGAACTGGTACTTCGGGAACGAGCGCTCCATGCTGCTCTCGAACTGCATTTTCCGCATGGGCGGCGCCGCCGTGCTGCTATCGAACAAGGGGCGAGACAGGGGACGGTCCAAGTACGAGCTGGTGCACACGGTGAGGACCCACAAGGGCGCAGACGACAAGAACTACAAGTGCGTGTACCAGAGGGAGGACGAGGCGGGGAAGATAGGGGTGTGCCTGGCGAGGGAGCTGATGGAGGTGGCCGGAGACGCGCTGAAGACGAACATAACGACGCTGGGGCCGGTGGTGCTGCCGCTGTCGGAGCAGGTGATGTTCTTCGTGTCGCTGGTGAAGAAGAAGCTGAAGGGGAGGAGGGTGAAGCCGTACATCCCGGACTTCAAGCTCGCATTCGAGCACTTCTGCATCCACGCGGGGGGGAGGGCGGTGCTGGACGAGTTGCAGAAGAACCTCGAACTCAGTGAGTGGCACATGGAGCCCTCCAGGATGACCCTGCACCGCTTCGGGAACACGTCCAGCAGCTCCCTCTGGTACGAGCTCGCCTACACGGAGGCCAAGGGGAGGGTCCGCAGGGGCGACCGGGTCTGGCAGATTGCATTCGGGTCGGGTTTCAAGTGCAACAGCGCCGTCTGGAAGGCCCTCAGGGGAATGCCCACTCTCCCCGATTGGCGCGGCAACCCCTGGGATGATTCCCTCCATAAATACCCTCTTCCACTCTCCCCTCCTTCTCCTTCTCCTTCTCCTTCTTCTTCTTCTTCGTCTCACTGATCCATCATCATCAACTCCTCCTTTCCTTTCTTACCACCGTTACCCTTATAATGTAGTACTAATTAATCAATCAATTACAGCATTATTTACTGCCTTTGATTTGAGTAATTAATATGAAGGATAATTAATTGGTGACTTAAGTAACTCTATACTACTACTTGTTTAAGTTCAGGGGAACGCCCGAAGATTCAGCCAGTCACAATTTCTATTATTTAAAAGAAAATGAGAAAATATTTTAGTCGTAGTAAAATAATTAACGAATAGCAGTAGTAATTAGAATGTTGTTTAATTAGGGCTAAATTATCCATATGCACAAAAAGAGAAAGTTAATAACCTATATACACACAGTTTCAAACAAAATGAGTCTACATATATAGTAAATTGGAAGAGCATGTTTTGGTTTATGCAATGCATAAGACGGAATACCATATTCCAATTTATGCTTCATAAAATAGAATGAGGTGTTCCGGTTTATATAAAATAACGTTATTGTGTTATTTTTCCGTTTTCAATGCAAGTGACCAATGTTGTTTCTAATGATGTTTCCAACGTTTTGCCGTTAAAGCCTATAATCATTAATTTATAATATAACAAAAAAAATTAAGAAATTTCATATTTTAAAATATAAGTTTAATTTTAATTCACTGTCAATATAAAGTAATTTTATACATATATCGAATCATGAATTGACACATCAGTAAAGTCTTTAATTCAACCACCCACTAACTAAAAAGTCACACAAATCAATGGATGTGGTTAGTTAACAGTGTAAAGTGCATCATAATTAATTTCTTAAAGTATATAGCTTTCAATTTCTATTATATATGAAAAATTCATGTGATTTAATATTTTAAAGCCTATAATCTTCATTTTATAATACAACAAAAAATTGTAAAATCTTAAATTTTAAAGTATATAGCTTTCAATTTCTAATTACGTGAAAAATACAAATGATTCAATATTTTAAAGGATATAATCTTTATTTTGTAATACAACCAAAAAAATAGTGAACTATCATATTTTAAAATATATAGCCTTCAATTTCTACTATATGTGAAAAATTCATGTGATTCAAATTTTTAAAGGCTATAGTCTTTATTTTATAATAAACAAAAAAAATGGAAAATCTCACAATTTGAAATAGCCATGAATTTCTAGCATACGTGAAAAGTTAATGTGATTTAATATTTTAATGTTTATAGTCTTTATTTTATAAGACAATAAAAAAAATTATAAAATCTCACATTTTCAAGTATATATCTTTCAATTTATACTATATGTTTAAAATTCACGTGATTCAATATTTTAAAGTTTATAGTCTTTATTTTAAATGCAACAAAAAAATTGTGAAATCTCACATTTTGAAGTATATAGCCTTCAATTTCTACTATATGTGAAAAATTCATGTGATTCAATATTTTAAAGTTTATAGTCTTTATTTTATAAGGTAACAAAAAAAATTGTGAAATCTCACATTATAGCCTTTAATTTCAACTTTCGTGTCTTTCAATTTTCTTTTTTATTTTTCGGTGAATATCTTATAAAACAATTTTAGTTAATTTTATTTATTGCTAAATCTTTTATAAAATAATACTATTTAATATAATTAGAGTCTCTCTAAATGATATTTCAATTTATTAAAAATACTATATTGGTAGTTATTGTTTAATTTAATTACTTTTTATTTATTTTAATTTTAGAGACAAAAAAGTAACCAACTTTTTAGAAATTATCGTTATAAGTAGTAATAGATACAACCAAAAAGAAAATGAGAAATCTCACATTTTAAAGTATATAGTTTTCAATTTATACTATTTCTAAAAAAATCATGTGATTCGATATTTTAAAGGCTATAATCTTTATTTTATAATCAACAAAAAAATAGTGAAATCTCATATTTTAAAGAATATAGTCTTTAATTTCTAATATATGTGAAAAAGTCGTGTGATTCAATATTTTAAATCATATACTCTTTATTTTATAATACAACCAAAAAATTAAGGAAATCTCATACTTTAAAGTTCATAACCTTCAATTTCTACTATATGTAAAAAATTCATGTGATTCAAGGTTTTAAAAGCTATAATAATTATTTTACAACTAGTACTTTGTTGTTCACTTCGTGCCTGTCAAGCCGCATTTTTATACATGAAACAACATTGTTTTATATAAATCGGAAGACCTCCTTCCATTTATTGAAGCATAAACCGAAATATCATGTTTCGTTTTATGCATTCCATAAACCGGAACACGCCCTTTCGGATTACTATAAGTATAAACTCAATTTTTTTTAAAACTGTGTATATAGATTATTAACTTTCTGTATGTGCATATGGGTAATTTAGCCTTTAAGCATTTCTGATTTGATTTATTTATTAAGTCTCGTTTCAGTTCAGAGCGTAGCTCGTAATCACTCACTTTGACAGTTCACGCACAAAATAACACGTGCTGCTGCCAAAACAACAAATATATAGTCACATGTTCGTCGAAATTGGCGGTCACTCAACGGTGTTACGGTGATTGCATATATACCTTTGTTTCATTGCATTCCATTTTATTCGACTCACTTGACTGCTAGAAACGAATTCCTTGTGTTGTGTTGTGCATTACTACCGTAGGGTGATGCAAAATGTACAATACAAAATCAGTTAAATCAGTCAATAAATTAGATTTTGGGTTATAATTATTCAGCTCATTACAATTTCAATGATTATTTGGGCAAAAATCATAGCCAAAATAGACTCTGAATTGACTAATTTTTCATTATCTAGTATGATTGCTATAGTATAGTATACTCTAAGCAACGCGTGCAAACCGTGTAAGGCTTTTCTTTAAAATAAAATAATAATAATAATTTAATCCATTCATAACTCATTAAGTGGTGTGGAATTCTATCCATTGCACTACAAAAGTAGCTCAAGATTACCCAATGAATCACAATTTTCTACAGTTGCACGCATACATAATAGTTTGAAATACTGTCTAATATATATGACAACGTGACATAGTACATAACCAAATGATTGCATGTATATAAGATAGATTGAATGAATAAGATTTCTATTCGTTAAAAGAAACAACTATGTAGTTTACAACAACTCTTTTCAGGCTGTAAATAATTTTCCAACTGCAATATCACTTGTTAATGATGTTTCTCAAAACAATATACTAAACGGAAGAAGAAAAATATTTTATAGGAGCCGTCGATTTCTTTAGCCATGAGATATTTTATTTGAATGCAAAAACCAAAAAATATTATCGTCTTAGATATAAACGTACTATATCATAAAATAAAAACTCAGATATATTTACTCAGGATAAGCATATCTGTACGTACAGAATGCATCATGTGGCTCCACTGCTGCCTTTCACCATTGATATTTTCCTCTGTTTTGGAATTACATTCATTATAATTATAATTATAATGGATAAAAATGAAAATTCAGTCTCTTTAATATCTATATTCAAGATTATTATTGATATAAACTGGTGATGAATAAATTACTTTATTGTAGACCACAAATGGGATGGCCCAAACCCCATGAAAGTCAAGAGAGAAGTTGACAAATCAGTCACTCATTCATACCCAAAAAAACGATAGACAGACAGGGACTCCACAAATTAAAGGCCATATGGCACAGTTTACCAAAAATAAAAAGGCCATATGGCACATGCGATTTGATTTTGGTTTGGGTGGGGCCTCTGGATTATGTGGTTTCACCTTAATATCGAGAAAGTCCCTCTAATGGAAAATGCCGAGAGAAGAGAATAGGGAGAAAGATGCAGTGTTTGTGTTCAGCGGACAGTCCAGCAAGGCCTTTCCAGCTTCTAGTTCCAAAACACGCCACGCCATCTTACAACCTTGGGGCTTCCTCCTCTGTCTCTCTACCACCGCAGCGCCGCCCTCCACAATCGCTCTTAAACGACGACGTTGGGGAGTTGGGTCACACGCTCCTCGCCACTGTCCAATCATCGAAGCAGCGAAAGCAGGAAGCGCAGATTAGTGGGTCAGATGTGCTATGGGCATTGCAGAGAGCAGGTGCTCGCAAGATGAAGAAGAATAAGCAGAAGCAGGAGCAGGAACAGAGGAGGGTGTCATCCTCTGCGGGCACTCCCAGGAACAGGATGGAAGAGATTGCTGTGAATTACAGCGATGTTCGCCCACTCTCCATAAACCCCAATTGGGCTACCAAATTGGATGACTTAGAGAAACGGCTTCTTGAGCTTTCTCACACCATCGAGTGAATACAATAGTATGTTATTTCTTTCTCTTTCTTTTTCTTTTTCTCATCAGTCTGGAACTTATTAATGGCTGATAGAAGTAGAACCTTCACCTGGATACTGAAGAATGCTACTGATTTAAACCCATACTTATATGTAAGTATTATCATTTCCTGCAAACATGATTAATTTATTTGTTTATTTGGCTTGTGGAGGAGACACTTCAGTATTGCTATATGCTGCACTTAATCATTTGTGGTTGTGGGTGATATATACCTGTTTACTAATTTCATGAAAACTGGTGAAATTCTAATCTACTATTAAATGGGCAAAAATGGCTTTGTTCTAGTGGGTCATGCATGATGACATTATTTTCTTCTTTAGTTGACTATTGTCTCGATCTTGATGCTATTGCTGATTTGCTATGCATAAGATTTGAAAGCGAAACCTATCGAATGATGCATGAAAAATGAGCAACAAAAACCATGGCATTTGTTGCTGAAACAGAATTGAACATCATTTTCTACTGGTGACTCATCTAACACAATTTCAGCTGTTGTTCGTTCTAATCCTAAACTGTCTCTCTTCTCCCATTTTTTATGGGTTAAGGGTGAGGGGGGGATGAGAGGGGTTTTTGGTCAGCGTATTTAGTACCCCCAAAGCCCCCTCCCCGCAACATTGCATCTACTACCACTAATAGGGTCGGTACCTTCTACTGCGATTGCCTTCTTCGCTGCCATCACCTCGTGCTTGCCTTGGTGGACCGTCGTTCCAATCAACTCTCTGGGGTCGAGGAGGTGCCACCTGTACGCCAGGCTGTTGACTGCAGGTAGCATATCCCCAATATGAATGAATACCAAGGTAATTACATCTTCAGATAACACGAGCAAATGAATGAGTTGTAACCACTTACAGGACATAGCCAATTTGACCATCTGGTAATACCATTGGAACCATCTGCATTCCTGCCGGCATTGGACCCCTACCATAAATCATTGGCTGTACATAAGGACCCACAAGATGCAAATTAGAACTAAGAATAAATCAAGATGGGAAAACAAAAAATGTAAATATGTGTAAGCCACTAAATACCTGCTGATAACCAGTGGCAACAACACCATATCCAGCACCTAAAGAGCCATAAAGGTTTCCAGAGTAGACACCATATGCATGATGTGGAAGATGGCTTGGATGAAGTCCAGGGTTGTAGGCATAAGCTCCATTAGGTTTTTTCTCGGATTGAGGCTTGGCAAGAACAACTTCAAGCACTTGGCCTGTAGTTCAAAGAGGGACATGAATCATTTTTGACAGATAAGACCAATGGCACCTTTTTAAGATTATTTATGTATAGATGAAAATGGGTTCACTCTATTGTTATGTTTTGCATAGAATTCCACTAAAACAAGAGAAAAAAGAAAAGGAACACAATCTTGAAGGACCAATTGGTTTATAACTTAAAATATTGTAGAAGAAGTACCATCAATTTCATATTTCTCTGTATCTTTGACAGCTTTCAATGCACTTGACCTCTCTGCATAATGAATGAAACCAAAATCGCGTTTCCCATTGGCTTTGCCGGGTGGCATGACCACTTTTGCCACTTCTCCATGACGACAGAATAGTTCCTTCAGTTGTTCAGTAGTTACATTCTCGGGTATGTTTCTAACATATAGCGCTTTAACCTGTGAATGAGAAAAAAAGGTTTGAAAGCTAAACATCAACTAACTAATTAGTTCCTTACTTCCTTATACACAAGCAGGTTATTCTTAGTTGCAGAGCTCTATATAAAATGCAAAAAGAAACTTGTATAAACCAACAGCCTTGAGTTCAGCTAAGTGAAGAAAAAGGAGATAATCAAATACTTGACACAATGACAGGTAAAAACAATTTAAAACCACTTTTAGCTTCTGAATTCAACTTTCACCCAGGAAATTACCTGTGAAGAAGCAGCATGGTCAGGTGAATTCTTTGGATCAGCCCACGTAACGGTTGGGGTATTGCCATCCAGCTTAAAACTCGCACTTGACATCTTTTGCCGCGAATAATCAGCACATGCATTATTGTAATACATAACAAAAGCAAACCCACGATTCCTGCTTGGATTTTGAGGGTCCTATAATAGAATAATAAAACTACAGACCTTATAACAGTTTAGTATGAGTTCATAGAACAACTAGTTCATGACCAAACCTTTATGAACTCAATGTTTTCAACTCCTGGACCAACACCCTCAACGGCTTTCCTAAACTCATCCTCAGCCCAGGTCTTTGGAACATTACCAATGAACAATCTGTGTTTTGTTTCAGACAGTGAACATCTTAAGGTTTTGCCCTGAGATCATGAAAAATGCAAAATGTTAATAAGAACTAATCCACAAAAGAACATTTTCCAATAATTATGGGAGTGCACCAGGGATCTATTCTGAGTCCCTATCTTGTTACCATAGACATTGTTGTCACTATGGAGTCATCTGAAGCATACAGATAACTCCAGTTCACCTACTTTAACAAGGGTGGTTGTACAAAAGAGGATTTTTAACCGGAATTTTCTTAAGAAATTAACTAAAATGGATTAAGATATTTAGAAGGCGTCGTGAATACCTTAAACTCCTTGTTGTGTATCTCTTCAATGGCCTTTTGCGCCAACTCCTTTGTTTTAAAAGCCACAAATGCATAACCCTTGTTTCCACCCGTGTCCTTGTCTTTCACTAGTCGCACCTTAAAAGTAAGGAAAAGTCAAATTTTAACTGATGATATCTATTTTCCCTCACAAGCTGAAAGGGTAAGTTTTATTTATTTTATTATTATTATGTCTTATGTGCAATATGCCAAGGCTCAAACCTCAAGAATGTCTCCCATTGGCTCACACAATTCCCTCAAATCATCTTCGCACGAATCCCTAGGAAGCCCACCAATGAAGACTTCAGAATCATGAGGAGGCAGGGCAAGAAGTTCATCATGCTTCTCCTTCTCTTGTTCATTTACTAAAGGTGGTTTCTGCTCATCTTCTACAAATTCAGCAGCCTTGCCACTTCTTTCTGCCTCAGCTAATTGATCTTTTGCACCAGCCTCAGCAGCTGAGGCTTCATATTCAGGCTCTTCAACACTACATCTAGCATTCCCATCATCACCACCATTTGCTCCATCGTCATTTACTTGCTCTTCAACATCATCATCCATCTCTTCCATATAATTCTCCTCATCAAGGTCCACACGCTCATTGATCTCTGCACCTTCCGACATGATTGGCTCAGGATTTTATCATTCACAGCAGAACACCTGCAGGTTCACACAACAATCACAAAATCTGTATGGAACTCTAGGTGGCTTCATGGGTGACACGCAGAAATCAGTTATAGGATTTTATGGCCACGGGTTTTTAAGATGACTTGTTTTTCCCAGAGAAAACATACTCTTCATAGGGTTTAAAGGCGGGACACATAATATATACCGCATGCACCTTAGACATGGGGGCTATGTAAGGTATCAGGCCGGATCAAGATGAAATATAAAGATTTAACAAGAGAGATTAGAAAGCTGGAATATATCTCATATTATTTCCTGTGTAAAACTGTATGAATACAAGAGAAAAGCTGATCCTATTTATAACCACAAAAGGATAGGACAGCTGGAAGATACTATACAAGAATCAATTAAAAGAAATCAAGACTGCCTAATATACTAACGGGCTACAGTGAGAAACCCTTTTTCACATACAGCCCAGCAACATCCCCAAATGGTGGCAAGGAAGGACGTGGATGAGTGAATTGGGACCCAAAAGCATCACCCAAACAGGGGAAAATCACACTCAGTTATTCATTTAGTTTTCCACGTATCAAGTCATTGGCAAGAAATTGCGGGGCATGCTTGTTTAAATATTCTCAACCAAAATTGTATGCAAGCAATGGGTTAAGTGGGGGTTAGAGAGAACCCCACCCAAAACAGGGCTATTTTACCGATGTCGAACAGAGGAATATAAGCAAGATTCGAACGGATAGCATTAGTAATCGAAACGAAAAGAAGAATCGAACGTCGCCAAGAAAAGGGGAATAAGATGAAATGCGGGAATTGTGTTGGTATAGGAATGGTTGCAAGTGGGTTCGAAGAGAAGAGAAGAGGTGGCGGGAACGAGAGGGACAGAGGAGACATACTATGATTATACGATGATATAAGTATCGTGTATGTGTGTTGCAGAAATATCGAGGAATAAATAAATTAAATAAAAAGGGAGTGATTTTGCATTTGCATACCAGTAGTAACCATAAAAGGATGGGTGTTGAGATTTGCGTCTCAGTGGGTTGGGTAGGGTTCTCTGATTCTGCTTTGTACTGTATTTGTATTTTACTTCTCACTCACTGTTTTTGGGAGAGACGCAGAGATACAGAGAGACTGTGTGTACTGTCTGCTTTATGTGTATTCCGGCGAGCGAGCGAGCGAGAGAGAGACAGAGAGCTGGCTTGCTGGCTCAGGCGCTCAGTCCAGGTGCCCCTACTGCTGATTTGATTTCCCTCTTCTCTTTGTTGGTCATACAAGTGATTCATTACAATGGGCCCAAGCCCAGAATAAACTTCATCAAACCGATAACAACAAAATAGCAAGTATCCATAATAAGCCCGTATATAGAAATAAATAACTAACCCATAACAAAACAAAAAAAAGGTTTTGTTCTGATAATTAAGAATTATTTTATTACTATATACCATTTTTACAGAGAAGCAGCTAGCAATAGCATTGAGAGAAGGTGAGTGATGAGATCAGACATCAGAGGTTGCGGTTGGGTATTATTAGTTTTGTGGTGATGATGGATGGGCTGTTAAGGTACAAACCCTAGCTTGGGCGTAAACTCTGCCTGGCTTGCAATAGTATCCCTGGCTTGGTGCACAGTGACTATCCTGCGAGCATATGCACAGCCCTTCCAAAGCGCACCCATCACTCCCTACTGCCAACCCTTGTTTCACTCCAAGCACCTGATCCGTCCACTCACTCGAGAACAGCCCCTGTGGGTCGTACGCCTCTTTCACCTTCATAAACTTGTCCCAGTTCCTGTACTTCTTCACCGCTCCCACGAACCCAACGTTCCTGTTCTTCCCCCAATGCGGTAGCCCTCCGTACTTGAACAGCCCCATCTGCTCTATCTCCTCAATTACGTCCTCGAAGAGCCTGGCCTTGCTCGAGTCTTTACTGCGGTAGTACGTGATGTCAAAGTCAACGGCGTCCTCTTCCTTTCCCAAGTAGGCGCTTGAGGCGGTGACGTAGCGCATGAGGATGCCGTTGTAGAGTTCTAAGCCGCACAGCGAGAGTGGCTCCAGCTGGACCAGCTTCTGCACGTCTTGGATGAAGCTCTTCACGGAGGATAAGGGAATGCTGAACGCTGTTTGGTGGTAGAACTCTCCCTTCACTCTCGGGTCCCAAGCACATGCTGTGGCCATAAGGTCATTTTTGCTATCCAAACACGTCCCTGATGACTGCAACCGGTTGCTGTACCCAACCACAGGGTACCCAAGAAATATACCGAGACCATTGTTAGCCAATCCATAACCAAGGTGTTTGAGCGTTGATATTGTAATCTCTGCACTAGTGCACTTCAAAGTAGGATTGTGTGTTGCTTCATCAAACTCCTCTGTCACACCAAAAATGTAACCACACATTATTATTATTTAATAACATCTATATGTCTATGTATAATTAGAACTGACTCAATAATCTGACCTGACCTGAGACTCTAGCAGCAGCTAAGATGGCAGAGAGTGTAGAGCGAAATGGGATGAAATTATAAGAGCCATCACCAGGGGTAGTGATGGGGACGCGGTCATCAATTCTGTAAACGGCCTGTCGCTGAGATGGGTACCATATCACATCACCAAACTCGTGCTGTCTTCCAAAACTAATCAATTCATCCCCCAAATCACTATCATCTTTCCGCTCATACGTTATAGATCTCTTGAACAAGGGTTCTAGTTTCAGGGTAACCTGCATGTAAAACACAACAGATATATAATAACAACCGCTCCTATTAGCTATTTATTTATTAGATTAGACTAGATCGAGCAAATTAATTAAAGTTAGCCTTGCTTTATCTTTGCTGCCTTGCATTCAAAATCATCAAAGTAATTTTAAACTGACTGCCCTTCCATTTTAGTACACTTATAAACGTTTGTAAAACAAAAACGTTCTTTTAGAGGTACTATTATTCAAGTACTTGCACGACGCACACATAATAATTTAATCAATTCTTTTTTAAGTTTCTGTAAAACTTGTCTTATATTTATAGAGCGATGATAATGCTATTGGTAGAGGCATAATTAAAAAACAGCCAACACAGTTAACAAATTATGCACAACGTATATAATATAAATTGCACAACGAATATTACATGTTGTGCACACCATATAGCACATGATGTGCACAACATATATAACATATTGCAAAGGAAAATAACGTTGCAATATGTGATATATGTTGTGCACAATTGATGATATACGTTATGCACCACATATAATATACGTTGAGCATTTTATATTATATATGTTATGCAAAATTTGTTGACTGTTTTGGCTGGTTTTTTGTTGTACCCCAAATATTTCCCATATTTTTAATTAGTAGTGTGTTGATGTATGTGTAAATAAAATTACTCTTCTGTATACGATTGTTCATGTGCTTGGGGGTGCCTTAGGTAGGTACCTGAGAAATAACCCCAAGGACACCCAAAGAAAGTTTGGCAGCATTAAGATCGGCATCAGAGGGACCAAGGATCCTAAGCTTAGCATAGCCATCTTGAGGTGAAGCAGGGGTAACAATCCGAAGCTGCAGCACATAGTCATGAACGGCGCTTCCATTTCCCTGGAGTGTGCTGCCATGGGCACCGGTTCCCATGAGGCCGCCAATTGTCAAACCCCACCAGTAGGGCGTGTACGGCAACGACATATTAGCCGCTGCAGACTGGGCTATGATCTCCCTCAGCGTCACCCCACTCTCCACCGTTATGGTTCCCGCACTGCTGTCCACGTTCACCGTCCTGTTGAGGCTGTTCGTGCTTATCAGCAACCCCTCTTCCCCGTCGGGGCATACCAGCTTCGGGATGCTGTGTGAGTAGCGTGTTGTTACCTTCATCTTTCTGTTGCTCTTTGTGGCGGTTGCCACTATTGCCACCAGGTCTTCCTCTGTGGCTGGGTACACAACCCCACCCGCTACGCAAACGCTTCTGTCTGGGAAGGCGCCGATCGAGTTGGTTACTGTGCAGTTTGTGTTTTGTGAGGAGGAGGAGGAGCATTGCACTGGATCCGCTGGAGGAGTTGCCATCCCTCCCGACATAATCATAATGCATATCAACACTATTAAAACAACCACCTGACTGCATAATCTTATGACTACTACTTCTGCTTTCATCTTTTTACAGGATACCATTGTTGTCATCATTTTCATTTTTTTATTATTTATATGCTGCTGCATTCATGTGCTATCTATCTATCTAACTAAAATAGTTAATTATTTTGCACGATATATATATTATATGTTATGCTGATTATATATACATTATATAGTAATATATAGCATATATATTCTGTTGACTCTTTTGTCTTTTAGCAGAAGCAATGCTATATTTGATATTTTCACTTCTATGACGGGATGCCAACGCTAC
Organism: Aeschynomene evenia; assembly: GCA_013621005.1. Classification (NCBI taxonomy): domain Eukaryota; kingdom Viridiplantae; phylum Streptophyta; class Magnoliopsida; order Fabales; family Fabaceae; genus Aeschynomene; species Aeschynomene evenia. The sequence continues at coordinate 7,197,788 of CM024268.1, forward strand.
ATCCAAGAAAATTCAATAAGATGAAGTGGGATGGAATGCTGGAATTGCCAATGTGATGAGATGAATATGGGTAAAAAGTAAAAAGAGTATACTATATTTAACATAATTTATTTCGTATAATCAATCTATTACTCTTTATTTTTCTATGACCCAATCAATCTTTTATTTCAATGTTTTTCAATGTCACGAATTTTTTTGGTAACTGTATGAATGGATGCGCATCTAAGTTACGGGCTTTGGAAGAATCAAGATTCATAAGAAAGCCTATTATTTTATTTTTCTAGGTGAAAAATTAACGTTGTGTGTATCAGAGTTATAGTGACTCAGTGAATAAAATTATCCAATTTTTTGTTCACTCTAATCTTGGAGTCACTGTAAATAGAAAATGGAGTCACTGTGTGTTGAAAAAAGACGCAAATATGTGATGATGTGTTCGGAGTCAATTTTGGAGTCACTGTGATTCGATTCATATGACACTGACTCTATGACTCCCTTGACTCTGACGGTAGGAGTCACTGAAAACAAATACTACCATAAAATATACGAGTCTTATTACTTTTATTATTATTTTTTCTTATTAATTTTCTCCATCAAATTTTCTTATTTAAGTTGGATGACTTTCTTCCATTTTGAATATCAAAACATCATTTCCATTTCTAATATTTGGTGAAAAGCAATATAATTAGGATATTCTGAAGTTTGAATACTAAAAAGTACTAGTGTACAATAAAAAAATCAGTCAAAATTGTCAATAGATTATACACAACATATAATATATAATATGCACAATGTATATTACATATTATGCACATTCTATATGACATGTTATTAGCTAGTAGCCTCTGTTATCAGTTAGTTCATAGATTCAGTTAGTTAGTTTCTTTGATCCTATCTCTTTTATCTTTCTGTTATATGGTTACTGCTATTGTATATATATGGGGCTGCCTCTGCTTTTTGGAGGTATGCAGAAGTTAATCAATAATACTTGCATTCTCTCTTCCACTTGCCTCTGTTTTCTTGCTTATCGTTTTCTCTCCAAGGTTGGCTTTGTTATGGTATCAAGAGCCCCTGATCTTCAAAGGGACCTCTTCTAAATCTCTTGTATTCATCATGGTTTCGTCCACCACTTCAGAAACAGAGGTAACTCCATCTAAACCTGCAACCACCATAGATGTCAACACTCTCACCAACATTTTGCAGCAATTGTCATCTTTACAAGCTCAGATAGCAAAATCAAATGTAAACCCCATGACAGATCCGGCAAGTCCATATTTCTTGCATCCTAGTGAAAACCCAGGCATTCCCATCATCCCCACCATTCTTACTCCCCAAAATTATCATTCTTGGGCTCGAGCCATGTGGCTTGCTTTGAAAGGAAAGAATAAACTCAGATTCATTGATGGCTCACTCCCAAAACCAGAACCACAAGATCCTTTCTTTGATGCATGGGACAGATGCAACACTTACATTGTCTCATGGATTACCCATTCCCTTTCATCTGATATTCATCAAAGTGTCATTTGGATGAATGTGGCATCCGATCTATGGGATACTCTCAAGTATCGATATCATCAAGGTGATATTTTCCGAATAGCTGAGCTTCATGAAGAATTATTTGCCATCAAGCAAGGAGATCTTAACATCACAGCTTACTACACTAAACTCAAGTCTATTTGGGAAGAGCTAGCAAACTTCTGACCCATTCCTAGCTGCAATTCTTGTGCAGAATCATGTATCTGTGGTCTACAAATTATCAGAATATACAGGCAAGAAGACTGTGTTGTTCGCTTCCTAAGAGTGCTCAATGATCAATACTCTAATGTCAAATCTCAAATCATGCTTATGAAGCCCCTCCCAAACATAGAAGCAACTTTCTCTCTTCTTACACAACAAGAAAGACAACTCATCACAGATATTCCTGAATCCAAAATCCTTTTTCAACACACAGAAACCACCTACTCTAGAGGTCGTGGTCGTGCTCGAGGTGGAAGATTTTCTTCTGGCGGCCGTATTCAGAGTGGCAGAGGACGACCTAAATGCTCTCACTGTGGCAGATTTGGTCACTTTGTGGACACATGCTGGATCAAGCATGGATATCCTCCACAAGTTAAAGCTCCACATCAACCAACTATAGCACATATCCAATCTACTGATGCAAAAGAGGATACCAGTAAGGATCAAAATGATGCAGAGGATACATCCAAGATTACTTTAAACACTGATCAATGTCAATCTTTGTTGACTCTGCTTCAACAGCAACAACCATCTCAGCAATCTCAAACCTATCAAGGTTCTAATCCTTCTCCAAATATATATGTGTATCACGGTATCGTTCCTATTTTGTCCTTCAAGAAATATAAAAAGATCGCATATATTCTTTCTTTTACTAAACATGATATGTTCTCATGGGTTATAGATAGTGGAGCAACAGATCATGTTGCTTCATCTCTTCAATCTTTCCACACTTATTATCATATAAAACCTATCCTCATTCAACTACTTGATGGTTCATACACTACAAGTAACATTGCTGGTTCTGTCATGTTTTCCCATTCTTTACATCTTACTCATGTTCTCTACATACCTACTTTTCAATTCAATCTGATTTCAGTGTCAAAACTAACTGGTTCTCTTCCTTACAAAGTTAGTTTTTCTCATAAAACTTGTGAGACACAGGACATGGACTCTCTGAAGATGATTGGCAATGTTAAAGCATCCAATGGACTTTACATTCTGCATAATCCACCCATCTTCAAGCTTCCAAGCATCAAGATTCAACATGCTCAAGTTCATGCTGTCACCACATTTACTAGAGACAAATTGTGGCATTTTAGATTAGGACACATACCAACTACTAAAATTGTTGATATGCAAAAACAATTTCCCTTCATCACTTGTAACTCAAATAAAGAACCATGTGATATATGCCATTTTGCTAAGCAAAAACGCTTGCCTTTTACTGATAGTACTACTCGATCCATTTCTCCTTTTGATTTAATTCATGCTGATGTTTGGGGTCCTATTGCCACACCTTCCACGGTTGGCCATAGATTCTTTTTAACTCTTGTTGATGATATGAGCAGGTACACTTGGATCTATCTTTTACGATTCAAATCTGATGTTGCAAATATTCTGTCCACATTTGCCCAATTGGTTGAAACACAATTCCACAAAACCATCAAGGTTATTAGAACAGATAATGGCACTGAATTTAGCCTTGTTTCTCTCTACAACTCTAAGGGTATCATTCATCAAACAACATGTGTAGAGACACCACAGCAAAATGGCATTGTAGAACGAAAACATCAGCATCTCTTGAATGTGACTCGAGCCATTCTATTTCACTCCAACATTCCTAAGTGTTTTTGGCACTATGCAATCAAACATGTTGCATATCTCATAAATAGAATCTCTACCCCCATTCTGCAGCACTTGACACCCTTTGAAAAATTGTTTGGTCATCCACCTGATCTTGAGAACCTTCGCGTTTTTGGATGCCTTGCTTATGCATCAACTCTAACAGCTCATAGGAAGAAGTTAGATTCAAGGGCAAGAAAATGTGCATTCTTGGGTTATAAAGATGGTACAAAAGGTTTCATTTTGATTGATATTAATACTAATGAACTTTTAGTCTCTCGTAATGTAGAATTTTATGAATCTGTTTTTCCCTATTTTCAAAATGGCAAAGATCAAGTTGATGTTAAAAAACAGATGCCATCTCCCATAGACCCTTTCACATATGATTTTCCAGTTTCGCAGCCTACATCTACTCCCATCATCAATGAGGAATCACAGCAGCCAACAATACAGGAGCAGATCCCACATGATACACCCTCACATCAAACTCAACCTGCTCCCACACATTCCAGTCCTGCACCTATCAGGAAGTCGTCCAGAATATCCAAACCACCCAAATATCTGCAGGATTATCACTGCTTGCTGACTAACACAAACACTAAATCCAAAACCTCTCATTGTAAATATCCCATATCTGATTTTGTCACATATCAGTTTTTGTCACCACAACATCGTGTTTTCTCTTTAGCTATTTCTTCTAGTGTTGAACCATCGACATATGAGGAAGCAATCACTAGCAACTCGTGGCGACAAGCTGTTAATGATGAACTTCATGCTCTAGCTCAAAGTCAGACTTGGACACTCACTCAGTTACCATCTCACAAGAAAGCTATTGGGTGCAAATGGTTATTCAAATTAAAGTATAATCCTGATGGGAGCATAGCCAGGCACAAGGAGCGTCTTGTAGCTAAAGGGTTCACTCAAACTCATGGAATCGATTACCTTGAAACTTTTAGCCCAGTTCTGAAAATGACAACTCTTAGGCTTCTCCTATCTCTGGCTACATCAAAGAACTGGCATTTCCATCAATTGGATGTGAACACAGCTTTTCTACATGGTGATTTAGAGGAAGATGTTTACATGAAGCCTCCTAAAGGACTTCAGATCACAAGCTCAAACATGGTTTGCAAACTTAACAAATCTATATACGGTCTAAAACAATCTAGCAGACAATGGAATGCAAAGTTGACATCCACTCTCCTTCATCTCGGGTATAATCAATCCAAAGCTGATTACTCCTTATTTGTTAAAGCATCTCAAGATTCATTCACTGTCATTCTTGTCTATGTCGATGATTTGATTTTGGCAGGAAACAGCATCCAACAGATTGATCACACAAAACAAATTCTGCATCAACAATTCAGTATCAAAGATATTGGCCCACTGAAGTTCTTCCTAGGCATGGAGATTGCTCGATCTAAACAGGGAATCAATTTGTATCAACGAAAATATGCTTTGGATCTTATTCAGGAAGCAGGGCTACTAGGATCCAAACCTATCACTACACCTATGGAGTACAATCAGAAGTTTTCCAAAGACATTGGTGATGTTCTTGAAGATCCGACACCTTATAGAAGATTGATTGGCCGCCTGATTTACCTCACCAACTCTCGCCCAGATATCACCTATGCGGTAGGAAAGCTCGGTCAATACATGCAATCACCAACTAATGTTCATCTCCAAGCAGCTCATAGGATCTTACGATATCTAAAATCATCCCCTGCTACTGGCATCTTCTTTCCTGCAAGTTCAGACTTCACTCTCACTGCTTATGCGGATTCAGATTGGGCAACATGTCCAGACACTAGAAGGTCTACTTCAGGTTTCTGTTTCTTTCTTGGTAGATCACCCATATCTTGGAAAAGTAAAAAGCAAAACAATGTTGCTCGTTCGTCCTCTGAGGCAGAGTATCGTGCTCTTGCTCATGCTGTTTGTGAAGGTCGTTGGATATCATATTTGCTTAATGATTTTCATATTTCTCTTGCTACTCCAATCACTGTTTTTTGCGACAACCAGTCAGCCATACACATTGCGGCTAATCCTGTTTATCACGAACGGACAAAGCATATAGAGTTGGATTGTCATCTTATTCGAGAACAACTTCAATCTGGCCTAATTCGGTTGTTACCAGTAGCTTCCAATAATCAAGTAGCAGATTTTTTACTAAACCTTTGGCTCCAGGACCCTTTCATACTAACATCTCCAAACTAGGATTGTTTTCTATTCATGATCCACCTACTCCTAGTTTGAGGGGGGTATTAGCTAGTGTTATCAGTTAGTTCATAGATTCAGTTAGTTAGTTTCTTTGATCCTATCTCTTTTATCTTTCTGTTATATGGTTACTGCTATTGTATATATATGGGGCTGCCTCTGCTTTTTGGAGGTATGCAGAAGTTAATCAATAATACTTGCATTCTCTCTTCCACTTGCCTCTGTTTTCTTGCTTATCGTTTTCTCTCCAAGGTTGGCTTTGTTACATGTTGTGTACAATATATATCACATGTTGTATATTATCTTTCTTTACAATATGTGATATATGTTGTATACATTACATGATACTATGTTGTGCATATTATATGGGTGATGCTAAATGAATAATACAAAATCAGCTCAACCAGCCAATAAATGAGATTTTAGGCTATAATTACTCAGCACATTACAATCTCAATGTTTATTTGGGTCAAAATCAAAGCCAAAATAGGCCCATTGACTGTATGGGTTGATTTTTTATTGTTCACTTAGTATTATTGTATTATATTGATTATTTTTATTATTTTTTCATTGTTTATATAACAATTCTATATATATATATTAATTATACACTGATCAAATCTAAAATTATTTTATTAATTAAGATTGATATACAATAAAATTTCAGTAAAAAACAAATAAACAAGCATCCAAAATGTTCAAAAGTGCCCGACATAGAAAGGTTATGATGATGAATCCCGTGTTGTACCAAGAATATCTATATATCTATATAATATTGTAAAAGACAGGTAATGGTTGATTACCAATTTACCCATTAATTGAGTTTTTATAAATGTGACACTATGTAATTTTAGGTATCCTTTATTTTTATTCTTTCAAGATATTTACAAATCTTTAATGTATTTTTTAAATATTAATATCCAATATGTATCTTTTATTTTATTTAAAATAATTGATTTTAAGCATAAAATATTTGAAAATGATAATATTTAATTTGGAAATGTCTATTCACATTTCATAATATAAATTTGAAAAATCTTATTTCGAAATATATATAATAAAATCTTCTTTATATCAATTTTCTATTTACATTCACATTATAAAAATCTTCTTTCTGATTCTTTTCTTTGTTTATAGCATTTGATATTAAATTATGGTCAAATCATCTATATCTATATATCTTTCCACCTTCTCAACCCTTTCAACTTCATTTTTTTTTCAATTCCTCTCTTATTTTGTCATCTCTATTTCTTGCTCTCTTTTTTTTCTTTCTTATTTCATTTTTTTCATCTACCTTCTTAGTCATCCTTCATTTTTTTTCTATTTTTTAATTTATTTTTAATTCTTCTTCTTTCATTTTCTATTCTTCATCTTTCTTCTATATTTTTTTATTATTTCATTCTTCTCCTCATTTTCTATTCTTCATAATTTAATATTTGACATGATTGATTAACTGTCTCACGGGAAATGTAAAACATAAATAATGAACATGTTTTTTTAAAAGAGAATAATTACGAATTATTAGTAATTATTAATGTTTGATAATTAGTGATATTTGAATATTTTACCTGTAATTTAATAATTTTTAGTGATTGATAATTAGTGAATATTTTAGAGAATTTTAGTGATTGATATTACATTTTTTAACATTTTTTGTTAATTAGGAATAATTATGAACATGAAATTAGTAATTTTTAATATTTTTATTGATTGTTGAACGGGAATAGATATGAATAATTAGTAATTATTAATGATTGATAATTATTAGTTTTGAAATATTTTCTATGATTTCGGTAGTTTTTAGTGATTGATAATCTGTAAATTATGATTATTTTTTGTTAACTGTTGAAAGAGAATAATTATAAATATTTTATGAATACAAATTTGATATTGAAAAAGATGAAAACTAATTATGTGATTGAATAATTTTATTTGCATCCACTAATATAATAATAAGTTTATTATGTATTTTTATTGTTATATTTACAAAATAAATTTATGAATAACATATTTTCATTTAACTTCATTTTATACAAATATTTTTTTCATTAATTATTTAATATCTTAAACGTAAAATTTGATATAATTTTCGTGCATCGCACGGGTAGAAAGACTAGTAATTTATCAAAATACATAGGAGTATTGCTCCTGCATAATCTGTTGAGACCTCAAACGAGTACAGACCCTTGCTTCCTTATAGACTTTTCCTGGTCTGCAAAAGTAGCCTTTGGAGGGTGCGCAGTGGTTGTCGTGTGAGCATATGCAAAGCCCTTCTAATGCGCACCCATCCTTTGATACTGTCACTCCTCCTCCTCCTTTTTGACCAAGCACCTGTTCTGTCCACTCACTAGAGAACAGTCCCTCTGGATCATACTCATCCTTAACCTTCAAAAATTCCCCTGCATTCTTGTACTTCTTCATCACTCCTCCAAATGCTAAGTTCCTATTCTTTCCCCAATGGGGCAGGCCTCCATATTTGAAAATTCCTAGCTGCTCAACCTCTTCAAAAATGTCTTCATAGAGCCTTGGAGTCATTGGGTCTTTGCTGCGGTAGTATGTGATATCAAAGTCTACTGCATCCTCTTGTTTCCCCAAGTAGGCACTTGAAGCCTTAACATAACGCATGAGGATTCCGTTGTACATCTCTGACCCACAGAACCCCTTCGGTTCCAGTTCAACTAGATTCTGCACATCTTCAATAAAACTCTTCACAACAGATAAGCCAATGCTAAATGTGGTTTGGTGAAAGAACTCTCCTTTCACCCTCGAGTCCCAAGGGCATGATGATGATGTGGTCTTTGCATCCTCTTCTAGTAGGCATGATCCTGATGCCTGAATGTTGTTTTGAAATCCAATCACAGGGAATCCAGTGAATACTTTACCTGCAAATTCAATTAAAAATGTAAAGTAGATGCTTCAGCGTCTGAAATTGGAGAAGAAACTTAAGTAGTTCCAAAAGTGCTTATTTGAGAAAAATTCAGCACCATTGTTTGTTAGCCCATAAGCTTTGGCCAAAAGGGAATTCGTTGCAGTCTTGGCAAGTAAGCACTTTCCGTCAGCATCACTAATGGATTCTTGAACATCCTCTGCAATGGTTGGATACCAAAAAAAAAAAAACAAACCAGTCTAATAATTACAAAAGATGAATTTATAACTAATTGAAAAGTGTTTTCAAGGTTCCAACTTCGAACGAATATTTGAAGGAAGCCAATCAATCTAACCTGTGGTTCTGAGCTTTGCCAGTTCAAGTAAAGGGGCAGAGCGGAAAGGGATGAAGTCGTAGGTACCATCGCCGGATGCATTGATGGGGACACGATCATCGACACCGTAGGCAGCCTTGCGTTGACTTGGGTACCACGTTATGTCTGCAAATTCGTGCTTTAGTCCGAATGCAACCGCTTCATCTCCTAGGTCAGAGTCACTTTTAGTCAAGTACGTGATGGATCGTTTGAACAGAGGTTCCAGTTTCAGAGTAATCTGCAATACTATTATTGTTACTATTATAGGCAATAATAAGCGAGCTAAGCATCACATTTATGGGGAGTTAGATTAGATACCATGCCTGCGAAATCACTCCAAGTGACACTTTTGCTGCGTTGAGATGCTCATGTTGTTCTTCATTCAGGGTATCAACCTTAGCATATCCATCTTCAGGGCCTGCTGGCCTAACAAATCTAAGCTCCAGAACATGATCATGAACGGCACTTCCTCTGCCCCACAATGAGCTTCCATGAGCACCCGTCCCTATAAGGCCCCCAACGGTCAAGCCCCACCAGTACGGCCCATATGGCAATGCCAGCCCCGCCTTTGCTGCCTCATCCACCATCTACTTCAGTGTCACTCCACTCTGCACCGTTATTCTCCTTTCTTTCGCGTCAATTTTCAGTATCTGGTTCAGATATTTGGTGCTTATGAGTAGCCCGTTTTGGCCATCAGGGCAGACCCACTTTGGGATGCTGTGGGAGAATCGGGTCGCGACTTTCATCTTCGTTTTGTGTTTAGTGGCTGACGCAACCATTGTGATAAGCTCTTGCTCTGTTGTAGGGTACAGTACTTGTGATGCTTTGCAGATAGTTCGATCTGGGAACATGCCGTAGGAGTTTGTGATAGTGCAACTTGTGTTCTTTGAAGAAGAAAACTTTATGGGATCCTCAGGAGGAGCAGAGCGTGCTGCATACAATAGTATGAAGACAAAAGTAGATATTGTGATGAAGCCTGATAACGGCGGCATCATATCATCGCTGGTATTAATTTTGAACCTCAATTATATATATGTTTTAGACCGTATATACATACATGGTGTTTTAGCTCACATATACGTAGTATAGCAAGTGATATTGAACTCATCAGGACACTCTATTCGCATCCACACATGATGGTTATCGAATGATGTTTCCTCTCTACTTTCCTGTTTCAACTTTATTGAACATACCAAAGATCATCCACACATAAGTGTAGCATATCAATGAATCAGTCAAAAGATACCTTATAACCTTATCAGATTCCATATGCATCTCTCCTGAGATTCTTCTTAAGAAATAATTTTAGTATTTTTTGCATGGATATATACAATTAGGTCATTTCATATTAAAAAAATATATATATGTTAATTTATTTCCCGGCCCCTCCTTTGTTATGAACTGTAGGGTTGAATTCAAGTCTTCTGACATGCAGTTCTATTTTCAACCTTTTATTATTTTGTTTTTTGTTTTTTTTTTGTTATCATATTATGTTGTTTTAAATTGTGTAAAAACTGCTTAGATTACATTGGGCAATCCAACTATATTTCACATCAAGTTTTTAGGTAAAATGCTCTCATAAAAAAATCTTGATTAAGCTTATGGTATAAAACAAAAAAAATAGTCCAAGCGTATAATTGGGGAAAAGTGATTGTGTAATTTATTCAGAAGACGCATTCATTATAGCAAGTGCAGTGACTTACTTTTAGCACTTCACATTATTAATGAGCAAATAGCTCAGAGATGGATACCTCTCTCTGACTATGTATGAATTTCAGAGAAATCAATATATCATAGCACTGCTACGCAATGATGCAATAAACCTTTAGTAGATTCTTGCTTAGCTTTCCTGCGGATGACTGCATCTGCATGCATTACTAAGCTCAGGGGCCTTGTATTGAAATTTACTATCATAAAAAAATACAGGTTTGTCATCTCATCTTATTAAATGCGACGACTGGTACATTCCTTTTACCTAGTATAGAAGCATGAGAAAAGCTTCCAAGGGCCAAGGCGAGGGAGAGGAAACAGACTACTTTTTTGTCCAAGTATGAAATGAACAGATATGCTCGTACTGCTGCTATATACAGAGTTAATATTAATAAAGAAATGAAGCTGTATCACGGGTTAACTTGAGGGGGGAATTTATGAAGTTTCATATTAGATAAACAGGTGGAAGTAACAACTGCTAAAATATTAATTTGAAGGTAAAAGAACATGACATGATGAGATTTAATTTGAAGGTTGTGTTTGGTAAGTAACTGCATGCCAAGTATCTGCTGCATTCCGTCTTATTGTATGATTTGGTCATGCGAGGAAACCACAAGAAGAAAGGGTACAACAAGTTAGTCTTCAAAATCAAAAAGAGCATCTAAAGGCAACACCTAAAGACAAATACAAGTACTGCAGACTCCAGAAGGTCACTCAAATGGGATATAGGCACTCTTTCAAGCAAGTTTCAACATCTATCAATCAATTAATTCAACAATGACAAATAAGGTAGGCCACCACATATATGACTCACTTTTACCTCTTGTATCAGATCCTAACAAAATTACACTAGAAAGTAAAATATGATATATGACAGTACAAGTGGATGACCCTCAGCTTCCTCCTAGCTAGCGTGCAAGTAAGTAATATCTCATTCAGGCTACCCCCAAATATATTCCTCCTTTTTGGGTGAAAGTGAAGGTGAAAGGGTTAAGTAACTAACCAAACTCTAACAAACATCACACGCCTAAATCGTACTAATAAATAAAATAAAGTGATTGAAACCTACTGAGTCAAAGATCATGATCACCATCACCATCACTATCAAATTGTGCAACAATAAATCATCTCAACCACCTTCTAAGGTCACTAGTTGAAGAAGGAGAAATCTCACCGGCAAAACTGTCAGTGCAGCAGGAAGAGTAGTTGGAGTGCTGCTCTAACCCAAAATGTGATCCACATACACTCTTAAAGCTTGGACTCCTCAAACTATTCGCCATTCCCACATTATAAGGATCATGTGCTGCAGGGTACGACAGTCTTTTCCTTGCTGACCCTACTCTGTCCCTCTCTCTCTCTGGAGTCGATGCCCTCTGCCTCGGGGCACTCTGAGACCGACTCCTAGCCTTTGCCGACTCCGTCGCTGCCATGTAATTTGGCATACCAGCCCCACCATTACTTGTTCCTCCCCTGCTACTTAGGCTGATATTATTTCCCCTATAATTATTATGATTACTATTACTATTATTCAACCTCAAATTCGGTGTTTGAGGTGTATGGTAGCTTCTGTCTTCTCTGCTATAGCGAGGGCTCGCGGACCGGACTTGGATGGGTCTTGATTTTGACGGCGATGGGGTTGCAGGGGAGCGTTGCGTTGGTGCATTTTGGGTGGTTCTGTGGTGTGGGGATGCAATCGAATGCCTCTGTGGTTGGTGTAACTGTGGAGGATTATATTGGTAATTTGGATGTGACCTTCGGTAATTACTAGTTCCTAAATATGAGTATGGTTGAAGAGTGTCCATTTCCACATTCTTAATGGGGTCTCTCTGATCTGTTGAGGCTCTTCCCCTGTTCTCCCATGGCTTCGTACTCTTCCATCCATCCATCCTTTTTGGTCTCTCTTCTAAATCATCTTCGTTGACCATTGATGACTTCCCTCCGTTCCTCCGAATCTATATACCGTATTGTATTGAATTGAACATAAAATAATCCCACTTAATCAAAGATTTAAGAAGATAGAAAAAAAAAACAGAGTACTAGTTTGGGAAGTGAACCTGTTGAGAAGAAGACTTGTCTCGCCTCATAGCCATAGCTGCTGCTGCTTCTTTCCTCCTCTGCAACATGGCTTTAACTTCTTCAACTGTGTGTGGACGCTCATCCCAGTCACTTGCGATGCTACTTCCCTCTCTTGACTGTCACGGTAATATATAGTGAAAAGATATGATGATGCTGGTTGAATCGAATCTTATATATATACGTCACATACTTACCATTGACTTCCTATCTGAGATGTCATGAAGATAGCGAGATTCCCAAACGCTATTGGTGTCGCTGAAAGTGGATTTTCTGCTAGAACTGCCTTCGTGGGAGAACCTTGTGCGGCGGTCAAGCACCCGTGATTGAACCCGAACAAGAGCCTGCATGCACCGAAGGGTCATCTTCGCCTGCTTCCGGACATTGTGACCCCTTACCAACGCTTGCAACTTCACCAGCCCCCTAAGCGCACGAAGCGCTCTTCTTGCCTTCAATTACACACAAAACCATTCACTTTAGTTAATCTCTTAGCTAGACTTAGATATATATATATAGCTAGCTGAAAGTGAACATGTACATGCACATGCGCCATGCCCTGCACTTACTAAGTATCCTCTGAAAGCAGTTTGAATCACAATAGCAGCATAATGATGTCGGTTCCTATCCCTGCCACCAGTACCACGACTGTTGTTGAGCCTTGCCGGCTGCGCGGTGGCCACTGCCACAGCAACTGCACGCCTTTGATCTGTTGCTGTGGCCACTGCCACCACAGACACAGATTGGTCTGCAGTTGAAGAAGGCTTCACCTTCATTTGAGTACTCACTACTGTCTCCTGGTTTGCTTGTTTTCTGAAAGCCCATCTTCTTCGGTCTCTCTTCTCCAACCAAATTAAAAAAGACACGCTTTGTTAACTAGTTGATAGCTGAATGGGGAAAGAGGGATCATATATATTATAGAAATTTAAGGGAAAGAAAAATCAAATGGTGACTATACTGCTCACCTTGTCTTGGTCTTGGTCTTGTTGGTGTGCAGTGTCGTCTCTTGTTTTGCTCTTTTTGTGAGTGTCCTTGGTTGGAGATCTGAATGCCCTTTTCACAGCAGTCAACCATGACTTCCCCATCAATTAGAAACCAAGCTACATTTACAGTTCAGCTGCTAAAAGAAACAACAAGGGGAGGGATGAAGTTCAGATTCATTCTTATTATTATTATATGTACCACCGGGTCACATTGAGCGATGCTACTGCAAGCTTTGTCCTCAACGTGGTTTGTGTCGTGACTCCACTACTCAGCCCTCTAAAATTAATGATATCCCTAGCTGTGTATGTGAAATATCTGAATCACCCTTGGCTTAATAACTCCTAGAAAAACTAAATGAGCAACTCTCGTTAATTAGTTGTTGAATGATTGATTCACTTGCTCCTTAAAGCAACCAATGAAACGCTTTGACCGGCATTAATTAATTATGTCAGTTTAGTAGTAAATAATAAGTAATCATGGCTCAATATCAAATTGAGTACATGGTGGCATGGCTTAACTTTGAAGTACGTAAACAAAAAAGTGACTTAGAAAAACGGCAGTGTCAGAGACAGCATGTGGGAGAGGCAGCCCAGAATAATAATTTCTATGTAGATTGATCTGAATGGGCAAAGTTTGATGGATTTTATCAATGAATAATTGAGAGTACGAGTTGTGTATGTTGATGGTATTGAAACAAATAAGGTGCAAGGAAAGAAAGAGGAAGAAAAGAGGACCTACAAAAGTGGCCTTTTTCACTTGAAGAATTTCTGTAATGGAATGGGACTGAGAAGGAAAAGGAAAAAAGACATGTTTTTGTGGATGATGCATATATATATATTGCATTGCATAATTATTTGTGTGTTAGACTTAGACTTGGTGTCATGTGCCAATAGGGAGCAGGTCGAGACATATCAGGTGGGTGATGGACCTCTTCTTGTAACAAGCAAGGTTTTGTGGCTTTACTCCGTATTTAATAAGAGTGATGTGATTTGCAAAATAAAAAATCAATAGTAGTACATATATATCAATATATAGATCCATCAATCATCCATCAATCATATTATGCTATTTTGGGCCCACCATTTTAAATAAAAACCAAAAACCTTACACATATCTCTCAACCGCCATTTGAAATAATATATGATAGATGCTTGATGGATAAAAATCTGATATACGTCTATCATTTCTCAATAAAAAATCAATCAAAACCATTTATATAAAAATTTTGGGTCACGACTCAAAGTTAATTTTTTAGAAGAAAGTTTTTTTAGATAAAAAAATTATTAAATTTACTTATTGACTGATTTTCTATTATTCAATAAATATATCATCTTTTGAGACAAATTTTCTGCAAGAATTTAATTCATATAATATTTTTCAATTTATATAAAACTCAACTTTTTTTGGGTAATGTAAAAGTTAATTTTTGATGATGATTAAGGACCAGTTTGGGTAAACAATTTATTTAAGTCCTTATATAAAAGTAACTTTCGAGAAGTAACTTATGAATAAGTTATTTTGTATATGAATATGATATAACAAAAAAATTTATTTCAATAATTTTGAAAAGTGCTTATAGAGAAGTCAAATATTCTAACTTCTTTAAAAGCACTGAAATAACTTCCGGAGAAGTCATAAGTTATATAGCCAAACAGAACATATATAACTTCTGATAAGTCAGAAGTTAAAATAAGTCAGAAACACATTAAAATAAGTCAGAAATACTGTCATCCAAACCGCCCTGATTGGCTTGTTCTTTTTCTTTGTGGGAAACTGGGGTCAAATATCACATGCTCTGTTTCACAAGAAATTAACGGCAGATCCGGGAGATTAATGAAACTCAACTTGGGCTATGAATGAAATTGAAGCCCAATACAAATAAAACATATATATAACATTATATGTACAAAATATCTAAACAAAAGCTAGTAAATTAAATACGAGATTTTTTAGTTCCTTAAGGATGTAATTTTTTTTGTTTTGGTTAATAAGGATGTATTATTTTTATCAATTTATATTAGCGCAGTTCAGAGTCGTGATCAGAGGGGGCGAGTCCATGAAGTATCTGAAACCAAACACAATATGTGGAGGTAGGATATCATTAAATGGGCCTAAACCGAGGCCCATGAGTTGTTGAATCAATAGTGCTGTCCTGTGAACCTTTAAAAAGCCATAAAACCCTAAAATCGCATTTCATAGTTTTCACTTGCGGCACACAACCTGAGAGCAGTCTTCACTCTTCGCACGTCTTCGGCTCCTTTCCTTCGTGTAAGATCTCTTCCCATGCTTTGATATCATCACAATCTTTATTTTGAAGCTTTTGTTTTTAGTTTTCCTGCATCATCTTGAATCTTGATTTTCCTTTTTCCCTAATTGATCGTCTTTGTTGTTTGTAGTGTGAAAATGTCGATTGGAGAAACTGCTTGCAGCTACGCTCTTATGATCCTTAACGATGAACAAATCCCTGTCACCGTATCCTTCTTTGTTTCCTAGTTTTTTTTTTGTATTACATAACATCAGAATGTTCCATTAATTCTTATTTTCGGTTTCTGTTTTGTCTTTTTGGAATATATTTGATTCAACTAGAGTACTCGATAAGTGTGATTGACTAGGAAGACATTTTTGTTTCTGCTGCAGAAACTGAGTATAATATATTAAGTTATATTTGTCTTAAGGAAACTAGGAAAGGGTGTAATATAATATATGTTTGTTTTCATTATTGCTGGATTTGATTTGGAAAGAATTGTACTATTGGGGAATATGGATTGATAGGTATATATTAAACTAGGAAAGGTGATGTGTTTCTCCTTAAGTGACTGTCATTAGGCTGACAAGATCTCTACCTTGTTGAAAAGCGCAAAGGTTCAAGTTGAATCATACTGGCCCAGCTTGTTTGCCAAACTTGCTGAGAAGAAAAGCATTGATGATTTGATTGCCGGTGCTGGTGGAGGTGGTGCTCCAGTAGCTGTTGCAGCTGCCCCAGTTGCTGCTGCAGGCGGTGGTGCTGCAGCTGCTCCTGCTGCTGAGGAGAAGAAGAAGGTAACTTATTGTTAAAATATTGTGCCTGTTGTTCTTGTTGAACTCTGCCTTTTACCTGCTGGTAATTGTCTAATTGGCATGTTTATGTTGCAATTTTACAGGAAGAACCCGAAGAAGAGAGTGATGATGATATGGGATTCAACTTGTTTGACTAGAGAGGTTTATTATGGTCAATTTTCGTGTTTTAAGGCTATTTATTTACTCTGGATATCGTAGGTTTTCCTTTTGGGTTGGTTATTTTTATATATAGTCCAGATACCGTAGTGCTATGACTCATGAGTTTTGGTTTGTGTCCATTTTAAGATATATCGATTGAGTTCAATGGATTTGTTTAATTTCCGTTTTTGTCATTCTTTTAACGTGATATCTAGTTTCTTCTTTTCGGGTCTATTAATATGCAATCTTAACAATGCTTGAACTTAGAGTTTACGTACCGTTCTAGAGGATGTATTGATGCAATATTGGTATATTTCTTTTAAAGGACAACTTGGGGATTAAGTGCATGTAATTACTAATTAGTGGGAGTGATGAATGGAGCTAGAAGCCTGTATGAACTTACGATCTCTATTTTACAAGTGTGGTAGATGTCTGCTGATTGTGTTGTACACACCGTTTAGTGATTTTGTTGTTCTGTTATTGCTGGGTATTTTTCATTTGTATCTTTTTTCTGTAAGCTTCATTAATTTGGTGAAAATGTGAGTGTGTAAGGAAGATTGTAGCAGTTGTAGAATTGTTGATGTGTGGGTGTTATAGAGGTGAGAATTCAAGTTGTTGATCTTATATTTTCTAGAATGACCTCTTGCTTGGACAATCGATCAGTCGGCTTAATGTCTCTGGGTTGAGGAAATTTTTAATTTTTCTTTAAGCTGGTGGTACTTATGATTAGTGAAAGCTTGTGTCTTTGAGGTGGCATGAGGCTAGAAAGAAACACGTTTTAATTAATGTCTTTGAGTGTTAGGGAGCAAGTGTGCTTATAGTGGACATATTGCTAATTTTTGAGTATATATGTAATTGTGGTAAGTAAAACTTAATTTGGTGAAATTGAAATTGAGAGATTTAATTTGGTTATTGTTAAAGCCTCTTGATTGTTTTGTTACTAATTTTTTATTGTTTTGTTAAAGCCTCCTATCAAAGCCTCATGATTGTTTTGTTTTTAATTTTTGAGAGATTTAATTTGATCATTGTTTTGTTATTGGTGTTCCTGTTGTTTGGTTCTTGTTGTTTGGTGTTATTTCTACGTGTTCTTGTAGATTTCACTCAATCATTATCACTCTTTGTTAGAGCATTTATTTTGCTGGTGATTATTTCTAAGTTACTATAGTACAAAAAGATTATTCCATTCTGTTCAAAACTGGATTCCTACTTCCCAAATTCATATATATTTAATTCATCCGTGCTTTGCTGAGGTACTTGTGACTTGTGAGTTGTGAGTGTTGCAACTAATTTGATTCCGTATAGTTGAATTGAATTAATGTGATCAATTTCAATTGAGATTAGGGAAAGCGTGAACCCTGCTTAAAAACTTACAGTAAGCTGCGTTCAAGATATATGCTGTTTTCAGTGTTGACAATACCAACTTCCTCTGTTATTTGCGATTTAAGTATATATTGAGCTTTTCTGCAACCTGTCAATAATATTATGTTACTACCCTCGAAGAATCACCAGAACAAAACTAATAACAAATTATTCTTATTTGAAACTTGCGTTAATGAATTCAAGTAGGATCAACCCAAACTTCACAAAGACCAGTTTAAATTATTTGATCACAGAGATGTTTTTTCATCATTCCTTGATGTGCTTGCAGCAGCATTATGTAAAGTGTTACACAAAGGATATTCTGGAATTTGCATTAATATTGTACAAATAACAGCAAATTTGTCATGCCTGCCACTCTTTAGATTTGAAACATACATGGTAGAATGGAGAGCATCTTTCTCCAGAGCTATGGCAGTGACCGTTTATGTGTGTGTGTGTGTGTGTTTTTTTTTTCCTTTGGTATTGAGCGATTATGTGGGTTTAAACTTTAAATCCTCTAGTGTTGGACAACACTTTAAGTTACAACAGTTTATAAATTCCAAAATCAATAATGTAATTATACAACTAAAGGGTCATGCATCAATACAGTTAAAGTAATGCATTCATTTATGAAATTCAAAAGGCTAGATTAGCTTCATATAGCGGTAACATCTACCATCTGTTGAGTGTTAACATTTTTAGGATGGACCAGAAATTGCTACTGAAGTGGAAGTGCAAGGTTCAAGAGATGGTAAACGAATTTTCTAGTATACGAGAAAAAGTTTTTGGATGAATACTCTCTTCTCAAAGCTAAGGCACAAGCTTCTGCTAACAAATATGTTACTTCAAAGAATGTAACTCTGCTTTTCGTCACTGAGGAGAACGGGCTGTCAATTGCTTCTTTGCAAACAGAAGAACAAGTTAATGATAGTACTTGTAATTCGTTATGTTTAAGGACATGACCTCAAGTAGTAATTTTAACGTTAATATTGTAATAAAATCCACTCGCTCGAAAATTAAAAATAAGGGTGATACTGAATGAACAATACAAAACCAGTCCAACCAGTCAATAAATGAGATTTTGAGCCATAATTACTCAGCCCATTACATTCTCAATGATTATTTGGGTCAAAACCAAAGCTAAAATAGATTCATTGGCTATATGGGCTGATTTTTCATTGTCCACTTAGCATTATTGTAAAAATAAATAAATAAACCGTAAAGAGACAATTCAGCTCTTGGCTATGGAAATTACACATTTATCATAAAACAAACAAATAGGCTGAGGGCCCAACCGGGTTCGAACCGGTGACCTCTTGATCTGCAGTCAAATGCTCTACCACTGAGCTATGGACCCTTTGTGATGGCGGATCACAGTAGTATCTGAAAAAGCATAAGACAAGGGTTAGTGTATTATTATTATTTTTTTGGATGGATTAGTGAATTATTTGAAAGAGGAATACCAAATGTATGATAAAATATTGTACAACAATTGTGAACATATTCTCATTGATTGAGTTGTAATTTGCAAACACATACTAGAAGTAACTGAAAAATAGTATATCAATATAATAAGAAATGTTACAAAGCAAGGTAGAAGCCAAGGATAATTACTAACACAATTAAGAAGCATCACAAATCATTCCCTTACTTTACCCTTTTGTTCCAATTTATTTGGATTCTTAAATTGATCAGCTGATAAAAGAAAACCAACATATCTAAAAATATGAAAATCGTTTCCTATTTTGGAAAACAGCAAAGAGCTAGACAAAAAAAAAAAAAAAAAACTTGAAAAAATAACATTAGGGATAAAAAAAAAAAAAGATTTTAACATTTGAGGACAGACAGAAAATAGGGTGGCTTGTTGGATTGGGTGAACAAGTAATTTTAAGGGAAAAACAGTATTTGTAGGAAAAGTTGGTTGAGTTTTGGTGGCGTCCCTGTCTCCTCTCTGTTTAGTTCTTGTATGTATGAAACAGAGGACATGCACATTCATTTATAACACAGTTATCAACAGAAGCAGAGTCAAAGGTGATTGATGTGATATGATAGGTGAAGGGTGCTGCTGCTGGCGGTGATTTCCACGTCTCATTCCCTAGTTTCCTCCGCCCCTTTCCTTTTCTGAATCTAAATCTAAATTCTTTACAAATACCCATTTCCCCTGTCTCGTTGTTTCTCTGTTCAGTCCCTTTTTTCACTATACATCGAAACGATGTCTTTCTCAGCTGCCAAGATTGCTCAACCAGTCTCCCTCAGATCCAATGACAAGCCCTTGCCTTTTCATCCCATAAGAGGTTCCCTCTCTTTCCTTGGATCCCCACACAAACTTCGCTTCAATCCCATTCTCCCTTCTAAGGTTGTTCTTCCTCTCACCCGTCGATCCACTGTTGTCGCTGTCTCCGGCGTTGCCAAGGACACCAAGGCCAAATCAAGCGCCAATCTGGTACCCTCTTTTGCCTCAGCTTATCTTCAATTTTCTACTTTCTTATGTTTAATCTCTCCCTTTCCCGCATAGCATGAATTCTGCATAATGGGTTTCTGAAAAAAAAACTCAACTTTCCACTTGATTCAACCCGATCAATTTATAATGCTTCATGACTGTTGTGTCTTTTATCCCCCCTCTTTCGGTTTATTCTCTTTGAAACTTATGATATTTCACAATATGATGATATAGATTATTTGGGCTTTACCTGAACGTGGTGAAGAGAAGAATCCTTTAAGATTCTAGAAATGGAATGCATTATGGTCTAATTCTAAGTTTGGGAATAAGTGTTTGAGATTTTTGTTTATGATTTGGATTTGTGTGTGCAGCTCATTACGAAAGAGGAAGGCTTGGAGCTCTATGAAGACATGATATTAGGCAGGTTCTTTGAAGACATGTGCGCCCAGATGTATTATAGAGGCAAAATGTTTGGTTTCGTTCACTTGTACAATGGCCAGGAAGCTGTGTCCACTGGATTCATCAAGCTTCTGAAGAAGGAAGACTCTGTTGTGAGCACATACCGGGACCATGTTCATGCCCTGAGTAAGGGGGTCCCGGCACGTGCTGTGATGAGTGAGCTCTTTGGAAAGGCCACAGGGTGCTGCCGAGGACAAGGTGGCTCAATGCACATGTTCTCAAAGGAGCATAATTTGATTGGTGGGTTTGCTTTCATTGGTGAAGGTATTCCTGTGGCCACTGGGGCAGCATTTTCCAGCAAGTACAGAAGGGAGGTACTGAAACAGGCAGATTGTGATCATGTGACATTGGCATTTTTCGGAGATGGAACTTGTAACAATGGGCAGTTCTATGAATGCCTTAACATGGCAGCTTTATGGAAATTGCCAATTATTTTTGTGGTGGAAAACAATTTGTGGGCTATTGGGATGTCACATCTCAGAGCAACTTCAGATCCTCAGATATGGAAGAAAGGACCAGCATTTGGAATGCCAGGGGTTCATGTGGATGGAATGGATGTTTTGAAGGTCAGGGAAGTGGCAAAGGAGGCAGTCGAAAGAGCCAGAAGAGGAGATGGCCCAACTTTGGTAGAATGTGAGACCTATAGATTTAGAGGACACTCATTGGCTGATCCTGATGAGCTTCGTGACCCTGGTAATAAGCTATTGGATTTTGCTTTACTTTCTTGGAATCTACCTTAACTTTGTGTTAAGGGAAAAAATTGAGGGTTCTCTATGAGACATTTTGATCCCTTACCTATACTTAAACTATTCTCTTTACTAATTTATATTCTCATAAATTTACATTCCCTGTTGAAAAATGTAAATGTGGAGAAAGCCAATGGTTTGATTATCATTTATCCACTTTTTTCATGCAGTAGGTTTTGAATGCTTATTCTGATTATTCTATTAGTTTGATTGCAGATGTTTTGTCAGGGTAATTTTCTACCTCTTCATGTGTTATGAGTGTCAAATTAGTTAGTTACACTGTGAAAGTTTCAGTTTCTGTGTGTCTGCTAAGTTTGTGATAAATATTCATCGACATGTGTTTATGCTTTGGCAGCTGAGAAGGCACACTATGCTGGTAGGGATCCTATCACTGCATTGAAGAAATACATGATTGAGAACAACTTGGCCAATGAACAAGAACTCAAAACCATAGAGAATAAGATTGATGAGGTGCTTGACGATGCGGTTGAGTTTGCAGATCAGAGCCCTCTTCCACCTCGCAGCCAGCTTCTGGAGAATGTGTTTGCTGATGCAAAAGGTTTTGGAATTGGACCTGATGGCAGGTACAGATGTGAGGACCCAAAATTCACTCAGGGCACTGCTCATGTCTAATTTCTTTAAATCTGACACCTTTCTGCTTGGGACTTCCAGTTTTGCATTCATATTCTTACACTTATTAGAGATCAAGTGTTGCTCACAGAATGTATCATCCTTTGTAGTACAAGCAGGAATTGTTTGCTAGATTGGAAAATTTTCCTTATCATGTAGTTATCATTGTTTGTGGAGCTAGTGTCAACAATAACAAGCCCCAAATGTTTTTTCTTTTCATATATATTTAATTCATCCTTGCTTTGCTGAGGTACTTGTGTCTTGTGAGTGTTGCAACTAATTTGATTCCGTATAGTTGAACTGAATTAATGTAATCAATTTCAATTGAGATTAGGTAAAGCGTGAACCCTTCTTAAATACTTATAGTAAGCTGAGTTCAAGATATATGCTGTTTTCTGTGTTAAGATTCTGTGATATTTGCGATTTAAGTATATATTGAGCTTTTGTGCAAACTGTCAATAATGTTACTACCCTCGAAGAATCACCAGAACAAAACTAATAACAAATTATTCTTATTTGAAACATGCGTTAATGAATTAAGTAGGATCAACCCAAACTTTACAAAGACCAGTTTAATTATTTGATCACAGAGATGTTTTTTCATCATTCCTTGATGTGCTTGCAGCAGCATAATGTGAAGTGTTACACAAATGATATTCTGGACTTTGCATTAATATTGTACAAATAACAGCAAATTTTTAATTACGCAAGGAAAAAAACCTGCATGTTAGGGAAATTTGGCAGTAAAAGCTATTGTGAAAAACAATATCAAACTTCATTGATATGAAGCTTGAGAAGAGTCTCAAAAATGATTTACATTAAAAGTATATTTATCTCAAAATTGGACAGCAAGCAATGAAGAACAATGCCCGTTCCATACAAGAAGATGCTCTATGGCCTATGCATAACAAGGACAAGCATAGGAGCCAACTCTGATTACACTTATATTCTTTCCCTTTTGAAGCCAATACAAATCAAATATGACAAAAAAAAAAGTGTATGTGAGCTGCCCAAACACTAAAAATAACGACCGTAAGCATGAAGATGTAATACTTATCAGGTGGGAGGAAGATAAAAAACAAAAGAATGTGCAGAGATAATACAGATTGACATTACAACTTTAGAGCAGCTATGGCTTCTGGCTTGAAATCAACTCGCAGACCCAATACACGCCTAACCTCTGCCGGAGTTAATCTCCAGGTCATAGGCCCGGAGTTCTCACCCCAGAAATCTAGAATCTCAGACACCTTTTCTAAATTGAGAATTGTTGCCATTTGAGTAAGACGTGCAAACTTGTCTCTAACAGTTCTCTGCGTCATGACGCTGAAATGGCTTACCAAAGCTCTAGCATCTCTGTCAAGCTGAAGGCCACCAAGCTGACTAAATCTCTTCTGCATCATGATGACTTCAAGCCGTTTCACAATGAAGTCAATAACCAAATGAACAAAAGTGTCATAATTGTTAACAGTCATCAATGGCTGCATCCATGCCACATTTGTCTCCACAGCATGGAGAAGTCTCTGAACCCAAGGGTCATTCACCTCGTTATCTGCATACTCAGCCTCAGAGAGCTCATAGCCGATAGTTCCTACACTGTCTAATACAGGTCGTATTCGTGGTGTAATAGTTGCCACAAGTTGTTCAATACCAGCATTCAGAGCTTGCTTGAAAGCATTGCTGCTATCTGCCAGCTCAGACAAACAAGATTTTACCCTTTCACGATCAGCTGGTGCTGGAAAAACCTATACAAAGTAATTTAGTCAGTTAGTGGGTTAGGGCTACAATTCTAAAATAATATATAATATAATATAATATAATATAATATAATATAATATATATCACATAGGCAAAGCAAACTGCCATATCAACACATTTCAAGATTCTATCAAAGATTATGACCCCATAAAATACCAGATAAAGCTATATAACCCAAGGACCAATTTGGAAACAAAAAACAATATGTTACTCTGTTCCACATACAGACTAAATCCATTTGAAGGGGGAAGAACATAGTTGAGGAAGCTAAAGACCAATGAGTCATGTTTAATTAGCAAAGTTGCAACAATGCTGAAACATCCAATTACGATAAAAAGCATCCTTCCCAACCCATCAAGACTTTGAGATTATATCAGTCTCTATCAGTTCCGAAGAAACACAGTTCTGAATAGAGGACATACAGACCAAAGAAGGAAGCTGGGAGAATTTTATAACTAGTTAAATAGAAGTTCTCTTAAGAGCTAAGGGCCTTGAACGGGTAATTTATAGTTCTTTAAGTAAAAATAATTAAAAAAAAATGTGATTTCTTGAACCATACTCTGAGAACATTTCTCTAATCAATCATAAATAGATTAACATAATCAATATCAGCTAGCCCAGAATTGCTACAAATTTGACCATCTAGATTCAACACCATTTAGAGGATAATGATAAGCTTTATTTGTAGTTTTGAAGTAGCCAAAATGCAGATCATGAAAATTGTGAGTTCATATTGATGTTCTTTTATATTTATCTAAATATTATTTGGAAATATCAATCAAAGCTATACAATTGATCTTATGGACACATCATTATTATCAAATTCCAACAATGTCACCGGTTTCAGAACTACATCCTATGCAAATTAAATTATACAGAAAATCCATACACATGCTCATATCAAAGTCCTCACCACACCAGTATGCCAGCTAGAAACAATTGATCTATTGATTTTCATAACGACTTTAGTAATAAGAATCAAATTCTTTTATGGCTAATCTCTCAGGATATTGAATTGCCTTCTACTGGAGCATGGACCGTACCACTCATAACATAACTAATAATGAATTGCAAGTCGCATTTACTGTCTTAATGAATATGACTGTAAGGCACTGAAAGTATGGCAATTACCTCAGCACATTGTTCTTCAATTTCATGTTTTAGCTTCAGAACGTACTCGCTGCTAACATCCATGTTATTCAAAGCTGTTGCGATTTCTGTCCCAGTCTTCTGCACGCCAACTCCACCAAAGAACAACTTTGCACCAAGGTTCGGCTCTCTTGTTTTCTGTTGCAAGGCTTCATGATATTCATTGCTCAACAAACTACTGGCACCACTCAAAACTGCCACAACAGAATTGATATTAGCAGTGGATATTGCCCTTCTCAAGCAACTCTGCAAGACATAGAACACATCGTCCACCATAGAAGTGGTGAGGCTGTCAGGCACGTGTTCATCAATCCTTATAGCCTTCCTGACATTTTCCACCATAAAGAATCCCTCCAGAATCACATAAAACCCAGTCAGATCCTGAGCCACCTTGCTAAAACTACCACTCCTAAAAGCCTTGGTTGCGCGAGGGGCCAATTCGGGATCAACAGAAGTGAGCTCTTTGATCTTGGAAATCATGAACTCAGTGTAATCCTCACCCAATAGCATGAGTGAGAGAATCTCTTCCAGGTACAATTCAACCTCTCGCGGGTCGGGACCCTCAGGAGCTCCCCCAACAGCCAGCAAATTGTTGTTCTGAGCATTGATCTCAGATGACAATTTGGACAACTTCCTATACTCCATGTACTTCTTCAAGATCACAGAACCCCTCGAGTCACACACCTCCTGAAGTTCACAGATCGCATATACAATCCCATCCTCCCCACACAGGCCACTCAAGATCTCACGGTTCTCCTCAATTGCCAACACAATGTCCTTGAACAAATTGGTCAGACACCCAACAAAATTAACAGGGTTCTGATTCATACCAGCATTGTTACCACTTCCACTTCTCTGCTCCATCAACTCCACAAGCTGCTCAAACTCCAGCCTAGACCTCATCCCAATGACCTTCTTCAAGTACCCAACATAAACCTGCAAACCATCATCCGCCAAACCCAAAGGCGTGTAGAGGCGAATGAACCTGAGAATGGAAGGGTGGTCGCGCTGGTCCACCGCAGCAGAGAGCTTCTTCTTGACGATACCTTCGAGCTGCTCCTTGGCAGCCATCAAGCGGTCCCGCTGATCCGAGGCGGAGTCCTTGTACTGAGCGTCGATCTGGAGGAAGGTCTGCACGTACCTGGCGGCGGACTCGTAGTCCTCGCTGTCTAGAGCCCGGTGGACGCCGTCGAGGCAGTTAGCCCTCTCGACGATGGCATCGATGCGGAGGAGCGTGGAGCGGACGCGCGACTGGGCCAGGTCGAGCTCACGGACCTTGCGACTGACGTCATCGGCGAGGGCGCAGGTGGAGGAGACATTGGAGAGCATGTGGTCGGAATCGGACTTCACGATGTCCAGAACATCAGAGGAGCGCTGCAGCTGAAGGAGCTGCCTGTCGAGGTCACCGCGCTGGGAGAGGAGGTCGTCGAGCTTCTCGTCCAGTGCCCTCTGGTGTGCGATACACTCGTGCAGCATTCGCGTCATCGCCCCCACGTCCGTCATCGACCGCACATACTCCACCGCCTCCGCCGTCCCGAAGGCTACCGACGACGACACCGTCCTGGGGGATGAAACGGTGCCGTTTTCTTGATCCATGATGGATCCATTCCCGTTCGCCTGAGGAGTAGTCCCCATTCTCTCTTCAAAACTTCTCTCAGATCTCACACAACAAGAAGAAGAAGAAGAAGAATAGTTGAAAACTCGAAACTGTGGTAAAATAACAAAATTAAGAATAATAATAGCAACGAAAAGATTACAGTGTGTATATTACATAAGGTCAGATGAAATTAGATTGTACTAGTTGATTATATTTTTATTAAATTAACTTTTAGTTGGATCAATTTAAGACATAAAATAATAATATTCAATCAATTTTTTTAAATTATTATTATTGCTGTTTTTAACTAAACAGATAAGTTGGAGCTCCGAGTCTTGTTGAACGGGTCGGGTATAACCCGATTTGTGCTACACATGATAGACGTGAATGTATCATGTCATTTCCTGAGCCTCAAGCTTAGGAGCTATCGGTGAAAATGGCAGCTACTACTAATCCGTCTCTTTGTTTTGCTTACCCTTCTTCCTCCTCTTCTTCTTCTTCCTCTTCTGCTGCTGCTTTTTCTTCGCAATTGAAGCACAGGCCCGGATTCGTGGGTATAAGGAAAGGATTTGTTTCGTGTTCAGCGGCTCCTTTGTGGTTGGGTGCTACTGTCTTCAGCTCCAAAGCTAGGGCTTCCACGGCCTTGGCTGCGGTGGTTGATAAAGAAGCGGCGTTGGACCAAGGAGAACGTGTGGATGCGGAAAACGAGGGGGCTTCTGACGAGGAACGGCGGTGGAAGCTGCCGAGGGCCACGGAAGTGTACGTATGCAACCTTCCAAGGAGCTTTGACGCCGAACAGCTGCGTCAGATGTTCGAGCCTCATGGAACAATTCTATCCGCTGAGGTTTGTTGCTTCTTCCTCTCTCTCTCTTTCTGTGTTTCCTTTTCTTTCATTTGTTTCATTCTCCTGTTCAACTTTCTTTTTTCTTATCATTATTATATTTGTACAATTTAAGCACAAGCTTTTCTACTACTACCAAGCTCTAATTTTTCTTGCAATATGTATCTATAATCCTAACTGGCGCAAGGGCTTGTAGTTATGGTTGCTTATTTCTGTGCTGCAGATATGCCGGAATGCTGAGACAGGTGAAAGCAGAGGGTGTGCTTATGTGACAATTGGATCTATTGCCTCAGCAAGAAACGCTGTGGCTGCATTGGATGGAACGGTTAGTCTGAAACTGCTTCCCTCCTCCCATTTCATCACTGTACCCTTTCTCTCCTATCTGAAATTATATTTATTGTTGTTTTTGTTTTCATTTCTTTATCATAACTGAAGGATGTTGGTGGGCGAGAGATGCGGGTAAGATTCTCGATTGAAATGAATCCCAATAGGAGGAATCTTGAGACAATGAACGCCTCACCCAAGAGAGTTATGTACTATGAAGCTCCTTATAAGTTATACGCTGGGAACCTTGCTAGGTCTGTTAGACCTGAAGACTTGAGACATGTTTTCAGTAAATTTGGTAACGTGGCCAGTGTGCGATTGCTGCAAGACCAGAAACAAGGGCGAACCCGGGTTTATGCATTTCTTTCTTTCCTAACAGAGAGAGAACGCGATGCTGCCTTGACCCTCAATGGATCAGTAAGTTCTGCATCTGCCACTTCACAATGTTTTTGTTTCTAATTTCATTTGTTTGTGTCTGATTCTTATAGTATGGATGTTCTTTCTTGCAGGAATTGTGTGGTCGTACACTAGTGGTTAGAGAGGGTGTAGACAAGGGTGAAAATTAACTGGAGCTTCAGATAGAGATAGCTGCAATTTTGGGTGTATCAGAAGAGGAAAGCTCTCTGCTCTTGTATTTATGGCTGGGTGATCTAAGGTCCTTCCCAAATTAGGCAATGTCAGATGAAAGTAGAGGTGCCCTGCTATGGCTGTTCAGCTCCCATCAATTCTAGATTCAGTATATTGTTTATCTTTGTAGTATTTCAAGTTGTAATCAGCAATATCAAAGTTCTTGATGTGTGTTTGGAACATGATTGTTCTCGTGACAGTACAAATATTAATAAATTTGGCAATACCTATTTCCTTTAACACAAGGTTGCTGCTAACTGATATCTGTAGGGTTAATTTAGTATACATCGCAAAATTCCTCATGCAAGTGTGGAATCTGTGCATGCAATACTATTCAAATAGTATTAATAGTTCAAAAATAGTTTGTAAAAGACTGTTCAATTCAAAATTGGACAGCAAGTAATGAAGCACAATGCCTATTTCACACAATATGCTCCATGCATGACCGAGCAGAGTCTTGGGGCTAAATCTGATTGCACATGTATTATTTTTTGCTTTTGAAACCAGCATCATGCAAATAGCATAACAGAACTATATGATAGCTGCCAAAACACTGAAAATAATGGTAGCCTATCTCATCTCATGTAGTATTTCAGACAGACAAGCGGGTGTTAAGGAACCATATAGACGGCTCACAACTTGCGAGTTGGAGTTGCTTTTTTTCTTCTGGTCATTTTGAATTGCTGCCATTTTACTAAGACATGCAAACATCTAACAGTTCTGCGTGTCATGATCCTGCAAGGGCTTACCACAGCTCTTTTAAGCTGAAATCCACCAAGCTGACTGAATCTTTTCTGCATCAAGGGACTTACTTCCAAGTTCTTTTTCACAATTAAAGTCTCAATGACCAAATGAACAGAGGTGTAATAACAGTTAGCAGTCATCAGCGGTTGCATCCAAATCACATTTATCTCTACAGCATGGATAATGTCTCTGAATCCCATTTTCACCAGATAATGAATACGCAATCAAAAGTAAACATTTAAGTTATAAGTGATGCAGATATTTAAGATGCTCTTGACCTGGATCGTATCTTCCTAATCAAGTAGTTCTCCAAACCCACGCCGCCAGCATCCACTATTCTAGTGTTACCTGTTATTTCAATCTTGAGAACGTCCTCTAAAACATCTCTGCTTTTCACACCCTCGTCAAGTTCACATATCAAAGGCATTATGATAGCCCA
Source organism: Aeschynomene evenia (assembly GCA_013621005.1). Classification (NCBI taxonomy): domain Eukaryota; kingdom Viridiplantae; phylum Streptophyta; class Magnoliopsida; order Fabales; family Fabaceae; genus Aeschynomene; species Aeschynomene evenia. Next base: position 7,227,664 of record CM024268.1, read on the forward strand.
GGTATCCATATGAGGAGCTTCCCCATGCTCTAGTGACTTGATCAGAACTCCACAGGCTTCCTCAACCCTACCAACATTGCAGAATCCCTTCACTAATGCATGCATAACAGCAAAATGTGGAGAAAAGCCTTTACGCAGCATCTCCTCCGTGTATTTATTCGCCTCATCAAGCATTCCCTTGTCACACAAACCACTCACCAAAGTACGATAAGACACCAGATTAGGCAGGCACCCATTGGCTTGCATGTCACCAATAACTTTACAGGCATCTTCAGCACGCCCTTCCCTACAGAACCCCAATATAACTGTATTATAATGAACTATGTCAGGGTTGCACCCTTTCACCTTCATCCTACAGAGAAGCTTGTAAGCTTCTTTGAGCTTCTTCTTCCTACACAAACTGTTCAACAAAGTGGTGTAAGTCAAAGAATCAGGAACGAACCCTTTGTTCAACATATCCTCCAACAGATCAACAGCACCATTAACCTGACTCTTCCTACACAATGCTTGCATCAGAATACGGTAAGACTCAATATCCGGAATAACATCTCTCTTGAACATTTTGTTGAACAGAGAGTATGCAATGCTAATATGCCCATTCAAACAAAAAGCCCTCATCAGAATATTGTAGGACTTGGTGTTTGGCTGCACCCCATACCTGTGAGCATCCTTGAAGAGATCAAAAGCGGGTCGAACGAAGTTCCGGTGGGAAACGAGGATCTCGAGAATGCGGTTAAGGTGTTTGGGCAAAGGTTTGCAACCGAATTGGAGCGTTGTGTAGAAGGTTTTGAGGGCTTTTTCGGGCAAATCAGCTTCGCCATAGATTTTGATCAAGTAAGAGAAGAGGGTTGGAGTGATGGGTTGAGAATCGGATTTGAGGCGGCGAAGGAGATCGTCGACGAGAGAGAATTGCTTGGAGCGACCGAGCTTGAGGATGAGGATGAGGTACGTGGAGTAAGAGTGGCGGAAGTTGGGTTGGCGAGAGGCGTAATCGAAGATTTCTTTTGCGAGGAGAGGGTCTGATTGGGAAGCTATCAGTTTCTGGACTCTGGATTGAGACCCAATTGGGGAATTGTTGGATGAATAGAGAACTTGTTGTTGTTGTTGTTGCTTCTGGTTTTGCAGGCAGTGATTGGGTAGCGATGAATTGAAGAAGATGCGATCGAAGGCAAAGGTGACTAGTGCTCTGGAGGAGCGAAGAAATGGTCTATGCAGCATCTCTGTGGTTTGGTAGTTTCAGTTCAAACTGAAGAGTGAAGAGTGAAGTGATGACCGATAGGGCATGTCAGACTTGTATACTCCTGGTGGAACAGATTTTTTACTCCACGGAGTATCTTAGTCCTTAACGCTTAATTTTGATTGGTGATAAGAGAGCAAAAGGTTCGAGGAATAATATCAAGGGTGACAATTGTGTGATGGAGTAAGATAACATATACTCCGGAGGAACAAAAGAAATTTTATTGTGAAAAGTAGCATGACCAGTTTAATTTCTAATTTTAAAATTAATACTATAGTCGTTGAAATTACTATTCCATCATTTACTTTAGTTTTTCTTATATAGATGTTCATCAATGAAATAAAATCCCCTATTATAAGAATTTGAGTATATTCATCTCATAAACTTTTAATGAATATTCATCTCATAAACTTTTAATGAATTGAGTGAGATGGACTTAAAATTTTCAAGTTTAATCTTAGTTATAGTTACATGATAAATTTAAGGATTCTTCAAAATGAGCACACAAGGTAAAAAACTCGGTGTCATCATGACTAAGAGCTCACACGATTATAGAACTTATCATTAGGACCCCTAACTTCACCCAAAAAGGTCCTGAAGTCGAGTTGCCCCACTCTGAAACCAACCAATACTAGGGAGTAATTAAGCGTTTAGCTTCACTACGGAAGCACCTCATGTGAAGTTCTCATATCACTACAAATGCTTCTGCGATTAAAGATAGCTCATTCATCATATGCTCACCTTCATCCCATAAATTCCTGAGGTATGAATTCACCTCACTCTAGAGCCAATCGAGACTCCGGACTCAACTTGAGAAATTTATTACATAAGGTCTAAGTTTCTATCTTTCTCCAAAATCAAAAATGGCTACAAGCTAAACCATTCCTTCTCTATAACTAGCCAAGTTTGCTTGAGCAAAGGACCACCCACGAGGTTGGACTCAGATGGAGATCTTGCACTTAATTGGGACCTCAGGTGACAAACTCAAACCCGACCTTACCACGCTTGGACCACTTTCAAACTTTTCTAGAAGATTCAATGTAACTCAATGTTTGAGTCAATATGGATTAGAATTGAATGATAGGAGATATTAGAATCTTTTAGAAGATAATATCTTAATTATAGAAAAGTATTGAGTCATTATTAGATATTTTGTGGAGGGGGTAAATATTTTTAAATTAGGACAACGTAGGCACACAATATAGATAGAAACGGTATTCACATAACCCAATGTTTTATATTTTAAGTATAAGATGTTCTTGAAGATTACCACCCCTCCTCCCGAGTCTCATGGAGTCGAAAACAATAAAGATAGAGGAAATCCACCACTAACTCGAAAGTCTATAACCACCACCCTGAAGAAGACTCTGTGATAACACTTGTTACAATTATGTTAGACTCGAGCTCAACTTTGATTCGTGTTGGTAAAGTTGATGAGGCCCGACCAAGATCCATAATACCATACCAATCCTTGGGGCTCACTTTTAACCATAGATGTAAAATCAAAAGCGTAGTGGACTAAGGTTCTGAAGGATTTCGACACTAATGATCAAGCTCGATTCTAAAACTCATTTAGGCCCAAGGGGGCTGTGTAATGGACTAAGGTTCCAAAGGATCTCGACACTTATGATCGAGCTTTGCCTAAAACTCATTTAGGCCCAAGCTCAGAGACTGAGCAGTGGATTTGACGCATAAATTTTGACCCATGTTTCGGCTGACCGAATACCGACAAAAGATACCTCAGTTATGGAATGATGGAATTGAAGATCATCAGCAGGAATACAGGCAAAATGAAGATGTTAGAATACGACCGAGCTTATTGAGGTCGTGATGTCTAGATTCTATTATAAATGATCATATTGAGGAGAGAAAATGTTCGTTTTTTGTACTCAAAGTGAGCTTTTTCTCTAAGGCAGATTGAACTGAATACTCAAATACCAATTAAAAGTGAACAACTGATTTATCTATATACTTGTTCTGCTTGCATAGACCTGGACTAAGTTCCTAACCAAATTAAAGACCTAAGACATCGGTAATATTCACGACAAGAACAAAAATACTTATTTAAGGGATGATATTTGTGAACCCTGCCATGTGAGGTGGGGGATTCTAGACTCCATGCATGTGGTTGCTAGGTACCTAGCCAAGATGCCGGGGTCAAGTTTGTGGGAGAAGATCTAACATGTAAGCCATATCACTAACTGAGCAATGTAACATTTTGCTAGTAGTAAGTTCAAGGATTTAATAACAAATTTAATATTACATTAAACCTAGTTATACAAACGTTTTAAACTACATAGACATATGGTTGGCGAAGGTATGTATGACTTGCAAATAAGTAAACATGATTATTATTAATTATTACAATAATATAAATACTACTGTGTTATAAATACATAGTGATGTGGTATTTATCACTTTGATTTGATCTATTTTTCTATAGGAATGCTACGTGTATAATAAAAATTGTACAATATTTATATAATACTCATATCCATTGTTGAATTGTAATATAGATTCACTCTTATATCCTAACTATACAATTCAACGGTAGAGACTATTGATGTATTATACAATTTTTTATTATACAAGTAGCATTGTGTATTTCTCTAATGACCATCCTTTACTAATTTTGTTAGATGCATTAAACACAAAAATGAAAATATTTTATCATAGTGAAAGTGAATTAGTAAGTTTAAATTTTGAAGTTAGCCACTTTAGCAAAATACTTAACTAACTACCTAATTACAATTTTAAATTCCGTGTAAGTAGTTTCTCAGAATAAAAAGGTAATATTAATGATATTCACTTTAAATATATGTATACATATTTATGTATTGTAGAGTGTTTTTAATATCCAAACTGTTTTTAACCAAACACAACTTGTCTCATTCAAAAGCCTTAACAGGACCACTAAAAAAGTTTTGGCAATTGGCGTTAAGCCATTAACATTTCTGCATTTAGAGTCAATTTCAACACAACGAAATGGAGCATCATGTTTCGTACAACTGGTAGTTGAACAAAAGAAAAGAAAAAACGTGGAAAAGAAAAGAAAAACTAGTGGTAGTAAAGGAAAGAGAAATGGAGAAGAAAGAGAGAGAAATAAAATACTATAAATAAATAAATAAATAACTGAGAATAATTATTATGGGAACAAGATGCAGTCGTGGTTGTGGCGCGCCTGCTGAATACGAAACGAGAGAGAGAGAGAGAGAGAGGTGGATAAAGATGAGTCGCAGACGCAGAGCCACACACAATCTAGAAGGTTCCATTCGGCGTCCCACGTGTCAGAGTCCCCACCACCACATTCTCACGTCCAAAATGTGGTGGCACTTCGCCTACGTGGCATTCCTCTGCTCAAAATATCTGCTCCCCTTCACATGGCACCAAAATTACTTTATATCCTCGCGTTGTATTCTTACTAAATTAAATCCAAGTGCTGTCATATAAATATTATAAACTTATGGCAAGCATTTATCGCAAATTAAATAATGAAGAAAATAAGTGTTGGAAAGAATAGAGGGAATGAGGGGGTGACACGTGGTGAAAAAGGTGGATCCCATGAGGTGAATGAAAATCAGGAAGCGATGGTGGAGAATGGGTACACGTCAGCGTGGGGGAGGACAGCCCCCAATGGCGGCCCACGTTTTGATCCAAAGGCCAAAGGTGGAGTGAGTCACAAGCAAGTGAGCAAATGCAAAACAGAGATATTTTGTGGGATTTTCGCGGTCGTGAGCCAAAGCTGCCTCTCCAACTGTTGAACAAACAAAGACTCTTTGACATTTTCGCAAAAAATTCCCTCTCTCTCCTCTTGCCTCCACTCAATTTGGCGGACTTTTCAGATATTTCCACTGTTCTAGTTAGCAGTTAAGACTTCAATAAACGCCTAAATTAAATTAAGGATGAGGTTGGTTTTGCTCCATCGTGTTCGTACTATTTTGTTCGTCTTTTTTAGGGTTTTTGTGGTTGATGCGGCTTCTTGTTTCTGGTTTTGTGATTGATGACGCAGCGCGCTGTTTGAGAATGGGTGAATGACGTGGCGCTGTTGTTGAGAGCTGAAAAAGAGGATGATGAAGATGCAGATGCAGGAAGGGGAGCAGATCAAGAAGCACAAGGGTGAGAATGCCTGGACTGGGGGGGAGCTCGCAGTTCGGTGGGAGAGGTTTCTACCTCGGATGGCGCTCAGAGTGTTGCTTGTTGAAGCTGATGATTCTACCCGCCAGATTATCGCTGCTCTTCTCCGTAAATGCAATTACAGAGGTATACCTACCTATCTTCTTCTTCCTCTCCTCTTTTAATGTCCTGCTTTAATTTTGTTTTCTAAACTAAGGAGGAAGGAAATTATTTTTCTCTTTAATCAGAGCCGTTTTTATTATGATCGCAATATTGATTTATTAACACAGGTAGATTCTAAGGTGGAATCAGGTTTAACGCCATTTTCATGATTCATATATGCTATTTAAAAATATAAAATCAGAGTTTTTTTTTTTTTTGGTTTTAAATATATATCACTAACATGATCCAATTGCTTCATGACACTATAGCCACAAAAGGATAAAAACCAACTCTAAAATTATGAGAGTCAAGAGTAAAGGTAACAACACTACTCGTTAATCATATGACACTATGAACTTAATGGTAATTTTTACATACAGTTGCTGCAGTTCCTGATGGCCTAAAGGCATGGGAGACATTGAAGAACAAAGCTCCTGACATAGATCTTATACTAACTGAAGTGGAGTTGCCATCGATATCTGGATTTTCACTTCTTACCTTAATCATGGAGCATGACGTTTGCAAAAACATTCCTGTCATAAGTATGTTGAATTAGTACTGTATGGCCCTGAAAAATCTTGTATTAGTTCGATATGGCTAATTTCTCAAGTATATTTTCTCTTTGTCTTGTGTGCAGTGATGTCTACACATGATTCAGTTAACATGGTGTACAAGTGCATGTTGAAAGGTGCAGCTGATTTTCTCATAAAGCCTGTTCGGAGGAATGAGCTAAGGAACTTGTGGCAGCACGTGTGGAGAAGACATGCTGTATGTTATATTCTTTGATCATTGCCTAGATCTATATTTGCTTCACTTCTCTTCTTCTTCTTCTTCTTCTTCTTTCCAATTTTAATATTTTATATCATGTATACAGATTAGCAGGCCTCCTCAGAGTTTAGCATTACCACATAATAAACTTGAAGTTGCTGCAGAAAACAATGCTGCAAGTATTTCTAGTGGTTCTGTGGCTTCCCCGCAGAAAAATAATGAATGCAGTGAGAAAACAGGTGATGCTCAAGTAAGTTGTTCTCCCCATCCCCCTAAAGTTTAGCTAAAATAATTTGGTACAACACAACTCTTAAGTTCTCAAATTTTTGGTGTGTTAGGTGGATCTGAAATGCCAATTAACTTTGAACTGTGCTGATTTTATTTCTTAAGTTCTGTCTAGAGTCTAGACTTCAGCTGTTGGCTTAACTAACATAAAGACATAAAACCTTGAATATCTTGTGTGCATATATAGAGCCACTTACAGCTTGATAGGAAGGTTTCCTTTCTAGATTAGTCTGGCGTCATGAAACTGCATGTTTTGCCAACTATTGTGCAGAGCACTTGTACATCGCCAATTTTGGAAGCTGAGAATGTAAATATCGAAAACATGCAGGATACCTCCGAGCTGAAAAGTTCTTCAAATTTGAGCAATATGGACACAGTGAAGCATGAAGAGCTTGTTGAATTTGAAAGAGTATCAGCTAAACAAAATGATGAAGGAGGAGGTGTGTGACTTGCTCCTATTTTGTTCTTATGTTCAAACTGTTTACCCTCATTTTGTTGCTTATCTACTGTAATATTCATTGCAGAGAAACCAGTTATGTTTGTATCGGAAGCTTCAAGGTGCAACAAAACTTTTAATTCGACAGGTTTAAGGCTTGACCAAGGCTATGGTCAAAATGAGATAGAAACCGAAGATGATGTTCTAAGAAGAGAGTCAATCAAAGCCAATCCTCATATGAATACAGAGATTCATGAATGTAGTGATGAACTGGCAGAACTGTCTAGAGGGGCTATTGACTTGATTGCCACATTTGATAATCTTCCAAAGAGCACTGATGAGAACTGTAGTTTCAATGGTGAAAATGCATACAAGTCTGATTTTAATACGCAATTGGAACTTTCTCTTAAAAGTGATTTTCCTGGTAGCTCATGTAAACCTACAACTGAGGAAAGACAAATATTGAACCATTCAAATGCTTCTGCCTTTTCTTGGTGAGTGCATAATTTACTTTTTATTTTTTGAGTTCTTGAGTGAAATCAAATTACTGAAGATATATGTCATGCGCTTCTTTTCTTTTCTTTTCTTTCTCAACAAAGAAGCAAACATTAATCAGCAAATTGTAGTTTACTATGGATTTCTCTGATTACACTTTCCTTGTCTAGTGGAAAATGCTGACTATATGGTGTACAATATTGAGAGCATGGGTTTATAGTCTGGAAGCACCCAGTTGATTGTAAATTTTGCCATGCTTTTTACAGACATCGGTGTGTTTTATCCTCCGTTTTCAGCAACATGAAGAAAACTTTCATGAGATTTTAATAACGAAATTTGAAATCCTGGATTTGTAGATCATTCATTATCTTGTTAAATTTACGTAATTGGATTTTTGTTCTTCATTTCTTCCTTTTATTTTATAGAAATCAGTATTAATTCTTTCATTCCAAAGCAAGTTTTACGGTCAACTAAGTGAAATACATTACAGAATATCTGATGAAAATTGTGATAAAACTATTATGTGCAGGTATAGCAGTAGTAAGCTGTTGCAACCCCTTTTTCCATCACCATCAATTGCTTCTGCTAAGTTATCTAATTCTGATGATTCCCTTAAATTATCTGAAAGTACAAGTTCTTTTCATCAGTATGGTGGCAAAAGTAGGAATCCGAATGTGGCCACTCTGGTCATTGGTCAGACTGGACAAGTTGAACCAAAATCACCAAATAATCAACATGAGTTCTTCCCTGCTGCTACTGGGTTCATCTCTGATCATAAGTCTGCGGTGCGTGGTAATGTTTTCCCTTCTATGCTATATGCACAATCAGGTGTCCAACCCATATGTACTCCCAAATCAGTGTGCCAGAAAGAGAGTTCTCCATTTCCCACTAGTGCTTCCTCCCAGTCCAATCCTGAAAGTCACAACTCAGAACAGCATCGCTGGTCAGAGGATGCTATATATACTTCTGACCAAAATGTAGATGACCTAAGCAATTTGGATTTTGCAAAGCAAGACTCTTCTGCCACGGGTCAGAGTGCTGGCACTAGTTTTTACCATGAAAATCATATTAGTAATGGTGCATACGAAAGCATAGGCAGTGGAAGTGATGCAAATGCTTCTTCAGCTGTGGTAGCTAGGAACAACCCTGAAAGTTTCATTGATAGTAGTCAGCAAAGTTATGATGGATCAAGAGGGACTGATTCTCATCTCACCAGCCAAAGAGAAGCAGCTCTTACAAAGTTTAGGCTGAAGCGGAAAGACAGATGCTTTGAGAAGAAGGTACTGCAACCAAGCTGTGACTGCTTCTATAAAGCTCTGAAATAGTGTATGGTAAATGTAAAAATGTGGATTTTGCAGCCATATTCCTGAAATTACCATAAATATTAAACATTGGTGCAATCAGCAGTTTTACCTAGTTTGGAAAAGCATGTTCTCACTGAATCTGCTAAGATTGCCTAAGTTGTCTTGGTCGATATTTTTCTGATGCTTTTGTTTGCACAGGTCCGATATCAGAGCCGGAAAAGGCTGGCAGAGCAGCGCCCTCGGGTGAAAGGGCAATTTGTCCGTCAGGTACACAATAATCATCCAGTAGCAGATGCCGGTGGTGGTTCCTAAAGTTTGTTAGTTTAGTTTCAGATTTGCCTTTATTATTATTGATTGAATTATAGCTTGACTTCCAACACTGATTTGCCTCAAACAAGGATTAACTCTAGGTTGTAGTCTGTCTTGGTGCAATCTGTTTGATTTTAGCATTCTTAGCGTTTTATTCCGGTTTGTTATATTCAGAAATCTAGGATTGTAATTATTTAGTAGGGTTGATCGTAAGTTTTGATTTCACCCTCGTATATATGCTTATAAGGCTGATGGTATACGTGTGTGTTTGGATTAACATTTTCAAACGGATGATGATACAAATGTGTTTTTGCAAAATTAATTTTGATCAAAATTGGATTGGCGTCAATGTAGTTTATGTTTGGATATCTTTTATCAAACGTGATTTTGAAAAAAATGAATAATGTTTGGATGATATTATCTAAAATTATGTTAGAATGTAAAATTACTAAAAAGGACATAATTTACATCAAGAACACTGTAAAGAAAAAAGAAGACGTAAAAAAGATTCATGTTAAGAACACTAATAGCAGTAGCAGAATCCAATTAAAAGATATTGCATCTTACAAACAAGATTTACACATGAACAAGATACACCCTAAATGTATGATAAACCTTGCACATATGCTTCACATGCACAACAACACCTACATGCAAAATAACAAGCAACGTTCATTGCATATGCATTTATACTATCACTTTAATCACCTTGCACTTAACAATACAAGTGCATCCCCAACCATTTTTTCAATAAATCAGTCCCAATTATGAAAATTATACAAGCAACATATTTACCTTGAAATTATATCATCAAGTCTTGCAAGAACCACTTGCAAGAAGTTTCAAAACCAACAGAATGAAAGTGATTTGTATCTGAAATTCCATGGAGGAACCTTTTTTAAAGAAGAAAGAAGGGTATAGAAAAGAGCAGGGTTGGTAGAAAAATAATTTAGCCATAATAAATGTTCAACGTTTTTTCTAATAAATGAAAAACGTAAGTTGGAGTATAGTGAACGTTGATGAAAAGAAGCCAAACAAAAAGGAACACCGTTCAAAAAAATAGAAGGTACATTTGTTGGATGAAATGTTAAACCAAACACACACTACATAGATGGTATGCTTCTTGTAAGGTTGGATTGAAATACCTTTTGATCTTACTTGGCAGCGATATTTTTGTCTGCTTGCTCAAGATACATATTAGTCACTGTTGGCTGCAACTACATGCTTATTGAAAGAATGAAGAGTGATCCTAGATGGAAATAGGGTAGTGATTTTCTAGTAAAAGCAGTATTAATAGCCTGTGACGTGTGAAAAAAAAGGTTGTATGAGACATATGCTTAAACCTGGGGACGCAGAGCATGTTGAGTAAGGTGTGGGATCTGACGAGCCTTGGTCCTGCCAAACGGGTGTATGATTGAAGTGAAAACACATAAGCACTTGGCTCCACATCCCTCTTCATTGCATGCAGAAACGGTTAATCTTCTAAGTCTAAGCTTATCCTTATGTCGGTGGAAGAGCTCAAAATTAGACACATCACCTTCTTTCCCTCCTCTTTCTGTTATCATTCTTCTCTACTTTTGTTTTCTTTTGGTGTTTTATTTATTTCCAGAGATAAAATTAAAACACCACTACCTTCCTACACATCTTAGTGTTCTTTGAATAATAAAGTTATTCTTTTTGTTTATTAACACAAAAAAGAAGGACCAACATAACCATACGATGAACTGTTGGCTCCACCTGTAATTTTAAATACGATGTTTGACTGTTTGGAATCGGTTGACGTAAGCACCATTATTGCTAATTTGTTAGTAAAACATATATAGAAGCAACTGATATACTATTTGTTAATTTGTTATACACTACCTAAGGGCTTAATAAGTCTAAAGTAAGTGATGAGTGATCCAACAATGATCTTAAATTAAAATGAGAAACTGGGGTCAAGCACTTTAATTCCAAAGTGATCCAATTCCAAGTCTCTCTTTATAACTTTTTTCTCCTTGCTCCTAACCTTCTTTGTGTCACTGTCAAAGCCCATAGTCATTGTTCACACACAAACACACTTCTCTCCTTTAACTAGAGATCAACATCTCATCATACTCATTCCCATGGCAGAAGGGCTGCCTCCTCCAACACAAGAACCACCCCTGCAACACCATCTCCCCCCTCTCAAAGACGAAACAGAACCAAAGTACATCATGGCCACCAAACCCACCCCCATGGCCATGGGTTCTCCCTACAGAGATAATTCAGCAAAACGTTCAGTGTGTGCATGCATCACCATCTTCCTCCTTCTAGCTGGCCTCACCCTCCTTGTCCTCTGGCTCGTCTACCGCCCCTACAAGCCCCGGTTCAAGGTGGTCGGCGCCGCCATCTACGGCCTCAACACGACCACCCCGCCGCTCATGTCCACCACCATGCAGTTCACAATCCTAATAAGGAACCCAAACAGGCGTGTCTCAATTTACTATGACAAGTTCTCCACTTTCATATCCTACAGGAACCAAGCCATAACACAGCAGGTCATGCTGCCACCCCTGTACCTGGAGAAGCACAGCACCGTGTCGCTGTCGCCTGTGATCGGAGGCACGCCGGTGCCGGTGTCGCCGGAGGTGTCAAATGGGTTGCTGGTGGACCAGGCCTATGGGGTGGTGAATATGAAGCTGGTCTTCCTGGGGAGGCTGAAGTGGAAGGCTGGGGCCATAAGAACAGGGCACTATAGCCTCTATGTGAGGTGCGACATAATCATGGGTTTCAAGAAAGGCTTTGTGGGTCAGGTTCCTCTGCTTGGTGCTCCAGCTTGCGATGTCGATGTATAACTATGAACTGAAGATGGCAATGGCATGGCTTCCTTTGATGATCAAGCGTAATAAAGTCAAATATCTTAGTTTCTTATCTTCCTCGTGTTTCATAGTTTTGTTTCTTTTCGAACTAGCAATTATACATAAAAGTTGCAATTTTTTAGAGACTTGTTTAGCTTTTCAAGTTCAGTTTGTGTCTGATCAGATAGTAGAAAACAAAAAGAGTTTCCTAGTCACTGTGTACAAGGTCATGTAATGAATTTAGATGAACCGAAATGACAAGGGCCTCTGTTTCTTCCTTAACCCAAATTCTTCGCCAGTGTTGATTTTGATTTTGATTTTGGATTCATGTAGACATCCTCAATCATTGTTTTCGTAAGTTGAGTGTTCTGGTAGCTAGCACTGTGCTGTGTTCAACAATGGGGGAATCAAAGTTTGAAATGTTGAAACGCATGGCACTTTAACCCAGCAAAGGATGGCATCAGTTTGGTTCATCTTTATCATCTATAAAAGTGCTATTATGCTTTTGTAAAGCCACTGGAGAAGCAAGCTAAGCACGAGTTACATTTGAAACTTTAACTTGTATGGTAAGAAACGAAGAAAAGGAGGTAAAAATTCCTTTCAGACTTGTTATTTGAAAACCTTGCAGGAATAAGGAAAACAAAAGAAGTGAGTTGGGGGAAATAATTTTGAGTTCCTTTCCTTTGCTATTTATCTTTTGACACTATTTTTCTTTCATGTTTGTATCCTTGCTACTTTATTTTACAAAAAGAAAAGGCTCTGGAATTGATTCGGCAATTCACTTTACCATTTGCATCAGTTGCTACCTTAAAATACTTGTATGATTTGGTAATTAATAAGCTGATGCATAAAGTAGTTCAACTAGTGAGTAATTATGAATAATGTCATTAATGTGTTCGGTTATTTATTTCCTAATTAAGAGGTGGCGCTGATGAGTGACAAGTGGTGTTTTGGAAATTGGAAAGGGTCCACAACATATATAAGAGATGATCATTGTATATATATATATATATATATATATATTACTGATTATAATAATCAAATGAAATTATAGTAGGAGTAGTAAATTATAAGACCAAGAATGGTGGGCATCGCATCGAATCTATGAAGTTCGCCACTATAGGGATTTTGATTCCCAATGTGAAGTTATGCTCACTGCTCGAGGCATCGGGTTCCTGCCTTTAATTTGTCATGTAAGTGGAGCTTGATCAGTAAGAGCAACCGAGTTTTTTGAGTCCTAAACAGCCCTAACCATTGGGTAAGTTAAAGCCAGTAATCACTTTTGGATGTGAATCAAACAAAAGGGATCATAAAAGTGGTGTTTCCTTTAATTGTTTGCTAGAATACAGTAGTCAATGCCCAATAGTGGAGGCGATAATGTTTTTGTTGTAATTCGATATCCATCTTTTGATGCCTTTTGCTCAGATCATATTACATTAAACGGCAAGAAGTTGTTCTTTTGTTGAATTGTTTCTTGCCACTACGAACTACGATGCTTTCCTTTCATTTGGTTTTGAACATAATAAAAAGGCCATTTCTTGAATTACAAGATATTTTTTTATTGGTCCAGAAATTACAAGGTATACATAATGAGTAACCCTTTATAAATGGGCTTTCACACTCAATAAGGGCCTATTAGAGGTCTAGTCTCGGCCCTAACTATCTTTTCGTTTTCAGAAATTGAGGCCAACAAATGCTTGAACCCAAACTTTTGTTCTGAAGAAAGAAGCCTGAGCTCAAAGGCTACAAATAGCATGATCTCTCTGTTTTTGATTGGCCACACTTTATTTTTTGCTGGTGTACTTGTTGACTGGCTGACCTCATTGCCTATATATGTGGCTACTTTGTTTGTTACGAACTTAGGGACTCATCCATATGGTCTTTCCCATCCTTGTGAAACTTTTCTTACAATCTCTACTCCCTACTGTGATGTGTGTGAATGTGAAGCTCTGTTGAAGTTCGTCAAATACTAAAATGTAAAAGCCTATCTTGCTTGAAGTTTTTCTCCCATATATATATTTTAGTGTGTGTTGTCTGCTTGCATAGATAGATTTAACCGTGGTATAAATGATAAGAGGACACCAAGTCCCAACATTGAAGGGCTCTTGACTCTTGAGAAAGAGAATGCCTATGATTGTGTGGATGAGACCAGAGAAGATGCAATGCAACATAGTAGTAGTAGATAACAAGATTCTTAGAAATTCAAATGACTCTGGTGTTTCCAAATTGGTGGGGTAATTTATTTAAAGAATTTTTGGCTTCATTTGACTTTAACTGCGATTCACATCTCTGTTTCTTGACTTTCTTCTTTGTATTAGGGCATTAGAAGGAACAATAATACACAAGTGTCTTACAATATGGCTTCCTAGGATGTAGGGAGGAAACAGGTAAGGCATTTGCTAAAAGGATTGCCGAGATATAAGGCAATATAAGCAGCAGAAAATTCAATCGCCTCATGCTATACTTGCATGTAGAACAGTGTACAACGTGTGTTGTCTGAGCAATCAAAATACATAGAAACTTACTGTTGGGTTGGCATTTTTTTTAGGTACTGGACCAACGGTCTCCCCCAGCCCGATAGGTCAAGGACTAATCCGTCGCAGTGTGGAACTCCATTTAAAGGTTTAACCGCTGGTCAACGAGTTGCTGCATACATAAGGCGGGGATCGAATCCCCGACCCTTGCTTAAGCGGCCAAGTGAGCTAACCACTTGACCAACCCAAGTTGGTTCGTTGGGTTGGCATTTTACAGGGCCTTCTTTAATTTGTATAAGAGCAAGATTGGGCTGGACTTTTCTTGCAGGATCTTGAGTTTTTGGTCATGTTACTCCTTTTATCTGTGTCTAATTCAGTACAATAATACGAGTAAGATTTTGTCAGGAACACATCAACACACACACACTCATGCATGCTGCTGTACTGGTTTGTACGAGTAGTGTGGCCAGGCCATCCATGTGGGGGCTAAAATGTAAATGGAGAGGTGGGTCTGGAGGGCAAATAGGTAAATTGAGTTTGGAGTGTATTGATATTGGGAATGAGTGACCCATCATCAGAGCCAGTGACACAATCCATAGAACCCCTTTCCAAAGAAATCTTTTCTTTTTTAATTTTAATTTGATTTAATCTTATGAGTGAAGTGTACTCTCCTCTCACTACTCAGTCTCTCTTCTTCTTGTGTTGTGTTGTGTTGTGTTAGGAGAGAGAGAGTGCCACAACTGGCTGTCCCCGCTGTTGGACAAAACTGCCATCGCCAATAATGCTTGCTTGCTTCCTTGGGACCTTGTTTCTTAAACCAGACAATGCCCTCTCTCTCTCTCTGCAAGCTCTCACCAACTATCTGAGAGAGAGAGTGAGTGAGTGAGTTAATTAACACTTAACAGCTTCATGTGCATATATCATGGTTTTATATCTTCTATCCCACTTGAGAATTTCCCACCTTTCGTTTCTTACCACATCCCTCTCCTATTTCTCCTTTTGATCACCGCTACTGTGTCTGTTTTAAGTTTTAACCCCACACCCACCACTTACCTCTCTCTCTCTCTCTGTTATAAGTTTTTGTCTCCACTTGTGAGTTGCTCCAAGCACAGCATTTATTGTTATAAATATTCCCACATTCTATGCACGCAAGAGAGAAACAGAGGAGTACCATTTCATAATTTAATTAACAAGCTAAGGGAATAATATATTGCGGGTGTGGTGGATATGGATATGGAAATGGGGTCTCCTTCTGCTTCTTCTCGGGGATTACATTTATTGATATTCCTTTGTTAGTATCACTATACGGAATGTTGGTCACCCTTGCAGACTCGCCAATTAAGAGAGCTAGCAAGAATTTAAAATAATAGACCCACCAGCTTAGCTAGTAGTATACTGCTCTCTAATTCTACTTACTTTCAATCACTCTGCTCAGCTTTAATTTTCATGGAGAGGCTTCAAGGACCCCCCAATTCCTGTGTATGTAGTAGTAATTGTCACATTATATAAACTGCATAATACTGTATTTCCTTCCATTGCATTAAATGCATCGTGTTATATATTTCCTGCAAATACATCTATATATATATATCTGCCCCGGTTTCTCTCTGTCCACATTCCATTTCCAGTTCCTACCATTTTGCTCCATTGACACTCTAAACCCCCAACCCCATTAATATCAAAGCATTATATTCTTTGCTTCTTTTTGAAACGTTTTGGGTTGAGAAAATGACGACTTCCACCTACTGGTTCAGTTTTTCTTTCTTCTTGTTTTGTTAACAACAATTTATTTATTTTCTTTTAGTTCTTTGGGGAGCATTTGGAAGTAAATTGTTTGGAGCAAGGGTTCGTTGATGCAGAGAGCAACTTTAGACTAGATGAGGATGAACAATCTCTGATATCATCAAGCTTAGAGGATAACATGCCATTCCTGCAGATGCTTCAGAGTGTAGAATCCTCCCCACCATTTTTTCCCTTCAAAGAGCCAAGCTTTCACACACTTGTTAGACTACAGCAGCATCTCAAGAAACCATGGGAAGGGAATGGGATAGCCTATATACCCACTACTCAACAAGCAATGGACTTCGAGAGTTGTGACATGGTGGAGATAATGCAGTCACCATTGAAATCAGAAAGCAATGACCTTCAGCGCACACATTCAGCTTTGTGCGCAGAGAAAGTGGGATACGATGAGTGCAGCCAAGCAGAGCGAACCAAGTCAGGCGAAGATTGTTCCAAAGAGCAGCTTCCTCATCCTCAGGTAGCAACAAGGGAACGGAAAAAGAGAAAGAGAGCAAGACAAGCCAGGAACAAGGAAGATGTTGAGAACCAGCGCATGACACACATTGCCGTGGAACGCAATAGGCGTCGTCAAATGAATGACCATCTCGGTGTTCTAAAGTCTCTAATGCCCCCTTCCTATATTCAAAGGGTACGTGAAATCAATCAGGTTTAGATGTGAATCCAACCACCCCACTTGCTAAAAATCAATACTTTTGCTTTAATCATGTTAAAAATCCAACCTTTAGAAGTTCTTTTTTGTTTTTTGGTTATGCATGTATATATATCCTAATATATAATTAACTCAATTATGTTTCATGGGATAGGGTGACCATGCATCAATAATTGGGGGTGCAATAGACTTTGTGAAGGAATTGGAGCAGTTATTTGAATCCCTGGAGGCACAAAAAAGGATGAGGAAGAAGGAAGAGGTTGGTTTTAGTGCAACACCAGCTGCTGATTATGGAATGAGTTCTTCTGCAGAGGAAGCAAATTGTGGGAACAGTGATGTAAAGGCAGAAAGGAAGTCAGAGGGAGCATCCATAGAGGTGACTGTGATTCAAACCCATGTGAACTTGAAAATTCAGTGCCGAAGGAGACACGGCCAACTGGTAAAAGCCATTGTTGCGTTGGAAGAGCTTAGGCTAACTATTCTGCATCTAAACATCACATCCTCAGAGGCTTCGGTACTCTACTCTTTCAATCTCAAGGTATTACTTTGTCTTTTCACTTCTTTTTTATTTTATTATTATGTGGTCAACTCGTCAATGGGGGAATCAAGTCAGGAAAGTGTGCACTGTTCTTTCTGACTTGCAGCCTAAGCAAAAACCTAGCTAGCTACCTTCCCTGTTTCCAACAAACATGTATGTATAGTCTATCATATACTACTATACTATATCATTATATAATTATTATATATTATAATTATTATTAAAAATAAAAAGGTTAACTTTTTGGTGAATTACTTTTTGAAATATTAATTGGATTTGATGGTGTGTTGAAGCAGATTGAAGAAGAGAGTAAGCTAGGGTCAGCAAATGAAATTGCAGCGGCGGTTGATCACATATTCAGCTTCATTAATGGTTAGGTTAGGAAATGAAATCCCAGTGGGTTGAAAAAGAAGTTGAACTGAATCATTGGGGTGAGTCGGTGGAATAAAAAGGACGAATTAAGCTTTGCAGAATGGGCTGGGAAACGGGGAACACAGGGCAACCGATTATTGTCTCTACATCCCCCATGTGATGTGAGCAAGCAAGTACACGAGTAGGAGATGAGGACGAGGCATATCATTATGATATGATAATATATTATTAGTCCAATTTGGTTTGAATCATAATGTGGTGTAGTGTATGTATGTGCTTGGGTTTATTTGCTTCTAGGGCTGGCTGGTGGGGGGTTGGGTGTAAGGGCGGGCCCAATAGGTCTCAAGGAAGACCCACATTCAAAAAAATTGGGAGTTATCATAATAATTATTACTACTACTTTACATACTAGAAGTAGAAGAGAAGAGAAGGTAAGGCAAGGGAAATAGGGAATGGTGCTACTCTTTTTATATTGACTTTGAGTGATGTCCGTATACATTACTATCAAAGACGTTTCATTGTTGTGTGTGCACACTTTCTGCCTTGTCCTCTCCAAGCCTAATTCAAGTTTACTTGCTCGGCTGGCTCCAACATATATATATTCTTACTTTTCTTTTCATATCAAGTTTTGAAAATGAGTGTTGCTGATAGAAATAATTTAAGCTTGGGGATAACTTTATTTTAAGTTCCATATATTTATTGGTTGCCTTCATCTTACTTACTTTACTAAAATTTTTTGAGTTCAAGTGCAACAATTTCTCTTGAAACTGGTGGTTTAGGCAAATGACGACTGAAAGAAAAAGAATATATCAATATCAATTGACCACCACCAAGATTGCTTAAACTGCAGCTATTAGACAAATTAATCAAGGTAAGTCATCTGTCATGCCAGAATAGGACTCCTTGTATTGGACATCTGTCAGGACAATTCAACATTGCCAAGATCTAGGCATCTAGCAATATTAGATCTCTCTTTATTGGGATTATGAACCAAACACAGAAGTAATAAAAGATCGTTTCTTGTATAAATTATAACTTCAAAGCTTTTTAAACAAAAACAAAAGTAAATGTTAGTTGATATAAAGTTGATGGTTGTATGCAGCCACATTTTACAGTTCATTTGTAACATATAGTTTTATTAATTCCTTTCTGAAATGAGAAAGATGGGTTCTTTAAATTGGAGCCATTCGTAATGTTTTTTTTAAGCATTTTTCACTCGTCTTGGAAATAATCTGACTGACCCAAGATAGTTAAGGTCAAGTAACTGTTGCAAACCATATCAGGTGAGACACAGAATGGTACCCTCCTTGATACTACCATTGAGGGCCATGATAAATTGATTTTTGCGACCCAAAAAGCTGCGTGCATTCGTTTTCCATTTGCATCGAATCAATCAAGAAAATGCTGGAACTTTCTTTGAGTGAAAGCTGTTTGACAAGAAGGCTCTCTGAACATGGGAACAAAAAAAGTCAAATTTAAATAATGGAAGAGTCTTATATTATATGCAATGCTAGAGGATCCTGACATATACACCCAAAACCATACATCTAGAAAGAGTGACAAGTATTAGCCATTGATAATATTTGATATCACTGAATCTGACTTTTGAACAAATATATCAATGATAAAAATTGGTGGAACATTGATGCTCTCCTCTTTTGAGATAGCATTTCAGATAAGCCCTATAAAAAACTGATTTTCACAGAGCAATATTGAAAAAGAGCACTCATCCCCATGTGCTGTGTGTCAGAAGGACAAATCCTTGGTTCCTTTTTCTGCCATAGTCCCATTCATTCTTTGGTCCTCGAGTTGTTGAGTTAATTGGTGCTTTGGTGTACCCTCCCTCCCTCCTTTCCCATTGTTGCTTTCTTACCTTTTCTTCTCTTCCTCGGTTTCCTTTTTTCTCTTGTGTCTCCAAGGTCTGCCCCAATTCAGCACTCATCATGCGCTACCTATGAGTACCAGCAGGCCACTACTTCATTCCTAGTTCCTACCCAAATACAATTCATAATCAAAATGGGCTTCAATTAATTAACTTAATTTCGTGCCTTAGCTTTGGGCGTCAATATAATAACATTACTATTCAAAACGTTGGCTGGCTAGCTAGCGGGCGTTGAACACACTTATTATTATTATTGTTGTTGTTTGGAGGTCAGTAGGTAGCTAGATCCAATCCAACAATCAGAAGAACACCATATATATCTATCTAGTTTGGCTTAGACCAAAATACAAAATGGGGCTTTACTGTTCTCACCTTTTAGGCATTTGAATTATTTGTTGCCAATCTAATCTTGACCTTAACTAGGATGAAGTAGTACAAGGATACTTGATTGCGCATTCATATATATACATAGGAAGAGATAAAGGACACCCAAAATAGGTAAGCAAGAGAGGTGATGAGGTGATTGGAGCTATAGGAGATAGAGGGAGGGTGGACTCAAGTGAAGGGATCATATCATCATTACATATTTTAAAACCATTCAGGATATGCTTGCTTCTTAATAAGTTGTTTTTCTCAGTTTATCAAACAAAGTAATAGTATAATAATAATGTCTTTAAAAATCAAATTATATAACTATCTTTATTAATGTAACTCTATATTTTATATTTTTGATAAAGCTATTTTTATTGGAAAACTTGAATAATAAAGTCAGCTCTGAAAAAAAAACAAGACAAATTTTGACAGCTTATTATTATTATTGAGTTTTTTGAAACTCCACTTCTGGTTGAATCCAACTATCTTCAGTACAGGGGAGTGTGGCCTAGGCTGAAACTGCAATCTATTCCATTCCATGGGATAAGGCAAGGTATGTTCGAGGTGTCAATTCTGCCACCTTGGGCCATTGTCCCTTTTTTTATCTTTTCTTTCCTGGAAAGGGCCATTTATCTTTGCCCTACCCCCAAAAAAAATGGTTAGCTCCTTTGAAGCATTTTCCGATAATCTCCTAAAAATATTCATAAACACTGTTCTAAATAGTAAGTGAGATAAAAGAATATAAATATAGTCAGTATCTCAAAAATCTTAAAAATAGTAAATTCTTTCTTGATTTAGTAATTAGGATAGGAGGAAGATATTTGAGATGATTTGTTAGGAGATTAAATGAATGTCCAATAAAAATAAAAAGCATTATCAGATAGCCTTTAGCCTTTAGCCTTTACCATCCCAAACATGAACAAAATGGTTGGTTGTGATTACCCAACCAATTATCATGACAATATAATTGGGTTATCATTTCAAAACAAATTTACCGTATATGAGATATTTTTGTGCTCAGCTTCAAAAGTCCCCATCTAGATCTTGTTGGTGTTCGTTCTAGATAATAAAAGTAAAAGCGGGCATTTGGAAAGGGGTTTGCAATGCAGTTCAAAAAGAGCAACCAAGAACCTTTTATCCAACGAAGTACCATGGAAGGCCTATCCTGCAGCCATGTCAGCACACTATCCAGATTATTAACACAAATGAGTGGCTCTGCACTCAAACTGTGGCACAAGCATCTCCACATTCCAATATCAGATTATGTCTGATATTGACATCAATAAATAAATAAATAAATAAAAATATACTACATGGCAATAAGAAAACAGAGGAAATTAAACATCTAAATAAGTTGAACCTGCTGACTGCTGTATTCATTATTATTCTCTTCTCTCTGCTCATAACAAACATAATAATATATTATCTTGTCATCATATATAGAACAGTAAAATAAAAAACATAGACTTGTTGGGACGCAGACTCATATCATCAGTATAGCTAGCAATGGCCTCAAGCACCTCATCCACTCTCACTATATCGTCCTCATCGGCCCTTGTTGATGGAAAGGCCCCAAGACAGTCAGCAGCCTCTTCCCCACAATGTGTGAGCATTCCAACTCTTCCGCCTCCACCTCTCCCCTCCCAGAATACTCGTCAATGGAAACCCACTGCTTTTTGTAAGTCATCCATCATCAATTACCTACAAACTAACCAATTAACTAACTAATTATTAGTTATTGGTTAAAAGGGGACTTAATTGATCGTTTAAGCACCATATATATATATATGTATTTGATTAATTATATGTCAGTATGTATAGTTGTAGTAGCTAGCTAGTATCCATAATTCATCATTTATATATGTCTAGCTAATTAGTAGTCCCGGCCGGATGAAAAGGCTGTATAGACGACTTACAATTGGACACCCTGCCTCTTATGAAATTATGAGTCACAAATTTTAATTATTCCATAGTACTTACTTGATTAATTAATTAATGTATTCTAGTTCTAGTTATTAGTAGAATTAGATAACTTTGTAGGTTGATGGATGGATGGGTTTTCAGGCCGCAAGCTTGCTCGCAATGTTATGGCAATGGCTAGCACAACCACAGGAGAGACGGCGGCGGCGGCAGCAGCAGCACCAGCAGAGATGGCCACAGCTGAGCTGGCTGAGCTGCCAGAATTCATCAAGAGTATTCAACAAGCTGTAAGGATCTATCTATATATATCTCTTCTCATCATCATCTTTATTTAACGTATGTACATATATGATATATGATTCTTACTAGTTCCTATTTAGGAAGTTTTGCTGATCTGTATGTTTTGTTTTGGGTTGTACATACATATATATAGTGGGACAAAGTTGAAGACAAATATGCAGTGAGTTCAATAGCCGTAGCTGGTGCCGTTGCTCTGTGGGGCTCAACAGGGGTGATCTCTGTAAGTTATTTAAATATATCTCAATCAATTTGCATTTATAGCTCCATTGTCTTCCTTAATTAATTTATTTTATTAATTAGTTGCAAGCAGCAACTGTTTAACTTTAGTTCAATTGACACTTCTTTTTATATATAACTAACGTACGCATGCATTTATTTATTTATATATATATATATATAACAGGCAGTTGATAGGCTTCCTCTAGTTCCTGGGCTTCTTGAGGTCGTTGGCATTGGCTACACTGGGGTATGTAATTCTCCCTCTATCTATTTCCATTCAAATCTTACCCAAAAGTTCATTAGGACTATCACTTAGCAGAGGTAATTAATGACGAAAGTTTAGGTTCCGTTGATGACGATGCCATCACTCAATGAGTTTCTACTACTTCTCCTTGTCTCTTATTTTAGGATTATGCCTATTAATTCAACTTGACTCTGTGTCTTTATTTCATGCATCGCAGTGGTTTGCTTACAAGAACCTACTTTTCAAGCCAGACCGGTAAACCCAAACCCTTCTTGATGAACTACAAAACAATATAATTTACTCCAATTTTACAATTAAAGATATTATATATATTGTTAATTAGGTTTAATTAATTAACTAATTAATGGTTATTATATTGTTTTCCAATTATAGGGAGGCTTTTGTACGGAAAGTAAAAGAAACATACAGCGAGATAATCGGCAGCAGCTAAAACAGTACTAGTCAGGGAATTGCTTCTGAAACTTGCAGATCAATGTACGTAATATATAGTCATGCTTCATTTTGTGGAATATAATAAGCAATTCTGACTATACTCTATTAATTTGTCCCATGTAATGTATTCTAGCCCAATAATAGTAATAAATAAATAATGTTGTAACCTTCCTATGTATTAATCCACTTCAACATAATCTCATCTCCTTCGTTATCTCTCTGCGGTTTCAAGCATAAGGGGAAAAAAAACAATTGACCAATTTATGGAAGTGGATGATCATTCAATCTCGACTTTGAAGAACATATTTCATCACTGTAAAGTTCAAATACCTGCATGATGTAATATTAATATATTATGCAATATTGTTCTTTAAAAAATAAATCGAAGTACCAATATATAATTAAGCACTCAAACATAATCACAAAATATTTATATCGCGACAAAGTACAAGCTCATCATATACATAGAATGGAATAATATAAGAGCAATTGTTAAAGAAGTATTAATAATGTAGATAGGCATATATATATATATATATATGTGTATGAACTACTTGAAGAACTCCATAACCCATAAGGGAGGTACAGAGCATACGAAATTAACGCCAGAAAATCCAGATTGGATGGCCAATTGCGTGAACTGTTGGTGGGTTCGCTCTCTCCCTCCTGGATTCTGAGTCAGCATAAAGAGGTCAAAGGAGAATGCATTCCTAGCAGTGTCCGTTTTCTCGGGCACAACGGGTATTATTGACTCAACCACAATAACCTTTCCCTCATCGGGAACACTCTCGTAGCATTTCTTCAACAGCTTCAAGCAATGTTCATCACTCCAATCATGAAGTATTTGCTGACAATTTCAATTAATCCACCAAACTCATCGTTTCATCAATCGTATAATAATAATTAATAATTCATATGTATTTTTCTTTTTACTGTTAGTACTTTGCATAAAAATATTGAATTCCGTATTCATTTGTATTTGGTACTTTGACCATTTTAAGTCAAACATTTACGTGGGTCAGTTTACTTCTAAATTCTTATACCTAACCAGAGTTACTTTTGAAAAAAAGGAACAAAAACTATTTTTTATTTTTCGCATGAAATTAGCTTTTCTCGCCTGTGAAACATGTACCATCTTTAACTATTAATCAACAAATGAGTCGGAAAAATAATATATAAAGACCATGTAAAAAATAATATATATCAATGATAAAATTTTAGATATGATTAGATCATGTAAAACAAAATCCATAAAAGATTCGGTTCTCAATTCAGCCACCCCATCATAGTAATGAAGTAATCACTTCCTACATAGCTAGAAGAGTATTGCTATTAGTAAATATCAAATCGTATACATAATATACATAAGTTTTGATCTAATATTGAAGAAAAGAAGTGTAAGTGGTGGAGCAATATTATATAAAAATTCAAAGATAATAAAGTATGTAAAGAAGATATATAAGAAAAAATATATGTACAAATATCATTACTTTAGTTAGAATATGTGAGAGTGAGGGTTGAAAGTTGAAAGATATCTGGTAATGAAAATTTGGCGGTGATACCCAGCCAAAAAACATGAAAAATAATTCGGTGACTAATAATTAAAATAAAACTTTAATAAACTAAAAATTTAACTATACGACATAAAATAAACCCACCTTCATAAAAATGGCATCTCCTTTAGGAACGCTCTGAAACATATCACCTCCCACATGCTCCACGCCTGCAGGATAAGAATTAATTATGAATAAGAGACAAGAGAGAAATGTAATGATGAAAATAATGAGAGAGAGGGAGAAGATATATACGAGGATAGGCGGAGGCATGTTGGATGACATGAGGCAAGTCAAAGTTAATAGCGTGGAGATGAGGGTACTTGGTAGTGATCAGCTTGAGATTAACCCCAAGACCACCCCCAACGTCAACGAGCGTTTTGACGCTCTCAAAGCCGCTGTAGAGTTGAAGAATCCTCTTCATAGTGACGGTGGTGGAGCAGTGCATAGCTTTGTTGAACACATCATTGAACCTGGGATCCACTCCTGGGTACTCAAATGCGTGCATCCCATACACCCTGTTGAACGGTATCCCTCCTTCCATGATCGCCCCTTTCAGCTCCGTCCAGCTTTGGAAGAAGACCTTGTCGAGAATCAAGGGCAGGACGTGGCCCAAGGACACGCCCTCTGCATCACTCACTAAATGTTTTGATGCAGGGGTCAGACTGTACTCAAGATTGTGATCTTCTTCTTCTTCTCCATTAGTATCATTGTTGTTGTTGTTAATGGTGGAGCAATTTAGAACGGAGTGACTGGCCAACAGCCTAAGAATGCGATCCAGCATTGTGGGTGCATCTGGGTTGTTGGCCCCAATCTGAGCTGCGATCTCCTTTGAGGAGAGCCTGGCTCCTTCCCCTGCTTTGGCTATTATGTCAAACACGCCCAGCTCGACACAGGACCTCAGAGCCAGGGGAAGCACAAGTGCGTTCATCCATTGTGTGGCTACGTTAATGCTGTCCTTATCTTCTTCCTCGTGATGGTTCTCTCCACCACCGTTCATCACATATTTTCCATTGGATTCTGATGGAGTATTAGTTGCCATAATGCGTCCTAATTAATTAATTAAGCAGATCGTATATATGGCTGATGATGAAGCTGCTTTAATTTTACTGCATCATGAATTCACCCAAACTTATAGAGGAACATCTCTGCTTCCAGAAGCTGTGTTTATTGCGTTAGCAGTGACATACATGATGCGTGAAACGACTAATTAGCCAATCAAGTACCAATTATATGGCTAATTATATTGGTTTAGAGTGATGCTAAATAAACAATACAAAACCAGCCCAATCAGTAAATAAATGAGATTTTGGGCCATAATTACTCAGCTCATTACTATCTCAATGATTATTTGGGTCAAAATCAAAGCCAAAATAGGCTCATTAGCTGTATGGACTGATTTTTTATGGTTCATTTAGCATTATTGATTGGGTTAATATGTTAATTTTAAACAATTTATAATTGTTAGTATGCATGATGTTTGAATAATTGGTTAGACTAATTTTTGTTACGAAAATCTTTTTCATTTAAAAGTACATTACATCCGAGTTGGAGAAATTTCTATTAAATTAAAGCATGACGATTTAAACGTGTAATTATTTAAAGAAGATATGTCTCATCTATTATAATATGTGAACAGATTAAATTCATGTTTTATCCCTCTAATATAATTGAGTATGTATACACAATATTTAAGGTACAAGGAATATTTTTCGACTAATAACTTTTTGTTTTATAGTTTTATTAAGGATATAAAATTATACTCATCAAAATAATCAAAATTTATTAAAAAAATATATTATTAAAAGTATTATTTGGACTAAAAATTTAAAATGAATTTTTTTAACTCTTTTAGGTGGAGAGAAGTATTATTATTATTGTATTATTTAAGACTTTGTGTTATTATTATTTGGGTTTACTTTGCCGCCTCACCAGTGATTACGTTCTCCCGATATTGAAGCCGGTTGATGAGGACAAAAGTTTATTTATTGAGGAAAACTTCCTGGGTGTATAGACTATAGAGAACAAAATAATATTTGTTCCATCATTAATTTTTTTAATAAATAGTCAAACGGATTAATTATAATATGAAAATTAAAATAAACATGAGTATTGAATAGTTCAACTATATTAAAACATTAAAAATAATTTATATAGAATACATAAATATTTGAAATGAGATTAATAAATCATAAGTTTTATGCAGAACAATTTTAGTGTCGGACAAGATGCTCTTTGACAATTGAAAATATCCTAACTAATCTCTGACAATGTCAAAAATTGAATATCGTAAGGTCCCTGGATAACATTAACAGTGTTAATGATATTTCATTTTTAGACAAATTGGTCCCTGACAATTTTACTGTTAGAAAAATTGGTCCATAATTTTATTTAATTTTTTTATTATTTATCCACTTTATCATAATATGTATTTTCAAGCACTCTCAACTCAACTCTATATATCTCTCATCTAATTATTACCATTTATTTTAAATGTATTTATTTTATCATTCCCTAAAAGTCATTTATTAAACTTTACTTGTTTAATTCTTCATATTTTAAATTATGTATATTAAAACTTATACTAATAATTAATATTAAATATAAAAATTAACTATTTTAAGTTATATAAAACTTAAAATAAAATAAATCTACTATTTTGTATGTAATTTAATATTTTCAATAAAAAGAATGAAAATTTACTTTATTTTTTTTAAAACAAGTAAATTAAGAGATTCGATACCTAAAATTATTTTAAAAAATCAATATTTTATTAACAAAATTTTTTTTAGAAATACTAAAATAATTTCATTAAATAGTGAGTGATAATTTTCAAATAAAAGATATATATATATATTTGATTTAATAATCTTTAAAGTTGAATATATTAATTAAAGTAATAATAGATAAAATAAAGAATTTTTAAAATAATTAGGACTGATTTTTCTAATAATAAAATTGTTAGGGATCAATTTGTCTAAAATTGAAATTGTCATTAATACTGTTAGTTTTTTTCTTTCATGGATCTTATGTTGTTCAACTTTTAACATTGTCAAAGACCAGTTAGGTATTTCCAATTATTGTCAAGGACCACCTTGTTCGATGCTGAAATCATCATGGCACAATTTAGGAATTTACTCCTCATTTAATTATCTTGATATAATATTTATTTTATTATGTAAAGAAGATAAATTTATAAATCATAAGTTTTATTACAAATATATTACTATAAACTAAATACAGGATTAAATCATTTCCAAGACATTATACAAACTAATCAAATAAATAATACATTCCGAGAAAAATATAATAATTCTTCACAGATTTATAATTTTAAGTGATATTAAATTTGTAAAGTAAAGGGCAGTTCTCACATGAAGATAGATATTTTTGTCTTTAAATGAAGACAAGCATTAACAAATTAAAACGGTGATGAATCCCACTAGCTCCTCCGTCAACGACACGCGCCGGTAGCCCCTCCACCGTGGACTTCGACGGCGGCGACGTCTCGTACCTGTTCGGATCATTCTCGCAAGGTGCTGGACTCCTGATGCACGGGGCCAAAGAAGCGGTTGTCGTGGGTTAGATTTCCAGGGAACTAGAAGACACCGCCTTCGTCGGCATCGCCGGAGTTCTCGATCACGAACAGGATATTGGTGCCGCCATCTCTTAGAGTGAATGACGAGATCGATTTTTTGATGACCTCCATAGTGGGTTTAGTTGGTTAGGGAAGATGGGTTGATGGTGGGACATGGTAATGGGGAAGGGGAGGCGATGAAGGAGAGGGTCAAGGGTGGAACTTGGAAGAAGGTGGAAACTGTATGTTAAATATTTGGCAACATTTATTATTCATTTGACCACATTTCACAAATGTGGTTAATGCTTGTCTTCATTTAAAGACAAAAATCTCTGTCTTCATGTGAGCATGCACCATTTGTAAAACTAGTAGGAAGCTGAAGCTGCCGCGGCTGGCCTCTGCCACCAAACAACATTCTACGACCTCTGACTGCCTACCTACTGCCTCTATTTTCAGTATCTTCCCTGTGCTGATGTGCATGATTGTTTGTAATTAGTTATCAACTCAAAAACACTTTTAAATACGTGAGTCATTGTTCTAATCGGTGATTTGAATTTATTTTAAAAACATGCTATATATATATAATACCATGTTCATTCGGTGGTTAGAGTGTTTATCTAATAGTGTGTTCAACATAGTTCTACTACGACATAAACTTATTTTTATTAGGAAATATAACGAATTTGTTAAAACTGAGAAGTGAAACGTAAAGGGGAAAAATTGTTAAACAGTTTGATTTGAGAAGTGCTAAATAAATAAATAACAGGTTGAGAAATTAATATTCTAATAGAATATTCACTTTACGTGTACGGCACACTTAATTTTACATTATTAGTTTGATATAATCATGTAAGATCAATACAAAAACAGTTAATAGTCGCTCATTAATTTATTCGTGTGATATACAACATAAATATATTCAATTAATATTCAATATATATTATATATAATATGCAATATGTGTCATACACTCATACGTATGTGTCCAATATATATAACACATATTAAATATTATATACGATACACATTAAATATTAATTAAATGTATTTTTATTATACAGTATCATTTATTTCACCGAAGACATCAATGTGAAAACTTTTGTTCTCCTACAAGAAAATTCTTTCTATTTTTTTTCCACAAGGAAGTCTGACTTATTTTTTATAATTTTCAAGCACAAGGAAAATTTTATATACCATACTTTTCGGAGAGTAATAATTTTCGTAAAATAGTATATCAATAATACTTAATAAATACTACTTCCATTCCAAAATATTAGTCTTTTAAGGTTTTTACACGTAGATTAAGAAATTCAATAAATATTTTTAATTTTATAAAATGATATATTAAAATGACTAAACTACCTAAAACATTAATGAGAAAGAAAGATGATTAGTGGTCCCTTGAAGTAATATTCAAGAAAGAAAGAGAAATGATACTAGGGTTATAATAGATATGAAAAAATTAAATTGGCATTGGAAGTTGAAAACGACAATCATTGTGGATTTTTTTTTCTCCCTAAAACGACTAATATTTTGGAATGGAGGGAGTAATAGGAAAACAGTAGTCTAGCTAATAAGTCAATTTAATAATTTTTGGTCTAAAAATCTCTTTTGAGAAGTTAAATTTGAGTAGATCAAATAATTTTAGCCCAAAATTATTATATTTGATGGTTTTAATTGATTTTTTTTTATCTTGCAAATGGAAAAAAAAACTAAATTTGGCTCATCTATCTACTGCACGCAACCCTCACTCTTTGTCTTAGCTCTTAAAATATGAGGAAGGAACCTTTGTGAGAATGAATTTAGATTATAGCCTCTGAATATGCTGTGTTTGATTCTTCTAAAAATTAAAGGTAAATGTTTTAGTGGCTAAATTTTATGTGATCCATTTAAAAGAAAAAAAAAAGGTGGGTAACGTCAACCTTGGATGGCACATGCTGGCATGCATGCTAAATAACAAATGTTAGGTGTATAAATACATAATAATATAGCACATATATTTTTATCGTTAAATTTTAAGTATTTAGATGCACAAATGATAGAGGCACAACAAAAAAAACCAGTCAAAACAGCCAACAAATTAAATCTCACTTAACATTTTATGGTCCAAAGAATACTTTTAATCATGAGTATATTTTTAATGGGTTAGGTGATTATGGCCAAAATTCCTATTTGTTGACTGTTTTGGCTGGTTTTTTTTGTGCCCCTAACAATGCTCATTTAGATATAAATATGTAATCTGGTTAAAATTTAATAATAAAATAAGATGTAAAATAATTTTACTTAAATAAATTTATACTTAATTTAATTATAAATTAAATATTCATTGGAACAAATGAGAAAATACAAATTCTTGGTGCGAAATAAAAAATCAATCAAAATAATAAATAAATTGTGCATAATATATAATATGTAATATACACACTATATATTATATATTATGCACAATATAAATGATATATTAAAAATAACATATATCAATTATTATAACATCATATTTTTATACATCATGCGATATATGATGAATATAATATATGATATATGTTATGTATAATATGTAATATATATTATATATAATATATTGACTGTTTTAATTATTTTTTATTGTGTATATAATAATGGATATCAGGAAAAAAAAAGTAGGAAAAAATCATGATCAGTAGAATTGTCTGCTATTTGATATAGTTAATTATTTCTTTGCTATGAGTGGGTAAGAGCATTTTTTCCTACCATCAGCATCAACAGCTTTCACCTTGATATTCTTCGGTTGAGGGTCCACCATGCATGCCTGTGTTGCATAGTGGTTGTCCTCCTCATCCTCGTCTACTCGTGATGAAACATATATAATTTTTATGTCGGTCGCAAATTGCATTTACTAATATATTGATCATTTCAAGTTTCAACCACTCCATTATGAAAATCACGACCTTAAATATGCCTTTTCACCTCTTAAAATTTAGTTAGAGAAATTTTTATGGTTAATAGGATACGAATAATATAATAATAGAATTTGAGTTTATGTATATACACATGTTGGCATGAAACTCGATACACTCGTACTGGCATAACTCATTTTTGCATATTTATTGTACGCATTTTTATATGTTCAGTGTATGCATTTGTGTATATTTAGCATGTTTATTATTTGTATATATTTTGTGAGTGTATTTATGTATGTTTGTATATTTGTACGTGTTACTGATATGTTTGATGTGAGAATATTGTATGTTTGGTGTGTGTACTTTTTATATGTTTGATGTATGCAATTGAGTCATTCAAGTAAAAAATTTAAAATTTCACAAGTTTTATTTAACATAACTTACCATTTTTTTTCTATTTAATTTAATTTAATTATATATTTTTCAATATATGCATTCTTTTTTTTAATATTAAATACTTCAAAATTAAAAGAAAAATTATTTGGAAGACTAATAATTATATTTATCTCTTTGATTAAAAAAATTATAGTTCTGCACACATCAAACATAAAGAAATGAACATATCAAACACACACAATTGCACACATCAAAACATACCAAATGTACACACCAAATTATATAGAAATACACACACCAAAATTGCAAAAATGCATAGTCAACCATGATTCCACATTAAAAGTACGTACATTAATTTTCGTGTCACGTTAACTTTTATATGGTGGAAATACGGAGGACCATATTAATAATGTACACGTAATTTTATTATATAATAATATTCATTATCAAAAAGTTTTTAACATTTAATCAATAATTAGTTTTATTATATTTAAGATGTCATTAGTTTTTGAATTCTCCCTTTTAATCGATTTTTTTTTTGTTTTGCTAACAAGTACCCTAAGGCACTTGTTAAGAAATTAAAAATGGAAATATTCATCTTGAAAGCATATATTTTTATATTTTCTATGCAAGGGACTCACCATTATATTTTAAATTTTTTCTAAAATTACTATTTTAAGTATCCTTAATAAGTGTCCTAAGGGTACTTATTTACAATTTTTTTTTTTTTCATTTAGCTAGCATATGAGTAATGATAGAAAGTGAATATCAGTATCAACATTGAACGGAAAACAAAAAGATGAAATAAATGCAAAAACATCTTTAAGATGGTTCTCCTGAACGGCTAGGATCTAAAATAAACACACCCAAATACTTTAAAATGTGGAAAGATATATATAGGTCCATATATAAGATGAAGGAAGAGCATATAATACTAATAATCAATCTGCTATCTAAGTGCTTGACACGGGTGGCTTGAAAAACTCCATAACCCAAAAGTAGGCAGAGACGCAGCATGCGAAATTGATGCCGCTAAATCCAGAAGCCTTTGCCAAATCCATGAATTCTTGGCGGGTTCGCTCTCTGCCGCCCGGGTTTTGAGTCATCATTAAGAGGTCAGATCCGAAAGCAGCCTTAGCAGCGGATGTAGTCTCAGGCACAAGGGGCAGAATCGTCTCCACCACGATAACCTTTCCATCATCAGGAATAGCCTTGAAGCAATTCTTCAGCAGCTTCAAGCATTGTTCATCACTCCAATCATGAAGTATCCACTGCCAATTCAATTCATTTGAGTGGCCGTGCCCACAAAAACATCACCATGTTAATCAATCATATTAATCACGTCTCAATTTAAAAAATTGTGTTAGATATTTAAATAATAAAAAATTAGTCAAAATCGGCCCATATAAAAATTTTGGGTCAAAAATATTTCAATCCACTGAAAACTAATTACTTAGAGATATTTTTTTTGGCTAAAATTGTCCAATTGACTCATTGGCTGATTTGGCTAGTTAGGCTGGTTATCCATTATTCATCAAATATTTCCCCCATTTTAAATAGGGAAATGTTTGGTGAACAATAAATAACCAGTCCATAGATTCACTGAATAATATTTTACCAAAAGAATTATCTCTGAATCGTTAATTTTTAGTGTGCTAAAATATTTTTGACCTAAAAACCTCTAAACTAATTTTAGCCGATTTTATATTGTGCAAAATAACAATACTCTTTTAAATATTTATTCACTCATTCCAAACATTCTACTCATAGTCATAGTCAGTAAAAATTGAAGACTCTTGGACCCAATTTTGGACATACAGCAGCTAGTTAGTAATGATAAATTTAATCGTGTAAAATACGAAGAAACGCCACCTTCATAAAAATGGCGTCTCCTGTAGGAACGCTCTCAAACATATCTCCACCAACGTGCTCTACACCTGGTCAGCAGCAATATTATTATTAATAGTTCTCAATATCTGATGCGGAATATATATTATTCTTTATTTAGAAACTACTATGTATATATATATATATGCATAAGTAAGTGTGGATCATACATACCAGGATGGAGGGGAGCATGTTGTATGACATGAGGCAAGTCAAAGTTAATAGCCTGAAGATGAGCATATTTGGAAGTAATCAACTTGAGATTGACCCCTAAACCACCTCCAACGTCCACCAAACTATTTATGTGCTCAAATCCTTTGTAAAACTCCAGAATCCTCATCATAATTACAGTGGAGGAGCTGACCATAGCTTTGTTGAACACATCATTGAACCTGGGATCCACGCCTGGATACTCAAATGCATGCATTCCATATACTCTGTTGAATGGTATCCCTCCTTCCATAATCGCTCCTTTCAGTTCGCTCCTGGATCAATTCAATTCAAACTTTTATCATTAATTGTACAATATTTTTGCAACAGTTATATCAACCATTAGATTGTAATATGAATTTACAAATGAATGCAATCAGTATATAGACTAGTTGTAAGCTTTTGGTTTCTGATCTCTTAGGAAAACAACAGATCGATCAAGTGCACATTAATTTCTGCAGTGCTAAATAAGAAAATGACATTAAAAATCTACTTATAGAAAGTGGTGAGTGTGATGAGTTTGGTGCTAATTCCTTAAAATGTAGTTGTCGTAGGGGGTCATGTGCATAATTAAGCTAGTAGAAGTACATCACTTTACTACTATATATTTATTACCAGCTTTGGTAGAAAACATTGTCGAGAAGCAATGCCAAGGTGGGCCCCAAGGAGAGGCCGTCAGCATCACTGACAAAATATTTGGAGACAGGGGAGAGGCTGTATCGCCTCTCAGTGGGAGCGTGTGGAACAGAACAACGGAGGAGAGAGTAGGTTGCGAGGAGGCTAAGAAGACGATCCAGCATGGTGGGCGCTTGGGGGTTGCTGGCCCCAATCCCATGTGCGATATCCTTGGCAGAGAGCTTGGCAGCTTCCCCACCTGCTCTCGCTATTACGTCAAACACGCCGAGCTCTATTGCCGATCGCAACGCCAGTGGAGCCACCATACCTCCTGTAATTTCCATGGCATATGCTAAGCTCTCTTTTTCTTCTACTCCTTCCTCAACCATCCTATTCGATTCTGATGATGGAGGAGCCATCATGTCGATTTGGAATTATGCTACCACTACCAGGAATGAAATGAAGGGGCTAGATTTATTTATTTATCTATTTATTTGGTGCATCTTGTATATATGTGGAAGTCACTTATCTTTATATATCCCATGCTCGGTGAAACCTCTCTTTTTGTGGACATACATTATCTATTTGCTGTAGTGGTGTTCTCAATTATTTGTTTTGGTAGGTTTTTAAATCATCAGTCAATATATTATGCATAATACGTATAATATAGTATGCATATTAATTATATATTATATAATGTATATAATATATATTATATGTTATAAAAAAAGATGATATTTTAATATGTAATGTATATTATACATATTCTATGATATATGACGTGTATAATATATAATATACGTTGTGCATTTTATACTATATATATTATACACGATACTTTGACTGATTTTTTATTGTACACCGAATATTTTCGATACCTAAAAATCTTAATTACAATGACCCAAGAAAAATCATCAATTTTTTACAACCAATGTATGCCATCCAAACATTCTTTTAATTGTTTATATATAAGGATAAATAAAATAATATGGGAATGCATTTAACTTTATACTTTTTGTGGTCTAATGCTATATATATATATATACTATAATTTAGTTATTTGTAACTGCTCATGTTTCATTTGTTAAATTTCAAAAGCACTTTTTAGACTTTGTATTTTGTGGTTAATAATATTATATATATGAGATATTTAAAATTAGATA
The DNA here is from genome assembly GCA_013621005.1 of Aeschynomene evenia. Taxonomy (NCBI): domain Eukaryota; kingdom Viridiplantae; phylum Streptophyta; class Magnoliopsida; order Fabales; family Fabaceae; genus Aeschynomene; species Aeschynomene evenia. The sequence continues at coordinate 7,263,098 of CM024268.1, forward strand.
TTTATGGGATATATATTTAAATTAATGATCAACAAGAAAAAGATGCCAATGAAGGATTGATACACGAATAGCATTTATGTTCCGTGACTATTTGTTGCCAATCAAATGTGTTGTAAACTTGTAATGTTAGCGAGGATAAAGATATTTTAATATTTACTTTATATATATATAATAGAATTTATACTTTATTATATATAAGATTAAGATGTATGAATATTTAATAAATATGAATGTATAAATAATAGAGTTTAATTATAATGCACTAACAGTATAAAAAATTTTACATTATCAGTCAATTACATCCATTGATTTTTTGTAACTTTTTGATTAGTAGGTGATTGAGTTAAAAATTTTTACTGATGTATCCATCCATAATTGAATATATGTATAAAATTTCTTTACACCCCACTTACCAAAATTAAACTCTAAATAATATTGTTGTATTAGCAATATTTGAAAGCGTGATATACGCTTTGAAAGGTGGAAAGAGAGGGAGGAATTTCCAGGAAATGAGTATACTTAATCAAGTTAATTGGTTCGTTATCCCTTCGTCAAATCATCTCAATTACTTCGCATCCACGTTTTCCTTAATTTTGATTTTCAAAGAATCAAGGTCACTTTAGACTTTGCATTAGGTGGCTGTCTATCATATTACCAAAAAAAAATAATAATAATAATGATGGACCGGGTGGACCACAGAGATATGATGGAGGAATTGCCTTTAATTGAAAGAAAAATAGTAATGATATTATCCGACATAATATATGTCATAAATATATGTATTATATATAATATATAATAAATATTAATTAAATATATTTATATTATATAATAAATAGGGTGATGCTAAATGAATAATACAAAACCAGCCTAACCAGCCAATAAATGAGATTTTGGGCCATAATTACTAAGTTCATTACAATCTCAATGATTATTTGGGTCAAAACCAAAACCAAAATAGGCCTATTAGCTGTATGGGCTGATTTTTTATTGTCCACTTAATATTTTTGTAATAAATATTATTAAAAGATATTTCACTGCATGCACTTCTAATTGATTGATTTATTTATTTATATAGTCAAGTAGCATATGAAATTAATGGAAGGTGAACGGGGACAAAACACAAGTGAACTCTTATGCTTTGTCGGATTTGTGCTAGAGAAATTCTTTTTGTTTTCTTCGCTTAACCAATAAAAAATTATGAATGCATAGGAAATATTTGGCAGGGTAAAAATGATTGTTAGAAAAATTCTAAAAATAAGAGAGAAATAGATGATATGAAAATATTGAAATATAATATTTATGTATATAATAAAGTATATAGATAGAAGTAGTAAAACTCTAGGCTTAGTTTTGTTTTATTGTGAATCTGAAGTACTCACAAATTAAACCAGAAGTAGGTGCAACAAGCAGTTCAAACTTGAAATCATATGAAATTGTGTTCCAAACTAAAAATAGTACTCACAAATTATTAATGGATTTGAATTCCGAATTGAAATCATATACATTCCAATTAAATTGACAGTAGATGTGTAAAGATATATATATATAGTCCATATATAACATGAAAGAAGAGCATATAATTGATAATATATATACAATTATATATACAACTAAGTGTTATGTATCATACATAATATAACACATAACACACATTAAATATTAGTTAGATATTTTTTTTTTACAACAAACATTTCCCATAAATAATGTATCTAAGTGCTTGATGGCAGTGGCTTGAGAAACTCCATAACCCAAAAGTAGCCAAAGACGCAAGATACGAAATTGATGCCGCTAAATCCAGAAGCCTTGGCCAAATAGATGAATTCTTGGCGGGTTCGCTCTCTGGCACCGGGGTTTTGAGTGGTCATCATCAAGAGGTCAGATCGGAAAGCAGCCTTGGCAGCGGGGGTTGTCTCAGGCACAAGGGGCAGAATCGTCTCCGCAATGATAACCTTTCCATCGTCGGGAATAGCCTTGAAGCAATTCTTCAGCAGCTTCCGTAGAAAAGTGGTGATTCGATCCTAGATTCACGCACGAACAAAAGAGATTCAAGAGAGAAGAGAATTCTGTATGAAGATGATTCTTCAATTAAGCAAAAATGGTGAAACTCAAACTGTACAAGATGAAGCAGAGTGCTATTTATATTACCTGAGCTAACCTAACTGGTAGTTAACTTAAACTATCTTCTAACCAATTCTGTTACCAGAAAATGATCTAGATTTAGCCACGTGATGCATTAAGGCAATTACTAACTAATCATTACATTGAGCACTAAGTTGGGCAACACCCCCCCCCCTCAAGCTGGAACTATTAAAGTTGAATAGTGCAAGCTTGGAATAACAGGCAGCAAACGGAGCAGGGGACAAACTCTTAGTAAAGATGTTGGCTGGTTGATCTTTGCTGGCAATGGGTAGTAGCTTGATGAGTCCATCTTGGCTTTTTTCTCTAACTACATGACAATCCACTTCTATGTGTTTTGTTCTTTCATGATATACTGGGTTTGCAGCTATGTAAAGTGCCGATTGGTTGTCACAGTATAGTGGGATTGGTGACTTAATGGGGAAACCAAAATCAGACAGTATGTATGAGAGCCATTGAGCTTCTCTAACAGCTAGTGCCAAAGCTCTGTATTCCGCTTCAGAAGAGAAGCTGGATACAGTGACTTGTTTCTTACTTTTTCATGAGATGAGGGACGTTCCCAGGTAAAAGCAGTACCCAGATACAGACCTTCTATTGTCTGGACATGCTGCCCAATCTGAGTCCGAGAAGCCAGAGAGAGACAAATCTGATTTTGAGGGAAAGAATAAACCGGTAGTTGGGGACTGTTTTATGTATCGAAGTACCCTGAGACCTGCCTTGTAGTGGGCAACAGTTGGGCAATCGAGACACTGACTCAACTTTCCAACCGCAAAGGAGATGTCGGGCCTGGTGTTAGTAAGATAGAGCAACCTTCCAACAAGTCTTCTATAAGATGTTACATCAGAGAATGAAGGTGCACAATCTTTGGACAGCTTAACAGAGTAATCAATGGGGGTACTTACAGGTTTGGCATCTAGCATATCGAATTCTTTGAGTAGGTCCAGAACATACTTCCTTTGGTTGACTGCGATCCCAGTTTTGTTTCTAGCTACCTCAAAGCCAATGGAGTATTTGAGTTCTCCAATGTCTTTGATTTTGAATGCATTGTCCAGAGCTGTTTTGATCCGTTGAATCTCCTTCAAATTGTTGCCAGAAAGGACCAAGTCATCGACATAGACTAAGATAATAGTGTAGCTTTCATTGGAGATCTGAGTGAAAACTGAGTAATCATTACATTGAGCACTAAGTTGGGCAACAGCTTCAAGCATCGTTCATCACTCCAATCATGAAGTATCCATTGCCAATTCCCACATTGCCCCAAACCGCATTACTAAAACACTTTTGAATAACTTTAACTTAAATATAACGAATTCAATTATGCGTGTGGGTCTCTTGTTTAGTATGAAATTTTAATTTCTCATGGAGTGATCAAGAAGTTAACCACCTTTAAACTAATAAATCTAATGTGTGTGAGCTTTATTAAATAAATAGTAATGTTAGTTCTACAAAAAAATATATCAAACTAGTATCTAATGTGTGCAATATGTTGTTCGTAATGTGTGTTATACATAACACAAATGTTTGGGGAACAACAAAAAATCAGCAAAAACAGCCAACAAAGTCCATTTAGCATTTTATGGCCCAAATAGCATTTTAATCATGAGTATATTTTTAATGGGTTGGGTGATTATGACCCAAATTCCTATTTGTTGGCTAATTTTTTGTTGTTCCCCTAGCAATGCTTTATACATAATATTTCTTACGTATAGCATACATTACGTATGACGTATAGTACATACTAGATGTTAGTTTGATGTATTTATGTTGTACAACAGACATTACCGCTAAATAAATTAATAATAATTAATTCCACTACAAGAAAAATTATTATTTTTAACAATTTAAAAATTAAAAGTGTCTGTAAAAATAATAATAATAAAAATAATCTTGACAATAAATTATCGCTAAAATTACTTAAAGATAATTTATAAAGAGTGATGCTAAATGCACAATAAAAAATCAGTCAAACCAGCCAATAAATGAGATTTTGGACCACAATTACTCGGTCCATATATTACTATTTCAATGATTATTTGGACTCAAATCAAAATGGACCCATTGTTTACCTTGGCTGATTTTTTATTGTACATCTAGCATTATTAATTTATAAATATTTTCAACTGTAATTATTGTAAAAAAAATAGTTTCTAACTATTTTTGACAATCAATAATTATTGATCAATATAACTTTTATTGATAATATTTATATTAATATTTTTCCACGGTCAAATATTAAAAATAATTACTTTTATAGTTTTTCCTTACTTTTACTTTTAAATAGTGAGTAAATTGAACACTCTTGGACCCAATAGCTAGTTAGTAATGATAAATTTAATCGTGTAAAATACGAAGAAACCCCACCTTCATAAAAATGGCGTCTCCTGTAGGAACGCTCTCAAACATATCTCCACCTACGTGCTCTACACCTGATCAGAAGCAATATTATTAGAGCAATGTGGAATATTTTATTATCATTTATTTAGAATCTATATGATAATTCTTCTATTGTCTAATATTCATCTATTTTCCACTTTTTTATTTTGTCTATTATAATATTATGCACCCAGATATGCTTTAAGTAAGTGTGGACTGTGGATGATATATATACCAGGATAGATGGGAGCATGGTGTATGACATGAGGCAAGTCAAAATTAATAGCCTGAAGATGAGCATATTTGATTTGGAAGTAATCAATTTGAGACTGGCTCCTAAACCACCTCCAACGTCCACCAACCTATTTATGTGCTCAAATCCTTTGTAAACTTGGAGAGTCCTCTTCATAGTGATAGTGGTGGAGCTGACCATAGCTTTGTTGAACACATCACTGAACCCGGGATCCACGCCTGGATACTCAAAGGCATGCATCCATCCCATATACCCTCTTGAATGCTATCCCTCCTTCCATAATCGCTCCTTTCAGTTCACTCCTGGGTCAGTCAAATCAATTCTATTCAAACTTCAAACTATGCATTATTAGTTAAGAAAAATTACTGAATATTATTATGTTATTACCAGGTTTGGTAGAAGACCTTGTGGAGAAGCAGTTCCAAGGAGGGCCCGAAGGAGAGACCATCAGCATCAGAGACGTAGTATTTGGAGACAGGGGAGAGGCTGTAGAGCCTCTCAGCGTGAGCGTGTGGAACAGAGCAACGGAGGAGAGAGTAAGTAGCGAGGAGGCTAAGAAGACGATCCAGCATGGTTGGGGCTTGGGAGAGAGCTTGGCAGCTTCCCCACCTGCTCTCGCTATTGTGTCAAACACGCCCAGCTCTATTGCCGATCGCAACGCCAGTGGTGCCACCATTCCTCCTACCATTTCCATGGCATATACTAAGCTCTCTTCTTCTCCTTTTCCTTCTTTCCCTTCCTCAACCATCCTATTCGATTCTGATGAAGAAGGAGCCATGTCCATTTGGAAATGCTATAAGGAAGGAAGGAAGGAATGGGCTAGATTTATTTATTTAGTGCATCTTGTATGTGTGGAACTCACTTCTCTTTTCCTTTTGGGTCTACGAACTACGAAGTGACTTATCACTATATAGACCATATTGGGTGAAACCACTATTATGAAAATCGGACCGGACCGGCCGGTCCGACCGGTTGAACCGGGAACCGGACCTCTGTCCGGTCCGAGTTGGCCTTAAAAATCGGGATCCTGAGAACAGGTCAAAAACCGGAAAAAACCGGTCAAAAACCGGAAAACCGGGTAAAAATCGGTTGAACCGGTCAACTTATATAAAAATAAAAATTTTAATTTTTTTAAATTTAATAACTATTTATAATAAAATTTACTATATAATACACTTTAATTATTAAAAATAAGGACTATTAAACCTCTAAATTTACCAAATGCTATAAATTTTCACTTTTATTAATATTTTTTATGCACTTTAATTTTTCTATAGCATATAATTCAGCATATATGTATATATTTATAGATAAATATATATTTTATATATATTTTATTATATCCGGTTGAACCTCCGGTCAAACCTCTAAACCTCTGAACCCCTCCCTCGTCCGGTTCAATGTCCGGTCCGGTTTTCAGAAGCTAGGGTGAAACATCCATTTGTGGACGCTATTTATTCAGCCTACTGGTGTTCTCAATAATTGTTGTCCAAGGTTTTTAAAATAGAATGATATTTGTACATACAATAGTGTCATTCATCCATTCAAAAGTTGACAATTTTTGTTGCCAACGTATTCATAAAAATTGTCAATTTTTGAATGGGTGGAAAATATGTATTATATGGCAAGTAGAATTTTCCTTTCTAAAAGTCTTATAAAAAGAAAATATATATGTACATTAGTGACGGTGACGGATATATATAACAATAAAAGTAAAAACATAATGGAGAGAGAATAAATTAAAAAAAATGATAAAAATTATAAAATTTACATATTTTATGAGTAGTATGTTTAAATATTTAGAATTGATTAATGTTTAAATAGCAATCCTCAAATTTTTAACTCAAGAAAAACATCTATTTATTACAACCAATGTATACCATCCAAACATTCTTTTACTTGTTTATAAGGATAATCCATTAAAATAATATGGCAATGCATTTAACTTTATACTTTTTGTAGTCTAATGCTATACATATACTACGATCTAATTACTTGTATTTAGTTTCAAGTAAAAATATCATTAATTCTGAAATTAGAGTTTTATCAATATTATTGTGTTGGTTGGATTATTATTTAGACAACATGGATGAATTGATCGATTTTAATCGAAGGAAATGACTGCATATGCACTTCTAGATTATTTATTTATAGAGTAATGCACCTAAAGTGAATGTGTGTAAACATTAATCTAAATTTAAGGGTGGAGAGTAAAATAAATATTATATAAATGAGGATCTCAAAAAAATTAAAAATAATAAATTAGATGTATATATAGACAATAAATTTTAAAATAGTTATATTTTTATTTACAACAAGTAGCATGTGAAATTTATGGAAAGTGAACGGGGACAAAGCGCAAGTGAAACTAAGCAAAAATTGAGAAACGATGGCTTAGCTTTGATTGATTCATTGAAAATGGTTTATATACACGATGAAGATATCTCAGGAAAGGCTTTCACAGCAAGCTAAATAACAAACTAACTAGCCAGCTGGCATATACCTAATCATGTACTGAACTAACTAATCAAATTGATAAATCAATAATGTTTGACGTACAACAGAAATACATCCAACTTGTATTCAACGTGTACTATTCATGTTACAGGTTGTGTGCTATACGTATAGCACATATACGAATAACACACATCCTGTAACATGGATAGCACACGTTGGATGTATTTCTGTTGTACACGTAGCATTATTGTTGATAAATAGATGATTAACTCTATTAATTCATGCTTCCAAGGAAACTGCAAAGAGATCTTACATTAATTATTCGAATTTTGGGCTATAGTGCTAGATAAAGGAAGATTCAACAAAGAAAAGAAAAAGTGAAAAACAGAGGAAATCGAGTGAACTATCATCAAGATGACTCGTAGTTAATCAAAATATGGAAAACGAATTAGATCGATCCTCATGTTGATGGTTGAGGAGAGGGAGAGCGAGATGAAGATGGAGAAAATATATGTGATACTAATTGGATCATTTATCAATTAATTGAAAAAGAGAAAAAGGATATTGATACTTGTCATAATTTTGCACTCTGTTTATAGTCTTAACCGTTCATACCAACAGGATTATAAATTGAAACAACAAATATAATACGTAATTTTATTAAGCAGCTCCGAGAGTAGCAGAGGAAGCAGCTCCAATTCCAGAAATTAAGCAAGCAGCACAGAACAGAATACTAAATAAACAAATACATAGATGATAGCAGGGGAGGAGGTAGATGAACTAATCAAGTGAAGTGTAGTAGCTACTTGAAGAACTCCATAACCCAGAAGGTGCGGGCATATGTTTCATATCTGATGCCGCTAAATCCAGCTCCAGTTGCCAAATCCATGAACTCCTGCTCACTTCGCTCCCTCCCACCTGGATTTTGTGTCATCATTATAAGATCCGTTTGGGCCACCGACTTCCAAGTAACACTGCTCTCTGGTACAACAGAAAGTACTGCCTCCACAACAATCACTTTCCCATCTTCAGGAATCGCTTCATAGCAGTTCTTCAAAAGTTTCAAGCAGTGCTCATCGCTCCAATCATGAAGTATCCACTGCACAACACATTAAGATAGCTTACTAATAATGCAAGTTTCAAAACAAAGAACTAAGTGTCACAAATGTGGTCCAATTTCCTAAAACCTTTTCAAGTGAAACAAAAAATGCTATACTACTAGTACCCAGTCAAAAAGAAAAGAAGCAAGTCGCAGGAACAGAGGCAAATTAGAGAGCTTGTTAAATTCCACCTCCAACCACCAAAGCACTGACATACATTACATATTAATATACCTTCATAAAGATAGCATCAGCTTTTGGCACGCTTTCGAACATGTCTCCCCCAACATGTTCCACTCCTGAAAAATTAAGTAGCCTTAAGCCTTTACTTTACTTTAATTTTGAAATTGAAACCACTCATCAATAACAATAATGCTCAGCTAGCGAATTAGTAGTAGTGGATTAACAAAGAAAGTATAGAGACTAGTCTTACAACAAAAGTAGCCATATATACATACATAGTACATACCAGGGTAGGTAGGAGCATGTTTTAGCACATGAGGCAAGTCGTAATTGATACCCTGTATCTGAGGGTATTTGGAGGTGATCAAGCTAATGTTGATTCCAAGGCCACCACCAACATCCACAAGCCTCTTTATGCCCTCGAACCCATTGTAGCTTTCAAGGAGCTTCTTCATAACTATAGTGGTGTGGTTGATCATTGCTTTATTAAAAACCTCATTGAACCTTGAGTCCAAGCTTGGATATTCAAATGCATGTGTCCCATAAACCCTGTCGAATGGAACACCCCCTTCCTGAATTGCATCTTTCAGCTGGGACCTAATTTAGACCCAATGAGTGAATCAATAAACAGTTATTTATTTAATTAATTACTTCCAGAAAATGGAACAAGTCCAAATCCATAAAAAAGAATAAAGGACGCAAAGTAGTACTGTGCAAGAACTAGTGGAACTAACCAACACTTGTATCTCCAATTTTGTGTGTGCCCAATTTTGATATGTAGTGAAAATAATACCAGATATAGAAAACTGACTAGCAAAAATAGACAGACTCATTGGAATATTGGATGTCGTACAAGATTCTGTTCCTAAAAGAGAGAGATGAGTGGTTGGGTTGAGAAAAAACAAACAAACAAACTAACCAGCTCTGAAGAAAGACCTTATCTTGAATCAAAGCCATGACGGGGCCAATGGAAACAGCATCAGAGTCGCGGGCAAAGTATTTGGCGACAGGGGTCATGCTGTAGAGCCTCACAAAGGATCCAAGCTTCTGGTCTTCAGGAACCACCACCGTACAGCGAAGAATGGAGTGAGAGGCCAGAAGGGCGAGGATCCGATCCAACATTGAGGCTGCTTGCGGGTTCTTGCAGGAGAGTTGGGAAGCAATTTCCTTGGCAGAGAGCTTCGCATCCGTACCGGCACTCTGTAGGGCGTCGAAAACGCCGAGCTCGGCTACGGACTGAAGTGCCATGGACAGCGATGTGATACTGCCGAGCTGCGCAGCGTAGGCGAAGCTTTCTTCATCATCCATCATCGTCACTTGTGTTTCTGTGGGTGCTGCTAATTTGTGATTGGTTGCTTCGGCGTCAACGACCTTGGAATTTGGGAGGCTGTTGTGCTCTGAACTCGCCATCTTCAGACTGCACTTGTAAACCAACCAAACACAAGTGATGTAAGTGAGTGAAGTCTCTTGTCTTGTCGTGGATTGGATACCATACTACTCCTATATACAGTATGAAATTGAACTTTATTGCAATGTATTCATTTCACGTGTCCATATATGCCCATGACTTTTCGCTACTTGATTGTTGTGACTTGTGCGATTCAAGGTTACCTATCATGACCGGCCAGTTTTTAAAGAATTGTTATTTAAGCATAAAGATATTTTCACAGATGAATACATCTAAAAAATAAATATGCCTAAATATTATTTTAATTAGCTTTTAAATTGGGAGTACTTTTAATCCATTATTAGTTAACAAATAAGTCAACGGATACGTCAGTAAAAGTCAACAGTTATGTCAGCAAAGTCAATTGACATGTCAGCTAAGTTAACGTACACATCAACAAAGTCAATGTCCATGTCGACAAAGTCAACGACCATGTCAGCAAAGTCAACTGTTATGTCAGCATTGTTAAGTCCACGTCAGTATAGTGGACAAAAATTGAAAATTTTATAAAGCTAATGAACTAAATGTGATAAATCTATAGATAATAGACTAAAATCAGAATTTGTATAAAATTAGTGGATCAAAATGATATTTAAACCAAATAAATATAATGAAAAGAGAATGAGTGAAAAGAAAGTAAAAAACTGATGAAACTAATGAAATTCACACTTTATTGTGGGTATAATATATGGATATTTGATATAAATGGATGTTAAAGTATCATTGTTATTATTTAAATGATCTTTATTTACTTGTGAATGAACTTTTCCTACTCAATTCATCCATTACAACATGAACGGAGAAAAAAAATATGGAAAGAGGATTAGTTAAAAAATTTAAATAATAAAAATATTGAAATTTTTATATTTTGTGAGAATGGATGGATATATAAATAATGTTACTTGTAAAAAAATATGATAAGTGGAAAAAATGTCCACATAATAGAATAGATGTTACATTAAATATTTGCTTTTGGAAGTAGAATTATTATTATTATAGAATATAATTGCAATAACTTCCTAGTACAAAATAATATTTGGTACAGTGACACAGCATTTGGTTAACGTGAAATAAAGTATAGATAAAAAAATAGTGTTGTAAGAATGTAAGTGCTCCTACCTACCTTTGTCAATTTATAAATGATATTTTTAAAAGATATTTTTATCCTAGTGTAAAATTTTTTTATACAGTCATTAAATTATGTACTTGTCACATTAGTCATGATTGTGTTTTTTCTTTTCCATTATCTGAAAAATCATACAAGCGAAATATTTTAATTGGACGACAATGTAAAATATTTTTACACTGTCAGTCTATCAAAATTAAACTCTTAAAGAGTAGTTAAGATAAATGTGTTAAATAATTGAACTAAAACGACAAACACTTGATTGCTCTAATATTTTTTAAAAGACCATAAGTTTTGAATATGCATTAATTAGTCAATATTCAAAGACAATCACATGACATTTGTCTTAAAAAATTGAACTAAAAGGGACCAACATTTCATTATTATAGTAGAATCATTTTCTTATGCTACAGGTCATAGCTTTACTCTCTCTCATTTATTTGTTATTTTTTTAATCAATCTCACGTATACACCAATATTCGGTTGGATCTACATAAAAAATAGAAATTGAACCCAACCCACTATCAATTAACCCATATAAAATCTCTCTTAATCTTCTCATAAAAAATGTATTGGTAAATTAAAAATTAATACATAAATAATCTCTTTTTTTTCAACCCACCCATTTCTAGGTTGTTTTTCCTTTTTCCAATCAATAAAGACAAATAGGGATGACAACGAGCAGAACGGGGCAGAGAGTATAGTCCTCGTACCCATTTTCGCTCTATGAAAAAAATTTCATCTCCGCTCCCGTTCCTTACCTCGGGGGGAATTTCTCCTCCATTTTCGCTACCCATGGGATTGGAGATACCCACGGGCCCAAATAGAGAATTAAAAAATTTTAAAAAAAACTTGTTTTACATAAAATAAAAAAATTAATTTTGAAAAATCAATAAAATAATCATCAATTATAAAGACATTGTTAAATAAGTTATAAAGGTCACACAAAAAAGTAAAATAGATCTTAGACAACAAAAATAGCAAAATATGTCTTTGACAGATATCAGGGCATGTGACTGTTATGATTTGAGAAATGTGAATCTAAAGAATGAGGGAAGAGTGTCGGGTAAAAAATTTGTTTAAAGCGTTAAGTTATTTTAGGATTTCAAAATTCTACAAAAATGGAATCATATTCATAAATGTAAAATTATAAATTTACCATTGGGGCTTGAAATATAGTCCCTATCCCCATCCCTCAGGGAAAAAATTCCCGACTGTGGGGCCCCAAATTCAGGGTTCGCCGCGGGGATCCCCGCCTCCCCATCCCAAATGTCATCACTACTTTTATAGTATTTCTAGAAAAATAATGAAATATAATTTTTTAAACTCTATAGCCTTCAATTTCTACTTTGTTGCAAAAATTATGTAATTTAATATTTTAAATAGTATAACCTTTACTTTTATAGTGCTTCTAGAAAAATGTAGAAATCTCATTTTATTAAAGTCTATTGCCTTCAATTTCTAATTAGTTTAAAAAATTAAGTAATTCAATATTTTAAAGACTATAATCTTTACTTTTATAGTGTTTGAAGAAAAATAGTGAAATCTCATTTTTTTAAGTCTATAATCTTCTATTTCTATTTTGTTTTCAAAATTATGTAATTCAATATTTTAAATATTATAGTCTTTACTTTTCTAGTGTTTCTAAAAAAATAGCGAAATCACACATTTTAAAGTCTATAGTCTTATATTTCTAGGAACCTCTTGCAGTTTCTATATTTATTTTTGGTTTTCGTACAGTACTATGTAAGTACCTCTTTTCACCCATCTCATCACTTAAAGATTATACTCTTTACTTTTATAGTGTTTCAAGAAAAATAGAGAAATCTCATTTTTTTAAAGTCAATAGCCTTCAATTTCTAATTAGTTTTAGAAATTATGTAATTCAAATTTTAAAGACTATAGGCTTTACTTTTATAGTGTTTCAAGAAAAATAGTGATATCTCACTTTTTAAAGTCCATAGTCTTCAATTTCTACTTTATCTAAAAAATTATGTAATTCAATATTTTAAAGACTATAGTCTTTATTTTTATAGTGTTTCTATAAAATTAGTGTAATCTCACTTTTTAAAGTCTATAGCTTTCAATTTATACTTTATCTAAAAAATTATGCAATCCAATACTTTAAAGACTATAGTCTTTACTTTTATAATATTTCTAGAAAAATAGTGAAATCTCATTTTTTAAACTCTATAGCTTCAATTTCTACTTTGTTGAAAAAATTATGTAATTTAATATTTTAAAGACTATAATCTTTACTTTTATAGTATTTCTAGAAAAATAGAGAAATCTCATTTATTAAAGTCTATAGCCTTCAATTTCTACAATATTTGAAATATTATGTTATTTAATATTTTGAAGACTATAGTCTTTACGTTTCTAGTATTTCTAGAAAAATAGTGAAATCTCACTTTCTAAAGTCTATAGCCTTCAATATCTAATTTATCTAAAAAATTATGTAATTCTATATTTTAAAGATTATAGTCTTTACTTTTGTAGTGTTTCTAGAAAAATAGAGAAATCTCACTTTTTAAAGTCTATAGTCCTCAATTTCTACTTTGTAAAAAAAAAATTATGTAATTCAATATTTTAAAGACTATATAGTCTTTACTTTTCTAATGTTTCTAGAAAAATAGTGAAATCTTACTTTTTAAAGTCTATAGTCTCCAATTTCTACTTTATCTAAAAAATTATGTAATTCAATATTTTAAAGACTATAATCTTTACTTTTATAATGTTTCTAGAAAAATAGTGAAATAACACTTTTTAAAGTCTATTGCCTTCACTTTCTAATTAATTTAAAAAAATATGTAATTCAATATTTTAAAAACTATAGTCTTTACTATTAGAGTGTTTATAGAAAAATAGTGAAATCTCACTTTTTAAAATCTATAGCCTTAAATTTTAATTAGTTTTAAAAATTAAGAAATTCAATATTTTAAAGATTACAGTCAATACTTTTCTAGTTACGCTAATTTTATTATTTTTTTAATTGTTCACCAAAAATTAAAAATATTTGTGTATAGATTAAAATACTAAAACATTTTGGGGTCTGCAATTCAATACAGATCAGAGATTTATAGATCACCTTTTCGAACCTGATTGGGCCCTTGGACCTCCAATTTTTCCATTCAGTGACAGGGAACAGAGGCTATAAAGTTATATTGAATCCAAGAAAGAAAATCTAATCAACAATATTGGGCATTGATTGTTCATGCAATTCTTCAAGGCATGATCCACAACGTATTGGGTTCATGGTTCATAACTTGTAGACCTTTTACTACTACTATATCACCAAGACTACCATTACCAAAACCTAAAGAAGAAAACAATTATCTAACAGGCCCAAGATCGAATTTTAAGTTATGGCCAAAAATTGCATTACCAGCATTTTTTGAAAGGAAATCAACTAATGTATTTTATATCTGCTTAAGTTCAATTGATTTTTTAATATTTATTCTAAAGAAGCATGATTTCAAATGTGAAGATTTATATGAAGATAAAATATCAATACATATGTAATAACAATTTTAAATTAGCATACTGATACTGCTGAAAAACTCTTTATTTTTATCGAAACTAGATTAATTAGTCTGGATTCGGGAAATAAAAGGTAGGTCATTAGCTATATATGAGGTTAGTTATAGTTGAAAATAGACAAGTACAAACTGCAATACTCTTACCAAATACCAAATATGGAATATTCATGAGACAGAGGAAAAGTAATACTTAAAACCGGGGGAAGTTGGACCTTTGTGAGATGAAATAGGGACTAGTAGTAAAATTGGAGATGGAGAATTTAGATTGAAAAGGCAAGTAGGCAGGGGAGCTTTCAGAAAATAATTTGATCATTAACAGCAAAAAGAGGGAAAATATAAGACCTGCTTCTCTCTTTCTGCCTACCTTCTAACTCACTGGCCACACGGCAGCTTCTGTACCACATAACCACTTCTTCTTGTTGTTCTAGAAAAGTTACAAGCTCCATAATTCACTTATCTTACTGCTCGTTTCAATAACATTTTCATTTATCTAAGAATCCATAGTACACAATAATCTTGTTTCAATCAACAATCAAGAATAATAACAAGATATTATTCAGATCTACCAAAAATATACTACTCTACGGTAAAGATTTTGAAAAAGAAAAAGAAAACGATTCAGGGTAATAGTAAAATTTAGAGAAGAGAAAAAAAAAATAGTGCAGGAACCGTAGGGGTATGACATGATCTCGCAGAGAGCGTGCACGTGTCCCGCGGACCCATCCAACGTCCAGCAACTAACCATGAAGGGAGAGACACGTACCGGTCTCTGAAAAGCGAGATGCCACGTTGGCCGAAAATGGCACCATGAGGCCAGAAGCTACGTACGTAGATGACCGGATGCAAGCGGTCACCCATGCCACGCAACCGGCGGGGCCCACGTCTGACAGTTGGCGACGCTTTTACGGACTGAAGCCCGGGGCGTAGAGTTTGTGGATGAGATTTCATTTGAGGGAGAAAAGAAAAAGGACCCAGAAAATGATAATAAAATAAAATAGAAGCAAGAAAAATTAAGGAAAAGCGCAAGGGTGGGCGTTAGGAGCATCAGCCACTAAATGCGCGCCACATGGCAGGATTGGTCGCAGCCTCAAATTAAAACGACCACTTGTTTTTAATAAGAAAATAGAAAAATGAAAAAACCAAAAAATGAAAAAACGGAGGAGAAATTATAGTGGCTGAGATTGATTCTCCTTCTTCAACAGTTTGGTGTGTCGATGCTTCTGGTTAGTTGTACTTCAAGTTTTTCAGCTCGCTCCCCCAAACACACACACACACACACAGTGCTCTCCTCCTTCTGTTGATTGTGCCTTTCTCTTTTCTTCCTCCGATCCCGAGATTCAGATTCGCCATTGCTGGAAAATGAGTCCTCCTGGAAGCGTGAGATGAATTAAATTGCATCGCTGCATACGCACGATCGCACTTCCAAGCCTCTTCTTCTTCCCTTTCACCATGGCTTTATTACAAGGTACTCTTCGCTTTCTCTTCCATCTCCTCTTTTTGGTTTGGTCCTTCTTCTGTTTGGTTTCCGAGAAAATTTAATCAGACAGCAAAAAGATATATATTGTGTTTTTTTTTTGTCGTTTATTTCTGGTCTGTTCATGAAAATAATTTCAGAGATTTGAATACATCAGGTACGTTGAGCAGAACTTTGCTGATTTTGAGTTGTGATAGTCTCCTTATGTAGTTGCTGGAAACTGCTGAACTTTGCGATTAACTTTTCTCGGTAACCAAATAGGAGAGAACGGAAACTGCTGTTATGTGTAGTGACAGACAGAGGTAGTACTTATTGATGTAAGTTAGAATTTAGAAGTGGTGTGATATGTTTACTAATCTTAGTTGTTTCCGCGTTTGGAAGGTTCTGGCGCTGTGGAGTTCGTTTTGGTGAGGATTCTGATTAAGGAATTTTCTTTTATTCTTTGGGAGCAGCGACTCTCTGTTGCGGTGGAGTGTTGAAATTTGTCAAATCTTTTTCTTTTTTTCTTTCTTCTATCGATTATCTTACATGTGATGTGACTTTGTGAACTGAAAATGCTTATGAATAACTGCTGATTCCAAACAGAGACGGATCTCTACCTATTCTTCTCGCTTTGTTTCTTTTGCAGTAGCATCACCACCTGTATCGTCCTCAGCTTCTGCTTCCTTTCACCATAACGGCTCTACTGTTTGCTGTGCTCCATGTCACAAAACACGAAGGGGGGTATTCCTTTCATCCACTCCTTGTCAGGGAAGATCTGAAGCAGCTTTAGCTGCACACGTCCTGTAATGGACGCGCACTCCTCTGGAGAAGAAGTGTTTGTTAAGGTCAGTTTACTATGGTACATGGGAAACTTTCTTTGTAGTTATGCTGCTACTGTATTTCTCTTGAAAGGGAATTAATCCAGTTTGATATCACTATTACCTAAGTAGATAACTGGTAATTGCAGACTAGAAAACCATACACAATCACAAAGCAGAGAGAGCGATGGACAGAGGAGGAGCATAATAGGTTCCTAGAAGCCTTGAAGCTATATGGCCGAGCATGGCAGCGCATAGAAGGTACTATTTAATCACCATTCATACTCAAAAATTAAAGTACTTTGTCTTTTCCTTCCATCAAATGCATATGTTCATTTTGGATTGCCAAGTAATCTTGTTATTGAGACTCGTAATTTTGAAATATGCTATTAAGCAATGACATGAATTGCTCCCTTCATTAAATTTTAATTGGTATTCTTTTTCCTCTTCTCCCTCCATCTCGGTGTTTTGCTTATTGTGCAGAGCATATAGGAACAAAGACTGCTGTGCAAATCAGGAGCCATGCACAGAAATTCTTTTCAAAGGTCAATGGGTACCTTCTCACGTTTGATTAATGTTTGAAAGCATTGGATTATATGTTAGAAGTTTTGAATCTTTTGTTTAAATTTATTCTTCCTTTTGACCCTGCTGTTGGTTTATTTGTTGGTTTGGCATATCATTTGAATCACTTTAATCAATCTGATTCCCTTCCATTGGCACAAAATAATTCTGTAGCTGAACTAATGGATTCAGCCTATAGGGATCTCAAATTGAAACAACAACAACAAGCCTTATCCCACTATGTGGGGTCGGCTACACTGATCAAACGATGTCATTGTGCTCTATCATGAATACTGTTAGGATTTAGGCAATTAACTCTCAAATCTTCCTCGATAACCCCTTTTATAGTCTTTTTTGGTCTCCCTCTACCCCTAGTTATCGTAGTATCTCTCATCTAGTCCACTCTCTTGAGGGGATGTTCTCCTGATCTTCTTTCCACATGACCATACCATCTAAGGCAAGATTCCACCATCTTATCAATTATAGAGACTACTCCAAGTCTCTCTCTTATGCTTTCATTTCTTATCTCAATTATAGGGATCTCAAATTGAAAATAGCAAGAAATTCTAAAAACCAAGGTTATTAAACTTGAGAGTATAATACTCCAATTACATAATTTTGCATCTAAGACTGAGGTGGTTTGGGCATGTGTGGAGAAAGCATGTAGAAGCCACAATAAAGAAAGTAGATTAGAAGGAAGGTAGTCTGATAGCTACAAGTAGAGTGAGATCTAAAAAACTATAGGTGAAACTATTAAGAGTTTTAATTTTAATGGTTTGAATGTAGCCAGTATTTACAATAGGACACCATGTCACCATCTGAATCATGTAATTCACCTCACCTTATTGGGAAAATGCCTGGTGGTGGTTGTAATTTATCACCCAAATGATATCACTGCATATTTTGCCTTGTGTTAGAGACCTTTTTAGGTGTTTAAATGAGTGGCTCTTGGAGAAGACGTGAACTGACTGACTTTGTATGTAGAGAAAGCTATATAAGTACGTCGAATGTATGCTAATTAATTAGTTTACCTACCAGCTTCTTTTATTGTGCTTGAAGAACATTATCATCATCTGTGGAAAGTTTCACATTAGGAATCATTAAACAGTCATGCAAGAGAAATTACTTTAGGATTACACATGTCAAGGATGTACTTTCTTTGCAAAAGAAAGATCATTCTTTCTCAAGGCAACCTTAGAATTCAACAATTGCTTCAACGGATCCAGAACGTCATTATAGAGTTGTGTTAACTTTCCTGATTGGCTTCCACATAGCCTATATGACCAATTGGTCTAGAGTTTGATCCTTATTATTCTTCATTTTTCTAAATAAAAGTTAAGTTTTAGTACAAGGTGGACTTGTGCATTGTTCACCTTTCTAGCTCAATGGGCTCTTGCATAATGTTAGACATAAAATCATTCATATGCCTTGATCTAGTAGCTTAAACTTTTGAGACAGATGATTCATCATAGATAACATGCCAGTCAACTTGATCTTGTTTGTAAATGTACTATATGTAGGGAAAATGTTTTGGGGATTTAGGATTTCTATAGAAAAGAAGGGTGAGCTTCAGCATAACCGTAAGTTGCTTAATAATACTGAAATTACAGTTACTCGCTGCTCCTATCATTTCTGTGTTAGGTTCAAGTCCATAACTGTTTGGAAATGAGTTATCATGCTAAACCATTTTATTGGGATCTATCTGGAGAAGAGAAGGGGGATCTAGCTTTGGTGGAGTCCACAAATGATATGAACACATATGTATACTAAAGTTGATTTCAAAGATGAAAAAAGTGGTAAAAGATAAGGGGGGCTGGTTTGACCAAGTAGTCAAATTTGATTGCTAGGTCAAGCCAGTCCCCCTTTTTTTTGTAACTGTGCTAGTATTTTGCCATTTGTCATACACAGTAAGAACTATGTGTCAAAGCAATGGCAGATAGGCCAAAACTGTTAAACCCATCCAACTGAAAATTTGTGATGTTGAATGTAAGGGGCCTGCACACACATTTATAAAGTACCACTGCAATGATAAATTCAACTATTACATAGACTCCAGTTACCTGATACTTTTCTGAGCTAAGCGGGATTCTTGATTGTTTTTTCTACTGGTCAGCAAAGCTATTTTTGGTTCTTTAAAGGATCAGACACAAGTAAAAAAGAAAGATTGTTATGTTAGAAGAATAGCTTTCGAGAAAAAGGAAAGGTTTATCAAATATTTGTGGTCATTTCTTTATGTCAAACTCTTATCAAATAGTTATCCTTATGACAGATTCTTATCATAATCTTAGT
Organism: Aeschynomene evenia; assembly: GCA_013621005.1. Classification (NCBI taxonomy): domain Eukaryota; kingdom Viridiplantae; phylum Streptophyta; class Magnoliopsida; order Fabales; family Fabaceae; genus Aeschynomene; species Aeschynomene evenia. The sequence goes on from CM024268.1 coordinate 7,282,839, forward strand.
TATGGCTATGCTTTTGCATAAGTAAGCAGTGGTGGCTTCTTCAAATCATATGCAGTCATATGATTTTTACGGATAACATATGATTTGGCACTGTGCAATTTCTAGGGGACTGTTAATTGGCCTCTCTTGTTCCATAGAACTAGAACTACTACCATTACTGTAAGTTGATGCCAATAGCTCTCCCTACATCACTTATGTCTAATAAGTTAAAAAAAAAAATATAGAACTTTTCCCATTAAACTGCAATCAATTTCCAGGTTGCCAAGCCAACTCAACATGGTTGATCGTTGACTACTACACATAAAGTTGATTTTTTCCCATGATGGGAGAAAATATACATTGTCTTTATGTAGCAGTTTAGCTGATACTTCATAGTGGTACAAAACTTAGTAGTTGTTATCTTTCCTTAGCATGATTTGAATTTAAAACCATGTTCATAGTTGATTCTGCTCTATGCATAGAAGCATTGTAGCATCAGTGTTAACTATTTCAATTTTCTGATTAATATTTTGGAAATCCTCAATAGAATTAATTCTTAAACCCCCAATTATTTCCTTTTAGATTTATGTTATGAAACTTCACTTGCTCATAATATCATTACAATTTTGACTTTCAGTTGGAGAAAGAGGCCCTTGTAAAGGGTGTTCCAATTGGACAAGCTATTGACATAGACATTCCCCCTCCACGGCCCAAAAGAAAACCAAGCAATCCTTATCCCCGCAAGACCAATAATGGTGCCCCGTCATCTCACAGTGGCGCAAAGTATGGAAAGCTTCTCGTTTCAGTTGCATCTTCACATGATAAACAAGCACTGGACTTGGAGAAAGAACCACTTCCAGAGGTTAATATTATTTTTTGTATTTCAATTGTCATGCATATTTTCTCATATTTTCCCTTTAGCGTAAAAATAACAGTTTGGTCGTCATTTTGTTAGAAGCATAACGAAGATGAAGGGCCAGCAAATGCAAAAGAAAATAAGTGTGAAAGCTTCTCAAAAGCATTCACTGTTCTCGAGGAGGCACCCTGTTCGTCTATATCTTCAGCAGACAAGAATTCAACACCTAAGTCAGTGCAGTTGAGAAGTTCATGCACCTTAAGGGAGTTTATACCTTCAGTGAAAGATGTAATAGCTCGAGATGAGACAAATGAATCTTTTATCACTATTGAACTTGAAAATCAGAAGTTGGAGATACATGATGGGAAACTCACACAGACTGATAGCTCTTGTAAAACCTCCAAGTTGGAGAGTTCTGGTGCTTCACAAGTCAACCAGGCTGAGAAAGCAGATGATCTCAATTGTGCACTAATAATAGATGGAATGCAAGGCAATCAGAATTACCCAAGACATGTAACCGTTCATGTTGTTGATGGGAATAATGGAACTAGTACGCAAAAGCCATCACAAGATATGTTGTTCCGTGACTCCATATTTAAGCCAATAGGAGGAGTTAATGGGCAACCAAATCTTTTCTCCAACTCAGCTGCATCAAACACAAGTGAAAGTCAAAATAACACAGCACGGTCCTCTATTCATCAATCATTTCCTGCTTGTCCTCCCTTCTCACAACATAATCAAGATGATTACCAATCATTTCTTCAGCTGTCCTCCACATTTTCAAGTCTTATTGTCTCTACATTGATGCAAAACCCTGCAGCAAGTTTTGCTGCTACATTTTGGCCATATGCAAATCCAGAAACTACCCCAAATTCTCGCCCGTGCTCTCAAGGGGGTTTTCCATCTACCCAAATTGGTTCTCCTCCAAGTGTGGCAGCTATTGCAGCTGCTACTGTAGCTGCTGCGACTGCATGGTGGGCAGCCCATGGATTGCTTCCGTTGTGTGCTCCACTCCATACTGCTTTTGCCTGTCCTCCTGCATCAGCAGCTGCAGTTCCCTCGGTGAATACTGGTGAAGCATCACCAAAGACAGATCAAGGAGATGTTGTTCTAGAAAATCCTCCTTGTAAAGATCAGACAAAGGATCCAGAATTCCAGGAAGCTCTTCAAGTTCAACATTCAGCTTCTAAGTCAGCAGCTGTTTCTTCATCTGAGTCTGAGGAGAGCGGAGATGCCAAGTTAAATACTTCATCAAAGGCTATGACGAATCTTGACATGAACCAAGAAATTCCTGAGCACCTTGATTCCAACAAAGTGAAGGGCAGAAAACAAGTTGACCGTTCCTCATGTGGTTCCAACACAACCTCCAGCAGTGAAGAGACTGAAGCACTAGAGAAGGATGAGAAAGAAAAGGAAGAGTCCAAAGCACCAGATGCAAACCAATTAGCTACCGAGCCTACTAATCGTCGAAATAGAAACTTTAGCAACCTTATGGAATCTTGGAAGGAGGTATCTGAAGAGGTAACATAGAATATCTTATGATGAAATTTTAAGGTAATCTGTGTGTGTATTGTTTTTATCCTCATGCCACTGTTATTATATTATCAGGGACGATTGGCCTTTCAGGCTCTATTCTCCAGAGAGGTGTTACCCCAAAGCTTTTCACCTCCGCATGATTTGGTGAAGATGGGCAACAGTAAGGATAACAAGCAAAACATGGACTGCAAAGATGAAGACCTTGACAGCAAGAAATGCAGTTCTAACTTTGAAGGGCTGCAGAAAATTCTGCAATTTGAAGAAAATAACAATGAGGAGGAGGGACTGCTAACCATTGGTCTCGGACAATGTAAGCTCAAGAGCCGTCGAACAGGGTTTAAACCTTACAAAAGGTGTTCAGTTGAGGCCAATGAAACCAGGATTGGAATGGTCTGCAACCAAGGTGAAGAGAAAGGTCCAAAGAGAATACGCTTGGAAGGGGAGGCTTCAACTTGATTGATATATATATATATATATATATATATATATATATATATATATATACACATATATATATATATATATATATATATATATATACACATATATATATATGCAATGCAATCACAAAAAGGAATCCTCTACTTCTGCATATCAGTTATAAGTCCCTTTGTTCAGTGTCTGTATTGTTTATTTTCTAATTCAGCCCACGAAACTTGTCGTGTAGGTGTGTGTACCATATTAAATTACTACATACGCTCTTTTACTTTCTTAGACTGATGTTACTGCAGTTAAAAACACCCGCTAAATAGAGTTAGATAAGAAACATTATAAGTACTGTTTGAGCATTGAACATTTAAGTGATTTATGATCCATCCTTCAGTCACTTTCCTTGCTTTTTTACTCACATCTGCTGACATCTGTTAACTATTTTCATATTTTCAGACTGAGCAAAGGTTGAATAAATCTTTCTCGATGTGATTCGGGATAAGACTTGGTTGTTGCTGTTATATACAAATTGGATGTGATGAAAGAGTGCTTGCTTGCTTTCTTTCTTTTCAATACAAAGTAGTATAACTTTTCCTTGTAGTAGTTACTTTACACCTACTATTTTTCAAATCAATTTTGATCAATCACATTAATTTCTCTTCATCGGTATGATCTGACTAGCATTAATATGCAACTACAATAGACAAATCTAGTAACAACAGCAGAATCATATTGCTGTTCGTATTATCTTGAAGTAGCTGCTTTACACCTAAGATGGTCTATTTGTAACAGATTAGCATGAACATAAACTCTTCCAAGAACTGAAAAATAATACGAACTTTTCACGAGCAATTTTAATACCTTGATCATGAAGTGGACTCAAGACTGTACAGTACTATACACTAGTAGTATTTACAAATTCCACGTTAAAGAATTAAGGAGACTATATACATAAAATAAAGCAAATTTAAGGTCCCCCACAACGCCATGGTAAGTCATATGTTTCTCTATACAGTTAAGGTATCTGTCAAAAGGTTCTTTTCTCGGCCACATTCGCAACAAGTCAAACCTTCAGGTCACGAACAGTTGCTTCAGTTTATCCACAGATCATAACCCCAAAAAGTGGTAATGCAAGGAACACAACTATACACAGCTGGTTATTGTTTACTCTGACAAAAGAATATGAGCTGCTTTCGAACAAGACTCTGATGATGATTTTTGATGAGATTGCAAGTTGAGAATATATTGTAAGATTCGCTTCTTATTAGCAGCAGTCAGTGAAAATGGTGGGTTCAGTGGAAGGTTCACTGCTTCTCCCACAATAAATGAAAGTAGAAGCATAGCTTTTGAATAAGATGCAGCTGCCCTGCCCCTGTTCTCCATGTATTCATCTACCTAGAAAAATGGCAAAGGCCTATTTAGACAAGTAGTGCAGTGATTAATTTATATAATACTGATTAGCATTTTATGCCTATGCCCATCAGGAAGACTAGAAGGCTAAAAAAACATTGACAAAATGGACAATAGAGATGTACTTACAGCACCACTTTTCCCAACCAAGAGTGCTTCTTGGAATATGATCTCCATTGCATCTGGCATTTCGGCTGCTCCTGCAAATATATTTTTCTAGTGCTTTGAGTACATAGTGAAGATAATTTCTTAAATAAAATGAGAGAAATAGAATAAATTCAGAAACAGAAACAAAAAGTATTCCTACCATCCATATTTTGTATATGGCGTGATAGTTTCTCAGCACGATCAACTGCAACAATAAACCCTTGTTTCACCCACAGGGAGACCGATGCAGGATCACTAAAATTTATTTTCGGTTCCATGTTTTGTGATAAACAGAAATCTCCAGGGGAAGTTTTGACTTCATTGGTTGAAGTGTTTCCAGGAAACACACCCTCATCAATGGAGGCCAGCCATGAGTTACAAATTTCTAGAGCTTTCTTCCATATAGCCAAAACTACTAACTCGACCGCAAATGATTCTAGATACAGTCCTGCATTATACTGCAAGAGGTAGCCATCAAATTAACATACAAAATGAGGAGGCAACAGAAAAAGAGGGTAGAAAGATACATCATATATCTAATATACATCACATATTTCAACAGGGAACTCTGTTTTGAGGTTTGACATAACCTCTGGAATTAACGCATGATAATAGCATTTTTGGACAGTAGAGGACAACAAAGCCTGCTATTATAAAGTTAATTAGCTGTACGAATTCATGTGGAGTTATGGACAAGGCTGGATTATCATCCGGATATGCAACACAACATCAAATATAACATGTACGACATGTACTTGAAAATTAATTAGCATACATTAGGCTTGCAGATTTAAAGCAAGAGTCAAAATGTATAGTTATCAATATCACCAAGTTATATAGGTGCATCATATAAGATATCTCAGAGTCCATGCTAATTATAAACCTATTTCAAAAGGTACGCAAAACAAAGAAGAGAAGAGAAGAAAAAAAATTAGAGCAACATAAAACTCTATAATCAGATGGGAACAATGATGATGATAATTGTTCTTTGGTTTCAAGATTATTTCAAAGTCAATCAATAAAAACCATCACCATATGATGTAAGGAACAAGACTTAACTTACCCTTTCAAATGAAAGCTCCACGAGGATCTGCACATACAGATGCAACAACTGTAACCTGCTTGAAGGGCACACTGAAGAAGTTCCATGCACTTTACTTAAGGCATTAAATGCACAGGATGCTGCTGATGCCTGAAGTTCATTGCTTTTTGAGTCTCCTATTCCATCAACATAGCAAGGGAATGGATCGTTTATTTGCTTTGTGACTCCAATTTCCACATTATTCTTCTTTGAAGAGCAGATAGAAACCTTGCAAGTGGAATTATCTTGCACAGATGCCTCAAAGTAATCAGAGAAAGCTTCTAATGATGCGAAATGACGATTGACTAGGACATAATCTTTCTCAATGGACTCCATTAAATGGGAAACTGAATGGGAAAAGATTGAGGATTAATTGTCAGGAAAAATAATGTGGGAAGGAATGCAAAAAAGGAACACTATTCAAAATGCATTGGACCTTGAGGTTCCTTCGACAAATGAGAACCACCAATATTAGACTTCACCACACTCTGTGTGCCGGCTGTTCTCTTGCCAGGGTTGCTTCGCAATAGTGCGGTCTCATTGACAGCTGAACTGACTACTGCTGGATCATCTACAAATGGCTCAACATAATGCCCAGAATGCAATTGAGACACCTTGTAAGCAGTGGGTGTAACTATTGGTTGAACCATTGATCTCTCTGATGGATGCAATAAAGACTGCTCAGCATGCATGATTGACCTATAAGTTTTAAATTATAAGATATTACTGAAGCGACATGGAAAGAAAATACAAGCATGCAGGTGATTCCTTTCCTTAAAAAGAAAAAGAAAAAAAATACTTAGAAGCAAATTATGACCTGGGTTCCTTTAGGAAATTGTGATTGAAGAACTCCTTGAATGTTAATCGTTCAACTGCACATTAAAATCAAAATTTACATAAGTTCTCCACAGAAGATCTAACTGTCATTTAAAACATATGTATAATAATAATAGTCAACCTCAAATTCATCAATTTCATGCATTCACAAAGTGATACAGAAGATTAGAAATGCACAAATCTACAAATCATCAATACCTGGGTTTTGTCGTAAAAGACTTCTGCAAAGATCCAAGCAATCCGAATGCAGCTCTTTTAAAGCCTCTGGAGGAAACTGCAGTTCAGTGGATGTCAAAATGTTTTGGAAAAGCTGCAACGCAAAATTGATCAGTAAGTAATAGGGATGTTGATGTATACATTAACAAAGACAGATAAGGGTCACATGTTTTTTTTTCCAGATGAACAGAAGTAAGGGCAACTTCTTCAAAACCTGCAATTGACTATTTCCATCAAATGGTGGCCTCCCAGTCACTAGTTGGAACAATATTGCCCCTACACTCCACAAATCAGCCTGCATTTAAAACACCAATTATATCTGTTTTTAGAAAAGAAAAATGGAACAACAGATATTTGCAAGTACAATACAATCTTAGTTCTAACTTTCATTACCTTGGCATCATACTTTTGGTTTTGAATTATCTCTGGGGCCATGTACAATGGTGAACCACATAGTGTGTCAGCTAACCCTTGGGGTGTGAGAGACCTAGTGCAACAGCACATCAGAAGCTACCATAGACAAGAAAAAAATAATAATAACAAGATAGTTTTTTTTTTTGTCAGATAGTATTCTTATTTCCATCAGATTGGAGTTCAAAACCACTGGAGAATCAAACATAGAAAAAATCATTTGACTGCTTGCCATATAAAATTAAGGGGAGGGTTTTAATTTGAGCCAATCATCAAGCAAAGCCTCAATCATGAAAGAATACGATAGCTCAGTATCATGTAAATAAAAATATCTTCTGCTATCAATCATATCACCGAAAAAGCAAGAAGCAACATTTGTTTTAAGAAAAACTAGTAGTCACTCACTCTAGCATAACAGCAGGTCAGCAATAAATACTTAAAGAATCAAGAAAAAAAGGAAAGATTTAAAACTCCCAATGTATTCAATACATTGAAAACTCAAAAAACTGATCACTTCAATGCAAAGTTTCTTTTCTTTATTCCTTAACCAATGCTCTAACAACATTAGTTAGTTAAACTCATATGATAATAATGGCAATTCGTTGCATTGTTTAACCTCCTAGGAAGCCATAGTACCTTGCAAAACCAAAATCCCCTATTTTCATGAGTGGTGTAGTGGCAGTCGTTGCCAATAGCAAGTTCTGCAAGTTTGGGAAAATTAAGTAAAATCAAGACATGAGCCCATTACATATGTGGCATAATATTATCTCAACAAATTATAGAGCATCATAAAGGAGCTAATCATATCAGTCCATAACAGGGTAACGATTCATATCACCAATTTGGAACCAAGTGTTTTTAATAAAAGCCATCTAACTAATTTATTGTTTCAGTGCTCCCAGTTAATCAACAATTTACCAGATCCCTTTTTTGTGTGTGTGAGTGAATTGAAGTAACTGATCCTTCTTATCTTTAATAAAATTTCCATTAGCCTTGTTTCTCATTTCATGATATTTACCAAAATATATATTAGCAGCATTCGTATGACAATGATAGTTATGGGGTATACCCATGTTAAATTCTAAGGACCAAGAAAGGTTAATACTTTATTACTTCATCGTGTTACAAAATACACATAGATACCTGTGGTTTCAAATCCCTGTGAATGAGGTTCTTTTCTTGGAGCACCTGCAACCCCGCAGCTACAAGAAGAAAAACAACATTAATTAATAAGACGATAATTAAATACAGTGATTTTTTCAGGAAAAAAAGGGGACATGCACAACTTCCTACCAAATACCAATAGATATATCTACATATAATATAGAAAAGGTACAATTTTTAATTGAGAGAAAACAAACAGACAAACAAACAAAAACAGGTAAAAGGATAGTCACCCAATTGCCTCATGAAGTGCCTGGCAGTGGCTTCAGAAACTTTGCCGTGGCGATTAATGTAAGCAGCGAGGTCACCACCACCACAATACTCCAAAACAAGGTAAATCCTGTCGTTGGTCTATAACACATACAAACCCCAGAAAGCCAAGAAAATCACAATAGACAACACAAGATTAGTATTACGAATGAGTGAAGTTCAAAAAGAACACAGGACACAAGGAAACTGACCTGGATAGCTTCGAAGAGGCGAATGATGTTGGGGTGGTTGATGGTGCTGAGGATAGTGATCTCTTTGAGGAGATTGTCGCTGACTTTGGGGCTCAGGTGTTTCTTGTCAATCTCCTTCACAGCAACCTCCAAACCAGAGTGGCGATGCCGTGAGCGCCACACAACCGCGAATGAACCCGACCCGATTCTGGGTCCCAGTATGTAGTCCCCGATCACACGGGTCGTCCCTCCTCCGAAATCCATCACCTCACCAAATGGATATTGCAAAGATAGATACAAACCCCACAACCTCAATCGCAGTACCAAGGAAACATGTTGTCTGTCGATGATTTTTGATAAACTAACTCAGCAAACAGAAGAACAGGATTGGATTGCTCAATTTGAATTTTGGAATAGGTGGGGCGAAGGGAATCGCTGAAAAGAAACGAGCTTTTTGATTGTGAATTTGTGCGGAAACGACGCCGAAAGTAACAGGGTGGGACTGTTCAGAGCGAGAGAGAATAGAATGGGAAGTTGCTGAGTGGACGAACAACAAATTTATATACTAATATCTTTCTTCTATCTATCTATCGGTGACTTGGCAAAGGAAAAAGCAACACAACACAACACACTCCCTCTCCCTCTCACACTTTCTTTCTTTGTTCAACTGTCTACTGCTATTTTCCTGCTATCACTCCATTCTTTTCTCAACTCCCTATTTGCCTTGGCTTCATTACGTCTCTATTTTCTTTGACTCTGCAAATATACTTATGAGATTAATTTTTATGTTATTATAGTGAGTAATTTCTAGTTATAATTTATCATTTTATTGAATATTTATTGGTTAGAAGTGTAAAATAACTTTATCTAGAAAAATTAAATCTGACTTTCATACCAAAAGAAAAGGAGAAAATTAAAGATTTTGTTTAATATATTTTTGGTGTGAAATTTTCAATGTTCAAGTCTTATTGTTACCTTATTCATGATATATATATATCTCATATACTATTTATCATCTCAATGAAATTCTACAGCCAATTATTTCTTGAGCACTTATCTAAATTCTAAACAATAAAAATATTTAGTTAATATTTAGTTCTGAAGAGCCTTGTAATGGGCTCGTTATTCTTGACCATCTAAACTTATCCTACAAAATCTTACACTCTTCTTTATTCTCTTGGCACTCATGTCAGGTATATGCTTCCTTTATCTGCCAAAAAATGAAGTTGAACAAGTACAAGACATCCCATGCAGTGTATGAATGAATATGGACTGTGTTTGGGACTCCACTTCGTAACTTCCTTTTTCGAAGTTTAATTAACCATTCAACCTCTCTCTCACCAGAACAGAACAGAACAGAGCAGAGCAAAACTTTGATTAATTAATTAATTAATCAATATTCCCCATCCAAAGCTTTATGACTAGCTCTGCTGAATTTAATCCACCTCCCATGGAGCCACCAAATGTTATATGCTTCAACAATAACACCAAGTGTAATTTATATAGCATTCAAGGTATATTCAACACATGTGAGTAGTGAAATTTTAAAATTAAAAGGGTGACCAAGTAAGAGGATAAATCATTTTTTGATAATATATATGGTCAACAACATACTCTTAATTGCAATCTTTCTTTAATAATTTGGATTTTGGATTGAATCATGTCTTTCACTATATATTTGATTTTACGTTCATCCACATTTGATTTTGACCTATAGCCGGATAAAAGTACCTACCAAGCTAATCTATGCATTAACTATTAAGGAATTATTAAATATTAAAGTAAGCAAAATGAAACTCCTATTTTAATTTTTTGTTTATGAAGGAAGAAAGACTTTTTTGGGGGGTGCAATAACAGCACATGTTAAATTGTCTTCTAGTCGCACATTTTCAACTTAAACATTATCAGATAGGAAGAATCCACCTGTTTTTCACCCAACTAACTCATCAAAGTAAATCTTAATCACTGCTCTTTCTTTACTTTTAGCTCCATAAAAAAGAGAAAGAGCTGTGCTGGTCCCACTGAAATACAAACAAAAGAACATGGAATGATTCCATGTTGGCAATTAGATGTATCCAGCACAAAATACTCATTTAGCTCAATCTCACATCAGTTCTACATAATCGACTGATATATATATATATATATAAAAGTACATCAATATGTTTTTATGTGTACATCAGCACTTATTTGGGCTATACGTCCTATAGCATATCCTGAAGCAGCAGCATTTGCACCAGCATCACCTATATTATTTATATATATGGTGTCTTAACATCAATTACTTAATTAGATACATAGTATCTCTTTTTGTGAGGTACGTAGGCATCCATCCATATCGTGCTCACAGATCTAACATTCCGTAATTCTCAAACTACTGTATATAATAGTAGTACAAAAGTTTGTAAAGTATAGATAAATATAAATATGGGGAGTGCTGTAGGTACATATAGCACAGTATTCTTTCACTTATTTTTCCAACCATTCAAATATTGACAACTTTGATAAATATGTTTATAACTTGCAAACATATTCATCAAAATTGTCAACATTTGAATGGATAAAAAATGAGTGAAGGGTGTTACACTGTGTACATTTAGTATTTTTCTATAAATATACTGGTAGTATTAAAGAGTCCTCATTTGGTGCTCCAAATCCTCGATTCCCATGCAAGTTTGCTACACTCTAGGCTACGTATTTAAGCATTGTGCAATTCAACAAGATTGAAATGCTCACAGCCTTGGCCACGCTCACTCAGCAGCACACACTCCCACACACTTGTATTGTTGTATACCAAAATGTATGTACCCCATTCCACAGACCAATCGTCTCCTCCTTCTCCAACTTCTATGCCTTCTTCAATACCCAGTACCTCCCTGATTCAGCCACGTCCTCATCTTGGTCTTGCTAATTTCTCGCCCAAGGATTCTCATTAGAAACATAGAAGTAGGACAGACATACAGCATATACTATAAACTAGTCCTATTTGGGTTACTCTCATTGTTGTCTTATGTATGTACAATATATGAGTTTTATACCTTCAACACCACTTGCTCATTAAGGGCTTAAAAGGGGTTCTTGGATACAGTGTTCTCTTCAACATTTTCACTTCACCGGACTTAGTTCCTTTTCTTCCATTAGTACTCAATATAGAGTCATCAAACAATTAATCCTTTCAGTGGCAGTGGCAATGTTACCTAGTGCTGTTCACCTGAGTTTTGTTGCTGCTGTGCTTTTTGGGCTTCTTGTGTGCTTGCCGTTTTCTAGCTCCCTCCAAGAGCAAGTGAAACTTCTTCAACCCCCTTTGCTTCCAAACTCTTGCAGTGAAACGTGTGGGAAACTCCAGGTTCCTTTCCCATTCTATGTCAACACTTCTTGTGGGTCAACTTCTAGTGCTTTCCATCTCTCCTGCACAAATTCCTCTGCCCTTTTGCTCAGAATTGGCTCAGAGAGCTATCCAGTGTTGGAATTTTTCCATGATGGTGTACTTGTGGACTTTCCAGGCACATCATCATGTCGGCAGTACAATGACTTGAATTCTTTTGGCAGAAGTTTTTCAGGAAAGGAGCACTTTGGTGTCTCAGTTGACAATGTCATAGGCCTCTATGACTGTGAGGATTCTTCATTGTGCAAAGCAGATTGTGAAACAATTGACTTGCCTGGTTGTGATGGCAATGGAGGTGGTGGCTCCCTTGGCTGTTGCTACCCGCTCTCTGATCACAGCATATGGCATGTTGGAGATGGTTTCTCTGTGTTCTCAAAGTTTGGATGCAGGGGATTCTCTAGTTGGACTGTTCTCAGAGGCTCAAACTCAGGAAAACGTGGGGTCAAGTTGGAATGGGCCCTTCCTAGGAACTCCTCAAAGGAAATTTGTGCAAATAATGCAAACATGACTGATGCTACGGCCATCGAAGGAGGCGTAAGATGTGTCTGCCAAGATGGATATGTTGGTGATGGTTTTGCTGATGGAGCAGGATGTTTGCAGGGTCAGTTAGCAGTTAATAGTTACTAGTCTTCATCATCATGAAAAAGGAGTATTTACTTTTGTTTATTCTAAGATATCATTACAGTTATCTAATAATTCTTCTGAGCATAGTCTTTGTTTGTACTCTAGAGATAATAATAGAATAGCATAGCTCCTCTAGCTCCTCTCATTTTAAACACTCTCCATTAAGGTCTGACATTTTTGTCTGTTTGATGTATCCATGGCAGCCTGCATAAAGGATGGAAGGGAAGCATATGGAAGTGACTGCTACATCAAAACAGATGACCAGAGGAAATTTGTTATCATTGCTGGTAAGTACTAATTAGAATAGTTTTGTAAAGTTACAATACTTTTGAGTTTGCTGATCGAAAGTCTTCATCCAAACTTAACAAAATCCCATCAACATGAATGAATGACATGTTCAGCAACTTATGAAAACTCAATAAGGATTTATGATTGGCAGCTATATTTGCACGCCTTGTTATTGTATCAATCAATCTTATGGCATCCTTAACATGCAGGAATCCTTGGTCCAGTTCTTATAATTGCCTCTCTAGTTGCACTCTTTTATCTTCTTAAAAGACCAGCACAGCCCGGGATGTTATTTGACACTGAGCAGGCTTACTATCACAACATTTCACTGCCCAAAGCTTGCAAAACTCGATTGTTCAGCCACAATGAGCTTGAGGAAGCCACCAAAGGTTTTGAGGAGAGTCGGAAACTTATGCATGGCAATAATGGGGCAATTTTTGCTGGTGTTCTTAGGGGTGGATCTCATATAGCTGTCCACAAGCTGTTGCAATGTGATAATGAGAAGGACTTAGTTCAAGTCCTGTCACAAATTGAGGCCTTATCTCCTATTGTACATAGAAACATGGCGCGCCTTCTTGGATGCTGCATCGAATCTGGTAACACACTGGTGGTTTATGAGTATCCGGGTAATGGTACCCTGGAGGAACATTTACAACAAAAGAAAGGACAAAATCTTTGCTTAGACTGGTATAGGAGATTGAGTATTGTTGCAGAAACAGCTAGTATTCTTGCATTCTTACATTATGAGAACTCTCCTCCTATAGTTCACCAAAACCTTAAATCTGGCTGCATCTTCCTAGATGATGAATACTCTGTCAAGGTTGCAGGATTTGATCTGATCAATAATTCCAAATTTAACCATGGCTCTCACTGCAAAAATGATGTTCATGATATGGGAAGGGTGCTTCTTGAGATTATCTCAGGCTCGAATCACATGGACTCACCAAATTCTGCCTTGGATAAAATAAGGGCTGGAATGTTGGAAGAAATTTTTGATCCATTTCTTTGCTATCATGAACAGCCACATCATTGCCAAGAACAAATGCAAATGATTGCAGACCTTGCAATAAGGTGCATGTTTTCTGGTGTGGATGGAAAACTAGGAATGGTTGATGTTGCAAGAGAGTTAGTAGGCATAACTAAAGAAAGCCTTGATGGAGGAATCATGAAAGAGCCTACAGTACTTGAGAAGTCATTCTCAAATTCAAGCCTTCTCCAGATGGATGGTATCAGTGTTACCTGATTCTATGAACCAATGTCCCTCCTTAGCTTGAACTTTTCCTCTTGCTCATGGTTTTAATTATCAGTTGCAAAACAAGAGGATATATAGCCAACAATTTGTGTATTATGTGATGTGTGCATTCATAACTCCTCTTCCTCTAGGAATGTCTGTATGTACAATGGGGAATGAACTGAATATTACTATGTATTCTGGTTCTGACATTATTCTTCACTATACATGCAATGCAAGTGTATGTTGTCTCTCTTAACAAACTGAATCATCAGCTGCCATATTTATTTTGAATCTATCTGTGTGTAAGAATCCTTTTCTAACTGTTAGAAAAGGTTCTTTTATAGTACATATGGGTATGTCGGTAGATGAACAACTTCATCATCACAAATGATTACATTATGATTGTTTAATTTATTAAATACTATAACACGTGTGTTGTTCATTTTAGATGATTTCATAATCAAATGTTCAATTAATAAAAAAGAATAAAAGGAAAGGATAGGTATCTTACAATAATTATATAATAGCTATAAGATTTTTCTATTGATAATAGTAATCTCAAATCATTTAGTAAATTCAGGTGAGTACTTCTCCATTAAGGTATTAAATGACTAACTTCAACAAAAAAACATAGTAGTATATTCCATATTATTAGAGAAGGATGAAATATATATTCAGTCAAAAAGTAATATATATCATATATATATATATATATATATCAATAGGATAAAAGGAAAAATGAATCTTCCAAAACAAAATCAATAATACTTCTTGTACAACATAAATACATTCAACTAGTATTTAATGTGTGTTATATACCATACATAATGTGTTATACATATAGCGCATATTACATATGATATATAGTACACATTGAATACTAGTTGAATGTATTTCTATTGAAACAAAACCTATATAGCAGGAAGTAAAAAAGAAAGTCAAGATTGGTGGAAAGAAACGTTTTTATATATATTTAATTATGATTGGGCAGGGGCGAATGAATAGCTAGCATGCATGGAAAAGAAAGAAAGAAAAGAAAGAGGCACGTGTTGTGGTAAGCTAAGATGTCTCGAATTAAGACCCGAACTATGCTCTGATACGCAATGACCATCCAATCATACTTTCTCGGATCTCTCTTCTCGCTCTCTTAATTTCCTCATATATACTCTTGTTCCATCAAGCAAGCTAGCTAGCTAGCTAAGGCACTTCATCCTTATTATTACTGAATTTGAAGATGGGTGGGAATGATAATGAACATGCTCAAGAAAACCGTCCAGCCCCCCGTTTGAATGAACGGATTCTGTCTTCCTTATCAAGGAGATCAGTAGCTGCACACCCTTGGCATGATCTTGATATTGGTAACTCTTCTTCTTTTTACATCTACAATCATTTCATTGCCTTCACTTTACACATTATATTTTATGAGACTTGAATCGTAACTTGTTGGTTTTCCTCCTGCGTAGGGCCTGATGCTCCCGTAATTTTCAATTGTGTAAGTTTTCATCATCTTCTTCTGCCTGCACCCTCCGGAATGAATGAATGCCACCTATTACTGTGTTGATGGAGAAAATAATGTCCAATTTGATAAGGCCATTTATTTTAGGCTCCACTAATTCAATATTTTATTACTATTATATTATATTCCAGGTTGTGGAGATCACAAAAGGAAGCAAGGTCAAATATGAACTTGACAAAAAGACCGGAATGATTAAGGTATATATGATCCAATAACCATAATATCTGAAATTAAAGAACTCCATTCCAACATGAATTTTAATCTTCTTCTTCTTACCCTCTGATGAATTATGGTCAGGTTGATCGGATTTTGTATTCATCAGTTGTTTATCCTCATAACTATGGCTTCATCCCTCGCACTCTCTGCGATGACAATGATCCTCTTGATGTCCTAGTCCTCATGCAGGTAAATATCATTGCAGTTTCAAATTCCTCACACATGATTATGTAAAACATATTTTCAAAACCAAATGTTCAATTCAAATTGTTTAATTTCAACACTAAGCTCAATGAGTGAATGAATGAATGACTTGAACAGGAACCAGTTGTTCCTGGTTGTTTCCTGCGAGCCAAAGCCATTGGACTGATGCCAATGATTGACCAGGTTCCTATATATCTATCTTTCTGGTTTTTGCAAATATATAGTACAATTCCATTGGGGAAAGAATGACAGATCTGTACTATTTAATGTGACAGGGAGAGAAGGATGATAAGATCATAGCAGTATGTGCTGATGATCCAGAGTATAAGTACTATAATGACTTCAAAGAACTTCCTCCTCATCGCCTCACTGAGATCAGACGCTTCTTTGAAGACTGTAATCATAACATAACAACCTTAATTCATTACTTTGCTTATAATTTGATTCGGTGCTGTTTCTTCTTAACATTATATATTTATTGCTCAGACAAGAAGAATGAGAACAAGGAGGTGGCTGTCAATGAGTTTTTGCCTGCATCCACTGCTTTTGAAGCCGTCCAGCAATCAATGTCAGTAATATCTCCATCAACAGCTTCATATGATATTGAATTAAATAAAACTGACTCTATCTAGAAACACATTATTATGTCATGTCATGTCAACTTCATATTGCTGCTTTAATACTAATATCTGATTTGGTGCAGGGATCTTTATGCGGAATATATCATGCAGACCTTGGGGCGATAGACACGAATACTATTATTCTCCAATACTCATGAATTAGAATAAGCCGCACGCACTCCACACGGTTTTCTCAATATGTTTTGATTTTCCGAGTCTGTCCTCTGTATTTTTATATTTAGTTGGATACCATTTGTTTGGTATATTAAGATACCACACTCAGCTATGCTTAATATGTAATGCTTCACAAGTAGAATGCTCACATTTTACACTTTCAAGGAATAATTTGACATTATGTTTTTATCTCCATTTTGGTTCCACTTATACTTTAATTGTAACCCAACAAGTGAAAATGTTTGTGCAATTTTTTAAGGATATGGTCGGACTAAGTAAGAATATTGCATAAAAGAACGATATGCACCGTTCTTTCTATTGGTTAGCACAATATGCGCACCATTCAGAATATGTTAAGAGTTACAGTCAAACAAAAGTTTCACCCAAAATTTGCATGATGTATAAATATCAATTATTTCTTTTTACATATCGCCTACAAAATACTATCATCTTCAATGATAGTGTCAACAAGATACCTGTTATAGGAAGTTACTGCATGAGCCCTAACAATCAGAGACTACAAGGTTGGCAATCGACGGGTGATCAGTGACAAGTTCCGGAATTATCGGTACGCAACATGATGTTTCCTATCCTGTTTCAAAAGATTGGCCTTGATGAGTACTCAAACATTAACCAAGTGCTGAGGTTCATATAGTAGTAGAAAGTGATTATATCCTATCAGCAGAATCACCAATAATCCGGAAGAATTTTCTTTTCAAATTCGCGATAGTTGTTGTTTCTCATTTATTTAAGCACCAATTTAAACAAAATGGTCTGAACAAGTTCATAATTCTTGGTTCAATACCTGATATACAAGATTTGTTGAATGTTATCAAAAGATAGAATGTCAACCACCATTCATGAGTATAACTTATTTAGTAGTTCTAAGAGAAGAACAGCAGCTGAGTCTTTGGCCTTCTTGACGCTTGGCATCGGCTCTCCGACACATTCATCGGTCCATCCTCTATCAGTAGTATTGACACGCACCGCAAATGTAAACCTCTTTGCATGTGCTGGACCACCCTCATTCACGCACCTACAAGTTGTATAAAGAAGTAAATCGATGAGCAAAATGCTACAGATAGCTCTAACTCCCATCCATATATATACATGAGTAAACTATTTCATACCGGTAGAACGGCATGGGCCAGTTTCTTCGCAAGCAGATATCGTTTAAAGTCTGTCTAGTAAATGTCTGGTTTCCATTCTTTTTCCCATTTTCATCATTCTTCTGATTTTTAGCCACTTCCTTCTCTTTCAAAGCAGCAAGGGCATTTCTCGCAGCTAATTTCTGTGCCATTTTTTTCTGTGGATTTTGAGCAGCCCCTACCTGTACACCATCGATGAATACTTCAACCGTGGCCAGATTGCCAACACGACTTGCTCTATATTCCAAGCCTTCAGCCTGCTGCTGGCATCGCTCTTGCAGCTCACGCACAGGATGCATTGGCAGAGTCTCGGGAGTAACCATAGGATGCAAAAGAGGCTGAAATACCTGGGGAAATAGGAAGACCAACAATATTCTCCATCAATATTTACTATCTAAAACTTTCCATTTTTTGCAAAACGTTAACGAAGAAGTTGTCTAGCTGTTCAGGTTTAAAAGCTAGAAGAAGATAACCTTCCAAACAACAGCAGTATCCCTCCCACTATCAAGAAAAATGGCTCCAGCAATAGATTCAACAATGTCACCAAGGACCTTGGGAGCTTTGCAGTCTCCCAGACCAAAGGAGTTAAAGCCTGGCTTTGACAATTCATCTTGAACTTCCTTGACAAACTCTTTAATCTGCACATGACCAAATGCACAATGTAAGGAAGACCCCACTAGGGCACCAAACTTGCTTCAAGAAATCAGGAAAAAGGGATAGGTTAAATGAGCTATCTCCGAGTAGTAATCTGAAATTGCTCAGAAAGTATACCTGTTTTTCTAGGGCGCTTGACCCATGTCGTAGATGCACATGAAGACTGTGTTTAACAGCAACACGGGCAAAATTTTCATTGTTAACAGCAGCAGCCCGAAGGTCAGTCAGACGTCCGGGTGGCAGATTTGTGTAAGTGAAAAACAAGTGCCTCGTAATAAGATGGTCCAAGACTGCATCACCAACAAACTCCAGCCGCTGATAACAGGAAACACCTGATGATGGTCTGGAGGCATGAGTTATGGCTTCTATCAGTAGCCCCTTGTCTTTAAACTTCATGTTCAAAGCACCTTCTAAAGCATCAAAATCAACACTTTTAAGTATGCTGTCTGGAATATTAAATGGTTTTCTTGTACAATCCAACTCATCAGGATCAAAATCTATCTGGATGCCAATCCAGTTCATAAGGTGGTTAGCAGCACTCTTACCACCTTGGACATAATATACCCCAATTAATGCTTCCACAACATCAGCAAGTGTCTTGCTGGACAATACTCTGTAAGAGCTCGAATCACTCTCAAGTTCACCATCTTCCAGTTCATCTTCATATTCATCAGTGTGAGAATCCATCTTCTCAGTTTTAGAAATGGATCTCTCCTGGTCAAATAAAGTCGACTCTCCATCCTTGGTATCCTCATCAAAAACAGGCAGAACCCCGGGAGCTGCCCATCTTGATGGGGCAAAGCGGTCCGCTTGAATATATGATTGAAGCCCTTTACTTAATGCATACTGATATAATACCATGTTGCTGACCATTTGTTGCCTCATCCTAGTAAGCTGGCCTTCATGTTTTTGTGGGTATTTAAGGAAAAGAAATCGACTAACAACCCATTTGAGGTAAGCATCTCCCAGAAGTTCTGCCCTTTCATAGCAGAATGTCTCCTGGCAAGATGCAGCAGTCAAGGCTTCTAAGATCTGTTTCAAGTAGAACACAAGGGTTAACAACAGAAACTGGAACTGTAAAAGCTAACTACCTTGAGCTGAGAAGATACCTTCAAAGCATGGACAGGATAATCAATCATATTCTTAAGCTGAACTGCAAGCAGCATACTTTCAATCCTCCTCATGATTGAAGGCAACCTCTGGGCACCACGAACTAGTGAACCAGGCAGAGGGTGTACCAGGCATAGCTCAGGAGGAAGGAACACATAATAAGTTTTGTCATGAGATTCTTCAGATTCACCTTCATGTCCTACAATAGTATGATGCTTCACATCGATCAAGAAGCTACAAATTAGAAAAGCAAAACAATCCCAGAATAGGAATCACACCTTCACTGTGTTCAAATCGAGGGGACAGAAGATTCTTGCAGTATGACACACCACGCCCTCTTATAAGAGGTTGCTGCTTATAAATCAATTCAACACCATACCTACATCAAAGCAATAAAAATAAACCAGTAGCCACATGCACCCTCTGTTGTACAGGAAGAGACAAAAAGCCTCCCTAATCTGGAAGAATTGACAAACTGTTGGCACCTTCCATGGGATATTGTTGATAACCCCCTCCTTCAGAAGTGACAACAGAAGTTTCCTTCACAGACAAAGAAAAGCTCTTTGTTCCTCCCGCACAACATTGGAGATGCAACATGGCAAACAAGTTTATCAATAAGAAATTTGACTACAGAGATAAGATGTTGTAAAAAGAATGGTGTGCAGAGGCTGACGTTGATGGGAAAAGAACTTTCAAATAAAGGGATAAAAAAAATAGTATACTATTATAATCTAAAAGAGAATCACATCATACTTTTGCTTGTAGTAATCAGCATATGAACTGTACTCCAGAGGACCAAGATAACCTTCTTTCCTAGGGAAAGAGTTCTCTGCAGACATATCATAGCGTATTGAATCAACATAAAACCTCTTCCCTGAGTGAGCAGCAGTTACAATTTTCCCGACAAGATCCTCTGCATTGGTACAGGTATCTGCCATCATCAATTTTGCTTTGGCAGTCAAATTGATATTTCTTTGCGTTGGCAAGGCATCTCTGTTAGGAACCAATCCTGAAGCTTTTACCACATCAAACTGGGCCACAGCTCCTCTGATTCCATAAGTTGGATGTGCTTTTTGCCCAAAAGCCATGCCATGACGCAATTTCCCAAATCCATATTCCCTTCTATCTCCACCTAATGTTCTCTCATTAGTGCCAAGGTAAACATCTGGTCGAGCCCTCTGGAGGGGATTTTTCCATGCTTCTGCTCCAATTATTGTCTCAACCAGATGCCAATCAATTTGGTTCATAGGATCTACAGACTTATCGCTAACCATTGGGACAAACAAATATGCTTTTGCAGGATCCCAAGGAGTGGTAGACGGTTCAACATCCACATCCAAGACAATGCTCATTAATCTCACATGAAAGCTTTTTAGGGATGCCAACTGCATGTCAAAATATAGGTTTCATTCAGGCATCAGAAACTAAATTTTTTTAAACGTATCAACATCTGAAAAGAAATTTAAAAGAATAGTTAGTCCAGCAACCTGATTTTCATTGATATCTATCAACCCACTAAAGACAAGAGATGCCTTTGTAGTCACAGTTCGAGCGATAAATAGATCCATTGACATCGATAACACCTACAAGGAGAAATGTGATCAGGGGTAGCAAATGAGTTAATAATACTCAAGTAAAAACTAGAAGCACTAGAACAAACAGAAATTACTACCTCTGCATCCAGCTCATTGCCAAAAAGTACTGCAAAATCTGAAACTTGAGTCAAGAATGGATCCTTTGAATTGCCTACATTTTCGCACTTCACAGCATACATATAAAGATGAAACAATTTGGAGTTGTTGCAATCATCCTTTCCAGATAAGATCCATTCTCCCTGAAATTCCAGATTGCATTAAGGAATAATTGATATTTTGAGGTAGGTGAATAAACTCAAGATAAGAATGGTCAAGGAAAAAAATAAGGGTAAGAACCAATCCCTCCTTTCACTAGTGACTAGAAGAAAGCATTTATTGTTTATAGAACTGTAACACTTGACAGTTTTCCACATTTTTATTTCCCTATAAGTATTCCTGTTGTTTCATAAATGGGAAAATGTTTAGATTGCACTTGTTCAATATTTATCTTCTTCGCTCCATCAATAATCCATCTCCAAAGCCTTCCAAGGTTGAAGAACTCATACCCAAGCTTTCTTTGCAAATAACAAATAGCTGGTCAACTTCATACCAAAACCCATACAAAAACTTAGACCGCATAGCTTACAGAACAAACCTACCTTCAGTATGTCAGCCACCCCTTCAGGATAAAACTCCCTATGTCTAGCAGTTCCCGGAAGTGGATCTCCTTCATCATTTTGCTCAGACTTTTCACTTTCTCCCCCACTTCCTTTATCAGGCAACAGCATGTCAGTGAATGCTCCCATCTCATGCAGTTTCTTGCAAGCAGACAGACAAACAGCCTGCAAAACACCAAATAATAACCAATCCTTCTTGTGTAAAGATTACAAGAATCAATCAAATCTACAAGGAATGAGAATATACCTGTTGTGCCAGGCGCATTGAAACGCAGATAGGACCCTCAAGATTTTCAAACGGTGCATTACAAGGCAGTTGAAGCTTGCAAGAATATTCAATGGGACCTCCTGGTTTTTCATGTTTCTCCATAATAAACTCAGGACGAAGAATTGAATATCTGGATAATGGAAAGAAAACACCAAAAAAATCATAATTTGAAGAAAACAATTATAAGACTCCAAAGAAGATCACCAATCTCAGGCAGAAATGCAGCACCTATCACTTGGAAGCTGAGAGCAGTAGAAATGGATAAGACCAACAGAAGAATTTAAGCTCACAACTGCACCGGTTGACTCCACTTGATATACCATTCCAGGCCGGGTATCTACTGAAATCAATCTCGAAGTGTCTTTTAGATGACTAAGGTCTGTTCTCTCAATCGCTTCTTTGCGCAGGGTCTCCTCACTATTTCTGGCGTTCCGGAGGAATGCTTCATGTGACAAGTTCCCCCTGTATATAAGGCAAGTCACAAAAAGGAGGCGAAAAGTGGGAAGAATTTAAGTTATTTAGCATCCGTTACCATACAAAGGCACCTACCATAAATGCAGTCAAATATGATGATTAATGAGATACGACTAAGATTTCACAGCCCGTTTTCTGTATGCCTATTGGAGAATTGATATGAACTTGGATGGATCAAGAATAAATGAAGAATTCAGAATATTACTTTGTTTTATTAAAACATAAATCTTTATCCTTTTAATCATTTTTTATGGTTCTTGGGCTCAAAATCCATCCTTGGTTCATAGACAATTTGGGCTTCCTTATTTTTAATTATGCAAAAATTATTGACCCCCTCATGATCACATCAAGAATGAAAAGCAGAAACTTGCAGAGTTCAATTCATAATTGATTGAAAAACCAAGAACGCATTTTGCAATTAAAACATGTGGACACTAAAAAAAAGACTCACTTTTTGTGTATTTCAAATAGATACCAAACTAGCCCAAGAACCTTAGGTTGTGTTTGGATGGAGTATTTCTAGAATTTTAACGAATTTAAAATACATGGAATTCTAAATATATCATTTGAATTTCCTTTAAATTTAAATTTTTTTATTTGGATGAAGAAGTCACATCACCCTCATTTATGAAATATTCCGTTTGAATAAAGTAATTATAATGATAATTTTAATTAAAGAGAAAGAGAACCAAATAATAAATAGAGGTGAGAGAGAGGAAGAATTTTCAAAATTCCCTCATTTTCGGTGGAAATTAGAATTCTCTCATTTAAGCAAATGAAATTCCTTCTCAAAATTTCTTGGATTTTACAATATCTTTCAATTAAATATCCAAACAAATTATTTGGTGATGAAGAATTTCATAATCTCTCAAAAATTACATTGCTTCCTTAAATTACCCTATCCAAACACACTCTTAGGTCTTTTGCCACCAACCAAGTTCAGTTGGAGACTACTTATCCTGGGTTCAATTCCCACCAAGGCTGCTTTGCCTCAACCTTAGCCCACCTTCCCCCTCCCTACACCAATTTTCAGACCTCCCTTGTAACAAAAATAATAACCCAAAAAAGATTAAAAACCTTTTTGCAATTACAAAGGTTGCAGGAGGGAATTTGAGCCTTTCACCCCTCAATTCTGCTGACAACACAGCGCCAATGCCATTAAAACAGGCCATTGACTTAAATAAATGAAAATAAACAAGAAGCAAACAGATCATGCAAGGAACTAAGGAAGGAAGTAAACCCAGAGGGAAAGTGTGGCAAGCGGATTAAAATTTTAATCTCGGGAATAAGTAGATAGAAATATAAAATTCCTATGTGTATGTGTGGTAGGTTGATTGAAAAAAAAACTTCCAAGAATAAGTTAATCACGGAAAAGAAAAAAGCTAAATTTTAATCCCATTTCATAGGTGGGTATCTTCTATTCCCATGGGAAGGGAAAATAATATGGCTAAATAAAATATCAAAATTATCCCTATAATAAAACTAATAAAACCTTTCTCTAATCCTAATTTTTTTTATATAAAATAGTTTATTTTCTAGTTTAAGGAGTTTATTTTATAGTAAAAAATTCTTAATTTTTTATCCTTTTTTATAATTAATAATTTTTAAGTTCAAAATATTAATTTTTTAAATTAAATTATTAGGGATATTTTTGTAAAATTGTATAATATTCCTAGGAATATAAGTATTGACCAAACACTGGAATGCTTATTCCCAGACATATTTTGTGATATTCCTAAAATTTTAATCTATTCACCAAACATTTCTAATATGTCGCGCCTTGGAAAGCTAATCCTGGAAATATGATTCCTGGAAAAGCTATTCCTGGGATTAAAATTTTAATCCGCCTGCCACACGGCCCCCGAGTGGCAGTAGTAGATCTTCAAAGGGGTGGTGGAGGTGGTAACTCTCCCCCAACCAAAAGAATAATAAATAATAAAATATTTCTCCCAATCAACAGCTTCAACCATAACTCCAAGTTCCACCAGAGTACAAAGGTCAAAAACAATAATTCCTGCCAATAGACGATCCATGTCTATTGCGCTTTACTAAAATCACTAGAAAAACATAATTTAACAACATGAAAAAGAACATGGAAACATTTAATAAGGAGGCCATAACTTGTACCTCTCAACCATCAGGATGTAATCAGACCCAGGCTTTCTAGCACGACCCCTAGACTGAATGTATGCAAGAACAGTCTTTGCAAGGTCAAAGCGAATAACAACATTGCATTGCCGGATATCAAGTCCTTCTTCAGCAACACTCGTAGCAACTAACAATGTGACCTACAAATGAATACATAAGTTAGATTGGGAGAATGACACTATTATTTCTCCCTTCCTGATAACTGACAATGGAGCCGGCCAATCTCACCCGCCCATCACGGAACTTAGCAATTGTATCCTGCATTTGGTAAGTTCGCATTTCCTGACTATTGTTGTGTCCAATCAAGCTTGCACACTTCACGAAGCTAAGAGATGGCAGCTCTGCAAAAACCTGCAAGATTGGCAAACAATGAGCTAATAAGATCTTGATTACACAGCTGAATAAACCAAAAGTAACTATTCAAATAATGGAAATATATATAACCTTCGGTAGAACTAATGCAGATACAACGCGCTCAACAAAGATGATTGCACGGAAGTCTTCTGTGTGCTGATACTTTAGAAGAATTTTTATCAGTGCCTGCACCTTGGGGGTCACCTTTCCATCAGCCACGGCAGCTCCTATTATGACATCCACATGCTCTCCGCCAGAGACAACTAAACAAAAAGTGTGCCAGTTTGCATAAAACACCAAACCACATCCCATCTTAATCAGTGGTATTTAAATAGGTTTAAATATGAAAGCATAAATTTCAGATATAGAGTAAATCAGAAAAATGATGTTGAGTGGCAACAAGCACAATGCCCCTTGTTACTTTATACAGAACACATTACAGATCTTTAACACCTGTTGTCAAGTTAAAAAACTGATTTGTACCACCAATCCCTGAATGTTATGAGGAAATGCAATGCTAAACAGTAATGCTCTTTCACCAAAAATCTGACTAGTTCAATCTTACCCCAAAAAACCTCAAAATGAACATTTTATTAGGATAATCTTCAATTTTGAACAATTACAATCAACCCAATGCATAATAGTCCATGTTATTGCAAAGTTTTAACAGCCCGGCTCACCATGACTGTCTGGAAGCTCTCCTTCCTCAATTTCTTCAGGTTCAGACCCACTTTGAGCTCCCCCGTGCTTTGAGTCATCGACTGCAGCATTTTTGTCAGAAGCTGCACCCTCTGACAGTTGACATTTCAGAAGAGAGACAACTTTGCTCAGATATGATTCCTGAAACTTGACATCAAGTTGGTAGTTTGCCCTCTCATCATTTTGCAAAGCTGCCAGAAAAGATTGTGCAACCTGTAAAAGAAAGACGAACTATAAAGATAGCCAAGAAACTCATGATTCCTCATTCTCCATGAAAGTATGTACCTTATATGCACACCACTGCCCCAGTTCACCAAGTGCATAATTGACAGCTCTCAACTTCTGAATTAGGTTTGCAGCTCCATCGCTTTCTGTTCTTTCAGAAACACCATATACTTGGCGCAGCTCTTCCTTTGCTCCAGCATCTCTAGCTCCCATAAACTGCCATTTGCTTCTTCTTGAACTCGATTTTGCAGCTTCTTCAACTTCAACCTCCATTTGCTTTATTTGTTCATGTAGATAATACAAACTAGCTGCTTTATCATACTCCACCACAACTTCCGAAGGCATTGGCACATGTTTCTCCAGCTCCTTGCGATCTTTAATGGTACAAACTATTGAATCTAGCTTACTTTCAAGATTACGAATTTTAATTGCACAATCTACTTGGCTGGAGACACCTGAATATACCATAAACATGAACATATCGTTGACTTAAAAAATGAATGCAAGGAAAATACCATCCTAACAAAAATTCAATCCCCAAGAAAATCATCGCTTGAAAAATTAGTAATAGGAGAACGGAAATTTAGTTGAAAACTTGAATAACTACCCTTCAAGTTAACAGGAGAGGCAGTCATTCCAAATACAGATGGTCTCTTCTCTTTGGGAGTTGTATGGTAGAACTCAGACATGACCAGTGAATATGGATGTTTCTTGACAGCATGATGGCACTCATCCAGAATCAGGAGATTGATTGCTTCCATTTTAATTATACTATGTCTCAAAATGTTCAAAAGAATTTGAGCAGTCATGACTAAGACCTACAACAAGAAAAACCAGTGGAGTAATTTCAGCCCAAGGAAGAGCAGTAGCAATTGTACCAGAATAAAATTTATGAACCTTGAAAACAATTATCCTAGAAATTGAATCGAACAATGGGAATAAAATTTGCAAAAACAAGGCAATACAACTTTAAACTCATAAAGAAGCATGTGTCTTTTATTTATGATTAACTAGCATCTTCACATGCACCGCTTTTTTTGCTAAAAGGAAAAAGAAACTCCAAGAGTTCAAAACCTACTCATTAAATAGAAATTTCAAGTTCATTTTCTATAGAATGAAAGTTCATGGTTTTTAGGATAAAAGTTATAAGATGACAATACTGAAGGAGCCAAACCAGTGCATTTGCTTCCAAATATATAGATTATAGATAGCACAACGCAAATACCACAAAAAAAACTACTAAATCAAGCATTGAAGCAACTATATAAACATCATTAACAACCACGACAGCAAAACCTTCTCCTGCTATATATTGTCAGCTACATAATGTAACCAGAACATAAAACAAAATCCAAAGTACAAAATCATCAAAAAGTACAACCACAGCCCTACATACTCGGAAACTAACATCTTAGACGAGTTCAACATATAAAAGTTAGGGCAACGAACAACACCCATTAAAATTCTCTCGCACATATGATTCATGAGAAAAATGTCAGATACATTGTACAATTTATCAAACTAAACTTAGATATAATCCAACAGCAAAAAGATGACAAAATTAAGACCGAAGATCCCAACTTCTAATACTTTATACAAGTCAAGAAGATAAACCATAACAAACGCATAAAACTTCTTTACACATGCCATATCAAGTGAGGTACAAAAGATATCTATGACAAGTTATTCCCAATTCACTAGAAAGACTGCTTTGCTATAACTCTGATATTCAAACAATACTTTCCTTCCATACAAAGAAGATATGAAAACCAAATAAACAATGACAACTTTGAAAAAAGAAAGTTAACAGGATCAGAATTCAGAACTCAACTGTTATAATGTAAAGAATAACAATAAAGGAAAATACTACATTAGTAGACTCAGACGAAAATAAATGACAGGACAAAAAAGGTAACGGAAAGCATAGCCAAACTGATCTTCAACAGAGATTTTAAAGCATACATGTTTAGTGTCAAATTCACGCTGCCACCTTCGAGCATCCCAAAAATCCTGCCCCATTTCTCCGCAATAGTGGCCTACTTGATAACCAGTCCGCTCACGAATTACTTCAGCTTGCTGTTATTAGACAGAGAACGAGAATTACATCAACTTACAAATGAATGGGCACCATTGGCATTGTATTAGTCAAATCTCATGTTGCCTCTAGCAAAAACAATTATGAAGAAATAAATTGTCAAACACTGTATTATACCTGGTACACAAGTGGAACTTTTGGAACTAAGAATACTGCAAGCATTTTCTTATTTTGCTTTTGCAAACTCTCCTGTATACTTTTGATGAGAAGAACAGCAATAAGTGTCTTCCCTGCTCCAGTTTCGAGAAAAGCTATAGTATTTTTCTTCTTTGCCTGGTCAAGAACATCCAATTGATACTGTCTAGCTTTTTCCTCAGGAGCCCTCTCCTTAGCCTCCTCAGATGCCTTCTCAAGCTTTCCATTGCTTTCCTGTTTTGTGTCATTCGTCATTTTCTCTTCTCGATCCCGATCAGCTTCCCAAGTGCCCAAGCGAAAAACCATATCATTGGAACCCGATTTATCCCTCTCCCAGTAACCCCTGGGTTCTCTATCCCTCCAATCCCTATCTCTAGCATCTCTCCTGCCACAAGTACCGTAATTTTCTCTTTTCCTGACACAATCTTTATCCCTCTTAAGATCAATTTCATCCCTATCCCGTGGCCTCTTCCTATTACTGAAACACCTCTCTCTCTCCTTAAGTTGATAATTCACTCTACCAGAATAATGCCTCTCATTCTTATAGTTGCCAAGCCTTGCCCTTTTGCCGCATCTCTCTTCACCATCAACATCATATTCCCTCAACAGCTCACGCCCTCTATTCACACCTCCACTTTCCTCAGAACAATTAACCAAAATCTGACCATCATTACCATTTGAAAGCTTACTACAGCCATTACTTTCAGCTCCTGAACGCTTAAGAGCATCACCAGCACGGCCATTTTTCTCCACAACCAATTCACTCTTCACAAAACCATCTTCCACAGTACCATTGGAGCCAGCAAGTGGGGCCAAAGCCTGCACCTTGGAGATCGCAGAAGAAGGGGCATCATGAGGCAGCCATGGTGCTGGTTCACCACTGGCATTGGAATTGGGCTCTGCATCAAGAGGGAGGCCACCACCATTCTTGATGCTATCCAGGATTCGTTCAATCCCACCAAAGAAGTCCTGGTTGGAAGTGTTATCCGGCTGCTCTGACGCCACTGATGACACATCAAAATCGATGAAATCGCATGATATGTCCTCACACGCGTCCAGCCAGTATGAGGGGTCACCCTCACCTGCTGACCCCGGAACCCTATTTCCACCCTCCATAGCCCCTATCTTTCACACAAATTAAATTACGCTAAAATAAATTAAAAACAAAAACTTGAAAAACAATAAGAACAATATAAAGGTTTGAGCTGAGAAAAAAAAATAAAAAAAAGGAATAGATAGAGATGGGAAATGGAAAAGATCGAAACTTTGAAGGTGAGAAGTGAAGTGAGGATTGTAGGAGTAGATGGGTATAAGCGAAGCAGAAGAACAGAGCTAAGATAATAAGGAGGTAGAAGATAGAGCGCACGGAGTACGCAGAAGGAATGAATAGAATAGAATAAAGGAGGGGGAGGAGGGGTATAATGGAAAAAAGAGCAAGTGAGTGTAAAATGAGTGCACCGAAAACCACAAATCCTGTAGTGTGATTCTGCGAGATTCCGCTGTCTGTGAAAAACAAAAACCTATTCTGTTGCTCTGCTCTCCCTTTTTGCTTCTTTTTTTTCCAATTTGGATTCAACCCTCCACGAACACGCAAGCACAGTTCAGTTCAGTTCAGTTCTGAAGGTGCTTATCAATCTATCTACCTATCTAACCGGATTCTGAATTTTGCTTCTTCTTCTTCTTCCGCTGCAGCTGCTTTATTTTTATTGGCAGTAGAAAAGAAAGAAAGGCACAGCGACAGAGACAGAAGAAACAGAGCAAAATCCCAGACTCGGCGAAAAACACTCCCAACTCGCACAGCGACAACACACATTAACCCAATCACCTTAACGAATTAATAAATAACAGAATGTTTTCTTCTTTTCTTTTCTTTCTTTATTTTTCTTTTTTTTCTTTTTTTGGGTTTCAAGAAGGTTAGATATTTTCTTTGGGTTGCTACCATTCCAGTCTCCAGACCTGGGTATGGATCGGGTTCCACTCACCCACCCGAGAATCACTATAGTATTAAGCATGTTTTTTCTTTTTTCTTTTTCTTTTTAATAAATCACTACATAGTATGTAATTTTTTTTTAATGAATCAGTATGCACTGATTAGAAAAAGTAATATCTTCTAATTTTTAATATATTGGATGCAATTTTCTATTTTTATCTTAATTCCTTAGTCAGTGTTCAAATACTATACAAAAAATTTTAACCGGTATATTTAAGACAATGATTAAAGAAATAAAGATGCCAAATATGCATTGTCTCTTAATTTAAATTCAATAATACTAAGTGAATCATGAAAAATCAGCTCATACAGTCAATGGGTCTATTTTGGCTTTAGTTTTGGCTTAAATAATCATTAAGATTGTAATGGGCTGAATAATTATGACCCAAAATCTTATTTATTGGCTGGTTAGGCTGATTTTGTATTGCTCATTTAACATCATCCATTTAAATTACAGTGTATAATTGAAATACATTCACCAAATAATCCATCTTATACTTATATGATTTCTGTATATTTACGTTAATAAGTTAATGTGTAATTTTTATGAATAACATTGTGTTAATTGTATATATTTGTGTGTACTATTTATTAAACAAGATGTGCGCTTTATATGAAATCTAATATGTGTTCCGTGAAATCGTGTTAAATTAACATGCTTAGAATGTCGTTGTGTTTTCTACACCTAAATATATGGTGGATTGCTTGATAGAAGTATTTAGATTGTACATGCATGTTTTTATTTAAGATATATGCTAAAATATTAAATAATCTTTCCGTTGATAGTTTAAACTTGTTTTCAATTTAACTTTTTAATTTTGCTCCAAATTCTGCATTGTATGATAGATTGATTGATTCTATAGGAAATAAGGAAATGTTAATATTATAAATTGTTGGCAAGTATATGTATGTTTTGTTTAAAACAATTCAAAATAATATTTTTATACCAAAGATACAAATTTATTCAAAGATTAGTCTTGAAGGGCAACATATCCCAAATACAATTTGGAGCATCTTCTATACACTTTATCAACCACAACTTTTTCTATTACATAATAATTAATTAATTATTATATATCTTAAAATTAGAAATTTATTAAGAGACATAAATACTCCACTAACCTTAAGCCACTTTTAGATATCTATCTATAAAACTATGAGACAGGGTAATCTGTGATTAATAAATCTCATACACATCGATCGATCGAGCATTGAGTTGGTTTGGATGTAAACGTTACATAAGACAGTTTATCATAAAACAAAAGTCAACATTACATCCTTATTTCGTCCACATTAAACGTGATTTAGTTTCGAATCTTAGGAAACTCACTTTGATAGATGATCGGTAAATTTTACTATAAATTTTCATTGAGGTTGGTAATATGTCATGGTTCTACATGGGATGTATCTCCCCTAATCTAAATTTTTTATTAAAAATTATAAAAAAAATAAATAATGATAAGAGTATTGGATAGAGGATATGGTTCATGATTTGTGGCAATACGACTGAAGCTAATGCTATTGGTGCCGCTGTCAACTATGTAATATGTGCATAAAATCCCCCTTTATTGTAGTAGACCGTATATATATATATGATATGATATGATTCCAAAAGAATATCAAATGACACGTAGAAAACAAATTGATCAAGTTGAACAATTGACCAATGCCTTTTATTTTTTGTATCAACAAATAGGAAAAGGATGGAACAAGGAGCATTTGAATTAGAATCATAGTCACGGGGGTCCTGCAGAAGAAAAAGAAAGATCAAGGATATCATCAATTGCACAGAGTCAGTCAGCTAATAGGATTTGAGTAGTAGTATGATAGTATCATCCACTAAGTTGATGCGAATATAATTTCATGATTGTTAAAGGAGACAAATCTCACAATCAAAAAGTGAGAGGTATAATCTAATCTACTTACAAAAACCTACTAATTCTTTTATACTAGCCTTTTACTTTGTAATTTTGACAATGAATGTGAGTTCGTTGATGGCATCTATTTCTTTGAATGATTGAGATATTAGAATTTCCGGAGCACCAGTGAGATGGAGAATTTGTTCCCAATTTGATTACGACGTTTTTCTTTTTCTCCTCTATTGCTCATGGTTGTAAAGACATAAAGTTTTATGAGTAGATTTTTTTTTTTTTTTGTGTTAGAATATGATTGTTAGATATTGCTTTATCTTCTATACAGTCTCATTAATTGTGGTCAACGATCTTCTTTTTTCAACTAATAAACCTCGCAAAGCCCTTTTAATTTTGGTCAAACCGTAATCTCCTTTTGTGGTCAACACGAAGCCCATTTTATATGCGTGTTTTTGTCATAATGATGGGCCTGGCAGAAGTTCTATCAGTCATAGGATTTGTTAATGAAATGCTTTGTAATAGCATATATTTGGTCAATCTAAATGGACCCCAATAAAGCCCATGTATGTATTTGGGCTCAAAATCATGAGCATTTGAAGGAATTAAAAAAATAAACTGGTGTTCTCATCTATCTCTCTGTTTTTTGGTGCTTTTCATCTCTCTCTTTCTCCCCACATAAAGATTTAGGTTAGAAATTTTAGAAGAAAAAATTAACATTATTATTTTTTTACAAAATCGTCAACGCCAATGCAAGTCGAAAATGTGATAGGCGATATTTATTCATAGATCATGCAAAACAACAATTTATTCATAGCTGTAAAGTTTAATTTTGTCATTTTTCTTGTTGTCTTGAAGAGAAATTCGTGTAAATTATATTTTGATTGCAATAAAATAAAATTATCAATTCAACTATATGTACATCAATATTACATCTACTTATATATTAATTTGTATAGAAAAATAGAAGTTGAATTCACTATTTCACTAAATCACCCAAAATTACTACTCTCAATCCTCCCACTAAAAATACGGTAGATATATGGATGAGTTAAAAAACTGGTTTACCTAGATAATTTTTTTGCCTATTAAATTGAGATATATAGTAGTAGTTTGTTATTTTCATCCATAAGTAGTCTTCAACTTGGCCTGAGTCATAAATGTATAGTTTTGAAGGGAGGATGAAATGATATATGCACAAAAAATATCTATGTTAGTACATACATACGTAGTTCCCCAAAAGATAAGGAATTGTGGAAGAAATTCACTGTAGGCCAACAAATAAACCACCAGCTGTTTCTTGGTTTCTAGTTAGGAACGAAGTTGGGGATGGAATATATAAGGTGAGTGAGTGAGAGACTGTATGTACATATGAGTGAATGTATGTATATATGGATCTGAGATAGATATATAGATAATAGAGTGGTGCAATGCAATAATCTGCCACTATTGGGTGGGGACTGGGAACATGAATTCAGATGCAAGTGTCAAAAGAAGCCAAAAAAGATGTATAGATAATAGATAGATAGATGGATAAATAAAATAAAGAAATAAATAACACAATCAAGTAGTCATGTATGGCTGTGACTAAGCTAGCTAGTTAGTGATTGAGAAAGCGAGCGTGCATAATAATTTGAAGAGTTTATAAGTCTATCATTGATATTTGGACATTCAAAATAAAAATTCAGTCCAACATTAATCATATCTAAAAGTGAGTATGGTAGACAAATGGAAATAAGTGACATCCACACATTGATTTAATAGTTAATAAATGGATATATAAACACAAAGGGGAATAACAAAAAAATCAGCCAAAACAGTCAACAAAGCACATTTAACACTTTATGGCCCAAATAACACTTTCAATCATGAGTATGTTTTTAATGGACTGAGTGATTGTGACCCAAATATTTATTTATTGACTGTTTTGACTGGTTTTTTTGTTGCGTCTTTAGCAATGCTCATATACAAATGAAACATTCAAACTAAAATGTCAAAATATCATTATGGTTATTGATAGAATATAAAATTATTAATGAGTTTTAACATTACAGTCAATTTTTAGGTAAAGTGGTTCCTTGACATGATATTTGAACCTCTTAAACCTCAATTCCGATAAAAATTAAAATAATTAAAAATTAAACAAAAAATTAGATAAATTATGCATTATTCATGTTTTAAGCCAAAAAAAAATTATATTTGCCTAAGGAGATGTAATAGAGTATTTGGTAAGATGGTTCGTTGACAGTAGTTATGGATCCATGTGGATCACGCACGCTTGCTTGCTAGAGAACTTTAACAATATATTGCATACATACATACACAATACATGATGATAAGGATGGTGATGGTCGGCGGTCCATACATTTTTCCTTGGATCGGCGGCCTTAGCTTCTCTTCCTTGTCCGTGGCCAGGCAAGATTGCACTACACATAAATCAACATCTACAAACATACAAACAAAAACAATACACTCCACGTTTCATTTGATTTTAGGGTCTTACTCACTTTCCTTACCTAACTAACTATGTATCTATCTATTGCACTTCCTTGCTCTGCTGCTTCAATCTCATCCACACACCAAAAGCTAGCTAGCAATCAAATTTCACAAATTAAACTATAACTATAATTTATATATATATATATATATATATATATATATATATATAATAATATATATTTCCATATCAATCAATTACTCTCTCTGCACTCTGATCCACTTGTTCCTAGCTTCCTTGTCATACAGCAACCAATTTTACATTATTATTATTATTAATAATTTCCATGCATCAGCGCCTACTCGATCGATCTGATGATGGAGCAGATCAGAGCAGTTATTATTATTGATTGATGACGCCAAAGTCGTCTAACTTTATATAATTTCTTCAAACCCATGTCAAATTCAAATCTATCCTCCTCGTGAGTGAGACCAGTATATATATATAGTAGTTAAGTTATGTTGGGACAAATTAAATTAAATTGATTGAGACTTCAACCAAGCATGTACTGCCCGTTAGCTGTGGTTGGAAATTCATTCTATTCAAAAGGTACATACATACCCACTCCTTCTTTACGTACTTAGCCTAAATTCGAATGAATTACAACAAAATTGTATGTATATATATATATAGAGAGAGAGAGGGAGTAAAGTAAAATTACATTTTTTAATTAGTATTAATATATCAACCTCTCTTTAATCTTTGGAATAGTTATATATGTTTCAACTTCTACATTAAGCCACATGTATGAGGTGCGTGTATGTGATTAACTTTAACAACATAGAGTGCTTGTGTAGCTAAATATTAAATATGTGATACACAATATATACTTCACCCAATCTAAGTACTATATTTCTGACCGCAATGTCCCATGTGTGTCTTGGATGGCAGATACAATTTTAGGCCCAAAACCTTAAATAAATTAAAGATGCAATAATTTATTCATTCATATTGAGGGGCGAAGTCACATTCTATGTGTGACATTATTATACACACACATTTGTTGGACCACCTTTATCTGACATGATAGTTTTCGATCATTATATCTTTGAATTATCTTCTTAAAGCAAAACCATAATATATCAATCGGACTACCCCAGAAAACTAAAGGAGCAGTCTAGTTAGATAGCTAGGCCAAGTTATAATGTTTGTTAACTTTAAGTACTTACAATATACAAATACATGATGAGTTGTCACTACCTTTCAGTGAAAGTAAGTAATAAGAAAAGGGTGATGCTAAATGAACAATACAAAACCAGCCCAACCAGTCAATAAATGAGATTTTGGACCATAATTATTCAGCTCATTACAATCTCAATGATTATTTGGACTAAAACTAAGGCCAAAATAAGCTCATTGGCTATATGGACTGATTTTTCACTGTCCACTTAACATTATTGATAAGGAATTTATTACTAGAGATCAAATACTATACATATACGCGGACACTTGTGGAAAGGAACATTAAGTTAAATCCCTACGGTTATAAAATAATATAATATATAATATTGGTAATTTGATATGAACACTTTTTTTTATTCAAATAAGAACTTAAATACTAATTCTCTCATATGCCATGTATATATGCAAAAAGGATTGACACTGATACTCTTTATTGCAAAATTCAACTCATAAAGAACTTGTTGCAATATATATATATATATATATATATATATATATATTGATTAGGGTTTGATTTTATTATCTTCAGGAAAATTATCTAGGCATCTATACCGATAAAATTATATTTATTATTGGATGAAATATAAGACCACATTTATATAGGACTTACATTTCATCCAAATAAAATTTCGTTGGCACCAACACAGGGCGAAGCTACATGGTTGGGAATTTTCTAAAAATAATTAAAAAAAAATCTGCAACCCAATTAATTTATAAAGGAAAAAAATATAAATAATTCACTATATTATTAATTCTACGCTTTCTCTCTCTCTTACTAATAGTTAGTCTTATTAATAGCTATACTTGCATTGCCACTTGAATTCTAGTAGAACTATAGAATTATACAAAATATTGGGTAAGGTATTGATCCCATGTCCACATCATCATATACACATTCGCATCTCACATGACTAGATGAGCACAGAGTAGCATGAGCTTAGGGATATATAGTAAAAACTCAAATCCGTCCCGTGAGTTAGTGAATAACTCTATGCGTAACTCCACATCATTCTAGCAAAAAGTGGCAAACACAATTTACTTGAAATAAAATGGTATGTAATCACATTTTATTTAGTGTGAGGTGTTATTTAATTTTTTTTCTCACATCAGTTTATTGTGTTCTGTTAATTATTTATAAAGATACACTCATAAATTATGTTATAATTTTGCAAGAAAGCTCGAATAGTCTTCAAGAGTTGAATAATAAAAAATAATTTAAAATTTTTAGATTAGTTTAAATAAAATATTAATTTAATTAGATGTTAAGCAATATATATATATATATATTGATATATGTATCTCAGTATATACTTTTTTGAGTTTTGACTATAAGCTATATATTTTATTTTATATTATAATTTCTTTTAATTTTTTATGCAACATTAACTTTTAAATAAAATTTTCTATTTTGTCCCTTTCAACCTCCCCTGAAAAAATATCCTGGTTTCACCCTGAATATGATTCTTAGAATTATGCATATTGAAACTTAAACTTATCATACTTGTGAATATATATATATATATATATATATATACGGTAATAGTATAGGTACAATATAAAATCATTCAAAATTCATCCAACTTGTAGTTGCATACGGACGGAATCCATTAACAAACAAATAGATATAAGATAGCAGCAAGCGCTACAATAGAGATGAATGAGCGCTGGTGCATAAGGGATGTGTGAAGGTATAAGAGCGAAGGATTGAAGTGAATGTATTAATGGGGAAAGTGAATGCAAGGTATGTAGTAGTTGTGCTAGCTTTATTATAATATCAATAATGATATTCGTACATACATTTTCTCTTACATATCTTTCTCCACCCACTTTATTACCATTGGATTTTGATGTGACATCACTCCAACACTTCAACTTTCATTCTCTACCCTTGGATTTGTATGTATGTTTATCTTATATGCAAGCAAAGATTAATACAGCTAGCTTGGGTGGCAGATCCATGGAGTGCCACCATAATTATACTATACACATTCATATATATATATATATATATATATAATAGTAATAATAATAATTTCTCATCATCAGTGGAAAGCAACAAAAGCTATAGGAGAAACAAAAGCAACATTATGCTTCTGGCTGCAATACATACATGAATAAATGAGAATGAGAGAGCGAGGGAGGAGGGAGGAGGGAGGGGGAAGGGGGGGCTGTAGCACCTAGTGGCCTAAACTGGGTAGGCTCACTATGCAATTGAATTGAAGATGAGAAAGCGACCCAACAGCGAGAAAGCCCAACGGTTTTCTCAGAGGGATCGGAGGGTATGTATGTATGTATATAGTGAGGCCACACTGTACTCCTCCTCGTAGCTAGCAAGCTACCTAGCTAGCTACCTTTCTTTAGTGTGGGGTTAGTTCGTTTTCACATTTTTGTACAAGGATCAAAAAGCCCTTCATTAGCTTAAATGATGGAATCAAAAATCTCTCTACTGTTATTACATATGCTTCTACAGTAGCTACCTCCTATATATCTGATCTCATCTACCTCCCGCCTGCAACCCTACACATATACTATTTTCATTGTATTATTTCTTTAGCCTGTTACGTTATTATTACACACATATATATATATTATGATTATTATTGTTGTATAGTAGTAGTAGCACTCTTGGTTGGTTTTGGTTCCAATCCCTTATCCCCCCACTACCCATACACATACATATGCTCTCAAATGGAATTGTTTGGGTAATCTCGCCACCACTGAATAAAGTTCCTTTTTCCAGCAATCTGGTTGATTTGTGTGTGTCCCCATTCCCTTACATATGGTCCCACCCCATATATATATATATTTCCTTCTCTTCTCTTCTCTTCTCCCATTCATATATCATACATCCGATCCCTTTAATTAATTTGGTGCTGCTGCCAGAATTCTAGATCGATTAGCTACCAACTGATGATCTGTTATATATATATGTGATAGATATGATATGGTTTGTCATTTGTCCTATCTCTCTCTCTCTCTATATATATGACTATATATATATATGCTGCTAGATAGCGCTAACTATTTTTGTAGGGCATGCATATATATCATTCATCTCTCTGTCCACTCCCTCTTCAATAGTAACTTGGCACGACACAAATCTTCCTTTCTTGCATATCTATCTGCAATGGTACCACATATATCATATGGCCTTATTGGCTAAGTTACTACTGCTCACAATATATAAATTTAATTCACTCATTCGCTAAAGGGAAAGTACCCTACTAATTAATTATTTTAGCCCTGTTTGTTTAATTTGAAGATATATATATATATATAGAATTGTCGTTGGGCTGCACACTAAAAACAATTCAAGTCGCCTTCTAAAATAAAATAAAATAATAATAAAATGTCATGATGAGTAGAGAGTATCCTTTGGACTTTGGAGATATATATATATATAGAAAGATCATATTTGATGTTCACGTTCCCTTGTCCGGAAGAGAAGTTGAGATTCCAAAATGGACTAACTCACCAATAACATGACTATATCATGACCCCAACACATCTTTTTAATATTGATCCACATATATATATATATATATATATATGATGCTTAGCTTGTATCAGAAAAGAACCGAAGCTAATTGGTTGAATTTACTAGTGGTTTAATCAAAGTTGATTAATTATGTGAAGTTGCTAAGCTGTAAAATTTCATTTTAATTTTTGGAATGGGGTATGTTGAGTACGAGATAAAATGAAATCTTTGTCCACCTAGCTAGCTTATCCTCAATGGAATGGGATATGATGAGATATATTGATAAACATTTTTTTCCCAATAATATATATAATCAAAGTTAACCTATGCATACCCTCCACTAAACCCTATTTGGTAGACTACTTTAGGGCACATGTTCTGCTAAATAAAATATATACATATAATGTTTGAGCTACTAGCAGAAACCATAATAAATTAATAATTAAGTAGTACATTATATTGCCTGTGCAGTGTAGATTACTGATTAACCCTTCCAGCTACGTACCTACCTACCTTAACCAGTTAAGAAAATTAGTGCTCAAAATCAAATTTCATATATATAATTAAGTATATAACATGATATGTATATGACAAATAAATAAATAAATTATAAGCCTAGATTCGATCACCTAAGAAGACTGACGATGTGCCTGAGAGGAAGGAAATAAATGAATGAGGCAACAAATTAAATTAAAGGAAATGAAGAAGCTAATAAGTCTGAATTCAGGTTGGTATACATGTAATGAGGTATATAGATAGGTGTCTAAATAAAATAGAGAGAGTACTTAAGTGGAGACATGGCATATGGAGTTGTCTCTCCACAAATAAGTAAAAGTTATGGTATGTCCAAATTCCTTGCATCCCTTACTCAATTTAATTAGGCTACTAGCTGGTTCCCTGCACCCTTTTCCCCCAAGCACATACATACAAGTAATGCACCTCTTTTAAATTTAGAGCAGAGCAGTTTCGTGTTGTTTGCAGCAAGTAAAAATTAAGAAGAGAAAAAGAATATACATAAAATTTCAAGGGGGGTTCTATATCTCAAACCCTACTCTATGGCTCTTAGAAGAGCTCCAAAATATTTTCATTAGTGTGCAACTCGAACGGATAAAATTGTTGTAAACACTTCTTATAAATATATTATATGAACAATTTCTATAAACTACTCATA
Source organism: Aeschynomene evenia (assembly GCA_013621005.1). Classification (NCBI taxonomy): domain Eukaryota; kingdom Viridiplantae; phylum Streptophyta; class Magnoliopsida; order Fabales; family Fabaceae; genus Aeschynomene; species Aeschynomene evenia. The sequence continues at coordinate 7,323,353 of CM024268.1, forward strand.
CAATGAACTACTCCCACTCTTGGAGGATATCTCAATCATACAATTAAAGGCTCTACGAGACGGCCACCCGACACCCACAATATCGGAAAACACTTTCAAAGCAAGGGACTCCTTCTTGGATCTACGACCACCATTGAAACCAATACTCCTTTGAGTCGGATCAATCTAAATCATTCAACAAGGTGACTATTGTATCTAACTCAACTCTGACTAAATACTTCCACACAATTGAAAAATAACCAATAACACAAAATAGTTTAAATACGAGAAAAATGATCTAAAAAAAGAACCAAAACATCAAAATTAGTCAGAACCAACTTTTTTTCAAAAAATTGCAGTGTGTGGTAAATGAGACTTGTTGTCGTGATGCTGACTAGATGATGACACGGTACTCTCATGTGGTACTGAGACCATCTCTTCTTGCTTTCATGGTACACACAGACCCACCACTACTGCTGACTAAGGCGCCACTCCACCTTAACTAAGTGACACCTCTTGCTCTGGCTCCTTCTTCTCCCGCTCCCTAGGTTGGAATTAGCTAGGCTCTCATACCATTAGTTTTGGGTCCTAAGTAAGAATAAAGAAGAGACAAAAAATTACACAAAAATATGGTTTGATACCTCAAGATCTACTTCACAGTTCTTAAAGAAGCTCCAAAACTTTTCTTTTATTGTGTAACTTTTGAAAAGTTGAAGTTATAAGTCCTCCTTACAAATACATCACATGAGTAATATAAACAAGTCATACCATGGATCACACTCATTCTTGGAGAATGTCTCAACTATACAATCAACGACTCTATTTATAAATCAAAATAAAAATAAACGATTTCAATCTTTTAAATATGAGACTTCGGATTAACACCCAACATTTCGCAACTTCTAATACAACACGATAAACTCAACAAATGGAATCTCCATAAATAAAATTGTTGTAAGAAGAGGTTTTTTCTTGGTAACTAGTATATTATATTTGTATGATTTTTTTTACAAATTATTACTTTTTTATTTAGTAGGAAGTCACAATATCTTAAACTCGTGGATTAAAGTCACATGAATAACTTTATATTTAACATATCTTTTTCGTGTAAATATTTCTTTTTTCTTTTTTGAATTTGAAGGTGAATATTGCTTTATAATAATATAGTCATTTGGTTAGTAGGTCACGAACCATTTTTATTTGGACTTAGGGCCAGTTTGGATAAGAGTAGAAGTTACTTTTTTTAACTTTTGACTTATGAAAAGTCACTTCATTAGTGTTTGACACGACTTTCACAATTAATTTGTGACTTTCCAAAAAGTTGTTTTAGATGCTTATGGAGAAGTTAAAAAGAATAACTTCTTTTTCTATAAAAGCTCTTCTTCATTATTTCTTTTTTATTAAAAATAAAAATAAAAATAATTTTATCATTATTGGTTCAATCTCACAAAAATGTATATATTTTTATATTAATGTTTAAAATTTCTCTTTTATAAAAAAATTATACTTTTTGAAATTATTTATCCAAACACTACAACTTTAAAATAAGCACTTATGTAACTAAAAATTCAAACACAAAATAACTCATTTATAGGCTACTTTTATGGTAAGCACTTGTATTATAAGCTCCTTATCTAGAAGAGTTTAATTAAGCTGTTTATTCAAATTGATCCCAAAACATGCGATATTTTGGTAGATAAAATAAGAGAGTTTGTTGAGTTTAGTTAACAGCCACAACTCACGCCAAATAATGGGATTTTGTGTGCAGTTATTATAAGCTAGCCCACCCTAGGTCGAAAGAGAAGGGAGGCCACCTCATAAAGCAGACTCCAACCCGAAAAATAAAAAATAAAAAAGGGGAAAAATTAAGGCTGCATATGTATTGTACAATTTATGTAGGTAGGACTATATAGGAGGATGTGGTCCAAACAGAGGGTATACATAGATATAGCTCAAGCTAGCTATTTTGTGAGAAGCAAACAATTGCCACGTACCGGCAATTATTGTCATCCATCTCAATGTATGTTTCACCATTTTACTCTCTTGTGGAAGCAATATATATATATATATTGTTATGGTATGAAAATTACTAGTATTTGTATATTTAAAATAAAGTTGATGTTCCATTTAGGCATTTATTTTTTATATTTGAATATAATTATGGTCTCAATTTATCATATTTTTCCTTATATTTAATGATTCAAAAATGAATGTTCAATTAAGATATATATTATTTCATATCAAAATAATATTCTTATTGTATTGCACTTTCTTTATTATCACTTTTTAAAGTTATAACATAGGAAAATAGAAACATCATATAATCAACCATCACTGTATATAATTTTTATAAAGTCTTGGTACCAACATTTTTCCAGTTAAAACAGCTTAAAAATTCCATTTCAACACTTTTGATCCAAATCATATTTTTAACCATATGTTTTTTTTAATGGGCCGAGTAATTTAGGCTTAAACTCTAAATTTTTATTGTTTTGACTGGTACAATTTTGTACCCCTAGCAAATTAAGCTCATACATAAAAGAGATTATAAAGGAGAATTTAAAAGTTAATGACTTAAATCCTAACATAATTTACGATAGAGTACAATGACATTGTTTAATCTATGTAAGCGATTTCACATAGTGAGACAATGCTTGTTGTTGTTGTTGAATTATGTGATATTTTACTAAAAATATTTAAAATTAAATTAATAAGTCGCTAATATTTTGTTTTTTTTTTTTCTTTTAAATGACATAGTATAGATTTTGAATCGTTCATGAGATATGAAAGAAAGAGGGGCCCCAATAGATTTGAGTTTTGATGGTGATGTGGAAGTGGGGTTTCATTCAGATGGAAGGTAAGGTTTAGAAATTGTGTTAGTAACTAAAAAGAGAATGGTGAGGGCGGCGGCATCACCTTCACTTCCTTCCCTCCTAATTGCCCCTCCCTACACCCTTAACGGGAATCTAGGCATGCCTCTTTCTTTTCTGTCATCATCATGTGAGATGTGAGGGCCTGAGTGACATTTCCTCGTAAATTCTTGGTAAGTGTTACTTACCATCTGTTTTCCAATTAATACCATAAACTAACAAATTCAAAGGTTCAAGACAATTTGAACCGATTAATAACTAATAATATTTGTTCTATAACATCAATACGTTTAAGTAGTATCCAATATATGTTATATATAAGACGTAATGCGTATTATACATACGTGTACTATACATATAACATAAATTAAATTACGTCTTATATATAACACATGTTAAATTATAGTTAGATATATTTATGGTGTACTACAATTAATATACTTAAACAAGTATGATGATGACCAATTAATATCATCTCTAACGAAACCTATTAAGTCATTTTTAACTCATTATTTTGGGTACGAAATATATTTCCTCCTTTAGATTCTCTTTGGCATTGAATATAATGGCCTAGTGAATTTGGATTTCATCAATATATCGCTTTCTAATAATGTTTGTGGTACAATGAAAATATGTCCAGTTATTATTTAATGTGTGCTATTCATGATATGAAATGTGTGCTATAGGTACGTGTAATATACATATAACACACATTTCATATCATGAATATAATACACGTTTGATACTAGTTGGACGTATTTCTGTTATGCAATGAGTATTATTGTATCACTTTCTTTATTGCATGCCTACTCCTATCCCAATCATTTAATGAAAACAAAGAAATGAAATCAGTGTTTCTTGTTCTCTTTTAGCAGTATTGTTACACGCTACGCTCAAACCAACGTTAATCCATTTTAAGGAAATGATGAAAGGAGTAACGATTTCAGCGTATGTATGTGTTAGTTTGAGAAATGAGAATTTTAATTAAGTAGAAAGACGGAAAGGCCTTCCAAATTAAAGGGTCCCTTATTTGAAGTTTGACTTATTTGTCCAACATTCAAATTATTTTCTTACTCAATCGGATTTTTCGATTCTTTTTACAATCTTTCACCCTTTAAAAAGTGACATTATAAAAGAAAAAAACTGCATTACACTATAATATCAGAAGTTGAAAGAGGGAGAAAATGAAAATATGTGGAACATGAATTTATATCAATAATATAATGATGCCGGAAAAGAAATGCATTAAAATAAAATAGTAACACATTTTTTAGTGAATGGAACATGAAATTGTAGTTGAAAAAGGAGATTATTTTACATCCATATAATTAACATAAATATTGTCATATATATAAAAAAAAAGTGAAAAAATTGCCTTTTGCTTAGAACTCATCTCGTATTGTACATTTGTACTTGACAATTGTCAAGTGATCGACTTACAGAAGTTATCAAAGAGTTGAAAAGTAAAAAAAATAAAAATAAAAAAACTGGGTTGAGAATTGAGAAAAGGCAAAGAGTCTATGACTAACAAGAAGAGACACACTACCATAGTATATAAAATTGAATGTGTTTATTTTGTGAAAATATATAAAAGAAAGTTGGAATAATTATCATTAATCATGCCATTTTAAAAGTATTAAAATAATATAGTAATTTAAAGATTATGAAAATATAATATAGACAAGGGTGTGACAAAAATATTATTATTATATATTATTATGATGATGATTAGAAAATATATTTTGATTTAAAGAATAAGTATGGTAGTAGCATGAGAGTTGCAAAAGAGACAATAAAGGAAATCACACCTATACATGGGAGGTGGCAGTGCACACAATTGTAATTGGAATGTGACTAGACAGCATTCCTCTTGCCAAGGCAATCAAAGGCAACTTGTTTGATCCCACTACTTTTCTCTCTTTGTTTCTATCTCTACAACTTGAGTATGACAATGTTAATCTTTTTGCTTGTCTATATCATAGATGCAAATGTATAATTTATGGTGATTGGAGGCTCTGTCCAATGTAACCCAAAGAAATGGGCAAATAGATCACACTGGACCACTTGATACCTACTACTCATTAACATACATACATACATAGCCAACTATCATGTTTGTATGTTCATATGTATAAAGAGCTATATATACCATCAGCTTACAAATTTTTTACACAAATATCCAATCATATGTTATCATGTTAATTATGATAATATTTTTTCTTTTTCATTATTTTAAAAGTCATACAAATGAAAAGTTTTAATTGAATAATAATGCAAAACACTTTTACATTATTAGTGCATCAAAATTAATATATATATATATATATAATATCAATGTTTTAATATTTTTAATAATTTAACCATTGAAATATGTCAATAAAATTATATTTTTTATACATATTTTATTGACATTTTCAATAGGTAAAATTGTTAAATGTAGTCATTTTTTGTTGTAGTGTGTATAGCAGCAACAGCTAGGAGGGTCAATTAATTATACAGTAGTGTGAAAATGCAGTGCTACTGCTATAATCAAGCATCAAAGCCAAAGGGACAAGGATGTGTTTCTCTTTCTGCTTTTGAGAAACATATATAACTATGAAAAGCAAGAACATCTAAACTCGGTTTGTTTTTCGGATGTCCTGCACTTTTGTTTCACTAGCTAGCTAGCTGTACCTTCTCTGCATAATATATAGAAACAAGGAAAGTACTGTATCAGTATGTTCTCAATAGTAAATACTACTCTAGCTAATTACTTAATTAGCTTACTCCTCATCAGATTTTATTGCGCCTAATCAAACATACATAACCTAAATAGCTCTCTTGTCTCACCATATACTATATTAAGTTATGAACACAAATAATTATATATTTATTATCACATTTTAACTTATTTTTTATTTTTCGTTATTATTTTCACTTTTTTAATTTAAAAAGAAAATCATGAAAGATACAGTAAAAAAATATATAAAATTAAGTTTTCATTCCCAATTATAGCTATTTTCTCTTTTTAAAAATATCAAAACAGGAAACATACTATTTTCTTTTCTTAAATGACTATGACTTATGAGGACCAAATTTCAACGTACGGGTAATCTTCCAAGAAGACTATATATATATATATACATACACCCTAAACATAATCTATACGTACTTAATTAACATATTGTAAGTAAAGAGGAAGAGTCTGATCTTGTAATATACATGAATAGCAGTGAAAAATATATACTCCTGAATTAAAAAATACACCTGAATTAAAACTCTGCATTAAATATTTGGCTTGTGTATGTAGTAGTAGTATATAGTATTAATTAAAGATACAATGCAAACAAAAGAATGCCTTTTGGTGAGCAAGAGGTTGATGCTGTGCCGTCCATGCCACTTCATTCATGGAATCCCATTCTGTCAAAATTAAAAAATAAAAAGGAATAAAAATTGATGGCTAAGTAGAAGTAGCTAGCTAGCTGGAGGGAAAGCACGTGCGGAGAGTACCTTTCATAAATAGTTTGACATATAGTAGTAGATTAGATTGGATGCATATGTATCTATATTAGTTCAGCTTGCTTTAATTTCATCTTTCTGGTTTAGTATTAATTTATTCGATCTCCTGGTTTATCTCTATTCAGCAAGTTTCAATTACCTCCGGCTTCTATTTTCTTAATTAACACTACGGTCAATTTGTGGATGGGTCATTAATTAATTAGGAGTACAAACTTATTATTTTCACACGCCTATATATATCAAATCGTAAATAAGCTTAAGTCTGATGATATTTAATGTAGCACGAACTAGACCCTGAAAAAAAATAATAATGCTTCTTGTACACTAAAATACTGTCACCATCAGCCACCATAATAAATGCATATTGTTTATCACTAATATTTTTGTGGGCCCCACCTTAAAAAGTTGTTGGCGGCTGAAAGTGGCTGAAAAATGGTGTACATGTAGCATTGTTGTGCAAAAAATTAGGATTGTGATCATTTATATAAAATTCACTCTTGGATGTTAAATTACTAATATAGTAATATTTTTCACTACAAAAACATACAATTTTTCACAAATTAAAAGTGAAAAGTTTTGCGAATTTCCGTACATTTAATCCGTGGAAAGCTCAAAATTTTACTTTCAAATTGCGATCAAAATTTTCTTTCTTTGAATTCTATGATAAATGACCTGCACTTGTCAATAAAAAGAAAAAAAATCATGTTCTACTTAAGCTTAATGTTATTCCAGTTTTTAAGCCAAATCATATTCGAATTTGAGGTTTTCTATTTATTTATTTTTATTTAATTTTGGGTAGTTTCTTTGTTGTTTTTAACACTACAACAAAAATGACCATTTTCAACATGTAATTGTCGAAAAATATTGATAAAAGTATTGTCAAAAAAAGATATATTGACATTTGTTAGCCGTTGAAAATAGTCATAAACTTTTCTTTGACAATTAATGGCTGTTGAAAATACTCAAAAACTAGTTTTAAGTATTTTCGACGGCCACTAATTGTCAATATTACTTTTATTGACAATACTTTTATTGACACACTTAATGTTGAAAATGCTAATTTTTCTAGTAGTGTAAATACGGTAGAACTTAAAGTAGTTATTTTCAGAAGTTGGAATTTTTGTAAATTAATAGGAAACTCTCCAGTTTAATAAATTCTTTATTATATTCTCATTTTTGTATAATGATTTACTTTTAATAGTTGTTTATCACCTTAATTCCCTATATATACTCTTACCCTAGATTTTATTCCTAAATGTTGGGAGAATTGCAATAGAGACTTTTTACTGGGAGTTTTACACAACAATAAAAGTATTCACCTTAAAAAATATTTTTTTTATACAATTCATCATAATATATATTTTAAATTTTATCATTTCAAATATGTAACAGCATAAACACTATGGTAATTAAAAGGGCGGGGGCGATAAAAACTGGAATAACATTAAAAGCTGATCGCAAAAAGGTGAAGATTTTGCTTTTTTGGAGTATTAAATATGAAGGGAGATTAGTTGTATGTTGAGGTTTTGAAGAAGGAAAATAAATAATATTTTATTGACTATTAATTCTCATATGCTTTTTTGTTTTTGTTTTCATTATGAGAAGATAATGGAAATGAGGAGGGAATGTTATTGATTGTTTGGAAACCAAATGAAATGAAATGGAATGGAAAGAAAAGCTAAGGGAATGGGTATGTATGTACGTATAAGTCTACATAATATATATACAGAGAGAAGCAGTGGCCTGCAGGGTAGCCTGCTTCCATTCACTCTCTGTTTAGCCATTTCCCTTTTCCATTCTTTTTTTCTTTCCTTATTTACGGTCGGGACCATCACACAGAACAGCACAGCACAGCACACCACACAATCAATCAATGGCTCCAAAAGTCAAAAAATTAACTCAAAACAACCTAACACTGTACACACTCTCTCCTCATCCATCCATCCACTCACCATTCCCATTTTCCTCCATCTGCTTATTACTATCCAGTAGCCAAATATATAATAACATTGATCGACATATAATATATAGTTAATATTTGATAAGTAAGGGAACTTTAATAAGATTGCAAGTTCAAGACAATCAAGTGAATTGAAATGTTAAAGTCGCTATACATATGGGTTGTGGTTGCTTCTGGAACAACTGAAGTGGCGCTTTTGTTTTAATTTGGTCTCAAACCGAAGGTTATGGTTTATGTACAGATTATACCAAATATGATGAAAACGACAAGTTGCTCACATGACCGCAATAGCCAAATTATTCATGGGCCCCCACGTTAGTAGTGCAGTAATCCCCTCTCTCTCCCAACAATAAAACTGGCTGGGCTGCAACACATATATATATATATATATATATATATACACATACACATACATTTATTATTTTTTAGCTTTCTTTTAATATATTCCCTATCAATAGTAATAGATTTACATCAATATATAGATCCATCAACCATCCATCAATCATATTATGCTATTTAGGACTCACCATTTTAAATAAAAACCAAAAAACTTACACATATTTCTCAACCGCCAATTGAAATAATATCTGATAAATAATATCTGATGGATGCTTGATGGATAAAAATATGATGTACGTATATCATTTCTCTATTTCCTATTACTTTACTTGTAAAGAACCTTCCTTCCTCTTGTGACTGAGGTAACTATATACTTGTTCGCTAAATCCCACATGATCTTTCTCTCTCGTTCGCTACTCCTCGCTCCTCTCTCCTCATATATATATATACATATTATGGTGCGGAGGTCAACAGTAACAACAAGAAGAAGTTGACCCCGTTTTGAATCATCGTCCTTCTTTAGGGTTAGGATCCTCGTGGTCAAATCACAAGGCACCGACTCCTCTTACAATTATTGTTCTTGTATTTCTACACTACTAAATCGCTCCACCCAAACCCATCGCTTCTTCCTTCTTGCTTTTATTTCTTGCCAATATAATCTATCTGGGTAAAATATCTTCTCCCCTTTTTTCATATTTAATTTCCTGCCAAGGTTTTATTTGACCTCACATACTCTTCTTTTTCCTCCACACTCCACCTTTTCTTCTTACATACATACTTTCCATTTATTATTGTCAAATTTCACCACTTTTTTTTTTTATTTTTTTTCCCCAATTTCCCCCCTATCCAACAATTATTCTTCCTTGATCTCTTCCCTTTTATTATTCTTATCATTTCATTTCATTTCCTATTTATTAATTATTATTATTTATATGTTCCTATTTTTTGTTGTTGTTTAATTTCTGAGATAGATCCAGAGAGGGTATTAATTACCAGCAGAAATTGGAAGGTGGGTGATATTCTGAATCTGTGATAATAATTTTGATGATGGAGGAAGAAGTGAAAGGGTATTCTGACAGCAGAGAAGAGGAGGAGGAAGAGGAAGCAGGTGAGATCATTGCAATCGCAGCAAGAGAACAAGAAGAAAGCAACAACAGTAAGCAAGCTCTATCTCTCCTTAATTGTTGATTGATCAATTATCCCCCTTTTCCCCTTCATTCTCGACCCCTCAACGTAACTTACTACACCAAATTAAATTAAACCCATGGTTGGGGATTCTTCAATTCATCATCATTATCTCAATATATATAGATCAGATGTGTTGTTACGCTATGTAGCAGTGATGAATTGATGATCTGTCTCACAATTAATTGTTGATCATGTGGGTTAGGGTTACAGTTACACCAGCAAGATGCAGCAGCTCCCAATTTCATGAGGAATCAGCAGCAGCTGGAGTTCATGGACTTGTCACTGGGGAGCAGCAGCAGCAACAACAAGGAAGAAGAAGCCAATTTGCAGCAAGGATCTAGCAGCAGCCATCACCATGGGGGCTCTGAGGCGGCAGTAGAGAAAGAGCACATGTTCGACAAAGTGGTGACGCCGAGCGACGTGGGGAAGCTGAACCGGCTGGTGATACCGAAGCAGCACGCGGAGAAGTACTTCCCTCTGGACTCGTCGTCGAACGAGAAGGGGCTTCTGCTGAACTTCGAGGACAGGAACGGGAAACTGTGGCGGTTCAGGTACTCGTACTGGAACAGCAGCCAGAGCTACGTGATGACCAAAGGGTGGAGCCGTTTCGTGAAGGAGAAGAAGCTGGATGCCGGCGACATTGTGTCCTTCCAGCGTGGCCTTGGGGACATGTTCCGCCACAGGCTCTACATTGACTGGAGGAGGAGGCCTGATCATCCCTCCACCGCTGATCATCATCATTACCATCATCAGTACCCCTCTTCTGCAGCTGCTGCCTCCTCCCTCATCACGCCTTTGTTCCTTCCCAATCACTACTCCTTCAGATGGGGCGCTGGAAGGTTCTACTCTCTGCCTTCCCCTTCTTCTTCTTCTCCTTCTTCTGCACACTCCAATCTGCCTCCTCTTCCTCGCCACCATCTTCACGACCATCATCAGCAGCAGCAACTCAATTACAACCATATGTATGCATTTCACCACCACCATCATCATCAGCAGCAGCAGTACCATAATGTTGGGGAAGTGGAAGTCATAATCAGTTCAGCGGCAGTGGCTATGGTGGTGGTGGTGACATGATGAATTCGGGATCTGGTGGTGGTGGTGGTGGGTCGCTCTATTACCTGAGGTCAACCCCGTCAATGTCAATGGTTGACCAACAAAACTTGACGGGGCAGCAGCAAGAGATCAGAGGAGGGGCTGTTGCCCCTATGATCATTGATTCTGTGCCGGTTGCCCATCATCACCACAGGAGCGGAGGAGGAGGAGGAGGAGTAGTGGATGTGGATGCTAGTAATAGTAATAGTACTAGTGCGGGAAAACGGTTGAGGCTATTTGGGGTAAACATGGAGTGCTCTTCTAATTCAGCGGCGGAGGACCCTAATTCTTCATCAGCTCCCTCTTCTTCCTCTCTGCAGCGTTCATCTTCGGCAAGGTTTGGGGATCAGAGAGGCGAAACTACCGTGCTTTTTGATTTGGATCCCTCTTTGCAATACCGGCACTAGTCATCATCAACATCTACATATCAGACTAATTCAAGAGCCAAATAATAATATTACTAGTTTGGATAATCGCTACACTTTCCTTTGCAGCATTTTTTATCAGTGTTCCCTCTTTTTTCTTTTTCTTTTTATTTTTATTTCATCTCTCATCAGCTACAAAGGAAATTACGAGCTCCCAAACTTGATTTCTTTCTTCTTTTGATCAGTAATTAATTATTACTAGTGTTAAGTAGCGTTTAAACTTTGTAGTACTGCTACGTAAGTACGCCTTAAAGTGCTCAAATCATCATCAAGCTAAGCAAGCGTTAATTAGATGGGGATGGATTTGAGTAGAGTATTGTCTTGAAGAAAGGGAATATCTGTTTCACAACCAAGAGAGTGAAGATATATAGACTGAAATGAAAATCCATTAGATCCACCTTTCAATTGTGTATAATACAATACAAATATTATTCTATATTTTTATCAGTATCATGATACATTAAATATATATATATATATATATATATGTGTGTGTGGTTTCATTTCTGTCCCTTGTATTATTATTTTAATGGTATGTATATATTAATTTGGATACTGTATGTATGTGGTTGCTGGCTCTCTCTCTCTCTCTCTCTTGGTCTCTCTGTGACGGCATTAAATGGTACACAGAAAAGCTTGTTGCTTTCTTCTTTGCTCTAATGTTTCTGTTAGCATTGTTGGGTTGATGTCGTTCACAACAACACTGCTGCTGGCTGCTGCTGCTACTCCTGCTGGCTTAGTTAGGCATTTTAGCTTTGCAGAAGATAAAAGAGCTGAAACGGTTTCATTGTACAGCTGTAAAAAGGTGATTTTATTATTTTCTGTTCTTGTTCCATGCTCATTGCTTGCTGCTCACCTCCACCTCCCATTTGCTGGATTTCTACTTTACTTTTAATTTCTTCCTCTTCTCCCACTCTCTCTCAACATATATATATATATATATATTATATCATTATCAATTCATTAATGAATAGTCACACACACACATACACCCTTCAATTCCCTTCTATTTTACTGTGCGTATGTATGTATATATATCCTCTTTGTTACTACTTACTAGCTACTTCTAATTGAATTCCTTGTCTGTCTTCTCTCTATTCAGCATGCAGCCGCCTTCTTGTCTGGATCGGCACTGTTCACAAACGTGTATGTATGTTTGTATGTTTTGGATTAATAAAAAAGCTAAGTGGGAAGATAGATAGATAGAGGTGCATGACTTTTATTTCCTGTTCTCTCCAACCAGTCCACCAGCCTTAAAGACATAATAAAGGGTAAGCATTACTATTTTTCTAATTCCATCTGCTCAGCTCAGATTAATTAATTAATTTGCTTCTTCAATTCATTATACTACAGTAGCTATAGCTAGCACCGGATTCAATGCATTGCCTCTGATCTATATATATATATATATATATATATCAAGTCTATATATTATCATGATTGCATAGATTCAGATTTATGTATCATAGAGTCTTCATTTCTACTATTACTCCCCAAGTTTATTAGATTCTTCGTTTCCTTTGATGTTGCTTTAATTCATTCAGTCCTCATCACCACAGTCCTCTTACTGTTGATGACTCCCTGCCTTTTTAAATATATATATATATATACATTTTTATAGTATTATTTTTTGAATTTGCCTGGTCATTGTAATGATTATACTCATATCATAGCTTAAAGCACTTTTGGACATACATACAATTGCATGCATATATGGAATCAAGAATAGTTAAACTTAATTAATATATACGTACAGTAACTTGGGAGGGAGAGATGACCAATGTATGTCGCTTTAATTGTTTGATGCATTTTGGTTTCATGAGGTTAACTTTCATTTTACTTAAACAAACTAGTGTCTACTTGATTCATATTCATTTTGGGAGTTGGTATTAATTAGAAACTCATCAGTAGGTCTGAATATATATATATATATATATATATATATATATATATATATATATATATATAATATTAAGTGATGAGAACATTTATGAGAAATAGACTGTTCATAACATAAAAAGGAGAGAGTAAACAGAATGTTATCTTCTCCGTGGGGTGGTTCGTTCTGAAAAATAAATGAAAGCAAAAGCAGTGTGATCCACAATAAGCAAGACAAGACAGACTTATAGAACTTGGACTTTTCTTTTGCTACAAACTAGTCTGACTGCCAACTCTTCTTCTCTCTTCGATCTTCCTTTCTTTTCTTTTATTTTATTGTATTTTTCGGTTGACCCACTCTTCTACTGTCCAAAAGATCGATGGGGATCGGTGTATCTCAGATTCCTGCCCAGTGTCAATTTCCATTTCCAACACTGCTCGATATCCATCCTCAAGTACGTACTTCTAAACCTTATTGCTTGCACTTTTATTATTATTATTATTATTAGTTTAATATTAATCTAATATTCTTCGAATGTTTTAATTAATTATCAGCAGATCGTACCCATTAAAACTTAACCTAGTTTAATTTTAATGTCACCAATGCTTGGAGCACAATAAAAAATCAGTTAAAACAGTCAACAAAGTCCATTTAACACTTTATGGCCCAAATAGCACTTTCAATCATGAATATATTTTTAATGGGCTGAGTGATTATGGCCCAAATTCCTATTTGTTGGCTGTTTTGACTGTTTTTCGTTGTGTCTCTAGCAATGCTCTTTTAATGTGTAGCAATAAAGAAGAATTAAAATCCACACTCACATATAGACTTGACTTATATTCAAGAGGGAGGGAAGGAAGGCAGAAGCAGATTAAGCCACACTCACACATATAGACTTGACTTATTTGACCATTTCGTGCTTCTTAGGTGTGTACGTACGTCATTCATAAGTTTATGTTGTTTTCTATCAAGCATGGATAAATCAATAATGCTTGAAATACAACAGAAATACGTTCAACATATGTTATCCATGTTATAGGATGTGTGCTATACGTATAGCACACATCCTGTAACAACATGGATAACACACGTTGGATATAAGTTGGACGTATTTCTGTTGTACGTAAAATATTACTGTGCATAAATACATATGTAGTAATAAGTGAACACTCATGATCATCACTGCATGGGAGATAGATAGAAGTTTGTTTGTATAATAATTCCCTCTACTTGTATGTATTGAATGAGCATTCCATAAGTTGAATAATTAAGAGAATCACTACAGTACCGCATCAGGACTGACATTAATCATGATTCAAAGCACCATTTAAGTCATTAGCTAGCTTATTAAATTAGTTACAAATAAATTCAGAGTTTCATTGATTACAACATGCATAGTTGATAATTGTACGCATATAATTAATGAGATGGTATGTTAACAATGGTGAAGATTAATACTGTTAGTTTGTTCAAAAGTTTCAGTGTAATGGACGAAAGACAATATATATCTGCCTGCTTGCTATGGATGTTTTCATATATGATGCAGAGAGAAGGAGGGAGGGAGCAAATGATATATAAAAGCACCACTTTCTTTTAGTGTTAGCCTGCCATGGCCAAGGTACGATTCTGCATACAATAATATAAGTTTGCCGTACAATAAAAATGTATTCAACTAGTATCTAACGTGTGTTATATAATAAGACGTAATGTCTGCTATATGTATAGAACGCGTACGTATAGCGCATATTACGTCTTATATATAGCACACGTTGAATACGAGTTGAACGTATTTCTGTTGTATAACAAAATATAATATATACTATAACAAATGTCTTCCATCCAAGTGCATGACATGCATGCCTTCTATATATAAATTAATTAATTAATAATCCAGAAATGTTTGACGTACAACAGAAATACGTCCAACTTGTATCCAACGTGTGCTATTCATGTTACAGGATGTGTGCTATACGTATATTGATTAATAATCTCACCCTTAATTATGCATTATTAGCCATATTTATTTGCATTAGAATCATAATTAAGTTTACTAAACTGATATATGATGGAAGGCCATAATTAATATATAAATATTGGAGAAAGAAACTAAAGAGAATTAATTAATTGAAATCCTAAATGTAAATTGAAACCAAGTCATGCTAGCTAGCTATGTCGAATTCATGATATATATCTGAAGATGGCTGCTATGCTATATATTGTAAGAGAATAATAATGTTTGAGTACAACAAAAATACGTCCAACTTGTATTCAACATGTGTTATCCATGTTATAGGATGTGTGCTATACGTATAGCACACATCCTGTAACATGGATAGCATATGTTGGATACAAATTGAACGTATTTCTGTTGTACGTCAAATATTAATGATTATAAGATATCGCTAGCTAGTTGCTAGTTGCTAGTTGCTTGCTGCTTGCTACTGATCTGATCTCCCTTTATAAATAATAAATAGGTATGTTAATTGCTTGAAATGTCATGTATGTATATACATAGCAGTAGTAATAGTAATGATGGTTGTAAATCGAAAATTATCTTATCAAATATTCAACATGCGCTATATGTCATACCTAAAGTGTGTTATAAGTATAACACATTCTGTATAACGTATAACACACGTTTAATACTTATTAGATGTATTTTCGATCTACAATAAACATTACTGATATACATAGTATTCAACACATGCATGTTGATAGATAATGTAGGTAGCTAGTGCTTCCGCATGCATCTCTGATGCCATAATAATACAGCAAATTTGAAATTATATATTGATCCTAAATATATACTTAATTAGTTTAGATTTAAGAGATAATGTCCTTCAAATTTAACCACTTTCTAGCTCAACCAAGAAATGCAGTACGATGCAATACATATAATATAATTATTAGTAGGCTTTATATATACATATATAGACTAAAATCGTAATACTTCTTTCAAAAGCTTATTTGAAAACATGATTGGAAAGCATTGTCAACATGTTTATATTATTATTATTATTTATCAGGTGGTAAAACAACTTATTTATCTCTTTTTTTAACAAGAACTTATTTATCTGTCACCACTTTTATTGACTTTTAGGAACAGCTTTTGAAAATTAAAGCAGATATATACTATAATTTACTATGATTTACTATTGACACATATACCTACAGTTTAAAATGAATAGATGAATCACATTATAATTAGTCAATATAAAATACTGAATTTGGGAGTTGTACTTTTTGTTCATTGAATGATATATACTTACATGCATATATATAGATCTTTTATTAGATAAACATAAAGTCGATTTTTGCTGATAATTATCAGTATGCAATAAAGAAAATTATTATAAATGATGTGTACAACTTAAATTTCATCATTAAAAACCAAAGGAAGAGCAGATTAAATAGTGAAGCCACAGAAAAATTAAGTCAAAGGGATTGGCATATATAAAGATACGTGATCTAGAGACTAAAAATGGATAACCTTTTTTTTTAGTAATTTCATTATACTGTTGTTGAAGTTTAATTTCATATATCTATATAATATGAGTGTACAATGAAAAGTCAGCTAATACAGCCAATGGGTCTATTTTGGTTTTGATTTTGACCCAAATAATCATTGAGATTGTAATGGACTGAGTAATTATGACCCAAAATTTCATTTATTGACTGGTTTGACTGGTTCTTTATTATACATTTAGCATCACCCATAATATAATATACATCTATTTAATTAGTTCATGTATAAAAATCAATAAATAATGTTATTTAGACGACATTCAAATTGAATATATCATTTGAACATCAACTTCTCCATTTGTGACACTATCAAATCTTTGTTAACTACAAATTATATGATTGATTTCATTAGTTTTACTTTACCTTTTTTTCATAAGAAAATATGTTGCTTATGTTTGGTTTGGAATTGTTGTAATCTTTAAAAATGACTACAATAGGGAAACATAAAAAATTAAAGTCATAATCAATATATAAGTGAAATTAATTAGTATTTTATTAAAACTTAATAGATGCATTGATATTTCAATTAAATTTGATAAAACATAAGACAACTACTCTTCAAAGCATCTCATGAGGTACTCCATAAAGTACACTTGATTCTCAACAAAGCTAATAACAAATGCATTATAGCATTTTGGTTTATAAAAAACACAAAAATATGAATTATATTCTCAATAAGCTAGAGTATCTTCATGAAGAGCATAACCAAATTCACCCTAAAAATCGAGGTTTATCGTAGTAAGCCATTATACATTTATGTTATTTCAATTTTTTTAAAATTTTCTCTGACCGCTAGACAGTTTATTTTATTTATGTTTTTTTCATATTATGAGTTCGGTAATATACACTCGGGTCATTTAGTCGATTTTTTTTCGGGAATGTGCAATATACATATTTTTTATAATCTTATTCGTGTGAATCACTTTTTCGGTAATGCAATGTTTCTTTGTTTGATTTGTCCAGCATAAATCTTATTAAATTTTTTCAAGAATGAATTATATCTTGCATTTGGTTTACAATAATATTCTTATGAATATTTTTTAATTTTACAAATATGTCCCTAATTATTTAAAGTAAAAAAATTAATAATTAATAAATAAATATTTATAATGTCTCAAAATTATTTAAATTAAAATTTTATTTTAATTAAAATACATCAAACAAAATAATTCAGTTAATGTAAATATTCAAATAGTACTCATATAATGTTTTAATTCCCTCATAAATAAAGGTAAACATTGTATCAATAACTCCGTTTACAAGGCACAAATGGTAGGATTATAATGAGTATCTAAGAGTGGATAAATTTGAAATATTATAATTTTTCATAGGACATTTTTCGTAATTTAAACCTCCTCAAACATTTCCATAAGAAGAGAACGTGAGATTCCATGGGAGAGCTGAATTTGAAAACATGAAAATGTATGATTTCTGAAAATTTAATATTCCCAAAAATATTAATGACAAAATAAGAATTAAATGTAGAAATATAACTTTCCAATAAAACATTTTCAGGAATCTCAAATATTCCCCCAAACAAATGCCCCTCAAAGTATAGATTAATTTATTAATGTTTTCAATAGAAATAGTTAAGTAAGACTATTTTTTGCTCTATAAGTACTATCGCTACAACTAATATTACCCAATACAATTAATACAATATAATACATAACCTTCCACCTCTTTCTAATATATTTTTATATATATAACATTTAATATGGAAATGTTAACTGTCTTATTATTTGCTCTTATCTTATTTCACATATGGAAATGTTAACTATGACACTACAAGGTTTTAAAGTAATAAATATATAATAATGTCACGATATAGTAATTAATAATAATGCATGTTACGATATAGTAATTAATTAATTTATAGTAATATTTATATTGTATAACAGAAATACATTTTATTAGTATTTAATGTGTACTATATATATAATAAATATTATTATATATGATATATATGATGTATGACATACTTTAAATAATTGTTGTACAATATTCTTTACGAATGACAATATTATTGATTAATTTATGTTATAATTAGGCTAATGGATATATTGGTAAGATCACCTAGGAGTCCTACATCTAAAATGGCTTTGGATGAAGCTAGGGTCCCCCACCCTATAAAAGTAGACGTTAGGGCTAATTAAGAGGACAACGGGGGTTGTATTATTATTATTATTATTATTATTATTATTATTTACGATGGATAATATTATAATTAATATATACGAAGCAGATTGTACTATAAAGTTAGCAGAAGTCTTCGCTCTTTACTCTCATGTCGGCCTTCCATTAATTAACTGAAAATTGGATCATTGGACGCATGCAGAACATCAGTGATCAATCCAAATCATTGTATAATTGTACTAAACTTTATTTATTATGGACCACATCCCTCTTCACCTTAATTATGTGGATATACTCAAATTTTCTCCTTTAATCAATCAAATCAAGAGGTGCATAATTTAATTTTTAGGAGAGTTTTATGTGTTTTAAATCACTTACTAGACTATATACTTTTAGTTTTTCTTTGTTTGGTTACAAGATTAGTTAATATAGCGAACTAAGGTATAAATAGATCGGTTAACCAAGTAAGACATGTGATAAGTCTAACGATGACAATAGGGGATAAGGAGGTAGGGATTCCCGCCCTTGATTCAAGAACCGTGGTGGAAAAAATTTATCTCACGGAGATGAAGACGGGATAAAATTCTTCTTGAGAGATAGTTCAGGCATAGGAACAAGGACTTCACTCCCCGTCTCATCAGAATCTTCGTCTTGAGAATATTTTTATAATTTTGAGCATTAGTATATAAACTCAAGTTTCATCTAACCCTAA
This sequence comes from Aeschynomene evenia, assembly GCA_013621005.1. Classification (NCBI taxonomy): domain Eukaryota; kingdom Viridiplantae; phylum Streptophyta; class Magnoliopsida; order Fabales; family Fabaceae; genus Aeschynomene; species Aeschynomene evenia. Next base: position 7,342,956 of record CM024268.1, read on the forward strand.
TTTCGGAAGAAGGATTAAGTTCAATAAACTCAAGTTTCAATTAACACTAGCTTTGTCCAATCATTTTATCGAAGTACCAATCTGGGAATTCGACCTCAATGAAGTGCTCAGATTGGTCGAGAATAACTAATATATATATTAGTTAATTACCTTTTCAAAAGTTGAATATGTCTCTTGAGATAGAGAGATTAAAGTCATAAAGAATTAGTGATACACAGGCAAATGTAGCACAGATGAGGGTTGGTCCAGCTCATATTTAGGATTGAACCGCTTCAGTTTATACAAAAGTTGAGTTGATAAATCCATCGAGCATGTGTTTTGATCTTCCAATGGAATAAGGAAAGTGGATATATATATATATATATATATATCCTAAAAATTGAATGTGAAAGAGAGAGAATGATAGAAAAGTAAAAAAATAGTGTAACTCACATTTTATTGTGAGTAAAATGTACGAATATTTTGATAAAAATGTATGTACAAAATATTATTATTAAATGGGGAAATATTTGGGGCACAACTAAAAATCAGCCAAAACAGCCAACAAATTATGCACAACATATATAATATAAAATGCACAACGTATATCACATGTAATGCACAACATATTTCACCTATTGTGCACAACATATATCACATGTTGTAGCATTATCTTTCTTTATAACATGTGATATATGTTGTGCACATCATGTAATATATGGCGTGCACAATATGTAATATTCGTTGTGTAATTTATATTATACATGTTTTGCATAACTTGTTGACTGTTTGACTGGTTTTTTGTTGTGCCCCTCCCAATGCTATGATAAATGAAATAACTTTCACTAACCTTGAATTTCCATACATAAAATATTGAAAATTAACTTCCCCGTCCGATCCGTTACTACTATTTTATACTTAACATACATTACATTACCAATAAGACCAAAATAACTTATTAGGGATAGAGACGAGGTTAGTTGTAGGAGAGTTATATTACTAGTTCGGAATAATTAAGTTGACTCAATATTCTTGCAAGCTGCTAGGTATTACTTTTGGAAGACCTAAACCTTTAAAAAGGAATCCATGTTAGATCCTAAATCACTAACAGGCGAAAATATTTGGTGCTGTAGCTAGTAGCTAGATAATTATATGAAATGCTAATAATAGTTTCCCTTTTTTAAAACATATATCCATTAATTTAATAGATTTATAGACCGTGAATGATATTTATTGTTATGTCAAATTTAACAAACTATTTAAAGCTGATCTAATTCAGTGTGTAATAACTACATTGAAATATGCAATTTGATGAGCTGATGCTGCATATATATATATAGCTAGAAGCTAGGGAACAAAAGCAAGACCAGATAGATATGATCTCGTTCTCATCTGATCAGCGTGAGGAATGGGTTTAATTAATTGTACTAGTATCATAAATTCTTACAATAATACTGGTCGTCCAACAAAAATAATGTTGTAAGTTTTTATATAAATTTTATTAAATATTATTTAATTATAAAAGTTTATAAAAGATGCATTAAACGTGCTCCAATTAGATCATGTTTTATGGTTGATGAGTTTATGAAAATGATAAGATGAGATGAGATAAGGGATCATATGCATGCATATATGATATTAATTGCGGGTGAGGACCATGCAGCCAAAAAAGGAGAGGACCAGCAAGAGGGGCTTGTAATACTAGCTATATGGTGGCCCGGCCGGTAGGTTACTTAATAAGTGATGACCACAGAAGCATATATATATATATATATATATATATATATATATATATATATATACAGCATAACGAAGAAAGCATGTATATATATATATATACGGAGACGAAAGAGTCGTAAAGGTTTTGTGTAGTGGTTGGTTGGGTTAGAGTGGTGCGTGGAACAACGTAACATTATATTGGTGGCTTCATTCCGAATGCAAACCAAAACCTAAACTAGTTAGTTAGTTTATGGGCTGGGTAGCTAGCTAGCTAGATCTCCCACATGCCTTGTGTTTTCCTTTCCTTTTCTGTGATTTCGTTTTATTGCCACCAAATTTGAAAGGAACAAGAGAATGTTACATGTATGTCCTTCAATTTAGTGGCACCCAGCATGTCCTTGCCTTATTTTTGGACCTACATCCTCTCGATTCTTGTGTCCATCTGCATTCCCCATTTAATTTGTTTCCTCTCCTTTGAACCACACCTACTATATTATTTTTGTTCTCATCTCATATATACAATTTTGGCTTAGTAATGCACTGACTAATGCCTGATGTCATCTATATTATTATATAAGAATAACAATTTCGATCGGGTGGCAAACGACAACATATATATATGAACGAAACTTGAAACCTACATGTAGCAAATATTTGTTTGCAGTTAGATGATGGTACTCGATCTATTAGTGGCTGCCATCATTGTTACTTGATATTTATGACATGAAATTTCACCTAAATACTATTTCGTTCCTTAAATAAGATTTAGCACATTCTCATTCTCACATTAGACAAACCACAGATTTTATTTTTGTGTTTCATGCTTAATTTGTTCATCCATCCATTTTAGAACATTGACTACTTTGGCAGTGTTGTTCATTTCTGGCTATTGACCGCAAATTGTTTGATAAAATAACTGAAAGTGCGTAACTGCGTTTTCCCTAGTCTTTTCCTTTTTTTTTTTTTTTTTTGAAAAAATCTTGGTGCACAACAAAAATCATTTAAAATTGTAGATAGACTGTGAACAACATATAATATGTAATATGCACGATGCATATTATATATTATGCACACCATATATGAGTGCGTAACATATATCACATGTTATAATATCATATTTTTTTATAACATGTGATACAATAAATGCACAATATGTTTGTGTATAACATATAATATATTTTGTGCGCATCACATAATATATGTTTTACGTTAGTTATTTTAATTGTTTTTTCATTTTACCTATGCTCTTTTTTTTTTTTGGTTTTCCACGGTATCCCCCAATCCGGAAGGTTAAGGACTAATCCGTCGTGGATCTGAGCTCCATTTAAGGGTTTGCCGCTGGCCAATGGGTTGCTGCATACACAAGGCGGAGATCGAACGCCCGACCCTTGCTTAAGCGGACAAGTGAGCTAACCACTTGACCAATTCAAGTTGGTTATCTATGCTCTTTTTTGTTTGGGCAATTTCTGTCATGAGATAATGAGGCTACTATATATGTTGTCTTTAACCAATAATATTTTTGGGCAGATCAGTGTCTGGGCCTGGATTTTTTGTGGGTATGGTTGCCTCTGTTTTGATGGTAAAGCCATTTTGTTTTGCTCATATAAAAAAAGCGTCATGTTGCTTTTAGTTTTTAAGTACCTTTAATTCCCAACCAAAAACAAAAGCGCCTCTTGGGAAATATCAATTTAACAGCCAGAATAGCAAAAAAAAAAAAAATCCATTTTGACTCTTAGGGCCAGTTTGGATAAAGAGCTTAATTAAATCCTTATACAAAAAGAACTTTTTAATAAGTAACTTTTGAAAAAGTTATTTTGTGTTTGGAAGTAAAATAATATAAGTGCTTATTTTGGTTTGTAATGGTAGTTTTTAGAAAGATGTGCAAAGACTTTTTGAAGAAGTTAAATATTTTAACTTCTCCAATAAGCACTTAAAATAACTTTTTAAAAAGTTAAAAGTTACATGAAAATTAATCCAAACATCTATACAATAATTTTTTTTTTTCGATAGATAAAATGCCAGTAAGGGGAGGCACCCCCATTACCAGCGGGCAGGGCGCCAGTGCCCCGATCCGGAGATCCAGCCAGATAGGGTGATGGGGACTTACGGGGCTTGACCCATGCCAGACACATTCACCTCTCCAAACTGGGCCGGTCGAGGCCACTCAGAGGACTCATTGACGTTGCCCCTGAGTGGTAGGGGATCTCCCTACGAACGGATGCCCACTAATTGAGGATTTTGGATGGAGGGGGATTCGAACCTGCATCCCTTTAGGAGGCTATGCTTTTCAAACCATGACCCCCACCATTTGTGCCAATCTTAATTGACATCTATACAATAACTTATAACTTATAAAAAGTTAAAAAAAATCATAAGTTTACTGTCCAAACTGGCCCTTAATAGCCCAATAACATTTTAATAGACTTAGTAAAATATGACTGATTTGACCCATATTTTCATTTTGACCACATCTGATAACAAAATAGTTGCACACCAAGATAACAAAATAGTTTTACATTATATACGTTATATAGAGTATGTATCAGGGCTACAGTAGTTGCAAAACTAACTAATATGAAAAGAGCTTCAAACTTATCTAGACATATATATATATAGAAACTTCATTATGATAAGATAGATGCTATATGGTTGCAGACCCTATGGATCCATTTCACCTTGTGTATCTGATGAAATTCAAAGCTGTGCCAATTGCCAACAACAAGATGCACTGCATGCTACACAGGTAGTAAGGTAGACTAACCCTTTAATTTTGCACTAACAAAATAGTTTTACTTTTTTACATACATTATACAGAGTATGTATCAGGGCAACAGTAGTTGCAGAACTAACTAATATGAAAAGAGCTTCTAACTTATCTAGACACACACACACTCTCACATACACACACATATATATATATATATATATATATATATATATATATGTGTGTGTGTGTGTGTGTAGACTAACCCTTTAATTTTGCACTAAGAGCGCTTGCCAAATGATACCATGTCACAGATAGTGACTATCAGCAATGAGAACCCAACTATTACATTGACAAGATACACTGAGCGTGGATTTGAGCTTTGAGTCATTGAAGGTGTCTCCTGGAAGATGATCCAACCCTTGCTTGTCTTTTCCGAATTCTTTCTTGACCTGACATCCTGAGCTTTTCTCTGATCTTTGTTTGATTCCTCCATTTGTGTTGCCTTTTGCACCTGCAGAAAACATCATGTCAAGGAAAGGCTCATAAATGGTGTGTGCCAAAATTAAAAGTTGTTTCAGTTGGAGCAACTGCCTCCTCAGTGAAGACAGGTTTGTCCTGTTTTCTAGTACAGTTGATTGAGGTTTCTCACCTCATATTGGGATTCTGCTCTGGTTGAAAGTTTTCTGTGAGTTTGATGAGATCTTCTTGAAGCAGCTCCATGTGATGCAGAGTTGTAGGATCTTGGATGATATTTAGTTTTGACTCGCCTTGAAGTTGAAGGAGAGCTATCACACTCCATAAGACAGATAGACAAGGGTTCACTTGCCATTGAGTCATCAGAAGTGTCTGCTCCCAAGAAATTATCACCAGAGGTACCGTCCTTTTGCTCTCGGTTTGATTCAGTTTTAGTATAAGTAGCATCTTGTGATGTTCTAACCATTTTCATTACCTGCCATATGAGGTATGTGTAGTAAGGGAAGGATGCATTGTAATTTCTAGAAAATTGAGGAAGAAACTTACAATAGATTCAGTTATAACCATACTCAAGTAAGCTGTAATATGTTCTGATATTAATGAAAAAGTAGATGTTATGTCAATTTACCAAGGTCTGTCATGATTATTACTATTTGCAGAATTATTTTCTGTATGATGTTTTCTTGTATGGGCAGAAAATTACATGAAGGCATTTACAATGGCTTGTGCCTCAGTGTCACTGCTTTCATAAGTTACCTTGCTCAATGGCTGGGAAGGGGTGGATTCCTTGAAAAAATAATGCCTTTTCTCTTCGCTGATTAAACCATCATCATCAACTAAGATTGATTCGAGGAACGAATCAACATCAACATCGTCTTCCTCCTCAGTTGCATCAAATGGCAACTGCGTAATGTTATTTTCAAGACCAAAACAGGCATTGTTGGTAAATAACGAATCTTGAAAATATGGTTCCTGCTCAGTGACAATAGGAGAAAACTGTATTGAGGAGAAATCAGATTCATCTGCCTGAGGTGGCTCCAGAAACACTGATCCCAGATTCATATCTGGCAATGCATAAACCTGAAATAGAATATAAATAAACTTAGTGTCAATTCTAAGCCTTTTTCTAGTTACACAAAGCCTAAACTGAGAACCAATTCTCAGCATGTGATGTGAGGTTGCTTTTGCTCACATCTGGAGTAGTATCAACTGTTGCTTGGTTTTCATGATCTGCAGCAACAAGCTCCTCATCGTTGACCAATACATCATCAGTTCTCGCTTCTGATCTTTTCACCGCTTTCTCCATTAAGTGACACAAGACAAATGTTCTCTGCAAAATGCAAAGGAATAATCAGCATGCTCCGTTACACAAGACAAATATAGGCCATGCTTCAAATTGAAAATAAAAATTGTAGCCTAAACATTTATAATCACAACACTAAATTTAAATAATGACTCGGTAGCAACTACCAAGCATAAGCAATATTATACTGATAGAAACAAATTAGTTGGCAGAATTAGTAGTGAATTGTCCCCAAAGAATGCAATTCGAGAAAATTGGTCATAAATTGAGCATGACACAGAGGCACAAGGCCAGTAACAGAAAACATCAGCTTAGCCAACCAATCTAAGGACTTAAACTGAAACTGATCATCTCCCAAAAATATGGTATGAAGTAACTATGATCTTATGACATAAGGACTCTGTCTTGAAAAAAATCAAAAGTGAGCAAATTAAAAAAGCTTGCCTTGTCAAGAGGAAGAGTAGCAGCATGATATTCGTGAATAACCCAGTTGGTCTTGGCACCACGAGAAGGTTGACCCTGGTGGAAAACAAGAGTCTTCTTGGTGCCAATGACATGGTCGGTGCCTCGTGCCTTAATGTTACGGTCTCTGCCAGTGGGTTTCCAATAGCCAGTGCTGGTTTTCCTTTTGTACCTTGTACTTGACTTCTTGTACTTCAACTCGCGAGGACTGAAGAAGAACCATTCTGGGTCCTCCGATTTCACCTTGGAAAACGCTACTTGTTATAGAAATCATTAATCAACGACCATTTATGTAGTAAGAACAATACATTGAAGTAGAAAAAACAGAGACTTCTTGTTACTTATTATATGTATGTATGTACCTGGCAAGTCCCATGGCTCAAACTTGCAAACATCAATCTCAGCAATAATGTCGTGCACCGTGGAATCATCACCCAGCAGCTTGTGCTTGAGGTAGTGACCCACAAGCTCTTCTTCAGTGGGATGGAATCTGTACCCCACAGGCACTCTTTCTCCCATTGATCGATCGATGTTTCTTGGGCTTATTCAACCTAAGAGAAGGAGGATTTATAGGACTCACTCAATTATCTAGAGGGACAGGGATGATGTTAGCTTGCTGAACAGCTGAAGTAGTATAGAGAGTAAAGTGAAAGAGTTGTGTCTTTCTTTCTTCTATGAAGTTGTGTTGATTAGTAAATATAAATACACAAATATTTTTTTTTTCCACGGTTAGCCCGGAAGGTCAAGGACTAATCCGTTGTGAACCTGAGCTCCATTTAAGGGTTTATCGCTAATCAATAGATTGATACATACACAAGACGAGGATCGAACCCTCGACCTTTGTTTAAACAAACAAGTGAGCTAACCATTTGACCAACCAAGTTGGATAAATACACAATTACTTAAATAACAATAATCATACATGTTTTTTTTAATGAGACTTGAAATTTAGGTGCAATCTTCTATTTTTAATATTTAAAAGTGAGTTATGCAGTGGCAGTACCAAAATAAGGGAATTGATGGACTAACACTGACTGAGTACGCATGGCTTAACTAAGAAGCTATCTTTTTTACTGCTAATTGGAATTGTCGTATGTATTCGTTCGTAGAGCAGAGCATGTTTGTGTTGTGACTTGACTTGACTTGGCATTTGGCAACCTCATGTCATGTAAATCTTTTTTTTTTTTACATGTTCTGAGGAGAGACCCTACCACCTCAAACCGTGTTTGTACTGTCGCAGAGAACAGAATCCTCTCATACATTATCTTCAGATTATTATTATCTGTATTAATTAATAAAGTCAAAATTGAAAAATAAGCGACAAAGATGTACATATGAATGAATAAATTACGTGCAACTCCAAATCTTCTGCGGTACTGCTACTAGTCACCTTTTTTTTTTTTTTAAATATCAGTAATTTTAAAGCCTGTCCATTGACTCAGAGGATTGATTGCTTTTGGTTTCTAAATTGTTTCACGAGCTAGTATTTTGAATCTTATCACTGTGTGGATTCCAGAATCTTCTTTTTTTTTTGTTTAGTACAATGAATTCCACAATCTGAAAGGCCTCCTTATCCAGCAGATCACAGTATAGGGTAAGAGCCGAGATGAAAAAATGAAATGAAATGAAAGTAATAATCACTTTTAGTTAACGATCTATGATAATATTCCTTGACTTTTTGGTATAGAAATTAAACAGACTCAAAGCAGAATTCCGAAACATGGTAAGAAAAGGGGGAATAAATAGAAGGCTTTTTCGCATATATTTGACTTCACCAAAAAGCAGGTACTATACTGTCAGTAATAAGCTATACGATACATTAGTCCCAACAAAACATCAAAGCCAAAAGGACATACATTTCCCAAGAGTACCATGCATCTCCATACTGATGTGCTACTATTGAGATGCAAGGTCAATTATCACCTGCACAACATATATATATACCTTTCTTAATCATCAGCTAAAATTGAATTCACGAACTCGTTCACTTCCTCTTTTTCAGCAGTTCCTCCTGGAAACAGGATATTGTTGTTTTGGCTTCCAAAATGAAGATTGGAAAATGCAGAGTTTGAGATGGAAGGGAGTTGATATTCCTCTACCACCTGAGGTGGTGCCTGCAACGTTGATTCCAAATTCACTTCTGACCAACCATATACCTAAACAAATGTGAAGCAGCTAGTATCAGTTTCTACTCAATAAAATGTAAACCGAAAATATATATTGATATAAATATGTATGTCAATTAATTAACAATGTGGTTCTGATGCATATATAGGGCTTGTTTGGATGTGATTCTAGAAAAAGATATTTTTTTAATTGATCTTTTTAATTAAGATCTTTTAAAGAAGTAGAAGTAAAAACTCAAAAAATCCAGATATGGCAGAGATCATGGAAGCAGAAGAGGAAAAAGAAATTGAGAGAGCGGCGCTAGCGGCAATGGAAGCAGGCAAAGCTCTTGGATTCCCTGTGGATGAAGATGACAAAGAGCTTTCCAAAGCTCTAACCCGTATTAGAAGAAGGCAGAAGCAGCGAAAAAGGCTCAGGCGACCCCGGTCCCTAAGAGCTGGAAGTCGAAGTTGAAAAGGCGAATCTAAGAACGGCAGGGAGAAGCACGAACTATGGATGAGGTTTGTGTTCTAGAGCAGGGAGTGGAGGAAATGACAAGAGTATCTCCATTAAAAAGTTGCGGAAAGAGAATGAGTTAGTTTTTCTATGTCTAATTGAAATTAAGCATTCAGATTTGGTTGAGAGATAAGTAATAATAATAATAATAAAATAAAGATTCAAAGCTGGGCGGATTCTAAGGTGTCATGGACAGATGTAAGGGCAAATGGTATTAGTGGAGGTAAAGCATGTCTATGTAGGGAGAAGATACTGGAGAAGTTAAATTTATACAGGGAAGATTTGGATCTGTGTCGAGGATTAAATACGAGAGAAAGATTGTATTACTTGGGGAATATCCAAGTATCCAACCACTGGAGGAGATCTGCCCATTCTGTATTGTGGAGGGTGAATTCGTGTGCCACCTCTTTTTTCATGTATACTTTCATGGTCATTGTGGTGGAAGATGTGCAAGTGGTGGGGCATACAATGTATTTTCATTCTGGATATGGATAATATTTATTGAGTGGGTGGGTAGGAAAATGCTAGACTTGGAGAAAAAAAAAACTTGGTTGTCTATTTTTTATACTGTGGTGTGGAATTTATGGCAAATCAGAAATAATTTGTTGGAAGGGAAAAACCGATGAAGCGAGAAATGTGATGTTATTAGTGAATTGGTTGCTAAAAGAGTGGGCGGTTGATTTCACTTTTGAAGGAATGCGCAAATTTCGGATTTGTGGAAGTGCAGAGTTTGACTAAGTAATAATCAATTAGGAAGGTTTGATTGTTTAAGATAGAAATGATTGATTTGATTCCCTACGGATTGCAAGACCGTGGAGGGAGAGAGGAGTTTTGTTTCTTTATTATATTCTAGTGTTATCATGTGGTGTATTAAGAGAAATTGTGGTTTGTTTGTATTGTGATATTGTATAGACAGTGAGCTTTCCTGTTGTGTTTTGGAAGCTCACTTTACCAATTTTATATTTGGATGTAATATAAAAAGATCTTTATTTAATTGTAAACATCTTTTTATATTATACAAAATGTCTTTTTTCAGAAGATGGAAATTATAACTTCTGAAAAAAGATTTTTTTCTACTTTTTTTTAGTGATTTTACTTTTACTTAAAAATATTACCCAAACATATCAAAAAATTTGATAAGATCTTTTTTTAATTAAAAAATATCTTATTTTAACTATAAAATGACATCCGCACGTACATTGGCCATTTGATCTGAACATGCTTGGTTTTCATTGTAAGAAGCCACCTGGTTACTAGATTCTCCTTCATCATATGTTGATGCATCTCCCTCTTCAGCTTTTTTTCCAGATTTTTTCATTAATCGACACAGGACAAAGTCCCTCTGCAAAATTTTAAAAGAAATGCATGATAAATTATATATAAATAAATATTTTTTAAACTCTATTTTTTTATGTTCGTATTTATAAACATAATTCATATGACATATCATTTCTCATATGACATCTCACATACATTACTTTTAAATTTCAAAAAATGACCTAAAACTTCCTCAGGAAGATTCTACCGTACCCTACAAACCAAAAACAAAAGAAAGCTTTTAAATTTTCATAACCTTATTTCAAATTTCTCTTTCTTTTCTCATTCTTTCCCTTCTTCCTTAAGAATGACAACCAAACTCATTTCAAGAAGAGTTAGGATATTTGTACATATTTTTTTGTATGTAAGATAAACATATATACAAATCCAAGGATAGAGAATGAAAGTTGAAGTGTTGAAGTGATGTCACATCAAAATTTAATGGTAATAAAATGAGTGAAGAAAGATATGTAAGAGAAAATATATATACGAATATGATTATATTGTTTCAATAATGATAAAAAGTAAATAATAGCTCACTCTCCTTTGCGTCACCAAGGTCATTGGAACTCCAAAGAAACTATTTAATAAAATGGTTCTATCTTAGTAGCTCAAATGATGATGGTGACTTGGTGAGTTATCAAATAAATTTTAGTCACTCATTGAACATTTGAGATTTCTATTTCATCTTCCAAAATTTGATTTTTTTTTTTTCTATCTTATGTTTTTCATTTTTTCTTTCCATAAGGAAGAGCAACCAAGTAATCAGGTTAGATGAACAAAAAGAAAACTTGATATTTTTATACTGAGACTTCTTATTTTCTATTAAAAAACCAGATTGCTCATGTGTATGCAGGTTTTTATTTTCCTATCTCAATTTTAATTTGTGCATTTTTATATTTTAATTAGCATTTTTAGCTGATTAAAGTTACAGGTTGATATCTTTGAGATGATATTGTGTTAAATTTTATTGCAAAATTTGAAGCTTTACTTTGTCGTTAGCTGTAAAAGCTCATTTTAGTAAATATATATGAAATTTAAGTTGAATTTTGTGCTTAAGTTTAGATTTTTTGGTTGTTTATAGATTTTATTGAAATATATGATACATATGATTGTGGTTTAACTTAAAATTTAAATTATAGGTGAGGTATACACTTGAAATGTTCTTGTGTTGCTAATTTCTTTTGTTGACCTTTGCATTTGTTAATGTCATTAATTAGTCTCTAAGGACCCAGGATACGGATTCTTAGTAAAGGAATACGGACATGCTAATTGTGCTAAACCATTACAACAAAAGTAAAAGTGTAAAACAAAGTAAGTCCAAAATAATTTTAATATGAGTAATGCTAGATTCACAATGAAAAATCAGTCAAACCAGCCAATAAATGAGATTATGGGTCACAATTATTCACCCCATTACAATTTCAATGATTATTTGGGTCCAAACCAAAGCCAAAATAAACACATTGTTTACCTTGGCTGGTTTTTTATTGTGCATCTAATATTATTGTTTTAATAATGCTTAGCAATTACAACATAAGCAAAAACAAAGTCAATCCAAAAGAAATCTTAACAATACCAAGTCATTAGAATATAAGCAAAATAGAGTTAATCCAAATAAATCTTAAGAAAGCTGAGCTATTACAGTATAAGCAACACAATCAAATTCAAACTAAAATCTATAGATGCTAAAACAAAACAAACTAAAGGAAGTCGACATATAGGCAAAATGATCTGTCCAAAATCATAGGACATGAAAATAATTAATTGTTGAATAATTAAAAACCGGCTTAACTCATTGAAGCAGCAAAACAATCTTCAATAATTACCAACTTCAAACTTTGAAATACACACTCCCTCACTCTCTCATACATCTTCATTCACTTGAGGTCTACTTAGGTGTCAAAATTTCGTTTTAGGTGTCACTCTAACTTGTGTTTGGAGAGGAGTTTGATGCTATTGGTGCATGAGTTCGACTCACTCATTCCATAGGTTGGCCAATTATTACTTGATGAAAAAATATATGACGAGAGCCGTAAAATATAAAATGACATGTACATTTTACATTTAATCACTAAATATAAAAATACGTAGGTCCCACACGATAAAAATAATTCAACTTCTCTCTTCACCCTCACATTCTACTATCCCTTAAGTTCTATCTTCTACTCTCTGTCTTCACCACCATACCTTTAGACTCTCATCAAGTGATGAGCTCTCCCTCTCCCAACCTTTCTCACCACCACACTACATGCCATGACAGAGCTTGGAGATGGGTCTCATCACCACCACCACACCTTTGGACTCCATCAAGCTCTCTCTCTTTTCACCACCACGCCATGGCTAAGCTTGGAGAAGGGTTGCGCATTTGTTTGTGGAGGAAAGATGGACTTGCAACTTGGACTGCTTCATTGCTCTTACTGGTGCGAAGTGATGCTAGTGTGGTGATGGAAGAGAGAGAGAGAGGTATATTGTTTAAGAATTTTTTTTATATAGTTGGATTATGAAATTAATGTAGTTGGATTATAGTATAAGAATTTTTTTATTTTTATTATTTTTTATTTGTTATGTTTTTCATAGTTGGATTATAATACATTTTTAGTTAGTTTATGATGTGGTTGTTGATGGATTAACTCCCTAAAATTTAATGAAATGTTACAATGTATGGTATAGTTGGATCATAGTATATTTCATAGTTGGATTATATTATTGTTATAGTTGGATTAAAAAATGAATAAGCAGACCATGAAAGACATTTTTTAATATAAAAGTACATGTACTCGTATTTCGTACAATTATATATACAGAAGTGATTGATGGTGGCTGATTAACTAGTATAAAAAAGCATTTCTCCAAATACAAATATCTTATGAAGTTAACTTATTTTTAATGTTACTCCTTAAAGATTTTGGTCTAACTAATTTGTTTTTGGTTATATTAAAATTCGATTTTGATATCTTTTATTTTGTAAAGGATAACTAAATTTATTCGGTATGGTATTTTGATATCTTATATTTTTCGGTCTAACTAAATATTTTTTTTTGCTTAATTTAAAGTTATCTCATTCTAACACCTAAACTAATACTAGAAACATTATTTAGTTATTGTGAGCAAAAATTTTAGAGCATTGCTAGAGGTACAACAAAAAAATCAGTCAAAACAGCTAACAAATAGGAATTTGGGTCACAATCATCCAGCCCATTAAAAATATACTCATGATTAATATGTTATTTGGGCCATAAAATGTTAAATAGACTTTGTTGACTGTTTTGGCTGAAAAAGTGTTGTTTTCAAACATTTGTGAATATTTTATTGAGTTTCATGTTAGAGATGATTGAGCAATTGAGGTATATATAAACTGGTTGTCTTAAAATCATATAATGCTAATGCTGCATTCATATTTTAGTAAATTTCATGATTAGCATTATATGATTTTTAACCGTGAACGCAACATTTTTAACGCTAATCATCATTAGATGGTTGGAAAAAATTGGAAAAACTAATGAGAAAAGAGGGAAATATATATTGCTGAAGAAACTAAAGAGTAATGTTACCATATATATATATATATATACCTTACTTTTAATCCAATAATATGTCGGATTAATAATTAAAAAAAATTAAATTATAACATATTAATAATTTTAAAAAGTTGAATTATTAGATATGATCGAAAAACATATACAAGTGTTTGGGACACAAAAAAAATCAACCAAAACAGCCAATAAAACTCATTTAATACTTTATGGTCCAAATAATATTTTTAATCATGAGTATACTTCTAATGGGCTTGGTGATTGAGACCCAAATTCCTATTTATCGGTTATTTTAGCTGGTTTTTTTATTGTGTATTTCAACAACATATATCGAAATGAAAGTATATAGGTGGGAGGGATGAAAGTGGTGGCATGATATTCATGAATGACCCAATGTGTGGCGAGACCACTGTGAGCACGACCTTTGTGAAAGACCAACGTCTTCTTGGTGCCGATGACGGCATTCCCCTTTGTGATGTTACGGTCTCTGCCTGTGGCTTTCCAGTAGCCACTCTTGGTCGTCCTGTTGGTTCTGCTGCTGCTGTTTGGATACTTGCAGTCCCTAGGGCTAAAGAAGTACCATTCTGGGTCTTCCGATTTTATCACGGACAGTGCTGTATGTTGTTATTTGTATATTTGTAAGTAATAAATCGATCACATGCAGTACTTTAGGAGTTAGATAATGAAAGAAAACAATACGGTTAAGATATACATACATACCTGGGATGTCCCATGGGTCGAGCTTGCACATATCTAGGTCAGGTATAATCTGGACGAGGGAGTGATGACCGTTGAGCTTGAGCTTGAGGTAGTGATCCACAAGTTCTTGTTCAGTAGGACGGAATCTGAACCCTACCGGCATGACCAACATCTGATCATGAAATAGGCTACCCATTGACAATGTATATATTGTCTTATTAGTTTGCGTGTTGAGATTGCAGTTGGATTTTCACACAGCACACGGAACAATTTATACACACAAGCAAGGAAGAAAATGAAAAAGTATATATATATATATATGCAACAACCATCACATTAGGCTAAGGTACAACCATCATGATACACATACCACATTAGTCACTAGGTCACTGTACAATTTTCAATTAAAAAATAATGTATTTTTCATTTCAAATCTTAAAGATATTACATAATTTTTCTACTGAAAAGTCAAAGTCAGTATAGTAATAATTATTAGGAGTTGTTTTTATAATAATATTTGTTGTACAACAGAAATACGTCCAACAAGTGTACTATATATGATATGAAATGTGTGCTATACATACTTGTGCTATACTAATAGCACACATTCCATATCATGTATAGTACACATTGAATATTTGTTGGACGTATTTCTATTGTACAACAAAGATTATTCGTTGTTTTTTATCTTTTCTCAACATTAATGAGATCAAATGATTATCTATTGATATTTAAAAGAGCATTGCTAGAGGTACAACAGAAAATCAGTCAAAACAGTCAAAAAGTTGTGCGTAACATATATAATATAAATTGCATAACAAATATTACATGTTGTGCACGCCATATATCACATGATGTGCACAACATATATAACATATTGCAAAGAAAGATGATGTTGCAACATGTGATATATGTTGTGCACAATAGGTGATATATGTTGTGCACTTTATATTATATATATTGTACACAATATATGTGTTTTGACTGAATTTTTATTGTGCCCCAAACATTTCTCTATTTAAAATTTGGATAAAGAGACATTTATTAAGATTAATGTTGAGATAATATATGTATAAATAATATTTACAACAATAATAATAATATATGTATGACAGGAATATTCTCCAACAACTATATAATGTGTGATATACAATTGTTGGACTCATTAGCATAAAAAAATGTGGAACCGCACAAATAATCCCCTACTTTCCATTACCTCGCGTGACACAATGCCCAAAACGGCTCCCCCAAAGAATCTTTCTCCTCTCAATAATTGCAAAATTGGTTGAGTAAAAGCAGGAAATAACACAAAAAAATTATATTATACATGTGTATTTTTAGCTAAAATACGTAATGTGTGTCACTTCTTTATTTGTAATGTGTGTTACAAACATATTTTATACGTTGGATATTAGTTGAATGTATTCATATTGTAAAACAAATATTTCTTGCCTATAAATAATGTTTGTCGTACAACATAAATACGCTCAACTAGTATCTAACGTGTGTTATACATAATACGTACTGTGTGCTATATGTATAGCACATATACATATAATTAACACACATTCTGTATTATGTATAACACATATTGAATATTAATTAGACGTATTTCTATTGTACGACAAACATTATGTATATATGTGCGTAGCGAATGACCACATTAGAGCGGAGTCGCAGAAAAGTTAAAGAATATGGAAATTTTTGGGCACAACAAAAAACCAGTCAAAACAGTCAACAAATTGTGCACAACCTATATAATATAAAATATACAACGTATATCACATGTTGTGCACAACATGTAATATTCGTTATATAATTTATATTATAAATATTATGTATAACTTGTTGACTATTTTGACTGATATTTTATGCAATACTCTAAAGATTATATTAGCCAAATCCAGAGCTTATGTTGTTGAAGATTTCAATGGGAGTAAGCAGAAAGCTAATAGAGAACGAAATTTATATTTTATTATACTCATATTCACGTTGTACGTATACATACTATTACTTATATAGGCCATATAAATTAAAAATACCTGGCTTGACCGCCTCATCTCAGTGAAACAAAAGAACCCTTCTGAATATATATATATATATATATATATATACATATACGTAGGCATGCATGTTTCATCTATTTGTGAAAAGAGCATGACAAATAAATACAGAGACAACTAGAAATATATTAATTAGAATAGATGAGTACATTTGACATACATACAACAGATCTGGGCATACATTTGTCACGTATGTAGAAATTTGACAGGTAGCTAGAATAGACGAGGACGAAGAAGAAACATTAGTTCAGACACACATGAAATACTAACAAAGGAATTGTGTTTAATTCGTTGCGTGCCATTGCATTGATTGCCCAAGAAAACAAAAAGAAAATATTATTATATATTGGATATATATTTATATATATATATATATATATATATAGAGCAGAGTGTATCTCAAATGAAATGGAAGAGCTATTGTATACTGATCATGATGCTAGCTCTGACTAGCTAGTTAATTCTTTTCAAACACAGTAATGTCAATACTTATATATAATATAACATTATAATATATAAAATAGAATTACTATATAAAGAAAGAAAACGAACCCATGACCATCTCCATAGCACATTCATACATGTTGCAGATGGAGCCAGGAGCTGACAGAGCAAGCTTGAAGAGTGTCCAATCCATCTTATCCATTTTATTGATTGATATGATTGAAAATTTGAGATATAATTAGTTTAGTACAATCCAAACCTTCATTAGCAAATTCATTTGATCTGGTTTCCTTGACCAAACTAGAAGTTGCTATGGAACCGTGTATAACATTTGTTAGGTGCTTTACTCACTTGAATTTATATTTAATTCATAAATATATGGAGAATAATATTTTTCAGTAAACAAAATCCATTTTAATATTTTTATATAAATAATATTATTAATTATGTATATTTTTTTAATTGGTTGAGTGATTTAAGCTCAATTTTTTATTGTTGGCTGTTTTATTGTACCTCTAGCAATGCTCTATTCAATTAGATGAAAATGAAGTGTAATCTTTTACCTAATAGATTTTTTTTTTTGGTAAAGAATAAAGAAAACCTTTACCTAATAGATTGATCCCCAATAACATATCCAAATTATAAAAAAGCCTGCTATTTAGGAATTTAAACCTTTCATTTTCTTTTTTTTAAGTATACAAATAAATCGCAAACGTAAAAAACATTGTTTTATTCTCTTTTTTATGGAATAAATTCAGAAATGACATATATGATTTTTTTTTTTAATTTTAAAAGCTTTGAGATATGTGAACCAATATTTATAAATGAGTAAATATTTAAATCAGCCTTCAAATTTTGTCTGAATGGTCACTTCAGTCCCCAAAAATTTTTTACTTATCCAACAGTCTCCAAACTTGTATTTTGTTAGATAAATTAGTCTCTTTATGTTAAATTTCACGGTAAGTAGCTAACGAAGCAGTCATACATAGACTATTAATTATCATGTCACCATTCAATCCCTAAATAAAGACAAATCAATCCCCATTCCAATTAAGCAAAACACATTTGTTTGCTTCTTCTCTATTTTCTCTTCTACACCTCCTCTAGGAACTCTCCATCTAATCATAAATTCTAGATCTAGGAATTGCTGAAGGAAGACTTAGGGTGTGGTGGTGCAAATAATTTGTATCTTAGTGCAGACAAAATTTTCTTCTTAAGCTTTTTTTTAATTATAACGTCATCTACAACGTGGCAAAAATAACGATCCATATAAGACTGAATTATTAGTCATTAATAAAGGAGTTAATAAAGAGACTTATATGTCTAACATAATGCAAGTTTGAAAATTGCAGAATGAATAAAATTTATTTATGGACTAAACGAACACTAAAAAAATTTGAGAATTGATTTAGGTATTTACGCTTAATAAATCAAGGTACATCATGGTTATATTGTTATATAGATTAATGTGCATATATAATTTATTTATTTTAATCAAAATATCAAGTTTAGATTATGTGTATACAATTGCATTAAAACTCAAAATAAGAGTTTCATTACCTTAAAAACCCTCCTTTATTCAAACATGATCACTTCTAGTAGAATAATACATGTGATTTTAATAAAAAATATATATCAAAAGTGTTCTTTGGTGACCTGACCAATTCAATCCTCGAGGTTCACACAGACAGGCCCATCCAGCTCTTATCCTAATGGTTTGTTTGAATGAGAAGATAAAAAACTTAGAGAGAAGAGAATCTCATGTAAGAATTTTTTTTTTTTGGTAATGTGTAAGAATTTTAAATGTTGAGTGAATCTCATGTTCATTTGGATTGGGCTATATATTTAATGGGCCAAATATTTTAGTATTGTTAAATGTTTTTGGTAGAACTGTGGATTCTTTTGATTGTTCTTTTGGACTTTTGCAGGAACATATGTTGTTTGTTGATAACAGGTTAGTCCATTGTAAATAACTTTTGCTTGCCTCTGGACTGGAATCAGTTTCTGTTTATCTAAGAATTATTTAGATCTATACATCATAAAATTGCTAGAATCACAATTTGATGTACTAGTATGTATCCCTGTGTAACATTCTAATAACAGATGAAGTAACTCATGAAATATGGACTTATTTGAATTTTTGTTTTTAAAGAGAGCTTTTGCATTCAGCTAAGATTAATATGTCCCACATAATCCTTCAGTGGTGAGGAGATTTTGGAAACTAGCTTAAAGAATCCTCCTTTTGTGGTGTAAGTGGCAGCTGAGAGAGATTTTATGGAAGCCACAAAGACTTGGACAATGTGAGAACCACCAGTTTTGATTTTTCCACATAAGCCTATCCTATTAGATTTTGCATGCCACGTGGCAACTTGCCATCTCACTACTGATTTCCACTCCTATCCTTTGAGATAAGACCCTGCAATTACATACATTAACATATTTGCATTTTTTCTTTCCCAATCATCAAACAAGAGCACAGAGAGTGACTCCACAAACTATTCAGTTATTTCATCAAGGTGAGAGGGCCTGTCATGGCTTCCGCTTGTGCTTCCTCTGCCATTGCAGCTGTTGCCATCTCTACTCCAAGGCAAGTTTATCTACTCACTCATCACTCCCACATATAATTTTTCAAGCATTGATCCCTTTAAAATATGAAAGAAACCTCTCTGTAACTAATTACTGTATACTTATGTGAACCATGGACTTACTTGATCAAAATTTTGGTGAATGCATGCAGTTCCCAGAAGAATGGATCAGCCTTGGGAAACACAAAAGCTTCATTCCTTAGTGGGAGGAAGTTGAAGATGAACAAGTACACAGCACCAGTGAGAGGAGGATCGATCACCACAGTGTGTGCAGCAGCTGACCCTGACAGACCTCTGTGGTTCCCAGGCAGCACCCCTCCTCCATGGCTTGATGGCAGTCTCCCTGGTGACTTTGGCTTTGATCCTCTTGGTCTTGGTTAGTGATCACTGATCAATATTAATTATTCAAATATATATAATTCACTCTCTATGAATCAGCTCAGCTCAAGTACTACATATATATTAATTTTCTTTTTCTCTCCTTGTTACTATGCATGTAAATGACAGCAAATATTGGTTTTGGTTTGGTTTGATAGGATCTGATCCAGAGAGCCTGAGATGGAATGTTCAGGCAGAGCTTGTGCACTGCAGGTGGGCAATGTTGGGAGCTGCTGGCATCTTCATTCCAGAATTCCTAACAAAGATAGGGATATTGAACACCCCATCATGGTACACAGCTGGAGAACAGGAATACTTCACAGACACAACCACACTCTTCATTATTGAGCTCATCTTCATTGGCTGGGCTGAGGGTAGGAGATGGGCTGATATCCTCAAGCCTGGGTGTGTCAACACTGACCCCATCTTCCCAAACAACAAGCTCACCGGCACCGATGTTGGTTACCCAGGTGGGCTCTGGTTTGACCCACTTGGGTGGGGATCTGGTTCTCCTGAGAAGATCAAGGAGTTGAGAACCAAGGAGATCAAGAATGGGAGACTGGCCATGCTGGCTGTGATGGGTGCATGGTTCCAGCACATATACACTGGCACTGGCCCTATTGACAACCTCTTTGCCCACCTTGCAGATCCTGGTCATGCTACCATTTTTGCTGTAAGTTCAAACAACATATCTAGGATTTTTTATTATCTGTTATGACTGAATTGTTATGGAATTGATTGTGCTTAATGCTGACTTTATCTGTATATGATGGTCACTACAGGCTTTCACCCCCAAGTGAGAAGGTCAAGAACAGCTCTGGTTGAGAGTGCAATCCTGGGGGAAACATTGGTGAGCATGTTTATCCCAAGTAATTGAGCTCAGATGTTGTAGGAGAGTGTTTATGTCAGTAGAGAGCTTGTATTATGGCTGCTTCTATCAATGTAATGCACAGAATGATAATTCAATGTACAAACACCTATTTAAGGTTAGATGCCATGAATGTAAGTTCAGGTGATAATCACATTTGTGCATACAAGATTAGCAGCGCAGCGGATATTTTAACCATTTCCTAGCGGATATTTTAACCATTTCCTAGCGGATATTTTAACCATTTCCTAGCGGATATTTTAACCATTTCCTAATTAACCTGCGGAGTCATAACTCCATAATTTCCAAAAAACTCAGTTCTTTTGTTGTATTGTGCAACAGAGAGCAGAATACAGCAAAATGAAACTGAATGGTAATGCTAAAAAAAGAAAAAGAGGTTATATCAGACAATATATCAAAATTAACTGAACAGCCAGTGTCAAGGGAGACAGCTAAGTCCCCTTCTTTAACTCCTCCAAATTGATTTGATGCTGTTAAGCATTGGTTCAAAAGGATGTTTCTCTTGTAATTCAACCGCAGTGACAATCTTGGCAATAAATGATGAATTTGCATACACAATATAAATATCCATAAAAGTAGAAATCTATACACAACTCGTAGGTCACTCTATCTAGCAGAAACTTCTCTTCATGATGAGGATACACTTACTCAGTTACAATAGCGTAGCACACAATCATTGAACGACGTTCATGAACCTCCATCCATTTTGTTTATCCTTCACCATGTTATGTTACCTTGCATTGGTGCTACATTTAATCACAGGACATGTATATTAGACAGGTTCCATTCAATTAAAAATATATATGTGTATTGTGTATAACAGTTCATGAGACCCTCCAAAGTAACCTTCACGCAGAACTATCGCTTGCATGCATCAACAGAAATTCTCAAGGGGCATCGTCTTCTTTCTTCCTGCGGTTCCCTGTTGCAACAGAAACCAGTATGAACAATAAAATCTACAACAGGTAGGGTGGGAGAATCAGAAATTCAGTATTTTATCATGCTACTGCTGCTCAAAGTGGAATTTTTCATCAACAAAAGGTAGGGTGGGAGAAGAATTCTAGTTGATGTTCAAACTAATATACATGAGCAGTTAAACGTTTTAGCCTTTCTATCTTCTTAGCTTACAGGGAATAAACTGCCCAGCTATAGTTCAATTTGTTGAACTTTCCATATGACAAATTGTAATATGTATCTTCGAATTGGCAGCACAGCCTAGCCTTATGAGTTTCTGAAATGTGAAATAATTTATGCTTGATACTGTCAAATGCATTAGAATCTAAAGAAATAGAAACCATCAAATAAAGGACATAACTTTACTTCACACAAATTGAGATAATCTGCACATTGTTTATGTCTTAGTTCAGGTTACAGCTTTCGGTCCTATCAAACAAATATATTTTTCCTTTTATCTTTTTATCGACTCTGATATGCAAAGAATGAATCATAAACATAACAACATTTTCTTTATATCCTACAGGCATTTCTTATTCTAAAGATAGATTCCTTGTCTTTCAGTCTATAACACAAACATAAGAACAAGGAATAGAGTACTCCAGTATCCCAGGGATGTCTTAATCTTACCACCAAAACTCTTGCTCCATAAGATCTGTCTGTCAATTCTGGTAAGATTTTGATCATCAAGGCATTTCCATGTTCTAATTGACTTGACATCTTCCCAATCACCATTCTCTGTTTTCTCCAAGCTAGCTACCACCACTCTTGCTCTCCTTGACCATCCAGCTTTCCCATAAGCATGATATCCAAATCCTCCAGCATAACAAAGGTGTATACCAGTTAACTTGCCACAGAAGTCATTGATGTGATCATGGCCAATGAAAACTGCCTTCACATCTCTTGCTTCAACCAGCGTTGTGAAGAAGCCAGAATTCACAGAAGCAGAACTAATGCCTTCTTGTTTAACACCCGTGAAGTTCGATGAGTCAAAACTAGCAAATTCAGGCAATGGGATGTGAAAGTATGCAAGACCAGGAGCAGGTTCTTTCTGAGGCAGTGGTCCATGCTTGTATTCTTTCTGCGGAACAGAGATCAGGTGGTTAATGCAGAGATTGTCTAGATTGAGGGCAAGAACTGAAAAATCAGCTGTGTCCAATACTCCAATGTAGAGTAAGTAATTAAACTACATCTAGTCAATGGAGCAGGTAAACAGTACCTGAAGTTTTGCAGATGTTCGTTGGAACCAAAGTTGCTGAGAGGGTTTGATCCAGCCATAGCCAGAAATGAAAGGAACCTTCGAATAATCTCCACTATCAAGAAAGTATAAATTGAGAACCGATTTGTTTTCAAAACCCGTACCTTCAACTCCTCCAACCTCTAAGTTATAGTTCCCAAAACCATCAATAGTGTGTACTTCCGGAGGATTGACTATAGATAAAGTGTTTTTCATGCCAACAATATGTTTCATCACCCCTTCCCGGGAGAGGGATCCTTCCTGATCATGGTTGCCCAAAACAGCCACCCAAGGAATGTTTGAAGCAATTGCAGGAGCAAATGCAGCTTCTAATGATTTAGCCGAATCCGATGAATCAAGTCCAAATATATTATCCCCTGTCACGCCACAATGAATATGGACATTGGACAATGGGGTATCTCGTATCAACATTGCATAAAGTGAATTCTAATAAATTAAAAATTCAAACTGCAAGTTTACATTGCAAACTCCTTTATTCTCCATACCATCCAATCACTCTCTTAGAATTTACCCAAAACGCAAAAATTGCATTCAAAATAACTTTTGACAGGAGTAGTGCAATTCCAATAGGAGAACAGATTAAGCTAATTATGGCCAATGATTTTGAAGTGATTCCGTTATTGGAAATTTGAATCATAACCGTGCGAGTCTCCTTGCATTAATTGGCCCAATACCAAAACTTGCACAAAAATTCATCCGTGTAACTACACTAATTAATTGAAATCATTGGGATGATTGTGTTTCCAAAATTAGCATGTGTATTTTTTTTAGTGGGAAGAGGAAAGCTGAAAAAGAATAAGCAGCAGCTATAAATAGAAAGAAACAATATTGAAGCGAAATAGATGAAGAAGAAGTACCAGTGAAGACAATAAGGTCAGGTTTCTCAGAAAGGATCATCCTTTGGATGAAGGCAGTGGTGTTGAGGTCAGAGCAAGAACCATACTGAGAACGAAGCACGTCCAAGCAGCGCGTCCTCTTCCCATCAGCATAGTGCATATCTGCAACCTGCAATATCTTGAACTCTCCATTTTTCCCAAACCGAAGCTGCTTCTGCCTCTGTTGTTGTTGTTGTTGTTGAGGTTGTGCTGCCTCTGCCTCCTTCACCGCACAGATGCAAATCGAACAGAGTATCAGTAACGCAGTGAAACCAAACCCCGTCTTCCTTTTAGTGCCATAACCATACCCATCACTCCAAACCATCTCCGATTGGGGATTTGGAAGCTGAACACCGATCAAAATCTGAACTTGTGTTCAGCTGCTGCTAGAGTCGGTTATGGGTTATGGATGCTTACGCTAATTGGACTTTCGACTGTGAGGACAGCGGAATAAGACAACGTCGGATCCACAGAATGTGAACGAGGACAAAATAACAAAACTTTGGTTGATGGTAATTACATTAATTGATCTAACGCAATTATTTGTGCTAATTGCCAAAGGATATTTCACCGTGTAAGTCATTCTCATCGGAAATTCATTTTACCCAGAAATGTAGGCAAAAGAAATAAAATAAAAAATCAAATGCAACCGTGTGTTGCAAAACTTCATTATTATTTTAAAACAAAATTGATTAAAAAAAAATATCTTCTTGGTCAACAATGATTTAGTACTTCATCAGACAATAATTCAGCAGAAAAGACAGTATAGCGGCTAAGATATTGGCTCATGTGGGTGTTTTTTGTATTATAGGACTTGCCGATAATATTTGTGGAACACGTTAGATTGTTCAAGAAAACGATGATGTAGTTGAATCAAGCTATCCAAATTACGTATCTACCTTTTTCTATAAATTAAAAATTCTATTTTAGTGACTACTTGTGTTAATGGTCAGGACTCAGGGATGTCAGGTTACCAGCTGTTAATTTGCTTTCTTTTACATTGAATTGATTTGAATTAATTAAGTACTCGTACATATTCATTAACCATCCATCAAAGTATTATGTGATTTATGGATCCATTATTTAAAATAAAAAACTCAAATTTGCACATATATTTCTCACTATTTAAGGATAATAATCTCTTATGAATACTTAATGGATAAAATGATAATGTACGCCAATCATTTCCGAGAATATCATATAATAGTATTTTCCACTTGTGATGCTATTTTTTTTGTTTTTAACTGATGTGTGAGTGACATTAATCATTGTATACCCTCATCATTCATCAAAGGGACCTGGTTCAAAGTCAAATTGAGAAGCTGCGATATCATAATGCTTAAGAGAGTTTTACAAAAAAATAAAATAAAAAATTCTACGGGCACAACAAAAAATCAGCCAATACAGCCAATAAGTTATGTACAACATGTATAATGTAAATTGCACAATGAATATTACATATTGTGCACACATATATTACATTATGTGCACAACATATATCACATGTTATAAAGAAAGATGATGCTATAACATGTGATATATGTTGTGCACAATAGGTGAAATATGTTGTGCATGTAATATACATTGTGCATTTTATATTATATATGTTGTGCATGAAATTGACATGGAAGTGCAGTGCAAAAAACTATCCAATAAGTAGTTTTGTAAATATTGATTCTGTTTACACTGATTAGTAATTAGTCTGTGTCGGGCTAATCATGATTTTAATAATTGGCATCATTTGAAAAATGCCAGCCAAATCTTTAATTACCCAAGAAAAATATTATAATATCTTTCTGATGCATATTCAATTTATACTTATGGAATTAAGAGTATCTGATTTGTTAGAAGAAAAAACATAGCTCAGATAATTTATACAAATATCACAGCGACCTACGTGGCTAGAAACATACAAGTACAACTTTTTTCCCTTTCCATCACATAATAAGAGTGAACAAATCAACTAAGCAAAATTCAGAAGGCAGATAGAGACAATGCTAGAGAGCAATCAATTAAGCAGCTACAGCTGACAGCACTAAGAAAAACATTAATATTACATTACATCAATTGATATCAATCAAGCACTCTTACTTTTAAGTCCCAAAGGAGAGGACTTGAACCAAGGCACCCATACAGAAGTTGTCTTCTGATAAAGGCTAAATGCTTCTCTTCTGTTATCTTGCTTCAGCATTCGGTCCTCCACAAGCTTAGTCACATAAGCCAAACACACAGTATTAGTCAATGCTCCTACAAATGTCCATCCATGTCCCAGGCTCCATGCAAACACAACTAGTCCCCACCACCATAGCTGCTCACCAAAGTAATTCGGATGCCGAGAATAATGCCACAAACCAGTGTCAAGGACAGGAACCACAGGTTTACCTTCCTCTTGTAGCTGCTTGTTTCTACTCACAAAGTTGTAAAGTTGAGTATCAGCAAAATATGCTATGACAATGCCGGATACACACACAAGAATGGCTACCAAGTCCCACATGCTCAGAGGCTTATTAACAGAGTGGACAACATAGAATGGAAGGGATAATCCAATCAGAAACACCTGCAAAGGCCAGAGACACACAAACAGATATAAGGAAACTTCATCAAGAAGGTTATTTTTTCTTGTAAATGGCAAGATAACCAAGAATTGGTGCTGACCTGTTGAGGGAGGTAGATGGCGAAGAAGGAAGCCCACCACCAATGGCTTCCATACTGAATGCTCAAATCGGTGAAACGCCAATCCTCCTTAGCACCCCATTGCCACTTTTCTCGCCTGAAGTAGTTATGGAGAAGCCGTATACTCCATACCCAAGTCAAGAATATCACGATCCTCGACCTCCACCAATCATACTGAGCCACCAAAGGGTGAGTGGCATAGTAATTGACGAGCATCACAGGTATCACTGTCCAATACGGATCAATCATCTGCACCATATATATATAGCAAAATTAAAGTGTCAACAAGCCTCAACTATAGAACAAAAACTGAGTGAGCTGAAGGAAGAAGAGCAGGGAAAAGTGTACTGTACCCAATGGCTAGACTGGAATAGGCCAATGACCCAGAAAAGGACATTGACATTGAAGAAGAAGAGGATATTTGCTAATAGCAGAGGGTGGTGATAGCACCAAGTCCACAGGCTTGACCAAATAGATTGGTCAGCCCCAGAGGCAGCAATGGCAGAGTCATAGTGCTTGAGGAATGATAGGTAGAAGAGGATGGAGGGAAGGGGAACCAAGAATGCTATGATGGCATTCTTCAGATTGTTAAAGCTAACACTGCCACTGCCACTACCCATGGTTGGCCTTTGATCTCTGTGTGTGTGTGTTTTACAAGTTCTTTGTGGTGTCTACTTTTATAGCTCTCAGAATTTGGAACAAGGGGAAACAAAAGCAGAGCCTCCAAATGATAAGTGCCAATGCAAAGTTCAGCACAGTTCACTTTCTGCTTGTGGCTCCCCACTCAGCCACGCCCACCTGCTAATCAATTAGGTCATTCTTTTATTCCCACACACACAATCATTAGCTGATTCTATATCATCCCCAAAGTTTTTTTCTTTTTTCCTTCTTTCTATCCACGCCTATTTGATTATTCGATGAGCATTGGTTCTTTCTTTTTTTTTTATTTGAAAATTTGAGCAACATCCTCCATTAGTTCATCGAGCTAGCCACACTATATTATTGCTCATGCAGTAGGTGATTGGTCAAAGTCACGTACGGTTAAAGTAATAACAGTAATAGATATGATATTCAAAACACTTTGAATGATCAGTATGTTTACAATTGGCATGGTATCAATGAATAATAGTAAGTCTGTTATATAAGTACTTGGATTTATAATTAATTAGATCTATAAATCTTGGGATTAATATCATCTAATACTGATTACTAGGATCCCATCAATGGTGGTGCTACCCATGAATACACTATGGATTGATCTCTGCCAGCAGCCCAGTAGCATTTAGGTTTGATTTCGGGAACAAAATAAAGAAATTTACTTGATCATCATAAAGTAGTCTTGTCCAAGATCAGTGATCACCCTCACCCGTGTTCTTTATTATTACAGTTGGAGCCAGCTGCAAATGACCATTTAACTGGAAAGAAAAATAGGACATGGCAATAATGAGACTAAAACTTAAAGCATTCCCTTATTGTGTGTGTGTTTTTTGTTTCTAAGAAACAATATAATGCATGAGTATATACAAAGTGGTGTTCCTGTAAGGAAGGAAGGTTATGTGAGAATATATCTTCCCATCCGGATCACAAATAGGGGCAGTCACATCAAAATAATTAAGAGGTTGGTTTATAAGGGAATCCAATTCAAAACTGCATGAATCCATAAAGTAATTGGTAGCAATGATGATGTTTTGCAGGCTATATAGTGCGTGTCCCCTAGCTAATGAATGATATATATATACACACCAAATTAAACCTAATCCGAAATTAACACAGGGGCCCTCCACTTACTTTGGTGCTTCGATTCTTCTAATTGCCTTTGAAGATTAACCTCTCAGTCCCCGCAATCTACGCAGCCAGAAACAAACATGGAAATTATTAACAATTAACAAAAAAGAACAACAATAATGCATGCCTGCACTGAACAGCACAACAGTATCACCACAGTAGCTAATTTTGCTTTCTTTCTTGAGAGAATCTTTAGCATGCGTCGGCCGCCGAATCGAATTGATCTTCTGCTGTTCGTTAATTAGCATGCAAATTAAAGTTTAATTTGGGCATTGACAATTACAAAACAACATCATCATCATCTATCTATCATGAAGGCATGATATGTATACAGATTATTCAGATTCAAAATCAATGGTGATTCATTCATTTCATCCAACGATATACTATCTACTATACCTAGCTACGGAGAGCGGTACATACATACATATGTACATAATTAGAAAGCAGCATTTTCATCTTGAATCGGATGGTGTTCGACATACAGTGAGGGTGGACAGCGCCGCCTCCAATCAACAAAGAATGATTTCTCATATCCATCCGTTGATTGAAGAAGCACACTTCACGGCACCAAGTCAACAGCGAAGGATTATTTCACTACGTTTCATGATTCATCCAATAATTCTAAGACCTCCTTCAATTTTTCATGGAGACGAGACTGTATGCTCGCTCTTCAACATATTCCATTTTTCATGAACAACAAAAGAAAAAAGAAAAAAGAAAAGAAAGAAAGATACTCGCTTTTTTTGTTTTTGGGTCGAAGCAATTTCTTTTATAAGTCCAAGAAGAAAAGTTGGAATCCAGATTCAAACCTTGTATAATCAAGCCCAATTCCTTATACAACAATATGAAGACCGTTCAAGGCTTAAGGAAAAACAAAAACAAATAAAAAGGGCTTTCTTCATCAATATGGCCCTCTTGTTATGGATTATACAAGCATCATTCAAGGGGCTTGGGTCCAAAAGGCTTAGTTAATTAATTAATGCTATTATCTGTTTCATTTCCAAATTTTTGTCTTCTTTTGTTTACCAAAGTCTCAATCCTCAGCTTGTTTTTGCAATAACTATTTTCGGGTAATTTCCTACTATTTACAAAGTAAGAAAACAAGAGTTGAATTCTGAAATTGTCATTTTGTGGAGGACTTTACCTAGCTATATATTACTCGCTCACTCTTTAAATAAAGATTAGGTATGCAATTCCTAATACCATAATTAATTTACAAAAGAGAAGGTAGATAGAGCCTGAAATCATCAATCGCTATCAAATGTTGGTTGCTTACAAAATTTCATATTGATACGTCTTGAAGCAGGCAACTGCATGGAGCGATGTCGTGTCTGCTTTGTCCTCGCATGGCATTCTAGTTTCTAGATTAAGCTTCTTCCTTTTTTTTTTTTAAAAAAAAAAGAAAAAGTTGGATGTATTTTTGGATTATTTAAGATACCTTTAAAAACAATAATGCTAAGTGTACAATGAAAAATCAACTAATACAATTAATTAGTCTATTTTAATTTGAATTTTGGCTCAATTAATCATTGAGATTGTAATGTACTGAGTAATTATAACTTAAAATCTTTTTTATTGGCTGGTTTGACTGATTTTTTATTTTACATTTAGCATCACTATAAAAGTACCCTAATAAACAAAATTATTTCTTCCTAATTGATTTAAATGTTTATGTTTTCTTTTGTTTATAAACAACGAATTAAATATTGTGTAAATATGTTGAAGAAGAAAAGGGGAAGTCAACAAAAGAAGCTCAGAAACGATTAGATAGATATAAACGTACAAATGTGTGGTTCCAAAATATACAAACTAGAATTATGCACATTGAAAATGGCAATGTGAATCCACCAAAGTCCCAACAGAAACAACACTAATTAATGTACATAGATACCAGTCAACTCGACATGTCCGGATTAAGAAATATGAAGCAGTTATAGTCACAAGCAGTTACTAGCTATTTCTTTACCATTAATGTTTGACGTATAACAGAAATACACGTCCAACTTGTATCCAACGTGTGTAATCCATATTACAGGATGTGTACTATAGTATATGTGATATACGTATAACACACATCTTGTAACATAAATAGTACACGTTGAATACAAGTTGGACGTATTTTTATTGTACGTCAAACATTAATGGTTCTTTACCCTCCTCCAGCTGCACACGCATTCAAAGCTTTATGGTTCAAACCACATTCACTTAATTAGCATCAGATGTGTAAAAAATAAGATTTATGGAGTCTGTCACGACATTCGCGATAGTAAAGGCATCCATTTTTTTTTGTTAAAACAATAATTTTCAAACCAAATAAATTTAATTATAATACAATATTAATATAAAAGAAACTTGTATATTATCATTCATTCATATTTTTTTATATCAATGAGGTTGCGTTTGACTTTTCTGATTCTGGAGTCAGAGTCAAGGAGTCAGTGAAAAAATAATTCTGATGTTTGGTGCGAGAGCCACAGTGCAAATGAGGAACAGAGTCACAACAACCCAATGAACAAAATTGTCAATTTTTTTATCACTCAATTTATTGAGTCACTATGTGTTGAAAATGAGTCACTGTGGTATGGAAGAAAGGTACAAATATATGAGAGTGTTCAAAGTCAATTTTGGAGTTACTGTAACTCCTATGAATCATTGAAAACAAACATTACCTAAATGTTTTTTACTATTACTACTTCTAGATATATAAATAAAAGAATTTAACATGTAGACCAGAGTGTAAAAATTAGATTATATGGTATGCGTAGAAATCAAAGTCAATTAAGTTCACTTAATTTATTCTTTTAAAATAAAAAAAAATCTTTTATTGCGTATAATATATTGGTGTATATATGTTAGAACTTTTCAAATGAAGAATAAAATATAATATATACAAATATTTGAAAAGAAAACAATAACTATAGTCAAAATATAGGAAAATCTCCTCTTTATTAGTTTGGACTAGCCTACTAGACAGCTTGATGAAAAAATGATTGCTATACGTATTCAAAGGATGTATAGATCTATTATGTGTGGGTTGAGTAAAATAAGATAAAAAAGTTTGTTTGAGAAAAAAGTGGCGGATCTCATTATTTTGTAATAAGTAGGGTGTAAAGATCTAATAGGTAGAGTACACAAATATCATACTATCTTCTTTTCAAAATAATATTTATTTTGATTTTTTGTGTTGATTAGAAAACTAATGTATTTAGACACAAATTGTGTCTAGATACATTAATTTTTCAATAAATAAAAAAAATCAAAACGATTATCATTTTAGAAGGGAGGGAATACATTATTGATTGCCTCTTTATATATATACATAGACGGATTTATGTTAATCATGCATGCACCCTTCAAAGAATCAAACGTACGTAGCTGCTACGAAACCCATCTATGAATCGTGATTGAAACACTTCTTTAGCTAACTAAGGAGTAAATTTAAGAACAAGTTATTAACTTTTCTTTTTTAGTTTCTTCGGCGTTAAGACTGTTGTGAAGTATGTTATGAGCACTTGTGATTTCAAATTAATGAGTACCAACTTAGATAAATCAGAAAATTGATAGAAAAAAAAAACGCTAAATTCATACAGCAGGAGTTGGTTTTTATTTGTAGGATCCATTATATATAATTGGATCTATTGATTGATTTACATTAGAAATAAATAAAAATCTTCAATCAGATTCAATTCAGTATGATTAGGCAAATGGATACTCTTTTACTGAATTTTGTTTGGGGGTGTCGAGGAAGGTTCATTTTTAGGCAAAAGACATGAATTGTTGTGGCTGGCACGTAATGCTTTTTAGTTTGTATTTTTAGAGGATCTTAATCTGTCAGACCCTGACACCACAATGAATGCTAAAGCAACATAATTCCCATATTTTTATTAGTTAGGCCTAAATAGATATCCACAATGTTGTAGACATTTGGAAATTAGTGTTATGATGACTTTAGTGGGAGTGGGAGTGAGTGGCACAGCAAACATGTATATATATCCAGCCTCGTGCAAAAGGAAGCGAGTGTGACTGCAGGTGCAAGGCCCATTTTGGAAAATGGATTTCCTTCCTTCGTTCCTTCACTCCCTCCCTATCTTTCCACAAAGAAAGAATAGAATATCCCCCACATTGAATCGAAAGTGGTTCAGTTGGGTGACACCAATAAGACCTGACCTGCTTTTCTTTGTTTTTTTGTGGAGTTGATTAATGTCTGCACCACACGTTATATATATATATATGTATGGCATATATACTTGTCAATCCATGATTATCATCATACACTAATCCCCCTCCAGTCCAGCCACTACCCCTCATCACCCAAAAGTAAACGCTCAAAGCTCACCCAACCTTTTCTTTCTTTCTTTCTTTCTTTTTTTTTTATCATTGGGAAGCATACTGCTCCTATTTTATATTATATTTATATCCCCACTTGTCAACATCACCCACTTCTTCTTCTTCTTCTCTCTCTCTCTCTCTTCATAGTTCTTACCTTCATTGCATTTTGCAGGGAAAAGGGTCAATGGATGGTCACTGCTATGCAATCCCCAACACCCCAAACACCTCAAACCTGATTGGCTCATGACTTATGACACCTATCTTTCCCCCTTCTTCTTCTTCATATATCCAGCGATCCTTACGTGTACTTCTTGGTAGTAAAGAAAGAAGGATCCTAAAGACTCCACTTTTATCCTTCTTGATGATCTCTCTTCTGATGTCAAAGGGAACTTCAAGTCCCAGAGAAGGACCAAGAAGACCAATCCCATCAACATCAAGAAGAGGACTCTCTTCCATTTTCATGGTTTCCAAGTTGATGGTCTTTGTCCCACCGTTACTTCTATCTTGGTTCGCTGTACAAGCCTCCTCTTCTTCCTCTTGTAACCAACTGGATAAAGACTCGCTCTTGGCCTTCTCCACGAACATATCTACCAACCCTCCTCTCAATTGGTCTGCTTCTGTTGATTGCTGCCTCTGGGAAGGCATTCTATGTGACGAGGACAAGCTGAATGGGGATCTCAGAGTCATCCATCTATTGCTACCATCAAGGGGTCTCACTGGATTCATCTCACCATCTCTCACAAACCTCACTGCCCTCTCTCACCTTAATCTCTCCCATAATCGGTTATCTGGTAATCTCCCAGACCAGTTTTTCTCACTTCTTAATCACTTGCAGATTCTAGATTTAAGCTACAACCGTATCTCTGGCATACTGCCACCAATTTTTGCCAATAGCAGTAGCAGCACTACTACCAGGACTATCCGGGAGCTGGATTTGTCTAGTAATTCATTCAACGGTACACTTCCATCATCTTTCCTTGGGCATCTGGCAGCTGCAGCAATAGGGGGGAGTTTGATGTCTTTCAATGTTAGTAACAATAGCTTCACAGGTCAAATTCCAACTTCTCTCTTTTGCAGTAACAGAAGTAAATCCTCCTCTATCAGATTCCTGGATTATTCCTCCAACCATTTTGATGGCCAGGTTCAGCCTGGGCTGGGAGCATGTTCCAAGCTTGAGAAGTTTAGAGCTGGCTTCAATCTTCTGTATGGGCCTCTTCCTAGTGACATTTTTGATGCTGTTGCTCTCACAGAGATCTCCTTGCCCGTCAATAATCTCTCTGGAACCATCGCTGATGGCATTGTTAGGCTTACCAGCCTTACAGTTTTGGAGCTTGATTCTAATAATTTCACAGGACCCATTCCCCAGGATATCGGTAAGCTCTACAGATTGGAACGGCTACTCCTTCATGTCAACAATCTAACTGGTACCCTCCCCTCATCTCTGGTTAACTGCGTCAACCTTGTCATGTTAAATTTAAGGGTGAACTCATTGGGGGGAAATCTCTCAGCATTCAATTTCTCTGGACTCCTCAGACTTACTACACTTGACCTTGGCAATAATAACTTCACCGGTGTTTTACCACCAACCCTTTATGCATGCAAATCACTTAAAGCAATAAGGTTGGCATATAATCAGCTTGAGGGACAGATCTCATCTGAGATACTTGGACTTCAGTCTCTGGCTTTCCTATCAGTTTCTGCCAACAACCTGAGCAATGTCACTGGGGCTTTGAGCATACTTACGGGGCTCAAGAACCTTAGCACCCTCATGCTCTCCAAGAATTTTTTCGGTGAAAAGATGCCAAATGATGCGAACATAAAAGGCCCAGATGGATTCCAAAAGATTCAAGTCCTTGGCTTAGGTGGTTGCAATTTCACGGGTCAAATACCGGGATGGCTAGTTAATCTGAAGAAGCTTGAGGCCCTGGATTTGTCCTATAATCAAATTAGTGGTTCAATTCCTACTTGGCTGAACAAGCTTCCTCAACTTTTCTACTTAGACTTGTCTCATAACAACCTTACAGGAAGGTTTCCTACAGAGCTTACAACTCTCCCAGCACTAACATCAAAACAGGCAAATGATAAAGTAGAAAGGACTTACCTGGAGTTACCTGTCTTTGCCAGTGCCAACAATGTTTCCCAGATGCAATATAATCAGCTTTCCAACCTACCTCCAGCAATATATCTGAGAAGCAATAGCCTCAATGGCAGTATCCCCATCGAGATTGGCCTACTGGAAGTCCTTCATCACCTGGACCTGAGTCATAACAAATTCTCTGGCAGCATCCCAGTTCAAATTTCTAACTTGACAAACTTGGAGAAACTATACCTCTCAGGAAACCAGCTATCTGGTGAAATACCTGATTCGCTCAGTAAGCTACATTTCTTATCAGATTTCAGCGTAGCATACAATAATCTTCAAGGACCAATACCAACTGGTGGTCAATTTGATACTTTCCCCCCCTCCAGCTTTGAAGGAAACCCACAGTTGTGTGGTTCAGTTGTTCCGCACCCTTGTCATTCTCAACAAGGTAGTAGTACCGCAAGTGGCCACACCTCAAACAAAAGACTAGTAATTGGAATTGTCATTGGAGCTTGTTTTGGCACTGTTTCCTTCATTTTAGTGTTGATAGTGTGGATACTATCCAAGAGGAGGATCAATCCAGGAGGAGAGCCTGACAAAATTGAACCAGAATCAATGTTAGCCAACTCCAGCAGTGGAGTTCATCAAGAGGTTGACAAGGAGGTTAGCCTAGTGGTATTGTTCCCCAATAACACACATGAAATCAAGAATCTTACCATATTTGAAATATTAAAAGCCACTGAAAATTTCAGTCAGGAAAACATAATAGGATGTGGGGGTTTTGGTTTGGTTTATAAAGCAACATTATCAGATGGAACTACTGTAGCCATCAAGAAACTTTCAGGAGATTTGGGTCTTATGGAAAGGGAATTCAAAGCAGAGGTAGAGGCTTTGTCAACAGCACAACATGAGAATCTGGTTGCATTGCAAGGTTATTGTGTGCATGAGGGCTTTCGGCTTCTCATATATACTTACATGGAAAATGGAAGCTTGGATTACTGGTTGCATGAAAACGCCGATGGTCCAACTCAACTTGATTGGCCTACTCGTCTGAAGATTGCACGAGGTGCAAGTTGTGGATTGGCTTACATGCATGAGATATGTGAACCACACATAGTACATCGTGATATCAAGTCCAGCAATATACTCCTTGATGAAAAGTTTGAGGCACATGTTGCTGATTTTGGGTTGTCCCGGTTGATTCTTCCTTATCATACTCATGTTACAACTGAACTTGTGGGCACGTTAGGTTATATCCCCCCAGAGTATGGACAAGCATGGGTGGCGACTCTGAGAGGGGATATCTACAGCTTTGGGGTTGTAATGCTTGAATTGCTCACTGGGAGGAGGCCTGTTGATGTATGCAAGCCAAAAATGTCAAGGGAGTTAGTTGGCTGGGTTCAACAAATGAGGAGCGAAGGAAAACAAGATCAAGTATTTGATCCTCTTCTGCAAGGGAAGGGCTTTGAAGAAGAGATGCTACAAGTACTTGATGTGGCCTGCATGTGTGTCAACCAGAATCCTTTCAAGAGACCATGCATAACAGAAGTTGTTCAATGGCTGAAGAATGTAGGATCAGTCAACCAACAGAGGAATAAAGACTAGACAAAAATCGTTGTCCTCAACAAATCTTGACAACAGATATGTATACTTAATACTTGTGCAAAAAATTTTGCATTCTAGAAATACAGAATCATTTTTACTAATGTAAATGAGGACTCTCCATTTAAAATTTGTTCCTAGCAAGATTTTATGAATTATTAATTATATTATGTTCTATTGAAGATTTTTCTATTCTATGAACAAGTATCATTGAAACTGTCTATTGACATGAGTGACCACCAGATTCTCATAAGTCATAACTCTTTCCAATTAATACAGCATCCTGAATCTGACAGGCCTTTGTTATGCCAATTCTTATTTTCCTTCTTATCTCAGTACTGATGTGTAAGAAAGTTACTGAATTTGATCATAATGCACTTTACTATACGCCAAGTCCTTTTTTGTTTGGCAGATAATGGATAGTATACGTTCATGTAGAAAAATATGCCAGCTTAACATTTATATTTCAAGCCATCAACTTAGCCTATGAACCATCATTAATAGAGGAGACTGATTGTGGTGAGGCAAACAAACTATGCTCTAGCAGAAAGTGGAAAATCCATGACATAAACCTTCGAAAATCCATGACATCATTAATGGTTGAGTATTAAGAAGGAAGTGCTACCAATTAAACAAGTTACACAGCAGGCAGTGGGGCATAAAAACAAACATCTTATGGGCATGAAAATAGAAATAGTAACAGTATCACACACATATTATGCAAGAAGTGGAAGCAAGCACTGTAATACATAGATGGTGTATCAGAGAAAGAAAAGGAATACCAGAGTGCAAGGCCAGGAAGGGAGAGTTGTGAGATCACAGCAAGTGAAGAACGCACAAAGTAAGCAAGCTTCATCTTCATCTTGCCAATTCTGTCATTCGAGCATTCTTGTTCGTTTTACAACATATTTATTCCTTTTTTAAAAAAAAATATCAGAAATAAAATTAACACAATTGAAACATGAGTTCGCATGATTGTTGAGTATTTCTCTATTTTAAATCGGTGCTTAACATGGACAGATCATTCAGTGTCGTTTCCATATACAGTGACGTTCAACAGTGGGACGACGGGATTAATGTGATTCTGAGATCGCTAGAAGGAAGATAAAATTGTTGACTTTTGGCGCAGAAATAGTTGCGAATATTAAAAAAGATAAATTTCCTGTTCTGAAATCTAAAAAGTGTAAATAATAGACATGCCATAGAGAAAAAAGTGTCTTTTTTTTTTTTGGTGGTATATCAGGGATGGTGTATATATGAGGCATTATTAGTCACAGCGATGACAATGGTGTTCATCATGTAAGATTAAGGAAGGTAAATCAATGATATAATTAACTTTTGGAGAAGCTAGATTATTAGGTCGATACATTTGTGTTGTCAAATCAAATTTTGATAATGTTACCAAATGAGCATTTTCGTCATTCTCTCGTAATCATCTCTTCATGTTTAATAATATCAAAACCTTTTCTTTGCTACATGTTATGCAGAAATGAAATATTCCAGCAGTACATACTCTGTACTTTGTGATGATGAATAATCAATAATTAACTTCATTGATAATAATTAATTATTCAGAAAGGTTACAACTTGTTTGGCAGGCGGCAGCATTAACAATTCAACATACATACATACAACATTTAAGCTTCCCTTCATTTGCACAATGAGCAAGTCCTAGTTCAGAAGCTATGAAGGAAGGAAGGACTAAATTCCACTCCAATTATTATATATTGTAGCAACAACAACTGAAAAAACCTTTCAGTTGAATTGATTAGTGTTTACCACCTCCATATACATACATACATACATATATATATATATATAGCTAGTGTAGTGTTGATGATTGATGCCAAGATGACTCTGGAAAAAGCAGCACTAAATGGTGTCCACCCACAAAACTCCATCTCCTATCACCAGAAAAAAACCCACAGGGTGTTTTCCCAAATGGGTCAAAAAAAGAGGAAAAAAAGTGGGAATCAGGAGAGTGAGTAAAGTGGAGGTACTGCCAAAGTGAAGCCCATAGAATAGAACCCATCCAACTGAGCATCAGCCTTAAGTAGTATGCACAGGAATTGAAGGACAGAGCTTCCTTCAAAGAAGCTAGCTAAGCATGTGATGATGATGTATGTGACCTCTTTTGGAGGAGGAGCAGGAGAAGAACATATACATAATATTTATTTATTTATTTATTTGTATATATGAAGAGAAGAGAAGCATGAAGGAGGAAGAATGAAGGAGAGTTGAATTTGATCATTCATCTCCTTGAATGTACCAGCAGAGGAGCATTGTGGCACAACGGCGTAGGATGTAGAGACGAGCACGTTGCTCCTTAACCAAACAAGCACATTTGTTGCTGAATCCATATCCTTTTTTCTTTCCTCCTCCTACTCCTTGCTGCTTGTAGTACTGTTGGATCTCAGCCATATATTAAAGATTGAGTAAGTAATGTATGTTCCTTCTGATATATATCTGGCTTGGCTTGTCTGTGATGGAATGTGGGTGCGTGCGGTATGCTTGAAAGGGTGACCCCAAAAAAAAGCTCGCAACAGAGCTTGAGGGAAGTAGGTGGTGGGGGAAAAAGGAGCCAATATATAAAGGAAGAAATTAAAGGTTGAATATATTATATTGGATATGAATGGAGTGTAAAGGAAGTGATCTTGGGAAGGGGAGGCTCGAAAACTGAGAGGGGTGAGAGTCAGAGGGGGGAGGGGGGATGAACGTGGATGGATTGATGGATGGATGGATGGGAATGTACTGTAATTAATTAAATAAATTAAACAAAGTGGTAGCGTGAGAATAGGAGCAAGGTTGGGTTGGGTTTATTAGAGAAGTGGGAAAGGGTATTGTGCAAATGCATGAAAAGAGGGGCTCTGCTGTAATCCATGCTTACCCATGGGAGCATCTCTACCCGGCAACTCCGAGCTCCATTGGAGCTATTGCTTGGATTCTAGCTACCTCATGCTACCATTTCCCAACATCTTCCATATTTTTATTTTTTACTTGTAATATTATGCCTCATAATCTGGCCAGCTGTTTGCTCATATATACTATCTATGATGATGAATTTATCTACTAATAATGACAGTTTGTTAACACAAGACATACATACATGTCCTCCGCTTAATCTATTATTAGGAACTATACTGCTGTAGTAATTAATTAATTAGCACTAGGCTTGTCCCAAAGATGCATGCTATCTCATATTCTTAACCCACTAATTCGGTAATTCCTTTGTGAGATGTTAATGATGATCCATTTTCATATTTTGTTCAGCACAGTCAAGATGCAGTACTTACTTAGCTTATTCGTCCTTTATTGACCTGGTATAGTGTGATATACCTTTCTATTCTTTTCGTGTGTGACAATATATATATATATATATATATATATATATATATATATATATATATATATTGAATTCCATTAATTTTTCACATAAAGTAAAAATTGAAGGCTATATATTTTAAAATGTGAGATTTCACAATTTCTTTTATTGTATTATAAAATAAATACTATAGGCTTTAAAATATTGAATCACATAAATTTTTATATATAGTAGAAATTGAAGGCTATATACTTTAAAATATGAGATTTGAAGAAAATTTTTATTGTCTTATAAAATAAAGACTATAGACTTTAAAATTGTGAATTAATGAATATTTTACGTATACTAGAAATTGAAGGCTATATACTTCAAAATGTGAGATTTCACTAATTTATTGGATACAATATAAAATAAAGACTACAACCTTTCACATATTGTATCACATGAATTTTTCACATATCATAGAAATTGAAGATTATATACTTTAAAATGTGATATTTCACTATTATTTTGGATACACTATACAATAAATATTGTAACCTTTAAAATATTGAATCAAGTGAATTTTTCATATATAGTAGAAATTAAAGGCTATAATATACTTTATAATATGAATTTCACAATTTTTTTAATGTATTATAAAATAAAGACTATATGTTTTAAAATAGTGAATCACATGAATTTTTACATATAGTAGAAATCAAAGGCTATATACTTAAAAATGTGAGATTTCACAATTTTTTGGATACATCATAAAATAAAGACTATAGGCTTTAAAATATTAAATAACATGAATTTTATAGATATACTAGAAAATGATTGCTATATACTTTAAAATGTGAGATTTTCTAATTTTTTTGTTGTATTTTAAAAGAAAGACTATAGACTTTAAAATATTGAATTACATGACTTTTTTTACATATAGTAGAAATTGAAAACTATATACTGACATTTCACTATTTTTTTGGATGCATGATAAAATAAAGACTATAGCTTTTGAAATATTGAATCTCATGAATTTTTCACATATAGTAGAAATTGAAGGCTATATAATTTAAATTGTGAGATTTCACAATTTTTTTAATTGTATTATAAATTAAAGATTATAGACTTTAAAATATTGAATCACGTGAATTTTTCACAGATAGTAAAAATTTAAGGCTATATACTTTAAAATGTTATATTTCACTATTTTTTTGTTATTTTATAAAATTAATACTATAGACTTTAAAATATTGAATCACATGAATTTTTCACATATTGTAGAAATTGAAGGCTATATCATTGAAAATGTGAGATTTCACCATTTTTTTTGTTGTATTATAAAATAAAGACTATAGGCTTTAAAATATTGAATCACATGAATTTTATACATATAGTAGAAAAAGAAGGCTATATAATTTAAAATGTGAGCTTTCATAATTTTTTTTGTTGTATTATAAAATAAAGACTATAGGCTTTAAAATAATGAATTAGATAAATATTTACATATAGTATAAATTTAAGGTTATATACTTTAAAATGTGAGATTTCACTATTTTTTGTTTTGTAGGCTTTAAAATATTGAATCACATGAATTTTTTACATATTGTAGAAATTGAAGGCTATATCATTGAAAATGTGAGATTTCACTATTTTTTTGGTTGTATTATAAAATAATGAATATAGACTTTAATATTTTGAATCACATGAATTTTATACATATAGTAGAAAATGAAGGCTATAAACTTTAAAATGTGATGAGATTTCATACGTTTTTTTGTTATATTATAAAATAAAAGACTATAGGCTTTATAATAGTTAATTACATGAATTTTTTAAATATAGTAGAAATTGAAGACTATATACTTTTAAATGTGAGATTTCACTAATTTTTTTGGATGCATGATAAAATAAAGAATATATAGCCTTTGAAATATTGAATCTCATGAAGTTTTTACATATAGTAGAAATTTAAGGTTATATACTTTAAAATGTGAGATTTCACAATTTTTTTTAGTTGTATTACAAAATAAAGACTATAGACTTTAAAATATTGAATTACATAAATTTTTCATAGACGGTAGAAATTTAGGTCTATATACTTTAAAATGTGAGAACTCACTATTTTTTTTGTTATTTTATAAAATACATATTGTAGGCTTTAAAATATTTAATCACATGAATTTTTTATATACCGTAGAAATTGAAGGCTATATCATTGAAAATGTAATATTTCATTATTTTTTGGTTGTATTATAAAATAAATACTATAGGCTTTAAAATATTGAATCACATGAATTTTATACATATAGTAGAAAATGAATGCTATATACTTTAAAATGTGAGATTTCATAATTTTTTTGTTGTATTATAAAATAAGGACTATAGTCTTTAAAATATTGAATTACATGAATTTTTACATATAGTAGAAATTGAAGGCTATATACTTTAAAATGTGAGAATTCACTATTTTTTTTGTATTATAAAATAAAGACTATAGCCTTTAAAATATTGAATCTCGTGAATTTTTCATATATTGTACAAATTGAAGGCTATATACTTTAAAATGTGAGATTTCACAAATTCTTTGGATACATTATATGATAAATACTATAGCCTTTAAAATATTGAATCACATGAATTTTTTACATATTGTAGAAATTGAAGACTATATACTTTAAAATGTGAGATTTCACTATTTTTTTGGTTGTATTATAAAATAAAGACTATAGACTTTAGAATTTTAAATCACATGAATTTTATACATATAGTAGAAAATGAAGGCTATATACTTTAAAATGTGAGATTTCATAATTTTTTTGTTGTATTATAAAATAAAAAACTATAGACTTTAAAATATTGAATTACATGAACTTTTTACATATAGTAGAAATTGAAGGTTATATACTTCAAAATGTGAGTTTTCATTATTTTTTGGTTGTATTATAAAATAAAGACTATAGCCTTTAAAATATTGAATCTCGTGAAATTTTCACATATAGTAGAAATTGAAGGCTATAGACTTTAAAATGTGAGATTTCACTAATTTTTTGGATACACTATATAATAAATTCTATAGTCTTTAAAATATTGAATCACATGAATTTTTCACATATTGAAGGAATTGAAGGTTATATACTTTAAAATATGAGATTTCACTATTTTTTTTGTTTAATAAAATAAATACTATAAACTTTAAAATATTGAATAACGTGAATTTTTCACATATTATAGAAATTGAAGGTCATGTCATTGAAAATGTGAGATTTCATTATTTTTTTGGTTGTATTATAAAATAAACACTATAGGGTTTAAAATATTGAATCTCGTGAATTTTTCACATATAGTAGAAATTGTAGGCTATAGACTTTAAAATGTGAGATTTAACTAATTTTTTGGATACACTTATAATAAATACAGTAGCCTTTAAAATATTGAATCACATGAATTTTTCACATATTGTAGAAATTGAAGGTTATATACTTTAAAATGTGAGATTTCACTATTTTTTTTTGTTTAATAAAATAAATACTATAGGCTTTAAAATATTGAATCACATGAACTTTTCACATATTGTAGAAATTGAAGGCTGTGTCATTGAAAATGTGAGATTTCATCATTTTTTTGGTTGTATTATAAAATAAAGACTATAGGCTTTGAATCACATAAATTTTATACATATAGTAGAAAATGAAGGTTATATACTTTAAAATGTGAGATTTCATAATTTTTTTTGTTGTATTATAAAATAAAGACTATTGGCTTTAAAATAGTGAATTACATGAAATTTTTACATATAATATAAATTGAAGGTTATATACTTAAAAATGTGAGATTTCACTATTTTTTTGGTTTTATTATAAAATAAAGATTATAACCTTTAAAATATGGAATCTCATGAGTTTTTCACATATAGTAGGAATTGAAGGCTATATACTTTAAAATGTGAGATTTCACAATTTTCTTAGTTGTATTTCAAAATAAAGACTATAGTCTTTAAAATATTGAATTACATGAACTTTTTAAAGACAGTAGAAATTTAAGTCTATATACTTCAAAATGTGAAATCTCACTATTTTTTTTGTTGCTTTATAAAAAATATTGTAGGATTTAAAATATTGAATCACATGAATTTTTTACATATCGTAGAAATTGAAGGCTATATCATTGAAAATGTGAGATTTCACTATTTTTTTTGTTGTATTATAAAATAAATACTATATGCTTTAAAATATTGAATCACATGAATTTTATACATATAGTAGAAAATGAAGACTATATACTTTAAAATGTGAGATTTCATAAATTTTTTTTGTTGTATTATAAAATAAAGACTATAGGTTTAAAATATTGAATTACATGAATTTTTACATATTGTAGAAATTGAAGGCTATATACTTTAAAATGCAAGATTTCACTATTTTTTTTTTGTATTATAAAATAAAGACTATAGCTTTTAAAATATTGAATCTCGTGAATTTTTCACATATAGTAGAAATTGAAGGATATATGCTTTAAAATGTGAAATTTCACTAATTTTTTGGATACACTATATAATAAATACTATAGCCTTTAAAATATTGAATCACATGAAGATTTCACATATTGTAGAAATTGAGGACTATATACTTTAAAATGTGAGATTTCACTAATTTTTTTATTGTATTATAAAATAAAGACTATAGCCTTTCAATTATTGAATCTCATGAATTTTTCACATATAGTAGAAATTGAAGGTTATAATTTTAGAATGTGAGATTTCACTAATTTTAAAGATCCAATAATACGAGGAACCGATTTAGAGGCTAAGAGATCAAAAGCACACGTGTCGACTAATGAGAGGAGAATCGTGTCATAGACAAATTGACAATGGACATGTAAACTTCGCCCCTAGATCGAACAGTCAAAATTTTTTGCTCTTGGTGCACCTAATAATT
The DNA here is from genome assembly GCA_013621005.1 of Aeschynomene evenia. Classification (NCBI taxonomy): domain Eukaryota; kingdom Viridiplantae; phylum Streptophyta; class Magnoliopsida; order Fabales; family Fabaceae; genus Aeschynomene; species Aeschynomene evenia. The sequence continues at coordinate 7,387,936 of CM024268.1, forward strand.
TTTTCAGAAACAATTGATTCCATCATAAATGCTCAGTAACAGAATTTACCTATATAAAAAAGGAGGTCAAACTCGAGAAAGAATACACTTTCAGTTAACATGAATACTCATATAGACTTAAGATGGTAAGAATAATTAAGAACTAGCTTTGTGTGATTATCCGGTTCGAGTTTAAACCTTAGTAGATTGATCCGATCAGGTGCTCGAATAGAACTAATATATATATATATATATATATATATATATATATATATATATATATATATATACCTAAATGGACTCATTGATAATTCAATATTATTATATGTACAACTAATATATCATGCAACTAGCATCCAACTTCTAATATACATTTGAATTATTTAGGCCATAGATGGCTGACTTCAATTCCATCTTTTGATGAAATTTCAAAATAAAAGTTTGGATTGTAAGCATAATAATATTGAGTGAGATCCTTTGAGGATGCCAGTTTTTACCATGATTGGGTATATTTGATTTGGTGCAGGGATCTAGATATATCATCTTTTCCTTATTCAGAATGAATTAAATTGAGGTGGATGGGCGGGTCAAATGCAGATGGTCATTGCCTATTGGCTATTGTGATCTTATATAAGATATGACTATTTAATACAATAATGCTATATGTAGGTACCATCCATCATCCAACTAGCACTCAACCTCTAATATACGCTCGTCAGGCCTATTAGCACACAATAATGTAGAATATAATTATTTTGGTTGGATATACGTTGTAAGATATATTCATTATACGAGTAATTTTTTTGTATTTAATATCTTGTATTGTCTGCTTATTTTACAAAGTAGTATTTGCTGATATTAATTTCATAAAATTTACCCTGTATAGTACAGATCGCTTCTGTGACAGCGATGAGGAAAAGTCCAAGTGGAAGCTATAAGCTATCTAGCATATAGCATTATAGTATATTGTTTTATATAGCTAGCTGGGCTGGGTTTGGTCCCTTCCCTATGATGCTGAATACGAGGAGAGTGGAAGGAAATGACTAACATGCCTTGCGTCGGTTACAAGGAAAGGAATGGAATGGATTCATTCAATCTCATTGCATTCAGTGTATTGAATTTCCAGGAGAGGGTGTCACAAGCACCTCTCTAGTGTTACTGTGCACCTACATCGAGTACACCACAACCAAAAGCACTGCGTACGGACATGACTCCATTCAAAACAAAAATTCAATATCTTGGACATCCATTTTTTCATTATTGGATATAATAATAGTTCCGACTACGTTCCGGATCGCGTATCTGAGAATGGCAGATAAGGCTCCCAGCGAAGATTTTTTCTATCCAACCCGAGACCTATAATAGTTCCTATTTATTATATCTATCAGTTGACTTGAGATAGTATAGTATATATAGCCCCTTCGCAAATGCTCCTTTTAATGGGCTACAAGCCCATGTTAGAAAAATATACGTAACGTTACATAGAAATAGGTGACATATACAGGCCCAAGAAGATTAGCCCAATCAATTATTAGGCAAGTCATACAATACAGGTGAAAGTGTAGTATTAGGGGTTTCTCAACCCACATGATTACTGTATACAAAATTTAATAGCTAGGTTGGGCCTTTATACAAGTGCAGCCCTTAATTACTATCCATTTTCAGCTATTCGAATCAAGAGAAGTCTCTGAAAGAAAAAGAGACGAGTGACGACTGACGAATATAGAAAAAATTAAATAAGTAAAAGTAGAGAAAAAACTGTTTTAAATCTGTGCGTGGGAAACTCAAAATAATTCTCAACAGCTATATAATCCCAGGGATAATATTTTGTTCACAATTTGGTGAATATATGTTAATTAATTGTATAATAAAAATAATAAATGTGATGGGATGGGAGGTAGAGAAAGAGAAGGTTAGGTTGAAGAAGGAAGAGAGCATGGCATGCAAGTTTTGAAAGGTAGTTAAAGGCAACGTTTCCCGGTTGGATACATACACTCTTAGTCAATCAAGCTGACTAAAATTGGTTGGAGCCCCCAATAGTGAGACGTGCATGTTATGTCTGTATGTTACTATGAATAGATAGATACACAAATTAATACATACATAGAATCACCATTCACCACCCACTCTTCTGTCTCAGACTGCTAACAAACAGTCAGATATGTATGGACCTAGCTAGCTATCATATTGTATCTTCTTCCTTCTGTCTTAATATAGTTCATCTCTTCTATCTATGCGTTGCATTGCATTGTTTTGTTTGCCACTGTATGTCTCATCCCTGCCACTCTGCCTCCTAGCTACTACTTCCAAAAGCAATCCACCAGGTAAGTATTTGAAGCGAATTCATTCACTCATTGATTATATTATATTATTACTATTACTATAGTGCCTAATTGCCTACCATATTTACATTATCCAATAATATAATACTTAATACATATATATGTGACTGCTTCATCTAGGTCGAGGAGGCCTTTGGTTCTAATTCGGTAATCTGTGAAATTATACATGCATGTTGGACAGGGCAGTGTGTGTGTAGGGAACATATGAACTACATGCCATTACTAAAATTATGAACTAGATCATCTTTCACATGATTTAATTACAGACTACTTATTGTAATTTATTAATATTAACAACTGCCTACTTATATACTTACGATTCTGATCACAATTAACCATATAATTTGCTGCACTCTAGCTACAACATGGCTGAAGAACTGGATAAACCATTGCTTGATCCCGAGAATTTCAACCGAGAGGGTATTGATTTGGTAATTAACTGTTCTCCCATCAAACTCCAACAAATATGCTAGACTCTGTGTGTGTATAATCTTAAAATCATTGTTTTTTCAATCTCAATCAGCATGTAATGCAAAATAACACACTGTATATATATATATATATATATATATATAATCATGGTCAGGAGCGCATACCATTGGAAGAAGTATTTGAACAGTTAAGAACATCACGAAGAGGACTTTCATCTGAAGATGCTGAAGCCCGACTTCAGATCTTTGGCCCAAACAAACTTGAAGAGAGGAAAGTAAGAACACCCTTCAATCCTGCAACTATCTCATTTTTCTCAACTTCATCTTATAGAATATTAGTATGAAGCTAGATACAAGCGGAACTAGTTGTCTAATAATCCAAAACCAAGTCTAAGAACCTTGTTGGCTTGCTCACCAAGTTACAATTATACAGTTAAACACATATGAATATTTGGCAGATATTTTGTTTATTCTAAAGTCACTATCCATGGTGAATATAATTGGCCAGCAATAGCACTATGCATCTATCTGAACAAATTATAACTATAATACCATCCTCAACTGTTGATGCAGGAGAATAAAATACTCAAGTTTCTAAGTTTTATGTGGAATCCTCTGTCATGGGTTATGGAAGCAGCAGCGTTGATGGCAATTGTCCTTGCTAACGGTGGGGTAAGTAGGGAGGGAGAGAGCGAGCGAGCATAATCACTGTCTTTCTATGATCCTCTGATTCAACATTACATTGTTTCTTGAACCATTCCTTGGTTACTGCTACTTATTTCAGGGACAGGGTCCTGATTGGCAAGACTTTCTGGGGATTTTATGCCTACTGGTATTGAACTCAACAATCAGTTTCATAGAAGAGAATAACGCCGGTAATGCTGCAGCTGCACTAATGGCTCATTTAGCTCCTAAAACAAAGGTGTCATTTTATTTTCTTTCTTATCCATCTCAGGAATTCATCACCTATACTATATGCCACACAGATTAACAAAATCTCCTTAAATAGTTGATAAGTAGTATATCACTATGTCTTTTCTTATGTTTCTTGAAGATTCCTTGCATTTACCTATAGCCAGTGAAGTTGTCTGACACAAAATTGTGCAGGTTCTTAGAGATGAGCAGTGGCAAGAGCAAGATGCATCTATTTTAGTACCTGGAGACATAATCAGCATAAAGCTGGGAGATATCATTCCAGCTGATGCTCGCCTGCTTGAAGGGGACCCTCTTAAAATTGACCAGGCAAGCAAGTCCTTCTCAAACAAACAAATAATTATTGCTATACTGTGCTACACTAATACAATTATGGCTTCATGATGTATATTTTCATGATATAAACTTGATTACATTCAGTCAAGTTCAAGATGAAGTTCATAAGAAGTCATAATTTGTAACTAGTAATGTTGTTTAATGCAGTCAGCCCTTACTGGAGAATCTCTACCTGTCACAAAGAATAAAGGTGATGAGGTCTTTTCAGGTTCAACATGTAAGCAGGGAGAGATAGAAGCCGTAGTGATAGCAACAGGAGTTCACTCCTTCTTTGGAAAGGCGGCACATTTGGTTGACAGTACCGAAGTTGTTGGCCATTTTCAGAAGGTAACTTTGCAAAGCTTTCAACAAATTTTATTTGTATCAAGATTGCATTGATAAGAAATATGAACCTGCCAAGATGTTTAGAATGAGATAGAAGTTTGGATGATTATTGCAAGCTCTTGATCAACCACCCAAATTTCTAATCATGATCTCAGTGTTACTACTTACTTTTCTGCAGGTCCTTACTTCAATTGGGAACTTCTGCATTTGCTCCATTGCTGTAGGGATGCTACTTGAAATAATTATAATGTTCCCAGTGGAGAAAAGATCATATAGGGATGGAATCAACAATCTTCTTGTTCTCCTCATTGGAGGAATACCAATTGCTATGCCAACAGTATTATCTGTGACACTCGCAATCGGATCTCATCGTCTTTCCCAGCAGGTGTTACTTTCTAACTATTAGCCACAGTATCATTATAGCAGATAGAATGAATGGGATGAAGTTAAGATTTTGTCTGCATTATTGATGATCATATTTGTAATTTACAGCATTATAGCAGATATTTATGGCGCTGACTATGCTCTTTCTTTATTGCTACTTCATTCTTTAGGGAGCCATCACAAAAAGAATGACAGCAATTGAAGAAATGGCAGGCATGGATGTTCTATGCAGTGACAAAACTGGAACTCTTACACTGAACCGGCTCACTGTTGATCGAAACCTGATAGAGGTACAATGACATATAAGAGTATATTATCATTGTTGTTGATATAAACAGTAAATTTTTCAGGACTGTTGGGAGGTATTGATTTTCCTTGCTGAGTTTCAGCTGCTTATTTTACACATTGAACAGGTATTTAACAGAAATATGGACAAAGATATGGTTATTCTGCTAGCAGCCAGGGCAGCTAGACTGGAAAACCAAGATGCCATTGACAGTGCCATTGTTAATATGCTTGCTGATCCAAAGGAGGTGAAGTTTAGAGATATGCTTGCTACTTTGATACAATGATAATGCAGGAGTTTTCTAACCCTCCTTTATGATATGGAAGCATGCATGTTCATTAAAGAAGAACGTTTTTGTTTTGTTCTTTTTCCCTGCAGGCGCGCGCAAACATCACTGAGGTTCATTTTCTACCTTTCAATCCAGTAGATAAACGTACAGCAATAACATATTTTGATTCTGATGGCAACTTTTATAGGGCCAGCAAAGGAGCACCTGAGCAGGTACAGAAATAGCATATATTGTCTAGTTTTCCTTTGTCCTAATGCACATCTATAACAATGTTTTCTTCTCAAGAGGACCTTCATCCAAATGAGTCAAAAATTCTTTTCAATCAAGAAAATTAAGAAGCATCTAAATCAGTTTTTTTTTCTTAATCATAGTGTATGATTTTTAGGTGTCCACTATTTTTGCATCAGAACTTCACAAAGTTTCTCTACACTGTTTCTTGAACACCAGATTCTAGATATGTGCCAAGAGAAAGACGAGATTGCCACAAAAGTGCATGCAATCATCGACAAATTTGCTGAAAGGGGATTGAGGTCTCTTGCAGTTGCTTATCAGGTATTGCAGCTTGTCGTTCCCCTGCTGCTTTCTTTCATGCTAAAGGGAGATTTTGATTGGCATGTTCACAATTTGAGCAATTTTAGAATCTTGGTACGTAATTAAACTGTCTTACTTAGATAAGGGATAACTCTTTCAGGAAATTCCTGAAAAATCCAAGGATAGTCCTGGAGGTCCTTGGACATTTTGTGGTTTGCTGCCTTTGTTTGATCCTCCAAGACATGACAGTGCTGAGACCATCAGAAGAGCACTTAACCTTGGAGTATGTGTTAAGATGATTACAGGTAAGGATGAACTAACAAATGATATAACAGAAGACTATAACTTGGTCCATACCTTGCTCATGATTTATACATAAATGTGAATGCAGGGGATCAGTTGGCAATTGCAAAGGAGACTGGCCGAAGACTTGGTATGGGGACAAACATGTATCCATCTTCATCTCTGTTGGGTCGTGACAAAGATGAAAATGAAGCTCTCCCAGTCGACGAGCTCATTGAACAGGCAGATGGCTTTGCTGGTGTATTTCCAGGTACATTAATCTGTTCTGATAATTAAGAAAACGAGTTGTTTCTCTGACAGATATATTCAACTCTCAGTCATCAGGTCAGTGACAAAACATTGGTGTAATTCTTTCAGAACATAAATATGAAATTGTGAAGATTTTGCAAGAGAAGAAGCATATTGTTGGAATGACTGGAGATGGAGTAAATGATGCCCCCGCGTTGAAGAAAGCAGACATTGGAATAGCTGTATCAGATTCTACAGATGCTGCAAGAGGTGCTGCTGACCTGGTCTTAACTGAGCCCGGCTTAAGCGTGATTATCAGTGCCGTCTTAACTAGCCGAGCTATATTTCAAAGAATGAAAAATTATACAGTTGAGTGTACAATCTAGCTAGCTCTTCTCCTCTATATTAACACAGATGAACTTCAACTGTCTGCTTTTATATTTCATTTGCTGAAAAACTGATACCTCCCTTAAGTGCAGATATATGCTGTCTCCATCACCATAAGGATAGTGGTAAGATAGAGTTCCTATTGTATTGCCAGATCTTTTGAATTTTATGGTGCCTTTGGACTTCCATATAACTTGTCAACCTAAATTCTCTTGCAGCTTGGGTTTGTGCTCCTAGCATTGATTTGGGAGTATGATTTTCCGCCTTTCATGGTCCTCATTATTGCAATACTGAATGATGGTAATTCAACCTAGCCTCTATTTGATTGGGTTTTTATCTACACTTTTTCTAACAGAAACGGTTCTGATGTTACAATTAAACTAATAATGATTAGACAACTAGAACAAAAATGATACATAAGGCTTGTCCTCAACTGCTCATAACTGATTTCAATTAGGTACTATAATGACCATATCTAAGGACCGAGTAAAGCCATCGCCGACACCAGACAGTTGGAAGCTGCCAGAGATATTTGCAACAGGAATTGTCATTGGCACTTATCTTGCTTTGGTTACTGTCCTCTTCTACTGGGCAGTAGTTGAGACCACTTTCTTTGAGGTAAAAAACTCTTATGTTTCTCTCCCCTTTTTATTTCAACTCTAGTCTCTCAAATGAAAATATCTTTAAACTGAATGATGTATTGCTGCAGACTCACTTCCATCTAGCCTCCTTATCAGATGATTCTGAGAAGGTTTCATCTGCTATATATCTGCAAGTAAGCATCATTAGCCAGGCTTTAATTTTTGTTACTCGTAGCCGCGGGTGGTCCTTTCTGGAGAGACCTGGAATCCTTCTAATGTGCGCCTTTGTAATAGCTCAACTGGTAATACTTTATGCGCTGCTGTATGCATACATTTGATTTGATTAGAAAATCCAGAAAAAAGTTGTTGAATTCTAATGCTGTTAACGTGTGAATTGATCAGGTGGCCACCTTGATTGCTGTCTATGCACACATCAGCTTTGCATACATCAGAGGAATTGGATGGGGATGGGCTGGTGTCATATGGTTATACAGTTTAGTATTCTATGTGCCATTGGACATCATTAAGTTCGTAGTGCGCTATGCTTTAAGTGGAGAAGCTTGGAACCTTGTATTTGACAGAAAGGTTAGTGCAGAATTCAGATATCTTTCATGAAACTTGACCTATGTTTTTGTCTCCATAGAATATGATGAAATGTACATGTGTGTTTGTTTCAACAGACCGCTTTTACATCAAAGAAAGACTACGGACAGGAAGACAGGGCTGCAAAGTGGGTTCTTTCTCAGAGGACTCTGCAGGGGCTGATGGCCGCAGACCTCGGCAGCCATGGAAGGCGGTCTTCTATGATAGCTGAACAGGCCAGGCGCCGAGCTGAAATAGCCAGGTATGCTCATTATTATCATTCCAGTTACAGTTTCTCTTTAAGGATCTCTATCACTTACTATACTCTCTGCCTCACATTTACTGCTACTAGCACCCTTTTCATGATGATGTATGAAATTGTGCAGGCTTGGGGAGTTACATACTCTCAGAGGACATGTAGAGTCTGTCGTGAGGCTTAAAAACTTAGACCTGAAAATGATCCAAACAGCTCATACAGTGTAATAAACCACTGAGATTGGAGCTGCTATTGCTGACTATATTCTTTTTCATGTCATGCCAATCAAAGTGATTTCGCGCCATATAGAACTGTTGGGAGTAGAGGGACTTTGCACTGTTAACTGGCCAATGAAAACGCTACATGGATGGAATTCCTCCTGACAGCTTTTTTAGCTCTTTCTTTGTACAACAATTTTTAACTATATTTTGTTGATAAGATTACCATGTGAGATTCATAAAGTTTTGTTGCTTAGATTGCCTTATGGGCTAATAAATAAAGCACCCTCTGACTTCTGAGAGCGTGCAATTTTTTTAATTAGAGAAGTATGTATTTAATAATTTAAGTTCCTAGGAAGATTGCTGGATCGTGAATCTGCATTTATTTAAAATTGATATTTCAGTGATATCATTAGCAATAACACATCACAAACATTATGATTCAAAACTTGACACTTTGACACTAGCTTCATCCCATGCCTTACTTATCAGTCAAAATAATTATAATTTAGACTTTAGATGTTGATTGTTGAACATAGAAATAAAAAGGGTAAGTAGAGTTCATCTACCACAATACAACATGTGATGTTGCATATACATAATTTATTTCCATTTTTAAGCAGGTGGGAATTACAACAAATTCCTCATCAGAAACATCAAAAAATTACAGAAGAATTTTATTGCTCCAAATGCACAGAAGCAATATAATGGAAAACCCAAAGAAAAAGAAGCCTACCATGATAAAGGAGAGAAAATTCTAACAATTCTTAGATAGAAGCCCTTTGAATGGAGCCATCCTTTGCAAGTCTTATGGAATTGATATAATCTGTGGTAGCATGTGCGGAAATACCAGGAAGCGCCAGTCCTACTATCCTTGCAAATATGCGAAGCAACCCTTCCCTATACTCTGCTCCCTCTACATATCCCATTGTCATGCCTCTGATTAACTCCCACACAGCATTCATGTGTGATTGTAACACGAATCTCACTCCAAAGCAATTCCTATTTGGCTCCTCCTTCACTCTCTTTGGTTATACACACAAAAACAGGCCAAACAAGATAAAGTAAATACTGTGAGTAATTGAAGGTGATAACCTGACATAGAATAACATGTTAACTCTCTATTAATTGAAAATACCTACCTTTTCCATATACAAGCTGTTGTAGTAAAGGCAGACTCCGAAGTGTTTGTACAAGAAGGTTTTGTCGTCATAAGGCAACCTTGGAACAAGATCATTGCAGTAGACGACCCTGAAGTACCTTGGAACAGGGTGTTCCAATCGTGCTTCCATAAACTTCCCAAGTTGTTCATTCCCTATCCTGGGTTGGCCAAATGTGTACACTCCAAGAAGCCTTTCCATGATCTCATTCTCCTCATGCAGCGCAAGCACTGTTGGAAACATTATGGCAAGGGCTCCACCCAAGCTATGTCCAGTAACAATGAATTTTGCATTCTTGTGCTCCTTTAATAATCTTATGAGTTTACTCTTCACAGTGTAATATGCTGTTGTATCTGTTTTCTTTAATGGAGTCCTAGAACTGGAAGATTGACCGCTTTCTCTTGGAACCTCGTCAGAATCACTGCCCGAGAACAACTTTTCAGAATACACGCGTTTTGAAGAGCGATCTCCAATTTTGACAGCATTTGAAGACCTGGAATTTCCAGTTTTCCGTCGAAGATGATAGTGGAAGGTGGCGGGTACAGCTCTATTTCCCAGACCAAGGGCTTCGAGGAATCCTATATGGAGTTTCCCCACATTTGGGATCTCATACCAGGAGCAATCAAAATCAGTACACCAATCATCAGCATCAAAAAGCTCAGTGCCCCTAAAGCTGACTAATATCAAGTTTGCATCTTTAGCCTTGTCGCAGAGAATGAACACTTGGGTGGACATCTCTTTTTGGAAATCTGTCAATTTATGAACCCAGAGCCAGAGTAAGAGTAGGTACAAAAGCCTAACTAAATACTACTTTTCAATGTAAAGAAAGAAAGAAAGATACACTGCTTTTATAGCCTAGCTATCATGTTTTCTTACCATTCCAGCAATTGTAGAAGTCCACAAAGTGCAGCTGCAACTCAACAGAACAGACATTGCCCACACCACGTTACTTTACTATCTATTGTATTTGCACAGGGCGGCATGCTAAAGAAAAGAAAAGAAAAACCATGAACTTTACAAGGGATTAGAGCAACTTACCTTCCAATGGTGGTTGACGACATTTTTTATGACATGGGCATTCTCATATGCTAACTTGGAGGCCATAATGCAGAGGTCCATCAAAGCACGGTTCCCCAATTCCGGTTTCAATCCTCCGTCACTTCTGTGAAGATCAATTCTGGGGTCCAATTGAGCAATTGTACTCAGGAAAGTTTCCGTACCCCTATGCGGTACCACCACTTGTCCTGTTCAAAACGCAACAGATTGGAAGGAACGAACAGCCATAAACAAAGAAAGAAGCAATATAATTCCGATTCCCAATTGAGCACATACCACGAATGAAGTTGCGAAGAAGGCCAAAGAGGGAGCCATTGAGGGAGAGGAGATTGAGGAGGAAGTCGAGGGAGGAGCCAATCCACTCCAAAGGCTTAGAGAAGAAAGCGATGAATTTGCAAAGAAGAACCGAAACGACGAGGATCCATCTCTTATCAGCAGTGTGAGAAGGACCCACCAAGGCAGCGGCAGCGTCATGGGCATGGTCATGGTCATGGTCACGGTCATGGGGATGGGAGTCGTTGGTGCTGACGAACCTGGAAAAGCTGCGAAGGTCAGCGCCCACGGCGTAACGCAGCAAGTCGGTAAGGGAAGCCTTGTGAGGACGGAGTTTCAGGTAAGTATGTGTGGAGGCGGTGGCCATGCTTTCCTCAACTCAACTGATTCGGTGGTAATTAGGGTCGGAAGACGAAGAAGAAGATGATGATCCTGTTTGAATTCTTCATACATGCTACCTTTCTTGCTTCTGATTTGAATTTATATTCTTTTGGGGGATGAATGAGCAATGCAATGCAATGTAATGTCACTTGTCTGAAAGGGTTCGAAGGAACAAAACGAGGGTGGCAAGCAACCCAAAGCAACTTTTCTTGATGAATTCGTTGCTGAGATTACGTAGCTACGTTCATGAATCATGAGTCATTACTGTTTCTTTCCTAGAAACAGAGAGAAAGAAAAGAAAGGAAGAAAGAGAGATGAACGCTATTCTTTACTTTTTTTGTGCCTTTCTGCTTTTCATTTGAATTTTTGTATGGACGTGTGCCATCCTCCCCTGTTGCTTCTCACAATCCACAATTCTTTTCTTTCTATTTCAAACTCCTCCCTCTAAACAAAATTGTAATATCTATTCTAATTTTAAGCGTGACCGATAAAAATCACACCCCAATTAAAAATGTAATAAATTGTCATTAATTTGATTTATAGCTTTTGGATTTAATTTTTAGAGTTTAATTTTGATATACTCACGGTGTAAAGATATTTTGCAGTGTTATCCAATCAAAACACTTCATTTGTATGATTTTTCAAGTAATGAGAGAGAAAGTACAATTATGACTGATATGACAGTACTTGGATGAGTGTGTAAAGAAGTTGTACACTATCATTGAAAAATTAAACAATAATGTTAAGTAGACAATGAAAAACCAGTCAATACAGCCAATGGCCCTATTTTGACTTTGAGTTTAGCCCAAATAATCATTAAGATTATAATGAGCTGAGTAATTATGGCCTAAAATCTCATTTATTGGCTGGTTTGACTAGTTTTCTATTGTGGATTTAGCATCATCCAAAATTAAATCCTAATTTTTATCCATTGAGTAGAAATTTCTTATACAGCTATCCAATCATGTTTTATAAGTCATAATAGTGTTTTTTCTCTAACACTATCTTCAAAGTCATATAAATAAAGAGTTTTGATTGGATAACATTGTAAAACATATTTACACTATCAATGCATCAAAATTAAAATCATTAATTTTTCTTATAAACCCAATTAAAATTTAAATATAGTTTTAAAATAGAGTTTAATTTTAATGCACTGAGAATGTAAAATATTTCAATCAAAACACTTTATTTGTATGATTTTTCAGGTAGTAGGAGAAAGAAAACACAATCATAATTGACATGACAGTATAACTTAAAGAACTCTCTAAAAAAGTTAAATACTTTCGATGAATAAAAATTAAATCTTTTAAAATATTATCGAAGTAACCAAATTAAACAAACATTCATTATCACATTAATAAATAAACACTTCAATCACTTATGATAAGATTATAAATGTATGATACTCTTCTATATTATCAAAACTAATCTCTTAAAATTTAATCAGCGATGAAAAGAATACGTATAAAATTGAGAATGCTTAGAAATTTTGACAAATAAAAAGATAAAAGTAGTTTATGGAGGCTTATGGCAAGTAAACGAGTGTAACGACGGAAAACATGATTGTGTTGTCAATGAATGGGGCATACTGTTGCACTTTGGCCTTTTTGTTGCAACCAAGTGTCGTGCCGTGCAGTGCCATCTGGATTATTGTTATGACCGTTAGCCTTTTTGGCCTCAAATACCACCATTTTTCATCATATCATTTCTTTATCTCCACCAAAATTATTCCATTTTGAACTCTAGCTTTTCAGACCCAACAATAAAAAATCTACTTTTTGTAGTTTTTTCTTTATTCCCCAATGCCAGAGTAAAAATAATCCCAAGATAGATTGGAGAAACATGGATATATAGTAATTACTATCATGAATCAATTCTACCAAAAATTTTAGATCATGAATAATATATTAAACATTTGGTCATGAAAATGTTAATATCATTTAATGTCATGGACCAACTTTTCTAAATTTTGAAGTTTATGGATGTAGACATGTAAATATTTTCTATAGAAAATAGTGCCTACCACCACATTCACCTAAAACCTAGTCATTTTTTTTTTTTCACTTTGGCTTCTCCAGATTGAGATTATCATTTCCAAGGGCCAATTTGCTCCTTTATGATGGGGGATCAGGTCAAAAACGTGCGATCATGATAAATTTATCTTCTTCTTTTGTTTTTGTCACGTGACTCTTCTTGATACTATGACCATGGTCTCCGCAAGAAAGGGTTCACGGACCACTATTGCAGCACTTCTTGAAGATATAATATTGTATAAAAAATTTTTGATACATAATAAAAAATTAATTAAAATAGTCAATAAATAGTGTATAATATATATATTATATATTGTATATTATAATATGTTGTGCATAACATATATATTATATGTAATAATATTATATTTTTTTACAATATTTGATATATGTTATGCACAATATGTAATATATATTATGCATATCATATTATTTATTTTAATTATATTTCTATTATACATATAATAATGCTCATATTTTATTTTATATTTTATTATTGTACATTTGTTTAGATAATCTATGAGCTTAAGAAATCACCAAATTACTCTCCACTCCTTATGAAAAAATAAAAATACTCTCCATTAAATTTATTAAATCATTACATTACTTTTATGAGTTTATGAATTATTATATTACCATTTAGGAAATTAGAGTTATCATCTAAACAAGTGAAAAATAGTCAAATGATTATAGAAGCGGCCAATAAGTCTAACTTACCTTTTTTCTATTAAAATTTTATAACGCAGATTAATGTTAGTAAAATATTAACTAGTATACAATTATGAGATCAGTAATATTTGTTGTACAATAAAAATACATCTAATTAATATTCAACTTATGTTATATATTATGTGTAATTAGTGTTATATGTATAATATGTTACGTATAATATAAAACATGCATTAAATACTAATTAAATATATTATGTGTATTGATTCATGAGACGAGATGATGCATAGTTTTGTTTACTCAGTACTACCTAGTATCTATGGTGCTACCATGATGATAATTGATAAACACTTAATTTATTGCAACTTGCAAGACCGCAATTAAAGGGTACAAACGAGATAGTAGTACATGTTTTTGTTTAATCAACATTTAATTTGTTGTCCTTGTCAATAAGCCAATCAATAACATGGGATTTATTAGCAAACTTGAAACTCACTACTACTTAGCTGCAGCAAATTCGTTATAACAATTGTTTCACTATGGACTTGATTAGGTCATTTAGTTTAATTAGTCAAGAGTTTTTTCCGATAAGGTTGTCTGTTTATATCAACATCAACGCTAATATATCAAATAGTGTGTATGGACTTGGGTAATCATCATTTAACAATTCAATACACTGTACTAAAAATTAGTAATATACAACAGCTAGTCTATTATACATTTTTCCAATTTTGGAGCACTAGTATTTTTAACAGTATAGGACACAAGTGATTTTGCATGTAAAGGTCACGGGTTACATTGTTACCGACAATGCTAAATTTCACATTTATAATTTATACTACTATACTGTAGTACACACATTAAATTAAACAGTAATACTACACGTACAACTAAAATACATCCAACTTATATCATTAATGCGGAGTTGGACCCCACCCCATTAATAGGAAAATCATATCTTCCTAATCTCTCTCACTCCCCAAAATTTCTCACTCCGATCTCCCAAATTTCTCTCATTCCTAAAATCTCTCATTTTAATCAAGTAAAATTAGGAAACAAACCCAAAATAAAAAAACCAATAAAAAATAGAGAAAAAACACACGCAAAGGCAACAAAAAAAGTTGCAAAAAAACACACCAATTTTTGTTGATTCTTTTAGAGCACACAATGACGTTGTGTATACTAAATCTCTAATAGAATGTGTGCTAAAACCTCTAATGAATAGCACACATTATCATTTCATAAATGACACGCATATATTCATATAACTTTAACTATGCATTTATCTCAATATAATAGCACACATCATCTTTATAGTAGAAGCACACATTCTATTATAATAAAAAGCACACATTGCATTTCAGCCAAAAATAACACACATAAAAAAAATAGTTCTTTATATGCGACTGCAAGTGTTAGAAAACTTTAGTGGCACACACCTTAGAAACCATTTAAAAAAGCACGCGTTAATATTTCATTTACAGCACACATTATCAACTAGTAAAAAGCACACATTGTATTCCGAGGAAAAAGAAGCACACATCTTATATAATATGTACCCTTTATGCAATTGCTCGTATAAAAAAAAACATTGACGCCACACACCTTATAACCATTGGTATGTTATTTAAAAAATATAAAAAAATGCTTGCCCTATTGAATAAATTTAATAGCAAGCACTAATTTGCACTTTATATTAAAAAAATAAATTTGTCAGACATTTTCAACATGACACATCATTTTTAAATAAAAAAACAAATTATCTATATCAGTTTTATCAGATAAAAAAGAGTTAACAAATGATTAAGAAAGACGTTGCAGAACACTGGGTGTAAAAAAAATTAAAGTTATTCTTACCTTGCATCACTTTACTCAATTTTATCATCTATGTATTTTTACCTAGAAAACTCACACCACAAGTTGACCGTGTATGAACCCTTAGTGTGTTATTAAGAATTGATTTGAATAAAAAAAGCAATCTCGATACTATGTTGCACATGAAATTGAATTGTCCGTAGTATTAATCACGATTTTAATTGTGCTTAAATAGCTTTGATATGGGGTATTAGATGTTGTCAACCATTAATGATGTGTGTGGGCCATGACTGTATTTTTATACGGTTGGATGGAAGGTTGAATGTATTCTAGTTGTACGCCAAACATTTCTCTTAAATTAAAACTTGGCTTTTCATTTCATTGCAAATTTGCAATGCACGCCATTCATACCTCATCTCTCCATTATTATCACCTCAGAATCTAAAACCCGACACTTTGAAATTATTGAACCCTCCTTATCGATGCAAAAGACCGAGAAAGAAGGGCCATTACCAAAAAGAGAAAAAAAAAAAGAAAAAAAGGAAAAAGAAAGAAGTGACATTAGATCAAAAGTCTATTTCCATGATTTTCCCATAATTAAAAATATGTTTTTTTTTTTCATGTCGTGAAAATAAGGTGTTTTAGTTATTAAACTTGCTTATTACGATGTATTTCTTGAAAACAATTTATTATTTTAATTAAAATGATTAAAATAAATGAATTAATAGAAAGTAGATGAGTGTCTGAATATTAGTATTATTTGTGTTCTGGTAAATTCATTTATTGTTTATGATTGAGGGTCATTTGAAGTAAATGATTTTCTCTGACTTCCCTTTCAGTGTGGCCTAGCCGACACAGCATGAAAGCCACATATACCAGTTCTAGCTTATTAGAGAAAAACATGAATAAAATACACACTAAAGTATTATACACATATAAGAAAATCTATAATAAAGCGTGTCTGTGCCCATTGAAAGCTACCTAATTTGGCTTATTGGATTTAATCAATGTAAAATCCAAAACAGATACGAATAATGTGATGCATGCAGTAGCCACACCTATCACATATCATAACCTACAAAGATCTACTATTTCTTCCCTTTCTTATTCAACAAAAGAACTACTCTGTGTGGGAAAATTAATATTTGCTATAATGATGTAACTATTAATAAATAAATTATAGATTACAAGTATATACTCATATATATATATAAATATGCAGAGAGAAGGGGGAGAGAGAGAGTGTGTGTGTGTGAGATAAAGTAAAAAGAATTTTTCTGTGGCTTTGGATTCTTCTGGCAATTCGTGCTGGCCAGCTTTACTCGGCTATGGTGAGTGCATAAACCCGTAAAACCATTAGAAAAATCGAAACTTGGCTAAAAGGGGTGACTGCAAATCCCTTTTACCTTTCTGGGTAGGAAGCACTTTGTGAGCAGAGAGAGAGATGGTGGAGGATAGGAGGCTGGTGCTGATGTTCATCAGCACCTGCATTCTTCGTTGGATGCTCATTGCTGTCAATGGTAACACAGATCCAAATGATGGTTAGTCTCTTCTTTGCCTTCACTTTCCCTTTTCATTAGTTTTTGAGTCTGTTACTTTCAGCTCTGATGTATTGCATTGTTCTGGTCTTGGTCTCAAGTCTCAACCACACGTGTTCACTTGCTCTGTTTTCCTATTACTTCGCTTGGTTTTGTTTCCTTTTTCATTCAGCAGCTCCCGTAATCTGTTTGCAGTTCAGTTTGATTTTATGGACCCTAGTTGTGTTTTCTTATCTTTTCCTTTCTTTTTTTGACTGAAAAAGTTTTGTTATATATTCTGTAAATGAGAGAAGCTTTTTCAGCTGATCTATGGAGTGAGAAATTTTGTTTATTCTGCTCCATAGTGGTGTGCCCGCTTGGTTTGCGTTCCAAGGATCTCGACAACTAAGTGATTGTGTCTTCTTTTTCCCTTTTGTTTTTGTGTTTGAGCTTACTGTGTTGTGGACTAATTTGTCGGTTGGTACTATTTGTGGATTGGTTTCCTTCCCTGACATCATTTTGATGGGATATCTTCTTCTATATAGATCATCACTTCATCGTGCATTGTTCAGTGGTTGAATTTCCATTATACAAGTGTTGGGTTTCCTAAACATGTCTTTTCTGAGTGTTTGATGCAGCGGCTGCTATACGGACTTTGTTTCAATCTATGAACTCACCATCCCAGCTAGGTTGGACAGCTAATGGTGATGATCCGTGTGGCCAGAATTGGAAAGGCATAACTTGCTCAAACGGCCGGGTTACAGAGATGTATAGTCTCATACTCCTCTCCTCTCTATATCACTTGATTATGATTGCATTTGGTTCTGATTTCTTAGAATATTGTTTTGCTACCTACCAGCAAGTTATCTAATCTCGAACTAACGGGGATGTTGCCATACGGATTACAACCCTTGACATCTTTGACGAACTTGTAAGATTCATGGTTTTGTTCATCACATATCCAGTTTCTATTGAAATGTTACTAGTGATATGACGTCCCTTTTTTTTTTTTTTTTGGTTTAGAGACATGAGTAACAACAATCTTGGAGGTGGCTTACCATACCAACTTCCTCCAAATATGCAGCGCCTGTATGTTTCTACCTCTATACACACACGCGCACAGTTGTTACACGTCATATGTACTCATGATACTATGATTTTTAAGTTATAACATTCTTAATTCTTTGTATGCAGAAACCTTGCATATAACAACTTCACGGGGGCAGTCCCTTACTCTATTTCTGACATGACCACTCTTACAGACCTGTGTGTAATATCTTCTTAAAAATTTGTCATAATCATACCTTATCAATAGACTCCACAAGAAACTGGAGTAACTTATTTTATTGTTCTCTTGAATGTAGGAATCTTGGCCACAATCAATTCCAGCAAGGACTGAATGTCAACTTTCAAAAGCTTTCTACCCTCTCCACATTGTGAGATTTCATCCTGCTCTTGAACTGCTTAAAATGTAGTCTAGATGGCTGTCAAGTTTCAGTTAACGTAATCATAAAATAGTTTTCTTACATCTTTTGGAGTGGCTACCATTTTAGTTTCACAGTATTGTTTCTGATTGCATGCTAAGTGAATTTTCATTGTCATCTGTTAAAAATGGTTCATATACACAGGCTATTGCACACTCTCTCATGTCGTATGGTTTTGGTGATTCCAGAATTTACTTACTCCTTACAGCTGAGGGATTTGGTTTTTGTGACAATTTAATAACAATTGGAAAAAAATTTCTTACTTTGTGCAGGGATCTCTCCTTTAATTCCTTGACAGGTGACCTTCCACAGACTATGAGCTCACTTACAGCCGTAACAAGCATGTAAATATTTAGAGTTAATATTCTGTTAATACTTTATATGGTATTGATTGTATTCCTAGTTGAATTGCTTATATTTGTGTAGGTATCTGCAAAACAACCAGTTTACAGGCACTATTGATGTCCTTGCTAACCTGCCTCTTGAAAATCTGTGCGTCTCTGTTATACTTACATAACTTAGCTGGATCATCCTTTCATATATTTCCACAGAGAACTTAAAATCAATGATATTTACTTTCCTAATTTCTTCTCAGGAATGTGGAGAGCAATAATTTTACTGGATGGATTCCACAACAGTTGAAAAGCATAAATCTAAAGTAAGTACTGCCAATATCAGCAATTTGGTCACTGAGGATCTGATTTTCCTAGTAAACCTCTGTCAAAGTTAAAACTGGGACAAATTTAATGACAGGACTGGTGGTAATTCATGGAACTCAGGACCTGCACCCCCACCTCCTCCAGGGACACCTCCAGCTCCTACAAGTAACCGACATCATAAGTCTGGCGGTGCAAGTACCAGCCCCTCAGGTACTGGCAGTGGTAGTGGCAGCAACACAAGTGGTGAGGGCAAAAAATCTGGTATAGGAGGTGGTGGCATAGCTGGAATTCTGATCTCAGTTATTGTTGTTGGGGCAATAGTAGCATTCTTTCTGGTGAAGAGAAGATCAAAGAAGTCATCTTCAGATTTAGAAAAACAAGACAATCAGTCCTTTGCTCCTATTCCGTCAAATGAAGCACATGGTCTGCATCTTTCTTACTATTTCATGATCATTTTTTTTTCTTCCCTTTTTCATGTGGCCATCCTTAATTTTTTGCTTTCATTTTATGTTGCTTGATCATTTTTTACATTCATAATGCTTGGAGTTAAACATTCAGCAGTTATGTTATTGAAAAGTCCTATAATGCAGAAGTGAAGTCTGTGCAAACTTCCTCTGTTATTGACTTGAAGACATTGGATGCTCCTCTCTCAATAAATCTTAAACCGCCACCTATTGATCGTCATAAATCATTTGATGAGGCTCTCTCAATAAATCTTAAACCGCCACCTATTGATCGTCATAAATCATTTGATGAGGATGAATTTTCAAAGAAGCCCACCATTGTCAAGAAGACTATAACAGCTCCTGCAAATGTGAAATCATATTCTATAGCTGATCTCCAGATTGCTACTGGAAGCTTCAGCGAGGATCACCTTGTTGGTGAGGGGTCTTTTGGACGCGTTTACCGTGCTCAATTTGATGATGGAAAGGTATTTCTCAGCTGTTACTCCTCTGTAGATGCATGCATTGTTGGTGTTACTGTGTTCTCTTCATCTCCAACACCCCGTGACCTAAACTGAAGGAATTTTTGTTGTTTTGGGGGGAGAGGGGGGGGGGGGGAATTGGAAGAATTCGCAAAAAATCTTGTTCATGTACACACCACGGCAACAGAAATACCCATTAAATACTATGATTCTATGAATATATCTATCATGGGCCAATCCTTGAATCGATGCATGAACCTAAAAGTGGTTAATGGTTTTGACTTTGTTTACTTTTGTCTTTAAAAATGCTGTAGGTTCTTGCAGTGAAGAAGATCGATTCATCTGTCCTTCCCAATGATTTGTCTGAAGATTTTACAGAAATAGTTTCAAACATCTCCCGTTTACATCATCCAAATGTGACAGAGCTTGTAGGTTATTGTTCAGAGTATGGGCAACACCTCTTAGTCTATGAGTTTCATAAAAATGGATCACTGAATGACTTCCTTCACCTATCAGATGAATATAGTAAACCATTGATATGGAATTCTCGTGTCAAGATTGCCTTGGGGACTGCACGTGCTTTAGAGTAAGTTAGTTTCGGATTAGTGAAGTATAGTTTTCAATTGATTTATTAGCTCCTCTTTCCTTTCTTCCCTCCCCATTTTGCTTTCTGCTTTCTATATTTTGTTTGGATTCCATGTTAGCTTGCATTCTGACTTGTGTATGGCTTAACTAATTCAAAGTCAAGGTTGTCACTCTTGTAACTTGCTCTTTTTTCCGGATAAAAAATAATATGTCTAGACTGTTACTGCTTATGTTCAAAATAAAAAATATACTAATCTGAAGAAAATAGTTCAGGATTGCAAAATACGAATTTTAGGTTTAAATTTGGTCCACTATCAATTTGAAAGTCAATAAATTATCAGCAATAGTAAAGTGGTATTTTACTGACAGATTTTAAGCTGATTTCTAATAAATGTTTTCCTAGAGACTCAAGGACAAGACTTTACCCACTATTTTCCTTTTCTAGGTACCTGCATGAAGTTTGTTCACCATCAGTAGTTCACAAGAATATTAAGTCAGCCAATATATTACTTGATACAGAGCTCAATCCTCATCTTTCAGACAGTGGATTGGCAAGCTATATTCCAAATGCAGACCAGGTGATTTTATAAGCTTTTGGAAATTTAAGCTGTGAATTGATAGAGCACTTATAAATGGATGTGATTGCAATTGGCCAAAATTATGCAGAAATCAGATATTATAGTTGCTAAACACTTTAACAGGAATAGTGATCATGTTCTTAACAAATGTGAATTTTCCTTATATTCATTTAACATTAAGCTTAGTAAAATTGTTGAAGTTCTAACTGTCTCATATTCAGGTATTGAACCAAAATGCTGGATCTGGATATGATGCACCTGAAGTTGCCTTGACTGGTCAGTATACTTTGAAAAGTGATGTCTACAGCTTTGGAGTTGTGATGTTGGAGCTTCTAAGTGGACGTGAACCATTTGACAGGTGAATGATTGCCATACCCTTAATGTTACAGTTTTCTTCATTCACATGCTTCCAAAATGTTGATGGCAAATTCATTCACACACCGCAAACTTTCAAATTGTGCATAGTTTTATGTTCTCACTATTTCCCCCCTGGTTTTCGAAACATTCCCTAACAGCTCAAGGCCAAGATCTGAGCAGTCTCTGGTTCGTTGGGCAACACCTCAACTCCATGATATCGATGCATTGACTAAGATGGTCGATCCTGCACTGAAAGGGTTATACCCTGTCAAGTCTCTGTCTCGATTTGCTGATGTCATTGCCCTCTGCGTTCAGGTATTTTCTGTCATGCATTGGCTCACCAAACATTTTATAGGTTGTGAGTAGAATGTTTACTTAAATTATGTTTGTGGGGGCTATTTGATTTGAATGGCTTTCCCAATGAGTGAAGGTCATTTGGAATCCTTAACTGCTGAACTGCAGTATTAAGAAATGGCCCTAAGGCTTAGAAAATCTTTGCATGTTCTAATGCATTCTGATTATTTTCTGGGGGCAGCTGGAACCTGAATTCCGACCACCTATGTCTGAGGTTGTTCAAGCACTAGTAAGGTTAGTGCAGCGAGCTAACATGAGCAGGCGAACATTTGGATCCGATCATGGAGGATCACGGCGAGGGAGTGATGAGCCAGCCATACAAGACATGTAAGAATGGGAGCAAGATCCTCGTGTTACTCTTCAAAGGAAATGTAGTTATTATCTCCTTTTTCCCACATTTTAACCCCTCAATCAATACCTCTCTTGCTGAGTTAGATTGATTACTCCTTTGATTAACCGAGTTAGACTGTATGCCGTTTGTGCTAGTACCCTTATTTGTAATTAAATTCAATTAGTTAACGGGTTGCAAAGTTGAAACAGATTTCAAAGTTTATGCGATTTATTAACACGACCAAGATTGTTGAAAGTATAACTTGGTGGTTGCTAAGCACACCCAATTATCCACACTACATAGTATCGAGCAGATTCCTACGTCTTTTTACTTTGGTTGGAATAGCAATGCGATTCGTTTTTCATTTGTGAGCTAGTGATATCAGTTGACAAAAATTATCCTTTAGGCTATTATTAATGAAGCATTGCTATATTGAAAATGAAAAAATAGTTAAATCAGTCTATATATTATGTATAATAAGTATTATAAAATATGCACAATATATATTACATGATGTATACTATATATATCATATATTATTCACAACAGTATCATATATTGTGTATAACATGTCATACATAATGTGTAATATACGTTGTGCAAATTACGTATTATATGTTGTGCACAGTTTATTGACTGATTTTTTTTTTTTTCTGTGAACCAAGAATTTCCCTCTTTAATGCATCCAGACATGAAACAATTTGGACATAACAATATGAAAACTTTTGTTACAGAAGAGATTCTAAAGTGAACGTTTTATAACAAACGAATTTCACAAACTGCCAATGAATGAACTATAGCCCTTCAATAATTTTCACTGGATAAAAGAATTGTGCGTGCTAACTAACATACATGGTTTCTGGGGAAGTAGATGAAAGACACAACTCAGTTGTAGACCATATATTTGGGAGTTGCACTGAACTTCTGGTAGCCTTTGATGACTTTATTTACTGCATCAAGGAAGTCTTTCTCTGTAACAGTCTTCCTCCGAGCACGAATAGCATACATGCCAGCTTCAGTGCAAACACTCCTTATGTCAGCTCCTGCGGAGAACCAAAAATACAATTTCAGTCATCAAATCAAGTATAACACCAGGGGAACAAGTTTTAGACTGAAAGCAAGATCTCCTTAATAGGATACCCAATACATTCACAATTTTCCCAGACAAAATGTATAAGACAGAGCAGAACATGCCAATTTTTGAAGGTGTTCTTACCAGTAGAATTTGGGCAAAGACGAGCTAAAAGCTCAAAGCGGATATCCCTTTCACAGTTCATGGTTCTAGTGTGAATCTTGAATATCTGTGTCCTGCTCTCTAAGTCTGGAAGTCCAAACTCAACTTTACGGTCCAATCGCCCAGGCCGTAGTAGTGCTGGATCAAGAGTGTCAGGCCTAGAAATTGGGAACAAAAAGCCACATATGATTAGCATCACTCAGCCATGCCCATGAAACTGATTGCAATAGTGCAATGCAAACTTGATTTGCATATTCTTTACAAGAGTAAGGGGCCAGACAGGCCAACATTTGGAAACTCAACTCATGGGATAATTCATCATTAAAACTTGATATTGTAAAGGAAGAAAACACATTATCCAGTTGAGCCAACGTCAAAACTCAAACATCCAAGCAATGTCATAAACTTGACACAACAGAATCTATTAGTCAAAAACTTAGAACTCATTTCTTACAGGTTCAAAATATGCCCTCATGTTAGTTGTTCAGGAGGTGAATAGAACAACCAAACTATGAGATATAAACACAACAATAATGAGTTAACCAGGTAAAGAGTAGCAAAGATTTAAGTAAAAAAACTAAAAATCATGTAATAGCCAAATCAACCAACCTGTTAGTTGCCATCAACACTTTGATATTTCCACGAGCATCAAACCCATCAAGCTGATTCACAATTTCAAGCATTGTGCGCTGAACCTCGTTATCACCACCTACACCATCATCAAACCGTGCACCTCCAATGGCATCAACTTCATCAAAAAAGACAATGCATGCCTTTTTTGAACGGGCCATCTAAATGAAATAATGATCAAGTCAGATGATACCAGGTCACGGAAATATGATTAATAGCCTTGAGATGCGTCTTAGGTATTTACCTGAAATAATTCACGAACCATGCGAGCTCCCTCACCAACATATTTCTGAACTAGCTCACTTCCAATGACTCTTATAAAACAAGCATCAGTCCTATTAGCTACAGCCCTAGCCAAAAGAGTTTTGCCAGTTCCAGGCGGACCATAGCAAAGAACACCCTTGGGGGGATCAATTCCAAGCTTAACAAATTTCTCTGGATGGAGCATTGGGAGTTCGACAACCTAACAGGAAAGAAAAAAGTTAAAAACTTTAGAGCTAAATGAGTTATGGCCTTGAATATAATTATAATGGAAAATCAGGGAAACTTTCATCACTTACTTCTCGCATCTTTTCAATCTGCTCCTTGCAACCACCAACATCATTATATGTTACATCTGGCTTCTCTTCAACTGTCATCATGGTAACGCTAGGATCAATTTTTGGAGGCAAAGGAATCTGAATCTGATATTTGTTTCTATCAACCCTGTGATGATAGAATGAAGGTCAATCAAAATAACAAGCAGCACACTGCTAAGATGCCCCTTCTCTTTCAACAGGGAACATTTTAGCATCAAAAGTTACTGATAGGAAACATACCCAACACGCATCCCTTCCTCTATGTCAGTGGGGGAAACTTTGTCACCCAGTCCAACAACAAACTATCATAAAATAAAAAGAGGGTATGTTAGTCCCAACTCCCAACTTCATAAATACTAAAAAAAAAGAATAGAAATTCAAAGCTGAGCCAACCCATTGGCATTTTACACAGCATATAATATAGTTGCTCTGCAAGTGATATCTTCATAGTAACAAGTGTAGCCTAACACCCTCAAATACGAAGGATGTGGTGAGAACAATGGGTTAATGGAATAGTTGACAAAAACATAGCTACCTTAGCAATCTGCTTCACATTGATAACATATTTGGCATCTTCAGAGTTTGGATTTATAATCTTTGTGCACCGTGCTACCTGTTCAATAAAGTTCATCATTAGCAATGCCAACAACAAACCTTAAAATACTTTGAACAAGATGTTAAAAAGTAAGACCTGAAGAGGCTGCTCCTCCTGCATCATTTGCTTATCAGAAACAAGATCCCACTGGCTTGGTGCAGCTAAACCAGTATCAGACTCCTTGATACCTATAGTAACAAAAGAAGGCAGACGTATAAGAAAAATGCAGTTTATGCAATTAAGAAAACCAATGGAAATGCAACAAACAGCACATCCTCAAAATATCAATTATTACCGGTCATCTGCTCTGGTTGATGACTAATGACCACAAACTACAGCTATCAGGAATACATCTACTTATCTTCATAATAAATTTAATGGGGCATTATCATTTACAAGTGAATCAGAATATGTTAACATGATTTAATCATAAATTAGTAACAAGGGCTGCTCTGCATAGATGAGTTTGACACTATTACACAAGAAGATGCAGTCAAACAGAATTCCTATTGGTGGATAGAAAGCTGTATCAACTGAATACAATGTTTCAACTATTACGGTCTTATTAGTTAAATACAGAATGGAAATGGCAAACATACCACATAAGTCGTTGACTTTCTTTGCCATATCTTTGATTTCCTTCTCCACTTTTTTAATACTTGTGGAGTAAGGTCCCAAACCCTGCATAAACCAAAAAAATATTGTAAACAGAATTTTGAAAACTAAAAGATGAGACGATGAGCGACCAAAAGGAGCTACAGTGTAAATAGTTCTAAGCATTTTTTGCACAAATATATTGAATGATATGGCTGGAACAAGTTGTTAAGGTGCATAAGCAAGCAACCAGTAAAAGAACCGCAATTACACCGATTCACTGTTCACTATGAAGTTCAAAATTCTGAGCATCTACCTCAAGACTAATAAGCATTTACCTATATAATTCACAGCAAGCACAAGTACCAAGTAAAGAAAACCCAACCAAAACCAGGAATCCCAACTAGAGTCGTAAAAAAAAAAAAAAAAAAAAGAAAATCGCGGAAGTTCCGTAGTCATGGAACACAGTAGAAGTAGAGTTAAAAAAAGATACATAAAACGAGAATGTAATAAGATGGCAGATCTGGAGAGCAGTGAAAAAGAAGGCATAAGAGGGTGAATTAGGGTTTAAAGAGAAAAAAGAAGGGGAAGAAGTAAGAAAGAAAGATACATAGGTTTTGAGGAGGGCGATGTCATCCTCGTCGAGGGGGCGGGGATTCTTCTCGTCCTTGATATCGTCATCGTGGTCGTTTGCCATTGATTCTGCTTCTGCTTCTAAACGATGAACTAACCAGGCCTCTCTTGAATCAAAGTAGCAAAGCAATGCACACTCCTTACTTACCAAAATAAATATATATAATAATTAAATAAACATACATAACTTATCCGACAAGTCAACAATTAATCTATTTATCTGCAGTAAAAATTTATATATTCCAATATAAATTACCTTATCAATAAAAGAAAATTTTTAGCTATCCATCATCTTAAAATAAAATTCCTACACATAAAAGCATATGGTTAGATTAAAAAACATATTAATTCATTAATTCCTTATAACCATGTTGAGTCGAAGTAAGTCAAATTTGTTCAAATATAACTCTTGGTTTGAATACTCATTACTTTATTGAAAATAAAACTATGTAATACTATTTAAAAATTTTCTATTTTATAGAAACTATTTTTTGCATGAACTCTTTGTTATCAGCCATAATAATGTTTTTTCTGGCCTACTATCTTAAAAAACACTACCTTAAAAAATCATTCAAACGAAGAGTTTTAATTTGAACGGCAATATAGTTGGTACATTAAAATTAAACTTTTATTTTTCTAAACTTTAAACTCGGCGATATTTTGTTTTTTCAGTGAAGAACTCCTGGTCCTGGGAAACTTATTGAAATGAGAGAGAGGATCTCTATCAAGAACCAGCGGCTTCATTAAATAATCTTAATGCCATGTTTATTCAACAGAGTAGTTTATCGGCTCCCACCTTTTCTTTTCTGCAATTAGGAACAGAAACAAAGAATATTAGCACATCCGAATGTTTTACAGCTTTACCTTTCATTCCTTTAGGCATAATCCATATGCACCAATACATTGCATTTATTTCTGTTAATCACAACTTAACAGGACCTTCCGGGACAAAAGAAAGAAACAGAAATAAATGTTACAACAAGTGCAAAAGTTACAGAAATAAACGTGTGGATCCTACAAACTATACTCAGTGTGATAGTACAAGTGTTACAACAAGCAAAAGTTATGAGTGAAGTCACTAACTCTATTATCATACATGATAGATAATACACATGGAAATGGAATGCACAAATCCCAGTCAAACCTATATATATATATATATATATATATCAAGGACAACAAGATGAGATGAGCTCTCTTCCCTCTGCTCTGCATCATTCATTTTCTGCTACAACATTTGGCTCCTCACCTTGGCAAAGGTACTCATCGCACAATGATGCTGATCCCCAGTCCTTTCTGAGCCGCAGGATGTCTTCTGTGAAAGTTGAACCAGATGCTCCTATGAACACGCTGGACATGGCACATATTGTCTTGTCCAGCATAGCTTCCACCTTCACGACAAATATGATAGAACAAGAACCATCAGAAATGCAAATTTGATTCATCAGAGAACAAACTAACAAAATCTCAGTCATATTCATCCGAAAATCATTCTATATGTACCGATACAGACTACACAATTAAAGAGATAATGCTCTTTGAGGTGGGGGTGCTATTATTATCCAGGTAAAGGTAGGGCCAACAACATCAAATTATACACACACGATGAATCAAGGCTTTTGATAAGGTTCCGCTCACTTATCGAAGGTGCAGCACAAAGGTATAAGCTAAAAGGAAGCACAATAAACACATAAATGTATTGTGGACTTCTTAACAATTTTTTCATTTTTGTTTTTGTGACAATCTGAAGACCAATATGTTTTCGCAAATGGAGGCCAGTTGAACAACTTGAGTCAAGTTGAAAACAACATGAAGCCAAAAGAAACAACTACCCCTCACCTGAGAGTCTCCTTCAATATGATGCCTGTATAACAAAGCATCCCATTTTTCGGCAGAATTACGAGCTGGGCGTTTAACAAGAGGAACAGGTCTTCCATTGAGCACAACTAATGACTGAAGCAGACCAGTCTCACTTTCCGCCGCGTCCGTGGAAAGATAAATTACTGGTGCATTGGCCCTTTCAGCAACCCGCAAGATGCAATCCGCAGCTTGAGGAATGGGATAAAAGCAACTTGGTTTTTTGACATTACTGTAAACATGAAAAAGGACCATCATAGGCAAGATGAACATAACATTCAATCAGGCAAAGCCATCATCATAATTCCATGTGAAAAATTGAGTTAAGACAAGAACACTTGTAGACTAGAGTTGACAGTCATGACTCATAAACTGAATCTTAAAACACAGTCAACAATTCAATTATCAGCAAGCAATGAGATGCAGGAGGCACAGTTTACATTTACAGCAAAATACATGACATGATGATATCACAGTGAGTGAAGTTAGCAATTCGCATACCAGAATTTCAAGAAGCCGTGCCTTCTAAAGTGCAAAGCAATGAAGTTCCTTCCGAGGAATGTTTGAATAAAACGCTGAGCAGTGAGCAAAATAAGACGGCTAGGTTCAATCAGAGTCTTGCATTGGTGAGCAAGTGGACCACCCGGCTGCATGACCCACTCTTGCTCCACCTCAGCATAGAACACATCCCCAATTGCCATAACATCATCATCGTGTGCAAACTTTGACACAACATCCTGAACCGTCCTCTTCTTGGGTTTGCGGGTATCCTCCACCCACACAGGCTCAGGCTTACCCATCGACAAACCCAACGATCTCAACTTCTTCAAACGCTCATCATCTAGAAAACAGGGCTCAGGCAGTGAGAAATAGCAGAGGAACTTGGCGATGTGCATGTGGTTCTTCCTAATACTTGAAAACTCGTCAAATGTGATCACCACTTTTCTTCCCAGGCATTTATTGATGTGATCAATATCCAACACCCTATCGTACTGATAATCCACTCTGGAACTGGGAATCACCAGAACACGGTTGAGAAGAGCCGCAAAGAACATATGCTTCTCTAGGCAAATGAGATGGTTAGACATCTGCCCAGAAACGCAAATAGCAAGCAGAAATTTACCAGCTTTGGGCCTCCACTCAATGGTCCTTCTCTGTGAAAATTTCTGATCCACTGTTCTGCACCTGTCATAGGTGCCGCCATCACCCAAACTGGCATTCCCGAACTCAAATTCGGGTTCAAACGAGTTGCCGATCCTATGGGGGTCCAATATCACCTGCTGAATCTCCCTGTTGAGGGAAATCTGCTTCGACAGCAAGGATTTGAGATCCTGGGTGAAGGGCGTTTGGGGAGTGGAATTGG
This sequence comes from Aeschynomene evenia, assembly GCA_013621005.1. NCBI lineage: Eukaryota > Viridiplantae > Streptophyta > Magnoliopsida > Fabales > Fabaceae > Aeschynomene > Aeschynomene evenia. The sequence continues at coordinate 7,417,990 of CM024268.1, forward strand.
AATGGACGGTTGAGTTCCAAGCGCGGAGGAGGGAAAATTGCTGCTGGCGGAGGAGGTAAAGTGCCTGCAATTGGGATTCCTTGATGCGGTCGGAATGGGAATCGAAGCGGAGAGAGGAGAGATTGGATGAGGAGAAGAGGGAGTGGGTGGCGTCGGGGGTGAAGTAGAAGACGAGGATGAGGAAGGCAGGGAGAATGGCGAAGAGGTATCTCTTTTGGAACTTCAACTTGAAGAAATTGAAGAAACGTGGGAAGCGGGACCTCAAATCTTCGATGTGGAAGGTGGTGGAGGTGGTGATGGAGGTGGAGGAGGGAGGAGTGGGCTTCCGGTCGTGCTGCTCGATGAGGGCGTGGCGGTCATCTTCCTCGTCGGAAGAGGAATCACGCTGCATTGCCTGCTTAGCCACGGTGGCTGCCGTAGACCACCGGAGACTGAGTCAGTGAACGAGTGAATGAGTGAGTGACTCGGTGGGTATCAACGACAAGTTAACTAACGCAGAAGCAAGCAACGCAATTACCAAAGTGAGGGAGGGAGCGTCTGACTGACTCACTGGGTCGGTGCATGAAAATGACTAGTCACCAGTCACCAGCCCATCCCACCTGTAGTATTTACCATAGTAAGCCCGCTGGACAGGCCCAGGCCCAACAGCTTGTAACACTGTGTGCCCACTATGCATCCGACCAAAAAAAAAATAACTGCACCAACAAGGATTGACACAAGTGGTAAGCGGCTTGTTGTCCCTTAAGCAAGGTCTCGGGTTCGAGCCTTGTGGATGGAAAAAATCCTTGCTGGGAGCCTCACCTGCCATTCCCAGGTATGCGACCCAGGACGACGGATTAGTCGGAGCGAAGCTCCGAACACCGTGGGCAACAAAAAAAAAAAACTGCGAGTGAGTAAGGCTAGGCTCTAGAGAAAGAGAATTGAAACTCGAAAGTATGTTCAAGAGTAGTCATCATGAAAGATGAAACAACCATGTAAGCTTATAACATGAAGACACATGTATAGCGAGCGATGGTACCTTGCTGCCACGTATGCAAGCACCTTACATGGAACCCTCAAGGGCTTTCAGGAAGAAGCAAAGAACATATATTTATGTATGTATATGTATATCTACTAGCTTAGCTAGCATGCAGCAACAGCAAGTAGTGATGGAGAAAAACAGACATGTATTGTTGATTGGCAGCAGGATATGGTTATGGAGGTCCACTCTCACTGCTGCTGCTTCTTGCAAGAAGCCTTTCTCAAGTAAGGCATCCAACCGGGCTGCTGTTCATGGAGTTAAGCTCCCTGTCCCTGACATCCTCGACGTACGCTCACTCACTTCCTATCCTGTCCTGCCCAGTACATTTCTTTCTTTTTCATTTTTGTTTACCATTCTGATCCTTCCTGTGATTTTTTGGCAGAAGGAGCAAGTCCAAAAGGAGATTGAGAGAGCCAAACAAGAGAAACAAGCCAAGCGCAAGCAGATTGAGGAAGCTCTACACTCCCATCTCGCCAACTACTCCAACCCTGATTCTGATTCCTCTTCTCCACATTGATCCTTCTCCTTCCTGTGCTACTACTCATATCTATTAATTATTGTATCCTGAATAATAGCAAAAGAAATCCTACATTGTGCAGTTAAAATAGCTCAGCCTCTGCCTGTGACAGACATATTTATTAGTACAAAAATCACCGTAAATTCGGATGCAAGCCCGAGTCAATTAAAACTTGCTGGCTAAGGGGATATAGGCCACTGCAGGGCTAGGCTCAAAAGTCAAAACAAAACCTCTGCAGTGGCTACAAAACTGCAACATATATATATAATGTTGTAACAAACTATTCATATCATTAACTCAAAGTTCAATGGAACATGATTAAGTAACTGATGAGGAAGATCCTGTGGGAACTAATACAGATGCGTCCTCCTCCTCTCCTTTGCTATGGCCGTTTTAGTCTCCCTCCGTCCGGGCTACGCTACACCTGTTGAATTTGAAGGGTTCTATATAGCACTGATCACACTGTCTGCTAAATTAAAAGAATTAAGTATTGGTGGCATTTACTGTGATCTATGTAACATGCGGCAAACAATGTGACATTGCTCTATATTATGTTTGAAAATTGATTTCATTGTTCCTCTTCACCCACTTCAACGAGCCTTCCGCGAACCCACTTTTTAGTTACTACTGCTGGTGATTCTGATAGTGTTTCATCTTCAATGTGCTGAATTCCCACCACAGGTGGAGGAGAAGGCTCTGTTCTGCATTTGCTGCTTCGATCCTGTTCCGTTTCCCTTTCTTCATTTGATGGACTGGATTCCATCATCTGGCTATTCAAACTTGAGCTAGGTAAGGAAGCATAGCCATTGGTACTTGTTAGCTCACGTTTTGGGTCACCATTAACTTGCATCTCTATGGAAAATTCGCCAAAATCTTGAGAGAACTTGTAGTCACTCGATGAAGATGCTGTGTGTCCATTTACGTGGGCCGTAAGTGATTGGTTTAAAACTTCAAATGTTGTTGTTGACCCTCCATCCTCATTGTCCTCACTCAAAGCAACAGAAGGAACATTAGTCTCACCTATCTCTTGTGTATCAACGGATTGGAGTGATTGAATAGCCTCTGCTATGAGCCTTCTGCTTTCAATCAACGAGGCTTGCGCAATGGGACTCTTGGCCGCAGCAGCCTCCAGTGCCTTGGCAGCATTTTCAGCTTCAGCAATCAATAGTCTGTGCATGACATATATTTCATCATGGCTTGAGCAAATTAATGGGAAAGAACAAAACCAAAGGAAGATCAATTGAGCAAAATAATAATATATTATTATTATTATGCACTGATTTGTATCAGTGAAAATGGGATTACCTTGCTCGTTCAATGGCTTGAGCTTGTTCAGTTTCTGCAGCAGCTCGTTGTGCTCTGATGCTCTTTATCATCTCAAGCTTGGAATTTACCATAGGATCCTTATAGACAGGGGATTTGCTTCTTTTCAAAGAGCTACTCTTAACATCAGTGCTAGTTTTGGAGCTACGCCTAACACTGGTGCTAGTATCAGTATCTTTTCTCGTCGAAGGGTCCCTCCTGGTGCGTTGTGAACCATCACTTGGCTTTCTTCTAGGTTTCCTTTCAGCCCCATTTTCAGTGCCATGATACTTGGCCAAAGCTGAGCAAACTCTATCGCGGTATCCCTGATATAACAGAACGATAAGTTGGCCATGAATCAGGAGTTCAACTAATGGATGTTTTGCTGATTGGGAGGAAAACAACAATAGGAAGAAGAAAACAGCAGGTCATGAAAGAGAAATGTAGCACACATTTATTTGCAGTAAAACTACTATAAACCACCTAGCTTGAAGGTATTATGAGCATATACACTTACTGGATCAGCCCATTTTGCAGCAATAGCTTCTGCAATTTTCCTCCTTTGCTCAAGAGATTTAGGTGCTCTTTTGCTACCTGGTGTCCTTGCTATTTGTTTCCTTTGTTCAACACTTGCCAGCCACTCTTGCTTCAGCTGTTCATCCAAGGTTTCATAGGAATCCCATTGCAGCTCTTCCTCATCACCATAGCCTTTTCTTGAAGCTTCTGCAATTAAATTCTGCCATTCAAAACAGCAAGTCTCTTGAACCCTCTTCCTTCCACGCCTTCTATCCCATCCAATTTTCACCCCAGCAGCTATCTTCAGTCTTGTTTCTGTGCTGTGCAATTAATATTGAAGACAAAATCAAGTAAAGTTCTTTGTGCAAAAGAACTGATCAGAAAATATGCAGCAAAGTATTCGTAGCATCTAGCAACAATGTTAATGAAAAGGCTTACGTCTGTGCATGCCCAAGATTAGCCAACTTCATTTTGACCTGCATTACCAAATTTTGTTAAGCAAATAAGTTAAAAGTAAAGAGGCTGAAATCAGAAAAGCCAAATGACATTCCAAATCCTAGTCTACACCTATTGTGTCACCACTAATCCCAATTAAAAAATTCCAACCAACTAAGAAATCGTTTGAAATCAGAGACAAACAGGAGGTACAAGATTTTAAATCACATATATTGTGTCCTTTCAAATACTCAATCTGGTCCAGATAAAGTACCAAAAGCTTCAGTAAGTGAATTGCTTAGAATTAAAGAAACTGTTCCCCTAGCAGAGATATCATTAAAGGAAAAATCATTACACTTCCGTACAGAATAAGTGTTGAGAATAAACAATACTGTGTTACATCAAAATGCCTGAGATAATAGATACCGAAATTGATATCAGGGGCTATCATAACCTGGAAAGTAATAGTGTAATAGATTTCATATTGAACTAAGATGCAAATGTTGGGGACGTAATGACATAAACATATTCTTACATGACATCACCTTAGGATTCTGCATTGCAAGCCTTGTTCTTTCCTTGATTTTCTGCAAAGTTTCTGCTCACATACGAAACATAGAGTTGATGTTGGACTACAATACAATAAAACAAATAATGAAGTGAAAGGAAAGGAAGCTATAATAAGGATTAAGTTACCAGGACTATGCTTTCTTCCTTTGTTCCATGGAGTGTTTCCCTTATTTGCTTTTGAAATCCTCATTCTTCTGAGCTTCTCCCTCTCATCAAGATCTTCAGAATCTTCTTGATCAGAAAACTCAAGCAGAACACCTGGGGGGTTAGGATTTACACCAAGCTGCAAGTCCTTAGAGTCAATGCATTTATCTGCTCGAGTGGCAGCCAAAGTCTTTGGTTCAAAGGTAGCAACTGCCTTAATGAGGAGCCTGCCCCTGCGGAGACGAAGAGGCCCAACATAGAAGTTATCCTTTTTAAGGTTGTCCAAGGATCTCCGGGCACAAGGAAGACACTGGTCATAACCAAAGGCAAGAGAAACCGAAGACCCTTTCCCGTGATATGGCATTGCTGAGCTCAGTGAATATACAGGACATTGGAAGCATAGCTGTGCATTTGTTATCTCTGCTCACAACATTCAACAGCAACAACAATTATCAAAATATTAGCGCCCGATATAAGTAAATTCAATTTCAGGGAAAACAAAAACATTTGGTGGAAAGAGAGAGAGAGAGAGATAGAAGAGCGTGGGAACAAACCAAAGAAAGGCATGGAAGCTCATTCAGAGAGAGTAGGGAAATCCAACCCAGGCAGCAATTTAGAAAAACATAGAGAGTGGATAAGTTGTAAGCAGCTATTCGAAGCAGAAGGGGTTGCGTTGATTGGAGCAAGCAGAGGAAGGAAGGAGGTGATGAAAGGAATGAATGAATTGGAAGGAAGCAAGTGCGCCACACATCCACAAATGGTGAACCAACAGGAACAGGATAACGTAAGAAGGATTCACGAACGTGTGTGTGTAACAAAGTCACAGGCTAGCTCGCCACCCACCCACCCATGTTAAATTGCTTGGGTTGGGTTGGGTTATATCAAGCCCATACGCTATTCCCACACAAAAATTCCACAACATTATGGGCCTTCAACTTTCTCACACTAATCTCTTATCTCTATTCTCTATCTCAGGCTTTTCACCAAAATAATAATATTTTTTACAGGCATGCAATAATATAATATATTGGTCATATAAAATGTTCATTGAATTTTCTCATTGAGGTTGTGTGCTATAACAAATAAAAATTGCTAGTGAGTAAAATCAGAATGGAAAAAGAAATCATCGAAAAAGAGACAGATGCAGAGATTTAGATGGCAATAAATACAAGCTTTGAAGAGTACTAAGTAGGAACAAGGTGAGTAGGTCATTATATTGTAAACTAATAGTGCTACATTTTTATCAATATATAGATCCATCAACCATCCATCAATCATATTATGCTATTTTGGGCCCACCATTTTAAATAAAAACGAAAAAACTTACACATATCTCTCAACTTTCAATTGGAATAATATTTGATGGATACAAATTTAATGTATACCTATCATTTCTCGAAATCTACTCATGATTGCTGGTTTTGACGTCAGCCAATTAATAATAAGAATGATATTTCTTTGAAGTTTCTTTTTATGTGATGGTGGAATTCTCAAACAAGACATTAGCCATGTATGTGCCTTGAAGCTAAGCTAGGGGAGCAACGTGCATCACGTGAACGCATCATACATATATATCCATAAAGAAAGAGTCAATGGTTTGAATTGTATGCGATTCATTCCTTAAAGAAAGGATGAATCAAAGCCTTCATATAAAGTATAAACTAAAATTTGTATTACGGAATTCGGGAATTGTAATAATTAATTAATTGATGCTCAAAATAAAATGAAATTAACGATGGTATCAACTAACTATATAGTACACTTGAATAAATTCGTGGGTAGAAAAAAAAAAACAACAGCTGGCGACGGCAGTCAATTAACAAGTCATATAAAGTAGGTTAAATTATAGTGTATTGTTAGAGGTACTAAAAAAAATCAGTCAAAACAGTCAATAAATAGGAATTTGGGTCACAATCACACAACCCATTAAAAATATACTAATGATTAAAAATGTTATTTGGATCATAAAATATTAAAATGAATTTTATTGGCTGTTTTAATTGGTTTTTTTTGTTGTGTCTCAAGCATTTATATAAATTATATATAGTTATGATGATGATGAGAGGAATGATTCTAGAACAAGTTATTTGATGAATATATATATATATATGGATTATTATTATTACATTTGAAATCATGCTTGCAAACATCAATGACGTAGACTTGAATTGTTTTTTGTTTTCAACTCAACTCAAGGTTTAGTTTTCATCCGGAAGCTAGACATACATATCTAATGGCAAGTCATTTAATAGCAAAAGGAGCTAGTATTAAATTGGAGGTTTTGGCCATGCCTGCACACACACACGTTACATGTCAATATAATCAGCGTCACTCATTATAAACTTAAAATATATATTTATCAAAGTTATTAGGCACAAAGCCGGCAAGTGCTATTTAGCTAGTATTAAATTAGGGATAGATTGTTGATGCTGGAGTTAAATTTTATATATATATATATATATTGTTGATGGTGGAGTTAAATTAAGTTCAGGTCGATTGAACTACAAATAATAAATTTGTATATATGTGGTGGCAACAAGATCATCTATCTATCTATCTATCAGAACACGCACATGATGTCCATGGTAGTAGTAACGGTGGTGCTCATCATGATTATAATTATTGGTGTGGTCCTAATACTCCCCCGATGCCACTGCTTTCAACAACATGCGATGATCCAAGGGTTGCAGAAACTAGTACTGTATAGGAGCAGCGGTATTGGTGGTGATGGAGGAGAGCAGAGCGAGGATTGGTGTGTGGTGTGTCAATGCCACGTGTCGAAGGGGGAGCGGGTACGGTGGCTGCGTGGATGCAACCACCGTTTTCATGCGGATTGCATTGGACCCTGGCTCAAGGAGCACAACACCTGCCCTCTCTGCAGGAACCAGGTCCTCGTCCTCCTCACTCACCACCATCATCACTCTCTCATTCCTATCTTTCAGAGTCTCTCTGATGCCTTCATTGCCCTTCTCTACAGGATACTTCCATCCACCATCCGCGACACTTTCCCCATTGTTCATTGACGCACCGTACGCTTCTATCACCTTATTTACTATACATAAATACTTGAGGCACATAAAAAAAAAAATCAGTCAACAAAATTTATTTAACACTTTATGGCTCAAATAGCACTTTTAGTCATGAGTTTATTTTTAATGGGTCAGATGATTGTGATCCAAATCCCAATTTATTGACTAATTTTTTATTGTACCTCTAGCCATGTTCATTTACAATATTAGTTAGTTAGTTAGGTTCAGTAGTATATATTATTAGAGTAATCCTATTGGTACGTATCAAATGGTATGTATAGCATACATATGTTTTGATCCAAGGATGGAGAAAAAAAGTGTAAGTAGTGGAGTGATGTCACATCAAAATTCAAAGATGATGGAATGGGTAGAGAATGTATGTAAAAAAAAGTGTACGTGCAAATCTCATTATTATATTATTATTGTTACCATATATGCATATGCATATGGCCTATGTGTGTCTCTTATTTTTCATAGGATTCACTCCTATAATATCCCACCTTTGATATATATATATATATATATGGTAATGGTATAAATCACATTATTCTATTATTGGATACTAGCTAGTTAATTTCTGTATGTGTATGTTATTATATAATACAGTATACAGATTAGGAAATCAGGATTTGTAAGTGGCGGTATCAACTCAAAATAAGTTTTAACATAAAATCATTATCTACTTAAACTTGTTGAGTAATCATCTCATCACTTTATTTATTATGTTTTGATTATCGATAATGCTATATGTACACCATTACAATTAACCACTATCAATAAATTCAATCAAAATAAATAAAAATTTCAATCAAAATAAATAAAAAATCCAATCAAATAACAAAAAAAATTCAATCAAATAATAAAAAAATTAATTTAATAACAACTACAAATTGACAAAAATAATGTATTTTGTCCATTTTTAGTATTAATATGTGTTATTTTAATGATAAAGTGTTATTTTTAGAGGGAAAATAATATATTTTTGTGCTACTTTTTCATTCTCATAATAGTTATAATGAATTTATTTAATTTTATTTAATTAATTTTTAATTATCATTAAGTTATTTCTTTGAATTTTTTTATTTATTCGATTGAATTTTTTTATTTATTTAGATGAATTTTTTGGTGGCTGATTCAATTAATTGGTGTACATATAGCATTTTTCTTTGACTATATAGCGAACTAACTTTGCAATCCAGAAGAGTTTTATGTTGAGAATATACTCCCCTTGGTAAAACTAGGTAACATGTACATACTTAACTAATACAAGTTGGAAAATAACTAAACAAGGTAAGAAGTCATTATCCTTTAATTTCAGGAATCACGCCCAGCCCATGGACCTTGACCGCAACAAAAAGTAGTTGATGGATTTGTGGCTGTGGTCCTCTAGTTCAAAAGCTTGTTCCATTTCGATCCATTATTAATTAATTAATTATTTATTTACTCATAACCACGTTTACTCAGGGTCGTTTATCTTTTTATCTTCTAACACGGAATTTATTCATTATCCTATCAAATTCTACAATATTATCAATAATTTTACCCATGTATTCTAATCATTTTAGGATTTTTATTTTAATTCCTTCTTCAATTGGTATCTAAAAATTCTGATTCAGTAATACTATAAAAAATTTTACAGATAATGCTTTAATTATATATATATATATATGTGATTTTTAAAATAATGAATAGTTAAATTAATTATGTAGCTTATGTGATAATATAGAATTGATTGGACGTAACCTTTTTACTTTATCTATGTATTAAAGTTAAATTCAAATTCAAAATAAATAATATATTATTATGTGTCGAAACTTGAAACATATATAAAATTGGATCTTGTAAATAATCTTATGTGGCCTATGTACAACTTAAAAAATTCAGAAAATTATTACCAGCATTTCAAACTTCCGCCCCCTAAAATAATTTAAAATATTGGAATTATTGGCCATAATAAGGCATATTAATGATTTTGACTTTGTTGGTATTCTTTTAGCCAATTGAAACCCCAAAAGAAACCGTTTGAACTGGCTTTAGTATTTGTTGAGGTATGCATCAACACCACCAATCGGCCACCATCATATAAATATACAAAATATATATATAATTTGAGTCTTGCTAAATGTACAACACAAAATAATAACAACGTATAAAACAACGTACAATGCGAAAATCAAACACCAAGAATGAAAAACGCGCGTTTCGTATAACCACTCTCACGAACGCGCGCGTGTACAGTACGCGCGTAAGCGAACACATTTCAACACATAAAATAAACATATATTTCAATAGCAAACGAACACATTTGATTATAAGAAATAGATATATTTATCTGTTATAACAAACATATTTAAGTAGAAAAAATGAACACATTTACTTAAAAAAACATCTCAAACTCATTAATTTTATCTCTTTACATTATATTATGTGTTTAATTAGTTAAGGTATATACATGTGTTCATTTTGCATTGTATTATGTGTTCAGTTACAGTATAAATATGTGTTCACTTTGCATTGTACTATGTGTTCAGTTGCAGTATATTTATGTATGTGTTCACTTTACATTGTATTATGTGTTTAGTTACAATATAAATATGTGTTCACATTACATTGTATTATATTTATTTGTTCAATTGCAATATATATGTATATGTGTGTTCATTATTTCATATATTATGTGTTTATTATGACTTAACTTTAATATATATGCATTCATTATTTGCTAATAATAATTTTATGGCCGAAGTATGTGTTCATTTTAGGTTGTCATATGTGTTCATTTAATCTTATACAATGTGTTCGTTGCGCAGAATTAGTTCTGATCTGAAAAGAAAAATAATATTCTTGTTTGAAACTAAAACAACCTGATATAAACAAAGATTGAGTTGTATGATGAAACGAAATCAATAATCTCATTAGATATCACAATAATCATTGTTAAAAATGAATTTAGTTGATGAAAATATGAAATCCAATTCTTCTTCATCATCACTTATGCCATGATTATACAAGTAACTTGCAGAGAAAAGTTATCAAAAAAGATAAGTTTTCTAAAGGTAAAATGAAACAAAAATAAGAATCATACAAGAAAAAAGAGTGGGTATTGATTGAGAAAAGAAGAAGAAGAAGAAATAGAGTTTGATGTAAAAGAAAGTGAATATGTTGAGTGAAAGTGAAAAAAATAAAGAACAGGAAGAAGGAAGGAAGAGAAGACCAGAAAAAAAAAAAACCAGAAAGAAATGGGAAGAAAAGAACGAGAAGAAGTGAAAAAATAAGCGCGTAGTTACGTAACAATGGATAACAGTGCAAGATACGTTGTATATACGATGTAAGTATTTTACATTGTTCAAATAGAATTTCCGTATATAATTTAACTATAAATTATTTCACCATATTTTTAATTTAAAATAATTTTTTTCTCACTTCACGCGCTTTACTCACCCATCTATTTAAACATTTAGAGAAAATTCGATGTTAATTTCGGAAACACCAATCCGCTCTTTCCAGTTTCCATAACTTTGAGCTGCTCCATGAATAAAGATTCCCTCTATCAATTTCTATCATGTCCTTGATAATTGGATTGTGGTCTTTATTATGTTGGATCGTGGTCTTTATTTATGTTGGATTGTGACATTTATTATGTTGGATTGTGATCTTTATTTATGTTGGATTGTGGTCTTTATTTATGTTGGATTAAATATAATTTTCTATTTAAATGATTTCTTAATTATATTTATAGGGCAACCAAGCTTCTTGTGTTTATTATTTTCAAGCGCGTCACTTACACGCAAATCCTGTGCAATGAATATTCTAAAATTGCATTTTTTTAATCACATGAGATCACCGTATATTAAATGACACTGACTAATTATGAGTGTACAATGAATATTTCTCTTACCTATTTTGAACTCAAAACTTTTCAAAGATGATACAGAGAAACATTGCTTCAACCTTTTCGGTGGAGAAAATGACTCCAAGAAAAAAATCAAATCATGGGAAGAAGAGAAAGTTTGAGAATGGGAGGCGGTAGCTGCTAATTACTAGTAACTGTGCCCCTTACCCTTAGGATTAGGTTATGTAGGGGTAATGATAATGTATATGTAATGATGTACATTCTATGCTAAGATAATTGAAGCAATATCATAATGATTTATTTTTACATAATAATGGTAACCAAAAACATACACATGCATTCTTCTTTCGGCGCTTTATTTTTGTTTTGGCCATTTGTCTCGTTATATAACTTCTTTTTGTGCCAATACCGGGATTTGGGTGATTTTGTCTTAAGAACTCGCTTGAAAATTGGTAATCTTTATCAAGTATTCAACGTATGTTATATATGATATGAACTGTATGTTATACGTGCATGTATTATACAAATAATACACATCTCATATCATATATAATATATATTGAATGTTTGATAGACGTATTTCTAATATATGACAAACTTTTTTATTTGAAAATAAAATGTCTTCAATCATTATTCCATGTTCACGAGACAAGTTTTCCATTTAATTTTTAATTTGATTGCTATGTACAAGAAATTTGCAAACTCATATAATTAGGATTCACCACTTCAATGGACAAAAATTCATAACAATGTATATTTACATATGAATTTAATTTTCATCTACAGATAATATATAATTTGTTTATACAGTCATTCAATTATGTACTGTCACGTCAGTTATGATTATATATTTTTTCTCTTTTACTATCTAAAAAATTATACAAACAAAGTATTTTTATTAAATGATATTGTAACATATCTTTACTGTCAGTGCATCAAAATTAAACTATATATATATATATATATATATATGATTCATAATGTTGATAAGAAATTTATTTAACATCCCAGCCCTTTTATTTGTACTTAATTTTGTAGCAATATGTGACATTAATGTTTGGTTTGATAATGCTGTGACTCTTAAAATGCTGTTGAATTATTTGAACTTTTAAAAAGCTACTCCTAATGACTCATAGGAGCACCTTAACTCTCAAAAACAAGGAGCAAAAGCTCCTTTACTTTTTGAGTTGCCAAAAAAAAAAAAGAACTTATATATTGAGAAAAAAAAATACATGTTCAATAAATTTTACCAAACTCACACTAAATATAAACAATTTCTTATCTTCGAAACTTACAAGCCTCGTCTATAAAGTAAACATATTAAGTGAAATTAAAGAAAAATCCCCTTAGAGTAACTTAACTATTAGATTATAATATATTGATAATGTAAATTATTTTTATATTATCAACCAATAGCATTTTGACATGTCACCTATAATGAATGATTTTTAAAATTTTAAATTATAGCTTTTTTTTAAATAAAAGACACAATAGTTATTTATTTATTTGTTGACAATGTATTACAATATCGTCTAATTAATCTCATATTTAAAATGAGTTTTGTTAGGTAATAAAAATGAAAGTATTCACATTTAAAAATATTCTTTATTTTTTCTATACGAAAAATCTACTACAACAATTTAAATTTTGCTGAAACTTACAATAATCTCAATTATGCTTATCAATTGCCCTAAAAAATCTTAAAATATAAATTATGGTGGTTTTATGAGTGATTATTTGACTTTTAATCAGCCTCAATATCAACAAAATATGACTTTTAATTTCAAGTATTATTTTGTGGTGGATGGGTTTGTTATATATAATAATTTTTCAAGTATATTTTTTTAAAAGTTGGACAATTGATTATAGGAGATGGACACCTCTCGTCACCAACTATATATTATTGGGCAAAAATAAAAATCAGTAAGGATATACATGGCTATGTTTATTATGGTTTACTTTTTTGTTTTTGGAATCTTATGATTTGAATCATTACTTTCCTGGAAAAAAATTCGTTGAGAATTCTTCAATTATTACATTCATCCTCATCATTTTATTAAATTTACTGCATGGAATTGAAGCATAATGATCAAAATCGTCCTAAATTGTAAAGTGAATATTATTGTTCCAAGTTTTTCAATAAAACTATCATAGAGGTTAATTCATCTATATATCGATCAATATTTCCATACTAGTATTATAATTTTCCATCCAAACAAATATATTCGGGAAACAAAATTAAAGTAAATCCTCTACGAGTTTATCATAATGTATTTGGCATTGCAAGACGACAGATATATAATTTTCAGTTGAAGTCTATCCAAATGAAGCTTGTGAGCAATCGTGTTCTGTTACTTGTGCTACACTACACTTTCTACTTTCTCACACAAAAACTGTTTCGTTAGTTTCTGTTTCGTTTTCTACAAATTTGAATTCGTTGAATGATCTGAATTGGAGCATTCTGTGGATAAATCAAAAGAATGGTCAAAGAACAAGAAAGAAATATCTCTGCCATTTCTCTTTCAATACACAATACAGATACATAGGCCATGGCTAATTGGCTTGGTTTCAAACGAATTGTAAGAAGATGAAAGTTCCTTGAGCCGTGGAAGAAAGGGACATGGTGGCTTTAATTTTAGAGGCGTCTTCTTCACTCTCTAAATTAAATTCAAATGGCAAGCACAACTAATTCAAATCATATTTTAGTCAGCAAAAGGACAACTTCTAGCATTACACTGTTTATTAATTAATTAATAATTAATTAATTACACTTTTCAATGCCGTCACCTTCTTCTCTTCGTTCATTCATTGATTCTAAAGTCCACAGATTAGTCTAAAGTCCATTGTGGAGGTTCTCCTACTTGCGTTGAACCCTCTCGCGCACGCTTCCATTCTTCTTCCCTCATTCATTCAAAAGCCAAACCCAACTTCCTCTTCTCTTCGCACTCTCACTTCTTCATTCCCCCCTTTTAAGCCCTCATTCTCCTTCATCTCCCAACCTTGGTGGACTTTCATTCTCTTCTCAAAAAGCTCTCAAATTTCCTACTGATTCTGCTCTTTTCTCTGACTTTGCAGCTACCCATTTGCTTGATCCAGCATCACCATCCTTTCAGAGTTTTCTTTCTGCGAAGTTGAACAACTTCAGAGTGACTCTGCATCTGGTTGTGTGTATTTGAACTTGAAGCTAAAAGCTCTGTCTTTTAACCTTATATATCTATCGCCATGGGTGACTCGTCCGAGTCAAGTGACAAGTTGGGTGAGTCTCCAGCGGTCGAGTTAACCGGCAAGATCATGGTGGTGGCCATAGTCGTGTTGTTCATGGTAGTTGTGTTTGTTCTGTTCCTCCATCTCTACGTCAAGTGGTTCTCGTGGCGCATGGAAGATAGCACCGCCCCACAACATAGGCGCCGCCGCCGCCGCCGCTTTGTGTTTTCCCCTGGCCAAGACCCCGCCAACTATGGCGCTCTCCGACGGGGCCTTGAGCCTTCTGTACTTAGGTCCCTGCCTGTGTTGGTGTTCCAACCCAAAGATTTCAAGGACGGTTTGGAGTGTGCAGTTTGCCTCTCTGAGGTCGTCGAAGGAGAAAAGGCCAGGCTTTTGCCCAAATGCAATCATGGGTTTCATGTAGATTGCATTGATATGTGGTTCCAATCCCATTCTACTTGCCCTCTTTGCAGGAACCCCGTAACTTCGAATTGTGAACAAAATAATGCCTCAGTGAACAATGAATCATCAGAAGCAGAAAATTCAGCTGATAGGGGAGGCTCAGAATCCCCTGTTTTCCCCACAAATGTATTCATTTGGGGGAACCAGACACAAGTTAGTTCTAATGATGCTTCTTTGGAAGAAAGTACTTCTCAGCCAGCATTATCCTCGTCCTCCTCAGCAGCTACTGCTAGTACTAGTGGCAACAATCATAATAGACTTAATGGAACTTTGGTGATTGATATACCAAGTGAGATCACTTCATCTTCTGTATTGCCTTCTGCAAGCAGGTTTGCTGAAGATGATTTGAAATCGCCAATTGCTGCCAGATTGAGGTCATTGAAGAGGCTTTTGAGCAGGGAAAAGAGGTTGAATCCTTGCAGTCCAAGTTCTATAGATGTGGAACAGGCAGTGGGAGGACAGAGCTAGGAATTTGAATTTGGTTTTCATTATTTTTTCATTTTTAGTACATATATGCCCGCATTGACTGAGGCATCAACTTTGCATTGAAATTTGTATAAAGAAGTTAAAGTATTTATTGGAGTATGAAAGAGCACCCTTGAGGTGTATCATTTTACATTTCTTCAGAGGTCAGAGTTCCTCTGACAGAGCGAGTTCCCAAGGTTCATGCTGTTACCCTTCTAATACTTGTGCTGATAATGGCAAGGGAGAATGATTGTTTGAAGTGTCTATACTGTACAAGAGAAAGCAGGTTTTGTTTATAGGTAATAGAGTAGAATGATCCACTTTTTTGTATTGAAGATGAATTTCATTGTATTTATTTGAATTGCTTTAAGAAATCCCTTTGAGGCTTACAAATTGTCTGTTCATAGTTAGAACTTTAAGGTTTTCCGTTAGGATGCATTATTCATAATGCAATTACTCGCCATTTGCTTGAGAAGCATATGCCATGCTGTTATTGAATAGATAACGAGATATTAATAGAGCTGATATTCCTTAGTTGTGTCCAAACCTGCTAAAGCTGTTGAGAATGTGAAGGAGCTTCAAGTGCTTCTATTTATGACCACTGAAAATGTGAAATTTCTTGAAAATCTTGTGCAGAATATTCATGTTCAGCATGAAGCTACTCTTTTGTTTAGTTTCCCCTTTCCCAAGGAAAGTCCTGACCCATAATTATGTCTAATTCGGTTGCCTATATAGTGGCAGGCGAGTACAATGTATTTTCAATCATGCTGTGGTCCATCTTATCACATCTCATCCGGTTGATTCTCTTTTGAAAGTCCAACTTTGAGGCTAATGGATCTGGCCTCCAAGTAGGTACTAGTTCAATCTTATCACTAGTACAAGTAGAAGGGGTCCTTCTTCAGTCTCAACTTGGCGGGTTTTCAAGCAGAATCACTATGTCCTTTCTTAATTTGATGGATGGTTCTTCAGGCAACTTGATGCCACATCCACTCTTGTTCTTAACTTTTTGGGGTCTTAACTCTTGAAAGGATTGGATGGTCCTGTTCCTTGGCTTGAAACTAAAGGGTAACTTAACATGGTTTCTGACTGTATCATCCTTAACAGCACATTGCTGTGTTCCCTCCCCCAAAGTTTTATTTAATGACGATGACTTCTGAACTTTAAAAATCTTGGCCTAATTATAGGAAATCCCCTTTTCGCACACATGCTAGATTAGTTTTTCTTTTTTATTATTCCTTTGTTTTGATTATGTCTAGCAGGTGACCACCATGAAATATGGAATTATGGACAATTATGAATGCTTGATATAATGACATCTCAAAGCAAGGGAAAAACTTGATGATAGAATTTAAAATTAAAAAAAAAAATAGCCCAATAGAGTTTCTTCGATTTTGGGAAGAGAGAATCATACATGACGAAAGAAAAGCAGTGAGACTGTGAGATGCATGCAAGCATGAGTGTGCTACAAGCAACTCCGAGTGCCTATACTATTCATTATCAAAAAGTCAAAACATAAATTGTTTCAACGCACAAAGTGCTGCTGATCTATCAGACTATTATATATTATCATCGTTACTACATTCATTAATGAATTTAGCAGCAGACAGAAAATTGAGAAGACTTTTTCTCTCAGAAGTGTCAGAGAACAGAAGTTGAAACTCCAATAGTGATAGGCACGTTACGTTCAAGTGACCACATAAAGTGGACCATAGTAGTTGTGGAGCACAGCAGCACCAGGGCTGTTCTGTTGAAGAGGGACATAGGGAATGTTGCTGCTACTGCTCTCCTCCTCTTTCTGGAACAGGCTTGTGAGAGGCCCTGATGTTGATGTTGGACGCCACTGCTTCACATTAGGGCCATTCCCACAGTTATATATTGGACCAGAAACATGACCCTTCTTCCTCCTTCTTCTCTCAGAACCAGAAGCCTTTGATGATTCAGAATTGCTGTTGCTGGGTTCCCCATGATGTTTGCTTTTCCTGCCAGCTTTCAACCACGAAAGCAGAGAACTTTTCCAAGATTTCTTGTCCTTCGGATCTTTCTCTTTCTCTGATCCAGATTCTTCCGGGTGCACTGATGAACTTCTCAGTTTTGCTTCATTTGAATGGTACCTTGCTTCCTCCAAGAACTATATATATGTATATATTCGGAAGCAAAGAGTGATATAAATTAAAGTAATCAAATGTGAGACAAAACAGCCCAAGTACCCCATTCGGTTCACAATTCTTGTAGCTGGTTCTATGATCCTACTTTCTATCATATCAGTTAAAGCATAGTCGATGAAATGAATCTTTAGAGACATACTACAACTCAACATTATAAGTTCAGTAACTAGACACAAAACCAACAATCAATCAAACAGTTAATAATTAGTACCTGGGAAAAATCCTCATGCAGATCATCAAACTCATAAGCTTCATACTGTTGATGCATTGAACATTGCTTCGTCATTATCAGTCAGCAAAAATTCCAATCTTGAGCAGAACAGAACAGAGAAGCCAAGCAAGCAGAATGGCTCTAGAGACAGAAGAGAAATGGCAACTTGTTAGTTGTCAAGCAATCTTCCAAGTTGGCATGTGCAAAATGCAAAGAGCATCTCCCTGTAATAAAACACAAAACAGACATTTTGCATTTGAATACAAAGGGAAAAAGTAGGTTCAACCAGGAAGAGAGGCTTGAAATGGAAAATGATAGCTGCTTCTAGCCTGTGTTTCCACTTTCTAGTTTGAAACAGAAAAGGCAATGATCAATCGGTACAAGTAAAGTGAAGATATTACTTGCAATTGGAGTAGAGGAGAGGGAGGGAGGGCCAGAGCCAGTTATGGAGATGACAAACTGTGGTGGTTGAGATAGCAGTGTTGTTGCAGCCTTTTTCATTCACATTTGCTTATTAAGTAAGAAATGGCCTGTATCCGATTCTGATTTAATTACACAAGATTTCTTATTATATCAAAAATTTATAGTACACCAAACCAAACCTATACGAGATTCAGCAAATGTCCAAATCCCTACGCTAATAAAAGTCAATGGTGTTGTTTGGAATGTAAAGAATTTAGGAAATAGAACGTCCAAATCAAATCCATCCCCATATACTTTTAAACTAACATATCAAGGAAGAGTTGAGAGGGAAACAACAACAAAATATAAAACAAATTGTTTCTCTTATAGTAAAACAAAAATCCTAATATTCTTAGGAAGGAAGAGTAGGTAACAGAATAGGATCATTCTACTCTCTTTTAACATTTTTTTTTGTTTATCTTTGCCCACCATTTTCAGTGACCTTAGTAGTGATCTACTACAGATCTAGTCTAGAGTTAACACTACCAAACAAACATAAATCAGTGATAATATATATAAAAAAGAAGAGGTTCCTGCAGAAACAGAACAGTCCTTTAAAATATTGACTTAAAGGACGTTTAATTATAAATATTGAGATACGTGCAAATGTTAAACCAGATAGTTTATATTCTGAAACTGAAGTCGTGGAGAAACCATGACCGGAAGCTCCTCTCTAAAGTAAAGGACAAGCATCACCGAGGGGATTCCAAAGATTGTCTTCAGGATTTCTCCAAAAATCCCAACTTGCATACACAAAATAGATAAAAAGAACAACCCACTTCCTTCTAACGTGCTCCACTTGTCCCTGCACAATTTTGAAGCGGTAATTGTTGATTTTATCAGACATCCTCATCTATGAATATGATCTATCACTTACACGACAGACCCTGCTTTGAGCTTCGGTATTCGGTATGTTCATGTTGTAATTAACTAACAGCCATTTAATGGCCAAAACTGTGCCTTGGATAGATTTCTAGTATTAGTTGGCAGTTAAAATGTATACTATACAGGTTTAAGAATAATCAGACGTGACATATTATTAGCAAATCACCAGTTACCGAAGAGAGAGAGAGAGAGGTCCAGTGTTTATCAACAATCAACACCGTCCCAGATTAAAATACAACCCTAAAAAAGATTCAAGCATGCAACTTATGAGCATTTATTAACACAAGAGGGAGTAAAATCAGTCCAGAGATGATATTATATATAATGGCAGCTTATAAGTATATCAATTCCCTATACAAATCCTATCGGCATCATGTTAATAAAACTAAGCAGAGCCACTACGAGGAGAGTATTTCATGGACCCCATAACCCATAAAGATCATCGCTACCTATCATCACAGCTGAAGCAGAGGCAATGCCATTACCACCCCAAAGACGGACAAGAGTAATAACATCATCCAAGTTGGAAATGGTTTCTTTTTGATCATTCTCTTTTCCTTCAAACCATCTACTCTGTTCATGCCCTGCACCGAATCTGAAGCCTTTTCCAAAACTGGTCTTGAATTTTCATCATTAGATTTAGACGTTTCCAATGACATCTGCTGAGGAGCAACTAGCTGTTGGTTGTACTTATCAACATACTCAGGGAACATTTTCTTGAATGTTGCACTGTACAGAAAATTATAAAAACCCAACAAGAATTAAAAGTGAAAAACCAAATTACAAAGACCTTTGCAAACTTCTATCATGAATTGCCGATGCAGTGACTTACTTCTTACAATTGAAAGCAAGGGAAGATTTTGCTAGACGTTGCTTCTCGGCAGTAGTGGTGTTCACACTGCCGGTGGTTGGACTGTTGTCCATCTGCAAAACAAGTCCATCAAATACCAAAAGGCAGACTAAAACGACAATATTTTCGTTTAAATCGCACTTTTTTACATGTGGAAAAGGGGATGTTGTCCAACCAGAAAATTGTTGGAAAAAAGAAGACAGGAAAAACGCCTCGTGATAAACAGAATGAGAAGGAAGAGATTATAATTTCATTACAATATAGAGAAGCTACAACATACTTACCATGAATGAAAGAAGTCCTGTAAGTATGCTGCATTCATGTTTCATATATATGAAATATCAGTACAAAGCTATAAAGTAATAATCAACATCAACATTTTCACTCAGATGCAAAGAACATAAAGGAAATTCATAACTTCAACCAGTCCCACCTTGATACAGACCACATAGGATTCCAACTTTCTGGATGAACTGCAAAGGCAGCAAAATCCACGCAAATATTAAATTGTTATGAAATGGTTTATTAATGAGAATAATTGATTTATGCTAATGAATAAAACTAAAAGTACTGACAGTCACTCATAGACAAGCAGATCTTTTTCTGTGTCATGAACCGTCCATTAGGTGTAGTCATGCTGTCCAACAGAAAGGATACACTTGGTCAAGATAGCAATAAATGGATAAACCATATAACTGAAATGAAGACTGAAGAAGCATACTGTAGCAAGAAGCATCACCTGATTCCAGGAGGTTTGTATGGATATTCTGGAGGAAACTTGATCTTTCCATAGTAATATCCACCTAGAAATAGGACAAACAAAAATACAGTAAAAATGCCATAAACATTGATACATAAATTCATTAATAAATTGGGATATTTCATAGTGGCTAGGCATAAAAAAGACTAGGCAATCGCTAAATTAACAAACCTGCAAACGGTGTTCCTTCGCTTCCCTCCAACACATAATCTGAGTTATTAACAAAGAATGAGATACATATCAAGCATCAATATATAAATCCTTAACAAAAAAGTTAAATTTAAGTAACAGGTAGCACAACATGAGAGCAATAGATATATGCTGACTAAAGGTCTATTCACGAACACAATCAGCAGGCAGACAAAAAGAAAATAAGAGGAGGGGGTGTAATACAAAGAGGTTACTAATAGTATAAAGCAAACTTACGCCACTCAAGAATATCATTTGGAGAAGGACGAGCCACAACATGGGAAACCGGCTCCTGCAAATTCAAATTTAAAACTGAGCATTGACCAGTTGACATACAGCTATTGCAATATAGCAAAGCCGTAGACTAATGGAGATAAAACCTAATTGAGAAAATTAAACAGAGATGTTGTAGTGTGTAAAGCAGAAAAGCAAGATAAAGAGGAAACACAGAAGCAGCATAGGTACATGACTGTAAATCAACATGATAAAGAGAGCAAGCGAAATGTGAATAAAGAAAAGAACAGTGGAACACAATTTAAAAGTAAAGAAAGATGATGTACTTTGCAAAGAGCTCTATATTCCTTCTGAAGGCGCTTAATACACGATTTCTCTGCCATCCAATTCAATGAGTTCTGAACAGAACCAAGAGACAGGCCCTCCTATACTGTGATTGTTTTCTCTAATTCTCAAAAGTAACTTGTGTTACCTGCTAAGCATTGGTAAATAACAGGTACGCATCAGCCAAAAAATTGAAGATAACATAAAAGAAAATCATAGTGAGGAATGCGCAAACTCTGAGTATAGCAGAAAAGGCATAAGCACAGTACAGTAAAAACTCAAAATTAGGTTACAAGCCTGAGTTAGAGTCAATGAGTCAACTCTAAGGCACTAAGCACTGAGTCACAGGGAGGCATAATTATGAATGTTATAAGCTCTGCCTCTGTATAATATCGAGAAGGAAAATTGAAATGAAAACTTTCAGCCCAAATGCTAAAAAGCACTTCCAACAAGTAGCTAGAAGCACAAAGAGAGAGAGAGAGAGAGAGAGAGAACAGAACCCAATCAAGTATAAACATCATATCTGAAAGAGCCTGATCCACACCAAAAAAATGTCCGTTAGGAAGTGCATTCCCCGTGAATTGAAAAAAAATAGGGTTTTACTTTGAACTCGAAAACAAGCATGAAAAGTGCAGAGATCAAAATCAAGAAGAGAGAGGCATTAATCAGATGGTAAGGTACAAGAGATGAGATAATGAGAAAGGAAATTAGCGGGAGAGGTGCAGCAGAGCAGAGAATTGAGGATCGGAATTGTTGCAATCGAAGAAAGAGTAAAGAGATTGCCGTTTCGGAACTTACTGGTTTGTGGCTGTGGATGTCACTTGCAACGCGCTAAAACGGTACCGTTGAATTCCCTTCGCCTCAGACACGACACGACTCGTGCTGTATTTTTCTCCTAAGCTGAAAGGAAAGGAACCAACATCACTTGCTTTCACTACTCAGAGACCAATTTAGCCCTCTGCTTTCACACAAATGCTACCGGCAACTGAGGGCATTCTGGCCAAATTAAAAAAATAATAATAATATCTGTGACAAGGCAAGGCGTATGATATCAGGTACGTACGTCGGTCCAATAATAATAATAAATATTGTCCCTCCGGATCTGACTGACGACTGTCCATCCATCCGTACAACGGCCTTGATGCGTGATTTATTTATTTAATTAAAGTACAATATCGATATTAAAGCCTAAAGGCGATGCTATGCTCTATGCTAGAATGACTCTTTCTAGCAAGTTCCAGAAAATGAACCAACTATGAACTAGTAACTACTACCCAAATGTCTCTCTTTTATTCTTCTGTTCAAAGTTTAAACCCCCCATTTACCAGCCGCCCTTTGACAGGGACAGAACAAATTATAAACCAATTTGATTCAGACATGAGCAATGTCTCGAATAGAGTACGTAAATAGCTTGGGACTTGGGGTTTAAAAAGGTAATTATTGAAAGTGATTCAATCACTGCTGTTAATTATATCAGCAGAGGCGGTCAAAATGGGTTTGGCAACAATCTGTCCATTGTTAGTCGTATCCAGGAAATGAAGCAGAAACAGTGGAGTGTCAATGTTGTTCATCAATGCAGGCAGGCTAATAGTGCTGCAGACTGCCTTGCTAAAATGGGTATACAAGGGATGTTTGAAAGCACCATTTGGAATGCCCCTCCATTAGAGTTAGTCGAAATTATTAAGAATAATGTAACTGACATAATGCTAGGCTGCATGGTTTTAAATTACAACAATTACACTAGCGGAGTGGCATCGCATTATATTAGAAGAAGAAAACGTAACTAATGTTGCTGCAATGTGAACCATGCACTGATTATTACTGTCTTCTTGTCCAAGCTGGAAAGCTTTCCGAAACAATCATTCATTCAAACTTAACACTGGAAAAAAATAATGTTTCTTCTTTGTTGTTTGTTTCCGTTTCATTCGCATATACAAACAAGAAGAGGATGAAACTCACCAACTTCTAATCATCTGATTTGGAACGAGTGTTTTATTTCAGCGAGGGTGGTTGTCATTGGGTCCATCACATTCCTCATGTCATCCACTGATATTGTTACTCAAATATTATTTCTGAATAACAATACATATATATCATAAAATCAGTCACCATCAACTACTACATTAATATATAATATTAAATTAATATATAATATTAAAATTAGATTAAAAATTTTAAAAAATTAAATTATTACTGAGTGATTTTGTGATTAAAAAAAACATTTTTAGTTATTATTACTATTCAGTATCTCCTAAAAAAAGTAACACGGTAAGAAATCACGTGGCTGGTCACATGACCTTTCTGTCTGAATTTTCACCAAATCCAAAGGCTAGACAGACAATACAAACAAGATGCAGCAGTCAAAAGTTGAGCACATGATCCCACATGATCCCAATGGCATCGGATCCCTATTACCTAACTACTAAGCTCTTAGCATTTCAGGCAGTAATGAAATAAATAATGAATTCACACTAATTCGGAACTCCACCCACAGCACAACATTATCTTCTTGATTCTTCAACACCACACTCAAAATGCAACAAGCATCATCACAACCATAAGAACCAACAACCTCCACTACCTACCATGAAGGGCTGGTCCCAAGCGCTGGCTGCTCTTGCATTCACACTATCACTGCTACTATCAAGCTGCTCAACTATTTCCAGAGCAGAGGTTCAACCATCCGCGCAAGTTCACCCTTTTCCACTAAGCAAGACTTCACCTTCTCATCAAGCCCTAAAAGATTTGCATACACACCGGAAGAATCCTTCAAAGCAGGTGGATTCTAGTTTCCGAAGGATACCTCCAAGCAAATCAAATCCAACACAAAACAAGTAACTCTTACTATTGACAGTTTCAAGCCTTTCACTTATATGCAGCTACCTATGATTGACAGAAACACCACATTTCTATCTAATCTATCGCAGGTTCAAACCTCCAACAGATGGTTGAAAGACAGCAAACTCTGCATCATCAGGACTATCTTCTTCTCTTCTTTTCTCTTTCATTTTGTTTTTAGTGCCCCTTCCAACTACCAAGTGCCATTGATTACATGTACTACAATTTACATTGTATTTCACAGTTTTGCTAACCAAGCTAGTTGAGTTCTCTGATATACTTAAATCTATATTATTTGTATTCTGAAAAGGGAATTATCTCTAGATTTGTAACTTGTAAGTAACATACATCCAGGAGAACACAAGTAATAGAATGGGGTGAACGAGGATGTAGGAAGGAGGGAAATTGGGAAACAAAATTTCATACTCAGCACTAACTATACTACCTGCCTCACTCAATGTGATTGCTCTTTCCAGTTACATAGTTTATGCGACATTGAAAATGATACAAAATCACAAGCAAAGAGGAAATCAAACCTTCATC
The DNA here is from genome assembly GCA_013621005.1 of Aeschynomene evenia. Lineage (NCBI taxonomy): Eukaryota > Viridiplantae > Streptophyta > Magnoliopsida > Fabales > Fabaceae > Aeschynomene > Aeschynomene evenia. The sequence continues at coordinate 7,442,969 of CM024268.1, forward strand.
CATCAACTCTTTGGAGACGCTCTGCCTTTGCTTAGAAGTTTAAAATAGTGTTTTGAAAAAAACTGTCTTACACTCTACTCATCTGATGCCTTCATTTTCTTCAGAGAGGCTTCAGATGCATCACGACCCCTCTGCCGTTTTTTCCCAGACTTCCTGACTGCTGCAGTAGCCGCAGTTTCATGCCCACTTTCACCCTTTTTCTTGCTAGACATTTTCTTTTTCCTACTAGAGTTATCATCATCACCGATTTGAGCACTGTTCTTACCTTTGTGCTTTTCCTTTTTCGAGTTTCTGTTGAAGCCATGCTTGCTTAAAAATGGTGTAGCAGCACCTAGGGATTGGTTTATCTCTTTTCTCACATCCTTCACAGTTTTTGGATTCGATTTATTACTTGCAGTGCTAGCAAGAAAGCCATCATTTTTTCTCGACTTAGTATCACTGGAGCCAAATGTAGAATAAAAATCTTTATAAGCAGATTCTTTGGATGCTTGTTTTGATCTCCAATGACCAGGATTGGCAGCAAATCTGTTGTCATAAAAGCAAAGGCATAAATCATGAAGACTAAGTTTGATAAACACAAATTTAAAAGCAAACAAAATTTAGGACTACAACATTCCATCAGATGAGACGTGAACAGCACAAAAAGCTTCTATCTGTAAAATCCTTTTGTTTCAAAGAGATCTGATTTATGCACTTTTTATTTATAAACCAAGGGATTCAAAACGAGAGTATAAATCGAGCAATTCCACAATACAGTACATACTACATAGCCAACAGCATACCTGTCAACATCTAGTCTCTTTATTAGGAAACAGCCCTGCTTTGTCTTTAAAAGCTCACTTTGCACAGCCAACAACTCAGACACTATAGCCTCTCTTAGTGACAGATTACAGGCAGTGAAGCACTTTTCAATGACAAAAGCACCTGATGAGTGAAATGCCACCTCCCCAAAGTGACTTTGTAGTCTACAAGTTACAAAAGACAAAAAGAGAAAAGATTAAGATACAAATTTCTTGATAGTTGAATTAGTAGTGTAAAAAGATTTTGAGTCTTGAATAAAAATAGGAAACATTAAAAAAAAAATGCAAGGCATTTACCCAATGGATGTAAATTCAATTATTCAACAGATATAGTTGAAAGACATACTTTTTAACTAATCTGCATTTATGTTTCCCGGAAGCACCTGAACCTAGAAAGGCCTCAATAACATGTGATCCCCTTGCATCTCTCACTGCTTCAAGCACGTGAGGTGTTTCCATGGATGTTATGCTGGTTATATAGGACTGTATATATTCCTGTGAAAAACAACATGCAGGAAAACATATGCAACATGAATCACATACAAGAGAAACCAATCTACACATACCTATTCTACATAGTGATGGCCCTCAACCCCATTCCCCACAAAAATATACACAATTCTACATGGTTGTAAGGTTTCCAATCAAGTTCGAAAACAGAGTTCCTATGGTGAAACACTGACAAGAAATCATCCATTTTCAAGAAAGTTGCTTACACTTCTAAACCGGAATATTGCCTGCAGAATCAGAGAACCCATGACATGCATTTTACCACCACTTTGCCAGCTCCAATTGGACTTATCTTCACAAGAGAAATAGCTATCAAGAAACAGTAGCCGTGGAACAATCCATTTTGGAGACTCATCTGCTGAACACACTGTTTCAGCAAGGATTTTACAGCACTACACAAAAAAGGATATGAAGTTTTTACGAAGATGACTAACAAATTTTATGACAGTAAGATAACTCCAACATGTAATGAAGTAGATACAGACACATACTTAGGTTTTAGAAGCAATAATTATTCTAGAATTTCAAACTCACAAGTACATAGGAACCCACTCATCATAGATACAGCAACTAAAGTGCAAACCTTGTGTTCATTTATATGAAGCCTCTCACTGGCAGAAATAAGTGCAGCAACAACTCCTGACCTTCCCAATTTGAAAAGATCCTCCATATTTGATCCAAGTTCATCCCAGATCAACATCATCTATCAAAAAATTAAGATTCAAACAAACATGCCAAAAAAATCCACAAAGAGAAGGTTACACCACAAATAGGCATTGTGGAAGATAAGATAAAGACAAGTACAGTATGTGCAATTCCATGAAACCAAGTTTACAAATTTAGAATAAAACAGGTGCCACCCCTAACAACAAGTGCAACATGTTCAGGAATCAGGACCAAAAAGGAAAGTGAGTTTCAATGTCTTCAGGTTTTTTTTTTTTAAAAAAAAGTAATCTAGGTAGCAGTGGGGATAGTACCATGTCTTGATTGCTTGTGTGGGAAATCAATGCTTGTACAACAAAGTTACCATGTTGGTCAGACGATAACTCAAACAGTGAATTCCTGAATACTTTTGCAAACAATTCATTGAACAAGACCTCAGGAGAAACTTCCAAAACAACCTGCAAAATATAAATAAAAATTGCTTACATCCAAATGTCTCTAGGTATAGAATTTCATCATTGATGCCTCCATAAAAATTAAAAAAAATTTAAAAAAAAAAACTGAATAAAATTATTAAGCATACAAGGGACCATGAAAAAAAGATATCATACAAGGTTTTATTAAGTACCACATGACAATTTACAAGCATGAAATATCTAATGTTCAGACAGATGTGGAGTACATGTATTATTTGCTATAGCTATTTAGTTACTTGTAATACTGAAATTCCTTTGAGATTATACTCATTAAAAGGTTAATTTGAAAAATATATAATGCTAGTTTGCTTTTATGCTGAAAAGCTGTAGAATTCTAGTCTTTCATAGACAGTTTGAAAAATTCAAACTTCGAAAAATCACTTCAAATAAGATTTAACTAATTACAAGCTCTAGCACTACTCTAGTTAGTTATGGACAGTTTTCCCTCATCAATAGGTTACTCACCTCCATTAGATGGCTAAATTCAGCTTCTTTTAACAAATTCATGAGCTCTGGCACTACTGTAGCTTGTATAAAATTACCCTCTGAATCATTCTTATCCTTACAGCCAAGAAGGATAGGAACCACGAGTAACAACTCTTCATCATCGCCAGCCAGCACCCTTAGAGTTGTCTGCCATTAAATAAAGAATCTGCAGTGAGATCACAGGGGTGAACGAGGAAAATGAACAGCGGCAGAATGAAGCCAACATAGAAAATGTTTTAACCCAACAGGTAACAAGGTTAAGAATGAATTTCAGAATATTTTCAAAGTATGAGAGTTACAAAGCAAGCAAAATTTACTCAAAATAAGGCTATGCCTAAATCTCACGGAAGCTTCATCATATTATCAACCACAGTTAATGAGACTGCTCCCAAACCTAAAAGCAAAAGGAGCCAAACCAAGCCTGCTTTTGCAGAAGTATTCACTGAATCAATAAAAAATAACAATATATATTAGGAAAACATGCCTGAAAAACCAAACTGCTGAATGGGTCAACTTGTAGGGTTTTGATGTATTCTCTAGCATGCTTTAACATCTCTGACACAAGTAACTTGAGTAAATTTGGAAATCCAGACTGAAAATTTGCCGCATCATGTTTCTTTGAAGGGACATCCTTCAAATTCAACCGTCCTGCTAGCACAGTTGTTGGTTTTGAAAAATAGTATTCATACTTATCCAGTGGCACACCCTTACAGAGGCAAAGAAGACTCCGTAAGACATGAGAACCATAGCAATTACACATCACATCAACAGAACTCGCCGCAATCACCTGCCAAATGACAAGTATGCGTATAAGAATTCACATTTACAGCAGAAATAGATAGCTTTGGGCACAAAATATATATATATTGCTGGTCAATAACACTCATCCCAATCCAATTGTAAATAATCAATACATTAAAAGCAAGGGCATCAATCACAGAATAATATTATCAGACAGCCAATATAGTATAAACACTGATTCCATTCCATGTTATAAGTAGTATTTGTTGCATTGCACCTTGCATAGTGTGGCCAAAGCCTCCTCAACCTGAGGGCGAGCGTCATCATCTTGAAGATGAGCAGACAAAGACTTGAGGGCTGTCTCGGCTACATGAGAACCTGATCTATCCATCGCAATAGAAGGGAAGTCATTGGCACAGCTTTGAAGGAAAGCACAAAGGCGCTCAGCATCAGAACCCTGAATGATAGTTTCCAAATTGTGGCTTAGAATGTAATCAGTTGCAATCTCGAATTCAATTCCCCTGGTTTCATCGAGAGCATTGCCACATATAAGTGAGCGTTCCTCCAGTTCAACACCACTACTTTCAAAAAGATTAACAATTTCTGAGAAGTATTTAGATGTTTCAGGGTCAACCTGTTTCCTGCAAATTTAGGCAATATATAAAAATTAATTTCACCAGCAATAATACGTAAGAATTGAGGGAAACGGAGGAAGGGATACCTGATACGGGATGGTTGTGATGCAGAAGAGTTGCGATGGTTGAAATTCTTTGTGGTTTTGAGAGTTGGGGGCGTTTTATTGGAATCAGACCATTTGTCACGCTTGTTCTTGTTCCTCATGCTTTTGCCTTGGTGCTCACCCATTGAGTGCTTTTGAAGCAACACAAACCCTAACCTCTCTGTCAGTGACTGACTGCGATACAAGTTGAAAAAAGTGTAGCTAGCTAATGAACCTTACTGCTATATTATATATGTTAGGCAAAGAGTGAAGGAAAGCACATAAAAATGGGGGTTTTCGTGTTGCATGAAGAAAAAGGTGGGTTCATGCGAATAAGAAGAACAGCGGAGTTGGTGTGTATGTCGGCCACTGCTGCCTGTGTTGGCGCGGCACTGCAACTCAACTCAATTATCTATCAAAGAAGGTTGTGAACTTCAAAACGCACCGCTTTATGCGTTACCTCAATACCTCTTACTCTTTTTTTTTTTCCTACATCCTTTCAAATCACTTTCACTCTTATGTCGTTTTTTAGAAAAAGAAAAGCCCAATAATATGAAATGTTGGCCCAAAGTTTAGGATGTAACCCATTAAAGCCTTTGACTCATATTTTTGCCACCTCTCGACTCTGGTTGTCTATTTCTGCACCAGTCGTCTGAACACTACTGAATACTGATATTCAATCAATAATGCATTCATTTCCAATCTACTGAAATTAATTTTTGAGATCCCCACACCCACACACACATAATTAATGAAAATGATACTTGTACATATACTATTACGTATCTACCTATTTTTCATCCATTTAAAAAGTTGTCAACTTTTATAAATATGTTGGCAACTTGTCAATATTTTTATAAAAGTTGCCAACTTTTGAATTAATAAAAAATGGGTGGATAACACTATCGTATAATATACTACTATATTATATTATAAACCCCACCCTTATCCTTGGGCCGTGTTCACAGGGTAGTTTCCTTTCTTAATTATTCCTTCCGCTCACTAAAGCCAGGCAGCCAGCCATGAAGAAGCTCCAACAAGATGGGTTCTTCTTGGCCAGAATCTCTGATTCCATGTCCAACAAGAAGAAGAAGAAGCTCTTGCTGGCTGTGTTGGGTATGTTCCTGGTGGTGGCCATCGTGGCAGGAGTAACTACCTCTCATCATCATCATCATCATCATCATCATGAATCGTCCTCCTCCCCTGCACATTCCATCATCAAGAGCGCATGCAGCAGCACATTGTACCCTGACTTGTGCCTCTCATCCATATCCTCTCATCCTGCAGCCCTCACTCAGAACGTTTCAACCCACAAAGATGTCATAATGCTGGTCTTGAACATTACCACCGGAATTGTAGAGCACAACTACTTCACCATAGAGAAGCTGATAAGCAACAAAAAGGGCCTCAACCTCACCAAGAGGGAGAAATGCGCCCTCCATGACTGCCTGGAAACCATTGCGGAGACACTCTACGATCTCAGAAAGGCCAAGGATGATCTCAGAGACTACCCCAACGGCGGCGGCAAGTCATTGTATCAGCACGCCGAAGACCTCAAGACAGTGATAAGCTCAGCAATAACGTACCAAGAGACTTGCTTGGATGGGTTCTCCCACTCGGAGGCAGAGAAGCGCTTCAGGAAGTATCTGGAAGCAGGGCAGGTGCACGTGGAGCACTTGTGCAGCAATGCCTTGGCTATGACAAAGAACCTCACTGACTCTGACATTGCCAATTACGAGAGCAATAACAAGAAGAGGAACAAGCTGCTGATGGAGGAGAGCAGGGGTGATGGGATTAAATGGCCTGAGTGGATTTCTGGGCCCGACAGGCGGCGGCTGCTGCAGTCGCCTTCGCAGGGGGCGGCGGACGTGGTGGTAGCGGCAGATGGTAGTGGGGACTTCAGGACGGTGTCGGCGGCGGTGGCAGCAGCTCCGGAGAGGAGTAGCAGGAGATATGTGATCAGGATAAAGGCAGGAGTGTACAGTGAGAATGTGGAAGTGCCACGTAGCAAGACTAATATCATGTTCTTGGGTGATGGAAGTACCAACACTTTCATTAGAGCAAGTAGAAATGTTGTTGATGGCAGCACAACCTTCAACTCTGCCACTGTTGGTAACTTCCTACCTTCTTTAATTTGCTAATTCTACCTTCTTTAATTTGCTAATTACACAATTATCAATTCCATAAGAATTACAAATCAATTCATTTTCCTTATCTCTACATTTCAAACAATAAAATTGATTTAAAAATCAAATCATTTCTCTTTTTATATGGTTCCAAACACACTCATTAAGTATCTCTGTTAATGCTAAGTGCACAATGAAAAACCAGCCCATACAGCCATAAGGTCTATTTTGGCCCAAATAATCATTGAAATTGTAATGAGCTGAGTAATTATGGCCCAAAATCTCATTTATTGGTTGGTTGGATTGATTTTCTATTGTTCAATTAGCATCACCCAAGTCAATTAAGTGAAGGATATTCATGGTCACTTGTCTATCTCTTCTTTATCTCTAATGTGTGCGATAAATCCATAAAACCGACACATGAAGATAACGTTCTATTTCTAAGCAAAAGACAATATTGGCATGTAAATATCAGCAGTAAATGTAACTTACAAATTACACAGATACATAGAATTAAACCGAGAAAGAGATGCATTGGCCAAGTGATCAAGGTTCAAGTAGTTAGGACTTTAGTACTGTAATAAATTGATTGAGCAATCAACCTACACAGCGTGACAAAATCTAGTTCATGAATTGATTATGAGCCACACCCTCTCTCTTCTATGTCTGTCTGGTGGTACTGCTACGTACTAAATGGGGTAATGGCCATGTATGTATGTCTGTAGTCAATTACCCTGTCATTTTCTAGGCTCGCTCATGATAATAATGCAAAAACTAACCAAACTAATATTAAATAAGTAATTAATGAATTAATGTGCCATAACATATACTGTAATAATAATGAGAGATAATGATATGGAATTGGATGGTGGTTGCAGCAATAGTGGGTGACGGATTCTTGGCGAGAGGGATATCGTTCCAGAACACAGCAGGGGCATCAAAGCACCAAGCAGTGGCGGTTCGAGTGGGATCAGATCTAGCAGCATTCTACCAGTGCGGCTTCGAGGCATTCCAAGACACCCTCTACGTCCACTCCAACCGCCAGTTCTTCGCCAAGTGCTTCATCGCCGGCACCGTCGACTTCATCTTCGGCAACTCCGCCGCCCTCTTCCAGGACTGCGACATCCACGCCAGGCGCCCCAACGCTGGGCAGAAGAACATGGTCACCGCACAAGGCCGCGTGGACCCCTACCAGAACACCGGCATCGTCATCCAGAAGAGCAGGATCGGCGCCACCGCCGACCTGCAGGCCGTGAAGGGCAGCTTCCCGACGTACCTTGGGAGGCCATGGAAGGAGTACTCTCGGACTGTGGTGATGCAGTCCGCCATCAGCGATGTGATTCAGGCAGCTGGGTGGTTCGAGTGGGATGGCAACTTCGCCTTGAACACGCTCTTCTATGGCGAGTATAGCAACACCGGGCCTGGCGCTGACACCTCGCGCAGGGTTAGCTGGAAGGGCTTTAGGGTGATTAGCAGTGCGTCTGAGGCCCAGGCTTTTACTGCCGCCAACTTCATTGCAGGTTCTGCCTGGTTGGGCTCCACCGGATTCCCTTTCTCTCCCGGCCTCTAGTACGTACGTACTACCTCATCCATCCATCCATCCATCTCTCATTGTATTTTCTTTGACTTGTATTGCGTGTCCTACCAGTGCCACTGGTTGAATTTGAATAATAAATGAATGATGATTGCCAATGTCATTTGACAAGGAGGTTTCATTTCTTTCTGGATGGGCGGGCTGTGACTCCTGTGAAATTTGAAGTAGCTATCTAGCTGGCTGTCTTGCTTTTTTCTTAATTAGTGAGATGAAAAATGAATAAAGGGTACTATGGTGATATGTACAGATTCTCTTAATAATTTTACGACGTTTTTGACTTGCTCAAATATGCATGTAATGCAAGCGCTTTTTATTTGCCCAAACGCGTTTCAACGCAGCAAGTTTGTAATGGATCTTGTGTTGGGATTGTTAGCGCCAAATCCAATCAAGTGGGACGCGGGAGGGAGGATCTCTCATTAAATTAAAGAATAATTAGTTAGATAGAAACTTACTTAATTAGGCGGAATTAATGAAATCAAGGAAGGCCTGCATGCCAGGCTGCCACCACCTTGCCTAACCTTGATCCAATTTCCAAATGTCAGAATCTTTTTTGGTGATGTGCTGTATTTTGGGCAAACCCAACCTAGCCAGCCTTGTCAGGAAGCCCACTTCGCCAAATGGAACTTTCCTACTCATTTGCGCCTATCCATTGCATTTCCCATTATCATTATGTCGCCTTAAATTGGTTTCTCTCACACTCTTATCTTCTTAACAGTAGAGTTATTCAACTCAACATGTCTATTAGTAATAATATTTTGCGTAAAATCATACTCTATTTATATACGCTACGCATCAATGCACAGGATAACTGATTAATTTAAAACATATTAATTTTCGCATATTCTAAGCTACTAAAAGAAATAAATAGTAATATATTATATACAATCAGCATAAAAGAGTTTTATCATATTTATAAACCATGTACCATCGTAAACAGAACAAATAATAAATTAGTTATTCATTAATTTCATATATATATATATATATATATATATATATGTGGTTATAATGCTTGACTCTCCTTTTTTTTTTTTTAATTATAGTTAACTCTTGATTAGTTTGAGTTTCTTAGTCGGTATGCAAATTACTATCAAAGTTATAGATAATTGAAATTGGAGGAAGTGTATAATTAGGTTATTAATTAGATACGAAATTTATGTTAGTAGAATTATAAACAAATGTGATTTGTCTGAAAAAAGAAAAAAGGGTTGCATAGCAAATTTGAGAGACAAAAGGAGAAAAGATAGACGTACATCATATTTTTATCCATCAAGCATCCATCAGATATTATTTCAATTGGCGGTTGAGAGATATGTGTAAGTTTTTTTGTTTTTATTTAAAATGGTGGACCCAAAATAGCATATTATGATTGGTGGATGCTTGATGGATCTATATATTGATGTACATGTAGTACTATCAGAGACAAAAGGCATATGCAATGGCGCGATTACCGCCATCCATGGAGCACATGAATGGGGGACCAGTAGCATCATAAACACGCACACCAAAATATGTATGATGTATTGATGTATCCTTAGAACATTGGAGGAAGAAGAAGGTCTAAAGTGAAATAATATTTTCAAACATTATTTCAATACTCACTTCACACGTATATCTAAAACAAAATGTAATTGCTAACAAAAAAACAAAAAGCAATTTAAGCTGATTAATATAGTGAGCTTGTAACAGGAGATTAATAACATCTTGCTTCTTTACGTTGTCTCCCATAGAGATATTCATGATGATAGTTAGGATTCAACTGCATTTTTTGTATTGTAAAATATGTTACGAAGCTTAATACATGAGTCAATTTTTCATTGGTAGAATAATTTAGAATTTTGGCATGATTTTTCTTTTTTTGGTCCTGAGCTATCTACATGAAACTTAGCCCAAGCCAAAGCTTCCAAGCTTGATTTACCAAAACAATCCAAGTTATTTTTCAATTCATACCTACTATAACTACTGTTTAATCCAAGTTTGCAAGTTTATTTCGTGTGATTCCCTAAGCTTGAAGTTGACAATAGATTTTTTCCCCCAAGTTTTACAAATAATAACAATAATAATAATAATAATAATAATAATAATAATAATAATAATGGAATTATTGCATGAAATGTTTTTTTTTTCTTTTTACAATGACAAACGGACCATATCATTGGTGATATGATAATTAATAGTTTTATGTAAATTATTATAAATAAGTATTAAAATTATCATAAACAATTCTTTATAAAATAAATTATTAATTAAATAATTTAATCAAATATTCTATTCAAATGTAATAATTCTATCCATCGATTCTCATCATATTTGATTATTCCAAATTTGAAACTGTTTTATTTTATACTTGTTTAATACAGTATATGATAATATTCCAAATTGAACAATGAGAATATATTTAATGAGTCCAATTAACTACTAATCATGTCATAAGATTAAATCTGCCTTAAGGTCCTTTTAAACATTATCTAAAAAAATTCTAAACACAATAATTAATGGCAAAAATATTATTTTGGTCCTGTAACTTTTACCCAATTTTGATTTTGGTCCGGTATCTTTTATTTTTTTATTTTGGTCCTGTAACTTTGCAAACGTCAACTATTTTGGTCCTCTGTCTAAACTCCGTTAGTGAGGTGCTGATGTGGCACTAATGGTGCTGACGTGGATGCCACTTGGCGCTGACATGGATGTCACGTGGTGCTGACATGGACGCCACGTGGCGCTGACATGAAAACAGGACCAAATTCACCTTGTTGAAAAAAGAAACAGGACCAAATTCAAAATCGGATAAAAGTTACAGGACAAAATTCAACTAACTAAAAAAGAAAGAGGACCAAAATGAGTTTACTAAAAAATAAAATAGGACCTACATAAAATTGGATGTAACAAATAATCTGTCTAATCTAGACAATATATAGTGTTATTCAAATGTGCTTTTAATTTGTTTGAAACACATAATTTACTTAATTGTTATAATAATACTAATAATAAGTTCAACAAAAGTTATCTAAGATTCGATCACATCTGAAAATTAACTAGTGTGCACATAAACATTAACTAATTACATTCAAAAAATTATTAATAAGTTCATATATAACAACAAGTGTGCAAGCTAAAATCATATTAAAAGTACTTGTATTTAATTTTTTTTATCTCATATTGGGGTACTCGTATTATATTTGCACACTATTTAGCTTTGATTTGCACTCTTTGTGCTATCATGTATGAACTTATTAGTAACTTTTTGGATGTATTTAGTTGATATTCATACTTCATGTGCACAATATTCAATTTTTTATTTTTTATTTTTTGATGTAGTCAAATCTTACGTAACATTTTGTGAACTTATTAGTCACATTATGAATAGATATTGTTATAGCAATTAAGTAAATTATGTGTTTCAAGCAAATTAAAAACACGTTTGAGTAACATTATATATTATCTAGATTAGACAAGTTATTTGTTACATCAATTTTACGTAGGTCCTCTTTCATTTTTTTTATTAAGCTCAATTTGGTCCCTTTTCCTTTTTAGTTTTTTGATTTTGGTCCTGTAATTTTTATCCAATTTTGAATTTGGTCCTGTTTCTTTTTCTAGGAAGGTGAATTTGGTCCTGTTTCCATGCCAGCGCCACGTGGCGTCCATGTCAGCACCGCATGACGTCCATGTTAGCGCCACATGGTGTCCACGTCAGCACCGTTAGTGCCACATCAGCACCTCACTAACGGAGTTTAGACGGAGGACCAAAATAGTTGATGTTTGCAAAGTTACAGGACCAAAATAAAAAAAATAAAAGATACCGGACCAAAATCAAAATCGAGTAAAAGTTACATGACCAAAATGATATTTTTGCCATTATTAATTTATTAAAAGAATTAAAATTGTATTGATTACTCCTGTTAATTTGATTTATTGTAAAGACAACCTGAAAGGGCAGATAATGCAAAAGACGGGAATATCCTTGATCACATTGGTTAGTGAAAACTAGGGACTCAAAAGGACATCCACGCCACGGAAAAGGCTTCAGAGTCACTTCACTCTGTTCTATTCAATTGAATTCATCTAGCTGTCAGCAAGCTAGCTACTAGTAACTGTAAATAAATACTAAATACTACCAAACCGTGTTGCATTTGCATTGATTTTCTACGCGCAGCAAACCACAATGCTAGCTAGCTTCTGCTCTTGGCTGTTCACTTATTACGTGAAATTAATTTAATAAATTCGTTGACGTTGATACATAGTTAATCTAGGAAAGAAGCATAGCGGAAACCAGAAAGCGAACAATTCTTAAAATTAATTAATTAAATAGTTGGAGGATAATTGAAAACAAAAAAAAACTGTCTTAGGCACAATTAACTCTATCTATAAATAAAAGCAGAGCAGAGCACCCAAACTTCTCCACCTGCGCAGCATCATGTGCAAGTTCCCAAAACGCATATAGCTTTCCAGATTTCACTCACTTTTTGTCTATACTTTCTTTCTACTGTTTTGTGGCAAAAATAAATTAATACTGCTACTACTACATACAAGAGAAAAAGAAAATAAAGAAAGCACAAGCAAAAGAGATTGATTGATTGATTGACTGACTGAATAATGGATTCGATAAACTCCTTCAAGGGGTATGGCAAAGTAGACGAGGCGGAGCAGCAAGCCTTCAAGAACAAGACCCGCAAGCGCCTCATCATCGTCACTGTCTCCGCCATTGTGCTCCTCGCAGTCATCATCGCCGCCGTCGTCGGCGCCGTCGTTCACAACCGCCACTCCTCCGACTCCGACTCCGACAGCTCGGCCCCTTCAACGGAGCTGACGCCCGCATCGTCGCTGAAGGCGGTGTGCGACGTCACTCTGTACCCGAACTCGTGCCTGTCGAGCATCTCGTCACTCCCAAATTCAAATACCACAGATCCGCAGAAACTCTTCAGCCTCTCCCTCCAAGTCGCCATCAACGAGCTCTCCAAGCTCTCCCACTACCCTTCCACGCTCAAAGACAAAGTCAAGGACCCCCGCCTCCAGAAGGCCATCGACGTCTGCGCAACCGTCCTCAGCGACGCTGTCTCCAGCTTCAACGACTCCGTCTCGGAGTTCAGCGGCGGCGGCGGGAAGCTCCTCCCGTCGGCGAAGATCAGCAACATTGAGACGTGGCTGAGCGCCGCCATTACGAATCAAGACACCTGCTTGGACGCTCTTGAGGAGTTGAACTCCACCGCCGCCAATGCCATCCTGGAGGACATGAAAACCGCCATGAAGAACTCTACGGAGTTCTCGAGCAACAGCCTGGCCATCGTGACCAGGATCCTAGGGCTGTTGTCGAAGTTCAACAGCCCCGTCCACCGGCGGCTGCTTGGGTTCCCGGAGTGGGTGGGGCCGGAGGAGCGGAGGCTGCTGCAGGAGGTGAACGCAACGACGGGGACGCCAGACGCGGTGGTGGCAAAGGACGGGAGCGGACAGTACAAGACGATCAAGGAGGCGGTAGCGGCGGTGAAGAAGAAGAGCGAGAAGAGATTCACGATATATGTGAAGGCAGGGACTTATGTGGAGAACGTCGATTTGGACAAGAACACCTGGAATGTGATGATCTACGGCGATGGCAAGACCAAGACCATCATTTCCGGTAGCCGCAATTTCATCGACGGCACTCCCACTTTTGAAACCGCCACTTTCGGTAACCCCCTTTCCCTCTTCTCTGCCACTTTTTACTCTCTGTTTTTTGTGTTGTTTCTTTTCTTGCCAGCATTAATTGGATGCTTCTAGTTCCCACCTACTATTTTGAATGGCATTTAAAGTTCATAGGCCCATTTTACTTTACTCAGATTGCAGTATTTCACTAATTAGGAACAAAGATACTACTATTACTAATTAAGTAGGGAACTAGCTAGCTAGCAAGGGATGATTAACAATGTTTCTTATTCTGTTTTAATTATCTAAATACAATCCCCTGGATTTACCTCTAGCTAGGTTCATGATGTTCTTAGCTCAAAAGAAATACGATTAAAGAAATTGTTGGCTTTTAAAAGATTTTATTTAAATATAGCTATTGGACAGTTTTAATAGTTAATTTGAAGTTGATTGGATCAAGTACTACTGAGTGTTGAAGTTTTCTCTATAGTTTTTGTTAATTGAACTATTCCATAGACAGGTAATATAAATTAATAGGCTGTTTTCTTGTACCATTAGCTTTACCATTTATATTTATTTATTCGTTTAAACAGCATGTTAGGTTCATGGTATGCTACGTTTGGACTTTAGCTAGATATTGAATTGGCTGGTGCTAGATTTTCAAGTGAAATTAATAGGATTAGTTTGGGTGTAATTGTCAAGAAAACAAGCTAAGGTTTGATGAAAAGCATGTGGGCATGTGGCATGTGAAAACAAAAACATTATCAACTGTGTGAAGCCACATTGTATGATTGTCCTGTCATCATGTGAACTTGATCTGTGCCCTCTCTCTGTTTTAGCAACAATTTGGTTTGCCCTGTAGAGTTAGTTGCCTTCCCCCACACTGCATTAAGTAACTAGTGTTGAACTAGTCATCGACTCAAAAAATGAAGAAAACAAACTGCATCATGCTTCATGGCCTACCATGTGCACGTCTATCTTCATAAGTAATAGCATATAATAATTAATATGCTTTTTGAACCTTTTATGCACCCACTGATTTTTTGAATAAAGAAAATAGGGAATGTCTATAGGAACCCATGATAAAAAAATATGATGCAAATAACTTGTCTGACAAAGACACATAGGACCAGTTCCATACACCAGCGGAAATGACATTGATGAGTATACATGTGCCTAGAGTTAGTGCCACTAACCCTGTCTAGAGCCGCATAATCTGCTTCCATCCATGTTACGACTATTGGACTTGGTATCTGGCTGTTCTTTGGCTTGAAATAGACTTGCAAGTTGATACAAAATATATAAGCAGACTTTTACCTGATGCTAATGAATGAATTGAACACATACATGTGAGAAAGGACCTGTGTGGGCTCTGCTCTTGCTCTGCACTTGCTCTGCACTTGGCCTTTCATTGATTGCATTTCGCAACTAACTTCCATATCCACAAATGAATCATGTCATTATTTATTGGATTATATCACAGATGGCTTTCATCTGTCCACATTACTAATTAATTAAGCAACTATATAAATGTTGACTCTCATGTTACTGTATGTGTATGGATGAAACTGAACAGAGCAGTAAGTAGCTAGTGGAACTTGTTTGATATTTATGGTATTGTATAGTGAATTAACCGGGAGCGTGTGAATATTACTTATTTGCAGCTGTCAAAGGAAAGGGATTCATTGCAAAGGACATAGGGTTCATGAACACTGCAGGTGCAGACAAGCACCAGGCTGTGGCCTTCAGATCAGGATCTGATCAGTCCGTGTTCTATAAGTGCTCCTTCGATGGCTTTCAGGACACTCTCTACGCCCATTCCAACAGGCAGTTCTACCGCGACTGCGACATAACCGGCACCATCGACTTCATATTCGGCAACGCAGCCGTCGTGTTCCAGAACTGCAAGATCATGCCAAGGCAGCCCCTGTCAAACCAGTTCAACACCATCACAGCTCAGGGCAAGAAGGACCCCAACCAGAACACCGGAATTGTGATCCAGAAATCATCGTTCTCGGCGCTCGACAACCTTCAGGCCCCCACGTACCTTGGCAGGCCTTGGAAGGACTACTCCACCACTGTCATCATGCAATCTGATATTGGCTCATTCTTGAAGCCAGTAGGGTGGATTAGCTGGATTGCCAACGTTGACCCTGTAAGCACCATATTCTATGCTGAATACAAGAACACCGGGCCTGGATCAGACGTGTCTCAACGGGTCAAATGGGCTGGGTACCATCCTGCTCTCTCAGAGAGTGACGCAGCCAAGTACACAGTGCAGTCCTTTATTGACGGCCCAGACTGGTTGCCAAATACTGCTGTACAGTTTGACTCCACATTGTGATCTACATAAACCAGACACAGAGTTTGCACTTGTATTTTTTCTTTCCAGTGCTAATCATTTTCCCCCTTTCTCAGACTTGGTAATATGTATCCTAATACACACACACTAGAGAAATTAAATTATTTGCATCTGTATTTTTTAAATATACTTTTGCATGAAATTGCAAAATTCTTTTACTCAATGTCATAGCTTGGAACATTATTTCAAGTTTTAAAGACATATTGCTAGTTATCATATCCATGAACATTGGCTAATGACTAGTAGTTGACTTTTCGTTTTATACATAAAAATTTTATAGGTAACAAGATAAACAATGTTATTTATACGAGATAAACAATGTTATAGGTAACAAGATAAACAATATTATTTGCACGAGATAAACAATATTATTTATACATAAAAATACTATTTAAATATTCACAATTTTGATTAATGTATCGATATTCAATCTCTCGCCTTTAATTTATGATGTGATATTCATCTAAATTTTTTTAACTCTTATTACCTATTGTTGATATTGATGAATGTCTAACATCCAACTTTAGATGTTAGTATAGAATTGCTCATAAGTGAATGAGTGATTTGTCTTGTTTCGAGTTATACTATTCTAACATTTGGGTGTCTAAAGCTTAATAATAAACCTTGAAGTAAAAAATAAAAATAGTACATAAATTATTAAGGATGAAAAGATGATGTTGACACGGTTTTGAGGTACTTTTGGTACAAATATCACTTTAGTTTAGTTAACAGTGGACTTTAATACAATAAACCTAGCCTTAACCTGTGAGTTAGGCGAGTTGGAATTTTCTTGACAAATTGAGAAGCTATCCCATTTCATAAGAAACAACAATGATATTTGAATCTTATTTAAAAGTTTTTCACTTTTAAATATAAAAGTATATATAATGTACGTAGTATTTATATATACATATATCACTGCTGAAAAAAATTTGGTGGGTTTGATGGGTCAATTTAACAAGTTCAACATGTTTTTGCCAAAATTAAGACTAAATCAAATATGATTAAATAAGCACATAAGCATATGATTTGGAAGAAAGAATATTTCAACTTCACGCCGAAATGATGTCATGCATGTAATCTGTCCTCTATAGGGGAGGGGATTTTACATATAAATTTATATAAAATTAAGGAAAAAAAATATTTTACCTCTCTGTATGTTTGGGTCGTTGCAATTTAGTCCCTGAACTTTTAAAACGGGCAATACAGTACCCTGTATGTTTTAAAATATGCAATTTACCTCATCCATCACATCTCTATCTATTTCTCCGTTAAATGGTCATGTGCAATGCACATGTCATTTATTAAATTACTAAAATACCATTTTTTACGTGGAAAAAAGCACTTTACCTCCTGAATGTTTGGGTCGTTGCAATTTAGCCCCTGAACTTTCAAAAACGGGCAATACGGTACCCGGTATGATTTGACGAAGAAATGACATGTGCACTGCACATGACCATTTAACGGAGAAATGGATGGAGCTGTGACGGATGAGGTAAATTGCACGTTTTAAAACATATAGGGTACCGTATTGCCCGTTTTGAAAGTTCAGGGGCTAAATTACAACGACCCAAACATACATAGAGGTAAAATGTATTTTTCCTAAAATTAATTTAAGTTTATTTTCTATAACAATTAAAAGTATATGATCTGTAGGGTAAATTAATTTGATATTGATTTTGATTGACTTAAATACACTCTACAACCTAAAATGGGAAATTGACAAGACCTCGGGGTATCTTGGCTGATGACTACTGAATAGTGAATACTACTAATCAGTTTGGTTTGAAAAACTAATGCCTGAAAAGAAAGAAAGAAAATCATCAACGGAGAAGAGAAGAGAGTTGACAAATATATATTATTCTAATGGGAACATTGAATCAGCACCTCCTGACCTCGCGTCCATCCAGGCCAGGTCGCAACCGCCGTTTAGGCCTGCAAAACAGAACAAAACAAAACAACCTGCTGTATGTATGTGTGTGTATTGACGCTCTTTCTAACCACGATGCTTACTTGTGTCCTTATTAGTATATGTTGTTGTTATTAGCTAAGCATTTCTAGACTCAATCAAATCACAAAACCATACACTGGTTCAACGCATGCAGGCAGGCAGGCACAGGTAGAGGCCGTAGGTTTATATAACCATCATTTGGGTAGATATCAGCCTGCCTGCATCACTTAATTATTCACTTGTATATATTGTGTGGGAAAATACAACTAATTAAGGAGGAGGAGAAGATCAGAAGAAGAGATTAATAAATAAATAAATAGTTAAAAATGGATTCCAGCATAAACTCGTTCAAGGGATACGATAAGATAGCGGAGAAGCAAGCCTTCAAGAACAAGACACGCAAGCGCATCATCATCATCCTTCTCTCCTCCATTCTCCTCCTTGCCATCACCACCGCCGCCGCCCTCGGCACCCTCCTACCCAACCGCCATTCCTCCGCCACCTCTGCGCAGTCATCATCATCATCCTCACTGAAGGCGGTGTGCGACGTCACTCTGTACCCGAACTCGTGCCTGTCGAGCATCTCGTCACTCCCAAATTCGAACACCACAGATCCGCAGAAACTCTTCAGCCTCTCTCTCCAAGTCGCCATCAACGAGCTCTCCAAGCTCTCCCACTACCCTTCCACGCTCAGAGCCAAAGTCAAGGACCTCCGCCTTCAGAAGGCCATCGACGTCTGCGTAACCGTCCTCAACGACGCCGTCTCCAACCTCAACGACTCCATGTCTGCGCTCGGCGGTGGCGGAAACCACCTCCCGGCGACGAAGATCAGTGACATTGAGACGTGGCTGAGCGCCGCCATCACCAACCAGGGCACCTGCTTGGACGCCCTGGAGGAGATGAACTCCACCGCCGCAAATGCCATCCTGGAAGACATGAGAACCGCCATGAAGAACTCCACGGAGTTCTCGAGCAACAGCTTGGCCATCGTGACCAAGATCCTGAGGCTGCTGTCCAAGTTCAACAGCGACGCCCACCGCCGGAGGCTTCTCTGGTTCCCGGAGTGGGTGGGCCCTGCGGAGCGTAGACTGCTGCAGGAGGTGAACGCAACGGTGGCGGCGGACGTCGTAGTGGCGAAGGACGGGAGCGGGCAATACAGGACGATAAAGGAGGCGGTGGGAGCGGCGAAGAAGAGGAGCGAGAAGAGATTCGTGATATATGTGAAGGAAGGGACTTACGTGGAGAACATTGATTTGGATAAAGACACGTGGAACGTGATGATCTACGGCGATGGCAAGACCAAGACCATCATCTCCGGCAGCTGCAACGTCATCGACGGCACTCCCACTTTTCATACCGCCACTTTCGGTAAAGGGACTGCATGCATGCATGAATAATGCACATATATATATATGATCACTTAATTGTATCATTGCAGGTGTTTCGGGAAAGGGATTCATTGCGAAGGACATAGGGTTCGTGAACACTGCTGGTGCAGAGAAGCAGCAGGCGGTGGCGTTGCGATCTGGCTCGGATCGCTCTGTGCTCTTCAACTGCTCCTTTGAAGGCTTCCAGGACACACTCTACGCCCACTCCAACAGGCAGTTCTACCGCAACTGTGACATCGCCGGCACCATTGACTTCATATTCGGGAACGCTGCCGTCGTGCTCCAGAACTGTAGGATAATGCCGAGGCAGCCCCTGCCCAAGCAGTACAACACCATCACCGCTCAGGGCAGGAGCGACCCCAACCAGAACACTGCCATCGTCATCCACAAATCTTCGCTACTCCTCTTCTCTCCGCCCGACCCTAATGCCCATGCTGCTGCCACGTATCTAGGGCGGCCTTGGGGTGACCACGCAAGCACAGTGGTAATGCAATGTGAGATTGGGTCATTGTTGGACCCGGCCGGGTGGATTAGCTGGGACGGCGACCCTCCAAGCACCATATTCTATGGGGAGTACCACAACACCGGGCCTGGATCTGACGTGTCCCGACGGGTCAAATGGGCTGGGTATCATCCCGCTCTCTCAGACTCTGAGGCAGCCCACTACACAGTGCAGTCCTTTATTCAAGGCCCAGACTGGTTGCCGCCTTCTTTTGTACACTTTGACTCCGCCTTCTGATCTTTAAATGTACACCTACAATTTACAAATTCACATTTGTATCTACTTATTATTTTCTTTTTCTTTTTCCTTCAAATACTGTTAACCTGGCTCTTTTGTGAAACTTGGTTACTTGAATTGCATTATTACTCACTCACAGTAGATAATGATGAGTTTGCACATGTATTCGTTCTTTAAAAGTACTTTTGAGTGAAATTTCTCATTAACTTTATTATACTTGAATAATGTAATAAAAGACATCTTTGCAAATGCATGAGGTGGTAGGATCTTTTTGAGGTTTAGATCCATTTTACTTTCCTTGTATTAGGTACTATGCAAGCCAATATAAAGGGCATCAATTTCATAGCCAAAGTGCGTGGAAATCTAATCCAAGTTACATTTAACACACTTGCAAGAATTGAAAACTTAGACACTTGTAATAAATTTTTATTTTCAATACATTTCGAAAATATAATAAATATGTAAATTTATAAAACTTGTTATATTGTTAGTAATAGATGCAGACTTTGACAAATTATTGTTGTTTTCTAGTCATTTTGTAGTTGCCTGCTGGGGCCATGGCGGGGATAAATAGAAAAGAACTTAATTACTTGTGATCAATTAAATATGGCAAGATATGAAGATGATCATACGTGTACATAAAAGTAACTTGGTTTGGAGTTTCTTTAAGATCGATCATGTGGACCCTTGGACTCATCCATACATTACATAGCCATTATCATATTTAGTTACATATATTATTTTCAATAATATACTTGATAAAAATGGAAAAATAATCAGATTAGTAAACGAATCCATTTGATGACTTTTTAATCAAAAGAAAAATCTATTTAAAAATTAAATTATAGTAAATTGAGTGATTATAACTTAAATTTTTTATATTAACAAATTTTAATTATTTTTTCATTATGCAAATAGAAACAGTGTATTATTTTATGATAAAACTGTGAAGTGTATGTCACTAAAGATACATTACCCTAAATAAATAAAAACTTAGGAATGAATTCTTGGATACCTACTCATAATAGTGAAATGGTGAATAGACGAAGCAACAAAATTATAGGAGAGAAGCACTATCAAGCTGGCTAGCTGCCCCTATGACCTGGAGTTCACCGGCCCAAAAGATAGTAAGAGATCATATGCGACAACACTATATTATTGGCCCTACATGACTCCTCTCGATCTTGGTTTATTATATAGTAGTATTTTTAATCATCAGCACAAGATAAGACCTGAGCCACCAATAATTGAATTTATTACATGATCTAAGCTAGCAAATTAAATACAAAACCGATCGATGCTTGATTGGTTACCATTAATAAATAAGAAAATGAAGTGATGATGAGATCAATATTATATTATTAGAATATTACTTAATATATATATAGCCAGATCAGAGCCCACCAAGCACGCACCACCAATTCCTTCTTCACCATCCTCTAGCTAGCAAGCTAGCTTGGTTGGAGTGATGGCTACTGTTAACTGTAGCTGTTCTTCAAATCAAATCCAAATTGAGAAATATGGATCGTCGTTTCTCAAATATCCAAACAAAGAATTATTACTCAAGTGCAAGCGCAGCAGCTCTGTGGCACTCCCACTGAAAAGGGCAGCAGCAATAATAATACAGAGGAGGAGGATGATCACAGTAGCATCCATCAGAAACAATAATAAGGTCAATCAATTATATCTTTTTTGTTTCTCTACCTAGTCAGTCCACTATTATGTATGTATGTATGTATATACTCGTACATTTAATTAGAAAAGTGTGATGTGATGAGGCATGCAGGTGTATGAGGATAAGTCTGAGGGAATAGTGTGCTACCAGGATGAGCATGGAGAAATCATTTGTGAAGGATATGATGAAGGGCCTTCTTTTCAAAGACTTCCAAACCCAATAACCTCCTATCATCATCCAAGCCCAAGGTATATATATATATATATATATATTCATTTATTTATCTGACTACGTTATTATATTATATATGATTCATCATGTGGTGGGTTCAGAGACGCGGAAATGACGAATGTCGTGATTCCACAAGGATGGCTTAAGATTGAAAGCAACCAAGAAGAAGCGGACTTGAACAGCAGCTGCAATGGCTTTAACTCATTCCGCTAATTAATTAATCTGATCATGATATATATATGATCTTCTGCAAAACTTAATTAATTACTAGCTCGGAAGCTCTTAATTAATTAATATATATATATATATGATCATGTATATGCATGCATGTGCTGTGCAGTGATGGATCGGGTCTGCTGCAAGTTAAGTTGTGTCGGGTCGGGTCGGGTCATGATGCCAATGCTTTTCTTAATTGATGAGTTTCCTTTTCTTTTAATTTCATCGAGTAATTGATGAGTTGGTTGTAAATATATATATATTAGAATGGTATTATTAATTGTAGTACATTATCTGATATGATCTGTTCTGATCTGACGGAACAAGCAAGAAAGAAAGAAGCCAAACCAAAATGAAATGAAATGATATGATATGATAGAGATATATATATATATATATATATGATTATGATGACTTCCTAATCGATCACAACGTAACACACACAAAGCAATAAAATTTGTTTGTCTGTATGCCAAGCTTTGTTTTGTTTTCTGATCTGATCTGAAACGCGCACATCGCATAAAGTCATCATGCACTTGCATCATTACAAACAAACTCATTATTCTTCTTGGTTTGGAAAAAGAAAGAAAAAAGCTAACATACATACATGTTAGACTTCAAGAACCATCAATCTTCGTCATTAATTACAAGGGAACAAAATCAATGGGGCCAGGCCAATTAAGCTAAGCTATCCCATCATATCCTATCCATGTACTGTTTATTATTGGATCTTGCTATACGTGGAAAAACGTGGACCTGATTGATTCTAATATATTTATGTTCTAACTTGTCCTTATTATACCAAAATTATTTGAAGCCTTTCCTGCTTCTTCACGGAACTGCTCCGTGAAGAGTAGAGTAAATGTAAGTAAGAAAGAATGAATGATAAGGCTTAGACGTATCATGCAATTCTATTTACATTTTTTCTTTGAAGAATGATTTGGGATAGTATGTAGTTAATATATATATTTGCGAGTTGTGACATAGGCTACCATCACCAAGTTATATTCTGAGTTTTGCCAACAATTCATGCAACTAGCTGAGCTCCTCTTGCTGATAGATAGAGTGGAATGGTAACATCTGAAGCCAAGCAAATGGCAGTAATAATTACATAATTAACATTAAACATGGCAAGAGCAAGTGTGAAAAATTACATACAAGCCGACTATGATGATGATATACAGGACAATGTTTTTGTACAAAGATTTCTTCTTCTTCATGCAGAGGTCATCAAATATTTATACCCCTGATAGATAGATAAACATTCTGTGACTTACTTCTAACGCCTCTTTCTTCTGATGTGGTATATATGTATCTTCTTCCTTCTTCTATCAAATAATTGGTGATGTGTCTCGTTTATCAAATTACAAATGAACCAAAAGAATTCCTATATAAATTATGGGGGTAAACAAAATTTGGGAAAATAAGGACCCAAATTGAAAGTGAAATTTACAAACACGGCACCAAAGAATCATTCATTCATTCAATCAACTGAAGTCCTAGACTGTGTGTTCTCTTCACATAGATCGGATTGGGAGTGACTAGGAATGAGAGATGGGGGAGACCACTGATCTGGAAGCATGAGAAAGTAAGTGGACATTGCTTTGCGGAATCTTTTCTTGTACTGCTTCGGTGATATGATGGTCGGGGATGCATTCTTCGGCCCTCCGAGGATGCCCGAAGCTTTCGCCCATGTTTCGAGATGCTTGTCCCATGTGTACTGCCTCATGAAATCGATGATCCCAATAACTAACTCGTGCTTCTCTTCATCCACCCCAGCAAGTAATGAGTAGTCCATTACATCAACCGACTGCATCACCACCACAGCCAATGTCAAAGATATATATGTATGTCAGATGAAATGAACATAAACTCATACTCTTCCAAAGCTAAGCTAGAACAAAGAAAAGCTAGGATTGTCGGCACTTACTGCAAGAAACCCAGTGTCATTCCAGACAGCTCTTTCCAACAACCGTTTTGCCTTGTTTCCCACAAAAATCGGAGAAGTTGGCATTGCTTCAATCAAATTTTGGTCCAGAAGGACTTTGTTACTCCCGTTAGGATCTGCATTATACCGGGACCTGGAAGATCCTTTAAGATCATAAAGTCGTGTCACAGTCCTTCTATATAAAAGATTCTCCATAACCAGAACATCCATTCTTGATTCTTTGCCCCCTTTAAGATGCTTCGATGTTACCTTTCCAACAAACAAGCCATCAGTAAATTAAGTAGTAAAGAGATGTGATTAGGTATAAGCATGTGCTGTCAATCAATTAACAACTGTATAATTCAATGCATTGTTCTTCCACCTGTTCATTTAATAATATTACATTTCAGAACATGAAATAACATTTCAATTTTCAGTTACCTAACCTGTATAACACATCCCTGGAAAATTGGATGAAAATAAATAGTATGATTCCTTTTTTTTTCTTTGTTTCTGAACAGGGTAAGATATTTAAATATAGGAGCAATGTGTTGTTTTTACAGCATTAAACTCCTGATTCTGAGTATATAGAATTCACTCAACCTAAACAACCTTCAAACTGCCCAAGTAGGATGATGTTGTTTCAGCCACATTCATTAAAATTCATCCAATTGGTGACAGAAAATCTCCGAGTTTTAGGATTTCATTATCATGTGATGCATATGTTCAAAAGATATGCTTAATAAAGACGAATGGGTGCTATGGATTTCTATTATCTCGTGATTATTAGTGACACCAAAAGATATGATCATTCAAAGAATTTTAGACAACTTAAACAGATGTGTGCTTGATTCCTCACAAAATTTTCATCTTATAACGGGATGAGATGTACGTACCTGGTACATGCCAAGAATCTTTGCCAGACATGTTGGACTTCCCGAGCCAATTGATTCAGAAAGATACTTGAAGTATTCAGGACCAAATTTAATAAATGACTCAAGTTCAGTTTTGGTGACTTGTTTGATGATAAATCGATCATCCAAGGTCTTTGCAAAGAATACATTACTCTTTCCGCCTTGAGCTCCCCATTTCTTACATCGACTCAGAGACCTTATATAGTCAAGCTCCGAAGGACAACAAACCTTTCTCAAGGCTTCAAATCGCTTGGCATAGTAACAAGTCACAGAGTATTTTACCTTGCCTTGAGGACCATCTTCTCCAAATGAAACTCTGGCATGCATAGCCTTTGTATAGAACATGGAATCCAACATTAATGAGTTACGAGGCCCAGGCAAGGATAATATCATCTCCTCTACTGACCCGAAACTTTTCTGGGAATCAAAAGGTGTGTCATCAGAGTAGAATGACTGGAAGTTGCTTGAATCAGAAAAAATCGATGAAGCTAACTCCATCCCATCTTTTGGTTTATCTCCTTCATCATTCAATTGGACGTAATATTCAGGTGACATTAAGGCATAAGCTATTATACTTGAGGGTTCATCATCAAAAACTGGAATTACAGTGTCATTTAGACCAATCGGCAGAAGCAACCTTGCCCCACCTTGGAGTTCCAGCTGCCGTAAGGATGATATATAAACTGGATTGTAGTCAACTAGAGTATCAAACTTCTGTGTACTGGTAAAATTCTTGTTAAGCTGGCGATAGAACCGGCTTAAAGAGTCTTCCATATTATCAAGACCCTTAGAAGCAGGAAAGATACTATTGGGGCCATTCTGGTCTTCTGCATTATCCTCAGGATTATACGCTTCTTTCTCTGTCACGGTTGTCAAAGAATCTCCCATTAATGTATCAGGATTTACAAAAGTATTGTCCTTTTGAATTCCAAATGTTGTGTTGTTTTCACCCGTCCATTTTGCATCAAGTGTATCATACAAACTAGGTACAACAGGAAAATGCCCTTCTGAAAGGGTTCTGCGAACACCTAATTCAGGTTCAAAAAGGTCAGAATGATCACACACACTTTTGCTTATTGTACTATTTAGCTGGTCTTCTTTCTCCTTAGCCATGACAATTTCTTGATGGCATGCATCAGATTGAGATATGTTACCATCAACTCCTCCACCAAGGATACGGTTTTTATTTAGCTTTGAATCCACAAGGGCAAAATCAACACTACTGAAGCCTCTTCCTGCCATGGAAGCCACATTTATATGATTTTCATCACTGGATCTCTCTTTTTCCTCAGAAATGGGAGCCGTTGAACCACTTTCTTTAGCGGAATTAGCTGAGTTGGCTGCATAAGTCAGACACTGATCCCACATGTAAGATTGGAAAAGCAACCGCCTTCGCAATCTATTAATTTCTAGAATGTCAATCCAAGGCTGGCCCTTTCTCTTTTCCTGGTTCAAAATCTTTTGAAGTGCTTCCTAAGGAAACAGAACAGCAAGATTATCTCACAAACCTTAAAAGTATACAGTATTTAGATGATGTATCACTAATGGGATTTAATTCCAGTAAGTCAAAGGAAATACGAATTGCAGAATACAAGGATATGAACTACAGAGTGTGATAAACCCAAAAGAAAACAAATGGAAAATTGACAAAGTATCCATTCATAATGCTTAGTAAATAGTACATATTTTATACCAACTAGTTTACCATCAAAACTTGTACTGATCCATATTGTTACTGACTTATTGTCAAAAGTCAAATCAAGGCCACTATGTGCCAAGGAATTTGAATAAATGAGGTTATAATTTTTTAGTATTAATGACTAGAGAACTCACCTCGAATTCTATTTTCTCCTTTTGCAGTGTGCCCTCAAGTTCAGAAAATTTACGTCTTGATTCAGGAGCTTTAATGCCATTACTAACTGCAACTGCACTAGTTCTTTTCTCTCCAATTCGACTGAGAGCATTGACTACATCAGAAAATAAAAGTTCTGCTCGGTTAACCACCTGTTACAATTTAAAACCAAAAATTAGGTCCCCTACTATACAGTCGAATTTTAAAATTCAAGACTTGGGAATATTAAACCTCATCTGATTCCTTTTGTATCCAATTTTGATTTCCATAATCAAATTCCAGTTTGTGTGGAGGAAGGTAGACCGAGTTAACGTCAATTGATGCGTATCGAAAACAAGCAACCATTATTCCAAATCTGCCAGAGAAACATGAGCAAAAAACCAACATGACCTCCCAATATGTGGTTATAAGAATCGCTTATAACATTATCACTTCATCAAACTGAAAATCACCAAAATGTTGTTGTTTTCTATGCATTCGTTAATATTTCAAATAAAATCATTCAAATTCAAGACCACAAAACACAACAGTTTTTTTAATACTTGAGTAGAAACATGCAATGTCTATGAAACTAGTACCACATGCTTGTCTACTTCATGCACAAGAGTAAGGAAGAAAATAGTCACCCATAGAAACGAAGGCAATCTCTATGTAAAGAATGTCCACAACTTGCCACCCTGCTTGCAGCAGCATGGTTTGAGAAACTAAGCTCCAAAAATTTCCCAAATGATAAACCCCAAGCTGCATCAGACATTACTATTCTTCGTGTAGCAGGAGGAAAACCATTGGTTCTTGGGCACCGCAAGCACCTGTGCCACATCCAAATCTTTCCTTCCCTTTCACCAGGTAGGAGAACTTCAGGTAATTTCTTGACTGATATGGTTAGTGTTCCCTGCCGATGAGTATAACAATGCACATGTGCTTCCGATGGCATCGCACAAGAATGGCAACGAAAACTCTGAAAAGAAATGGAGCTTACTAAGTGTCAAAACTCAAAACTACTAATAAAGTTCCAATAACTGACACATTCACTCCCAGAACATAGAATTACCTCATCAAATAAATGGTCCCGCAGAAACCGACCCAAAGGTTTATCAAAGCTGCCATAGTATTTAATTCGGAAGAGATGGGACCTCTCACATACAGTTCCTTTCCACACACACCGGGAGGACAAAGACACCAAAATGCTTTGATGGTCAGAAGGTGATGGGGGAAACTCTTCTTTTTCAGGAACTTCCTCTTCATTCATGATTCCAGAATTCTCAGCATGGATTTGAACATCAACTGGAGATAACAACTCTGATCCACTTAGTAGGTTTGTAGAGATTTTACTGTGATCATTTTCAGGAGTGTCAGCCAAAATGCC
Organism: Aeschynomene evenia; assembly: GCA_013621005.1. Lineage (NCBI taxonomy): Eukaryota > Viridiplantae > Streptophyta > Magnoliopsida > Fabales > Fabaceae > Aeschynomene > Aeschynomene evenia. The sequence continues at coordinate 7,471,320 of CM024268.1, forward strand.
TTGATCAGAACAACTAATTACAGTAGGATAATGGTCTATGACTGCTGGAGTGTTTCTCGCCACAGAAGTTTCTGGAACTAGAGGTTGCTTGGAGTTTTTTTTACTTCTTTCTTCAATTGTACATGGAAGAAGCTTCTTATGGTATAAATCTTGAATTGCATTTTCTGAAGCAGAAGCAGAGACTGTTGAATGGCTGAGACTAGGTCCATGTTGCATAGATTGAGAAGGATAATTACACAAATAGGCTTCTGCACTGCTGACTAATGAGACTAGATCAGCAACCGGGACACTTTTGGTTCTCCGTGGTTCAATTACGGGTTCTGGGCCCTGAGACTTTTCATTGCCAGGAACACCAAAACCAGGCACTATAGAGATGGACCTTGCAATGAATGATGATTTATCTGGAAGTGCCAGACTGTTCAATGGAAGTTCTGGCAGTGAGGCTCCTTCATCGGCAAGAAAAGATGTCTCCAAAGCCAAGTGATAAGCTGCAAAAACTGAATACTGAACCACATGCTTTACCTTCTTCAATTCATCCTCATCAGCACCTCTCAGTAAAATCTGTTATATCGGAAACAAAATACCCAAATGAACACTTTTTCAAGACTCCACATGACAACTAAGTTATAATTAAGTGACATATGCATAATCAAAAAACATCTGCGATGAACATGCCCTGGTTTTAGTTCCTATCTTTAACATGCCCTGTCACATGATTAACCCTTTGGGCAAAGTACAATGTTCACCTTGAGTTGAAATATATTTAATTGGAAGAGTGGCGTGGCAAAATCTTGACCACTTTGAGAAATAATGGTAGCTAGCTAAAATTATCTGGAAGTTTAAACTGTCAGGAGGCTATGAATGTTGACGATCACCAAGATAAAGCATACAGATCAACCGTAATTTATTTTAGAGGTTTATGTGTATTTCTTTATTCTAATTATATTATAAAATGATTAAAAAACATTTTTGGTCCAATTACATTATAAAATGTTTAAACTAGACTTACTGTGCAACCCAAAGGTTTTGGGCAGCCATCAAAAAACATCAGTGTCTTCACTGGTTTTTTCCCATGCTGATTACCGCTAAGGTCTTCAAGAAACTTCTCAACGTGAAATGTCTCACAGTACCCCAACTTCTGCGAGGAGAGATGATCAACTGAAGGCACTATTTCAGTGCCTGTGCAGCGTGCAATGCGCTCCAAAAGTGGCCTCTTGACATTGAGAACAAGAGATATGTCTTTTGCAAGAAGATATTCCTGTGCATATCGCGAAACTGATTTCTCTACCAAAAGGACATCAGGATTGTGTGCAGCTATCTTTGCCACTGCCATCTTTAGGTGATCCATTTCCTAGACAAGGATACAAACGCATTAGGCATTAGTATTAACTCATGGTAATAGGCAATAGCCCTGCACAACCAACCAACCAAGTGCCATACTGAAACTTAAAAGTTGTGATCGACTACAACCTGCTGCAACAGGGTATCTACACTAGACAAGAGGTTGGCAACACGCTGGTACTCAAGAGCTCCTCCAAGGATCAATAAGCGTGGTCTGTCCACCTTTGACGTCATCCGCCGATGTGCCACATTTTTCTTACAAACGACTCCTTTCACCACCACACTAGGGAGAATGAATATAAAACACAGAAAGTCAGGTAGAAGGAATACAAAGATGATAAGCATAAAAAAGTTAAAGAAAAGTGCTTAGCAAAAGCCAAGAACATTGTCTCCCCAGAATAGTTTTGTTTAGCACATTAAACAAAGGTGCTTTGTGTGCCTACCTCTATGTATGCACAAGGGAAATGGGATCATGAAGCCTTAAATTCAGAACATGTGTACTATATTATGGCATGTTAAAGACCCATTGGGCCTTAACTAAATGTCATCCGGATTGATGAAACAAATTAATTGATCTTGAAGACATAAAACATCACCATTTATAAGGAAAAAATACATACAAAATTATATAGCAATTACCTATCAATGCAGTTCCCACATGCTATGCATTTGATTTTCACATATCCAGCAGGGTCCATCCCACCACTTTTGCTCGTATCTGGTTTCAATAAAGTAGCAGCTTCCCATGACAAAGATGTGATGATCTCCAACCAACCGTTTTTGTCATCATCTTCAACAGGTAGGTTTTCAACCTGCAACAGCTGAGCTACCAAAGCCCTAAAGTGCCCACCAACTACATTCTTCATGACATTCTTGTGCTCCTCGCTTGACCTATCTTTGTAGCGGTACTCTCCACTTCCAAAACTGCTTGATGTGCGTAGATACCCCCACTCTCCCGCACCATTCCCGTCATAATCATCATCATCATCAAACAAAAGTGCTTCCCTCTCATCTTCTTCATCTTCCGGTTCAGGAGGGAGCCACAGAAGTCCGTTATTTTCAAAGTCAACAGGTTCAGCATCGACATCATCTGAAACATATAAAGAAGAAGGTGCTTCATTTTCATCACATGTGTCAAGTTCATAATCATTTTTTCCAATGTTTGGCATTCCTTCCAAACTCTGTGGGTCAAAAACATGATATTTTGGTGTGATCATTGCACTGTTGTTTTCTCCATCAGGATGCTCTTTTTGCAAGCTATTAATGTTGCTTATCATATCAAACTCGCCTTGACCGTAGTAGCGACCTACTTGAGGATAGTCCCTCAGTTCAGAATCAGACCGATAGACACTGTACTCATCCTCATCATCACTCCTGAAGCAAAACAAAAGCATGTGATCCACAAAAGAAATGGGGCACTCATGGACTAGAGGCAGTTAAAATATAAAAGGTGATGTTTGATGGAGGATGCAAGGCATAGATATACAAATTAAAGACCAATCAACATTTGAGTAGCCACATATTCAGATTCTTTGATTCTAGATGATTCTCACACAATCACACATCAACAGGAATAAATATATGTTTGGCAACAGACTTCCTAGGTTATTTCCATTAATAAATAATCATCAGAGACACATGAACAAAATACTCTTTTGGAACATTTCATGAATACAGTTGAAGAGTCTGATTATTAAGAACAACTAAAATGCCAAACGACAGGGATAGTGTCCCGCGTAAACAAATATCGAGATAAACAATCAAACAGAAGTTCACTCCTCTCTATTGATGATACTAGAAAAAATAGCACAAATGTCATACCTGGTTATTGACAATCCATTTTGCTTTGGTAATGGATCCCCTGGATCTCCAGCAAGATCATTGCTCCCTACCAATGAAGATATAGCTTCATTATCAATGCCTTTTCCCGCCATAGGTGATTGTTGCTGGCTCAGACAGGAATTCTGTTGCATTTTTTTATGAGAGACAACTGAATAAGGCAAGGAGCAAAGAGTAACGCTACTACTGAGAGGAGTGCCACTGGTTTTACTGCTGGCCAAGCTTGAAGTCGATAATGAAGTACTATGATCCAAATTGGAAACCTGGATCCCATTATCAAAAGTAACTACCCCCTGCTCCCATTGCCTGTAACAATAATTGCATACACGAATCTTTTCCTTCTCATCCCATGAATTCTTTTGGCTGCTGGATAGGGCGGGAACTGAGTTTGTTGTACACTTGCCACAGAAAATTCGTCCACAAAGACGACAATGGTGTCTACGGTTAATTAAGGTAAACTGGGAATCACACTCGTAGCATACTCTACAGCTCTGGTCGGGCATCCAAAAATCCCTCGACACATTTGCTGGTTCACTTTGCCAGGGAATCCATGATTTGACAAAGTTAACAAGCTCACAAAAGCTATTGTTTACAGCATCCATTGACAAACAACCCCGCTTCCCAGCTCATTATGACATGCCCATTTGCCACTCCTAACTGACCATGTTCTAAACAGAAAATTTCATACGAAAAACAAAGAACTAGGACCCTAGTAGGAAATGATCAACCCCGGAGATCCTAAGCTACTTACTTACAAGCTACAACGCTGTCAAACCCCCCTCAGAATCTGAAATTCAATTCTTCTATACCCACAAACAGTCTCCAACCTTGTTGAGGCAGTTTGTGGTTTTCCTTCTCCATTCCAGTCTAGAGAACAACATCAACGGATCAACACTTGAAAAGAAAATAAACCCGACTGCCACCTTTATTGAACCTTAAATTCTAAATTTATAAATGGAACCCTAGTTCTTTTTCTTCTTCTTCTATAGTTCAATCAATTCAATTCAGCTCCTGCATATCCAGTTAAAGAGGACTACACCACAACTAGCTGAGCAGATCAAATTCAAAAGTCACTAAATTAAAAATAGACCAAAAAAAAGAAGATCATGGCAGGATGAAACACACAACCACTTCCAGGAAAGTTCCTACTCAAAATGGTCAAACCCATCCGTATTGGGTCAATCCAAACACAACCATTGACTTTCCTTCACTGCAAAACAAACCCTTCACCAAGAGGGCTCAACAGACGGAGCCTTTCTATCTACCTTTTAACCCAAAACCAAATTCTAATTTATGATGCTGTAACGGACAAATCAAAGGTAGCACCATGACCCTGGTGATGATCAAACCGCAAATCCAAACAAAGTCCTATCTAACCAATGCCGATCAGAGCTCCCAGCGTAAAGATATTCAGCTCCAAAATCAGCCCCTATTACAACACCAACAGACAAATCTTACGCCACGATTCAAGCGACCCTGTTATACCGAAAGCTGAAACAGGGACGAGGGGCACAGAGATACGAAGGAGGGTATTTTATGGGGAGCAAAAGCAGACCCAGAAATGATCCGTTGCAGGAGCAATCAGAGACAACTTCAATCATGAATCTTGATCATCCGAGACACACGATCATCCCATTCGCCCGCAAAATGCATGCACAGTAGAATATGTGCTCAATTGATGTGTGATGTATGAAATTCAAAGGAGATAATTGCTGTGGAATTGTTGGGGCATAATATCCGTTTCGTTTCATAGAGATTTGGAGAAACCAAGGATCATGAAAAATAGCTTCTGGTTATGGTTATGGAAATCGAGTGATGGACTCTCTCCAATTCCTTCTTTTTCTCTGTGACCCCCGATAGAGACCTATTCGACGTGGCACAATTACAAAGTAAAATTTATTTTTAATTTTGATTATAAAAAAGAAAAACAAAATTGTCACGTACATAAGTATTGATAAAATAAGCATTAGTTTTAATTATGTACCCACCTAAGATTATTATTTTTATGAGATTAATATCAATGCGTAAATTTGTATTAAAAATTGATTGGATAACCACAAAAAAAAAATACTAACAGGGAGATTTAAATAAAATCTTGTGTATGATTGAAAAATTATAGTAGAGCATTTGATTTTTTAAAAGTAACATATTAACTCCATAACTCTATACCAAGAGAGAATAGTAATAATGTGGTGAATAATTCCCGTATGTTAATTTAACTTCGTATTAATTTCATAATTCTATTTCAACTTTTAATATTATATATTAATTTAATATCATAGAAGTTTGAGTAATAATTTTATAAAATTAAATTATTATTTATGTGATCGATTTTATAATATACAGGTAAGATTTCTGAAATATAAATAATTTTTTTTTTGGTAAAAATCAAATGCACATTTCTAATAAATGAATAAGAATTATGCGTCCGGAGAGTAGGGAGCTCAAGTTGATGAAATGCAAAGGAGAAACGGAAATAACCAGAACACAAAAAGGAAAAAGAAACAGTTGATACTAAAATAAATAATTTAAAGGTACCAACGGGTTAGGATAAGTCATAAGCTGCTTGTAGTCTTGTAAATAGGATCTTGAATTTAAGTTTTGTGAATTAAAAAAATCTTCATCTAGAATTTCACCTATTTTATAATAATATATTTAAAAAAACTAGAGTTGGTATGGATTTGGTAATCTGAATGATTTGACTAACCGGAGTCTGGAGGTAGTTCCTGATGGCTAGCTGGCTGTTTTGCACATTTGCTTTGCTGTGCTGTGCTGAACTTAATTGGGAGGCACTATGCCATGCAATGCACATTCATATGAAGATATTATGATATAATGTTATTGGTATAATTAAAATTGTAAAATATTTGTATAATAATTATATTTATTATTATATTATAATATAAATTTATAAACTAATATAATTTAATAATAAATATAATTAATATAAAAATATTATATAATTTTTATTGTACACATAATATTTCTCTTTTATCTTATTTATCATTACAATATTGGCCAAAATCAAAACCGCGTTTCAATCCAAGTGGCTCTATTGACCACAAATCTTTATTTTTTAATTTTTTTAAGAAACCAGCATTTCTATTTTATTTATTAGATAAGAAGCAATATAATGAAACTTATGAGAAATCAGTCATCCAAGTTGCAATTACAAACATTGGAACCACGAGAACGATTTTTCACTCCCGTTTTGGAAAATAGTAATGATATTTATATAATCTTTTTATATATTATTATTAAACTTTAAATAACCTCATTTTAACACTTAAATATTCATTTTTTTAATTTTAAATAATAAAAAATATATAAATTATATATACTATTCTCTATGTACACGAGTAATATTACTCTTTGAAAAACATTAATAACGACAATTTGACTTGCCCCAATAAAATATTCAGTGATTAGCAAAATCATGTTTCACCCGTAGGAATAGGATAATGCTTTTTTAATTGAATCAAAGTTGCTTTCATTCTAAGGTGGCATCACCAGGAAGATAGGTGTTATTACTTATTAGCAACTGGGTTACATACGTTACAGGAATCAATCCCAGCCAAGGAAAATAATAATGATTAAGAAAACCATGCTATTTTTTTAATTGTAAATTAAGTTGCGAGATTTCTTTTTCAATAATAGTTTGTTAATTGTTTAATTTAAAAATACTTGTTCAGCAATTAAAAAGGTCGAGACAAACCTTTCTTTAAACCTAAACTTCTTAGGAAAAAATTAATAATTATATTCTATCTTTTCCTTTTCAATAAGTAAACATGAGTTTCTAATGAGTTGGGATAATTCATGGGAAAATTTGATTGGTATAGTCCTACTAAAAAAATTAAATTATTATCATATGTTCAATCATTCATAAAAGTTTCCAAACACTTGTATAAAAATGCTATTTCTTGTTTATTTAAATGATACTAACCTCCTATTATTACATTATTCATGTTGGAACGAGGAAGAGATTAATTAGTATAATTTTCAGGAAATATCGATATAATAAATTTATAAATTTAGGGACTTTCTAAAAACTTTTTCAAATAAAAAAAAGTGAAGTAAATTTGATCAAATATTACGATCGAAATGCTAGTGAATAATTTTAAAAAATAAATAATAAAAAGGTACAACAATCCCATTAAGATTTTTCATAAGGCTGAACTTTAAACTTATTATAAAAACATATCCATGTTATATAATTTATATTTGCAGAGAGAATAATACAAATAGGAGACATAATTGAGTAGTGTTATTCTAACACCTTAAAAATATGGCGTTTCATTGAATATCAACTTTATTATTATTGGATCATGGATAAATGAGATGAATGAGAATTACTATTATACTTAATAATGATGTATCTTATGTATATTTTAGTGGGATATTCACTTTTTAGTATTAGTATTTAATAAATATTAAACTTATAATGCAGTCAAATTTTCTGGATTCCATTTGATCCCTGATGTGAGAACTAGGGGAAAACATATAGTGTATATTATATAACCAATAGCTAATAATAATAATAATAAAAAAAAGAAATACATGTTAAGTCATTAAAGCTAGGTATTCTATTTTCAGTTTTTTAATCTTTATCTATGCTCTCCAAAAACCATTTTGTGACAAACCATATGTTGTTTTAAAGAAGCAAGCAGAGATTAAAAAAAAAAACTAAAATTAGCAGAAGTGGCCAAGAAGTACATCAAGTCAATCATATTAATTACTAGTGAAGCTATAGTTGCATGATATTGATAAATGTTTATGTAGTTTTATATTAGGTGTTTGATACTTTGATATACATCGATGAATAGTAAAATAGAAAAATAAAAATTGCATTAAGACTGGGGTAAGGTCATGTATGTAAAGAGAGTCAAAGTATACCAGCAAGCACGAGTTTTACTGACAAGAGTTTTAGTGTTCTAAGTACACATATTAAAAAAATTTACTATAGAAAAATTTAGTATAACTTAAAATATTAAAATGAGTGCACTGCATGTAAAATAAAATAAAAAATAGTCAGCTTTTAGCAAGTTGTCAAAATAATAAATGAATTATAGTATGCATGCTACAGAAAGAGTCATTCTAATTATATAACCAACCAAGTCTATCATTTTGAATTGAGTAATGTTATGTCTATAATAAAAAATATAGAATACTTATACAATAATCATATCTATTATTGAATTATATTAATTTAAAAATTTATATTACAATTTAACGTTATAATTATTGTATAAATATTATACAATTTTTATTCTATACGTAATATTAGCGTTTTGAATTAGTAGTATATCGATCAGCAAAGCAAAATAGTGTAGAATCTGATCTCTGATCGCCATCAAAAACCTGCCAATGCCATAAAGCTTTTTCAATCCTGCAGCTAGCTAGCAAGTTAGTAATACATGTGTATATATATATATAAGGAGTTGATTGATATATATCATATATATGACGACTATCTGCACTAATTCATAATAAGATATATATATATCCTCTTTGGAACAGTTGAAAGCCCGGGATGGATGACATGGATGGATGGGGCAAATTAAAGTGTCTCAAAAGTGATAAGTTCTATGAATTTAGTAGTATTAAACTACTCATGGTAGCTGCACTTTTGGCTTTCTTTAATTCCTCCGAATAAGTCAACAAATCAAGATGACGATAATATACAGGCTTCTTTAATTTGTATTGCTAATCGGACTACATCATAAGCTTTGTTTGCCTCTGATTAAAATTTCTGTTTATCTGTTTTATATCGAACCACTAGGCTAGCTACGGGCCAGTTGCCCTGTCATGATAACCCTCTCTCTCTCTCTATATATATATATATATATATATATATGTATAGTAGATAGCATCTCCGTTCTTATAAAAATCAATAATATTGATCGTACAATATAAATACATTCAATTAGTATCCAACGTACGTTGTACATAAGACGTAATGTGTACTATACATACATGTGTTATACATATAGCACACGTTACGTTTTAGGTACAACACACGTTGCATACTAGTTAAACGTATTTCTTGTAAATGCACTCATTATTGATAAAAGTGTAATGGCCCCTAATTAATTATAAGAGGTCAGGTCCTTTGATGTGTTATACATATAGTGCAGCAATACATTAAAGATAGACATAGAATTTGAATGAAGAATGGGAAAAGTTCATCCCCAAGCAGTGCAGTCGTGTGGTAGTAGCGGTTTCATGACTTGCAAACAAGAGAGCTTCACTCTATGGATGAAATCTCTGGTACTGAATGGAAGGGGCTGCACCCTCTTTGACTCCAATGGCCAGATTGTGTACCGCGTTGATAACTACAGTCACAAGAGCATACATGAAGTTCATCTCATGGATCAAGGAGGCACTTCCCTGTTTTCCATTCTAAGAAAGGTAAACAAATTTAATTATAAGCAATTAAGTTCCCAACAACTGACATCCATCATTGACAAGGTTATTGTTATTGCTGTTGCAGCAATATAGCTTGTCCAGGTTCTGGGAGGGCTACAGATCCCGCCCTGCCACAAGCAGTAGTGGCGCCAATGACAAGGCAGGAGCAGGAGGACGTCCCAGCTTTCAAGTTCACAAAACTCATAGCATCTCAAGCAGAGGGGTTTCAACATATAAAGTGAAACTTGGGCAGGAGCAGGACAAAAACCAACCTTCATACAGTCATAAAATACAGAGCAGCAAGTCAGCTTGCAAAATATATGACCAGCTAGGTGTGCTTGTTGCAGAGGTACCTTAACAAATTAAAGCTTTTCATTATATATATATATGATATGATATGACATGGCTAAACTGGTTTAAATTCCAACTGAATTTCAATTCCATGAGCAGTTAAAGAGAAAGAAATCAAGTAGTGGAGTTGAGTTAGGAGATGATGTTTTGACAATGGTAGTGGAGCCAAATATGGATCTGTCTCTGATCATGGGGCTTGTTGTAGCTTACAGCCTCATCGATTGTAAAATGTAAGAATGTATTCTGGAAGCTAGCAACGGATCGGAGTGCTCGCTCAACATGCTCTTGGCTTTCTAAATAGGCCATTCACTCAAACTGGGAGTGATATCCTATCCTTATACATATACATATACATATACATATACATATACATATACATATACATATACATATATAGATAGATAGATGATGTTTTCTTGGTTTTGGAATAACTACTAGACAGTGTTAAGTGGCACCTCAAAATGGATACAGGGGAAATGGTCTGTTTCCGTTCTGTTCTGTTCTGTTCTGTTATGGAGCCACAAACACAAACAAATCCTGTCTATGATAGGTTGTGCAGTTCTGTTCTTCTCCAGACGTCCACAGAAGTCGTTGTGTGCCCAATTTCATGCTTTATATTGCTATGATTGTACTCTTTTTCCTTTTTCACCCACGCAGTGTGGTGCTTGTACTAAGTTTTGTAATGTATGTATATATGTATATGGTTTTTGATGATTGGTTTGTATTGTTCTGTAGATTGTTCTGCTAGAGTCATCATTCCTGCTAGATTTTCCATTAGGAAGTAGGAACAATTGTGCAAAGTACTACGATCTTCTTAAGAAAATGGTCTTTTTCTTTTAATAATTGTATTGTGAACAAAAGCTTGCTTTGCCTTTTACAATTCTTAAAATAATTATGGTTTAAACCGAAGCTATTAAGAATAAACTTGTTTTCTAAAATATTGTTGCTTGTAGTTTAGTTTTCAAGAGTTAAAACAAATATTTCATACACCCATTGACTTGTATATGAAATCTTCGGTGATATGCAATCATAATAACGATATATTCGATACAATACAAACCAACGTGCTTTGTGAATGGTGTATGATGATATATCATATTTGTTAGCACACTAATTAGTTGAACTGCTTAAATAATTTTAAGAAAGTTAGTCATTGTAGTATATATTCTTTTTTTTTATATAGAAATACTATGTATATAATGAAAATTATATAATATTTGTACAATAATCATATAAATTATTGAATAATCATATCAATTATTGGATTGTATTAGTAAGTAAATTCATATTACAATCTAATAATTAATATGATTATTGTCCAAATGTTATATTTTTATTATATACATAATATTCCTTTTTTTTAATATTCGTTGCAGCATGTATTCTTATCAATAAAAAATATTATATCATATTTCACTTAACTTTAGAATGAAATATATTAAAATGCTCATTACATCTTCATTATATATTTGACAAAATTAAAACGTAATTGTGCAAAAATGAGATGAATTTAGTTGTGATAATTAAGTAATAAAAATGTTAAATCTATACATATAATATTTACGAACCTCCTGCAATAAATTTTCTGCCACATGTCATTTTCTCAGAATTTTCAATTTTTTATTTTTTTAAAAAAATTTACTTAATTTCTTTTCTTGATTTAATATATTCTATCATTAAATATATATAATCACTATTCTGGTAATTATTGATAGGAGATACTATAGGCTTGATCAATTATATTATGATAATTAATGATAAGAGATATTATAGCGGAATATAATCATGATTTGTTAAAAAAAAGAAATTTTTTTATCAAACCATACTATTCCTTTTTTTATTCTATTAATATGTTATGTTCAATGACTTAATATGTATATTTTAGATAGTATATTTGTTTTAAAATCTTCCATAAAGAGGTAACTTTCAATCAATATTTTATTATCCGATTTTTTATTTCATCGCTTTTATTACAAGATATACGCAATAATATATTCATAATTTTTGTTTCAAAATTATGTATAGATTGATATTATAATCTATACGTACGGGTATAGAAATCAAAAGTGAAATAGATTATACGTCCTTCTTATTTCAAAATAACTAAATGTATAGATTATACACATGAATTTATAGATATAATAGATTGGATACTTATCTAGAATATACAATTATATTATAGAGTTGATCAATTATATTATGGTAATTATTGATATGAGATATTATAGGTTTGATCAATTATATTATGGTAATTATTGATAGCAGATATTATATCTTAATATAATCATGATTTGTTAAAAAAAATTATTTTGTAACAAATTTGTTTCATAATTATTGATTGATTGAATTTCTCAATAATGATATTTTTTTTTAGTTTCTTCTGTTACCTGGTTACCTGCCTACTAATCTACTATAAATTTTTTGGCTACTCTATTTCAGTGATCATCGTTTAAAAATTTACGGTGTTTACATTATACTCTAATTTTAGTATCATTTTCCTAATCTTTTAACCCTATACTTTTTTACGACGATGGCTGCTCGATGTGACCCGCTGAAGGGTATATCATTCCTGTACAGGATTGCTGGAGGTTAAAGGTTCGTGTTGTGCAACTTTGGTGTTGGAGGTTAAAGGTCCGTGTTGTGATCATATTTTATCTAAAAATGTATTCTTTTTTCATATTTAAATAAACTATTTATATGTTTGTGTGATTAAATAATCATTCAAAATTAATATTAGAATATTCATTGGATTTGATCAATCATTTCAAATTGCAGGAAATGATGTTCTAGAAAATAATGTACTTCTACGAAGAATGTAGTTTATAAAGAGGTGTTTCAAAAAATATAGAATTAAGGTTAGACATGTTTTATTTGTTTTAACTCACATTTGTGTTGAAAATGTTTATACTTAACATATGATTATCTTTATTGCCCAATCATTTTATCTTTTTTATCGTTTATCACACATGTGTCTAATCGTAAATATTTGTAGTTTAATTCATTCAACTTTTATTTTAATTATTTTTTATATAATTTATGCAATCTAAATTTTAACTTAAAAATTGAATTATTAGTATAATTTCTTTTTATCCCGTGCATCGCACCGCACGGGTCAAGTAACTAAATAAAAACAATATAAACGAAGGTAGAAGGAATAACAAATAAGTGCTAAACGTCGTCGTTTTTAGTAAAAGCAGGGAGAGATTATCGCATGCGTGTTCCTCTTCTCCTCCTCCTAAATCTTAATCCTAATCTTAAAACCCTAATTATGTAAGAATCAGTTTCTTTCAAAATTTCGCGGAAAACTCGTTCTCTCTCTGAACCATGGAGTATAAAGCTATCGTATAGCTGTGCGTGTTTGGAAATCGGAACGATTGTTTCGGCGATAAGAGGCAGTGACTGAGGCATCATAGCATCGATGTGGTGGAGATCAGCGTCATTCATCCTGGACAGGCAGCAGAACGACGCCGTTTTGATGCCTGATTCGTCACAGTCCACCGCTCCTCCTCCGCCAACTGAAGCCTCCGCCTCCAATAATCACAACTCTAAGATTTCGGCCTACTACGCGACGAGGGCGGCCCACCATGCCGTCGTCACCAGTGACTGGCTGGCCCAGGCCCAGGCTGCCGCCGCCATTGCTCACGACCCCCATGTGAGGCCACCAGCTCCTTCCGATACCGATCCTGATAAGCCATTCAGTGTCATTGATGAGTTCAACAGCTGGCGCCGGATGCCCGATTTGGCGGAGGCCGTGGCCGCTATTCGCGCCTTGGCCGCCGTCATTAGGTCCAGCCAGGCCACCACTGTGATGCAGCTCGAAATCGAGCTCAAGAAGGCCTCTGATTCTCTCAAAGTATCAATTTCACTCTCTTTTGGACGATGATGATTATTATTAGATTGATTTATATATAATGTGCGTGTGCATTTAGAATCGATGGATTTCGTTATTCATTTGTGAATTTGAATGTCGGTTTGCAGTCGTGGGACACGACCTCTATCTCCTTGACTGCTGGGTGTGATCTCTTTATGCGCTATGTGACGAGGACTTCTGCTTTAGAGTATGAAGACTTCAATTCTGCAAAATCTCGCCTCATTGAACGCGCTGAGAAGTTTGGGGAAATCTCCTACAAGGTATGCAAATGCAACTTCAGCCGCAACTTATCAATCGCTTTGTTTGTTCCTCCATGGCCTTGTCTTTGAAATTCAGTGACGTGGTGATTTATTTGTTTTGCTTTCAGGCTAGGAAAATTATTGCAATGTTGGGTCAAGATTTTATATTTGATGGCTGTACAATTCTGGTTCATGGTTTTTCCAGAGTCGTATTCCAAGTTCTAAAACTGGCAGCCCAAAACAAAAAACTATTTCGTGTCTTCTGCACAGGTTTTCCCCGCTCTTACTGGCTTACTTTAATTCTATACGTATAATTTGATATATGTAACAAAATGTTCATATTTGTATTTGGTGACTGAAATAAACTGCATGGTAATTGTTGACCTGTTAATTTGATTGAAGGCAATAGCAGAAACCATTAATTAAAAAAGTGCCTTAGGGTACTAAACGTTTTTGCTGATATTTCAGTTTTTGTTAGCCCAATATGGTCGATTTATCTGATCAAGATAAACATTTCTACATAGTGAAATAAAACTTGGTTGTTAGTATTGGCCCTGCAGCTGGGTTTCCATTTTTTTCACCATAATTTCCCTTGATTAATGCCACCTTGAACTAATTCTGTATCCGTTCCATGTGCTGCTGTTAGCAATTTGAGATATGAACTTCAAATCAAACATTCTTTGCTTCAAATTGCAGAGGGAAGACCAGATCGAACAGGGTTGCGGTTGTCCAATGAGCTGGCTAAGCTTGATGTTCCTGTGAAACTTCTGATTGACTCTGCAGTTGCATATTCTATGGACGAGGTCGACATGGTTTTTGTGGGTGCAGATGGTGTTGTTGAAAGTGGTGGCATAATTAACATGATGGGGACATACCAGATTGCATTGGTTGCCCATAGTATGAATAAGCCAGTTTACGTCGCAGCCGAAAGCTACAAGGTAGGTATCTTTGCAACCTAAGGAAATTATTCTCCCTAGAAAGCAACCTCTTGTTCTTGTGTGATACATACTTGCATTAATTATGAATGCATCTTTCAATAGTTTACATGTCTCTCTGTGCTTCTCATTCTCTGCAGTTTGCTCGTCTTTACCCTCTTGACCAAAAGGACTTGGCTCCTGCCTTACGGCCTATAGATTTCGGTGTACCCATTCCATCCAAGGTTGAAGTTGAAAGGTCTGCCCGGGATTACACTCCGCCTCAGTATCTGACTCTGCTTTTCACAGATTTAGGTGTTCTTACTCCATCTGTTGTTAGTGACGAGTTGATCCAGCTATACTTATAGCCGGCCACCCGTGTACAAAATTCCTCTGCTCTTCTTTCCAAATCTTGGCCTCAATTCAAGATTGTAATACATGTCTGATAAAACAATTTTGTGATGAGTACGTGCTTCCCTTAGTTCATTAGGGGTAGTTTTTATTATTAGGCACTGCATTTCTTCTATGTGCAACACCTCACTCAGTAGTTAAATTTTTTTTAATTCAATTTCATCAAAGCATGAAATAATAACTCCCGCTCCCAGTACGAAAAGTAGAACTGAGTTTCCTTTTGGTTTCCGTTATCACCAAGAATTCTACGTTCAAAATTCATGCGATGTGTTGCTTTCATCAAGAAGCTTTAGCTATAACGATAAGAATTCTACGTTCAAAACCGTTCCCTTGGTTTTCTGTACACAGCAGGTTGGGATTATGAATGTAATTAAGAATGAGGAGGATTGTGAGAAGTAGATGGATTAGCTGTTTGTGGCTTAAAATTTGAGCCACGTTATTAGAGAATTACTACTGTAACAAGGACGTTTCTATTAAAGTAAAATGTTTTTATGGTGCAATATAAATCCCGAATGCTTATGAAATGAAAGAATGAAGAAGCTACTTACTAGCTAGTAATGATATACTAATAGGCTAGTAGCTTTAGTTCAAGTGGTTTTGTTTGTAAATCTTTTTGACTTAGCGGCAAGGGGGTGGGGACTGAATCGGAATGTCCAAACATAATGATTAGCTAACTCCTTAAAGAGAATTAACGATAGCTTTCGGCAGCACAGCTGGGCATGGTTGATTGGCAAAATTAAAAGTTGAAACAAACAAGATTACAATGCAATAATTGAATCAAAGGAAGGCAATGCCGTCAGCATCGTGATAATCGAAGCTTCTTGATTCAAAATCAACATAACAACCATCAGAACCTCTTGTTTCAATTAATAATAATACTTCATAATTAGCAAAGGATCAAATCCCTTGCAAAAAGAAGCTTAACAACGTATAGCTGGGACTAGATAAGATCGTGCGTGCCCTTTATTAAAAGTTTCTTCATTATTCTTTTCCCCATTTTATATTTAGGCTTTACTTTGGCGCCTTAGACGGCTTTTCTTTATAAAATAACATGACTTGTACCCATATATATAATTAAGAGTCTATAAAAGTGTCATAGAAACAAAATTCTAACTCTTCATCCAGCAATTTTCTTAAATGCAGTCTTTAAATACGAGGAGACAAGGCAGTAGTAGTACATCATTGTTACAGGCCTCAAAACTAACACAGATACTGCTTTTCAGTAGTGTTAACTGTTAAGTGCGTGTTAATGATGAATATAAGCAGCAGCGCTACATGTATGTATACAATGAGAATATGTCAACGAAAAAGTTATCAAAATTACATAACTGAATATATATTGACAATATATTCATCGTCAACATAATTATGAGTGAAGAAATGAGTATATGATATTATTGTATGTATTAATAGTATTTTTATTTATTTATTATTTTTACTAGCTATGCAATATTTAGCATGGAGAGAGAGAAAGAGAGGGTGTTGGTTCAGCCGATTGCAGGGCCAATAGCTAGGCCCAGTTTGGTGGTGGTTGAGATGATTAATTGACCCACCCAACACTGGACCAGCTGAGACCAGAACCACCTCCTTGTTTATTGAAGCAGGGGACTGCATGCATGGTCACCGATTGCAATTTAGATTCTTCAATTAATTAATAGCCATAGCCATTTATGTGTATTATGTTCCGAGGGAGCCCCCTCGCTGTTTGTCTTACTTATCATTAATAATAACTATATAGTATCAAATCAAACTCAGTTCTGTGAACTGATTTGCCTCAAGGAACAGAGTTTAGTTGGCTTGAGAATATAAATTAGTTCAAAATGAATACTACTACTACTCTACTAGTAAGTTACTACTAGTTGGAATATACTTTCTTTCACATAGGTGAACAGCACTGCATTTAATTTAAAAGGTCTATAACAACAACAACAATAAAATCCACCAATCTTTTTTATTTATAAGTTGTACTCATAATAGAATACTAGCAGTAGCATTGTCGACGCAACACGGGCTGCACAACATCAACATGTGGGTGGGTGAGTGTATCAGAAAAGTCTAAAGGGGAATCCCTTCCCCTCCCGCATGTCTGTTATTTTGGCCTTGTGGTGTAATATCTGTCATGGCAGGAACAGCAGCACTGTTGCACACACACACACTCTCTCTGTATTGTTGTTATTTATTTATTTATAGTTTATGATGATGAAGATGTGAACAAAAAATGATGAATTTGAAATAGGAAGTGGAAAAAGGGAAAGAGGTCCCATATTTGAAATTCAAGGGAAGGCCACACACTACCCAACACACAATGCCACCTCCTCCTCTCTCTCTTCTCTTCTTTCTACACTCACTCAATAGTGATACATTCATGCAGCACCTCACACTCCACTCACTCACTAGGTACTACTTACTACCACACCATAGCTCTACTTTTCAAGAACAATATCTCTCCGCCACTCACGCTACCCTCTCTCTCTCTTTCTCTGTCCTTTTAAATTAAATTCTTCGTGACCACTGTGGCTCTGGCCACTGCTTCAATGGCTCCCTCTCCCTCTTTCACTGTTCTCCTTTTCTTCTTCATCATCGCCGCCACAGCCTCAGCTGCTGCTTCTCCCGACACAGAGAAGAAGAAGAAGACCTTCATAGTGCAGGTCCAGCATGAAGCCAAGCCCTCCATCTTCCCCACTCACAGGCACTGGTACGAGTCCTCACTCGCATCCATCAACGCACAAACCCCCACCACCAGCTCAATCATCCACACATATCAAACTGTATTCCACGGCTTCTCAGCAAAGCTCTCACCTTTTGAGGCTGAAAAGCTCCAATCAATGTCCCACGTCATCAGCCTCATCCCAGAGCAGGTGCGCCATCCCCACACCACGCGCTCGCCCCAGTTCTTGGGGCTCAAGACCGCCGACAGGGCCGGCCTCCTCAAGGAGACGGATTTCGGGTCGGATCTCGTGATTGGAGTCATCGACACTGGCATCTGGCCCGAGAGGCAGAGCTTTAACGATCGCGACTTGGGCCCCGTCCCCCCAAAGTGGAAGGGTCGCTGCGTCGCCGGTAAGGCCTTCCCCGCCACCTCCTGCAACCGCAAGATCATCGGAGCCCGCTACTTCACCAGCGGCTACGAGGCTACCAACGGCAAGATGAACGAGACCTTAGAGTACCGTTCTCCCAGGGACTCCGACGGCCACGGCACTCACACTGCCTCGATCGCCGCCGGCAGGTACGTGTTCCCCGCCTCCACACTCGGCTACGCCAAGGGAATGGCCGCCGGCATGGCCCCCAAGGCCCGCCTCGCCGTCTACAAGGTATGCTGGAACGGCGGCTGCTTCGACTCCGACATCTTGGCCGCGTTCGATGCCGCCGTCGCCGATGGCGTGGACGTAGTCTCTCTCAGCGTCGGGGGCGTGGTGGTGCCCTACTACCTCGACGTCATCGCCATCGGTGCTTTCGGAGCATCCGAAGCAGGTGTCTTCGTGTCCGCCTCCGCCGGAAACGGCGGCCCCGGCGGCCTCACCGTCACCAATGTGGCTCCTTGGGTGACCACCGTGGGCGCTGGAACCATTGACAGAGATTTCCCTGCTGACGTCTTGCTTGGGAACGGCAAGGTGATATCTGGGGTTAGCGTGTACGGTGGGCCGGGCCTGACTCCGGGTCGGATGTACCCGCTCGTGTATGCGGGCACGGAAGGCGGCGGGGACGGTTACTCGTCGTCGCTTTGCATGGAGGATTCGTTGGATCCCAAGGTTGTGAGGGGAAAGATTGTTGTGTGCGATAGAGGCATAAACTCGAGAGCCGTCAAGGGCGAGGTGGTGAAGAAGGCTGGAGGAGTTGGGATGATATTGGCGAATGGCGTCTTTGACGGCGAAGGCTTGGTGGCCGACTGCCACGTGCTCCCTGCCACCTCCGTGGGTGCCCGCGCCGGCGACGAGATTCGCAAGTATATATCCACTGCTTCCCAGTCGAAGTCGCCGCCCACGGCCACAATTGTGTTCAAGGGCACCAGGCTTGGGATTAGGCCAGCCCCTGTTGTGGCGTCTTTCTCTGCAAGAGGGCCCAACCCCGAGTCTCCGGAGATTCTAAAGCCCGATGTTATTGCCCCTGGGCTGAACATCCTCGCCGCCTGGCCTGACAGGGTTGGGCCTTCTGGGGTGGCCTCCGATTCGCGCAGGACAGAGTTCAACATTCTTTCAGGCACTTCAATGGCATGCCCCCATGTCTCAGGCCTCGGTGCTTTGCTGAAGGCTGCTCACCCTGATTGGAGCCCCGCGGGAATCAGGTCAGCCCTCATGACCACTGCTTACACTGTTGACAACAGGGGAGGCACTATGGTGGATGAGTCCACCGGCAATGTCTCCTCTGTGTTTGACTATGGGGCTGGGCATGTTCATCCCGAGAAGGCCATGAACCCTGGCCTGATCTACGACATCTCCACCTACGACTATGTGGACTTCCTCTGCAATTCCAATTACACCACCAAGAACATCCTGGTGGTCACGAGAAAGGGTGCCGATTGCAGCGGGGCGAGGAAGGCGGGTCATGCTGGCAACTTGAACTACCCTTCCTTGTCTGCGGTGTTCCAACAATACGGGAAGAAGCACATGTCGACGCACTTCATCAGAACTGTGACCAATGTTGGGGACCCAACCTCCGTGTATAGGGTCACAATCAGGCCTCCTGGTGGGATGGTGGTGACGGTGGAGCCAGAGACGCTGTCTTTCAGGAGGGTAGGTCAGAAGTTGAATTTCCTTGTGAGGGTGCAAACTCAGGCAGTGAAGCTTTCTCCTGGGAGCTCAAGTGTGAAGAGCGGCTCCATTGTTTGGTCTGATGGCAAGCACACTGTCACGAGTCCCCTTGTTATCACAATGCAGCAACCCCTCTAATAACAGCAATATTAATATACTCTCTCTTGTTCCAGGTTTGGCTGTATAAATTAGTTCTGTTACTATAGTATATGTATAATGGATCAGATAGAACGCCTTTATGAAGGAGAGCAGAGCTGGTGGCATGGGGTAGGGTTTGATTGTACTAAACAGTAATTATAAAGGGTGTTCAACCTTCTTGTTGTATGTAAAATTATGAGTGAAGAAGTGATGTTTGTAGAAAATGCTGTGTCAAGAGGAGGAGGAGGAATGGTGATGGGAAATACTCATTTCCTTTTTGAACAGATTTGGTGAATCCCTCAATTCTACTTTCTTTATTATTAGTTGTCAAAGATTTTGGTAAGGGCAATGCATGTGAATTGTGAATGGAGATGGTAAGTAATGTTTTGTGTTGTTATGGCTGCCACTTAGACATCGTATCTTGATTAATCATGTAAAACAAGACAAAGTTTTTGTTATCATGTTAGGTGATGGATGCTCAGAAAGCATATTTCTGCTGACAAATATTAATTGTTTTCTCGGTTACTCTTTTTCATCTGGAATATTGGCTTTCAAGTCAAGTCAAGTCAATATGGGTTGTGTGTGCACATGTATGTATGGGTGTATGTTAACCCTTAACTAGAAATTGGAATTTTAGTACTTATGTAGAAGATTAAGTTCATATCAACAAGAGTCTAGCTAGATAGAGAGAATTGAAGATGGTGAAGTTTTATTTGAAGTTGCAGCCCAATTGTGAAGTTCAGGTAGTGCGGTGTAATTGTAGACTGGGTTATAAATTAAGGCAATCAAGACAAGACAAAATTCCTGGTGTGTATATATATATATATATATATATGTATATGTATATGTATATGTATGTGTGTGTGTGGGTCTTCTTTTGGTTTTTCCTCTCATCTTTTTTCTGCAATAATGTAAAATGGACAAGATTTTGTGGGGTTATGTGATAGAGAGAGGAGGGCCAGACCAGAGCAGGACAAAAAGGAGGAAGACTAACTGGATCGGCCCAATTTGACTGCTTTGATTAATTTAGATAACTTATGGATAGTTTGTTTTATTCTTTTTTCTGGGTAAAGTAGTTGCAAAAGTGTGAAAGTTAAAGCCCAAAGCATTACATTACAGGTAAGAGCCAGAATCATCAAGCTAGGGAGATGAGATAGATATCTGGTAGTATGTTCCTGGCATCTACTACTACTGTCCCAATGTGTCCTCAACTAATTGCATTTATGTATTGTATTGTATAATACCAATAAATAAATAAATTCAAAGGTCCCTTATCATGGTAAGAATCTAAACAAGTCTAGTATAATTACGAAAGTTCTATTAGCACGCACAGTGGCTTACACGTATTGTATGCATCTATCTAGGGCTTCAAACAAGTGCAGCGTCAAATTGCACATCCACCACTAGTGCACTACTATTTAGAGTTGCACAGCTCTGTGGTGTGTGGATTAATTACTTAATAATTAAACGATAAACTACATAAGGATACAATAGTTTATTGTTAACTGGTCATGTAATTAATAGTTGAGTTTTTATCAATATAAATATCAATCATTGCTTTTTGCGGGTAAATATAATTTGCCATTCTTATTTCATTCTCTAATTTCAAAATAATACGAATCTCTATAGGATCAACTACTGGCTCTGAATTTGTGTACACATTTCCAATTTGTGGTAAGTTTCTAGAAAAATACTTTAGGCTAAAGTTTTTATATCTTCTGCCAATACTAAAAAAAATCAAAAGTTCTTTTTTTTTTGTAAAAATAATATTTTTAGAATAATATTTTGGACTAGTGGTACCATAAACAAAGTAATTTAAAAGTTGAAAGTAAAAAGAAGAGACAAAAAACGAGTTGTGAATGTTTCACATGCGAAGGGATAAAGCGGGATTTAGTCCTCGTTGAATTTATTGTGTGTCGGGTTAGGAAGGAAGATTAAGCCTTCCTTCCTGCGTGTTTGTTTGTCCAAGTCTCAGATTATACATAGCCATAACAGTTTGATAGCTGTTCTAAGATAGTGAAGACAGAGACATAGAGACACAAATGAACAGAGAAATAAAAGGATTGTGTCTCTATATGGTGTTTGGTAATAGTGGACAGGACACAAAATAATATTTTTGTATTGTGTTTGATAATAATGGACATGATATAAAAACATGTAAAAATGACCTTGGATATACATAATGAGAATTATGTTAAATGATGAAGGGTATATTGGTCATAAAATTTCATTGAAAGGACCAGTCCATTTCTGTCCATCTCAGTCTCTCACTTCTGGAGTGAACACAAATTTTGTGTCTTTTCTGTCCATGGACATAAATTTTTGTCCATATGTGTCTCTGTCTCATAAATCAAACAGGATTAGTCCCTTTCAATCTCTGTCTTCTGTGTCCTGAGACTGCTACCAAACGCTACCTAACTTTTTGATATTTCTTGTCCGCTGCTCTGCCTGCAACGCATAGCTGTAATATTTACATCGAAACATTCTCAAAGTTATATCGTAAAAGCTATTTTTAAAACTTAATCATATTTCATTATTAAATAATTAATTTTTACAAAATGAATTTGTCATGTATGTATGGCGGCGTAGCTTTATTTAGCTGAACAGGGTAGTAGGAGCAAATTAACCCGTGAACAAATCAAATTAAAATAATAAAATAAAATGTTGCGAGTATCATGTATCCAAAGGGGTCAATGGTCAACACGTCTTAATGAGTGTTGATTTGAATAGCAAGAAGTGTAAAGGACCCACCACACCACACCACACCAGCATCGTGGTAAATCCGCAGGTGAAGCAAGGGCATAATAGTAACACTACAAAACACTTCTCTTCACCAAACTCATGAGTCATTAATTGATTGTTAATTAATTAATTATATAATATTAAAACCCTGAGAAAGGAAAAAAGACAAAGCAAAGAAAAGAAAAGCCTTCATCTTCTTCATATTCCATCCATTCATTCATTCAACCAATCCAAAAGCCATAGTTGAGTTCTGACCTCTGACCTCTGTTGCGTTGTAACAAAGTTTCATCCTTTTTATGTTTTTTTGGTCCTGATCAGTTAGCTGAGAGATGTGTGGAGGTGCTATTATCTCCGACTTCATTCCGGCGGCCGTCGCGGGTAGGTCTCGCCGGCTAACCGCCGACTACCTCTGGCCGGACTTGAACAAGAACAGTTCAGGGAAGCTGTTCTCGAAGCCGGTGAGGAGTGAGGTGGTCGACCTCGACGATGATTTCGAGGCTGATTTCAGGGAATTCAAGGACGATTCCGACATAGACTACGACGATGAAGATGATGACTTGCTCGCCGATGTCAAGCCCTTTGCTTTCACCGCCAAGTCCTCCAAGCCCATGTCCCGTGGTAACTAGTCCATTCTCTCTCTCTCTCTCTCTCTCTAGATCTCTCTTCATAATTGATCTATTCATCTGTCATCTTGTTTTTACTTCGTGGAGGATTATCATTTTTCATTAATTTTGCCTGATTTTTTTATTTTCTTCTATTTTTTAATTTATGCGATTGAGATTTTATTTTTTTTTGCATCTCTGTCATAAATTTCATGTGCTCTTTGAATAAATAAAAGCGAATCTAAATTTTTGTGATTTTTGTTTCTGGAGTAGATGATTAGCGCTGCACTGAATGCTAGCTCTAGATCTGCAATAAAGGTTTTTGCTTTCTTCGCCGATCTTAGATTGTTTTCTGGAATAATTTGTTCTCTCGGTTGTTAATAATTGAGGGCACCGTTCTTTGTGCTGGTCTAGGTGTTCACCCACCATTCAATTCATCGAAGAGTTCACTTTTCGACTGATTTGAGCACAAAGTGACCTTGTGCGTCCTATTGGAATGGTTGAGGTTCAGGTTTTTGGGGTATGGTTGATGTTTGATTTCATATGTTGTTATATTTTTATTACTAGCTGCTCATGTTTCTCAATAACCTTGGGGGGGAAGAGTGAGTTTAATGTCCTCAAAATGGTTTTTGGGACAGCTGGGAAAATGGTTATTTTCATTTGTGTTTGTTATGAAGTTATCATTTCACTTCTGATGATTCTTTTCCAACTGTACCACCAATGGATCTGCAGCTGTAAAATCTGTGGCACTCAAAGGGCAAGCTGAGAAGTCTTCAAAGAGAAAGAGGAAGAATCAGTACAGGGGAATCCGTCAGCGTCCTTGGGGCAAATGGGCAGCCGAGATCCGTGATCCAAGAAAAGGGGTTCGTGTCTGGCTGGGAACCTTCAGCACTGCTGAAGAAGCTGCAAGAGCTTATGATGCTGAAGCTCGGAGGATTCGTGGCAAGAAAGCCAAGGTTAATTTCCCTGAGGAGGCTTCAGGTCCTTCCCCAAAACGCTCCAAAGCAAAACTGAACTCTGTTCAGCCCAATGTGAGCTGCAAGTTCAAGGGTGGTAACAATCAGGAGGAGAACCCTCTGGACGTGGTTGAACAGAAACCACTGGTTAGCCAGTATGCTAACATGGACTCCTTCGCTGACAATGGAAATGGGCTCACATCCCTTAACTCACCTGATGATGTGGCCCTTTACTTTAGTTCAGATCAGGGGAGCAATTCATTTGATTATTCAGATTTTGGGTGGGGTGAGCAGGCCCCAAAGAACCCCGAGATCTCATCCATGCTTTCTCCTTCTTTGGGAGGTGAATTTCTTTTTGTGCAAGATGCCAACCAGCAGCAAAACCTGCAGTCTAACTCTCAGGATATGGTACCTTTGCAAGATAACTCTGCAGCCAAGACACTGTCAGAGGAGCTTGTTGATATTGAGTCCAATTTGAAATTCTTTCAGATGCCTTTTATAGAAGAGAACTGGGATGATACTTCGTTGGAGTCCTTGCTAGGTGGAGTCACTACCCAGGATGGTGGAAATCTGATGAACCTCTGGACCTTTGATGACATTCCTTCCATGTCTTGAGGAGTTTTCTGAGCGGCTTTTGATCGATCTTGGTGTGTATGTAAATAAAGCTACAAGTTAGTAATTTTCA
This sequence comes from Aeschynomene evenia, assembly GCA_013621005.1. NCBI lineage: Eukaryota > Viridiplantae > Streptophyta > Magnoliopsida > Fabales > Fabaceae > Aeschynomene > Aeschynomene evenia. The sequence continues at coordinate 7,496,562 of CM024268.1, forward strand.
TTCTCCTTATGGATTTATTATTTTTATTTGTGTCACATTTGTTGCTCTCTTATGGAAGGGAGGCATGTGTCTAAAAGAAATAGAATGGTATATCCGTTGTGTTGCTTTCAGGAATGATTGTCATCTATCTGTGTTGGAGATTTGAGTTAAAGAAACTAACGCTGAGCTTTAAGCAAGTGCGAGGCTCATTCTCTTGTGGGACTATATAGTGTTATTTAGGCACCCTTTGCCTTGTCAAGACCTTACTTTCCGGGTTATTCAATTTGATGTTCATAAGAGTGATTATGTATGATCTGTGATACAGTCAGTGTTGGGTTGATAACTGTTTAACTGAGTTGTTTCATCATGGTTTTTCTCCCTGTTTGTGGCGTATGGATTGATAACGTGCCTTGTAACATTGATTGTATGGATTGATAAGGTAACTTGTTACATAATTCACCGAGTCAGATAATTAAGTCTTTGAAGTTGGAGAGGATTCGGAGTTAGATTAGTTACCCTTTTTTTCTGCCAATAATTGTAACAATCAGTAATTCGCAGACAAGGGAGATAATAATAGATAATACGGGGCTTGAGAGATTCTGTATTTTGTGTTGGACAATGTGTGGATCTGCACTCTGTTCAATACCACAACATTAAGGGAGTCCGTGGAGTGCTGATACATGTGCCATTCGGTGGCATCCAAGGAAAAGTAATAATGTTTGTTGTACAAAAGAAATGCATCTAATTAGTACTCGATATGTGTTATATATAATATATAATATGTCATATGTATAGTACACATACGTATAGCATAAATTACATATTATGTATAACATACGTTAGATACTAATTAAACGTATTTCTGCTATAGTTTTATTATTATTATTGAAGAAAAAGTGTGCGTCAAGTCATCAGAGCAGTTAATTGTAATACTGCTTGATGTACAACAGAAATACGTCCAACTTGTATCCAACGTGTGCTGTTCATGTTACAGGATGTGTGCTATACGTATATGATGTGTGCTATACGTATATCATATATACGTATAGCACACATTCTGTGACATGAACAACACATGTTGGACGTATTTCTGTTGTACGTCAAGCATTATTGAGTTAATTGTACCCAGGTGGTTTGTTTAATGTTTACTACTAACAAGTTAGGGTTAGAATAAAATAAGTTTCGTTATAAAATTGCATGTTTGAATCCCAAAATATTGTGGTTAACTGGCATTCAAGTTTTTATGGTCTCAGAGGGAAACCTCAATTAATTAATATTTAATAATGAGGCTCTGTCTGCGTCTGTCTATGCTTCTCTTGGAATATATTAATTAATTAAAGGGCTTTAAGTATTCTCTAGCTCTACGTATGATTGACTTAATACTGATCATCGATCATAGACTAGTGCGTAGTAGAAGAAACCAGCGCATGCGAGGAAGTGGAACTGAGCACCTAGGAAGAACGTACAAAATAAGGAATGAATATATATTATTGCCTCAGTCCAATCCCAATAATTGTGGCAATTATTGTTGGGAGGCTAATATATCATGATGTGGATTTGGGATAAGATCCAAAGAAAGGGAAAAGAGAATGGAGGCTTTGTGGCAACAAAGACAGAGCCGAAACAAGTATGTTGAGCCCAGGTTCCAAGGTATGTGACTCTCAGATCAGAGGTCACCCATTATTGAAGACATACATCACTCATCATTCCGTCGATGATTCACGTCATCAGAATAAACAACTAGATCCACACCATCCATCCCGCCCTATATCTCAGTCTTAACACTCATCTTAACGATTGAGTCAGTGATTCACTTATATATATGGACGGATTGAACTTGCCCTTTCTCCCTTCAAGGTTTTTAATTTGTTTTCTTTTTAATATATATGTTTCTAGAGAATTGAACATTTTAAGTATTTAGGTATGATATTCATGTCTTCTCCAATGTATAAATAGTGTATAATTTTACAATACCAAAAAATAAAAAGTATCCAATTATAACTTGTAATTAAATAGAATTTAAACCGGCATGCTTCATTTTTTTTACAGCTCTATTTTAGAAGAGTTTTGCTAGGGGTACAATATTATTCCAGTCAAAACACTTAAAAATAGGATTTTTGGCTTAAATTAATAAGCTCATTTAAAAAATTATACATAATTAATAATACTATTTAAGCCAAAAGTGTTGAAATGAATTTTGTTGACTGTTTTGACTGGAAAATTGTTGTTACCGTGTTTCTACAATCGTCTACCCTAAATATGACCTAATATGTTAGCAACTTGTAAATATATTTATCAAAGTTGTTAATATTTAAATGTGATAGAAAATATGAACATGTAGTATTTTTTTTATTTATCAACTCACCTGATTGGATCTATCATTGTAATGAATGTTGAGGTGGCTTTGCAGGATCCACCACACCTGAGTCTCTATTTGGATTATGACTCATGTTTGAAGACTAGCCATAAATATCGGAACACCGCTACTCAATATGTGAGCGGAACATATATGTACGAGTATGTGGATAGTAAAGACAAGGATTTCACTTTCCGGTAGATGAAATGATGATGATTCGTGGACTTAATACATTGCAGTACAGTGCAGGTGTATAAAGTGAAAGTGGCGCTGATCTTAAGATTGAGGGAGCCAATTATACATGTTTCAACTGTATCACCTACCACTCAATTTTATTATATTAGCTATAGTCAAAATGTAAAATGAAGTTTATAGGCTTCTATTTTATACAGGGAAATGCTAAATGAACAATATAAAATCAGCCCAATCAGCCAATAAATGAGATTTTGTGCCATAATCACTCAGCTCATTACAATTTCAATGATTATTTGGGCCAAAATCCAAGTCAAAATAGACCCATTGACTGTATGGGTTGATTTTTCATTGTCCATTTAGCATTATTATTTTATATATACTTTGTATTATGTATAAAAAATGTGGATATTTAATGGTTGAAACGTATTATTGAAAAAATATATTAGTATTCTAATTTCTAAATAGAATCGACCTCAAATTTAAAAATTTAAAATATCTGACAAGGACAACGCTAGTAACATTAATATATTTCTGAGTTGCATTGATAAAACCATAGTAACGAGAATAATAATTAATCTTGTACGCTATTAAAATTTAAGATTGTTGGGCCACGACTATATATATGTTATGTCATCGCCTAGTTAATTTTATAAAATGATTATATGAAAGAATTCAATAGTATTTTGTTACTGAAAATGTTAAAATATATAGAGTATACGAATGAATTATGAATGTGTAAAGAAGAAAAGTTTACATAAAAAAAAGAAAAGAGAAAGGTAAGGTGTAAAGTTGGAAGGTGCAAGTTGGTGGTAGCGTGAGAATGAGAGTGATGGAAAAAGAGAGAAGAACATAACAACAGTTAACGCCAATCGCTCCTGGTTTGCGGGGGAAGTATCGCCGCTGAATGGATCACAGTTATGCCACGTGGCGTTAACGTTGGCTTAAGGGAGCAACCGCACACATCACGTGACTATCAGAGATGAGACGTCCACGTATTCCACGTCACCTCTCCCCTTCACCTGTTTACAGCTAAGCTATGCTACCTGCATTATTATTATTATTATTATTATTTGAGTTTATCTACCTAGCTCACCCTCTCAATTTTAACGATGTCATAAAAGTGGACCGAATATTGAATTGGGTAATGATAGATTCAAAAATTTAGAAGTTTAATCAATTTGATTAGAGATCAATCGAATATAATAAAAAATATATTTATTTATAAATAGATATATATATATTATGAATTATTACATACTATAAAAAAATAAAGTACATTAAAAATAGGATTTAGCGGACAATTATATTTTCATTTATAAACTCATTTTCATTTTTATTTATAATTATATTTTCATTAATTGAAAGAACTTATAAACTCATTATCTTAATATTAAAAGCAAACATTTATCGTTCACTCCCTTAATTTTATGTTTGAATCTCTCATAAGAATTAAAATATGTAAATGAGTAAAGGTAATCATAATACATTAAATAAAAGAATAGTAGTTTGAACATTTTATAGATATGATATTTATTAGCAAAACCTTTTAATATTATGCAGTTTATAAGCTTCATCTAATTAATTTTCTTAAGTAAAGAAAAAGAGTAAATAAAAGAAAAGTAGTAAGCATGAAAATGTCCCAAATAATTAAATACAAGTATACGGTGCACTGGTCATGAGAAAAACGTGCCAAAAATTATCTGTAAAATAAAATGTCCCCCTATAAAACAAGAAAACGCCAACAGTTAATTTTTATTTGGTGAAAGGATAAGAATAACATTACGTGTAATGAAAACAGTATAATATGTGTACAATAATCATACTTATTATTGAATTGTATTCTTTTTATCTCTTTTATATGTCTCTGTTGAGTTATGTACATCAATTAAGATAATTATTCAATTTTATTGAAAATTAAAATGACAATAATAATTAATGTTATGTCTCTCTTTTCTAAATAAGTAAATATATAATAGGGAAAAGAAAATAAATGATTTTTAAAATTGTAAAAGAGATAAATAAAATAAACCAAATAAAGAAGTGAAAAAAATATTAAAAGAGATAGAAAAGAGTAATATAAATTTACAAATTAATGTAATTTAATGACAGATATAAATAATTATTGTATTGATATTATATAATTTTCAGTGTTTACGTAATATTCTTATAACAATAATAATGAGTTAACAAATCTAACTTGCTTGGCAACAAGAGAAATACTAAATTGCAAATTGGAAGTTGGAACCATTATTGAAGAATAAAAAAAATAGAAGGAAAATAGGAAGTGGGAGCTGGAATGGCGTGAAAGTTTAAAGAAATGGTAAAGTGTTGGCAAATGATTGGAGGGTCAAGCCATCCCAACCTTTGGATATTCTCTCACTGCGTGGAATCAACTCTATTATTATTCCACGTTCAAAATAATATGAGTATTATTTTTTCGTTTCTCTTCAATTTTATAATACTCTTCGCCACTTTAAAAGTAAACGACTTGTTTATCTAGAATAATTATAATGTACGGCAAATGTCCCTAAACTAAAATATGTATATGAATTTAAGTTCGCTAAAGACGAAAGGCATATAAAAATATTTTATATTCAGAATTAAGTTACAAAATATTTCCCTAAAATATTTAGAATAATGATAGTGTACGGAAAATGTCATTAAAATAGTTTATATTTTATATTTCAATAATGAAACTCGAGAACGCACATGTTCTTTTAATTTTGATCTAATTCCAACTACAACTATGTAAGTACAGGATGTTTAGAATTAATTTCTTATCAATAAAATTGTTCCTTAATTAAATAATTAAAACCACAACCAAAATTACAAAATTGAATTACTTGTAATTCTGCACTGACGTACAAATATAATTAAGATCAATAGTTAGCCTAACAATTCGTAGAGGTAATTTTGAAGATGAATTTTTTACGAAACTATTATTGTTGATGTGATATTACAATATTCAAACAAAAATGCGATATTTTACGGCGTATTTCCATACCACAAAAAAGAAAATTAATGTTATTCTACCAAAATTAATTACCAACTAAAAAATGATGTAGTCACGTCAATTTTTATTAAGTTATACATCAATCTTTAGATTTTTCACATAGTATATTATTGATTTATACTATTATATAAAAAGGATTTTATAAAGTAACTACCTTTTAGTATTTACACTAATTAAAATAGTTATATATTAACAAATAAATATACAAATATTAAAAATAATATAATAAATAATAATAATTTTTTATTATCTTAATTTTATTTATTTATTTATTTAATTTATATAATTATTATATTAAATTAAAATAAAATAAAAATAATAAAAATATACCTTATGTACCCGACAAGTACTGGTACTTGAGTAATTCTATTTGAAATCAAAACATCATAAAATTCTTATTTTTTGTAGACATATATATATGTCATGTGCTAAAGGTTGACCGGGTTAGACACCGCGTTTTCGTCATGGGCGGGTAATTAACAAATCAAATATGCATTAATGATTAATCCAACAAGTGTAGTATTAGTATTTTGTAAAAGTTAAAGTAAAAAAAATAAACAAGGGAAATGAAGCAGAATAAGAGAAAAACAGTGAGCGCTGGCAATAAATTATAAAACCAGAGCAGAAAGAATAGAAAGAAAACAGCCAAAGAATTCGGCTTTTTTTTTTTTCGTTTTCCAAGAAATCCAAGATTTTATTTTCCTTTGGTAAAACTATTTCCAAGTGTCTTAATGCCTTTCAAAAATTAACTTTTTATTATATATTTATTTATTCAATTTTTGTGTGGACGCAGTCGCCGAAGGCAAAGCTGTAGGTGCGTAGCTTCGTTGTTCTTCTTTGTTCGCTGAGCTGAGCAGAGCTGACATAACATTCTCTTCCTTCCCTTCCCTTCCCTCAAACCTCAACAATACCTTCTTCCTCTTCTTCTTCTTCCTCAGTTCCCATCTTGATTCATTTTTATCTCTGTTGGGTATGTTAAACAGAATAACTGATTTGTATGGGTTCCGTTGATGTAAAATCTTGATTTTTTTTAAAACTTATATATATATAGTTTTGTTCTTCTCCTGAATCTTAGTTTTGTAGTTTAATAGTGTACTGGAAGAGGTTCTGTTGAACGGACACAACCTTGTGGTATTTTTTTTTGTTGTTTGAATTTGAATTTGAATTGCTATGTATGTTTGAAGTTAGTGGTGGGTGGTGATCTTGTTGGTTGTAAAAAAAGGGAGAGCTTAGCTTTTTGATCTGAATTGAAGATTGCGAATGGAATTGGCGAAGCAGAAGCAGCTGAGGGATGGAGTTGACTTGAATGGGTCATGCTGCTATATGCAGAAGTTCAGGCTCTACGAGACCCGCTCGGTATAATACAAACAATACCCTTCTTATTCCTCTCATTCCCTTGTCATGTATCATATCATTTCATATCTGCATTTCTTCTGTGGGATTTTTTGTGTTGCTGTGATTTCTTGGCTTATTGGGTAGGGTACCTGTGTTGGTTGCTTGCACTTTTTTTTTCCCATATAACATGACGATCAAAATTGATTCTATCCACAGAAATTTTATATGATTGGAAGAGACAAAAGCAGAACCTGTTGGAGGGTCTTAAAGATTGACAGATTGGAGCCGTCTGAACTAATTATCACTGAAGATTCTGCAGTATTCTCAGAAATCGAGTGTTGTGACATTTTGAGGCGGATACATGAGGGAAACAAGTCAACTGGGGGACTTAAATTTGTCACGACTTGTTATGGAATCATAGGTATGATCTATCTCCTGTATTATACATGGGCAAAATTTTTATCATTGATACTGTTGTTGTTTCCCCTACTATTGATAGAATAAATCCCTAATCCTATGGAATTTTGTTTTGGTATAGGATTTATCAAATTTCTTGAGCCTTACTACATGCTGCTGATAACAAAACGAAGGAAGATCGGCACAATTTGTGGGCATAATGTATATGCTATCTCAAAGAGTGAAATGATTCCAGTTCCACATGCCACTGTGCGATCCAAAATGGCATATTCTAATGATGAGAACAGGTCTTTAGTCAATTCTGCATGCAATTGTAATACAACTAGAGTACATATAAAGGGACATATCAGAGTAGCATTGAGAATAATACTGCGTCCATTCTACTTGGATGTGGATTATGTTAGAATTTACAGTTTTTCATTTGAGTTCATTAGTACATTCTGTAAAGAAAAAATTGTGATTGAGCATTGTGTTTTACTTGGATCTAAAGTCTACATTCTAGGGTTTGTCTTTGTACCATGTATGTTTATTTGTCTCTTCAGTGTACATAGACAATGTCGGCTTCATGAGCTCAGCCTTCCGATCTTTCTGTGGTACTTCCTAATTGTTTCTTTTGAAATAGAATCAATATTGCTTCTTTCATATCTGAGTCATGTTCTATTTATAGCAGATACCTCATTCATTGTGTTGTGTTCATATTCTACGTTCTATTGTTGGTTTATTTCCTGCAAACGTACAGGGCCTATGTTCATTGCTGTTGTGATGTAAATGTAACCTTTTGAGTAAGCCAAGGTATCAGCAGTGTTCCACTGGGGAGATCACTGTCTTCTCCCTGCCCCTTTCCCCCCTTTTCTTTCCACTTTTGGTTAGCTTTGATGACTTCAGAAGTTGTTTTTATGAGTATTTTTGTTCCTTTTATTCTTCCATTTAATAAACCATCTTATTAATGGGCTTTTGCATTTTCTTCTCTTGTGACATAGATACAAGAAGCTTCTATGCAGTGTGGATCTTACGAAGGACTTCTTTTTTAGCTACTCATACCATGTCATGCTTAGTCTTCAAAAGAACTTATCTGATACTAATAGACCAGGGCAGTTGCTATATGAGACATTGTTTGTCTGGAATGAGTTTCTTACTCGTGGACTTAGAAACACACTTCAGAATACTTCCTGGACAGTTGCCCTAGTACATGGTTTTTTTAAACAGGTAGGTGTGACTGTGATGTTTCCTTCATTGGTTAAATAGGTATATTTTTTGATAGATTGTGAAGGGAGGTAATTAATGGAGCTTATAGTAATATAGTAGTGATTTGTACGAATTTTGTATTGCTTATATTTGTTAAGTTGCTCTTGATCAACAATCATATTTAATTTACCTGTTTCTCTTTATAGATATGTATTCACTATTCAGTACTGCAGTATTTAGTTTAATAGTGATTTCATTAAACCTTAAGTTATTAGTGTTACAGTTGTCTTATTTTGGGATATTCATTCCTCAAGACCAAATAGAAGGTTAGATTATTGGTATGGGAAGTATTCCTATCATTTTATTGCTGTTTAGCTCTTAATTGTTAATATATGGTATTAGTGTATATTCCGTACTTTGATAGCACCATAAAATTGCATGCATGCTAGTCTTATGTGTTGTCTGAAAGGATTTTATGTCATGGCTTGTTATCCAGGTCAAACTTTCTATATCTGACAGGGAGGTCAGCTTGACTATCATCGCAAGACGCTCACGACATTATGCTGGGACCAGGTTTGTAATGTGTTGGACCTCTATCTGGGTTGATGATACAATTAAAGCTACATTCAATTTTATTTGACTTTGCACTTTCGATCATCTAAAAAACATACTTGTATTTACTTTTGTACCTTTCCTTGGAGTTCTGTTTGACATGGTTGTTAATTGTACTGGTTTCTCCATGCACTATAATTCATTAAAGTCCCATGTAGACTAGCGGATTACCAGGGTGGTTTTTCTTTTTTTCGTTTTCTCATAATTTTGTTGTTGTAATTTTCTGTTTCTAGACAAGATGTTCATTTGTTTCTCTAATCGGTACCTTACGCAGATATTTGAAACGAGGAGTGAATGAAAAGGGTAGAGTAGCAAATGACGTTGAGACAGAGCAGATAGTTTCTACAGATGCCCATGATGGATCCCCGATGCAAATAAGTTCTGTGGTGCAAATCCGGGGTTCAATCCCTCTTTTCTGGTCTCAAGAAGCCTCCCGATTGAATATAAAACCTGACATTATATGTATGATATGGAAATAGTTTACTTTATTTGTTACTCACTTTTCTGTTGTTAACACTGACTGTTATTCTTTTTTCTCCAGTATCAAAGAAGGACCATAACTTTGAAGCGACACGACTTCACTTTGAAAATCTTGTTAAGAGATATGGAAATCCTATTATTATACTAAATTTGATTAAGGTAGGCATCTTTCAACATATGTAAGGAATCATCTGACATGCTTGACCACATTGTCTCTTGTGGTCCATTATAACATGTTCTGACTTCCTGTCTTATTTCATCTTGTGTTTAAGACGCGTGAGAAGAAGCCTCGAGAAACAATTCTTAGAGCTGAGTTTGCAAATGCTGTTAGGTATATCAACAAAAATTTGAGAGGGGAAATTCACCTGAGGTTCCTTCACTGGGATCTGCACCGGCACTCAAGATGGTAATTTGCTTTTCCCCTCTTTGTCTAATCTTAACAGTTTTTTCTTGTGTGTATTTTGACATCATCAGAACAATCACCTTTAGCAGCAAAGCTACTAATGTATTGACACAACTGGGAAAAGTAGCTGCATATGCATTGAAATTAACTGGCATCTTCTACTGTCAAGTGACACCAAGGCAAGGGGGGTCGTTAGAATATTCCTACTCTGAGTAAGTACTAAAATTGCACATTTTGGCTTTTTCTTGTCACTGTATTGCATAGTGGATGTTATCAATAATAAGACCACCAATAACCGAAGCTTGAACCACTAAGTGTGGAATTAAGTTTAAGAACATAAAATATTAAATTTAAATTAGTACCTGGCAATGATATGTACTTGATAGTTTGGGAAATATTGTTACCTGAATTGATGTTGTATTAAATAAGCAAGTGACAATTTTCTCTTTATGACTTTATAATTATTGATGTATTTACCCATTTATTGTTGATTTGAATACGCGCACACATATTTAGATTATTTACATGGTATATCTAGCACAACGAATTTAGCTTAAAGGAATACGTGACAAATTTTCTTCATGTTCATTACCATGGTTAGCAGTTTGCCAGTTTCTTTTGCTTTGAAAATTGAAATTCTTGCTTGTAATTATATTGATAATTTTTTAAACATAATGCAGGAATTGTATCAATGATCACTCTACTGCAGAACAAGCTAATACAAACAAGGATAACATTGATAAGGATGGACAAGTTAAAGATTCTTTACATGGTGGTGATGTGAACAGCAATTACAATGTCAAACCCCGGATGCTTCAATCTGGGGTCCTGAGGACCAATTGCATAGACTGCTTAGATCGTACTAATGTTGCTCAATATGTTTTTGGACTAGCTTCACTTGGAAGTCAGCTACAAGCCCTAGGATTAATTGAATCTCCTAAAATTGATCTCGATAACCCTATAGCAAAAGAGATCATGGCTCTCTATGAGTCCATGGGCGATACATTAGCTTTACAATATGGGGGTTCTGCAGCACACAATAAGGTAATCTTTCTACTCTTTAGGCTTTAATAATTGATATTACAGCTAGGCATCAGAATATCATCTAGAACCTGACACCCATCTCCCCTCTTCATACATGCATGCATGACTGTTGGGGGAGTGTGAGATGGTTCTTTCCATCATGGATGCCATCCTCATTAACTTGAGTGTCAAGGACTTGTAGTGCTGTAATACAATCACTTGGTATCTCTACTTTTTTATGCTGAAAGTTTGCCCTGAAGCCCTGTACATGCACCAAATTTATCGAAATTCCATTGGGCATTATGAAGCCACTTGATTCTTCCAAAACAATTAGAAATATTAACTGCATTGACATTAGCTTGATCTTTTGGTACAATGATTGTGTCTGAAGTGAAGATTTATTTTATTAAGATGAGTAGTCGGTATATCACTATCTTCACTTTAAAAACTACGAGAATTTTCAATTTATCCAGACTTTTGTGGTGGAAATCTAAATTTTCTTGTTTACTTCTCTGTTTTCCTTGCACGGAGGTTTGGTCTGAGTTTATATGTTTATATAGTGCTTCATTTGTCTGATGTTTCTGTACTTGGTCCTGCTATACAGATATTTTCTGAGAAAAGAGGTCAATGGAAAGCTGCAACACAGTCACAGGAATTTATTCGAACCCTTCAGCGTTATTACAACAATACATATTTGGATGGAAATAAACAAAAAGCAATTAACTTGTAAGTAAACACACTCGTTTTTTATTAAGTTCAGATAATTGTTTCCGTTAGAAGTTATATATTTATCCTTGTTGTATTTTAATGAAAGTTTTAATTGTAATGCTTGATGTTATATTTGGTCAGGTTATTGGGTCATTTTCAGCCACAACAGGGTAAACCCGCATTGTGGGAGTTAGATTCAGATCAGTTTTTCACTGTTGGTAAACATAGCCAGGCTTTAGCTGATGGCAGTGCTAGGTATGATGAAGTATTTGGTTGCACAAATTTTGTTGTTTCCATTAATGAAGCATTCAAGAGGAAGCCTATACTCGTAAATCACCTGCCAACACGTAACTTTCTAGAACTTAACTAATATATATCAATGTTAGAAATATTGGCATCTAAAGAAGAATTGAAAGGAACGAAAATGTATTGATCTGTGGTTCCATGGAAAATCACATAGAACCCTAAACAACATGTACAAAATACTCTATATCTTGTGGGAATTCCAAGATATTTCTTTAAAACTCCCCCCTGACCAGTTTAAAAGCTCACCACTTTAGATGAAAATTCTACTAAAACTGAGATGTGCTTGCTTTGACTTATAAGTATGGACCATATAGGCAGTGTAATCTCAATTTTGTTCTTAATGTGTATGGACGAAGAGCAAATGATTACAAGTCATATGCTTCATATGATCTTATTAGTTGATATTTTCGGAAGAGTGGCTTCCTTTGTTGAGAGATCAACCATGCTATTTCTTTATTTTTGTTAGGTCAACTATCAAAAGATCGCTATCAGATGGCAATATTCTCTGTGAAAATGACACTGCAATTAGGAACATGGAAGTTAGTAATTGTCAGCAGCACACCTCTGGTAAAACTGATAGTCACTGTCTCTCAGAGTCTACTCCAGATATCTTTACATGTGGAAGTGATGTTTGTCATTGCAGGTATGATTAACTGGCCTTTGTGCATACTGCAGTCTGCAGAGAAGCTAATTTTGTGCACTAATATACTGTCGCTTACTTTGTCTACTGATTAGAACTATTCTTAGATCTAAAAACAGAAAAGCAGATGTTAAGATCCATAATCTGATTCATTTCCTTGTTTTCTTTCTTGTTAATTAAATTTTCCATCAAAAGAGAGAATAAGAATTAGTCAGACATGGTAACGGATGCCAAACTTGATATGTAATGTGATCTTGTGTTTGACCTGATAAGCTTTATTATGCAAACCATCCAAAATTTCCAGTCATGATTTTTCAATATCATACAGGCAGATACATAGTGGAAGGGTGAAGGATCAATCTGAAATTGATCATATTTGTTATGATGAACGTGGGGAATCATGTGACTGCTCTAATGTCCTTGATGTGGATTGGCTCTCTTCCTCTACAAATTCACTTGAAAGGTAAGCACAGGATGTCTGCAAAACGTTTTGTTATGTATCCTTCAGTTATCAAATAAGCAAAAGGATTTTATCTGTTTTGGGAAGTATTGAATTTGCAGATCATATTAGCTTTGATCGTTGTTCTTATACTAGTCTTGTGTTTCATGCTTGATGGAATCCTCCAGGGAAATTTTGGAGAGCATGAATTATTGTGGAGTATTTTAGTCATATTTTTGGTTGATGTGACAGATTGAAGAATTGTAGTGTCGTCAAAAATCTCGAGTTTGGGATTTGTTTACAATAATGAATAATATGCTGTAGGTATTGATTGATACCAATATTGTGGATATGAATGTATGATGGTTATACAGGTCAACCAGCATCTCATCAGAAAATATTGCGAATGAAGCAAGGACTGAGATAATGACATGTGCAAGTGAATCTGAATCCACCATGAACATGAAGGTCAGTCAGTGTATACGGTGTTATGTTTGGTTTGGTGGCAAGATCATTACAGATAGACATTTGGTTAATATAGAAGAAAACTAAACCTCCAAAACATTCTATCTATCTATCTAATGAACATTAAGATGTAGTCTTTATTTTCTGCTTCTAACAAGCAACAAATTTGAATGATGTTTCTTTCAGGGAAGGAGGGAGAGTGGAGGAGATGGTGAATACTTTGAGCGCTGGGTAGCCAATGGGGGAATGCTTTTTGTCTAATGTTCATTGATATGATGTGTCATCCATCACATTCATCTACATGAACATGAACATGATCATGATGATGATAGATGCCCCCATCCGAAGGATTCGGGTTCCATCCTGTACAGAAGTTGAAGAAATAAATCCAAAACGCAAATTGCAGTGACAGCAGCTGAGGAGCTGATTTTTGTAGGGCCACATGGGATTTGCAAATAATAGTAGTCCGTGGTGGTAGCATATAAATATTTATATATTAATATATATATAGCATAATTTCATTTGGGAGTTAATGGTAGATTTTTATATTTCGATTCGATAGGCAAATTCATTTTTCAACTCCCCAAGGGCGCTGATACATTAAAATTAGTTGAGTATGACAGTTTAACCAACATTGTACATAATTTTTCTTGATATAAAAACTATCGTTATTTTACTACATAAGAAGCTCCAATGTTTGCTTCTTCGGTGTGTTGTTTTCTAGTATTGGACTGTAGGTTAATCTTAGCTGAGATGGAATATTGTCATATCAACCAAAGTTCTTAACCAAAACCAATTCAATCGATCCCTCTAAATGTGTAAAAGATTTTAACCACAGAACCAAGTTTATATATTCAATTTAATAAGAGTAAATACCTAAATTCGTCCCTGAATTTTTTTTCAGTGTCCATTTTCGTCCCTAATAAAATTTTATTAGTTCAGCAGTCCCTGAACTCGAATTCTGTGAGACATATCCGTCCCTCCGTTAATAAGTGACGGAATATGCCGACATGGACCGTTAACTTTTGTCACGTAGACATTGACTAACACGTGTGTAGATGGATTTTTATGTCCTCATCATCACATTCCTTCATTGAATGCTTAAAAGAACCCACCAAATCCAAATGAGCCCCAATCTTCAACCTCTCCCACTTCACAAGTGGTGCCTCAGAATTGGTGGCACAACTCACAATATCCCCAAGCCCAACAACCTCATCCAAATTCTCACTACCCTCAAAATATCCCCAAGCCCAACAACCTCATCCAAATTCTCACTACCCTCAAAGCTCATCCCTGCAAATTCATCACACCCTCTAAGTTTCTTTGCCAAAATTCTTGTCTTTTTCATTGTCCTATTCTAAATTATGATTTTTCTCAAACTGGGTTTGAAATATGTGCTCTTATCAGATGCGGTTCCATAGCACCAGCACCAACTGAAGAGAACATAGCTTTCCTGAGCACCAACTGAAGAGAACATAGCTTTCCTGAATACCTGAGAAAGGAGTGAAGACGAAGGAAGAAGATCAAAATACCAGCATTTAGGTTATAGAGCATATGTGTCACTTAATGTCTACGTGGCAAAAGTTAATAGTCCACGTAGATATATTTCATCACTCATTAACGGAAGAGTAAACGGAGGGACGGATATGTCTCAAGGAATTCGAGTTTAGGAACTGTGGAACTAATAAAATTTGATTAAGGACGAAAATGGACACTGAAAAAAATTCAGGGACATATTTGAATAATTACTAATTTAATAATGCCGTTACGAATGAACATGATACTTGCAGCCCATACCTGAATGCTCAGTTAGCCTGAATATAATAAGGTTTTCCGATTCGGGGTTCAAT
This sequence comes from Aeschynomene evenia, assembly GCA_013621005.1. Taxonomy (NCBI): domain Eukaryota; kingdom Viridiplantae; phylum Streptophyta; class Magnoliopsida; order Fabales; family Fabaceae; genus Aeschynomene; species Aeschynomene evenia. The sequence continues at coordinate 7,511,968 of CM024268.1, forward strand.
AGGGAATTTAGATTTTATTTAGAGATATATCAAACATCTGTTTAAATTTTGTGAAAATAGGTTCGAGTTTTGAAACCAAATACAACAGTTTCGAGCTTAGGGGAAAAGTAATATCCAAGTCATTCAAGTGCATCGAGAAAATTTCAAAATTTGACGAATAAACATATATCACATATCTTTAACAATATTACTGCAACTCATTACCAAAAACTATAACATAGGCTAAAGAGTTCCCTTACTGCAAAAGGAAAAAAAAAACAAAAAGGAAAGATAGAAGAAAGATAAGGTTTTTAACTTCCGAGTGTAAGGAGGGAACGTTGAAGTACACTAGAGAGGGGTGCAACATCACAGGATCAAAAAACTGTCGAGTCAAAACAAAAGTAAATCATTCCCAGCCAGTAGCTTGGACAGAATCAACACCGGGAGCTGGGATTTGTTGTGGAGGTGGAACAGCCTCCCATTCTCCTGCAAAACATGAATGGTTATACAAAGTTAATTGCAATCACAGACAGCACCACCAATTTTGCCATATCAGAGAATTTGCTTGAAACCATATACATCAATGTAATAGCAAATTGACGATGAAGAAAGTCCAACAAAATGTATAAAGTCAAGTAGGGGTTACCAGCTTCGGCGGCAGCCCAGCTGACACCAGTAGCGGCAGGAGCAGCAGCGATGGGTTGCGGGGCTGTATCAGGCCACGGCTGATCAATAGACCACTGGCCATCAGCAGGAATGGCACCAATAGCAGTCGCATTGTATTCTGAAATTGCAAAGTCTTGGACTACTGGTGCTTCATCCTCCTCCTCCTGCTTAGTTTCCTCAGGTTCTCTGTAGAAGAACAAATCCACCTGCAGCAGAAACAGTCATCAATTAGCGATTAACTAGCTAGTATTATCACATATATATGCATCAACCAATGAATCAATGAAATAATATCATTACCATGACATCCCACTTTAGGCCAGGGGTTATAACGTTGCGCATCTGCAAGACCATGCGGGCAAGGAGCCAAAAGAGGCAGCCGATGCTGTGCTTGCCCTTGTTGTTGGCAGGGATGCCGATGTCAACGTAGCGCATGGGGGAGTCGGTGTCACAGAAGGCAATGGTGGGGATGTTGCCGAGTGCAGCCTCCTTGATGGGCTGGTGGTCAGTCCTGGGATCGGTCAGAATAAGGAGGCGGGGCTCGCTGAAGGAAGTCTGGAGCTGGTTGGTGAACGTGCCAGGAGTGTGCCTTCCGGCAATGGCATGGGCCCCAGTGTACTGCGCGAACTTCAGAACCGCCCTCTGACCGTATGGCCTCGCTGACTGCACAATTATGTCCTGTGGGTTTTCTATCGCCACTATCACCCGTGCCGCCAGATGCAGCTTCTCCCATGTCTTCCCAAGATTGATTACGTATATACCTGAATCATACCAATCCCTAAATCAATCACCTTACTTTTTCCTACTGCTATACCCCTAATGTATATGTATAATTTCACAAATCACAATCATACACATTATCATATAAGGATATAAGACTCGTGCGCGCGCGCGAGAGAGAGAGAGAGAGAGATACATACCATCATTGCGACGCTTGAAGATGTAGCGCTCCATCTGGAAATCGCAGTTCTTGGTGCCGAGATGAACCTCGGCGGCAAGCATCATCTGGATGTCAGCCTCCTTCTGAGACAGCTGACGCGGCGGAGCGGCGGTGGTGTTGTTCGCTGCCATGCTTGCTTTCAACACAGCAGAATGCAAAAGAGCTTTACTGTACTGAATGGATGCTCTCTCCTCCTCCCTCCTGCTTGCTGCTGCTACTTCTAGCGATGTTCCTTTGCTTTGCCTACCCTTTAAACCCTAATTTGATTTTGGGCCAACGGATCCATTTTCTTGGGCCTTCTAAGCTCTTCCAACGGCCTTTTTTAATGGAAAACAAAAATAATTTTGTAATACCGGCCTGTGAGCCAATACTGGTTACTAACAATAAAACTTCTCCTACCAGATGCAAGTTATTGTCTATATATAATGTTGACCAAAAGGAGCTTCCAAAAATAAATAAATAAAGTTGCCTATACTATCATGTAAAAATAATTTATTATTCTGCCAAAAAAATTATAATAATTACTGCAAATCTTCGCCGAGATATGTGACATATTTTGACCTTAATTAATACAAAACATTATATTGTAAATGAATTTTGGCCAATAATCAGATCGTTCAAATTGAATTGGGTCAATCTATATGGAATCAGCTTCAAAAACTTGTGTGACATTGGATACAGACATATTGGCGAAACTAGAGAATTTTCAGTGGTAGTTTCTGATATCTAGAGACAGGTTTTGGAGCACAATCATTTCCCTTAAACCTATTATATAGGCTCGAGTAGTGTATGTGAAAGGCTTAAAATAAAGCATTAGTTGTTGACTGTGATTATGAGATTTGACTGACCATTATTATGCTTATATAGTGTAATTTTCCGTCTCTTAATAAGTATATTGATATTACTTTTTTAATTTATTGAAAAATTAATGAATGTAAGTGCTAATTAATGAATTTAATTTAAATGCTATTTGAGTCTAAATATATTAATTTTCTAATGTATAAAAAAGTCACATGAACACTTATTAAAATGACAAAAAAAATATTTCTTATATCCTTTGCTCGCTCATTAAAAAAATATATTGAATATAAGTGACAAAATAATTTATAAATAAATTTTCAGTAGTGCCTATAATCATGTCCAAGGCTCCCTCAGGCAGACATACAGAAACAGTAATGGTCATATTAGAAAAAAAAAAAAAAAAGACAGTCTACTAATAAAGAATGTGAATGATATATACAGCTCGATGGATGACAAAAGAGAGAGAGAAATGATATTGTTGATGCAATGTTTTTGGTCAATCATACATGTGTGTGCCACCTACTATTCAATTTGGAAGAATTGTAAGCTTATTATTTGGTGAGGGGGAACCCTAATGATAAAAGGAAGCAAGAGTGCAAGACTTCCAATTCCAAATACATACATTCATGATGGTGGATGGACTATTTTATCAATTCTATCCTATTCTCTCTAATTCTTTCTTAATTCAATATCTTAACTAATGGAGACCCAAATCATAGTAGATGGCCTATCAGTAAGTAATCTTGTGGTTGGGATATATAGATCCACAACATCAATGGATCAGAGTTTTACATTTTAGATTAACCTCAAATTATCAATAATCAATTAAAACCGATCGTTCCCCTTAGGGGGTGTTTGGTTGGGGGAATGTTGTAAGATTCCTGAGAAACTTTTATGGAAAAATTATTTTCTCATGATTGATTCAACATTAGTTTCAAAGGTTCCTGGGAAAATTGCATTCCCGGGAAACATTTTCCTCTATTTTTATTCTCATCCTCAATCATGGGTAAGTTTTATTCCCATGGTATGAGAATTTTCTTAAATGTGTAAAAGTACATTTATGACCTCATTTATTATCTTTATATTATATTTATTTTATTATGCATGGATATTTTTATAAATTACAAGCTTTTTCCCGGGAATGTTACTACGAACCAAACACGGGAATAAATCATTCCCAAGAATATTGTACAAGATTCCCAGGATTTTAGTGTACAAACCAAGCACATGAATAATACATTCCTGGAAAAATGATTCCCAAATTTATCATTTCTGGAAATCCTATTCTCGGGAATAAAATTCCAATCCTCTAACCAAACACACCCTTAATTATATTTCTTCTTCTTCTTATAACAATAATAGTCCTCCTAATCATAATCAAGCCTCAATTTCATGGCCAGCCACAGCATAATTACATTTATCGGGAAACGACAAAAAGGATGGCCCGTTTGCTAGAATAAAAGTAGCCACACTCAACTGCGATAAAAGAAAATGTTAACCCACATTATCATAGAGCGAGAAAATATTGTGGGAACACAAAATTGTGTTAGTTTGGCACAAGACTCCCAAATTTTTGTGTCGGATTTAAAATTATTGTATTTTATGTATGTTTTAAAAATAATAACACTAGAAATAATACAATTAAGATATTGAATATTTGCCCTATTACCCCCTAATTTGTATATTATCATCCACATCTACCAAACATGCATATGATACTAAGACCATGCGATACAAGTATACAACAACAGAAAGTCCATTTTTTGTGCCACGTTTCATGAAAATCATCTTTTTAACTTTGTTCTGGGGGCTACCATTGTGAACTTTCATTTTCATGGCAAGTCATTTATTTGGACTTTAAGCCAAAACCCAAAAAGCACACAGGCAGATAGATAGATCTAATGGATGAAAAATGGACGCTTATGAGTGGGAAACGAAATGTCTTCTATTTATTTAGGTTGTTTGGTTCGTGGATGACTTTTTTTTTCGGGAATGTGCACATCTCTGGGAATTCTATTTCGGGGAATCACTTTCCTATAAATGAAGCATTTCGGTGTTTGATTTGTCCGAAAAATCTTGAAACATTCCCCAACCAAAAGCACCCCGATGTAAATCACATAATCTAAAAGGGTCTTTCAACAAAAAAAAAAAAAACATGTAATTTGATAACAATATAAAATAATAAATAGCTAGTCAAGAGTTTAATTTTTAAAGGTGTATATATGGTCAAAGGTTTGAAGCTATGCACTTATATATGCAGAAGAACTTTTTGTCTTATATGTAGTTTTTATGATGTGTATGATAATTAGCATTCTAAGTGTATCGGTGTTTGAGATTGGTGCCTCTACTTGGACGATTTTTTTAATTTATAATATTTATTTATACAATAATATTTATCGTACAATATAAATACACGTAACGATCTCCACGTAGTTCTGTTGTTAGATGAAGTTAGAAATTTGAGCGCCAACTTGATGAATTGAATTTCATATGTTAACACATGCATATTGTTTTTTCAATCTAAATATAAATAAATATACATTTAAGTTTTTTTATTTATCAAGAAAAAAAATAGTCTTTAAATTTATATTCCATACAGGGGAGAATCTATGTGTACAAGACTGGGGGCTTATGTCCCCAATAATGTTTAAATTTAACTTCATACTACAAAAATTTTAATAAACTTCATATTATAAATATTGTTGCCTCTATTGTTAAAATTTTCAGAATCCATTACTAATTTCATACATCTTTCTTATAGCATAAGAACAATTTGAAGTAAAATAAACAAGAAGTTTTATTTAACATAATAATATGGTTGATGATTGTTACATCACTAGTGACTAGATTATTAGTATTATTATTGAACAAATTAGAAAGTAATACTGACGCTAGAAATTAGACCCTTGATATAGTAAGGAAAATTGGTTGAGAGGGATACAAGGTTACGCCATAATTAGTAGTAGTATTAGAAGAATGCAAGATGGAGTCAGATCTACTGTGAGTGGCAATGAGGGTAATTAGGAGGGATGAAAGGGTGTATGTAATATTACGTTTATGAGATGAAATTGATTGATTTAAGGTTTGGTCGTGACAAATATGGGAAATGATTCATCCCAAAGTTATCTGATGTGCTTAATCCTAGTGAAATACTATATTTATTTATTTATATTTAGATTTAACCTTAACCCCTACCTTATCCTATTCCGAAACCCATATATTGATTTGCTTGCAAGTCACAGTGGCAGTAATAGTTGGAGTCAAATAAGTTAATAAGGAGCATTGTCATTTAGACATCAAAAAGATATACTGTTTTATAAGATGGAGCTTGTTAAATTAAATAAATAAATGATTGAAGTTTGAGAAAGTAGAGCCCTCTTTGGTAATTTGATATGGTCTTTTGATTTCGAATTGAATTGAATTGAATCGAATTAAATTGTAGTATGTCACTGCTTATAATAATATAGTACTACTAATTAGCAAATTGGCAAATTGCAGATGTCATTTCCCAAACAGTTAGCAGTAATTTTTGTTTTTGTCAGAGTCTGGTAAGGTCCACACCACGCTCTCTCTCTTTCTCTTCATTCTCTGTCAAGTTTCTTCAACCCAAACTCAACTTTCTCTCTCTACTGTATTGCGTGATGTGTATGTGTGTGTGTCGCCGAGAGTGTAGAGAGAGAAAGTAGTAGCAGCAGTAGAAAGAGAGTTGAAGGATGAGTAAAGCATAAACCATCCTGTCATTGTAGCTAGTAGGGTTTTCGTAAAACTTCAATTTCAAACCAGAAAGTGAACTCATTCATTCGTTCGTTCGTTCATTCGTTCGTTCCACACAAGGGAGTGGAGCCAAATGCTGGTGCCTTTTTTAACTCAATTTTGAAGGATCGGGTTCCGCAATCCAAGATCTCCGAGCGTCATATCTGGGTTGGTTCCCAACCCATTCACTTCCTCGATCGTCCCACATTTCTGCTCCCCCGCCCTTTCTACTCTCAAATTTGTTAGGGTTTTCCTTTTCATCTCACTGCATCCATTACTCTGCATTTTATATTGGATTTTCGATTTCTAAGTGTTTCTGCAGCACTAGTTTGGTTTCATCTTTGCTTAAGCAGATCTATTTACTCAAATTTCCGAATTTCTATTTTTGTCCTGTTTTGTCTTCCCACTGGGATCTATTGTCATTGGCAAGCATTGAAACAAGTGGGATTTACCTTATGGGCATCTCTGCCTAGGTTTCTTTTATTGTTGTTAAATTCAAACTTCAGCTCAATTGAAAATGTAGATTTGTGAACTAGTTTCAATTTGGATATAACTGCCAGTCTAAATGCACCTTTTCGATGGTTACAGAATATAGTGATCTGTTTCCCTTCACTCTCAAACATTTGCAGAACCCACATTCTGATTTTGGCATTCCTTGAGTGGAATTTTCTCTTCTTTCATTTTTTAACTAATTTTTTATTGGTCCAATGAAAATGATGGTGCAGAATGCTTATGGTCATGTGAGGAGGTCTGAAGAGTGATATAGAGTTCCCTTTGTTGAAAGAAAATGAAGTCTGACGCACCTCTTGATTGTGCTGTATTCCAGTTGTCTCCAGATCGTTCAAGGTCTGAATAACCTTCCTTTGCGTTTTCTAATTATTACCTGGTATTCCGCTGATTAGAGTTGGTGATTTATTTTCTGGTTGTTTCCTTCCTTTGGATGTGCAGATATGAATTGTTTGTTTCAAGTGATGGAAACAGCGAGAAACTAGCATCAGGATCAGTGAAGCCATTTGTGACCCATTTAAAGGTTGCAGAAGAACAGATTGCACTGCCAGTCCAGTCAATTAAACTAGAAACTGAGAGAGATAAAATTGCTGAGACATGGTTTACAAAAGGAACAGTTGAAAGGTGAAAGCAATGAGATGGAGGAGGATCTTAATTTCTTGAATTGCATTTGGTGCCTTTGTATGTGGTGATCCGTCTACATTAATTACTCATTTGATTGGCCCTGGTGTTTATAGGTTTGTGCAGTTTGTTAACACACCAGAGGTTTTAGAAATGGTCAATACCTTTGATGCGGAGATGTCACAATTGGAGGGAGCGCGTCGCATATACTCTCAGGTACATATCAGATTGATGATCAAACAAAGAAGATTGCTGGAAATAAGAGAACTATATCATGACTTTTGTTTTTTGTTGATCTTCGGAACCTTTCTTTTTTCAGGGAGCAGGAGATCAGCGAACAGATTCACAAGGTATGCTTTCCTTTCAGTTGGACCTAATGAATAACTTGCAAAGAGTACTATTTTCTGTCTGGTATACAACTAGCCCTGTGCATGTGTTGCCACTGTACTTTGATTAACTTTTTCTTAATAGTTTGCACTTTGCACTCTTTGCCATTGTATGCAAGGGGGTAATGTTGGTATCTTTGTTGCTTATTTATTTATTTATTTATTTTTTCTCTTGGGCATATTCCCCATTCTTCATACAATCTCAGATTCTTGGGTCGAGGGTGGTGGTTAGGTAATAGGTTAAGCCGTTCCCGGATAGTGACTCTAGGATTTGAACCCTTGTCATTGCATTTAAGCTTCACCTAGGGTCACTATCCACTTCCATTGCGACCAATCTCTTTTAGGTGAATTGTTGTAGATTAACTTATATGGGTTGGGGCCAAATTGTCCAAGTTGTGATGTTGGGAGTTTGATTAATGTTAAATTTCTTCATTAATCTTAATTTTCCTTTCCTTTTCATTTTCCATTTGAGTATATTTTTACTGTTAAAGAAACTGTTGCATTTTACATGGTTCATCATGATATTACTGTTACCATAAAATCCGTCTTCAGGCTATATTTATGTGTTGGTTGATTGTTTTAGATATTTGGGAACTTATGGAATGTTATCTCGTAATTACTTATTTTATTCTTACCTAACGTCATGAGAATCTATAATGTATGTGATTTTATGGAGGTGGTATATTTCAAAATTTCAGTTGATAGAAATGGAAGTTGATTAATTGAGGAGCATTCATAAAAGGAAAGAAGAAAACTATAGCCAGTTCTTAATTATACATGTGCCCATGATTGCACTAGTAGCTAATTGCTTTATATAAATTGTTAAGAGCATGTTTGAATGCCGATACCTTGCTGAGAAACAGAAAAAAACATATTAAATTTATGCCTAGATGACAAATTACCTTGGCAGAGCTATATGGATAAAGCAATGAGTACCATCACCTTGCTGAGAAACAGAAACAACAGATGAAAGTTGTGCCTAGATTGTAAATTACCTTGCCATAACTATATGATAAAGGAATGAAAAAAGCAAATAAAATTATGAAAAGTTGTACTTGTGTGATTGAATGGAAGAAATAATAGTTCAGACTGGAGTGCTTAACTTGCTGTCTCCTACAACTCTTGATAAACAACATAAATCAGTGCATCGTGCCACATAGATTTTATGAATGCTAGGTGCAGGTGATATATGTTGAATTAGCAGATTAAGTGAGATGCATTGCCTCGTCTTTGGAAGAGGCTAAGAACTAAGAAGTCCCCCTTTTTACATGAGTAGTGTCTTTGCGATTCAGGAACTTCTGATTAATCCAATTATAATTTGTAAGTAATATGTTCAATGTTTTCTGGTCACTTTGCTCCAGGTGGGGCTGGAACAGGAGCAACTGCAGCAGCAGATGCAACCAAGTATCATTACCACTCTCTCTCATTTTACCTCGGTTATTTACATTTTGAATGAGTTCTTTCTTACTTTCCTTTTCTTTTGTTGGGGAATGTTGAAAATCAAACTAATGGGATTTATTTATATTGAACTATCCTTCTGTCGTTTTACATCACCTTATTGGGGGTTAGTAGTTTTGTGCAGTTCAAATTATAGGGTGGGTTCTGGTAAACTTTGATATTTTGTTGTTGACTTTCTACTTGAGTGAATTGCTAGGGCTTAGTTATGAATGACTGGTTGTGTTGAATTTAATAAGCTTTTATGAAAATAAACCTATACTTGAAATACATAACGGAAGAGTTAATAATTCAAAATAGTTTTGATTAGTTTTCTTTTGCCTTCTTTCTGTTCAAATTCTTACCTGGTTGATATTTTGTTGTTATACAGGAAGGAGCTACTAAGGGCGATTGATGTACGGCTTACTGCAGTTAGGCAGGACTTGACTACAGCTTGTGCACGTGCATCAGCTGCTGGTTTTAATCCTGATACTGTTTCTGATTTAAAACATTTTGCAGATCAATTTGGTGCACATCGCTTGAAGTAAGAACTCTAAAATCTCCATAGATATGACTATTTCCTTTCTGCATTGCATTTATGCTGTGTCATATGTGGTTCAGTGGATTCTGTGAATAGCTAAGCGTGAACTGTGGTATAGGTGTTTTAAGACTGATTAAAATTGATAGGCTTCACAAGTTCCTTTAGAAAGAAAGAGCTTCACTATCACTTGGTTTATCTTCTTTAACACAAGCAAAACTTATAATAGTCTCACTGGAAGCCAACAGCCTAGTCCCTCTCCTTTGTTAGGATGGAATGATGTTTTTGCAGTTTCCTGCTTAAATGACAACCTGTGCCTAAAATTATTTTAAACTAAAATCATTCACTTTTCCTACCTTAATCTCTTCTTAAATCTGGATCTTTGAACAGTCGAGGAGACATCTTAATTGGTAAAATAAATGAGCAGACTATATACTTTATAAAAGGAGAAATGATTTTTTAACATCCAAAACTTGTAAGGGGAAAGATGGAGAGAGAATTAGTTGAAAGGAAAAAAGTAAATGATGAAATGAGTGAAACTCACATGTTTTATCAGTAGGAAGTTTGGATGTTTGGGAATGGTGAATGTACATATAACAATACTTCCCTAGTGAATTAACTTGTGAATGTCTCTTTGACTGTATTTGTTTGCAAGTACAAGACAGTATAATACACAAATATAGATACAAGAAAGATACTTGTACAAAATTTTGTGTATTTGTTTTTGTGTATGTGTTCTCACTTTTAAAGTGGACATAAAATACACAATATTTTGTGTATCTGTATATGTAATTGTGTATCTATTTTTCAATCAAATCAAACACCTTAGATTTATGTATCTATATTTGTTTTTGTGTCTTGAACTTGCAATCAAATAAACCCAATTTTTTGTCTGATTCTTGTTTACTGGTAGTGTGCCAACACTTGAAAATAACGTTTTCATAATTTTTGGTTTGCAATGGTGTTGATACACTCATCATAGATTTGCATGCTTGTTAATGTGACTGCTGAACTTTATCTTATCTAAAATTTGGAAATTTATTGGATTACGTTGAGAATGTTAAGTCATGGATACGAACTTTTGATTATCTTGTCTGGAATCTTTCAATAGTATCAATAAGAGAGGGAAATTAACATTAAATGATTGATGAACAACCAAAAGGATGCTATCGTTCCATTATTGATTGACTTACTAGTAAATTCTTATGCGATTTGAGAAAAGCAAAATATTTGTATACGCCTTCCCATTGAGATGTTTTTGTTATTAATTCGTTCATTAATTGGATTTCATGTTTAAGCTTTGGAGAATGCATATGAAAAAATTAACAAGTTGTAAAGGGGCTGGTAAAGAAAAATAAAAACCCCAACCTTGAATGTGATTAAATGGAAGGTGTGGCTGTTAGAAGGACCTTTTCCATTGGCAATTCCTCAACTTACACATTGATATATTTATTCTTAAAAAAGATGTTAGCATGAATTCAGAAATTGCAGTTTTCCTTAATTTGCAAGTATATGCTTGAACTGAATAAATTATATATATATAAAGAGGATGGTGCTTTGTTCGGTTGTTAGTTTTATTATATGATGATGATGATGTAACAAAAAATAAAATATAAATAAAAAAAATTGATTGATTTTTGGGCGCAGTGAGGCATGCAGTAAATATATGTCAATGTACGAAAGTAGAGCGGAGGTGTTGAGGGCGTCGTGGAAAGGGAGAAATGAGAGGGAGAAGGATTTAAGATCTTCTGTTGGGTCAGATATGTCTATTGACGACCCCACAGAGGACCACCCTGGGGCCCATCTCGGGCCCAATCATTCCCAATCCACGTGGCAGCAAAACAAGCCCATTGCCAGCTTCGCACCTCGACGTAGCAGCATCGGTGGCAGCGGGAGCGACAAAAACGAAGAAGCGGAAGAAGGCGACAAGAAGAAGAAGAAGGAAGAGGAGGTGGAGGTGGAGGAGGGGGATCAACCAGCGCCTCAGCCTGCTCGCCGCCTTTCCGTGCAGGACCGCATTAACCTCTTCGAGAGCAAGCAGACCGGTGGTGGTGGTAGTGGTGGGGGCGGCAGTGGTGGCGGTGGCAGCAGCGGTGCCAAACCCATTGTAGGGAAGCCCGTGGAGCTGCGGAGGCTGTCTTCTGACGTGACAGGAGCGGAGAAGTCAGTGTTGCGAAGATGGAGTGGGGCGAGTGACATGAGCATTGACACCGAAAGCCCTTCTTCCTCCTCCGCTTGTTCTGTTTTGCCTTCCAAGTCTAGTAATAATATTAATACTGCCCAAGATATTGGCCACAGGGACAGAAACAACACCAATTCCGAGGTTTCATTCAGTGCTGGCCCACGCGCCCTCCCTGATCCCCAGATCACTTGTGCTAAAGAAGAGGATGGTGGTTCAAGTGACAAATCAGCTTCTCGTTCTCAGCTTGTCCTAAATCATCAGCGTCACCAACAGGGGTCTTCTTCTCAGGACACATCAAAAGTTGCTGACAGGACTGCTGGTGCCTCTAAAGATACCCAATTCAGGGGATCCACTGTTCCAGCAGTTCAGATGCCTTCTGGACTTGTCACTTCCACTGTGGAGGATGTGACCTCCACATCTGATATCAAATTATCTGCTACAAGGGATGATGGTGCCAAGAAAATTCATTCTGTTGCCCAGTCATTTGCAAGGGCTTCTCATGGTCATTCTCGTTCCCTTTCAGCACAATTCGAAACTAAATATAGGGAATCCTCCTCCCTCCAGCTTGAGGCAGATCAATCCACTCCTAAACCCCAGTTTAGATCTTTCTCTGGAGAACCTGAGGAGATCGTGAAGAAGGACTCTTCCTCTTCATTCTCTACCAAGCATCAAATTAAGGCTGACGATTCTGAATTCCCAAACATGAAGTACCAAAAACCTCAACCTGGAAGCGGTGAACCAATTTCCAAGCTGCGTAGCAAGAGGGATGATATTCACACTCCTTATGAAAGTAGTAAGTTGATCCTTCCTGTTAAACAAGTTTTGAAGGGTCAAGACAGTGCCCAGGTTACATCAACTCTACCTTTAGAGCAAGTTCAGAGAGTAAGGCAGTCTAAAGGAAATCAGGGTCTCCACGATGACCTGAAAATGAAGGCAGATGAGCTTGAAAAGCTTTTTGCCGAGCATAAACTCCGTGTTCCAGGGGATCAGTCTGGATCTGTGCGGAGAACTGAGCCTGTGGATGCACATGTAGATCAGGCTGTTAACTCGGAGCATAGAAGACCTAGAGCAGTGGAGTCTACTCCTCAGCTGCCTTCCAGAAACAAAGTGCTTGAACCGACTGCCAGTTCTAGCAGTGTGGCAAGCCTTGATATGGTGAATAATCAGAGTTATGATGATGCTCTAAGGCAGAATTTCTCTGATATCAACTTTGGTGATGACTCTAGAGGAAAATTTTATGACAAGTACATGAAGAAGAGGGATGCTAAACTCAGAGAAGAGTGGAGTTCAAACAGAGCAGAGAAGGAAGCTAGGATGAAGGCCATGCAGGATAGTCTTGAGCGGAGTAGGGCTGAGATGAAGGCCAAGTTTTCAGGGTCCATAGACAGACAACATTCAGCATCAGGTGCTTATCGTGCTGAGAAACTTCGATCTTTCAAGTCAAATATTAAGAGAGAGCAGGTATTCTCCACTTGTTTTATGGTTTTTGTGATAATTGCTAATATTTAGTCTTCTAGAATGCTAAAGATTTTTTTCTCTCCATATTTATAATATCAAGATCCTGTTTGGTTCTGATTTTAATCCCCTCTTTTTTGATAGCATCCAATAGATTCCCTTCAAAATGAAGAGGATGAAGATCTTTCTGAATTCTCAGAAGAAAAGATTTATGGACAAGATAACATATTTAGTGAATCAACTTTTGGAGATGGAGCTTCGAGGCAAAGCAGGAAAAATTTGCCTAACAGACATATGTCTTCAGCTACAACTCGCACAGCAGCAGTATCTTCGATCTCTCGTTCATCTGCCAGGATTTCCAACACTTCTGGCAGGCGAAGAGACAGTCCTGTAGCTCAGTCTGTTCCAAACTTCTCTGATTTAAGGAAAGAAAATACAAAGCCTTCTTCTGGAATGAGTAAAACAACAGCACGTTCTCAGCTGAGAAGCAATGCCCGTAGTAGCAAAAGCACTCATGATGAGATGCCAAAGCGGTCTCAATTACGAAAGAGTAGTGCTAATCCTGAAGAGTTTAATGATAACCCTTTGAACTCAGATGGGGTTGTTTTGGCTCCATTGCAATTTGATATGGAGAGAACTGATCTGGGTCCATATGATCAATCACCAAGGTCATTCCTTAAAAAGGGTTATGGTGCTGGGGGCAGTGCAATAAGGATGAAAGCTTCAATGGCATCTGATACCCAGAAAGATGATGAATTTGATGAACTGGCATTTGAGGTGGAAGGTTGTCTGGATATAGCCACAGAGGAACAGGATGATATTGAAATTATGGCTGTTGAAGACCATGCTTATGCAAATAATGGAAAGGTGAGACTGAGTCAGGAATCAGAGAAATCTGGTAATTCTGGATCTGAAGTTGGCGATTCTACGAGGTCTCTATCTCAAGTAGACCCTGTTTCAGTAGCTGAAATGCCTACTGCTATGCCATCATCTTTCAACGGTGTAGGATCTCTGCAGGACTCACCAGTTGAGAGCCCAGGGTCATGGAATTCACGCAACCGTCATCCTTTTTCTTACCCACATGAGTCCTCTGACATTGATGCTTCCATGGATTCTCCGATTGGAAGCCCTGCATCTTGGAATTCTCACTCCCTTACACAGGGTGAGACTGATGCTGCTAGAATGAGGAAAAAATGGGGAAGTGCCCAAAAACCAGTTCTTGTGGCCAATTCATCCCAAAATCAACCCCGCAAGGAAGTCACAAAAGGTTTTAAAAGGTTACTGAAATTTGGTAGGAAAAGTCGCGGTTCAGAAAGTTTGGCTGATTGGATCTCTGCTACTACTTCTGAAGGAGATGATGAAACAGAAGATGTCCGGGATCTAGCCAACAGGTCATCAGAAGACTTGAGGAAATCAAGAATGGGATTCTCTCATGGTCATCCATCTGATGATAGTTTTAACGAAAGCGAGCTATACAACGAGCAAGGTAACCTATTCTTTTTTTTTCAAATTCCAATTGGTTGAGTCATTTCACGGATTTATTTTTGTTGATATTTTGCCACTTCTGGTGTTATTTTCTATTTTTCTTATCTTAGGTTTCCCCTTTTGATCAATGATTCTTCTTTCATAGTTCATACATATTGATATTAGTGAACTGTGGTGGAAGGAGTGCTCAAAAGAGTGAACCACTGGTCAATGTTGTAGTGTGCATAATTCGTGATCATGATATATGTTATTTTTTGCTTCTTTTTGGGGCCAGCGTATTCATTCATCTTTGAATGCTTGAATTTTTCACTTAGAATGGATTAAGCTGATTCTGATTTTTTGCAGTCCAATCCTTGCAAAGCTCGATCCCTGCACCTCCTGCTCATTTTAGATTGAGGGATGACCATATATCTGGAAGTTCATTAAAAGGTGATGCCTGATCTTATGCTAGCTCAATTTTTGTCGTTAACTACAAAGTGTCTGGCTGATTAATGTATTAGTTCTATCCCTTGTGGCCAATTTCCTTTTATGGGATGATATCTGTCGATTGTCACAGACTTTACTAGCTTTCATATGATACTATAGTTACACAAGTTTCAATTTGTGCAGCTCCCCGATCATTTTTCTCTCTCTCAAATTTCCGAAGCAAGGGTAGTGACACGAAGCCCAGATAGATTGTCACTGAGTTTGCTAGGCGAGTAATTTGGGTCATCTTCAATGGTAGTGTTATGATACCAAACACATCAAAGATATATATATATGATGGGGTCATGTATATTTTCCTTCTTGGATTCATGAGGTTCCCCCTGTGATTTAGTTAGTCGTGTTATGCTGCATACTGTATTCAATGAAGGTTCGCCTATTGGCGCAGTGTCATTGTGTTTTTGGCAGTACAGAGGCATTCTTTCTTTTTTTTTATTTTCCGGATTTAGTTGTGTGGTGTATATCAGAGTTGAACTCTCGTTAGAATGAATCACCTTTAGTCAGAGTGATGTTGTTTTATGGCAGAGTAATATTTTGCAAGAGGAGTAAGAATGATTGGCATCTTATCTTTTTACAACGTAAGCTGTGTAGTCATTTTTATTCATGTTCATGATGCTCACATTGCAACTACTTGTAAATCGTCACAGTAAATTAGAATTCGCCGGGGATCTGCATCTGTAGTATGTATAATTTGGAACTTTATAAAAGCAGTATATTCAATTGCTCATATCAGTAGTTGATAATTATATTGTGGAGTAAGTAAAATAGTATAGCGAAGTGGTAAAACTTTAATTAATTGTGAAATAAAGCTGAAGATATACTTTCTTGAAGAAGTATATATATATATATTTAAAACAAATTAGAGTTTAATTTTGGTATACTAAAGAAGAGTTTCACAAGATTATTTGATCATATAATACATGTATGTAATTTTTTTCAACTGACAATGTATATCAATCAATAAGATCCCAACAAGTTATATCAATACAAAAGTAGTATTATAGTATGCAAAATATCATTAATCACAAGATAAAGCCATATAATTTATTATTATTTGTGAAGATGATAATATTAATTATGTGAGTTGATAAGCTGAGCTAGTGAAGACGATATGGAGTATGCCATCGAATGAGTTGCCCGGATCATAAAAGAAAGCAAAGCAAAGCAAGCACGTCCACCACTGCTATGCTATGCTATACTATGTGTTGTCAGCTCTTATTTTGCTTTCCTATCATTATGATAATAATAATTATTATTAGAGTTTAATTTCTCTGAGGATGTTTTCCCGTGCCACCTCAGCTGATATTGCTTACCTTCCATAATGGTTACATTCCCTCTAACTCTTATCTTTAAAACGAGACATGATCAGATTGAGACCCACCAGCATACTTACTGAAAGTTGCTTATTTGTCATTACACTACACAAAATGCTTGATATTTATTTATGATTATAATGAGGCGTGGTGTGGAGTGAGTATGTAAAGTGAAAGGTCCCTTGGCTTTCAAGCCAAGCCAAGCCAGGCCAACAGAATTTGTTGGTTTCTTGATTTCCATGCAAAGCTAAGCTTAATTAGATCGGTTAAGCCACCCACTCACTCACTTTCATTCATTCATTCATTCCGTTTTGGTCTGTGCAGAGCTCTCAGCCTCAGGTGACCATCCCTTTTCATACAGAAACTTGTTTTCCAATGTTTTGCTACTTCTTATTTTGATGCTAAGCTCCTCCTCTGATAATATATGGTTGATTAGATTTTTAAACTTAGATCCGACTAGCTAATTCAAAGAAACTTAGATTTTTAACCTTTTTATTTGATGTGATATTTGCTATGCAGACTCATCAAAACAAATATTCAGAAAGTGTGAATGCAATTAGAAAGAAGAATGGCATCCCTCATACCTGGAGTACTACTCAAGCTTCTCCAGAGTATGAACAACTCAAACGTCAAAGTTCGCGGGGAATACCGCTCGGTGCTTCTGCAGGTGATCAGCATTGTCCCGGCTCTATCCGGCTCTGAACTATGGCCTAACCATGGTTTCTTCGTCAAAGTGTCGGACTCATCTCATTCCACCTACGTCTCTCTCTCAAAGGAAGACAATGATCTCATCTTGAATAACAAGTTGCAGCTTGGGCAATTCTTCTATGTGGACAGAATAGAGGCTGGTACTCCAGTCCCTACCCTTGTTGGGGTTAGACCAGTTCCCGGACGGCACCCTTTCGAGGGCAATCCCAAGGACTTGATGCAGATGTTAGAGGCTTCAGAGATTCCAGTGCATCCTCATAACAATGGACTTAGCTGCCCAAAATCAATGGACTTGACAGAAGCCAAAGAGATCAATCCAAGTTCAAGGCACAAGATTGTAATTAAAGAGGAAAAAGCTGGTGTTTCATCCAGGTACATGCAGGGCGTTCTGAATCCAAACTCGAAGGCGAGTGTGACAGATAATATTAATAATAATGTAGGAAGCAAAGGAAATGATGCAGAGAATGGTGTAGATGGTAAGAAGGTGGGATCTGCAAAAGGAAAGCAACAAGAGACTAAAGGTCAGGTAGGTATGATCGTTGCCCTGCTTTTCACTTTTTCAAGGCTCAAGAATTTGTGCTTGTAGAATAACTCAACAATCTCTTCTATATAGCTATGGAATTGTTAAGAACAGCTATAACTGGCCCCTCAAATGAAAAATGTAATCATTTTTCACAAAAAAAAAGAAGATATTTCTGTAGTGCCACTTCTTTTGTATAGCAAACATGAGTATATAGGGCATACAAGGAGTAATTACATTGAAAACAGAAACTATGTACTTTCATTGCCTGAATATAAAAAAAATGATGATAATTTTTGTTTTTTTAAGTTGAAATCAAAGGAAACAATCCTCAGTTTAATGCTGATGTTGTTAATTGCTACCAACTGTACAGCAAAATGATTGGTTTTGGCATCACAGGTACCGTCGACGACTCCAACTCGCACTCGGCTTGAAGCACTTTCACCAAAGCAAGATGTTGCTCAATCTAACATCCAGGAGACTGTCATAGCGCCTCCTTCGAAGCGCACTTCTACCAAGTGCAGTTCTATTAAACAGGAAAATTTGAACATGAATTCTTTTTCCAGCAGTAAAGAAAGAAGCTATAGCACTGAGACAATTACATGGTCTTCTTTGCCAGCCAAACTATTGAGGCCTGGAAAGGTGCATTAGAATCGACTCTCCTTCTCTAGTCTCTCCCTTATTCTAATCATTTTGCTATATTTATGTATAATAGCCATGTCCCTATCTTCTTTATTAAAGCAATGCTATCAGAAAACTTGCATTGATCAGATTAGTATACTTATTTTCTTAGCTTTCATATAAATCTAATTACCCCCTCTTTTCAACCTTATCTTCATTTGTTAAGGGAATTCTTAGAAGGAAACACCTGGCCTCTCAGGTTGTAGTAGAAGCTCAAAAAGAAGCTTCTGCAGCAAACTCTTTGGTCAAGTGCCTAAGGTATATGAAGTATTTAATCTAAATTCTGGCACAAGTTAGTTACTTGAATGATTTATGGATCCATGGAATCAGCACATTCTTCATAGATAAGCTTCTATGGTATAAAAGCGAGTTACAACATTCCTTTTCTGGTTTTCTAATCACATACCTCATATCCTTCCTTTTTCGTTTTCAGTATGTTTGCAAACATGTGCTCTTCTGCAGCATCAGAGAACCCCCATGTCACACTGAACAAGTTTTTTGCTCTCCAACAGCTCATGGACCAGCCAAATGACACAATTCAATTGAAAGATAAATCACTTCATCTGCATAAGATTCCATCTCTTGCAGAAAAAGACAAAACTGGCAAGAGGGCAGGTATGGTGCCCGGTAAGAGCACATCAAAGTCTCCAAAGCCCTTAGCCGAATTATCGGGGACTGAGAAACAAGAATGGGCCAAAGGGGATGGTATGAAGGAGATAAGTGAGGTGAGACAAGTCTTGTTGAATGAAACAAGAGCATGGTTTTTGAAGTACTTGGAGAAGACATTGGAAGCCGGGTTCTCGGTAGGCTCCCAGGAGAAGGGGAAGGAGAGCAAGTATATTGCAGGTAGACAGATGGAGTCATCGGCCAACCACATAGCTCTCACGCTGTCGCACCTTAAGCATGCAAACCAGTGGCTCGACAAGCTCAGAGGCAGTTTGAACTCAGCAGAGGCAGAGAGTGATCTGCAGTTGGTGGAGACTGTTGACAGATTGAAGCAAAAAGTTTATTCTTGCTTGCTTGTACATGTTGACTCTGCTGCATTAGCTTTGGAGAACCGAGCATGATTCCAGGGCAATGTATTGTTGTTTACAACAGCATCATATGCTGTAACTCTAGTGCTATTTATAAGTTAAAATTATTTAATGTGGTTGAGCCCTGCATTGCTAATGGAAGCTTGACATCATCTGTTTCTAACTGCAATGTGATATATATATGCCACTTCTATGCCAAAAAAGAAAAGAAAGTAAATAAATAAGTGACATCATTTTTGCTTTAAAAATCAGAATAAAGAATAGCCTGCTATGGTTCTTGTTTCTCAGTTCAAGGTTGAGTTGTCCCTTGTATGATTAGTTGCCAGTCAAACAGATCAGAAGTCTTAAAATTCAAGGAAAGTAGTGCAACTAACAATGTATGTATGACTGAGTGTGGCAAATCGTTAAAACAATATCGATAACACAAGCACAACACGAGAAAGAATGAAAGAACTTACCTTGTATGTTTGAAGCAAGCACGTTACTAGTATTCGTGTAGCGAGAGAGGGAGAGGATCCATGTTGGAGGAGCAGAGGCACATGCTCACAATTAGCTTAGTTAAATGAAAGCATGTGCCCTGCTTCTCCAGCATGGCTCTACCTCCCCTATTCTTTAATTTTGTGGTAGCTTGAACATCACTTAGACATCAAGTGCACTTCTAGGAATTAGAGCAGTGAACTGAAAACTATGGTACAGGCTGATTATGTTTGATTTTATACGGCAATAGTTAAAGGCTTAAATTACAAATGTTGGTTGGCAAATGGCAACCACTGTGTATTTGTTGGTGAAGAGGGTGGTTATGGGTTGATAAGTAGTTTTCTAGCAAAATAGGGATACTGATAGACAGAGCTTTGTTCGATTGCCGTTGCAGTTTGGTAGCCAAAAAGTATGGAGAGTCCAACCTAAGACTCTTTTTCAGAAACTAAAAGACAAGATAGGTGTACCAGATGCCTTACCCAGCATTGCAGTGCAAGGGATGCATTCAAAATCATCTAAAAAATATTACTATTAAAAGCCTTCAAAAATGATTTCTATTTATCAGATAAGATAAAATGGATCGCTGCCTCTTCTACATGTTTTAACTTTCTAAAGTGGGTAGTTGTCACTTGGAAGAAAAAACACCTTAACATTTGTTTTGTTATTTACGCACATAGCAGTTCCAATCTCTCAACTTCAGCGCGAATTGTTAACTTGGCTTCTTTTCAGAGTGGGAATTAGGTAAGTAACTGAACTACTCTGCACATTAAAAAGACTTAAATGGTTGCTTTTTAATGCAATGAAAAACCACAAGAACAGCTAAATCTATATTACTGGCACGTTCAGAATACACCTGCAGACTATGTCACTGACTAATTCAAAATCTGATGAAAAGCAAAATGGTTACAAGATTGGATTAGATTATATTAGCATCACAATTCCACAACCAGCATTGAGTGAGTACATGACACATACATCCTAGTTGCGGGCAAAATAGCTGGCACAGTCACTCACTCACTCACAAGTCACAGAGGAAAGAGTTGAATTGACAGCAAATTAAATAGGAATTTATGATCTAGTACTGTCTGAAAGTAAGATTCAATCGGCCGGGGCGCAGATTAGTTTCGCGGAGCAAGGGGCTGGGAGCAGTCATTGGATGAATAGCAGACACACCATGGAACAGATTTCTAGAGTCACCACCAAAGATCAAAACATCCCCTGATTCTAGGAGGAGCTTCTGTGCCTTGTCCACATCCCTGTCGTCGCCATACAAGAAATCTGCCGAGTCTCCAATAGAGAAGGATACCACAGGCAAGCCTTGACGAAGACTGTGTGCGCTTTCATCCTTGTCCTGATGAAGACCCAGCCGGCCACTCTGGGAGTAGAAATTGACAATGCAGATGTCCGGGGACATGGGGGGAAGAATCTCTTCTGGTGTTTGATAGTAGTCCTTCTGTATGATGGAATGGGAATGGCCAATTGCTTGGTGAACCAGTTCATGGAAGTGAGGAGGAATGAGGGGCGGCTTTGCTCCGTCACAAGGGCGGAGGTCTGTGTAGCAGCCAGACTGAGGATCCCAGTTTTTGCCAAGGCACATCATCCTCAAATGCAGTTTAGAGCCTTCCCGATAACCAGGCTGGTAGAATCCCCCGGAACCCACCCCCATCTCCCTGCATCTTCTAACTATCATTGCCTGCAGTAGTCATACTCATACCATTACCAACACAAGAAGACAAGTGAAAGTGATATGAGCATATATGATGAGGTTATGGTTATGGTACTACTAACTAGTGAAATGTGATTAGTTAGTTAGTTGTTAACCTGATCAGGAAGTGAGATGTGAGCCTTCAAAAGGAGCATGCCAGGCCTTAAGAGTACAGTAGTGCCTTTAATCTGGCTGCGTCTTTTTTCTCTGTTGGTTGCAAGTAAAGAGGGTTTCAAGACAACAGTTGCAGCAGTAGCTTGTTGAGTGTTCTTGTGGCAAATATCAAAGGAGTCCTCATTTCCAGTTCCAGAATGTGCTTCCTCCTCCTCCTTCTTCTTCTCAGTGTATTCAACTGCTGCAGTATGAGAAGTACCCTGACTCTGTGTCATCATAGCATTACCATCATGCTTGTTCCTGTAGGAATTACCTGATCCGGAGTTAGACTTATCATGATCATCATCCTCTAAACATGTTTTTGTTGCCAACTTACTATTACTGCCAGTGCCACACACGTCGCCTCTATATCCAGCAACCTAATTACGAAGAATTAATAAAAATAAATTGTCATATATGGTGCGAACAAAACCGGTAATCAATTCCATACAATAATTGAATTGGGAGCAAAGAAGAAAGAGAAGGAGGCGAGCGTGTTACCGAGGGTGATTGAGATGGAGAATGGAAGAGTGGAGAAGGAGAACGCGGAGACCACCGCCCACCACCCTGACTGCGACCCCGACCCCAACCACGCCCACCACCGCGCCTACCATCCATTGCTTGCGCTTCGCTTCTCTTCTCTTCTCTCGGAATCAAATTGTATCTCTCTCTCTCTCTCTCTCTCGTTTTACATTCAATTCAATTTACTAAGTAGCGTAGTAGTAGCACTGTTCTGTTACTACTTATCACTCTTATAATTCTTCACTCTTCATTAATTAACTAATTAATTAATTAATAAGTCGTTCCGTCTTCTCCAATCCAATGTGCAATGTGACTCAGCTTCCTTTGCATTTCCCAAACCAACCAAAGGTCTCGCTCTGCCCTCTTTTTCGCTTTTTCCAGTTTCAATCTTCCATCAATTAATGATTAACCTAACTATCTTTTTGTTTGCTTATATTCTCCTTCTATATAGTTTTATTTACATGTCATATATAAAAACCTAATTTAAACATATTTTATATTTTTATCTTTACTACTAATTATTTCTCACTTTGATTGTTTTATTGTATTTATTACCTCTCTTCAATTAATAAGGGAATATAAGTGAAAAAAGTTAATAAATATTACCTAGAATTCATAAGTGGATAAATAAAAAAGAAAAATTACTCCCTCTGTTTTTTTTTTTAATTGTCCAATTTAAAGATTTGTGAATTTTTTTTAATTGTTCATTTCAAATTTTGAGACAAAATTTATTATTTTCTCCCCATTTTACCCCTATTTAATATTACTCACTAATCTCTTTTATTCTTTTACCAAGTAAAGTAATAAAGGATAATTTAGTAAAGTAGATGTACATTTTATTAATTTTTATACAACACCAATTATTTCCTAAATACGCGCGCGCATTTAAAACTGGACAATTAAAAAAATGGAGGGAGGAAAATTTTTAAATTGGACAAATCAAAAAACGAAAGAAATGCATAATAAACCACAAATTTTGTTATAGTGTAATTATTTAAGTTTAATTTTGATGGACTAACAGTATAAAAGTATTTTACATTATCGTCCAATTAAAATGCTCCGTTTGTATGATTTTTCAAGTAGTGTGAGAGAGAAAACACAATCATGATATAATTGGATGACTGTGTAAAAA
The DNA here is from genome assembly GCA_013621005.1 of Aeschynomene evenia. Taxonomy (NCBI): domain Eukaryota; kingdom Viridiplantae; phylum Streptophyta; class Magnoliopsida; order Fabales; family Fabaceae; genus Aeschynomene; species Aeschynomene evenia. Next base: position 7,535,443 of record CM024268.1, read on the forward strand.
ATAGTATACTGTGGATGAAAATTAAATGCATTATTTAAACACCTCAAAACTATCTAAATACTCAAATATCTCTCTCTCATAAAATAGACAGAACCCAGACTTATTATTCTCTACTTATTTTCTCAAAAATTTGTACATATGCTTCCTTATATCTTATATTAATATTCATTTTATCTTTCTTGAATTTTAATGTGATCTTTATTCTAATATTAAATCTTTTTTATTTATCATTATTGATCTTGATAAATATTTTATAAAAATATAATTTTAAATATAATCCATACAACATAATTTTTTTAACTTTTTCTCTCCATTCTAGTTAAGGTGTTAGGTGTCCATCTTTATTAGAGGTGTAAAAATATCATTTCCATTTTGTTATTATAAAGTCTTCATATAGAATTTTTCACATGCTTCAAAATCCAATTTGTACCGCTCATTCAAAATGTTAATGTGTTAGGCTGATGGAGTTTGGTAAAGCTCTGGCTCTTAAAAAGCTGCTAATTTTCTTGGGCTCTCAAAAAGCTGCTCTTAGAGAGTCATAATAGTACCGTTTGGTAAAATTATACAAAAATTGCTCTCAATAAGCATAAGTCATCATTATAATATTTGGTAAAATAGTGCAAAGTGGCTCTCAAGATATAAAATGACCATAATAGACATGATATTAAAAGATATTGTGTAAATGAGGGTCATTTATGTATTTTCATTTTCAGAGAGCCAAAGCTGGCTTTGAAAAGCTACTCTTGATGGCTCCCAAGAGCACCCCCTGCTCTCAAAAGCCGAGAGCAAAAGCAGTCCTACTTTTTGATTTACCAAACGCAAAATAGGAGCTCCAGCTTTTTGAGACCAGAAGCACCCCAACAAAAAGCTTTACCAAAGTCGATCTTAATCTCAGTTTTAATGACCGAAGGAGGATCCAAAAATTCTAAACCGATGATATTGACATATATCAACCACCACACAGGCACTTTTTAGTTTTTACGGCACCAGTAATAAGTGTACAAGTTTTGTGATCGACTTACAATTCATTGAGACATTTATTTTATGACCATATGATATAAAGTAAAAATAAGTGAATTCATAAATTTGGACACATTCATTTTTCAAGGTTAAAATATCTTTTTTCTAAAAAAATAGTAGTCCATGTTGTTCAGATTATTTATAATTTTAGAGCTTTAAAAATATTCTTTTTCCAATTTTACATTATATATATATATATATATTCTCTTATCTTTTTTTAAATATTTTACAAAAAATTATAAAATAACTTTATTATTATTATAAATAAATTTATATATTTTAATTAACATTTTAATAAATATTCAACTTTCTAAAATGTGAATTAATTTTAAATGGAATGAGTAGTACTTAGGGGACATAGGGATGAGAATTTTTGTTTGCTTCAGAAACCACAACTAGCTATGTATATCTTTTATTTTTATATAATATTCAAATATTATATAAATTAAAATAATTAAATTTAGTATTAATAGTCAAAATTAAATTATAAAATAAAATTAATTTTAAAATATTTTAATTATGATCCTTCATATATATGATACGATTCAAATTTACTCTTTTATATATATATATATATATAACATATTTTTTCTCATTGGATTCATCCTATATGTATCTATAATCTACATATGTATATATGTATGATATGAAACAACATTATTGATATTAATATTCATTATTTTCCTAAAGAGGAAAGTACAAATTAAGTAGTCGGCCACTACTCTGCTTGGGGTTAGTTGATTGGTAGGTGATGAGGGCATCCTTGGGTAGCCTCCATCCTCAGTCAAAAGTCAATACTTCAGCAGATCTATCATCTATCTATAACTATAACATGTCCATTGCACCATGGGTTCAATATGTCAATTACTATATTCTTTTTCAACAACCCTACGTCTGCATCTAGACTTTTCTCTCTCTTTTAGATAAAAAATTAATCGCATATACATTGTAACTTTATTTCCATATTTTATTATTTAAACTGTAACTTTTTTTCTGGATTATATACATTGTAAAGATTTTGTTATTAATCAGTGTCCTAATTTATTTTATTACGAACTGTTCCCCTTTCTTATTATAAAATCGTTAAACACATTTAAAACAAACCACGCACGTCGACAGTAGTTTATATGAACATATAAAAATCGGTTGTCATAGCAAAAACTAGGTAATACTATATATCATAATTAAGTCATAACAATACCAGACCAACAAATAATAAAAGTTCCCGAACTGATTTACGATTTCTTTATTAGGTTGTATATATAATATAATATAATTTATATTTGTTTACAAATAAGATAAGATAAAATAAATAGAATGCAAAAGTCAGCTCTCCCTACCCCTATATATATATTTCCTATTTCTATTTATAAACCATGGCGTTTGCCTTGGTGCTGCATTGCAGGTAGTAGAAAATTCGAGAGAAAATTAAAAGGTTGAAATTGCGTGAGATGCCAAGGAGTGATGGGATGTGGGCCTTCAAGAAAATTATTATTCCTCCGTTCTCCCCCCACATATTTTTTTTTTCAAATATTTACTGTACGATAAAAAATAAGTCAAAATAACCAATAAATTATACATAATATATATAATATAAAATACATAACATATAATATGTTGTGTATAATATACATTACATGTTGTAGTATTATCTTTTTTTACAATATGTGATATATGTTATGTACATTATATAATATTTGTTGTGCACGACATGTAAATATATGTCCTTATGTTACTTTATCTTTAATAAAACCCTATATTTTGTTAGGTATTTTCATTTAAAAAATCTTATTTTCTTACTTCTTATTATCTCCATACCCGGAGGCAGTGTGTAAGTGTTAAACAGGACATACAACCCTAGAAATTAAATAATACACAATTTACACACATTAACTACAATCACAATATAAATAATAAAGGGTGTATTAAGTTCAGAAAGATTAAGAGATTTGTTTTAATTGTATTATTTACTTGTTATGTTGATCTAAATTATTTATTTAAAAATAATTTTCATGTAATTGATAGTATTAAATTAATTTTCATTTATATATACAATCACTTAATTAATAATTGTATTATATATGTATTACACTACCTTAATCATGAAGTTATTATAGTTGACTATATTTTTGTCACTTGAAAAATACATTATATAAACAAAGTATATATTTTTAAATTTCTAATATTGAATGATTATGTTTTAAAAAAGATAAATTTTTAGTACATTAATATTTTAATAAATTGAATTTATATTAGCCTTTAATTTCTGATAGATGTTGTGCTACACGGATCGTAGTACCGTACGATAATGGGATCTCGCCGGAGAGCAAGAGAAATCAAGTCGAACGTGATTTCGATGAGATCGGGATGGAAAACAACAACGTAGGGAGCGAGCTAGAGAAGGAGTTGTAGAAGTCAAAGGTGACAATGGACTTGATGATGGTGGAGAGAGAATTGAGGGTAGTGTCGAGTATGTTGGTATGGAAGTTGCAGAAAGGAAGTAGAAGGTGAAGTTACATTACATAAAGGAAATATGAGGATCCTTTAATTTGATAAATGTGGTGGATATATGGAGGACATTATTAGTAGGGATGTGAATACGTCAGCTGTTAATTAGGGGCTTTCGGCCTGACCTGACTTGATTTTATAAAATATCATACCGAGATCTATTTAAAATAAAGTCTATTATTTTTAGTAGGCTAGACCTAAACTTTTTTAAAAAAAATCTATAAAGCCTTTTAGGCCGACCTGAGTATGTTAATTTATGAGTTTATTAGTGATTATCTTGATTAATTCTGTTTGTATGTGTAGGCCTGTTCCGTCTGTGGATTGTATGTAGACTAATTAGCCTGTGATGACTTGTTTCATATTTTTCACAATTAAAAGGCTTTCTGATAGGCTTCAGTCCAGGCCAGGCTTACGAAAAGATCCGACTCAGGCTTATAACAGGTCACAGGTGAGACTCATGCCTAGTTTTGATGATACATGTTTGGTCTGTTAACGATAAAGTTTGACCTAGTCTGACTTATTCTCATGCCTAATTATTAGTGATATTTACTTAGATAATGTTTGTTTCAAAGTTTATACAATACAATACAGAAATGTAGGTATAAAATAATACAATATAACAAATTTTGTGTATTTTGTTTTATATTTATTTTAATGTTTATAAGTGGAAGAGGGCGAGAAAGAAGAGGTGGTGGATGTGGTTGTAGATGAAGGGATAAGAAGATGAAATGAGAGGTATAATAGATAAAAATTTAAAAAAATTGAATGAGTAAATTTAAATAAATTCTTATTAAAGTTTTTGTACCTCTGTGTATTTTACGTATCTACTACAAGTGTGAACATGAATTACACAAAAAACCTGTACAAATGAAGATCATCTTATGGATGTATATTATGAATAAACATCATTCAAATAAATATATATTATATTTTATATCTTATACTATCTAACGAACACAACCCTAATGTTTTTAATTTTCTTTTACTTTGATTTGGAAACAGAATATACTCATCTCTAATCAATTGATTATTCTCTTGCTTGTGGGGTCCATGCACCATGCCATAACTCACGCGCCAACCATTAAAGTAAAAGAATAATATCTTATTACTTTTGTCTTTTAGCGATAATTCAAAGTATTTTATTCATTAAAGTCAAAATAAGTAACGTGTTACAAATTTACAATAATTGGCTGGTTTATTGTGTAAATTAAATGGAATACTCTTTATTTTATAAAATAAAAATTTGTGACTTAATTAAAGTAATATAGTGACTCTTTTTGTTCAATTCCAGTTGTACCTTAAAAATGAAAAAAATGATATATTTTAGATTTTATATAACATTACAACCTTTAAATTTTAGAGAAAATTATTTAAATATTTTTCATCTTATTCTTCACCCTTTTTATATATATATATATTGTACCTTAAAGTTTTTCATTTAATAGTAAGTTGCACTTTTGTAGAATTGCAACGCTAGTCATTTTTTCATTTATAAGAGATTTCACATATATTTATTTTTTTTATACTAATAATATTTATCGTATAATAAAAATGCGTTCAATTAGTATTCAATATGTACTATATATAATATAAAATATAAATTATGTGTTATATGTATAACATATATTTTATATTATATATAACATACATGGAATAGTTTAATATATTGATGTTATAAAATTAACATTATTGTTTCTATACATTAATATTTTTTTATTTCTTTCCTTTCCTTTGTCTGCGCTTAGTAACTCTTTAACTTGAAAGACATGGTACTAGAGTCCAGGAATGACGCAGCAAAGCCCATGTGTAATACTATGTAATAATATATAGTAGTATATTATAATCAATAAAATGATGCGCTTTCAACTAGTTCATCCATTATTGGAGTATAAGTAAACGAAACAATTGTTTTCATAATACTATAATAATTAGAATAAAAAATTGAAAAGTCAGCTTGAAACCTTTTCAATTGAAATAATGTCCAGAGAATAACTCATTGTTGATAATTTACAACTAATATCTATTTTTCAGCCTTAAATTTTAAAAAATCTAATTATAAGAATTTGGTCTGTGTTCAAATTTAAGATGAAAAACAAATATTGACATTTACTTATTAAAGAAAAAGAGGCTACTATTGTAAAAATGTGTGTGTATATGTAAGAAGATTGAGAAAGATATATCTCTTACAAAAATGAAAAAGGAAAGAAACAAAGAAATAGTAAAAAATAGAGTTAAGAGTACAATAACTTAACAGCGTTGGTGATAAAAAAAAAGGAAATATTTGGGTCATAATAAAAAATCAGTTAAAATAGCCAATAAATTGTGCACAACATATATAATATAAAATGCACAATGTATATTATATGTAGTGCGCAATGTATATTATTTATTGTGCACAACATATATCACATATTATAACATTATTTTTCTTTACATGTTATATATGTCGTGCACATCATGTGCTATATGGTGTACACAACACGTAATATTCATTGTGCAATTTATGTTATATACGTTGTGTATAATTTATTGGCTGATTTTTTTTTGTGCTTCTAGGATTGCTGTAAAAAAAAGTTCAACTTGCAAAAATACATTACGTGTCACCCGTAAAAAAGAGAATAGAAAGAATGTTAAGAAAAAAGGAGTGGTGCATAGTAGAGGCCGCCAAAAAGTAAAAGGTGTTTCTAGGAATTTTCGTTTATGTTACATTGGAGGGCAGGCGCAGTTTAAGAAAGAGGAGTACAATAATTGGCGATAAAATATTAGTATATAGAAATGAAGTGATGAGAGAGATATGACTCTGGTGCCTATATAAGAAGCAAGAAATAAGCTAAGCGAGATGCAAAATGCAACTTGTGCATCTCATCTCATCTCTAGCTACCTAGCTAGCTAGCGACAACATACAAGTCCTCCGATCTCTCTGCTGCGTCTATATACATAGCATTCACAAAATATATATATTGAATTAGCTAGCAGTGATGAGTGGAGGAGAAGCAGATCGCACAGGGATAGCAGAGGAAGAGATGGTGACGACGAAGGAGAATAATAATAATAACAGTAAGGTGTTCAAAGAGCGGAAGGTATCATGGGCTAAGCTCCGCCGCGTAGACTCACTCAATTTGGAAGCCGGAAGAGTTTCAAAGACTGCAACCCACCCTTTCAAGGTAAGTAATTATGATTAGTATACTCATGGATGGATGGATTTGGATGATGATGATGAATGAACTAATTAATAATTGACTGGACAGATGGGTTGGAGAACAACGCTGAGTCTGGCATTTCAGAGCATAGGGATCGTATACGGTGATATCGGCACATCGCCGCTGTACGTCTATGCGAGCACCTTCACCGACGGCAAAATTCACAACAAGGATGACATCCTTGGCGTCTTGTCTCTCATCATCTACACCATCGTCCTCATTCCTATGCTCAAATATGTTTTCATCGTCTTATGGGCCAATGACAATGGCAACGGTACGCTATCATCCCTCTCTATCATATCTAATCATCTATCATGTTGTGTCAAATCTTTCCTCAACCTCCCTCCTTTTTTTTTAAATTAAAACCAACGGCAAGATCTGTTCTTGATTTTATCAAACCCATTTATTAATTTACAATATCGTTTATATAACATAAATACGTCCAACGAATATCCAACGTGTGTTATACATAAGATGTAACGTGTGCTATATTTATAAGTTATAACACACATACATATAACACACATTACGTCTTATGTATAGCACACGTTAGATATTCGTTGAACAATATTTATGTTGTATGAGAAATATTATTGATTAATGTTCCCTCCTTAATTATTTCTTATACTATACAACATCTTAATAACTTGATATATATGTAGCACGACATGTGGATCATATATTAAGTAAAGTTTGAACTTGTTACAGATCTTTAATTTAATACTAAAAAATATTTTAATTTAGCTTGCATAAATATATTCTCTGTTTGAAAAACTATATATTACCTTCCAATTATATGTTCTACTCATACTAGTTTACTAGACAGAAACCTTAGCAAATAAGCCTTAAAAAAATAAAAATACATAATCTTCACTTTACATTGGATTTCTACTCCAAAATAAGTTTTCAAATTAATCTCTTGTACTATTTTAGTTCTTTTTTTGTTTTTGGAGGGGATGAACTTTTTATGTCTAATAATTTTCGAGTTATACTATTTTAACTATTTTTTTATTTCTATATATACCAATGAATATTTTATTGTTATTCAAGCATTTACTCACATATATAGAGGTAGAGAAAAATATAATTCCACTATCATTTCACAATCTTTTCAGTTCCATCTTTATTTTGCCAAGTACGGCTATAATACTAAGGATAACTTGATATTAGATTTTATGATGTATGGGAGAAATTAAAACTAATAAGTATTATCTTATTATTATTACTATTATTATCATCATTTTAACTATTCATGGTCAAAGCAAATAATGTCATTTTCATAACAAGTCATACTTTGCCATATACTCATCATGTGTAAAACTTTTTTAGCTGTTTGAGTCAGGACCGTTTGTGGGATCCACCTTTTGTGATTTTATGATACGTGTATTACGTGCGTGTCCTCACAAGTCTTACGCACGTGTGTTGTTTTAAGGTGTAACAAAATTAAAAGAATTATTCAGTCCGAGCAACAAATTTATTTATTCTGTATTATTTATTACATAATATATAATTTAAAAGATTAATTTAATAAAAGAGAAAAAATTAAGTTTCAAACAATGGATAAAATAGTTGATATGAGATTTAAGGAGATATAATTATATATATATATATATATATAATAAATTATATGCAGTAAAACATTAAAATGTATTAAAATTATTAATTAAAAATTAAAATATAGAGCATTTCATAAACTTAGAGGTTTAATATTCATTAATGATAATAGTTAAAGTATACTGTATATTGTATTTTATTATAAATTAGTTATTAAACTTTAAAAAATTAAATTATTTATTTTTAAATTAATTGAATGTTGAACTAGTTTTATTATCAATTTTTGAGTGATTTTTCCAACTTTTATCGGTATTTGATTGATTTACTCCGATTTTTAACTCCATTGGGATCAAATAAGGGTCCGAATCTAGATAAGTTATTTAAAGTAAATTAAATAAAATGGAATGCGTATTTAGTATGTATAATAAAAAGCCAATAATTAGGCTAAGCTAAGAAAATGAAAGAGGTGTGTATTGTATTTGTGTAGGTGGAGCATTTGCACTGTACTCGTTGATAAGTAGACATGTAAAGGTGGGTTTGATTCCAAATCAACAACCAGAAGACATGGAACTTTCCAACTACAAGCTGGAAACACCATCCAGCCAGCTCAAACGTGCCCAAAACCTAAAGCATATGATTGAGAATAGTTATTTTGCCCGAATCCTTCTTTTGTTTGCAGCCATTCTTGGTACTTCTATGGTCATTGGAGACGGCATTCTCACTCCCTCTATTTCAGGTACTCTCATCCATCCAGCTTATCATTTTATTTTACTCCTCAAATCTCAATTCCTTCATTTATTCCAACTAGTAAAGAAAACTAACTGTGTATCTATATATATATATATGTTGTCTACACATACAGTCCTTTCTGCTGTAAGCGGAATCAGTTCATCACTGGGTCAAGGTATGTAAGTACCTACTTAATTCATTTATTTATTTTGTTCTTAAAACTGATGATCATTATTAATTCCTTATTGTAATCATATTAACTATTTCTTTTAATTTCAGACGCTGTGGTTGGGATCACTATAGCAATCTTGGTTGTCCTGTTTTCTTTGCAAAGATTCGGTACTGATAAAGTGGGATTCTCGTTCGCACCAATTGTTTTAGTGTGGTTTTCATTCATCGGGGGAATTGGTCTCTACAATTTGTTCAAATATGACATTGGAGTATTAAAAGCTTTTAATCCTAAATACATAGTTGATTACTTCAAACGGAATGGTAAGCAAGGGTGGATATCACTTGGTGGAGTCTTTCTCTGCATCACAGGTCAGCATCCTCTATCTACCTTTAATTAATTCATCCATTATGTCCTCTTAATTAATTACTCCGTACACTTTTGATTGACGTTTTAGAGTATTGCACACTTATTAAGAAGGTGATGAAAACAACAAAAATTTTATAGAAGTAAATGTACAATGACAAAATTATCCTTATAGTTTTTTTGTGCAATAATAATTGTAAGAGATAAAAAGAGAGTGTATGTATGGATAAAACTGGAAAAAGATCATAAATGTTTCATTGGAAATCTAAAATGATAAATAATAGTGAACAAATAAATTTCCTAAAAATACAAGTGTACGGAGCCAATAATTACGTTGCGTCCTTCTTCAATTTAGTTCTAATTACGTTACATGATTGACCTTAATTAGGATCTGAGGCCATGTTTGCCGACTTGGGTCACTTTAATGTGCGAGCCATTCAAGTAAGTAAATAAATTATCACACACACACACATATATATATATATATATATATATATATATATAATAAAATTTGTTGTACAACATAAATACATCTAATTAGTATACAATGTGTGCTATATATCTTACATAATGTGTTATGTATAATACATATGACACACATTATGTATAGTATATAGCACACGTTAAATACTAATTGAATATATTTCTATTTATATATTTTGACATTATCTATCTATATATTATTATATCATCATTCATTAATTAATATAATGTAATGCTGCAGATCAGCTTCTCTTTCATCACATGTCCTGCAATATTGTCCGCATATAGTGGGCAAGCAGCATATCTACGGGTGTTTCCAGATAAAGTGGGTAACACTTTCTATGAAAGTATACCAAGTAAGTCCATTATCTATCTATCAATCTTAGATGAGATGAGAGAGGTAGTTGATTTATTTATTGAGAGAAGGTGATCAATCAATTATTATTAACTAATTGCAGAGCCCTTATATTGGCCAACATTTGTTGTGGCGGTTGCTGCTGCGATCATAGCGAGCCAGGCAATGATATCAGGAGCCTTTTCGATCATAATGCAAGCCCTGAGTCTAGGCTGTTTCCCTCGAGTCAAGGTTGTGCACACTTCCAGCAAGCACCACGGTCAAGTTTACATTCCAGAGGTGAACTACATGTTCATGATTGCATGCATCATCGTTTGCGCTGCCTTCAAAACCACAGAGAAGATCAGCCACGCATATGGGATTGCCGTTGTAGGCGACATGCTGATCACAACATCGCTGGTGTCGCTGATAATGCTGGTCATATGGAAGAAGAGCATCTGGCGTGTGGCTCTGTTCTTCGTCGCATTCGGGTGCACCGAGATGGTGTACCTGTCATCCCAGATGACCAAGTTCACCGGAGGAGGGTTCCTCCCGATAGTGTCGGCCCTGTTCCTGACGACGGTGATGGGGATCTGGCACTACGTGCACAAGGAGAGGTACATGTTCGAGCTGAACAACAAGGTGTCGACGGAGTATCTAAGAGAGCTGGTTGGGAGCAACCCGGACGTGAGCAGAGTGCCGGGGATGGGGCTGCTGTACTCGGAGCTGGTGCAGGGCATTCCCCCTATATTCCCCCACCTCATCGCCAGCGTCTCCTCCGTCCACTCCGTCCTCGTCTTCGTCTCCATCAAGGCCATCCCCGTCAGCAGGGTCGCCTCCGAGGAGAGGTTCCTCTTTCGCCACGTGGAGCCCAGGGAGTACCGCATCTACCGTTGCGTGCTCAGGCATGGCTACAATGACACCCTGCTTGAGGATCCTGTCGAGTTCGAGGCGCAGTTGATACAGAACCTCAAGGCCTTTATTCAACAAGAGACCACCTTTGCTGCCGCTGCTGCTGCTGCTGCTGCTGCTGAATCTGATGATCAGCAACAGATGGCAGCAGATCATAGCAATAATAATAATGATAGAGCAGCAAGGTCGTCGTCGTCGTCCAGTAGAATAATCCCAACTCATCAACAAGTAGGAGGAGGAGGAGTGTCACGAGGTGCCTCGTCAGATTCCATTGTCACTGCTGCTAATGCTAACAGCAACAACAACAACAACAACATGTCGTCGTCGGCGGCTGAAGAGGAAATAAAGATGATAGAGAAGGCAATGGAGAAGGGAGTGGTGTACATGCTGGGGGAGGCAGAGGTGGTGGCACAACCCAATTCATCGATAATAAATAAGATAGTTGTCAACTATGCCTACAGCTTCCTGAGAAAGAACTTCCGGCAAGGGGACAAGTTGATGGCTATCCCTCGCAAGAGACTTCTCAAGGTTGGAATGACTTATGAAATCTAATCAGAATAAATAAATACTACCTACATGTTACAGCAGCTGCCTAGCTAGTATCATCACATACACCAATCGGCTCAATCAAAAGTCACCGTGACCATGCATATTGAGTCCATCAACTACTTGACTCAAACTTTTTTTTGTTATCTAGCTGATTGTTCTGTGATATTAATAAATAAAATGGAATATATGTGCTTTAATTACTCCCTACCTTGTAGTTTTATGGAAAATGGTTGTACAAATTATGGCATAGGAAAAGTGAGAGAAAATTTTATGAGTAGTATATTTCAACATTTTAAAATGTTAAATGTTCAAAAAATATTATTGTAATTGTAATGTTATTTTAACATTTACTTATTATATTAAAAGTGATGCTAAATGAATAATATAAAACTAGCCCAATCAACCAATAAATGAGATTTTGGGCCATAATTTTTCAGCTCATTACAATTTTAATGATTATTTGAGCCAAAGCCAAAGCCAAAATAGACTCATTGACTGTATGGGTTGGTTTTCCATTGTCCACTTAGCATTGTTATATTAAACATCCACTTTGATAATGAAATATGAGATGCACTAGTTTCATCACTTTTATATTTTTTTTTATCATTCTCTTTTTATCACCTTCACATTTTTTAATGTAGACATTCACTTTGAATATCAAAATATCTATAATCTAATCATAATTATCAAGAATTGATGATTGACTCAATTATATAACCAGGTCAATGATTTAACTAGTGGGTCATTAATTAAATCATTAGAATCGAATTTAATTAAATAAATATATAAAAATATGGGATTAATTACAATGCACTGACAGTATAAAAATATTTTATATTGTCAGTCAATTGTATTGTTACACATCATTTTTAAAAAGTAGTTTTTTAGAATTCGAAAAGTTATTATTAAAAGAAAACACTTGACAATTTTATATTGGCTGACAGTGTAAAATTTTTTACATTGTCAATAGATGATGATTATTCTCTAAAAATATATTAATTATATAGTATATATACTCTTGCGTTTCAAGTTAATTGAAAATGGAAGGAGTACGTATATAACATTTTGCACATATTCTAACATCTATCATTCTATCTAGTGAACTAGTTTAATTGTTGCTTGTCCTCAATACAACTTACAAAATTTAATTAAATGATTTTGAATTAAAGAATTCAAAGAATAAACCCAAATTGGCATGCATAGTTAAGAAAAACCTTAAATATATTTAATGAATGTCTATAAATGTGAGGAGTAAATTAAAAATTAATGTGGACGGAAAAGTTAAATTTTGATAAGTATATTTACCATACAATTCATAAGTTTTTAAACAAAAAATAGAAAAATTAAATATATTTATAGATTATATAGTGAATTTAATTTTTATCCACTATAATTTTTTATACGGTAATCCAATCAGGTACAATATTAACTATGATTATATTTTCTCTTTACAATATTTAAAAAAATGATAGTGTTTTAATTGGATAACTTTTACATGTATTAAAATTAAAATCTTATATAATTAGTAAAAAAATATCCAAAATTGAACTAATTACTTCATAGTCGTTTTTTGCAATAGCGATAGCGATGAATGAATATGGAGGTGGTGTAGAGGAGCGTTTGGTGTGAATCAGTTGTAAACGCGATCGCCGTGGCAGTGGTTGTTTCGCCGCATTGACTCGTGTCTTACTGTTTCTCTTCTTATCTTACGTTGCAATTGCAATTACTTACTTTTACTTCCTCTCCCTATATCTAAATCTAACCTCTCTCTTTCTCTTTCTCTCTCTCACATCATCATCATCTTCTTCTTCTGTATAATCGATCTGAGTCACGTGGGCACGTAGTTTCGCCCCTTGCCTTGTGTCGTGTTGCATCCGAAATTGGAGATTCCGTTAGATCTGTCTCTGCCATAATCGATCAATCTACTCCGTAATGTGATGCCAATGGCAAACAATTAGCTCACGAGGTTGATTTTGAGGTATCTATGTTCTGTTCATCACATCACTTAGTTCTGCTTGTTATCGTTTTCTTACATTCACCTCTCATCTTTCTGCCATTCCATTTGGTTACAAAATCACACTATCTGCCCCGCCCTGCCCTACCTAGGTTCTTCAATTCCTGATACATTACTGTGCCCTTCTTCACTTTTTAAGCACCGCATGCATATTCATATTTATTCATTTTCTTGATTGATTGAATGCGCATGCATAGGCTGCTTAGTCTGAATCACGCTTTATTGTTATCATGTAAATGGATGAATACACTATAGAATTATTAAATTTTCCCTTTTATTTAATTATAGCTAGAGTTTTGTAACAGAATCATTTGTTTATTCCTAGCTAGCAAGCAAATGTGAGATGATGAGATCTTGATTCTTTACTGTTAAGTGTTATCTATGTTTGTATTCTTGTTCAATTATTGAAAAAGAAAGAGGGGCATGTTTGTTTTTATGCTGCTCTTTAATTATTCCCAGGGTCCTGATTCTGACCAAGTTTAGTCTTGTCCCTGTCTTTGGACTGCTCTTGCAGTGCTTTTGGTTTGCTTGCAAAATCCTATCCTGAAATTGGGAGATTGCTAACTGAGAACCATGGTGAAGTTGACTATGATTGCCCGTGTTACTGACGGTCTTCCACTGGCCGAGGGACTGGATGATGGTCGTGATCTTAAAGACGCAGAGTTTTATAAGCAGCAAGTTAAGGCATTGTTTAAGAATCTCTCAAGAGGACACAATGACGCATCGAGGATGTCAGTTGAAACTGGCCCTTATGTTTTCCAGTATCCTTCTGTCTTTGTATTCCGTTGTTGTTAATTGGTAGTAGTATACAAATTGTTTGGTTATTGTTCTTGTATATTGAAAGAGACATCTAGTATCTGAATTCTGACTTCTGAACATAATGAAAAATCACAAGCATACAATTTCATCTATGAAATATGGAAACACTCATTGTTTGCTGTTCTCTATGTGCTGTTATTGAGTAAGTTCTTGGCTTCCCAATAACGGATTTGAGATGCTTTTCTGATCCTGTTTGAATTTATTCAGTTTTTCTTATGAGCTGCATATCTTTAGGTTTTTGACATTAGAAGAGGCTACATTAAATTTTCTTCTTTAGTGATAGATTGGTGTCTCCTTTCTTTCTTTAATCATGATATAGTCTGTTATGTGCAATATATGCCACTATTTGAACCATATGGTTGGAACGCAACTCCTGCATTTTCAATAACAAGTTTTCAGATAAAGATGTATTATGGACTAAGATTAGGTGTTTGGCATTTGTATGGTGCAAAGCTAATAATTTGTTTAGAGGTCTTTGCATCACGGATATGTTAAGGGATTGGAAATCTATGTTTCACAAATAGTTTTATTTTGTACTTCGGAGGAATTCTTATCCTCTACCTATTTGTACTTTTTCATCTCATCTATTAATAAACTTCTTTTATAAAAAAAAATATATAGTCTGTTATGCATGTGCAAAATGGGAATGTATGTGGGATACTGTTTATGATGCTCCGCAACATTGCTTCCTTAGCTGGATGTTTTCTCCCTTGTCTGCAGAACTACCACTTTGAATTTTGGAGATCCTTTTTTTTCATAAGTTTATTAGAAGAAGTGTTCATAGCTGCAGTGACCTTGACAGAATTTTAGTTATATTATTGAAGGACGTGTCTGCTACTTGACAATGTGTGATCGTGCATACCCTAAGAAACTTGCCTTTCAATACCTTGAAGAACTCAGGACTGAGTTTGAACGTGTCAATGGATCTCAAATTGAAACTGCTGCCAGACCCTATGCCTTCATTAAGTTTGGTAGATATCATTTTTATTCTTGCCCTTTATTTTTGCATAATATGCTGATATATACTACTTACAGTACTACTTCTTTGTCTTGTGGTGTTTAATCCCTTTCTTTGTTTCTTTGTCGTCGATTTAAATTTTTATAAGACACATTTATACAGAAAACAAAGAAACTTTACCAGGATACCCATACTCAGCGCAATATTTCAAAGTTGAATGATGAACTATATGAAGTCCATCAGATTATGACAAGAAATGTGCAGGATGTTCTTGGTGTTGGTGAACAGTTGGACCGTAAGATAGTCCTTTCCATTCTCAATAATTTTAGTTATTGCATTCTGTCTGCTGATTGATTGGGCTGTAATATTGAATGATTGAAATTTATATTTGCATGTCTCATCTATTGGAATAGATTGCGAAAACCTAGGCCTGTAGTATTTTCATTTCCACTGCAGTTGAGTTTCACTTTCACCTATTGGCATATTTCTGATGAAATTTAGTTAATGGTCATGAAAAGAAAACGAAAATACAAACATTAGCTTTGGAGCTGAAATGTGACCTCTCTCTCTCTCCATTTGTCTGCATACTTCGTTCATGTCATTAATAGATGACCTTTAAGTTCACATTATTATCAAATTGCTCTGGCTTGAAAAGACATATAGATGCTTGACTTAAAAATGTCAATGGTTCTGCATTGGTACACTTGTCTTTGCAATTAGTTTTTCTGATATCTATGATCTTTGTTTTGCCTTTGTCCTTCTGGTAACTTGGGAAAGACTGTTGTAGGCTTGTAGCCATAGACATTATGTACATAGGACACTAAGCTGATTGACCAAGAAAAACTATAGGTAAAATCATTCAGAAGAATTTAGATTATAGTGGTTTGTCTACTATAAGGCACTATTTCTTGTTGTTGTGACAAACTTACAATAGAATTTATGTAGGTTCTAGTTAATGTTATTAGCGAGATAATGAAAGGATATCATGAATTAAGATGAATCTCGATTTTGGTTTTCTCTTGCAACATTGTATTCAGATGCCTATCAGCTTATGAATTCCTGTTCCTAGCAAATAAGATGGATATGAGGACATGAGATTCTGTTTCAATATTCTTCTCAGAAACTTCAGTTAGCATTTTCATAGTGATAAATGCTCTCCTCTCATTCCTCCTCGTCATGTACCCTCACTTTCTGTTTGTGTTTTGGTATTTCTTCTGCTCTTCTTCCTTATAAACTATGAAGTGCGAAATTTATGTTCTGCATTTGATTTGAAACATGCAGAGGTCAGCCAGATGTCCAGCCGATTATCGTCAGAATCACGCATTTATGCTGATAAGGCTAGAGATTTAAATCGACAGGTTAGTCCTTTCAGTTGAAGTATACAATGCACATTATATCTAATAATTTGCTATGGTTTTCCTTATGATGCTGACATATCTGTTATAGTTCAGTTTTCACTTTTGACCTCTCGAAAGCTATCCATCTGTAGTTTTGAATGGTTTTGTGGCAAGACTTGCTTTTCTAATTTATATAGAAACTTGAGGCAGGAGATTATTCTGAAAAGTAGTATGAGTTGTGCAATTTTCGTCTGGATTTATGCAAGTTACGGTTATAGCTCTTTGAAATAGTCTAGGCAGCTAGAGTACAATTTTTTGAGTCTAATAAAACAGGTAACGAAGTTGAGAAATTGTTCTGAAGTTTCTGTATCCAGGCTAGGAATACTTATGGCCTTATGGCTATTACCTTCGTGTAGTAATTCCTTTATTGTGCTAGTTTGATTATTACACGCAAAATCTTGGTACTATCCTCTATTAAGTTCATAGTCGTCTTTCTCCCTCTCTCTCATTTTTGAATTTTGGTTATACTCAAAGTCGTGGATGTATAATTGAAAATAAAATTCTTTGTTGTAGGCTTTGATTCGGAAGTGGGCACCTGTTGCTATTGTTTTGGGAGTTGTTTTCATACTTTTCTGGGTCAAAAATAAGCTATGGTGATGGGAGCATCTTATATGACATGTTTATCCTGGCTTGTGCTGCGGTGATTACTTGCTTTTCTAGCCACACTGCGGAGACTTGGACAGATAGTTGGGACCCCTATACAATGGGACGATGTCTAATTTTTATGGGCAACTTTGGTTTAAAAAAGACTATTCTATGTTACATCCATGTTTGCATGGCCATATGAGGATTTCTGGAGCAAGAAACCTTTAGATTAGGAAGTCAAGTATGAGAAAAGTTTATATCCTTGCAGACGCATCCAGCTTTTTCTTCTTACAATGTCTATTACTCACCAATTATTTTCAGGATTAATGATAGAAGGTCGAATTGTGTTTGCTGTCATAATTCTCCGGTCTCTCTCTCTTTCTTTTGAAATGGTAGTATCATGCATGAGAAATTTATAATGATCACTTTTTATAATTTCAAAAAATCATTTGACTAGAGTTGATATTGTTCATTTGGTTGAAATAACAGAGCTAGTGGAAGCTCCTATTCAGAAATGTGTTACATTAGGTTTCTAAATGAATCGATCTCATTTCACTAGCGTTTTCTAGACCCCGTTTTATACACTCACACACAAACACGATTCAGATTCTGTATAAACAGGAAAAGGAGTTGTGTCCACCAAAACCGAATCAGTTTGAAAGAGCCACTTTGATGCCCAAAGCTTCCTTAAATAATCATTTTAATCCTTCAGAAATATATTATTAGAGGACAAATGAATCCTTTAGATTTTAAAAGTTTAATATTGATTTACCAAATTTTAAGAAATTAGACACATTCATTGTTCCATGTAAAGGGATCAATTTATCCCATTTTTTGAGATATGAGGGAGGGATCAGTCTGAGTCCTTCAAATTTTGAGTAACTGATTTAACCCTTGTGATATTTTGAGGACTCTTTTGGGTATATAGTTAGTTAATGCCTCCATTTTTATAAGTCAACATAATATCTTCCCACTTCAAATACAATCAATCAAGTCACAAGTTTGGTGTTATCCCCTCTCCTTACTTTTTAATATTCTCCTCAAATATTTATACCTACTACGTGCAGTTTTTTTTTAATATTTTTGTGTGCCACACAGTGAAACATAATACATAAAATCAAAACTAAAAAAAAAACGTAAAATTCCACGATTAGAGCTGGTACCTTGGTCTTGATTGATTGGTGACACTTGACTCTGTATTTTACATCCCAGTGCTCCATACCATACCATACCAGAAGTCCAGAACAGAGCAGGTTCAGCAATCAGCGGTGCTTGTGATTTCGTGTTCTGCTCTGCTATTATCTGATCCGATCCGATACCTGATACAGGAAGGAGAGGACAGGTATCGATGTCGTCTCATCTCATTATGCTTATCTTCAGCTTGATTTTCTGTTTTCTTTTTAATCTGTTTGCAATAGGATGATGGATTCTCTCTCTCTCTCACACACACACACTTCTAGCTTGCTTGTATACCATGACTGCATGAGACTGCAATGATTGGCCGGAATATCAACCTAATCTACAATTCCCGATTGCTCTGCTTTATGTCCTCAAGTAAAAAAATGAACAGCGGCGTTCTTACCCATCTTCTCTGCTCTGCTCTGCATTACTTGCTGAATACACTGACCTTATCACGAACTTTGATTGATATGTATGTATGTATTATTTAGGGAAGAAGATGGCACCACCAGTGGTTGTTAATGTTAGAGAATTCCAACAATTGGCCAAGGATGTTCTCCCTAAAATGTATTACGATTTCTACGCTGGCGGTGCTGAGGACGAGTTTTCACTCAAGGAAAACGAAGAAGCGTTTCGCCGAATATCGTGATGCCCTACACTATACTACACTTGAAGTTAGTTAGTTTTAATTCTGCAGGAAAGGGAATAGAATAGGATTGGCATGTTCTGAACGAATGCTGTTTCTGTTTTCAGCTTGAGACCCAGAGTTCTTGTGGATGTTAGCACAATAGATATGTCTACTACTTTACTAGGCTACAGTCTTTCCGCCCCCATCATGATCGCTCCAACTGCTATGCATAAGTTGGCTCATCCACAAGGTTTCAAACTTTCAATATTCCATCTTAAAGTAGAGATTTTCTGCATCCATTTATTTCATATTCTTCTTTGACACTAAATTATGTCATTAATGCATTCTTTGTTAATTATTTTCCTCCAGGAGAGATAGCCACCGCTAAAGCTGCTGCTAAATGTAACACCATAATGGTATTCATTCATTCATTTATTCATGAAAAGAATCCTCTGTTAAAGAGTTTTCAGCCTCTGATTCCCTACTTGCTCATCGCACCACACCGATTACTCTGACCAACTTTCTGGATTAGGTTCTGTCATTCATGTCTACCTGCACCGTAGAGGAGGTTGCTTCAAGCTGCAATGCTGTTCGGTTCTTCCAGTTATATGTATGTATTCATCCTCCCTCCCTATTGAAGTACTCTGATCTTACTCTGCATTTTACACTAAATTTCTTTCTTAACAGGTTTACAAGAGGCGGGAAGTGACAGCTGTATTGGTGCAAAGAGCTGAGAGGAATGGATTTAAGGCCCTTGTCCTAACTGCTGATGTTCCACGACTTGGTCGAAGAGAGGCAGACATTAGGAACAAGTAAGTAATATAACATATGATTTTGAACAATAAAACTATTTTAACATTAATGGTCTTGTATACGGTGCATACATCCAATCTATCACCTTTAATTTTTGTGGGACCATCACTTACACAATATTTATTTTACTCTTCGCCCTTGGATTTAGATGGATGTTTACAAACATCCACTTTTTAGATGTCAATATAGCATTACTCGATTTTGAATTGTGTTGTGTTGCAAAAGAATTTTTTTTTTTTTTCAATTTCAATTACTTGCTTTGGTTGATGTGAACCAAACACTCTCCATATGGTACTTGGATACATACAGCAGCAGCCTTTCTCCTATCATCATTACATTTTCGTCCTCTGCAGGATGGTTTCACCACAGTTGAAGAACTTTGATGGCCTTTTTTCAACTGAACTAATTGAGTCTGTGAGTATAAACTCACCATCACATTAGTTCATTTAGAATCTTTTTCATCTATTTTGGTGCATAGTATTCATTGGTGATTATATTAGACTTAGGTTATGATTTGCTAGGTTCTGTTCTACCCATTCCTCTATTGTAAACAGGTTTTTATATATATACTTGCTTTTGAACATGCAGGATAAGGGTTCAAATCTGGAATCCTATGCAAATCAGACTTTGGATGCATCCTTGCGATGGGAGGTAGAAACACAATCATGAACATGTCTTGCAATCTTTGATAGATGATGATATATGCAAATGGAATCTAAATGAACTTCTTTAAATTTTTCAAAAAGGGTCATTACATTATTGAGTATATTTATGACTGGAACTGACAAAAACAAACAAATAGTAAGTTACTAATCTCCAATTTCATTTCATGGAAGTACCTAAACCATTGGGCAAATTTTATATATATATATGTGCAATTGGTCACAAGTCATAATTAACAAAAATGATTATAGGTGTGATCCCACTTAGTTGGTTCTCTCCAGAAGCTTTCATGACGATATGATTCAATAATCTCAATTTCTTCTTTCTGATTGAAAATTCTGCAGGACATAGCATGGTTGAAATCCATCACGAAGCTGCCAATTCTTGTGAAGGGTATACTCACGGCTGAAGATGGTATGTACAAGTAACAAGGGCTAAATTATACTATGTATAAATTAAATGCTTCTCGATATTGATATTATTAATTCTTTCATCGTTTTCAAAATCATCATTCATGGTTAATTGTTTCTTTGGGGTTTAGTTAGTTATTACTAATATATACATATATGTGATGGACGAATGCATGCATGCAGCAATTAAGGCAGCGGAAGTAGGTGTTGCCGGCATAGTTGTATCAAATCATGGAGCTCGCCAACTTGATTATTGTCCGGCCACTATTTCTGTGCTAGAAGAGGTGGTTCACGCTATAAGAGGAAAAATTCCAGTTTTACTTGATGGTGGAATTCGACGAGGAACAGATGTATTCAAGGCTTTAGCCCTTGGCGCAAAAGCTGTCCTTGTAAGTCAGTCCATACATAAATGAATGGAAAATTAGTACAAATCTATCTATATTAATGCAGGCTGATTGATTAATTCAGTGATAAAAGAAAGAGGTTAATTATTTATTTGTTATACGTATTGATGCAGGTTGGAAGGCCAATATTATATGGGCTAGCAGCAAAAGGGGAAAGTGGAGTGACACAAGTTATAGAAATGCTGAAGAACGAGCTTGAACTCACTATGGCTCTATCTGGCTGTCCAACTCTCGAGGATATCACTAGATCCCATGTGACCACGCACACTGAGAGGCTTCACTCAATGCTCTAGCACTCGTATATTTATATGGTATCCCAACCAAGCATGTACTATAAGCAACTCCTTAATTAATTAAAAAATCAATAAAGCTTAGGTTGATGGAGTTCAGTTTCGTTCAGGCCTGTCTTGTGATTATTAGTGAGTGTCTTACTTTAATAAGAAACCAAAAAGTATTGTATTCCGACCTACTTTAACGCTTAGAGGAGAAAGAAAAATGAGTTGTAATTGAAAAAAGAAAAATCAGAAAATTAAGCACACAAGTAGTCGAAAATTACGCGGAGTACTAAAAATAAATAAGAAATTACAAATTACAAATTAGAAATACTATTAAAATGATGTATGATGAAAGCCAGAGAAAAGAATCTGGAAAAGGCCTCCACTCATATTCGTGTGGTTAGAAAGGAGCATTGGGCATACAATACAACACAATACGCAGCATATTTGATGGCACTATCTTATCTTATATTCTCTAAATATCATATAATATAATATGTATTTATTTATTTAATTATATAAATCTATGAGTTGAGGTCAAAGTGTTTGGACGACTGATGTTGTTCAGGGTCACCGCCCGAACTGCTTCCATCATCTTGCTTTGGAATTGGATTGTTCATATGGTAAGGTCCTTTAGCAATCACCCTGCAAAAAAAGTAAATTATGATTATAAAAAAAGTTAATAAACACTTAATTGAGAGAGAACAAAGTAGTAAATAAATATTAAATAATGAATGAAGTACCTTTCTTTCCTCTTCTCAAGGAATTTAACAAGCGAGGCTCTCCTAGGGTATCTCATATCTGTTTTGGCAAATAGAATCCACAATTAGGGTATGAAGCAAGCAAGTACCTAACTACTAACAAACAAACAAGGCTAATACAATATGATATGATACTATGACCAAACCTGAGAGGACATACCAGGAGCGTGTTGCTGGGCAGTGGTGTTTGATGGTGGAGGAGGAGGAGGCGCTGCCACTGATTTCGAGTTTTTGGGAGTTTCGTTGCAAAGTTGAATATCTTCGTCGGATCCCAACTTGGTGGCTAACTCCATCACCTCCGTGGCTTTCTCAGGCGGAAACCCGTCGAACACTAACACTTTCCCCGCGTAGAATATCGACAGTTGGGGTTGCCTTTGGCTTTGGCTTTTGTGCGTTTCAGACCTACTTGAGTTGAGTCACATACAACAGCAGCAGCAGGAGCAACATCAACAAAGGCCCAATTGCAGAAAAGAAATAAAAAAAAAGTGAAACAAATTAAGAATTGGGAGGTACCTGAGGTTGGACTGCTTGATGGAGGGGTTTTCCATGAATTGGGGAAGAAAATCCAAAGCTGAAGCGTTAATTTGTTTCGAAGCATCATCCGAATCTTGCAGGTTGGTTATCAAATCCATGGTAGCAGCTGGAATTGAACAAAACAAGTTTTCCATACCATCAGATCAGATCAGATCAGATCAGATCAAAATATGTTGTTTCATTAATCAATTGAACAAACAAGCAAGCAAGCAAAACATCACAAATCGCAATTGAATCTGAAAATTAAACAGAGAGAGAGAGAGAAACAGAGCCTAGTCACTCACTCAACAAAATGAACAAACAGTTGGTTCATTGGCACGGCAAGAGAGAGAGAGAGAGAGAGAGAGGGTAGTGTACCTGGTGGAGTGGTGGTGTCGGATTTGGCAGAAGTAGCAGAGAATGGAAGGGATAAATGAAGAGGAGGTGAAGAAGAAGAAGAAGAGCAAGTGTTGCGTTTGTCTTTCAAGAACTGGCTCAAGAGGTTACAGGTCTGCGTGAAATTGGACTTGTCCACGCCCTTGCCGGTGCCGGAGCCGACCCTCCGCCCATGGCCATCACTACCCCCCAATCCCATATTATTATTAGATGACATTCTCCGATCACGAGAACCAGTACAAAGAAAACAAGAGTGGAGTCCCCAGCCACCACTTTCAGTTTCAGAACCGCCGCGTGCGAGGCAGGTAGTTTCCTTTCCCAAGCTTCTTCCTTGAACCCTCAATTGATTTGTTTGTTCTCCTCTCTGCACCATGCGGGTCTTATCTTTGAATATTTTACACTCTAAATATTAATATTATTATTGTTTTGAAATCAATAATACTAAAGAAACAGGCACATAGTACTATTTATTTCTCTCTCCCTTTATTTAATACAGGTTTTGTTAAGGCACGTTTTTATTGTGGGAGAATAGCTAACGCAAGGAGGCAGCCAGGCAGGCAAGCAGTAGGGTTGAATCTTCCCCACTCACTCACGGCTTCAAATTGTGATGTGAGTAAGTCAGTGCGGGTTTGCGGAAAGTCCAAAGCAAAGAAAAAAAAAAGATAGAGAGAGAGAATTGTGAATGTGAATGCACGCACCTTCCCTCGATGCCGATGGATGGATGGCCCACCCTTCAATGTGCCCTGCATTCACTACATTACTACCATACTCCCTTTTTCCTGCTTTCCTACCCAAACCCTATCCCCCTTTTCTCATCCATCTCTCTTCCCTTTCCCATTTAGTGTGAGTTTGGTAAAGTTTTTCGAGCAAGTGCTCCTGCTCTTAAAAAGCATAAGCTCCTTTTTTGTGTTTGGTAACTCAAAAAGCCAAGGAGCTTTTGCTCCTGGGCTTTAGAGAGCCAAGGGTGCTCCTATGAGCCATTAGGAGTAGCTTTTCAAAGTTAACTCTAGCTCCTCAAAAAGTAAAATGACTAATTAACCTTAAATTTTAATAAAAATCCAATTTTATCCCTAATCAATTACATCCAATTTTAGATCATTTTCTTTTCAATTTTTTCCGCTCTCTTTTTAACAAAATATACCGCTATTTTTTGTTGTCGCTTATTTTTCCTCACTGCAATCCTTATTTTTCCTTGGTGCGTTGTCTATAAAATGAAAACATGAACTTTTCTCATGCTTCAGCTGCTTTTGGATACGACCGTATAGGTAAGAACTAATGTGAAAATATTGAATTAGTTATCTATGTTTGGATTTATAAGTGGTATTGTTTTAATTTTTATGTTATTAATTATTATAAATATTAATTGAAATAAAAGTAAAATAATATCTTTTAATATTTATGTCTATTATAGTAATTTTATACTTTGAAAGCACTTGTAAAATGTACTTACCAAACTCACACTCATGACTTCTGCTTATTGAGAGCAAATTTTGAACTATTTTACCAAACGATCATAGTATGGCTCCTTGAGAGCAGCTTTTTGAGAGACATAACATTACCAAACCAAGCCTTACTACATTTTTCACATTCTTTTATACTATTTCGTATTTCCTTTGTCTTATAATAACCCTATTTTTAATCTTTATCTATTCTATATATAAAGAGATTGAAAAAAATAATTACCCTTTTTGATGTCCATACTCATTTAAATAAGTTTTTTTGAACTCGACAGGAAAAATAAAAATGCGACTTAATGGGCCGGACTTGAAGTGTCCGATAAGGCACTACTATAAGAAAAATTATTAGGTGCACCAAGAGCAAGAGGATTTTTCGCTCTGCACCATTCATTGGGCGACACATAATCTAAAAGGTCAACTATAGTGGGGAGGGAAGGGGTTAAGTTTCCAATGAGAGGATAGAATTGTTGATGTGTCATGCAATGAATGATGCAGAGCAAAAAATTATCTTACTCTTGATGCAGTTAATAATTTCTCTTTAAATAATTTTAAATTTTTATTATTACTCCCACCTTCCTGAAAGGTAAGTTTTCTCTTTTTCCCTTCTTACGGAATTATAATTCACTTTTCAATTTCTAATACTCTCTTATTTTATTTTTTCTATTCTACCTTCATAAATTTTAATTATTATTTTCAATGTCGTGTAAAATATGCACATTCATAGGAATATTTTTATCATTTATTTTTATTTTTAAAATATCAATATAAATCAATTATAACTTTGATACGCATGGAAAACAAAAAATGACTTACATTTTAGAGTGGAGAGAGTAAATATCTATTTAAGAATTCTAAATAACACTTCTTCCATTTTTTATATGTTCATATACTACATATTTTTAAGTGTGCAATGATAAAAATAAATATTTATTAGAGAATGAAAAGAGTAGTAGTTTACAATTTATTTAATATTGAACGTAGAAATGATATTCATGCATAACATTAGACATTTGATAATTAATAATAAAATTTAGTTATGGCATATTATCAATATAAAATAGTTTTATAATCGGTCTAATCACGTAAGAAAACTTTAATACTCGTTATTTCAAAAAGAAATACTTTTACTAATATAACAACATATAATTAAATGTTAGTGTAAAACTATTTTATACATCATAATAAAATTCTTAATAATTATGAATAATTATTCAGTAGGAAATAAACTTCATATACTATAGACAATAAAAAAAAATAATAATAGATCGTATGCACCTACTATGTGTAAAATCAAGATTAGAGAATCTAGAGAATCCACTTTCCATTTACTCTATTCGTTTTCTTGTACTAATTTTTATATCTTTGAGTTCATATAAGCAGATAAAAATAATTATAGAATCATATTGAAAATAAAAATATTATTTTAATATTCATTTTTCTATACCCTATACTGATATTTATATTTACCATTCTTAGATTTTAGATGTGATCTCACTACAATATTTTAATTTTTTTTATTTACTATTAATCATAATAAATATCAAATTTTAAATGTTCATATAACATTACTAGTTATTAGATTGAAAAGTAAAGTGTATAAAATACTTCTCTTATTTACTTGATATTTCTAGAAACGGATTGTAAAGCATACAGTTTTTTTTTTTTTGTGGAAGATTTATAGCGAAATAATACGGAAACTTACTTATCATTTATGACGCGTTTTGTCATACATTACACCCTATTATGGGTAATTTTTTAAGATATTTTTGGGAAAAGAATCAAAACCTTTTTGTTGATAATTTTAATTAAACAAAAAACAATAAAATAATAAATAGAGATGATCGATAAGAGATGAATAATTTTTAAAATTTTCATTTTAAATAAAAATTATAATTCTCCTATTAAGATAAATACAATTCATTCAAAAAATTTACTAAATTTTACAATATCCTCTAATTAAATATTCAAATAAATAATTTAATGATAACAAATCTTAAAATCTCTTAAAAATTATATTATCTTCTCAAAATTGGTACGGAATTTAACCATTTTTATGCATATGTCAATATATAGATGAATGAAACTTAAATCTTTTAGAAAATTATTTAAATGATTTTTTTTTTCAATTCTGCATTAAATGTATGAATCTTATCAAATGAGATCAAATAATCTTCTCCAATGAAGATTAAAAGAATAATAATGATAGCGTTTGGAGGTGTTGTGGGGTCCGCATCTAGTACGACCAACGAAGCGGGTGAAACACGTTTCGTCGAGACTCGTGACTCCTTCGAGCACGTGATAAATAATTTTCAGTTTTTTTATTCCCGTGGCAATTCCGTCATTATGCATCTTCCACCATGTTCTAGCGCCACTTGAAAGTAGACCACAGGATCACAGCATATCCCAGTTAAAAATAAGATGGCTAGCGGCACAACAAAAAAATCAGTTAAAATAGTCAATAAATAGAAATTTGGACCATAATCATCAAGCCCATTAAAAATATACTCATGATTAAAAGTGTTATTTGGGCCCTAAAATATTAAATGAACTTTATTGGCTGTTTTAGCTGATTTTTTATTATGTTCCAAGCTGGTTAAAGATAATAGTCCCTACTTTTCTTTTTCCTTCAGTTTAGAAATATGATTTAATTTTTATTCATACAACTTTTTTACACAGTTATCCAATTATGTTCTATCACATCAATTATGATTGTGCTTTCTCTCTCCATTACCTAAAAATTCATACGAACGAAGTATTTTGATTGGATGACAGTGTAAACAGTGCATTAAAATTAAACTCTTTATTTTTTATTAATTTTAAGACTATAAGATATTGGTATTTCTTTTTTTGGGTCGACAAGACATTAAATCTGAAAACAATTGGGGACACCATACTACGGTTATAGACCCTACTGGCAAATGGGCTTGAAAGAATCCAAATATAGAAGGTAGCCCATAAGTTAGAGAAACAGACATTTTAGTTCTATATACATTTTATCTTCATTATTTTGTCTTCTTATAAACAAAGTGTTAAAAACATTTTGAAGAAATAATATTAATTAATATTCTAAAACTTTTATGTGACGGGTAATCAAACACATTAAGCATAAGAATTTAATTTTAATACAAAAATTTGTATTATGTTAAATCACCAGTTTTCTTTTTCACTTTGTATTATGTTAAATGTTATATTTCATTATGTTAAATGTCATATAGATCCTTTAGGTAGCTTTTGGTAATTGTGTGAAAAGTGAAAACAGAAACATATACACAAATGGCCAGAGACATAAGGAATTGTGTCTCTCTATGATGTTTACTAACAGTGGACAAGACATAAAAAATATTTTTATATTATATTTGATAATAGTGGACAAAATATAGAGACATGTAAAAATTATCATAATTATCATTTTATATTAAAAAAATAATAAAAATAATCATGTTATTAACAATTCATAAAATTAAGTATATTCACTAAATATTTAAATTATATTTAGTTCATTTAATCTAATTTGAATATATTTAAAATTATTCTTATTCAATAAATATTTAAAATATTAATACAATTAAATATATAAATTTGTGAATTTTACATACTTAACACAAATTTAATTTTCTAAAGCAAACATATTCATTTGTTAACACAATTTCATATTAAGTATGAAATGAAATTGGAAAAAATGTTGAAATTACCTTGGATATACATAATAGGAATTATGTTGAGTAAAAAAAGGTATACTAGTCAAAAAATTTCATTAAAGGGACCAATTCATTCTAGTCCATCTCACTCATTCACTTCTGGAATGGACATAAATTTTGTGTATTTTCTGTACATAGACACAGACTTTTGTCAATCTGTGTCTCTGTTTTATAAACCAAATAAAATTAGTCTCTCTTAATCTCTGTCTTTTATATCCTGAAACAGCTGACAAACGCTAACGCTACCTTATTTATTCATATAGCTTAACTTCATTGCTTTATAGTCACTTGTAGATAATTACTCCAATGTTGACGTTTACTCTTCAAGTTTTGCAAAGGTTGAAATCCAATAATATTTGTTCAACTAATATTGAACGTGTGTTATACATAATATAATTAGTCTCTCTTTGTCTTATAAACCAAATAAAATTAGTCCCTTTTAATCTCTATTTTTTATGTTCTGAGATAGCTACCAAACACTACCTTACTTATTTATTCATATAGCTGAACTTCATTGCTTTATAGTCACTTGTAGATAATTACTCCAAGGTTGACATTCACTCTTCAAGTTTTGCAAAGGTTGAAATCCAATAATATTTGTCGTATAATAAAAATATGTTTAACTAATATTGAACGTGTGTTATACATATGGAATGTGTTTTATATTTATGTATGCTATACATATAACATACATTACATATAACATATATTAAACTGAAATTTCTGTTAATGTACGGCAAACATTATGGGTTAGAGTCATTGTATTTTTTTTTTCTTACAAAATCATTGTATTTTAATTTCTTCACAATGTGCTTATATATATATATATATATTTTCTGATCGTGTTTGCCTATTAAACCTGCGAAGAAGTCAAACGTAAACCCGATGATGCAGTTGAAAGAAAATGGGAAGCATTTGACGAAGGAAATGGAGAAGGACTAGTTATTTAGTTTATTTATTTTTATCTTATTTATATTACAAAAGTGATGGATGGTTTTTAGAGACCAAGAATAAATCTTTTATTTTTCTGAAGTGTCTTCGTCTAATTGTATATGGAGATACTAGGTAGGTTGATTTTATAATTAAAAAAAAGTGAAAATGTTATGTGTATATCATAAAATTAATCACGGTGTAATAATTTAATATTTTGAAATTAGTAATTAAACTTTTAAAAATATTGGATTAATGTATAATAATAAAAGTTGAATTACTAGTTTTAAAATGTTGAGTTATTACACATGATGACTGAAGGTGACTGATTTGATAATATACATGTAGTATCACTCTTAAAAAATATTAGGAATGAGTACAAATGAATATAATAAAAATTATTATGTGTATCGAGAACAAAAGATTAAAAGATTAATTAATGTATGATACATAATTTAAAAGGTCAATTAAATAATTAAATTTCATACGAAAAAATAAAACAATTGATATGTCATTAACAAATTTATTGCTATTGGTGGACCTACTGATCTTCATATAATGAATTTCAAGGTCAAAGTTCTTTTGGGATGAGCTGAGAAGCCTACGTGTCCACTAAACCCATAACGAAAAGAAAAACCGCCTGTGTTGTTGTTATTGTTGTTGTGTTGATGCTTTTATTTCAACAAATGTTGCGAGCGCAAAGGAACATACATGAATTAACAACAAATGGACAACCAATGGATGCTTTAATTAATTAATTAATTAAAGATTAGAAGAAGACGATTTGATGATTCGATCATGAGATGAGCAGGCACAGCACGCATGAATGAATGAATGAATGAATGAATGAATTGATAAATCCTCGTTTACAACTTCCAAATCATCATCAACCTTTTTTTCTTCTATGAGTTTCCGCCATAATCACGATCTTCAGGTCAGCTTCTTTCTTTCCTTCATTCGCTCACGTCTAACTCATTTTTAGGGCTTGGCTTTGCTTTGCTTTTCCACATTCCGTTATGTTCTTCGGTTTCTTGCGTCGCCATTAATCCATATCCCCCAAAAAATTTAAAATAAAAAAATAAATTATCGTGAATCGAATTTTAGTTGGTATTTCATCTCTCGTGATTCGAGCAGCCCTTGGCCTTGAGTTTCAATTCCATTTTTTCATTTTTTCTTTCAATTTCCTATATTCTAATTATCCATCTCGTCTTTGATGAAAAACAACAAGGAAACCAAATTTTTCATTTTTGTTTGTTTCATGAATCGTCATTAATCGATCGAATGGAGCATGTAGAAATTAAAGTTTGGACAATCTTGTCACATTTCCTTTCCCTGATATTAGTCGCTTTGTTTTTTTTGCTTGAAGAGGAAGAAATATAACAATAATCATAGATGACGTGGGAATTGTTGGTACGGTACGTATGATCAGGGATCTAACCTTGATGGCAACTGCAACCGTGGCTACTGCAGCGGGTGCAGCTGCTCTGTTATACTACACTCTAAGTCGGAAATTGAAGTCGAGCCGAGGCCACGAGGAGGGCGGCGATGCATCCTCCATTAACGTGCCATTAGGCATTGAGCGTGTTTCCCATAGATTAATCCAAGCCCCTGCTACATGGCTTGAGACAATCTCAACACTCTCTGAAACTCTGAGGTTCACATATTCTGAGACTCTCGGAAAATGGCCGATTGGCGATTTGGCATTTGGCATCACCTTTCTTCTCAAGAGGCAGGTAAAGGGTCATTTCCTTCCTTTTTGTTGCTTCTGCATTCATGTGCATCTTCATATTAAAGTTTAGTGTTTGAGTATACGAAATTGGGGGTCCTTGTATTGTATCTTTGCAGGGCAACTATCATGTTGACAGTGTCTTTGGTGGCAAGGACAGTTTACAGCTGAAAGGGTCTGAGATTATCACTGAACTTAAGTATCTCTTAAACTTGTTGACACTGTGTTGGCATTTTTCGAAGAAGCCTTTTCCTTTGTTTCTTGAAGATACTGGCTATACTCTAGACAATGTTCTCCTTCAGGAGCCTAAAGCAGGAGTAAGTGTTGTATGAATTTCCAAGAAATATGTCTTTACTCTGCGCTGATTGTGTAACAGATATTGTTACTTGCATGTTTTTTTTTTGTTCTTTTGTGGAAGGGTGATGGGCTTAACAAACAAGGGCATGTTGTTTTAGAATGAGAAAATTGGGATCACAGGGTGCTAAAATACTAATTGGGGGCATGAAGGGTTTTCTTCTCCATTACTTTTCTCGGACTGCCAGGGAAAAACGGCTGGAGTCCATAGTTGAGATAATCAGTAGCAGTTATACATTTGAAGATAACAATATATATTCGTCTAAACTTTTCTGTCCATTTTTCTTGTAGATTCTGAAACCTGCTTTTACGATAATATCTGATCACAAGATGAGATGCATTCTATTATTGATTCGTGGCACACATAGTATCAAGGATACTCTAACAGCTGCTACAGGAGCTGTGGTGCCATTTCATCACACTGTAGTTCATGAGGGGGGTGTCAGTGATCTAGTTTTAGGTTATGCTCATTGTGGAATGGTTGCAGCTGCTCGGTGGATTGCAAAACTTGCAACTCCTTGCCTCATTCAAGCACTTGAAAAATTCCCCGACTATAAAGTCAAGGTAAAGATATTTATTTTATATTATCTCCACTTTAATTGATGTTGTGGGTGGTGTTCCTCTTTCCCCTATTTCTTGACAACACGACATCATTTCTTTTCCCCAAAGCTAGCATTCTTTTGACTTAAACCATCTTTTTAACATACTTTTATCTGTTACTACAACATAATGTTTTTGAATTTATCTATTTATCTATTGATTAAACTGCAGACTCCATACTTAGTGATTGTGCTGGTACTAATTACTATATATTTTTTTATCACTGAATGCATTTTTTCACCTTTCATTTGTGCTAGTCATATAAGAGTTGATGATTCTTTATTTAGACAACAAAGTGTTGTTTTTTGCCTTTTAAAGGTCTTTTATGTATCTCGCTCATTAAAGGTCTTTTATGTAGATCGTAGGTCACTCCTTGGGTGGAGGCACAGCAGCACTTCTGACCTATATATTAAGAGAGCGAAAGGAGCTATTTGTGACTTCATGTGTTACATTTGCTCCAGGTTTATCTTTGTTATATATTTTGATGCAGAAGATATACTCTTGGCCAAAATATGATTTTTCCATATTTTCAAATTGATAGGATCTTTTGGTAGTGTGCTGGTTATATTGGGACTGATATTGCTAAATTGGATTATATAGTGAGTCTCTTTTCTTGAATTGTTGCAGCTTGAAACTGACAGCTTGTTACTCATGCAGCTGCTTGTATGACATGGGGGTTGGCAGAATCAGGCAATGCTTTTATTACTTCTATCATAAATGGAGTTGATTTGGTGCCTACATTCTCAGCTGCTTCTGTTGATGACCTGCGTGCTGAGGTTGAAATCCTTTTTGTTCCTTAAAAGAAATAAAATAATGCAGTCTTGAGGTCGGAAAATGTTTGTATTTTCTTGATTAATTGGATAATATGTGACGATAATTTAAAATCTAGCAATGCCTTGTATCAGCAGGGAGCCATAATCCCTGGACAAGGATTTTGGTTAGGTTTATACTTTATACCATAGTTAACAAAATGAAAAATAATTAAAATAATTGATTTGTACTGTAGGTTTGTTATGCTCATCTATAATAGTGAATAGTGAACTGTGTTGATCTTGAGTATTCTTAAAAGCCTGTATGGAAGGAGTTGTAGCGTATTTTAGGTGTTGTTGTTAATGTTCAAAGTTTATTACTACTCATGAAGCACCTGATTCAGTTTGGAAGATGCCATCATGAGACTTGAAGAAACCATAAGTTTAGCCATTCTGCATTATGCATGCATTAATTCTTTCCCCTCAAATTTACAGGTGACAGCTTCAGCATGGATAAATGACTTGAGAAATCAAATAGAGCAAACAAGAATACTCAGTACTGTCTATCGTTCTGCTTCTGCTTTGGGTTCTCGCCTCCCATCCATTGCCACTGCTAAAGCTAAAGTTGCTGGGGCTGGAGCTATTTTGCGACCAGTTTCTAGTGGTACCCAGGTATTTTCTTCTTTTTTCCTTCTATGATATATCATACGATCAGGTATCACACAATATATATTGTTTCCTGAGTTGGGTGTGAAAATATATCCATTGTTGGGAGTTAAAAGGTTTTGGTCTCTTTTTTCCTTGTTTTTCTTGTGTATTGAGCAAAATTGAGAGGTATTGCTATACAGTTGTCATAAGAGTAGGAACTGTTATTCATGAAGAATTTGATTGTAACTCGGAAGTAATAAGTTTTGATCTTGTAAGTTTACTTCTGAAGTTGAGGATTGATATGTTCACTGCTGTTATCTCTAGAAGTGTGACAGCTTCTCATCACCATTTGAAATTATATTCATTTTTCATGGTTTCAATTTTGAACAAACGCAGGTTGTGATGAAGAGGGCCCAAAGTATGGCTCAGGCAGCATGGACACGTCGTAACCTTAACCTGTCCTCTTGGTCATGCATTGGACCCCGTCAGAGATCCACAAGTGCTCACGCAAACTCCAAAGATTCTCTTAATTCTTCTGCCTCTGCCAATGCAGAGAGTTTCGATCCGCTTATTTCTTCTCCCAAGAAGAGGATGGCGACAACTGCGGTTAAGAACATGGACCTGCCTGTATCGTCTTCTATTGGAGAGTGGTCTACTGAAATTGAATGCCCATGTGCTGATAAAATGAGAAGAGATGTGGTGGAGGATGTTGATCTCAGAGACAGAGACAGAGGGGGCATTATGGACCGTAATGATATACACGAGTATCAGATGAGTGAAGCAGAGTTGTGGCAGCAACTGGAGCATGAGCTTTACAAAAACAACAGATCTACTGACGGTGATGATGATGCAGATGTGGTAAAGGAGATAAGGGAAGAAGAAGCAACAACCATACAAGACGTGAGTGGTGAGCAAATTCAGAGCTCTGATCCTGAAATAAAAGAGGTTCATAGATTTTTCCCCCCGGGAAAGATAATGCACATTGTTACGCTCCGCCCTGATGACAATGATGGTGGTGGTGGTAGCCCAACCTCTACGAGTTCTTCAGAGTCAGACGACGACAACAGCCAGCAGCAAGACGATGATGATGATGATGATGAGGAGGAGAGTAGTAAGATTGGGATATTCCTAACTTCAAGGTCTCTGTATAGTAAACTGAGACTTTCACAGAATATGATAACTGATCACTTCATGCCAGTTTATAGAAGGCAGATTGAAAAGACAATCAGAGAACTTGAGGAGCAAGAATACGGTGCTGAGGATCATAGATCACGATAACAACGACAAGAAAGTGTTATTATAGTAGAGACTAATTCATTAAAGGTAGCTAGCTATGTGCATTGCTGGCGTTGTCGTGTCGTATTGCATTTTACATTATTACATTCATTGATATATGTTGGTTGATCAGGGTAAAGTAACTAACTGTAAATGATTCGCTAAATCCAACTAGTCTGTAAATAATTAATATTAAGAGACAAACTCACTGACTAGAATAAAAAGGAAAAAATGGTTTAAATTGTTTCATTGTTGAATTGAATGTTTTTCCTTTTCTTGTTTCGGATCAATGCCACTTTTTTGCGTGAATTGAATGTTTTATGTACTTCAAATCCAATAGTGTTTTGCTATATTTATTTGTGCATTCGTAGAATTAATTTTTAAGTAGAAAACAATCTATATTTGATAGTTCTTTGAAAAATAATTTTAATTTTGAAACCTTAACTGAACTAGTGCATCAAAATCAATTCTATGCCCTTAAATCAATTCTAAACCCTCCAAATGTGAAAACCAAACATGCACCTGGATGAGATGATGGATGCCAGTTCAAACCTAAATGCTTTTGGTCTCTCATTTGTGCCATCAAAGCGTTATGTTTTTCGTTTCAAGATCAAGGTTTGAAAATTGGAAACAGATCTTGACGTAGAAATATTTATGGATTTTCTTAATCACAACTCACTTAAATTGATAAATTTTAAAATAATTATAGTTGATTGATTCGTTACATTAAAAATATCAAAATATTTTAGGTGCACTTGTAAATGACACTTAATAAAGAGATAGAAATTGATTCTTTATTTTAAAAAATATTAAAATATATATTTTAAAGATTAATATTTCATTATTTTGCTACTTTAACTTTAAATCATTGAAATATAAGAAACCAGTCACGACCGATGGATGTGGTTTTCACTTTCTTGGGACAATATCAAATACTTCATATACATTAAATTTGATATTAAATCAATCACTCAATTTACTCTGATATAATCTAATATTTTCAGCTATTCAACTTAACTTATATCCTAATTCAATTCAACATTATATTTATATTTTTATATTGAGACAATAATAATTTTTATATTGACACAATCCAACATTTATACTTATCAATCATTTTTTTTTGTACTGCTAACTGATTTAATATCATTTTTAGGATACACACAACATTCCCCATTAGTCATTGACTCTTAAGCTGCAGTTGTAAACTTGATCTGAAACGGTCAATGAATTTTATCGGGCCAAGCCATACTCGGTCAATGTTTTTGGTATCTCATTATTTATTACACATTACAAATTGTTGCCTCTTTCTTCTCCTTTCTAAGGTTTGAAGTCAGCTTGATATATGAGTATTATTTTATTTATTATTACTTGTTGAATAATATAATGAGATAACCATATTATACGTTAACTAAATTAAAATTAATTGGGTTATTTAAACAACTAAAAACAAAGGTAATAACTAATAAGACAATTTTTGTGCTGCTTTTTTTTTTTTTTTGGTGCTAGGTAATATGACAATTTGAAAATGCACTCCACATATAAATAATAAAATATAATTAATTTTTGATACATTTTTAACACAATATTTTTAGATTATCAATTAATCATATATAATTGTATGTGTAAATTATAGTAAAATAATTGTTGCAAGAATTAAATAGTTATGATCATGAGTAAAAAAAACTAATCTATTCTTTACATTAGTAAAACTATATCAAATTGAACGTTATAAACAAGTCCAAAAAAATATGTTGTATACTAATTTTTAAAGTTCAAAAGAAAAATTTACATAGAACTTACAATAGATAGAGAAAGTTTGAATTATATATAAATTACAATATTACGCAGGAAATTTCCTGGGTTTTACCTTCGTTTTTCTTTTCTATATATTTGACCTTGATTTATCGGCTTCATTGGAGTTGGAAATCTCCACCTACCAATGCCTTTTATGCAAGATGTGAACACAAACAGTCTTGCACTTTGCAATTGCCTTAGTCATATGGGAACATGTTTAACGTATATTTTATAAATATGAACAGTAATTCATTCCAAATGTTTTTAGATTTTTTAAATGTTATAAATTAGAATAAATAGTTATACATAGGTTAAAAATAAATATTAAATAAGTGTGTAAGAGTTTATAAGAATTGGAGTCATATGTGATCACTCTTGTGCTTAGATTTCAATCAATAAGGCTGCATTTGTTTTGGCGGAGTGAGTGAAGTCACCGGGATCAGTGTCATTGGAGTCTTTGACATAGTGTTACATTGACTTAATTTTCTATTTGATAAATACGTAGAGTCAGAGTCATTAGTGTCTTGTATTATATTTGTTTTGATGAGACAAATGATGGTTAAAGTTGAAAATGATGAAATTAAAATTTGAAAAATGAATAAGGACATAATTGAAATGAAAATTCATCACCACTGTCCACCAGCCAGTAACTGAACGTCTTCACTTTTGGAGTGAAAAAAAATTGAACAAATTTGTTCATGACTCTCAAAGAAAACAAATGTAGCGTAAGGCTACTATTTTACTCATTGTTGAATATTACTCTATGGATCAAGGGAAAAGTGTGTACTTTCCCCATAGTTTCTCTCGTAGAGACGGCGTGTCTGTGCTAAAACCCTTGTTTTGACTAGGGAGCCCAATTGTTTTGAAGTCTCAAATGGAAAAATAAAGAAGAAGAAAAAGTCAGAGGCAGAGGCAGAGGCACTGACCAGAAAGTGATTGACTCGCAAATCAAATCACATTATTAATATTTATTTATTGAAGGAAGAAACTGTGTGGGATGATGATGGTGGCGTTGACGGTATTGGGCATGGTTGGTGTCCTCTTTGTATAAAGACAATAAAAAATCAATTCTGAGGCAGCTATCTATCTCATTCATTCATTCATTCATTAATTCATTCGATTCATTATTCTATTCCATCTATCTATCTATCTAATTGCTTGTGCCACCTCCACGCAAGTTGAAACTGCAGATCCGAAGGATATATGGCACTTGCTAAGGAGATCATGGGTTCTTCACTGATACAGCGATCCTCGCTCGTTTCTTTCTCAAATTCTAAAGTGTTTCAGCTGAAACAGGGCCAGTTCATGCCTATGCCTATGCGGGAAAACAGAGTTAGAGTTGCGAGGTTGAGGAAGGGCGCAAGGTTACCGGTGGTGGCAGCTATCAGCGAGGATTTGGTTGAGGGTTGGGTCAGCGAGCAGGCAGAGAAGCCTGTGCAATTCAAGGTTAGAGCTGTAGTGACTGTGAGGAACAAGATCAAAGAGGATTTTAAAGAGACCTTCGTCAAACATT
This sequence comes from Aeschynomene evenia, assembly GCA_013621005.1. Lineage (NCBI taxonomy): Eukaryota > Viridiplantae > Streptophyta > Magnoliopsida > Fabales > Fabaceae > Aeschynomene > Aeschynomene evenia. The sequence goes on from CM024268.1 coordinate 7,573,829, forward strand.
TCGACGCCATCGCTGATAGGATTGGAAGAAATGTTGTGCTCGAGCTCATCAGCACTCAGATTGATCCAAGTAAGTAGCACAATCACAACCACTTGCTCTGCTTCTGATTCTAAAATCTAAACTAAATCTGCCTCTCGCTCTCTCCGATTCTTGCCAATTATTACTCTAAAACAATCACTCACACACACTCCAACAAAATTAATTAATGTCAATGATTTGTTTATGCCTAATTATGTAATGGTTTGATTCTAATATGTAAATTAAGAAACGAAAGCGCCGAAGAAGAGCAAGGAAGCAGTGGTGAAGGACTGGTCAAAAAAATGCAATGTAAAAGCGGAGAGAGTGACTTACACAGCAGAGTTCGTAGTGGAGTCGAATTTCGGGGTTCCGGGAGCAATTACAGTGACGAACAAGCACCAGCGAGAGCTGTTCTTGGAAAGTATAACCGTCGAAGGTTTTGCGAGCGGACCAGTTCATTTCCCCTGCAACTCATGGGTACAGCCCTCAAAGCATCATCCTGGAAAGAGGATATTCTTCTCTAACAAGGTACACTTGCAACTGAGACTTTTCTTTCAGCCTTGAAATGTCAAAGCAATTTATTCTTATTTTATAGAAGAAAGTTCACGTATTTCTTGAATGCCAACTAGTTCAACACCAATTCTTACTGAAATATCTAAGAGTGGATTCGCTCTATCACGTTTAAGGTTGAATTCAATCTATCTTCATTAAATATATGATAAGATAATCAGATAGGGATAAATGCAATTACTATAAATTAATTGATGATAGTGGGTGTCCAAACTAAGCTGGTACTTTTAAATATTAAGATAACATTATTTCTATTTATTTAACAATACTTTGTGTACATACTTATATTTGATTATCTTAGGGTTCATCTCCTCAAATTTCTATATATTTGAACTTTTAGTTTTACCCCATATTAAAGTATAAGAATCACGTGTCTACATGTATCCCCGCATTTTTCTTATGCATACAAGTTGTGTTAAAGTACATAATTATTCAATCAACTCTTGGCAAGTATATCCAAAAATATATTTTGAGGATTTATAAATTCTATTTAAAGGGAATTTCCAGTCATTTAATAATGAATTAATACAAAGACTTAGGATAAAATTATTCAAATATCATAAGTTCATAACAAGTATTTCTAGCCACATATATGAAATGAGTTGTATTTAGATATTTACGTTAACAAGTGCCGCCGACACCCAACAGCATAGACACCACCCAATTTATTACATTAACATATAAAAATTTCACAAATTATTAGGTAACAATATTTTTCTAGCTAAAATAGCCAAAAAAGTCTATTTTAATACTTTTAGTCCAAAGAGAATTCTTAATCATGTATTGTTTTTCTAATGAGCTTGAGTGAATTAGGTCCAAATTTCTATTTTTATTGATTCAATTAAAAAAGAAGGGAAGTTCTGAAATTTGTGTGCATACTGTGTCACTGAATGAATTTCAAATATATACACAGCCATATTTACCTGAAGATACACCTGCGGGGCTTAGAGTATTGAGGGAGAAGGAGCTGAGAAATCTTAGAGGTGACGGCAGAGGAGTTAGAAGATTATCTGATAGAATATATGATTTCGATACATACAATGATCTGGGAAACCCAGACAGAGGAGTTGACCTCAGCAGACCAACCCTTGGTGGAACCCAAGAGCATCCATACCCAAGACGGTGTCGTACCGGCCGGCCCCCGACAGACACAGATTTGCATGCGGAGAGTCGTGTGGAGAAGCCACTTCCCATGTACGTACCAAGAGACGAACAATTCGAGGAGTCTAAGCAGAACACATTCTTTATCAAGAGGCTCAAGGCAGTCCTCCATAACTTTATCCCTAGCCTTAAGGCTAGTCTTTCTGCTAGTAACGGTGATTTCAACGATTTCTCAGACGTCGATGGTCTTTACAGCAAAGGCCTCCTCATTAAGTTCGGCTTCCAAGACCAACTCTTTAACAATTTCCCTTTGCCAGATTTTGTCACCAAGATTCGAGAATCTAGCCAGGGACTTCTTAAGTATGACACCCCCAAGATTATCTCCAGTAAGTAGTGTGTATATATATCCCTTAAGTCTAATCTTCATTTCTTTTGCATACTTAATAACCTAATTATTTCATGCAGAGGACAAGTTTGCCTGGCTGCGAGATGACGAATTTGGAAGGCAAGCAATAGCAGGAATCAACCCTGTCAACATTGAGGGGGTTAAAGTGTTCCCACCCGTAAGCAAGCTTGACCCAGAAATACATGGTTCTCAAGAGTCTGCCCTTAAAGAAGAGCACATTTCAGGGCAACTCCAAGGCATGACAGTTCAACAGGCAATAGAGGAAAATAAGTTGTTTATGATAGATTACCATGACGTCTACTTGCCATTCCTTGATGGGATCAATGCCCTTGAGGGTAGAAAGTCCTATGCTACACGTACAATATTTTTCTTGACACCCCTTGGCACTCTGAAGCCTATCGCTATTGAACTTAGCCTGCCCCAAACCAAGCGAGTGGTTACCCCTCCTGTGGATGCAACTACCAATTGGATGTGGCAGCTTGCCAAGGCTCATGTTTGCGCCAATGATTCTGGCGTTCACCAACTTGTTAACCATTGGTAATTGAATAATTTAGCATTAGTTAGTTCATTCTTCAAACCATTATTAATTAATAATTAGGATTATAATAATATTATTATTCTGTTTTGAACGGCTGAATTACCTGATTATCATGTAGGTTACGCACACATGCCTGCATGGAGCCTTTTATATTGGCTGCTCACAGGCAACTAAGTGCAATGCATCCAATTTTTAAGCTGTTGGATCCACACATGAGGTACACATTGGAGATCAATGCTTTAGCTCGCCAGGGCTTGGTCCATGCAGATGGGGTCATCGAGTCTTGCTTCACTCCTGGCCGCTACTGCATGGAGATCAGTTCTGTTGCTTACAAAAACTTTTGGCGCTTTGACATGGAGGGCCTCCCTGCGGATCTTATACGCAGGTAACACACACACATATATCAAATCTCAGGAATTCTTACTAATTAGCTAGCTAGTAACTAAATGTCTATATCAACAATTAATTGTAGGGGAGTGGCAGTAGCGGACCCAACACAAGCAAATGGTATAAAGCTCTTAATAGAAGACTACCCTTATGCAAAGGATGGGCTTCTGATCTGGTCTGCAATTGAGAACTGGGTACGCACCTATGTGAACCATTACTACCAGCATCCAAGGCAGGTTCGCAGCGACAAAGAGTTACAAGCGTGGTACTCAGAGTCGATCAATGTGGGGCATGCTGATCTTAGACATGAAAGCTGGTGGCCCCCATTGAACAACAGTGAGGATCTGGTCTCCATCCTCACCACCCTGATTTGGACAGCATCCGCACAACATGCAGCTCTTAACTTTGGCCAGTACCCATATGGTGGCTATGTGCCGAATCGTCCCCCGATGATGCGAAGACTAATTCCGGAACCAGAAGAGCAAGAAGAATATGGGAAATTCGTAGGGGACCCACAGAAGTACTTCCTGAATGCGCTGCCGAGCTTGCTGCAGGCAATCAAGTATATGGCGGTGGTGGACATACTGTCTACACACTCGCCGGATGAGGAGTACTTGGGAGAGCGGCAGCAGCCATCCATATGGTCAGGGGATGCAGAGATCATTGAGGCATTCTATGCCTTCTCCTCAGAGATCAGACGCATAGAGAAGCAGATCGACTCAAGGAACTCTGATCCCACTCTTAGGAACCGCTGTGGGGCTGGAGTCCTGCCTTATGAGTTACTCGCACCTAGCTCCCCCCCTGGTGTTACATGCAGAGGGGTTCCTAATAGTGTTTCAACATAACCACCAACAAAACAAATTAATGGTTGTTGGCCTACTAAATCCATGGAAAGGAAAGCATCACAATTAGTTGATTTTTGTACCTAGCCTAGATTTAGATATGGTAGCTAGGGTTAAATAGTGTGGCTGTATATCAAATAGCTCAGGGTTTTCGGAGGATGTGCAACTATCTATAAATTCATTATACAAAGGCACAATAAAGAAAATCATTATACAATATTATTTGTTCACATTTTTTGGCTTTCATTTCTTGGCACTTTTCTGTAACAAAACAATCTCTTACAGTATAGAGGTGTAAGGAATAAGACATAAAAGTAACTTTCTTAGTGCAGTTAACAGATCTTAAAACGGTCAAGTAAAACCTACAATGTAGCAAATTGTTGAAAAATTTGATTAATAAGCAAAAAATATCCCAAACCATCTCTTCTGAAGGGTTTTAGGTCATCCTTTACTACAAGAAGGACCATTAAGGTAAGATTTTTTCTGCGTGCATCCCATCAAATGATCTAAAGATGAATAAGTTCTCACTTTGTCATCTTAAAATAGCTGTTTTCAAATAAAAGTAGTCATATTTTTACTCCTTTAGATTAATTAGAAGTTTTTTACCGTCCGATATCAAGGAGAAGGAGCTAGGCATGTCATATATTGAGAGATGCAAATAAAGAAATTTAAGCAGTGAGAAGGGACTTGGAAGATTAAGAAATTTATATATTGCACAAACACCTAAACCTCCTCAAATAAGAATTTTTTTTTTTATCTCTGGCTCCTAGTGCCATGCTTCAAAGCGATAGATGGAAAATTTTTATTTACACAGCTGGTGGGCAAAAGAATAAAGGAAGACCTGAAAGACGTTCCAGACTGATCGGGTGAGGTCGCACAAGAACTCTTCAAAATCGCCAGGAGTATATCCATAGCTCATCAACAAAAGCTATATACACAAGTCTGCAGTATTTACCACCAATCCATGACCGCCCTGTTATGGGAGATGAAAAAAGTCAAAATAAAATAATACAGAGAGGAAGAGAGTGAGCAAGCTCAAACTTGAAATAATCAGAATTCAGAAACAGCTGTAACTACCTTATGTGGACAGAAATCATCAACTCAATGTGGAGACGAAAAAAATAAAGCCACGCAGGAAGAGGACAAGGTAATTTTTCCAAGGTAACGTAAGTATGCTATCTGAAAACAAGGCTTCCATCCTGCTGCAGTCTCAAATTTTCAATGAGTGACTTATAGAAAGATTTTAGTTCCTTGATATCACCACCCTGCAGAAAAAAAATCAGGAAACAGAGAACATTAAACCCACTACACCAGACAGTCGATGGGAGATTCACCTACAAAACAATATGCACTAGGATTCCCTCAGCGGGACACTTGTACAGTAACTGAGCTATATAGATAAAACTTAAAAGACATAATTACGAAGGACAAAAGCACCAATAAAAAGTGTGTATTTAATATTACAGCTCCGTATAGTCTGATTACCTGCAACTTTTGACGATATTGCTCTGCAAGATCTGGCTGGCAATGTGCACCAGAAAATCCCTTTGATACAAAATGAAAAAGAAAATCATCCCCAAATTTGTCATACATGACCTTCTGAGCCAACATTATTTCTCCAAATAAGATAGACTGCATAGTGAAAGAGAGAATAAATGGGAAGAAGAAAATGGGCACTAAAAATTGGCATAAACCGTCAAAGCAAAGCAATAAAATATGGATGCTCCTAGCTGCTTAATGGGCTGCTATTGGCTACTATGATCAAAGCATCCCAAATAGATAATATGCTTCCCAATTTGGCATGACTCACAATTCAAAGAGACTATCCTAGCACAACTAGGAATCAATTTTTGAAAATTCAACAAACTGGGATGACCTAAATGATTGTAGAGAAGACGGTTCATGGAGATGATAAGGTTTGATTAGAGGATAAACTACATTATACTCGATGAAAACACTAGATACTTAATCTAGCTGGACCATTCAATCCCTTAAAGATAAGAATCATTTCCCAGAGGATGAGCAACTGGGAGCTCAACTTAAAGGTAGAAAGTAAGAAGCTAATTGCACACCTTTATAATAACCCTAAGATACTAAGAACCATACAAGTCGTTTTATGGTGTAGAGCTGTAGAGTTCAATTTTCAACCATAAGCCAGAATTAATGTGCTTCTAGCTAAACTTGCATTCTGTATATTCTATCTTACTTATACTTAAACATTAGTGTGCTTCCATAACTCGTTTCATTGCTCTAACTTCTCATTACACTTGATTCTCCAACTAAATTTATATCATACGCAAAAAGCATATATTGTGGCACCAACAACTGGATATGTTTATCAAATGATTTCCATTTATACTAAAAACAAATGGTAAGCAAATAGTTTTCTTCATGGCCCAAGAAGGAGAAGACAACAATCTACCTTGTGCTAAAAATTATAACCAGTGTAGTAGCATGGATCAGAATGAGGGAGAACTTTTGTTATATACAGGATAATTATGGGCAGCAGCATCCTAACAATTGAAAAATGGCTGAAAGAATATGTAAATATTAGTAAATGAGTCTTACAGTATTTGAATCATGGAACTCAAAAGATCTGTCCAGCACACTGTACAAACAGCAGTTTGTTGCAAATGCTTCTATCACAAAACTTCGAAAACCAGGAACCTATAAACCATTAACTGATTCATATAACTAGAAAAAAAAAAGTCAGGATAAGTAAAAGCAAGTTGAACCTACATTTTCTTCATAAGGCTGGGCACACCAGTCTTTAATTAATCTTGTAAAAATCTGTACACATGCCTAAAATGGAAAAAAAAAAAGATCATATTTTCAATCATATCAATAGTACTAATCTAGGAAAAGTGATGACCCATATTTAAGTAAATGGTGAACACTACACCCACCTTTCTCACAAGAATATCCTTATGGTTACATGAAGAGTACAAAAGCAATTGCATCATTGGATCCAGGTATGCTTTACTATTTGGGGAAAGAAATACAGAAGACATATCATGCATAGTAATCACATAAAGAAATGTATACAATGTTCTCTGAAGTTCTTGCAATTCTCGAATTTCCTGAAGAAGGCAAAATAAGAAGAAAAAAAATTATGCATATAAATCTGATTGTATTTGCATTTATATGATGGATATCGCAGCTAGAAAAAACATAGCTACCAACTAAGAATAACATTCAGTTTACATGCCATGCCACAATATAGCTAGGGACTAAGTACCAGAATAAATAAGAATGATTTTAAAAGCTTATACACAGTCACTTCTTCACTAATCTAAGAAAACTATAAAATTGATAACACAAGTAGCATGGTACATATATTAACATGGAATAAGCACATGCTTTCTCACCAACTTTGAAATATTTAGTGGAGAATAAACAAATCGTAGAAAGCAACCATAAGACAAGGGAAATTTAGTGCAAGTAAATCAAAAGGAAAGGAAAAACATACTATAATTCACAACTATCTGTTAGGAAACAGTATCAACGTTTTCATACCTCGGTAACTGCATCAGAACCTGAAGGTAATCCGTCTCTTGGAATAACATTGAATATCCGATTAGAGACAGCTGGAAATATTTCTTCCAAAATGTCACCAATCAAGCTACTGAACTTGCAGATAAGTTGATTGAGTAACAAAAGAAAACCAGCCATCTCGTTTGGCTGCAATAACACTTGATCAAGACATTACACAGTTTTCTCCTCTTATTGTGCGTGAAATATCAGATCATAAAGTAAACAACCAAATTCAGGTGTGAAACATGTATAATATATGTCACATACATAAAAAAAAAATGAATGGATGAAAGAAAGAAAGAATAAGTAGAAAGAACAGAAAAGGAAGAGGGCAAGGAAAAGAACAGGTATTCCACAACTTTAATTAAATAAATGAAAAGCTTTACATAAAATGATCACTGGCAACAAAGTAGATTGAAAGACAGCCTGCTGTTAAAGGAAAAGGAAATTCTCAAGTGCTAAAAATAATTAAATATGAAACAAAGCAGAAAACAGGTGACATCAATATAATACACACTAGAAAGAACTATCATGAATGCATATCCATGTACAGACTATCAGGATCATAAATTTTTTTAAAAAAAATGCTCCAACAACAAATTAAGAAGAACTCACATTCCAACTCCTCTTAACACCATCATAACATGAGCATTTCCAAAATCAATCTCTAGTGAACAAACACCAATAGGAATGTGAAAAAATGCATTTAGACCTAGAAATTGTAAATGTATCAAGTTAAATGAAATCAGAGGTAGTATGTACCTCAATTTCTGCAAGCAACTGCTTCAATGCCTTTGGAAGATACGGAAAGACGGATGCTCCTAGTGTATCCACCATGCGGTGTATAAAAGATGTGACCTAGAGACCATGCTCAGATGTTGGATGACAATTGCTGGTAGTTTGACAAAACAAGAAAAAGAATAATAAAAAAAATCCAATTTGTAAAGCTGATTCTTACCTTGCTTCGCAAATGTTCTACTTTTGGAAATATAAGAAGAACTTGGAGAAGTACATCTAATGTCTACATAGAAGGAAGAATGACAATATTTAGCAAAATAAAGGATTGAGAAATAACAGCAGGAGTTTAAGAAAAATTTGAGATGGGATCATCCACACAAAGGATGCAAAGAATAAGATTGACTCTAAGCATTAGAAAAGATAAACTAAATTTTTCATCTAAAACAAAATATTCTCAATACATTCTTAATTTCAAAGGTGACAATACATCTGATAAACCATATATACATCCGTGGAACATGAACAAGAACAATTTGAAAAATAAAAATAAAAGACTAACCTGCTTAAACATGAGACCGATTGCAGGGCGACTAGCAGTTACAAGACGCTCACTGAAGCCCTAGATCATGTAAAAAATGGTAAGAATATGGGGGGAAAAGCAAACCGTTGACATATCTGCACAGAATGCTACCCTTCAAACTTCAAAATTAAGATAAAATCATACAAATATAGAATTGCATGTTGAGGCATTTATGAAAAAAAAATACATAGGCCATAGGAAAAAAAGAGCTGTCTAAATTAAGATAACCTTGCTGAGAGAATTAATTGCCACGATAATTTGCTGGATCACATCAACTTTGGCATTAGTCTCCTCATAAGTCAATGACTTGGCATTTATGAGCAATGCCTCAACCTGTGTCAAACAAGCATAGGAAAATATATGCATGAAACAGCAAGTGTAAGAACAAATAAGTTGAAATATAATGGGAGAAACACAGGAAAGGGGGCAAAGTATTTCTGAAAGATCAGGATTCAAGTATATCGCAATTATAAACTCAAGAACAACCTGCTGACAAAGAGGACTGAGCAAAGAAGACAAGTAATCGGTTTGCTTTTCAGGAGGGACATTTTCCATTCCAATCAATAATCCAATTGCCTGTCATGTGTATCAATTGAAATATTACAAGATAATTAACAACCTTCAATTGCACGGAAATATCACTGTCCTTCAATTTAAGGAAATGTGAAAACCTCAAAAATATAGCTTCCATCTTCTGACCCTGAGAGGTCTTCTGTTTTACAATTCATAATTGTGAATTGCGCAACTGTATCTTTCAGGCTCTGGTTATTCATCATTACATCCAATAGAATTGAGGGGACAGAGACAAGGCGGAAGCAACCAATCACATAATTCATCCATGCACATGAAAGGAAAATGAAACATTGAAACATGAAGGAAGTCAGGAACAGTTCCTATATAAATTTGTATACAAACTACAAGATTTAAAGCATGTTTGAAGTTATATAATTACTACCTGCAAAATTGTCTCTATGAAAGGTACCAACTTCACCTTCAGCAATTTTACAACCCTCATAAACAAATAACTGGACCTATGGCTTACATTGATGCTTGGATGATGAATGCCTCTTTCATCAAGAAAGGCAGCAAGAACCAGAGGAACATGTTCAGTATTATCAGGAATGAACTTAACGTATCTTGTCACTGTCTCCAAATAAACAAGAGCAACTAGCCGATTAGAGTGACAAGGAAACTTTGTTGATAGAAGCATGAGCACCAGCTCACTGAAGAATCCACTCCAAGTTCTCATGGCTTCATCACTAAGTGATTCTCCAAGTGCATAAAAAAGTGAGAGTGCACCTTCCACTTCCTCTACGTTACTAGTTGATGGACTTGAAACAGCATTTGCTATCGAATTTCTGATAAACAGCTGAGTTACAGTAGGTGCTACACGGCCCACATTGCGAAACAAAACAAATAAATCTTTTCTGAACTCTACCAACCTATCTTCCTCCTCTTTTCCAATTTTATCCATCACATCAATATTAGTACGATACACTGGGTCATAACGGATGAGCACACGAATAACTTCCAATATCATACCCACATGAAGTAGCAGTTTCTCCCTCAAAGGATCAAAGTTCTTCAAAGTGGCAACATAGTTTGAAAGAAACTGGACAATGTTAAATGTAGCATCTACCTCAAAGTTCTTCATCACATAGAAAACAGAGGGTAGAACATCATTCAGAAGGTCCATAGAGATTCCCTTAGCATCCTCGGAATTTATACGTTTGAAGCAATCCAAGGCCTCTACAGCATAGCCGGTAAGCAATGCAGCTATGTCAGAAACCAGCTCGGTATCACCATCCTCTGCCACCAACCTCAAAACACGAGTGATTTGAAGGCTTTGCAACAACGACAGTTTCGATTGGGGCTCCATCCTCTTAGAAACTACAGCTAACAAGCATCTAACTGCGGCACCACGAAGTTGATCAGAGACACTACCGACCAAAATCAAATCAAATAACATAGGGATAAAAGCATCATTGACGATCAACCCAATGTCGATCCAGGAAATATACCTCCTCATGGAATCTAAGACACCAGCACATAGCTCTTGATCGGAATTCCTATACATAGAAACAATGTCATAGCAAGCTCTCACAATCAGGGACACACACTGCTGCCTCATAGCATCTTTAACCCGGCCCGCGACGGCCAACTCCTCGGGGGTTCTGGGGTAGTCCAAACTGATCAATTCATCATCCAAGACATTCAAAATCCTACAGAACATGTCAATCACCAATTGGCCTTTGCTCAGATGGGGGAAAAGATCGACAAAGACAGAGGACCAAATCAGTGGGTACTCGAAGTAAATCAAAGTGATGAGGACCTGCGCAAGCTTGTTCTTGACGAAAGCAGGACCTTCCAAAACCCTAAGAAGGTTATTGTCTTCAAGGCACACTATTGAAAACACGGTGCTCCTGATCATGTGCTTCTCCTCGGGTGTCATGGACGAGTAGCGTGTGCGAATGGCGTCATGAATGGTCTGTAAGCACCAAAACTGGACTTGAACTAGACTGCAAAAGCATAATTTCTCAATGCACAATCTACAAATTAATGGCTTCTCCTTAATATTATTACAATAATCATTAGCCTGTTTCTTCAGCTCATCATCAATGGCCCCGGATTCGTCAAACGAAATAAGAATAGCTTTTTCCAGATCATCCATAATGATGATGATGATGATGATTCTAAACAGAGAATGGCGTTGAGCCCTCTTAATTCTTAAATCAATTTGTTCTTTCTCCTTCAAGTTGCAAGCTCTGAGGAACAAAAGAGGTTTCGGTTTGGGCAATGACTCACATTCCAGTGTGTCAATGCCAACAATGCGTATGCACTATGCACGGGGAGGGGGAGCTCAGGTTAGGGTTTTTTTTTTTTTGGGACTTGGGGTTTTAACTTTCTAGTTTGTATTTGTTGAAGATTTTCTTTTTTATTTTATGTTAATTAGCATAACAATAATAATAATAATAATACCGAAATTATAAAATATTTTATGCCATCAACAAAAGATGAAAATAAGTACTATTTTTAAGTTAATTTTAAGTTTAATTTTAAAAATATGTAAAATATAATAATTTTTATTATTATTATTTGACTGAATTTTAAGTTAATTTTAATTTTAAGTTAAGTTTAATTTTAAGTTAATTTTAAGTACTATTGTTTGACTCATTTAGATAAGTTGTCTTAAGTTAATTAAAAAACATATATATTTCTAATTTTCTACATACATTGTACCCTCTTTATGCATATTAGAAATCAAACCATTTGATAATTTTGAACTATATATTTTATAATAATGTATGGTGTGGCCAGATATTAATATAAATAAAATTATATAGTTGTCATAAAAAATAATATTATGTTTATCCATGTTTTTTCTCACATATATTTTACTATAGTTTTAAATTTCTCTGAACTCTTTTTTTTCTTAGGTGTTGATGTAATGTAATGTACATATAATTTTATATGTACAAATTGTTGGGACTAGAGGAGTACAATAATAGAAAAAATTCAAATCAATGAGTTGATTTATGGATCTTCCAACTAATATATGTTTTATGAGTTTAATTATGATATATTGATAGTGTAAAAAGTTTTACACATTTTTTATACTGTCAGTCAATTACATTCGTTAATTTGTGTGACTTTTTAGTTGATAGGTGATTAAGTTAAAGACTTTTACTTATATATTTCATAATTAAATATATGTATAAAATTATTCTACGTTGAATTGAAATAAAAGTCATGTTTTATTTAGTTAATTATTAACACCGCCTCTCACTTTTAAAACCATTTATCTCTCCTTAAATGTTAGAGCAATGATATTGATATATATCAAAACAACAATGTTACATGTACACCATTTTTTAGCCACTTTCAGCCACCAACAACTTTTTAAGGTGGGACCCACAAAAATATTAATGATAAACCATATGCATTTATTATGGTGGCTGATGATGACATCATTTTAGTGTACAAGAAGTATTATTGATATCAAAAGGTATGTGAGTTTGAGCTCAGCTCCTTGTACTCCAAAAAGACTACATTGGGCTTACTCCGTATAATAATACGGTCCAACCTACCATTCCCAAAAAAAACGTATCCCGTCTCAGTAAAAAAAATGCTAATACTACTAGTCAAACTTTAATATATTTTTACTCGTACATTTTACATATCTTGCTCACAGTTATGATCTACATTTACTTACAATATGATTAATGTTTGCTCACACATTTTATAAAAGTATTACCATTTTCATCATCTTCAATCCTCATCATCACCACCACCACCAACACAACTAACACCACCATTACTTCAATATCATCACCATCATTCACCATCACCACCACCACCACCATCTTCTTCATCATTGCTCAATAACCACTACTAATTTCAACACCCATTATCATCACTACCACCACCATCATCATCACCACCATCACCACCACCGCCACCATCTTCATCATCATCACTCACCATCACCACCATAATAATCAACATGTAACAAAATAAAACGCAACCACACAGCAGCAACAACAACACGGAATCACCACTGTCACTCACCATCACCACCACCACCACCATCGTCACTCACCACCACCATATTCTTCATCATCATCACTCACCATCACCATCATAATAACGCATCTGCAACAAAATAAAACGCAACCACACAACAACAACAAACACGGATACATTGGTGATAGTGGTTGTCGGAGGCGGCAGGTGGTTGTCGTCGGTGGATGGTGGTGGTGGGACAAACGCGGTGGCAGTGGTGATTGTCATTAGAGAATATGAATGCTTAGAGAGAATGAGTGGCTATTGAAGATGGAAGGATTGGAAGGAAGAGGATGAAAAGAAAGGGTTTGGAAGTAAACACCGGAGTAAGTATTTTGGGAGTACATTGAAATTTATTGAAAGATATGTATAATAAACGTATGTTTTTATTCAACAGTAGAGAAAAAAATATAAATAATAAAGTAATATCATATTAAAATCTAAAGATTATGAAGTAAGTAAAGAATATATATAAAAGAAAATATATATATCAATAATAACCATTTCTAGTACCAATGGTAACCGGCTCCACACTCAACTGTGGCTAAAAGTTAGTGTGACTAGCAAGATGCACCATTTCAATAGGGTGTTTGGAACACCATTGGAATTCAATTTCCAAAGGAATTGAATTTAATTCCAGTGTTTGAAATAAAAAAAAATCATTTAAGTTGGAAAGGAATTCAATTCAATTCCATAGTTTTGGTCCAAAAACAAATCGAAGTCATTTCACTCCGATTTCAACTGAATTCTATTGGCAATTCACTTAAAATATAAAATATCCAAATTATCCTCTTCAAATTACACTCATTAAATTACTCTCTTCAAATTCCAAAGTGCTTTAGGATAAAGTTGTTCATTAAAAAAATTTAATTCATTTTATAAACATTCCAAACATTGAAATTCAATTCAATTCAATTCTACAATTTTACTAATGTATTTCAAACATTAAAATTCAATTCAATTTCTAATGGAATTTAATTCAATTCCGTCTTAACAAAGTTTTCAAACAGGCTAAAATTAGAGAGTATCTACATGTTCAATTTTAGAGGAACAATCACAATAATTATTTTGAATTTACATTTGTTTAAATTAAAATGTTGAATTCAACGTACTATCGTATGTAGTATATCATTGGTGTTGGTTGAGGCCGGCTAAAAGCCAAGTAAATAATTGTCTATTGTTTTGTTTCTACATACCATAATTAATAAAGAATATTTATCTCTAACACAGTTACTAGCCGCAAACTATTTAACAGCTAATACATTAAATATTTACATTGATTTTGATATATATTATTGGGTATAAAAATGTTAGGTATATTGCTAGTTCTTGAAGGAGTCACCATGAAGGAGATACATTTCTTTTAATTTTCTTTCTTTTCTTTAATTTTCTTTCTTTTCTCACCTTACCTTACCGGCACCAACCTGTAATTCCGAAAATGTCCCTGGATACGGAGACATCGGCTTCCGCCACGTCTGGCAGAGATTGGTTCTTCCCGTCGCCGTCGTTCTTCCGTTCTTCTTCTTCTTCTTCTCAATCGCAATACGGCCGTCGATTCTACTCAAAGTTAAACCCAAAGCCTCACTCTCCTCCGAGCTCCATTCGCCATCGCCGCAGAGTCAAATTCCCTCGCAATCCTCCCATTCCCGCTCACGATAAGCCTCAGATATCCGACACAAAAATCGCAGCACACCAACCATCTTCCAAGAACTTCCCTGCTTTCCTCCTCCAATTTCGTTGCCACTTTGCACTTCTGGTAAGTTGCTACCTCTTCTCTCACTCTCACACACACTGTTTTGTTTAGCTTGTTTTAACTTTGACTCTGTGGTGTGGGTGCAGACGTTGACTTTTGCTCTCTTGTTGTTGATGCTACTGAGAAATACGCATCTAGAAAGCCAAGTCAAAATACTGCAGGCAGCTCCTGTTTCCCATTATATATGCTCTCTCGTTCTCATGTTTGCATTGCATCATTTTCTTAAGGAGTGAAGGCTAAGGACTAAACCAATTATATTTTTCTTTGTAGGGTGAAATTCTCAGCCTTAATCTCAGTTTACATGCGTGCCACAAGTTGGACTCCTTAAACATTGCTAGTTCCACAACGCATGATGATATTTCTTTTTCAAGTGAAAACTTCAGAAGAAATCTTGCTCTTTTTCTCTTCTTCACATTTCTATTCATCCCTCTTATTGTTTTTAAATACATAGACTTGGTATCAAAATCAAGGTTTTCTGACAATATATCAGAACAAGTTTCTCTAAACAAGCAAATAGCGTATTGGGTCGATGTATTTTTATCAGTTCACCCGTATGCTAAGCCACTTGTTCTGTTAGTTGCAACACTGTTGCTAATTTTCCTGGGAGGATTGGCCATTTTTGGTGTAACTACTGAGGATTTAGCACATTGCCTCTGGCTATCTTGGACCTATGTTGCTGATTCTGGCAATCATGCCAGCTCCCAAGGTCTTGGTCCAAGGTTGGTTGCGGTTTCCATTAGCTTTGGTGGGATGCTTATATTTGCAATGATGCTTGGACTTGTGTCTGATGCAATTTCTGAGAAGTTTGACTCCCTGAGGAAAGGAAAAAGTGAGGTAGTTGAGCAAAATCATACCTTGATTCTTGGCTGGAGTGATAAATTGGTAAGATTCTGGTGCTAGTATCTGTTGGATTTCTTGTAATTATTCCAAACAAAATTTTCAATGCACTAATGAATTATTCATTAAAAAACAGTTCAAATATATCAATAACATGATTGGATGTGCAGGGTTCATTATTAAATCAACTAGCCATAGCCAATGAGAGCCTGCGTGGAGGAACTGTTGTAGTGATGGCTGAGCGAGACAAGGAAGAAATGGAGCTTGATATTGCAAAAATGGAGTTTGATTTCAAAGGAACTTCTGTCATATGCAGAAGTGGCAGCCCCCTGATTCTGGCTGATCTTAAAAAGGTATAGGACCCTGCTTTATCCTTTGTTTGGAATTGCATTTTTTGTATGTCTGGTTTGATATATGAAACCTAATGTCAACAACAACAGTAACAAGCCTTATCGCACTACATGGGGTCAGCTACATGGATCAAACGACATCATTGCGCTCTATCGTGAATTATGTTAGGGTTTAGGCCATTAACTCTTAAATCCTACTTGATAACCCCTTTAATAGTCTTTTTTAGTACCCCTCTAATGTCAACCAATATATTAAAAGATGGGTTTATCATAAAGAGTAAATTGATAAAAGTTTTATGAACCCAACACCTTGAAAGTTTAAGCATTGCACTCTCCCATAAAAACTTACTTTTTAAAAAACATTAACCAGTGGCCTTTAGAAAAACCCTCGAAAGATTGTCAAGCAACCCATAACCACACATATTGATCCTTGTTTCTCCCATTTCTGCTGAGGTCTGCAGGGATTTATGTGGGGGAATGCCTTTTCTTTAAAAAGAGGCAGTTTGATTTAGTTTTACATGTTTTAAATTATTAGACTTCGTTTTGTACCCCCCATAAAATTTAGACTCGTTTTATTGTTTTCTGTAGAAGTTCAGTGGAGCCATGAGCTACTAATGAACGGCAAACAAAGGAGTAGAGAAAATTTAACTGCACTGACTATTGACCATGCTTTTTGGCTTTTCTTAGTCCTCTTGAGTAATGGTGTTTATCGGTTTGTTTGGTTGGTTGGCTTTGAGGGTCCAGACCAACTGAATTGATTTAGTTGATCCTCACACTTTCAAGTGATCATGTTGATTAGTTGCTGGAACTGAACTAAAATTACTCTTGGTATAGGTCAGTTTCTGTGTTTTGCCAAATCAATTTTCACTATTGTAAGAACTCACATGAGAAAGTGAATGAAGAGTTTAACTTCTCTGGGCAGCCTGTCCACAAATTCTTCTCACATGAAATGCCATTTTGAAACTCATGGACATTGCTTTGGTCAAGTCTGGTTCTTTTTCCAATTATGGCAACAGTCATTTTTTAATTGCTGTGTTATTTTTCTACACTTATTACTGTATCATTACGGCATAAATGTCCACTTTCTGGTGGATGATGTCACCTAGTATTGATGTCACCGACATCTTTTAGGCCTGTTGATTATTTTTATTTTTGCTAAGACGTGATATACAGGTTTCTGTTTCAAAGGCTCGTGCAATAATTGTCCTTGCTGAAGATGGGAATGCTGATCAGGTCTGACTGAGTGATGGATGATCTGCTGCAGGTTTAATAAGGGTGGATAACTATTAACTTGTTTTTGGTTTGGCACAGAGTGATGCCCGTGCCTTGAGAACAGTCTTAAGTCTAACCGGAGTTAAAGAAGGATTACGAGGGCACATAGTGGTTGAATTGAGTGATCTGGACAATGAGGTCCTCGTTAAACTTGTTGGTGGTGATCTTGTGGAAACTGTTGTAGCTCATGATGTTATTGGTCGCTTGATGATTCAATGTGCTCGGCAGCCTGGACTTGCACAGGTCAAAATCTACTACCTTTCTATTATACAATTTTAGTTGCACAGTTCATAGTGTTAAACCAGTGCAAAAATTGTTGATATTGTATTTAAGGAGAGTGGTTCTCCCCACTTAACAACTAGTTTTTAAGGTGTGGTTCCCCACTTTCCATAGGTGCTTAACAGTTTGCATGTTTAACGTATAGCTTAAATTAATTTTGAAGGCTTCTGCTTCAATCTTTTGATTTTTTTTGGGATAAGATTGTTGCTATGACTTTCCTTTGGTATGTATGGTCTCTCAGTTTCTTATGCAGATTTATAGAGGGATTTGAGAGCCCTAGCTGGCATTGTTTATTTCCTTTCATCTTCTTTTAATGCCTCTGTTTTGGATGAGACACTGATGTCTGCCTATGTTATGATATTTTCTTCTCTGTAGTTAAGTTCATCCTTCTAGTAAGATGAATTAAGAATTGATGGGCTTGCTTTGGCAGATTTGGGAAGACATACTTGGATTTGAAAATTGCGAATTCTATATAAAAAGATGGCCACAGTTAGATGGAATGCAATTTGAGGATTTATTAATTAGCTTTCCTGCTGCAATTCCTTGTGGAATCAAAGTTGCAACATATGGTGGTAAAATTATTTTGAATCCAGATGACTCCTATGTTCTACAAGAAGGTGATGAAGTTCTGGTTATTGCAGAGGATGATGATACCTATGCTCCAGCATCCTTGCCTACGGTGCGTTGTCACTTATAAATTGTTATTCTGGTTTTTTTCCTTCTATTATTAGCTCCGTGGTTTGTTCATGTTAAATAGGAGGTCAAATGCTAATGAAAATTGAAGTTTATTCGGGCTAATTTCGTATACAATAAATCTTAGTAAATCTCCACTAGATTTTTTTTTTCCTTTTTCCATTGGATGATTTGTCTGCTGTGAACTTTAAGCATGGTAGAACTGATGATAAAAAACAAATTATTTTCTTCTGGTTAAGTTCTAATTGTGGCCATTGTTACACACTGCTATAAGATAGTTAAGCCCTAGTGATGTTCCTTGTTGGTATCAGGTTTGGAAGGGAAGCTTGCCGAAGGACTTTGTCTATCCAAAATCTCCTGAAAGAATACTTTTTTGTGGTTGGAGGCGTGACATGGAGGACATGATCATGGTAATGCTATAAGAAATCTGCTGTTATGGTCCATGTTCTTCTTTTCTTCTGTTACCAATGTGCATGAAATGGCAAAGTCATGTCAGAAAATAATTTCATGTTATTTCTGCAACATTAAATTTGACTGCAAGTATGCTATTAGTTGTATGAATTTTTGTATTATTCTTAATTCTTTGGATGTAGGTAGTCTTTAAGTTACTGGCTTGTTTTATGAATTAGTATCATCTTCAGTAACCAAATAGTCCTATTCTTGTCATTATTCTGCTGCAAGTTTTAAAATATGGAACTTCTCTGCCAAAGTTTCTATGTTCCATCTCTCTCCCCTTCCCATTGGTTGTGCACCCTAAAACCCTACCCATGGCTGTATTGCTGTGAGCTCTTCACGGCTTTACTGTCGCTTTGGGTACTTTACCTGGTATTCTCCAATCTGAGGTTGGAGTTTGTGGAGTGGAATATGCATTTAGAGGCCATGACTATCCAGCAAGTAGTGTATTTGAGGTTGATGTTTTGCAGTGCGCCGGGTTTTGGTTTAGGAATATCCACGTGAACATAGCCAGCTTACATTGTTCCAGGTTGGAGAATATGTGGAGTGTCACTTTGCAAACTTATCACTATTGTGAAGAATTGCAAAACACTTATGTGAGAAGACCTATTACATGCTGACAGAGAATTAGGTGTTAAAATGTGTCAATCAGAATAGGTTCTTGTGCAATACCTGTTAATGCCCTTGAAACTAACCAAGCTTTTGACGAAGTCCCAACTTTCAAGGGTGTGACATGACTTTTTTCTAAGAGAAAAAAAAAAGGGAGATTGCTGACTTGCATTCAATTTTTGCTCATCCTTCATGCTATGTCTTTATTTGTGTGAATATTTATATTCTTCTTATGTTTATGAATCTTGTCATGGTAAATGGTCTTATTTGGCCAGGCTTTTGTACCAGTTTTATTGCATCAGTACTTGACCCAGATTAACAGGTGTTACTGGTCTGCTTCTAATATATGCATCACTACAGTTAATTTGCTATTGGCTTTAATACTTTCTTCTGCCTGTACAAATTGTTTCGGTTCCTCTAGGTTTTGGATGCATCTCTAGCACATGGTTCAGAGCTCTGGATGTTCAATGATGTTCCTGAAAAGGAGAGGGAAAGGAAGCTAATTGATGGTGGCCTTGACATAAATCGTTTGGAAAATATATCTCTGGTTAATCGTGAGGGGAATGCTGTCATACGCCGGCATTTGGAAAGCCTTCCATTGGAATCATTTGATTCGGTATGTAACATTTATCAGTTTCCTCTATAAGTGCAATACACATTCTTAATGCCTTACAAATAATGTAAGAGATGGAACCACATATGGGCTCTGCTGTACTAATATGTGTCGATAACTTAGTAGTTATTCTTTCAACAACAGCCTAATTATATCAACTAGCTAGCAGCTAGTGGCAAATGGGTGCTATAGTATCAATAGGGAAGTATTAGGAATCGTGCCTATACAATTATCATATATAAAATTTATTATACTAGAAACCTTTTTGATGTAGTTTTTGTTGGTTGCAGATATTGATTTTGGCTGATGAATCAGTAGAAGATTCAGCAATTCAAGCTGATTCTAGATCTCTTGCCACACTACTTTTAATTCGTGACATACAAGTGAGTTTCTAGTAACTAGCATAATCGTCACATATTCTTTGAGGAGTATATTTGACTTCTTTTTCGGAAATATTCAATAATCTTGTATCCTCATGTATGATTGTTACTGAAGCTTTGATGTTTTGGTTTCAGGCTAAGCGTCTTCCTTATGTAGCTATGGCCAGTCAAACTCACGGAGGAAGCTTTTCAAAAGGCTCATGGATCGGGGAAATGAAGCAAGCGTCGGATAAATCAGTCATAATTAGCGAAATTTTGGACCCCAGGACCAAAAATTTGTTATCTATGTCAAAGATTAGTGATTATGTTTTATCAAATGAACTTGTCAGCATGGCTTTGGCGATGGTGGCAGAAGATCGGCAGATAAATGATGTATTGGAAGAGCTCTTCGCGGAGGAGGTACTACCTTCTTTTGATAAAATTAAGGGACAAAATAGGTTTCATGTTCTGCATGCATAGCATCTAACATCCACAAAAGCCTTCCATATTTGCTTTTTGCAAACTGATTCGGATCCCTTGCTGTTACTTGATCATCCTGCAGCAGAAGAAAGATGCAATATTTCATTTAAATCAGTTGTAACTAAGATTTAAACTAGTATATTTTCCTTTCCTTTCCTTCTTGAATAGCTGATGAAGTTTTTCTCTGGAATTTCATCAGGGAAATGAGATGCACATAAGGCAAGCAGATCTGTACCTCCGTGAAGGTGAGGAATTAAGCTTTTATGAAATAATGTTACGGGCTCGGCAGAGAAGAGAGATTGTGATAGGTTATCGTCTAGGGAATGCCGAGAGGGCTGTCATCAACCCCCCTGCAAAAACCGACCGACGGAGGTGGTCGTTGAAGGATGTCTTCGTGGTCATTACTGAAAAGGAATGAAGTTTTTGATATGATATGCATGCATGCCAGTGATGGTTGGATTCTGTAACTAGTTCAAGATTCCTGTTATTGAAACTTTGGAAGCTCGGTTATGTGTAAAAGTGACACTAGAAATTCTACTTGTACATGGACATGAGAGAGATTCATTCATTTACTGATGATACAATACAAAAAGAATGTTATGGGTACATACAATAGTAATAGTCTTTGCTCAATAGTGACCCGAACATTGTCAAACCTATATACAATCTTCAAAACAAGTTCCATAAAAAGAACACTAAAAAAGTCCCCACAACAAATTTCATCAAAATACTAAAATAAGTAAAAGAAAAAAAAACAAAATAAAAATAAAATGAAGCAAAAATCTAAAATGAGTCAAATCCATTTTTTGAGAAAACGTTTTAAAGAGAGATCAACATGATATGCGGGTATATATATATTTTTTTTAAATTTAGTACATACAATCAAGTGATCAACATAAACATGTAGTTCCAATTTATATATTAGATTGACAAATTTTGTTCTATAAAAATGAATGTTTTATTGAAGGGTGTAAATGTAAATGTATAAACGGGCCTGTTTGCAATTGGGGCCCGCGTGGATGTTCGTCAATCAAGAGTCATCCATAGTTCCATCATTCAATGGCATTGCCATCTATAAATAATCCCACCATAGAACTCAGCCATGATTTGAGAATCCTTCTCCCTCAACACTCACACACACACACACACACACACTGACACTGATTTAGGGGTGTGTGTTTATATATCATCATATCATATAATATATCATATTATATTATACATAGAAATTAGAAAGATAGATTTTTCCCCCAAACCTACGGTTAGACTGTTTAGTCTTCACTCTTCAGAATCCAAAGTAACTACTAGTGTACAAGCAGCAGAATCAGCAGAAGCTAGATCGCCGAACAAACAAGGAAAAGGGGTTGAAAATGGCTCAAGAATCAGTGGCAGAAGGCCCAGATATGTCAGCGCAAGCAGATCCATCTCTCTCTAGGAACGCTTCTTTCAGTAGGCTCAACGCGCAGGCTCCTGAATTCGTACCCACTCGACCCACCACCACCCGCCCCGATTTGCAGCATCCTAGGCTTGTTGTACCAACGACTCTTCCTCCGCCTCCGCCTCCGCCTCCGCCTATGGTGCATGTTTACCCACCACCCTCCCCAACTTCGCCCTTCCACTTACCGATTCAAGGTCAAGTCGTCCCTGTCCAGAATCACCACCATCGCCTTCCTCATCAGCAACACGTTCCGGTTCACTATCGTTCTCACCATCATCCGCATCATCATCACCATCATCATCCGCATCAGTATTATGTTAGCACTGATTCCGGTGTGCAGCAGCAGCAGCAGCAGCAGCAAGTTCAGCAGCCTCACGTTGAGCCGGATCATGCTCCTTCTTCCAAAGGCAAGCTATCGGAGGATGCTGGTCAAAAGATATTGAATCAGGTATATACTTCACTGGCCAAATTTTCAATGCTTCTCTTGTGATTTTCGTCCTTCACAGTTAGGATTTAGAATGGAAGCTTCATAGTTCCAGTTGTTTCTTTCGTAAGTTAGGCGGAAGTGTTCGATGCTTCTATTATCCTATCCATGGATGATGACTTCAATAAACTATTCTGGCTACCCTTATCATCTGTAAATTTGGGATTCGGATGTTTGACTTCGTTCCATTTTGATGTGGATCACCCGTGTTTCATTCCAAGTCATAGTATCTTGCAAAAAAGAACTTCGATTATCAAGTTTGGTAGTGTTTGGAGAGTAAGTGATGAAAGGGTTAGTTTTTCTATTCCTGGATTGGGGGAATCGAATAATAATCAACTAAATCAAATCAAAACCACAGAAAAATGAAAGCCATTCTAGTCAATAGATCAATCCACAAAAACATAAAAAATGACTTGTCATATGAATCCAGCTGGAGGCAGAGCCAATGCCATGCCTCTCTTCTTCCCTCACACTCACACCAACGCATCCTACTACTTTGGCTTCTCTCAAAGTCGCTCTACGTTCATCTTCTCCCCTCAAGCACTACCACTTCCTCTGCCATGTGCATCAACAGGCAGAGTCAGACCAAAAAGCAAGTGGGAAATATCAGCGTACCTCACTTCAGCATAAAGTGCCTATTGAACCCTAACAATGATAACAATGGCGATGAGAACAAAGCTGACTTTGTCTACTTGGTTCAGTTGGTTGGCAGCACCTCTTCTAGTGGTTCTGTCAGCTACTGGTTGAACAAAGCCAGCAAGGATTTTAGGTGGAATTTGGAAACAGAATGTATTTGCATATGAGGCACGAAAAAGGAAACTGAAAATGGGTTATAATGATAATAGAAAGATTCTATGACATATTTCCATCTATAAGTTGCATCTTTTATCTTGGCTATGATTTTCTTGACTCAGTGCTCCACAAATTGATTAGGGTTTTGGTTTTGTTTGGATTATATAATTATTTGTAGGTGGAGTATTATTTCAGTGATCTAAACTTAGCTACTACAGATCATTTGATGAGGTTCATCAACAAAGATCCTGAAGGTTTTGGTAAGATATATCTTCAGTTTCCTTCTTTTTTACTTGTGGCTGAATTAACATGAGCTAAAGCTTTTTATTCTACATCCTTTTTCACCTTCTGTCCCCACTTTTTGTCCCTCTTCCTTTTTAAGAGAGGAGCAGGATGATAGAATTTATACTTGAAGATTATCGTATTTATCGTATTGATTCTTGTTTCTGTAAAGATGGTAAATTGTTTCAGTTTGGATAAGACTGACTATTTTTGTATTATGTCTAATGCTTTCTGAAAATTATGTAGTTCCTATATCTGTTGTTGCATCTTTCAAGAAGATTAAGGCCCTCATAAGCAGTCACTCCCAACTTGCAACTGTTTTGAGGAACTCATCAAAGCTTGTAAGTTTTTCACTTTCTTACCTCGTGAACTAATGTTATTCTTGAACTTATCCCTTTTCACTTTCTTTCCTCGTGAATTAATGTTATTCTTGAACTTATCCCTTTTCACTTTCTTACCTCATGAACTAATGTTATTCTTGAACTTATCCTTTTTCACTTTGTCTGTATCTGTTCATAATTTTATTCTAATTTGTTGCAAATATACATCATTGATGTGTTGTCCAGGTAGTTAGTGAAGATGGAAAGAAAGTCAAACGTCAGTATCCCCTGACGGAGTCTGATATAGAAGAGCTACAGGTAATTTCTTACTGCACTTCTCTGATTGACTTTAGTTTGTGATTGGCAAGTTATTGATCAACAGACAATATCTTGAATTGATTGTATCTGAAATCCTGCATGCCTTGTATTCCTTTCCTATTATTTTACTCATGAGTTTGCTGTGGTTAATGATGGTGGCTCTAAACTATATCCTCTCTCTCTCTCTCTCTCTCTCTAACATCTAGAATTATTATTTGTTTTAGTCTCGAATTGTTGTAGCTGAAAACCTACCTGAGGATCATTGCCATCAGAATCTTATGAAGGTCTTCTCTACTGTTGGAAGGTACTGTTGTAACTTCCATTGAATATTGTTTGTCATAGATTTTCTTCCTATAGATATTTTTTCTTAAAAACATTTCCAGTTTTAACAATTTTTTGTAATTCTGCATTCAATTTGGCAGTGTGAAGACTATCCGTACTTGTCCTCCTCAAACCTCTAACAGTGGGGCTTCTTCAGCTGCAAGATCGGGAAAAGTTGATGGCATACCTTTGTCTAACAAGGTATACATTTGTGAATGCATGAGCTCATTTACTACAGGTTCCTTCATTGAGTTACAATCCTTTGTTCTGGTTTTCTGTCATTTTTTCATTTGCTGGTGAAAGTTTATCTTATCCAATATATACAATTTCAGTTCTATTGGGGAAATCAATCATTTTATTGACTCCATAGTTCAGTTTCCAAGCTTCTGTTTTTATGTTCAAGTATATATAATTCCAAGCATGTAATACATGTTTCTTTAGTTTCTCTCGCATATTCTGATCCAACTTTAACAAATATGTTCTTTAATTCTTAAGATATAATAATAATATGAAATATTTAAGATATTCTAATACATGACAGAGATATTACTAGATTTATTTCTAGCAGTAATTACGCTTTTTCGTAGTTTTAATCATTTTTGTTTTGCTTTCCAGTTTTGAACAACACTTTTTTGTGTATTTCAACTATTAATCTTCTAATATGAAGCATAATCATGCCAACCTTTGTTTCATGTTGAGTGGTTGACAAGCTTTTACTTGAACTTATGCCAGTTGAGCATATAAGTGATGAGATTCTTTCTCTCCTCTTGCTTTTAGAGTATTAATGAAGAGAATGTAATATATTGAATCTAACACAACTTTTTGTTCCAGTTGCATGCATTTGTTGAATATGAATCTGTTGATCTGGCTGAGAGAGCAGTAAGTACCAATCAGTTTCTTAGCTGAGTTGGCAGGGAACTTCTTCAGTTTGCTTTTAACTGATATGACTTTTTTGGCCATATTGTGATAAGAGTGAATCATTGGCAGGTTGCAGAGCTGAATGATGAGCGAAACTGGCGGAGCGGTCTCCGGGTTCGTCTAATGCTTAGACACATGGTATATGATAAAAAGTTCCTTTCCTCCATTTAACATATGCAAGTGTTTTTCTCATAATTCTTTTTATTTATGCAACCAGTTTACTACTAGATGCAAGAAGGTGCTGATTTAAATTTCATTCTTTTTGGCATTAACAATCATAGGTCTTATGGCCTTGTGTGCAATTAAGTTGACTGCTGTTACTAGAATGAAACAAGAAAAAACTCTTCTAGGTCTTAGGGTGGTAATGGTCTCATAAAAAGGCTCCAGTGTTCCACAACCAGTTAGGTTTTCTGTTTGGTCTTTTTTCCCCTGTTTTTGTTCAACGAACAAAAATAGATAGGTATTGACAACGTGATTTAGGGCCAATTTGGATGAATGCCTTATTTAAACCTTTATGTGAAAGGAACTTCTGATACATAATAACAAACGTGCTTGTTTTGAAAATTTGAAAAGTATTTGCTAAAAAGATCTATTTTTTAAATTTTCCAAAGACACTAAAACTGACATTTTGTGAAATATTAAGTGTATAGCCAAACAGGATAAAAAGTTAAATATTAAAAAGTGAAAAAAATGGGTCAGGTGGTATCATCCAAACGAGTGCTTAGATGTATTATCTATTGATCTTATTAAATATTCTATTTCCAGACAAAACCTGCTCAAGGACGGGGAAAGAAAGGGTTTGATGCTGAAGCCAACTGTGAGGAGGAATATACTTCTGTGCCTGAGCAGCTGGCAAATGAGAAACCATCAGAAGATGCTTCTGTTCCTGATACTCAGCTGCATGAACATGTGGTAAGTGCTTGATTGTTTTGATTGATTATTATATGTGATATATGAAAGAGTCCTGCTGCATAACAGTGAATGATTACAATGATCCTGTACCATCTCAAGTTATTTGGAATGATTGAATTCCATCAATGTCAGGCTTAACAAAAGTATGATAAGAGTAGGCTTTTATGATCATTTGTTCCTTGCTAACCGTTGTTTACTCCCTGAAAAAAGAAAAGAAATAAAATAAAATAAAAAACTAGTTCCAGTATCTTTCTTTGTAATAGTGTTTGCTTGGGAACCACTTTCAACTCCTAAAATAAAAATATCCTTTGCGCCATTTAGGCAAACACATCACTTTGGTCTTCTACTACTAAAGGTTCATGGCTAGTACTTAGTGGAAAGAAACTCATGGCTTAGACAGTGTTATCTAAATCTTCAATGCTAATCCTGTTATCCGCAATTTGATTCTCACATTTAATTGCTAAATGGAGGGAATAACAGCATGTTTGTTTCCATCTTTTTTGAGTGGACGCATGGTGGTGAATTGCCATAGCCCATAATTTTTTATTTTATTTTGGTTGTGAATTGACAATTCTTATTTTTGCAGGAAGAGCATGGTTATGACAGAGAGAATGGTGGACAGAGGAAAGGGCGTAGCCGGGGCAGGGGTAAGGGACGCGGCCGAGTTCATGGTCACCAAAATAGTCGCGGGAATCACTTGGGGACACCCCCTTCCAATAATTCAATTTTATCAGAGCAAGTCGCGGTCAAGCAACCTCCTGGGCCCCGTATGCCGGACGGTACAAGAGGATTCTCAATGGGTAGGGGAAAGCCGGTGGCTGCTAATATAGCATGATATTGTTTAACCAATACAATACATAGACAACAATCTTGTAATTGTACTTGTAGCGAGTTCATGCTGGTACGGGAACCGAGTGGCACTACTTACTTGTACTAGGGTTGTCTGTTCTCAAACTGATTAAAAAAGAAAGGGTTTTCTGTTCTGTTGAGATGAAGTGTGAGTGTGACTAATATCAGAAGAAGAAGAAAGAGAAATTAAGGGTAAGGGCAAAGTGGTCAGGTCTGCATTGTAGGTAAAATGTGCCAATTAGTGTTCATGATAAAACAAACTCATCAAATCTCTTGTAGCATGTGGTCATTATACATCCTATTCCCTATTGTGGTGCTTTTGTTTGTGTTTTTGTCATTCAAATGAGTATTTTTTAAAGTATATATATAAAAAATGCTTGTAGGTATAACATACCAAAAACAAAACATACAACATTAAATTAATTTTGTTCAAACACACTACATGTGATGTTTCACATGATAAGAGATTTCCTTTTGGATTAAATTTCTAAACATTAAAATATTTTTATACATTAATTATTTATTGTAACAATAATTAATTGACTTAAAGATTCATGAATTATACATGTCAGGACAAATAAGCCCATTTTTATCTAAAGCCAATTTTTAATAAGCCAAGCACTGTAACATAGCCAGAATACCCGGTATCTCCTGTGTTTTGGGAGAAAGAGAGTGCTATTTTTGTACCTATTTTTTTATTTTCTGAAAATCATATAAAAGAAGCACCTAACCATTCCAACAGGGACTTTCAAACTGAAAGCTTTTAAGAGATGCGTCAAATCAATTTAATATTATAATTTACAAATAAAAAATAAGCATCCATCTCTTCCAACCCCGAATGGCAAATGAATAATGTATGAAAAATGTCTCAATCGAGATAGAAAAGAGTCACAATCTTCCGCAAATTTTTAGCTTCTTGACAAGTTTCCATGAGCAACCTACTATCATGGAAAGCAAAGCAAATGACTTGCTGCACCTGTGAAATGATGTCCATATTGCATAACCTGCGTTTCACACATTGAAACACGAAATAATTTCACAATATTGCAGCCATAAAAGCATTGCTTGCTCAAAAAATTTTAAAAAATAAATCTTAATCAGATGTTGGCAACAGTTGGAAAAATACCAAGCTTATTCATCAAATTTACATTAGATTGCATGCTGAAATTGTCATGTCACAGGAGCTGTACTAAACACAGAATAAATCCAGAATTCTGAGATTCTAATATCTAAATTTGTTTACAAAAGACGTAAATATGGATTGCCTTAAAGTAGGTGGTAAATGAAATACTAGTGAGCATCCAAAGATACTATATAGTATATTGTCAACACGTGCCTATCAATCTAAAATACCACAACCTTCCACTGGAATTTACCATCCCCATGACCCCAAGTCTATGATAGCATTTCATAAAACAATATAGAAATTGTTTGGTAATGTCATAATGGTTCTGTTTTGAAAAAACGTAAAAGTTGCTCTCAATAAAAAGTCACAAGGGTAGTGTTCAATAAATCTATCATAAAAGTTGCTCCCAAATTCTAAAATGATTATAATAAACATTAGTAAAAAGTGTAATGGAGACCTTTAATTAATGAAAGGTTATAAACACATCAGGTATTTTTTTTTAAAAAAAAATAAAGAGCATAAATCAACCCCGAAAAGCACATGACGAGGCTCTCAACAGCATCTTAACTTTTAAAAGCCACGAGCGAAAGGCATCCTAACTTTTGTTTACCAAACACAAAAATACCTTATGCTTTTCATATGCAAGAGCACCCCTCAGAGCACTATCAATGCAAACCATAATATCATAATTTACAACCGAAAATAAGCATCCTCTCTTCCAACCCCGGATGACAAGAAAATAAAGGATGAAAAATAAGCATGCAACAATCACTTTAAACTTAGGCAACACTTAATGAGATACTTATCTTCTTTTGATAAAACTTAATGGGATATACTTGTTCATTTCTTCTATGTAATTTAGTTTCCAGAATAAAATGGGACAAGAAGAAAAGGCATTAGTATAAACCTGCTGGCTTCTATTAAAGGTAGATGATCATTATGAGGCTTCTCTATAACATTTTTCACCTGCACATATCACACACAAATCATTGAAACCACAGACAATAATTGAAAAATTAGGCAAGCATCAGCACGCAAAACTAAAGCATTTTCTTCCAGAAATAGTAAGAAAGAACATGGACAACTGCTTAATCAAACAACTGAAGTGATTCTTTGTTCATGCTCCATGCAAGTGATCTATTCAGCTATTAACTCTGCCGTTCTTGTTTAAAATTCTTCAGCTATTGATTAATCCACTGGGATTGGAATACTTGGCTTGATTTTGAAACCATTGCAGGCTAACTCTTAACTAAGCCCTAACAATGGCTAGTGATGAAAGTTTAGGGCTTATGAAAGAGGATAGGTTGCACTAATGGAGCACTCAAACTACAAACTTTTGGGCTGATTCTGAAAGTTGTGTAAAATGACTGGTTTTGATCCCAACACAATTACAAGCCAAAATAGCCATTTGTTTATTTGGGCTACACTAATCCCTGCAGTTTTTCAAGGAGCAGATTGGATTAATCTCATGAACCTGAAGATCTAAACCAAACCAATGGAATTGGTTAGACTAGTTTGGGTAATTGGTTCATTTTATGGTAAAACTAAATCAAACCAATTATGATTGGTTCGGTTTCAGATTTATGATATTCCAACCCGTTCACCTAATTGCCTGACCTGATGGGCAGATCAATTATTTTTCAATTTATTTTTGTACTTAGGATTTTAGAAATGATGTTCCGTTTATCTTCTTTGTTTGAACTTGTTTAAGCAATTAATCCATTTACACCATTATTAAGTATATACTATATTCTAGCCAAACTTTATACTACCGTTAGTTGGTATAAAGATAAAAATATCAAAAATTATATAATTATTAATTTTTTACGTCAACCCCCATGAAATAAACCAAACAAACCTGATCTTGGTCAAATCAGTTTAGTTTGAATTTGTTAGGGGAAAAGAAGTAAAAACCAAATTAACCCAATTAAAAAGACCGACTACCATAAGATTAAAAAACAACAAGAAACCGACTACCAGGTTAAAGGATAATCCTTTAGGAAAGCATCTAAATATATTAATTTGAAAACAGGAGGAGCTTTGAAATGTATAAATAATGAACTTAAACCTTACTTTTGATAATAGCTCTTGGCTCTCAGGAGGCTGTTTATTTAAACTTTGAGGTAATATCACAGTAAGCAACTCTGGTTTCTCTGCCCTTAAAGCTCCGCGAATGACAGCAGCATTAGTCCCAGATGCTCCAGATGTGTATATGTGGTTTTTCTACAAACAGATTTTAAAGGAAGAAACGCATAAGGAATTTAAACGGAACAACAGAAAACTGAAAACATTTGTACTGCAGCAGCATATAGGTTGCTCTACAACTGCAAGCAACCACATGTGATCATATTTTAAGTCATGGTGGATAGAAATCATAGCATCTTACAGTTATAACCATAGCATAACTAAGAATCTCTATTAGTTCCTGGTGCATGAATCCCATGTTTCGTGTCCCAAAGAAGCCAATAGCTCTAGGTCCTTGCTGTTGAATGGCCAACAACTCCTGCCAAACAAGACATGTGTCTATATAAATACTTACAAACATATGCCAGTACCAAAACAATCCGGGTTATGGCCGTAAGAACATCGGTAAGATTTCGCAATTAAGAGTACAGAGAGTTAAATAAAGATGTGAAGCAGAATGTTTAATACCTGTATATAATCAACTTCAGGAATAGGCTTCAACTCTGATGCCACAAGTGTCCCTGATCCTTGAACAACCGATTCAGCCTGTGTTGGAATTTGCACACCTACTTCTTCATCAGAACCAAACATACATAACCCACTGTCCCTTTTGTATTCCTCATTGTATCTGTGTTGGTCTCTCATCATATGTCCACATAGCCACTATACCAGTACATAAAAACAGAGTCCTGGTAGTAAAAATTAGTGAAAAACAACTGCCTAATTTAAAGTAATAAACTTCCTTTGACATAGATATGCCACATAATGCAAATCAAAAGCCTTAGCAGAGGAAATAGCATGCATTATCCTAACATCACAAAAGACAAGCCTTGTGCTGCACTTTGAATCCAAATTACATACTTTTGAGAAAACAGAATGTGAAGGAAAGAAAAACAATTAACAAATTAATATTGTTCCATAGCTGGTTCTCCCCGTCCACGTGCTCAACTTACGCCAGACGAGAGGGAACTAAACACGAAAACTAAAACAGAAAAAAAAGAACACCCAAACGAGCGAGCAAGCGTATCTGAAACTGAAATGTATGGGGATTGAAGAAGAAGAAGAAAGGGAGGAGATACCATGGGAGATGAAAGAAAGGGTCTCCGAATCTGAGGAGAGTAAGAGAAGCCATTGAAATGGAAAGAAGGGATTGTTGGTCTGATGGATTTGATTTTGAAGGGCGAGCATGATGTTGTTGTTGTTACAGGCAAGGGCAAGGGCAACGTTGGACTCATCCCTTTCTATCCAAATTCGATCTGCAATTATTCTACACTCCACACACCTTCCCTTCCTCCTCTATGACTATGATGTTAAAATTGCAGAATAAACTCAAATCATTCCATAATTACTCAATTTTGTTCAATTTTTTTCGGTATAAATCAAATTCAAAATTATTATAAATGGATTGAAATATACAATAATTAAATTTTGTAAATATAATGCTAATAATGAAGGATTTAATTTTGATCTACTAACAGTATAAAATCATTTAATCATGTGTTGACACATCAACTATGATAGTGTTTTTTCTCTCTCATTATCAAAAAAAAAAATCATACAAATAAAGTGTTTTAATTGGATGACAGTGTAAAATACTTATATAATGTCAGTGTATCAAAATTAAACTCATAATAATAACATAATATTTATCAAAAAATAATAATAACTTAATATAATGTAAAAAATTCTACTTAATATATTATTTTCCTTTTCATTTTCTAAATGTGTAAATTATAAATTTATAGAAAAATATAAGTCATTACAAAACACCAAATACATAAATTAACAATAAAAAGATCAAATACATAAAATTAAAAGAACTCATGAATTTTCAAAATAAAAATAGAATTGCTACTTGTGGATTAGCTCATTTAATCATAAAAAATCATGGGTTGAGCTAAAACAATTCAACTCAAATAGAATTAGGTCAAATTTGACTCGGCCCACATAATTTGCAGTTTAAGTGGGTTTAAACCCATATAGTATGGTACTTAGGTGGATTGATATATTTTTTCCATGCTTTTTAAAAAATTATTTTCAATATATTCTTTGAAAAGTATTTAAACCTAATCATTTATTTTAAATTCAAACTCAACTTTATATTTGTATAATCTTTAGTTTTTTATTTATTTCAAGATTTTTATGATTTTTTATTTTGAATTTTTAAGTTGACAAATTTGTTTAATCCACCAACTCTAATGAGTTGTGCCGGATTAGTATTCTTTTTTGCTCAACAAATAAGTATTTCCTATTTTAACTCTGGGTTAACCCGTTCAAATCAACTTGACTCACTTAGACAATTCTAATTTAAAAAAAAAAAAAAGCTAATACAATTGTATAAGTTTTATGTATAAAAAAAGTTAACACTAAGTACTAACATACGTTTTTATAAAGTAAATTTAACAACCAAACTATAATTGAGTAAATATCTACTCACAATACAATACAATGTCAGAAGTGCATTGTAACCATAAAATTTATGCTATATATAATTTGTCAACTTCAAAACTTACATCTCTCTTCTTTAATGTCTTTTATGTCTTGTCCAATAATAATAATAATAACAAGGATTTAAATAGTATGTATAAAAACTAATCACTATAATAATCATTCTTCATGATTTATTATTTTTTAATTTTTATTGACGAATAATATAAGTATTCGTACATAGAAATTAATCTATAATAATAGTAAAATATTTTATGTACATTAAATTTCATATTAAATTAGTCATTCAATTAAACTTTGATACAATTCACAGCTACTCAATCTAACTTATATCATAATTCAATCAAATATTATATTTAAACTTTATATTGAGACAATAATAATTTTTATATTAAAACAATTCAATATTTATATTTACTCAATTTAATTTTTTGTATTGATAACTAACTTAGTGTCGATGTATATATAACATTACTCATAATAATAATAATAATAATAATAATAATAATTATTATTATTATTATTATTATTATTATTATTATAGTACAATTGTAATCAATCAGAAAATTTAGGATTCTTATTCAAATTCTTTAAGAATTAGAATTGGAATTAAAATGTGAAAAAAATGAAATTGAAATCATAGGAGATAATTCCAAGCTCATCCTGCACAGGAATAATGTGGTGTATAGAGAGAGTATACAGTTAGAAGGAGGATGGATGAAGTATTGAAGTGTAACTGTAACTTTTATTGATGATCAAAGCAAAAACAGTCTTCAGAAGTTCATCAACCTAAAAGAAACTTGTCACGTCCTATTTGTTGCCGTTCTGATCTGAAAGCAGAAACTTGTTGACGATGATGAATCCTCCTCGACTAGTGGCTGAAACCACCACCGGATAAACCAATACTTGCTAGTTGCTACTCTTGGGGCTGTGGAAATCGGTCTCTGGGGGTTCCGATCTGTTTATATATCCAATTTCGCAAACCTCAGCATCAAGGTATTGGGAACTAATTCTGATAACCGATTATATTATATATGTTGATTTTCCTTTCCAGTATTTGGGTATTATTGATTATTGATTATCTTCTTGTTCTTGGTACTCTTTGTACTGTTGATGACGTAATTACTTTATTCAATTCATTATTTGTCGGAAATATAGAAAGAATAGAAGAATAATTTCTTATATCTAAGATACTATTTATTAATTAGGTGGGTTTGAATTTGATAAGTACCAAACCTTATTATTAATTAGTTTGTGCAATGTCTAACTAGTAACTAGTGAATGTAAATTGATGGACTTGTCATTTCTTTTTCTGGTGGTGCTGCAGGAATATTTTTCAATTGAGTATGGAAAAACAGAGCAGTTTTCGGGCACCTACAATGGAAAAACAGCAGAGTTTTCGACGGGTGATGGAGAAACAGAAAAGTTTTCGTGGATTCATGGAAAAACAAAAAAGCTTTCGCATTGTGATGGAGAAGCAGCTCAGCTTTATGGGAAGCGAGAGGAAAAAGAACAAGGAGTCTCCTGGGAAACGTGGTGATTTACCAATTCATTTAGCAGCTCGGTCAGGAAACTTGAGTAGAGTAAGAGGTATACTTGAAAACTGTGCCTGCAATGAGGCGAAGGATTTGTTGTTAAAGCAGAATCTGGAGGGGGAGACCCCTCTTTATGTTGCTGCAGAAAATGGGCATGGTTTAGTTGTTAGTGAGATACTAAGGTACTTGGATCTGCAAACTGCTTCAATTACAGCCAGAAATGGTTATGATCCATTTCATGTGGCGGCAAAGCAGGGTCATCTTGGTAAGATATACTCCCCCTAAGTATAAGTATTGTTGTCAAAATAGAATGGCTGGGCAGGCCATGACCGCCATTTAAAAACTGTTTCGAAATTAGGGTGTAAACCAGAATGCGAAATTCATTTGGTCCTTTATCAGTCCTTTACCATAATTTTGCTTTGCTGATTATCATTTATCAATTGGAATATGCCAACATTTGATTTGTTTGATAAAATTATTACTATTAGAAAATGTTCTGGAATTTTTTCTATTTTTCTTCACTCATTCCGTCTCTCCAGCCTTTGCACTCATCTATTTAAAATGAAGAAATATAATGAACCTAGGAAACAACAGAAAGTTTTATTATTGTTAGCTTGAATTCTAGAAGTTATAGTTTTTAATTTACAAATAATAGTTTGGCTTCAATGGTTTTACTGCGTTGTCTTGTTAGATTGTCTGTGTTGTCTTATGTTTCAAATTGATGACCATGGGTGAAAAGCCCAAGCAAGGAGTACCTAAGATATTTTTTACAAATGTAGCATGTCAGTTATTCTATGTCTCTCACTATAGCTCTGACTTAGTAAAAAAAGGATCTTGCAGAGGTGCTGAGGGAACTGCTGCACTCCTTTCCCAACTTGGCCATGACCACAGATTTGTCCAATTCAACTGCTTTGCACACAGCTGCTACTCAAGGTCATATTGATGTGGTTAATCTCCTGTTGGAATCTGATTCGAACCTTGCAAAAATAGCCAGGAATAATGGAAAGACTGTCCTTCACTCTGCGGCTAGAATGGGGCACTTGGAAGTTGTGAAAGCCTTACTAAACAAGGATCCAAGCACCGGATTTAGGACTGATAAGAAAGGTCAAACTGCGCTACACATGGCTGTGAAAGGGCAAAATGAAGAAATTTTGCTGGAATTGGTAAAACCTGACCCATCAGTTTTAAGTCTAGAGGATAATAAAGGGAATACAGCGTTGCATATTGCCACAAAGAAGGGCCGTACTCAGGTGTTTTCCTCATTCTTTTATAATTCACTCCACATACAGTTTGTTAGCCTTTAGAAGATAAGTCTTCAATTTCTTTTTAGGGATGAATGTGTATCCGTGTCTAATTCGTGTTCTTGTGGAATAGAAATTTACTGAAACTAGAAAAACACAAAAACAGGCATACTATCCTAATTTTTAATTTTTATTTTCTTTTTTGATTGCACAATGGTGTACAGTATACTAAGATCCAAGTAGTGACCTGGTGAGTTGGAGCCAGCAAATACTTGAGGGGCCTAATATTTGATCAATGGAAATTTTTCGAAAAGAAAACTGAAGTCAGGTGGGTGTTGAGGCTGGGGTCATGAGCCCCTCTTGCTTGCTCAATCACCAGGAATAAAGCTTGGGTGTTTGTGATAGAGGATGTTAACCTTCCTTCTGTTCATGACGTTGGTTTTAATCTTATTAAGGGTGACGACTCAAGTTTTGATTGAAACAGGGAGTGTTCCTCATTTCTTCTCCTCCACCCCCTATTCTCCCTTCTACAGTTAATTTGTTTCCATCTTTGTATCTGTGCTCTTAAGTCGGTGGTTCTTTTAGGAGAAAAAACTCGAGTGCTCATCTCAAGGAGATGGACTCCTTCCCCATTTGATGCCAAACTCTTCTTTGATCCTACGTCAGTGTGCTGACTGCTAAAGGGAACAAGACCATGGAAAAATTTGAACCATCTGGCTACCATGTCAATTCAAGATGCCTTTAGTGCTCATCCTTTAACCTAGAGTTGGAGGTCAAGCTTGTCAATTCTAAGGGTGGGTCTAGTTCTCTAGTTCATTCTCTGACAATGTATGTTAGGAAGAGAGGTTGAATTGGTAACTAGATAGCAACACATACCCTCTGATGTTAAATGTAATTGCAAGGTTGATAAGTGGTAGGTTTGCTACTAAAGATTTTTAGCTGGAATATTAAAGGGTTGGGTAGTTGTGCGAAATGGAAGAGAGTGAAGGATATTATTTTCAAAGCAGTAGCAGATGTAGTTATGCTTGCAGAAACCAAGTTTGGAGGTTTTCGATGACATTTGCGGGTCTAGATTTAAGGGTTGGGAGTGTTTATCTTGTATAGGAGCTTTGGGAGGTTTGTTGATCATTCCAGATTCTAGGTTTGTAGCCAAGGTATTGATGTTATCGATGGCAACTTTTCTTGTATTTCCATTGCTAGATATTAAGGGGGAAAACCGGAAAAGTTAGTGGGGTGAAGTCACGTTTTTAAAAGTCAGGGATCGACTTAACTCATTTTAGATGTCTGGGACTAAAATGACTGTGACTAGAATAAGCATTAACTCCTTATAATCAATAACATTGCCTAGAAGACGGCCTTCCTCATGTACTAGGCAGCATAAGTATTTGAACTATCATGCCGTGCTCTTCTTACATTTAATGATGGATAGTTTCCTCTGATTTCTCGTAACTTCGCTTTGGCAATATCGCATGTGACAAATTAATATCATGCTAAGCTATCCCCCTTGGCATGTCAAATACAAATTTGAGTTATCAACCTACTATGAAACCTTGATTTCCTCTTCTGATGCATGCTGGACAATAGAGTCAGCCGGGAGTATTTCTCCTTTGTACTAATTCATTCACTATTTATTATTACCTGGATTATTTTCTTGCTTGAAACTTGAAAAAATGATACATTGAACAGTGTTGTTTTCACAGTAGCACGAAGAATGGTAGCCTGAACAATAACCCAGCATAGTCTTAACCCTGTTTGTCTTTCATCACACTGAGATTCCTGCACTGTTAGTTTTGCCTTCCTTCCTTTGTTTTTTTTTTTTAATCGATAAAGTGATTTCTGAGTAACTTCTTATCCTTGAGCATTCATGTATAGTTTGACTAACAAGATTCACTCTTTCTTTTCTCATGATAAATTACTTCCATGATTTGATATGCCCTATATAAAGAAAGACATGCATTGGCAGCTCAAGGGATAAATGCAGACCGAAAGAGTAGATACATAGTATTCAATTTGTAGAATGGAACAGTGAACTCAATTCAAACAAGGCTATGTTATGGATAGGCATTATTCCAACTCTAAAGTTTAGTTGATGCCAAAATAATGGATGTGATAGCTTTTGATATCTATTCTAAAGTGGTTGTTAGTTATGCAGAATGTCCGCTGCTTGTTATCTATGGAGGGTGTCAACATCAATGCTACTAACAAGGCTGGAGAGACCCCTCTTGATGTTGCAGAAAAATTTGGAACTCCTGAACTTGTTTCCATATTGAGGAATGCTGGTGCTGCCAATTCTGCTGACCAAGGGAAACCTCCGAATGCAACAAAACAACTTAAGCAGACTGTCAGTGACATAAAGCATGATGTGCAGTCCCAACTCCAACAGACTCGTCAGACTGGAATGAGGGTACACAAAATTGCAAAGAAGCTGAAAAAACTCCACATTAGTGGCCTGAACAATGCAATAAATTCGGCTACGGTTGTTGCTGTTCTCATTGCTACTGTTGCTTTTGCAGCCATTTTCACA